>JAKWJA010002491.1:62767526-65461711 GCA_027704765.1 Solanum habrochaites
GTTAACTAATTAGTTAAAGTGTTCGTGGATAAATAAATTTTACTACAATATTTAAAAACACATTCATTTAAGTAATCATGAGATTCAAAGACAAAGTAAAAAAGTTGAAAGGTGTTGTTTTCCTTCACCTCAAAGTTATCTACATTCTTTTTCTAACACATCATTATAACCAATAAAACGGAACTACGAGAAAAATTTAATTAGATAGTTGTTATTTCCTTTTGCCCTGGCAAACATTATTTTTGCCTTATAAACAAAGTTTATTTTATTAATTTCTCAGCATCTTATACCGATGCATTCACTTGGAGGTCAGAAATTGGAGTGTCACAAGTAGAGTAAAAACAAAGTAAGAATCCAATTGACATATTTTTATTATTTAGTAGTATTATACTTTTAAAGAAATAATACAATATGAATATACGCGCAAAATGAGTGCCCGAAAACTAGTAATATAATTAGACGTCAAAGAGTGATTTTAGGTTTGTTAACTAAAAATATAATACTTTTAGTTGCAAATTGAAATATGCATAACATAGAATGTTTAAGAAATTTACATAGAATATTTATCAGCATAGCAGCCGGTGG
Source organism: Solanum habrochaites (assembly GCA_027704765.1). NCBI lineage: Eukaryota > Viridiplantae > Streptophyta > Magnoliopsida > Solanales > Solanaceae > Solanum > Solanum habrochaites. The sequence goes on from JAKWJA010002491.1 coordinate 62,768,112, forward strand.
TGAGACAATTTCAGAAAAATATAGAACACGAAAGAATATATACAAAGGGAGGGAGATAACAATATTATAATAAACTCTCATTGTTGGTGCCAGCAATGAGACGGCTTTCATGATAACCAAAATTGGAAATATACCTTCTACCATTGAGAAACAATGTTGAAACATCTGACAATTCAATGTATCCAACATGAGATTCCAACATGAGCCACGCTTGTCGACGTTGCCATAACTTTAATAATTGAGACAGCCTTTGAATAAAAACGGCCATCCAAGAAAGACCAATTTACCCACAACGCCAACACTGCCAAGCTCAAAAAAGTCCGGTACACCAATTGACAGGAAACCAAACTATGAGAATTTATAAAGCTATGCATGTATCCAAGAAAATCATAGATGCATAATACTACAGAATTGAAACCGTCAATTTACATAGCAAAAACAGGTTGTTAGAAGAAAGACTTGCACAAGTCGATTTTTCCCATTGTGGGCAAAGAAAAAATTGGTATGAGTTGTACTTGCCTAATATGCTATCCTTATATGGTGGATCCTGGAGCGTGTATTCTCATGATTCTCACTGATGCCAAGATGCACATGACACCTTCACACTCCATGTCAGAATGCTCGTAGAAGCTCCCTATGCAACTAGTGCTCCATTTAGCGAAAAAAGCATCTAGCGTCGATTGGAGGGGATTTGCTCACCAGTGACAAAAGATGTCTAATTTGAAAATTGCAATACAAAAAGAGGTATAACAATGTTCAAATACATTGAAACTACTTCTTTAGAGTAAACAAAGGAGTCTAGATCAGGACTATCTTGTAGAAAAAAAGAAGAAAGTTTGAAAACGATCACAAGGTCACAACATTCTATCTCTTTTCTCCCAATTTATTTCCTTTAATCAAAAACACGAAAGCCTGATATGTCCCTTTATACAGCAAAACGTAAACTAATGACTTTCAGGACCAGTCAAAAGTAATGGCACCACAACGCGCCATCTAATGTATGGATAAACTTAAATTGAAGGAAAGATAGTCCTAGATTAATAACAATTGTTGCCAGAACCAGAAATAATTTACAACCTTGTAGGAAGTCAGTTATACATTTATTCCGACTCTCATAGAAAACTGGAGCCACTGGTTGTTACGTACTTTTCATCATAGGTTAAGGAAGAGAAAAGAAAAGAGAAGAGATTCACATCAGGTTCTCCAGAAGCTCCTCTTAGACGATGGAGGCTGCTGAAGCAGCTCACTCCAACTTCAAGAAGGGCTTTGTGCGTGTTCCTCTCAGAATCAGAAGCCGAAGACAGGGAAACCATTCCTTTTCTCACAGCAATTTGAAACCAGGACTGAAGTTTCAAATCCAAAAGTAATCACAAAAGGACACAGAGAAAAGAGGGATTTATGGAAATTGAGGCATGATGAATTTAAATCTTGGGGCAGTTACGAAATTTTTTCAAAGTGTGGGAGTATAATTGAGGTCATCTTAACTGTTATTTCAAATAATAGGAATTCGCTTCAAGGTTATACTTATACTGTTCTGCTTAGCTTACAAGATAAATTTTTTATAATTACTTATATTAAATATTATAGTATTTGAACCAGATTACTTTCTTTCGTTGGCCTTTCTTATGTTCATTAATCTTCCTCCTATCTTTTCTTGGACACCTTTTGCTAGAATGAATACAGCCAACCCGAAGAGTCAAAAAGAAGATAAAGACGATATAACAATAGCAGCATCATTTTGGACCATTTAATTTATTTGAAACTGGGAAGAGTAGTGTTTATAGGTAGTAACTATTCAACTTTTTTTAAATAAAATATACAGTTCTGGAATAGATTAACTTTTCTTTGACCTTCTTATTTTTTCATTTATCTTTCTCCCTACTTATTCTGGACACTTCATGCTACGAATGAAATAGCCACAACCCAAAGGTCAAAGAACATAAAGACGATGATAACACTTCAAGCTTCAGTCTTGGACGTTACTTTTATTGAAAACTGGGAAGAGTAGTGTTATTTTGGTGTCAAATATGTTCAACCTTTTTTTAATAATATATTACACGGTTTGAACAGATTAACTTTTTCTTTGACCATTCTATTGTTCATTTAAGTCTTTCCTCCTATCTTATTCTTGGGACACTTCTGCTACAAATGAATACAGCCAACCAAAGGTCAAGGAGAACAAAAAGACGATGATAAAATATCAAAGCTATCAGTCTTGGACCATTAATTTATTTTGAAACTGGGAAGAACGTATGTGTTTATGGTAGTCAAAACTTCAACCTTTTTTAAAATAAAATATTACAGTTTGTAGATTAACTTTTTCTTTGACCTTCATTGTTTATTTAATTTTCCACATCTGATTTCTGGACCACCTTATTTACGAATGAATACGCCACAACCAAGGTCAAACAAGAGCATAAAGACGATGATAACATATCAAGCTATCAGTCTGGGGGACAATTAATTTTATTTTGAACTGGGAAGAGTAAGTGTTATGGTAGTCTTAAATACTTCAAACCTTTTGATTAATTAAATATTCAGTTTGAACAGATAAACTTTTTCTTTGACATCTTATTGTTTCATTTAATCTTTCCTCCCTATCTTATTCTGGACACTTCTACTACAAATGAAACAACCACACCCAAGGTCAAGAGAACATAAAGACGATGATAAACAATATAAGCTATCCAGTCTTGGACATAATTTTATTTGAAACTGGGAAGAGAATGTTTATGTAGTACCAGATTTCAACCTTTTTTTAAAATTAAAATATTACAGTCGGAATAGATTAACTTTTTCTTTCGCACCTTCTTATTGTTTCATTATCTTTTTCTCACTATCTTATCTTGGGACACTTCTTCTTTGACTACGAATGAATACAGCCACACCCAAAGGTCAAAAGAAAATAAAGCGATGATAACCATCTCAAGCTATCGTCTGGACCATAATTTTATTTTGAAACTGGAAGGTAGTGTTTATGGTAGTAATACTTCAACTTGTTTTAATATAAAATATTACAGTTCTGAATAGAGTAAATTTTGTCTTTGACCTTCTTATGTTTCATTAATCTCCTCCCTATTTATTCTTGGGACCACTCTGCTCCGAATGATTCACAGCCACACCCAAAGGGTCAAGAGAAATAAAGAAGATGACTAAACAATAGAAAGCTACAGTCTTGGACCATAATTTTATTAGCTGGGAAGATAGTGTTTATTGGTAGAATACTTCAACCTTTTTTAATATAAAATATTTTGTTTGAGAAAGATTAACTTTTTCTTTGACCTTCCTTATTGTTTCATTTAATCTTCCTCCCATCTTATTCTTGGACACTTCTCACAAATGAATACAGCACACCCAAAAGGTCAAGCACATAAAGACGATGATAAACAATATCCAAGACTATCAGTCTTGGACCATTAATTTTATTTTGAAACGGGAATCAGTAGTTTTTATGGTAGTAACTAGTTCAACCCTTTTTTAATATAAATAGTACAGTCTGAACAATAACTTTTTCTTTGACCTCTTATTGTTTCATTTAATCTTCTCCCTACTTATTCTCGGACACTTAGCTAGAATGAATCCAGCCACAACTAAAGGTCAAGAGAACATAAAGACGATGATAACAATATCAAGCTATCAGTTTCGACCAGTAACTTTATTTGAAACTGGGAAGAGTCGTGTTATTGTAAACGATATCAATCATTCTTTTATACAAAAAAATGAGATCCTCTTGGCTACCAAATTCGAATAGAGAAAATGCACTTTTAAATCTCTTATATGTAAAAATGAAGATTTATATAGAAGACAATAAATCTAAAATAATTATAAGTGACGTACGAAACTAATCTCCATAAACTTCAAGACGTCTAATAGGAAATGTACGAAAGAAGAAAATTTAGACTTGGGTACTATAACTTCTGGGTATCAGAATAACCCAAATATATTTGCACAAGTTCTTGGAAATAAAGTAGGGGAATGTCATCGGAACTGTAACAACCCATTGAAGAAAAAGATTTTATCTCTAAAAAAAACATGAGTAAAACAATTATGTCGCTACTAGAACTGAGAGGTCCCCAGTAATTAAAAGGTATTAAAGCAAAAAGAGTGTTTTTTTTTTTTATCAAATATGAATATACTGAACTAAGAAAGGTAAGATAGAGAAAGCAGTTAACTTAAAATTTACTCGCCGGCTACTATACAAGGTCTATAAGCATTATTATCTCCAAGATTTTGTCGGCGTGATCCTTAAGCAAGTTAAGTGTTCCCCGAAAAATATTCAATAAAGTAGGAGAAGTACATAGCATATTATAGTTATGCAAAATATTGATTATTCCTAGAGTGAGAGTAAAGCATCACAGGTCAGAGATATGAGAGAACTTAACAGTTTCATCAGCGATAGTATTATGTGACCATAATCTTAAGTTTTAATAGAAATAATCGCCAACTGAAGTTGTATGTATCAATTGGAAATCCTAAGTTACCTCCCCTTGTTTTCTTTCCCCTTTCACGCACACTCTGCTGGCCACCCTGCCTTCCCCCCCTTCTGCTCTGCTCCGGCCCCCCTCCGCATGCCTTTGACGCAGGTCCTGTTCTTTTCCCTCCAGACTTCTTCCCCTCCCTTGTGGCTTGCCTTGCGGCCCCGCTCTCTATCAGGGCTCGCCCTGCTCCGCGCTGCTCCTGCGGCCCCCCCTCCCGGCGCGGTGTGTTTCTCTGGCCCCACAGAAAAAGAAGAAAAAAGACCAGTCTAAGCTAAACCAACCACTCACCAACCTACCCCGCCACCCCTCCCCCTCCCACAGCTCTTCTACCCCCCCCACCCATCAAGCCACAGACTTCACCCCGCCTTCACCCCCTCACAACTCCCTCCCGCGCCCTTACCATTTACCGACACCACCCACCCCACTCCCACCCGCCACTCCCCCCGACAACCAACCACTTCCGCCTCCCACCACCACCCTACCCAGCCCCACATCTCCCCTTACTCTCAAACCCCCGACCACTCTCCCAACCTCCTCTATCAACCACACCCCTCTCCCGAAACTCCCTCCATCCATTACCCTTCCATTTATTCCCACCAATCTCTTCACGAAAAACACAACTATAACACGTATTTTTTGTCTTCTGGTTTGCCTAAGACAGTCAAGGTTGTTAAGTAATAGGAATTTCTCTCTTATAGGATTAGTAAGGTAATTATGATTTTAGTAGTGCATTGCAAAATCAATCTTTTGGTGCGGGAATTATGAATGATTTGAAATCATCACTAAACTTCCTTTTTTTCACTTGGCCTAATTGAGGGGATGATCCATGGCGGAGAATCTATGGAAGAGAAGGATTACAAGAGTTAGTTTGTGTTTACACTATGCGCAAAGATCAGTAAAAGTGTGGAACTTATTCTTGCCTCTGTCTCGTCACTACAAGATAAACTATTCTGATTCTTTTTTCCTAATTAAAAATTTCCATAAAAACAATCCATTATCAGTGGCATGTGAAATCTCTTGTGGGTTTTCTCGTTCGCTCTCTTATTGAAAACATCAAGATAATTACTGCTGCCAGCATAAAGGAAAAACTACAAATAGGGGCATGTTAACAACCCCAGCCAACCCTGAAAGACAAACTACAAAAGGAGAGAATGGTTGGAGTTGTTATTATGGTTTCAAGGAACACTACTTAAGAGCGTTAACGGTATACTCCAAAATCAGAATCACATTAGTCTAGAGAAGGGGGACATTATGCTTCGTCTCGTTCCATTAAACTCAAATTTAACCTTAAGAAACAATTTAACAAAACTTCATAGGACAGACTTATGTAAGAAAAGAACTTTAATAGAAAAGCACTCAAACCTTCTTCTTTTTTCCTTATATGACGGATGATCAATAACGGCAACCAAGGCGCCGCACATTCACAATGTTGTATAAAATACTTGTCAATCACTAATTTTGTTTCACATCGATAAGTGAGAAAGGAAATAACTGTGAAGTATGGCATAAAATATGTGAATTTATAATGTGACATAGTTATCTCATCCAAGCTCACAAAAAAACATAGACTTTAATGACTTTGTTTTTGCATTCCCAGTAGTCTGCTGATGCATTTACTGAAATCAGAACCATTATTGATTGTACAATTAACACCGAATACATTCAACAAAAATGCTAGAAAGGAATTGTAAATAACTTGAAAATGAAGTATTAACTATTCATATTCAGAAATTTATGACAAAGCAATTCATTCTAACAAACAACCCTTCCCCTAAAAAGTTCTTACTGTTAAACAAGATAAAATCAATCTAATATATTAGGGCACAAAAAGAGGCCAAAACAGAGATTAAGAACAAAAAGCTTTGATTTACAGACAAAAATGCATCTTGATACATAAGAAAAACCAGGCATCAAATTTATCTAACAAACAACCCTTTCCGTAAAAAGTTGATAAAACCAATCTAAATAATAGAGCACAAAAACACACACATAAAACTAGTACTTTATATTTAACGAAGATGAGAAAGATAATGCAACAAATGGTATTATATAAAAAAATGGGCATTACATAAACCCACGCTTCATTGCATTTTTTTCTCACAACTTTTTTGAAAGTGGTTGTGCTTTTCTCCTTTTTTTTTGTGTCCCCAGTTGCTAATTTTGGCCTTTGCCTCTATTGTGTTTCTGACACACCCCATTCTTTGTTTCAAGGCAGTGCCTTTTTAACGCCCCACCCCAGAGCGACCCTGTTTCTGGCTTTTGTCCGTTCGCCTCGTGCCTTAAATTAGTTGCCTGCTGGTATTTTCTCATTTTCTTGCTATGGCGTGTTTCGCCCGTGAGGGAATGTTTATAGAAAGTTAGGAATGCTTAAAAATTTATAAAATATATATGTAAATTGTAATGATAATCAATGTAAATGAAAATAAGAATAAAGATTGGAATAACAAGTATATAAAATCATACGTAGCCTTACTCGAGACACAGACCAGCCCAACGGCACGATTCCCCACCCCCTGTCGCTTTTTTTCGTTGCTCTCTTTGTTTTTCTTTTTTTTTTTTTTGGGCCCACCTTTTTGTTTCCTCCCTGGCCTCCCTTCTTCCTATCCCTCTTGCACTATCATCTCCTTGCAACAATGAGTAGCTGATACTCCAACAGATTGCCTGAGATCCTCACGGTAACCACTGTCAACACAACCCAAACCCTACAATTCATTTTTTTAACCGAACACCCGAGCCCTTAGAATTGAAAAACCGATCAGACGACAAGGACTCAGTGCCCAGCAACCCCCTGAATCCAACCCACACCTTCCTAAATTCCAAAAGAAAAAAGACAGAAGACAAACGAGAGAGAGAGGGAACTACCCAAACATTCACCATCGTCCCCACTCTCCTCTCCCCACTCAGCATACAACACCAACCTCCTATTCTTTTTCTCATCCCATACCCTTCACAGCACCCGTGGACATTCTCTTATCGATGTTCTGGCCCCCCTGCCCCTTTGCCCGTATATCCCATTATTTTTTTCCTACATTCGTCTAGGCCGATCACTTTATGAATACATGTGTGTAATGATTCTCCCACACAACATGCACCCCCAATTTCCAACACCTGTTCCTGGGCCCCTCTCAACTTTTCCCTACGACACCCTTACCTTCCCCCCCCCCCGTCAGCCCTGCTCGAGAGCACCTCTCCCACCCCTCAGACATCACCCTCCTGCTGAACAGGCCCAAGGACCAACATACCATAATCTTTGCTACCAAATTTATTTTTGATATGATATTGGAGCTTCCCCACATATAAATCAATCTATGATATGATATGATAATTATTCTTCAAAAAAATCAATGTAAAACTTTGTGACTTCATTGCCATACACATTGAATAGGGATTTTGTAATAAAGAACGCGCCCCTCAAAAGAAATCAACACATTTTAATGGCATATTTAATTTTGATAAAGTTATATTATTATAAAATCTATTATTTTCTAAATACCAAATAATTTATTCACTCAACATTGACATTTCCATTAACATATCATTAGTTGGTTTCGTAGAGGAACCCTTTTCTATAAGTTTTTTCAAATCAAGACTCCACATCAAAACATTTGATTAATGATTGACGAATCATATATATAACGTCAACCATTACTTTGTATACATACTCGTTTCTAGACACGTGTTTGCACGTTTGTCCATTTACCTTTTATCGATATATTTCGAATGGTTAAAATTATGTAACCCTCTATGGCACCCCGGGGCTCTGTTATATCATTCTCTTATAACACCCACCCCGTGGCTCAGCAAATACGAATTCCTTTCAAATTTATATTTTCCCCTCGTCTTCCTTCCCTTTAAAAGTTGTTTCCTCTTCCCCAGAGTTGGCGTCTCCCGGGATTCAACACCCCTCTTTGGGTTTTCTTTTAGCCCTGGCGCTCGGACCCCCCCCAAAACTTGTCCCCTGTCCGCCCTTTGTTCGCGCGCACCTCCGGGCCCCTTCCCCGACACTTCAGCCCTTTGGGCCGGCTCCCCCCCGGTTCCTTTTTTGTTGCGGGGGTTTTTGTTCTCTTCCTTTATTTCTTGCTCCCGTTCCCTGCCTCCCCCCTCCCCGTCCCCGCCCTGGTCGTGCCTCTCCGTTGCGTCCCCCCCCCCTCTTTCCCCACCTACCACTCCCCCTCGTCGGTCGCCATCCCCCGCCCCAACCCACCCGCGCGCCCCGCGACCCGCACCCCCCCCACCCCCCCCGACCCCCACGCACACCCACCACGCACTCGATCATTCTTCCTCCTCTCTTGTTTTGTACGTTCCCTGCGCAGACCCACCCACCCCCACGGTTCACCCCCACCACGTTTGGGTCCCACCCCCCACACCCCCCTCCCCCCACACTACCCTTCGCCCCGCTGCCGCCTCCGTTGTGGGACCTGCTCGGGATCTATACCTATTGAATCCCAAAAAAGGAATCATATTCCCCCCCAGAGACCACTCATAGATTTGCGGGATCGGAGGCCCGATACCCCCCTGTATACCAATGCCAATGCTGATTGGAAAATATGTTAGAGATAACAGATGGCCCCAGAAACACGGACCTTGTTGATGGTTGGCTTTCACAGCGGCAAGTGAGCTCTCAAAAGGCAAACTTGTCTGTCCCGAGTTCTCTTTACACCCACTGAGTGTTTCGAAACCAAATCACCCCGCAGACAACATTCATCTACCCAGAGTTGGAATATCCTGGGATTCAAAGCAACTCTTTTGGTGTTTCTTTTATCCCTTAAGATAGAAAACCAACTTTTCAAAACTTAGAACATTCGTTTAGAGAGCAAGTAATACAGGAAAAATATACGACGGAACAAAAGAACCTTTGGAGGACGAGACTCCAGGTTCCTTTTTTGTTGAGGGGATTCTTTCTGTTCTCTTCTTCATTGATCTGCTCAAGTTCAATGAATAACCATATCATGTCAAAACAATGGTAGTGACATATCATGTTGATGTAAAAAACAATCTTTAACATAAAACTAGTAGGTAGAAATAAACACAACATAAAACTAGTACTTTATATTTAACGAAGATGAGAAAGATAATGCAACAAATGGTATTTATATACAAAATTGGCATACATAAACTACTCACGTAAATTGCATTTTTTTCTCACAGCTTTTTTGAGAGTGGTTGTGCTTTTTTCGTGTACACAGTTTGCTTAATTTTGACATTTGCACTCTATGTGTCTCTCTGAACACCAATTCTTTGTTCCAAGAAAGTGCCTTTTTAATACACAAAAAATAGAGAGACACTTTATTATTGGGATCTTTTCCGTCGAACAGTGCAACTTAAAATTACCGCCGAATGATGGTATTTTTCATCCGCGGACCAATGACGTAGGCCACTTATGAGCACGACCTGTTTCGCACCCGCTGTTGCAATGTGAAGTTCGGAGCACCAAAAAACAAGTTAGCCCCAGACACACTGATTACCCCCCACATGGTGCAACACACAACCCACAAGAAAAGATCAGAACAACCAAACACCAACCCGACAGCCATTGATATGTACCCAACAACCCCACCACCCCCCCCCAAACGGAAGGAAGAAGCAACAAAACCGATAAACCAATACAAACCAGACCGAACAACAACCTCCCATACAGACAACCCCACAGACCACCCGACCCCCAAGACACACGAAAGGAACACAGTAACCCACACACCAAAAACACGGAAGCACACCCGCAAACCCACCCACACACAACCAAACACCCAAACCAACCACAACCACCCCCCACCAACACGAACCCAGACACCAAAGAATACGAGCACAAAGAGAAACCCAAAGAACAAACAGATTAATACACGATTGACACCCACACCACCACAAACCACACACCGACACCAACTCGACTCCCACCCACCAGAACAACACACCACCGACCCCCAGAATTAACGAATCCACACCCCACACGAAAACGCGCGACTCCACAGAGCCAGATAACTACCACAAACACAAAAACAGCAGAACCAACAAACACCGGAGAAAACGCACAACAACATCTGCATGACGAGATGGAACTCCCCCGAAAGCCGCACTCAACCGCGCCCAAGATATGGCCAGACCCTGTCACACTCACCCACGCGACCCGAAGAAGTCTAGTAAAAAGACACCCCGCCACGCCCCAGCACCATCAACTCCAGACGCACTAAGAACACGACCGAAAAAAATACTACTAACGCGGCGCCGAGGGCCGAGCGAGGAGAGACGACAAATCCACCTTGATCACAACATGTGTCTGGTAATGAAACACGAATACACCAGCTACACACACACCACGCACAAACCCTTCTATTGTATTGCGCCCACCCGCCCACCCACCCTGCACCCTAGCAACCCCACACCAACTCTTAAACAAAACCCACTACCCACCCCACCCCGAAGCACGTCCAACACCCCACGATTAAGCAGACGACAGTACCCCAACACAACCCCAACCCACACACACAGCACACAAAACACCAAAACCCACTACACCACCAACAACCCAAAAACAATGAGAGAAGACCAAGTGTGTCACACCAAAAAAGGAAACAAACCACAGTCACAAAGCAAAGCCAAACTACATTCCCAAGAAAAAAAACCAAACCCACCATATTCGCACACCATTTTTCATGAAAACACCCCAAACACACCAACACAGAGCCGAACACACAAGACAACACTAAGCCAACAACAAAAAGCACCCTAACTCTCACGAACACAGAACAACGACACCCACCACCACCAGACCCCCACCCCTTGGATTTATGACAACAGCCTGCCTCACTAGGACAGCTTAAGCCGAAAAAACTAGAGGAACGCTGACACACAACCCAGAGACTCCAACCAACCCACACTCCAACACGGCGCCCCACCAAAACAAGAAACAACATCAAAACAAAACAATATGGAAAAAAAAATGAATAAAACGAGAATAAACCTACAACGAAAAGCCCCCCCAACTCACCCTGCCACCCCCTCAGCACCAAATACACACACCAAAATACAAACTGTCAGAAACATAACCAGTGAAACGACCATAAACCACACCACGCACAAACACCTCTACCCCACCAGACGACCAGTCGCACCCTCGCATTGGATTTTCTTTTCTCTTTTTGTTTTTATTGGAAAAATTTGCTTTGACTATTAAATTGGAATACCTTTATTTCTTGCATACACATTTGACTAGTGTGTAATACATGAGGGTAAAAAAATCAACACATTTTACTGGCATCCTAAATGTCATAAAATAATTTATATTATAAAAATCTATTATTTTTTAATAAAATAATTCTGGACACGTACTTGACGTGATCCCATCTATTTTTTAAATAAATTCGTTAGTATTATTAAAATTTTTTTTTTATAATACATGTGGTAATGATTAGTACAAAAATGCAACAATCTCAAACAAATGTCTACGGACATAATCTTTTCATAAAAAAATTAAATTAACGAAGAATATAGAGGAGAAAATAAAAAAAAACAAACATGAAGGAAAAGACAAATACACAATAATCTCTCTGCATACCAAATTTATTTTTGATATGATATTAAGATTCCTACATATAATAATATCTGATATGATAATTATTCTTCTAATTAAAACAATTCTCAATGTAAAAACTTTTACTTTCATTGTATACAAATTGACTATGGTGTCTTGCCCCCGGCCACTGTAATAAAATGAAAGGTAGATAAACACATTTTAATGGTCTATTAAAGTGTGATAAAAATTATTTATTATTTATTAAAAATCTATATTTTTCTAAATAAAAATTAATTTATTTCATCAAAATCTGGCATTTCACAGTAAATTCAAATTAGTTTGGCTGTAGGAACCATTTGCTATAAGATTTTCAAATTCAAGAACCAATTCAAAACATTGGATTTAATGATTGAAGAATCAATACATCACGTCACAAATACTTTTGTTTATAACTTCTACTAGTTTCTAGACACGTGTTTTGCACGTTTGTTCAATTAGAATTTTTTACTAAATGTTAGAATGACTAAACTGTTATGAAAACATATACGTGGCGCTATGCAATCACATAAAATAATCTTCCTCTTTCATTAAAAGTTGTGTCTCGTTATTAAAAGAGTGTCGACTTTTTAGAAACGTTGTGGACTTTTATGAAGAGTTGCGATTTCATGAAAACAAACAATAATGAATTTACCAGAGTCTTTTTGATTAAAAAACTGATAAAATATTACAATAATTTGAATAGATTAACTTCTTCTTTGGCCACTTTGGGGTTGTTACATTTAATTTTCCTTGCCGATTTTTCTTGGGACGATCTTCTCTGAATACAATACACTCAAGGTCAAAAGAAATATTAAAGATGATGATAAATATGAACGATCAGTAGATCATTTCGTTTCTTATTTTTGAACTGACAAAGGAGCAAGTTTATGGGAGTAACTATATCAACCTTTTATTTATAAAAAAAAAGAAAAGAGATCACTTGGCTACAAATTGAATAGAAGAAAATGACTTTTTCATATCTCTTGAGTGTTAAATTGATGTTTTCTCTAGAAAGACGATAAAACTAAAATAATTTATAAGTTACTTACGAAACTAATTCTCCCTAAATTTAAATCATAAGTTAACATAAAAAAGATCTAAAGAAATATATGTCATATCTTATACTTTTAAACTTAACACTTGAACTATATTGTAAGAAAACTTCTCCCTTTAATTTCATCATGAAGCTATTTGTTATTTTCCTTAGTTTCTTGGCGATATGTATATCATTATCTAGGAAGAAGAAAAGAACAGAAGATGGAAATATGATTCAGGAACAATTTATGATATTTTTTACACTAATGAGCACATGAATAATGATACATAAAAATTTATTTTAGTTTCAAAAAATTCAAGAGTCACTAATTGAATGAGTAATTATTATTAAAGTGACGTTGTTGGACTTCATATTAATCTTATGTTAACTACAAATTAATATTTAATAAAATTAATAAATTTTATTTTTATTTGTGAAAGGGAAAATGGTAACCAACTTAGATATTGGAGCTTCCCACATATAATTATTTATGATATGATACTATTCTTCTAACAAAAAACAATTCCAATGTAAAAACTTTTAACTTTATGGCATACAAATTTGACTAGGTGTTGTTGTAATAAAGACAAAGGGTAAAGAAAATCAACATCTTAATGGGGCATATAAATGTGATAAAATTATTTATATTATACAAAATCTATTAGTTTTCTAAATAAAATAATTTTATTCCCCACTTAAAACATCTGACATTTCACATTAAATTCTAAATAGTTTGTATTCGTAGAGGGACCCTTTCTATTAAGATTTTCAAATTCAAGACTCAATTAAAAACATTTGATTAATGATGAAAAATCATATATCACGTCACAATACTTTTGTTATACTTATACTAGTTTCTAGACACGTGTTTTTCACGTTTGTTCCATTTAAATTTTTATAGATATATTAGAATGATTAAAATGCTATGTAAACATATATGTGAACAACGAGTATATATATATGTATATATATATATATATATATATACACGTGGCGCTCACGCAAATAAGAATTTCCTTTCAAATTTATCTATTTTCAAAACTAGTCTTCCTCTTTCATTAAAAGTTGTTTCATCTTACCCAGAGTTGGAGTATCCAGGGATTCAACACAAATCTTTTTGAGTTTTCTTTTAGCCCTGAAGATAGGAAACCAACTTGTCAAAACCGTCAGAACATTCAGTTTAGAGAGCAATACTACAGGCAAAAATATATAACAACAAAAGAACCTTTTGGATGACGAGACTCCAGGTTCCTTTTTTGTTGAGGGGGTTCTTTTTGTTCTCTTCTTTATTGATCTGCTCAAGTTCAATGAATAACCATATCATGTCAAAGCAATGGTAGTGACATATAAAGTTGATGTAAAAAACAATCTTTAACATAAAACTAGTAGGTAGAAATAAACAGAAAAGATGACAGTCCAAGAACATGTAAAGAACTAGGATTATGTTCAAGGGAAAGTTATGGAGAAAATCAATACTTAGGAACAGATGAGCATCATTGCTTTGAGGACCTATCTCGGGATTCTGTGCATATTGAATCCAAAAAAGGAATCATATCAGAATGGTGTATAATGTTAATGATGATTTGAAAATATGTTAAGAGATAACAGATGGAGAAAGGACCTTGTCAGATGGTTGCCTTTCAAGAGCCAGTGAGCTCTCAAAGGAAACTTGTTCCTTGTCCACGAGTTCTTTTACCCCACTGCTTGTTTCGCAACCAACATCAGCAGCAACATTCATCTTACCCAGAGTTGGAATATCCAGGGATTCAACGAAACTCTTTTTGGTTTTTCTTTTAGCCCTGAAGATAAAAAACCAACTTGTCAAAACCATCAGAACATCAGTGTTAGCGAGCAATACTACAGGAAAAATTATACAACGGAACCTCAAAAGAACTTTTGGATGACGAGGCTCCAGGTTCTTTTTGTGAGGGGATTCTTTTGGTTCTCTCTTCCTTGATCATGCTCAAGTTCCATGAATCCCCCCCCCTCTCATGTCACCAACAATGGTCGTGACATATCAAGTTGATTGTAAAAAAACAATCTTTAACATAAATAGTAGGTAGAAATACAGAAGATGACAGGCCAGAACATGTTAAAGAATAGGATATGTTCAAGGTTACAAGTTATGGAGAAATCAATACTTACGGAACAGATGAAGCATCATTGCTTTGAGGACCTGTCTCATGATTCTGTACATATTGAATCCAAAAAAGGAATCATATCAGAATGGTGTATAATGCCTATGATGATTTGAAAATATCTTAAGAGAACATAGTATCAGATGGAGAAAGGACCTTGTCAGATGGTTGGATTTCAAGCGCCAGTGAGCTCTCAAAGACAACTTGTTCCTTGTCCATGAGTTCTTTCCCGCTGCTTGTTTCGCAACCAACATCAACAGCATCATTCATTTTACCCAGAGTTAGAATATTGAGGGATTCAACGCAAATCTTTTTGGGTTTTCTTTTAGCCCTGAAGATAGAAAACCAACTTGTCAAAACCGTCAGAACATTCAGTTTAGAGAGCAATACTACAGGCAAAAATGTACAATGACAAAAGAACCTTTTAGATGACGAGGCTCCAGGTTCCTTTTTGGTTGAGGGGGTTTTTCTTGTTCTCTTCTTCTTGGATCTGCTCAAGTTCAATGAATAACCATATCATATCAAAAAAATAGTACTGGCCAATCAAGGTGATGCAAAATACAATATCTAACATAAAAGTAGTAGGTAGAAATAAACATGAAAAACAAGATTCAAGAACAAGTAAAGAACTAGGATATGTCCAAGGTCAGGAAGTTTAGAAATCAATACTTACAGAGCAGATGAAACATCATTGCTTTTGAGGACCTGTCTCATGATTTTGTACATATTAAATCCAAAAAAAGAATTATATCAGAATGGCGTATAATGCCAATAATAATTTGAAAATCTGTTAAGAGATAACATAGTATCAGATGGAGAAAGGACCTTGTCAGATGGTTGGATTTCAAGCGCCAATGAGCTCTCAAAGGCAACTTGTTCCTTGTCCACGAGTTCTTTTATCCCACTGCTTGTTTCGCAACCAACATCAGCAGCATCATTCATCTTACCCAGAATTGGAATATCCAAGGATTCAACACAACTCTTTTTGGGTTTTGTTTTAGACCTGAAGATAGAAAACCAACTTTGTCAAAACCGTCAGAACATTCAGTTTAGAGAGTAATACTACAGGCAAAAAAGTACAACGACAAAAGAACCTTTTGGATGACGAGACTCCAGGTTCCTTTTTTGTTAAGGGGGTTCTTCTTGTTCTCTTCTTCTTAGATCTGCTAAAGTTCATAACCAATAACCATATCATGTCAAAACAATGGTAGTGACATATCAAGTTGATGTAAAAAACAATCTTTAACATAAAACTAGTAGGTAGAAATAAACAGAAAAGATGTCAGTCCCAGAACATGTAAAGAACTAGGATTATGTTCAAGGTTACAAGTTATGGAGAAATCAATACTTACGGAACAGATGAAGCATCATTGCTTTGAAGATCTAGTTCATGCGTCTGTAAATATTGCATCCAAAAGAATTTGTATCACAAAGATATATAATGTGGAAAAATGTTAAAAGATAACACAGTATCAGATGGAGAAAGGACCTTGTCAGATGAATGGACTTCAAACGCCGATGAGCTCTCAACAGAAACTTTGGAAGTCTTGGATCTCCCTTTCTGTGTGATATCATTATCTTCCTTATGCGCAAGTTCTTTTTTCCCACTGCTCGTTTCACAACCAACGTCATCAGCATCATTCACCTTATCTGGAATTGGAATACCCATGGAACCAATGTCCCCCTTTTGGGGATTTCTTTTGGACCTGAAGATAGAAAAACTGCTTGTCAAAACCTTCAGAGCATTCAGTTCAGAGAGCAATAATACAGGGAAAAAAGTGCAAACATGTAAGAAACCAAACATTTTGGATGATGGATCCGGGTCCTTTTTTATTGAGGAGGTTCTTTTTGCCTTCTTTTTCATGGATCTGCTCAAGTTCATGAATTAATAACCATATCATGTCAAAACAATAGTAATGAAAAACAACAGTCAAAAACATGAAAGAGGACAGTCAAGAACATGTAAAGAGCTAGGATTATGTCCAAGGTTACAAGGAAATTGAGAAATCAATACTTACAGAATAGCTGAAACATCATGGCTTTGAAGATCTGTTTCATGCTTCTGTACATATTGCACCGAAAGAAATGTTCCATAACGATATATAACGCCAATTATAATTTCAAAACATGTTAAGAAATAACACAGTATCAGATGATGAAAGCCCTCGTCAGATGGAGGTTTAAGCGTCAATGAGCTTCTAAGGCAATTTTGCTAGTTCTCGAGTCTCTGCATTCGTGTGTATCTTTATTTCCTCGTCCACAAGTTCTGTTTCCCACTGCTTGTTTCACAACCAACTTCAAGCATTTCAATATTCTGAGAATTGGATACCAGACCCAAAGTCACACTTTTGGGGATTACTTTTAGACCTGAAAACAGAAAACGTGCTTGTTAAAACCCTCGGAAAATTCAGCTCAGAGAGCAGTACTGCAAGGAAAAGTGTACAACAACAAAAGAACAAATGACGAGATTCCGGGTTCCTTTTTCATTGAGGAGGTTCTTTTGGCTGTCTTCTTTGTGGATCTGCTCAAGTTCATCAACCAATAACCATATGATATCCCGACAATAGTGTTGGCAGATCAAGGTGATGCAAAAACATACATCTCTAATAATGAAAGTAGGAGCAGTGAAGTACAACACGACCAGTCAAGAATATGTAGAGTTCCAGACGGATATGTACACATTGTTTTTAATTGGAAATCGATACTTACGGAACAGATGAACAGCATTGCATTGAAGATCCGCTTCATGTTCTGAACCAGAATGCACTCCAAAAGAATTCAGACAAAAAGCTTAATGTTTTCTTGACATAATATCTTGAAGTTGTAAGAACAAACAGTATCAAATGGGGAAAAATACCTGTCGGATGCGATTATCTCAAGAACACGTCAAACTGCTCCTATTCGATTCACGATTTCCGTTTCCCCCTCATCATCTGCGATCTCAAAGGAAAAAAAACAGCAATATCATCAGTCAAGACTAAAAACTCAGTTAAATTCACTACTTCCCTTCCATGATATATTTCCCTTGTTTGCAGTTTTAGCACGACGACAGTTTTCCAGAAAGATGTCTTTTAGGCTGTGTTAGGCCATTATATCAATAGGTAAAAGGGACTTCTGTTGCAGTGATTATATTTGGTTTGAAAATAGTTTTGCCTCTAGTTATCAGGAAGATGGAGTCAACCTCAGTATATAGTTTGCCTCAACATTACTTAGCAGGAAGATGGAATCAGCTAGACTTGCAGATATTTTGGAAATTTTAGAAGAATAGTAACAAATATAGCATTTGAAAGTAGTCTCAAGTTGAATTGAGAAGGAATATGGATTCATACTGACTATTGATGATGAATTTTTTGAGACTTGGGAATGGTGTATAAATTCTTGTCATTATTAAAAGAAATATCAGAACATTGCAAAGTGAAACATATATGATATGCTGGGAAGAAAACTGTACAGAGACTAATTAAAAAACAGTGCAGGAAGCTTGATAATAACGTCACTATCTGATGCCTCTTGTTCACATGATCAAATCCAGAAACTGCACCCTCATAGAACCTGCAAAGGGAAACTTAAAATCAAAAACTTCAGATAGATTCTTTATTTTTTTCTTCTTTTTCTCCTTTTTTTTTTGGAGAGATGGTAAGTGTGCTATTAATATAAGTACCAAGAAGGTGCAGGCAAAAGTATTTACAAGATACTAAAAGAACATCCTTGCTATTCTTAGAGGAATTCTATGAGATCTATCACTGTTTAGCTAGAATTCTTTCTTCCATTTGCAAGACACGATAAAAGTCAATTTAGTAGAAGCAATTGAAGATGTGCTCTGATACTCCACAAATCAAAGGAATGAAGCAGACTCTTGGTGACAGCCTAGCAGGCAAGCCAATTTTAGAGATGATTTAAAAAAAACAACAAAGGATCAAGGCTGAAAAACGGCTGGGATGAGAGTGGATCTGTAATTAGTACCACAAATTACAATTGTAGTAGAATAGTCCTGAAAAACATTCTGTACAACTTACATCTTTTCCACCCCCCCTCCCTATGGCCCCAAACTCTTATTCTGGTACCAACTATTTCTTCTCCATATTTTTTGGTGAACTGACACCTTTTAGAATCCTGAATGAAGCAATTAAGAACCATAAACTTCTCAGACATGAAAATACTCTTAGACAACAGGTAAATTAAAAGCAAAAGGACTTAAACAAATACTAGTTTCAGTCCTTTGAACTGTATTAAAAAGAGGTAAGCATAGCGTTTTCTGAATTCGAGGAGAATAAAGCAGCTTATAACAATCCTATGAAAAAGTAATGAAGTCACAGAATTTGGAAACATACTACATTCAACAAATACTATGTGAACACAAGAAAACTCGGGAAATATTGCAGATATGGAAACAAAAAATTACAGTTTATTTCAAAAGTTGCTATATTAGTACCTGATTCTTTCTTGCAGTAAGCTTTCTCCGACGCTTTGTCTTGGAAAGTTGGCTGGAGAGATTTCCATCCCCAAATGATGGTTTAATCTCCTGTAAAACCCACAAGCACAAAGGGAAAAGGTAATACACGAAGAGCTCGCATCTGTCAATTTAATTCTGCTGCTTTTGTAAAAACTTTATAAGCACGACTCGACCCGAGATCGCCAAATTCTAAGACGTCGTCTTTCAACCTCATTTCCCCTGATTCTTCCTATCATGAATCAGTCTCCCTGTGTCGGTCATCAATTTGTTTGCCACTGATGATCTCCCTCAGCGTGACGTACGGTTATCTCTATTTTTACATTTGTTAAGACAAGAAGCTGGTGTCCAATCACTCGGAACAGATCATCCTCTTCTCTGCGCTCTGACATGGCTTCTGTTTGCTACAGCGATTTCGACCGCTTATATTAATGCGTGACACACCATCATTCTTTGGATGCCTCCAATCTGATGAAGGTGCAATGTTTTGAAGAGGTGCCCTTATCATTTCCCGAAGGTGGACCATCTCAGCAGTGGTCTACAAAGATAACAGCAGCAGATGGACCAAAGTCTTCAGTAGTCCACCTTTTATTTCCGTCTGACCATCAAAACTATGTTAGCCCAAAAAAGGTTTTAAAAGAACAAGCGACATCACAAATAAGATGTCAGAAGTACGGACACACCACGTTGTTCTCCCTTGGGCGTTTCATGGCACAAGACGCCGCACATTTGATTTCTATTGCATGATAAGTAACCGTCCATTTTGCTTTCTTGCCTTTGAGGCTTTGAGAGCGACCACGGTATAACGAGTGGATAGCACCATTGTTTCAAGAACCTTCTTCCCCAAACTTGACGAGATAGGTGAAAAAAATCTGTTACGTTATAAAAGATCGGTCTAAAGCATAAAGACATATGATCTTATACAAGAGACTCCAATGGATGCGCTTTTTACTACTTGATTCATTTCCTCCTTCTGAGTGTATTCAAGAACGGGTGAAGATAGTAGTCCATATTGATTTCATTCCCTTATTCAATCGAGCAAGAAACCATGATTGATTCCACTCGCCTTCGCTAATTACAAGTTATTACAGGTTATGGTAGGCCCTTGAAAAAATACAGACATCAACAACATAGCATTCATCGAGGAAATCGTTATGCTGATCAATCTTATAATCATTCTGCGGGGGACACTGGCATAGATTGTATGATGCCACAATTACAACTTTCCACATAAATGCAATAATATGGTCAAACTAAAGATGTCGCAAGAAATACCCAAGTATCACCCCCCAAACAATAGTTAAAATATTTTCTTGTTACCTGATGATCTGACCGAAACCTAAGGATTATCTATACAACCAATGCATGGCAGTCAAGGTCCAGCATTATTACGCAGGCTGACTTCTGCACAGTTTCCAGTCATTCACAGCCTTGCTCGATAACGGTCGCGCCTGAATGAGACAGCTCTTCAATGTTCTTACTGTAAGCTGGAAATCCCTAGATTTTTCACAAAAATAAAAGTGTGGGGAAAAACAAAGGAAAATGGATATAGAGTTTGAGCCAAGAGGCATTAGCAATCTAGTGTTTTCTCTCCCTTCTTTAGCGCGTGTGTTGTTATGTTTTTAGGAAAATGAACAAACAACCCACTAGATCTATGTTATATCCGGGAGACCTTCTCCTCTAGTTCCTATTCTTCATACGGCTCGCTGCGGAAAGCAGATATTATAGAGATCTCGTAGATAACACACAGATACGAATGAAACTATCGACCATCTGCAAGTTTGTGCTTTTAGAAGCTCAATTCGATACAGTTCCATTACTGCGTGAAGCGGCATCCTCTCAATTTGAATCGGCATGGGCGTTTTGCGCTTTTTTATACCTTATCCCAACGAGCCCCATTCTAACTTACTAATAAAGATACAGAAGGATAAGTGCGTCAACTTGCAGCTCCATAAATTAAGGAAAATGCAGCAAACACCGCTTAGGAACACATTAAACAATCACAGTGAATAAAGATTATGACGTCGTGCCAACATGTAGTCAAATTGCTCTATTGGGGAAGTATCCGCCCTATTTTCTACTCGTTTTAGGTAATGCCCCAACATCAATTCACCAAAACCACATCCCTTTCCACTTCATTCCCCCATTTTTCTGCTGCGTTTTTTACAACCCCCATCGTGTCATTTATAAAGGTAAGAACAAAAAAACACCTTTACTATTTGGACCCCGCAATACCTCATTCATTTCCCCTATGATATATAAGTGAAAACCGTAACTTCACAATTTATCCACACTAACCCAACCCTTCCCCTCTAAAACAGCGTTTGATATCAAGAAGAATCAATTCTAATAATAGGGCCACACTAAGAGCAAAAAACAAACACATTTACTTAGGCATTAGAACATTCAAAGGCTCTCTTTGGTGCCACACTAAAAAGTATCCTGATACCCATAAAATGACACCAGGCGGCAAACCATATCCTAAACAAACCAATCCTTCCCGAAAAAATTCTGACAGTTAGTCAAGATAAAATCAATCTCAATAGAAGGGAACAAAAAGAGCAAAAAAACACAGATTGTTATATGCATTGAGACCAAAAAGTTTCAAGTGGAAAAAAGAAGTAGCACCGAAAATGGTAGTACTAGTAGTATAACGAGAATATTGTATTCTACTCTACTTACCCACCTTTTACATGGGTTGATTTTGTACTACGATTTTGTCTTTTCTCTACACCGCTTCTAACTTCATTCCCTCTTGTCTACAACCAACCATCGCATATTTCAAAATCATTATTCCACTCTTCCCTTTTACTTCTTCCTCCTTCCCCCACTCCTTCCCTTCTTTTTTTCTTCTCTCCTTTTTTCCCCTATTCTTTTTTCTTCTCTTCTTTCCCTTTTCCTTTTTCCCCCTTGAACACCTCAGTGGATCAATTGTATCTATACTAAACCACCACCCCTTCACCCTAACAAATCTCTATTCAGTCATCCAGATAAAATCAATAGCTATACATAGCGGCACAACAAGAGGCAAAACTACACTAGATTCATCGTGGAAACAAAAAAAGCATCCCTATATCAGAGGCAACTAGCACATCAAATGTATCTAACAAAACACCCTTTCGTCTTTCCCCTAAAAAGCTCCTGCCGGTTGTATCATGCCAACTCAAAACCATAATCAATAATTTATAGGGCACAAACAACACAGAGATTATAAAACTGGTACCTTTATAAGTAAAGAAAATGCATAAAAAGATAAAAACTTTACATCAATGAAGAGTGACCTGGAGCCTTCCAGTAGAATGATGCAATGTTCGATGAGGCTCTCTGGCACAATCTTTAGACCATCTTCCCAATTTCTTCTGGGTATGAGAATCAGCCATCTTCTCACATACCACCGCATTCACTCTCACTGACAGAAAATCATGGTTCTAAAATACACTTCCCCTAGCGCCATTTCATAGACCCAAACATTAACATTTAACACCCCTATGAAGACACTGGAAACCTCACAACACCAAATTTTTGACTGCAGTACTTCTATACAACGTCTCGGAAGGACCCCATTAAATTGGCATACAAAAAATGCTACATCTCAATGGGATCTCAACTTCCACAACTAAATGGATTTTCCCTCAAATTTCAAACTGGTTTCGGGGGGGTTGCGTTTTTATCGTGTTCAGACCTTCAGTTTTGCTTAATTTGTCATTTCCGCTCTACGTGTCTCTAAAAAACCAAAACTAAAACTGCACAAAGACACCAAATTCGTTGTTTCAAGAAACAACCTTTTTAAGACACAGACAAAAACACACACTTTATTTATTGGACAGTTTTGTCCTTCCAACATAAAACTTATATTACTTGTATTAGAGGTCTTTTTCTATTTTTAAAATGTCTAAAATTGGAAAAAGAAAAGTTGAAAGTTTTATTGCATATACATTTTAGCGGCAAAACTCTCACTTTGATTTCTTTGTATTTTGTTTTCCCCTTTTATTTTTTAATTGGAAAATTTTGCTTTGACTATTAAATTGAATTACTTTTACTTTCATTACATGAAAGGTAAAAAAATCTAACACATTTTAATGGCATATTAAATGTGATAAAATAATTTATTATTAATAAAAGGAAAAGGGTCTGATATAACTCTCAACTTTGTCATTTAGAGCTGATATATCCCTTGTTATGAAAGTGGCTCATATATATCCTACTTGTAAACAAATGGCTCACATATACCTTTTTTCTCTACGGAAATGAAAAATGATAATTCTAATCTAAATTGTATTATTTTTTCTAGAAAATATAATCCATATTAGTAAACATTTAATCCTCGGTCAAACTATTTTTTTGACTTTTTTTTGTTTCAAGGACTAAATTTATAATTATTATTTTGTAATCAATTTATTTTGTTTCACTAATATTTTGTAAAAATTATGTAGATGACCAAAGTTTTTTTTCGAATACGAAATTAAATCACCTACACACAAAAAATCGTTAAGTTTTTTAAACAACTAAGGAATGAAAAGAAAAAAAAAAATAAGACTAAGAAACTCAAATAATTATAACAAAAGAAGTCAAAAAATAATTTATGATTGAAAAAAATTAAAAATTACGTGCACTTTTTAGAAGATCATATATACATCTAAATAAATTTTTTTTAAAAAAATTATAAGTAATAAATATAAATTTAAAACTAATTATTTAAAATGCCGTTAAATGAAGGGTATATGTGTGCAATTTTGTAACAGCAGGGGTATATGTGAGCCGTTTGTATAACGGTAAGGGTATATATGAGCCACTTTTATAATGAGGGGTATATCAGCTCCAAATGACAAAGTTGAGGGGTATATCAGACCCTTTTCCCATTAATAAAATAATTTCTTTGGAACTTATTATTATAGAATAATTATTCTTTTAAATAAAACAATTCCATTGGAAAACTTTTTTACTTTCATTGCATACACATTTGACTAGGTGTTGTTGTAATTAAGAAAGGTAAGAAAATCAACACAGTTTAATGGCATATTAAATGTGAGAAAATAATTTATTATCATAAAAATCTATTATTTTTCTTCATAAAATAAAAATCTATTATTTTCTTAATAAAATAATTTCAATGGAACTTATTATTATAGATTAATTGTTATTCTAAATAAAACAATTCCAATGGAATTTAAAATAAATTGTATTAATTGTATTTTTCGCTCAAAAATTCAAGACTCAAATTTAAAAACATTTAATTAATGATTGAAGAATTATATACATCACGTCACAACATTCTTGTTTATACTAATATAAAAAGACTAAATTTATTGAGGTAATAGGTGTTTATATTAAAATTGACTAAATTTATTGAGATAATCCTTTTATTTATTTATTTTTATAGATGTTGATTTTCTTGTTTATACTAATATAAAAAGACTAAATTTATTGAGGTAATAGGTATTTATATTAATATTGACTAAATTTATTGAGATAATCCTATTATTTTTTTTATTTTTTTTTAAAGATGTTGATATAAAAAGATTAAATTTATTGAGGTAATAGGTGTTTATGATTAAAATTGACTAAAAATTTATTGAGATAATCCTATTTATTTATTTAGTTTATAAGATGTGATTTTCTTGTTTATACTAAATATAAAACGACTAAATTTTATTGAGGTAATAGGGTTATCTTATATTACTAAATTTATTGAGATAATCCTATTATTTTTTTTATTTTTTTTTATAGATGTTGATGTTCTTGTTTATATTAATATAAAAAGACTAAATTTATTGAGGTAATAGGTGTTTATATTAATATTGACTAAATTTATTGAGATAATCCTATTTTTGTTATAGATGTTGATGCTTGTTTATACTAATATAAAAAGACTAAATTTATTGAGGTAATAGGTATTTATATTAAAATTGACTAAATTTATTGAGATAATCCTATTATTTAATTTTTTTTTATAGATGTTGATGTGAGTAGTCAATGAGTTAATAAATATGTCATTTCAATTTTTTGGATATTTTATAACGTATAACAAAAAGTTATATTTTTTTAAAATCATCCCAACATATCGATTTTTCTTCGGTATAGATTCGATTCATTTTTTTTAAATATCACCTCAATATATACTATTATCAAAATATTTGTTTCCCACGTATATTCTTAAGCAACACTTCATTCTTCACTAGGGGAAGTGAAGAATGTAAAAACTTTGTGCCGTCTTGTTGATCTAAAAAATTTAGTAGGATGCCTTGCATAGATTTTGTCGTATTGTTGTGAGGGAAGTATCTATTATGTCGCTTTTAATTTTAACATAATTAAAAATTTTGTAATTAAAGAGTAAAGTCTAAAGTCGTCTTAGTCACCATAACATCTCTAACATTTATATTATATCTTATCTTTGAAAAATGCTCAAAAAATGTTTATATATTAAAATTTAAACATATTGGTAATAGTATTTTTATATATTTACATATTATTTGCTTCAGTTTGAAATTTTTTGATTTTTTTTATATAATAATAAGACCACTTCTATGTGCGGACAAAATTATTACATTACATAAGAATTTATGTTATTAAGAACATATAAATGGTTGATTAGATTTGAACGATAAATAAAGTTATCAATTTCTAAAAAAAATCATAAATCATAAAGATAGTAATTCTAAAATTTTAAACTTCGTCTTCTATTAATTCCTTCTTTGAATCTTCATTTCAAGTTGGTTCTTTTTTTTTCTTTGCAAACGAGCGAACGTTCCACAATATATTGAAAAAAGTCTCATTAATTTTATAAACGTGTAGTTGGATAAATAATGTATACGTATTGTTTAAATTAAACGATATGGGTACCTGTCAAGAGTTAATAATTTGAGTAAGCATGGATAATTTGTTATGCATGTATCTCGAAACGTTGGACGGATTTTGTATATATATAGAATTAAGGATAATGTTTTAAATGAAAAGTTGTATCTTAGTATACTTATGCATGAATCTCACAGCCTCAACGATTAGAACTAAGGTCAGGAGACTCATGACAAAATGATTATACATCAAATCGACCATCAATTACACCTACAAAACATAACAAGATCTATCACTTAAATAATAGAGAATAATATATAGAGACTCCAATCCACATTTATCTTTACAGTTGAAGAAAAACACCAATTGAATGATTAAAATATTGTTTACTATTTTTTTGAATCATCGTGTTGCTCGAATTGTGCACTTGTGGTTGTTGTATTCATTCTAGCAACAATGGAGAATCGGTAATGATGGTGAAGAACGTGGTTGGAGAGAAGGGAGGAAGATGAGAATTGAATTGTTAATATCGCCTTTACTTTAAATTTTAAGATTTGTGTATCTAATTATACTTTATAAAATATATGGTATAATTTTTAAAAAGTTATATTATGAGTAATATTTTTAAACTATAGGTAAAAATATGCATATATGATAATTAAGTATGTCTAATTATGTAGTTTATCTTTTAGCATAAATATCATTGGAGTAAAAGATCGTTAAAACCTTATGTATTAATAAAAGAATGTTAACGAATTCATTTTGTTAAGAAATCAATGTCTTGCTCTACAATTTGAAAGGCTGCCATACAGTTTGATGGAGGAGGAGTGATACGATGATGGTATTGTGATTTACTTTATTAAATATCATTTTTACAATACGTAAAGTAAAAACAGTTAATGATTAAGAATAATATTTCAATGTAATAATTTAGCCAGATAGAAAATGTAAATATAATATCTCAACACTACAACAAGACAAAGAAAAGCAGAGAAAGATATGCCTCAGCTTTGAAGTGATATTCAATACTGGTTATTCAACTCAAAATATTAAGACATTGACTGTCAGTCACGCCCAGGATCAAGGCTCGGGGCATGACAACCGACCAGATACATGTGCTTTAACAATATTCTTTTTAATTTGTCATATTTAAATATTTACCTACCTTCTGCAATATACATATCATAACTGAGGCTCATGCATATGCATTATTCACATTCAGAAAATTATGACAAAGCAATTCATTAAGAGTTACTTAGATGAAAAATTGTCCACACACTCAGTAAAAGAGCAAGCCAACATTAAAATAAAATAAAATAAAATAAATCAATTTTGTTTGGACTCTTCACAAATGTAAACGGATGCATTTCTGGAGAATGTGACACGGATGCAACCTTAACAGTGAAGAGTCTGCGAACTTTGCAATTCAGTGAAATCACACACACTTGATCAACTGGCCATACTTAACAGCCAACCAGCTCCTTGCCATGCTCTCTGACAACCTTATCCGCGGCATCCTAAGGAAAAGATGATAGAGATGCTCATAAATCAAGAGAGCAAACGCTGACACATACAGAGACGACGAGGAAGCATGAAAAAGATGCACATCAGATTCTTCATTGGTCAAAAGTCTAAACTTCAGTTACAACTTGTAATGAGTCCAAAAATAAGGGGTAGAACAAACAGTTTACTGGAATGCAAAACTTCCTAAACAGTAACGTTCAACTTTAGAAAGGCACGTATGAAGGTGACAAATATCATCAAACTATACGCCAGATCAAATTAATGATAATAGATGTCCTGTGATGACCTTTTACGTTGCTTACATTATTTTTCACAGGATTTAGGGAAATTGATTTCTTTGATGTTTGAGACAGAACTCAGGGCCTGCAAAGACCAATATATGTACATAATAAGCCCAAATTAAGGGATAAATCAAATACTTTACTTGAGTAATATTGCTTTCAAAATGAGTCCTCTCCACCAATTGACCAAGAAACCAAACCACGAGAATGTATAAATGCTATGCATATATCCAAGAAAACTCCTAGAGAAAAACGGATGAGTGTAATGCCTTAAGCATGTTATCATATATGGTTGATCTGGAGCTGTAATTGTTCATGATCTCACTGATGCAAGATGCCAACTGCCACCTTCATCCATGTCAAGACAGGTACATATGAAAACTAGTGCGTCAGTGCAGGGCGAAAATTCTACAAGTCGATACGGAGGGGGATTTGCTTCGCCGGGGACAAAAGCTGCTCTAACTTTTGAAAATGCCAATACCAAAAGAAGTGATTGAACCAGTCAAATACATTGAAATACTTCTCGAGATAACAACTGAGTCTAGATCAGGATATCTTGTAAAAAACTAAAGGATGTAAAGTTCAAACTACAGCAAAGGTCAAAACACTCTATCTTCTCTCACATTTTAATTTCCTTTTATCCAACATGATGCCTGATTATGTCCTTTACACAACAAAAAGTAAACAAAGACATAGATAATTGACTTCCAGGACCAATAAATAAGCAATGGAACAAGGAAATCCTAAGTTATATGCAGAGAACATGATAGCAGATATCACAAGTGATGCAATCATAGATCTTTTAATTACTAGAATGACCTTAAAAAGAAATAGACCTTTTTTAGGAGATGATCTTTCACTAGAAATGCTTATAGGATCATTTTTTACAAGACGGGGATCAAAACCACACTTCTAAGGTGAAAAATTAGACAATAAACCAACTAAACTACTAGAATTTTTTAAATAAGGCAATAAACCAACTAAACTACTATAATCTTTCAGAATCTCATAGATAAAATTGATCCCCCTTGGCTACTACGTACTTTTCACTTTGTAGGTTTAAGCAGATGGAAAGAGAAAAGAGTCTGAACAACTTTGAACCATCAGTACTTGTACAAAAGGACAAGAGAGAAAAGAGGGATTATATGAAAATTTGAGGCATTAGGAATTAACCCTTTGCAAAGTTACAGAAAATTTTTCAAAGTGTGTGAGTATAATTGAGGCTGTCTTAACTGCGTAATTTTCAGGTTTCCCTCTTAAAATTGTTTTCAATAAAGGGAATTCGCTTCTAAGGGAATACTTAAAAAGTTCTGCTTAGATTACAGTGATCTTTTTTATAAAAATAAATATAAAAAAATAGATAAAATATTACAGTAATCTGAACAGATTAACTTCTTCTTTGACTTTTTGGTTGTTTCATTTAATTTTTGCTCACTATTTTTTTTGGACACATCTGCTATGAATGAATACAACCAAAGGTCAAAAGAAATATAAAGACGACGATAACAATAGGATCAGTCTTAGACCATAATTCATTTTCATTTTGAACTGGAAGGATTAATGTTTATGGAGTAACTATATCAACCTTTTTTTATATAAAAAAATGAGATCTCTTGGCTACAAGTTGAATAAAAGAAAATGACCTTTTCATATCTCTTAGATGTAAAAATGAAGATTTCTATAGAAAGACGATAAAACTAAAATAATTTATAAGTGACTTACGAAACTAATTCTCCCTAAACTTCAAGACTTTTAATGTGAAAGGATATCGAAGAAGAAAACTAGACTTTGTACTGTAATCTATCTTAATACCCAAATATATTTGCATTGGGTTTTTTGAAATAGAGCAGTGGAATGTTATCAGAACTGTTACACAACCCATTGAATTGAAACCTGCGTATGTTAATAAAAGATTTTATTTTAAAAAGTGAATGTGAAAGAAGAAACTAAGTAAAACTATTCTGTCGCTGTCTAGCACTAAAAGGGTCTCCCATATTAAAAGGTATAAAAAAGTCAACGAATAGAGCCTCGGCTCCGGTTCATAGACAAATATAGACGTGTAGCAAAGAGAAACATCATTCTTAAATATAAAAGTAACCAGAACTATAGAAAGTACTAGATATTAAAATACGGTTGTTCCAATTTTCCACTATATTAAATAGCACATCATTTCTTAGATTTTTTTTCTGCAGAATTTACTTTCATATTGTAAATTATAAAGTAATTATAAAGTTTAAAATTTAGTATAATGCACAAAATATCAAGTATTCAATAGCTTAAACGTGTCTCTCCACACTCTCTTTTATTTCTATTTAACAGTTCTAAGGTTTGATTGCACGTGTTTGTCAACTGTATTTGTTGAGAGTTGAAATAACAAAGATTTAGAAAGGCATAAAACAAAGGTACTTCATTAGCTTCGTTGTCGTTTCTCCTCCTACCTTGCTACATGTCTAGGTTCATCGCTGCTGCTAGAAAATGTAGTCGCTCTACAAGAATGATGAACCTTCACACGTACCTAAACCTTACGCCCCTAAGCAGCCTGGTCTGAGGATGGTTCACTGGGAGATTTGAATACTATAAAAGTTTCAACTCCCGACCACATTCTGAAAGCTCTCTGCTTGACGAACCATGCATTGCACGCATCCAATTATGTTGTTTCTATGAGATGTATACATAAACATTGCTTTGCAAGGTTTCATTTTAAAAGGAGTGACAATGCTGCAGCCAAAGAAATTCAATTAGCTCCTGATAATAACAAATCCAAATCTCCCATAAGTCATTCCCAGATCAGGCTACTAAGAAGCTGAAGGTTGAGCGCACGGATGAACATCCATCACATTCTTGTAGAGCGACAACATCTTCCAGCAGCACCACCAAGCATGAACCTGGACATGTAGCAAGAAGAGAGGAGACACAGATTTACTAGATTAAGAAAAATTTATCTAACAAACAACCCTTCCCCTAAAAAGTTCTTACGGTTAACAAAATAAAATCGATCTAATATATTAGGGCACAAAAAGAGGCAAAAACACAAAACTTTAAAAATAAAAAGCTTCAATTTAGAGATGAAAATACATCTTGATACATCAGGAAAATCAGACATCAAATTTATCTATCAAACAACCCTTCCCCTAAAAAGTTCATAAAATCAACTAAAATAATAGGGCACAAAAACACAGATAAAACTAATACTTAAGATTTAAAAGAAGATGAGAAAGATAATGCAACAAATGGTATTTATATACAAATTTAGGGACAAAATTGGCATATACACAAACCACTCACGTTAATTGCATTTTTTTCTCACAATTTTTTTCAGAGTGGTTATGCTTTTCTCGTGTACAGGTTTTTTGCTTAATTTTGGCATTTGCACCAAAGTCTTTGTTTCAAAAAAAGTGCCTTTTTAAGACGCAGAAAAAGAGACACTTTATTTATTGGACTGTTTTGTCCTTCAAACAGTGAACTTAAATTACTTGAAGTGACGTTCTTTTTCTATTTTAAAAATGTTTAAAATTGGAAAAAAAAAGTTACTTTTATTGCGCACACACTTTTGCGGCAAATCTCAAACTTGGATTCTCTTTTATTGGAAAAAAATTGTTTTGGCTATTAAATTGGAAAAACTTTTACTTTCATTGCATACACATTTCAGTAGGTGTTGTAATTAATAATGAAAGGTAAAAAAAAATCAACAGATTTTAATGGCATACTAAGTGTGATAATTTATTATTATAGAACTTTATTATTTTCCAATTAAAATAATTTTGATGGAAGCTATTATTATAGAAAAATTATTCTTCTAAATAAAACAATTTCAATGGACTTTAAAATAAATTACAAATTGTATTTACTGTATTTTTCACTCAATGTCTGATATTTTATATTAAATTCTCAATTAGTGTGGATTCGCAGAATGAAGCATTTCCTATTAATTTTTTTTAAAATTCAAGAGTCAAATTCAAGCTATCTAATCAACGATTGATGAATCACATACATTGCATCACAACACACTTGTTTATACTAATAGAGTAATATTGACTAAATTTATTGAGATAATCCTATTATTTAAATTTTCTATAGGTGTCAATGAGACGGTTCGGTCGTTCATATTTTTAAAATTATATCATCCCAATTTTTGAATATTGTATAATGTGTAATCAAAATTAGATTTTTCAAAATCATATCATATCGATTTCTCTTTGATATCAGTATATTTCGATTAATTCTCATTTTTTTATTTTTAAAAATCAGCTCAAAATATGATATTATCAGTATATTTCTTTTGCAAGTATGTTCTTGAAGTAACATTTCAATTATATTCTTCACCAAGAAGTCAAAAATGTAAAACCTTGTTGTCGTATTGTTTGATCTTAAACATTTAATAGAAGTGTTTGTATAGATTTTGTCGTATTGTTTGATGAAGTATCTATTATAGTCTCTTTTAATTTTGAACATAATTAAGTAAATGCTAATTAAAGAACAAAAATCTAAAGTCGGCCAATCATTATAGGCGTAGTAGGACTTAAATTATATTTATATTTGAAATTTTTATAGAATATATTTATATATCAAATTTAATATATTGTTAATATATAAATTATATTTACATATACCTAAGATTATTCATTCTGGTTCGGAAATTTTTCAATTTTTTTAAAAATAAATTTAACAGACCATTTCTATTGTTTGGGACTGCTACACAACTAAATAAAGTTCACGATTTTAGTTAAAAAATAATATAAATCGATTCGGTTAGGTTCGATCAATTTTTCATATTCTTTTAACACCCCCAAGGTGTGAGTGCAGTTTCTGTTTCATGATGATATGTTGGATTTATGACATGGTAGCTTTGTTTGATATTACTCTTGTAAATTTACCTAGTTGGATTTTACTCTCTTGAATATTTGGCACTAATTAGTAGTTGCCAACTTAATGATCATATTGTTATCATCCCATGCATCATTGATATCTCAAGAATGGAAGACTCTGCATCCAAGATCATGTTATACATTGGCTTTAAGCTCATATTGTGGTAGAAACTCAACAGTATTGCATATGCCCATGAGCAAGGAATTAAGCTCTCGTGGATGTGCACTTACATAGATGCACATTTGGCTGTAAAATCACTGTATTTTGTAAAGATGACATCAGACATAAGTGCATTGCTGGCTTCAATCTTGTAGCTACTAAGTATAGACATAGTATCTCCATATCTGGTTTAGAGAGTCCCTAGGCCATATCATCGACCCTGAAGATCAGCGAGTTACTAGAAATGATTAGTCCAAACTTATAAGATCCTAACTGAAATAGGAAATAGGTTAGACCTAATAGGCGGCAAATGAGTGTTTATATCAAATCTAGAATATGCTGAGCCAAGTAAGGTAAGAGAGAAAGAAAGCTAATTAACTTTTAATTTAGCATCCCACAGCTATACAAGGTCGATAAGCATTATCTCCACAGATTTGTTGCGGCATTGCCTTCTTGGTGTAATTCTCGTCATTGGTTTAACTGAACCAACCTTTCTGCTATGTTAATCACAGTTCCTACCGTTCTTAGCATAATAAATCCTTAACCCTTTGCAGAAAATCAAATA
The DNA here is from genome assembly GCA_027704765.1 of Solanum habrochaites. NCBI lineage: Eukaryota > Viridiplantae > Streptophyta > Magnoliopsida > Solanales > Solanaceae > Solanum > Solanum habrochaites. The sequence continues at coordinate 62,801,950 of JAKWJA010002491.1, forward strand.
GAATACCGCACTCTATATAACTTCTTCTTTAAATGCAGGCAGAAAAGAAGGGATTCCTTTCCTGAAATGGTTCAGGAGATATCAATATTTTTTCCTACAGAAGGAAAATTGCATAACATACTTCACCCAAGGAGTAACAGAAGTAACTGGAAATCCTCAAGAGTTACCTACTCCTTCTTTAAATTTCAAGAATAGAAGAAGCGTTCTCATACTGTTTGGAAAATTGAATGGCGGGAACAATACCTTTGGATTCATAATTTGAGTTATCTTTGTTTGTACGACATGGTTAGTTGTTTTTAACAAGTTATCCCTAAATTAGCTGTGTACTGATCTCCTTATTCCACCGATATAACTTTATCCTATATACTGTATAAATGGTCTTTTTCCGCCGACGATTGGTTGGTTTGGGAGCAATTTTGTGTGTTTATTGTAGGTCCGCTTCTAATTAATGAAACGGATTATTAGGAACTCATAAGTGTGAATTTGTCATTATATGAAAATTTATCCACAAATTCATATAATGGTACAAGTGTTTTTGGACGGACATGGAGTACCATATATCTTCTTTCTTGGGTTTTGGCAAGCCCGATATCTAGTCTCATGTAACTTTCCTGCTGGCGCAATGATTTATTGTGGGTTTTGAGCTACTACAATCGTATTTAGCGCTGAATTTATTGTGGTTCTTGTTCTCTGTGTTCATGGATTATTAAAAACACAAAGTAAGGAATGTGCAACAAAAAGATTTTATTTGTAGCTTCTATTCAATATACATGTATGTGTTCAAGGAATCCTAATATTGGGTGGAGGCGGATTTCACAAAAACTTTAGTTTAGTTAAAACAGAATGTTTAATGAACTCATTTTATCTGATAAATTAATGTTTTGCTCACAATTCAGATAAAAAAGACTATCTACATCTACACGACAAACTTCCCTTGCTATCACATTCCAGACATCAAATTTAAAAAAGTTCATCTAATATATGTTATAGATTTACTTGGCAATAGTGTTCAAGAAGTAGTCAAGGACTAAAACAGCTTTACAAAAGCGTATTTAACCTACTTACTCGTCGTTGTGCTTTGATCCTAAAACCTCCTTTATGTCCTTCTAAACTTTTTCACACACCTGTTTTCAAGAAACTCTGACAAGACCTTTCCACCTGCCTGCTCGGCTTCGGGCCACTTGCAAGCGCTTTTAGCCTTTTTTTTGAGCCGTTCCTCTGCCGCGAAGACCTCCTAATTCCTTTCTAATCGTCCTTTTCACTGCTATAGCCACTAGTAATGGTAGTCTTGTTCACCGCCATCAAATATCCGATAACTTCTTCTCCTATCTCCCTCTTTCCTGAATCTGATCAGATACTGCTGCAGCCATTACAATTCAATTTGACCCTCATCGCTGCAGCAGAAAGCAAAATTCTCATATCGTTGATCGGAAGTAAGCCACACGTCACCGTTTTCATCTTCCTTACAACATACAAACTATATCACGAACTAAGCTCTGAAATCCATTGATTTGTAAGTAACATTGACTGCAATGTCCCCATACTTGGCAAAAGGGGCAGTGTTAATGGGATCCACTGCTCCTATTTTACTTTATATCCATGCACATCACCCCTGACCCTTTATTTCATGCAGCTCCTTTTGGATTAAATTATGTTGCATGGTCCTACCAAAAAAAAAAAATTCGTCAGCTCGAATTACATTCATTGTGGCAATGGCAATGTGCCTAAATGCAATATACATAAACTTACATTGTTGAAGGATTTGATCTCAGTTGCTTCCCTCCCTGCCAAATTTTCGACATAGACAAGGTTATGAACTAAATCTACTAAGATTAGGTTTTTTTTCTGTCACTTCGCATGAATGCTTCTTTTCTAATGTTACTTTCTCATCTAAACTTCGCGGCATTTTTTGCCCTTCACAATGACACAATTAAACCTTTAGAGACCAAATGGTTGTCGGTAGGGTGAAAAAGATAATTTAAAAAGGATATAACAAGAACCAATTATCATAAATTATGCCTAGGAGAAACTCACATTTGAAATCATTTTGAGCCTCCCACCAGGTTTGAGGAAAAATAAGGGGAGAACAAACACTTTCAATTTTGAATTGTACAGATATTCCAAAACAATACATTCTTCATCTTACTAGCACTTATAGACAGAAGTAGACTAATATTAATAGCTAAAGCCAGATAAAATATGCTAACAAATGTTTACCTCTTCTTGTGATAGAAGGTACTTCCTTTATTTTACGTTGTTTTTACGTTTTCTTTTACTCAGGCTGTTAGGAAATTGATTTTCTTTGGTGTTTGATGCTAAAACCAGTGCCTTCAGAGGAAGTCCAATTAAGGATAATTAAATACTTTAAAATTGAGTAAACTAACTTTCGAGATAGAACTTCACTTTAGTTAAATCAGAAATGTCACTATGGAAATCCAATTATGATAAACCTTAAGTTGAGAGCACATAGAGAAAGCTAGCCAAGTTCCTTCAGAAGAAAGAAGAATAACCATAATAAGAAGATGGAGCGTGTTGACTGATCCTTAATCCCTCCCTCTTATCCTTCAATGAACATGTGATAATAGTATATATCACAATCTAGGCCCAGCTTAGGTTAGATAAAACATTTAACCCTTAAAAGATCAGAAAGTAACCTCAACGAACATCACCAACTTAAAAACTTATGAACCATCAGATGTGGTATAATTTCATTGAACAATAAGGTTCACATTATCTGGATGTACAACCCGCAATTCAAATCCCAAACTAGAGGTGTCAGCTTTATGATGTAATCCTTCTGCAATTTTCAGCCCGCATTCTAGATCAGTGAATTTAACATACCCATCCCTTGTTCTGGGAACTTTGTGCCCTATTGCTAACATAGACAAGTTTTAATTACTAGAATGTCCTTGATAAGAAATAAACTTATACGAAAGATACTACTAGGGGGTTTCTTATAAGAATTTCACCTTATGCAACCATGACAATCTACCTTACATACATAAAAAGGGATCATTGGTCTTTAATGTTAGTACTTTTTAATTCTCAGATAAATAATCATGTATTTTGCAATAAATGCAGCAGTCAATTGAATTAATCAGATAGACCTTAAGAAAGCAGAAGAAAAGTATAATTAAGCAAACGTTCTGCTAGCCCAAGATCGTTAACTAAGATTTGGAAGATTCAACGAAAGAAGAGGAAGTAAAAGGAGAATTTGTTTTATGGAAGCACACCTCTTTTTATTTAGGTTGATTAAAATGCTATGGCCAACCCCCAACACCCCTATTTTTTACTAGTATAAGGGATGCTTCTTAAAGAAATTCTTGTAGAAAGATCTACCAGAAAATCTAGATACTTATTCTTCTAAATATCTTACAAATCTAGATTATTCTAATACTTTACTCTAAGTATCTCATTATCTAGATTTTTTTTTTTTTTGTTCCTTAAGTATAATATCAAGATATTTTATCTCACTAAATTTGAACAAGTTCTAATAATATATCTAAGATATTTTGTACTTCAAAAAATCATCTTATTTTTCCAAGCCCACCGACTTTACATTTCATTGCTCCCCATGTCAATTCAACACTTCGAATAGTTTTTAAAGGAAATGTTTGAGGGCCCGCCACTTGCTTTTGGAAGATATGGATGACTTTGACACAAACTGCACTTTCTTGAAGAACTTCTTCTCCAGCACATAGAACGGCGAAACATTTCTAAACCAAATAGACCGTATAAAAACAATGAGAAAGGATAGATGATAAGTGTGTAAGGAAAGCAATAACCTTATTTTCCTTCTTAACACTATTGATAGAGATTTCGTCATGATGCTCAGAAATTTGCATTGGAATGTTTTCACTCTCTTGTATTAATCATGGTCTTATTTTCCTAGTCCTTTGAATATTTATCAGGGTGTCCGTCCTTAAACTAGGGAAGAGACAAACAGTTGTCACCATCTCTCTCCGAAGAAAACAATTAGTAGCATACTTAGAAACTGTTAGTCCTGAAACTAAAAAATTGAGGAAAAAAGACTCCTTATATTTTGACATGCCTATGTCCCTTACACATATAATTCATTTATGCTTAGAAAAAAAAAAAAAATGTCAAAATATGAACTACTCATCTACCAATAAAAAACGGAACTATCGAGAAATTAATTTATAATATTGTTATTTTCCTTTTTTGCTCCTGCACCTTATTTGTGACTTATACAAAGTTTATTTTATTAATTTCTACTATTATTATCCGATGCATTCACTTGGAGGTCAGAAATTGGAGTGTCATCACTAGTAAGTAAACAAGTAAGAAATCTCAATTAGACATATTTTATTATTTAGTAGTATTATCTTTTAAGAAATAATACACTCATGGGTTACACGCGCAAAATGCGTGCCCGAAAACTAGTATCTAATTAAGAGTCAAAGAGTGATAGTTTGATAAATAAAATATCATACTTATCAGATTTCAAATCTGAATAGTCATTAACATAGAATGTTTAAGAAATTTCACATAGAATATTTAATCAGAATAGCAGCCGGTTGTTGAGAAATTTCCGAAAAAAATAGCAGACAAGAAAGAATATATACAAAGGGAGGGAAGATAACAATATTTATATAAACTCTCTTTAGTTGGTGCCAGCAATGAGACGGTTTCTATGCATAACAAAATTGGAAATATACCTTATACATTGTAGAAAATGTTGAACATCTGAACAATCAATGATCCAACATGATCCAACATGAGCACACGCTTGTTCGGTACTTTCCATAACTTTAAATAATTGAGACAAAGCCTTTGAATAAGCAGCGGCCATCCAAGAAAGACCAATTTCCCAACGCCAACCTGCAACCAAAAACAAAAAAGTCCGTTCCACCATTTGAGGCAGGAAACCAAACCGTGCGAATGTATAAATGCTATGCAGTATCCAAGAAATCTAGATGGCATAAATACTACAGAAATCTAACTGTCAATTCCATAGCATAAAACATTTTGTTAAAGAAAAGACTTGGCAAACAAGTCTGATTTCCCATTTTGGGCAAAGAAAATAATTAGTTGTACTTGCCTTAAGTATGCTCTCCTTATAGGTTGATTGGAGCTGTAATTTCTCATGATCTCATGAGCAAGATGCAACTGACACCTTCACAATCCATGTCAGAATGTCCGTAGAAGTCCATCTGCAACTAGTGGCTTCCATGGCGGCCGAAAAGCATCTCGCGTCGATTGAGGGGATTTGCTTCATGCACACCAGTGACAAAAGATGCTCTAACTTCTGAAAATTGCAGATACCAAAAATGGTTATTGAACCTGTCAAATATCATTGAACTACTCTTTGATTAACAATGAGTCTAGATCAGGATAGCTTGTAGAAAATAAAGAAGGAAGTTTGAACGCAATCACAATGTCAAACATCTCCTCTTTTCTCTCCCAATTTTTATTCTTTCATCCAAACACGAGCGATTATGTCCTTTTACACAACAAAAAGTAACATATGACTTTCAGGACCAGTAGAAAAGTCATGGCAACAAGGGAAATCTATGTAAGGATAAACTTAAGTTAAGGAAAGCTGTCCTAGAATTAACTAACAATTGTGGACCAGAACCAAATAATTTCAACATTTATAGGAAGTCCAGTTATAATTTTTCAGATTCTCATAGTATAAATTGAGCCCCCTTGGTGTTTACGTACTTTTTCACTTCATAGTTTAAGAAGATAAAACAATAAAAGCGAGAGATTTCCATCCAGTTTTCTCCATAAGATCCTCTTAGAATATGGAGGCTCTGAATCAGCTCACGCCCCACTTCAAGAAGGCTTTTTTGTTGTGGTTCCTCCTCATAATCCGAAGCTACGAGACAGGGAACATTTCCTTTTCTTCACAGCAACTTTGAAACCACCCGGACTTAAGGTTTCAAATCCCCAAAGTAATCACAAAAAGGACAACAGACAAAAGAGGTGATTTTATTGAAATTTGAGGCATTTGAATAACTCTTTGGGCAGTACGGAAAATTTTTCAAATGGTGGGAAGTTGAATTGAAGGTCGTCTTAACTGCTTATATTCAATAAGTAGGCATCGCGTCCAAGGTTTATACTATAATGTTTCTGCTTAGATTCCAGTACAATCCTTTTGATAATTTTTTTTTATATAAATATCATAGTAATTGCACAATTCCTTTCTTCTTTGACCTTCTATGTTTCATTTAATCTCCTCCCCTATCTTTTCTTGGACCTTGTGCTAGAAATGAATACAACAAGCACACACAACACCCAAGGTCCAAAGAACATAATGACGAGATAAAAATAAGCAAGCTTATTCAGTCTTGGACCATTAATTTTTATTTTGAAACTGGGAAGAGTAGTGTTTATGGTAATTACTATTTTCAACGTTTTTTTAATATAAAATATACAGTTCTGATAGATACCTTTTTATTTGACTTCTTATTGTTTCATTTAATCTTTCCCCCTATCTATTCCTTGGACACTTCTCTACGAATGAATACCTCCACGGCACACGTCCAAATGTCAAGAAGAACATAAAGACGATGATAACAATATCCTTCTCTCAGTCTTGGACCATTAATTTTATTTTGAAACTGGGAAGAGTAGTATTTTATGTTAGTAACTATTTCAACAAACTTCAACCTTTTTTTTATATAACTATTACAGTTCTACCCAATTAACTTTTCTTGACCTTCTTAATTGTTTCATTTATCTTTCCTCCTCCTTAATCTTTCTTCTTGGCCACTTCTTCTTATACTAATGCAATAACAACACAAACCCAAGGTCCAGCGAACTAAAGACGTGATAACAATATCAATCTATAATCTTGGACCATTAATTTTATTTTGAACTAGGAGAGTAGTGGTTATTGTAGTACACTATTTTCACCTCTTTTTAATATAAAATATTACAGTTTCTGAATAGAATTACTTTTTCTTGACCTTCTTATTGTTTCATTTACTTTTCCCTCCTCCCTATCTTATTCTTGGACACAAACTTTTGCTACGAAATGAATACAACCCCACCCAAGGTCAAAAGAACATAAAGAGACTATGATAACAATATCAAGCGAGCAGTCTTTGAACCATTAAAATTTTATTTTGAAATGGGAATAGTCGTGTTTATGTATTATAATACTATACCTTTTTTTATATAAAAATATTACTTTCTGAAGAGATTAACTGTTTTCTTCTTTGACCTTCTTATTGTTTCATTTTCATAATCTTTCCTCCCTATCTTATTCTGACACTTCTGCTATCCGATGAATAACAGCCCACACCCAAAGGTCAAGAGACCAAAAGACGATGATAACAATATCAACTATCAGTCCGTGGTACCATTAATTTTCTTTTTGAGACTGGGAAGCAGTGATTTTAGGTAGTAACTACTCACCTTTTTTAATATAAATTATATAAGTTTGGAACAGATTAACTTTTTGTCTTTACCTTCTTTATTGTTTCATTTAATCTTTCCTCCTATCTTATTCTTAGGACCACTTCGCTACAAATGAATACGCCACAACCCCCAAGGTCAAGAAGAACTAAGACGATTGAGAACAATATCAAGCTATCCAGTCTTGGAACGCATTACTTTTATATTGCAACCGGGAATATAGTTTTATGGTAGTAACGATTCATTCATCAAACATTCAACTGTTTTTAATATAATATTACAGTTCTGAACAGATTAACTTTTTTTCTCTTTGTACCTTCTGTATTGTTTCATTTAATCTTTTCTTCTTCCCTATCTAGGAAAATTATTCTTGGACACTTCGCTACGAATGATACAGCCACACCCAAAGGCAAGAGAACATAAAGACGATGATAAAATATCAAGCTTCACAGTTTTCGACCATTAATTTTATTTTGAAACTGGGAAAGTAGTGTTTATGGAGTAACTATATCAACCATTTCTTTTATACAAAAAAAATGAGATCTCTTGGCTACAAATTGAATAGAATAAGATGACCTTTTCAAATCTCTTATATGTAAAAATGAAGATTTCTATCAGAGAGACAATAATTCTAAAATAATTTATAAGTGACTTACGAAACTATTCTCCCTAAACTTCAAGCCTTCTATAGGAAATTTACGAAAGAAGAAAATTAGACTTTGTACTATAATCTATCGGGTATCAGAAATACCCAAATATATTTGCATCAAGTCTTTTGAATAAAGTAGGGGAATGTCCATCGGAACTGTCACAACCCATTGAATAAAAGATTTTATCTAAAAAAAACACTGAGTAAAACAATTATGTGCTACCATAGAACTGAGAGTGGTCCCCCTTCTTAAATGTATAAGCACATAGTGTTTATATCAAATATAGAATATACAAACTAAGAAAGGTAAAGAGATAGAAGCCAGTTACTTCAAATTTTACAATCGCCGGCTATACAAGGATCGATAAGCAAATTACTCCACAGATTTTGTCCGCGTGCTCCTTACGGCAATTTAAGTTGTTCCCTAAAAAAAATATTTACTAAAGTAGGAGAAGTACATAGCATATATAGTTTTATGCAAAATTATGATTTCTTCCTAGGTGAGTACTAAGCATCACAGGTCCAGGAGATTATGAGAGACTTAACAGTTTCATCAGCGATATTATTTGTGACCATAATCTTATTTAATAATAGAAATAACCACCACCGCCAACGTAGAATTGTTTTATCAATTGGAAATCCTTATTTACCTTCCCTTGTTTAAATTTCAAGAAACTATGAGGGCATCATGAAATTCCACCCATTATGATACTGATACGTAAACCCTAAGATGAATGACGCGTTCATCATGATCTTAATTTCCAGATTATTATCACTTTGTGGTTGCATGGAGGCACTAGATAATCATAAGGAGAGAACGGATAAGAAGATGACTAAATGGAGGACAATCTCGTGAGCGGTGTTTTATTATGGAAAACACTACCGCATTAAAAAAAGAAAACACACACAACTATCAACACACACGTTTTTTTGTCCTTCTGTGTTGTTAAGCAGTAGGTTTTTAATTAAATAGACATTTCGCATCTTATTAGGATTTAGTAAAGGAATTTATTATTTTAGTAGTTGCATTGCAAATCATTTGGTGCTGAATTATTGAATTGATTTGAAATATCATCACTAAACTTCCTTTTTTTTTTTTTCACTTGGCTAATTACAGGGGAGTGATCCATGACGAAAAAGATCTATGGAAGAGCAACGATTACAGCTGGTTTGTGTCACATTCGCAAAGATTCAGTAAAAGATTGAACTTATTCTCCTCTGTCCTCGTCACTACTATATAACTATTCTGCTTCTTTTCATAATTACAATTTTCCATAAACAAATCAACATTATTCAGTGGCAGATGTGAACTCTCTTGCCTTGGATTTTATCCTAGTATCCTCTCCACTTGAAAGCTCAAAGATATCACTTGCTGCAGCATAAGAAAACTACAAAAATAGGGGCTGTTAACAACCCCAGCCAAACCCTGAAAGTACAAACTACAAACGGAGAGAAGGTTGAGTTGTATTATGGTTTTCAGAACACTACTTAAGAAGCTTTAAACGTATACATCCAAAACAAGAATCAAATATCGAAGAGAAGTGGGACATTAGTGCTTGGTCTCGTTCCACAATTTAACTCAAATTAACCTTAAGAAACATTTAAAATCAAACACTCATAACAGCATGACTTTGTAAGGAAAGAACTTTAATAAGAACAGCACTCTAACCTCTTCCTTTTTTCCTTATATGACCGGATGAACTAACGCAACCAAGGCGCCTGCACATTCACATTTGTATAAAATACTGTCAATCACTAAGTTTTTTTTTCACATCGATAATTGAGAAAGAAGATAACTTTGTTACCATCATTGCAGAATCAACTCGATCGAGGATTGCAAGAAGTACTGCTACAGAACAGTTAAGAACATGGAAAACAGAGAATAAGAGAAGAAGGAAATGTAGATGTTTAAGAGAAAATGAGTTTACATTGTATATTCATGCTGACACCCTTTACAATTCAGAACTATTGAGTTTACAATTATTAGTTGAAAGTAAAAGGATCTACTAACTAACTGTTTCAGCACTAGTCTTAACAACTTTTAACTACTCGGTATTAATCTAACTAATTTCCTGTTGTTGCCTTCAACTAATTCCTGATTTTTGTTATTCATCCTAAATTCCAAATCATGTGTAACTTACTACTACTCACTACTCACTCCTTTCCCCCAACAGATCCTTGTCCTCAAGATCAAACTGAGGAATGACCTTTAATGCTTGTAAAACTTCCCAAGTTGCTCATCCCTGGCAACCCTTCCCATTTAACTAGAACTTGGGCTACAACTTAATGGTCCCTTTTTTTCACACATTCTTCTTTGTAAAACAACCTCAGCACAGGACAATGAGGGTAGCATATCAAGTACAGGAGGTAGGAAATGCGATCAGGAACTTCTGGCATTTTTCAATAGGATACTTGGACATAGGATGAATTTTTCACTTAATCTGGCAAATAGCATGTGTAGCACTAGTCCAACTCTTTTGACACTTGAAATGGACCATAATACCTTGCAAACAAGTTTTGTGAAATTGTTGAGCTTGTACACAGTTGTCTGTTTATACGGCGGAATTTGAATACAACTACCACCCAATCACCACGTTAAACAACACCCTGTCCCTTCTATGAAATCTGCCGGTTGCTTCATCCGAAGTTGTGCCCCTCAGATGGTGCCTAGTAGTTGGTAGCTTCAATTTCCCTGTTGAGCAATATATATCTACCCTCTGCGAGTTTGATTCTCCTTGTAGGTATGGTAGGATGTAAAGGTGGTGGTCCTGCCATAAGAGTGCCCTCATAGGGAGTTTCTGTATAGCAGAATTTAAAGGTGTTGTGTACCAATTTCTGCCATGGGCTAAGCAGAAACCAATTGTAGCTATCCTCATTCCAGAAACACCTTAAGTAGGTCTCTAGGCACCTGTTCACACTTCAGTCCTGGGCCATCTGATTGAGGATGGTAGGCTGATGAAGTTTTTATTGAACATCCTTGTATTTACAAGTCCTGCCAAAAAGAACTTAAAAAACCCACCCCCACAACATCCCATCACTGGGTGATTGCATCAGGTAGTCCAGTAGCCTTAGATCAACATATCCATAAATACCCCAGCTACAGATTTGGCAGTATAAGGATGTTTGAGAGGCATAAAATAGCATACTTGCGTATTCTATCTACCACGATCCAAGATCACTTATAACCATTGAACGTGGGAAACCATCAATAAATCCATACTAATTTGTGACCATACCACTCAGGATTGGAAGAGGCTGCACATACCCGGATATGCTACTAAGTCAGACTTGTTCCTTTGCATTATCACACCCACTTTCGAACAAACTCCTGCACATCATTTCTAAAATGCTTCCAGTAGAACAGTGTGAGCAACATCTTCAACCGTCGCTTCCACCCCGAATGGCCTCCTTGAGGGGAGAATCCATGAAGTCTGATCTGCATCCTCAACTCGTGGACCTTCACCAACACTAGTCTTTTCCTATTCCTTCCTCAATGATGTGTTGCCAGTGAATTGTTTACACGCTGTTTGGATCCACCTGTAAATTGCCATTACAATTTTAAGCTCAATGTCATACCCACTATCCACAATAGCTTGTAGATATCAGAAGTGTATTAGAATTACCAAAGCTAACAACTCAGCACCATGACTCTGACAAGGCATCTGCTACCTTGGTTCTCCTCTCATACCCTTCTTGTATTCAATATATGTCAAAAGGCATCCAACTTTGTCAACCATAATTAACTGAGATGTGTGTGTATAGTTTTTGTTTCCATCAGAAATTTCAAAGCTTTTTGATCATCTGATGGTGACTTCTGACCCAACTAGTACTGAGACCACTTTGTAACAGCTTGAACAATAGCTAGTACGTCTCTATCATAACCATATATGCCTATTTTTAGGATAGAGAGACTTACTAATGAAGGCAATGTGGATGACCCTCCTGCATAAGTACAAAAAAACCAAGCTCCAATAACCATAACCACTTGCATCTGTCTCCACACAAATGTCTTGGTATCATCCGGTAAGGCTAAGACAGGGAGCTTTTGGTCAGGAATCCTTAAGTTGTTCGAAAGCCCTGGTTTGCTTTCTTCCTGACCACTTAAACTTTTCTTCTTCAATAATCTGTTAAGGGTCTAAAATGACCCCAAAAATTCGCTTGTGATGAATCTTCTGTAATCACCATCTAGACCCAAAAACAAAAAAACCTCCTCACTGGGCTTAAGGGTGGCTGGTTTGGCCAATTTTTTACTGCTGCCCTTTGGTGGATCAGTAAAAACTCCTTCATTAGTTAGATGGCCCAAGTACATCTATCCTCTTTAACCCAAAGAAACACTTACTCTCTTTTGCGAATAATTTGTGTTTTGCAATTCCTCAAAAACAGATCTGATGTGTCTCAAGTGGTCCTCCAAGTTCTTGCTATTATAAGAATATCATCAAAGAAGACTAATACAATGTTTTTTCCTTAAAAAACTTAAAAATACAATTCTCAAGTGCCTTGAAATGTTTGCTGGTGTCATTTAGATAGGCCAATGCATCACCACATCCAAAGTGTCCATCATGGGTTCTAAATGCTGTTTTTTGGCACTCTTCTACACCATCTTAGTTTGGTGATATCCTGATCTAGATCAATTTTTGAAAGATCTTGAGACCTCCCAATTCATCTAATAAGTCGTCAACAATGGGAAGTGGAAACTTATTCTTCCAGTATCTTATTAAGATCTCTATAGCACATACATTCTCCAAGTTCCATCTTTCTCCCCACCAACACACATGACAGGCAAAGGGACTAACAACTTGGTTTCGTACCCTTGATCAAGCATCTTTTGAACCCAAACCAAATTTTCAATAATGTCCTTCTTTAATAGACGGGTACCTGTAAGGTCGCTTATTCACCTGGTTTCCACCACCCCTTGCTGTAACACAATTTCTAATGATCAAAAGTTCCTCAATGTGGGAACTCTTTAGGCTCCTCAAATAATGCTGAAAACTTCCTTCAACAGTTCTCACAACCTAGGGTCGATCAGTTGATTCCTAGTCTCCAGTGCATACCCTGCTTCTCAGTGTTCATGTCTGGATAACTTTATCATGCCCAACTTTGAGAGTGATTAACCTGACATTTAGCTCATTTTCCCAGCTCCGGGAATAACCGGCCTTCCTGCGCCCCGGAGACAATGTGTCCTTCCCACTATCATAGAATTCCTAGTTAGAGTTCTAAAGTTTCATCTGATATCTCCCCCAGAGTCAACAACTATGCACTCCAAGTACTACCCCAGCAAGAACCAAGGGTAATAGCAGAAAATCAGCTGTGATTCGCTCCTTGCAGCAACCACGAGATTGTGCATTCGTGCTTCCACTAGCATGTCCTTTCCCTAGCTGCAGCCACACTTTTCAGGTAGCGTGATCTTACTTCACATCCCAGGCCACACCTTTACTACCCTCGGGATCAATAAAGTTGTGAGAGCTTCCGGTGTCGATCAAATATTGAGAGGTTTTTCTTAGCATGGTAGCCTAACCTTTAAGGTTCTGTCACCCTACCCTATTGATCAATTTAGAGCATGAAACCGAGATTTCCATCTGCTCCAAACTTTGTTCGCCTTTTCTGTTCTTTCCTGATGCCCAACCTATCCTGGAGTCCCTCCCTTAACTCTTCTATTTCCCCTCAACCTCCAACAAATACACTGTTTAAAGTTCTTGCATTTAGACCAAATGTATACTTTTCTAGACAAAATAGCAAAGACTCTTTGGATCTTCTAATCATTCCATCTCCTCTATACCCAAAGTTCTCCTATGACCCCTTTTGAAGCCTAGAAGTACACACAGTGGATTCGGTAGTATGGTGGATTTTCTTTGAAAACTTCTGCTGCCTAATTTCATCATTTTCATAACCTTCTATTAGCTTCTGATTCTGGCACTGGGGCTACAGGTTGGTGTTGATAGCATCCAGATAAGCTTCCTGCCTTCTTGCTTATTTATACACCTGAAGATAGAGGTCCTAGGTTTCCCAATTTACATGCATATTGAGCTCATGGTTCACACCCTTCACCTCCAATGAAACACTCATGGCATTCTCTTTGAGACATATTGACCCTTGTCAATTCCCATCTCAATATTGTCTTGATAGTCCTTACACAACCTGTTTGCTTCACCTTCTTGATCTCCTCCATGGGAGCTCGTATCTGCTCCAATCTTTCCACATAGACATCAATACCTCCTATCCAAGTTGGTGAACTGTAAGTAATGCCTGGACTTCAAATGATGACCAAATGCCATTGAACAAGCCTCACACCCTCAAACTGTAAAGCTGCAATTCCTATCCTCTCATCCATAGGATTTCTCCATATAACGAACTGTTCTATCCTGAATAACCATACCTAAGATCTTTCTCCAGAAAACCTCAAAGAACTCCATCCTTGACCATCGAGGAAAATGAGAATGGTGATTGGTGAAACTATTGGAACTTTTCTCCCTTTGAGACCGTCATCAAACACCTCCTTGCATCCGACACCTCCTCCCTTTCTGGAGATCCATTGGTGGGTTTTTCCCCTTCCCCTCCCCTGCGATTTTCCCCAGAAACTGCCTATTGTTCCCTTAATCACTACAAACTGACTCCATTTCTTGAGACTTTGACACTTCACCTTCAAAAGATTTCCCACTTCGATAATATACCTTCTCTTCATTCACGCCTTAACCTACTTCACTTTACCAAGAAGCTTCAGATAATTCCTGTGATCTTTGTCATTTTGCCAAGGAAAGTGTAGCTTTGATAACCAAATGTTACCTCAATTGCAGGAATCAACTAAGATTCCTGGATTGAAAGAAGTAACTTCTAAGAACATTAAGAAAATGGAAAACAGAGAAGATGAGAGAAGTAAAATGTAGATTTTAAGAGCGAAAATGAGTTATAATTGTCTATTCATGCTGAACCCTTTAACCTTCCAGACCTATATAGGATTACAATGCAATTAGTTGAAAGGAAACTATCTACAACTGTTTCAACAAGAGTCTTAATAACTTTAACTATTAACTAACTTCGGCTTAAACTAACTAAATTCTGGGTTGTGGCTCAACTTAATTCCTATTTTTCTTTATTCATCCTAATTCCAAATATGTGTAACACACTTTGAAGTAGGGCATAAAAATCTGTAAATTTATAATGTGACATGTATCTCATCCCAAAGCCTCATAAGAACATAGAATTTTAATTTACTTGTTTTTGCATTCCCAGTAGTCTGCTGATGCATTTACTGAAATCAGAACCATTACTGATTGTACAATTAACACCGAATACATTCAGCAAAAATGCTAGAAAGGAATTGTAAATAACTTGAAAATGAAGTATTAACTATTCATATAAAGCAATTCATTCTAACAAACAACCCTTCCCCTAAAAAGTTCTTACTGTTAAACAAGATAAAATCAATCTAATATATTAGGGCACAAAAAGAGGCAAAAACAGAGATTAAGAACAAAAAGCTTTGATTTACAGACAAAAATGCATCTTGATACATAAGAAAAACCAGGCATCAAATTTATCTAACAAACAACCCTTTCCGGAAAAAGTTTGTAAAACCAATCTAAATAATAGAGCACAAACACATACACTAACCTAGTACTTTACTTTAACAAGATGAGAACGTAATGCAACATGGTATTTTATATACAAATTGGCATACATAAACCCCGCACTTAATTGCATTTTGTTATCACAGCTTTTTTGAAGGGGTTGTTCTTTTCTCTGTACCCAGTTTGCTTAATTTTGGCATTTGCACTCTTATGTGTCTTCTGAAACACAAATCTTTGTTGCAAGGAAGGGCCTTTTTAAGAGACACAAAAAAAAGAGAGACACTATTTAGTGACTCTTTGTCCTCTAACAGTGACTTAAATTAATTGAATTATGGTATTTTTCTATTTTATGAGATTTGAGCACGTGTTTCGCACGTGAGAATTTTTATAGACACGTTAGGAATGATTAAAATTTCATAAAAATATATCTATGTAAATTTGTATGATAATAAAATGTAACATGACAACATAAGAATAAAGACTTCAGGCATAAAACGTTCATAGAAAACGTAACTAAATTACGAAATCTATAGAAGAAAAGAAAAGAACAAAAAGAAATAGATTTTAAAAAAAAATACAAATGTAGACATTATTCTTATAAGATTGATTATATTTGGTATTTTATTTTCTCATCTTTTTTTTTTTAATTGAAAAATTTTGCTTTGACATTAATTGGATCACTTTACTTTATTGCATACCATGACTAGGTGCTGTATAATTAATATGAAAGGTAAAAAAATCTAACACATTTTAATGGTATATTAAATGTGATAAAATAATTTATTATTATAAAAATCTATTATTTTTCTAATAAAATAATTTTGATGGAAATTATTATTATAGAACTAGTTTCTGGACACATGCTTTGCACGTATATCCCATCTATTTTTTTAATAAATTCGTTAGGACGATTAAAATTTTATGAATACATGTGTGTAATGATTAGTACAAAAATGCAACAATTTCAAACAAATGTTACGACAATAATCTTTTCATAGAAAATTAAATTAAAATAGAATGATAGAGAGAAAATATAAAAAATAAACATAGAAGGAAAAGACAACATACAATAATCTTTGCATACCAAATTTATTTTTGATATGATATTGGAGCTTCCCACATATAATAATATATGATATGATATGATAATTATTCTTCTAAAAAAAACAATTCCAATGTAAAAACTTTTACTTTCATTGCATACACATTTGACTAGGTGTTGTTGTAATAAAGAAAGGTAAAGAAAATCAACACATTTTAATGGCATATTAAATTTGATAAATTTATTTATTATTATACAAATCTATTGTTTCTAAATAAAATAATTTTTTTCACTCAAACAGCTGACAAGTTCAGCATTAAATTCGAAATTAGTTGTATTCGTAGATGGACCCTTTTTCTATTAAGATTTTTGCAATTCGACTCAAATTCCCAAACATTTTATTACATGAATTTGAAAATCATATATATCAACGTCACAATACTTTCTGTTATTACTTATACTAGTTTCTAGACACGTGCTTTGCACGTTTGGTTCCATTAATTTTATAGATATATTAGAATGGTTTTAAAATGCTAGTGTTAAACATATTGTGAACACGGTATATATATTATATATATATATATATATATATAATATATATATATATAATATACATATACACACACACACTAGATCGTGGCGCTCACGCAAATCAGAATTTCCTTTCAACTTTATCTATTTTTCAAACCTAGTCTTCCTCTTTCATAAAAGTTTTTTCTCTACCCAGAGTGGAAGTATCCATTGGATTCAACCAAATCTCTTTTGGGTTTCTTTCTTTTAGCTGAAGATAGGAACCCAACTTGTCAACATCGTCAGAACAAGTCATTTAGAGAGCAATATACAGGCAAAATATACAACGACAACAAACCTTTTGGATGACGAGACTCCAGGTTCCCTTTTTTGTTTGAGGGGTTTTTATTTGTTCGCTTCTTTTTGATCTATCAAGTCAATGAATACCATAACATGCCAAAGCAATGGAGTGACATATAAAGTTGAGGTAAAAAACACTCTTTAACATAAACTAGTAGGTAGAAAGAAAAACAGAAAAAGATGACAAGTCAAGACCTGTAAAGAACTAGGATTATGTCAAGTTAAGTTTATGGAGAAAATCATACTTACGAGCACAGATGAGCATCATTGCTTTGAGAACCGGTCTCGGGATTCTGTACATATTGGAATCCAAAAAAGGAATCATATCAGAATGGTGTATAATGCCAATGATGATTTGAAAATATGTTAAGAGATAACAGATGTGAAAGTACCTTGTTATTTTTGTGGCTTTCAACTCCAGTGAGCTCTCAAAGGCAACTTGTTCCTTGTCCACGAGTTCTTTTACCCCACTGCTTGTTTCGCAACCAACATCAGCAACAACATTCATCTTACCCAGAGTTGGAATATCCAGAAAGGGTTCAACTCACTCTTTTGGTTTTTTCTTTTAGCCCTGAGATAGAAACAACGTTGTCAAAACCACAGAACATTCAGTTTAATAGAGCAATACTACAGAAAAAATATACAACGACAAAAGAACCTTTTGGATGACGAGACTCCAGGTTCCTTTTTTGTTGAGGGGATTCTTTCTGTTCTCTTCTTCATTGATCTGCTCAAGTTCAATGAATAACCTACATGTCCAAAAACTGGTAGTGACAATATCATGTTGATGTAAAAAACACTCTTTAAAACATAAAAACTCGAGGTAGAAATAAACGAAAAGATGCAAGTCCGGAACATCTAAGAACGAGATTAATGTTCAAGGTTACAAGTTCTGGATACATCATACTTACGGCACAGATGAAACATCATTTGCTTTGGGACCTGTCCCTCATTATTCTTTACATATCTGAATCCAAACATCGTTAATAGGTTGAATCTCTTCTAGTTGTCCTAACATCTCACATAAATTGGCTTTTCTACTACTTTTAAAATCACGTTTAAATAATCTTTTTACTATTTCATTTGGGTTAAAATATTCACAGTTGCTTGAGTCTTTTCTTCTCCACCGTCTCGGCTTCAATGTACTTTTGAACCCATCCCTTACACCCACCCCGCGTTTTTCTTTTTTTTTGCTTACTTTCTTAATTTCCATATATTGAAATCAAACAAGGTTCTATGACTTTTAACCAATCACATGTGGATTGATCATGATACGAACCAATATTGCAAGATAAACTAATTTTTCATTTAACAATATGGATTTGTCTTTAATTAGAGTACTAGATATATTCAGGAAAGTACTATCAATTTGCAAGAATTTCTAATCTCAACTTAGGCTTGTTATTTTTGTTTCCTAGTGTATTTGATTTTTTTTTTTGTAGCAACATAAGAAGTCTATATTAATTATATATTGTCTTTAAATTTTATCATTTGTCATAGAAGATTATTTTAAGTATTTTGGGATACTTGCGATTCACGTTCCACTACTAGTATTATTATAGCAGGAAGCTCAAACTTAAAAGTTGAATTACAATTTTGCTTCTCTAATAAATTAAACTTTTATCAATTTTCATATATATATATATATATATATATTATATATATTAGATATATATAATTATATAATATATCTTCTTTTCTCATTTCATAATCTTGACGCTTTCTAATTTCTAACACACAAATGTAATAAAAAGACAAATGAGTAATTATTTCCTTATAGACAAGATTAAAGTAGATTCATATATCATAAATCATTTCATCTCTAATCTTGTTTATATTTATTTTAACAATAATAAATGTTGACTTTTTCATGTTTCCATAATTTTGTTCTTAAATTTAACTTTTTTTTCAAGAAAATTTTTATTTACCAACTCCTACAATTCGTGTGTGTAGGAATCTAACATGTGAAATAATGTCCAATTTTGAGTGAAAGTTTGTGAGATTCCCTTCTGCAATCACGAGAAAATGACAAAATCAATTAACTGAAGCAACCCGAGTTTGATGTGTATTTTATACTTTTTGTATTAAGAATTATAATAAGACTTTTTTGTCTCTCTTCTTATAGTTGAATTCTTGTTTATTAGCAAGGTTGCTCTAAATTCAACATTTGTTTTGTAGCTCAAATGTCCAGTTTCCCTATAGAGAACAAAAATAAATAAAATGCCTAATTATCTGCTCATCTGTACCTTTCTTTTTTCTTTTTGCTTCGTACTTATAATTTTACATATACATAATTTCATCTTTAAGAACGAATGTGATAAAATAAGGTGTTTACTCTGTTTCTTGTTATTTTTTAATTGCAAAAAAAAGTGAAACATTTATATTGATTAACTGGTGGATAATTATGTATGAAAGAAAATTTAATTTTATATAAAAATAGTATTTATCATAAATTCCTCTAAGTTTTCATGAATATAAATAATAAGACTTTTTACATCATAGTTTTTAAATTTTATAGTTCACTATTAGTTTAAAAGTGTTTGTGGATAAAAATTTAATACAGATCTTTAAACACATTCATTATATTATCATGAGATCAAAAGACAAAGTACAAACAGTTGAAAGGTTTTTGTTTCCTCTTTCACTCAAATAGTAATCTTACATTATTTTTTCTAAACATCATTCTACCAATAAAACGGAACTAATGAAAATTAATTTTCTAGTTGTAGTTTTCCTTTTTTTTGCTCTGCAAACCTTATTTTTGAATTTAACCAAAGTTTATTTTAATTATTCTCATATTATTTCTCGATGCATTCACATTGGAGGTCAAATGAGTGTCACAATTGTATAAAACAAAGTAAGAATTCCATTAGACATATTTTTAATTTATTTAGTATGTAATTATCTTTTAAAGAAATAAACCATTATGATTACACGCGCAAAATGCGTGCCGCAAACTAGTATCTAATTAAGAGTCAAAGAGTTAATAGTTTTGATAAATAAATATATACTTTTGAGATTCAAATCTGATAGTCTTAACATGAATGTTTAGAAATTTCACATAGAATATTTAATCAGAATAAGCAGCCGGTGGTTGAGAAATTCAGAAAAATATAGCAGACAAGAAGATATATACAAAGGGAGGGAATATAACAATTATTTATATAAACTCTCATTAGTTGTGCCAGCAATGAGACGGTTTTCTTGCATAACAAAATTTTGGAAATATAACCTTATAACCAGTGAGACAAATGTTGAAAACTTGAACAATCAATGTCCCAACCTGAGATCCAACATGAGCACGCTTGTTCGGTACTTTGCCATAACTTTACTACTTGAGACCGAGCCTTTTGAATAACAACAACGGCCATCAAGAAAGACAATTTGCCCAACGCCAACACTGCACAGCTCAAAAATCCTTCCCCAATGAGCAGAACCCCAAACTATGAGATGTCTAAAATCATTCATGTATCCACGAAAATCAAGATGCATAAATACTACAGAATCTGACCGTCAAATACATAGCAAAGACATTGTGTTCGAAGAAAGACTTGCAACAAGTCTGATTTCCCATTTTGGGCAAGCAAATTGTATGAGTTTTTACTTGTCCTTTAAGTATCTATCCTTATATGGTTGATCTGGAGTTGTAATTCCTCATGATCTCACTGATTCAAGATGCAATTGACACTCACATCCATGTCAGAATGTCCGTAGCAGTCCATCTACAACTAGGGTCTTCCATTGCCAGGCCGGAAAGTCATCTCGCGTCGTATGAAGAGGAATTTTTGCTTGCACCAGTGACAAAAGATTGCTCGAAATACTAACTTCTGAAATTGCATATCCAAAAAGAGGTGATTGAACCATGTCAAATTACAATTGAAAATACTCTTTTAGTATAACAAATGAAGTCTACAATCAGGATATCCTTGTATAAAATAAAAAGAGAAATTTGAAACGCCAATCACAAGGTCAACATCTCTCTATTCTTCCTCGCCCCAATTTTTATTCCTTTCAATCCAAAACACTAAGCCTATTATGTCCTTTATACAGCAAAAGTAAACATAAATTGACTTTCATTCAGGACCAGTAACATAAGTACTTGGCACACAAGGAAATCTAATGTATGATAACTTTAAGTTGAAGGAAAGCAGTCCTAGAATTAACTAACACTTGTTTCAACCAGAACCCGAAATAAATTTCAACTCATTGTCGGAATCGTTAATTTTTCAGAATCCCATAGGATAAAATTGAGCCCCCTTGGTTGTTGTACGTACTTTTCACTTCAAGGTTTAAGAGAGAACAAAAGAGAGATATCCTCACACATCCAGTTTCTCCAGAGCTCCTCTTTAGAAGTGGAGCTGCTGAAGCATCTCACTCCCCAACTTCAAGAAGGCTTTTGTTGTGTTCCTCCTCAGAATCAGAAGCACGAGAACAGGAAAACCATTTCCTTTCCTCACAGCAACTTTGAAACCATGGACTAAGTTTCAAATCCCAAAAGTAATCAACAAAGGGAAAAAACAGAGAAAAGAGGATTTTATCTGGAAATTGGAGGCTTATGATTAACTCTTTGGCAGTTTAACGAAATTTTTTTCAAAGTGTGGGAGTATAATTGAGGTCCACGTAACTGGCTTATTTCAATAATAGGAATTCGCTTTCCAGTTATACTTATATATGATGTCTCGCTTCAGATTACAGTAATCCTTTTATAATTACTTTATAATAAGATTATGTAATTTGAACGATTATTTTCTTCTTTTGACCTTTTAAATGTTTCATTTAATCCTTCCTCCCTATCTTTTCTTGGACACTTTTGCTAAAATGATCACAGCCTGCAAACCCGAAGGTCAAAGAGATAGAACGATTATAACATTAGCAATCTATCATTCTGGAACCATTAATTTTATGTTGAAACTGGGAAGAGTAGTGTATGTAGTAACTATTTCACAACCTTTTTTTAATATAATAGATTTACAGTTTTTGACAGATTAACTTTTTCTTTTCTTTGACCTCTTATTGTTTCATTTAATCTTTCCTCTTTCCTCCTATCTTAGTCCTTGGACACTTTCTGCTACAAATGAATACAACCAAGCCAACAACCCAAAGGTCAAGAGAACATAAAGAACGATTATAACAATCAAGCTATCAGTCTTGTGACCATTAGTTTATTTGAACTGGGAGAGTGTGTTGTATAGGTCGTAAATACTTTCAAGAATCCAACCTTTTTTTTTTTTAATAAATATTACGTTCTGAATAGATTCACTTTTCTTTAGACCTTCTATTGTTTCATTTAATCTTTTCTCTTTCTTCCCCGCCTATCTTATTCTTTCTTGGACACTTCGCTACGAATGAATACAAGCCACACCCAAGTCAAAATAGCATAAGACCGTGATACTAATATCAAGGCTATCTTCTGGACCATTAATTTTATTGAACTGGGAGAGTAGTTGTTTATGTAGTACATACTTTTAATCTTTTTTAATATAAAATATCAGTTTTGGACAGATTACTTTTTTTTTTTTCTTTGACCTTCTTATTGTTTCATTTTAAAAAAATCTTTCCAACTCCTATCTTATTCTTGGACCCTTCTATTTCTGCTACCAATGAAGACAGCCACACCCACACCCAAAGGTCAGAGAACTAAAGACGATGATAACAATATCAAGCTATCAGTCTTGGAACCTTTAATTTTATTTTGAAACGGAAGAGTAGTGTTTAATGGTTAACATTTTCAACCTTTTTTAATAAAATATTACAGTTCGAATAGATTAACTTTTTTCTTTGACCTTCTAGTGTTCATTAATCTTTTCTCCCTATCATATTCTTGGACACTTCTGCTACAAATGATACAAAACAGCCACACCCAAAGGTCAAATAACATAAATAACGATGATACAATATCCCGCTATCTTCTTGGACCATTACTTGTTTTTTTAAACTGGGAAGAGTAGTTTTTATGGTAGTACATACTTCACCTTTTTTTAAATAATAAAATATTACAGTTTCTGAATGATTAACTTTTTTTCTTTGACCTTCTTAATTGTTTCATTTAACGTTCCTCCCTCTCTATTTCTTGGACACTTCTGCTACGAAGTGATACACCACACCCAAGAGGTCAAGAGAACATAAAAACGATGATAACAATATCAAGCTATCAGTCTTGGACCATTAATTTTATTTTGAGACTGGGAAGAGTATGTTTATTTATGTAGTAACTACTTCAACCTTTTTTAATATAAATTATTATAGTTTGAAAACAGATTAACTTTTTCTTTGACCTTCCTTATTGTTCATTTAATCTTTCCTCCTATCTTATGCTTGGACACTTCGCTACAAATATACACCACAGCCACACCCAAGGTCAAGAGAACCATAAAATACTATGATAACAGATCAAGCTATCATTCTTGGACTCATTATTTTATTCTGAAACCGGACATAGTAGTTTTTATGGTAGTAACTATTTCAATTAACCTTTTTGTTAATATAAACTATACGTTCTGCAACTATTTAAACTTTTGTCTTTGACCTTCTTATTGGTTCATTTAATCTTTTCTCTCCCTATCATCTTATTCTGTACACTTCTGCTAACGACATGAATACAAGCCACATCCCAAATGTCAAGGGAAACATAAAGACGATGATAACAATATCAGCTATCAAGTTTCGACCATTATTTATTTTGAAACTGGGAAGAGTAGTGTTATGGAGTAACTATATCAACATTCTTTATCTTTTATACAAAAAAATGAGACTCTTGGCTACAAATTGAATAGAGAAAATGACTTTTCATATCTCTATATGTAAAATGAAGATTCTAAGAGAGACAATAAATCTTAAAATATTTATAAGTACTTACGAAACTAATTCTCCCTAACTTGTCAAGCCTTCATAATAGAGAATGTTCTGAAAGAAACAATTAGGACCTTTGTACTATAATCATCTGGGTATCATAATACCCCAATATATTTGGCATCAAGTCTTTGGAACTCAAGTAGGGTAATGTCCCATCGTAACTGTAACAACCATTGAAGAACGATTTTATTCTAAAAAAACACTAGTTTAAAAAATTATGTCGCTACCACTAGACTGGGGTCCCCCGTATAAAAGGTAAAAGCAAAGATTGTTTTATATCACATATATAATATAATGAACTAAGAAAGTAAGCGAGAGAAAAGCCAGTTAACTTAAATTTTACTCGACCCCGCCCCCGCTAGACAGGTCGATAAGCATACTTATCTCACAGGATTTTGTCCGGCGTTGCAATCCTTAACGCAATTTAGTTGTTCCTAAAAAATTATTCAATAAGTGGAGAAGTACATAGCAATATTATTTTTATGCAAAATTATGATTTCTTCCTAGGTGAGAGTACTAGCATCACAAGGTCCGAGATTATGATAGACTTAACAAGTTTCATCAGGCAATAGATTTTGACCATAACTATTTTAAATAGAAATACCGCCAACTAGAGTTGTTGTATCATTGGAAATCCCAGTTACCTCCCCTTTTTTTAAATTCAAGAACTATGATGGAACATGAAATTCCACCCATTATGATACTGAGACGGAACCCTAAAAATGACTTGACGTCAGTTTCAGTTCTTTAAATTTCAAGAATTATTAAATCACTTGTTGGTGTCATTGAGCACTAATAATCATAAGGAAGAACTGATAATCAGATAATAAATGAGGAAACACTCCCGGAGCGGGTGTTTTCTATGGAAAAAACTAACCACGCATTAAAAAGAAAACACACTAATCACAACGTTTTTTTGTCCTCTGTGTTTGTTAAGCAGTAAAGGTTGTTAATTAATAGACATTTCTCATCTTCAATTAGGATTAGTAAGGTTAATTTAGGATTTTAATATGCATTGCAAAATCACTTTTGGTGCAATTATTGATGTTGAAATTCATCACTAAACTTCCTTTGTTTTCACTTGGCTAATTACGAGGGGAGTGATCCTGGCGGAGCATTATGGAGATAAATATTCCAAGAGTTAGTTTTGTGTCACATGCGCAAGATCATTACAAGATTTGTGGAACTTATTCTGGCCTCTGTCTCGTCCTTACAATATATAAACTATTCTGCTTCTTTTTCATAATTAAAATTTTCCTAAAAACAATCAACATATTCAGTGGCATTGTGAACTCTCTTGCTGGGTTATCTAGTTACCTCTCTTACTAAAAACATCAAAGAATAATCTACTCTGCAACATAAGAAAAACTACAAAAGAGGAGGGGCCTGTTACCAACCCCAGCCAAACCTGAAAGACAAACTACAAAAGGAGATAATGGTTGGAGTTGTTATTTATTGTTTAAAGGAACACTACTTCCAGAGCCTTTAAACGTTACATTCCAAATCAAGAATCACATTAGTCTGAGAGAATGGGACTTTATGGCTCGTCTCGTTTCCAATTAACTCAAATACCTTAGAACATTTATCAAACACTTCTAGACATTACTTTGTAAAGAAAAGAACTTAATAAGAACAAGCACTCTACCTCTTCTTTTTCCTATAATGACGGATGAATCATACGCAACCAATGCGCCTGCACATTTCAATTTGTTTATAAAATACTTTCAATCACTATTTTGTTTCATCACACATCGATAATGAGAAGAAATAACTTTGAAGTATGGCATAAAATATGTGAAATTTTATAATGTGAATAGTCTCTCATCCCCAGCTCACTAAGAAACATAGTACTTTTTTTTTTTTTTTTTTTTAATGAACTTGTTTTTGCATGCCCAGTAGTCTGCTGATAGATTTACTGAAATCAGAACTCATTATTGATTGTACATTAACACCGATACATCACAAAAATGTCTATAAGGAATTGTCAATAACTTGAAAGGAAGTATTAACTAATTCATTCATATTCAAAATTATTACAAAGCAATTTCATTCTAAACAAACATAACCCTTCCCCTAAAATTTTCTTACTGTTAAAACGATAAAATCAATCAATATATTAGGGCACAAAAAGAGGCAAAACAGGATTAAGAACATAAAGCTTTGGATTTACAGACAAAATGAAATGCAGTCTTGATACATAAGAAAAAACCAGGCATCAATTTATCTAAACAAACGCACCCTTTCCGTAAAAGTTGATAAAACCCATCTAATACTAGAGCACACAACACACACACATTAACTAGTACTTTATTTTAAACGAAGAATGAGACAGATAATGCAACAAATGTTAATTTATATACAAAATTGGCTAACATAAACCACTCACGTTAATTCAATTTTTTCTCACACCACGGCTTTTTTGAAATTGGTTTTTATCTTTTCCTTCTCTCGTGTACCAACTTTTGCTTAATTTTGGCTTTGCACTCTATGTTTCCTCTCTGAACACCAATTCTTGTTTCAAGGCAGTGCCTTTTTAAGACACAAAATAGGAGACAACTGTTTATTGGACTCTTTTGTGTCCGTCGACCAGTGAACTTAAATTACTTGAATATGGTATTTTTCTAGTTTATTAGATTACTGAGTACAGTGTTTCCGCACAGTGAGTGAATTTTATAGCACTTTAGATGATTAAAATTTTTAAAAATATATATGTAATGTCTTAATAATAAAATGTCAAGACAAAATAAGAATAAGACTTAAGGCAATAAGTTCATATAAAACTAAAAAACTAAATTACGAATCGAATAAGAAAAAGAAAAGACAAAAAAATATATTTAAAAAAAAATACATGTAGACATTATTCTTATAAGATTGATATATTTGTATTTATTTGCTGCTTTTTTTTTTTAAATTGGAAAATTTTTGCTTGACTATTAAATTGGAATCACTTTTGACTTTCATTCATACACATTGACTAGGTGTTTGGTTGTATAATTATATGAAAGGTACAAACAATCTAAAACAACAGGTTAATGGTATATTAATGATAATAGATTTTATTATTATAAAATTCTATATTTTTCTATGAAATAATTTTGATGAAATTATTATATAGAACTAGTTTTTGGGACACTGCTTTGCACGTAATATCCCATCTATTTTTTAATAAATTCCGTTAGGACGATTAAATTTTATAATACATGTGGTGTTAAATGATTAGTACAAAATTGCAACAATTCAAACAACAAATGTTCCGAAACAATAAATCTTTTCATAGAAATTAAATAAAATAGAATATAGAGAGAAAATAATAAAATAACATAGAAGGAAAAGACAACATACATAATCTTGCAATAACCAAATTTATTTTTGATATGAATATTGGAGCTTCCCATACTATAATAATATATGATATGAAATGATGAATTATCTTCAAAAAAAAAAACAATTCCAATGTCAAAACTTTTCCTTCATTGCTCACATTTGACTAGGTGTTGTTGTAATAAAGAAGGTAAAGAATCCACATTTTAATGGCATATTAATGTGACTAAATTATTTATTATTATACAATCTATTATTTTTTCGAAATAAAAAAAACAATTTATTTCACTCAAACCTCTGACATTCACATTAAACTTAAATTAGTTGTATTCGTAGAGGGAACCCCTTTCTTCTTTAAGATTTTTCAGACTCAAATTAAAAATATTTGATTAATGATTAAGAATCATATATATCACTCACAATACTTTTGGTTATTACTTATACTAGTTTCTAGACCACGTGTTTGCACGTTTGTTCCATTTAATGTTATAGGATATATTAGAATATTAAATGCGCTGTAAACATCTATGTGAACAACGAGTATTAATATGTATATATATATATGTATATATATCTTGTATATATATATATATATAGATATATATATATATATATATATAATAGATATATTAATATATATAACCACGTGGGCGCTCACCAAATAAGAATTTCCTTTCAAATTTATCTATTTTCAAAACTAGTCTTCCTCTTTCATTAAAAGTTGTTTCATCTTACCCAGAGTTGGAGTATCCAGGGATTCAACACAAATCTTTTTGGGTTTTCTTTTAGCCCTGAAGATAGGAAACCAACTTGTCAAAATCGTCAGAACATTTAGTTTAGAGAGCAATACTACAGGCAAAAATATACAACGACAAAAGACCTTTTGGATGACGAGACTCCAGGTTCCTTTTTTGTTGAGGGGGTTCTTTTTGTTCTCTTCTTTATTGATCTGATCAAGTTCAATGAATAACCATAACATGTCAAAGCAATGGTAGTGACATATAAAGTTGATGTAAAAAACAATCTTTAACATAAAACTAGTAGGTAGAAATAAACAGAAAAGATGACAGTCCAAGAACATGTAAAGAACTAGGATTATGTTCAAGTTACAATTATTGATAAAATCAATACTTACGGAACAGATGAAGCATCATTGCTTAGGCCGTCTCGTGATCTGTACATAATTGATCCAAAAAAGTAATCGACTATCAGAATAGTGTAAATAAGTCCAATGAATGATTTGAAATATGTTAAGAGATAACAATGGGAGAAAGGACCTGTTTCGATGGTTGGCTTTCAAGCGCCAGTGACTCTCAAATGCAACTTGTTCCTTGTCCACGATTTTCTGTTACCATTCTTTTCCCCACGCTTGTTGTTCGCAACCAACATCAGCAGCAGCATTCAGCGTACCCAGAAGTTTGGCATATCTTGGATTCAACGCAACTCTTTTTGGTTTTTCTTTTAGCCCTTAAGATAGAAAACCAACTTTTCAAAACTATCAGAACATTCAGTTTAGAGAGCAATACTACAGGAAAAAATATACAACGACAAAAGAACCTTTTGGATGACGAGACTCCAGGTTCCTTTTTTGTTGAGGGGATTCTTTCTGTTCTCTTCTTCATTGATCTGCTCAAGTTCAATGAATAACCATATCATGTCAAAACAATGGTAGTGACATATCATGTTGATGTAAAAAACAATCTTTAACCATAAACTAGATTTCGAAATAAACACACACATAAACTAGTACTTTATATTTAACTGGGCGAGGTAGGAGAAAGATAATGGCTAATCAATGGTATTTATATACACATTGGCATACATAAACCACTCACGTAAATTGTATTTTTTTCTCACAGCTTTTTTGAGAGTGGTTGTGCTTTTTTCGTGTACACAGTTTGCTTAATTTTGACATTTGCACTCTATGTGTCTCTCTGAACACCAAATTCTTTGTTTCAAGAAAGTGCCTTTTTAATACACAAAAAATAGAGAGACACTTTATTTATTGGACTCTTTTGTCCGTCGAACAGTGAACTTAAATTACTTGAATGATGGTATTTTTCTATTTTATTAGTTTATGAGCACGTGGTTCGCACGTGTTTCATGTGAATTTTTATAAACACGTTAGAATGATTAAATTTTCATAAAAATATATATGTAAATTGTAATGAATAATAAAATATACAAGACAAATAAGAATATGACTTACGGCAATAAAAAGTTCAAACAAACTAAACAAATTAATAAATCTAATAGAGAAAAAGAAAAAGACAAAAAGAACTAATTTAAAAAAAACATACAATGTAATACATTATTCTTATAAGCCTGATATATGTATACGATAAAAAACTAAGTAAAAATAGTACATAACTCGCTGAGTTCTTACGACTCCTTCATATCGGTGTCAAATGTAAGATGTCTTCTTAAAGAATACCTAATCAATCCTCGCTAATTCATAAACATATACTAAGATTTGCTTTCTCTTTCTTGGTTTCGGGAATTTTTCAAATTTTTTTTTTATAAATTAAACAGACCATTTCTATTGTTTGGGACTGCTATACATTTAAATCATAGTTCACGATTTTCTTTTAAAAATAATATAAATTGATTCGGTTAAGTTTGATAGATTTTTCATATTCTTTTGACACTCCAAGAGCGCAGTTTATGTTTCATGATGACATGTTGGATTTATGACATGGTAGCTTTGGGGAAATGTCTAAGGGGAAGATATTCATATGCCATTGCATCAGTACAAACCTTCCAATTTCAGTGGCAAAACTCAAACTTTGATCTCATTGTATTTTCTTTTCTCTTTTTTTTTTTTTTGAAAATTTTGCTTTGACTATTAAATTGGAATTACTTTTACTTTCATTGCATACACATTTGACTAGGTGTTGTAATTAACAATGAAGGGTAAAAAAATCAACACATTTTAATGGCATACTAAATGTCATAAAATAATTAATTATTATAAAAATCTATTATTTTTCTAAATAAAATAATTTCTGGACACGTACTTTGTACGTGTATCCCATCTATTTTTTAAATAAATTCGTTAGGATTATTAAAATTTTATAAATACATGTGTGTAATGATTAGTACAAAAATGCAACAATCTCAAACAAATGTTACGACAATAATCTTTTCATAAAAAATTAAATTAAAGAAGAATAATAGAGAGAAAATATAAAAAACAAACATAGAAGGAAAAGACAACATACAATAATCTTTGCATACCAAATTTATTTTTGATATGATATTGAAGCTTCCTACATATAATAATATATGATATGATAATTATTCTTCTAAATAAAACAATTCCAATGTAAAAACTTTTACTTTCATTGCATACACATTTGACTAGGTGTTGTTGTAATAAAGAAAGGTAAAGAAAATCAACACATTTTAATGGCATATTAAATGTGATAAAATTATTTATTATTATACAAATCTATTATTTTTCTAAATAAAATAATTTATTTCACTCAAACATCTGACATTTCACATTAAATTCTAAATTAGTTTGTATTCGTAGAGGGAACCCTTTTCTATTAAGATTTTTTCAAATTCAAGACTCAAATTCAAAACATTTGATTAATGATTGAAGAATCATATACATCACGTCACAATACTTTTGTTTATACTTATACTAGTTTCTAGACACGTGTTTTGCACGTTTGTTCCATTAGAATTTTTATAAATATGTTAGAATGACTAAACTGTTATGAAAACATATACGTGGCGCTCCCGCACATCAGAATAAAACTTATCTTCCTCTTTCATTAAAAGTTGTGTCTTTTATAAAGAGTGTCGACTTTTATGAAAAGTTGTGACTTTTATGAAGAGTTGCGATTTTCATGAAAACAACAATAATGAATTTACCAGAGTCTTTTTGATTAAAAAAACTGATAAAATATTACAATAATTTGAATAGATTAACTTCTTCTTTGACCTTTGTGTTGTTCCATTTAATTTTTCCTTCCTATTTTTCTTGGACGCATCTTCTATGAATAAATACACTCAAAGGTCAAAAGAAATATAAAGATGATGATAACAATATGAAACAATCAGTTAGATCATTCATTTTTATTTTTGAACTGAAAAGAGTAATGTTTATGGGAGTAACTATATCAACCTTTTATTTATAAAAAAAAAGAAGAAAAGATCACTTGGCTACAATTGAATAGACCGAAAAGGAAAAATGACCTCTTATTTCATATCCGTGAGTGTTTTATAATTGATGTTTGTTTTTCTCTAGAAAGACGATAAATTATTAAAACTAAAATCATTTTAATTACTTACGTGAAAACCAATTCTGTCCTAAATTAAATCCAAGTAACATAAAAAAGATCTAAAGAAATATATCATGTCATATCTTATATCTTTTAAAACTTAACAATTGAACTATATTGTAAGAATGAAAACTTTCTCCCTTTTAATTTCATCATGAGCAGATTATGTTATTTTCATTAGATTTCTTGGCGGATATGTATATACATTATCTAGGAAGAGAAAATCGAGAACAGTAGATGATTGGAGAAAATATGATATCAGCAGGAACAGGATACAATTTACTGATATTTAACTAATAGAGACATTGATATTGGATACATAAAATTTAATTTTAGTTTCAAAATTCACAAGGTCACTAAATTGAATTGAGTTAATTTATATGTAAAGTGCAGTTGTTGGTTACTTCATAGTACATCATTAGTGTGCTTTTTTTAACTTACAAAATTAATATTTAAAATTAATACAATTGTTTTATTTTTTATGTAGTGAAAGGCGAAATGGTTAATCCAAATTTAGATATATGGAGCGCTTCCCACATAGAACATATTTATGATATGATAATTATTATTTAAAAAAAACAATTTTCCAATGTAAAAACTTTGACTTCATGCATACCGCACATCTGGCTAGTGTTGTATAATTAATACGAAAGGTTAAAAAAAAATCTACACATTTTAATGGCATAGTAAATAGTGATAAAATTATTTATATTATAACAATCTATTATTTTTCTAAATAAATAATTTATTTTCACTCAAAACATCTGACATTTCACATTAAATTCTAATTAGTTTGCTATTCGTTTTAGAGGGAACCCGTTTCTATTAAGATTTTTTCAAATTCAATGACTCAAATTTAAAACATTTAGATTAAATGATGGAAGAATCATATATATCACGTCATAATACTTTGTTGATACTTATACGAGTTTCTAGACACGTGCTGCACGATTGTTCCATTTAAATTTTATCGATATATTAGAATGATTAAAATGTAGGCCTAAACATAATATGTGAACAACGCGGTGTATATATTATATTAACACACACACAGATGGACGCCGCCACGCAAATAAGAAGTTCCTTTTCGAAATTTATCTATTTTCAAAACTAGTCTTCCTCTTTCATTAAAATTTGTTTCATCTTACCCAGAGTTGGAGTATCCAGGGATTCAACACAAATCTTTTTGGGTTTTCTTATAGCCCTGAAGATAGGAAACCAACTTGTCAAAACCGTCAGAACATTCAGTTTAGAGAGAAATACTACAGGCAAAAATATACAACAACAAAAGAACCTTTTGGATGACGAGACTCCAGGTTCCTTTTTTGTTGAGGGGGTTCTTTTTGTTCTCTTCTTTATTAATCTGCTCAAGTTCAATGAATAACCATATCATGTCAAAGCAGATGGATAGGACATATTAAAGCTTGATGTAAAAAACAATCTTTACATAAAACGAGTAGGTAAGAAAAAACAGAAAAGATGACAGTCCAAGAACATGTAATAAAGAACAGCGATTACGCTTCAAGGTTACAAGTTATGGAGAAAATTCAATAACTTACGGAACAGATGAAGCATCATTGCTTTGAGGACCTGTCTCGGGATTCTGCTACTATTGAATCCAAAAAGGAATCATTATCAGAATGGTGTCCTGATAATGCACACAATGATGATTTGAAAATATGTAAGAAAGATAAAGATGAAGCAAACGGACCGTTGTCAGATGGTTGGGCTTTTTCAAACGACAGTGAGCTTCAAAGCAACTCTGCGCCTTATTGTCCAAGAGTTCTTATTACCCCACTGAACTTGTTTCGCATACCACTCATGCAAGCCAACATTCTCTTCACCCAGGAGTTGGAATATCCAGGGATTTGAACGCAAACTCTTTTTGGTTTTCTTTAGCTGAAGATGAAAACCAACTGTCCAAAAACCATCAGAAACATTCAGTTTAGAGAGCCAATACTACAGGAAAAAATATTACAACGACAACAAGGAACCTTTTGGATTTGACGAGACTCCAGGTCCTTGTTGTAGAGGGGGAGGGGTGGTTCTTTCTGTTCTCTTCTTCATTCATCTGCTCAGAAGTTCAATACATATAAACCATATCATTGTCACAACAAATGGTAAGTGACATATCAAGTTGATGTTAAAAAACAATCTTTAAAATAAAAATAGTAAGCGTAGAAATAAACAAAAAGATGACAGTCCAAGAAACATGCTAAAGAACTGAGGATTATGTTCAAAGGTTAAACAACGTATGGAAAGACAATACTTACAGCGACAGATGAAGCACGATCTTGATTTGAGCGACCTGTCTCATGATGTCTGTACATTTGAATCCAAAAAAGCAACAATCATATCGAATGGTTGTATAATGGCCTATGCATGATTTGAAAATATATTAAGAGAACATAGTATCACAGATGCGAGAAAGACGAACCTTGTCAGAGGGTTTGGATTTCAAGCGCCAGTAGCTCTCAAAGGCAACTTGTTCCTTGTCCCTGAGTTTTCATATACCTCATTGCTTGTTTTAGCCAACACCAACATAGCCACCAAGTACAGCATCATCCTTACCAAGAATTGGAATATCCCGGGGATCAAGAACCTTTTTAGGGTTTTGTTTTAGACCTGAAGATAAAAACCAAATTTGTCACAAAACCTGTCAGAACATCAGTTTAGAGAGTAATACTACAGAATAAAAAAGAGTTACAACGACCAAAAGAACCTTGTGGAATAGGATGAGACTCAGGGTTTTTTTGTTAAGGGGGTTCTTCTTGTTCTCTTCTTCTTATATCTGCTCAGTTAATAACCAATAACCAATATCATGTCAAAACAATGAGTAGTGACATATCAACGTTGATAGTAAAAAACAATCTTTAACTAAAACTAGTAGGAGAACAAATAAACAGAAAAGGATGTCAGTTCCAAGAACATGCGAAAGAACTAGGATTATGTTCAGGTTACAAGTTATGGAAGAAAGCAATACACTTACGGAACAGATGAAGATCATTGACTTTGAAGATCTAGTCATGCGTTGTAAATATTGCCACCATACCAAAAGAATTTGATATCACAAAGACCTATATAGATATGTGAAAAAATGTTAAAAGATAACACAGTATAGATGGAGAAAGGACCTTGTCCAGATGAATGGACTTCAAACGCCGCAGGAGACCTTCAACAGAAAACTTTAGAGAAGTCATTGGCGATCCTCTCTTCGTGTGATATCATGTCTTCCTTCTGCACACGTTCTTTTTTCCCACTGCTAGTATTCACAAAACAACGTCATCAGCATCCATGCACCTACTGGGGAATTGGATATACCCAGTGAACAATGCCCCCCTTTTGGGGATTTCTTTTGACCTGAAGATAGAAAAAACTGCTTGTCAAAACCAATTCAGAGCATTCAGTTTCAGAGAGAAATATACAAGTGAAAATGGCAACAACAAAAGAACAACCTTTGGGAGGATGAGACTCCTGGGTTTCCTTTGCCTTCTTTTTCACGGGATCTGCGTCAGTTCAGGAAATTAATAACCATATCATGTCAAAACAATAGTAGTGAAAAACAACAGCCAAAAACATGAAAGAGGACAGTCAAGAACATGTAAAGAGCTAGGATTATGTCCAAGGTTACAAGGAAATTGAGAAATCAATACTTACAGAATAGCTGAAACTTGGTTGAGCATGGAATCCACCAATTGTACATTCAAATAAACTGAAGTTGACAAACTAATGATCTCATAGCTTTCAAAGTTAGAAGAGCTATGAAATTCAATTAAACAAGTAACAAAGTTTTCAGATTTGCAAAGCTGGTAGTAACGGACGATAATCTATGATTTTCCCAAATAAAAACTTTTAAAACATCTTTATAGGTTAGCTTCTTCATTTGACAAATTTCTGTGAGTGTGCACGTACTGAGTCAATGAAAGTATAAGGAAACTTCTAACTGCTGGACTCGCTTGTAGCCGAGCATGTCTCTGCATTTGTCCAAAGTTGTGTTTTTCCAGTGATCGTTTCACCCACCAAACATCAGATGCATCCTTCATCTATCTGGGTGAATGGGAATGTCCAAGGGACTCAACTGTCACCTTTGGGTTTCTTTTGAACCTGATAAGATAGAAAGCCTACTCGTCAATACACTCAAACATTTAAATCAAAGAGCAACACTGCAGGGAAAAGTGTACAATAACAAAATTATAACCTTTTGGATGAAGATGCTCCTTGTTCCTTTTTGGTTGAGGGGGTTCTTCTTGTTCTCTTCTTCTTGGGTCTGCTGAAGTTCAATGAATAACCATATCATATCAAAAGAAATAGTTGTGGCTAATCAAGGTGATGCGAAATACAATATCTAACATAAAAGTTGTAGGTAAAATAAACATGAAAAACAAGTAAAGAACTAGGACATGTCCACGGTCAGGAAGTTTGGAAAGAAATAATACTTGACAGAGAAGATGGAACATCATGCCTTGAGCGACTGTATCATGATTCTGCTACATATTGAATCCAAAAAAGGAATCATGCCAGAGATGGTTGTTTTTGTATTGTATTTATTAATGGCCAATGATGATATTGAAAATATGTTAAGAGATAACAGATGGGAGAAGGACCTTGAGATGCGTGGATTTCTCAAACGCCAAGTGAGCTCTCAAAGGCAACATTGTTCCTTGTCCACGAGTTCTTTAGTCCCTCTGCTTGTTTCGCCCCAACCCAACATCAGCTGCATCATCAACATACCCAGAGTTGGAGTATCCTAGGGATTCAATTGCCAACTCTTTTCGGGTTTGTTTCAGACCTGAGATAGAAACAACTGTCCCCAAAACAGTTCAAAACATCAGTTTAGAGAGCAATACTACAGGCAAAAAAAGTTCTAAGACAAAAGAACCTTCTTGGATGACGAGACTCCGGGTCCTTTTTTGTAGGGGGTTCTTCTATTCTTTTTTCTGGATCTGCCTCAAGTT
Organism: Solanum habrochaites; assembly: GCA_027704765.1. NCBI lineage: Eukaryota > Viridiplantae > Streptophyta > Magnoliopsida > Solanales > Solanaceae > Solanum > Solanum habrochaites. Next base: position 62,838,882 of record JAKWJA010002491.1, read on the forward strand.
CAAAACCAATAACATTACATGTCATAAGAATGACTAGTGACATTCAAGGTGATTGTAAAAAACATCATCTTTAACATAAAACTTAGTAAGTAGAAATAACAGAAAATCGATGACAGTACAAGACATGTATGAACTAGATTATGTTCAAGAGTTAAAGTTTGGAGAAAATCAATACTTAAGGAAAAAACAAGGGAATGAACATGCAAAGCATCATTGCTTGAGAGACCTGTATTGCGGTCTGTACATACGTGAATTCAAAAAAGGAATATATCAGATGGTTGTATATGCAATGAGATCTGAACGTATATTAAGAGATAACATAGTATCAGATGGAGAAAGGACCTTGTCAGATGGTTGGCTTTCAAGCGCCAGTGAGCTTTCAAAGGCAACTTGTTCCTTGTCCACGAGTTCTTTTACCCCACTGCTTGTTTCCCAACCAACATCAGCAGCAGCATTCATCTTACCCAGAGTAAGAATATCCAGGGATTCAACGCAAATCTTTTTGGGTTTTCTTTTAGCCCTGAAGATAGAAAACCAACTTGTCAAAATCGTCAGAACATTCAGTTTAGAGAGCAATACTACAGGCAAAAATAAACAACGACAAAAGAACCTTTTGGATGACGAGACTCCAGGTTCCTTTTTTGTTGAGGGGGTTCTTTCTGTTCTCTTCTTCATTGATCTGCTCAAGTTCAATGAATAACCATAACATGTCAAAACAATGGTAGTGACATATCACGTGATGAAAAAAGAATCTTTAACATAAAACTAGGAGGTAGAAATAAACAGAAAATGTGAAGTCAAGAACATGCTAAAGAACTAGCGCTAACGATTATGTCATGGCGTTACAGTTAGGGAGAATATATACTTACGGAACAAATGAAGACTCATTGCTTTGAGCCGACCTGTCTCATAATTCTGTACATATTGACTCCAAAAAGGAATCATATTAGAGAGTGTATAGTGCCAATGATAATTGAAAATTATTTTAGTAAGAGATAACATAGTATCAGATGAGCAAGAAAGGACCTTGTCAGTGGTTGGATTCAACGCCAGCAGAGCGTCTCAAACGCAATTGTTCTTGTCACGGTTTTTTTATCCCGTCTGCTTGTTCGACAAAACATCAGGAGAGCCATCATTCATCGTACCCAGATTGGAACATCCAGGATTCAGAAGCAACTCTTTGGGTTTGTATTTAGACCGAAGATAGAAAAAAAAAAACAAACTTGTCAAAACCGTCAGAACATTCAGTTTAGAGAGCGATACTACAGGCAAAAAAGTACAACGACAAAAGAACCTTTTGGATGACGAGACTCCAGGTTCCTTTTTGGTTGAGGGGGTTATTCTTGTTCTCTTCTTTTTGGATCTGCTCAAGTTCAATGAATAACCATATCATATCAAAAAAATAGTACAGGCCAATCAAGGTGATGCAAAATACAATATCTAACATAAAAGTTGTAGGTAGAAATAAACATGAAAAACAAGATTCAAGAACAAGTAAAGACCTAGGATATGTCCAAGGTCAGGAAGTTCAGAAATGCCATACTTACAGAGAAGTGAACATCTATTGCCTTTGAGGACTGTTCTCATGATTCGTGTACATATTAAATCAAAAAAGCGAATATATCAGGAAATGCGCATATAATGCCATATAATTTGAAAATTGTCTATTTAAATTAAGAGATAACATATTTATAAGATGGAGGAAAAGACCTTGTCAGATGCGTTGGATTTCAATCGCCAATGAGCTCTCAAATGCGCCAACTTGTTCCTTGTCCAACGAGTTCTTTATCCCTTGCTGGTTTCACAACCAACAATCAGCGCATCATTCATCTCTGACCGAATTGAGGATATCCAGGGATGCAAAGCAACTCCTTTGGGTTTTGTTTTTAGACCTGGCAAGATGATAGAAAACCAACTTGTCAAAACAGTCTCAGAACATTCAATTAGAGAGCAATACTACAGGCCAAAAAGCGCTAGTTAAAATGACAAAGAAACCTTTTGGATGCGCCAGAATCTAGGTTCCTTTTTATGTTAAGGGGGTTCTTCTTATTTCTTCTTCTTGGATCTGCCTCAAGTTCATAACCAATTAAACCATATCATGTCAAAACAATGGTACTTGACATATCAAGTTGCATGTAAACAAAACAATCTTTAACATAAAATAGTAGAGTAGAACATAAACAGAAAAGATGTCAGTCAAGAACATGTAAAGACACTCCTAGGAGTAGGTCAAGGTTAACAAGTTAGGAGAAACAATACTTTACGGAACAGATGAAGCATCATTGCTTTGAAGATACTAGTTCATGCGTCTGCTAATCATTGACATCAAAAGAATTGTTGACAAAGATATATAATGATGGAAAAAAATGTTAAAGTAACACAGTATCAGAGGCCCGAGAAAGGACCTTGTCAGATTGAAAGGACTTTCAAACGCCGCATGAGCTCTCAACAGAAACTTTGGAAGTCTTGGATCTACCTTCGGATGTGCATTATCATTATTCACCTTCTGCCACAAGTCTCTTTTTCCACTGCGAGTTTCACAACCAACGTCATCAGCATCATCTCAGCTATCTGGGAATTGGAACCAATACCTCATTGAACCAATGTCACCCTTTTGATGGTTCTTTTGGGACCTGAAGATAGGACAAATTGCTTGTCAAACCTTAGAGCATCAGTTCAGAGAGAAATAATACAGGGAAAAAAGGTGGGCAACAACAAAAGAACAACCTTTGATGATGAGACTCCGGGTTCTCCTTTTTTATTGAGGACCTGGCGTTGCTTTTTGCACCTTCTTTTTCATGGATCTGCTCAAGTTCATGAATTAATAACCATATCATGTCAAAACAATAGTAATGAAAAACGACAGCCAAAAACATGAAAGAGGACAGTCAAGAACATGTAAAGAGCTAGGATTATGTCCAAGGTTACAAGGAAATTGAGAAATCTAATACTTACAAAATAGCTGAAAACATTCATGGACTTTGAAGATTGTTCATGCTTGTACATATTGCACCAAACGAAAGTGTTATAACGTATATAACGCCGCACCCAATATAATTTCAAACATGTTAAGAAATAACACAGTATCAGATGATGGAAAGGACCTGTCAGATGGAATTGGTCTTCAAGCGCAATGAGCTCTCTAAGTGGCAAATTTTGCCTAGATCGAGTCTCTGCTGTGTGTGGTATCTTTATCTTCCTTGTCCACAAGTGTTGCTCTTTTCCACGGTGTTTCACAACCAACTTCAGCATTCATGATCTGGAATTTGGAATATCCAGGGACCCAAAGCACACTTTGGGGATTACTTTAGACCTGAAAACAGGAAAACGTGCTTGTTAAAACCTCGCGAAAAGTCAGCTCAGAGGAGACATTACTGAAATGGAAAATTGTACAACACAAAAGACAATTGACGAGGATTCCGGGTCCTTTTTCATGAAGGAGGGTTCTTTTGACGATTGTCCTTCTTGCTGGATATGCCCAAGCTTCATCAACCAAAACTCATATCATATCCCGACATAGTGTTGGCTATCAAGGTGATGCAAAAACAATCTCTATCAATTAAAAGTAGGAGTACTAGGTGAGAAGTAACCGAGTGTCAAGAATGGAATGCTACAATTTTTTTTATTGGAAATCAATACTACGAACAGATGAAAACAGCATTGCATTGAGATTCGCTTCATGTTTCTGAACACAAAGCCATCAAAAGAATCATATCACCAAGATTGTTTTGTAATGCCAATAATATCTTGATAGTTGTTAAGAGAATACAGTATCAAATGGCGGAAAATACCTGTCAGATGGATTGTCTTAAGAACTCAAACTGACCTCCTTATCAGATCAGATTTCCCGTTTCACCTCATCATATGCGATCTCAAAAAACAACAGCAAAATAGCATTCAGTCAACTAACAACTCAGTTAAATACACTACTTCCCTCAATGATATATTTACCCTTGTTTGCAGTTTTAGCACGACGACAGTTTTCCAGAAAGATGTTCTTTAGGCCTGTGCTTGTAAGGCCATTATATCAGATAGGTAAAAGACTCTGTCTTGCAAGTTGCAGTGATTATATGTGGTTTTGACAAATAGTGTGCCTCTAGTTATCGAGGAGATGGAGTCAACCTCAGTATATAGTTTGCCTCAACATTACTAGCAGGAAGATGGAAATCAGCTAGACTTGCAGATATTTGAAGTTTAGAATGAATAGTAACAAATATAGCATGGAAAGTAGGCTCAAAGTTGAATTGTTATTAAGGAATATGGATTCATACTGACTACTGATGATGAATTTTTTGAGACTTGAGGAATGTGCTATAAATTCTTGTCATTATTAAAAGAAATATCAGAACATGCAAAGTGATGAAACATATGATATGGGCGAAGGAAAACGCACAGAGACAATAAAAAAACAGTGCAGGAAGCCTTGATAATACGTCACTACCTGAATGCCTCTTGTTCACATGAGCAAATCCAGAACTGCACCCTCATAGAACTGACAAGGGGAACTTTAAAATCAAAAACTTCAGCCTAGTTCTTTACATTTTTTCTTCTTTTCTCCTTTCTTTTTTTTTTGAGAGGAGAGAGTGGTAAAGTGCTGCTATTAAATAAGTACCAAGAGGTGCAGGCCCAAAAAGTATTTACAGATAATCAAAAGAACATCCCTGTGCTATTCTTAGAGAGAATTCGATTGAGATTCTATCACTGGTTTAGCTAGATTTTTCTTTCAATTTCAAGACACGATAAAAGTCCAATTTAGTGCTCAGAAGCACAATTGAAGACGGCTAGCACCGCTCCGAGTACTCAACACAAACAAGCTAAACAGGAATGAGACAGACTCTAATGGTGACGATAGCAGGCAAGCAATTTTAGAGATGTCACTTAACAAACAAGGAATCAAGGATGGAAAAATCTGGATGAAGTGGATCTGCTAATAGTACCAAAAATTTACAATAATAGCAATAGTCCTTGACAACATCTGTACAACTACATTTTGTCCATTATGCGCCACCAAACTCTTTCTCGGATACCAACTTTCTCTCTCCCATATGTTTCCTGGTGGAACTAGACAACGTTTAGAAATCTTGAATCAAGCAATTAGAACCATTTAAACTTCCAGACATGAAAATTACTCCTTAGACAAAGGAAAATTAAAGCAAAAGGCTTAAACAAATACTAGTTCAGTACTTTGAACTGTATTGAAAAGAGGTTGTAAGCATAGTGTTTTCTGAATTCAAGGAGACTTAATAGCAGCTTATAACAATCTCATGAAAAAGTAATGAAGTACGCCGGAATTTGCCGAAACATACTACATTCAAACAAATAACTATGGTGAACACAAGAAAAACTCGCGGAAATATTGCCAGACTTATGGAACAAAAATACAGTTATTCAAAGTTGCCTATATTAGTACGTCGATTCTTTCTTGCAGTAGTAAGATTTCTCCGACTGCTGGTTGTCTTGCGAAAGTTGGCCTGAGAGATTTCCATCCCAAAGGATGTGTAATCTCCTGTAAAACCCACAAGCACAAAAGGGCAAAAGTAAAAAAGAATAGTGAATGTCAAATTTTGGCTTGAAAAAAATTATAAGCCACAGATCCGAGAGGATAGCCAACTTCTAAGGACGTCGTACTTTCAACAATCATTTCTGATTGCTTCTATATCATGAACTCACTTTCCTCGTTCTGTTCATCGACAATTTGTATGCCTGATGACTCAATAACTCAGCGTGGAGTAAACGCTCTATTCTCTTTTTACAATGTTAAGACCAGAAGTGGTGTCCACATCACCTTCCGGAACAGATCCTCTCTTCCTTGAGCTCTGACATGGTTTTCTTTTGCTACCGGATTTGACCTTACAATTGCTGACACCAATATTCTTTGGCTGCTCCATCTGACTGCAAGGCTGTAATGTTTTTGAAGAGGTGCCATTATTATTAGAAGGTGGCCCATCCTCCAGCAGTGTCTCACAGATAACAGCAGCAGATGGACCAACTTTTTCAGTAGTCACATTTTCATTTTACAGTTCTCATGACCATAAACTAATGTAGCAAAAAAAAGGAACAAGAACAGAGCCCGCATACAAAAGATTGTCATAAAGTAGAACCACACCATTTGTCTCCTGGGCGTCTATTGCAATAGAGGCCAATGATTCCGCATGAATCATTAGATCCATGACTTCTTGATTTGAGGGGCTTTAGAGAAGGTACAAGGTCTACACGGTGGCATGGTGGAAGCACATTTTTTCACGACCTGCTCCCCCAACTTTTGACGAGATAGTGACAAAATCTGTACAGTATAAAAGATTGAGTAAAGCACTAAAGAAACATGATTAACAGAAGATCAATAGGATGAGCTTTAGTACCTGATTTTCCTTTCTGAGGCTATCAAGAACGGGCTGAAGAAGCTCCATATTGATTTCATCACTTTCTTCAATGAGCAGAACCATGATTATTTCCATGCTTGTGAATACAATATCAGGATGGTCGGCCCTTGAAAAAAAATACAGCATCAAACATAAGCATTCATCCAGAGGAGCGGAAACTTATGCCATTGCAAATTTATAATCATCTTGCTGGGGAGGATAATGGCATAGTTGTATGATGCCCAAACCAACCCAATTTCAAACATGCCATAAAATGTGTCAAACAAAAAGAAATGGTGACAAAGACACTAAAGTATCAAAAATAGTTAAATATTTTCCTTGTTACCTGATGACCTGAGAAACATACGGATTATCCTACAACCAATGCATGACAGTCAAGGTCCAGCATTATGAAGCAGGCCTAGACTTCTGCACAGTTTCCTGTAGCATTCACAGCCCTTCTGATAAAGGCTGGATGCGCTGAATAGACAGCTTTCAAATTTCTTACTGTAGTGGATGGAAAATCTCCTGAGATTTTTCAAAATACAAGTGTGTGAAAAACACAAATTGAAATGGGATATAAAGTGTGAGCCAAGCATGGCCTAGCAATCTAGTTTTTCTACTCCCTCTTGTTTTTCCTTTTTGCGCGTGCTGTGTATGGTGTTTTAGGAAAATAGAAAACCAACTAGATGTTATTCCATGGATACCTTCATTTAGTTCATCATCATAAAGGCTGCTGCCCGGAGCGATTATTCTAGAGAACTGTAGATACAAGATACGACAGAAGACAACTATGCACATCATGATCAGTGTGCTGTAGAAGCCACTTCTGAACACACAGACTTCCCTTACTGAGTGAAGGGCATTCCTAATGAATGGCCAGCGGATTGAGCCACCCTTTATAACAGAGATTCTAATTCCTAAAAGATGGACAAGAAAGTAAAATGTGAAGTCAACTTGCCAGTTCCCATAAAGTACTGAAAATGAGCAAACAGCTTTAGGAAATTACGATCCCAGTGAATAAAGGATTTTAAGTCGGTGAAACATGTAGAAGAAATTGCTATATGGGGGGGCTTTGGGAATGGGACCTTCATGTACTTCCCTTTTATTTTAATTCCAAAAATCATTACAAAAACACATTTCTCACACTTAATTCCCCCCGATGTCTGCGTTCAACATCCATGTCATTTATAAGTAAGAGACAAAAAAACTTTCTATTGGAGATCAACATTTCATACTTGATATATAAAGGAAAACCGGCATTTTAAATTATCCAAAACAAACAACCCCTTCCCCTGAAAAGTTTTTGTGATCAAGATAGAATCAATCTACTATAATAGGGCACCCAAAAGAGGACAAAAACACACACATTTACTAGCATAAGAACAAAGCTTCTATTTGCGAAACAAAAAGCATCCTGATACATAACAAGAAAAACCAGGCGTCAATATATCTAACAGACAATCCTTCCCTAAAAATTCTTCAGTTACAAGATAAAATCAACTAATATATAAGTGCAGCTAAAAAGAGGCCAAAACACACAGATCTTACTAGATTAAGAACCAAAAAGCTTCAATTGCCGAAACAAATCAAGACATCCGATACATGAGGAGGAAGCGAGGAGGAAAATCAGGCATCAAATGTATCTAACAAACAACCCTTCCCCTAAAAAATTCTTATAGTTATCAAGATAAAATCAATCTAATATATAGGGAACAACAAGAGGCAAAACACACAGATTCAATTTGGAAACAAAAAAAGCATCCTGATACATGAGGAAAATCAGGCATCAAATGTATCTAACAAACAACCCTTCCTTCCCCTAAAAAGCTCTTCCTGTTATCAAGATAAAATCAATCTAATATATAGGGCACAACAAGAGGCAAAACACACAGATTCACTAGATTAAGAACAAAAAGCTTCAATTTGGAAACAAATCAAGCATCCTGATACATGAGGAAAATCAGGCATCAAATGTATCTAACAAACAACCCTTCCTTCCCCTAAAAAGCTCTTCCTGTTATCAAGATAAAATCAATCAAAATTAATAGGGCACAAAAACACAGAGGTAAAACTGGTACTTTATAAGTAAAAACATGAAAAAAAGCTTTAAAACTTTACTCAAGAAGAGTGATGAGGACCTATCAGCTAGAATGAGGATATGTTGATGAGGCCTATTGGACAATCTCTGTAGCCCATACTTCAATTTCTTTTCTGTGGTAGCGAGAAATCAGGCCATTTTCACAACAGCAGTTCACTCTCAATGCAGGAAAATCTGGGTATAAAAATTGCCCTTTCAAGAACACCCAAATTTTATAACAACACCCTATGAAGAAAATGGACCTCAGACCACAACAAATGCTGATTATATAAAAGGTTTGCGAAGGACCAAAATGGGACAAATACAAAAACTGTAATCTCCAATGGATTCAATCACATTAAATGGATTTTCACCTCAACATTCACAAACTTTTTTCAGGCGGGGTTGTTGCTTATTGCGTTTTCTCGTTGTCGACCTTCAGTTTTGCCATTAATTGTCATTCCGCCTCACCGTGGCCTGTCTCTAAAAAACCAAAACTCTAAAACACAAAAGACACCAAATTCGGTTGTTTCAGAAACAACCTTTTAAGACACAGACAAAAACACACACACTTTATTTATGGACAGTTTTGTTACTTCCAACATGGAACTATATAACTTGTATTCGTGTGGTATTTTCTATTTTTAAAATGTCTAAAATTGTGGGAAAAAAAAGTTGAAAGTTTTATGCATATACATTTTAGCGGGCCAAAACTCAAACTGTGATTCTTTGTATTTTGTTTTCCCTTTTTATTTTTTAATTGGAAAATTTTGCTTTGACTATTAAATTGAATTACTTTTACTTTCATTACATGAAAGGTAAAAAAATCAACACATTTTAATGGCATATTAAATGTCATAAAATAATTTTATTATTATAAAAATCTATTATTTTTCTTCATAAAATAAAAATCTATTATTTTCTTAATAAAATAATTTCAATGGAACTTATTATTATAGAGTAATTGTTATTCTAAATAAAACAATTCTAATGGAATTTAAAATAAATTGTATTTTTCGCTTGGCATTTCACATTAAATTTTCAATTAGTTTATATTCGTAGAGGGAACCATTTCCTATTAAGATTCTTTCAAATTCACGACTCAAATTCGAAATATCTTATTAATGATTGAAGAATCATATACATCACGTCACAATACTCTTGTTTATATTAATATAAAAAGAATAAATTTATTGAGGTAATAGGTGTTTATATTAAAATTGACTAAATTTATTGAGATGATCCTATTAATTAAATTTTTTTTGTAGATGTTGATGTTCTGTGTACTCATATAAAAATGACTAATTATTGAGGTATGGTAGTAATAGGTGTTATATTAAAAGTGACCTAAATTTATTGAGAAATCCATATTTAATTTATTTTGTAGAGTTGATGTTCTTGTTTTTACTGAATAAATATAAAAAGAGCTAAAATTTATTGAGGTGTTAGGTGTTTTATATTAAAATTGACTAAATCTTATTGGAGATCATCCTATTAATTAAATTTTTTTTTTTATAGAGATTGATGTTCTTGTTTATTTATACTAAGATAAAAAGACAAATTTATTGAAATCGGCATCCGGGTGATGTCCGGTAATAGGTTTGTGTGTTTTTGTTATATAAAAGTGACAAATTGATTGAGAAGAATCACTATTATTTGATTTTTTTTTGTAAGATGTTGGTTCTTGTTATACTAAGATAATATAAAAAAGAACTAAATTTATTGAGGTAGTAATAGGTTTGTTGATAGTAAAATAATGGACTAAATGTTATTGAGATAATCCTATAATTAATTTTTTTTTATAATTAGTGATGTTCTTGTTTTCTATACTCATATAAAACAGACAAATTTTATTGAAGTTCGGGGTCGGTAATAGGTTGTTTATATTAAAATTGACAAAGTTATGAGATAATGCCTATATTTTCAATTTTTTTTGATAGAGTAATGTTGATGTTCTTGTATAATATAAAAAGATAAATGTATAATAAATAGATTTAGTCCTGGAATCCATTTATAGGTTTATCTTTTATAATAAATTTGAGTGCTAGTCAGACTTTATATATATACCAAAACTGAGATACCAATAAATAATACATTAAATCTATAAAATCCATATCTGAAAAACATTCATTCCTTAATCAAAAATCAGATACACATTATGAATCAAAATACATACTTAGATACATACATTCTGTTTCATTAAGAAATATAACAAATATGAATACATAAATTTTATTCAGTAAAATACATGACAAAGCTGATATACATCAAAATCGACCATCAATTACATCTAAAAAATCAAGTACAAGATCTATCACTTAAATAATATATAGATACCTCACAATCACATTTTATCTTCTACATTTGAAGAAAAAACACAATTGAATGATTATTGTTTACAATTTTTTTGAATCATCGTGTTGCTCGAATTGTGCAGTTGTGGTTGTATTCATTCTAGCAAAAATGGAGAATCAGTAATGATGGTGAAGAACGTGGTTGGAGAGAAGGGAGGAAGATGAGAATTGAATTGTTAATATCGCCTTTACTTTAAATTTTAAGATTTGTGTATCTAAATTATACTTTATAAAAATAGTATGGTATAATTTTACAAAGTTATATTATGAGTAATATTTTTAAACTATAGGTAAAAATATGCATTTATGATAATTAATGAAAATGAATCTTGCTCTACAATTTGAAAGTGCCATACAGGTTTGATGGAGGAGGTGGATTGATTCGATATGGACTGTGATTCTAATTTATATAAATATCATTTGTACAATCTTAAATGTTAAAACAATTAATATTAAGAATAATATTAATGTATATTCTAGCCAGAGTAGAAAATGTAAATATTAAGTATCCAAACACTACAACCAAAACAAGAAAGCAGAGAAGAGATGTCAGCTTTGACTTGATATTCACAGTATGTTATTCAACTCAAAATATTACGACATCGACTGTCAGTCACGACCAGTATCAGGCTCGGGGCAGGGCTTACACCACGGCAACTGCCACCCGTGCTTCGACTGACCAGATACATGTGCTTTAACAATATTCTTTTTAATTTGTCATATTTAAATATTTACCTACCTTCTGCAATATACATATCATAACTGAGGCTCATGCATATGCATTATTCATATTCAGAAAATTATGACAAAGCAATTCATTAAGAGTTACTCAGATGAAAAATTTTCCACACACTCAGTAAAAGAGCAAGCCAACACTAAAATAAAACAAAATAAATCAATTCATCTATGTTGTTTGGACTCTTCACAAATGTAAACGGATGCATTTCTGGAGAATGTGACAGGGATGCAACCTCAAAAGTGAAGAGCCTACGAACTTTGCAATTCAGTGAAATCACACACACTTGATCAAGTGGCCTTACTTAGCAGCCAACCAGCTCCTTGCCATGCTCTCTGACAACCTTATCCGCGGCATCCTATGGAAAAGATGATAGAGATGCTCATAAATCAAGAGAGCAAATGCTGACACATACAGAGACGACGAGTGAGGGAAGCATGAAAAATATTGCCACATCGATTCTTTCATTGTCAAAAGTCTTCTTAACTTCAGGCCTAGTTCAAATGATAATAGTCCAAACACTATGGGGTTAGAACAAACAGTTTACTTTGAATCGACAAAAATTCCTAAACAAGTACGTCACTAGCAAGAAACGACTGGAAAGGTGACAATATCAATCAAACTATACGCAGATCAAATAATGGTAATAGATTCCTGTGATGACCAGTCTTCCTTTTAAGCGCTTACATTGTTTGTACAGGTTTAGGGAAATGATTCTTTTGGTGTTTGGACAGAACTCAGTGCCTGCCCAAAGACCAATATATGAATAATAAGCCCAAATTAAGGGTAACTTAAATACTTTAATTGAGGTATATTGCCTTTCAAAATTGAGTCCTGCCACCAATTGACAAGGAAACCATATGTATAAATTCTATGATTATCTAACAGGAACATTCATAGAAACTGTATGAGTTGGTACTTGCCATTTAAGTTGCTATATATTAGGTTGATCTAGAGCTGTAATTCTAATGATCCACTGATGCAAGATGCAGACCTGTAACTAAATCCATAGTCAGAAGTGTCGTTAGAACGTCATCTGCAACCTAGTGTCTCCATTGACCAGGCCGAGAGAAAAGTATACCACGTTGATACGGAGGGGATTTGCCTTTTTTTTTTTTCACAGTGAAAAAGATGCTCCAACTTTTGAATGAAAATGGCAATAAAAAAGATAGTGATGAACCATGTCAAATACATGAAAAGAACTTCTCTAGATAACAAAGTGAAGTCTAGATCAGGATTATTTGGTAAAAAAATAAAGATTCTAAATTTAAAGTTCGAAACTAATCACAAGGTTCCCAACCATTCCTCTATCTTTATCTCCACATTTTAATTTCCTTTTATCACATGATGCATGTTATGTCCTTTCACAACCCAAAAAGTAACACAAAGGGAATAGATGATAATTGACTTCCAGGAACCATAAAGGGATAATAAGCAAGGAAACAAGGAAATCCAAAGTTATATGCCCAGGACGAACACATGATAGCAGATATCACAAGTGATGCAATCATGATCTTTTAATGTACTAGAATGTCCTTCTTAAAAGAAATAGAACTTTTATAGCGAGATGATCTTTCACGAGAATTGCTTTTTTAAGGCTCATTTTTGTACAAGCGCGGATCCCTCCAAATGGACAATTGGTTAGTTCAAGTTGGTGTCCGCCTTTCAAAGACCAAGATTGGGTCGTCATTCTCCCTTAAATGACATGGTTTGTAGTCAACTTGGGTCGTCCGCCTTCAAAAGAGACAAGATGGGTTTTTTTTTTTTTTTTTTGTGATCGCATCCAAATGACATGTAAGTTCAGAGTTGGTCCGTCCGCCGTTCAAAGAGGCAAGATTGGTTGTCATCTCCCTCCACAATGACATGTAAGGTTCAAGTGGGTCGTCCGCCCTTTCAAAGAGACAAAGATGGGTTGTAATCTCCCTCCAATGACATGTGTTAAGTTAAGTTAGGGTCGTCGCCTTCAAGAGACAAGATCGAGCGTCATCTCCCTTTTTCAAATGAAATGTTAAGTTCAAGTCGGGGTGTACGGTCTTCAAAGAGAACGCTGGGGTTGTCACCTGATTCAAAGTAGTAACATGTTATTCGAATCATCCTTCTTTCAAAAAAGGTACACCACCCCGTCATGTGCAATTTGCAAAGTAAACTCAAAGGTATGTGAATTTTCTCAGTTTGCAATTCAATCACTCCGTCTTTTTGTGTTTATGATTTTCGTCCCACAGGTCCGATCAATGTGGAGTCGTGCTCAAAAGTTCTTACTACGTCCAATGTTTTGTTCAATGTTATCAAATCCAAAAAAAATTTGTGTTTTTTTTCTGGTTTTTGTTTTTTTGGCGTTCTTTTTTTTTTTTTTTGACTCGTCACTTTGTTGGACCAGGATCTCTTCATCGATCCTAATCAAACAAAGGGCCAAAGTGTTGACACCCAAATTTTGGTTTCGGATGGTTTTTAAAATTAATCACATTTTGAGTCAAATACAAAAAAAAAATTCTCCCTGTTCCACATCTTTTCCCAAAAAATTTTCAATTTTGCAAAAGTCCCACAATCGATATTTTATTCCCTTTTGAGGCATTTTTGGGTCTCTATATAAACCCACCTTCATTCAATATGTTTAGAGGACGGGAATACAAAAGGAATAATAAAAAATTTTGAGATTCGTCCGGTTGCAATAGTTCAAAAAATTGTAAAAGTGTTTTTTTTTGTCGGTTTTTTTCGGAGTGAGGAGGTGGACTCGTCTCCTTCAAATCAAGGTTCCTGGTTCGCGCCCATAAACCAGGTAAATTTTTTCTGCTTAGAGTTGTTTATTTTTATTTCAAGCTCTTTTATGTTTTTGTTTATTATAGTAGCTTGTTTTTTAAAATTTTTTTAGTTTAATGTGTTGTAAAAGTCAATTAATATTTGTGTTTATTATAGTTTAATAGTAGCATTATTTGACGATTTTGATTCATTATTTATATTATTATTATGTTAAATTTGTTAGTCACTATTTACTATATGAAATTGTTAGGGTTTTGTTTTCTATATTTTAATGTTATTTTTATTTTTATATATTAAGTTATTGTGGTTTCCATTCTATTATGTTGTTTGAGTTTTGTTGATTGTTTCTCCATTATTCTCTTGGGATTAAGTTCTATTATGTTTTGTTGAGTCCAGGTTATATTACAATATATTGTTAAAATGGCCCAACAATGAAAAAACTGCTCCGTCGGTTTTGGAGGCCCTCCCCAATATTAAAAGGAAAATTTTAGTTTTAAGGTCATATAACTTGTTGTTAATTGTTAAAAGGGCTGTATGAAGAAGAAATACCGTCGTTGCCAAGGCCCCTACCAGGTCAGTAAGGACGGATTTTGTTTTTTTAAATTATATTTAATATATTTCAGATTTTATTCTTTTTATTTATTTACTACACCTTTACTAAGTGTGTTTACAGGGTATAACCAAGACTTGTTCATTATTTTGTATATATCGATTTGCATAGCAAAACTCTATGCCGTTTCCTCATATGTTTTATTTTATCTATTATTGTTTTATTATATATTATATTACGGTATATTATTGTATCTCCCCATTTGAAAAAAATACTAATGTCGGAAACCACAGTTGTGGATTTCGAATGGGTGCCTAAAAACTACATCTCAGTACCTCCCCCCTCTCCTTCCTCCCCCCTTCCTTCGAAAAATAACTTGAACCCCTTACCTAGAATCAAATTGGTTGTCGTAGGCATTTCTTTTAGGTTTTAATTAGTTTAATCGAGGTTCCTAGTTTTCCTAAAATTAGGTGGCGACTCCCTGTTCCCTTTAAACCACCTGTTTACCACTTTTGACCCCTTTATCCCTTTTTAAAAAAAAAATTCATTACCAATTCTTGTTTTTATGGATGTCGACGCGACGTTACTCCCATCCAAGATTGTCACACAATAACAATAGGAGGGGTAAAAATTTCTGTCTGTAGACCATTCATTTTAATTTGAAAACTGGAAAGAGTAATGTTAATGGGAGTAAACTATATTTCAAAACCTCGTTAATAAACAAGGACATCTTCCAATCAACAATGAACCTGGACCATATAGCAAGCGGACTTTTAAGGATAAAGTGGACCATCCTATTACACTTCTCTGCCTGTTCCAGTTAATTGGGCGGTCCAATGTATGCCAGTCTAGCGCTCTACTTCATGGATTCAACACAAAGCAAAGTGTTTCTTTTTTTAAAGGAGTTATATATTCCTATAAATTGACAAAATGTTTACCTACTTCATTATTGACGATGATAACTGAGGCGTGTATGCATATTCATATGGACTGCAAATTATGAGCAAAAGCAATTCATGTCAGAGCATAGGGAGAAACAGGTCAGCACATGTTGTCTAACAAAACCATTCCCCTAAAAAGTTTTTTCCTACTCAATAAAGATCAATCTATCTAATAGGCGCAAAAAAAACACGCAGCAGATTCCTGACTAAGGATTTTAAAGAACGCAAAAATGTTTCATCTTTGAGGCAATAAAAAAGCCATCTCGATACATAAGGAAACCAAGCGCACTCAAACTTTTATCTACAAACAACCCCTTCACCCAAAACAAAGTTCCTTACAGTTTGTCCTAATATTAGAAGCACAAAAAGAGGCAAAAGCCACACGTTTAGATGAGTAAGAACAAAACGCCTTCACCAATTCATGTGGCAAAAATAAATCGTCGATACCTAAGGAAAAACCACTTGGTCATCAGATTTATCTAACTAATAATCCTTCCCATGGAAAGTTATTACTGCTATAACCAATCTTAAAATAGTAGGGAACAAAAACAGACAGATAAATTTAGTAAATTTATAATTAAAGGAAGATAGATGAGAAACGATAATGCAACAAATGGTTATCTAGATACAAATTTTAGGAACAAAAATGGCATATACATAATAACCACTAACGCCTAATTGCATTTTTTTGAAATTCACAACTTTTGTCCTATTTGTTTAGAGAGTCCGAGGCTATATATCGACCTGAGATCATCTGAAGTTATTAGAAATGATTGGTCCAAACTTATAAGATCCTAAACTGAAATAGGAAAAAGGTTACACCTTATAGGCGGCAAATGAGTGTTTATATCAAATCTAGAATATACTGAGCCAAGTAAGGTAAGAAGAGAGAAAGAAAGCTAGTTAACTTTTAATTTAGCATCCTTCAGCTATACAAGGTCGATAAAACATTATCACCACAGATTTGTTCCGGCATTGCCTCCTTGGTGTAATTCCGTTCTAAATAGATAGATATCATTTGTTTACAGTTTCTTTCATTTAATATAATAGTAAGAATTTTTCTCGTCATTGGTTTTATTGAACCAACCTTTCTTCTATATATTAATCACAATTCCTACCGTTCTTAGCATAATAAATCCTTACCCTACAGTGTTATTTCAACGTCCATTGAATCTCTTGATCATATATGAAAGTCATTACAAGTTTCCAAAGGCCATAATGAAAATTTTCATAAAAGAGCGAGAAGGCATTATAGTGATAAACTTAAATTAAACGGGGGCAAAATGTTTGCCGAGCCTCATGACGTTACGCCATAGAAGCGAGTCTGTGTAGAGTGGAAGCCAAAGTGAATATTCTAAACTATGAAGTTTATGTACAAATTATCCTTTTCTCAAATGACTAGTATTATTTTAGTTTTCCTCCGTATTTCTGAAATGTTATTAATTTTTTTATCCCATGCAGTCATAAATGTAAAAATAAAATTGGGAATAAAGATTTGAGAAGTCCGTTATTTATCAGACCTAAAAAAGTTAGAGCGAGGCTCGTAGGCATTTGTTTAAAAAAGTCATTCGCCTCAAAGCCCTCAATTTTAGGGAGCCACATTTTTTATTTAATTAGGTCTAAATTTAAAAAAAAATCTCATAATAAGGGCAAAGGGTTTTAAAAAAATAAATTAAGGGACAGGTTTTAAAAGACTGAAAAAAAGTGAGTTGACTTGTCAAACATTTTCAATAAAAAGTGTTGTGGGGACTTTTTTTATTAATGTACACGTTATTCTTATTTTTTTTAATGTTTTTATATTTTTATCCTCCTTTCCTCTATTTCTTTTCACTTTCTCCTCTTTCTAATATTATATCATTAGGTCTTTACGTCAAAGTAGGAACTTACTTGCTTTTAATGATAGTTTATATTAAATTTGGAGAAGAAAAAATATATTGCCAGCAGCTTCATTCATTTCGGAAGGAAATCCAAGTTTTCATAGCTTTTGAATACGATAAATCATTCTAATTTCTAATATATTGTTTGTGTGTCTTGATGTTTATTATAGTTTTTTATTTGATATTCTAAATAGTGTTTAAAATCGTCAATGTTCAAGAAAAAATATTAAGGGTTTGACTAATTCTCGATAAAAGGAATATTAGAAAAGATTAACTACACAAAAATTATAACAACTTGCATCTCAAAAAGCAGAAATAGGTTTAAAATAAAATTCATTTTATAATTTTTTTAAAAGCCTTAGTTGGATTTTGGCCTTAGGCCACAAAATGGATTTGAAAAGAAGAAGAAAACATAAAAGATCGTTTTGGAGCAAAAGGATCGGGTAACAAAAAATGTGTATGTGTTTGATTAAACGATGTAATAAAATCATCCACGAGAAGAAATGATGTCTTGACTCCACAATGCAACGAAGAGAAGGATATCGATTGGATACATATGCAACAGCTTTACCATATTCTTCTTTCTTTTGAAATCTCATTCCAGATACTGCTGCAGCCAAAGCTACATCAAGCTTCGACTCCACGGCAGTAGAAGACCAAAAGATTCATCTGTTGGATTGATGACAGAACCAAACATCACCAGCCTTTCAGCTCTTTACGACTCACAAAACTAAGATCAAGAGGGAAGCTTTGGAAGCACAATGATTTGTAGTGACAACTTGACTGCATGTCACCGTACTTGGCAAAATGGCCAGTCAATATGGGAGCATTGTAACTTCTACTTTAAGCATGCACATCAACCTTGACCCCCTTTATTTTGCGGACCTCCTTTTGGAGGTTAAATATCCGCTTGGTCCTACAGCAACATAAAAAGGAATATATTGTCACGCTAGATGACATTCATTATTATGCAAATGGGGTATAAATGCGATATTAATAACTTACGTTGTTGGAGGAGCCAGATCATCAGCTGCTTTCCCCTGCCAAATTTTAGAGCATAGAAAGGTGTTATGAAATAAATAGTAAGTTTTTAGATATCTATCAATTCGCCATGCATGCTTTCTAGGTTCTCTCCCTCATCTGAACTTCTGCAGAAGTTTTCCATTCACAATGACACACTTGAACACTTTTAGAGACTAAAATGGTTGTCGTGCAGGGTGAAAATGACTAATTTAAGAGGACAAAACAAGTACTAATAACTCACATTTAGAAACAGCTTCAAACAAGGTAGAGGAAGAATAAGGGGTAGAACAAAAGCTTTACTTGAATTGACATAATATTCCAAAACAACTACATTCTAAGCACTTACTTAAAGTAGGCTAATATTAATAACTGAAAGACAGATCAAACTAATGATAACAGATGTTTACCTCTTCTTGTGATAGCAAGTACTTCTTCCTTTTACGTTCTTTACGTTGTTTTTTACAGGCTATGGGGAAATTGATTTCTTTGGTGTTTGAGATAGAACCCAGTACCTGCAGAGATCAATTTATGTACATAATAAGTCCAAATTAAGGGTAACTTAAATACTTTACATGAGTAAATGTAACTTTGGAAATGAGGACATTCAACTTCAGTATAATCACTTATTGAAAGTTTTCTAGTCTAACTAAATAAGCCAGCTCTAATTAATGATACTGCGATAAAGTTGACAATTTAATTTATGTATATAATAAGTCCAGAACCAAGGGGCAGAAATAAATGATCGTATACTTAAATACACAATTTCCTAAACGAGTTCAGTCAATTAATGCTAACTGTTTGATTTACCTCAGCTCTTATATTTGATCTCCTTTCTGTACTTGTCCAAGCATCGCCATATCCTTCCTCTGCTTTATTCAAAAAAATAGGTTTCCAACCTCTTTCTTTGACGTCTTGAGCAGTTCTGGAAAACTCTACTGCTTCTTTGGTGCGTCTGGTTCCTTTAAAACGATGAAACTGTTCTAGAACAACATCATCGTTCTTATGCAACACACATCTCTCGTGATTCCTGTCTTAGTCCATGCAGTGGTGCCTGCGCGTGCGGAGCACTTTCCCACCTTACAATGTTCAGCACAGACCGAATTCACATCAGTACTACAATCCAAACAGCATATCCTAACTCTAATCTTTACTTATCAGCACACGCGAGCCGCTTTCTTGTCCTGACCTATCTCTCTGGCTAAAGGACCTCCAAAGTTTTAAATTTCTACGAAGATATCTAAGAATGGGATCAGGTTGGTAAGAACGTCACATTTCTAACACATTCCTTTCCTGAGTTTTTTGAAATAGTAAAAACGGAACTTAAAGAGAAGGAGACATCACACCAGACAAGTATTAGGAATCCCCAATGGGCTTCTAAAATATTTACGCAAAGAACATCGGGACCAAGTTATAAAAACACCTGTAGCACATTGGTGTAACTATCCGATGATAACTTCTATCTGTCTCAGCTGACATACTCCCATAAAAATAAAAAAATTCTTACCACCGTTGCCTTCTGGCATTAAAAACAAGGAGAGGTCCCAAGTCATCTATTTGAACGGTCAAAAAAACATGTCATTATTTTTCTTTAGGCCCGAACTGTCATTGTTTACACTCACGGATTAACATTTTTCTTTTCCTCTTCTATTTTCTGAGTATTATATTTCTTTCAGTTTCCGCCCAACCTCACATTTTTCCTAAGATTCTTAGATCTTTCAGTTTTTCATGATCGTCTGAGTGCTGTTTTAATCTGCTTTCCATTTTCTTACGTAAATTAGGGCAGAAAGGAGAAACATAGATTTATTACCCAACTAAACAATCATAGATTCTTTAAATAAATGCAGCAATTACTTTAAAGAGCAGATAGACCCCCTTAGCTTTAGTTTTTAATCGCCCCCTCCAGATTAATTTCAACACCTTCTTGGACGGTTGTTTTTAAAGGGGAATGCCAAGGTCCGTCCCATAAAAGACTGCCTTTTGAAAATATGGATAGAGTTTTGACAGCACTTTCTTGAAAAGACCTTTCTCTCCCCAGCTCATAGGAACGGGTGAAACATATGAAACCAAATAGACGTCATTAAAAGAACACTGAGAAATACTAAATAAAATAAAACTTATAGATTGGAAAAGTTACTAATACCTTGGGGAGTTTTCCTTTTTACACTACTTATGCGATGCTCCACGGTGTTCAAGAAGTCTGCATTGGAATATCGTCACTCTCTGCTATTAGCATGGTCATTATTTCTTGATGTTCATGAATACTCATCAGGCTGTGGTCGCCTTACACCTAGGGGAAAGAGAGACCAAAACAGTTGTCATCCACTTCCCAGCAGAGATAAAAAAATGGCTAACTTGAGGAACATTGGTATTTTTCTAATGTTTATGTAAACGAAAAAACATCAGAATCCAAATTTGACTAATATAGACTAGAATTGTGATTAACTAGCTCATAAGTGAGTAAATTCATTTGGAAGTGACTTCTCTTCCACATGAGATTGATTGAAGCTGCTGAAACTGTACCAGCAATGAGGCAAAGTTTTACCACTCCTCCTGGTCTTTCAGTCATTACTTCTTTCCTTTTTTACTTTTCAAGTGCACCCATCTTATTTAAGATTGAAAATTTCATCTGGAGCAAACCCTTTGGGCCAACGCAACCTTCAGAACTTGGGGATGACGGGCCCTCTCCTCTATCCTTCTCTACTAAAATATTGGATTAACGGTTCGCTATTGAGGAAGTACCGCCAAACTGGAACCTAAGAAGATACGAGTCCCGTCAACACCGTACCGTTGCTGTTGAGCTCATCCTGGGGGCCTAATCAATCAGCATTTGAATCCCACAAATACCATCAAACGGGATTTTCTTCAATTCCCTCTTACCTTTGAAGAAGTCTGAATGATATCAATCATAATTGGAGGTAGATGACCTTATACTACGAAAAAATGTTTGACAACATCTAGAACAAATCATCTCAATCATCTATGTGGAGATCCAACCATCACACGCACGTTTTGTGGTACTTTGCAAGAAACCTTGTTAATTGAACAAAAGCCTTTGAATAACAGCGACCCTCCACAGAAGCAATTCCCAAATGCCAAAACTGCAAGCTTAAAAGGACATTCCTTGTCCCACAACTTGATTTCCCATAGGAAAACCTAACCCAAACTGATAGAGTTACATATCACTACTATTCATCCTTGCATCCAACAATAATCATAAACTTCACTCTACCGAATCTGAAGCAGCAACTAAATAGCAAACAGCAATAGTTAGAAGAGAGACCTGACAAGTCCCTTTGCACGATCTCTGACTTTTCCCAGTTTTCAATAAAACGACTTGTAGTTTGTATTGCCCTCCATAGTTCTGGGCATCATTATATGGTTGATCCTGGAGCCTGTAATTCTACTTCTCACTCTTGAAAGATGCAACTGATACCTTCAACATCTAATGTCAGCCGTTATGCCCTGTGAACATCCATGCCTGTAACCAGTGCTTCCCATTGTCCGGGCTGAAATAGCAGTCTCGCACTCGATGCTTTGTGGTGAACTCTATGCTTCACCATTGACCAAAAGTTGTGCTCCACTTCTGAAAATTGCAACTCCAAACAGAAGTGATTGAACTATGTCAAAACATTGGAAATGCTCTCTGGATTAACAAAGAAGTCCAGATCATCTATTCATGAGTCTTTTCGAATAAAGAATGATAAAGTGCTAAACAATCCACACAGGTCCACATATCTCTCTCTCTCCACAGTTTTTATTCCTTTCATCATCAGGAGCTGATTAATGTCCTGTTAAAAACCACAATAAGTTAAACACCACGGCGAGATAATTTGACTGGCCAGATCAAGCAATAGCAATGTTCACACGGGAATCCCAATCTATGATAAAACCTATGTTGAAGCACAAGAAGAAAGTTAGGCCAAGTTCTTTCAGAATAAACATGATTAAAGATGGATGGAATTGACTGATCTTTCTTCCCTAGTTATGTGCAAGGAACACGTTAATAATTGTAGATACCAAAACCCAATGAAAATCAACAAGGTTATGTACTTTTTGCTTATGACATTGAGGAATGAACAAGATAAGATTCTCACATCAAGTTTCTTCAGAATCTCCTCTTTAGAAGATGGGGGTTGCTGAAGTAGCTCATTTCCAACTTTACGCAGCCCTTTGATGCATTTCTCCTCAGAAACAGGAGTAAGATCCATGGAAACCGTTTTCTTTGTTCAAAGCACTCAAAGAACAAGAAGTAAACTGTAATCTGAAAACTAGGTTTTAGGATGCAAAAACCCTAAAGAAATTACAATAGAGAAAAGGGGAAAACCGCGATGCAGAAAGGCTCAAAAGTAACGCCAGTACTAGTATACAAAAGACAAGTAAGAGAGAGGCAGAGAGGAAAAGAGGGGAAAAAAATGGGCGCCTACAGCACAGGCAGCGCCAATCTGTCAACGATTTATTCAAAATCCCAACCTTTTGTGCTATTAAGGAAAAAAATTCAGTGTGTGTGAGTAGGACTGAGGTTGGCGTGAATTTTCAGGTTTTCCCTCTTAAAATTGAGTTCCAAATGAAAAGAATTTGCCAAAAGGGTCCTACTAGAAAATAATGCCTCCGCTTAATTCGTAATCGTAATAGTTCACACTTCGCTGCCTTTCTGTGTGCTTCTGCCATAAAAGTATTCGGCCAACATCTAAAGATCAAAAGAAATATAAAGGTGATAATAAACAATAACAAAAAAAAAATCCCTCGTCTCGGACGTAATATTCGTTTTTTATGTGGACAACTCAGATGAGTAATATTTATGCTAGCAACTATATCAACTTAAGGATATAATAGGGAAGTAATCAAAGTTATACTCCGTATTGTAAATCTATCTAGATAATCAGAAATATAAATACATTTGCAGCAGGTCTTGCAATAGATTATGTAGTTGAATGCAATGTTAGACATTAAAACTGTTATAGCCTATTGAAATAATATCCGAGTATGTGAAATAAAGATTTGTTTTCTAAAAACGTAACAGGAATGGAAAAACAGATTACATCAAATTTATTGCCACCAAGAACCTAGGGATACCCACGTATTGAAAGGTTTAAAAAGGTAAGGGAATAAAGTCTTGGGTCCTGTTCAGAGACAAATCTAGTTGGACTGGTTTATTCAAAATCAGTGCTTTGAGTATGGATCCTGTCTGTATAAATTATAGAATTAAGACACGTAAATATGATAAATTTACTGATATAGTACTCACGTGCAGTACACACAAGTTGGCTTTCTTGTAAACAATGTTTTCATCACCTTAGTGGCTGCCCGCTCAATGACCGTGTTGTTATCATCCTATGCTTCCTTGATATCTCAAGAACATCAGACTCTGCATATTACCTGAGGAAGGGATTCAGCTCCGTGGATTTGCACTTGAATAGACATACAGTTGTCTGTAAAATCACTGTACTTTGTAAAGATGTTATCAAACACAAGTGCAATGCTGGCTCTTATCTTGTAGCTACTGAGTATAGCATAGACATAGCATCTCCGTATCTGGTTCAAAGAGCCCCAAGGACTAATCATCGGCCCTGCAGATCAGCAAATTATTAAAAATGATTATTCCAAACATAAAAGATCCTAACTGAAACGTGAACGCAGCGAGCTAAGCAGATAGGTTAGACCTAATAGGCGGCAAATGAGTGTTTACATTAAATACAGATATACTAAAGTCAGTAAGGTAAGAGAGAGAAAGTTAACTTTTAATTACATCACTTAGCTACAGGTTAATAGGCATTATCTCTCCAGATTTGGTACGGGTTGCCTCCTTGGCGCAATTCCATTATAAATCAATTGATATCATTTCTTTATAGCTTCTTCCATTTAACACAATAATAAGATTTCCTCGTCATTGGCAAAACTAAATCAATTCTTCTGCTATATTTATCACAATTCCTACAGTTCTCAGCATAATAAATCCTTGTCCTACAAAGACAATCAAGGAAACCTTAATCTAAGTAAAGATTTAACCTTCTGCATACAGTTGTATGTATCAACAGGAAATCCTGATGAGATTCCTTCTCGTTCTTTAAATTTCAAGAGTAATGGCAACATGGAATTACTCAACTCTGTTAGGCACCGCAATATTGAAGCGAGTCTTAGTATCTTGAACCGTAGAAATGCATTGCCATAGTACATATTCATAAGGGGAGAGAACGATTTGGAGTGTAACTGATAGGAAGATGAATAGGTAATGAAACTGCTTGAGATATCTATGGTTAAATATCTCAGACGGATCCATTGACTGGCAAATTCTGTAATGGTAATTTCAGTGGTAAAGCTCTTGCTGAATATTGCGATACAAGTAACAGGGCAGATACTCAAAACACTAAGACACTGCACCTTTAATCAAAAGCTTCAAACTTCTTTGTATGGACAAAATCATTTTCTGGAAAACTCTAATTTTCTTGTGTGGAGTTAGTTGGTCAAAATATTTTGAAAAATATTTTGTCCAGACTTTTCTAATGAGAGTAGAGAAAACAAGTTCTATAACTGACATTTCAAGTTCATTGTGTCCTCCCCACCCACCAAACATCCCCAATCCCCACCCCATTAATTTTTCAACCCCTGAACCCCCAACTCCCTACCTCATTCTGTCACATAGTGTTTTGCCAAATTATATATAAATACTCTTGGAATAATATTATTTTTCTTACTAGAAACTCACTGATTTTAGGTAAACATTTTCCAATGTACCAAACACACCCTAAGTGCAGAAACGTGGAATGATTTAACATTCACACTGAAGAACATAATCTTAAGAAAATATACGCCTGAGGAAGCAATAGGCATTACCATCAAACAAGAACCAGATAGAGAAATATTTCCCAACAACATCTTCAATATTAGAATGGCCAGATAGCAGCTTTTGAGATATATAGTGATCAAATCTTAAGACAACGGGTTCGGTTACAGAAGGATAACAGTTAAATACCACTAAAGCGCATATGCAAACCTATGAAGAAGCTTGATCAATGACAAATGTGAGAATACAGGAGAACCAGTCGCATAACAGAAAAAATTTTCCTTGCACAGCTGACAGTAGATCTTTGTCCCTGCACAATTTAGAACCAGTTAATGCAGCTACTAATAGAAATAATCCCATCGAAGTCACTAAATAATCACATCATCTACATAAGTAACAGAACAAATACAGTTGTATGTATCAACAGGAAATCCTCATGAGTTTCCTTCTCGTTCTTTAAATGTCAAGAAAAATAATGGCAACGTGGAATTATTCAACTCTGTTAGGCACCGCCATATGACAGCGAGTTCTTAAGTATTTTGAAACCGTTGAATGCAATTGCCATAGTACTATGTCATAGTGAGAAGCGATGTGTAGTGTAACTGATGGAGATGACTGGTAATGCTAATGCTTGAGATATCTAATGATCAAATCAGACAACGGGTTCAGTTATTGAACGATACTAAAGCACATATACAAGCCTAAGAGGAAGTTGCACATAAAAAAAACTAAGTGACAATATGACCAAAGCTCTATGCAAGAGTCCAATTTAAGCTTTCCCCCGAAACGGTTCAGGAGATATCAATATTTTTTCCTAAAGAAGGAAAATTGCATAACATACTTTACCCAAGGAGTAACAGAAGTAACTGTAAATCCTCATGAGTTAACTGTCTTCTTTATATTTCAAGAATTAAAACGAGTGTTGGTATCTTGAACCCTAGCAATGAGTACATATTTAGAGCGAAAGTGAATATTACAAGTTCCCATAGTGAAGACTCAAAGACCATGATCTTTGTTCCTGTACAATATAGAAACGTTTTTACCAACTAATACAAATAAATAATCACAAGAGTAACAAAAGTAACTGGAATCCTCATGGGTCACTTCTTCTTTAAATTTCAAGAATTGAAGCAAATGTTGGTATCTTGATCCCTAGCAAGGAGTTGATATGGAGATGATTGATGAACATTACAAGTTTCCATAGTCAAGACCATGATTTTGTTCCCTGCCCAATATAGGAACAGTTACTAATGAAATAAATAATGGCATGAGTAAAACTGTAACTTCAAGAAATTTCAAGAATTTGATAGTGAATTGCAGCAAGGACTGGGGAGGAAAGAGAGTGAGTTGAGAGTAAATGCAAAATTGTTCGGTATAACATGGTTATTTGGTTGGAAACAAGTTATTCTTGAATTAGCTGTCCTGGATAACTTATCTTATTACTATGATATAAATGCTCGGATAAATTGTCCCAAACATGACAACCAAACAAGTTACAAAATTTTATCTCATCATTATTTATTTTATACCGAGGATTGTTTGGTTGGGAGCATTTTGTTGTTTATTGTATGTCGCTTATAATTAATAATAAGGATATATTAGGAACTAAAAATGTAGATTTATCCATAAATTTCATATAATAGACAAGTATTGTTGGACGAATGAAGTAGTATATATTTCTTTCTTGGGCTAGTCTCATGTAACTTTATTTGATGCTCAATGATGTTATTGTGGGTTTTGGGCTATATTATTAGTATTTGAGTGATGAATTAATAGATTAATTGTGGATTATTGTTCTCTGTGTCATGGATTATTAATAAAAAAAAAAGGTGATGAATGTGCACAAACGATTTTATGTGTAACGCTACATGTATGTGTTCAAGGAATCCTAAATATTGTTGGAGAAGAGGATATTCAACAAAAACTTTATGTGTTAGTAAAAAGAATGTTAATCAACTCATTTTACTGAGAAATCAATGTCTTGCTCCACAATTCAATAAATAAGGCTATCCACATCCACACGGACAGACTAACTTGTATATATCATTCTATAAATCAAATTAAAAAAGTTGATCTAATACATGTTTTAGACGGACAGACTTACTTGTATACATCATTCCAGATTTCAAATTTAAAAAGTTGATCTAATACATGTTTTAGATTTACTCGGTAATAGTGTTCAAGAAAAATAGCAAGGATAAAACAGCTTTATAGAAGCTCATTTAACCTATTAAGTCGATACTGTGCTTGATCCTCGACCTCCTTTATGTCCTGCTGAACTTTTTTACGCACTGTTTCAAGCACTTTGACAGACCTTTCCACCTGTCCTGATCGGCTTCGGGCCTTTTGCAAGCGCTTTTCAGCCTTTTTGAGCCGTTTCTCTGCAGTGAAGACCTTCCTATTCCTTCCTATCATGTCCTTTTTAGCTGCTATAGACACTAGCATGGTAGTCTTGCTCAACTCTATCAAATCCGATAACTTCTTCTCCATATCTCCCTCTTCTGAAATCTGATCCAGATACTGCTGCAGCCAAGTTACATCAAGTTTGACCCTCGCTGCAGCAGAAACCAAAATTCTCGATATTGTTCAATGAAGTAGAGCCAACGTCCACCGTGTTTCAGCCTCCTTACAAACATTCAAAACATATCAAGAATCGGAACCTAAAGCAGTATTTATAGTGACACTTGACTGCAATTTCCCATACTTGGCAAACATGGCAGTGAGTAATGGGACCACTCTCACTTTACTTTATAGCCCATGCCACATCCCTGACCCTTATTTTCGTGCACTCCCCGTTTGGAGTTAAATTATGTTGCATGGTCCTACCAAAAAAAAACCTCTCAGCATCGAAATTAACATTCATTACAATGGCAAAGGGGGCCTAATGCGATATAAATAACTTAACATTGTTGGTAGGAGTCGGATCATCAGTTGTTCCCCCTGCCAAATTGTCGAGCATAGACAAGTGTTATGAAATAAGACTAAGATTATTTTTTTAGTTTCTATCACTGTCGCCATGCATGCTTTTCTAGGTATTACTTGCCTCATCTAAACTTCTGCGCAGTTTTGACATTCACAATGACACATTTAACAAACTTTAGAGACCAAAGTGGTTGTCGTGCCAGGGTGAAAACGAATAATTTTAAAAGGATATAACAGAACCATTATCATAATTAATGCCTAGGAGAACTCACATTCAGAATCAGTTTGAGCATCCAACAAGGTTGAGGAAAAATAAGGAGTAGAACAACAACTTCACTTGAATTGACATGATATTCCAAAACAAATACATTCATTCAATTTACTAAGCACTTATAGAAAGAGAGTAAACTAATATTAATAGCTAAAAGCCAGATAAAATTAATGATAACAAATGTTTACCTCTTCTTGTGATAGAAAGTACTTCCTTTTACGTTGTTTACGTTGTCTTTTACAGCTTTAGGGATATTGTTTGTTCTTTGGTGTTGAGGCGAAACCCAGTGCCCTTCATAGGAAGTCCCAAATTAAAGATAAATTAATACTCTTAATTGAGTAACAAACTTTCGAGATGAGAACATTCACTTTGCAGCTGAAATAAGAAATGTCCATGGGAACTCCTAATCTATGATAAAACGTAAGGTTGAAAAACACAAAGAAGCTAGCAAGTTCCTTCAAATAAACTAAGAAGAAGAATGGATCGTGTTGACTGATCCTTAATCCCTAGTTATATCAATGAACATTGGATAATATTGATATCACAATCTAGCCCAGCTTTCGGTTAGAATAAAACATTACCCTTAAAAGATCAGAAGTAACCCAACGAACAATCAACAAAGTTCAAAAATTTAAGAACCGTCCGATGTGCTATATAGTATTCATTGAATGATAAGGCATCACATTATCTGGATGTACAAGCCATGCAATTCAATCCCAAACTAGAGGGTGTCAGTTGTATGATGTATCCTTCTGCAATTTCAGCCCCATTGAGAGAATCAGTGAATCAACCTACCGCATCCCTTATCTGGACTTTGCCCCTAAATTGATTAAACATGGACAAGTTTTTAGTTACTAGAATGTCCTGATAAAGAACTAAACCTCTTATAGGAATGCTATTTCACTAGGGGTGCTTATAAGAATCACCTGATGCAAACCATGACCAATCAACACTAGGGGTAATTGAGTCTTTAACCATGCTAATGCATATATTAAATCCCTCATATTACTAGTACCTAGAAATCTAAGGTATAAGTAATACAACCTTAATACACCATCACACAATAGTTAGGTAAGAATGCAGCATTAGTTTATGTACAAAGAACAACTTGTATATATAAGATTACTCAAAAGGCGTGGAGAGCCCAACTGCAGAAACCACATAGACTCCCACTCTAGATCACTTCTTCTTTAAAAATGCAGCGCAGAGATGCGATTACTTTCCTGAAGTTGGGCATGAAAGCAGACACGACACCCTTACATAAATGATATTATCCCAACTTTGTATGGACTATGGTCATGGTATCATTCAATATCTTTACAACAGATATTTAGATTGGTTAATTTCCATTTCAATCAAGGCTGATGCATCTCTCGCATTGAGAATCCGATAAGGTTAAATGTCTAAGGGGGAGATAGCATAGGCCATTGCATCCGTACATAAGCTGCCCATTTCATTGTAAAATCTCTATAATGATACTGCAATAAATGTTGCCATTTCTTCTGATGGAAAATATTGTTCTTTAGAGGCTTTGGCAAAATTGATTTCTTTGGTGATTGAAAAGGCAGAAGCCAATGCCCGCACAATTTAATTATGTATATAATAAGTCCAGAACTAAGTTGCAGAAATAAATGGTATACTTAAATGCACAACTTCCTAAAAGAGTTGAGTCAATTAACGATAACTGTTTGATTACCTCAGCTCCTGATTCACCAGCTGAAGACCGCCATCTTTTATCACGATCTTCAGCTCCTGATTCACTATTGGAGATTGCACATTCAGAACCAGAAACAAGAGACAGGGAAACCATTTCCTTTTCCCACAGCAACTTTGAAACAAGGATAGAAGTTTCAAAAACCCAAAACTAATAACCAGTACTTGTACAAAAGGACAAGAGAGATTATATGAAAATTTGAGGCATTAGGAATTAACTCTTTAGGCAGTTACGGAAAATTTTTAAAAGTGTGCGAGTATAATTGATTACAGTAATCTTTTGTACAGAGGGAATTTGCTTCCAAGGGTATACTTATAAATGTTCTACTTAGATTACAGTAATCTTTTTGATAAAAATAAAAATAAAAAGATAGATAAATATTACAGTAATCTGAACATATTAACTTTTCCTTGACCTTTTTGTTATATCATTTAATCTTTTCTCCCTATTTTTCTTGGACACATCTAATATGAATGAATACACCCAAAGGTCAAAAGAAATACAAAAACTAATGTTTATGGGAGTAACTATATCAACCTTTTTTTAATAAAAAAAATGAAATCTCTTGGCTACAAATTGAATAGAAGAAAATGACTTATTTCATATTTCTTAAGTGTAAAAATGAAGATTTCTATAGAAAGACAATAAAACTAAAATAATTTATGAGTGACTTACAAAACTAATTCTCCCTAAACTTCAGGACTTCTAGGAAATTTTATCGAAGAAGAAAACTAGATTTTCTACTGTAATCTATCTCTGGGTATCTAAATACCCAAATATATTTGCATCGGGTCTTTTGAAATAGAGTAGTGGAATGTCATCAGAACTGTTACAGCCCATTGAATTGAAATCTGCGTATGTGAATAAAAGATTTTATTCTAAAAAAGTAAATATGAAAGGAGAAACTGAGTAAAAAAAATTTGTAGCTACCTAGAACTGAGAGGATCCCCCGTATTAAAAGGTAAAAAAAAGGTCGAGGAACTGAGCCTCAGCTCCTGTTCATAGACAAATTTCTTCAGGCGGGTTTAGCTAAAACCATCGCTTCGAATTTGAAGCATGTATAAATCTATAAAAATCATCTTTTACATGGACATGCATATATAATAAACTTACAATAGCAAATATATTACTCATATGCATGTACACATAAGTTGTCTTTCTTGTAAACAGTTTTCATGAACAGGTGGAAAGACCACACACATAATGATCATGTTGTATCATCCCATGCTTCCCTGTATCTCAAGATTGACAGACTCTGCATCTGAGATAGTGTTATACATTGGCTTTAAGGCCATACTATTGTAGCAACTCAACAGTATTGTACCAAGGAATTAAGCGCTTGTGGATTTAATCTTGTAGCTACTGAGTATAGTCACAGCATTCCATATCACCGTCCCTGAAGATCAGCAAATTATTAGAAATGATTAGTTCAAAGTATTAGATCCTATACAGAAATATGAACAGGCAGCGAGCTAAACAAATAGTTTAGACCTAATAAGCAGAAAAGAGTATTTATATCAAATTTAGAATATACTGAACTAAGAAAGGTAAGAAAAAGTAAGCTAGTTAACTTAAAATTTTACATCTCCCGGCTATACAAGGTCGATAAGCATAATTATCTCCACAGATTTGGTCCGTCCTTAGCTCAATTCCGTTCTAAATAGATGGACATCATTTCTTTATAGCTTCTTCCATTTAACACAATAATAAGACAGAAAATGTTTCCCAACAACATGTTCAATATTAGAGGGTTCAGCTATTGAAGGATAGTACTTAGTAGTTTAAGGCCACTAAAGCACATATACAAACCTAAAGCATGTGTGATAATACAGGAGAACCAGTTACATAATAGCACCATATCCCCCAAGTACTGGATGAGAGTCGTCCCATTTAAGTCTTTTCATTCTGCGTGCAATTTATGAATTTGTTTGCCAAAATCAATTTGGTGCTAGTTATTGAATTGAATCAAAATTCACCACTAAACTTTCTTTTTTTCCCACAGATATTGGTATGGACCCAAGGATAACAAGAAAGGCGTGTGTTTTCACTTGGCTAATTACGATCCAGATGGTGGAGAAAGATTACTAGAGTTAGGTTGTGTTACATTCGCAAAGATTCAGTAAAAGATGTGAACTTATTCTGCCCCTGTCTCGTCATTACAAATATAACTTTTCTGCTTCTTTTTCATAAAATATTCCATAGCTCTCTTGCTGGTTTATTTAAGATAAACCACTTTACGAATGCTGCAGCATAAAGAAAAC
Source organism: Solanum habrochaites (assembly GCA_027704765.1). NCBI lineage: Eukaryota > Viridiplantae > Streptophyta > Magnoliopsida > Solanales > Solanaceae > Solanum > Solanum habrochaites. Next base: position 62,871,508 of record JAKWJA010002491.1, read on the forward strand.
TACAAAATGGGGGCCTGTTAACAACCCCAGCCAAACCCTGAAAAACAAACTACAAAAGGAGCGATAATAATTTTAATCTCAATTTATGAACAAGAGTCTAATCAGATAGGAAAAATACTAATGCATTTGACAGCCACAGGTCACGAGCACTCTTCCCATGATTTTGGTAAAGGTAAAGAAAAATGGAAGCTTTTCCAAATAGAGGGTTGAAAATATTAATACTGCTCAGCAACATGGCATGCCTTCAACCTTATTAGGAAAAAAAGACGAAACTCAACACAGAAAAATGCAGTAGAGCACATTAATGGCAGTATCAATTTGGGGATCCAGGAATCACCTAGAAATGGACTGTTATTTGAAGATCAAGCAGCCAAGGTGTGAGGAACAGAGCAAGCGTGAAAACTTGGGCATTCTTTTGCATCTCTTTGCTGCCATACAAGGGTAGCACATGTCACAACCCGTTCCCTAAACAAAGCCGTGACCGGCACTGGTGCTTACTTGAGAATGTCAGTACACCACTAATGGTACTCAGTGAGTCTCAACATTCTCCTCACTAAAGTCGCAAGGAGACCTTGAATAAAAAAACGAGGTAGAATGAAGGGATAACAGAGGAGATATGCCACAATTCATTCTAAAGTATTACAACGATGAAGCAGGAAACAATCACCTAAAATTTATAACTGAATTCATTCTTTTTCATTTTCTTTAAGTTGTTTCAGGCAATTGAACGTCGTTTATCATGACCCCAGCTCTGGCAATTAGTAACCCTTTGTACAGTTACCATTTATGATATGCCTCGTTAAAACAAAATTAGTAAACCCTTATATGGTTACCATTTATCAGAGTTCGCATTAAGGTTTCAACATTTTAACTTTATCATAATCACAGCAGCTACACATTTTGTACAGTTATATTAGAACACTTCAAAAATTTAAAATCAGTGAGGCACTAGTTAACATTAGCTAGATGACAACACTGGAAAAAGGCCATTTATTCTTGCAAGCCTAACTTTTCTTGACTCTGGCAAATACACGTCACACTGGACTGGAACAATGGTGCTACCTGGAACGATTTGGCATGTTTCATTCCTTCTATCTTAAACTTTGGATTGTTTAGAACTCCAATGGTTGGAGCTGATATATGTGGTTTACACGAAGAAAGACTACTGAAGAACTTTGCCGTATCCAAAATCAAGAATCACATTAGTCTAGAGAAGTGGGACATTATGGCTTGGTCACGTGGGAGCTTACTCGTTCCAATTAAACTCAAATTAACCTTAAGAAACATTTAATCAAATACTTCATAGACATGACTTCGTTAGGGAAGAACTTTAATAAGAATAAGTACTCTCACCTTCTTCTTTTTCCTTATATGACGAGATGAAGCAATAATGCAACCAAGGCGCCTGCACGTTCACAATTTATGTAAAATACTTATCACTCACTGATATTATTTCACATCGATAATTGAGAAAGAAATTTAAAATGTGACATACTATCTTATCCCAAAGCTTATAAGAAAACATAGTACTTTTAATGACTTTGTTTTTGCATTACGTGAAGTGTCCCAGTAGTCTGCTGATGCATTAGAAAATTTAACTGAAAACTGAACCATTATAGATTGTACAATTAACACGGAATACATTCAGCAAACATATCAAACGCCTATCAAAATTGCATGGACATTCTTCTTTTACTGGGTTTTATTTCCGAAGTTCATTAATACTACAAAACGGAAAAAAAAAAAAAAAGAACTTCAGTACAAGCATAAAACTGTTTTTGTTGATTTATTGTTCACATACATCGGTGCTTGACTTTTAATTGTTTCCAAATTTACCATATAAAGAAATCCCCTATCAACAAAAATGCTAAAAAGGAATTGTAAGTAACTTGAAAATGAAGTATTAACTATTCATGCCTACTGTTTTTTTCAATAAAAAGCAAAAGAAAAGAGTAACTCCCAACTACATTCTGAAAAGGGAGGTTTGTTTGTCAGTAAATAAGGCACGCGACGAAAAGGAAAAGATCTCTATAAGCTATCAGCTTGACGAACCTTGTATTGCAACCAAAGATCCTCAACTAGCTCCAAATCAGGCTGAGCGATGACATCTTCCAGCAGTAGTGATAAATATAGACATGGAACAAAGAGAAACATCATTCTTAAATATAAAAGTAACCATTTGCAGAACTATAGAAAATGCTAAATATTACAATAAGGTTGTTCCAATTTTTCACTATATTTAAAAGAAACCATTTCTTAGATTTTTTTTCTGCAGAATTTACTTTCATAATCTAAATTATACTCATCATAAAGTTTAAAATTTAGTATAATGCACAAAATATCAAGTATTCAATAGCTTAAACTGCCTCTCTCCACCCTTTCCTTTATTTCTATTAAACTGTTCCAAGGTTTGCTTGCATGTAATGTGTTTGTCAACTGTACTTGTTGAGAGTTGAAATAACAAAGATTTCGAAAGGCATAAAACAAAGATACTTCATTAGCTTCTTCGTTCGTTTCGTTTCCTACCTTGCTACATGTCTAGGTTCATCGCTGCTGCTAGAAAATGTCGTCGCTCTGCAAGAATGATGAACTTTCATACGTACGCTCAACCTTCCACCCCTAGCAGCCTGGTCTGAGGATGGCTCACTGGGAGATTTGAATACTATAGAAGTTTCAACTCCTGACCACATTCTGAAAGTTATCTGCTTGAAGAACCATGCATTGCACACATCCAATTATGTTATTTCTATGAAATGTATACATCAACATTGCTTGGTAAGGTTTCATTTTAAAAGGAGTGACAATGCTGCAGCCAAAGAAATTCAACTAGCTCCTCATAATAACAAATCCAAATCTCCCATAAGTCATTCCCAGATCAGGCTGCTAAGAAGTTGAAGGTTGAGCGTACGGATGAAGGACCATCACATTCTTGTAGAGCAACAACATCTTCCAGTAGCACCAACGATGAACCTAGACGTGTAGCAAGAAGGGAGGAGAGACGAACGAAGAAGCTTATGACGTATCTCTATTTTATGTCTTTCTAGATCCTTGCGATTTCAAACTCTCAACAAGTATAGTTGACAAACACATGCAAGCAGCTTCCTAAAACAAATTAAACAAAAACAAAGGAAAAGATTGGCGGAGACAGTTTAAGCTATTGAATATTTCATATTTCATGCATTTGACTAAATTATAAACTTTATGATAGAGTTTAAGATTTAGATTAGGAAAGTAAAATTGAAGAAAAGAATCTAAGAAATGATGTTCTTTTTAATATAGTTTTAAAATTGGACCAACCTCATTGCATTACTAAGAGAAAAACATTTTGTACTTTAAAATCGTCCTTCAAATGATTACTTTTATATCTAAATAATGAAATGTTTCTACGGATGCAGGTCCATCACATTTTTGTAGAGCGACGACATCTCCCAGCAACAAATGAACCTGGACATAAAGCAAGAGACTTTAAGATTACAGTTGACCCACCTATTCCTCTTCTCTGCCCCGTCCAGTTAATTGGGGGTCCAATGTATGCCAATATGTCTTCATGATTCAAAAAGAGCAACGTGTTTCTTCAAAGGAGTTATCTAGTTCCTAAAATTGACAAAACATTTACCTACTTGTATAATTGACATCATAACTGAGGCTGATGTATTATTCATATTCAGAAATTTATGACAAAGCAATTTATCTAACAAACAATCCTTCCCCTAAAAAGTTCTTACCGTTAACAAGATAAATCCAATCTAATATATTAGGGAACAAAAATAGGCAGAAACACACTGATTACTAGATTAAGAACAAAAGGCTTCAATTTAGAGACAAAAATGCATCTTGATACATAAGGAAAACCAGACATCAAATTTATCTAACAAACAACTCTTTCCCTAAAAAAGTTCCTGTTGTTATCAAGATAAAATCAATTTAATATAATAAGGCAGAAAAAGAGGCAAAAACACACAGATTTACTAGATTAAGAACAAAAAGTTTCTATTTGGAGACAAAAAGCATCTTGATACATAAGGAAAACCAGGCACCAAAGTTATCTTACAAACAACACTTCCCTTAAAAAGTTCTTACTGTTAACAAGAAAAAATCAAATGTAATATAATAGGGCACAAAAAGAGGCAAAAACACACACATTTACTAGATTAAGAACAAAAACCTTCAATTTAGAGACAAAAATGTTTCTTGATACATAAGGAAAACCAAACATCAAATTCATCTGACAAACAACCCTTCCCCTAAAAAGTTCTTATAGCTAAAACCAATCTAAAATAATAGGGCACAAAAACACACAGATAAAACTAATACTTAAGATTTAAAAGAAGATGAGAAAGATAATGCAACCTCATACACAAGAAATGGTATTTATATACAAATTCAGGGACAAAATTGGCATACATAAACCACTCACGTTAATTGCATTTTCTTTGAAATCCACAACTTTTTTCATGGTGATTGTGCTTTTCTCGTGTACAGTTTGCTAAATGATATTATATGTAGGGACAAAATTGGCATACATAAAGTACTCACGTTAATTGCATTTCTTTGAAATCCACAACTTTTTTCAGGGTGGTTGTGCTTTTCTCGTGTACAGTTTGCTAAATGGTATTATACATAGGGACAAAATTGGCATACATAAAGCACTCACATTGATTGCATTTTCTTTGAAATCCATAACTTTTTCAGGGTGGTTGTACTTTTCTCGTGTACAGTTTGCTAAATGGTATTACACATAGGGACAAAATTGGCATACATAAAGCACTCACGTTAATTGCATTTTCTTTGAAATCAACAACTTATTTTAAGGTGATTGTGCTTTTCTCATGTACAGTTTGCTAAATGGTATTATACGTAAGGACAAAATTGGCATACATAAAGCACTCATGTTAATTGCATTTTCTTTGAAATCAACAACTTTTTTCAGAGTGATTGTGCTTTTCTTGTGTAAAATTTGCTTAATTTTGGCATTTGCACTCTAAAACTGCGCATAGACACCAAAGTCTTTGTTTCAAGGAAGGACCTTTTTAGGACACAGAAAAAGAGAGACTATTTATTGGACTGTTTTGTCATTCAAACGGTGAACTTAAATTACTTGAATGGTGGTATTTTTCTAATTGAAAAATTGTCTTAAATTGGGGGAAAAAAGACTTTTATTGCAGACACTTTAACGGCAAAACTCAAACTTTTTTTTATTGGAAAAAAATTGTGTTGACTACTAAATTGGAAAAACTTTTACTTTATACACATTAGAGTAGGTGATGTAATTAATAATGAAAGGTAAAAAAACCCAACAATTTTAATGGTATATTGAGTGTGATAATTTATTATTATAGAAATTTATTATTTTCTAAATAAAATAATTTTGATGCAAGTTATTATCATTGAAAAATTATTCTTCTAAGTAAAATAATTTCAATGAAATTTAAAATAAACTGCAAATTGTAGTCTTTTTCACTCAATGTCTTTATATTTTATATTAAATTCTCAATTAGTGAATTTGCAAATTGAAGCATTTCCTATTAAGATTCTTTTTCAAATTCTAAGACATCTAAGTAACAATTGATGAATCATATACATCGCATCACAACAATCTTGTTTATATTAATATTGACAAAATTTATTGAGATAATCCTATTACTTTTTCTGTAGGTGTTGTGTGAGTAGGAGAGTCAATGAGACGGTCCGATAGTTTGTTTTTTAAAATTATGTTATCCCAATTTTCTGATATTATATAATGTGAAATCAAAATTAGATTTTTTAAAATCATATCATATCGAAGAAATCGATATAAGTACATTTCGGTTAATTCTCTATATCATCTCAAAATATGTTATTATCAATGTACTTCTTTCGCAAGTATATTCTTGAAGAAGCACTTCAATTATATTTTTCACCAGTAAGTCAAAAATGTAAAACATTGTTCACTCATTGTTTGATCTTATTCATTTAATAGAAGTGTTTGTATAAATTTTTTTGTATTGTTTGATAAAGTATCTATTATAGTCTCTTCTAATTTTAAACATAATTAAATAAATGTTAATTAAAGAACAAAGATCTAAAGTCGGTCAATCATTAGGAGTATGACTTAAGTTATATTTATATTTGAAAATATTATAAAATATATTTATATATTAAATTTAGTATATTTTTAATATATAAATTATATTTACATATACCTAACGTTATTCATTCAGGCTCGGGAATTTTTTAAATTATTTTGTGAATTAAACGGACCATTTCTATTGTTTGGGACTGCTATACATTTAAATAAAAGTTCACGATTTTATTTGAAAATAATATAAATCAATTCGGTTAGATACAATTGATTTTTCATATTCTTTTAACACCCGTGTGAGTGCAGTTCCAGTTTCATGATGATATGTTGGATTTATGACATGGTAGCTTTGTTTGATATTGCTCTTGTAAATTTATCTAGTTGGATTTTACTCTCTTGATATTTGCTGAGGATGAGGAGAGATCAATAGACGGTCGATAGTTTGTTTTTTAAAATTTGTATCCAATTTTCTGATATATATATAATGTGAAATCAAAATTAGATTTTTTTTTTTTCTTAAATCATATCATATTCGAGAAAGAAATAGATTAAGGAAATTAGGTTAGAATTATACCGTATCTGGCACCTTCTTTACTATGAGGCGCACCCTCATGCGTCACGAGACTTTTCCCTGTGTCGTATTATGTGTCCTTTCTGTTTTCTATGACGAGGCATCCGTTTTTCCCCTGAACCCTACCGTCAAAGCGTATTTGTCCTTCGCCTTATGCTGTCGCGCCTTCCCACTCTCCCCACTCAATTCTTGTCGTTAGTCTCCTCCCTTCTGCATCTGTAGGGCTCTTTCCTCAACCGACGTTTTTCCCTTTTCCTCTAATCATTTTCATGGTTTTAGTCGTCTTACGCCTTCTTTTGTAAGTCACCCCGCCCTTTCTGAAACAACATTGTCAAACACATATCGGTTTTGTTTCCCCTGACGCACGCTTGTGAGTTTCTGCGTTGGTGCCTCTGCCTGATACGGTGGTGCACAGGCCGTCTTGACACCGTTCTCCCGGCCCGTACCAAACTTTAACATTTTTCGCAAAATTGTCACGTCATTCGCCATGTCCTCCTTAGAGACGCTCCGCCCCTTCTTTTGGCCGTGTAGGCCGCTCAGTTTTGTTGCCTTTTTTGGATTTCTGTTTTAACACTAGTAGCGGCGAGGAGAGTCTTTATTCTTTACTTTTCACCGCCATCTGTGTCTTCCTCTCCGTCCACGTCAGTTTGCTTCGGGCTTCCTCATTCTTCGTAAGGTCTCCATCGCCTGGTGGGATTACGTCATGCTCTTTTCCGCGTTATCGTATGTCTGTCGGTCTGTCTCGAAATGGACACCTACCCCGCCCGCTCCCTCTCGTTATCTTGCCATTCCAGCACCTTTCTCATAGCATTTTCCGTGTTCTTGGTCCTTTCGTTCGTTCCTCTCTCGCGCTTGCTCTTTAATTTAAGGTAGTTTCGTTTACTCCCTCGTTGTACTTGCCCCCCACGACGTTCTCTCTTTACGTATTTGTTGAAAATTAGTGGTAAGTGCTGCTTTCTGCTTTTTTGGTCCTCACGTCCTGCGAGTGTGGAAGGTACTTGATGTTGTATTTCAGTTTGATGCCCCCATGCTTCTTTGTCCATATTACCTCGGCGGGCGGTTCCTTAAGTTTTATTTTTGATCTTTTGTGGGTCTTCACTTAGATATGGTTTGTGTATGTCTTCGATGATTTTCTATTTGTTTATTATTATTTTTTTACTTTTATATACATATCTCAAAAATATGTCTTATCAATGACTTCTTTCGCAAGTATATTCTGAAGAAAGCACTCAATTATATTTTCACCAGTAAGTCAAAAAAATGTAAACATGTTCACTCATTGTTTGATCTTATTCAGTTAATAGAAGGTTTGTATAAATTTTTGTATTTTGATAAAGTATTCTATTATAGTCCTTTCTAATTTTAAAACATAATTAAAATAAATGTTAATTAAAGAACAAAGAATCTAAAGTCGGTCAATCATAGGAGTAGGACTAAGTTATATTTATATTGAAAAAATATTATAAAATAATTTATATATTAAATTTAGTATATTTTTAATATATAAATATATTTACATTACCTAAGTTAGTCATTCAGGTCGGAATTTTTACATTATTTGTTGATGAAACGGAAACATTTCTATTGTTTGGGACTGCTATTACATTTAAAAGTTAACGATTTATTTGAAAAATAAGATAAATTCAATTCGGTTAGATAACAATTGATTCTTCGATTATTTTACACACCCGTGTGAGTGCAGTCCAGTTCAGATGACGATGTGGATTTATGGCCGATGGTTAGCTTTGGTTGATATGCTCTTGTAAATTTATTAGTGATGTCCTCCTCTTGATATTTGCCATTTGTCAAAAAATGTATTCCTTCGCCCCTCTTTAATCAGGTTATCATGGTTTGAGTCTTAAAGAAAGAGCTTGGTTTATTTTGATCGAGGGTTGCAATTTGCAATGAGAACTTGAAGGAGAGGAATATATTTCTGGTCTATAATTTTGACAAATGAGGAATGTTATTGGGAAATATCTTCTTGGTCGTTATCAAAGAAGTTGACATCTGGGGCTTCTTCTTTCCCTATAAAATAAAAAGCGGTGAAGTCCATTCCTAAAGTTTCAAATCTACATCCAACAGCAGAATTTCTGATGAGAACAAATTATAAGGCGTTGAAAGAAACCTTAAAAGAAGGATGTCAAGATGACAAACAACCATATATATCATTGATATCTTAAGAATGGAAGACTCTGCATCCGAGATCATGTTATACATTGGTTTTAAGCTCATATTGTGGTAGAAACTCAACAGTACTATTGTAGCTACTAAGTATAGATAATTGTAAATTTAAGATTTGAAGTATCCTTATTTATTCATACCTTAAAAGTTCAGAGCTATCTGAACTAAAACTTTTATCTTGCTCCCAACGCAACATAAGATATATAATATTTTCACAAACTAGAGTGATGCTTTTGGGTAGGAAATTTACGCAACGCAACATAAGATGAATCGGTTTTCCTTTTTCTTCTCTTGGATATTATATTTTGGCCTTGTGAGTCCCTACGTAGGATGTAACTTGTCATGCCATACTGCATAACTTGCAAAATATTATGATACAAAAACATTCAAAAGAAATGCTAGAGTTCATTGCGCATAATCAGGTGATGATGACAAAGGAAAGATTCAGCACATTAAATGTAGGAAAATGTTCAAATGATGAATGAGTGCAAACGATTTTAAGTGTGTCGAAATGCAATTTACATGCATGCTAATTCACACCGACACAAAATATCAATCAGATTGTTTGGAGCAAAGGAAATGTGTTTGATAAAACGAATGTTAATAAACTCATTTCACAGAGAAATTGATGTCTTGCTCCACAATTCAATGACGAAGGATATCGATATCCATATGCAACCTTTTCTCCATATTCTCTTCTTTTGAAATCTCATCCAGATACTGCTGCAGCCAAGCTACATCAAGCTCAACTTCCACGGCAGTAGAGACAAAAGATTTCATCTGTTTGATTGATGAAGAACCAACATCACCAGCTTTCAGCCTCTTTACGACATCACAAACTAGATCAAGAAGGGAAGCTCTGGAAGCCAATGATTTGTAGTGAAATTGACTGCAATGTCACCGTACTTGGCAAAAATGGCAGTCAATATGGGAGCACTGCTAACTTCTACTTTATAGCCATGCAAATCCACCTTGACCCCTTTATTTCGGCACCCTCCTTTTGGAGTTAAATTATCCTGCTTGGTCCTACAGCAACATAAAAAGAATATGTTATTCAGCTCGAATTACATTAATTCTTATGCAAAGGGAGTTTAAATCGTGATATTTAATAACTTATGTTGTTGGAGGAGCCAGATCATCAGCTGCATTCCCCTGCCAAATTTTAGAGCATATAAAGGTGTTATGAAATAAATACTAAGTTTTTAGATATCTATCTCGCCATGCATGCTTTCTAGGTACTCTCTCTCATCTAAACTTCTGCAGCAGTTTGCCATTCACAATGACACACTTGAACACTTTTAGAGACTAAAATGGTTGTCGTGCAGGGTGAAAATGACTAATAACTCACATTTAGAAGCAGTTTGAGCTTCAAACAAGGTAGAGGAAGAATAAGGGGTAGAACAAACACTTTACTTGAATTGACATTTTATTCAAAAACATTCACTTTAGTAAGTACTTACTGAAAGTAGGTTAATATTAATAACTGAAAGCCAGATCAAATTAATGATAACAGATGTTTACCTCTTCTTGTGATGGCAAGTACATCCTCCTTTTACGTTGTTTACGTTGTTTTTTACAGGCTTTGGGGAAATTGATTTCTTTAGTGTTTGAGAAAGAACCCAGTACCTGCAGAGATCAATTTATGTACATAATAAGTCCAAATTAAGGGTAACTTAAGTACTTTACTTGAGTCGACAAAACTTTCGAAATGAGGACATTCACTTCAATGTAATCACTTATTGAAGGTTTTCTAATAAAATTAAATAAGCCAACTCTAATTAATGATACTGAAATAAATGTTGACCATTTCTTCTGATAGCGAATTCTTACTTTTACATTGTTCTTTAGAGGTTTTGGAAATATTGATTTCTTTGGGGATTGAAAAGGCAGAGTCCAATGCCCGCACAATTTAATTTATGTGTATAATAAGTCCAGAACTAAGTGGCAGAAATAAATTATCATATACTTAAATACACAATTTCTTAAACGAATTCAGTTCATTAATGCTAACTGTTTGATTTACCTCAGCTCTTATATTTGACCTCCTTTCTGTACTTGTCCAAGCATCGGCATATCCTTCTTCTGCTTTATTCAAAAGAATAGGTTTCCAACCTCTTTTCTTTGAAGTTTGAGCAGCTTCTGGATCTACGGCTTCTTTGGCTGCTTCTGGTTCCTTTAACGATGGAACTGTCTCTAGAACAACATCATCGTTCTTATGCGCAGCATGTGGTGAAAGCTCTTGCGGAGCACTTTCCACCTGACAAGTGTGCAGCACAGGAAGAATTCACATCAGTACTATAAATCCAGAACAAATATCACTTATTATCTGTGAAGTTACCTTTACTTATCATACCTTTATATCAACAATTAATCAGCAAAACAAGAGCTTCTGACTATCTCGTAAAGGACCTTAAAGTTTTATCTTTCTCAAGAACTTGAGAGAAACGTGGGATCAAAATTATAAAAAAAAAACTGTAGCACATTGTATAATGATCCATGATAAATTCTCGCAGCTGATACCACAGATTGCCTTCTAGGCATTAACAAGGAAGGTCCAAGTCATCTTATTTGAACGGTCAAACATGTCATTATTTTCTTTAGCGGAACTGTCATAGTTGACATCACGGATTACATTTTTCTTTCCTCTTCTATTTTATGAGGATTAAATTTCATTCTTTTCCCACCTCATTTTCCTAAGATTCTTAGATCTTCAGTTTTTCATGATCAGCTGATTGCTTGTTTATCTGCTTCCATTTCTTAGTAAATTAGGCAGAAAAGGAGAAAGCATAGAATTATACAACTAAACGATCATAGATTTTTTAAATAAATGCAGCAATTACTTTGAATATCAGATAGACCCACCGTAGCTTTAGTTTTAATCGCCTCCCTCCAGATTAATTCAACAACTTCTGAATAGTTGTTAAAGGAAATGCCAAGGTCCGTCACTGCCTTTTGAAGATATGGATAGAGTTTGACAGCACTTTCTTGAAGAACTTTCTCTCCCAGAACATAGGAACAAGGTGAAACATTCTAAACCAAAATAAGACGTCATTAAAAACAATGAGAAAGATATATAAATAAATAAACTAATAGAGGAAATTCAATACCTGATTTTCCTTCTTTACACTACTTATGAGGATGCTCACAAGGGTGTTCAGAAGCTGCATTGGAATATCTTCACTCTCTTTTATTATCATGGTCATTATTTCTTTGATGTTCATGAATACTTCATCAGGGTGATCCGGCAAAAAAATGGCAAACTGAGAAACTGGTAGTCTTTGAATGTTTTGAAGGAAAAAAGAATCTGGTAGACTTTGACATGCTATGCACCTTAGCATATAATTTCATTTATGCTACATTCAATATAAGAATAGCCACGGCGAATATACCACTCCTCCTGGTCTTTCAGCCATTACTTCCTTCCTTTTTTACTTTTCAAGTGTACCAACCTTATTTAAGATTGAAAGTTCCGTCTGGAGCAAACCCTTTGGGCCAACGCAACCTTCGGAACTTGGGGATGATGGGCCCTCTCCTCTATCCTTCTCTACTTAAATATTGGATTTAGTTCACTTGAGGAAGGACCCAAACATGTAACCTAAGACACGAGTCCCTCAACCGGTGCCTGTTGAGCTCATCCTTGGGGGCTTAACTCAACCCAACATTTGATCCACAAATACTAGCAAAGTTTTCAATTCCTCTTACCTTCAGGAGAAGTATGAATGTATATCATAATTGGAGGTATACCTTATACTATTTAAAAAATGTTGAAACATCTGAACAATCAATGCATCTAATTGGAGATCCAACATCAGCACACACGTTTGGTACTTAGCAAGAACTTCAATAATTGAGACAGCCTTTGAATAACAGCGACCCTCCAAGCAAGACAATTTCCCAAATGCCAAAACTGCAAGCTTAAAAAAGTCCTGTCCGCCAATTGAGCAAGAAACCAAACCAAGAGTACATATAAATACTATTCATGCATCCAACAAAATCATATATGCATAACTACACTACAGAATCTGAAGCATCAATTAAAAAGCAAAACAGCATAGCTAGAAGAGAGACTGGCAACCAGTCTGACTTCCAATTTCAATGAAGAAGGCTGTATGAGTTGTACTTGCCTCAAGTCTGATATCATTATATGGTTGATCTGGAGCTGTAATTCTAATGATCTCACTCATGGAAGATGCAACTGATACCTTCACATTTATGTCAGGATGCCGTAGAACTCCATCTGTAACCAGTGCCTCCATTGCAGGCTGAATAGCATCTCGCACCGATGCTGGGGGAACTTGCTTCACCATTGACAAAAGATGCTCCAAGTTCTGAAAATTGCATACCAAAAAGAAGTGATTGAACTATGTCAAAAACATTGGAAATGCTTCTCTGGATAACAAATGAGATCTAGATCATAATTCATGAGATCTGTTAGAAATAAAGAATGATAAAGTTCTAAACAAAATCACAAGGTCAAACATATCTCTCTCTCCACAGTTTTATGTTCTTTCATCCATCAGGAGGCCTGATTATGTCCTTTAAACAACAAGAAGTGAACAAACACGGCGAGATAATTGACTGCCAGATCAAGCAAATAAGCAATGTCACACGGGAAATCCCAATCTATGATAAAACCTATGTTGAAGCACAAGAAGAAAGTTAGGCCAAGTTCTTTCAGAATAAACATGATTAAAGATGGATGGTGTTGACTGATCTTTCTTCCCTAGTTATGTGCAAGGAACACGTTAATAATTGTAGATATCAAAACCCAATGAAAATCAACAAGGTTATGTACTTTTTGCTTATGACATTGAGGAAAGAACAAGATACGATTCTCACATCAAGTTTCTTCAGAATCTCCTCTTTAGAAGATGGAGGTTGCTGAAGTAGCTCATTTCCAACTTTAAGGAGCCCTTCGATGCATTTCTCCTCAGAAACAAGAGTACGATCCGTGGAAACCGTTTCCTTTGTTCAAAGCACTCAAAGAACAAGAAGTAAACTGTAATTTGAAAACTAGGTTTTAAGATGCAAAAACCCTAAAGAAATTACAAGAGAGAAAAGGGGAAAACCGCGACGCAGAAAGGCTCAAAAGTAACGCCAGTACTAGTATACAAAAGACAAGTAAGAGAGAGGCAGAGAGGAAAAGAGGGGAATGAAAAATGGGCGCCTACAGCACAGGCAGCGCCAATCTGTCAACGATTTATTCAAAATCCCAACCTTTAGTGCTATTAAGGAAAAAAATTCAATGTGTGTGAGTAGGACTGAGGTTGGCGTGAATTTTCAGGTTTTCCCTCTTCAAATTGAGTTTCAAAAAAAAGAATTTGCCAAAAAGGGTCTACTAATAAATGCCCCGCTTAGATTACAGTAATCTGTATAGATTCACTTCTTCTCTGCCCTTTCTGTGTGCTTCTGCTATAAACGTATTCGGCCAACATCGCAAAATCAAAAGAAATATAAAGGTGATAATAACAATAAGAAGCACTCAGTCTCGGACTTTATTCGTTTTTATGTTGAAACTCAAACGAGTAATGTTTATGCTAGCAACTATATCAACTTAAGGAGAAGAAAATTATACTCGGTATCGTAAATCTATCTAGAGTATCAGAAATATAAATACATTTGCAGCAGGTCTTGCAATAGATTATGTAGTTGAATGCAATGTTAGACATTAAAACTGTTATAGCCTATTGAAATAATATCCGAGTATGTGAAATAAAGATTTGTTTTCTAAAAACGTAACAGGAATGGAAAAACAGATTACATCAAATTTGTTGCCACCAAGAACCTAGGGAGACCCACGTATTGAAAGGTTTAAAAAGGTAAGGGAACAAAGTCTTGGGTCCTGTTCTGAGACAAATCTAGTTGGACTGGTTTATTCAAAATCAGTGCTTTGAGTATGGATCCTGTCTGTATAAATTATAGAATTAAGACCCGTAGATATGATAAGGATTGCAAATATATTATTCACGTGCAGTACACACAAGTTGATTTTCTTGTAAACAATGTTTTCATCACCTTAGTGGCTGCCCACTCAATGACCGTGTTGTTATCATCCTATGCTTCCTTGATATCTCAAGATCATCAGATCTGCATCCTAGATCTTGTTATACATTTCTTTAAGGGCATACTATTGTGGAAACTGAACAGTATAGCATAAAACCTGAGGAAGGGATTCAGCTCCGTGGATTTGCACTTGAATAGACATACAGTTGGCTGTAAAATCACTACACTTTGCAAAGATGTTATCAGACACAGGTGCAATGCCGGCTCTAATCTCGTAGCTACTGAGTATAGCATAGACATAGCATCTCCATATCTGGTTCAAAGAGACCCAAGGACTAATCATCGGCCCTGGAGATCAGCAAATTATTAGAAATGATTAATCCAAACAGAAGAGATCCTAACAGAAATGTGAAGGCAGCGAGCTAAGCAGATAGGTTAGACCTAATAAGCGGCAAATGAGTGTTTATATCAAATACAGATATACTAAACTCAGTAAGGTAAGAGAGAAAGTTAACTTTTAATTTACCTTACTAAACTCAGTCAGGTAAGAAAAGGGAAAAGGCTCTCACATCATGTTTCTCCAGAAGCTCCTCCTTAGAAGATGGAGGCTGAAGCAGCTCACTGCTGACCTCAAGAAGTTTTTTTGTTGCATTCCTCCTCAGACACAGAAGCACAAGCCAGGGGAATCATTTCCTTTTTCAAGAGCAACGCAATTTAGAAAACAGGTTTTAAGTCTCAAAAACCGAAGAGAAATCACCTGAGGGTAAAGGGAAAAAACGAAAGTGTAGAAAAAACTAAAAGGTAACGCCAGTACTAGTTTGCAAAGGACAAGTAAGAGAGACGGAGAGAAAAACAGGGGTTATGTGAAAAATGGAGCACATACAGCACAGCGCACATCTGTCAATGAGTGAGTAGTTATTTTAGTGTTGTTAAGGAACAATTTTCAATGTGTGTGAATAGGACTGAGGTTGTCTTCACTGCTTGAATTCTCAGTTGCCATCTTCAAATTGAGTTTCAATTAATGAAATTTGCCAAAACGTATATACTAATAAATGCCCTGCTAAGATTACAGTAATCTGTACAGTGGTGTACATATTTACTTCTTCTCTGCCCTTTTTGTGTGCTTCGGCTATGAACAAATACCGCCAAAATCTAAAGATCAAAAGAAATATAAAATTGCTGATAGCAATAAGAAGCTCTCAATCTCGGACCTTATTTGTTTTTATGTTAAAACTCGGATTAGTAATGTTTATTCTAGCAACTATCAACTATAGGATATAATAGGAAAGTAATAAAAGAAGAAAATTATACTCAGTATTGTAATCTATCTCAGGTATCAGAAATAGAAATACATTTCAATGTTAGTCCATGACACTAGAACTATTATAGCCTATTGAAAAAATAACCGAGTATACAAATCTTTATTATTATTTTTTTCCTTCTCAAAAAAGAAATAAAGATTTGTTTTTCTAAAAACATAACAGGAAACGGAAAACTGAAGAAATCAAATCTGTTGCCACCAAGAACCTAGGGGGTTAAGGAACCAAGTCTCAGGTTCTGTACAGAGACAAATCTAGTTAGGCTGGTTTAACGAAAATCACTGCTTTGAATTCGCAGCATGTATAAATTTACAAAATTAAGATATGCATGTAATAAACTTAGGAGTCGTTTGGTCGAGTAACATACTAAATAGAGTGCATTAATGATGACTGATGCTTGCATTATAATGTTTGTACTAGTAATGCTTGCATTATAATGTTTGTACTAGTAATGCTTGCATCAATTGTACATAAATTATTTCTTAGGCATTGTTTGATTTGGTGTATTAAAAATAGCATTTCTTTACAAAGATGTCCTTTGATGGAAAAGATGTAAAAAATTGAGGCATAATTGAGCCTTTTAACCATGCTAAGGCAGTATAAACAAAAAAAAAAAAAATTCCTGTGTATTACCTAGTACTAGAAAATCCATGGTATTAGTAAGACAACTCTCAATACCACAATAGAGGGATCTTAACATGTATGATAGATGTGATTAGATTATTATTTCTTCTTGATGATAGACAAAAAGCGCCAAAGAACAGTGAGAAAATAATGCAGCGAAAGAAGTCCAAGATCAAGTGAAATTAGAGTTATTGTCAAAGTCAAAAAATAATATATTAAAGGTACAAGTCAATGTAAAATAAGGAAAACCTTAAAATATTATTAGGAAGGAACGTGGTGATAATAAGGATACTAAGGAATCCTTGTTAGAAACATAACTGTCTGACCTTATTTAGCAGGGATTGTACAATGCCAACAAACTTATATAAGAAGTAAATAGGCATGAGAATTTCCCCAACGACCACGCAAGAACATGGGGCATATTCATCAAATGACAGTCTTCAAGATTAAGAGGATTACTACGGTCAAAAACATTCTTGAGTCAGAAGGTTTTCTCGTAATCGAATATGGTAGTGTTTGTTTCCTTAATTGTAATTTAAGGTTGACAAAGGGGTGGGTTTGGCTCTTTTAGGGTTGAGTCTTAGTAAAGAGTTGTAACAAAAGTGGGTTGGGCCTTTGGAGAGATCGATGGAGTCAAGAGGGAGTAGTAGAGTAGCCAGTAGCAGTTAGGAGAGATAAGACTTTTTGATTATGAGTTGTAATCACAAATCTATAGGTGAATTAAGAAACGCGGTTTTTCCTCCTTGAGTTGAGGAAAGGAAGGTTGTAAATTCAATCAAGCTATTTGTGTATCTATTCTGTCTTTACTAAAAGCTAACTACACGAACCTGTTCGTGTTCGGGGTAAGGTTTCTTCAATGTAAACAAAGGGACAAAACGTGTAGATCTATAAGATTATTCCAAAATGCTGGAGAAGCCCCAACTGCAGAAAAATCACATAGCATTACCACCCTCTAGATCACTTTTCTTTAACTGCATGCGCCAGAGAAAAAGTAGAGATTACTTTCCAGAAGTTGAGAATAGAAAAGCATGAGTAAGTCACCTTTACACAAACGATATTAGCCCAACTTGTATGGACTATGGTCATGGTATCTCTACAGAAGTTATAGATTGGTTACTTTACCATCTCAATTTACATTTAAATCTAGGCTGATCCGCATAAGGTAAAATGTCTAAGGGGGAGATATGCATATGCCATTGCATCAGTACAAAGCTTCCAATTTCAGTGGTAAAGCTCTTAATGTGTACTGTGATAACAAGTAACAGGGCAGATATTCAAAGTACTCAACCATTGCACCTATACACAAAATCTTAAAACTTCACAAAAGTCTCAAATGTAAAGAGTGCGGAAACCTTAAATGATTTAACATTCACACTAGCAAATATAATGTTAAGAATATATCAATCAAGAACCACACGGAGCAAATGTTTACCAACAACATCTTCAATATTAGAGGGCCCAGGCATAAGTTTTTGAGATATCTACTGATGGGTTCAGTTATTGAAGGATATTAAAGCATATGTACAAACCTGTGAGGGAGTTGTCCATAGACTAGTTTTTTGCCTCTTTGGGCTAACATTCTAAATAGTTTTATAGCATAATCTTTTTGTAGCTTATCAGCTTCCTGCTATAGCATAGACAATTGTAATGAAGCTGATGACAGCATCTCTTTTGTATACTTAGCATCTTCTTGACCTTTGACAAACTAAGAGAACAAGTCACCACATACATAGTAGCACCCTGTACCATACGCCCAAAATTGTTTGATAATTGTTCAAAGTAAGCTGTATCCAGGAAAACTGCATGACATACTTTACCCAGAAATCAGAATGCTTTATTGACATTGGAACTCTGTTAGTCGCCGCCATAATGATACTTAAAAGAGAGAGTCTGGGTGTATGCGGTCTCAGGGGTGGAACCTCTGAGGGGGCGGTGCTTTGCCCGGGTTAACTTTTGTAAAAAAAAAACGTACAGGGGGGGGGGGGGGGGGGGGGGGGGGGGGGGGGGGGCGCGGGGGGGGGGGGGGCTTTTCCCTTTACTTGACTTGTTGCTTTCCGCTTTTGTTTGTGTGCACGCCCCTTTCGTCACCGTTCATATATAGATAGTTGATAAAATGAACATATACACCTTAACAACTAAAAGTTGCTTTGGGTGCACTAGTCGAACGAGCGAATTCTTGCGAGTTCAATTCCCAGCGGAAGCAACAACAATTGTGTTATAAAAAGTACTCAAATTATCTTTTTCCCTAAAAGTAAAAATAAATACAAATACTTTTTCATGCTTGTCCAATTTTCTCCTTCTTCATCTCTCACTTTCTTAGAAATTCCAAAGAATTTATTTATAAAAAGAAAAGTGATTTGTGGCAAAGAATCAACCCCAAATTAAAATTCATTTTTGGCGCCTCATTTGGCCCCACCCTTTTTTGTCATTCTGTTCCATTCCGTTCTAATTAAATTTAAAAACAAATAATTTTCCCTAACACAATTCTAAACAAAATATAAGACTCCAAAATTAAAATCCTACTCCAAAATTTTCTTTATAAGCTATTTTTTTTTTACAATAATTTATTGTTGATTCTTGTGCTTTGAGATGAATAGACTTTTGAAAAAAAATAGTTCTTCTCAATCAAGGGTTAGTTTTAGAGACACGATTTAAGGGTTTATTTTTTAGATGGTTGGAGTATAATATGAAAAAAAATATTGTATTTTGCTTATGTTATTAACGTTATCCTTGAGTCATTTATAGTAGTGCATCCCCTTTCTTTAAATCTTGGGTTTGCCTCTGACTGTCGTGAAACCCAAGCAATGAATTTGAAGGATTTAAAGTAAAGTGATACAATAGACAATATTTGTGACACCTTCAACTGAGAGTATTAGTACAAGTAAGTCAACTCAATCTTCTCAACCAATTTAGAAAAAAATGGAAAATATGATGACAAACATGGAATCATTAATGAATAAGTGATAATTACCTTCCCGTTCTTTAAATTTCAAGAAATATGATGAATATTTACAAGTTTCCACGTGATCTTTGTCCCTGCACAATGTAGAAAGTTACTAATAAAGAAATTTCAAGAATTGAAGTGAGTGTTGGTATCTTCAAACCCTAACAATGATTCGCAGTACATATAGAGCAAAGGATGAATATAATACAACATTGCCATAGTCAAAGAACATGACATATAGACCACATTACTAATAGAAATAAATAGGAGTCCGGAGCTTAAAGGATACTGTACTATTTTTTTCTCTAGTCTCCGCACACAGCCTTTACATACCTTTTGGCTTCAAAAACTCAGGCAATACTTTCACTTTGAGACAATTTCAAATACTTTCTCCATCCCATTTTATATGTTGATCCTTTTTTATAGGTAATTGGATCATAACATATGTTATTTTATACTTTCTTCATCCATTATTATTTGTCATGGTTTCTATTTTTAGAGTCAGATTTTAAGAACTTTGATTAACATTTTAAGATGTATTTTTTTATCATATTGATATACAAAAAATTGCAACTTATAGTACTTTTCATATAGTTTTTGAATATCTAATTTGTTTGTTTAAAATATTAACTTAATATAATCTAATTTTACTTTGAAAATTAGTCAATTTTGACTTTCGAAAAACGTAACATGAACTAAACGAAAAGAGTAAAATTTATGCTTGATTATATTTTTTCTATTATATCCTTTAATAAAATAGTTAATTGATCTTGTCATTTGTTAATAAGTTATTTAAGAAAACATTAAATAAGGGTAGAAAAATTTATATAATTTCCTAATGTTAAAATGTGACATATAAATGAAAAAGACGGAGGAGTATAATGATACTCCTCCTTTCTTTTGGTCACTAAAAATATTTGTTCTCAAATATATAAGTTCATAGTATATGCTTTGTTCTGGGGTTTAACTTTGGTGGCTTTGTGCATTAATTAGTCCATATAGTATATATGAGGGTGAGGTGATCGTATCTCGAGTATATATAAGATTAAAGATACTATAAAAAATATATTAGTTAAAATATACTTTAATTACTCGCTCTGTTATATTATATGTCATCTTTAGTAAAAATAGATAGTCTTTAATGTTTGGAAATTCGCAAAAGTAATATATAAATGAGACTGTTTTTTTTAATTTTATTCCTTAGAGTCATTAGCATTGAAAGTATGAATTTAATCAATATAGGAAAATTAAATGATTAATTCATGTTCAAAGGTCAAATAATTAATTAAAATAAATATTTATTTATTGAAAATTTGAGTTCAAGAAAATATAAAATAAGAGTACAACGATAAACTTGCATACTTCTCTTAATGGACGTAAATCTAAAATGCTGAAGTATTTTTTTCTTAATAATTGTGATAAATATTATCATGACAACTAAAAAGGAACGAAAAAAGTATTTTTATGTCTTCTTCCCTATGATTTACATGTCCAGAAGCTAATCTCAATCAACTTTGTTAAACGTTCCATGGAACCTTTTCACTCCCCAGCCATTTCGGATTAAGAAGATGTGAAAGCGCGTTTATCTCTAAATCTATAAAAAAAGGTGGCGTTTCCGAGGTGTGAGTGGGATATAACTGATGCACCATTGGTGGTTTTTTGAATAAACAACGACCTTTTTTCCTTTTTCCATTTTTTTTCGTTTTCATATTGTAAAAATTACTAAGTGATAGGTGGTTAGCTATTTGCATGCTGACGTCGACTTTTTTCCACAAAACTTTCCCTCCAGTATTGTCACTGGCAGTAGATTTAAAAACCACCTCGGGATGGATTGGTATGGTTCCTCTAACTCCTAGAAAAATACCAAGAATATCAACCATGAACGAAGAAAGACATTAGAAAAAGCATATTGACTAGTAATTGTGAGGCCCCAATTTTTGACTGCGAGGTATCAACCAAAGGCCTCTGTTCCCTTCATCCCTCGTATAGATAGAGAGGGAGGCAGCGTTTACGTGTGGATTTGGACTTGAGAATTATTAGGCCCCGTTTGGTGGGCTTAAAAAAGCAAGCTTTAAAAAAGTCTTTTGAAATAAGTGCGAAACTTATTTTTAAATAGCAGTTATGTGTTTGGATAAAGTGCTGAGTTGCTAGCCAAACGTGAAAAGAGAAAAATGAAAGAAGAGATGTTAGGGTCATGTTGTAATTTGGAGATTGTATAAAAATATTAAGGGCAAAAAGATAAAAATGTGGTCACTTAAAACAGCGTATAAGCTAAAAAAGAAAGCACCTCTACTTCCATCTTTTAACTTTTGACTTAAATAAGTTTTTTTTTAACTTAAATAAGTTATTTTCAGTATTTGCCAAACAGCTAAATAAGTCAAAAATCAGCTTTTAAGTCAGTTTGACCAGCTTTTAAGCTGAGCCAAACAGGCTCTAAGTGCGTTAAATTAAACTTGAAAAAAAACAACATAAATACAGATTGAAGAATACGAAGCAGAATGGAAAATAGGACAGTTTTCCAATTTGCTCTAGTCCAAAATCAATATAGAAAAATTAACGTACAAATAGAAAAATCTGTGCGTCCAAAATCAATTATAAGGCATGTGTTATAACTACGAACAATTAATTACAAGTGCCTGTGAATTGTGGTGATTGCTAAAACAAGAAGGCCTTAATCCCAAATTAATTAGTTATGGTCAGTTTTTTAACCTCTCTGCGTATTCATAAATCATCATTCATCACTGATCACATATGAATCCAAATCTTCTTAAGCATTCAGGATTAACAATTCTTAGCAAAACATTGGCTGAATCATATTCATAAGCACATGAAAAACATAAAAGAGAAACGAATAAATATATTAGCTAAAATGGATCGAAATTTCGAATTAATATTCCTTTTTCTGAACAAAAATTATGCATTACTGATTAGAACAAACAAAAAGCACAAAATTCCCAAGCTTCTTTTATCATCTTCCTGAGTCAAATTCAGCCATCTAAAACTAAAACGGAAACAAAACCAGCAAACGATCGTGAAACGAAAACTGAAATTAAAAACAACAAACAAACTAAATTTTTCCTGTATGATGTGGGTTTCAAAATCACCATGATCCGAAATCGAATAATCAGGCTCCGAGCCAAGAGCCATATGGTGCGGTAGAATTTGCCTATGGACATGGAGAGTAGGAACGAATCCGATGAAGCATAGGCTATCAACGAATGGACGACAGTCGGGCGATCCTTCAGACCTGTAGAATCATCGGTATGAAACGAGCATGTTGCTAGCGTTGCCGAGCCTACTACAGCGTTACCACCACCACCGCCCGCAGAGGAAGAAGCACCGAGCCTGCGTCGGCGCATACCAGCCGTAGCGGCGGCAGAGCCACGGGGTGCGGCGGTCCCTGGGCGAGTGGTGGAGGAGGAGGTGGATTGGGAAGAAGAGCCTCGCGCCATTATTTGGGGTGGTTGGTTATGGGAGAGAGAGTGTTTAAGAGTGATTATTATGATGAAATTTGAGGAAATGATGACAGAGAGTGGGGTCAAATGACTTATGAGTTTGATTTTATTTTATTTTTATTTGGCATTCGAAGTTCATGTCTGAAGTTTTGATTAAATTTGAATCGACTCATTCAAAATATCGCTTTTTATAAATTTTTATTATATTCAAAACTCGAATTTAAAATCTTGAAGAATTCCATCAATGCATCACGACAATTTTATTAGACAAGTTATCTTCTTCCTCGTTATACTTTTTTTTGTTCATTTGAATAAGTTTTCTTAAACTTGTACATGTGTTTATCTAATATTTT
The DNA here is from genome assembly GCA_027704765.1 of Solanum habrochaites. Classification (NCBI taxonomy): domain Eukaryota; kingdom Viridiplantae; phylum Streptophyta; class Magnoliopsida; order Solanales; family Solanaceae; genus Solanum; species Solanum habrochaites. The sequence goes on from JAKWJA010002491.1 coordinate 62,895,019, forward strand.
TATATTCTTGGGTGTGTGATATTTATGAACAGATTCTCGCAACAATTCCTTTGGCAAACCTTTACTTGGAAGAAGCTATCATTATTTCTCGAGAAAAAAAAATATTAGAGAAAATAAATAAATTATTTTTTATCTAGAAGGGTTATAATCTTATTTTTGAAAAAGTTTTCGGAAGAACTTATTTTCATTTGAATAATAACTTTTAGTGATATGTTGTTTAAATTCTTTTTTTTTAAAATAAAATTATAAGCACATTCAAAGAAAATAAATAATTTTAGAGATTCAATGTTTAGACATATAAATTACATCTTCATATTTATATGTGTATTTTTAATTTTTAAATTTTGATATCTCAATTTTAATGCACATTTTAATATTCAGTCATTCATATACAAAAGTCTTAGATTTAATGAAAACAAATGAGGCATTATTACTTCATCTGTTCACTTAGCATATCGATATTTGGTGATTGGGTCATTATTACAATATCTGTTTACTTTCTATTTATTTTTATTTATTATTTTTAATATATCAAGAAATTAAAATAATTTATTTTCATATTTTATCCTTAACATTAAATAATATTTTTCAAAATCTAACTAAATATCATTAATAAATAATATAATAAAATATTTAGATCAATAATTTCGTGACAGAAAGGATATGCCAAGTCAAAGGATTAAAAGTGAACAAAGCGACTATTTATAAATTACAGAAGCGACTATTCACAAGTACTCTCTGCCTTCAACGTGAGGAGAACTCAAAAGTTTATCAATAATTCTTAAAGAATAAGGGCATACAGTGGCCATACCTCATAGATACCTGTCCATCAGTATTCAAGAATTGGGAAATTTATCAAGATTTCAACTTGAAATTTGTTTTCAATTAGGTAATTTCTCTACCATTACTCGAATTCAATCATAGATTACATATTTGGGAGGTATTATAAAGTGGTAGTCACCATTTGATTTGAATTCCATTCAAGCTCTTGAAATGGGTCTGGTTAATTAGGGTTCTTGAGAAGGGGAAAAGATGAAATTATGATAAAAGCTGGAGTTTTTGGGTGTTTCTGTTGATGGGGCAGATTTAGTATCGAACTTTTGTAAGTTAAAAATAAAAAATTTGCTCCAAATGATTGTTAAGGAACTTGATAGGGTTTGAACATAAGTGAATAATTTTGGGGTAAATTATTAAATGAATCTACGAGTTATTGATGCAAGTATACATTATTTTTGTAGTAAAATGTTGCCCTATTGTATGATAAAAGGTAATAGTAGCCTATGTAAAGATTCGATTAGCTAGGAAGGTACCAAAGGTATGTAAAGCAAAAACCTTCTTCGCCGTTAAGGCACAACCTTACTTAGTCACTTGTCTCTCCTAAAAGAGTCAATATATTATAGTTTACTTGATATATGTGAATATGTCCTCCACTTTCTACATGCCAAACACAGGAAGATATGTCTAATATGGTAAAATATCTATATTCTCGTCCCACTTTAACTTTCTTGTCTTCACGTTTTACGTCTATTTATTGAAGTCACAATATTTATATTACTCCTTCGAGTTGAGTACTCGTAATGTTTTGCATGACTGTAAGTGTCTTCGCTCGAAATCCTTATAAGTCATGTGGTATATCTGTCACGTGTTATATATGAGAATAAATGGCCATAACACAGATCCACTTGTATATTTGATTTCACTGGCAACATAGGCATAAAATAAAACTAAGAACGAACACTATCATAATTAGATAGCATGATTAAAGAATTCAACTGTTATACAAACATTATACTTGAGAGGAAAAATGATTTTATCATTATCTACTTGTCATAGGCCTTGAAGGAATCACTTGATAAATTCTACCCTTACCGGGGGAGGCTATTCATAGGTTTTACTTGACACATATGCGTGATGTGATTCTGTGCACATGATTGAGGCCAGACCATTATAATGAGCCTAAAGATTGTGGTGTACTCACCCTTGTGGCATCATTTGCATTTGGAGTTAGCTGGAATGTCATGTATTGGTTCCCTGACTCGAGCCAATATATGACACATATAGCCTGCGGGCAAGACCCTCACATGCGAACCCACAATGGGCGCCCTTGTGTCAGACCTCGATTAAAATTATGTGTATGAAATCATAATTTTGAGTATTTATGCAACACATGTCATATATTTACATAGATCCCCTTTTTAGGCCATCATATGACCATTTGTATTAAAAATTGCCACAGGACACCACTTAGGCAAATTATATGGTGATCTAAAATAACGAACAAGGTATAATACATTATATGTTAAGCTAATGAAGTTATTCATGAGTTTAATTTCATATTGAAGTTTCTGATTGTCTATCCATAGTTGTTCATCATTAGCACTTTGGAGTATGATATGCTAATAAGATCAGTATATAGGTTAGAGTTCAATATTGTATATTTGTTACTTGTACGCTCATAAGCCTTTCATTTTGAAATCTGATTCATATGATCATCCATATGTGCCTACATATTCTGTCTGCTTTACATATCAGTATATGTTTTATATGTACTGATGTCTCTATGTTCGGGGGCGCTGCATTCTGTCAATGTAGTACTAGGTTTACAGGCTAGCAAACTTTCATGTTAGGAACCCACTATATATTCAAAAAAGCAGTTGGTGAGTTCCCCATATATCTGTAGAATGCAGTACTAGGTTTACAGGCTAGCAAACTTTCATGTTAGGAACCCACTATATATTCAACAAACCAGTTGGTGAGCTCCCCATTTATCTGGAGCAAATGGATGTCAAGTACTCTTTATTCATACTTATAGTTATAATTTGGGTATGTCGATGCCCTGCTTGATCATAATTCATACGTCATTGTATAGCTACAAATTCTATTATAGACTTCATGGAGAATGTAAATATCTTGTGTAGTAATAGTCTCAGTTGTTTATTAAAGTTGTGCGGCTAGATGTACAATATTGTTTATGTATAGTCCTTTATTATTGTCTTATGAATAGTAGTTTCTCTCCACTTAGTACAGGTCAATTATATAACATGTGGTCATAGGTTTCTTGTCCGCTCTTCTTGGCTCGGGCTTGACAAAATGGTGGGGAGTTAAAAGAGAGATGGTAGTAAGTATTCTTTAAATTTTAAATAAAAAAATTTGAATAGAGGGGTGGGTGTAGGATTTTGCTTTCCCATTTTTGTGCAAAACAGACTTATGGCTATTATATGCCAATTCTTTATACGCTTTTATTTGTTAAATATTTATTTGGTGCCAATTTATCTAAGAGTATATATGTGCCAATTCAACTAAAAATAGACAAAAATTTGGGACGACCAAAAGTGCACAATATTGCAAACAACTATTAGTGTTCCATGCAAAAGTCTAAAGGATTATTTTGAGTCTTAACCCAAGAATAAGGGACTATTTTGGACTTCTTCTCAAGGATTTATCATTGTGCTCTGATTATTTGCAATAATTTGTTGAGATTTCTGGTAGGGTATAAGGTATTGATGATCCGCTGAGTAATAACCCAACTCTCAACAAAATGTGGAGGCTAAGTGAATCCATTTTGGGGGAGAATGAAGAGCAGCAAGATAATCTGTTTGGTGACCAAGAAGCCCTCTGCTCTGTGTCCCCTTTACAGGTATTGTTTTATTTATGGACAAGATCCAATTTTTTTCTCCTAAAACCCAAGGTGATGATTTATGGTGACTTTCTGGATTTTGATTGAGTAGAGAGTTTATGGTTTCGCGGCTTGTCTGCTCGCCGGCTTTATTTGTATGTTCCTGGTATGATCACTTATTCAGTTGCTGTAATCATTCTACTGCTGTTTTTTATGACTAATTCGTCAGCTGATTGTTGTTTTTCCCTTTATGACCACTTATTCCCATGTCTTATTCTGCAGTCAATGATTGTGTTCATCAAGCCCATCAAATTTGCCTTGTTATTTACTTTTGGCAACATGTTGGCCATTGGAAGGTATGCCACAATCTGCTTGTGTATAGAAATATGAATTGTTGGAACTAATTAACCATGCAGTTGGTTGTTACCATTTTAAAATTGTTAAAGATTCGGTGTTACTTCAACTCTGCATTGTGAAAAATGAATTCTCGCGGGATATATTGTTTTGAAGGAATCAATGAAGTGAAGGTAAGAAGAAAAAGTGCATTTTAAAGTCAAAATATGACCCTTTTCACCATTTTCTTTCATTTCCTTTATTTCCTCTCATTTCTAATTCTAGCCAATTTATTTCTCTGTCTGGTTGCTAGAAGGTTGGGCTTAGAAATAGATATGTGTCTCTCAAACCAATACCAACAAATTGCTTTTGCACGGTGTTGCTCCAAATTTTCCAATTCTTCAAGTATAACTAGTTTTTTAGTATCTCGGGTAGATTTATGTTGTTGTATGTAAGCCATGTGTTTGAATTTCATTCATCTTACAGTTTATTGTGTTTTGAACTTGGATATTCTCATTGCAGCACAGCTTTTCTCATTGGACCTATGCAGCAACTTTCAATGATGATGGATCCAGTTCGTGCCTATGCCACATCCATGTATGTTGGATGCGTGGTTTTAGCTCTCATTTGTGCACTCTGGGTAAGTGTCTTTTCTATACAATGGGTTATCTGTTAGAGTGATCCTCTTCCTAAAAAATAGTGCTGAATTAGTAACATAAGATGGATTATATATTAGAGTTCACTTCCTCTGATATACTAGGAAAGCCCAGTACTCTTTTCTTTAATTTGCACTCATCCTTTTTGGGCATGTCACAACAATGCGATAATTTATTAACTGCAGTAGACATATCTTCTTCCTTGCCTAGTCTCCTTTCCAAGGTGAAGGTTATCCTGTAGGAGTCCTTTCTACGAGGAAGTTGTAGTTATAGGTAAATACATGTAGTGTTGTTAAAAATCTAATACAAGGAAAAATCATTCTGCGTCCGAGTATCCTTTTTCCTTAGATATACAAGAGATCAACTGAACTCTCATTTCTTCTTGAGAGAAGATATCTAGAAAGTAGAAAGATATTATTATTATTATTATTATTATTATTATTATTATTATTATTATTATTATTATTATTATTATTGCTATTATTATTATTATTGTTATTAGTATTGTTTTTATTATTATTATTTATGGCCGGTTTGACAAGAACCCTCTCTTGATATGAGAAGAAGATGAACTTAGCGAGATAAATTTTGCTTAATAGTAGTTTCAAGGTGTCAATGTTGAAAATCTTATCCTAAAAGCGTATCATTTTCTTGCTATGTGATGCAAAACAGTGATGTCCCTTTTACTGTCCGTGTTGCTGCTTCACATGGTCCAAGTGTCCAAGATATATGTCATTATTCACTCTACCTTGTTATGTTATGTGCACTGATCATTGTTATCTGAATCTTTCTTTTGTTTATTGTTTACGTATTTCTGCAGATCCACAGTAAGATTCTGACTCTACTTGCAATCATATGCGAGATATGTGCCCTTGTCTGGTCAGTTGCTTAACTTCTTACCTATCTAGCATAGTTTTTCTTGCATGTACTGTTTTTCTACAATCTACATTCTTTTCTTGCATGTACTGTTTTTCTACAATCTACATTCTTGTTAACCTTATAAGTTACATTTTAGCCCAAAAGTAGGATAGGAGATGACAGGGTTGTAGTGTAAGGATAAAACTGTGTGTTTCCATCTCAAATGTAAAGTTGAAATTCAAATTTAATTGCACAAATTACAGTAAGGAATTAAGGGGAAAATGTATTAACAAATATCTTATTTTGTGGTTTATAGACCTTTCTTGGTTGCTTGCCAACCAAAGCTGGGTCAGAAGTATCATCAAAAACTTGATTTTTCTTTAAGGATATCTCAACATGGTCATAGTAGTATATGAGGTACGAAAACATTCATCAATTAATGCAAAGATAACACTGAGATCTGCTCAACACCTCTGTTGAAGTTACATCACCACTTTCGCTTAGTAGTATACTTTTGATTATTTTATTTCAATATTTTATACATGTTCTTTGAACAACTTTTTTTGGTGCCTAAACCTGCCATGCGTATGTCATGTCGGCCTGAAATTAGTTAATTTTAGGAAGTGCTGAAAAGGGTCTCCATCTGTGATTTCTTAGCACTCGTAGATCGGATGGTTTTATGCTTAAATAGGTAAAAGAATAGTGATAAGGGGTTACTATATTAGGAACACTTATGTGTCAAAGGGAGGATGTAGGTGGTTTTTTTTTTTGCTTTTTGAATAGTTGAGGTAGTCCAGGCCACTGGATTGAGGATGAACCAGAAACTGGAGACATGGATGGTTAAATTGCTGCTTAACAATGTTGAGATTCCATGATCAGGTTTTCTTAGTACATGCAGTAAATCTCAAGTATTCAGATTGATGAGTTAATTTTCAACTTCAGCTTTCAACTCATTGAAGCTTGAATTATTCTCAGTAATTTTGTAAGGAATGTTCAGACTCTGAGTTATCTATAAAAAAAAACATCTCTAAAATCTGGTTAGTTCATTATGGTCATGCCACTACATTTGGAAAACAAAAACTACTCTAATCGTTTTCTCAGTTCTCCTCACCTAACAACCGAACTTAGCTTCAAAGCTTGAACTGAAGGCTTTAGAAGCTAATTAATGCGTAGGCAGCACTGCATCATCTGCTGTACCATTTTAGAGGAGAATTTGAGTTAAGAGACAAGTCCAAAATAAGGAAGTGACCAATCTTTTTGTGTGGAAGGCAACAACGAGATGGTAAGACTTTGAAGCTAGTACATTAGAAAGGGTGAGAAAGGAATTGCTTCTGTTAACTTTAAAGAGTGTCTCTCTTGTCTGGCTCGATGTGAACGAGGTAGGTTGGTAGATGGGCAAAAGAGCAACACCCACATGCAATTTGTGCAAAACTGAAAGCTTAACGCAACTGACATAGGTTATCAAGCAGCAATGAGAGCCGATGTTTTGTTTCCACCTTGTGGCGAATTAGACCAACAATGAAAGCAACCTTAGTTTTTAAGGACTACATACTCCCCCTTTAATCAGATTTCAGTGTGCTACTAGTCATCGTTATTCTCCGCTAACCAGTTTATCTGCAGTTCACGATCATGCTTTATTTTCTTTTAACAACAACAACAAATCCAGTGTAATGCCACAAGTGGGGTTTGTCTAGTGTGTGTGCAATCCTTACCCTTACCTTGTAAAGATAGAGAGGTTGTTTCTGATAGAACCTTTTCTCAAGTAAAGCATATCAAAGCAGGTTTGATAGTAAAAGAATACAAAAATGAATGTCACTATGCCTAAAATAATGGAAAAGATAATGGTATCAACAAGTAATACAATAACTTAAATGAAGGAGACAAACACTAAAAATAAAATCAAAGAAAATTATATTAAGAGAGGAGTTTTTGGCTAATATCATCCCTCAACTATGAACTATACTTAAAGTACATCCTTGTGTTATATAAGTGAACAAAAATATCCTTGAACTATCTAAAAAGTTATGAGATTCATCCTTTTGTCTATTTTTTTTTAAAAAAAAAACACCACAAACAACAAAACTGAATGTGTCAAGTCGAATGAATATTTGTACACATGGTTAAGATAGTCAAGTCAAGTGATTTTTTTTTTAGAAATTGAGATTTAAATCATATTCAGACAATATATTCAAATTCCAAATATTCTTGTAAAAATATGGTCAGTACTACTCCAACTTCAATTTTCGAATACAATAATTATTTATTTTATTTTCATAATTAAACGCCTACGTAATTTCACTAAATTTCCAACATTTTTTAAAATAATTATTTTACATAATCTTTCTTACCATCGGAACCTACTGTATAAATATTTTAAAACTTATGTATTGTTGCAAGTCAATTTACTTGAGGATGCAAAAAGCATATAAATTGACAACACGCAAAATTTAAATTTCAAGAATGAAAGATTCCTTTCCTATCCATGTCCTTGTTATTTTTAGGTAATTTTGATCTTCTCGTCGTGGCAAGACATGATCAAATTATTTTTTTATTGATTCAATTAGGTTCTTAACAAAAATAGATTGAAGGATGATTCTTGTTATTTTTCGTATAGTATAAGGATGTTTTCTGCTCATTTAGATAATATAAGGATGTACATTAGATTTGAGTCATTGTTGAGGGATGATTCTAGCCAATAACTCATTAAGAGATTAATAGTACCAACATAAACTAAACAACACTTGACTACCTACTAATCCCTTTTCCTGATTATCGACCTACATATCCTCCTATCTAGGGTCATGTCCATGATAAGTCAGGTGTGTTATGCCTTGTCTAGTCACCTCTCCCCTATACTTCTTCAACTAACTCTACCTCCCTTCAGACCCACTATAGCCAACATCTCACAACTTCTCATTGGGGCATCTCATCTTCACATGCCCAAATCATTTTTGCCTCGCTTCCTTTATCTTGTCCACCACAAAGGTCACTCTCACCTTGTCCAGAATATCTTAGTTCCCGATCCTATCTCTTCTTGTATGCCACACATCCATCTCAGCATCCTCATTTCCACTACTTTCATCTTCTAGACGTGCGAGGTTTTGAGCGACATCTTTTTAAGTCTTGGTGGGACATCTTTATCACAATAGGCATCGGATGTGAGCCTCCATGTCATCCACCTCTCTCTTATACGATGTGTAACATCATCATCAATCTCTCATATGCTTGGATTATTGACCTAAGATACTTGAAACTTCGTCTCTTGGAAATGACTTGCGTATCAATCCTCACTACCACATCTGTCTTGTGAGTTACGTCACTAAACCCATATCTCATACCGGCCCATCACTCATCTTCCTCTGCACACACGTCTATACACAGTATACTTTACTCTATTTTGTAGGTCCTACTTAAGACAAAGTGGTGTTAGCTTGCTAGGTGATTCCTATACACTTGATGTAAAGTGATCTTGAAGAGGAAATTTTTTCATCTTGACAGATATATGCACTTTATACTTCTTCTGAAAATTAAAGAAACTGAGGATTGAAAAAAGAATTTTTTCGAAAATGATCTGCGTGGAACTTCCCAACAACCGACCAGAGTTATCCTCACTATTTTGCTATATTGTCTGGTTTTCAGGTACAGTTTAAGTTATATTCCTTTTGCCCGTAGAATGGTTTCAAATGTCACAATCCGCCTTTTTGACACTGAAATCTAGTGGATTCAATGTGGAAGCAACATCACTCCAGTATATTTTTGAGTGCTGGACTCTAGTCTACTCAACTTGGAAGAGGTTCTTCCCTGCCGATTATTTTTGAAGAGATTTATAATTCTTTTTGGTTTTCATCTGATGACAGACGGAACGCCACTTTTCAATCAGGTGGTGAATGAATTCGCTTGGACAGTTAATTTTTATGCTGACATAGGTTGTACCCTCTGGTTTCTTTTCATTTCGGAAAGTTATGGTTGCTTTCTTCTTCTGCTGCCCTGTTCACCTCATAGTTGCCCCTTGCCATGATTGACAAATGATTTCATCCCTCGCCCTCACACATCAAATTTAAAATCATTGTTGAATCAAATCACACTCTTGATGTATATCTGTTCTACTTAGTTCTGTTGTCTTTCAACTTTGATATTATGTTTTGCATTATGAACAAATATATCTATTCTTTCTGATATATAGTTGCTTATATTTAAGGAAACTACATTGGGAATGACTGGATAATAAAAAAAGCCATGTTATTGTTTCTTAGTTGTTCGCTTATAAGATTTAGGAGGATGCTGAAATGATTATTCGCCTTTACTTATTACCCACCTGTACACTAGTTCATGTTTTCATGTGAATCCTTACAGTCGATATCATAATGCACCTATACACGAAGATGAAAAATGCCTTCCTTTTCTAACTATGCTTTAGAGTTTAGTGCTTTGGCTTCTTTCATAATGGTGTGTGTCAATCTAAACACCAGAGAATTAGTAAGCTTCATGCCAATGTGATAATCTTTATTGACATTGTGGAATTAAAGTCTTGAATAGTATATTAAGAAGAGTAAATGTGGATGAGGATTTCTGTAGTTTTTGAAGTGTATTAGAACTTTTTATCTGGAGATTGTAGATAGTTTTTAGACAATACAAAAGGAAAAAGAGAACAAGCATTTCAAGATAGTATTTGTTGCCCGAATATTGACTTAGGTAGTTGGTGGAGCGTAATTTCACATATAATATCCACTATATACAAAGTCACAAAATTAGTGAGTAAAGTCTAGTTACTTTAATGGAGTAAAAAAATAGTGTTGTGACATTTTCTTATTAAAGTGAACTATAAGTTTAATGAGCATACATGTAATCAAATAGAATGGAGAATTATTCTAAGGATCAAAACAATGGGTGTCGCATAAGTTTGAGTTATATGAAATGTATTTAAACTAACATCCTGAGATGGTGTACAAAAGGAAACTGAGATGTCTATTGGGCCAAACAGATACTAACGGATTAGTTCTACTTTCTGAAAAAATAGAGGTACCAACTGATAGTAGTAGACTACTAGTAGTAGTAGCCCTTCAATGGCTGATCCATGGCGAAATGTGTGTCATGTTATTAAATACTAATTATGTACCTATACAATGGTGTAAACATCCCAATTAAATTATGCCACATTATCGAGAGTCTTTCCTTGAGATTCAGGGGATAAGTTTTCTGTCGTTTCAGCTAATGATGTTGTTTATGTTCCTAATATCTGGTCGTTTCTCCCATACCCTCCCTTTTCTATTATTCTTTTCGGAAAAAATAGAGATGTGGAACATTGAATTGAAATAAATAGCTAGGTGTTTCAATGAGGAGAATAAGATGCTCTAATTTGATCTTGATTTCACCTTCCTGCTTCCCTACACATGACGGCGCAGTGCACGAAGCATTCATACAGGGTTCAGGAAAGGGCCTTCATAATGAAGACGGTCTACCTGACACAAATATCAATGGATGATTTCACACTCACATCACATATACTTGAAATAGGATACATGTCTCCACATCCTGAACCTTTGTTTTTAATCATCGTATAAAACTATGGTGTCTGCGCATGCGTCTAATTTCCGAAACTTGAGTAGCAAGCAGTACTAAATGGTACATCCTAGAGCCCATATGATTAATGGCTAATGTTTTCCTCATGTACCAATCAGGGGTGAATTTTTAGCCTTGTTTATGGTTCACGTGAACCCACGGTCTTTGCGCCAAATTAGGTATTTTATGTACATATTTCCTATATTTTCTGCTAGCACCCGTGTTCTAAAATGTATAATGGTGCAGTTGGTTGAATGTTTTGAATCATTTATCCAAAGTAATATGAATCAATCCTCACTTGTTATATACCTACTTTTTTTTTTCTTTTTCCTGAAATTTAACTGTTGGAGTCATCTCAAATCCTTGAGTGGTAGGAAATATACGACGGAGGTGTATATAACCTTTTCTTTACAAATTTGTATTTGGTTTTTCTACTTAATTTTGTTACTTTCTAATTTTACATGTAAGACATGAAAATACGTGTGGACTGGTGGTCAATAACAGGTTTAAAATTCAGTGGAGACAAAAAAAACATTGGGTGATTCTTCTCATATGTTGAGTTTTACCGGACAGAGTCTCTTATTTAACAAATTAACCTGATAGGCCTCTTATTATATCTCGTACCTTAAAGTTTCAAATTAGCCTGATATTTAAGTGGAAAAGTATAAACGAATGGTCCATTATTCCTGAATTTTGAATGTTGCAATTCATAATCCCAACTTCAAAGCTACAAGAGCTTTTTCACTTCTAACCCATGATTGATGCTTTATAAGTTAATATAGTTCAATTTATTTTTACATTGTTTTTTCAGGGAAGTGACAAAATAATTTGCCAGTTAAGGACAGTGATCGTTTAAATGATAAGTACTACTATTCATAATTTTTAATTATTGCTAGTGTTTCACTTTTATTTTATTCGAACTGATTTGTTTAATATATTGTATATTCTATGGCTTTGCCAATGTAAGTCAATAATACTACATTAAATGATTAGTTGTATAAATTGCCATGTTTTATTTCTCTTTAAATTATAGATTAATCATTTTTAATTTTATTTTATTTTTTGACGAATTATTCATTTTGGATCTTGACCGTGACGCCGTTAAGGTGCTTCCACTTTTTTTTAATTCCTAATTGTTTGTTGTTAGTAAAAAGATAAAAATTAAAGAATTCACGTGAGAGGTAATTTAGAAAATATCCTTTTCAAATAAAAATTGAAAGATAAAAATAAGATCAATCGTCTAGTTTGTTGATAGTAAAAATAAATATTTATCTTCACGCGATATCTATCAACCCAATTAATACACAACGTTTACACTTGTATTGCCAAGTCATAGTTAATTAATACACATAAAAATGCAAATCTAATTATCTCAAGCATCACCAAACAAAAATACCAGAATCAGATGAACACAATATTACCTTTAAGCAGAATACACTAGACACTGAACTGTTCAAGTGTTGTAGTATTACATACAAACATTCCAGTTTAGTTTTTGCTATATGATAAACTCGATGCTACACAAAATGCGAATGTTTACAAAAAGAGTTAGATTTACCATCATGTACAAAATAAAATTCGACCATGAGCAACTATGCCAGCTTCATGATGATCATTCACAAATTTTAAAATTTCTTGGACATAAATACACCATGTCAAGATAACCGTCTTAGTGTTCAGAAAGATTAGTAGAGGGATAAAACAGTTGTAGGCAATAAAAGCTCACTCAACCTACTCAGCCAGTATTGTTCTTGATCCTTCGCCTCCTTGATGTCCTGCTGAACTTTTTCACCCAGTATTTCAAATGCTTTGACAGATCTTTGCACCTCTCCTGCTCGTTTTTGGGCCTCTTGCAAGCGCCTTTCAGCCTTTTTGAGTCGTTTCTCTGCTGCTAAGACCTCATTGTTTCTTTCTACCAAATCCTTTTTAGCTGCTTTAGAGACGAGCTTGGTAGTCTCTCTTAACGCCATTAGTAAGGAAGACTTTTTCTCCATATCCTCCTCTTCAGAGATCTCATCCAGATACTGTTGCAACCAAGCTACATCAAGCTTGGCATCCACAGCATCAGAGACTACAGATCGCATGGCTTTAATGGAAGAAAAACTAACATCACCGGTTTTCAGCCGCCTGACAACATCACTAACAACATCAAGCAGGGAAGCTCTGGCATCCACTGATTTACATTGACAGTTGACTGCAATGTCACCATACTTGGCAAAAATGGCAGCAAGTATAGGAGCATTGCTCACTTTTACTTTATAGCCACGCACATCCACCAGCTCACTGGACACATCACCATCTTCGGGCGACACCTTTATAGTTGTTGTCAAACTCCTTGGATTTTCGTCTACTCCAGATTCTGAACCTTCAACCTTGATCCCTTTATTTTGGTGCACTCCTTTTGGAGTTGAATTATGCTGCGTGGTCCTTCATAAAAAAATACTTCGTTTAGCTAGAGTTCCATTTATTATCATGCAAAGGGGGTCTAAATGTGATAAAAATAACTTACATTATTGGAGTCATCAGATCATCAGTTGCTTTCCCCTGCCAAAATTTTGAGCATAGACAGGTGTTATAAAGTGAATACTAAGATTAAGTTTTTCAAATTTTATCACTTTGCCATGCATGCTTCCTAGGTTCACTTTGTACTAAACTTCTGCTGCAGTTTGCCATTCACAATGACACTCTGTGAACACTTTTAGAGACCAAAATGGTTGTCATGCAGGGTGAAAAGGACTAATTTAGCAAGGCAAAATAAATTCACGTAAACGTGAATCTTCGCTTATAACTTCTCTTTTAAAAGTTTTACTTACAAGGAAGGGCCATTTCGTTCTTTCAGAAGTCATTATTTTCTTTCAGATAATGTGATTGGATCTTAGTGCTTAGAGATGGCAAAGTCTAATGTTTAGTTAGAAGGAGATGACAACGTACAACGTAGCAGAACTTAGATGACAGTGTGAAAAAAACCTCTGAAATAAGATGACTACAGAAGAGAAGAGAAAGAGTCAAGAATTAGTGTACCGGACTACGATTGAAGTAGCACCAACTTACACTATATAACTTTGTTTTGCTGCATGCATTCTTCTTGCTTTCAGTACCAGGAGTTAGCAACGGCACATCATTAGCAACATGCAAAGCCTGCTCAAAAAATTGACATTAAGAATGCAGAGAACATAGGTTCCATAATCTGAACACATTTCAGTCCATGGAGAATGGTTTAACTCATGCAAGTTCTACCCAAACAATATCAACTCTGAAAATAGGTGAAATAGGATAATACCAGCAGTTCTTTAGTAAATCATAAACCAGGATAACATAGGTGAATATACTTTCATTAAATGAAGATGCTCAACAGAAGCAAGGAGAAAGATACTATCCGTTGAAAGTATATAACAAAAACAAGAACCGCAGAAAAGCGCCAAATTCTATTGTGGACTTAAAGCACAAAGTACAATTAAAGTGCAAGGGGCAAGCCAAAGATGTGTAGCTCATAGGCGGAAAGCTTCCACACGAGTACTCTCACCTTCTTTCTTTTCCTTGTTTGGCGATATGAATCAATAATGCAACCAAGGCGCCTGCACATTAACAACTTATGTAATATTCTTTTGATGAAACAACTTATGTAATACTTATCAACCACAAAAATTGATTCACATAGATATTTGAGAAAGCAATAGCTTCGAAGTACAACATAAAAATTTATTAACTTCCAAATGTGCCATAGTATTTTATCCTAAAGGTCACAAGAGAACATAGTACTTCTAGTGACTTTTATTTTTGCATTACTGTAAGTGTCCCAGTAGTCCTGCTGATGCCTTAAAAAGATTTACAGAAACCATCTGCACCACTGTACAATTAACATCAAATGCAATCAGTAAACATATTGAAGACCCACACTCTTATTTTACTAGGTTTTATGTCAGAAGTTCATCAATATTTCAAAAAGGGAAAAAAATCAGAACAAACATAACACTATTTTGTTGCTTCATCGTTCACATACATCAGTGCTCGACTTTTAGTTTTTCTTTTTTCCCTTTTAGCATTTACATTTAGAATAAACTCTAACAAAGTGTCCTATATTTTTTTTATATCCCAAATATACTAAAAGGAATCACCTATCAACAACATAAATGCTAGAAAAAAACTGTAAATATCTGGAAAATGAAGTATAACTTCATGCTTGTTTTCTTCAAAAAAAAGAGGGAGGCTTGTTTAAATGTAATTATGTAAGCAGATTAAACAAGGCAGGAGATGAAAAGGGAGGTTTTAATCCCCACCTTTGCAAGAAGATTTTGCATAATATCTGATTGGATACAAGTATCACTTTTCTGATGCATACATAGGTGAAGACAGATGCGTAACGGTAGCTTATCTGAAGATAAGGGCACCAAGTAACACAGCAACAGAAGCAAACTAGTAAAATAGGGAATGCAAAAGACTTGAAGTTTGTACACCTAATCTATCGAGAAGTTTTACTAAAGGCAAAACCACAAAAAAGGGTGACATTTTCAGCGAGAGACTTGCAGGTATATGCATGTCTATGTGAGAGAACAAGATTAATATTGGATAGTTGAGTTAGATTTGATGCACCAAAAGAAAATTAAAGATCACAAAATAAGCACCACACAGGAAAAGCTAAATGAATGTGGTTGACAAGAGGGGTTGTTCGGATGGTAAGCACAAACCTGAGGGTTGTGGGTTCAAGTCACCATGGGAGCAAAAATGGTGGAAACTCCTAAGGAGGCTAAACAAAAGAAGGTGCTTCATCTATAGCATCTAAAGGTATCCAGCATGTCACAATGATCTAAGTTCTATTCTGATGCTAATATTTAGCTCTCAAGCAGCATCCAAATCATCAAATTACTTGCCCTGAATGAGAAATCAGGTGAATGAAGCTTACATGTCAGATAAATCACTTGGACCAGGAGCAATCTCGTGTATCTGAAATACATCCATCCAATAAGTCATGCAAATAAAGACAAGCACAGAACACACGGGTAGAGAAGAGAAGGTAAAAGAAAAGCCTGGCAGGAACCCACAGGATCTGATGCATTGTCATTGTCAACTAGTTCCCAGCGCTCCTTTGTAAGATTAAGAATTTCTTGATCGCCATCTCCATAGATCACCTTAGAATATCATGAAAAACATGAATGATGAAACATTACCAAGGCTTAGAAAATTGCTTGCCAAATTAACTTCAGTTTAGATTCTGACAACCTGTGAAACCGTAGACTGATACCAGCCTATTAGCATATGAGAAGCATCAACCAGCATTTGAGGGAGTACGAATGTATGATTACATAAAGCAGTTGAACTCAATTAATATACAAGAAAAATAATGTTTATATAGCCATTCTAAATCTTTACCGTGTGCTTCTTCTCTGAATGGTCAAAATCAGTGACAAGTCCTTCATAGAACCTACAGAATGTGAATGCTACGTGATATGACATTTGAACTAAAAAATGAACTTCATTAGAACAAAAAAAGTGATGTGTCAAAATTTTAAAACAAAAAGGGATAATAAGAAGCTTAATGCTCAAAAGTCTGCCTGTATGGACCTAAGAATATTCTTGAAAAAATAAAGAGAAAAAAGCAAACACCAAATCTTCTTGGGCAGATACTACCAAATATCTAATATGATGCAATGACAAAACCAAGCACCAACATCTGCTTAAACTTTTAACAGGAATATCTGAAGCTTGGCTACATCAGATTTTAAAGTCAACATTTAAACTTTTAACAGGAATATCTGAAGCTTGGCTACATAATATAGCCCCATCCACATCGGGTCCCCAACTCATTCTCAAAAAATATCTATACATATTCAGTGAAATCACATACACTTGATCAAGTGGCCACCAAACCCTTACTCTGCAGCCAACGAGCTCCTTGCCATGCTCTCTGACAACCTTATCCGCAGAATCCTAAGGAAAAGATTATAGAGATGATCATCAGTCTAGAGAGCAAACACTGATACATCTAGAGACAAGGTGGGAGGTTGAAAAGTATGCACATCAGATTCCTTATTTGTCAAAAGTCTTTTCTCTTCAGTAACAACTGGTAACTTCTTTATAGAATTTCATGACATCAGGACTGTATCACAGGTAGAGGACAGTCACGTTGGAGATAGAAAAAAAGAAAATATCCTCTACTCTTAAGTTAAATAAACAAAAGTAAAACTACTTTCAGCACATAAATAACCTCACTGGCGAATTTTATGGAACATTCACTTTAGGATAAAGGTTGTCTAATCTCACTAACTGTAAGTTAACTCTAATTAAAGATAATAAATGTTTACCTCTTTTTGTGATGGCGGGTTCTTCCTTTTACGTTGTTCTTTAAAGCTTTTGGGGAAGTTGCTATGCTTGATGATTGACACAGAACCCAATGCCTGAACCATTCAATTTTTGTACATGATAAGCCCAAAACTAAGGGTAGAACAAACACTTTACTTAAATCCACATAATATTCCAAACAAGAACATTCACTTTAGTAATCACTTACTGAAGGTTGTCTAATATCATTAACTATAAGCCAGCTTTATTAATGATAACAAATGTTTACCTCTTCTTGTGATGGCAAGTTCTTCCTTTCACGTTGTTCTTTAGAGGTTTTGGGGGAGGTTCTTTCTTTGGTGTTTGAGACAGAACCTAATGCCTGCAGAGATCAATTTATGTACATAATAAGTCCAAACTAAGGGGTATATTAAATACTTTACTTGAATCCACATAATATTCCAAAACGAGTACATTCACTTAAATAGTCACTTACTGAAGGTTGTCTAATATCAATAACTATAAGCCAGCTGTAATTAATGATAACAGATGTTTACCTCTTCTTGTGATGGCAAGTTCTTCCTTTTACGTTGTTCTTTAGAGGTTTTCGGGGAGGTTCTTTCTTTGGAGATTGAGACGGAACCTAATGCCTGCAAGGATTGATTTATGTACATAATAAGTCCAAACTAAGGGATATGCTAAATACTTAACTAGAATCCACATAATATTCCAAAACAAGTACGTTCACTTTAGTAATCACCTACTGAAGGTTGTCTAATATCATTAACTATAAGCCAGCTCTAATTTATGATTACAGGTGTTTACCTTTTCTTGTGATGGTGAATTCTTCCTTTTCCGTTGATCCTTCGAGGTTTTCGCAACGTTGCTTTCTTTGGTGATTGAGAAGACAAATCTCAATGCCTGCACAATTCAATTTACGTATACATTAAGTCCAGAACTATTGTGGGTGGTATAAAAAGAGAAAAAAAGGAGAGTTTTTGAAGGTGTAGAGTCAAGTTTCTCTTAGTTGAGAAGTAGTCTCCGTTCCCTTATTTTGTTTTGGCGTAATCAGAAAATTCCTTGTTGTATAGAGGATTGGATGGAGAGTGTAGAGAATCATAGTGTAAATTCTTTTCTTTTTGGTACATCTCTTGTATATGGCAAGTTTAGCCATATTTATGCATGAAAATACTTTTTAGTTCATAAAAAGAAATAGTCCAGGAGCAAAAATAAATACAACAACATACCAGTGAAATCCCACAAAGTGAGGTCTAGGGAGGGTAGAGTGTACGCAGACCTTACCACTACCTCGTGTAGGTAGAGAGTCTGTTGCCAAAACGAATACACAACTTCCTAAACAAATTCAGCCAATTGGCGTTAACTGTTTAATACTTTAATTTACCTCATCCCCTGATTCATTAACGGATAACCTCCGTCTTTTATCACGATATGTGGCTGGTATATTTTTCTTGTCGTCTTTTTCATGTTTCTCTTCTAATGCCTCCACAACAGCAAATTCTTCTGAAGCAACCGATGTAGGTTGTGAGACTTTCTTCTTGGTTATAGCTCCTGGTGCATCTCTTGCTGAAATTGATTTGTCATTTTTCTCCTTTTGGTGTCTCTTTATACAAGTCACTATTGGAGTCTTCTCCTCACCATACAATCCTTTGGAGATTGCACATTTAGGTGAACAACTACTTCTCTTTTTAGTATCTTTGCCACAACCCTTCAAGAGAATACGGGCTTTTGACCTCCTTTCTCCACTTACCCAAGCATGATCGTATCCTTCCTCTGGTTTGTTCAAAAAATTAGGCTTCCAACCTCTTTTCTTTGAAGTCTGCGTAGCTTCTGGATCTACTGCTTTTTTGGCTGCTGCATTTACGAACCCCAAGTTTTTAGATTGTGAGGTGGTCCTTGAATCAGTACTTTTTTGCTGCTTCATTGCATCTCCATGTTCTGATTCCTTTAAAATTGTATCTGTCTCTAGAACGACATCATTGTCTTTAAGCTTGGGATCATCTTTCCCTAGCAAAATAGGTGCTTGATCTAAGAACGGAGCAACTATGTCAGGTGCAGCATGTGGTGCAAGCTCTTCGGGAGCATTTTCCACCTGACAAGTGTGTAGCAAAGGAAGAATTCACATCATTAAATCCAGAACAAATATCACCAATAATCAGTGAAGTTACCTTTACTTATCACCTTTAGATCAACAATTAATCAGCAAAACAAGAAGAGTTTCTGACTATCTCATAAAGGACCTTAAGTTTTATCTTTCTCAAGCTAGTCTAAAAATAAGGACAGCTTGGTGAAAACGTGTACACATTCCTGAGTTTATAATAGTAAAAAGAAATACGGAAAAGGAATGCTGAAATGTAGGAAATATGTCTAGGATCAGTGCTGAATCAGCTGCTCATGAAATATGGAAGATCTAATAATCTTAGAAAAAAGAGGTGGGGGTGGGAACTCCATTCTTTGTAAGTTAGAAAGAGAATGAGAAATGGAGAACTACACAACTAAACAATCTTGTTCTTTACAAATAATTGCAGCAATTACTTTGATTATCAGATAGACCCACCGTAGTTTTACTTTCAAGTGCCTCAATCCAAATCAATTCAACAACTTCCGAGTAGTTGTTAATGGAAATGCCGAGGGACCTCACTGCTTTTGGAAGATATGGATGAAGTTTGATAGCACTTTCTTGAAGAACTCTCTCTCCCAACACATAGGAACGAGGTGAAACATTCTAAACCAAAAGAAGATGTCATAAAAACAATGAGAAAGATTGATGAATAAAGTTGTAAAGGAAAAGCTATACCTGGTTATCCTTCTTAACACTAGTAATGAGGATGTTCAGAAGCTGCATTGGAATTTCTTCACTCTCTTTTATTATAATGCTCATTATTTCCTCGATGTCCATGAATACTTGATCAGGGTGGTCAGGCCTTAAAATGGGGCAAGAGACAAAACATTGTCAAACCATTTCCCAGAAGAAAAAAATGGCATACTGAGGAACTGGTAGTCTTTGAACTTTATGAAGAAAAAAGAATCCGGTACACTTTGACATGCTATGTACCTTAGCATATAAGTAGATTCATGCAGCATTCAACTTATGAAGGTACAACAGTGAATGTTCTGCTAAAACTGTCATATATTCCTTCCATCCCATTGCTATAACAGTGTATGACTGGTACAATATTTTAACATGTATAATTGAATTATGATTATTAGTGATAGTGGAAAAATGTTTAATTTATAGTCAAAGAGTTAGTTTGATAAGAAAATATCTACTTATCAGATTTCGAATTTGGATAGTCAGACATTGAAGTATTAGAAGTTGGATACTCAGCAGCCGGTTGTTGAGATCCCAGAAAAATTTGAGCGGACGAAAAGACTATATACTAAGGGAGGGAAGATAAAGTATATCGACTCTCCTTAATATACACACATATTTTATATATATTGTCTATACTGTGCATGCTTGCAAGTGTTTCAGCAATTTGGAGAAGATGATTAGGGATTTATTGGAAGGGTAAGAAGTGTAATAGGAACTTCACTTAGTAGAGTGGAAGAAGATTATGGTTCCCACATGGAGGGGGAAGGAATTAGGAGACTATCCACCTATATACAACGCTTTTATGGTAAGTTATGGAGATTTTCTCCCGGATAATAATGTGCATGTTTCATGGAGAGTGGTTATATCGACTAAATATGGACTAGCATGGTGATTTAGTCTTCGGGTGAGTGGGGTAAATTCATTTGGAAGGGACTTCTCTTCATCGTGAGACTGATTGAAGCTGCTGAAACTGCACCTAGTAGTTGATTGGTGCCAGAAATGAGACATAGTTTCTCCCAATCCTCCTGGCTTTTCAGCCTTTACTTCCTTTCCTTTTTACTTTTCAAGTCTACCAATCTCTCTTTTGAGATCGGGAATCCATCTGGATCAACGCTTTGGCCAACTGCAACCTTTGAAACTTGGGGATGATGGGCCCGTTCCTCTACCCTTCTCCACTTAAATACTGGATTTAGTTCGCTTGAGGCAGGGCTCTAACTTGTGATATAACACATGTCCCTTAATCGGTGCCTATTGAGCTAACCCCTGGTGGCTTCAGTCTACCAATCTGATCCACAACTACCAAAATCTCAACTTTCTTCATGTTACCAAAAAAGAGAGGAGGAAAAGCAACACTATAAATCACCGTTGTTCTTTTCCACGTTTGCACTCCCATTTCACTAGCTCTATGTGTTCTGAACTGTGCATAATCATTGATTTCCTTCAAAGCCCAAATCAATTCGAAATAAAAAAAATTGTGTTCCAAAAAAGGGCTCACTGAATTGCTTGTTCTCAGCTGGGACAATCTTTCAAAGACATGCAACTGCTGATGCACCCATATAGAATTTCTCCTAAGTCCTAAGACAGATATTGACCAAGACAAAACTCTAAGACAAGTAGCTAACTAAAATATACTGAACAACAAGATAGCAGTAGTCACAAGCAATTACTCATCTCATTCATGAATGTTCTGCTCTTTTAGGTTGACAGTGCACAAATAAATAAATGAAAAGGAAAAGGGAAAAGTAATACATTAACTTGTGGCAAGGACAGAGCATACATTATATTACCAGAAAAACAAATGAACAACAAAAGATAAAATACCAGCAAAGTAACACCCGGTCGAATCCCTCTTTCCTTTAGAAAATTATGAATGAGTCACATCATTGGATATATACCTTATACTATTCAGAAAATGTTGAAACATCTGAACAATCAACACATCTAACTCGAGATCCCACATCAGCACGCACGTTCGGTACTTTGCAAGAACTTCAATAATAGAGACAGCCTTTGAATAACAGCGACTATCCAAGCAAGACAATTTCCCAAATGCCAACACTGCAAGCTCAAAAAAGTCCTGTCCACCAATTGAGCAAGAAACCAACAGTGAGTATGTATAAATACTATTCATGCATCCAAGAAAATCATAGATGCATAACTATTACAGAATATGAACCATCAATTACAAAGCAAAACAGCTTAGTTAGAAGAGAGACTGGAAACCAATCTAACTTCCAACTTGGGCAAAGAAGGTTGTATGTGTTGTACTTGCCGTAAGTCTGCTATCATCGTATGGTTGATCTGGAGCTGTAATTCTCATGATCTCACTAATGCAAGATGCAACTGACACCTTCACATCTATGTCAGGATGTCGTAGAAGTTCATCTGCAACTAGTGCTTCCATTGCAGGCTGAAAAGCATCTCGTGCTGATGCAGGGGGAACTTGTTTAACCATTGACAAAAGATGCTCTAAATTCTGAAATTTGTGTACCATTAAAAAAATGTTTGAACCATGTCAAATACATCGGAAGCGCTTCTCTGAATAACAAATGAAATCTAGATCACGTAGCAGATAGAGAATAAATAAAGTTCTTTCACTTGTATTTTGATCCCACGTTTATGTAGATTTGGGATAAGGATGCGTTCACACCTCCCTCCCAAGACCCCACTTGTGGCATTACACCAGTCACCAGATATGTTATTGTTGTTGTGATTTGACTGTATACATTTGGATTGTGGGGGGTAGATGTTCACACTTGGTAACAATTAGGCTTGCACTGGAGGCGAATGTGAACCATATCCATCAATGAATATTATAGACATTGAAATGATTCTTTAGTCTTATGCTTTTTTGTTTGTTCATTGGGTATTACTTTCTGATCTTGTAAGTGAAAAAGGGTTATTATCTAACCTAGCACCTAGACCTAGATTTTGATATCTACTATTCTCAACATGTTCCTTGTACATCAAAGAAAGTAACCAATTAGGGTCATTTCATCCTATGATTAATTTAAAAATTGGTAACCTAAAACAAATTTCGAAACATTTTAAGAATTCTATTATAAAGAAAATAAGCAAATTACAAACAACAGCATTGCAGCAACGCACATGAGTAAGTACAAAAATTAAGACCCCTTGGTCCTTATGTACTTCTGGATTTAAGCAGATAAACAAATGGCAAGAGAAATTAAGAGGGTCTCACATCAAGCTTCTCCAGAAGCTCCTCTGTAGAAGAAGAAGAAGTAGGCTGCTGAAGAAGCTCATTCCCAGCTTCAAGAAGTTTTTTGTTCCGTTCTTCCTCTTCATCTGAAACGGAAACATGAGCGAGGGCACCCATTTCTTTTTTTTTTCCAGAGCAAACGAAGAAGAAACAAGAGCACTGCAAAACCAAAAAAAAAAAAATCAAAAGATCCCAAAAGTTGACACCAGTACTAGTGAACAAAGGACAAGTAAGTAAGAGAGAGAAGATGGAACGCATGCAGCAGAGGCACAGCACATCTGTCAAAAAAAAATAATTTTTTTTTTCAAAAAACCGAACAAGAAAAACTGAATTATTTAAAAAAATTATTTTGTTGCAAAAACTGAATTACTAATAAAGTTAATTAGTATCCTCGACTTTTGTGGCTTTATTATTTTATATTTAAAATAAGTTTTTAAATATATTTTTAAACTAGTTTTAAAAAAAATTATTTAAATTTGGAAATACCAAGATTGTTCTTTAGTCAAAGATATTCGATATATAAGTAAATACGAATTGTACTGAAAAGTCTCACCTTGGGGTTTAAGTGTTTTCTAATAAAGGGGATTAATTCTCTACCCCGTGAAATTCGAGATCTCTTCCCACTTTACACGATACTTATTGATAGAGACAAAATTAATTAAGCGGACATAAATCTATAAAATAATTTTTATTTTTAAAGCAGACATGCACGTATAATTAACTTTTTATAATAAAGATTGCAAATTCAATTTTCCAGTACTCACTTGAATTTGCAAATGAGTTGCTAAATAAAAATGAAAATTCATGAATTTTAGTAGCTTGGTCTCTAGGCTTATTTGAGTTTCTATTTCATTAATGAGAGTTTAATTCTACAACTGTAATCCTCTCGTTATTTTTCATTCCTCTATGCCCTTTTTTTCACAAAAAAATATAGGTGGAAATGAGGGAGAGTCATAAAAATTCGTGTTGAAATTGATTTTCTTCATGTCATTCATCGTATCGTCCCTAAATGTCTTCATCTCCGCCCAACAATGATTCTAGTGTGTTTGAAAATGAGTAAGGGCGATAACATCATATATATATATTATATATTAGATATACATATATAGATATATTTATAGAGTATATCTATAATATATATATTATATTATATATATAGATTATATATATATATATATATATATTATAAGTGGGAACAAAAAAATTGAAAGTGAAATACCAAAATAACCCTCTATAGTTGAGTTACTACCTAATACCATTATATAGTATTATGATATTATATATGAAACTAACCCTCTATAGTTGATTTACTACAATAATACCATTATATTATTATTTATTGATATTATTATATTATATATGAAATACTAATTTTCAGTTTCATAACAGAAACACTTTTACATACCACTAAATGTTACTGTAAATTTAATTTAAAGTGCCAGGATGAGTATTCCTTTTGCAATGATCACTTGCGTTGCATTGACAATTTCTTTCTTAATGATGAATTGTGAGCACTTAATAATTACCATTTAGATTAAAAACTAAAACATTAAACCTAGGAAAGAGAGAGGTTTAAAGCATATGGATGATGATTCATACAATATCTGATATTTAATTGAAGAAAATCCATGGTTAGATGTCATAATTATTATTTTCACTTTTTTGAGTGACTTTAATTGCTGAAACTTTTAGCTTCTACATTAAACGCATTCATTCACAGCTTTCATATACACAATTTCTCTGTTTATAAGTTAAATAAAAAAATATTAGTTCATTACAATTTATAAGTTCACATCTTATAGTGCTTATGTAATTTTTTATTCCATATGGTCATTGTTTTTTTTCTTATTGACATATTGTTGTGTTTAATTAACGTCTTTATTTGTATGGAATAGTGTTCGATATTGACAATCTTGACAAATCATCTAATTGAATAGAACTTTTTTTTTACCAATAAATATAAGGTATCCCACATGATTAAAATTAAAAAGTTTTATCAATACAATTCAGAAATTTTTAAAATTTATTGATCTTTGCAAGTTGCAACCTTATTTGAATGTTTTACCAGAAACATCATTTTTACCCTTTAAATATTGTATAATGCATATTATTCTAAAATAATTATATCATTTGAAATGTTTAGTATTAAATAACATGAAATACGCGTGCAATATACGTTTTCGAGAACTAGTCTTTATATAGGAGGCAATATTAATTAGGTTTTGAAAGTTATTGCACTTTTATTTATTTCTTCGGTCTAAATTTTAGTATAAATCTTTATTTCGTCCAAAATTTATTACAAATCTTTATTTCGTTCAAAATTTATTACAAATCTTTATTTCGTTCAAAATTTATTACGAACTTTTATTTCATCCAAATTTTATTACGAATCTTCATTTCGTCCAAATATTTTTATTAATTTTTATTTCGTCCAAAATTTATTACAAATCTCTATTTCGTCCAAGTTTTACTATAAACATTAATTTCGATCAAATTTTATTACAAACTCTTTAAAAATTTGATTATTTGCTTCTAGTTTTTTACTAATATAACTTCTTCTTCTTCTTTTTTGTAAAATTACTTATTTGGATAAAAATTATTTTAAAGAAATACAAGGAATAAAATTCTTTATTTTGATCCAAGACGAAATGAGAGTTGATATTTCAATTTTTCTCATTTGTGGGGATAATGCACAAGTACCCTCAACCTATACCCGCCGAGAGATACACTTATACTATACTAATGTCCTATAACCCCTGCATTATTTTATTTAATATTTCTAACTCTTTCGGCCTAGGTGGCACTATCTGGTTAGCCATGGCTGATTGACTTTTTTTTTTCCAAGTAGTGCCACGTAGGCCGAGAAAAGGGGTCGAAAATTACTGATATAAAATAAGTTCAGAAGAGTAAATAAGACCTGATTATAGTAGAAAGTGTGCTCATATTCGAATAGATTAAAGGACTACTTCTATATTCTTACTCATTTGTTGAATTCGGTGTCATGTGACAGGAATTCCATTTAACAATAAAATAACTTTTTCTGAGTAAAAAAATTATTATTTCACTTATAATATTTTTTAAATTATGTATTTCCTCTCAAATGTAAAAATTATTATTTTTCTCCGTTAAACTGTATTAAAGGTATACACTTTCTTCCTCAATTATTATTTGGTTGGATGAACTTTTTTTGAAGAAACTTATTTTTCTTCTTTTAATTTCAAAAATAAATGAGAGTAAGATTTCCTTTTATTGAAAACTATATTGAATAGATTAAGTTTCTCATTTATATATACGCTATACGTGGAATCAATATCGACTCTATTTGAGTAGTTATATTTTTCACAATCGTCTTGAATTGAATTAAGTGCACAAATTAGATTTATTAAATTTTAATATTTATATTTGATAAATCAGTTTTTACTATTTTTTTAAAAACTAGGTAGATCTATAAAAACAATTGAGGTAGAAGGTAAAATTTATATACACTATTATATTTTTGATTGCATATATGAGACTACATCAATATGTTATTGTATATAAAATTTATTTTTATATTGATACACATAGTTATACAATATCTATTCAATATTTCTATTGTACATATATAATCACATAAATATTATATAATTTATAAATAGGCTTTTGATTTTTTACTTCCCAGTATATTTAATGCATAAGAAATATTTATTATAGGTATATATGTATATATTTACTAACAGATAACACCGTATATAATGTGTTAAATAGAATATGGAATAAAAAAAATTTAAAATAAGCTAGAGAATAAAATGTGTGGACAAATTTTTGAGTAAATTTTTCCACTTTGAACGTAAAACTTATCCAATTTGATAAAAGGGAAAATAATACTTATACTCAAAACTTAAAGTATAAATAAACATTTATTTCTTTATTTTCATATGTCCACATTTTTATTATTTGATATCATCAAAGTATATTTTAATAGTATCAAAGAATAAACAATTCAGTGAAAATACTATTCAATTGCTCCTCCTTAATATATATATATACACATTGATGACATCAAGAAGAAACATGACATGTTTAAGAGTCTGTTCGGATGAACTTAAAAGTCAATTTTTGATGTATTAGAGTGTTTGTCAATTATCAAATTAACTTATTTTAGGTCAAAAGCTAAAAGCTAGGTGAGGAGTGTTGTTTTTTCAACTTAAAAAGTCATTTTATGTTGACAATGTATATTATCTTTTTTCCCTTAATTCTTTTATTATTATTATTATATATTTTTTAATTATTATATTATTATTTATTATTGTTATTATTATTTTTATCATCATTATTATTATTCTTATTTTTATTATTATTATTATTATTATTATTATTATTATTATTTTTATTGTTATTAATACTGTTAGTACTATTAGTATTATTATTTTTATTATCATTATATTTTTATTATCATTATTATTTTTGGTATTTTTATTTTTTCTTATTATTAGTTTTATATTATGAAAATTATTAAAAAATTGTGTGATAAAGAAATAGTGTGGGATGGATAGGAAAAATCTTAGTACGGATGAATGTAAAATATAAATTAATTTTATTTTAACTTTTTTAAGTATAAAAATCTTAAATTAATCAATTTTTAAAATAGTTTTAAGGGTATTTATATCAACACTTATTTGTTAAACACATCAATATTTTTTTTTCAATTGAAGCATTTTTATTCAAATATATAACTATTTATTTTAAAAATAAATGTCAACACTTTTAAAAGTACTTTTTTAAATTTTTTTTTTTTAAGCCTATCCTAAAAGATTCTAAGTGAAAAAGACTGCTTAATTACTAATCTATACCATAAAAATATATACTCTGGATGCTATGATTAATCAGGGATTTAGAAGCAATGATTCAATGATAAAAAAAGAAGAAAGCAGTCGAGTAAATAATTCAGATCATAAATTTAATCAACAATAAAAATAAATATATTAAATTTATGTTCTATTTGAATAAATATTTTACCTAACTGATTTAGTTTGCAGTAGTTCTAAAAATGTGTTTTGGCCGGTAAATTTCGGTAAGAAGCCATTTGGTCCGTATCGACCGGTTTAGTCTTCATTGACACGTATAGAACAACTATCGTGTTCCAATCAAAAGTAGCCAAGTCACCAAAAGTCCACGTGGAGAAAACTGATTTGCTCAGACTGCTCCTCCAACGTGGAATCTGGAAGGTAAAAAGCCTCCTGCATCCGAAGCCCAAGCCAAAAAAGCCCACAGCGACCATCAAATATCATCGGAGATTGGAAAGTAGAAATTGTTTGAAATTTCACATCCGAATCGGAACATCGTCGGAGCTCCATCGGGCATCCGCAAAGAGCTTCATCGTGGCTCCCTCAGGGTTACAACAACATCAAACTCTTACTAGAAGGAAATCAGCACCGCCGTCGACATTGAATCAAGCCGGTGCATCGGGCTCGAAGCGAATAGTGCTGAAAGAATCCTCATCCGAATCGGACCTTGATCTTCCATTTTGGCAAAGAACCTGGTTCATTGTTCTCTTACTTCTCATGGCGATTTCCTTCTTCGGCCTAGCGCTTTTTCTTTTTCTCACCCTCGACTCTGATTACATATCAACAACACCTGTCTCCGCTGCTTCCGAAGGCGTCCAGGTAATGAAATATACTTGCAATTAACTGTTATCGTTTGTTTCAAGCTTAATTGAGAACTGAAATCTGTTCTAACTCAGATTTTAATATCATATCTTGCGCGGTAGGATCTAAAGTGTGATAGAACCCAATGGTGATTAATAGTAGTTCTGGTTTAACCCTAAGCACACCAATCTGTTTATATTTTCGTAGATTACATATGGATCCGCGATTAAGTTGATGCACGAGAAGACAAAGTTTCGGTTGCATTCCCATGATGTGCCATATGGTTCTGGCAGTGGGCAGCAATCAGTCACTGGATTTCCCGGCGTAGATGATGCTAACAGCTACTGGGTATGTTAGATGATTGTATTTTAGTATTATCTTCTTGCATTCACTTCAAAATGTGTTATATTCATTAGCTGATTGATCTGTGGTTTCTCACTAGGCTGTTAGGAGCACCGACTCGTCCAAGCAAGGTGATCCTATAAAGAGTGGAAGCATCATCAGGCTGCAACATATAAAGACAAGAAGATGGTTGCATAGCCATTTGCATGCATCTCCCATATCAGGAAATATGGAGGTTTGTAGGATGGTTTATTTCTCTTTCTCAGTTACACCTTAAATATTGTATGTCCACTTGAAAATTGTGAGCTAGATACTATCCCAAGGCAGATATAGTTTTACCAAGGAGTACACGAATTGACCACCAAATGCTTTGGTTTAGCTGGGCTAAAACATTTGGAGATCCAAAAGGGAGAATGCCCTGGATTAATTGTTGTGGAACTTCTAAAGTAACACAAAGTCATCTAGATAAATTCTCATTTTTGATGCAGTATAATTATGATTGTGCATTCACGATTACGTGACTAGTTTCTCAAAGAGATTTTCCCTATGACTTGAGTGTTGTATGTTTTCATTTATCAGAGTTGACCTTTTCTTTGGTTTAGGTTGAGATGATGCCCATATATTGTTTTATGCAAACAAGTTGTGTGGGGTGTATGTTATGAATTATGACATTTGGTACATCATTCTCTATTGAATAACAAAAGGGGACAAACAGTTTCCCTACGTTGGTCTCTAACAAACATTGTAAAATATGCATTCTGGTTCCATTCTTAGTAAACATCACCTCTACGGGAGACAACTTTTATATCTTCTTAAGGTAGGTTAAGGTTTGCATACACACTACACACTACCCTCTCCAAACCCCAATTGTGGGATTACAGTGGGTTTGTTGTTGTTGGTGTCTTAGTAACATCACCAAATCGATCTGAATTCTGATACATTTTTTGGTTGATGAATAACTAAATCAATACATTACATTTAGTTGGTGTTTAACACCGAATATAGGCTTTCTTATGCAAATGTGTCCATAATATATATAAAATTATAACTATTAACTTTCTAAAATTAAATATGATGAATTTTGGTAATAACTAGTCGTAGTTTGTTATTGCTGGAAAGCAAATTGGCAGCTTAATTACTTAAAAAAAAGAACAAAATATTGGCATCTCAGTTCACGGCAGGGGCATAGCTGCACTACACTATACCAAAGGGTGGTCAGCCGAACACCCTTAATTGGGTGAAAATTTGTAATTTAAGTTATATATTACACAATGAACACCCTTCGAATAATTGTGTACCATGGCTTAGTGGTCAAGGGTACTTTGAGTGGGTCAGTTGTTACGGGTGCGAATCCTCGCAAAAGCGATTAAATTTTTTTTCCCCAGTTTAAAAACAAAGCTTTATTGACAAGCTCTTAATTACATTTTATTCTTTCCTTATATTTATCTTTGTATATTATTAAAGAAGCAAATTATTAAACAAGGCCCTTTATTGCTTAATACTTTCTAAATATTTTTCATAATATATTATTAAAAAGTAAATTATAAAGATTTTACTCATTTTTTATATAAGATTTCATATTATAGAAGTACCATCTAAAACCCTTTGTGGTAGGCCAATGATTTGGGCTTTGAGACTTCTATGTTGGAGGTCTCAAGTTTGGAACCCTTTGCTCGTGAAAGCAAGGGGTTTGCGTTCGTGGTCGAGCTCATCGCACCTCTTAAACAAGTTACCTCTCCGATGTGGTTGTCGAGCTAGGCACAAAGAAGCGGGGTTTTACCTACATTTTCGGGTTTCCCTGTCATAAAACAATACCCCCAGAAGTACCCATCTAAACATTACTCTTTACAAAATCTTATTTCACTTGCATATATCAAACTCAATGTGATTTTGAATGAGATGTAAGATACATCTTTCTTTTTTAATTTAAAATTTAAAATTTTAGTAATTAAGACTACACAAATCAAAGTCGATAAAGACAAAGTAAGAAAATTAAGGAAACTCGCAGCTGCTACCCTTTGGGTACGCACAACGTAAAACTCCCGCTCTATGCAATAGCTCGCAAACCATATAGGAGAGGTAACCTGCAGTAGGCAAGTCTGATGCGACGAGCTTAACCCATAAGACAAATCCCTTACTTTCTCTGGCAAGGGGTTTCGAACTTGAGACCTCTAACATGGAAATCTCAAGCTCAAACCACTAGGCCACCCCGAAGAGTAAGAAAATTAAATATATAAATTAGTTACTCCTTATATTATTGAAGGGGAGCCTTGGAGTAATTGGTAAAGTTGCCTCCAAGGGACCACCTGACCAAGAGGTCACGATTTCAAGCCTTGGAAACAACCTCTGGCAGAAACGCAAGGTAAGGTTGCGTACAGTAGACCCTTGTGGTTGGGCCCTTCCTTGGATTTTGTGCATAGCAGGAGCTTTAGTACACTGGGCTGACCTTTTAATTAAGAGTTTTCTTTAATTATTTTTCTTTTTATAGGAACATCTGATAATGAAAAATGCAGTTCAATATAAATTTTAATTATAAGGAAGATGTTTATATTTGTGATTTCACCAATATATTATTAATTTTATAAGTATAAATCTGAAAGTGCTTGACAAAATTTATTGAAGTATTATATTTAAAATTTATCCATGTTTTTCACACCGCATGAAGTACAGATAATTTTACTAGTTCTATTTAAAATAAGCTCGTCTAGGATACACCATGTTACAGTTTTTTTCCAATGAACTGAACTTATTTTTGATGACATAAGTGGATCCAATTAAAAGCATCAAAAAGAAGCAAAGAGTACATGACGATTGGAATGAGGAATTTCCGTTTACACAAGTGGTGGATGATAGCTATTAGCAAAAGAAAATATGTTTATGTGCTCTTATTCTTTTGGGCTGGGAGTGGAGTTGGCATATGATTTTAGATAGCGTCAACATCAATAAACTGTAGTTTCTGATGTCAAAATCACATTGTTTTTGGTTGTATGTTATGATATCAACTGCTCTCTATTGTTGTTTTTTTCTGATGTTTTCGAGCTGAAATTAATTGGTTAACAATTTTGCAGGTCAGCTGCTTCGGTGATGACAAGGAATCTGATACCGGGGACTATTGGAGGTAAGGCTGGATCAGTCTTTGGACACAATCTGACATGTGCTGCCTTCTTGGCTTTTTAGTAACCATCAGCTCTTTGTTTGATATGTTTCTTCTTTCTCCCCTTGGCAGACTTGAAATTGAGGGCAGTGGGAAAACTTGGAGGCAAGACCAAAGAATCAGGCTTCAACATGTGGACACTGGTGGTTATCTCCACAGTCATGACAAGAAATACACCCGAATTGCTGGAGGTCAGCAAGAGGTGAGCTTAAGATTGTATTGATTCCAAATATAATAGTTATCCCATCTTCTGCTACCTTGGTAGCCTTAAAATCTCCATCTATGCATGTTGCAGGTTTGCGGTGTTAAAGAAAAACGTCCAGATAATGTCTGGTTGGCAGCAGAGGGTGTCTACTTCCCAGTTACTGAAAAAAGCAAGTAAAGATTGTTGATAACAGCATGTTAGCTGAATTTTATCTGTAGAGACAGATTAGTTACTAGTGTACCAAACCTTTTCTAGTACTTTGAGCTGTTGTTAGCATTTTCACTGTTGCAAATGGTAACAATTCTTCGCTGCTCGGTTTCCTTGTTACTTCCCTCAGTTGAGGATGATTCTGGATCAATTATAAAGAAATAGTTAAAATGTTAGCCTCATCTTCTAATTTGATAGCACTTCTGAATCAGTGTTATATTGTAGTTATATTAGTTTCCATATTAAGAATAAAGCTTGCATTGCTTATGTCATGGAATGTAATTCTGATAACTGGGATATTATAATGCAACAAGATCATAAACATGACATATTCCATTACTGTTGTGCTAACAACACACACATAAAAACACGTAATTTAGCATGAACGGAGGATTCTATTATAAACAATCTTTCTTCTTTTAAAAAAAAATTAGATAAAGTATGAATGCATTTAATCTTTTTTTGAATCTCATTTTATAGGACTATATCGAGTATATTGTTATTAAATAATTTATCTTTCGATAAAAAATAAAAATATAACAAGTTTAAGAAGATTATGAGGTGTTGTGCCTTGCTATTTTATCATCCATGAGTCACAATTGACTAGTACAATACATCGTTTCTAACCCATGAGGACAAGACTCGCGTTGCCTACTAATTGAATTTCCAAAATTGCTAATTTTTGGAGATATTTATATGCTCTTAATAATTTTGATTACTCTTTCTTTTTCCTAAATTATTTTTTATTCTAATCATGTAGACAATTCATATGCAGTTTATATGATGTGTCGCAAAGGAACACCGAACATGCAATGCACCTCTTCTGGGGAACACATTGATATACCTTCTTTATTAGGTAAAATATCAGTTATTTTGTAACAAAATAAAAATAAAAGAAACTCATTTATTTTAAAATAGAAAAAGTACTTTTAAATCTTTTCCTTAAATGATTTTGCTAAAAATTCATTAAATAGCCCTCGATGTATGGTGAAGAATGCGATAACATTCGGAATTTTTTTTACTATTTTTATGGATTATCGAATTGTGATTAATTATTATTATTACGACGCATGTTTATTTTTAGTAAAATCCACACATTTCACCCCTTTTCTCTTTCTCCTACATAAAACCACATTCCCCACTCTTCATCCCTCGGAAAACCCAAAAACATTTCGTAGTCCAAAAAAGTCCTAAAAAAAAATAAAAAAAATAAAACAAAAAAAACCCTCAACCCCCCCCCCCCCCCCCAAGAAAAATAAAAGGACCATTAAAACTACCAGTCAAAAAATTGTCCTTCAATTTTTTATATTCCACAGAATATTCTAGAAATAGAAAATAACTAAATTAGTCCGAAAAATATTTATTATATATTTGTAGCTTTGGAGTTGTGAGGAGGTGGACAAGAAGGGAGGGCCCCATCTCTTTTTCTCCCTCTAGAGTGTAGCATTAAAAAAAAAACAAAAAAAAAAAGCAAAAAACAAAAAAAAATCCAAAAACAAAAAGAAAGTTTTTTGATTGTGCCCTAAAAGTTCATATTCTTATCCTTCTTCGCCGCCTCATTTTGTTTCTGTTCAAACCCTAATATTTCAAGTCGATTTATCAACGCTGATTAATGTTTCGGAGTTGTTGGATCCGTTTCAATCATCGATTCATGGTTGAAAGTTTGAATTTTTATTCATATTGAAAGGTAAATTTCGAAGATTTGATGGTTGTATGGTTGTTTTAGTTGAATTTTTATTGATTTCGTTGGGCTGATTCAGTTCATTTTCACCTCATTTTGCAGATCTGATTTTGATTAGAGGGATTCGAAGAGATCCGTTTGTATTCATTCCGGCGATTCAACATTTGTTTGATCGGAATTGGTGAAGATAGATTTTTCATTTGATTGAACGTACTTTTTTTTGGCAAAAGCGAAAATGTCGATTTTGCCAAAAACTGATTCAATCCACATTCGAGAGGTTTGGTTTGACAATCTGGAGGAAGAGTTCGCATTGATGCGTGAAATAGTCGATGATTTTCCGTTTGTTGCCATGGATACGGAGTTTCCCGGAGTGGTAATCCGGCCGGTCGGGAATTTTAAGAACAGCAACGATTACCATTACCAAACGCTCAAGGATAACGTGGATATGTTGAAGTTGATTCAGTTAGGGCTGACCTTTTCAGATGAGAATGGCAATTTGCCTAAGTGTGGAACCGACAAATACTGTATTTGGCAATTCAATTTCCGTGAATTCAACCCTAACGAGGATGTTTTTGCGAATGATTCAATTGAGTTGTTGCGCCAAAGCGGCATTGATTTCAAGATGAACAATGAAAAAGGTATTGATGCCAAACACTTTGCAGAGCTTTTGATGTCGTCAGGGATTGTGCTGAACGATAGTGTTTCTTGGGTTACTTTTCACAGTGGGTATGATTTTGGATACCTCTTGAAGGTTTTGACTTGCCAGGATTTGCCTGAAACACAAGCAGGTTTCTTTACCTTGATCAATGTGTACTTTCCTGTCATTTTCGACATCAAGCACTTGATGAAGTTCTGCAACAGCCTTCATGGTGGGTTGAACAAGCTCGCCGAGCTGTTGGAGGTTGAGAGGGTTGGTATTTGTCATCAGGCGGGTTCAGATAGCTTGCTCACTGCTTGTACATTTAGGAAGTTGAAAGAAAACTTCTTTAGCGGTTCACTGGACAAGTATGCCGGTGTCTTGTATGGTCTAGGTGTTGAAAATGGGCAGAGTACCCATTAAAGAAAAAATATAAAAGAAAAAAAAAACTTAAAAGGATAGATGTTTATTACTTGTGTGATGTAAGGATCCACAATTCCGATGTGTACTTTTGGTAAAAAAATTGTGGTTATTTATAATATCCACCTTAATTTGGTTTGATACAACTCTTTCTTCATCCTTATTGTTTTGGTGTTACTGCTCATTGTTTTGCTCCAGGATGAGAAAGGTATCATTGCTGAAGCTTCATATGTAGGCATTAGCTTGTAGCTTCCAGGTTTGTTCTGATTCTTTTCCTCCGTTTTCTCATTCAGCTATCGGGGGAAGCATATGCTAGGATAGAATTGTTGTACATCAAGAAATAGTTTCGTGCTCTTTTGACATGTTTGATTGGAGTTGAAAACAAATGGTGCTTCTATGATTGTCATCCTCACCCGTGGAAAGAAATGATTATCCTTAATCAAGGTTTTCTGGTCTAACTAAACGTAGGTTACAACATTATTTACAACTCATATGAGGCTTATGTTTAGTTACTATGTTTTTGGGATTATCTCTAGCCATGTACTCTTCAAAGGATTTTCCCCAATTTTAGCAAAGAATGAAAAGAGAGATGAGGAGAGCCTCTGGATAACCTCTTCCCTTTACTTAATTGGAGCTAGTTGCAGTTTAGAACTATAAACCTTGTTCATACTGACATCTTATTGTTTTAGCATGTGTACTTAACACTACTGCCATTTACTTGTCCTGTATATGACATATAGAGGTGGTTGGCATTTTGCATCACTCTGGAAGAACGAGAATCTCTGTTTTCTGACTACTGCCATGCCTTGCATTATTGGTTTTCCTTTTTCCTTGTACTGGTTGTGGAATGATTCTATGTTGGGGGAGGATCTGGGCTCACTGAGCTATGGCTGTTATATTTTTGTTGTAGTTTTTTGTTTGACCTGTTATGAGATAACTCTCGGTTCGCCATAGTTGTCCTCTGTTGTGATTTAATAGTTCTTGTTAGAATAGGATTGTGTATACCTAACAATTCTAATTCACAGTTACTTCAGATTAAGGAAGTTTGTTGAGCGGCTGATATATTCTCTTGAAAGCTCAGTTGATTCTGATGATATTTTTCTGGACTCTCTGCTATAAAGCTTCAAATGAATTTGGTTGTTGGAGCTTGAATTAATAGTGTGAGTTTTAGGTAAACATTGAATTAAGAGTAAGGTAAAAGAAGAGAAGATGTGGAAAGAAGATCTGTGAACTTGTTGTTGAAAAATAGAGGACATGACCTATATGTTGCTGGTTTGAAAAAGCATCATGGTAAAAATTTGGTTTTCTAGTTTTGTATTATAGCATGTAACTGACATGTCTGATCTTGTGAATCAAAAGATGCCAGTACTTGCTGCCATGTGTGTTTAATCTGTTTCTGCGCAAGCTTGTCATTCAAGTCTTTGTGAACTGCAAACTTTACAGTTGTAATTTATTTCTGATGTTCCAACTTGGGTCGATTAACGAAAGCGCAAATACTTATTACCCTATTGATATAAGATATTTGCCTCAGATCCAAAAAGTTGGTTTACTTTCTGATATTATGTTTGGAGCTGATCCACTGTTGAACTTTTTTGGATAAAGCTGAAGCAAATACTTGGAGAAGGATTTGACATTGGAAGAGCCAATATCTCAAAAGATTTCGTTTGGGCTCTATGCTTTGTTTAGTCTGTAATCATTGTTGACCAGTAGAGTGATGATTAGGAGGCTAGAAAACATTTCTTATTACATGTTTTGGATGCATGGTTATTTTAACCTTTGTTGTGAATCGCGTCTGCTTAATAACAGAATGGTTCTGTTTGCTTGCCTACAAATGACTGGTCCATTCATCAGATATGTAGTGCTCAAGTTTTGGTTTCATAGACAGACAGAAATATTGAAAGTGAATACTTCATAGTTCATATGGTGCCGCTTAAGCATAGGAACTTGTTGGAAATAAATCCCTTCTCCCATCCCAGGGACTCGACCTTCTGTTTGCGTTATTATACATAAACATTGAGTTTGTGCGGGAACAACAGACTTAATTATTTGAGGGCAAGATCCTGTTGGCTTGTTTGGTTTATGGCATATTTTCTGTGAAGTTGATGATGCGCAGAACTTTTGGACGGCGAAAAGCGATAAAAGACGACAAGGCGAGGCGGACGCGCTTGCCTTTTTGAAGTGCGGCACCATTTAATATAAAAAAATTAAAATATTTAATATGCATATGTAAACAATCAATCGTATACTAAAAGCCTAGAACTTGAAAGAGAAACAAAGAACGAAAGTCAAAACAAAGGTAAAAGTGACTGTAGAAGAAAAGAAGAAATCAAAACAAAGGTAAAAGTGACTGTAGAAGAAAAGAAGAAATATGTAGAGGTTAGACTTTGGAGTCGCCGGAAAATCCTGGCTAGTCGCCGGAGGAGTCTAGTCAAAAATTCTAAAATTACCTTTTAATTTTTAAAATTCTAAATTGATCGCCTTTTTTTTAAGGAAATACAAAAGGCGACATTTTTCTAGCCTTTTTCGCCTTTTGTTGGCATAGCGTCGCCTTTTGAAGATTGCGTTGCCACGAAGCAGTCGCCTTTTGAAGATTGCCTTGCCACAAAGCTAAAAGGCGATGAAGGGTCGTCTCGCCTCTCGCCAATCGCCTTTCACAACACTAATGATGTGTGATCCAAATAGTAATTTTATTGGCTGGAACAATCTCTTGGCGGTGTTCTATATTGTTACTATCCATGGCTTGGCTTTTCTGTGAGTGGCATGTACAGTAAAATACTGTCAGCATAGCCAAAAGGTTGACCAGTTCTATTGAAGAATACTCTGATTAAGTCTTTCCTCTTGTGGCTGTGTGGTTGGAATTAGTAATGGCCAAAATAGCCAAGAATAGTGAGGTCACACAAATGACAGCACAATCCTTAAGAAGAGGGTTTTTTAGGTTTTTTTTACATCTTTTTCTTCATTTGGTACGTGGATGAGTGCTCTCTCACCCTTCGAAGTAGGGCATGGACAAAATTGCAAACAATAAGATGAAAAGCCCAAGTGAAACCTGCATACAATTTCATCTTAAACAACTAAGCAAGCCATGCTGTAGAATTTATATAGAGTCGTCCAAGTTATAGATGCTTGGTGTTGGACCACGTATTGTCTGAAGGACAAGGGAAGAAAAACTAATTGCATGACACAATTTAAAATAAAATAGGAAGGCCATCAAACGCAGTACCAATCCCAATGGCTTATCTTAGACGATAGTCTTATTTTTGACTGCAAAGTCTCCACAGAGAAGGCGAGAGGAATGATCTACATAGAGTCGGACATACATGGTTTTACAAGCATCTTTAAAAACATATAGGGGCTACCCCAACCAGTTAAATACAAAAACAACCAGCTATCTCTTGCGTTTTTGTGCCTTCACTTGCTTGAAAATGTAACTGATTACTTCCTTCAGTGTGGCCTTCCTTCCTTCCTTGAAATTCCATAGCTCAGGAATCGCGTACCTACCGCTAGGATTGTATTCCTCTATCTCCTTCAGAGCTATGGTCACCGCATCATAAATTTCATCCCCAAATTCCTGCTTTAGCTTTCCCAGTTCTTCATCATTCTCATCTATCACTCTCTGCATTTGCAGACAAATGGTCACTCTTCAAGCTGTCAATATGACATGCATATGCTTCGATCTTTTGCTTTGTAATTGTTGTAAAGCAGTTAATTATGGTGCTGAAGTGCAAAATTAGTAAAGTTCAAGTGCACAAGCAATTTAACCCTCTAGTTATTTTGAGCTGTGGAGATAACCCTAAACTATTCAAACTTGTAATTGTAACATTTCTATTATTAGATTACATAAATGTTACTGTTGTAACAAAATCACATTGATGACTGCAAATGTGAATTTGAGAGGGGCGATATACCTATTTTGAGAAGGGAAAACTATAAGGAGAATTCTCAACATAATTCTTCCCAAAATTTAAAAGACGCAGATACAATACAATTCTACTTGGGGATAACCTTGTGTCATTAATCTTGGACTAGGGAGAAGAAAAGTTGAAATAGAGCTGTCAACTACATAATGAAGGAAACAACTTTTCCTGTGTGTGACAGACCATAAGGTTAGGGTATCAGGTCACAGCAGGGGAAAATGTGGAAGAGATCCACTGTGACCCTTGTCCAGAGGGGCTTGCAGGGTGTGCTTCGCTCGTACATAGAAAAAGGCTAAATTGCTAATCTATCTAACGTTTAAGGAGAAGCAGATCACTTCGTCCTTTAATGAAGCTTGTCCACATTGACCAGATGCAAATAAAACATAGAAAAAGAAACAGGATGGATAATCTTGGAAGCTAAGTCCCAACTCGTAAGTCCTTGACCTTAGACTCTTAAGAGTCGTTTGGTGTGAGGTCCTGCATTTGGTTGGAGGTATTAGGCAGTCCTAGGTTATTTATCCCACCATTTATATCTCAGTGATGGCGATGGGATAAGTTATCCCATATACATGGTGGAATCTCTTATCCTAGGATAACTTGTTCCCAACCAAACGACCCCTTATATAAATAACTCTTAACAGAAGGTACTAAAGCGGCAGAAAAAGAGATAAACTGAAATAGACTAATCAAAGAACAAACCTCCACATTCGACTC
This sequence comes from Solanum habrochaites, assembly GCA_027704765.1. NCBI lineage: Eukaryota > Viridiplantae > Streptophyta > Magnoliopsida > Solanales > Solanaceae > Solanum > Solanum habrochaites. The sequence continues at coordinate 62,935,271 of JAKWJA010002491.1, forward strand.
ATCAATCATGATTGTTTTAAAGGGATGCCAGTCAGGATCTTTTATTTTTTCCTGCCACAGAGAGAGAAGTTCTACAGCCTTGATTTCAGCTTCCTGATTCGGGAACTTCTGCTTCAGTGCATTCTGGAAGGCCTTTGAATCAATTTCCCCCATTCTTTTTATCCCAATATGGGCTCGCGCACTGCTCAATACTTCAATCAATCCCTAAAGAGAGGATTATTGCAAATAACGCAGGATAATAAGAAATACAATGTTACAACTTTAAACAACATCACCATCAAATGCTTGTATGGATTCAACAAGGTTTAGACTACATTAAGTAATTCAAAATCTTTTTGATACCGGATATCATACCTCTTTTAATGTGCGCCGTGCATCTTGCAACTCATCATTACTTTGGCGCTCTTTCAACAGGAGAGTCTGGTTTAGGGACTCCATACCATCCATCTCCTCCATTTTATCTTTCAGCTCCTCGTTCATCTCTTTAATCTTATTCTGTACAGCTGCATCGTCATTGCCTCCAAGGTGTTTCATAACTTCTAGTTTTCCTTTAAGTTCTGCTATTTCCATTTCCAGTTTTTGCTTGGCATCAATGTCCCTCTCTAGCTCAAGAATCTTTTTCAAGGCCTCCTCCTTCTCCCTCTGGATATTTAACATCAACATGAGTAAAAGCTTTGTGCTAACAACAATGGCAGAAACCCCAACATGCAGGTTTTGCAAGAATCAATTGCAGAAATATCCTTGCACAAACATAAATACACACCCGCACAGAGAGAGAGAGAGAGAGAGAGTGAGTAGCAGGAGAAGGAACATGATTATGAATGACACCTTTTGTTCTTCAACCAGTCTCAAGACATTCTCATCAGCTTTTCTTTGTTCCACAGAGGCCATTTGAAGTGCTGAATTTCTCACATCATTCTAAATCAACAAAATAAAGTTCAACACATAGTAGTTGAAAGAGTTAGCTTTAAGGGATCATGATAAGAGATAAATATTTATATATAATTTTAACTTATGCTGGAATTTGGTACCTGTTTCTTCTCCTCATCAAGCTTTTGCTTTTCTCGCTCAGTTAAGGCTTCACGTTTATTCAGTTCTCTGACCCAAGAATCAAGCTTCTTCTTCTTGCTCTCCAGCTCTATGCTTAACATTTCTTGCTCCATCAGGACCTTCTGTACATGCTCACGTGCAAGGCGTTGCATCTTCCGTGATTCTGTATCAAAATACACTTAAGTTATACTTTAGAAACTAGTGGAACTTTCTATTAGCTGATGAATATCCAAAAAAGGAGCTCTTCAGCTTGTGATCTTTGTCAATCAAGGATCTAGTGACACCTTACTAGTTCTAACAGCAAATGTAAGATGCATAAAGTTAGTTACATATTTAATAAAACTATTTTAAAGAGACAAGCTCTACTGAATCCCTTCGTCCAAGTAACAAATGAAACAAGCTAATTATAGAGTAGATGAAACAGAACTGGCACTTTACAATGTCAAGTCTAAACATTTTACCTATCAGACACATAAAGACACATGGCAGGGACATCAGATAATAAATATAAATTTCACACATTATCTGCAGACCAGACAGAATAATAAAAAATAAAAAAAAGTTTGCAACTAAAAAACCTTCAAAAAAAGAACGGTGTAGCATGTCTTTCTCCGCGAGCATCTGACGAAGAGACAGTGTATTCAAATTGAATTTTGTCTGCAGCTCATCCAGATTTTCATTTTTCATGTCAATTTCATTGGCTAGATTTGCTACAACTTTCTTTCTACCCTGTGTTTCTTCTTTCATAAGGTCCGAGATAGTCTTCAGCTCCCCTGTCTCTCGCAGATATTCGCCTAAAGCCCCTTCTGCTTTATAATCATCTTCTCGAGCAACCCACCCATATAAATTTGGACCAGGGCAATTTCTAAGGGATTTCCATTCTTGTTTGCTGCAGTGAGAGGCTTCGAAAGACTTCTCAAATTCCATCGCACCCTTAAAACCAGTCCAATTACTATTAAATCTCACAATAGCTTCGGAGACTCTGGCTTGGTTATCACAGAAAAGCTTAACTTCCAAAGGCATATACATGGAAAACTTTTTTAACCAATACTCCTTGTCATCTGGAGATCTTCCATTTGCTGTTTCCTTTGATACATTAACGAAAATCCCAGTCCAAGGCCAAAAGAACAGTTTATCTTTTTCAGCTTCTGAATGCTCTGGAGTCACAGCACGTTTAGGTATTGGCTCAGCCTCATTCACTAGGTCTGTTTCCAGATATTTTGCAAGTGCTAAATGGTTTGCCTTCTGCTTAGCACTTCGGTTAGCTGAACCCTTGCCAACCCCTGTAGCATGTTGAAGAAGGTCTTTGTACTTGTAGTCTTGCTTTTTCTTCCCTGCACAGAAGGGACATCTAAGGGACCCATTTGGACCCTTAACTTTCAGTTTTCCCGTTCTTAATTCTTCATAAGGCTTCTCTTTAAACTCAAAAATTTCAGAGTCACTCAAGTCTGATTCTTCGCCTGAACTGCTACTCATCTGGATTTGTTAAAAAATCAAGAGTAAATTCTAAACATTGTACATAATTGATAATACAAACAAATATCAAGGTAAATCAAGAAAAATTTTAAACAAACAATTTAATGGAATTGAATCATAGCCGAAGATGTTAACAATAGCCTACAGCACATGTAAAAGCAGTTAACACACAGAACTACGACGCAAGCAACTAAGAGAACTTGAATTATAGCCGAGTATGGTACAGACAGCATGCTTACATCAGTTAATATAGAAGCTTTAGAACAAGCAGCTTAACGAAGTTGAATCAAAGCTGAAGATGTTATAAGTAGCCTACAACACAGGATCAGTTATATAAAGAAACTGCCCGCAACAAAGTACAAAACTAAAGTGTTTGTCAGCTGAAAGAGGGAAATCACTAACTTTAAATGAAACAATACCATTGAAATACACCATTTACATGAATATAAAAGGGTGTTTTGGTTGACACAGTATATTTTCACCTCAATTCACAAGACCTACCACTTGTAATAAATGTAGACTCAAGAAAAATATTAGAGGAAGGGATTATAATGTTTCAACTAAAACCTATCATTTTCCTCAAGTTAATAAATGAATCTTCAGAGGGAAGTTATAACAACAACAAATAATCCAGTGTAATCCCACTAGTAGAGTATGGAAAGGGTAGAGTATACCCATGGGTAAAAGCTACCAAAGGATGAAAACCACCATATCTTAATAACAGTGCCCAAAGAAATTGATTTATAAAAGCTTGCTATCGAAACCCTCATTGAATCTCCTCCTCCTTGTTATTCAAGGTTCTAGAGAGAGAATATTTTGAGAATATGAACTTTGGGGAAATGATACGGGTTTTGGAATATATGACTTAGTTGGGAGAGTTTTAGAGTTAAAAAGAATTATATAGTGACCCTAGGCTTAGGCAAAAGGACCTCACTTAAATTGGATTAAAACCGGACAAGACCACTTAGCCCTCAACTTATACTGATCTTCCCAGGGACCATGTGACCTTATCTATACCTTTGAGAAGGTGATGAGTTGTTTCCAAAAGACACTTGGCCAAAAAAAATACAGTTAAAAAGAGGCAATAACTCCAAACAGAAACAAGAGCAAGATAATAAGATACCGAGGCAAAACAACAAGAGGAGGATAGAGTGTACGTAGACTTCAAACCTACCTCGTGGGGTTAGAGAGGTTGTTATCGAGAGAAACTTGTTTCCTCATGTGTGCAAGGCATTAAAAATTGACTCTAAATTATTTTTATGTGGTGGTTAGTTCTAAAATATGAGTGCAATAAGTGGATACTGAGAGTCTATGTCGCTTTGGAACCAATTTCCTGAATGAACCATCTCTGACCACTTTAAGTACACTATTTTCGATTACTCCAATTTGAAATTCCTAACAGTAGTCAACTATTTTAAAGTATGAATCAACAATTTTATTTAGTAATCAATGAAAACCAACACTAGAAGCTGAAACTCAAAGCTATCTGTGAAAACCATCGCAAGGAGATCCAGAGTCCAAACACACACACAAAAAAAAAGGAAGCAAAATCACATTTCAGATGTAAGTGCCGAGTACCAGCGCAGCTCCGATTAAGCCTAAATTCATAAAACCTATCGTAAATACTGCAAAACCCTAACCCTAAACCCACAGAACTAAGGACAACAAAGGCATTAAAAATCTTGTAGACAACAAAAATAACAAGTTCCAGCGCAAAAAAGAGATGAAAATCGAAATTACAACAACAAACTGGAGAAACAATAGACCATTTCTGCGTTCTAATACCTCTTCGAAAAGGATCGATGAACTTGAATCAGAGAAATCTGAGCTCTAACAACAAAATGCAGGCAGGCGACGGCGACGATGTTAGGAATTTCGATGGGGTTCCAATTTTATGAGTAGAGAAAGGAAAAACCTAAGGGTGAAAAGAAGAGGGTCTCTGCAGTACACTCAGATGGAGTAGCGTATGGATGCCACGTGTAGAAGGACAAAATTAAAGGGGTTGGATCTTTTTCATTTTGACACTTGAACCCTCAAGTTTATTTCAGTTAAATCTTTGTCCCATATCAAAATATTTTATTTGGGCCATCTTTTTAACTAAAATACTCTATATAAAATAGAGTGCGTATACTTTGGGGAGAAAATTACGTGAAATGACAAATTCCTAAAGTATATTATGTAATATAATTACGGTTTCAATATTTTTAATTCATGGCTATAGTTTTGCAAAAATTTTGTTGTTCAGTTTTGTTATTGTATAGCTGTAGGATTTGCATAATTTTGTCTTTGACTACGTAGATTTAAAATTTTTATTATTCGGTCACAAATTGTATATACAGAATTTTATATTTGTTCCCCCTAAATATTCGTATAGGATTTATTGAAAAAACACAATAAATTATCATGTTTATATATTCAGAAGCAAAATATACAAACAAGCGAAACATAGAAAATAGAATATATCCTAAGCGGAATGACTTGGGCTACCTATTGTTAGAATGAGAAAATTTCGGAAACAACAAACATAATAGACATATAAGGCCCTACAACTATAGTTTTGATAATTGCACTTTATAGCTATAGTTTTGTTTGCTATAGAGATTGCGGTTTGTATGTTTTTGCCCGTTTGTATGTTTCGCTTGCAAATACAATAGGGTAAGTATATATATATTTTAGATTTTTTTCAAAGTTACATTTGTATATTCGTTTGTTGATATATAAACAATATAATTTATCATGATTTTTCATAACGTTTAGGCATGTAGCTTCTTTGAAGATAGGGCATTTTCATAAACTCTGAAATCGTACTCGAGGAGCTTACATCAGGAAACTCCTAAGCTTTTTGAGTTATACAAATTAGGTAAAAAGCAAAAATCGAAAAAATTATAATTGCAAATTATAATTTTCTTAAATTATAGCTATAATACATAATATAGGTTTAATTTTGCTACTCTCCATATTTTTCCTTATTTCTAATCCATTTCCCATTTTCAAAGCATTGATTAAAAATTGGAAATGTTGCTTTGGAGTTGAAATATTGGGCCTTTTAATTAGGCAGCCAAGAAAAATGGGCTTTTAATTGTTGGTTAGTGGACTTGGAATCACTATAAGTGGACTAGCCCAGTTTGAGACTTGGTGCCTACTTTGCAGTTTTGTGTTTGTCCTTTTCATAATGATAATGGAGAGAGAATAACTTCTAAATGTAGCAATAAGGGTTGTGGATCGATAATATTCATTTATTTTTAATTAGAGGTTTTGAGTTTAAGTTCTTCTGAATATAGTGTTGCCTTTAATGGGAGCATTTTGCCTTTCAATAAGAGATTTTTCAGCGCAAATTCGAATTTAATTAAATTCCAATAAAATATCAAGCACTAGATATGAAATCAAAAATTATAATTACTCCCGCCGTCCGATATTGTATGTAATGATTTTTATTTTTAGAGTCAAACTATAAAAGTTTTGACTAACATTTTAAGATGAATTTTTTCATCATACTAATATGCAAAAAATTGCAATTTATAGTACTTTTCAAATAATTTTAGAATATCTAATTTTTTTTAGCATGTCGAATTTATGTGATTTAATTTAAGTTTAAAAATTAATTAAATTAATTTTCGAAAAGCACGACATGATAAACAATACTGGACAGAAGAGAAGCTTGAACCTAACGCTTTGGCCCGATATTAGGTACGTAGCGTAAAATAGCATACTACTATAGTCCTACAAACTGCTAATTTTATTCAACTTTGTAGCTAGAACTGATGCTCATTTTATTATTCACTCCAAAAGAAGAATAAAAGAATTATCAACTGTTTAAGTTGTTAAAAGTTGAAAATAGTAATATTCAATTGTGGATTCCAAGACGGATTTAAACGTAACATATAAGTTCACATAAATTTAATAACTTTGATTTAAATTAACGGGTTCAATATTTAAAAATTTATTCAAATATCAGTTTAAATATGAGTTATCTTTTTAGATTAACTTGAGATAACTATACAAAACAATAAATTTCAAATTTTAACTAAGTTTCTAAGTCCAATCAAAACTTCAAACTCCGTCTACCGAAAGAAATATTATTGAAGAGAACTATTACCACTCTACTCTATTCATGTAAGAAAAGTATTCTTGCTGTTTTCCATGTGAAAAAAAAAGCAGGTCTATACTCTATATACCTAAAATTCTATACCAGACAAGAATTATAAATTAGAAGGACCTTTACATTTGAAATGACATTTCTCTTAATATAGAAATTTTATTTTTTTTCCCCATCTTACTTCTAAATTCTTTTGCTTTTGATTTTTTTTTAAAAAAAGAACAACGAAACATAGAGGTATAAGAACCATTCATATCTCATCAAGCATGGGAGCATTTGTTCTTTACCTTGAGTTTTATTCCTCAAATCAGTAATAAGTCTTTTCAATGTCATTTCATTTCACCCAACTCCGTCCATGCAAAGTCATTTCAAGTCCACATAAAAAAAAGAGGGTTACAATAAGCTGACAATCAACATAAATTTTACACTCATACCTAATGTGATGAAGATATACAATAAACTTAAGTAAAAGTAAAATTTTCTATAATCGACCTTACTTATTTAGTTGAGATTGAGACATAACTATTTTTTGTTTGTTTGTATATATATTCTCCGTATGTATCGTAAGTTTCTATTACTTGCCTATACGATTCTGCACATCTTTAATTAGGCATTTGCTACACATATAGAGAGTAATTTTCCTAGATAGTCAATTATGTTTGGGAAATTATATAGGAATATCACTTATGTTTGTTTTACGATGATAATTCACTTAACTTTCGTTATTTTTCTCAAATTATACTTGACACAAAAAAATATATTATCTCTCTCCTATGTCATGTCACATTATTTATTTAGTTATTATAAAAAAAATACTTTAAACCTATTTAAACGTTAGGTTGCAATAATTTTTTAAGAAAATATGATTTTCTATTTATGTTTTTTGAAAATATTTATTTTTTAGATACATAAAGATAAATTTTTAAAATGAATGAATTTTTTTTTACCCCATTTCTACAACTAATTACTAATGAAATGTTTTAACTAGTTTTTTGATAATAATTTTTTAATGATAATTATTATTTTTTACCACAAGTTTTTCAATTTATTTTTCAAATAATAATTATAATTTTTTTATGGTGCACTTTTCTTCTCCTATTTAGATAAATATTTCTACATTTCATTTGTTAGAGCATTCCCTAAAATGACTGAAAGTGTGACAAATATAAATAGACATTACAGTTTTTTTATAAAATAATTCAATTTTTCAGTTTTATTTTTTAACCTTAAAAATTGAAGCATTTAAAAATCTTTCATTTTTCCGTAATAGCCATTACTGTTTTTATTTTTTAAAAAATAGTTCAAGTTCATTTTTTTCCTTCAAAATTAAAATTAGAAGCATTTAAAAATCATCCATTTTTTGTTGTTACAGTTTTTTTTTAACGAAAGAATTTTCTATTTAAAGTAGTTATATTAAAATTCCTGTTTTTTTTAATTGTATTTTTAAAACATATTTAAAATGTTTTTTGAAAAATTAAAATTCTTGAATATTTGTGGTGCTGACATGTGTCACTTTTTATTTTTCCTATTAAATATAGGTAGATTTTTTTAAAAAAATAGACAAACCCGCATATTATACCCAATAAAAAATTATATTAAAAATCGTAATATGAGCTCCTCCGATTCTTCAAAAAATATGTGGTTCATCCATTTCTTTAAAGAATTAAAAAAATATTAATAATAGTTTTAAAAAAATATGACATGACACCCTAGTAGCAAAAAAATAATATATTTTTTTGTGTTAAGTATATTTTAAGGATAATAGATAAAGTTAAGTGATACTATAGTCCTAAAACAAACATAAATAATATTCTTAAATAATTTCTCAAACATGAATGACACATTCATTCTCATTATTATTTTTTATTATCTATATAAAAAAACATTGATCCACTATTATATTGCTATTAACATATGACAAGTTAATTCTTTTATATTCTTTTGATTAATGATTATGTCAGGAAATTAATAATGCCAACGGTTGTTTTTTTTTTTACTGGAGTTGTCACTCTTTAAATGGTGGATGCAATGAGAAATGAGAACCACAAAATTGTAGGGAAAAAGAGAAGAAATAGTATTATAAAATAAAGGAGGAGAATAATTAAGAAAGACTTAAAAGACAAACGTATTACTCCTCCGTTCGTTATTATTTGTCATAATTTCTAATTTTAGAGTTAAACTATAAAAATTTTGACTAACATTTTAATATATATTTTCTCATCATATTAATATGCAAAAAATTGTAATTTATAGTACTTTTCATATAGGTTTAAAATATTTAATTTTTTTATTCAAATATCGAATTAATATAATCTAATATACGTTTAAAAATTAATCAAATTAACTTTTGATAAGCGTAATAGGATAAATAATTTCGAACGAACGAAATATTGTACTCGATCATTGTGATTACTTACGTATGTTGTTGATTGAGGGAATATATACACTTCATTACCAAAGATTCCTGGCATTATTAACGTTTAATTTAATATATTGTTTTCCACTGAAAATTACACTCAAACTAAAGCTTTTATACATTTAGTACAAATTCCCAAGTCAATGGCGGAGCCACATATATATAATAAAGGAGATCTCCTACATTGCGCAATACACGTAGGACTCATCTAGTACATAAAAGTATCATATAGGACGAATGTGTTCATGTGCTCAGTTTTATATAAATTTACGTGTCTACTTGTGCATATCCTAAGTTAAATATCATAATTATCAACTGACGTCAAATTAAAGGTTATGTTTATGCATTATGTCATTAAAAAAAATAAGTTGAAAAATTATACGATGCAAATAAAATAAAAGAGATATTTGAATTTTCTTGATGGATAGCGATTTTTATCAAGTATTTTTCATGAACTAGCTATTACTCCATACGATATACCTTTGTCAAATATTTAAGAATTTCTGTAAAAATATTTGATTATTGAGAATTTATATGTTTGACTTACTATTCACGTATGCATACAAATATAAGAAAGGCAAAGTGGAAGGCATAGAGATCCCACCAATATTGAAATGCATGCATTATTGGCGCTTTATTATATTGTTGCCATTATTATTGCCTTTGATTTTGAAATACAATACGCCAAGGATTAAGAGGTAACACATTTGTATGAAACAAAAATATCTATTCTCACCCTTCCTATTTCTTTTCAATGTCTTTCACTTATCCTTTTATCTTCTATCATCTGTCTCTTCACCATTAATGCTGTAAATTTCTATTTCTAGCTAGTCATATGTTCAAACTTTGATGAACACATGATAGGTATTTAGTGAAATTAATTAGTCGGGTTGAATGAGCTAGCTAGTCTTGTTCCCATATATAGTTATAAGATTTTTATTTTTTTAATTATTTATAGTTCTTTTTCTAATTAGCTTTGGTGAACAAAGTTATTAGTTACTCGTGTGAGTAGAAGATAACAGGTATCTCAACATTTGAGTTGCGTGCAAAAATTAAGTTAGCTCAAATACTAGTGTTATAAGAGAAATTTTTTTTAGTCATCTGTCAAAGTCTTAATGAACAAAGTTATTCTGAATTTATATTGGTCAAAGATAACATGCATGTACTCTATGAAATTAATTAGCCCTGAGATGAAAACAAGTTAATCCGGACACTACAATTATAAACATATACTATAGTTTATTTTTAACCATGCACGTGTCCAAGCCTGTTTGGTGAACAAAGTTATTTGTTATATGTATTATGTATATATGTGTGTTGGTTTAAAATAATAGGTACGCTATATTAAATTAGACCTAATACATATATTGGATCCTAAACTTGGTTTTAAATTTTAATTTTGACCTCCAACTTTTAAAAATGCCACAGCAAGACACTTTAAACTATCAACTTTTGAATAAATAAATAACAAATGTAGATGAAATGGGTGGAACAAAAAATGGACATGTAGGATGACATGTGGTCTATTTGGTTTTTTTTTTTTTTTTTATTTCAACTTTTATACAAGTTAAGTGTTACTTTTGCAAACCAACGTGAGAGCGCATAAATATAATTCGAAACCAAGTTAAAGAGCATATTTATGTATTATTTCATTAAAATAATTAGTTGAGTTGCGCCTAGAAATCATGATTAGAATATAATCTTTTTAAATATATGAATCCATCCACCTTCAAAATAAAGTTGTTATAACCTTATTAATTAAGCACAACATAGAACTTATTCTGTTTAATTATAAACAAATAAAAACGCCATAAAGCATTGATCATCAAGTGCATGCTAAAATCATTGATTTAACAGATGATGGATTCTTCTTATGATCTTCTTTTGCTTTATGATTATGTTTGGAAATTCTTTTTAGTTGCACTTTAATGGTGAAGTACTGAGAGCCACCAAAATCAGAAGAAGAAATATAGCCTACGTTGTTATTGATTTAATTGGGATAAGTTTTGACATTTTCATTAATAAATAAAAGGATTCCTTTGCCTATTATATGCACTTTTAGTACTATATATTTCCAGCTAATCTTTTTTACTAAAAACAGTAGTATACATTTTATTTAGCACGAAACCCATGTGTTTGTGGATCAGTGGATGCCTTTTATCATTCCACTCAAGTTAGAAAATAAAATGGCTTCCAATCTGACTTAATTTTAAAAATTAGCTATGAAAGATAGTTTAAAAATATGTAGAGAGTTTAAACTATCTTTCTATTATCGATATAAAAGACTATTCTCCTTCCTCTCAGTACTCATGGAAATCTAGAATTTGGACAATTTATTATTAACAAGGGGTCAAACAAGATAAATCATGAATTGAATATGTCATTGTTGAGTTTTATTTGTCCTGATTTCTTACCATAAATAGATTTTCCTTTTAGGAAAAGGTTTTGGATTGATTAATCCTTTTCTTGTAGGAAAAAGTTTAGAACTCTATAAATAGAGGAATGTTCGTTCTAACTTAATCAGCATTCACAATATAGTATTTAAAGGGCTTTGAGAGTTTGGTGAGGGGGAGAATTTGTGGGAGCACAAGCTTGATACGGTATCACTTGTGGAACCCTCCATGTATTCCGAGAAGTGAATTGGTTTGAGGTTTTTCCCTGCTGTATTGGTACTGACAAAATCTCATATTTATAGGGAATTGCTCATCTCTTTGTGGACGTAGGTAGATTGAACGAACACGTTAAATATGGTATTTTGGTATATTTCTCGTTGTCTTCTTACTCGTGATCTTTCGAGGTTTGCATATTTCTAATCCTAATATAATGTTAAAAAAATGAATATTTCTATTCCAAACGCTAGCTCAAGACGTGACATCCATGATTTGGTATCGACTTTAGGCCCAAACTAACAAAGCCAGAAGTCATAATATATTGAAATGTAGAGAATTCAAAGTGAAAAATTGTCAAATGACTTGTTCCAGCTTAATGAAGCACTTTGAATTGTTAACAAAGACCTCTTTTGATTAAAATTTGTGACTAGAATACTACTCTATATGCATGACAAATAAATATTAGTTTTAGGAATTTTAATTTAGAAGGTTAATAGAGGAATGGACTCATCCACATGTTTTAAAAGTAAATGGAAGGTAGTAGAACAAGGATGGTCGACCTGGTATTGGGATTTTCTTCTTCTTTTCTCCTAACAATCATGACAATATTAATCAAGAATGATTTACTTTATTAAAGGAAGATGATTATATAAATTGATTTTTGCCCACTTCTAAGAAATTCACCTACCATGATTCTTCCCCTCCTGTTTATTTTTTCATCAAAAGATAGCAGCATGGATAACTAAACACCGTGTGTGCAAAGACTTTATTTCAATGACAATAATAACATTTTAGTGTATTCTTATCGACTGTTTTCAATAGACCTTGAACTCAATAGCAAAAATGTATTCCTACGGAGGGAGAGACTAATTTCAATCGATAACTAAACACTGCGTATCCAAACACAAAACTATGTCAATCTTTAAATATCAACCAATTCATGTCCAAACGTCTGCCTGCGTTGTTGCTGGATAAAAATAGTCATCTCCATGATTATATTTGTATAGTTAAATGGATCTTGTGTTCAATAACTAGATCAAGTGGAAACACATGACTGATGTCCAAAGTTTAAATGCTTTGTTCTTTTAAAATTTTTCCAAATACAAAGGATTTTGATTCTTGCCCCACTTTCCACTACCAAAAATCCCACTTTCCTTTACTATCTTTCAATTCTATCCACAAACTCTTTCTCCAAGTCAAACATTCTTCATGGTTAATGATGCAAAATAGAACTATAAATAGTATTCACTGGCCAGGCTCACTGTCAGTATACACAAGGACAAGTAGAGTTAACTCAACTTTGTCTAGCTATTAATACATTGTGAGAGTATTTGTGTAATTCAGCCCCTGACTTCAATTACAAACTCTTATTTCTCCGTCTTAACTTGATAATCTTCGAGAAATAGGCCTTTTTCGAAATTAATCTCATAGGAACAAGTGTTGAGAAATCAGTAGACACGATGGACCCTGAAGAAGGTGTGTCAGCTCCTTCAACACCAGCAACTCCGGGTACTCCTGGTGCTCCTCTCTTTGGTGGATTGATCAAGCATGAGAGGAGAAATGGCAAAAAATCTCTTCTTAAGAGCTGTAAATGCTTCAGTGTTGAACCGTGGGCCTCGGAAGAAGGAACGTTGCCTGCTGTTTCATGCATGTTACCTCCTCCTCCTATTTCATTAGCTAGAAAGGTGAGAAAAGTACAAATAGAGACGATGATTCAGGATTTAAAATATTTTTGTCAAAAATATTGAGTTCAGTTGAACGTGTTAATGCAATGTATAGCTGATATGAAGATTGGTTTTGTATCAGGTGGGAGCAGAGTTTATAGGTACTCTGATACTGATTTTTGCAGGGACAGCCACAGCCATAGTGAACCAGAAGACACAAGGCTCTGAAACATTAATTGGACTGGCAGCCTCGACGGGCCTCGCTGTAATGATTGTGATTCTGTCAACTGGTCACATCTCTGGAGCCCATCTCAACCCTGCTGTGACTATTGGTTTTGCTGCTCTCAAACATTTCCCCTGGAAACATGTATGAATACACACTCTGTACCACTTAGGGCTCATCTGTTACGCACTTAACGGATTGTTTATTTTGCGTGTGTGTTTAATTTTTTTAAACAGGTTCCTGTGTACATTGGAGCACAAATTATAGCATCATTCTGTGCTGCATTCACGTTAAAGGTAGTTTTGCACCCAATAATGGGCGGTGGAGTCACTGTTCCTTCTGGTAGTTATGTTCAAGCTTTTGCCTTGGAATTCATCATCAGCTTCAATCTCATGTTCGTTGTCACTGCCGTGGCCACCGACACTAGAGCTGTAAGCATGATGGTTTCTCTCTTCTTACTAGTCAATTCAAAAATGGTTTGTTTATTTATTCATTTCCGAAATTTACTCACATCGGATATTTAAGCTGAGGGTTGTTTTTCTTGGCAAACTATAGGTAGGAGAGCTTGCGGGAATCGCTGTAGGAGCCACTGTCATGCTTAACATACTAATAGCTGGGTAATGATCTGCAGCTCTTGCTCTGTTTAAGCTGTAGTAGTCATATGGTGTTCATAATCATGTCGTGTAAGACGGAACGATTTTTCATCTCATGGCTCGACCTAAGACTTATGATTTAAGGGTGAAAAAAATCATATCCATTTCTACCATACTCTTTAATTGCACGAAGATCTTCAATCAACATTGAGTAGCTATCCAGCTAAGGGTGAAAAAAATCATATCCCTGAATTCTGAAATGAACATCTATGTACTAACGGGTCGTTTGGTACAAAGATGCATAATTCAGGGATTAATAAACCATAAATTAGTAATGCAGGGATTGATTTTTATCATGTGTTTGGTTTATTATTTCCCACCTAATTTTATGTTTGATTTAACACTCTAGAAAAACTTCTTTCCTACTATACTCTTGGGTTTATTGTGAGATTTTCCATTTCATTTAACTAGTCAATTTGTTAAATACTAAAATATGTAAAAAAATTTGAGGTGTGATTTGCCACCATCCTTAATAGCACAATATATTTCTAATTTTTTATTGATCAAATACATCTTAAATTTAACATAGTTTTAAGACTACTTAAATTGTTCAAAATAGACAAAACTTATTTTTTTTTTAAAAAAAAAACAAATAGTCATGTAGTCATCAACAACATTAAAAAATCAACCAATATAGCATCAAACATGAAGAGGGAAAAAAAATTAGTTGCAATCTTCAAATTTAGGAACGAATTTGGAGAATTCAAAAGAATATTTATAATATCCTAATATAAAAATTAATAAGAAAATATTAAATTACATAAGAAATTTAGGAAAAAGTATTTGGGGATAGTTTAGTAATTTAGGGTCTTATCCAAAGGATTGTTAAATCTTGGATTAGTTATCCATCTCTTTTCTAGGAATTAAATAAGACCTTGTATGAGGTATAACTAATCCATAGATTATGTTAAATAGAGTAACCAAACAATGTTTTTCTTGAACTAAAATATAATCTATGGACTATTTTGATTAATACCTCCTACGAATCAGGTCAGCGTATCCAGCTAATGCATAAAGTAGACAGACACTTTGACAACTTTTTGAAGCACAATTGTTGTATAACAACAATTCAATTCTCAAAATATTTATTCAACAATAATTTCAATACATCTTACACTTGCTACAGCACATGGTGACTCTGTGTAAACAAGATGTGACATAAAATGAATGAAAAATGAAGGAAGTAATACATATACAATAACGAAATAGTGACAGCTTCCGTAGGAATCACTAGTAGCTTGTGAAAGAAAAAAAGAGAGTAGTTTATGGTCTTTCTCACAATTTGTATTTCTTGTGTTTTAGGGAGACAACTGGGGCTTCAATGAATCCAGTGAGAACCCTCGGACCAGCAGTAGCAGTAGGAAACTATAAAGCCATCTGGATCTACCTTACTGCTCCAATTCTTGGCGCTCTCATTGGGGCAGGCGTTTACTCTGCTGTCAAACTGCCTGATGAAGACAGAGACAATCATCCAAAGCCTTCCCTAGAACATAGTTTCAGAAGGTAATTCATCAGTAACACCATCAAACCATCATAATTGCCTATATTTGTAGATGGTGTGCAGTTCTATGAATGTAAAAACACCTGGAAGGCAAGAGTGGGTTGAATAAAACAAAATCTTTCCACTCTCTCCAAATGTACAGATTTTGAGCAAGATATGACTTATCAAAAGAACAGATTAGAGCAAGATATAGTGACGGAGAGAGGAAAGAAAGGAATGAACATTGGCAAGCTGATGCGATGCGTAGAATTGGTGAGTTTTTACTGAATTGTAAAAGAGACCTCTGTATAATGTATTTCAATTCACAGAACTAGTGCCACATGAGTGGAAATTCTTTTTCTTTTACATTTGTCTGAAATCTTGGAGGGGTACGAAATGAAACTGAGAGACTCAATTCATATTTCCGTTTCTCTTAGGAAGCAAGCTAATGAATACGAAAGTATTGTTCATGACTATCAAATGAGAAAGAAATATTGTTCATACATAAAGTACTGCCAAAATTGGCACAAGCAAATCCAGCTTATTGTCATATTAAAACTTTTCTTTTCTCCGATTAGAGTATTGCATAAATGGACTATATAACTCTCTGTATTGAGTTAAACCTTGACTTGAAACTGTTAACGCTGTACACTACTGATTTGGCTATTTATCTTAGGACAACAGACCAAGCAGAAAAAAGATCCAAAGTCCTAATAACTGCAATAACAACTATCCTACTAAGGGTGATATCATATAATAAAGTCATGGATAAGTATGACAATCAATACATATATGATAAAAAAAAATCAATAATAGAAACCAGAAGATTTGTAGTGAAATAGTATCCAATTGTGAAAGCAATATGTTCATATAAAAACTGTCCTAAAAAGAAACTGCTCATGAAGATCCTAACAGAGAAGAACAAAAACAATTCACTCTTTCTGCAACATATTTTGTTTATCTACTTCATATGAATTACTTAGTCATGAGTAAATGGTTAGACATTCTACCCTCTGTTATCGTAGTTTTAATTATTTAATTTAATTTTAAGAGAAAAGGGAACTTTTTCTTGTTCAGAAATTGAAAACATATATATGATTGATAGAGATTAAATAAAGAAATTCAGCTTAGTGAAGTACCGAATCATCTGATTCTTTTTATTATTCCAAGCAACAGATTAAACCATCTGGAGTACTTTAGCTTGAACAGATTGATCGGGTCTCCGGCGTATGAAGGATGATTTGTAGAGAGAAAATGCGAGAGCAGCGATAAGAGTACCAAAGACGTCGGCAACAGCGTCCTTGGTAGATGCACCTGCTGACCTGAAAAAACCCAGTTCGTCGGCAACCTCCTTAGCGGCGCCGGCAGCGAGTGAAACAATAGATCCGACCCAGATGCTCCGGCGGCGGATGAAAGGGTAGCGAGTTCTTTCCGCGAGAAAAGATGAAATGATAGCAATGAAGAAGCAGAAGACTATGTGGTAAAGCTTATCAAGGGCTATCCAATCATCTCCTTCCTCCATTCCTTCTCTCAGGAATTGGTTATAAGAGCCACGCCATTAGATCTTCAGTCAATATAAAAATCTACTATTATGTTAATTTGTTAATATTATAGCATATGCATCACTTGCAATTTGCAATTTCAATCATCCTTTTTTTTAAGATAAATATTCGTAACGTTCGAATCAACTTTCACACGCCCTTATTTATCTATTTGGGACCGGATATTTATTTATCTATTTGGGACCGGATATTTGTAATGTCCGAACCAACCGTTGGGATCGGGTTATTTGTGTTCAAATGGACCTGAGCACCCCGGGCTCACTCCAATTTGTTCTCAGTTCATCTTCTCAACGATAGGATTAGTGCTGGAGCTTTCAACAGTTGCATAGTAAAATATCTGTCTACACAAAATAGCCGGATACAGTTGAATGGATTTGGCTTCAAGGCACAAATAAGAAACAACCCACGAAGAGGCTACTGAGATCAGTGAACGGTGAAAATTATGAATATAATATTAGGTATCATAACTACAATTCTTCTGCATCATCCGACAAAGTTTCAAGTGCTACATACCTAAATGACATTATCACAAACAATGATTACAGCTAACAAATAGACCAGCTTGAATATGCTGCTAATTCATCTTGCTGACCAGCTCATTGATGTGATCCTCACGATTGCCTGAATCGCCCCCATCCAAAAATCGTTTTTTCTTACCCTGCAATGCCTTTTCTGGCTTGGTGAGAGCAAAGGGACACAGGAAACTAGTGACCTCTTTGAAATGTGGACCAACATTGGCAATCTCAGTCACTACGTCTTCTAAACATAAAATACCATTTTGACCCAATGCCTGCAAACAGTAAATAGTTACTACAAAGGAACTCCCACAAACTATATACTAAGATGATAGATGCCTTCGGCAACTTGTTAAAAAGGAAAAAAAAGGAATTGAATTTATGGTACCTGTTCGACAACTTCGTTGCTGGTTAAAGGCACTCTCTGATTGTCAATCTTTCCAGCACCTTTCTTGTAAATCAGATCCTTGATGCTCTTGAGATTTGGATATCTTCAAAAGCATGAACAGTTCCATTAGACATATTCTACACAGCCCATAGGTAATGACAACAGAGGAATACAGAGAATTTTTTTTGGACAAGGACAGAAGAAATGTAAAGACCTGCTAAATTTTATTTTTTTTTAAAAATGGTTTAAAACTTTTAGGATACTGCATAAAGAAGGAATATGTAATTGCAATATGATGTTCTAACAATATCAGGCATGGTTTCCAAGTAGATGGTGACCATTAGCTGTAAAAGCACCGGTTCTAGCCCTTTTCACCTCTATATTCTTTTCTTTGAGCTTCAATACCTCAATTTGTTAAGCGTACACCATAAGCCTTGAGATATCCCATGTCATGGAGGAGCATTTCCGTACAATACTCTTTCAATCCAGTAATTTTTCCTACTTATTTTTGGTTAAGAAATAAGCCCATTAGTGTAGGCCCTATGCTAAGCCCAAAAGTTGAACTAATTTATTTATAACCCGAAACATTCATACTCAATGAACCCCCAATCGCAAATATAGGCCAAGTGTATTTGAACACTTCTCAGACCTATGTGATCCCGGTGTAAGTATTATTATTACGCTCCTGGTGTCATATGATGTTAAAATTTTCTACTTCAAGCGTAATTGTCTTCAAATTGGTGGGACAGTAGATAGATGGCAGAGATAGCTGACACTAAAATGGTTATATGATAAAATATGCTAAAGGAATACATAGACTTAATTAAGGTTCTCATTTTCCTCCTGCTTGACCTACGCCAATTTAACAATCAAAGACGATGCAAATACAGATTTTGGCATGAGGAGAAAACTGCATTCCTCAACAGGATTATAAGTATGAGATAATACAAATATTCTAAATAAGGTCAATTGGCAGCTCTAATATGAATGTAAAACTAAATTTCAGGGACAAGAAAGTCAGCACCAATCAATAGAAAATTGAAGAAAGGGGGCAACAATTGTCTCCTTCCAAAGAGAAAATATCACAATTATTTGTATGCTAGAATGGGCAAATGCTAACACGTAGATATTGGTTACTTCTTAGAAATTTATTAAGGTTTCCATGTTGTAGAATGAGGTGTTTACTAGAGATTTTGCACGAAAGACACACTAGATGTTAACATGCCATGCAAACAACAAAAATTAATGGAAGAAAAAAAAATATCATGTTAAAGATAGCTTTAAACTTAAAATAAACAGAGTCATGCATCATTTGTACACCTTAAACATAGTATTGACCTGCTGTTACGAGTCATTAAAATTTTCTCCTGTCTAGGAAATTCATTTTTGCCTTAGTCAAACAACTCCCTCCATTTAATGTTAGTACCCCCCTAGGGTGTGCTTAGTTTCAGATCCAACCCAGAAGGTGAAAATAGCATGGTATGGCCATTCAGAAGTTAAGTGTGGCTCTTTAGATACAGCCTACTATAGATAAAAAAAGAAGGAGAAATGAGAAGGTAAAACACCTTGTCACATGTATCAAGGACTAGACACAAACAACAGGGACAGAGAAAAGTACTCGGCAAAAACCAAGTAACCAGTAGACAAAAAGGTGAGATCACCTGCTTTCCAGCAAGCACAATGCCTATAGTTACTACTTTGAGGTTGAGTACTTAAAGGATATCCAGTAAAATGAGTTCATCAAATGTAGCAAAATAATAGAAAAGGCTACTTAAACCTACCCATATGTGACAAAAGGCTCCACCTTTTGCAGGATTTCCAAAATTCTTGCATCTGCCTTCACAAAGACGCCATTGAAGATTTTCCGCAGCCTCAAAGAGTACAAGAGCTTTCGCGTTCTTGGATGCATATCAGATTTTCTGAAGCGATATACAATTATTAGGACCCAAAAGTAAGTTGCGCTAGCTTAAAATTAGAAGTATGATAGTAAAACCAGGAACTCACCCTCCAATGCGTATGACAAAAAGGAGACTGGAATCAGACGTGACAAAAGCTCGCCTGGATCTGTTCTTTCCCCTTTGTTTCATTTGGACAAGGTCCATCTCCTAAATATATTTTACAACAGCTCAGACGAGAAGGATGTTGAACAAACAATACACTACAAATCATAAATCAGATTATTGCAAGGTGATTGCTCAGAAAAGGTAGATAATCATCATTACTGTATGTGAGTATAAGGCAAAAGTAGTTACAGAGTGTTGTAAAGTCCCGATCCCCTAAATTTCAACATTTAATGGATCTTTCCTTAATACATTTTTGTCCATACTGCTTCACAAGATCTTTTAATTGAGAAAAGTGTAACCTTGTATTCACACACTGCTTCACAAGGTATTTTACTATCTTTCTTCTAGAAATTGCACATATACTGTCTTCCCTCTTTCTTGGAGCGTCATTGTGTAATATGACTATTGGACCTCTAGAGAACGCTAGTCAGAAGTTTTGACCACAAAGACTTCCATATTCAGGAGAGACAAAAGATGCTGATTACTTGCAAGTGATTATAAGAAAAATTGGATATCATTTAGTTTTGGGACACCAAAATAAAGGATAAGTGAATCTGAGTAAATATCACACCTTATATTACGCATATATCAAAACTTAACAATTGTCACTGCCACTATACCACAAAAATCCTGATAAAAGATTCTACAACCGATAAAGAAACTCAAGACAAAAATAAAATGCTGAAGCCAATAGGAAAAAATGAACAATTGCTTGATGAAATAAATTGAATGTGTCACTGATAAAAAAAAAATCAAAAGATGTGTGCAAGTAATAATCTTACAGTTGACGAAAGGAAAAAAGTTGAAATTCAATTTAAACATACCTTATCTCTGTACTCTCGAATAAACTGCTCAGGCTTCTTGATAACAAAATTGTCAGATTTAAGTCTCTTGACTTTCTGCTCTAACTGGAGTTTTCTTCTGATTGCCCATTCTTCATTGTTCTTCCTCTTCTTAAGAATCACTTCTGGTATATAATTTAGAGACTGTGGCACCTCCTCTGCCATTGCTAGATATCTCCGCAAGGAGAAATGAGCAATGGTAGATAAAACTTTGTCAGCAGTATTAGATATATGGACTATCAAACTTCTCAAACATTAACTTCAACTCACCTAATTGAAATTCAACGCAATTGCGTTGAATTTCAATTAGGTGATATCAAATGCTTGAAATCATACGAAATTGAAAAATAAAATAAAATAAAATTGGCAACACTGAAACTATAGTTCAAAATAGAATGATAGGGAAAACAACTTGAATTCTATGAATTTCATTCAAAGAAATGCAAACTCACAACATCAATGTAAATATTTCAAGTTTATATGAACAAACATGTCCATAGCATTAATTTCTAGGAATTCTCAAACTTAGACTCACGATCGACATTTGAAGCGATGTCATATAGAAAAAAACATGATTATAAATTAAATAGTTAAAACATACAGCAAAAGTAGCTAAAGTTCACATATATACCACATATACGCATTCTAACAGAAAACCCGGCATGAAAATAGATATATAGGCTAATTTATGTTTTGTAGAGAAAGTGATAAGAGATACACAGTACGACAAATAAAGAGAAAAAAAAAGACTTACAATTAGATAACGCCTCTGGAGGGTTACGCCGACGAGTTGTTTGCCGGAGAGGAGCAAGTCCACAGACGAGGTTCGGTGGTGAGGGAGGTTTAGGGTTTTGGATTTTGGACCGGGAAAAGAGGATTACTGTTACGCGATTTGAGAAATCAATAAATTGACGGGGCCGAATCCATCTGAAATTGGGCCTCATGATATACAAATTAGGCTTCTCAATTTCAAATTAGTGAGAACCCAGCCCACTTAGGGGAGAGAATTAAGAATTTCGCACGAAAAGAGGATTATTTGATTAACTTAATAGTCGCTAAATATGTTCTAATAAAGTAAATATTCTTAAAGCCTATAAGATATTAGATCAAAATAATTATTAATAATTGATATCGATTTTAATATTCTTTATTAATGTATATGTTTAATGCGGTAGAAAAGTGTTTTTACTAAAGTAAGTTTGTGTATATATTGATAGCAAAATGTCACTATAAGTTGGATAATATCGTTACTATAGATAAATATGGTGCCATTTTTATTTATATAGAGGGACTGTAACTATATTTATCGTCTCAGAATTCATTGTTAAAATCTATAACTAAAGTTTAAAAAAAAACTGTAGATTGCATGCAAACAAAATAGATGAAATCTCGTAGATAATATTTTATATGATCATTTGACTATATATATTATTTTTTTCCTTAAAGATTCACTTAATTATAAATTTTTTTCAAAAAGTCAATAAACTGCAAATATTAACTCAAAAATCACTCAGTTATCGATGTTTAACTTATACAATCACAATCATTCAATAAAATTTTGAATAAATTAAAGTTTTTGAAGATTAGTGAAGAATGACACATGGCCACATGGGTATGTCGAATATCAATAAACAAAGCATAAAAGTTTATAAACACCACTTAGTTCATTCCTTCATTAATTAGTCTAATTCTATTTCCTAAGCATGGTGCATATTTGGTCAGACTCTTACTCTTATCGTTTGGATATGTCTAGTTCAGCTGAGACACATCCAAAAAATAAAAACACTAATGACTTGTTAGTCAAACAAATATGTACTTGGCCATCATTTTGAGAAAAGAAAAAAAAAAGTAATTCTCCACATATCATTATTACAAGGTATGACTAGTTATTCAAATTACGTCTAATAAAAATTGAGTCATACATTTATTATAATAACAACATATTCAGCGGAACGGTCTTACATGCATTAGTAACCATCAAAATTTAGTGTCATTTTCAAATGTCAAATACTTCACTACACGTTCTAGTACATATATATAGACCAATGAAATTAGTCAATTAATTAGGCGTTTGGAGTTAACTTTTTGTCATCAAAAGTATGTATCCTATGAATGAAGATATGTTGATCATAATCCTACATGGACATGTGTTACTTTTACTAAAAGCAGCTTTTAGAGTAAACCGAAAGCCAGAAGTAACGACAAGGAATATTAATAGATGGTGCATGAAATGCTTATAATATCTCGTTCTTTTTTACTCGTTCATGTGCTTTACATACGTATTAAAATATAATAAATAAGATGTACATTTTATTATAATACTTATAATAATTGGTCTATAAACTTTTGTTAACTTGAAGATGAATTTAGAATGAATAGTTAATTTTAAGGGTAAAAACAAAAAAAAAAGTTATTTTATATTAAAGTGAACAGGTTAAAATTAAAATAAATATTTTAATATAATCAACAACTTCATGAGTATGTAATAGGTGGATAGCACTTAATTTGGGCGGATTAAAATGATTAATGATAAATCAAAAGTTTTGAATTTATAGATTTTGAACTTTAGAAAAATAATTAACTTGACTTGATTATAAAGTATTTAGACATATAATTAGGTACGAATTTATTCATATAAATATATAATTTTGATCAATAATATTAAATATTTATGTTAAATTTACATGTAACTAACTGAAATTCTACCTCCGCCTCGAAAAGACAAAAGAAAGTTGCTCTCCCTTTCAATATGTTTTCTTTAGTCCTCTCTTTAATTTCCCAAAACATTTGGATTGTACAAAGATACACAGACAAAGAAATCTAACACATGAGTTGAGAGAAGTTTGGGTCCCAATTCTTTTACTTTGATTAGACAAAGCAAACTCCTTAACCACACGCAAAATCTTTAAGAATCCTCTCATTTCAGCATTGAGACAAAAAAAGAACTAAGATGTCCATTACAATAGCAAACTCTCATTTTGGATCAATCCTAAAAATACCATATCTTTTCTTGATTTCAAACAACTATATTGTATGATTATATATATATATATATATATATGTTCATGTTAAATATAGCATGTATGCCTATGCAAGCACTAATAACTCCTTTGCACATTATATATTAGGGGCCCTTTATCTCCATCTGCTTCCTATCTAATTGTCGGCCATTTGTAATGCATCAAGACAATTTCCACAACAAGCAACATATATATACTAGTACTAGTAGTACTGTTTAAGATTTTCATTCAAATTATCTTGGGATTTGGTATACACTACAGTAAACATAATAACATATATCTAATGAAAATTCAAATTTCACGTTATAATTAAAGGGAGGATTATCCAAGTCTATATAAGAAGATTAAATTTTCATCCGTTTTACGATGTGGGAATTCTCCACTCTCCCCCACACCCCACTATAATATGGGGCTCAACATCGGTGAACAAGTAAATGGTTTGAGCCTAGCTTTGATACCATATAAACAGGGGCGGATTCATGTTCGGTCCAGGGGGTTCACCTGAACCCTCTCGGCAAAACAATACATGTTATATATAAGGTAAATTTTCTGTATTTTGTAGATGTATATATTTTGAACCCCCTCAATAACAAATAGAAATAGATAGCTCAGTGAGAAGACCCCTGAATGTTAAGCTGGATGCCCCTAGTTTGAATCCTTGCAACAACATTCATTTTTTTTCCTTTTTTAGTTTTAGTTTATATTTTTTTATAAAAAAAATCAGTTGTGTTTTTCAATCATTTTTTAGCTTATTTTTTATTTTAAAAACGTGCTAAAAGTGTGGTTTTAAATCCAAAAGAATTCAAGGATCTCATTTCGAAAGACTTATTTGCACTTTTATACTTTTATTTTTCGAACCCCCTGAACGAAAATCCTGAGTCCGCCGCTGCATATAAAGATTGATCTTGGGCCTAACTCAACCTTAAGAACTAGCTTACGAGGGGAGGATTGTCCAAGTCCATATAAAGAGATTAAATTCCCATCTTTTTTCTGATGTGGGAATTCTTAACACGTAGGTAGATGTGAGAGGTTATTTCTGGAAGATCCTTGACCCGAGTAAAACACATCAAAGTAAGCTAAAAAGGGGAAATGACAGTGATAAAAATATCAAAATAATGCAATAACCTAAACACCATTAAAACGACTTATTTATCTTCTTTTTTGGTTTGTAATATTATAATTAAATTGATTGAGTTTGAATTCTAAATTTCTTATGTGTGTATAATGTGTATATTGTAATATTTGTATAATCATGTCCTCATCTTATCCTAAAAAGATAATAGTATTTTCATTTATCCTTCAACATGATTCAAACGATCAGACTTATTGCGGTTGATCGTTGACGGAGGTGTTCAATGGATAATTATTTGATTAATATGGTTGCGTGTACTATGACAAGAGAAAACACAAGGTTGGGGCCGGGTGTGTGTTTAAATAATTTATAGTTGAATACTAAAATACAAGAGAATATTAATTATTTTAAAATGAGTCCTAACAAAAGATGATTAGATATCGACAACATTGTGAATTAGATTCATTATTCCTAAGCCTCATACCCCATTTGATGTCATATCAGTAGTGGAGTAACAACTAATAATACCAAAGCATTAACTCATATCAAAAATTTTAAATACATTTTTATGACAGAGATTAATTGACAAAAAAAATAAAATGGTTATACTAATGTATATGGTATAAAGTTTTAAACTACACTAATAATGTTAAAACATTATATTCAGTCTAGATACTTTTGGTTTTTATATTATAGTCACATTAAAGCAACATTCTATTAACTAAAATATGTACTCCATACTTGAAATATTAAATAAAGCGTAATTAATTAAAATAAATAAAACTACAAATTTTAATATAACCCGTGTGTGTAATGTTGTATGAAAATGTTGAACTGATTTGATAATTCTAGAATATTGAATATTAACAAGCAAATTAAAGATAAAAATGCACATTTCAAATAATTAAAATTAAACATCCTTAGTATAAGATATCACAAAGAGTAAAATTAGAATTTAGCCATAATTAAGGGATCAAAACTACTCACCCTTATATCTAACAAAAAGACTAATTATAAAACGCTTGAGTTTGTGTATGGGCTCAATATTTGTTTACAATTTTTTTTAAAATGGTATATTAAATAATCTTACTAAGAGTAAGATAAATATCTAATAAATTTTAAGTGGTATTGATTAAATTATTTTTATCTTTCGCTCATATAAAATAAATTACAGTATACGTATTTATGGCAATAAATCGTCTCATTCTCTTCTCACGCAAATCTAAGGGATTTTCAAATTTAATGTGAAGGGGCACGTTTAGATGTTCATGACTAAAAATATTTTCTTCAACCACCGTTGATTAAATATTACTCAAAGAAATTATTTGGCCATTGTTTTTTTACTCAAAGTAATTACAAAATTTATAAAATTATTATCGATATATATATAATAAAATTATAAATAAATTATATGAATTTTAAAATCTAAAAAGTATAATTAAAATGGATTTCATAATTTTGAAAAAAATTAGACGCGACTTAAACTAAAATAGAACAAAAGAAACTACTTCTGAGAATTTTTTTTTTTCTGCAAAAATGTTCTTAATTACTGAAGCAAGCACATACCTTGTTATTTCTTAATGAAGTTGAAAAAAGAAGTTAAAACGACTATTTCCCTTTTTATTTTTACCCAGCAGAGAGGAATAGGTCATGTGCAAGGAACTCAAGAACTTAATTATATCTTTCCATTATTAGAGTTGCGACAGCTACATTCTACGTGAATATACGTTCACTTTTAATTGTCATAATTTTTTTTAATATTAAATTATAAAAACTTTAATTAATATTTTATAATATATTTTTTTATCATATTAATATGCAAAAAAAATAATCACAATTTATAGTTCTTTTCATATTATTTTTGAATATGTAAATTGTTTGATTAAAATATTGAACTAATGTAATCTAATTTATGAACTTTTAAAATTAGTTAATTGATTTTTGAATAGTGTAATATGATAAATAAAAATAGACGGTGTGCGCGTATTATATTCCTTATGTTGTGCATTAATTAATGTTTTCCAAATTGAGATTTTTATGCCATGAATGTCACTAGCTAGCTAGTAGCACTATATATATAGAGATAGTAGAGTATTTTAAGTTTTAATGATCAGTTTCAAACAAACAACAATAATGGTGCATATATGGTATTCATAATTACAAATGAACAAATCAAATACTTGTGTTTTTATAATATTTGGGACTATACTGTTTTAGAATAAATAATAATAATGAAGTTTGATGAACAATTATATGTTTTCATTGATAAAAGCAGTTCTCTATTAATGTATGTAGGTCTCTTTCGGTCAAATAAAGTTGGCCAAACTCCATGCGTTGCTTCCTTGTTTTATTTGGAAAAAGGTTGTCCCACCGTTTTTCTCATTATTGATTATTAATACTTATGTTATGTTGCATTTTTTACACTTTTTTATTTTAAAATAAGTATCGTTTTAACAAAAATCACATTTATTAAAAAAATAATAAATATAATGTATAGTTGGCAAAGCAAACATATTGGGTGGCGGCAATATTAATTACTAAATGTCTAAAATTATATCCTTAAAAACCATCTTTATTAACATCCTTATTTAGTATAGGTAGGGTTTGTTTATGAAATAAATGTTTATATTACTTAATTGTTTTATATAGGGAAAATGCATAAGTATCCTCTTGATTTATGCTCGAAATCTCAGAGATATATTTATACTATACTAAGGTCCTATTATTCCTCTGAACTTATTTTATAAGTAATTTTCTACCCCTTTTCGGTCTACGTGACACTAGCTTGGAAAAAAATGTCAACCAATATTATGCCCACAAGATAGTGTCACGTAAGCCAAAAAAAATAGAAAATTATTAATAAAATAAGTTCAAGAGGTAATAAAACCTTATTAAAGTATAAGTGTGTCTCTGAAATTTCGATCATAGATTGAGGGAGTATTTGTGCATTATCCATTTTATATATACTACTAGATAGTTTAGTATCAAAAAATCAATGAATTCATGTCTTCATATTATTAATCCAAAACTTAGATAACCTGATCATCATTGACAATTAGACAAATCAAGGCGTTGTATTTAAGGTTTAATTAAACCTCATCCCCCTCTTTTGATAGGGGAAATCAACTTAATTATGGTTACTTATTATGACCTTTTTCTTCTCATTATAATATAGCTATGGAAGACTTATAAAAAGTTGTATTATCCTTCCTTTGATGAAAAACTAAAGAGAAAGCAAACACTTTTTTTTTTTTTTAAAAATACTTTCTTGAATTATTTTAAAACATATTTCAGATGTTCATAAGATATCATTGCATTCGTTACAACATAACTCGGGAAGCCATAATCCCAAGAAATCTTATTTATATACATGAATTATAATTTTTTGTTAGATTATGAACTAATACATTTCGTGTTCGAGGAATATATATAATCTCAATTTCTTCAAAGAAATTTCATCAATTGCCAGACATCCTCACAAATAATCTCTATTTTTTTTAGATGTTATTAAATTCTTTTCCAACATTTGTACAACATGTGAACCTTTTACCGACCCTTATATAATGCTTTTTCCACAGCTTCCCAAATTGCTAATGCTTTAGCAATTATGGCCTTCCCTACAAATTGAATAGGGGTACCATACACTTGAATAAAGTACAAAATTATAATAACGAGCTGAAATGAAATAGGGACTAATAAGGTGCTAATTGCAAAAAAATTAGGCCATTTTCAGTTTGTAATCGAATTACTAATATAACAGAGTAACAACATAAGCCTCATTGATTTTTTTTTCAAAAAAAACAAAAATCATAATGGAGTAACAACTTGACTTCAACTTGTATCTATTTCCTTCAACTTAGATTTGTACATATAGATATTTAAAGTAGTATAAAATTGAACAAGTAGATATATGAATTCTATGCGATATCATACGTGGTGTCCTGGACATATTATGTCATGTAACACGTGTGTGTTTATTTATTCAATTTTATAAAAATTTAAGTGTGCACCAATTGATTCAAAGCTAAAGAGGCATGTTAATGTATTAAATATTTTACTTTCCACATTAATTACCTTATTTGTCAAATTATTTTTCAAACACACGAGACTGAAGTTACTGAACATCAATTAATATGAGTACTATACGAAATATAAAATGAATAAATAAAAGTGAAAAGAGTTAGTCGAAGTACTTATCTACCGACTACCGTTCACTGCTACTGATATGTATTTGGAAGTTCCAAAAAGACGCGCTAGATTAATTACAACCTCATGTTTTCACTAAACACTGATTTTGCAAGTTCAAATTTAAAGAAACAATACAACAGTTTGAATCTTTGAATTAGGAATATATATGTAACTGATATGAAAAATATGCGTAATATATGTTCATTCATTAAAACAGTATCCTTTAACAGAAATTTCAGGTTATTCACTTATTTGAAAATTTAATGTAATTAGTACTCCCTCTCTTCTCGTCCACTTTTATTCGTCATACTACGCAGTTTGAAAGTTAACTCAATTAATTTTCAAAGTTAAATTAGATTACATTAATTTGATATTTTAAACAAAAAATTCAGATATTCAAAAACTATACGAAAAAATACTACTATAATTGTAATTTTTTACATGAAAAAATATATCGTAAAATGTTAATCATTTTTTTTTAAAATTTAACTCTAAGAAAAAAAAATTATAATAATTAAAAATGGACGAAGATAATATAACTTTTATTTTGAAAGAAAATCTTAGAGATTTCCAAAAATGGTCAAAACGAAAGAAGACAAGAATATATGTTGTATATATATGGTGGCTAAAAAGGCAGAAAACGTGGGAATAAATAGAGAAGGAAAAAAATAATTAAAGAAACATTAAATGGGGGTATATATGGTTTAATTGTGTTGTGACAAAACTTCATCAGTTTCCATCAAAACTCTTTGATCTATATATATTTATCTATCTGTATTATTATTATTATTGGAGTACTATACTATAAAATCCCCCTTTTTGAGTATCTTTTTACTAGAATAAGCTTATTGTAACTGTAATGCTTCCTTCCTTACATAGTACCATTGCATTAAATTCTCAATCAATAAACATTTTACTACTACTTCTTTTTTTCTTTCTATTAAACCCCAATTATACTCTTTCATCATCACAAACACAACTTAAAGTGCAATTTCTAGTCCCACTTTCCCCCTTTCTTTTGATCCATATGTACTTATCTCAATTCCCCAAATAACTACTCTATACAAAAACTCACTCTAAAGAAAATGGAAGTTCAATCCTCCAATAGTAACCAAATTTCAAATGATGAACATGAAAACAACGATCTTATTCTAGATCTACGCCTCGATCACGGCGTTAAATCAAATATCCAGACTAGTTCATCAGACGCATCGCGATCCGCAGGTAATAATAATACCGAATCGGAGCCTCGGGTTTTTTCATGTAATTATTGCCAGAGGAAATTTTACAGTTCGCAGGCGCTAGGCGGACATCAAAACGCGCATAAAAGAGAGAGAACCATAGCGAAAAGAAGTCAAAAAATTTCTGCAGCAGCTTTTGGTTATGATAGTAAGTATTCGAGCATGGCTTCTTTACCGCTGCATGGTTCATTCAATAGATCTCTCGGAATTCAGGTTCATTCAATGATCCATAAAACTACTACCGTACCCCGCCTTCCCGGCGCGCCGGCTTGTACGGACTCCGGATTGGTCATTAGAAGGCCGATTGGCAGCAAGCCGGCCTTTGCCGGCTGGGCAACAGAGATCATTTCGACTATTTAGCCAAACGGCAGCACCCCATCAGGTGGCTTCTGCTGCTGATTTTGATAACATTATCCAAAAATTTCCTCAAATTGATGGTATTTCACAGTACAGATGGGATAGTGGTGGTGGTCGCACTAATAAACCAGACGAAACGAAGAAGCTTGACCTGTCTCTCAGACTCTAAATTATTAGTACTAATAGAATTAAGTTATTTTTTTTCTCTCACAGTTATTTCGTTTTTAGATTTATATTTTCTCAATTATGAGGTCCACTATTGTAAATGTTTCTTGTGCCATCTGTGATGTGATTTCCGACATTTTAGTAAAGATGATGCTCAAATCTTGCCTTCAATGACGGACAATCCAAATATACAACTATTCCTTTAATAATTGAGTTCAAATTTTACAAGCTGGAAATGCATGTTTTCACTCCAAATAAAAATCCACAAATGAATTGATGTTGACCAGTGAACCGATAATTTGATACATAAAACATTCCGCATTAACTTACTGTATCAAAAAAGTCCACAAATGAAAAAAGAAGAAGAAAAAATCAGTGCTAACTGTTTGTCAAAAAGAAGAAGAAAAAATCAGTGCTAACTGTTTGTCTTTGGATTAGATTGATGTTTATAATACGTGACAAATGCACATGCCGACAAAAAATTGTACCGTTTGATGAATTAATAACAACTACTATTGCAAATAATTTTGCAGATTCAACGGCTGAGATTTAGTGAGCAGTTGATGAAATAGACCATCTACTAAAGGGTCATGTTCATTAGGTTGGTGGGAGGTATGTATATAAAAGTAGTGTAAATGATCTTTGTCCATTTTCATTAGGAAAACTTTTTTAATTAAGGTGATGTTAAAAACAATTTTAAGTTATTCAATCACATCATTATCTTTCATATATTTTAATGCTGTAAAATCTTGATTGCATTGATTTCTTACCTAAGAAATCTTTTAAACAGTGTTACTCTATAATAATGGTGGGACCAAAATTTGGCTTTATGATGAATTTTAAACTTAATAATGTCATTTTCTCAAAGTAATCCAACTCTAAGCAACAAACCATGATGTGTACGCTGAAGAGAGACATTATTTGATACAAACACACAGTAACAAAATTTTTAAGTACTCATTCATTTTTAGTATCGAAAAAAAAAGGAAGAGAGAGACATTTGGCGCGTGCAAGAGGAAAATTAAAAGGTGTAGGGTTGGTGGCTTTACTGATATTACACTGTTAAGTGAAGAAAATATGTTTCTCTAGTGTTTTTATGGCACAAAAAAAACGACAAATAGTTTGGGAAACATAAAAATGGACAATGTGGGGACAAAATATATGTATTTTCGTTGCTTGATTGATGGTTACTTTCTTTCTTTTCATCTTTTCTTTACTTTTTTTTTTTCCTTTTTCTTTTTTTCTTTTCCTCTTTTCTATTCTTCTTTCTTTTCTCTTTCCTCTTTTTGTTTTCGATCTTTTTTTTTTTGTTTTTTCTTCCCTCTTTTTTGGGGGTTTTTGTTTTTAACTTTCTTTTTTTTTTTTCTTTTCCTCGTTTGTTTTTTAATTATACTTTTTTTTTTTTCTCTTTTCCCTCCTCCTCTTTTTCCCGAGCTTGGCACTTGGCAGCTTCTCAACCACCTTTATTGAACTCTTTTCATCCAAAACATGAACATAGGTGACAAATTTAGCCTATAAAAAGCTCCATTCTTTTTGATTTATTTAAACTCAATTCGTTTAGATTTTGGATTGATTTAATTAGAGATCCTAAATTGAACAAATGGTCTAGTTTGGGGATTAAGCAAATCATTCCCTTTGTTTTTATTTAGTTCTTATCATTTTAGGTTTCACGCTTCTTAAGAAATTAATTAAGTTTATCACTGTATCCTTATTTAGGATTCTCTTAAAATTAAGTTTTCAATAAATGAATATAAATTAATTAACTTTGACGAACTAATTTGACCAATGAATATAGATTACTAACTTTATTTTTCTAAGGGTTAAATAAGAACAATAGGGTTATTTATGCATTTATTTTGTAAAATGAAAAATATTAAATAAAAGCTATTTTTAGTAGAAACGACATATAAATAAGAATGGAGAACTAATAAATGAATTAAATTTGGATGGAATTATAATCTATTTTTTAGCTCATTTTATATGATCCGGTCAATCATATTAACTTTTGAACAAAACTGATTAATTGATTCAATCTATTTTAACTCGTTTAAATTCAAATAACCTATTTGCCACCTCTAAGCATGAATAAAGAGCCATCTTTTAAATATTCCAGTTGTCAAATGAATAAACCGACTCTCCCCATCCCAACTGGAACCTATGAAAATTAAGAGACTCGTGTAATCTGATTTAGATTTGGACCAATGACTTTTCAGCCAAATGGACCTACATTGTCCTCTTTAGAATTAATTTTCTAAAAAAAACCTATGCATTTTTCCCATTTTGTATATATCCAACCTTGTTATTCTATTCTTCTTTAAGACACTGCATTTATTAAGCCCTAAATCGCGCAA
The DNA here is from genome assembly GCA_027704765.1 of Solanum habrochaites. NCBI lineage: Eukaryota > Viridiplantae > Streptophyta > Magnoliopsida > Solanales > Solanaceae > Solanum > Solanum habrochaites. Next base: position 62,968,702 of record JAKWJA010002491.1, read on the forward strand.
CACGAATTCATATAATCGATCTCAACTTATCTATGGTTTGTTGAAGTGATAACAAGCAAACTGCAACTCTACTTCCTGTTTGTGTGGTAGGCTTAAAAAATCTATTTGATTGAAATAGGAGAAACGCACTTTACTTTTCCATGTGCCTTTCATGGAGAAACTGTTCGTTTATCTGTAGGTTTAAATAATCAATAAGTTGGTTGTATAGACAACACAAACCAGACAATTTGGTATATATGACCCATACGATAATGCTTTACTAATTGAATAAAAAGCAACTCCCAAAAACATGAAGATAACGTTTAGACAACGAAAGCAACAACGTTGGACAACTCAATTCCACCACTAATATACACAGCAAAAAGTTATTCCATCATAGTCAAGGCTCACACAATTCATCATAATGCAATAGAAGTTTCCCCTTATTCGCGGGTTTGACCATCTTAAACCATGAAATTCAACATATACAGCAAAGGTGCAGGTACTGGTAGGAAATTGATGTGGGTAGGAATTAGCATACTTTCAGGAAAATAGTTGATGTCGACGACTAAGTTCCATCTCAACCATTGCTGGATATAAGATTAGATCATCAAGAAAGTCTTATCAGGTGTTAATTGATGAGTAGGGGCCTAATCATAGTGAGTGGGACACAGCTAAATAGTGAGAACCATCTGAAGTAGAACAATCACAACCTACTCTTCAAACAAAATAAGACATTTCCTGTATATAGCTTCAAGTAGGGGTGTCAAACATGGATGCATGTCCAACCCACCCAAAATCTTATGAGTTAGGCACAAGATAATTTCATACTTGAACTTAGTTCAATTTTAAGATTTACTGTAATATGGGTTTACTGCTTCAGATTTACTTTGATTTTTTCTATGGGTTGGAAGTTGAGTTACAGGTCAAGGTTGGGTTAGGTCTCGAGGCTCAGGTCTTAAGTCTCATGTCTCGTGGTCCAGGTCTCAGATTGGGTCTCCATTATCCCAGGTCTCGTGTCCCAAGTCAGATATGAAGGTCCAAGACAGGCGAGACTCGATGGATGGTAGGGGAGGGTGGTCTGAGCAAAGGGCAAGGCTGGGTTGGGTGGGGGGAATGTGGACAATTCAAAAAAGTTAGGTCAAGTTGAGTGTGTCATGACTCAATCCACTTCAGGCCAAGTAAATTTTGGCTACTTTTAGCATAACCCATTTTAACATGCTCAAATCCAATCCAACCCGCCTATTTGACACCCTAGACATAGGTACATTTCTGAAATTCTCCAGGAATTACATTAACTAGGTTACAAATGAAAGAGGGACTCACATGTAGTACTAGAGCACAATAGTGTTTGTTTTCAGTAAGAAAACTAAAAAAAGAGAGAGTTGACAAAGACAGAAATAGTTACTAATACCTACCACATTGTCTTTCAAACAGGCATACAAACATAAGTGCAAGAGTCCACTTAAACAAGCATCCAACGTCAGATGCAGACAAGTGTAATATAACATACCTAATCTTCTCAATCAAGGAAAAGAACAGTCTATCTGACTAGATAAATATCAGCAAAAACTATGATAGTATATCTTAATCCATCTTCAATTAATGCAGACATCTACCACTAATAATAGTTAAAAGTATCTTTAGTTATACTAAGTTACTACAGACAGTAAAGTCTGAAGACAGCTGGAAGGAAGCACTTATGCTGCATCACAAATTATTTGATTGAATGTGTTCAGTAACTGTGGCATAAAATGTGAAAGAGTCTACACCAAGACATTTCGCATAGCAGCAAAATGGTTTTAAAAAACAAAAGGGACACAAAGAAAATAAGATACTGTAGCCAAATATAATTTACCTTTTCCAGGATAGTTGAGTTTTTGAAACAGTAAAAGACGATGCCCATATGAGGGACATGGTTACAATGAAAACGTCTTAAGTTGAAAGCAGAAGTTTGCTCAAAATTGAACTGACTAAATTGTTACTGAAGTAGACCATAAATACATAATATAACATTTTGCTCCTAAAAATTATGACCGTTTCTGGAAGTTCTTTACGCACCACCAACATAGCAATCTAAAAAGTTCAAGTACAAGTATGTGGCAGAGAGGTCAAGGAAAAGGAGAAACCTATTGCACCAAATGCATTGACCTCATAGCAAAGCCAGGTGTACACTTTGCTAAGATGCAGCACAAACTTTGTGATTGAAGAATGAGTGATGATTTTGAACTTCATTCAATACATCAACTAATTAGTAAAGGTTATTGCCTGTCTTCTTGGTAAGGCTGATTTGTCTCTGATGTAGTAAGAAACCTTGATAAGACAAATATATTAGTATGGCCAGACTTCCAATTGAGCTAAAATAGTGTTTCTTTCACATTCTAAACCAGCAGGTATAACTTCTCACAAGTAATGACATCCAGAGAATGGTCCGTAAGCAAGTCAGCAAAACAACATTCGCGGAAGAAATGCAACCACTATCTCTATTTCTTCTCTATGAACGATTTGGCCTTCTCCATCCAGCGAACAAATTCAAGTTTATCTTTGTTCTTCATGTATTGATGTAAGAATGCACAAAGTTCATCGCTTATTCCCCTTGTCTCTAGGAAATCATAAAGAGAATTCTGCAGTTCATCATCCAATTCCCTGCAAATCATGGTAATACAAGATTTGAGGAAATTTTGGAATGTTCAATTTACACATTTCCCCATCTTGAAGTTCTTAACAACCACATAAGCAAACTCCGAAGAAATTCGGAATGTTCAGTTTCACACATTTCCCCATCTTGAAGTTCTTAACAACCACATAAGCAAACTCCGAAGAAATTTGGAATGTTCAGTTTCACACATTTCCAATCCTGAAGTTCTTAACAACCTTATAAGCAAACTCAGCAGAGAAACACTAAATAAGAAAGCTAAGCAAGCAAGATGGAGATAGGGGAGTTTAGATCAGAGATACATACTTAAATGGAGGGCCTACATAAGGCTGATCCACTGTGCCATTCTGTCCACGCATGTAAACTTTACGAATCTCAACGCTGTTTGGCCATGCAGAACAAACAAACTCGAGCACTTCATTGCCTTCTCCTTTGAGAACATTGACAATCATAGTCATGTGAAGTTGCACATCATCTGCTGCAGATACATCACTACCTTTTTGAACAGGAATAGATGCATCAAACATAGTAACTTCAACTTTAATTTCTTCATTCTCTCCAAATTTCTTGTTTAATTTAATCCATTGCTCTCCAGGCCTTTCATCAATGATAAATGAATCAAATTTTGTGATAGGCTGCAATTCAGTAATTGCAAAAATAGCATTAGAGACATTGCTGATTCACACTATTCAATGTATAAAAACATAAGCAGCAGCTAGCCAAATAATAAATAACATAGTTCAAGAGTTCCCTTATGTAACATCAATAACTTGGAGTAGGTATACCATGAGTTGCGTCCAACATCAGAGCATTTAGATGAAGCAGATACAAGATAATTACTTGTTTAAGTCAGTCCACATTTAAAATTTCTATTTTAGCATTTTCAAAGTTATTTACCTCAAAGCATTTTCTGTAACATATGTCGAATTGTAGATTCTATTACAAAAGGGGGTAGCTGCATGAGCAAAATTCAGACCTGATCTTTTAATGCACGGACTGTGTAATACACATTTAGTTGGGCAATTGTGTTAATGATACATATGAATGTCTCATGTTTACAGTGACCCCATATATTTATATGTCCCAAATGCTTCAGATAATACAATGACGTTACTTTTTTTGATAAATTTATATGATGACATTAGTTTGCTATCAAACATATCCGATGCAAAGCTAAAGTTCAAGATTCTTTATTTACGAGTCAGAGTTAATGAACATTCTCACTTTGGTTCAGAGAATCAGTTGAGCATGTCAGTGGTATGGAACAAACAACTGCTTTTAATCGAGAAAAGAGAAAATTGGGTTGACATATAGTTGGTGACGAAGTTCATTAATACAGTTCACTCTTCTGTTGAAGTCACCCACCTCCTCCTAGTTTTCTCACAACAAGCTGCAGAACGAAAAGCACAGTACTACCCTAAGAAAGAATGTAAATCTATCAGGCCTTCCCAAATACCAGTCATCCTTTCGAAAACTAGTAAAGCCTCATCAAACTTCATTCAGCCTAATAATTCCCTAATCTTATTTACTGATCACTCGCCAGAAGTGGCAAAATAAGAAAGACGAGTTTAATTTAACCACAGTAATCTTTTTTCATGGCTAAGAAGCTATGATATGGAACACCTAATTCTAATCAGCAAATACTAATTAATTAATAAGATTCAATTGCCTACTCAAACATTGGCAAATTACATGAAGTAACTAAAAGGAACTAATACGCTAAGGCCACCATCGTAAATTAGCTATTGTAAAATTGAATTGGCTACTCAAACATTGGCAAATGAAACTATCTGAAATAAACAAAGGAACTAATAGTGTTTTCTCGAAACAATTCAAATCCCTCTTTAGTCCAAGCAATTACCTCATACTCCAAAACATGGAAGAAACAATAATTTTACAAGGAATTAGAAATTGCGTACCTGAGAGGGCGGGGAATGTTCAAGCTCGTAGCGAATCTCGTAACGGAGGAGTCTGAGAATGTTCTCTTCAAATGCTTCTCTGCGCATCTCCGATATGTAATTTCTAGTAAAATTGAAGATGACTGGCTGGGGTTGCTGCCGAAGCAACACACTTTTGGCTATTCCTCTTAAAGGTCTTACTAATCGACGAGCCATTGCCATGGATGAATATCAAATTCTCAGAGGAAAGCGAAGGGCTTAAGGAGGGTTTAACAATCTTTGATCTTCTATCATTTTTCCATTTTATCGTAGTTGCTCTATTGGGCTGTACCTGGAAATGTTTCATGGCCCAATGGGTCATGTTCCTTTTATATACCTAAGTAAAGCGGATTCGAAGTTATTCCAGTAGAACGATAAATATTTCTTCAGAGATCTCGTGTTAAGGCGCTTTACCCCAAGTGTTAATGGAAACCAAAAAACAAACGAATACATGCTTTTGAGCTCGCATAAGGCAAACATTTATTACTCAGATGCATGCAAAAAATTGTTTAAAAGGATAGCAACGGGCACTGATTTTACGAGGAATTAACTAAGATATATATAAACAATGTCTCAGTGTTAACAGGGTGGTGCTCGTATTTGGCTCCAATTTCTCAGTTGCATTTTGATTTGACTACCATTTACCAACAACAGAATGCTAATGTATGCTCCAAAACTAGCTTTTCCGCTTAGAAAACCTGCAACATGGCAGCAAGCAATCCTTACAAATGCTACATCTCCCAATTATCTTCTAATACACATTGATTTGAAAAATAATTAATAATGAAGCAGTGACTTTTCCCTATTTTGCAAAACTATGCACTTTGGACTCTTCAGAAGGCTTGACTGCGCAAAACGATATATGCTACTGATGTCATTTGTTCACATCAGGGGAGGAACCATCAGTTTTTATCTGCTTTTGATCAGGCAAGGCTGATTTTGCTCGAGTTTCCCCTTCATTAGAGGGATTTGTCTTTTCCCGAGTGTTATGAGTCCCTGGCTTGGTTGTTGCAGGTTCTTTGACAGCATTGTCGATTGGCCTGTCTGCAACATCACCTGATTGTTTCTTGGACTCGACTACAATTTCTTTTAAGGTCTCCTCCAACTTATCTAGTCTTGCTTTCACCTCAGAAAGCTGTGGATCAGTCCCTTGTTGTTTTTCCTCCTCAGCCATCAATTCCAGCTCTTTTACTTTTGCCTCTTCGTCAGCTTTCTTTTTCACTTCAGCTTCCTGATTGAAATTTTTTGAACAAGATAATCAATGAAGACTAGTACTAGCAAAAGCAACTAACTGTAAACAATGACAAGCTCTAATATGTAAAGTCAAGACACATTGGGATGTTTTAGGTGAATTCTCTGTACTTGCCTTGATCACTAAATAAGACATGTACTAAGGGCAAAATATAACCAATGAATAACAAACAATATAATTAGTAGTCCAAGACATAGCACAAGAGAACAGATTCAAGTAAACAAAAGAAAGCATATGAAGTACCCACGCAAAATAGTCATATTTTGTAAAGAGAAGCAAGACAATAAAATTTGCAAGAGACTATGGCTTTTGGTTTATTTATATCTTTTGTAGACATTTTATTTAACTACTATACATATTCAAACTATAAAATCCAAAAGAAATCCAGCTGATGTTATACCCCCACAATAAATACAAGTCTTATGAAACAATTCCATTCCACCTCTCAAAAGTAATTTTAAGTTCCACTAACCTAACTGCGATATCACTCAGACAGTTAGCTGAACTGAGTAACTTTTTAAGATATTTACTTACACCTTTCCTCTTTTGCAAAAGTTAAAACCGATTTAGCTTACAAAAGAACAATATTCATTTATTTTTTTGAGTTTTTGCATTCTTAAGTCCTAGGTATCAATGAGAATTTATGCTTTTCACTTGCTTACTACAACTCCCATCAACAGCCTTGTTTTTTTATTAACACGACTCAATCATACAATTGCCAGAAAGTTGCGTGATTACTGCTAATAAGCACTTCTACTCCACACTTCTGTTCGAATCAAAAGACTCCACCAGATAAATGCCAAAATGATTTCAAACATTTCCAATATGACTGTAAACTGGCATATTCTCATTCGTCTTAACATTCTTACCCATTTACATAGAAGTAATTTCTCCTTGCACCAAAAGTATACGTGACAGGTAAGTGATCTATTTGTACTCCTATCCTATGTCATGCTTGATGTGGCAGCGCAAGCTTCCGGGTATATCAACTTTTTCACTTAGTACTTGCCACCTCCCACCAGCATAAGTACGAGGTAACTCTGTCTCACTAAGGTTAGGCAGGTGGGAACTGGGAAGACATAACACCTTAGGCTGCAAATATTACAGAAAATTCTTCTATTCCTCTATTTCAAATGGTCTACTATTCCTGATATCATAAACCACTCTGTGAGGCAAAAATGGTTCAATATCATTGAATGAAATTGGTTCAACGGTGTTGCTTTTAGAGCTGTTTTGCGTTCCTTCTGACTCTCTGCAATGCCCACTGGCAAATGCTTCAGCTACAGCTCTTAGTAGCACAGCATAACATCAGCTACCTAGCAACAGAAATCTCATGACTGGTAATAATTCTGCAGTGCAACAAAATATAGTCTTTATTTCCACACTCTTTGCGCATGCAATTAACTCAACAGAATCTCTCTCTCCTCCTTAAATATAAGATATTAAGATTATATTTCAATGCTGCACACTGCACACCATGTGAAGAAAGCAACCTTTTTGGCACCATCATATTCCATATTGTCTTCCAAAACTTCACTCTACCCACTTAAGATTATCCAATGTGGTATGATTATTACGCGAACACCATTGGGCCTGACCCCCTGCATACCATCCTATCTTCTCTCTTTTTGTATATTTTTAATGTAAGTTGGTAGAACGTCTAGATTTCCTTTCACTAACAACCCTGGAAGCTTTCCTATGTTCCCCTCCACAATATTCCACTTATCTTCTGATACTTTTGGTTTTGGTTAGACTTTGGGACAAAGTGTTTTGGTACTATAATTTTGGGGGGAAAACATCACTAGATCCCTAAAACAACTCTTGAATCTTTCTTTTAGTAGAATACCGTGTTAAAACCCAATTAAACATCTTATTTACTATACCAAACATATATTCAAATTAGAAGATTCTTGAATAATAAAACAATTTTTGGTCAGAAAAGAAGAGATGGATCATGAGTGCAAATCTGAATAGCATAGAAGTGCTTAGAGGTCACTATACAGTTTACACACTATGGCCAAGATAGAGGCCATTCTTTTGTAAATCTCTAGATGCATCAATCCCTAGGTATGGAGACTAGGTAAACCTAAATTTTGTCTCGGAAGAATCATGCAGACTTAGCAAACAATAACCACAATAGAAGAAAAAGATTCATCTAGGAGATACCAACTAGATGAGATTAAGCTTAGTTTTGCTACTACACTCACATTAGTCCAATATTTCCTAGGGATCTTTTTAATCTCATCAGGGATTTTACGTCAGTAGAAAAAGTAGAGAAGATCTAACAGTAAAGAACCCAATATATTGAATATTGGAATGAGGGATCTAAATGGATTAAATGTATAGTGAGGATTCATATAGTCAATCCAACGGGCTTGGGATTTGAGGCGTAGTTGTTCTCGTTGTTGTTGTTTTCCAACTGGAATCTTGATCTCTTGTTTATTTTTGGAAATAAAGAAATCGTGTATGTTCTTCGATAGGAACACTATGTCTCGTTTGAGAACCTACTAAGAAAGAGATACTGGAGAATTTAAACCAAGAATGTAGTGATGTAGTTCAATCATAAGGGAAGAATGTTGATGAGATCAACCCATAACTTCTCTGAAAGAATTTACATAGAAAAAGAAATTTCAGGGATAAATGGTCTTGAGGATGAAAAACTTCTTGTATCCCATGATGAGCATCAAATATAGGGCTGAGTGCATATTAAATGCAAAAGCATTAAAATATTTTTTTTGTACATGTTGAAAAGTAACATGATGCGTTTCATCTAAAATTCACTCCTTCATGCCAAATACTCAGAGGCAGAACACTGCTGCCTCTTTTTGCAGGAAAGCACAAGTATCCCATGAATATGATTTATCTAAAGAAAGAATATTCAAGTACACCGTGAATATGTAAGCCGTGGTACATAAATTATAATTTGATCATACGAAGATATTCTGTGAAAGAAAAATGGCATAAATAAATGAAAATCTACAACTGGTTAATAGCCACAAATATTTGAAGATGACCCCAAAAAAAGATTCAAAGAAAGAGAAGTTTCCATTACCGCCTCCATTCTTCTAATTTCATAGCGAGCATACTGAGCCACCAAATAAACAGCTGTCAAGAAAGATTGTTTCAGACAGAAGTGCCAGAGGGAAAGTACTTCAAAGATGAAATAACATGTAATAACAAATATAGTAGAGGTACCCAGTGAAGGCAAGCAAGCAAAGAAGAACTGTACCAGATGAAAATCAAGCCTGCTCATGGAAGAAGAGTAGAAAAGATGTCAATCAACTGAAAAAAGGGAAAACGAACTTGACATTCAAATCTACAATATTACAATATTCATGATGATGCAACTTAAAGTTTGATGAGAAGAGGCGTGTCTAATTTGAGGGCATCAAAAAATAATTGAAATGTGTACGAGAACATAAGAGAAATCGAACTTGACATTCAAATCTTTTTGGTCACATTATACCTCAAAACATATGTCATCATCTGCAACCCAGCAATAATGAAAATAAATACTAAATCAATTATTTTAACATAGAACTTAGTGAATATGTGTAGTTACCACGCTGTCAGGAATGATCCCTCAGTCTTGTTCCGGGCAATTTTGGGGGGGGGGGGGGGGGGGGCACAAGCATGTTGAAATTTGGTAAAAAATTCACAGTAGACAAATAGGCTCAAACTGAAAGGAAGTATCATATAAGCATTCTTTAGCACATTTATCAAAAACATGCAACAAGGAAAGACACTGCCACATTATTTAAGCTTTTTAAAGAAATGTATGTGTAGCTGCCCTAGTTCTATGTGAAGACTAAATAGAGATAAAATGGATTATATGCCCCTCCAGACAAGTCAAAACTTCGAGGGAAATGAAAGTATATTTTTCTTTTTACTGATTCACGGTTACTTTTTTTGTCTCTTTTCTTTCTTGATTAAATTATTTAGTTCGTCCTTCTAACAATGACATTGTCTCTGTTAATCTTCTTGTTAAATTGCAGAATGTGCAGGGAAGTTGTCTTCACCAAACCAAACAAATTCTTGTTAAATTCACCAGTTTCATGATTTCTCCATCCTCAACCAAACAAGTTCTTGTCAAGACACCGAAAAATCGAGTCTTTCTTGACAAATCTAGCTTTCATCTGTCAGAGCAGCCTCGTGCCAACGTCTCTGTAAGAGTTAGCCTTCAGAGACATCGGCACGTGGCATGTACAGTTACAACACCATCACAGCGGTCAATTGTCAAGTGATCCACTTTATGTCAACGTGCCTCAATGTAACAATGCAACAATTTACTTAATTCAGTATCAGGACCAAAAGTGAACTTGAAGCAAGTCAATTGACAAACAGGTATATAACGTGCAAACTGTTTGATAAAATGCCTATGAGAAAACCTTTCTAAAAGACACTACAAAAACATCGAAAAGGGTGAAATACCCGAATTTCTTCTTCTTTGGCGGGTCCGTAAATAGCATCTTGGCAGCAGTCATAAAGTCAAGGTTCTCCAATTGCTTATAGGCATCCTGGCGACTTAGAGCAACAGAGTTATCAACTTCCTTAGTACTATTGACCTTGCCGTTGTTGTTGGAGATTGTGATTGACTTGTTGTTACCGGAAATTGTTCTTCTCTGGAGGAGCGTCGATCGCCTAGAAAGACGGACCAAAATTCTTCGACCGCTAAACATCACACTCAACCTTTGCCAACATTTCACCGACGACCAAAAGAGTAGCCAATAGCAGCCGGCGTAACTGAGACAGTGAGTAAAGTTCTTTCGTAACTTGAACCGGAAATTAAACCGGACAGCTTCCTGTTATTCGGTTCGACTGGACAGTGAGTAAAGTTCTTTCGTAACTTGAACCGGAAATTAAACCGGACAGCTTCCTGTTATTCGGTTCGCTGAGATCCGATTTCCGGTTCCGCTGGATGACGTCATTCAAAATTCCTAAAAACTTTTCCTTTTTTTTTTTTTACAAAAACAAAAAGGTGGAAAAGAGCTACTTGTATTTCTTCAGAGGCCAAAATAGTATCAATCGAAATTGTGGTGAAGTGATAAATAATTATTCATCATTTATCATAGATTTTGTGTTTCGAATTCCTTAAATATGACAGTAAAACCAAAAATAAAAAAAGGTTTAAAAAAAAAGGCCCAATTTACACCAATCTAATTACACTAATGAATGCATCGGATGTCGATTTTATCTAGAGTTTAAGCTTAGGACATAACGATGACCTACATAAAATTGTACAATTTACTCTTTCATCAATCCAACATATGTATAGTGGACATATATCTTTTAGAAATTCAAGTCATATACAAACATAACTTCTAAATATTATGATACAAAAAAATATTTTTTTTTTAAAAAAAATATTTAATTAAAAATAAACATTAAAAACCTACAAAAAAAAAATGATAAAAATGCAAATGAATAAATACAGAGAGAGAGAGATTGCGTTAACCAATAGGCAATAGATAATTGCACGTATAATTAAAAAAAAATATTTAATTAAAAATAAACATTAAAAACCTACAAAAAAAAATGATAAAAATGCAAATGAATAAATACAGAGAGAGAGAGAGATTGCGTTAACCAATAGGCAATAGATAATTGCACGTATAATCATTACTCCTCTTAATAAAGTAAAATTTTCGTATTGCTTGGTTACCCCATTTTGAGACATCATATCATTATATATCGTCAAATAGTTTAATCGACTAATCTTAAGATAAACATAATAATTTTTTTAATCTATCTGTTCATTAAAGAATGATTTCATTTTTTTCAAACTATTCACTTGACTTCTTCGAAAAAATAGATAAAAATAAATTAAAAGTAGTAATTAAGAAAGGCAGTTGACTTAAATAAAGGTAAATGAACTTTTAAGAAAATTTTTACTTTGCTTTCCGCTGTACCTCTTCATTTTAAGATTTTTCTTGTTGAAGATTAATTTCAATTTAAAGAAAAAATGAAGTGATTCGAATTCATTTTTACAGGATCAAATTGTTCGAGAATTTATTTGAGAAACTATTTTAAATCTATCTTCAAATATAAATGAATCATTTTAGTCATTTTTTAGATTAATAGTATTGTAATTTACAATTGCCTATTTTCCATTAGTCAGTTTTTGTTGATAGTTATATCACTATTAATTTATTATTCCGATGATAATATAGTTTAATTTTTTTTAAAAAGGTCTCTCGTTCAAAAGTTTAATATATATAGACACTTGAAAGACTACTTTTTCCAAATTCTTTTATGAAATAATTACAAAAGGCAGTAAGTTTTACATTTTGTTAATATTAGGGTAAGCAGGGTTTCTTTAAACCACAATAATTGAAGATAAAGTATCCATAATCATTCATAACAGTAATGAAAGTCATTATTAAATATGTGGTGCGGCAAATGATATTATTTTTTTCTTAAATTTTGATTTCGAGTAGGATAAAAAAAGGGCTAACTTTCACATATAGCAAACAAAAAATTCATATTTGTATGCTATAGCAAACTTTGCATAATTGTGACTCCATAGCGGAACATAAAACTGTATAATTTGCTATAACATATCATTGTATCATTCGCCTTCCTAAATTGTATAATTCCGCTGGCCTAAAATTGTATAATTTGCCTGGCCTATTTCGCTGCATTGTATAATTATAGTTTGCATACAAGTTGAAATCGAATTAAAATGTATGTATATGCTAATTAAAATAAGTGTATAGCAAGAAGATATCTGTTTTTCCTCGCTTTAATTACAAACAGAAACACAATATATACACTTTTGTTGTATAAAGTAGAGAAAATTGTATTCACTACAATTGTTATCGCAATTTGTAATTAATTCGTTGGTCTTTTTCTCTCTGCAATATTTGAAGTAAAATGTTTTGTAAATTGTATAATTAAAGTGTATAACACGGAAATATCTACATTTTGCATGTGTATGATACAATTTTTATCTCGCTTAATACAAACCAAACAGAATTAGACCTTCGTGTTATAAAGTCGAGAGAGGCGAGCGAGAATGAGAGTGGCGAGTGAGTTTTTGGGGAGAAGAGACTCTGACAATTTTAGCTAATGTTTGCTAGGAGCACAATTAAATTCAAACCCTAGCTACTTACTCTCCATTTAATTTAGGTTATTAGTTTGCTATTATATATAATTTTCCCATAAAAAAATAGTCAATTTGATGGCTCATTAAGGAAAAATAAAACAAGAACAAATTATTGAAATTTTTTTAATATATATGTCCGAAAAGATCTTTGTTGATTATGTACAAATAAATATGAATTTAAAAGCAAAATAAGAAAGAATTTAAGCAAATTTGATCTGTCTCATGATGAGGAGAATTTTCGATACTAAAAGATATTATCACGACAACTTAATTTGTCCAGTAAACTACTTACAGCTCCCTATCGTTTAGTATAAGGGATGAAATATTTTTCTTCATCCGGAGTTAATTCTTTATGAACTAAAAAATGGTGGGCTGATTAGTGACGTTTTAAAAGTGTCATAGAATTCATGATCGGTTATTCCATTTTTGCTTTCAGTAGATAGGCGACGTGAATCTATGCTTTCTAGAAGTGTCTCAACACCTGCAACCACTACTTTGGCTCCTGCTATACAATTATGAACTCCACAAAACTTTATCGATTTCAACGCGAAAGAGCTATTTGATGAGACTTCATCAGATTATTGTACAAGAAAGAACTAGATAGATTAGAGAGAGAAAAAAGTACAGATAACAAAAATTAATAAATAAATAAATAAAGGAATTTTGTGTTACGTCAATAACCCATGTTGGGGCGGTATGGATAAAAGAACTTCCTATGTTATACTCTCCAATTTTCGACAATGAAATTATTTGATAATTCAGATATTGTTATTCAAGATATTAATTTGATTCAAGATCATCGAGAGGTTATATTTATTCATTTAATTTACGGCTGAGTGACTTAAGACATTGATTTGCTAAATCGATATACAAGCAAAATAAAAACATAGTGCCAATAAAAGGAACCCAGGGCCATATTCTTCTCCAATTTGAGTTTTACTCAAATCTCCGATGATTTCAAGAACATATTTAAAGAAATTCTGACCCAGCTCCCTACGTCAAAACCATAACACATCGCCCATTCACTCTGCACGCAGAAAAGCCAGTAAATTTCAGTTCATAAAATCGCAACGCAGAGGAGTGGAGTTGTCGTTCGTGCACCTGTCTCCAATGAAAGAATGAGTGATCTGTTCCTATTCGGATCATGGCCTCACCACTTGATCTCCGATTTTAGCTAATGAAAAATATTAAACTCTTTTGAAAATCAATAATGTGTAAACCATGCCAAATCATGACCTATCAATATTCTTGATAAAAAAAATTATTTTCTCCGAATTTGCTCTATTCATTATATATTAAATTAATCAAATTTAAATATGAATATCAATTATCAAATTAAAGCAAAATAAAATAAGATTGAAAGCATCATCCCGATATATAGTATTATTATAATGAACACACTCCAGCACTTCCTAGTGGATATCATAATGAGTGTACGTTACTTTCTCCCAGAAAAATCGATCTTTTCAAATTTTAAATAACAAACAAATAAAACTGGATCACCCTACAGCTCATATTCCTAAGTTCCCTACCTTTTGTTCTTAAGCTTTTGCCCCAAATTCCCTCTGTTTTATACATTTTATGTAGTATAAAAACAACCCACTCTCCGCCAAAATTAAACGGCGCTGCACTAAAACGCCGCCGCTATCAACCCCAAAGGAAAAAAAAACACCATAATTCAACCTGAATTTTGTTATTAAAGATTCATTTTTTTTCAATGTGGGTGTTTAATGTTTTTCTTTAACAAAGGGTGTTGCTAGAAGGAGGAGGTTTTGTTCAAAGATGCTGTGCAGAAAGAATTCAGTTAGTTGTGGGCGTGGATCGGTGCCGGTATATCTAAACGTGTACGATCTTACTTCCATTAATGGTTATGCTTATTGGCTTGGTCTTGGGGTTTACCATTCTGGTGTTCAAGGTGAGTAATCAATTGAATTGTTCATGAATTTTCATAGATCTAGTTGTTTTTTGGTTGATGAATTAAATTATTGTTTTAGTTCATGGAGTAGAGTATGCATTTGGAGCTCATGAGTATTCGACGACGGGGATTTTCGAAGGGGAACCGAAACAGTGCGAGGGATTTACGTTTAGGAAGGCGATTTTGATTGGATGGACTGAGATGAGTCATGGAGAAGTGAAAAGAGTTATGGAAGAGTTTGCTGAAAAGTACAGGGGAAATGCTTATAATCTTATAACTAAGAATTGTAACCATTTCTGCAATGATGCTTGTGTTAAACTTTCTGGCAATCCTATCCCTAGTTGGGTAAATCGACTTGCACGAATCGGTAAGTCTCTTGAATTAATCAATCAATTATTCGAGTCGTCTATATGAATCATCATTGCTTTATTCTATTCATGTTCAAAGAATTCATAGTTAGCAGTTAGCTATGTCTCCGTTGGATATTTGATTTCGAGTGAGTTTTACAGATTTGGTTCTTGTTCTATTTTGCAGCTCAAATAGCTTGTTAATTTATTAGGTTTTTCACACTGAAAAATAGCTTAATAGAAAATCGTTAGGATCTCATTCTCATATTATTTGTAGTTACTGTTCTTTAATTAGTATGTTCTATCGTACCAGTAACAATCTCTCTTTTAAGGTAAAGGTAAAGTCTGCGTACTCACGTGTTCTTAGTATTTAGTATGTTCTGTCGTAACGGTAACAATAGTTGTAACGGTAACAATCTTTGTCTTTTTTTTAAGGTAAGGGTAGAGTCCGCGTAAAATTAGTACGACCATAATAGTACCGGATGTGCCTGGTAGCTATTCCCAATTGAAAATATGGTTATGGTTAAGGTTAAAGCATGTGCCTTCAGGAAAAACTTATCTAAGAACTTCCATTGATATGCCTTTTGAGTGATTAAAAATATTGTTCTGATTCTTTTCAAACTTAGCAACTATGAGAAGATGTGTTTAGTTTCAGAACTAATCACGTCTTTATCCATGCTATAGGTTTGTTTTGCAATTGCATGATTCCAGTGAACTTGAACTCGACTAAAATTGGGCACCATCGTATCGAAGACAAGGCAGGTGAAGGGGAGAAGAAGAAACTAAGAAGCCGCTCTAGTAGGCTGACTCCATCCTCGGATTCATCATCTCCATCTTCGTCCTCGTCGTGTTCTCCTCCCCTTGTCACAACCTCAAGCAACAGAAGCAGAGGCAAAAGCCCAGTGCCTTCATCTTCACCATTGATAGCCAATTCAATATAGATTTCTTCATGAAGAAGATGAAAGCCGCTCTACATGCTTTGTTCTGTTTTACAATTGATTCTTTTGCACCTTACTTCATAAACACTAAAGCTGTTCAGGAAGCTCTGAAAAGATTGTGTGCATGAATGATTTCAATGAATTGGATATGAACTTCTTTGGGTATTGCGTGTCATGATAACTGCCAATTACAAAACCTAATGAATTTGTTTTTGCTTACAAGTTATCCGATCTTAGAGTATAAGTGCATCAAAATTCAACCAAGCAACCCTTCAAAGCCAAAAGTCCCATGGGCAGAGTCACCTTACGCAATGGGTGGTCCATTGCGCACACTTAGACGAAAAATCAAATGGGGTGGTACATAGATAAGTATTACTAACTATTACGAGAGTATATTTAATTTTACACAGCATTAAGAAAAAATTTGTATACGCTTTTTTAAATTCCTAACTCCGCCATTGAATTTATTTAGATCCTGCTTTGGTTTGTAGGAGTAGGAGACCAGGAATCTGCTGTGTTTCCTTTTACGGAATAATTATATTATATTATATACCTTTCGGCAGCATTTATCAGGGTTCCATTTTCTTAAGTTTCTACCAATCTTTTATTCTTGGACGCCCATTTTCAGTCATAAAGTCCAATGTTTTAGACTGGAATTGGACCCACAATCTTACCGACCGACCTATAACAATTGGTACTTAAAAGTCATAATACTATCTACTTAAACCTACCAACGAATATAGTTAGATTAGATTCCAAAGTTCAAACCATATTCCACTTTTATACTGAAAGTAAGATACCAAATAACAGTAACTTACATCTATATACTATTCATGTTGAACACAAATAGTTAGTTATCTCAAAGAATAGGCCCACTTATCATTCTTTATCTTAGCATACATGCTTAAGGGTGGGGAAGAGGGAAAAAACAGCATTTTTTTGAACAATAGTATGCTTCGGAACAATGGTATGCACAGCTTCATGTGCGGCTTGAATGATACAATCTTTGTTTCTTTTAAGGTAACGATAGAGTCTGTGTACAAGTTTGTGAAGTAACACCGGATAATGGGTATATTGTTGTTAGAAAATTAGTACGACACTATGAAAAATTGAAAAATTGGCTATGGTTAAAGCATGTGCCTTTAGGAAAAACTTACCTAAGAACTTCCATTGATATGGCTTTGAGTGATAAAAACATTGTACTGATTTTTTTCGAATTTGGCAACCATACTTGTATGAGAAGATGTGTTTAATTTCAGAACTAATCTCGTCTTAAGCTTACCAACAAACTCTCAATATATACCGACGGTTAAATCCTCTCGACACAAGGAAGATTCTGGTCTCAAAATGAAAATACAGAAACTAGGGAGTAATAAATATGTAACAGCCTATGAACCCAATCAACAAATACTAAACAGAGAGTTACAGCACACACCCACAAGGAACAAACAATTGCACTTGTGAGAAAAATCAAAATAACACTATAACACCATTTTAAGATGTTAAAATATCAGTTTATAAACGAACTTTTTAATAATAAACTACTTATAACATATTATTATAGTTATAGCATATCAAGAATAATATATTATTCTCATTAATTTTTTTAAAATAATAATTAACTTATTTAAATAATTCAATATTACCTATTAACAAATGTAATTAATTACTTTATTATTTTAAGTTACTTTTTTAACAAACTCTTAATTATGTAATTTAATTAATATTAATCTAGTTACCTTATTTTAAGATAACTACAAATTATAGATATTATCAAATCTAAAACAATTACCAGTTTTTTAAAAAATAAAACTTGTAAAACGTTGTCTAAAAAATAAATAAATTTATATTACCCAAATTTTTGTTCTCCCCCCAAACTCTTTTCCAAAATCATTACCTCATGCACCATCTGCAACGCCTATCAAAACTTTCAACCTAAATTCGAACGCCTAAATTTTTTATTTTCAAATCAAATTTTTCTCTACAAATCAACTTCTCCTTAACATCTTCTTCTTCTCAAGAATTCTCAAATAGTTGCATTCAAATCTTCCATTTTTAGACTCAATCTTCACTCTTGAATTAACAACGCGTACAAATGTCGAAAAGATGAGCACGAAACCCGAGAAAAAGTAGAATATTGAATGACTAAGCAGCTCAGACGATTTTCATCATGCTCATCTTTCAAATTTTATATCACAAACACAATCTCAACTTTTCATGCGGTTTAAGTTAAATCTAGATGTCAGGGAATCCACGAATAGAAAAAAAAAAACAATCCAATGAGAACCAGAAGAAGAGACAAGGAAAGAAAAAGAAAAATTACATGAATCTGAGAAAAGGACAAAGAAGAGGAAAGAAGAGGAAAGGAAAAGAAATCGAGGAATCAACATCATATTCCTGAATCTGATTTTTGTGGAAGAGTTTATAAAAGCAAAATCCAAAAAACCAAGAACATCTGAATCGTTTTCACATTTACAAGAAGACGAATAACCAGTTAACCCAAAACAATTTCAAAGTGCTATAAAAGTTCGATTTTTTAAAACTTTTTTATGTTTCTGTTTTTTTCTTTTCTGTTAGTTTGGAGTAAAATAGTTAAAAATAAATTTTTATGTACATAAATAATGTATGAATATGTTGTATGATTCCCTGTATGAGATTACAGATTTCTTCATATTACAATCTCCAATGCTGAAACTTTATTTGTTATGTATGAAATTCACTGCTATGAATTGTGTATGATTTAACTGTTGTTAATTGTGTTATGATTTACTGTAGGAATTTTGTAATTCACGTAATGATTCACTGTATATATAATGTGTATGAATTTTTTGTATCAGTTTTTTTGGATACTGTTGAATAGTAATACCATAATTAGTTATACTTTATGTTTTGATTTGTATATTTTGGTGTTGGAATCCATGGTTTCTGCAGCATGTGTAAAGTTTGTTTTGAAATGTGGTATATTATATTGTATTATGTTTGGGATACTATGTGTAATGAATTGTGTATTTTTTCTCAATATTCATGTTGTACGTTTGTTTGAAATTGTGTATGATTCACTGCCTTATGTTTTGTATACTATGTGTATTAATTATTTATTTTGTCAATCTTATTTGTAATGTTTGCATTGTGTATGATTAACTGCATTATGTTTTGTATACTATGTGTAATGATTCATGTAATTTAATTTTTACAATTTTTTTTAGGAGAAGAAACACAACACCATTTGTTTCATGTATTAACTATTATGTGTTTGCGGATTTGTTGACTTTTTAGGTCAAGATAAGTTTTCAACAATGCTTATATGAAACACCTTTTGATTTTTATAATTTGCACATCACATAAAAATCCAATGTCATTGTTGAGACCTTATTTTAATAATGGGGAATGAAATGGTAGGGATACCTGTTGTCATTAAAATTACATGGTAAGAGTTACATTTTTGGGTTAAAAGAGTTGTTTGCTATACAACTGGTTTGAAATGTGGAGTAATGTTTCTGATTTTGATCAAAAACTGTAAAAGTTTTATTTTTACCAATAATCACATTAACATCATTCTTTTCTTCGTTTTATTACACATGAAAATACTTTAATATTCACTAAATATTATTAGTAGAACCACTGAATAAATGTCTCACAAAACAAATATATCAATTAACATATGCAATATAACATGGGAACAAAAATACGACTAAAATATAAAAAAAAATAACCTGAGGAATTCCAGTTGCCACCATGTTTAATTAAAATTGCACCATTTTCTCCCCTTAAATCATCTAAACTTTTTCAACCTCATTTGTAATAGTTTTTTTTTTTAAAAAAAATGATAAATATGACATACTTCAGAATTAATGAAATATTAGTCCAATTTCTGAAAAAAAATGCTACGTTTTATGGAAAGAAAGATAACGAATACATTTTTAGTATAAAAACCAAAAATAATTACATTAAAACAGATTGAAGTTTCATTAAGGTGCATATCTATAATTAATATATTTTAAAATCCCTTAAAAGTTGCACATTTTGTTATCATTAATAACAGTAGCTACATTCATGGAATTATCCATTTTAATTAATCATTTTTAAATTTCTATTTTTCCGTCCCTAATTTTACAATAAATCTTTACAATATTTAATTTAAAGAAGTGCTAATAATTGATATTTAAATGTTTAGAATGAAAATCAACTCTTAAATGCCATAAACTTGAGAATATAACTACATAATATGCTATATACCTAATTTACACAATTGAGAACCTATGAATCCAATCAACAAATACTAAGCAGAAAATTTTAATACACATCAACAACAAGGGCTATTCCAAGCCAGATCCGGTTGCTTAACCGGAATAAAACAGTAGAAAATACCTCAAATATTTCATATATTTCATATTCAATATACAAAAACCACACACAATTAATATAATAGAAACAACTCTTAAGAGAATCCACAATAATAACTTTCATATTTTAGAAAAGCTCATGGTAAAAAACTCACAAATTGTACCGAAATAATAAATTGAAAAAAAAAACCATCTTTATCATCTATTAATCTTTTTACACCACAATTTATTTACTTATTATGATCGGTGAAATTTTTAAACGCGATAGAAAAATATAGGAGGTTAAACGAAAGAATAGGAGAACAAAAAACTACCGGTCACCCACATGCAAAACATCTCCGTTTCCAAGATATATACTTCAGTATCATTATTATTATCAACTCTTCCAAGATATATACTTCAGTATCATTATCATTATCAACTCCTTTTCCAAGATATATACTTCAGTATCTTTATTATCATCTCTTTCACAATTTATGTTATTTTTTTCCGTTGATGTTATTTGAGTTCTAGATAAAAAAATATCTTATCATTCAACCAAATCAATCACAGCAAGAAAAAAAAAATATAGTATAACAACTTTCGCATTCAATAAGTCACTAATTTCTGTAAAAAAAAAATTCCTTATAGCAGTGAACACAGATGAACATAGAAATGTATTTTACAATAATAATAAAACTTATTAAATATTAGTCCTCAAGGTTGGGCACGGTCCTAAAAATTAAAATAACCATTAATTAAAATAAGCAAAAGCTAAAATGGAAGATAGAAACGAGAGATTGGAAACAAAGGCAGAATTTTGATTTTCTTTTTGTATTAATGAATAAAAGTGTGAATTATATATAGGGATACAAAGAGATGAATTAAGCCATTTGTTCAATTCCCTTACATGAAACATGACAATTTGGTATAGAGGTGTCAAGAGATAAAAAAACCTTACAAATATTTATTATCTTTTGAAATATACCACAATTTTCCTTACAAACCTCCGCATGTTCAAAAGATTTTATGCACATAAATTAAGATTTTCATGTCAAAATGTAATGGATTTGGTGTCTTTTGGACTATGAATCAAATTTAGATCGATAAAATTTAATTTATAAAATTACTCGTGAAATATAATATTTTTATGAACAAATAATTTTTATTGTAAATCAGAGACTTTATCAATTACATTTTGACCTTAACAATTTTTTTGTTCAACGCGATTTTGCGCCATTAGATCATGCGAGTGTGGTATTCATTAGAGCTGTAGAGACTAGACCAAAATTTCATAGGAGCAACCACACTCCACTTCTCATATAGGTGAATTCATCATGTGCATAATGCTTTAAATAAACCATTCTTAATTATTGACTATGAATTCATTAAAATTGAATAACTCATTCCTCATTTTCAGAAGCAGTTCAAGCACTCTCAGTTACACTTTGTTTGGATCGTTGTTACCCATTGTTTCATAATATATTGTATTGTATTCTATTGAACTGTATTGTATGGTAGATACAATGTTTGGCTAGACTGTATTGTTTGTTGCAGAAGCAGCTCAAGCATATTAGTGACCTAAAGCAAAAATAAAACGGAGCCTTAAACTTAAATTGTTAATAACTTTTATATAATTGATTTCTTCTAGTTTTCAATTGATAATATAACTATTTTTATTTTAAATTATTTTTCATGAGATATAGTACTCCAAATATGTCAAATTTCTTCTAATAATTCCTTCATTTTCATGAAAAGTTTACTTTTTCTAGAAATAGTATGCAATATTTTGTTTAAAAAATAGTAAATTATAACCTATTATTATTAAAAATGAGGCCCCTTAAATTTGGGATCCTAAGACACATGTTTTTTTTAACACTGTCGAGCCACCCCTGGTTTGTTGTTGTTTGGTAACATTTTAATTGTTTGGTTTGATTGTATCGTACTGTATTGTAATTTATAAATTTACTAAAATATCCTTAATTATTCTAGAGTAGGAGATTTGACTAACTTTAAATAATTAAGGTAAAGGGTAAAATAGTATTTTGAAATATTATGTAAAGATATAATTGAAAAAAGAAATTAAGTAACTATGGGAAACACCAACTTGGTTGTTCTATTAAATACGGGTTTCCATTGTTACGTAAGAACGAAATTTAACAATACAGAACAATACATTTTAAGTAACAATCAAAACAAATATTATAGGTATAGTAACAATACAATACAATATAATGGATAACAATAATCCAAAACATAGTGTTAGTGTGCAGTGTCAATATTGACTTGTTATTTCCCGTGTGAACCTACTTTATGAAATCTCCAATCATATATGTTAGGGTTACATCTCTATTGACAATCACATTGGCCTTCAACCCATCTTTTTGACCTTTGAAGAACTCATTTTTTCCCAATGAATTTAATTAATTATAGTAGATTGTATAATGAATAAATTTTGAAATAAGATAAAAATATATTGGTAGGAAATTAATATGATATGTAATGATCTATGTATTATAATATATCATCTTAGTTTAACATTTAATTCTAAAGAGATTCTTAAAAAATGCATTTATGTTTTGAGACTTTTCAATTTTTTCACTAAATTGGTAAGATAATAAAATTATTATTCCTAAATTGTGGATGAAAAAGAGCACCAAAAACACATAGCGTAGCATGCTAAAAGAATTGTGTTCGTTAAAATAAATTACACATGTATAGGACTTTATCTTGATTGTGAAACATGCTCAGCTTCTTAGTTCTAAATTTCATGTGTGAGTGATAAATTAAAAATATTAATCTCTTCGTTTTATTGACTTGGCATGAACTTTAAGAAATTAAAGATTTTTTTTTGAAACTTTGTGGTTTAAATTAAAAATATATCAAATATATTAAATATCTTTTAATCTTATGATCTTAAACAAATCATGTAGAGTTAGAATTGAGAAAAGAAAATGAACATTACTTATTAACAAATTATAAAGAAAAATATGACAGATTAATTGAGTAGATTTCAAGATAATAACACATATGGTTCGTGATTTTTATATCTATATAATTTAATGTAAGAGACAAATTATCTTTGAAAGTTAATAAATTTGTGTCATAAGAGTAAAAAAAAAAGGATTAAATATTAGACTTGAAGGCTCTACAACTTAAAAAATGAATCTACCCATCATTAATACCAAAATAGGCCCTTTTCGGATAATACCGTTTTCTATTATGATTTTTTTATTATATTCAGAATTGAAAAGAGCAACACCACTCACACACTATATTTTCTGACGATTATTTTAATATTTTATTAATTCTAAATTTTTCAAAATGCCATAAAAATAATTTTTATCACGGGGCTTAAAGAATAGCACCCAACATGGGTGTGTTGGCCATGAATTCAGATGTTAGCATTTTAAAAAAAAAAATTGTTTTGACGAAAAACTTAGACATTGGTATGTCGAAGAAATTTAGACATAACTTTTATTGACAACCAATTAAGTTTGAAGAAACAAAAGGAAGGAGGCAAAAAATTTGAAGATGAAAATAGCATAAATTTAATCAGAGCTGAAGCAAATTATGCTATCAGAATTCTAGTTTGCTTTTATTCACATAAAACTTATATTTTGATTGTACATTCATTTTTCTATTTCGAAACATATGAGACTTCATGTATAAGTAAAGAAAGAATGTGTTAAGTGAAAGTTGATGGAACGAGACCTTTAACCATCTACTGCCAGGCAAATCATTCAAGTATTGAATTTTGTTAAGGCATCTAAATGCATAATTGGAATGCATCACTTAGAACACTTGCTTTAACCTACCAACGAATATAGTAGATTGGATTCCTGAGTTCAAACCAAATTCCAAATTTTTATACTGAAAGTAAGATATCAAATAACAGTAAATATTACTATTCATGTTGAGCACAAATAGTTATATCAAAGAATAGATCTATATCTTAGCATACAAGCTGAGGGGTGGGGGGAGGGGAAGAAAACAGCATTTTTCAGAACAATGGTGTGTTTTAAGAACAATGGTATGCACAGCTTCATGTGCGGCTTGAACGGCTCTCCTGCATCTGAATGTTACTTGTATTATCAGCAAAACTCATCTCGAACAAATTTCAAGATTCATTCACTATATGGAAACAGAAAACATACTTTCGGATAAAGAAATTATTTGGTTCACACAGTGACAGGCCGAACAGCTGACTTCTTAGCCCTGCTTTTCTCTCATTAACTCGACAAAATTATCCAGGATTAGTGGCCAAGCAAGGGTCGAGTCATAATTGCTCAAGTCTGGAAAACTAATCTGTTACAAAAAAACATCAAGTCAGGAGATGAGACATTAATCTTTTAACATTCAGACCTCAAAGTCCCCACAAGGCTTCTGATGGAAGCAACTGTCAGATAACAACCAGATTGCTCATACAAGATGACGACACAAATAGGGTAATCAAAAAAATTGACAAAGTGAACTGAAGATTTACCTCGTTAACAAACCTAAAGAATCCCATCCATTGATCCATGTTTATAACCTTGTAATCAACCTGCGTCTGCATCAGTAAACAAGCACGTAAGTGTACTTATTACTATAATTAAGAAAGATTTACTCTCGCCCTTCACTCTTCTTTGGGTTTTAAAATATGACAAAATGACTAAAATCAGGCATGATTTTCAACGGGACAGTCCCCTTTTACAGCGAGGTCGATGAGCATCCACAATTAAAGGAGCTATAGATTGCAGCTGCGATTTTTCGGTAAAACTAATACTTCTCACCATAAAAAGAACTCCAAAAGCATCCTAAAGGGCACTATCAAATTCACACCAGTAAAACCTAACAATTATATTCTTCTTGTACCCTGCCGAGCAAATGGACATTTTAAGTGAATTAAAACTCAGACTATTAAATAGCAAGAGGAGCATAGGGTACTCACTCTCAAATACTGAATCAGAGCATCAACTTGGGGCCGAAATTGAGACCCTAAAACGAGATCCAGCAGGAGACAAATGCTCTCAATGTCTATGCTCTTCTGCTTCTCCTCTAGGAAAAAAAAAAGAAAAATTGGTAATCAGAAGAAAAAAGACACAGTTTAAAGATCCAATTCAATGTCCCAACTTTCACAGCCAGCCCCCGGAACTTGCAACGAATGGGAAAACCATTTAAGAAATAGTTACTGCATGAAAACAAAAACTAAACCTAGCATAAGAGGACATGCTGTTCTTCCCAGCTTCAAAGCCTTATATTTAATTATATACTTTAAAATATTACAAAGCTATTATGTTCTGTTTCATCTTTGTTACCTTTTCAGTCTAAAGCTGATCAATGAATCTTTCCCTCCATGAATTAACATAACTTAATGTTTACATAACAGGCGACAGTGGTAGCACCATACCTGTCAAGCAGTACTGAAATGCATAGGAGTAAAAATCCACAAAATTTGATGGCCTTCTAACCTTGTAGAAAAAAGAAAATGTGGATATTAGCAGGAATAGAACAACACTCCTCACAGCAGAAGGGTACCCAAAAATTCACTTAGCATGAGCAGAAGTTAAAATATGACAAGTACCTCCTTCTCAAGTTCTGGAAGTGCTTTTTTCAATTTCTGTACTGTGTCAGCTCTTAATGCTTTGAGGCCTTTCCGCCACTCGTTCTAGTAGTCAAAACAATGGCGAGCCAACGTCAAGAAGCACACAGCAAGTATAAGCAAAAAAAGTAACAAGCTGAAAAGTAGAGGGCAACTGCATAACATAACAACAATATAATGGGTTCAAATCATTATTTCAGATTTCCAAAAGGAACGAGTGGGAAAATTTTGTTTATCATGCCAAATCAAACATTCTACAATGACTGGAAATCTGAAATAGTTGCATTCCTAGGAAAAGCTGATATACATGTGTCTTCTTGCATTTTATAAGTGATGGATTCTACTGCTTGCTCAATGAAAGTAAAAATGTCAAAGCCTAATCTCACTTTGGCACAAAGGCAACCCTCCAGTAAATCTGTGTGCTAAGCTACAACTAATTGGACCGACAACTCAAGCATAATTGAATCGAGTAACGTAGAGATCCGATTAACATACCATCAGTGATGCTTCATTACAACATCAAACCAATGTATGCCTTTCAATAGTGTAACAGATCAACTAATATCTCGACTTGATTTTCCTACAATAAGCACTTCTTTTAAATGCGAGTGGTGTCTGGTCCAACTTGCGGGCACGTCAAGAAAGATTGTGGCTATCGGAATCGAACCAATGACCATCAAGTGCGGATCATAATGTATTCAATCAAGCTAAGTGGGATAAGCAAATTTGATATCTTCAGGTATTCGCTTAATCTTGTTAGGTAGGTGCTTTTCTTTTAGTATTCGCAGGGAGTCTGCTTTAAAACTGTTCGCCCTGTACCCATATAAGTCCAATTCTAAAAATTCGAAAGTGGATGGCAATATGTGACTCAACTGAAGATCTTCACGTCCAGTATTATACCTATGCATACACATAAAAAATGTATTGAATCAATTACTTTTACTATTCCATCGGTACCTGCTAACTCCTACTAGCACATATGCCAACCTAGAAGATGGAAGAAATAACCTAGTACTTGCTTTCTGCCTCCAGTAGGATCTAAAACTGTAATCTCATTGTCCCCCCCCCCCCCCCACTTCATTAACCACCAAACCATTGGGCAACTACTTCCAAACCATAAGCCTGGGATGAGTTCTTAACATAACATTCTCTAATGCGCATGTAAATGTTCAGTTCCGTTGTATTAAATGTCATACTAGACAAAAGAGTATCTCTCCCTATAAAAAAATCTGAACATGCTCAAATAGGCATATCCAAGTCACAGGTGGCAAAAGCATAATTCTTCATCATCCCAAACAAAAAGACGCACATCAATTGCTCCATTTAAATCAAAACCAAAAAACAACACAAACACACCCAACACCCCCAAAAACAAAAAAAAAAACCCCCCCCCCCAACCCCACCAACACCCCTTTTTTTTTTTTTTTTTTGTTTTTTTTTGTGGGGGGGGGGGGGGTGAGGGGGGGGTGGGGGGGGGGGGGCTATTGTTCCGGGATACAGGCTTGGCCGGAAAAAACAAACTATGCGACTGTAATTCTACCTGGCTATTGCCTTTTTCCTATGTTATTACTCTGTTAATCAGCACATGGGCTAAGAGAGGTCAAGCATTTAATAAATTTGAGACTTAAATCAACTTTTCAGCACCCTTGACCTACCCTTTGGTACAAACTTCCTAAGATAACAAGCACACCCGTATGCCTGGAGAACAAACGCCAGCTTTATTCAACAACAGCGACGACCTACCCAATGTAGTCCCACTAGTGAGGACTAGGGTCACCAGCCTTATTTGACAACTACGGTAATCGAATTAACAGCAATAACAGGTAAGTTGATAGAAACAGCAAAAACAGTGCAGTAGATTCTGAAATGCTAAAGTAATATTAGTACTAGCCAATGCAAATACATACCAGGGAAAAGTATCCTTGTTTTTCAGACTGCATTTTCCTAAAATCAAAGACAATATTTATTAAACCTCTGAAGATCCATGACACTTCATACATACTAACAAGTAATCCGGTATAGGGATCTTACCATGCAAGCATCAATACCCTGACGTCAGTATGTTCGACTTCCAAATCGGA
The DNA here is from genome assembly GCA_027704765.1 of Solanum habrochaites. Taxonomy (NCBI): domain Eukaryota; kingdom Viridiplantae; phylum Streptophyta; class Magnoliopsida; order Solanales; family Solanaceae; genus Solanum; species Solanum habrochaites. The sequence continues at coordinate 62,996,818 of JAKWJA010002491.1, forward strand.
ACAAAGAAACTCAATTCCTTCAGGGCTAACAATGAAAAATATAAAGCACATTAATTGATTGCAAAACTGAGGAACTTAAACAAGCTGGTGAAACTGCATTTAAGGCGGAAAAAGTTGGATGACAAACTCAGAGGGGATCCAGGATGGGTTCAGAAATCATTGAGTCTGGACTCAAATAAAAATTATATTTATCCATATTTAGCATATCTCTCAACACATAAACAGGGGTTTGAGGCTTTGAGCCAAAGATAGTAGGTTCAATTGAACCCAGAACTTATAATGTACATCCACCCCTGAAATATCCATATATTCTTCTCTCTTTATTCAATTCTGAAATATCCATATATTCTTCTCTCTTTATTCAATTCATAACTTTCATGCTTAAAATCTTAGATTTCCTATGGACTACTACAAGTGAAAACAACAAAAGATAATTTGTAATGGTAGGACTATTAGAAGATGAACTACACTGCTGGGAAATAAAAATGGTAATGCATACTTACTCAATCATACCAGACGAAGAACTTGCATATGTATGAAATAATTGATCGATACGTTCCAGCTCCTTACTTGCTGCTTTACTTGAAGCTGAGCAAATTGACAACAAAGTGAGATAGTGTAATGCATCTACAGTGCATATAACTAATGCAGCTGGAGTGCATACATTATATTTCAAACATCGAACATAAATGGAAAAAGGAACATTCATGTCCAAGAGGTCTAAATAGACCAGTAGAATGGTTCTGAAGCACTATGAAAATGCTTCAGCTGCTACAAGACAAACACCAAATCGAATTGATTTTCTTAAAAGATCAAATACAGCAGAAAAATATATTCAAAAGCATCTCGATGAAGACAATAAAAACAACATAGATACGTCAAAGAATTTCTTTTAGATGACCTATAAATCCTTATGGGTCCAACCTTTAGGGTCAACTGTAGCCTCCAGACGGATCAATGGAAAGAGGATGTCATCTTGGGATGAACTCAATGATTACGCCTTCATTTTTAGTTTGAGCTCAGGAGGAAGAGTGAATAGAACTTAAAAGGTAAGCCGGTGAAACCTTAACGCACTACATGATATGGGAGAAAACAAACTTCTAACCTATAGGGTTCGTTTTCTTTATCTGTTGTTCAGTTAAATGAGGATTCTCATGATCACAAAAAGCTTGGCAGTGACACTATTCTGCCTGTGTGATTCATAGCTGTTTCAAATTGTTATAATAACCAGTCTTCTGCAGCACGGTCACAACACCAGATGGTTGCTACTAGCACTTACACAATCACCTTAATAATTCAATAATTCCCATATCTAATCAAACAACAATCGAAAAACAATGCAGTTCAAGTTATTACACTAACACCCTATTATCATGAACACTCGACTCAACTCTATATAAATTTCCAAAATTGGGAAGCCGCTAACGCAAATTGAATCATTAATTTTCAGCTATCTCCACTCCAAATTCCAAATTCCAATTTCCAAGGTGTCGACCTGATCTAAAAGGGAAGGAAGGGAGTTACACATGATCTATGAAACTCTAACAATCAGACAGGCATTAGAGAGAAAGGCCATTAAAATTGTGGGAAAAGATGCATTGAAATCAATGATTAAAAAAATTGAGGAAGAATTACCAGAACGAAACAAATCGGCGGCAGGATTGGTGGATGCTGCAGAACCAGTTAAACCCTTTTTGGAAGAAGTACGAGGCATCTTGAGCGAAGAAGAAAAAGTTGGTGTAGAGAAGATGATGATCCTCGGAGTGAGCGGTCCAAGGGTCTCGACAGGACTCGGAAGCGTAGAGGGTGAATATATATATGTGTGTGTGTGTGACGCACTCTCAAAGGCGGCGTACGTGTGTCAGTAGAAAATGAGGAAGCTTCGCTGGCGATTGGGATCGACGAATTACAAATTTCAGCTGAAACAGGTATGTAATTTCTATCTAACTTAATATAATCCGAATCTTTAAATATTATTCAATTAATAAAATTTTATAAGCACAGATATCGAGTAAAAAGATTAATTTTGATTTTATTGTTTGGAGATGAAATCTCAAAAAATTTAAATGAATCCTTTTGTGTAGATCATATTCATGAAATTTGAAGTCATGATTAATAATTTTAATTATTTCAATAAGATAAAGTATTGGAAGTGATCGTGTGAATGTGAAGAATGGACAAACCAATTACGCATAAGAAAACATTTATTGCGTCTAGAATTTTTTAAAATTGTTTGATGCAATTCAGAAAAATCACAAAGAAGTTTTTGAATATAACAAGAAAAATTAGGAATGAACTTCATCTAGATTTAGATTTTAACTACACAAAAAACACTGCAATCGTATGTAGTACCCATAACCTAATGGACTAGGGGACTTCTAATCCTAAGGACATTTTGATCAAAACACTAAAATCATATCTTACTGAATTGTCTTAAATATTTTTATAATTTTAAAATATTACATAATATTAATGGAACCATATATTTAAATTGTCTTAATATCTTTTTCTCATTTTATTTTTACTTATTATTTAAGAATTTTATTTTGTTTTTTAATCTTTATCTTTTAATAAAGTTCTACCTATACTTCATTTTTCTTATATGTTTTAAAACTCTACAATAGAGAAAGAAATAATAGCAGGTCCTTACATAATTAATTTTCCAAAATAACTTATTTTCAAATCAAATGACCCCTTTCCACTTACATCATCACTCGTTTAAAACTTCATCTAAAAAAATATGTGAAAGAATACTTGCGGTACTAAATATGTAACTTATAGCCAAATAACCGAAACTTTCGGGCTCTCCAAAAGCATGTTAACGTGCAAGTACAATTAATCCAAAATCAGATTCGGATATATTGTAAACATTCATTAAACCGCATTGCAAACTTGTCCAGCAAAACCCAAACTTCTATAAGTTCAGGATCTACTTATGAATGAATACACAAACTACCAAAGGTAACAGAAGTCCTAGGGGAGAAGGATTATAACATAATTGGTTGTTACTACACAAATGTTGACATTTTTATGACGTATAAACATACAAAATTTCGTCGTTAAAATCGAGTTATGGGGCTTGAAAAAAGAGAGCTATGACGACACCTCAGAAAGGTAAGATGTAAAAAGTGACACAGCATCCTGCAAATGGTATGCACGTGTATCTTCAGGTATGGGTGCTTTGAATATGGTATCGTAGCAGCTTAGCTGGACCTCATTTGATGAACTTCTACCGCTACCAGAAAGCAGCAAACTGCATATCTCCTCAGCCATTTTCGAATAAACCACCCTAGAGACAATAAACATCCATTAGCTCAAACTTGTTACTTTAGGTGCTTAAGCATAGAATAAATGGACTTAAAGCATTCAAGGATCATGTCAAATTTCACGTTTTATGGAATGATTTACACCTCAATATAAACCAGTTGACATAAAGCTCTACTGATTTAACCATAGGTGAGAAGATTTTAGGTGACCTAGGGCCATAAGTTAACACACTTTAGGTGCAACAATTCTCTCTTTATAACATCCATGCACCAAATTATTATTTTGAATTTTAAGGCTGAGTACCAAAGAGACACCTTTACTCGCATTGATTTGTAACTTTGTATTCCCAACTGCATTTTTCATCAAAATACTTCAGCTTGATCAAAACAAGTCCTCGTGACAGTTGACGAGCTTATGTGTGGTATTAATTAGTCTGAATTGGACAAGGTAAAAGTACAACTCCCTAATTGCAACTCTTCAGTTCCTTTACCCAACTCCTCTCACGTCCTTCAATTCTATTATCTCCTTCACCAGAAATCAGACGGGGACTTTTATGTGTTGGTTGTTGTTGATGGTGGAGATTGAATCAATGAACAGCTAAGATGATTTGACTCTTGGTTTAATTATGAAATTTGAAGTGGTAATGATGCAGGGAAAGGAAGAGAGGATAACAGGTATCTGTAAGGGTGAATGCTTTGGGGCTTGAAGGCAGGAATCGGATAGCAAGCGAAAGACCCAGATGAGTCATCTGAACTGGTAACTGGCAGCAACTCTTTCTGTGTTTCCGGTGACAGAAAAATATTAGGAAATTCTGCTAAATATTCGACTCATTGAAGTAAAAGAAATGTGAGAAAACAGTAGGAGGACAAGGGAGTTTAGGATGTGGAAATTTGTTTGTATGGATTTAGTTGAAAATTGTAGTATTTCTTGGTTGTTTGAGTTAATGATGATTAGTTCATTCGGCTGGACGTTATAAATAAGGGAGAAGATTGTTACGGAAGGAAGGAGGAGGAAGGAAGAGGATTTGTTTGGTTTTGGTTGAAGAAGATGACGTATCAGGAGTTTGTCTGATGTGAATATGATAAGTAATCCACGTCAAGGTGAATGTGGAACTCGCGAGGTTAGAGGCATTTGAAAGACTTATTTTGATCAAGTCGAAGTGTTTGGATGAAATCCCATAGATTAGGGGAGCAAAAAAATAAATCGGTACATGTATAGGTGTCTATTTGGCCAATCGACCTTTACAAATGGTAAGATGCACCTAATATGAGTTCCGCTAAGCATGGCCAGTCTCAACCCTAGAAAATGGGAAAGGTTTAGTAGGTTAATATGAATCCTTCGGATACTTAGACATGAACAGATTGGAAATAATTCAAGGAATCTATGCAGCCAACAAAGGATTCCTATAAACAACCCCTTTTTAGTTAGGGATTGAAGCGTAGTTGAGATGACACTAGCTAATGAACAGGGTTGAAGTATTTATTTTTTTGGAACTGGAATAAGATATATTCATAAAGATGGCATTACAAACAAAGTTGAAGTCTTATACCAGCTAGATATGATCTTAGGGATGAGTAACGTAGTTTATCGTTGTCTCCAAAAGTTGTGTCCATTTTATATGATGATTTATCTTAGCAGTTTGTTCCAGGATCCATGTAAAAGACAAGAAATTGAACAAATTTATTGGTCTTTACCCTTAATAGCTAGGAGGGGTCAAGAAAGAAATTCAGTAACTCCTGGGTATAGATGACACTAGTATGTTTTGCCTAGATATAGGAGGTGTAATTAAATATATTAATGACACTGAAAACAAAGAGCATTTCCACTCCATAGTATTCCCAGCCCCATTTAAATTCACTAAATGTGAAATAGGAACATCAAATATTTAAATGCAGGTACCAGACACAGGAAGCTAATTTGTCTCCATCCCTTTACTATTTTAAGAAAATAAAGAACAAATGACTTCTTACCTCACATTCTGGATTTATTCATCTAAAAAAACAATACCATGTGGATGTTAATGCTTTTATTTTTGGTAATTGGTAATAAAAATAAATTAATCCCATATTTAGAACTTATCTATACCAGTTTACTATCCTAGATAACAAATCTCTCACACTTAGATATGAGAAATAAGGGTTCAATGAGATGGTGGAAAAGAGATGGGGGTTTCGCAGGAAGCAGTCAACTTTTCAAACCACATATTTCAGTATTAACAAATTAATATCGAGTAACATTACCTCGCTTTGACAGGCAATCTGTTTGTCCAAACAGCCAAAGAGTTGTTTAAGCGACTGATAAAGTCTGCACAAGCATTGTCTTTGTTTTCGATAGTGTCCTGCCAATAAAAATGTGTGCTTTGTCAATCTCTTAAAAGATATTAGAATAGCTAGGAGATACTAGATAGGATTATAAGCTTCAACCAATAATCTTGAACAGGTATTCGCTCTACTTCCTATTACTATGCAGAGAAAAGACAGTAATCACTTCTCATGAGATTGACCGGTATCAATTGAGCAACAACAGAGGTTAGATCCAGTTCATGAACTGTGCTCCAACTAGGATGAAATTCCTTTATTCAGAAGCTGTCTTCTAGTCACTTACAAGTTGATCATTGATCAAGCTGTACAGCTAGTGAGCTACAGTTAAAATCTCATCCCCATTCCAGTTTTCCTATCATTAAATACATGGGCTTCCCACAACCACCAGAAAAAAAAAATTGTCCTTGCCACCATCACGTAAGCACACTTGGATCTAACGAGTTTAACTTCACGAAATTTGAGAAGAAGGATTCAAACACAAATAAGTAGATTATAGAGAAATTTCATATTACTTGATTCATAGTGTCACTGTCCTCCTGCAAAGAACTTCTCAACAAATAAAAAGATATATATATTCCAGCTCCCAGATCCCAATCTTCAATTTCTGATTTGTGATCTTCCATGGAAGCTGCTAGCCTCCATATTTCTGAGTGTTCTTCTGTGTATAAACAATGTTAGAATGATTTAGCACATCAATTTTTATTGAAATTCAAGGTTGAAAATTGAGATACTTCTAAAGCAAACAGAATGTAGTCAAGAGTTCTTCATCGACACATCAAACTCAGTCCTCCGTGCAGTTACCAAATTTGATTAGCACTTATTACATTTAAGTGTGGTTTATCACGCTCATGAATCATGATAACTTCATTGCATATACCACGATTAGCTCTCTCACATTAACAGTTGTTACCATGCGGTGTGTGGCTTATTCAGCCCATGGATAATTCCATTGTATACACTATGATTTTCTTAAATACGCACTTTGAGTAGAAGAGAAAATAGCAATGGCCATGCCCTCTCTCTCTCTCTTTGATAAGTAAGAAAATGATAATTTATTCATGTGGGATAAATGATAAATCTGTGAAGAAGCCTGCAAATCAAATAGGTGATGCATAATTGCATATCACAGAATATGAGTAAAAACAAATTGTATAGCGAGTCATTTAGACTTGAAGGCGACTCAGACTGCCATAGAAAGACAACTTTTATGGTATCCGTGTTTCATTAATCCTATTCAAAAATATTTAACAAGGTTCACATAAGAATAAGATTGATGATGGAAGAAGATAGGGGAAACGCAAAGACGGCAGAAAAGCATCCCAATGGAACTGAACTGAGGTTATAGGATCACTACAAACAAATATTGAACAGATATGTCTTTAGGTACATGTGCTGAATAATGAAATAGCAAGATAAAAAGATGAATCTAAAAGATCGACAAGATATAAAGATGAATCTAGAGATTAACAAATCTATACCTGATAGAAAAAGAGAATGAGCAACTGAAGTCATAAAAATAGTGTGCGCTTTCTGCCACTTTCCGCACTCCAAAAAGTATTCTAGGGCTTTGGGGAATTCAGAGTAATAATTAAAATATGTTGCCTGCAATGGAATAAGACAAGGATGAAAAATATGATGCAAGTAGAAAAGTGATCCCACACCAGTGACAATCAATTGCACCAAAGGACTAACTTGAAGTAAAAGTACTAGCATTCAACTAAAGCATTACAACCAAAATATACACTGGAAATTTCCCTCCACAATTTCAGCATATTGTTAAACCATCTTGTCAGAAACAGCAAGCAAAAATACCCCAGTAACATAGATTGGCTTTGACTTGCCAGATAGTGGAAAGCGAGAAGCATGGATTAATGTAGAACTGAAATAAAATAAGGGCACCGACTCACCAGAGCCTCGTTCAACCATGCTGATGGAATACCTAGATCCTCCATAAATTGCCGCTGCAAGTCCTGAGAACTCCAAGTTTCACAGTACTGGAAGAGTATTTCCCTAATAAGAGCAGCTTGCAAATAAGGACTATCTTCACGGTGAGGCATGTGAAGCACCACATAGACAGCCCAATGACACTGACCAAGGCATAGCAGCTGAGAAATGAAACTAATGTCTAGCACATGAAGATCATTAGAACTAAAAGCACCAATGGCTTCTAAAACAGCTCGCTGATGCCAGATCATATGGTAGTCAAGGGGATCATTTGTTGAAGCAAAGGCACTGAACATCGTCTTTAGAGCACTGAAATCAATTTCCTGATTGGCATGAAGAAGCATAAGATAGTAACCGAGGTCAAAATGTTTAACTGCATTCCAATTCATTGACACTTCTATAGGTCCTTCATCAATATAAACTGGAACTGGAGACGGAGCTTTTCCTTCATTAAGAAGCCTCTGATATGTGCGGAACACAATAGGCAATTCAGTTTCTGGTGGAAGCTGATACCACATCAACAACCCCAGAAACCTTTTCCAGTCAATGTCTACATCATGCAATGCTCTATGAATGTTGCCAGCAACCAACTCAAGAACCCTAATCCTCTCTGTCTCAACAAAATTGAAGTCCAACCCATTCACTCTCCAAATATCAAGCTGCCTAGCAACATCAGAACGATTAACCATCGAACCACCAGCTTGGCTAAGAAGACATGCAAGCCGCACATCTCCTCTAGAAGCTGCCAGTTCCACAGCAGCATCCAGCTGCCGACCAGTTAGAAGTAAAAACATATGTTGTAGATCACTTGAATCATTCAAAGAACTTACTTCTTCCTGTACCCTGTGACAAACACTCTCTTGCAACCAATAGCTGAATTCTGCTCTCCTTATCAATGGAAGTGCTTCTGGATCAACATCTGCAGCAGTTTCTCTCGCATCAGGTATCATATCTTCCTCATCCTCATCTTCAAGAGACTTTAATTGCCCACTCAATTGTCTTGTCGAGAAAAGCACTTTTATTAATTCCCAAATCATTGCTTGGTGCATCAGAAGAACACGGGATGCTGGAGATAAGTCAGGAACCTCCAATTGCCTCTCAATGACACCAATATAGCTCCGACATACATCTGAAAGTATTAGACGATCACACACAAGTCTTTGAAGCTTTAACACAAAGGGTCCCTCCCCGAACTCTTTGGTTTCATGAGTAATTTCCTTGTGAAGATGGAGGGCTGAATCAAAACACAAATCAACAAGTTCCTCCCTGACCTTTTTATTTTCATCTCTAGCTACTTGGTCAAATGCAACCTTCTCCAAATTGATTATTGAGGACAAAGACTGATTGTCTTTACTACCAACTGGAGCGCCAGAATGAATAAGAACACCATTAGGCCCCCAGCCAACTCCAAATGATCTACCCATGAACAACCCCGCATCAACAACATTACAAGAGTAGGTTCCACTTATAGGTGTTTGCTGCCTGACATCCAGCTTGAAACCTTCAGCCTTTGTTGTCTTTAGAAGCACACCCTTATTTTGTTGGGTCAACAAAATGGACCCAGGTGAGTCCGAGCCAAAACTACCATGTTTGTATTCAATCAAGGCCAATGGAGTCTTGCGAGTTAAAGGTGGACTAACTCTCTGGAACTTATGCTGCAAAGGGGATTTTGAAGATTCTTTACCGAATTGTGGTTTTCTATCAAAAGGAACACCAGGATAATCATCTATATCCTCTTCTTCTGCTGGAAACATCAGCATTCTCATTTCTTTCATCTTTACAGGATCTAACCCAAGATGAGCAGGAAGAGAATGTGAGAGGTCAGTTGTATTGGCTAAAAAGGTTTCTTCATCAATGTCAGAAACGTCTCCTCCGATCATATCTGCAGGATCTTGAACTTCAGGAGACACCCCATCAATAATCATATCTTCATCTTCTTCCTCATCATTCAAACCAAATCTGCTGAAATGCTGAACGAAGAATTTCCATTCTCCATTTGATGGATCAAATGAGATAAAACGTGCTCCTTGTCTCTCTGTTCTAAGTCTTAATTTCTCCACCAGACCTCTAGAAGAATCCACGTCATAGTGTTTGGAGGTCCGTACTTCCAGCAGCAAAGTTACTTCAGCAGGCTTGTTAAGCCCCATACCAACTGGGGGCTTGTCATTTTCATCTTCATATACAATCACCTCATGTTTGCTAAACTTAACAATTCGATCCAAATCCAACCCCCTAACATCTGTTTCCCCAGAAAATTTGACAAATCCATAACCAAACCTCCCAACAGTAAAATTTTCAACTTTACTGCAATACCCTGAGCTCATAAGCTCCCTAACAGCCAATTCACTCAAGCATGGCTCAGTAAAATAATCAGGAGATCGCAAGGTAGGTAAATCAGCTTCGTTCTCGCCCAAAATCTGATCTAAAGCAGAAATTTTTCTTCTTTTACATTGAGACTGAGAAACAATAAGTTCTTCAGGATTCCCTAAATCAACCTCCATTACTATGTTACTTCTTCCAAAATCTCTACAAGTTTCGTTACAAATGCCTGATAATCAAATTCAAATGCATATATTAAACTTACATGGGTAACGCAACAGTAACAAAACATTGGCATGGCTCAGACTAAAGAGTTAAGGGCATTGAATGCGGGAAAACGAATCAAAAAAAGAAAAAAACACAAAGCAGCTCCCAAAACCCTAATAAGTTCGAATGAATCTAGCACAGATAACGACGAAACAGAAGTAAAAAATGGAATGAGCTTACCTTCGACTAATGATACAACAATTAGGGATTCTTAGTTTCCTTAACTTGACAGAGTTCGTCTTCATGAATGTGGCTGAGACTGTGGAGCGAGACGAAGGGTTTTAGCTTTGCTTTCTCAATTTCCCCAAACTCCCGCCCCTACCCCTCTTGCGAACACACTGGTCACTAGCACGTGCGGGCACGTGATGTGTTAAAGGGTAAAATGGGAACTTGCACCTTTTTTGGATTCTTGTCGAGTAATGTTATTCATTTGTTTGGTGTGATGTATAAAAATAAATAGTAATGGGATAAGAAATAGCGATCATATCAAACTTGTATATCTTGTTTGTTATTATGTTTGAAAATTGTGAGTGCGGGGGGGCACTGGTGTTATATATAGGGTGATAAAATACATATGAATAAGTTATACCATAATAGCTAACTCCAAGATAATTAATCTTGAGATAACTTATCTCTAACTAAACTAAACGAGAGTATTAAATTTTAGCGCTAAGTAATACTATACTATCTTGTTTTGAGTAGGTTTTGCTAAACTATTAAATTCCAATCACCCATAAATAAGTCCATCTGGTATGAATTTGTGTTATTTAAAATTTTGGTACAATTCTATATAACTTCTTATTGGTCTTTATGTCCTTTTGTACGATCAACCACATGTATCCTTCCCTCACATCACATGAATACACACGCACGTCATTCTTCGTGAACTCGTATACTATTTTTCTCCTCCTTTCCTCTTTCTCTTGCGGCTCTTTTCGTCTTACACTTTCCTCTGGTCTTCCCCACCCCCTTTTGTTCTCTTTTGCTTCCTGCCACCCACCTCTCGGTCTCCTTTCCCCCTGCCGCTTTCTCCTACTCCTCCTTCCTCTTTTTTTTTGACGCCTGTCGTCCAGGCTTTTTGTTTCGTTTCTTCCTTTGCCCCCTGCACGCTTATTCTTGTTTTCTACCCCCTCATGTGTTTTTGTCTTAGAAATTTGGAATAAGTTGTTGAACTTTTGTTTTGGGTTTTAACATCGGACTTTGTGAAGAGATTTTCGGCTATATATGTCATTTGATTATTTTAATTGAGAATTAGTTATTGATTTTGGTATTATGATCCCCATAATCTCACATTCTGAAACAAACAATTTATTGACTAAAAATAAATTAAAATAATTCTACATTTTATCAAAATAATAATTATATCATTAATTATTTTAACTTCAATATTTGTAAAGCATAATTCTAATAAGTTGAACAACCTATGTTAAAAGTATTTGGAGTGAAATAACAAATTACTTACAAAAGCACTGAGATTTAAAAAAAAAAAAAACAGTAGCTAAAATCCCAATAATGAAATTTTATGCATGAGTGTCATCATTTTGCCTAACGTAAAATCTGCGTTCATCATTAACAAATTTTTTTTAAAACACACCATGTTTTATATAAGTACTTGTTACTTTAGTCACATCAAGAAAGGACCTACAATGAATTGGTATTGCAATTTCATGCTCATAATATTGCAAAAAATACATATCCATGATTTGTTTTACAATCACTTTCATGAACATTGAAAATTTAAATTATGATAATCTCGATTGAATATAAGTATGAATAAAATATCCGAGCAAAAATAATAAGTTGATATCTCTAATAAATTGTCATCATTTTATACCTATATTTGGTATCGCTTTCTTCTTTGCAAATAAGCATATGATTACAAGTGAAAATACAAGTCCCTTTTGTTGTATTGCTCGTGGTAAGTCTAATCATAGAGGAAAATAAAATTATAGTAAGTTTATTAATAATTATGCTACTTCATTTTACGTGAAACTTAGTATTCATAGAAATATTGCATTTGGTAGTTCAGAATTGTAATTTTCAAGTAAATTATTTTAATTTTGAATCACGGTATATATAATATTTATACAAATATATTAACTTTAAACTCCCGCGTGAACAAGAAGCAAGCTTTAGCAGAGTGATCATGGTCTGGTACACTCTTTTAAAATTAACTATCGTGTATAGAGTTCAAATTCCATCGTGAAACTTACATTTTAGCTTCTCTTTTGACTAAAAAAAATTAACTTTATATCTAACAAAATTCTATATTACTCAGCTGAAAGTAGAGCGTTTTTACCTTTCCTCTGTTTTCTTCTTCTCTTTTTTCCTCTCTTTATCTTTTCTTTTTTCCCTCTCTTCCCTCCCCTCTTCCCTCTAACCACGATTACGTGCAATCCAACTCCAAACTAATTGTTTATCGCTCCTAAAATTTTACTTTGAGACAACCTTGCCGAAATTTTGAATTTGTTACATCAAAATCATTGCTCCAATGAAACATACATATGATGTAACACAAATAAATGTCATATACTACGTATGGTATATGTTTATTTAGAGATAAAAGTCAAATATTTCAGCTATATTACAAAACTAAGAATTAAGACAGCTAGCAGAGACGCGTGCAGGGAGAATTAAAAAACGGCTTCAGGATCAGATTCAAATTTTATCGGGTTCTCATTTTTAAGATGATGGAATCAATTGCAGATAGTAAAAATTTTAAATTTTATTCTTATATGTATTACTTTTCTTTGTTTTTTTCCTGGCCAGCGCCCCTTTAGACCTTGATTATTGGCCAAAATTATATACTAATGTACAACCATATTTATCCTTCATTAGTTGGCTAGATTGACTTTTAAAACAAATCCCCCAAACACCTTCTTTTTAGAGAGAATATTGTGATTTCCCTCCGTTTCTCTCATCCTCGCTCCTTTCTCTCTTTTCCCTTCTTTTCTCCGCCTTCCCCTCCCTCTTTCTTTTCCCTCTCTCCTGGCGTGCTTCCCTCCCCGCTCATTTCCCCCCCTTTCCCTCTTCTACACTTTTGCTAAATTTCGAATTTGAGCGGAGAGATGTGCCCATGTATATGTGTGGTCTAATACATGAACTCATGTCCTTATGCTACGAGGAATATGGGCGTCCCTCCGAAACTCAAAGGTAAAAAATATTAATAAAATTCCAAAAACAACGGTATATATAAAAAATTTATATAAACCAAAACGGTAAGAATCCGTAGCCGAGGGCAGCGATTTACTTAACTTCAACTGACAAATGAAAAAATCCTGCTGAGCAGATTTTGCCAAAAATTTTTTTTTAATAAAAAAAATGAAATCGCTTGGCTTGAGCATGCGATTTCAAATTTTTTCTTACAATCGCTGCCAGGCAGCGATTGAATATTATTTTTTAATTTTCTTAAGTTTTTTTTTCCCCACATCCGGTCTACATCGCTGCACTGGCAGCGATTTCTCCCAAGAAATTTTTTTTTTTTTTATATCGTCACTTCGCTGGCAGACAGCGATTTATATTTAAAAAAAAATTTGTTATAATTTTTTGTTACAATTATATTGTTAAAAAATTAAATTAAATAAATTTTTTCCTTTAATTTTTTATTTAAAAAAATTAATTATTTGAATTCAAATAGTATTGGAAATTAATTTAATATATAAATATCTTTTTTTAAAAGAAAATATATTTATTTTTTTACAATAAATAATATTTTTAAAATTCGTATAAACGGGGGGTTAGGGTAAGAAATCTCCCTATCTTTTCCCAAAACAAACCTTTCAAAATACGATTAAAGTCAAGCAATATATTTTCTTTCTAAAAACAGATATAAATCTTAAATTTAAATTATACATACTATTTGATCAAATATACTTTTTTTCAATAAAATTAAAGGAAAAAATTATTTAATTTATTTTTAAACAATATAATTATTAAAAAACAAAAAAATTAATAATAACAAAAATTTTTTTTTTTAAATAAATCGCATCTGCTAGCACGATTACAAAAAAAATTTTTTTTTTTTGTAAAATCGCTACTTTAGCAAGCGATTTACAAAAGAATTTTTTTGTTTTTTTTGTAAATCGCTGCTACCCAATCGCGATTTACATATAAAAAAACAAATTTTTTCTTTATAAATCTCTACCCCCTTTCATCTGTATCTTTCCTTTTTTTTTCCCCCCCCCGCCCCTTTCCCCAAATAATAATCACAATCGCTCGTCTGCCCTGGCAGCGATTTGTACGAAGACATTTTGAAATCGCCTGCTCAACATCATTTTTGTTTTTTCCAACATTCTCTTCCTCGCCCCCACCCCCCCCATTGCTATTTTCCTTTTTCCTTTGAAGTAAATCGCGCCTTCTCAGCGTTTTCTTACCATTTTTGATTTTTAAACTTTGTTTGGTATACTCAACTTTTTATATCCAGTTTTGGAATTTTATTTTTTAATATTTTCAACCATTAGTTTCGGGACTTCAGGAATAAGGTTCACATTTCTTCTTTCCTATTTTGCCCTTCCGTCAATTACTTTCCCTTCACATCGTCCTGACCTGGTCCTCCTCTTTCGTCCATGCTTTCCTTTTTACTCTTCTAGGCTGGGAGTTATCGCTCCTTTGCCCCTTTGCCCCTTCTCCTCTCCTGTTCCCTTCCCCGTCCCTCTTTCCCCTTTTCCAATAAAAGAGTGTCAATATTTCACATTGAAAAACTATATCAACAATTTCTTTTTCTTTCCACCATTCATTTCCTTCGTTCCATTAATTGTAGAGTGCCAAATTCTCTTTATCACATCTCAGGTCTTCTCTTCGATTCCTAGTGGTTAATTCTAACGTTTTTCAATAATAAATTTACCAATACAGAATGTCTATCAATTAAAAAATAGATTCAATAAATTCAAACTTACTTCTTAAAGAAAAAAATATGAACTTTAACAGTTAAAATACACCTTACATCGTATTACAATTAATAGTTATTGTGACATACTTTATAAATATATTATTTTTATTTTAAAAATTAAAATGTTATGTATAAATTCTCGAATAAAACTTCGAAAAATGAAAAACACGACATAGAAGGAGTAAAAGGTCCACTATATTCCTAAATCCTAACTTCGTATTCTGATTTGTCTTTCACCAAAACCAGAGTACAACTTTACTAATCCATATTCTTGTATCCACACAAACTCCTTTCCTTTTCTACCTTTTCTTTTATAAAAATACAATAATTCGTTTTCTTACTGATATTCTATCCTTTGTTCCGGTTCATTGACAGAAAAAAAAAAGAAGAAGATATTTTTACATTTAATTAACTTTGTTCTATCCTTTTCACTGAGAATTTTTTTATAATCCTTTTCAACTCAAATTATATTGCATAAAAAAAAAAACAAAGAAAAGCCATATAAAGTACCATCAAAGGTTTGTCATGCAATGAAAACAACTACTTCCAAAATATATTTTTAATAGCTAAAGCAAAATGCAAATTCAGATTAATCGAACTTTGCACGTGGGCCAACCCATAATAATTTGGAGGTGAAAGCGAAAACAGTCGCTTACAAAAGCCCCTGAAAACCTTTAACCTTCTTCCCCTGCATCTCTTATGCTAATCACTTCCCTTGCTTTTATAACCTCTAAATTTCCCCATGTCTCGACCACAACAAAAATATCGAGGTGTTCGCCAGCGCCATTGGGGATCTTGGGTTTCCGAAATTCGTCATCCTTCATTGTAATTCTTCTCCCTCTTTTCTCTTTTACTTACAATTTGTTTCATCAGTCAAGAACAGAGCTAGCTTAGAGTTGTAGGTTTGGTAACAACTTTATATTTGTTTCAGTATCATTGTTAGTCACGAAATCAAGGTCTTAATACTTCAGTTGATTGGCTATCTGAACTCCAATATTTAATTTTCCATATTGTAATTTCCTCCATCGCCCTAATGTAACAAAAATAATCTTTGGTCTGGTGTAATTTTAATTAATTTACTATGGTTGTACAGGAAAACACGGATATGGCTGGGAACCTACGAGACATCAGAGGATGCTGCGAGGGCATATGATGAAGCAGCAAGACTCATGTGTGGTTCAACAGCTCGCACTAATTTCCCATACAATGCAACAGAATCTTCAAGGTTTCTGTCTTCTGCTTTGATAGCTAAACTTCAAAGATGCAACGTGACATCTCTCACTGCTACGTCAACAAGACCTGGAAAGACGAGATTGGAAGATAAAAAAGAGAACGAGATATCCACGCTTATTAGAAACAGGGGAGATGAAGAAGAAAGGCAGAGTGAGAATGCATCACAACAATACATGAAGGCACTTGAAGATGAACATATAGAACAGATGATTGAGGAATTGCTTGATTATGGATCTATTGAGATGTGTTCTGTTCACAACGAATAAGACATAAATGCAATAATTAGCATCAAATGAAAATCATTCTGTACGTTTCTGTCTGTTTTTATTTGTCCACTATATTAAATAATTTAATCTCGTTTATTAGAATTTGTGATTCGAAAACAAGTGTGAACTCATGGAGGAGTTATATGATCCTTTTTTTCTACAGAATTCTGAAACTTAACAGACACAGATACCTTGGGAAAGCAGTAAACTTTTTGACTATTGATTTTTTTTTATGTTCTTTCTTGTTGGACTAGATCTGGTAAATCCACAACCAAATAATTCAATAGCAGAAATGTTGCATTCATAACAAGGTAATATCAACAATTTACGTAGGCTCCTTCAACTTTCAAAATCAAATAATTCAATTTTAATTGTAAGACTTTTAAAATAAATTTAAATATTTAAAAATTACGTAAAATATTATAAGTTTAATCTTATAATAGTTTGAATACACATGACTCACAAAATCATGTTAATCGTTTCTGTATTGTTTCAATTATATTGTCTCATAAGTGAATGCATCCTAACCTATGCATTGTGCGATAGACCTAAATAATACAAAGAGACAAAAAGAGATTGGAAATGCGATCAAAATAGTCTTTTCTTTCGTATCAGTAACAGTACATTAAATAGGAAATGCCTAATTGAATTTGACGAAGACTAGGATTAAAATGGTGACATCTTAACTTATATTATTGAACAATAATACATCAGTTGAAACAATGTCAAATTAGTTGAAATTTGAAATATAAAGCTGAATACACAAGCTATTATGAAAACCAGAAATTAAAATACGTAGCATAAATGCAAATTGAAGGGAGGTTTTGTAAAAGTATCTTTATCTACTTTTAATTTTGCTATGTTAGCTTGTTTTAATAGTTCCATTCTTACAACGATTTGACCACGTTCCATGTTCTTTACTATTCATTTTGCTTTTTTAAGTAAAAACTTACATATTAAAAAAGTACACACAACCTACAATAAGGGCCCCGTTTGGACGGGTCTTAATAAAAGCGAACTTTAAAAAAAAGTACTTTTTTTGAAGTGCGAAATTTTATTTTTAATAGACAATTAATTGTTTGAATAAAAGTACTGAGTTGCTATGCAAACGTGAAAAGGGCCCACACTGGCGCGCGCTGTTTACGGGTCTCTGTGGAGTCCTTCTGCCAATTGTATAAACTTTAAGGGCAACAAAGATCCCCCTGGTGGTCCACTTCAAA
Source organism: Solanum habrochaites (assembly GCA_027704765.1). Lineage (NCBI taxonomy): Eukaryota > Viridiplantae > Streptophyta > Magnoliopsida > Solanales > Solanaceae > Solanum > Solanum habrochaites. The sequence goes on from JAKWJA010002491.1 coordinate 63,014,543, forward strand.
CAACTTATACGCTAAAAAAAAAGCAACCCCTACCCTAGGCTTTTACTTTATTTTAATATGACTTGACACAAAAATACAGTTTTTTAATTAAATAGTTTATTTTGAGTATTGTCAAACAACTAAATAAGGTCAAAAAATCAGCTTTTTACACGTCAATTTTGACCAGCTTTTTAAGTCTGAGCCAAACCGCTCTAAATTACAAAAAAAAACAATCTTTTTTTTTTTTCCGGAGAGATCATAACATGTCCTTCCCCGTTCTTGCCCGTCTTTTTGCCCCTCCCCTTTCTTCCGCTTTCCTCCCCTCCTCTTTTCCTACTACTCTTTTCCTTTTCACCTCTTTTTCTCCCCTTTTCCTTGTCCCCCTTTCCCTATCCCCCTTTCCCCCCCCCCGTCCTTTTTTTTCCTCCGCCCCCTCTTTTCCCCTTTCCGCCCTTTCTTCTCCTTTCCCTCAGTTTCTGATGTACCATAACAAAGAGTTGATAACTAAATGAGGAGTGTCTTTCGGGCAAGTATTGTTTGGCTTTCATCCCGACACGTGCATATTAGTTATGACGTTACACGGTTCAAAAATATTTCGAGTTGTTTTATAAATTTTATTTTAAATACTTTATTTTCTCTAATTTCATTTTATATGAATTTTTTTATTTTTTTCTATTTTATTTTATGTGAATTTTTTTATTTTTTGAGAGTCAATCATTTAATTTTTTGACAGGATATTTTATTATAAATCTTTAATTTTTTTGAAATTTATTTTAGTATATTATTTTTCACTTGCCGTCAAGGTTTTTATAACCTATCAATAATTGCTCCTTTCCCCCTGTTCCCGCCCTCTGCCCTTTCTGCTCCCCCTTCGCTTCTTTCCCTTTTTGACCTCTGCCCCCGCCTCCCTCCCCTGCCCGCCCGCGTCCTGTCTTCGTCCTCTTTATTCCCCTCTCCCTTTCCCCCCCTTCTTTTCGTGCCTCTCCCCCTTTTCCTGCTTCCTACTGTTTTCTCTTTGTCTCCCTCCTCTCAGTTCCTCCCACCCGGTTTGAGATGTTATCGGGGGCATGTACTTTTTAACCTTTTGACGTGACATTCGGTTGGAACCATAAAGTGAAAGTGTTTTATTATGATATCTTAATTTATATTCAGATATGATTTCAGTTTCCAGAGAAATCATGAGGCATAAGTTTGATTAATAAAATCAATCCACAGAAGTATAAAAATAAAGACCAACATGTTTGAATGAAAAACATGCAATTCTTTGAATCAATTGTCAATTTTATTGTAAAGTTAATTATAAATGCTAACTCACCCAACTGTTTAAACTAAAGACAAATTTCACATAAATAACATACTTAATAATTAAGGAAGTATGCAGAATCTACGTATACCAGCTCAAAAAATAAAAATAAACAAAGTATTCATCGAGTTATTTGTGTAAAGGGAAATTTTTCAAATGTCATCTATTTAATATGTTACGAGGTTCATTAAGCACACACTTTCAATATTTATAAAATGGGGGAAAATGGTCAATTTTAGTTTGTTATTGTCTTATTTATGTTTTATATTTTGTTTTTTTTATTTAAATATATAATGTATTTATAACAAAGGAGAAAACGAAGCAGAGAGAGTAATTTCAACAAAAGGTAAGAATTACTTAATTTTCTCATCAGTTACTTTTCCAAATAAAATTTAAAAACTGTGTTCTTTTTTTCTTCATCACCAGAATTTTTTTAAGATCCTTTTTAAATTATAGGCATTCCCAATATATTTCTATTTATATTTATTATAGTTTTTTTTATTAGTTTTGTGTATTCATTCCATAGTATGTCCGAATGTATCTATATAGTCATTTAAGAAATATATTTGTAACTCATATGATTTTTTTTTCCCTATTATTTATTTTTTCTTCAAAAATCTTGTAGTATTCATTGCAATATGTATTTTTATTTGTATGTCTTATTTAATTCTAGTTTTTTTAGAATTTTGTATAGTTATTATCAAATACAAAAATTACAGTATGAACTGAAACAAGATGCATGAAAATATACACTGAAAAGAAATAATTGATAATTTGGATCTCATCTCTTAAATAAAATACATAACTAGTTGACATACCTTTGAATAATCCAAAATTAAAAAATGTCAAATTCAAAACATCGCAACATAATTTTTTGATGAATACAATATTATTGTAAAAATAATACTTGACTAAACAGTATCAAAAAATTGTTCACTGATATACTTTCCAAATTTGGTGAAATACAAAAATAATAAACTATGAACTACAAAATAAATACTAACTGTGATAATTGACTAACATCACAAAAAAAAAACAAATACAAAATGCATTAAATATATGCAATACAATTCCAAATCTGATGAATACAAAATACATACAACCCATGAAATCAAAATACTTACTGCTAAAACAGCAACAAATTAAATGAGATATAGTATCCAAGTCAATTTATACTAATCATACGTAACGCCTCAGGTCTGTTAATCTTTTATGTACTGTGGGAGTAACCCTCCCAACGAAGAGCCCCTTCTTGATAATCTCAAAGCCTTGCAAGTCTCTCCAAGTGCCTCCATTGTCCCTCATTAAATCCCTATCCATCAACTTTACTTTTAAATAAAAGTGCGTTCACTCTTATTCTTATCGTTTTATTTAATTTTATTTACCAAATTAATCAAGAGGAGCCTCATCATAATAACGAGTAGTCACGAAAGAAGAACTTGATCTTCCAAAGTTTGTTCCACCATGGTACTGAAATTATAATAATTAGTTAAGAATAATCAAAACACACAATAATAAATTAATGAATATGTTGATTTACCATGTAATAGTTTATAAGAGTCTCATTTTTTGGCAAGACACTACACAGAACAAGCAAGATCTCTGCTGATCTTTGGGATGAAGGGTCTCCAAAGGTGTTCTATAACCTATTTTCATTTTTGTTAACAAATTACGTTTTCCTTATATATACTATAATTATCTTAATTAAAAATTATAATAGTAGTAGTTTAATATACATATAACCAATAAATAAGGAATCTGAAAAATATATTTTTTTCAAAAATCAATGTTAATCTTCAAATCACATCTGCAAAACGAAATTTCAATGAGAATAATAGAAAATATTAAACATATTGAATCGAAAATCTGTTGGAATTGATTTGAAGATGTTAGAAGAGTAAATTGAAAAGAAGCGGAGAAAGGAGAAAAATCCGTGAATTTTGAAGTAAGGGAGGAGAAAATTGATAATCTGAGAAAAGAGAGAGAAAAATTAAAATGACATTTAATTACTATCCAATTAACATGGGAATATCAGAAATGTTAATCTAATGAGAAGATAGAAAAAAAGGATGTAAATATGAGAGAGAAAATATTAATAATAGCAAATAATATTTATTTTAAAATAATGACCTTTTTGACATATGTAGTAATATTATAAAGTATGAATATATCCGCTAAATTAAGTTGCTTTTTTTTGACTAGTAAAACTAAATTTACTATAAATTTTTGTGGATTTTGGAGAGATGCGATCCCTATACTCGCAAACTTGGGCCCAATTACATTCGAGTCGGGCCATATTTTCCGGCAATAACCCTATAGTATAACACGGAAATCCATAAAATATTATTTATATTCATTTAGAATTAACTTCTACAAAAGATAAAAAGAAAAATAATTTAATTACTTGAGTGAATCTTTTTTAAAAAATAATTATTTATTTTAGATATATTTTTTAATTATTATCATTTATAGCAATATATAACAATAATATATATTTTATTAAATTTTTCTCTCTCGCCTGTTTTTCTTTTTTTTGTCTCGGCTTTTAAATTTTTCTCTTTCTCACTCCATTTCTTTAGTTGCTATTTCTCTGTACTTTTTTTTTGTTTTTCTCTTTCTTGTTTCTTTTTGCTGCTATTTTTCTCGCTCTTTCTTTTGCGTTTTTTGTCTTTATTTCTTTCTCTATTTTTTTTCATAGTTTAGTTAATAATTTATATGATTAATAAAATTTGTATCAATAATTAATTAATTAATTAATTAAAAAATAATTTAATCGTAACAAATGAGGAGACATGGTAAATTGCAAAATAAATTAAACTTGAATTTAAAATGTATACACACATATTAAAATTGAATTAGAAAAGAATTAAATATGAATGCAGAATTTAGCAAACAAAAGAGCATTCTATTTTCTGTAAACTGAATAAATTTGTATCAATAATGAATTTAACAAGTAATTCAATAGTAACAAATCAACAAATAAATTACAAAATAAATTAAAAGTGTATTGCAAAAATATTAAAATTGCATTGGAAGAGAGAATTAAGCATGAATAAAAAACATAATCAATGAAAGAGTAGACAAATTTATAGAGTAAATTAATAATGAATTAAACAAGTAATCAGATAGTAACAAATAAATCAAAAAATTGCAAAATGAATTAAATTGCTTTAAAATTGTATTACATAATATTAAAGTTGAGTTAGAAGAGAGAATTAAGAATGAATGAAAAACGTAACTATCGAGTATTACATAATATTAAAGTTGAATTAGAAGAGAGAATTAAGAATGAATGAAAAAGGTAATAAACGAAAGACAAGACGACGGTCTATAAACTGAACTAAACTCATATGATTCATGAATAAAACTTATGTATCATATATATCTTATAAATTATCTTCCTTTTATCATTGAGAAAACGAGTGATGGTTGTAATATGTATTGGAAATGTAGTGTGCATGCCTTATAAATGTATCATAGTGTTTTACCTAAAATTTCTTGTTGTTATCGGTAAGAAATGAGTGAAGCATGCAATACGTATTATAAATGTATTATTCATGAATAAAACAAGTATTATATGTGTCTTATAAATTACTTTTGGTTTGTACCACTAAGAACGTGAGTAATGTTTGCAATATGTATTAAAATGTATTGTGCATATATTATAAGTGTGCATGACTAAATGCAAAATGAATTAACTTATTAAAAGTGCATTATACAAATATTAAATTTGATTTAAGCATACATAAAAAATGTAACTAATGAAACACTAGATAGTGTGGATTAAACTTATACCAATAATGAATTAAAGAAGTAATCTAATAGTAACAAATAATAAACTACAAAATGAATTAAATTTGCATTCAAAGTGTATTATACAATATTAAAGTTGAATTAGAAGAGAAAATTAACAATAATGAAATACGCAACTAACGAAAGACAAGACAATAATCATAGATTGAATTAAACCTGTATTATTTATGAATAAAACGTGTATTATATATGTCTTATACATTGTTTTGATTTGTATCACTAAGAACATGAGTGATGTTTGCAATATGTACTACAAATGTATGGTGCATATGTTATAAATTATTTTGATTTGTATCACTAAGAATATGAGTGATGTTTGCAATACATATTACAAATGTATTGTGCATATGTTATAAATATATTACAAGTGTGTTACTTAAATTATTTTGATTGATATCACCAAAAAAAGGAATGAATTTTGTAATATGTATCATAAAGTATTGTTCGTGATTTTAATACAATTATGAAACTACAACTTTAATACAATTGCGATACAGTTCCATAAATTTCACGTTATCAAGTTTCAATCTAATATTTCTCTTGCAATCAGTTATAAACTTAATCAATCCTCTTAAAATTAAGATATAAACTCCAAAATGACATTTTTTAAAATTATTTGTAAGAACAATTTATCCAAACTAATCACAAATTTGTAAAATTTAAATAATGAATTCAAAATTTGAAGTTTTATAATGTCCATCAATTAATGGTGAACTCTTGTTGCTATATTTTTAAAAATTTAAAATTTATATTTGAGAACATGATATTGTACAAATATTTGATTTTTTATTTCCCATGCCTCTTCTTTTCCTCTTCTCCGTCATGTTTTTTTGAAAAATATGAAATAGGGGCAAAGTTATCTAAACATAGTTATTTAAGTGGAAATTTTAAAGAAGTAGAATAAAACAAAATAAAAAGAAGGAGGAAGACTCCCTCCTGCGCGGCACCGGCGCCGCCGCCGCCCCAGTCTCTCTCCCCCCGCCGCTCCCCGCCCTCCGCCCCCCCGGCCCGCGCCCGCGGCGCTGCCCTTTTCCTCCTTTTTTTTTCCCCCTCTCTCATTATCCCCGCCCCTTCTGTTGTCCCTCGATCGTCCCTCTATTTTCTCCCTCGCCTCTTCTGTGCTTCCCCCCCTCACCCCCTCTCTTTTTCTCTCCCTTTTCCCTTTTCCCCTTACTTCCCCCTTCCTTCTTCCGCCTCTTCCCTCCTCCCCCCTCCCTCCCAATCATATTCAATTAGTATATATATTATGATAAATATTCGCAAATAAAATTAATAGAGGAAAATTACGTAGAGAAGTATTTGAATTGGATATTCTATCGAATCGTGCAAAGTCAAGATAGTAAAATACATACTTACATATCTAACCTAGAAAAATTCTGTTCGTTAATATTTCACTAATTAGTCGTGTCAAATGGAACCACATCACATTAATTGAGATGAGAAACCAAAATGGAAAGAAATTAGTAATTACCGCTAGTTTTAGTTGGTTTAGAATAATTGGTTGGGAGTAAGTAACTCTCACTCAATCCGTTACCTTAGTAAAGCTTAATTAGTTGAATCAATGGGAGTCATCCTACTATAATAATACTACCTATTTACTTCAATTCAATGAAAAATCTATTACACAAATCCGTTAATACCAGACCTAGTCAAATTATGTTTCATTTAATGTGTTCATTATGAACAATAATTTCTGATTAATTTCTCTGTGTGTGTGTTATATTAGTTTTAGCTGACAGAAAGTGAGTAGATTAAACATGGCGGATCAAAAGGAAACGGTTAGCTTGGATGATATCAAGAAGGAGAACGTTGACCTTGTACGTTTTTATTTTTATTTTTTATATGATAGTATGATTGTCATTTGCAATACAAAATGTGATTTCTTTTATCTCTTAGGTAATGTTTGAACTTTCCTGATGAAAATTCTGAGTCCGATGTATAATGTATCAAGAATGAATTTTTGTTGTTTGGGAAAATATGTATAACATGCATTGTTTTGTGTGTTATACAGGAAACAATACCAGTGGATGATGTATTTAGGATATTGGTAAGTTCCAAGGAGGGATTGGGATCTCAGGATGCAACTAAAAGGCTTCAAGTGTTTGGCCAAAACAAACTTGAGGAGAAAAAAGAGAATAAGGTCTTAAAATTTTTCGGTTTCATGTGGAATCCCTTGTCATGGGTTATGGAAATTGCTGCTATCATTGCTATTGTATTGGCAAATGGACAGCACAGGCCACCAGATTGGCAAGATTTTCTGGGAATTGTGATCTTGCTTGTCATCAACTCTACGGTTAGTTTCATAGAAGAAAATAATGCAGGCAATGCTGCAGCAGCCCTGATGGCTGGTCTTGCTCCTAAGACGAAGGTGATAAGAGATGGAAGCTGGAAGGAGATGGATGCAGCATTGTTAGTACCAGGGGATGTGATAAGTATTAAGTTGGGGGATATTGTACCGGCTGATGCTCGTCTACTTGATGGAGATCCTTTGAAGATTGATCAATCTGCTCTCACGGGTGAGTCATTACCCGTGACAAAGTACCCAGGGGAGGGAGTTTACTCTGGTTCCACATGTAAACAAGGTGAAATTGAGGCTGTTGTTATTGCAACTGGAATCAGCACCTTCTTCGGAAAAGCTGCTCATCTTGTTGATAGTACCAATAATGTTGGCCACTTCCAGAAGGTAAAAATTCTTGCAATTTTGATTGAAAAGTTGAAATGGAGCTCATCCAGCTGACGTAGATGATTTTTACAGGTGTTGACAGCAATTGGTAACTTCTGCATATGCTCTATTCTAGTTGGAATCATCATAGAAATACTGGTGATGTACCCAATTCAGCACAGGAAGTACAGAGATGGAATTGATAATCTGCTTGTTCTTCTCATTGGAGGGATTCCAATAGCCATGCCTACTGTATTATCGGTCACTATGGCTATCGGATCTCACAAATTGTCAGAACAAGGTGCCATTACTAAGAGGATGACTGCTATAGAGGAGATGGCTGGAATGGATGTTCTTTGTAGTGACAAGACAGGAACTCTTACACTAAACAAGCTTGAAGTAGACAAAAGTTTAGTCGAGGTTTGTGAATTAACATGATATTTCTTGAATTTATAGAGATAAGCCAAAGTGTATGCTAATTCAATGTCTTCTTCATTGGGAGGGATGGTACAGGTCTTCATAAAGGATATGGACCAAGATACTGTTATTCTTCTTGGGGCCAGAGCTTCAAGGGTTGAAAACCAGGATGCTATTGATGCTTGCATAGTTGGTATGCTAGCAGATGCCAAGGAGGTAGAAAACTTGTCCATTTATGATAGGCATCATTAGCAACTTTCATCGATAGGAAGTGCATCAACTTACTTGTACCTGAAGTTGTTATTTATGTGTGCTCTGTAGGCTAGAGCTGGGATTCAAGAAGTGCACTTCCTGCCTTTTAACCCTGTTGACAAGCGTACAGCTATTACTTATATAGACACCAATGGCAATTGGCATAGGGTTAGCAAAGGTGCACCAGAACAGGTAAGCATTAGCACTTAATACTTCTTTCTGTCTATACCTGAGTTGGTACATAAATCATTTGAATTCTGTTACCAGATTGTTGAGCTTTGTCGCCTAAGTGAGCATGTAAAGAGGAAAGTTCACTCCATCATTGACAAGTTTGCTGAACGTGGTCTTCGCTCTCTTGCAGTGGCTCAACAGGTGAAAAATTTAATAAAGCAAAGTCTGTAGCATTGTGTTTTTTAATTTTCTGCTTCAAACTGAAGCCAGTGGATGTATTCTTTATGAATACAGACTGTACCAGAGAAGACAAAGGAAAGTCCAGGATCGCCTTGGGTTTTTGTAGGGCTCTTGCCTCTTTTTGACCCTCCAAGGCATGATAGTGCAGAAACAATTAGGCGTGCCCTTGTCCTTGGTGTCAACGTAAAAATGATAACTGGCGATCAGCTTGCCATAGGCAAGGAGACTGGTCGTAGGCTTGGCATGGGAACAAACATGTATCCCTCTTCCTCCCTCCTGGGGCAGCACAAGGATGAAAGTATTGCTAACCTCCCTGTGGATGAACTCATCGAGATGGCTGATGGCTTTGCTGGAGTCTTTCCAGGTTACTAACTATTTCCCATACATTTCTTACTGTTGGTAAGTCATCCTCCTGACTTCTATTATTAATAATCTTTATACTTACTTGTATTTGCGTGATGTTTTGGAACTGTGTAGAGCACAAATATGAGATTGTGAAGAAGCTCCAAGAAAGAAAGCACATTTGTGGTATGACAGGAGATGGTGTGAATGACGCCCCTGCTTTGAAGAAAGCAGATATAGGCATAGCTGTGGCTGATGCTACTGATGCTGCTCGTAGTGCATCAGACATAGTTCTCACAGAGCCAGGATTAAGTGTGATAGTGAGTGCTGTTTTGACTAGCCGAGCCATATTCCAGAGGATGAAGAATTATACAATTTATGCTGTTTCCATAACCATCCGAATCGTGCTAGGCTTCATGCTCATTGCATTAATCTGGAAGTTTGATTTCTCACCTTTCATGGTTCTTATCATTGCCATTCTCAATGATGGAACCATCATGACCATATCTAAAGATAAGGTGAAGCCGTCACCCATGCCTGATTCATGGAAACTGAGAGAAATATTTGCCACTGGCATAGTTCTTGGTACTTACCTAGCCGTGATGACTGTTATCTTCTTTTGGCTTGCTCACCAGTCAAATTTCTTCAGTGTAAGTAAATTCTGCACTATTCAATTAACAAACAATATAACTGAAATGTTGCTTATCGATCCAATTTGCACTGTATTTGCAGGACAGGTTTGGTGTAAGATCGATTAGAGACAATGTACACAAACTCAATGCTGCACTGTATCTTCAAGTCAGCATTGTTAGTCAGGCACTCATTTTCGTAACTAGGTCAAGGAGTTGGTCTTACGTAGAACGACCTGGTTTCCTTCTGTTAGCTGCTTTTTTTGTAGCACAGCTGGTAAGTTGGTTAGTTTCCAGTACCAGATTAGCCGTTAGCAGTAAACACCATAGAACTTCACCTCTAATGATTTGCTCATCTTTCAGCTAGCCACCATAATTGCAGTATATGCGAACTGGGGTTTTGCCAGGATCCATGGAATTGGTTGGCGTTGGGCTGGTGTTATTTGGCTTTACAGTATTATTTTTTACATACCTCTAGATTTTCTAAAATTCGCAATCAGATACATTTTGAGTGGCAGAGCCTGGAACAGTATGATTGACAACAAGGTACTTCACACCAACAATGTTCATATCAATAAAAAATTTACCTAACATGTTATGACTTGTGACACTCTCTTCCTACTGTGCAGGTTGCTTTCACAAACAAGAAGGATTATGGTAGGGGAGAAAGAGAGGCACAATGGGCATTGGCTCAACGCACATTGCACGGACTTCAACCTCCTGATTCTTCAAAGATGTATGACAACAAAAGCTATAATGAATTGTCTGAAATAGCTGAGCATGCCAAACGTCGTGCTGAAGTTGCAAGGTACTTCTGATTGATATTTCCATATTGCAGCTTGCAGGGGTCATTTCTCAATAGCTTAACGATTTTCTAATTTCGATTCTTCTGCATTTGTTAATAGGCTAAGAGAGCTTCATACACTCAAGGGGCACGTGGAGTCAGTGGTGAAGCTCAAGGGACTTGACATTGATACAATTCAGCAACATTACACGGTGTAGTACAGCAACCACAGTACAAAAGTCAATTGGCAAATAAAGAGTTAGAAATAAGAAATAGAAAACTGTTTCTAGGTTCCCTCTTTCCCTTCCTTACATTGCTGATTAGCAGATAGTATGTGCTCCGGGAATAATGTAGCAAACAAGGTCGGAAAGCATAGGTCTCGTAAGAGCTAGACAGTTTCCTTTTTAGCTTATACTTGTATTCTACCAGCTTTTAACTACTTTAATTGTAATCAGCCAAATTTAGAAATTGCTGCATTTCAGTTTATGCAAATGAGATTCACTTTGCTGAAATTTGTTCTCTTTTTTGACAAACATGTGGTGACTCATAAGATTTGAACCAATTCTTAACAAGGATTTGAGTTGCGTACCTCTGCAGTAGCAACTCCATCCTGCATTACTTCAAGGGCATGGTTCAAAAATATCATTCCGCGCTAGGTAGTCTCCAATTAGAACAAAAGATAATGAAGAAATTAAGATAGTTTCTTATCTAATCAAAAGAACGATATAGAAAGAGATAATCACAACGCAACAAGTCAACAATTTCATATATTATGGACAATTGAAAAAACCTCTTCATACACTTTAAGTCACATAGCATTAAGATTATATTCTTTCTGTTTATAAAATTAACTAACAAGGTAATTCAGTGCTTTAATCTATAACCTGCTTGATTTAGAAACCACATTGCTCCTTCAGCTGCATTCTCTGCTGCAGCTTTCTTCTTTGAATGCGGATTGCCCATACACTCTATAATTGTTGTACGAAGTCCTCTTATTTCCACAATTACCTTAAAGGTGAACCTGCATTTAGCTTCTCGATCATTTTAACAACTCATTATACGCTTAATATCTATTTGTAGCTCACTACTACTATGTTATGAACCAGTGTTTTAAAATGCGAGGGCCTACTTTTAAATTGGAATAGTAATAAACTTACAACTTATGGTGATCTGGACCTTCCTCATTGCAACATTCAAATAAAGGTGCTTTCCAATGATTTACTGCACAAATCTCATACAAATGTGATTTGATGGAGCCTTGATTTTGAGTATCTGTTAAAAAAATCAAACGTACTTTTCCCAATTCAAATCTATGGTCAAGCGTTTAAAATTCGTGTACAGTCAATATCTATCCACTAAGAAAAGTATTGGCAGCTTTATATTTTACCTTTGCCTTTGGACTTCCCATCCATGACGGCACAAAGCGGGCGAATCGTATTCGGGTCGGGTACTGTTTCACTTCTATATTCTCCTCGAAGCCGCTGCATAAATCTTTCAGCTTCACTATATTCCAATTTGTTCCAGAAACATCCAAATTAATCTTATCATAAACTCCAATTATTATCAAATTACAAAATTATAGAGATGCTATAATTGTGTTTTGAGTGTCGATAACGAATAAGTATTAGTATATAGAGATTTTGGTGAATATTTTCTTTTTTCTTATTTTGGAGCTGTTCTAGAGTTATCTTAATGGATGTTATTCATATTTCGTAAATACTGTCAGTCATAGTGTTGGGTAAGCTAAATGAAGGTTGAATTAATTACAACAATTAATTAAAGTTAGGCTTCTATTGAATTTATTGATTTATAGCCGCAGCTTTCCCTGCAGTGTCATTGTTGATTAGTGCGTGTACGACAGTAATATTTCGAAGATTTGACACGGGTGTGACAATGTCTGAGTAACATAAAAAAACGTACAGATACGATAGAACATTTTCTTTTCAAAAAAAAAAAAGGTTTGATAATTTTTTTGCATTTGCAGAAACTTGTTATTCTTCTGAGATGCTTTCTAAACTGGGATGCCATTGATCGAAAGACGAAAGCCTTGTGGGTGAAACTCCTGTTGATGTTTCATTGAGATCTGAAGTTTTCTGTTTTCTGTTCAGAAAATTTGTTTCTGAGGATCCGAAGCTGTTGCTTGATGATCTTGTTTCAGTACTCATAACATTATTTATACTAGCTGATTTGTTGATTTTCATCCCTGTTAATAAGCAGGTAAAGCAATTTTCATCCTGCGATTGTGAATCTCTGTTTTCTCGTCTCAGAGAAGAATAAGGAACCTCTGATTTTTTGTTTGAATTTCTATGGAACAGCCAGCAGTTAGAAAAACTGCCTTCCTGATTTTCTGTTGTGTTTTCCTTAAGACTTGATTGTTTCTGAAATTTATGAACAAGAGCCGGAGAGGATTTCAAGGCGAGGGATTGAAGTCTTTTAAGGGTGCTTATAGGCACAATATAGAATTTTTGGCCAGGCATGAGAGTGGTTTCCGGTGGCAGAATGGCCCATGGCTGCTGGAAAACTTTTGGATGACAAATCCAACTTTTCGGGTTTCTGCTGATTATTTCTGATGCAAGAACAGGCCTGTCATGAAGTTCTACATGTCCTCCTGGATGAACAATTTTTACAAACATGTTTTTAGTATTACGACTGCATATCCAGTTCGAAAAGGCCATGACTTTTCAAGCATATAACCTGATTTTGTTTCCTTTTCGGAGTGCCAAGGGGATAAATACATCGAGTGAATTAATAGTTATGAGCTGGGATGGTAAATGATAAAGAGAGCATATTTTAGATGTAAACTATAAATTCCTTGGTATGGAGGTATGGATATTGACAAAGTAAAAAAGTGCAGTTGGAAAGTGTATATAATGGAGTAGACCAGGTAGTATACTACAGGGGTCAATTTGGACTGATAGTACAAGTAAACGTAGACAATATCCGAAAATAGAGAGGTAAATTTGACCCTTCGTGTTTGTGAATGGAACACGTCTGATATACCGATGATAGTCAAGTTGCTGTGACTGAAAACTTCAAGGAAACCAGCTATTGACACTGGTTTTCCAGAAGGAGAATCTTCAAACTAGGAAGTAACAACACTCTTCTTTTGTCTTTCTTAATGTGAATGTTGTTTCACTAAAAGATACGTTACAAATTGTACCATGTGACTATCTAAGACAATGAACTGGATATTCTTTTCCCCATCCTATGACTCCAGTTGTTATTAAAGTTCAAATTCAACTGGTAGGTGAACATTTCGAGTTACACTCAAGGATAAGTGGGAACAAGTGACCAGAGGTGGAGCCAAGACTAAGAGTTAGGAGGATCTAAATCGATTTTGTTTGGGGATTCTCATGCAAATACATATATTTATTTAATCTGCTAATACAAATAGGATCTACGAAAAAGCTAGTGGTTCGAATTCATGAACCCCCACCTAGCTCCGGCTCTGAGAAAATTCAACTAGCCAGCAGCTGATAAGGAAGTACCCTACCTTAAAAGAGGATGGCATTTATCATTTTTAGAATGGCACATGCAATAATTTTTATGGTCCCAGATCCACAAAAATTGTAGGACATGCTACACATGGTTGGCATTCATGACATATATTTATCTTCTTTATTGAAGATGTAGAAGAAGGCCAAAAAAGGTGCTTGAATTGAATGAGAGACAACATTTTTATCCTATCTGCCCAGGTATACAGAGAAATCAGCACGTGAAGCTCAACAAGGTGGGGAAAAGGGGACTAAAGGGCGGTCTATAATCGATTGCCAGCAAGAGGAAGGAGAAGTTGGAGCCTGGCCAAGCTAATCATAATAGCTATAGATGGAAAAGAAATAAAGAGAAAAGAATAACTTTTGTATGCACAAAAATACTGGAATATTTTGTAAGCCATTCTTTACAGTAGAAGCATATTAATTCCTCTAATACATAAAACTACCATAAAAAGGCTAAAAACTTGAGGAATCTTGAAATAAAATCAGAGCTTTTGCTACCTCAAATTTACAATTATATACACACAGCATAAGTTTTCTTTTGGTGAGTGGTCCTAAAGCTAAATTCATAGCAAAAATTGCAATCAACAAATAACAAACCAAAGATGCAAAAAAGCAAGAGGAAAGGTCAAGTTGCTCATTCAATTACCAGCTTCAGTGTCTATAGTAAACTTTGAACGAAGCAGCTCATATTGTTAGGCGCTAATAGATAGTGCAGAATCCGCAATTCTCAGGGAGCCACCAAGGTCAATTGGTACAAGGGGAATGAAGGAGTGCAGGACATCTGTTATCAGTGGTCGGTAACTTGGTTCTGGTTGTACACATAGCACGGCTACAGCAGCAACCTATCAAATCATTCGTTTTGAATCCACAAGTTAAAATAGTAAAATGAAAGTAATAATTTGACAAAAGATCCGGTTGCTCTCACTTGATACAAGTGCTTCAGGTCCATTCCCTCTCTAATGACAGAATCAACAATATTAGGGAGCTTTGACCTGTCAGTTAGCTGTGGCATCGCCTGTTTGACATAAAATTAATTAAACGTCAACATCATATGAGCTCAAAGAGATTTTGAGCAAACATTCAAGTATGATTAGACAATCTCTTGCATAACATACCCATGTGACTATAGATTGGCATTGAGCTCCCTCTAGTTTCTCCACTGGTCTTCTCCCCAGCAAAAGCTCCAGAAGTATAATGCCGAAAGCATAGACGTCACTCTTATCAGTTAATTTCCCTGAAGTGCAGCAAAAATATAGGCAAAAATGTTTTAATTTCAGATTTCTGGTTAGGATGTTATTTCATATGAGGAGAGTGCGAAAAACAAGATTTAACATTTACATTGTTAATTTGAGAAAAAGAAAAAAACGAAATTTAGCATTCATTTGTTTTTCATTAGAGCATACAAAGTACTGTGGACTAGGTAAGAGCTTTTGCTTCTTCATTGGAGTATCCTTCATCTGTATCTGCAATTTCCTTCCACTTGAACTTAATTAGCCAAAAGCTAGGTAGCACTCAACCAATATTAGTACAGAACTGAACTCTGCCTTTTGAAATAAACTTATCAGGGATATATTTTTAGACATTAACATTTATATATCAATCTCGAGATACTAGTTAACATTTTCACTTTCCCTTTATCTTCAATGTGACAGAGAAACAAAGTTGAAGCCTTAAAGGTAAAATGGTCATCACAAAGGAGTCAAAACATTAATGTGAAGCTCAGGTGTATCTAAGAGAATCAAAGTCATCATACTAGAGAAGACATAAGAATCTCCTAAGCAAAAGAAGAGAAGCTTATCTTCTTCATATAATCTAATTGTTGATAAATCAAATATGTAGCTCTAGCAATTACATCAGAAGCTCAGTGATAATGGTGCTTCTTTGTATATGCTTTTGCAGATGGGTATATGAATTCTAGGAAAGACCAATTTCTTCTAATCTTAGAGGAGCAAAGTGAGGATAATTCTTGGGAGACACTTCTATGACACAGAACAGAAGACAAGTAAATTGGACCGTCTACTAGATGAGCACCTTCAAACAAATTAACATCAATGTCATCTTCATTTAGCAAATTGTGATAAAATGGGGAGTCTCACATACCATCTAAAAGGTACTCTGGAGCCACATAACCCAGAGTTCCTGAAAGCTTTATATTGCTCTTGCTCAAGTTCCATCCAGCTATAGCAAGGCCAAAATCAGAAAGCTGATCAAAGTAAAAGCTGACCGATTCAGACAAGCCAAGCATACCAAAATGTTTATAAAGGAGAAGCAATTGAGTGAGATCTATGGGTTTATCTTTGCTAATTTACCTTTGCATTGAAGTTGGAATCCAGTAGAACATTAGATGACTTGAGATCTCTATGGATTACAGGGGGGTTACAGCGTTCATGGAGGTATTCTAGTCCCCTGGTCAATTTCAACAGCATAATTATATCATCAACTTCTGAAAACACAGAACTGAGGGAGAAAAAAGAAAGAGGTAGCACTAATAAATCATAACAGTACATACCTAGCCACATCCAATGCAATTTTCATGCGAAGATGCCAAGTCAAAGCAGATCCACGAGGAGGTCCTGATCAAGCAGGTCAACTCAATTACGGAAAACGGAGAATAATTTAGATAGCATATATACGCTTGTTCTCTTTTGTACTTTATATCAGGACAAATAGGTGGCTATTACCATGCAATTGGAATTCCAACGATCCATTCTGCATCATCTCATACACCAGGAATTGTGCATTGCTATGAATGCAGTACCCAAGAAGCGAAATAATATTTTGATGCTGAAATTTACTCAACATGTCCACCTCATTCTGAAATTCAATCAGATATCTGTTTTAGCACAATATAATTATCACTATGGTTACATTCTGGTCAAAATCTATCAGACTACCTCAAATTCTTTCTCAGCATCCTGATCCCCACCATGAGTTCTTTTAACAGCTGCTTGGACGTCGTCACTGAATTGAGCTTTATAAACACATCCTGATCTACCTTCTCCTATAGCATTCTTCTCATTGAAATTATCAGTTGCAGCTACTAACGACTGGTACTCGATCACAGCAACTAGTCCTTTCTTACCGACAGTTTTTAAAGAAGGGAACTTGGCCATTATAGGACCCCATGAAAGGCCCTTCACAGGCTCTACACCATAAAATTGGAACAAATAAACAATGTGCAAGCTAGGTAAAGAAAATAAAACAATTTAAACAATCAACAGAAACTCAAACCATCCTTCAAAAAAGTGTTTCTTTTGATAACAAAGTTACCTCCTTTCTGATGTCCTTGTTCAACGGACTTCTTCCGTGTTTTCAGTCTGTATATCCAAAAGCAAGATGTAAACAGCAGAATTCCAGCAAGGAGAGTTGAAGCAACAATAAGTGAAATCAAAATCTTCTTATTTAGATCCTGGTGGTGAACCACTTTGAACTCTGCAACTCCTGATTTGAAAAATAAAAATAGATTCAATGAGGTTGAGCTAACTAAAACTACAAAAAGAGAAATTCCCCTTTTCCATTTCCAGTCTTTAGCTTATTGAAAGAAGAAAATGTGGTCCTTCTCAATTTTAAATTTTTCCTGAAAGCATCATTATGTCTGCCATCAAAAGGGTAACAAAAATTTCAAAAAAGCAAAAGTACTCAGCAAATCACTTCAAAATAACAAAGAGGGAAGTAACAAATCTAAGTATCAAACTGCAAGTTCCTTCTAACTTCATCATAAGTTAACTAATTACACCTTCAATGTATATATATACCCATCAAGAAGATCCATACAAAAAAAAAAAAAGACAGTTTTTTTTTTTGCATTGTTAATTACCAGGAGAAGGGGCGTCCTTATCAGAAGAAATTTGAAAAATGGGTCCTTTCTCAGTAGGAAGAACTGGATCGGCACTTGGAGGCTGTGGAGTTACATCAACTGGAGCGGACAACAAAGGAGTAACAAAAACCCAAATGGGTATAAGCAAGATGAGTAGTTTCATCTTCAAAATAACACACAAAATGATATTTCTTCAGAAAGACTCAATTTTTATTTTTTTTGGAAAAATTGAAATGTGGGATAGTACTAGTAGATGTGGTTTAAAGGGGTATCTCAGTTATGCTTTTTACCAGAAAAAATGGAAAGAAAAGGACAAAACAATGTGGCAGATGGAAAATGAAAAAAGGGAAAAGGAAGTTTGTTTTTGTAAACCTGAAAAAGCTTAAAAGGGGAAGAGAGACACAACAATCTCGTGGCAGTTATCAAAAGTTGAAAATCCTTTCATCAGAGATTTAAGAAATTCACGTATTGTTATATCAAGTCTATGGCCTGGCTGTGTATTGGAGATTGTGCTAGTGGGGTTTTGACACTATTTTGTTATGCATTGGGGATTTGTGTTTGGGAGAAGAGAGTGGTGTTATTAGTGTTTAATTATGTTAGTTAATGATTTTTTTTAAGAGTCAAAATGATTATATTTTTTTTTTAGTTTTAAATTATCAATATTAAATTTGTTTGTTCAATTTAGTATATGATAAAAGAAAATGTCATTTTTCTCTAATTAGAAGGAATTTAATTTATTTATTAATGAAATAATTTATGAACATATAAGTGGTCAATGAATGTTTAAGATCACACATTTTAAAAGATCTTATTTTGTTTTGTTAATTTTATGTAAAGTCAAATATTGTTAAAATAGAGAGATTTTAACTTAGGTGGTAATTAGATTGATTTAAAAATTGGTCAAACGTATTTTAAAGTTAGTTTTTGACTTCTAAAAGTGTAACAAATATATAAATAACTTAAAAGAAATATAGAAATAATCTAAAAATAAGTTAGAAAGTGTTTGAAATGGTTGAAAATAACTTAAAATAAACTTAAGAGTCAAGTTTGACATTTTATTTTTCATTTAAAAATTACTTTTTTAAGTTAATCTAAACGAGCTCTTAGTTATTCCCTATGTTCATTTTCAATTATCTTAGTTTCCTTTATGAGAGTTAAAGTACATGAGATTTTAATTAACATTTTAAAATATATTTTTTCAGCACAATGATAGAAAAAAAGTTGTAATTAAAGTACTTTCCATAAAAATTTTAAATATCTAAATTTTTATTTTAAAATATATATTTAATGTAATCTAATATAGATTTGAAATTTAATCAAAGTTGACTCTCGACAAAACACAACATAACAACTAAAAAGGAATTAAAAGAATAAAGTTTCTATAATTTTTAAATATGTAATTTTACTATAAAAATAATAATTTATACTTTTTAAATTTATGATTATATATATAATAAAACTCAAACTCTCAAACATGTGTGATATATTTATAACAACAACCAATTTCATTTTTATCGATAACGAATCTTTTGAAGCCAATGATATAATATTTTAAAAATTATAATATTCAAATGATATTTATATTTTTACTTTACACATCATTTTGATCAATAGGACGGAAAAGATTTTGCTTAAAAACACTTTAACAAATTCAAAAATTTTATTTTTATATCAGCAAATTTATATCTAATTAAACTATGCAAAAGGGCCAAAAAAATATTTAAAAATTCATTCATCTATCGTTCAGTCTTAAAATATCTTTTCATTCATTTTTTGATTTAAAAATATCATTCCATTCATCTTTTTGCTCACATATATTCTTAAAACTGACTATACTATCTTTGTTTTATTTTTAATATACTTAGTCTGTGTCATTTTTTTATTGGAGGAAATAAAAACCTTACCTCTTTAATATTTTCTCCATAATCTATCCAAGTCAAAAGAACCCCAATTTTATTTTTATTTTTTAAAGAAAATCTAATTGTTTTTTTTGTATTTATTGCATTTTACTTTTCAAGCTTGTTTTGGATTGTGAACAAGGGTATTGTTTTGACCTGGATAAATTATATGAAAAAAATTTAAAAGTTCCTTTAAAACCAGAGTAGTAATATTTTCTATTTGTTGTAGGATTTTTAAAAATTATTTTTTGGGGTCATGAAAAAAGTATATTATTTTAACTTGAATAAATTATGAAAAATAATCTTTAATTTTTTATAAAAATTTCTATATTATTTATTGAATATCTTTTATTTTTTTGTCGGATCTTGTAAAGAAAATATTTTTTTTTTCTTTGACTATCTCTTTCATTTGCGAAGCGTATATTATGTGGTTAGTATACTCATCACATATATCTTTCTTTCTTTTTTTCAAATGAATTGTATAATAAAAATACGATAGTATTGTTAGTTTTGAAAATATATACAAGTCAAAAAAGATGAATAGAAAAATATTTTTAGATTAAAATATGAATAAATAAGTATTTTAAACTTAAAAAAAGATGAATGACATTTTTAAATTTTTTTATAATTTAAATATATTTTTAATTTTTTTTTTGATTAAACGATGACACATGAAATAAAACAGAGTAACTATGGAAGGTACCATGTGGCCATTGTGACTAATAATTTTTATTGTACACCGACTATTAGATTGGAAAGAAAAATCAAACCCCTCAACAACTTCTAGACTTATACATATAATAAGATAAAAAACAATCTGATTTGACAATGATAGTTCATAATTGAGTACACCATTCAAGATCTAAAATACTTAATCACTCCCCTTTTTGGATGGATCCCATTAATTATTATTATTTTATATATATAACGCATTATTATAGCTTAAACCTACATTTAAATCCCTTTTCGTCTATTACATTATTTTAACCAAAAAATTATATGTACACAAATTATGCCTATATTGAATTGGGTGGACCGTATAATGAGTTTTGAGTGCAAATAATTAGATTGTACTGTAGTATAACTTATGTTACTCTAATTATAGTACAATTATTCCTTGTTATTTTTTTTTTCTGTCCAAATTGTAACCCTGATATATATTTTTTTTTATAATTTTCTCATTATACATTGAATTAATTTATTTTCCTATTTTAATTATTTTCTAGTGCTGTTTGTTTTATTTGATTTATTTATTCTGCTGAGATATGTATTTATTGATTACCAGTGGTAAGAGCAATATGAAGAAAGACGACAATCAGCCCTTCATAATCCCCACGAGAGTAACAGCCCAACAGTTGTTGACTGCTGGCAAATTAATTGTGCGCTGTGTAAAATAAATAAAATATTATATCATTTCTAATTATTATAACCTATCGTACTTATTTGGAAATAGATTGAAAATAATTAGAACTGAATAAATTAAGAATATAATAGATGGTAAAAAATTATAAATTATTTCAATTATTTTAATGTGTACGTAAACATTTTTTAATAAGTAATTAGTTTGTTTATGCCCCCAACTTGCTCAGTGTCTGTCCTTCTCAAACCTCACTTTGAGAAAAGCCATTACTCTCTTTCTCTCAAATTCGTTTAAATACACCTTATAACTTTAACAATAATTATCAAATTCATTTACATACAATAATTAGACCTGAATAATTATGGAATGAATTTAATAGCACACTAGTTTTCCTCTCTAATAATTGAGAAATTATGACATGATAAAAAGTGTAACAGTAATAACTGATGAGTAATTAAGAAACTTGAACTCCTTTTGAGACAAGAAAAGGAAAACTCAATAGAATAAAACAAAAAAAAAAAAAGAGGGGTTGAGTGTACGCATGCTCGTCGTGTATGGTGTTGTTTTCACGCGCGTATCACTTATTTTGTCACCTTACTACATTGGTTTGTTAATGTCAATGCATTTCTTACTCTATTATCTTAAGCTTCGATTCTACAAATTTCATAGATCAACTCAAAATTCAAATAGTAGAATACCTTTTCGACAGAAAACAACAACAAAAAGAAATTCCACACCCACTCACACGTATTTCTAAACTACTAGAATTTTCATAAGTTCAAAATCGAAAAAAAGTAAACATAAGCTACTCGAACGAATTCAACGATATAAAAAATAATTTAACCATTGTATTAGTGATCCCCACAGCCACAATATACAACTTCCAACTTGTTCCAAATTTATACTTGGGCCATGAATTTGGTTTTGTTGGGCTTCTTCTGTTCATTAAAAGATGGGCAGGGCCTATCTAATGTCTCATCCTACAGTACAAGTACCCATTCTTCATCATAAAGATTTTCCATACACTGTCTAGTATCATGGTAGACAAAAATGTCTAGTATGCATCAACGCAGACAAAAGTTTTAAGATAAAATCTCACGGCTATAATGTACATGTTTTTTTTGTGCGAATCCAATTAATTGGGCCTAAGACAAGCACATGCCTAGGGCCTGGGCCTCTCAACACAGAAAAGAGAAACAAACCAGACCAACAATAACACTTGTTTGATTGTTTCTGCTAATGGCTGTATCCTTATCGAATTATAGTAAGCCATGGTTATCCTTCTACTCTGCACAACGCCTGCATGAGAATTAAATGTAGAATTTAAACATTTCTCTTTTACATTGAATCTTGCTTTTTGGTCAGCTCTTTGCTGAAAGGATCAAGAGTGGCACATACAACAAGACACTCCATTCATTTCAATTGCCGCATTTTCTACAGCAAACTGTCCCCTGCAAATGATCATTCATCAATCATCCCTCCAACTAATCCTGCATTTGTAGTAATTGTCCACCGCTCAACAACTAAATCACATTAACTCTACTCAATCATCCGTCAAAAAACACAAGCTTAACCTTGATATGCCAAAATTTAGATTCCGGTCAAGTTCACATTCCATTGATACTTGTGATGCATTAATTTACTGTTGCCCAGTTGTTGCATGGGGCGCATTTAACATATTATGTGCCACTAACAAATTTCATTTCCTCAAGAAGTCTATAAATCTGTATATGAACATATATGCATGATATGATAATGAAAACATTGTATGGAAAATGAAAATTAACATTGTTATTCTGAGTTTGATAGCCTTGGTCTTGATTTCTTCAACCTTATTAGTGGAAGCTAGAAGTAGGAATAATGAAGAAGAGAAGAGGAGAAGTCGAGGTGGGGTAGGAAGAAGTAGAAGAAGCAGTGGTGGGAGAAGATCAAGAGGAAGGTCTTCGTCATCTTCGGGTTGTGATCCTTTATTTTCATACCTCTTTGGAAGTTGTGGTCAGTGGCCTTTCCCTCGTAACTCACAAAACAACCCATTTACCCAACCAATTTCCCCTTCACCCTCACGTCGCCTCCCAGCTCCGCCATACCGTCCTCCGATTGTACCATCTCCTCCACCAGCGGTTATACGGCCACCAGTTATCCCGTCTCCACCACCTGCAATAGTAAACCCATCACCACCTCCGCTCGTTACGCCGTCACCACCACCGGTCGTTACACCATCACCGCCACCTGTAGTGGCTTCTCCGCCACCAGCTTCACCACCACCACCGGTCTTCTCACCTCCACCTTTAGTTCCATCTCCGCCACCACCTTCTCCTCCACCACCAATTCCACCACCACCTTTAGTTCCTTCCCCACCTCCGCCAGAACCTCCGCCATTCTTTGTCTTCCCACCACCACTAGTTGCTTCGCCACCTCCACCGGCAGAACCTGTCTTCCCTTGGTGGTCCCCTCCTGACCCAGACGACACTCCCAATTTTCCGCTATTTTCTCCTCCGCCGTTGGTACCCGATTTTCCCCTCCCAACACCTCAACCACCAGATTTTCCACCAGAAACTCCACTGGTGCCCATATTTTCTCCACCAGAACAGGATTTCCCCCCACCTACACCACTTCTCCCCATATTTTCTCCACCTCCAATTTTCCCTTTTCCACCGCCGGAACAAAATTTACCTCCAGCTACACCGCTTGTCCCTATTTTTCCGCCAGCAGATGACCATCCAGCGATTCCCGATCAACCACCAAACAGTTTTATGCCATCTCCACTGTTTCCTGATCAACCACCGACCAATTTTCTGCCTTCACCGATTTTTCCTGATCAACCACCAAACAACTTTCTTCCGTCACCGATGTTCCCTGATCAACCACCAGTCAATTTCCTGCCGTCACCTGTAATTCCTGATCAACCACCGACCAATTTCCTGCCGTCACCTGTAATTCCTGATCAACCGCCAGAAACATTTTTCCCGTCACCGTTAGTTCCCGATCTAGCGCCGCCAGTTGCAGTAATTCCGCCATTTGAGCTTCCGCCTCAGCCTGACTCGCCACCATTCGCCTAATAGTTAATGGTTCACGTCTTCACGATCTCCATTGAATTTGAAACCGCATGTTTTTTATTTTCCTTTGGTGCATTTTTCTTTTTTCTTTTTTACTTTTTTCTCAACTGTAGTTAAAACCCCAAATGCTACTGTAAAAGATTGCTTTTTTATGACTACTATAAATAAAAAAACTATAATTTATAAATAACATGATCTTTTAAGTTATTAGCTGGACTTTACCTTAAGATCAATTTACATATGCTCATTTCACTTCATAAATAATCATAACATTTAGACAATTATGTATTTTAATAGAATAAGAAACTCAGACATCACTGTAAATCTATTTTGCGTAACTTTTTTAAAATTCAATCAAATTAATAGAATATTGTTAGTGAAAAAACTTATAATATAATAAAATTAAAAGATTACAATTAAAAATAAAATGAAGTAATAAATTTTTAGGCTGAGGCACGGATATCTCGCTCTCTTTAAGGAGATTCAAGCTCACTGCGGCATAATCTACATCGATCCAATAGTAATACTCCTGCTTATCTCCTCGAGGATATAACTGTAACGATTTCAATTTTTTTTATATAAATAAGAATAAATAAAGTATTTAAGGCGCGTAATTGTTCCTTTCCGTTTTAAATGAATAAATAAATAAATAATCAAATAACAGATTATTATTTATTTTAAATGTTATTTGACTAATTTTTGAATTAGTCTCTACTCCAAATAGTCCCTCTGCTCCGCTCCCTTAACTCTCTTCACGTTCTCCATCTTCATCACTTATTCGCCAAAAAATATCAACAGTTTTCATGCTTGAAAAACTCATAAAAAATTTTCAAGTAAAAGAACACAGTAACAAAAAACGTCAAGGCTAGGAGTTTGTTTGAGAGAGGTGTACGTGGAAGTGAATTGGAGTGGGTTGGAGGAGTTTTCCGGGGGCAGGGGGGGGCCCCAACATTAAAGTTTGAAACATCGATTAAGGTCATGGGTTTTCTCTCATGATAATTATTTCTCCAGAGTACTTTTCTTTCGAAGTTTCGTAAACTCTTGAAACTAAAGGTTGTTCCCTTCGTATGTCTTGTCCTTAGCTCCCTAACGAATTTGTAGGATGGTATGTTGTGTGCTAGATTTTGCATTGAATGATGTGTTTTTTAAATTATGTTTTTTTTGGGAATATGAAAATTGTAAATACGTATGGATTTGTGCAAGATTGTGGATTATGAGGTTGGAGTCTACTGTTATAGGTTGTCTTGAATTATATATAATTAATTGAATGGAAAAGGTTGGTTACAACATTGAGGTTAAATGACCACCATATGTGAAAATTGGTTTATGCCAACAAAGGCTAGCAAAACTAGTCCAAAATATTATCTCCCATAATGTGTGAAGTATACTAACCAAGGTAATATTCAATCTCTACATCATATGAAATCATAACATAGGTATGCAATCATGGGACAAGTTCAACATATCTATCCACACGCCTTGTGAACGTTAATAGTATGAATAAGGTAGTTATAACTTTATAAAGAATCAAAGCTAGTTCATGAATCTGTATATGCCAAATAACTTCATAGCTTGGCAAAACCAAGCTTGAATTTTCTGTATGTTAATCAAAGATTAATAAGTTAAGTGTAGTGAAGTTTGGCTGATGCCAATTAAATTTGTCTACAACATTATTTCAAAATAGTGTATTAGGAATTGGGCTAATGATCCATGAAATTATAGTTGAATGAATTGCCATGCCTATGCCAATAAAAATGCGATAACAATACATTGTCTAAGGATGATGAAGTGAAATTGGCTATAATGTTATTTTTAAATAATTAAAATAGAAAATAATTCTTTTATGTAAATATTGAGATTTAAATTAGAATTCTTTAATTAAAAATAGAAAATTTAATTCTTTCATATAAATGATTGAAATAATTTAGAATTCTAAGTAAAATAGAAAATTTATTAGGTCATGACAAGTTGAATTTAATTTAGAGTCTAAAGTATGAATATTAGAATAAAATCAATGAAAAATATAATTGATATCCAAATAATTCAAGATTTGGGTTTCCCATACCCAAAACCTCCGATTGATACATAAGTCATACGTGAGAGTAAAATATTCAAGAATAATGTAACATCTACTTTGATCAAAAAATCCAAGATCTTGGTATAATAAAGAACATTAAGTCTTGTAATTACATAAGCTTAGGAAAATAGAATCACTTAACGAACTATAAAGAAGCCCCATGGCTGATGTATAGACACATAAGTTTAAATACGTTCAAAAAATAAAGTGAACCTAAGATTGTACGAACAATGAAAGAAAGATGTGGGACAATCATGATGTGATGGGCTAAGTATATGAAGAGAGCAATCTCAAAGGAGCAAGTAAATGTTACCATACGTATCATCCATGAGAGTGTAAGAAATGAAGAGACGTCCTCTATACATACTTTAATGAAAAAATATGAGTTTAAAACCTTAATACTAATAATGAGATGAGGAAATCATTATTGAAGCTATGATGTCCTCAGACTCAGCAAGTCAGCTTCCATGATGTATGAGTGAATGTAATGGAACTTATACTGAGCACGATAGGCTAGCTATGAGCGGTGATGGCCTTCTTTCGGGAAGGGCGGAGGTTCACGTCGTAACCTCAGTGAGATGGAGACTGTACGGCTTGCCGGGGAATGGGGTCTCCCATACATCTTCCTAGTCTTTGAACCTATATTGCCACTATAGGAATCTGGCGGGGTTTTTTTAAATTCCAATATACGCTTTAGCAGTGTTATAATCGCTTTGGCCGGTGATTCCCCACCTCTTTTTCGGTGTGGGAAAGGAACACTGGATTTCATGGCTCACATGAATCTATGTCGGTTAAAGGTTAAAGTTCCCAATGAATGAATGAGAGCCCAGCCTCAAAGGAATCATAATAAAGAAATGAATGATACCGAAGGTGTTAGATAGGATAATCAAGAGGTAGCAGATTCAGGTAATGACATATAGGTCATTCCTGATCATTGCCATAGCCAAAACCCGATGAAGTCTTAACTACATCCTAGGTATAGCGTGGTGTCGCCTGCCTATGAGATGATTAAATGAATACGAGATGAATGAATGAAGCAGGACTCTGGTTGCTAAAGAAGGCTTCCTAGTTGAGGGTCCCCATATGTGAAGCCCTCATTTGGGAAAGTCTTAGGTTACGTCTATGATAATAAGGTCTCATGGTATATGCAATGAATAATATGAAAGAAACTATGTGTTATATGTTATTGAGATGTGAAGATGTTAGTCTCGTGTGCAATAACGATGATTATAAATGATGCATGTCACTCTCAGGCATAACTTTCCTATCTCATTTTAGCAAGTCCACGACTTGACTTTCCAAACATCATGTGTTAGGAGAGTCGTCTTCCTTCATGCATGTCCCTGGTGTGTCTTGACATATACCCATACTTAGACAAGTGGTAATAATTCCATACGAACATCTACTTTTCGGTGCAGGCACAGGTGGACGTAGAGTTACAGAGGTTCGTTGTGTTTTGCAGCTATCCAGGACGTCAGTATTCATCCGGAGTGGTAGGTCCTCATGCTTCGAGGATGCATACTGTTTTAATTTCTAGAGTAGTTTAGAGTTGAGCTAGTGGAGCATGTCCAACTAAGTGTTCTTTCCTGTTGTGGTTCAGACTTTGTATTGGTGCATTTTAGGCCGATATACAATTAAAGAATGAATGAATTATTTCTTCAGTGCTTATCTCTTAAATGTTTAGATGGTTGAGATGAACGATTACGAAATGTTAAGAATGTTCAGGCAAGTATGATTAAAGAATAAAAATTTCAAATTTCCGCACTCTAAAATTAATCTAGTAAAAGCGAAGAATGACGTAAGTAGGCTTTCTGCGACCTTGGAGAGGCAACGACGCCGGTCTCGTCTGGGGTCTAGATTCCGGTCGGACAAAGTTGGTATCAGAGCGTAGGTTAAATCCTAGAATAAGAGTCAATAACCCCATTGAAGTAGTTCTAAGCCATGTAGTGAAAGTGCACCACTATCCTGGTGATTTAGAGACTGCATGTGCGTAGGAAAGAACTTCCCTTCTTCTGATCTTATGTGCTTTTCCTAATGATTGGATTCTTGGTGTTACGAACGTGTCTAACATCAACTTGTTGTTTTCAGAGAATGAACACTTGGGAACTAAGGTCTGAGGACGGGAGCAGCAGCAGCTAGGGGTATCAGAATACACCCCAGGCTCCAGATGAAGGATTGGCTAATGCCTGTAACCCCATGTGGGTTGACTGATGCGGATTGGTGAGGGGGTCATTCTCTAGCCCAGATGGCACAGGCCATCACAAGCAAGCCCAAGCTATCGACGCCCAAGTCAACCGCCAGGATGTTCCTAAGGGTGAAACCCACGTTCGCAGCATACGCTGAAGAATGCGAGACTTCACGAGGATGAATCCTCCAATTTTCACAGGGGCTACTAAGACTTAGAAGATCCTCAGGCAACTTGTATTTTTTTAGGCGACGAGTTTGACCCCCAAAAGATACTGGTGGCCATGGGGGTCCACGATGTATTGAGAGGCTGGCAGTTCTTGGCTTCCTACCAAAGACTCAAAGATGTTGCACAGACTTGGTGCAAAATGTGGCGAGATGATTAAACCGTGTCCTAGGAGGGGTGCCAGCACCTGGGAGCGTTCATTCAACCACCATGACCCAGCCATTTTTGGAAAGGTGGTCCCTAGAGAGATTGACAAGGGCCAAGGTTGAGGAGTTCATCAACCTCCCACAGCAAGGATCCCTTACTGACCTGTACACCGGGAGTATTCCCTGAAGTTTGTGAAGTTATAATGTCGTTGCTACTCCCCCTTGCGGTCCTCTCTACACCAGAGGACGGAGATGAGACAGATTCACTAACAGGCCCCCCATCAATGGATACCCTGAGGATGATTGTCGCCGGCTGCGCACCTGCTCCAGATAATATGGACCTTTCCTAGATTAATGATGCATGTCCCAGCACGGTAGAGGACAGCCGAAAAAAGAGGAGGGTGTACGTGATGTAGGAGGCCTAGCCCTCAAGGATCAGGCCAGGGCGCCTCCTCCGGTCCCAGACATGGAGGCCATAGAAACAATTTTGGCGTCCGCGAGCAGCCCAAACACAGAGAAGGGGCAACAGAGTGCTGGACAATTCTGACCCTCAGAGAAATTACAACGCCTAGAGGAGGCAGACCCGAACCAAGAGGGGCAATGGGGTGAGCATGCAGCCGTCCAAGGAAGACTGTTTTACTAAGTGTGGACGAACCCACCTTGGAGAATGTAGGACAGGCGCACTAAGGCCTTTTCGGTGTGTAAGAGTGGCACATGGTCATAACTTTGTCCCCAGATAGAGTCAGGCTCGGGGTATGATCAGCCTAGGCCTACCCCCCCCACATATTTGACCAAGCAGCAGCCGAGCCTACCCCCCGGGGGAGAGGAACAAGATTTTATGCCTTGAAAGGTAGGGAGGAGCAGGAGAAGTCGCTGCATGAGGTGGGTCACAGTCGCTGCAAGTTCTCAACTCCTCTGTTTATGCTTCTACTGATCCAGGGTCTCCACGCCCTTCCTTTGTGCCACTCCCTCTATTGCCTCTTACTTTGAACGTACTACAGCGAAGTCCTGATGTGATCCTATAGTGGTTAGTACGCCTTTAGGAGAACCTGGGACAAGCGATAGGGCTATACAAGAATTGCCAAATGAGTTTGTGTAGTGGACAGGCTTATGTGTGCAAACTTGATGAGTTACCCAGTGGCATGATTTGATATTATTCTTGCGCATGGACTGGCTTCACAGCACATATGGCTTGCTTGGATGTCGTAGTAGCGGTGGTGAGGTTTCGCTTCCTAATGGAGAAGAGTAGGTCTGGGATGGGTACAATCCGAATTGTCCTAACCCTTGATTGCAAAATCTTAGGCAATAAACTGATGGCCAAAGCGGTCTACTAATGTCATCTGCTGGAGTGTCAAGACTTAGACCCTAATGACGTTCTCCATAGCACTCAGTCCTCGTGGTACCCATGATTCCTCGATGTATTTCCGGAACGATTTGCCTGGAGTCCTCCCATGACGAGAGATTCGACTTTGGTATCGACTTAGAACCCTGATACACTAAACCAATCTCAATTCCTCTTATAGAATGGCGTCCCGCAGACACTCAAGGCGTTGAAGTGAGTCTAAACGATTCTCACCCCACCCCCCCCCCCCTTGTGGTTTGCTCCCCCCCCTTCCCCCCCCCCCCCCCCCCCCCTCCCCCCCCCCCCCCCCCACGGATAAGGAGGGTTCCATTCAACCCGAGCATATTCCCACCGTGGGGCGCTTCAGTGGTGTTGTAAAGAACGAAAGAAGGATGGGACCCCTTAGAAGTGTTACCTCGATTCCACCCCCCTCGGCAGCTCAACCCACAACCAGTCCTATAAAGAATAAGTATCACACTTCCCAGAATTGATGATTGTCTCGATCAGCTCCAACCGGGTCTCAGTTTCCTTCTCACCCAAAACCTGACTCTGCGTTAAGGGGATCAACAAGCTTAGCGGTTAGGGATGGGGACCTGGATGTCCCCAAAGACACGCTTTCTCGGACCCGAATGCGCTCAATTATGGAGTTCTTGGGTTATGCATTCGGTCTCACGAATTGCCACCTGCTGCCATTCCATGGGACCTCATGAACAGAGTCTTCCCGTGCAACCTACCTTGACGAATTTCGTCATAGTCTCTTCAAATCGATGACATTCTCATCTACGCTAAGGGACCAGGAAGAGCCATGCAAGCATTTGAGGACTAACCTTGCAGCGCCTACCTTAGACAGCATCAGTTGTATCAACTTCAGCAAGTGTGCAATTCTGGCTGAGAGCAGCGCACCTTCCTGGGCCATGTGTGTCCTGATCAAGGTGTAGAAGTGGAGCCCCAGAAAAGAATGAAGCCGCTTAAAGGAAGTGGCCAAAGCCTCTTACACCCACCGATATCCGTAGCTTTCTGGATTGCCCGCTGGTTACTACCGCAGGTTCGTGGAGGGATTCTCTTCCATTGGGGGGGTCTGCCCA
Source organism: Solanum habrochaites (assembly GCA_027704765.1). Lineage (NCBI taxonomy): Eukaryota > Viridiplantae > Streptophyta > Magnoliopsida > Solanales > Solanaceae > Solanum > Solanum habrochaites. The sequence goes on from JAKWJA010002491.1 coordinate 63,045,823, forward strand.
CTACAGCTTTGACGAAGGAAGAAATCCAAGTTTGAATGGACGGATACCCACAGCCTGACGACCACCCGACGCCCGCGCATCCCAGCGAGCTACCAGGACCAGAACCTCACTCAGATTTACATGCCGCGTATCCGCCTCAAGCAGCTGGCCGAGACTACCCTGTATACGTCGTGAAGTAGATTAGGGTTGCCGTTTGGGATGTGTTTTATGCAGGCTCGGTTAAGGTGATAGCCTTGCATTCAGACAGCTCAAGGTTCATGAAAGAATATCCCACTCATGATTGGAGTTGGCAGCCCTGGGCCGGTGTTTGCCTTGCCGCTGTGAGGCCATCTTGTCTATGGGTAACAGTGGTGGGTTGTTGTGTGTTTTCTTTCCCACGGTTGATCTATCATACAGCGTCCCCGACGCCCTCCCCCCTTCGCGTTCGCTCGCAGCGGCGGCTGTGCCTCGTTTTCTTCACCATTCTCGGCGCCCCCCTTTCCGCAGTGGGTCGTTTTACGGGTATTGTGGTGCTTGCCCTTTTGCACGTTACGCGAACTCACTCCTGTATGCCATTGCAATGCCCCCGCCAAAAACACTGTATTCCTTTCGGTCCAGCGCCTCATCTCACCTGAGGCCGTCTGTTTGCGACCTAGGCTGCGCCCATGGTCGGCCCTCCAGTAACCACCCTCCACGAGACAGTTGCGCTATCGATCGCCGAAAGCTGCGCTCGTCGACCAAGACCAAACGCGTAACCCAGACTCCTCCGCGCACCAGACCTGGGCGTAGCGGTCAGGTCTGCCTATAGTGGACCCCGGTGTTTCAGTCCCCCCTCCACCCTAGTCTGACATACCCCCCTGCCCCCCTAGTCCGGACAGCACACAAACGGCCGTCAGATTTGCATCCCCGCGGCCCCCCCCACGTCTTTGTTGAGGCGATGAAGGCTCAGTCGTTTCTGTCTACGAGTCCAGACATGGTCTCTATTTGCTTGGGCGACGATGACCGGTCTCTTTACTGCGAGAGCTACCCCAGACAACCCCTGGTCCCCACCCCACACATGTCGCCACGGATACCAGACTTAGACTAGACTGCCCCCTCTTAAACCCCGCCGGAACACAAAAGATGCGTCCCTATACACCAAAGCTAGCCCATGGACTCACAGACTTATCCCGTATAATCAGGGTCCCACAAAAATGTTTATCAGAATCTTAAGGGTGATATTGAGCTGAGGTTGGTTTTTTGGTGTTTTTAGTGTGCGTATGCATGACTGGATATTGCAGAAGTGGTCCTAAGTGTCTAATTTGTCAGCAGGTTTTGTAAGGCATGAGCATCTAAGCCCTGGGGGACAGACACGAATCAGCCTTATGATGGTCCCCCTAGAATGGAAACACACCTGGCTGAGGCCAATTAATATGGACTTCGTAGTTGGCCTTCCGAGGACTAGGAGGCAGCATGACTCTATATGGGTTGGTTGTGGATCAGAGGACTAAGTCTGCCCACTTTTCCTGTGAAGTCTACTTACAGGGCCGAGGATTACGAGAGACTTTACCATTGTGAGAGTGGGGGGGGGGGGGCCTGGTGGGTGGATGTGAGATGGCATGCGGATTCCATTTGTCTATTATTTCAGAAGGAGGACTGCTCAGTTACTTCGCATTTTTGGAGATTATTTCCAGAAAAGCTTGGCGGCACGCAAGTGAAACTTAGCACTGCCTTCATCCTCAGACAGATGGGCAGAGGCAGAGGCGCACTATTCAGACAATGGAGGACATGTCAGAGCGTGTGTGATTGACTTTAGAGGTACATTGGGATGACCATCTACCTTGATAGAGTTCTCGTAAATAATAGTATCACTCCAGCATTGGGAGATGATGGCCACCGTGTAGGGCATTGCTGGCAGGAGGTGTAGATCTCCAGTTGGGTGGTTCGAGGTTGGAGAGTCATCTATTTTGGGTCCAGAGATCATTCCTGAGGCCTTGGAGAAAGTTAGACTGATTAGGGACAGGTTGTCTATGCTTACAGCCCGACCAAAAATCATATGCAGACAACAGAAAGCGACCATTAGAATTTAACGTTGGTGAACAGTCGACTTGAAGAGATCTCCTATGAAGGGGTGATGAGATTTTGGGAGGAAAGGGGAAGCTTAGTCCGATGTATGTGGGGCCATATGAGATTCCTACAACGCGTGCGGTGAGGGGCCTATGAGTTAGTATTGCCATGCGGAGGAGCTAGCTTCTGTCCATCCAGTCTTCATTGTCTCTATGTTGAAAGAAGTGCCGAGGTGATCCAGCACAATCCTGCCTGTAAGAAGGTTTGGGGGCGGTTGGTTGAGACTCTTGTCCATGAGGAAATACCTGTTGAGATCTTAGACAGGAGGTCAAGCGGCTGAGGGAACAAGGAGATTTGCCACAGTGAAGGTATTGTGGAGAAGAAACCACTTGTTGAGGGTGCTACGTGGGAGGCTAGGCCGACATGAGATCCCGAGATCCACATCTTGGTCAACTCTGAGTTAGGCGCCTACTCGAATAAGACTTATAGTTCCTTAATCTCTTCTATTTGGTGAATATTGGCTGATTGTACATAGCAATTAAGTTATGATCTGATTGGCATTATGAGGTAATGTAGTGTCATTCGGGGACGAATGTTCCTAAGGGGGGGGTAAGGAAATGTAAACGATCAAATTTTTTTTTATATAAATAAGAATATTCAATAAGTTTTTTAAAAAGGGCCGTAATGTCCTTTCACGTTTTAACTGAATAAAAAATAAAAAAACATCAAAAACGATTTGATTTATTTTATGTAAAGGCATTATTTGACTAATTTTTGAATTAGGTCTCCTAATCCAAATATCCTCTCTCGCACGCTCCTTAACTCTCTCTCACGTCTCCATATTCATCCACCTTATTCTGCCAAAAAATAATCAACAGTTTCATGCTTTGAAAAAAACTCATAAAAATTTCAAGTAAAGAAAAAGTAAATCAAAACGTCAAGGCTAAGAGAGGTTTGGTGAGAGAGGTGTACGTTTGAAGTGAAGTGGGGAGTGGTTCTGGAGGAGTTCTACGGCCCGACTCCGGGCCAGAACATTAAGTTTGAAAATCGATTAAGGTTATGGTTTCTCTCATGAATTCTTCTCAAGAGTACGTTCTTTCAACGTTTCTTAACTCTGAAACTAAGGTGTTCCCTTCGTTATGCCGTCCTTAGCTCCCTAACGAAATTTGTAGGATGGGTATGTTGTGTGACTAGATTTTTGTGCATGAATGATGTGTTTAAATTCTGTTTTTTTTGGGAATGAATGTAAATACGGAGGTATTTGGGCAAGATTGTGATTATGAAGTTTGAGTCTACGTTATCGGTTGTCATTTGAATTCTAATTATTAAGTTAATTGAATGTAAAAGGGTTCTGGCTTACAACATTGAGGGTTTAAAATGAACACCATAGGTGAAAATTTGGTTTATGCCAACAAATTGGCTGCAAACTATGTCCAAACTATTATCTCCCATAAATGGTGAAGTTATACTAACAATTTTCTTGGGAGGGTAATATCAATCTCTACATCAATGATCTCATAACATAGGGATGCCAATCAAATGGGACAAGTCTCAACAGATACATCACACGAACTGGAACGTAAATAGTATGGAATAAGTAGTATAACTTTCATAAAGAATCAAAGCTAGTTCATGAATCTATAATGCCAAAAAATAACTTCATAGCTGGCAAACCAAGCATTGGAATGTTCTTGTATGTTACAATCAAAGATTAAAAGTTCAAGTGTAGTGAAAGTTGGCTTATGCCAATAAATTTGTCTACAACAGTATTTCAAAATATGTAATTAGAATTGGCTAATGATTCCATGAAATTATAGTTGATGAATTGCATGCCTTATGCCAATAAAATGGATATAAAAGGAGATAACAATACATTGTCTAAGAGTTGATGAATGAAATTGGCTATAATGTTTAGTTTTAAATAATTAACATAGAAAATTAATTCTGTATGTAAAATTGAGATTTAAATTAGAATTCTAATTAAAAATAGAAATTAATTCTTCATAAAATGATTCGAAATTTAATTTAGAATTCTTAATTAAAATAGGAAAATTTAATAGGTCATGAAAAATGTTGTGAAATTTAAATTAGAGTTCTCACGTTATGAATATTAGAAATAATAAAAATCAATGAAAATTATAATTGATATCCAAATAATTGTCAAGAGTTGGGTTCCCATACCCAAAACCTCCGTATTCTACATAAGTCATACGGAGTAAAATATTCAAGAATAAGTAATCGACTTTGATCAAAAATCAAGATTCTTGGTATATATACAAGATACATAATTCTTGTAATACATAATCTTAGGAAAATAAGGAATCACGTAACGAAACTTATAAAGAAGACCCATGGCTTGTAGGTATAGACACATAAGTTTAACATACGTTCAAAAAATGTGAAACCTAAGATGTACGAACAATGCAAATGTAAGAAAGAATGTGCGTGTGGTGACAATCATGATGTGAGGCCTAAGGTATATGAGGAGAGCAAGCAATCTCAAATGAGCCGCTAAGTAAATGTAACAATACGTATCATCAATGAGAGTGTAAGATAATGAAGGAGACCAGTCTCTATAATACTTTAATGAAAAATATTGAGTTTAAAAAACACTTAATACTAATAATGAGATGAGACAAATCACATTGAGCTATGATGTTCCTCACCCCCCCCCCCCCCCCCCCCCCCCCCCCCCCCCCCCCCCCCCCCACCCCCCACCCCCCCCCCCCCCCCCCCCTCCCCCCCCCCCCCCCCCCCCCCCCACCCCCCCCCCCCCCCCCCCCCCCCCCCCCCCCCCCCCCCCCCCCCCTTACTAGAAGTCGCTTACATGATGTATGAGTTGAACTGTATGGAAACTTTTACTGAGCACCGATAGGCTAGCTATCAGCGGTGGGTGGATGATGCCTTCTTTCGGGAAGGGCGGAGGTTCACGTAACTCTAATGAGATAGACTGTCCGGCTGCCGGGTATGGGTCTCTCCATACTCTCCTAGTCTTTGAACCTATATTGCCACATAGGAATATGGCGGGGTTAATTCCCAATACGCTGAGCATGTTAGTGAATCATTTGGCGGTGATTCACCTCTTTTCGGTGTGGGGAAGACACTGGATTTCATGTGCTCACAATGATCTATGTCGGTTAAAGTTAAAGTTCCCAAATGAATGAATGAGGCCAGCCTCAAATGAATCATATAAAGAAAGAATGAGACCGAAGGTGTTAGGAAGGATAATCAAGAGAGGTGAGCTCGATTCAGGTAATGACATTAGGTAAGTTCCTGATCATTGCACGCAAACCGATGAAAGTCTTAAACTACATCCTAGGTATAGCTTGGTGTTCGCACTGGCCTATGAATGAAGTGAAATGAATACGATGAATGAATGAAGCAGACTCGTGTTTGCTAATAAAGAAGGCTTCCTAGTGAGGTCCCATAGTTGAGCCCTCATTTTGGAAAGTCTTAAGTTAAGTCTATGATAATAAGGTCTCAGGGATATGAATGAATATATGAAAGAAACTATGTGTTATAGTTATTGATATGTGGAAGATGTTATGTCTTGTGTGCAATACGATGATATAATGATGCAGGTCACTCCATGGCATAACTTTCCTAATCTCATTTTAGCAAGTCCATGACTGACTTCCAAACATCATGTTGTTAGGACAGAGCTCTTCTTTCCTCATGCATGTCCTGGTGTGTTACTTGAGTATACCCAGATTAGACAAGTGTGTTGTTTGTATAATTCATGACAAATCTATACTTTTGGGCAGGCACAGTTGTGGGACGCTTATAGAGTTACAGGTCGTTGTTGAGCTATCCGGCCGGTCAGATTCATCCGAGTTGGTAGGTCCTCAGCTTTCGAGGATGCTACTGGTAACATTTTGAGCCGTAGTTTTAGAGTTGAGCTAGTGGGAGCATGTTCCACTAGTGTTTCTTTCCGTTTGTTAGACTTTGTATGGTAGCTTTTTGGACCGATATACCAATAATACTTAATGACATATTTCTTCAGTTGCTTATCTCTTAAATGTTAGTGGTTGGATGTATGAACGATGACGAAAATGTAAGAATGTTCAGCAGTATGATTAAAGAATCAAAAATTTCAAATTTCCGCAAAGTAAAATTAATTCTAGTAAACAAGAATAGTAAGTAGGCTTTCTGTCGCCGACCTCTGAGAGGTCAACGACGCCGGCTCCTGGGGTCTAGATTCGGTTCGTGACAAATAACAGGCACAACAACAGTGTATAAACTGCAAGCAATCTAGATTAGTTAAGAGTCCTAAAGCTCAACAAAAGAAACACCTTTCGTCATATATATACTATTTTTGTATAGTGCTATTGAATTGAAGAGGGGCTTAGATATATATATGCCTCAACCCTTTCTTCACTACAATAACCTCAATATAAACCACTCATCTTTTTCCTCTATATGTTCTATTATTCTCATGGTGTCTCTCCTCTCTCCAAACAAATGAAGAATCCACTATTTGATAGGTGAGGAATTGTTTCTTGCAAGAATAGGAGATAACATGGATAGTAATTTGTTAAATGGATTGTTCAAATATTACATAGTTACAAAGACATAAATTTAGAATAATGAATGAAATGAAGAGTTGATGGTTGACCCGAAGTTATAAAAACTAATATCTATCAATAGACATTATATGATATATATTGTGACATATAATATATATTTTTATTAATATTGAAATGTCACACCAACAATATTATATTCTTTTCTCTAATTCATCAAACAGATGGATTGAATTGAATCAAACAATATCACAAAACTTTCACTAATTAAAAATCTCATTGTTCAGATAAATAAATTTTCACTAGTTAGGAACATTAACGTCACAAAACTTCCTGTTATTCCATAAATTAGATCTGGGGCAGATATAATTTATCGGCAAATGAAAAAGATTAAACGGCAAAAGGTCGAAGATTGATTGAGAAATACATATTAAAGTCATTCGACAAAGAGCACATGCAACACTTGTTTGGAACGTGATATTGACAAATTCGACTTGGTAATTGTAGTTTTTTTTCCCTTCAAAATACTCCATTACTACCATTATCCTATATGTTAAAGCTAATTCTCCATAATTTGGTATTTTAAGTTTAATTTTGATATTTCAAAAAGGATAAAATAAACAAAATTCCAAGATCTAATTAATTACTATTATACTAATACTAATCTATTTTCTAAAATTATAATAAGATTGAAAAGTATGAAAGATACTCATACTTGATTCAACTTATTAATTATAGGGCAACTTTCACATACAACAAATAAAAAATTCATATTTGTATGCTATTACAAAGTTTGCATAATTGCGCTACATAGCAAACATAGAAACTGTATAATTCGTTATACATATACAGTTGAAGCAAATGTATAAAACGAAGTGTTAAAAACAAGGACAGAGGAAAGACCCATTGGGCAGAGAACTGTACAAAAACAGACCACAGTCCGGCCTATAAAACGAAGTATTATTTACGTGTACAGAACAATTATATACAATTTGAATTGAAAATGAGAAAGAGAGAAGACAAAAAGAGGACTTGCTGACAAGGAATATACCATTGAAATCGAATTGTATAAAACGAGGAAGAGAGAAACGGCCAAAAGAATGGATAGGGGAGTAGTATTTTTATTGTATAATTATCGTGTATCAAACGAAATATATTTACTTGCATGTGTATATACAATTTTTTCACGCTTTATACAAACAAAACACAATTTATAAATTCGCTACTGTTTGTATAAGGGAGAAAGGTGAGGGGTGGCGAGCGAGGATTGTGGAAGAAGAGTGCGCGAGCGAGATCTGGGAAAGGGGAGAGAAGGGAAAGAAAAAAAAATATGTATTTATACAATTTCTCTGCTTAGTACAATAGAGACAATTTTTATTACATTGTGTTTGTATAAAAAAGTGAGGAAGCGATGCGAGCTATTAGAGGAGAGTGGCGAGCGAAGATATTGAAAGAGAGGCGCCTTGGACAATTTTTTGCAAACATTGCTATGGAGTATAATTAAATCAACCCCTAGGTACTCCATTTATTTTAGGTTATTAATTTGCTATTATATACAATTTTCCCCTAATTATATCATTTTACTCACAATTTTATCAATTTGCCACTTAAATTCCGTAAAACTCACTATTTTTAAATGCCTCTTATCCTTAACCAAATTTATCTAGCTTGAGATTTGATCATAAAAGATTTCTCAACCCTCTTCTTCTACTACATCTCCGCCCTCTTTTTCCATCCCTCTTTTACCCCATTTACACATCAACCCAACATCTTAAGATATTTCATTTATTTATAAACTAAATTTGTTCAATTGAAAAATTATTTAGTGTCAGAGAAGTTCGCGTAATTTATCAAGAATTGTGAAATTTTTATATTTTTGAGGAAAAAAATATAGTTTGCATGTAAAAATAAAATTCCATTTCAAAAGTGGCACTTTAAAACAAAAAGGGCTATTTATTTCTAGATTTCAAATTTAAATTTTGAAATTGACAAAATGAAAAAGTTCTTGGGTTGGTCTATCAATAACGAAAAGATAAAGACCCATTTCAACAATTTGTTAAAGTAGCCTCAATGCAAGTGAAAGTACACTGAATTCCAAATTTCGCCAGAACAGAATTCGACTAACCCCCTGAATTCAGACATTACTCTCTCGAAATTCGCACATCCAGTACACATCCCTGACGCCAATAGTGATTACTTTAGCAAATCATTTAGACTAATTAGTCTAAAATCAATGGCCTATTATTCGGCCTGACAACGATTTCCGGTAGAATGATCGGGGACACTGATATTCAGTCGCTAGTTCATCAACAAATCAGCCAAGTTGAATCGTTTCCGTGGGTCCAAAAACAGTTTCTGCTCTACCAAAAATCGTCTGCGCATCGGTTTAACGGTGATAGATTCGACTCTGCTCACCCACGGTAACATATCTAAACTCATTCATCGATTTCCGAATCTTAAATCCATTGATCTTAGTAATTTCAGTGGTGACCTTGATCCTGTTCTTGTTGATCTTGCCAATTCTCTTTCGTATACATCAAATCTCGAACGAATTGATATCTCTAATCATAAGAAATTACCGTTTATGGGTTTGAAGGAGTTAGGGCGGAAATTAAAGGGTTTGAGGGTTTTGACATGTAGCAATCTAACTCTTTTGCGTGATTCTGATTTGTATGTTATTGCTGAGTTGTTTCCACGTTTCAGGCAAGAGTCGAAATTCGCTATCCGAGTACAGGATTAGTGTTCGGGCTATTGCATGTGTGCTATATATTGCTTTCAGGGCTCAGTACTTTGGTGGGACTGATTCTGGGGTTGAGGTTTTGTCTGTGAATATGAGTAATTTGCGTAAGATCAATGTTTCTGGGAATCATTTGATTACTGATAGGTCGCTTGTTGCGCTTTCTATTAATTGTTTGAATTTGGAAGGACTTGAGATGGATGATTGCCCTTTTATTACCATAAAAGGGATCCTTTCTATACTGCGTACTTGTGCTGCTTTGAGTTGGATTTCAGTGTCTGAGATTCACATTGCTCAATCAAGTTCTGGTTTTGAATGTTTGGCTACTTCTAGCCGAACTTTACAGAAACTAGAAGTTTCCAATTCCATTATAACGGATGAATTCCTCTTCATGGTGGCCAATGCTTCTCTCCCTCTAAATACACTTACACTTTGTTGGTGTACAGATTTCACATATTCTGGTATTTCTAAGTTGTTGTGTGCATACCAGTCTCTGAAGTACTTATCATTGGTTCAAGTAGATTTTTTGAGTGATGAGTGTATGGATGATTTATCCCAATATCTACGGTGTATTGTTACCATTGATCTCAGTGGTTGTATGAGATTGACCAATTTGACGTTCTACGCACTTGCAAGAAACTGTCCTTCACTACAGGAAATTTATATGGAAAATACTGGTTTTGGGACGAATCATTGTTTTCATAATGATGTAAAGAACCCGAGAATCAGGTCTGTTAATTTGGCAACTAACCATTACCTAGATGATGACTGTCTCATGAATGTTGCTTTGATGTGCCCCAACATGGACTTTCTTGATGTGATATCATGTACTAGCCTTACAGAGGCAGGTATTATTGCTGTTCTTGAGGTGTGTAATCAGATAAGGGATTTGCAACTTGATAACTGTTCAGGGATTAAACATATCGGAAAAGGTGCAGAATTGCCTAGTCTTGAGGTAATAAGTGCAGCTGGTTCAGCATTAAATGATGAAGGTCTGGTCATGATTGGAAGCAGATGTTCTCGGCTGCTGAAATTAAACTTGGAGAACTGTAAAGGAGTGACAGCAGAGGGCTTACATGCAATGGTGAAGAACTGTAGATCTTTGAGAGAGATAAACTTGAAGAAGTGTCCTCAAGTTAGTATCAATTCTCTGAATAATTTGGTGTTTTCGTCTTCATCACTAAGGAGAGTTATTCCTCCCTGTTGCTCTGCTTTTACTGATAGCTTGAGGGGATTTTACTTGCACCATGGATGTCGAGTGTACTCAGGCTAGTGCTTCTCTGGTGTATGTAGCACATATTATACATTGTGTCCCTTTGATTTCAAACATTTAGACTGTGTGTCATAGAACTAGTCCAGTTTTTCATCTGTTGTAAATTTTGTTGAAAATTTATTTAGACTGTGCAGTCTGCCATTATCTCTTCACATTTGTTTTACAGCTGCGCGCTGCAATCATACCCCCCTCCCCTCCCCTCCTCATCCTGCGTTTTCCAGCTTTTATCTTTCTTATTAACTAGATATTGAGTTATCCTGTATTAAGTTGAACCACTGTAAGTGGAAATACAGGAGCAACATCATGTTGGATGTTCCTATTTATAGAGTACATCCATTTTCTTCCTCATTTCCAATTGACTTCGCCATTTTACTGTTAACTGACAACAAACCCATAACCTTATACATTCTGCCAACTTTTTCCTTTCTCTTCAAAAATCCAATTTAGCTTCTGCCATTTTTAATTCGTTGCTCAATCCAGTGTTTCTTCTTTACTTAGCATTGAAAGTTTGATAACAGTGTATGTTTAGCTTTACATTGATGGCTCTTTCCTCCCCCCTCTGTTGATTCAAATACTCCTGATCCTACTGTCATTGATCAATGGCTTTAACTTGGCATAACAACCATTGTTTTGTTTATGTTCTTTTGTACGCAGTTAAATTTAAGACCGAATGACATTCCGGAATATGTAAGATAACATTAATGATTGGATCAATTAGTATTTAAATTTGAAATGAACTGAATCAAATCAGTTAGTTCTTGATATGAACATATGCATCATTTTTTTTAATCTGGTAAATACATATGCATAATTTTAATCAGCACATAACTACATAAAAATAATCACTACTGTTGCGCTCATTTCTCATTTTCCTCCTCCTTTAATGGCCTGAAATTCGAACCATAATATTGAATTTCAGACATAACTACGAAGTTTTGTCTACATAAATCGATCTTCGGGACACATGACAGAGTGTCTCTGAAGTTTGAACTATTTAAACCTCAGGTCACTAAAGCTTGAATTGAAAAAATTAAACTGAAAAACATTGTGACACGAAGTTGTGTACTTGAAAATTTTGAACTTAAAAGACACCACAATATCCAAGCCCTTGATTTGATCACACAAAGTCGTCCGCGATCTTAAACACTCGCAACTAAAGACCAGCTGTCTTGCATGTTCTTTAATGGGAACTTTGAAGCCGTCTAACTAAAGAATTGACTCTTGACAAATTATCTGAAGTTTGCTAGTTGACCTACGCATGAGATTGATCGAAGAGAAGAAGAAAGAAGCAATATCTAAATTGTCTTTAACACCTTTGTATTATTATGTGAAACATGAAGAGTTGAATATACAATCGCATTTTTGTGGAAACAGTAAAGATCCCCCCGTGATAACCAATGCAGCAACAAATTTTATGAATAATGAATCAAATTATGTATTTTTTTGCGCTACATCCAACCATAACCTTGGACCTATTGCGTTTAAGGTATCTCTGCCCCTCTATATCCTTTGTGATAAAATACCTTAAATAAAAATTTCTGAACTCTCTTCTCACTCCCACACATTTCCTCATTTCAGTGCTTTCACGTTCAGTCGGCACAATTCAATTCCTTGCTCGGTCATTACCTCTTGCCTCTCTTTTAATTAGATAAACAGTAAGTAAATGATTTTCTTCAACACATTCGTCCATCGATTGTGATTCTTATGTACTAATTATCAATTTAATTACATTTTTGAACAATGAATTAGATTACAACCCCATACTAACAGCAAAATAATTTGAAATAATTAACAACTCTACAATAAGTACTATACCAACAACAAACAACTTTTCCGCATATGCAATTTGTAAAAAAAAAATTATCTACAATGTGAATAATAGTAGCCTCCGTGGTTCTTATCGTTTGTCTTTAAAATTGGAAACGATGACAACTAAATATGGATGAAGTGAGTTTTAAAAAACCATGACAAATAATAGAAGTTTGTTACCTCATTAGGATTGATAAGGTAAGTCCTAATTCATGTTGAGATTTTTATCTAATTATTAATAAAAGGCCGCTAGACGTACTGTTAAAAAAAATCATGATGATTAAAAGTAGACGAAGAGAGTAGTGTAGTAGTAATTTCTAATACAAAAAAAACAGAACTTCCGCACAAAGAATTCATATATTATTAATATCTTCATTATCAATTTATGCATAGGTAATAAGTGAGGTATAATTAGAAATTACCAATAGAACAAACAAATTAAATGAATGAAGGAACATATTAGCTTTTTTCTGGCTAAAGAGTAGAAATATTTTCCTGAAGAATGTTGGGAACTAATATTCAATCGTCTCTCTCACCAATCTGAGCTGTAATCAGTTTCTTTGGTGTGCAAAGAATTCCTTGCACATCTCACCAGTAATGGTCTACGACTCCATTTGTCTGTAATGCATCATCTAAACTCATTCAAAGATTTCCTCATCGATGGTGATATGCAAGTGTATGCGAAAAGAAAATTATGGTATTCAAGTAATGTGATCAACTGATATATAGAATAGTTACATCTTTATCTGTAGATATTTCCAGAGAGAAACTATGAAGGAATGAGGGTTGGCCCCAAAGAATCGGACACTGAAGAAATCTGTCAGAAAAAAAAACTGTCTACTACAACTAGTAAGTCAGGATCTCTAACCTATGGTTGACATCTTCTCAAAGAAATATCACAGATCCTAACTACCCTCAGTACCTTCATGACTAAAAATCCACTTTCGCAGCTTCTGTTTGACAAGTGGTGAAGGAAAGAAAGTCTTTACTTACTACTGAATCCATAATTCATCCTATAACAGGGTTAGCCCTTACTAGTTTATACTTGTCTTTCTGTCTTGGAGGATCCCCTGTTATGCAGAAGTATTTCAGTTCACCCCCAGAGATTGTCAGAGCCAGAAGCCTCGCCAAATGGAATGTTGAGGTCTGGGAGTACAAAGTTGGAATCCAAAGTTGAGACATCTTGCTGCTTTTCCAGAGATGATGGCGATACTGCAACCTTGTTTGCAGCTTTTTCCAGTAAGATGGGAATGACTGGGTGAACCTCTTGCTGAGACTGACCCGAAATCCCATCATATGCAACAGTTATGCCTCTTTCATTTGCCTGCTGAGGGAGCACATCAAGCTGGAGAAAAGGACATTAAGTTAGTATACAGTTTCTATACCTCTGTTCTTTCTTGATCTGTTGTGGAGAAAAAGTAGGTAAACCATGCTTATTTGTAGTTTCAAGTGGCAGTTTTATGTCCATGGTGGGGGTTGAAAACTACTTAGATCAAGAAAATACATTACGTGTTAATCATTCGTGCTAACCATTAAGTGATCTTAGTTCACTAGCAAGGATAAAATCAGTCTATAAGACAGTTGAGCAAGAATATTAAGGTTGCCTAAGATTTAAAAAGAAAAAAAAAAGCAATAGGTATCATACAGTATAAAATAGACCAGACAGCCAAATAGATAACCATATTACCTTCATTCTTTTCAGTTTTTGATTTGTTTCCCTCTGATTCTCCACACTAGCGCGTAGTAAAGCCACTTGCTGTATAAAGAGTGGTGTTAATTGAGGAACTTATAATACAATCAAAACTATAAGTATAACTACTCACAATAGCAAAGAAGAATACCTTCTTCAATTGCTTTCTTTCCTTAATTAGCATGATCTCATCCATTTTCAGCTCAGCCAATGTCTGCTCATCACAGAAGGGATAAAAAGGAAAAATGAATAAGTGACTTAGTAGTCCTGAATATTGGAAATAGAACATTTTGTGTCCCAGGTCACGCACTTAATAAAAACCAAAGTAAAAGTGATGAAGCAATGGGTCTTCCTTCAAAATTACAAAATCTTTTGCATTTACAAATGTTACACTTTTAAATGACTATTCTATCTCAATTCCTAAAAGCAAAATATGCCATACATAACTTAGTGGAGGGTAAAAACTAACCTTTTTCTTCCTTGACCTCTTGCTGGTGGTAGCATCACTAGTACCATTAACCTGAGAGTCCAGCAAAGTCTGCAGATAAATGAATACGTCCAATCAAAAACGCGCTTGCTTTCAAGAAAATAGTGTATAATAATTGGTTGCCAAGAGAGAGTATATATTAAAGGCATGTCGATATATCTGCATAACTATTTAACACACTGTATGTAGTGTGTTCACAACATCAACCACAATGTAAGCCAAAAAATATATGGGACATAATCTGCGACCAACATGTCCTCCTTATCCAAACACCAAAGAAAGTTATATGGTCGACAAATTTCTCAGACAAGTAAGACAAGTAGGGACAGTAAAACTAGTTAATAAGCCAGAGACGGATATAAAATGAAGTTTCCTTTAACAACTATACACCTATTTTGTCGTAGATAATAACCCCTAGGACGACTTTTTACACATGCAATCTGATAAGCCCCTTCATTAAAAAAACACTTCTTTGACTAAACACTTTCGCTTGTACAGCTGCCACTTCTTGATTAGCTCGCCCAGGAGTACCAACAAGAAGAAGCTTCAAAGCAATACGTAATACACTGTTATTTTTATTTAATTTTATACCGTAGTTTCGACACTAGCTTTCGCACAACTCCATTAATTTCACCATAATCCCAATTTTTTCGACTATGACAGAATGTGAAGAAATTTTGTTAAGAGTACGAAAAAAAAAAAGGTTATGTACAGAAGCTGCTCATATTCTAATTTTCTAACAATCACTGATACTTGACTACGTACGGTTGTGGGGTGCCCCAAAATATTCCTTTTCATTTGCTGTCAACCAAATGTCGTTTAGATTGTGGGTATGAATAAAACGACAAAGCTTAAATTCAAGATTCTGACTCTGAAGCCACAGCTTAAGCTATTCCTACATCCTACCACACTTTATAATTCCCCTCAACTTTCCACGTTTACAAAAAAAGAAAAAAAAATTTACTCCACCAAATTGCTTAGCCACTAACAAACACTACCACCAAACTGAACGCAGACCTATTTGCCACGAACACACGCCATCCTCTTTAGTCTTTACTCATCATTAAATTTCAAACTAAAATATTTAAATTGACGTAAATGCCCCCACTAATCATAGTTAAAAAATATAAAAAAGTAAGTAGGGATAATAAAAAGTGAGGACAAAAAGGGGTTTGACCAATTGAAGAGTTGGCTTATTTTGCAATTCAGTACCAAATCCAATGGTTCAAAAGTGAACCGACCCCGACAAAGACTGGAGACATTTTATTAGTCACTTCATCAGGTCGGCCAAATTGACTCAATTGTCCTTAAGATAGGGTTAAGAGGCTAAACTTCGAATCAGATTTTAAAAATTTATCTTTTTTCCAAATATTATTATTGCCAAATTTTTAAAAGGTGTTTGGGTAAATTTTAGGAGTTGAAAGTGTGACACGAAGACGCCACAAAATAATAGGGGGGATTCGGGTGGTGAGAGAAAAACGTGAAGAGTCATTCAATCTTGTGCGTCTGACAACATATGTTGAAAGTAAAGTTCACCACTTTTCTCCTCTTGTAAATATTCATTTAATAGTAACTTTAATAAAGATAAGTTAACATTAATTTGGAATATGGGGAAATTGGAAAGTCCGGAGATTTATATATGGTAAGGGGTACTTTGGTCAACACGCGGAGAATAAAACGGAGCCACCAACGACGACCGCGGTTTACTCACCGGAGACCTACGGAACTGAAGCTAATCCGATAAGTGAGTTTGTTATTTTATTAACTGAAAAAAACAGAGACAGGTGACTGCTATATCTATTTGCTTCCAATGGACGCTTTGAAACTAGAAAAATAAAATAAAATCCGAATTTCTGGAAGAGTCACGAGGAATGAATCGAATGACACACGCGACTCAAATGAAATGGCTCGCGTCAACGAACTAACAACTTGCCATAACCACCACACACCAGATAAATTAACAGAGAATCCGCCGTTCACTGTAAACGATATACACGATGGACAAACCAATAATCGTACACGAAAAGCACGCACATCGAGTGAGAGAGAGAAGAAGAAGAAGAACAAACATCCAAACCTTAGATCTCGTGCTGCTTGGAGTTTTGTATAGCGGATGAGGAGATCCGCTAGACTCTTCACAGCCACCATCAACGGCGCCACCACTACCTCCGCCACCTCCACAACTAACAGATGTGCCGCCACTCCATGACAAAGGAGTAGTAGGACTAGCACGTGGAGCCGCCTTCTTAGCATTAACAGAAACTTGTTTAGACCTGCTCCGACGCACAGACCACTCAAGCGGTGAACCTGTCCTCTTCAACTTAGCCGGTAACGGAGCCGGAGCCGGAATCGGAGATGGAGATGGATTGGCCTGGCTGAGATGCAAGAGTAATTCAGCAACGACAGAGTTATCCATGATTGCCGTTTGAACCCACTCTTCTTCAGGCATGACGGCGATTTTTGATGAATGGAAAGGGTAGGAAGAGGTTGGAAAAGGAAAAAGTGTAAGGAAGATGAGAGAGGAATGAAATGAGATTGTGGGCTTAGTGGTGGCAAAGGCAAATAAAAATCGGAAAAAAAGTGTAGCTGCATTAATTTATATATATATTATTATATAATATAAATGGCCAGGATGACATGAAGTGGCTATATATATACATACACATTATTGAAGTGCGTGGATGTCTCTTCATACTAACTTAATGTGTATAAAAAAAAAAGATTTTCAACCTATGTATGCTGGTGTAGCTTCGGATTTAGAATTTAAATTTTAAAATAATATATATAAGTAAAAATATAAAGTTTAAATTTAAAGTATCGAGTTAGTTGAATTCGTATATTGGCTTTTAGTTTAGAGTTACTGTACAGATAGAGTGAAGATTTAAAGTTTATTGATATCGAATTTTAGTTTGTTGCTTTTTTAGTGAGTGAGATCTCCCTAATAATTTATATGTATTTATCGACTGAAACAACTATAAAATTTAAGTTAAAGTTAATCAGATTAATAAAATTTATCTGTGAAAAGGAGGCTCAAGAGCTGATTAAGAAAGATGATAAGTGACAACGAAGGATGATCAACGTCATTTATGGCACGCGTGAAGGACACGTGTACTAATAACGGAATTTTGAAATCGAAACTTATGGTAACTCTAAACTTGTTAGTTTTCGCGCTCGTTTGGCGGCATCATATATGTTATAGTAAAATTCTTTTTAATCTAACACTAATTAAATTCAAGTGCTTGCTATTTATATTCAGATTTCGCCCCTGGTTATCTATTTCATTAATATAAAAAAGAATTAAAAAATTATTTTCCAAACATGATATAGAAAAAAAATATCGCAACTAATATTATTTTTAATTATTTTTTAAGTTTACCATTCACTAATACTTCTAAAATTAGACATAAATATTTTAAAATGGTTTTATGATGTAAAAACATGTTTATAGTTAGTTATTATGTTTTTCGTTTCAAAATAAATGTTACCTTAATCATTATATTCGTCAATATATACATAAAGTATAGATAAAGTTGATTTACTAAATTATCGATATTTTTTATTTTTACAGATATGTTTCACTTTCATCCTTATTAAAAGTAGATGGTATAAAAAGTTATTTTATTTAAAAAAATTAAAAATATAATTATTGACATGTTTTCATCTTCATCCTTTGTTATAAATACAAAAAACTATTAATACGACTTTAAAAGAAAAAATATCAAACAAAAAATAGTAAATAATAAGGATAATCAATCAAAATTATGCTTGAATTAATATTTTTCCTAAAAAGTAAGTCAAACAAAACATGAAAAATACAATGAATCAAAGAGTTTAAATATTTTCTTCAGCATTGACCATTATTAGAAAAATACTTATAAACATAAATATATATAATTAGAATTTCTTTTTTAACTCTTAAATTTTAGAAACGATATTTATTTTGAAACGATGGAAATGATATTATCTATATGGGGAATTAATGTAAATGTCGAGATGTCAATTGACACACACTTTTGTGTTGGTGTTGAATAGAAGGCAACAATTGAAAATGAGATTACACTTTCTTTTTTTTCGTAATTTAATTTAGAGGACTCTATGATGGGACCCACAAAATTGAAACGTGGCACTGAGCAGCTGGTTTTGATGATCACGCGCTTGGTGTCCGAGAGTGGTTGAGAAAATAAAAAAAGGGGATGGGAAGAATGGTGATGTTGTCTGTTTGAGAGTTGAGTGTGGGGACCTAATTGGCTTGTTTTATGCTTACACTATGCCGCATATGACACTCTTCTAATAGATTCAATCTTCTATCCAATCAAAAACTTACATTATCTTATGTTTTCTTTAGTTTTGATGAGTATTTTGAACTATTGGTGTGAAAAATATTCACCTTCAAGTGAGATAAAAAGAAGTCGCTTTTGGATATGATTTGAAATTAAGTTAATTTAGAGTATGTAATTGTGAATCGTACTGAATAATATTGTCCTTAAAATTTAACAAACGAAGAAATACCAAATATCATATAACATCATATTGCAAAACGACAGATTGGTAATTAATGATAATGTACTAAATAGAAAATGCATCTCTATTTGATTTTTTCGGACATGTAATTTAAAATATATGAAAATCATCAAAAACATATAAAAATATAGTTTTTTCTGTAACATATAAATTTATGAGTCAAATTTTACCGTTTAATGAAGTAAAATCAAAATCATATTCCTATGCCCAAAGTTCTAGCGAATGTTGGTATTATTATGATTATTATAACAATTGATTTTCAACCAAGGAAGAGTTTGAAAATTTATTTCAAAGTGTAATTGAAAGAGCTAATAGAAATAAAAAAGGGTGACGCGAGAGGAAGAAGCATGGTACTTACCTTTAACAAGTGAAGGGTAGCTAGCTACTTTACTTTTAAATATACTACTTTAGAGTTAATTGTCACACAAAGCATCATGTCATTTCACGTGATACCTCATACATTAAGGAGAATATAAAATCATGATGAGTAAAATGTCGTCTTTAACTACTACTAATAGGACTAGCATATATAGTCACTTTATAACGCAACAAACTTTAAAGGCCAACACAGTTCTCACAAGAGGTCCAATAATGTTTTTTACTCTCTTACTATCGTCATCATATTTTTATCTGAAATCAAAATTAATTACTATATCGTTTGTTTATTTTTATTCATTTGCTATATCAATTTTTTATTTTGTTATCTTAGCTAAAAAGTAGTGACAGAGCCAGAAATTTCTCAAAGAGTGTCCAGAAAGAACAATTTCTTAGACCAGAAAATGTTATCTAATCATTTTACTTATATATATGCTATTTTTTTCGATAAAAGGTGTCCATTTGAACACCTTTACCACTATGTAACGGTCCATCAAATTGTTCCATTAACATTATACAACAGTTAATTGACCAAATCAAATCACGAACACCCTAAAGCTACTAGTGAATAGTGAGTGCTTAGTCAATAAAAATTTGGGGTAGAGTTGTAAGTAGTTCTTCTCATTTATTAGATATCTCAGATTTGAGTTTTTTTACGTATAAAAGTCGTCTCTATTAGGAAGCATATTACTTCCAATATGGGACACTCCGGTATACATTTAATTTTAAGTCAAATTTAAAGATATAGGATAGAAAGGTATACAATATTGATAAATTCTTTTTATACAAATTTAAATTTAAGTCGAATTTAGAACAGAAATATATTTCGAACAAACAAATCTTTTAAAAAAAAGTACTACTATCCATTTTATGATTTGGAGCGTGCTATTCACACACTCTTCATGCCTCTACACGTATTCGGAGCCCCCTTTTTTTTATTTCTTTTATTTTGTGATTATTGTTTTTGGTACGTTCTATATTTCCCAAAGATATTATTACTCAATATTGGTTTCCCCTTTATGAACTACCGCGTGAATCACTGTCTCCCTCAACTGACTGCTTCTTTCGGTTTAAATTTATTTTATTTTAAGATCCAACTAATAAATATAAATATGCGTATTTTATTCATAATTATATGATATATAGTTTTACTTTTAAAATGATAAATCGGATATCAATTATAAATATGAGATTCCTGTTAATGTTTATTCGTTTAATTTAGTCAAAGTAATTTGAAACTATAGTAGTTAAAGAAGACACAGCATTGCGCTAGTGGCAGCCATGTGTGCGAAGCCATGGAATTTGAACTTTCTTAGTAGGCTTTTGGTCAACGATATGGTATCGTGAGATGAAATCATCGTTTAGATATGGAATTTTATGTTGATTCTATTTCATGATTCTGTATCATAAGATGTGATACCATATTCTCCAAAAAACATGATATGGAATCACATGGTGATATCATATCATGATTCAAGATGTTTTACTACAAAAATTGATCGACGAATTTATATTTTGTTAAAACAATCTCACATTTATAACTGCTAACCATTTATTTGACATGTAAAATAAAATTTATGATCACATCATTACATTTTTAAACTAATTATTCTCACCGATATAAAATTTATTATTTTCACTAATATATAGTCACTTTAACTCACACTTCACGATTGTTGAGTAATAAAATCTTGAAGAACCCGTGAAAGGTGTATCATTTTACTTCAAATTATGATGATGTGAAACACATTAACCTTAAGTGGTCAATAAATTAAACTTTGTATAATTATGTATATGCTTTTAATGATTTTTGTTGATTTGATAATATTGAATAAACAATTGGGGTTCTTTTAATAGTTTTTGAACTTATGAGAGGTTTATGTTTAAAAGAAAATAAACAATAAAAAAATTTCATATCGCATATCCAAACAAAGCTTAAATTTCATCTCATGATACCATATTACTATACCATATCATGATTTCATGTCATGATATATCATATTGCACGACCAAACAGACCCTTAATTTACCTGTCAAAGTAGAACAATGTGAATGCTGCTAGGAAAGTAATCTAAGCGAGGAATTTTATGAAAAAGGTATTATAGAATAGATAGTAAACTTATAAAAAATAAAAAGACATGTAAATGTTATGTGTGTATAAATTTAATATTTTAGTCGAGCTAACAATATTCTACTTTCCAGCATAAGGTGGCTTTATCACTTATACTAGGAGAGCATATCAGGAAAAAATTGAAAGCATATTTAAAATTAAACATAAATTATTAGTTTTATATTTAAAGTATAAACAATCTTTAAAATATTTTTTTATTTGAATAATTAAACTTAAATATATCATCGTTCACGTAATATTAGTAAAATACTTTTCTGAATTCTAGTAACTTTTAAGTGTATTTGAAACAATTTTATCGATTTTTAATTAAGAATCTCATGCCATTATGTGAATGTGAAACTATTTACTATGTCATATGGCAGATCAGAGCTAATTAAAAATTGATCTAAATTTAGTTAATTCAGTAAAAAACTATTATTAAGACTATTAATAATTAAGAAACAAAATTAATAATTTACGCTAAATTGAAAAATGTTTACCATTTCTGGACAATTTTATATATTTTTTTGAATGGGAATATGCTAGTCTCTAAATTTTTATTTTTTGGTCAAAATAGTATTGGCATGAGTTAAGCTTGTTAAACTCCAAAATGGTCAATGATTACGCGTGACTAAATTCTTGGGTGTCTTCGTGGACTAGTGTTTATCAATTTGGGAAATTAATTTAGCACCTTCTTATTTCTACTTAGTTCACCTTTAATAATCAACCAAAGTATATTTGAGCCATATTGGCACCAAACTAAAATGCACGTCATTTGATGGACTATATGCGATATTGACACATACGAAGTTAAGTTCTTTATTATAATCATTAATTGCTACTCTAATCAGTAAAAAATCAAGTAATGGTAAAAAAAAAAAACAACTTAAAAGATCGTTAATATATATATATATAAACTGTACTTTTCTTATTTATTTAATTCGAGTTTCTAAAAATAGCGAGGAAATAAAATTAAATTAGTGTTGTAAAATAATTGTCGTGTGCATATGGAATATGACATCACTCATGCCCTTTGTAGGAATTAATATAGTGGCTATGAGTGTGTAAAATAATGTAGTGTCATGTGGAATATGACATCACTAATGACCTGTATGCTTAATATAGGGCTATAAAGAGCCCAAATATGAAAACATATAATGACACACTTTGAAAGGATAAAATCTTAATATTTTCTTTCTATTAGCATCTAGTAAGTTCTTTTCTAACAAGAATTGTCGTAAGTTCTTTTATCAACACGTTATCAGCACGCGAGTGCCTTACTCAAAGACAAAAGGTGGTACTATATAAATATTTTATTTAATACATATCTCTCATAATTTCATTCTGTCGAATTATCCAAAACTTGGTTTGTGTCATTAGATATTTATGGAAAGAATATCTTTATGGTCTCGATGCTGAGATTCACTTGGCTGCTAAAGGTCTGATGCCCGATACTCAGGGAAATGAAGCATCGAGTCAAGATAGGCGAATGCTATGCCTTTCCTTCGTTCATTCATCTTGATGCGGGCTGAAGATGAATCTCTGACGGTTTTGAAAGATCCACTTGAATTGTGGACTGATTTTTAAAGGGGAGATATGACCACCTAAAGGCAACAGTGTTTGCATCGAGAATCGTTCTGAGGGATCATACTTTTTTACGGTTCAAGATTTTTTTTAAGGACCGTAAGTGAATACAAACTCTGCTGTATTCAGGATAACCTCCAGTTGATATGCGGGGAGGAGACTATAAAAGTGAGGAACAGGTTTGGAAAAGACCTTATACTTTTCATGCCTCGAATGTTGATATGCAGACAGCAATATCGTGAACAGGGGTTTTCAGAAATCTTCTGAACTAATCTCCTTGCTTTTGGTGGCTGAGCAACATAATGCTTTTGTAATGAAAAAATCTGAAGCTCGTCCCACTGGAGTGCTCCCATTCGGACGGGAAATGCAGGTGCTGGAAGCACCCGTGATCACATCTGAGTAAAAAGAGTGGATCATCGGGATATAATAATGCACGGGGACGTGGCAAAGAGAAAAGACGATACACTAAGGTAAAGGTGGTGGTCATCTAAAAGCGTGAGAACAAATGCGATTCTCAAAAATAACCCATCAAAAAGTAAATTGTCGTCGTTTTTGTGGCATGAAAAAGGCCATTGGCAAGAATGAATGTCGCACCATGAACATTTTGTAAGGCTCTATCAAAATTCCTTTAAACAGAAAGGAAATAAAAGTGGTGCTTCCTCTTCCAATGCTGAGCGAGACATATGACTCTTAAAATGGTGATAAGCCCGGGAAGGGGGAACATGTCAGAAATATGATACAAGATATTGAAGCAAAATTGGCTTTAAAAGGATGATGTTTTGGATGGCCTTGGTGACATTACTCATATGGAAGTTGATGACTCTTTGGAGATCGAACTAATGTTTGATCTTTTAGCTGGGGAATGAAATTTGTAATATTTTACTAGTATTTTTACTTATTATGTTTTCATGTTGAGTATTTAAATTTCGTTGTAATTTTGTTCTTCTTTCTGTTGATGTATTTTATTTTTTGAATGAAAATTAATAGAAATCCCAGTTGTCAGTTGGATTCAAGAGGTAATGGAGATGTATGCTTCTTGATCGTTGCTACAACACATACATATTAAAAAGAACAAGAAATACTTTTCTAATTGGTTAAGGAAAATGGCAAGTCAACACATATCAGGTTTCGTACAAATAAATTGAGCGGGGGTCTGGAAGGAAGGCGACCTTATTACTAACTGGAGGGAACAATATTAAGCATTGAGAATGCATTACTTATTGTAGTAAGTCTTAAAGAAACTTATTAAGTTTCAAGTTATTCGACCAAAATGGCTATCATGTTTTGAGACGGCTAATGAAGGAAAAAGTTGAAATACCTTTCATTACTACAATTAAGTAGAGAGAAGAAAAGTGTGCATGAAAAATTACCTGCATTTCTTTGGGTGGTAGCTCTACAAGTCATAAGTACAGTGAATCACCATGCTTAGTAAACAAAAAATGTTTAATAATTTCATGATTTTATATTTGGATGACCGGTTGGGCCATCCCGGAGTTAATATGATTCGCAACATCATTGAAAATTCACATGGGCACAACCTTAAAAGCCCAAATATCCTTCCAATCAAAGGAAATTCTCTTGTGCTGCTTGTTCTCAAGGGACGTTGATCATTCACATCAAAAGTTAAGGTTGGAATTTGAATCCCCTGCGTTTCTTTGGTGGAAACGCATCCAGGTGATATATGTGGACCAATTCAACCTGCATGGGACCCTTTAAATATTATATGTTTGGATAGCTGCTTATACAAGATGGGCAATGTGTGTTTATCTCCAACTCGCAACATGGCTTTTGCGAAGATCGGCTACATACTTCAGCTTGGACAGCCCCATTCCAGACTATACAATAAAGACACTCCGTCTAGATAATGCTGGTGCATTTACATCTCAAGGCATTACCGGATTATTGTATGTCTAGCTGGCTATAACTTGACATCCAGTTGCTATCATGTCACACTCAAAACGTCTAGCAGACTCATTGATTAAACGTCTGCAATGTACGTAGGAACCATTACTAATGCGCACAAAAGTTTATCTGTGTTCTATGTGGGGCCTTGCTATTTTGCATTGCAGCAGCACTTGTGCGCCATCAAGGACGACCAATATCATGAATTCTCCCCATTACAATTGCACTTTTGGTCAAGAACCCAAAAATTACTCATCTTGAGTTTTGGATGTGCGGTTGTTATGTCCCAATTGCTCACCACAACGCCCAAAGATGGGCCCCCAAGAAGGTTGGGGATTATATGTTGGGTATGCATCCTTCAATCATAAAACTATTTGGAGCCTATGACTGGAGATTAGTTAAGCAAGACTTTGCCTGCTTGTCATTGATGAATCAGTATACCCAACATTTAGGGTCATGAGAGAACATAAAGTCATTGGGAAAAGAAGGATAGATTGGGAATTCATCACTCTAATCTCATCGGGTCATCCTCGAACAAACAATGGAGCCGAAGGTTCCAAAGTAATAATTTTTTGCAGAAACATTGCAATATCAAACTACAGACTGCATTTATTAATTTCCCAAGGATTACTAAATCGCATTTATTCCAGCTGTGTTAATGCTCCAGTTCGAGTTGAATCCACGACAGGACAAAATTGTTAAGGCAAATGGTATAGACCCACATTTGAAGCGTGGTAGACCAATTGGTTCCAAGGATTACAATCCTCGAAAAAGAAAAGGAGAAATAATGCTCCAAGATGATCATGGGTTGAAAGAATTTTCAAGCTGCGACCCCAGTCATAACAAATGCTGATGCGGAGTCGACACTTCTGAAACTAAGGAAAAATTTCATGAATTATGTCTCGCCGAGAAGTTGTGGAACCGAAATACTAAAATTGTGATGACAACATATTTGCCTAGAATTGTTCTATTGATAATGCAACCAAAGATGAAGATTTTGAGCACACACTCTGTTCACGAAGTAGACAGAGAAACAATGATTGGCCAAAATGGAAGGATGCATTCAAGCTGAATTGGATTCACTAGAAAAAAAGTTGAAGGTTTGGACGATAATCCGAACACCTGCAGGGATCAAGCAGTGGGGTACAAATGGGTTTTGTACGGAAAAGAAATGGAAAGATGAAGTCATGAGATATAAGGCCCGCATCGTTGCTCAAGGTTTTTCTCAAAGACCTGTGGCATTGATTATGGAGAAACTATTCTCCCAGTGGTGTAGATTGCAAACACATCGATTCTATAAATTTGGCAGCTACTGTTAATGAAAACTTGAAATGCGTCTAATCGGACGTTGTCACAGCCTATCTAAGGCTCATTTGGACCACAAAAAACCATTTTCATGGAAAATTCCTTGAAGCATTCAACGTTCCTGAGCATACAAAGATATCAAGAGGAAACTGGTTCATAAAACTCAGAAAACAAAATTTATTGTATGGATTGAAACAATCAGGAAGATGTGGTTACAAAATCGTCTGATGACTTATTTGTTATAAGAAAGGGGACAAAAAGGACCCGATTTGTCCCTGCATTTTTATTAAAACGGTCCGGGGTCTGAATTTGTAATAAAAAGCTGTATAGTTGATGATTTGAAATTGAACTCATGCGCACGGTAAAGAGCTTTTAGAAGTATTGTGTGTTGAAAAAAGAATTCTGAAATGAAAGATGTCGGCAAGCCCAAATTTTTGTCTTGGCCTACAGATGCGAATTGTCAAAGGGAATACTTGTTATCAATCAACGTACCCAGGAAAAAGATACTAAAGCGTTTTTTTACATGGATTAACTCACATTCCCGTATTGAGTACTCCAATGGTGGTAAGATCGCTGACATCATACAGTATCCATTTCGACCTCAAGAAAAATGATTGAAGAGCTTCTTGGTGATTGAAACTCCTTATCTTAGTGCGATCGGGCACTAATGTACCTTGATAAAAATACTGACCAGATATCTGTTTTTGCATAAGTCTACTGGCAAGATTGCAGTCCTCCCCAACAAAAAGAATTGGAATGGTGTTAAATGTCTAAACACAACTTCGATATCTTCGAAGGGCCAATGGACATGGGTTTATTTTATTCCAATGCATCCAAATAGAAGCCTGATGGTACGCAGATGCAGGGATTTATCAGTCCGCATTATAAAGCCGATCAACAAAACAGGCTATGTGGTACATGTGGAGACAGGACCCACGGCAATATCTGGCGATCAATGAGCAACTTGGTAGACACTCTTTCAAAATCATGCAGAAACATAATAGCATCCATGAAGCAAGTCGAGAAGGGCGAGTAGCGTCCTGGTTTTGAGATCACTTGACCCTCAATTCAGGACCTGTGTGGTTTTCTTTGATGAAAAAGAATCATACCAGACCACAATGTCGAAGATACATGCTTGCATGTATAAGCTCAATTGTGAAAGGAGGGGATGGATACATCAAAGGAGACGGACACAGATATCTCAACAAAGTTCTTTTTCCGCATGATCTTCAACAAAAATTGGGAGATAGAATGTTCAACAAATCGTTAAGTGATAATCTGATGTTTATTCACAAAGGCATTGCCCAACATACAACGTTGAGAAGTTGAGATTCCACAGATTGGAATGCGCTTCGTACAAAAGATAACAAGTAAAATTTTATCAGGGGGAGTAAAATACGCACTGTACTCTTTTTCCTTAGGTACAGGTTATCCCAATGGGTTTTCTAGAAAGTTTTTAATGAGGAGCAACCTAAAGAGTATTATGTATATCTATGTACTTTCTTTTAACATAGATATCCAAGGGGGGGAAGTGTTGTAAAATAATTGTAGGTCCTATGGATATGAATCACTAATGACCTGTATGATTAATATAGTGGGTATGGGATTGTAAAATCATGTGTGTCATGTGGATATGACATCACTAATGACTTTGTATGCATTCTAATTAGTGGCTATAAATTGCCCCCCCCCCCCCCCCCCCCCAAATCATTGAAAAACATAGAATGTACAATTTGAACAGGATATATCTTCTAATATTTTCTTCTATGAGCATTCTAGTAAGTTCTTTCTAACAAGAATTTTAGTAGTTCTTTTAGTAACAATTAGTAAATTTTGAATATCGAGTATTATGGAAAAACACAAGAGAGGACGTTCCATACATAGGTGGGTTGATCGAGTGATTTTATTTTATTTTTTAATTAACGACACATTTGTCAACTGTTCCACGTAGCATAGTGAAGGGGGAAAAATGTCAATGGCATTGGGAGTAATATAGCAATAGCAAATATTTAGGGAGAAATCCATGAATGCGTTGACTAATTACTACTATTACCCCAAACTTTAATTAGTAGAGTTGTATTTTAATAATTAAGCATATAAAAGCGAGCCGAGGGAATCACGGTTTAGTTGAGAAACCCCTTTAATTAACACAATTCCTTTGATTAAAATTTTTACAAAATAAGTTCGAAAAATAAAAAAATAACATTTTAAGATTATTTATTAATAATATATATTATTAAATTTTAATTTAGATTATATATTTACTAATAAAATTTATTTTTACACGTTAAATTATCAAGCATTTCAATAAGCATTAAAAATAATATAGCATGATACAAAAATATGACTCTTAACTTGTTTTTAGCAGATAATTATGTTCTTCAACTTTGTATGAGACAAGTAAACACTTTAAACTTGTATTGTAATACACGTAAGACCCACTTAGGAAACAAAATTGTCATGTAGAGTGTTATGTAGAATGATTATATTTATTATGTTCAATTTTATACAAGTTTAAGTGATTACTTGTGTACAATTAAAGTAAAATATCATCAATTTAACCTGACAACAAGTTACGATTATATTTATTTATTATAGCAATGATATATATGATCACAACTCTGCTTGAGAGAATCATGGGTTAGTTTGTTTCCTTGCGCCATGGTTGATGCACATAAACTTTGTACTAATCTTTATTATTATAATTGAACAGTTCATTACCCAACAATTCTTGGGCTTAAAATGGGCCAAATATGAATGTGTTGCATGGGCTTCGGCTTACTAAACGTTTCACTCAAAATGTCATTTACTAGAGAATCTAATTTAAAACTGTGTATTGATATATTTTTATGCAAAATTATAAGGTTTAGCAAATGAAAGTTTCTTTTAAAAAAAAATTGGCATTCTATAGCAAATTCCTTGCATTTACTAGAAATATAAAAATTTCCTTATTTATTTCATGCTTCATAAATATCTTCTCGTTAATTACGTACATATTTCCCAACATAAATATGAATCAACGAATTAAAGAATTTTATTACTCTCTTCTTCACTTGTATTTGTCCACTATACTAAAAATATATTTTTACTACTATTTATTTAGGGGTGAAAATCTAGACAAAATTAATCATGTACTTCATAATTATTAAATGTAATTATTAACAATATTTTAAAAAATATATATTATATTTATTATATTTAAAGTGTGGAATCATTAAATTATTATTCTATTTATTACCTCTTTAAAGACATGCAAAGTTATTTTTTGATAAGCAACTATGGACTTGAGGGAATAATTAATTGGGCCTGCTCGTAAAAATGGAGTGAGTTGGCCCAGTAGTTTGATCGATTCCTAAATGTTACTCCTTTTGTCTCGGTTATGACAAATTTTAAAAAAGGAAAATTTCATATGTGGCAAACTGAATTTATAAAATAATATTATATGGGTATAGTTTACATAATTATATTCTATAGGCATATTTTAGTTTGTTATCTAACCCTAAATATGATAACAAGCATTGAAATAATCCCATGATTTAAGCTAAACATTCAAAATAAAATATTTTCTCAAAAAAGAATTCTATAGCGATAGAAAGACTATACAAACTTGTTTTCCGAAAACTAAACTCTTTAATGTGTATAAAGTTAACATTCAAATGTAAATAAATTGAATATAAATTGTTTAATTTGTACCAAATTGTAAAGTAATTATTACATCCATATACAAGTAATTATATATGTATAGAATAGAAATATAAATATAGTACTTGTATATACACGAATTTCTCAAGCAGTTTTATATATAATAACGTAAAATACAAAAAAAATTGTGATTTTAAATAAATTATAACACAAATAATTGTACCAAAATTTTCAAAGTAGTTACTTATATACATATATAATTTGTTGAATATACAAAAAATTGTATACGTATGAAAGAAAGTTTATATACGAATGTAAATAAAATGAATATCACTTGTATATGTATAAATGGAAATATGAATATAGTACTTGTATAAACACAAATTCCTCAAGCAGTTTTGTATATAATAATGTAAACTACAAAATTTTTATTTTAAAACAAATAATTTTACCAATTTTTAAAGTAATTACTTATATAACAATACAAATACCTTGATCAGTTTATATATAATAATTTGATGTACAAACAACTTTATACACAATATTCAAGCAAGTAATTCTTACGGATGGAAATGAATCTTCTATTCTGATTTTGAAGAACTTGCAGTTTGATAAGAAAATTTTTTTAAAAAATATCTATATGAAAAAATAAGATGTATAATACATATACAATTGATGATGAAGACGAAATGGAGAACGAGAAATCTCACTGAAATTCAAAATAGAGTGGATGATTGATTTTAGGAGAAAAATATGTAATGAGGATAGGAAAGATAAAATAAATTTTGTACAAAATTATATATAGAAAATAATAAATAAGTCTTTTATTGGTATACAAATTGATGGTGGGTCTCATTAATTATGACAAAAAATTGAAACTATAATCATTCAGAGTGAATAAATTAAAATATACCCTTATTAATTAATTACTTAGTGTAATTTGCCATCTCACATAATTTTCTCTTTTAAAGGGAAAATCATTTTTTATTTCTTAAATTATGTGTTGACTCAAACTAACTCACTCAAAACACTACTGATGAAATTTGAAAGATAACCATTTCTCAAAGAAAAAGTATTTTTATCTAAGTGCATGATATATTAGTGGACAACGAATGGAGAAAATCAACATCTTATCTAGAGCTATACAATGTTGTTGGGTTGTTATATACTGAAAGAGACTAGTCTTGACTCATGAGTTGAACTCCTCAACCACTGAAAATTACCGTAGTAAAACTTGAATCACCTTAATTGAGGAAACCAAAATATACAACCTAAATATCATAAAGTTGGTAAAATTCGATGTCTACGAATAATTTTTTCAAATAAGTTTTGTTTTAAGAAAAAATATGTTTGAATAATTTGATTTTTCTTTGACGTTTTTTTTAAAAAAAATACAGAACTTTTGTATGCACAAAAAATGTAGTTTTGTGAAGAAGAATAAGGGATATATCAATCAATAGTGAAGCATGCATATATCAGAAAATGCTTCAATCAATAGATTATGATGATCGAATCCATCCGGGATATCATGCTTAGAATAGGCTGCCTCTTCTGTTTATCACTGTTTACTCATGACTATTACATAAGAAAACCATTTTCAAGTTATTTCTATCATATATATATCCTTATAATATATAATTACATTCTTTAATTTTTTGGTAAAGCATTCCAAATTAGAAAATTTTAAATTTTGATATATTATTTGTCATGTACCCGTTTTGATAACCATGCGAAATATTTACATTCAAAATGCATTAAAGAAACTACTCTCTTCCTCTCATTTTATATGACATTTTTTGCATTTTGAAATTCAAAATAAGTCTATCTTTGACCGTATATTTTTCATAGATTCTTTTATCGTTTTGAATTATCAATTATTATGACTTATAATACTCTGTACGTAATTTACAAATATATAAATTTTATTTTTTTAAAAAATTTCATACGCAAATGTCCGATCAAAGTTGAACTCTTCGACTATCGAAAATAAAAAGTGTCACATAAATTGAGACAGATGGAGTATAATATACAAGGGGCGGAGCTACCTTTATACAAGGGGTTCATTCGACCTCCCTTTGGTGGAAAAATTATATTATTTATACATGGTTAAAATAAAGTTTATATGTATATATATAGTAGACGTCGAACCCCCTTCGACTATCTATTTCTACTAATTTCGAACATTCTTATTGAAAATCTTGACTTCGCCTTTGATAATATATACATATATTTCGATTTAACTTTTAATAATATAATTTCTTAATCAAATTAGAATTATATTAGTATATAACAGTTCCATCTGAACATACTAAAAAGAAAAATACATTACTCCCTATGTTTTACTAAGAGCCTTTTGGCATACCTTTTTAAACTTGTCTTTAACTCATGTT
This sequence comes from Solanum habrochaites, assembly GCA_027704765.1. Taxonomy (NCBI): domain Eukaryota; kingdom Viridiplantae; phylum Streptophyta; class Magnoliopsida; order Solanales; family Solanaceae; genus Solanum; species Solanum habrochaites. Next base: position 63,078,196 of record JAKWJA010002491.1, read on the forward strand.
TAAAGAATGTCTCTTTCCTTTTACATAATTCGAAATTTTAATTTTCTAACATGTCTTAGCTTGCTTTATATGTTTAAACTTTATTAGTTGTTTAAATCAAATTAAATATTAAATAAGCAAAGTAGTAACAGAATTTTGAAAAGTTTGTAGTCAAAGGGACTTGAGTACAAATTAGAATGGTACAAATTTTGAATGAAATCGAAAAGGTAGCTTTTATATAGCGGGACAGACTGAACTTACAGTTCTTCACTGTTAAAAATTCTGAGATAAAATGTACTTTGCCCATTTATTCAGTCTTGTGAATATTTAGAGTATCTAACCATCGGATCAACCAGAATTTCCTCATCCCTAAAGTACACTATCTAGGGCAGTCCACCCCATAACACAAATGTCTCGGCGTAGCTATGTTATACTCAGATTCATTGAAAAAAATGATATACGAAATAATTAAATAAAATATTTTAAACACTTTCGATGTAATAATGTATTGTAACTTAGTAATTTTGGATGTGTTGAAAAAGCTAGTGTTTAGTGTGCTCATGAGTTTGAATATCACTAACAACAATTTTTATGTTACTCGCTTTTTTTTAATGGTCTTTGTGAATTTTTGACTCCTCGAGATCTCTAGGCTTGGCTAATACGGATGCATTACAATAAAACAACTTATAATCGTTATTTATTGATACTAAATTAATATTGCTATTAGCATTTAGCGATATATTGAAAAAATGATACTAAAAATACATCTTTAATGGTAAATAATCTATTACTTCATTATTAGATGATTGCCGCTAAAAATGACATTTCTTCTCTCTTCCGAATTCATTTACACAAATAAGAAGCAAAATGAATTTTATTACTCAAACCTTCACAACACAAGGAAATTTTACAGCTTGTTTTAAAAAAGAGGAGCATCGATTCATATGAACTGAAATATACGTATTAGATATTTTTCTTTAAAAAATATATTTTTAAATATTGTATTATAAATAATGTAAGATACTAAATAATAAAAAAATAAAATAATCAAATAATAAGCCAGAAAAAATCACCTTAACACAAGGTGATAAATAAAAGATCAGATGTGTCATACAAGTAACGATCGTCCTCAGAAACCCCGTCTTTCGTGGGCGCCTTTTTAGGCATTACAACGTCATTAATGTTCTCAAACTAAAATTAACTCTATAATATATATAATAATAAATTTTAGGAATAGCATAATTTTAACAAAATTACAATATATTATTTTTAGTTTGTAAATTACATAAATTCTTTAAAAAGTAACACAAATTAAATATAAATATGTGATACAGATACAATAAAGAGTATTTCGAATATATTATAAAATAAATTAAATTCGTAATATATAGTTCAAATATATTAAAAGTTAGCTCAAACACATAATATGTAGCTTGAATACATTAAAAACCAGCTCGAATATATTATAAAAATCTGAATAATATATAGCTCGTATACATTAAATACTAATTTAAATAAATTAATATGTAACTTGAATATGTTGAAGAAATAAGAAATTTTTCTATATTTTTAAAAATACAAAAGGATATTTAAAACAAGAAGAAACTCCTCTGCTACTACTTTTTGCTTGATTCACTTGGACTTGTTTATCATCCTATATGAAATAACTATATAAGACTCGTATATTTGTTCAACCTTATATAAGTTCAAGTGTTTATTTGTGCACATTCAAAGATCAAAAGCATGCGTGTAATTTGAAATCAAGTTAAAAATATCGTAAGTCTGTATAAAATTTACCGAATAAATTTTTTTATAAATCATATAAAATTATATAACAAATGTCTGAAATAAATACAACATTGACTGATATAAATTTAATACAATAATATTAAACTTTTTTTCTAGATTTTATGACTTTACAAAACGAACTAAGAGCAGTAAAGTTAATGTTGATGAAAGTAGTCATTATATGAAATATAACTAATTTTAAAGAAGTTGAAAAGTAATGAAAAAAGATAGAAAAAGGAAAAACTCAAAACCTATTACCAGCCGGACTTGAAGCAAGCTAAGTTTTCCATGCATGTTAGATTAGAAAATGTAATTTCAATAATCAGCCATAAGAAGTAAAAACGCATAACATACAGATTGATGATTTGAAAGATCAAAAGAAACGTAACGGATCATTAGCTACACATAATCGTGAATATTATAACTGAAATAAACAAAACAAAGTCATTCAGATAGAACATAGAATACAAAAATAAAAAGATAAAAAGTACCTATAACATAACGTTTTCCTTGTTTGTTTTTTTTTTTCAAGAAAAACTACAACAAAATCACAACATGCATTTCTCATCGTATTGCATGAACCACATAGTTTAATTTACACACACTATGATACGTTTATGCTAAAACACATACTATACGAAACGAACATTAATTTACTCTACTTCCTCCCGAAGCCGAGCTTGAGATCAAGCTCCACAGTAACACTTACCCCTTTACTTAATTCACTTGAGCTGAATAAATGCGCAGCTGAAGTTACTACTGAGCATTTTCTTTGATTATTAGCAATACTGCCACCATTTTTGTTCTTCTTTTTCATCTCGCGAGATGAATTTGAAGATGACGACGTGGATGTTGGTGAAGTAGGCAGAGGTACAATCGGAGGAATCTGGAAATTCGTTCGAGCTTTTGAACCTCTCAACCACCTCGCCGCCGCGTCGTACGCACGCGCCGCCTCCTCCGGGGTGTCGAATGTACCCAGCCAGTGTCTGCACCGCCCTATACGGTCGCGAATCTCCGCTGACCATCTCCCCCATGGCCTCTTTCTCACTCCTCTGTAACTCTTCTCCACCGATTGAACATTATTATTATTCTTCTTCTTTTCTTCAGGACACGTGCGTTTCAGAATTGAAACTGCTGATGAATTTGGATCATCATTCTTGTTTTGATTATTATTATTATTGTTATTGTGACCGAAAAGAACATGTTCTCCAACAACAGCAGCGATTCCTTCAAGAACAGGGGATTTTTCATTAGCAGAAACAGAGTAATTATCCCAAAATGGGTCGAGGGAATAATTAGTGTTGTCAATGGAGAAATTATGGTGATGATTTGGTTCATTTGGGTAAAGGGGATTTTGTGTAGAGAAGAAGAATGGTTCAGCTTTTTGAGAAAGGGAATTATACATTGTATTGTGCTAAAGATGGAAGGTGCAGAGGGTAGAGAAAGACAAAAAGATTTTACATAGATTGTGATGATGAGAACTCAGAGTTCAACTATTTATAATCTCAACGGAAATTCATTGTTTTATAAAAACTATCTTAGAACGGTTCGCGTAATTGAGTTATTTTTGTATAAATTTAAAATGATAAGTTTATTTGATATTAATTATTTAATTAGAAATATTTATTTTTGTCTTAATTTTAGTGGTACTATTTATTTTGTTGATATTTTTTAAAATATTTTTATTTAAATTTATAAATAAATATATTATAGATATTTATGTAAATATAAAATAAAATGAACGTTTGCGTTAAATTTTGATTTTGATATTTGAACCGATTAAAAAATTCAATCTAAATAAGCTCAATATGGGTTTAATATTTTATATTAATTTTTATATCTTTACGATTAATCATATGGGTTATAAATTTTAAGTTAAAATGATCAAAATAATTTGAAAGTCATAAACTAAAATTTATAATTTATGATTTTTGCCTTAGAAATATTAATTTAAGAGTTTGTTTAAATTGACTTAAAAGTCGATTAAATTTATTTTTAAATTAATTTTCATTTTTTAGAAGTGTTTGATAATTATATTTAAAAAAAAACTTAAAATAAATTATAAAGTGTTTGATAAAATAAACAAATGACTTAAAATGAGTCAAAAATGACTTAAAATCTGAAACCAAAAGTTGAAAATATGAAGTAGAATTGAATCCGAACAAGCTCTAAACCAACGCTGTATTACTAGATTTTTGAAAAGACAAGTCTTACAAGAATTGGGGACAAAATAAATATGAAGTAGAGTTGAATAATAAACATTGAATTAAATACTTGAAAATTTCATTGTATAAAAAAATTCATATACATTCCGAAATTCATAAATAATCTAATGCATGATTCAAAAAATAGATTTAGAATATATATTTCTTTTCTATTGTTTTCATCTTACTTTTCTTTTTAATTTGTAAGATTCATTTCTTTCCTTATATTTTTTAAAAAAAACTTTTTCGGTGACTCATTTTAAATCAGGATATTTCAATAGATATGTTTTTATTTTTGAATCATATAATAGTCAAAAACATTTTGTTTAACTCTAATAAACCAACTTAAAATAAATCATACAAATTTATATTAAATAAATAACATTTTATTTTAAACGAATTAAATAAACATATCACATAAAATAATACTTCTTTCGTTTTAAAAAGGTTTTTCTATCTCTTTTTAATTTGTTTAAAAAAGAATGACCCCTTTTCTTTTTTGATAACACTTTAACTTTTAACTTTTTACGTGAAATATTTTAGATCACAAGAAAAAATGATATTTTGATATATTTGACATAACTTTAACTTATAATCATAAGATCAAAAAAATTTCTTTCTTTTTTTAAATACGTTTTAAATTAAATTAGATTATTTTTTTTAAAACGGAGAAAGTACATATTATTTGGGGGTCTAGGATTTTATAGATATGGGTGTCAAATACGATAAGACAAGAATCCGTCGTGTTTATTTGCAAGGGAGGGATATATACCTCTTTGTTAAAAGACAAAACTACCCACTGAAGCTCTCCAACATTTTTTTAAATTTTAATTTCATATTAAAAAGTTATAAAGTCTATCGTTAATTATTTTTTTAAAATATGATATGTTAGAATAACTAATTAAAAAGATCACTATTGACTTTTTTTGGTATAAATTTAAGTTTTAATCATAATTACTATTAGTTTGATAAAATTGAAATCTTATATTTAATAGTTGTGTGAGCTAGGTCGCTATGTCAATTTATGCGTCATATCTTTTTATTTATTTATTATTTTAAAAATTATTATACTTTCTAATATAAAATATATTTCTTCGTCTTATCTTTACATAAGTAATTTATAACAATTATTTAAAATTTTCTCAATCATAAGTATTGAAGTGAATTCTTTTTTTAAAAATATTTTCAACTAAGTAACAACAAATAAATTTGAAGAAAATAAATACTTCTACATTAAAAGATTAAATTGAATTACTTTTTAATTATAAGTCTCATTCTAAAAAAAAAAAATTAAACTAAAAAATGTCATGTGATTAGAATAAAGTAGAAAATCTGATGCAGGGACTTAATTATCATTATGAGAAAAGTGACTGATGCGAAATAATCAGATGCAGAGAAAATAACAAAACAGGGTGAATATTACTTAAAACTCTTGTAACGCTATTTTAATTGATGTAAAATAAAAGAAAACTACTCTTTTGAAAATCGTTACTTAAAATTAATCTTAAATATCTATATGAATATAAATTATTTTATTAAAATAAAATAAACTAATAGTAATTTCTTTATGATTATTTTAAAATGTTATCTTTTATGCCACAGTAAATAGGAAAACCAAATTATTATCTTTATTATTCCATTTTAGTGACATGCTTTTTTTTTTTTAAATCCATCTCAATAAAATATCCCTTTACAATAATTAAAAATAAATTCATTTTAAATTTTTTTATTGTCATTAATTTATACAACATACAACTATCGACAAAAAAATTGCAAAGTATGAATTTAAACTTTTTCTTTGTATTTTCTTAATTGTTGGTCGTAATATATTATAAATATAATAAATTACAGTTAAAAATAAAATAATCAAGAAAATAAATAAATATTCGATATATCACTCCAACGGATTCTCTCGTACTTTATTTCATCTGAGATACAATACTTCATCAAGTATAACGCATGGTTAAAGAGTTCAAAGCTTTATGAAATACTATCTTCTTAAATAGTATCACGTAAAATGAACGGAAAAATAATAAATGCATAGAGTAAATGAATTTAAGGGAAATGGAGGACGTAATAAGAGGCGTAGGATTACTGTAATGTAAGGCGTCAGAGTGGCGTCAATTAGAAAAGATAGTTTGACTGCATGGTTTTGGTATGATTGCTTCTTTTTAACCAGAGGAAGATTTGGGTGTATGACAGCTACATTATTGTAACCGTGTAGTAACTATAAATGAACCATCATATACAACACATGCACACTACTATTTATGATATAAAAACCAAACTCATGTGTAGATTAATCAGATAATATTAAAGATTTGATCATGGAAACATGAGTAAGTTACGTGCATGGATTAAAAATGTTAATCATCACATCAATCAAGGGAGTTATGTAAATTATGGGACAAAGTGGTAAGCGTTATATTTTTAGACATGTATCTAATATATATGTAAATCTTTTGGAGTGTAGTAAAAGGGACCTTTATTATTTTCATCGATGCTATCTACGTACCCCTCCTTGGATCGGTTCATTTTTTTAAAAGAAAAGTTTGTATACTAATTTTTTGGAGTTAATTTATTTAGGTACATTATAGTTTATAATATTATTTATTTAATAATATTTTAGTGTCTCTAATACGTTCAAAAATAGATAATTCAGATATATGAATTAAAATTAATAGGTATAATTTATTTTAGTTATATTGTATTTATATAGATTCACATGTATATGAGATGCATAGAAAATTTCGTTCGCCACTTTTTCATCTCGCTTCCACTTGTATCACACCTAATAAATACAAAATATAAGTATTTAGTATGATTCGTATGTATCAAAATACAAATGAAAGTCTCTCGTCTCCCACCCCAATCTAGCCCGCCTCACTCCCTATTTTTATCTATATAGTAGCAAAGATACATATATTTAAATGTATTTTCTTCAAATATATGATAAGGTACTTAATATTTTTGAACTTTATATAATAATATAGATGGTCATAAAATATGTCCGAATATTCGTTTTAATTATATATGTTTCCAAAATACTTAAATGAAAAAGGGAGTTTTGTTAATTTTGGGTTTAACTCTTTAAGTATATATCTTTTTGTCTTATTCATTAATATTAAAATAACAATGAATGATTATTATTTTTTATTGAAACTTTTCAATATTTATATATTTAAATATTTTTAAAGAGAAAATTTTAATTTTTTAAAATTATAACTTAATTTTAAAAAGTAATAGGAGTAAATAGTAATTAATTTAAGACATATATTTTTAGGTTATGAAATGTAGGGAGTACAAGTTTCACTCCTTTGTGGATGCAGTCTACTGTGTGCTCACGTCCTTCCATAGTACTAATGATTTTTTTTTATCTTTAAACAGATTTTTTTAACATGAATTTTGATGAGTTTAAGTTATTATACGATTAAAAATTAAAAAAAATAATTAAATTACTTTGTGACGCTCTAATGGATGGGATTAACTAATATTCATGAAAATTGTACGTAATCATAGAGGAAAATGCGTAATTCATTCTTAGAATATGACTGAAATCTCAGAAACATATATAAACAAAACTAAAGTCTTATTGTCACAGAATGTTTTATGTAAAATAAAAAATATATAAAATTACAAAAAAAAATCAAAAAATAATAAAACTTTAATTTAATTAAGTTATGTCACTATTATTTTAATCTAAGAAAGATACTTGAATATTTTTCCTAATCAAAATTTAAGAAAGTTATTTAATTTTTTTTTATACTAGTATATTTTTCTCTCACTTAATTATCTATTGTTATCGTTTAAAATATGTTTGTTGGTGAATGGAATATGGGCAGTTTGGGACATATTTCGAGGAAGTGTTGGGTGGAGTATATAATAATTTAGGAAACATTGGCTACCAACAAAACAGAATGTCGGTCTATAATTCTCTAATTTCTTTATTCTTTCAGAAATTAAAATAAATTACCAAAAAAAAAACATGTATTTATTCAAAGGAATTGAATTGGATATTAGTCAATATGGTGTTTTATGTACAGACACTCTTTTTTACCAAGAGACAATACTCATGTTATTTTATGTTTTGAAAAACACTAGGTTAATTAATAAAGGAAATCCCCAAAAGAAAGAGGACAAACACTAAAATGTGTGCTATTATGATACTCTCAATTAATAATCTGCTTCGTTCGTTTCAAAATATTTATCGTATTAAAAATTAATTAATAACATAAGAATTTTTATATTATATAACTTTAGTTATCAAATATAAATAAAAAAAATAAATTTTAAATATTATTTTATGACACGTTAAATAATTTATGAGAGACATAAATTATTTTTTATTATTGTTATGATCGATATCTCTGTGGATTCTGCTTGTTTCGATGTGTCAGTACTCACTATGGATTCACTCTTATTTTGCAACAAAATTGATGCATTGGAAAAGTAAAATTGGGATATGTTATAATGCACTCTCTTTTTGTATCTTACTTCATTTATTTTTGTCTCTTTTCAATATCCTTTCGTGCTTTTCTCTTTAATCTACAATTTTCCATTCTACATTGGGTTGCCTATAATAAAGAATTATATTTGTCCTAGTCAAACCAATAAATGAAATACTTTAATTTGTTCTAAAAGGTTAGTTGTTGAGTGAATTAAGTATATTTTTTGTAAAGAAAAATTGAATTTATGAAAGAATATTTTACCTTTAATGTGGAATTTTCAAAGCAAAATTCAAATTCAATCACCATTCTATTGAAAACTCTAAAACGAAGTGTTAAATGTTTCAATAGTAGTAATATTTAAGATGAATAAAGTTTCGGGATAAAAGAATAATTTGAATTTATTTAAATTTCAATGTTCATATAGATATATATCATTAATATGATATTTTAAAGTGGCAAGATTAACGCGGTTCAAAATCGAATCGATATCAATAACTTGAATTGAAAGAAAGTTATTGATGTATCAGTATTGAGTTATTGATTTAGCGGTTTTAATAATACTTTTTTTTTGTTATCACATTATCGGTTTTTAACTGTTTTAGTTTTTTTATTAACAAATTAATCGATAACTTGATAGTAAATTAAATAATAATATTTATTCCACTTTATTTTATATAAATTCCTTAACTTAGAGTTTGGTTTCCTACTCTTTTATTTCTGGTTGTCTCAGACAATTATTATTCTAAAATGTAAAAGTATGCTTTTGAGCAAAAAGGAACTTCTTAGCTCATGTGCATGATATATTTTGATTTGTCATCCTGTTTTTGAATGATTTTCAATGTTTTTTTTTATCAAATCTTAACGGTTAATTCGATAACCGAACTAATGATAAAAAATTGATAAGTCAATATCTTAATGGTTGCATAACGATTAGCATCTCTACAAATTAATAACCAATAAGTCAAATTGATAAACGTTAAAATCGAACTGACTGATACACAACTCTAGACAAGATGCATAAGTTATAAGAGAATATAAAAAAATAAATAAAGGTAAAACACATGATGAGTTGCAGTGCATTAAGAGAATATAAAAAAATAAATAAAGGTAAAACACATGATGAGTTGCAGAGCATTATTGGGGGAATTTTTGCTTATAGCCGCTCAAAATAATTTAATTACGCTTCATGCTAATTAGGAATCGTATCTACATGTTAAAGAAATGAGAGAGGTGAGTGAGATTGAGAGAGGGAGGTGAGAGTGAAGGGAGTGGAGAGATGTAAATAGTGTATGTATATCGATTAGATAATTGTATCTATGTAACTAATATGTATATGTATCAATGATTGTATTTAAATGACTCCATACAATTTGTATATAATTGAATCGAGTTCAAATAATTGTATCTGTATGTCCGCCCTTTCTCTGTCACTTTATACCAATACGAATTGTAGCTATGGTTGATAGTTAACTACAAATACTTATTTAACCGTGTAATTTTCCTTTATCTTAACCATCCAGCCTCAGTTTAGCCCATAAACTTCCACACCAGGGCGGCCCAATTTGACCGAAGGGGTTGGGCTGGGGATATCAGTGAGGTTGGGCCGAACAAGATACTGGGCTTGGTAGAGCAGCCCAGGTGCTTGCTCGGGTTGCACTCATTTATACGATTTGATTAAGGAAAAATTAGTAAACTAGTCAAAATAAATAACATATTTAATAAAAATATCCATCCTTTATAAATATTAGCAATAATGTCAAAAATGTTATTATTTTAAAAAAATTATGTGTCCGAGTTTTCTTCCTATTTGATCCTCTTTTCAATTAATTCTATATATCCTTTTTTGTTAAAAAAACAGCATCTCTCATATTTAATCTTTTCAAATGTTAATTCTCTCTCCCATTTTTTTTTTCTCTCTCCTGGTTATCTTTTCTGATTTCTTTCCTCCTCCAACTTCATTTGCAAATATTTTTTTGCCATATATTTTGGGTTGTTTTTTTAATCCAAAATTGAATCAACAAAAACATAATCCCCTTTGATTAAGGTTTCTCTAATCTTTATCCTTTTTCATATTTCGGTTCTAGTTTTATTTGTAAATCTTAAAAAAATGTTGTTTTAATTTTTCAATTTCGTTATGATTACCTTTACTCTTCCCATGGCTGAATCCAAGGAGGCTTACTAGAGGTTTCATCTTATCAAAACCAAATTCTGTGATTTTTCACAATCCGGTACTTTATTTATTACTAATAAATAGTGTAGACATGTATGATCCGCTGGCTAAATGAAGGAAGAAAGAGGGTATGAACATTTACCAAGAACTCAATTGGGTGTGGCAAAACTTCCCTCAAATTCCAGAACGCAAATGTAGAATCTTTGGTCTACTAACTCGGGAGGATCTTGAAAAAGACGACGAAGATCGGATAGTGTCGCACAATTTTCTATTAGTTTTTTGTTTTTTATTTTAGTTCGTTTTTAGAATTTCGTAGCTTTCTTCTTTAAATTTGTATTCAAATTCACTATGTATACTATCAAATTTTGTATTTTATTAAAAATTTCATGTGCATAGTTTCCTGATCTGTATTTGTCCACTAATTTGTATTCATCTCCAAATGTATGTCAACTAGTTATTATTTATTTATAAGAAAACCACTTTCTGTTAGTTTATTTGTATTTCGAATACAAATACAAATAATAGACATATTGGAATGAATACGACTTTGAAAATGAACAAAATTTTGAAAGACAAAATAATACCATGAAAAATATATACGAATACCAATGTATTTCTTAAATAGCTACATTTTATTTGACTCATATGACTAAAATATAAACTAATAAAGGTAATGGTCACTTGATTTGACATTTTTTTCTATTTGAACTTTATTCTAACAGGTATGTCAACTATTTTATGTATTTTTATTAATAAGAGTTACAGAACAAATATTTCAAAAAATTTAAAAACATTTCCTTTTCAATATTTATATTTCATTTCCATTCCACTTTTTCAAGCTTTTCATCAATTATTTTTTTTATTTTATATATTAATTATAACAAATTCTAAATAAAAACTAGAATACCTCGCCTCCCCTCCCCTCCCTCTTGCCAATGAATACTCCATGATTTTTGGACGACAAAATTAACTATCTCGGAAACCAGTATATAAATACAAATCTATTTCTTACATGACTATTAGCACAATGGCGGCATACCTATTGGCAATGAATACAAAACTAATAAAAACTATCATCTATAAATAGAATATATTGTGGACTGATATAATTTTTAAAGGTAAAAACTTCTGGAAAGAAAAACCTCATAATTTAAATTTTATTTGAAAATGTAACTGATGAGGAAATTAAGGATGTTTGCCTTTTTTTTTGAAATATTCCTCCCCCCCCCCTTAATTTTCCCTTTTTGTTAATATAAATAATTATATTCTTTAAATCACATAATAATAAAAACATAAATAAGATATATAACAAATAAATGACATTTTACTAAATATGTGAAATGTTGCTATGAGTCCTCTTAAACTTAAAGATGCTAAAGATTGACCTTTTGAAAAATTTCCTTATTAATTCTTTTTTAATTCCCAGTGCGTTATAATTCGAGATAATATTTAGATTCCTATACATGAGTAAGATTAATCAGCATTAATCACTAGATTTTGATTTATTTAAAAATCAATGATATTGAACACTCATAACATTTTGAAAGAGAAAACACTTTGCAGAGAACTGTATAAACAACGGAAGTTTCTAAAACGATTTGTTTATTAATGTATAGATAAAGTTTTATATACAATTTAAATTTGTCTAAATGAGAAAGAAGAAGACAAAAGAGACTGACAAGGTAAGTGGTATACAATTGGAATTCGAATTGTATAAAACGAGAAAGAGAGAATTAGATATCAATTTGGAAAATGTTATAAAAAACGCGAAAGAGAGAAAGACAAAAGACTGGTAGAGGGAGTATTTTTATTGTATATTTCTAAGTGTATAGGACGAAAATATATGTATTGTGCTGTGTATTACAAATTTGCTCACGGCTTTATACAAACATAAACCCAATTTAATATTTCGCTTCTAATTTGTTATAAGTGAGAAAGCGAGGGTTGGGCGAGCGGATTTGGGAGATGGCGGCGAACATCTGAAAAGGGTTGAGAGGAACAACAAATTATGTATTTATACATTTTCTCTGCTGATACATTAGAAACACTTTTTTTTACACTTGTGTTTGTATAAAAGTGAGGAAGCGAGCGAGAGATTGGAGTAAGTGCGAGCGAGATATTTGGGAGAGGGCGTCTGACATTTTTTGGCAAACGTTTGCTATAGGGCACAATTAAATCAACCCTAGCTACTACAACTACTCGCCAATTTATTTTAGTTATTAGTTTTGCTATTATTAAATACCGCAAATAAAGCCGATTTTGCGACCCCCCCTCAAAGGGTAGTTCCCCCCCAGGAGCTACTTTAACCATATTCTTCTCCCCAATTCAATGGTTTTAAAATACATCTCCTACTCTCAAGTTCGTCTTGCCAGATCTAAGAACTGTCTCAACAGTTTGTGTCGCCATAAATCCTATTGTATTCATGAGATCTGTTGACTAAATCGGAAATACCCAACAAACCCCTTATCTCATACCACTCTCTCGATACAATCTAAATTTGTTGAAAAACACAAACAATACCAAAAAGTTTCTGCATATCGAATCGAAGTGCCATAACGGGTATTCTCCTTAGTAGTGTCCTAATGGGCTACTCGCGGTGATTGGAATAGAGGTTAGTTTATTAAATATCTTCTAGGGAAAAAATTAAAGAGCTCCATTTTAACTTCTATGATATCCACTAGTTTGCACATATAATTTCCCTACTTCTATATCTTTTTAAAATACAATCTTAAAAGTGTAGGGTAAAGGGCCCCCCCCAAATACCCAAAGTTTAATATTGTTACTACAATTTTCCGATCAAGTTTTATGATCATCTTCAATTTTTTTCTCTTTATTTAAATGAGTGAATAGGTTAAAACCTTCCTAAGCTATAACCATTTCACGAGTTCCACACCTAAATTACTATTTGGTGTATGTTCCTCACCACACTGCCTTTAATCTTTAATGTCCAATTGAATATGGCAAAATGTTAGGATAACTTGATTAAAGGAGCTTGGAAGATTAAAAAAATTTATCAAGTGAGGCGACATGACACAACAAGTTCATACTAGTCATGTTACGTGAACTCTCAATAATTCAATTATGAAACTTGTAAAAAAAACAAAAAATAGTTTAGAGTTTTGTTCACTCAAATTTATAACAAATCAATTGTTTATGAGTTATATTGTCGATAATTAATGAAGCAACTATTATACATTTACAATGAGATATTAGTTTCCCTCCTTCAATCTTAAAAGCATCGTAAACAACAATAATATACCGAGTGACATTATAAAGAAACCAAAAATAAATAAACAAAATAAAAATTGACATATACCTTAGCTTGATTAGCAGCTTCCATCTGAGTTTTTTGTCCAAGGTAAGAGAAATACTCATGGCCAGGTACATCTACAAGTTGTTTAACATTAGCATTACAGATATAAAGACCAAATTGATTCAATTCAAGTTGCACTTTATCAAATACTTCTTTCTTAAACTCTTTAGTTCCCTTAAAGATCTGTTCCATAGTCATTGAAGCAGCAAGAACAAGCGTTTCCCCTTCGATAATTCCCTTTACAAGTGTGCAATTCGAATTTAATTGAAGCTCTAATGACTAATATGGACTTTGGACACTCAGTGAGAAACCAAAGTAATTAATAAAAAGTTAGAGATTTAGTAAATTTAAAAATTGAAGTTGTAATTATGAGTAAAATAATAAATAATTTTATATTTACTTTGAAATATCTTAGAAACATAATTCTAGTAGTAAAAAAAAGGAAAAAACTGTTTAAAAAGAGCTTAGGAATACGGAGAAATTTTAGTTATATTTAAGTGTGGGATGATTTTTAGCTACAATGGTGGGATTGACAATTTTCAAAAGTAGATAAAAAAATTAGAGAAAATAGCCAAATGAGCTTCAATCTATTTCTGAATTTTTAACTGCATATTTATATTCCTGGACTATTTTGAAGTGGAATGAATAACCTCTTTTTAAGTGTTGCATGAGAAGCAATAAACATGTAAAAAATATTTCTATTATAATTAAAAAAATTGTATATTTTATCTCTTCATTTATTTCTTAAAAATAAAATTATACTCCCTTTAATGTTAGTTTTTTTTTTTTTGTAACAATTTGATCAATTTTGTCTTTCCAACAATACCTATTAATGATTTTGTTTAAATCATCGTTAGAAAAAGATTCTTGATAAAGAATTTTCAAAATTTTGATCTTCTTTTGCATTTTTAGCTATCACTCCAAAAAGGTTTGATATTGTTTTAATGGTGAAAAAATAATGGAGGGTAATGAAAAGAAGAAAGATACACGTATTATACATGTGTTTGGTGGTGTGTAAAATATAAGTGGGTAGTTGAAAATGGGTAAAAAAAATGTGAAATGCCTTTTATCTACCATAGCGTTTTACCAATTCATGAGTTGATATACATTATTTGGAAATACATGAAAAAAACAACTTCAATCCAAGCAGCACAAGTCATCAAACACAATGCAAAAAATGAAAGCATAAATAATCCCATAGCAAACTAGAAATTAACTAATGTGCACTTCATTTATGGTGTGGTAAGGTTGCAAGCCAAGCAGGAGGCTGCATCCCAGTTTGTTCCTGTACTGTTTCAAGCAGAGGAGGCATCATACGGTACAATGCAGCAACATCCTTCAATCCGCTCCCACCTTCGCCGCCACTATTGCTTTCACCTCCATTAGCACCTGACCAAATGCTAATCTTTGGCTGCATACCGTTCACTGCTTCAGCGTTGAGTTGGGCGATTTCCTTATACATACCGTTGTTGATCATCAAATAGTCTCTGAGAGCCGTGTAATTGTGATTCAATTCCTTTAGAATGGATCCTAAGTAAATTGCTTGTGCTTTTCCAATCGTCGCTACTCCTTCCGCTTCCTTCTGTTTTGCATACAGCTCGCTGTTTGCAGCCTGCTGCCGAGTATAGAGTTCAGCATCTGCATTTGCCTTTTGTGCCTCTGCTTTCTTCTGGCTCTCGAATAGTGCAGCTTCTGCTTCTTTCTGTCGCTTGTATAATTCAGAATTTGCCTCTTGCACCTAACATGTGTAATTTTGTCACAG
The DNA here is from genome assembly GCA_027704765.1 of Solanum habrochaites. NCBI lineage: Eukaryota > Viridiplantae > Streptophyta > Magnoliopsida > Solanales > Solanaceae > Solanum > Solanum habrochaites. The sequence continues at coordinate 63,093,860 of JAKWJA010002491.1, forward strand.
AGAAATGAATTTTGAGCGTAACAGGCATGCGTTACAGTAAGTAAAAAAGAAAAATACTACTTACCTTGATATCATATTCAACAGTAGCCTTGGTGAGAAGCTCAGCCTTGAGCTTAGCAGTTTCAACAAAAGCTTTCTTTTTCTCCACTTCCATTTGCAGCTCTGCTTCTCTTATGGCTACCGCCTTCTCGGCTTCCACCTCCGCCAGCCTGGCAGTCTGAGACCACCCTGCTTTCTTCTTTGCCAGAAAAGCAGTTGCCTCAACAATCTCAGCTTCTCTTTGGTTCTGAAATATTTTAACTTCAGTGTTTACTCTAACTTCTTCCTTCTTTCCTTCTCCTTGCCTTTTCGTTGATATGATAAATGTCTCAGCATCAATCGTAGCAGCATTTTGCTTTGTTTCTCCATCTCTTAGCTTTGCACCTATCTCTCCTTTCATCCTCGCTTCCGCTACATCAATCTGAAACAAAACTAGGAGATTTCGCTAAACTCAATAGCTCTGGCTCCAAAAGAATATATGTATGTGTTTTACGTTACTATGCTTGAGGCGCGGCCTCCATAGTGAGTCTTTTGGTTCAACCTGTGTAACGAGACGAGCATATATACACTCATGGCCAGGAACATCTACACGTCTGCTTTAACTTTTAGCATTTTAGATATGAACCCGCAAAATTGATTCAATTTCAGTGGCACTTTATTCAATAATTTTGATTAAATTCCTTCGTTCCCGCCGTAACAATTCTCTGGTTCCATTGTCTATGGAAGCTGCACAGTACACTGGCAGCTTTCACCTCTGAGAAACCTCCCTTGACAAGATCTTGTATTGTGTGAGCAGTTGATGTTGTATTTGCTTTTCCCCTCCCCTTGTCACTTATTAGTCATAGTTGTTGCATATCTAATTCATATGCTCTCATAATTTCGTATATGTCTCCACTGTACTTTTTTGGCCCATATTGTGCATTATCCGCGGGGGGAATCCATTGGTAGAAAGGGATAGCTGTTGGGGAGCGTCTCTATCCATGCAGTAGAAAAGGGAGTTTCTCCGCGCTATAGTTGAACCTGGTGGAAACGCAGTTAGTTCACGGGTGAAATACTGAGCCTCCTAGCCTGCCATTTTGGACGGGGCCATAAAGAAATGCTTTCCTTTTTCAGTAGTCATGTAATATGCCATTTCCGTGGATAAGCATAGCATTTTCCGACTGGCGCAAGCACTATATTACCCGGAATTTCCCATATCGAATGAAATAAATGATGTAGCGAAATGTTAAATATTAATAATATTGGAGGTCGATGTATCAAGAATACATGTTGACGAGTATAGTATGTGGGGAATACCGTGGTTTGATAGTTTTTCTTGGGAAATACGTGATAGTGTAGTGATTAGGGTTTTTGAGGCAGTTCAGTTATGTCAGTACGAAAATCGTTGTCAAATGAAAGACATAGACGAAGCATTTCCGTTGAGGCGTTTGTTTCGAATGGCCAATGGATTGTCACTCGATGGAATTTATTTCCAATTTTGTCCATTTAGTGTTAGCATCCATGGCAAATTTTAAATTTTATGTTTTGTGTGTTTCTTTCGTTATATCATCAGGAATCGCACATAAAATAAAAAAAATAAAAAAAAAAAAAAAAAAACTCTTGTGCTTCTTCTCCTCCTTTTCGATAATATGTGTTTTGTAACAGTAATTTTCTGTTTATGGCCTGATGAATAGAAACATCTGTTTTATGCAACTACGAACTAACTTATTTTATATATCCCAAAGTAAAGAGTTGGATAAGGCTGTTTAGATTAAAATTTTAATAGTTGAGCTATAAGTTTTGTGATATTATGGTCACAAAAGAGAAAGTGTGTAAATATATTTGCTCCCCCAGTTCCAGTGTTTCAATAGGAGAGGGCGCATAGTGTAATATTTGTAAAACCTGTTATTCTAAACAATTAGATTGTGCGTAAGCAAGTAATGTATGGGCCTTTTAAAAAAAAAACTCTTCTGCTTCTTCTCCTCCTTTTCGATAATATGTGTAACAAGTAATTTCTGGCTTATGCCTGATGAATAGGAGCATCTGTTTTATGCAACTACGAAACTAACTTATTTTATTTATACAAAGTAAAGTTTGATAAGTCTGTTTAGATAAAATTTAATAATTGAGTAAAATTTTTGTGATATTTATTCAAAAGAGAAATTTCAACTATATTTGTCCCTAGTGTTAAAATGAGAGGCGCAAAGTGATAAAACATGTTATTTAAACAAGGGAAAAGGGTCAAATATGCCATGTACTTTTCGAAAAGGTTTAAATATGCTCCCCGTTTAAAGTTTGGTCCATTTTATACCCTCGCCGTCCAATTTTGTTCAATATGCCCTTAGGGCGTTAGTAGGCCACATAAAAGATCCAACGCATTTTCTTTTCTTTAATTACCCAATGATTTGCCACGTAATTTAAATTACATCGTGGCATATAATTGCAAAAGGAAAGGGTCAATAATAGCCCTAAAAATCTGACCCATTAAACCCTTTTAGTACCCCATACTTTGTATGGTTCAATTTATACCCCTTTTACTTACCCTTTTATTTACCCGTATTTAGACCAAACCATATACCCTTTTCCCCAATTTTTATTACTTACCCTGTTATTTACCTACAGGGATCCCGTACCCCATAAACCCATAGTCTCATTTTCCCCCAATTTTATATCCCGTTTTCTATTACCCGTATTCACCAATCTTCTTGTTAGTGTGAAATCTAGTGGGAAATATAATGAGATGCTAAAGAAAAACCACAGACGAAGACAACTAGAGCACCGGTGTTAGTCTTTGCACGACAGTTACCTACGTTACATTTAATGCTGACATAAAACACGTATTAAAAGTACAGAGTCATGGCACCAGGGCTCACCGTCCCAGTCAAGGTGTTCTTCAGGCATTCGTGAACCGATGTGTTGGTCTGGTTATTTGTAACCAGAGAGCTGGTTTGGAAACTTGGACTGGAATCCGGGACACAAGGCCACTGCTTCACCATCATTAACCAAGGAACCCAAAAAAAGGAAAGAACATGAAAAACATGGGATTTCTCTTGGGCGTATAATAGGGGTGGCATATTGGAGTAAGGGGTAGGTTAGAGCGAGGCTGAAGGAGCATCCTCCATGTGTTTCTAGTCGGCAGTATGATGTTAGTTCAGCATCATGTGTTTTGCCCATAACTGTTCGTGAGACTGCTGGGGCTGGCCTTTGTGAACTAGATAATGATCATCTCGAGTTTCCTTTTGGTGCTTGTTGTTGGTCACAGTCGACGCTGTTCCTGTCTTTTTGGTGTGGATACCAACCAGCCTGGAATTGTAGAAATGTGGGTAGCCCTCCCCAAAGATCCATAAGCTCTGTGATGGCGTTTTGACGTGCCTAATTGCCCCGTTTGCTGATTATCGTCACTCCGCACACCGAAGCCATAATTACGCTCGTCCGTGGCCCAAGGGGGAACAGTGGCCATGTTCCTTGAACATGTCCAGTGACCCAGCCACAAAGCTGAGTTATCATTCTTCGATACACGAGGACGGAAACAGGACCAGTTCATATAGACACACTCCCTAGCTTTATGTAGTTTGTAGTGTAAATAAGCAAAAGATCATGCCCAGTAACAGTCATTGACCAAATTATAAATACAGAGCATTTGTGTGACCATGTGCCGGCCATATTCCACAGAAGTTTGGACATTGATAAATGCAATGACACAAACAAACCACAGAAGCTCGAGTCGTCAAATGAGGGAACAAGGGATATGGTTTTAGTCGGATACGGGTAATTAATAAACTGGGCGGAAAAAGGGCGATCATGGGTTGGTCGGTCACGGTAATAAAATGGAATGGTATAATTGATACCATTATAAATAGTGGGTTAATAAACGGGCTTTTCAATGGGTCGGATTTTTTTAGGGCAAGATTGTTGACCCTTTCTCTTTCTGTAATATAATGTCACGCTTGCTTTTATTTGTTTTCGTAAATCATTAAAATTCCGTGTAAATGGAAATCATTTGGGTAATTAAAGAATAAGTTAAAATGTGTGGACTATTTTGAGGTGGTTCCAATACTTATACGCCCTACAAAGGGGCCAATCTGATGTTGTACCATTAATTTTTGATTTTGATGGCGATGAGGGTGTATAATGGACCAACTTTAAACGGGGGCATATTTAAAACGCCTTTCGGAGAGTAAGTACAGGGGCCGTTCTATATTTGACCGCTTTTCATTTAAACAATGTATACGGTGGTTTGTAACAAGTCATTTCTGGCCTTATTTAAAAAAAAAACAAAACTCTTCTGCTTCTTCTTTCTCCGTTTTCGGATTGCAATATGGGTAGACAAGTAAGTTCTGGCTTATGCCTGCATGAATAGGAGCATAGTTGGTGATTGCAACTACAAAACTAACTTATTTTAATTCTATCACACAAGAAAGATTGATAAGTCTTGTTTTAGATTATAAAATTTATAATTGGAGTAAAGAATTTTTGTTCGGCGATTGTTATTCATAAAGACGAAAGTTCAACTAATTTTGTCCCTAGTGTTTAAATGGAGGAGGCCAGTCAATACGTGATATAAACACATGTATTTATAACAATTATTATGTTTTGTAACATATAATTTCTGGCTTTATGGTTGAAAAAAAATTCTGCTGCTTCTTCTCCTTTCTTTTCGATAAACGTGGTAACAGAATTTCTTGGGTCTTGTTGCCTGATTGTTTAGAGGAGCAATCTGTCTTTAGCAACTACGAAATTTCTAACTTGTATCGTTTTTATTTTTATACAAGTAAGTTGATAAGTCGATTTAGAACACTTTAATAGTGAGTGTGTAAAATTGTTTGATATTGTATTCAAAAGAGAAGTTCACAAGATATTTGTCGTGTGTAGGTTGTAAATAGAGAGGTGATACCTAAAACATAGTTATTTAAACCAATTATTATTCCCGTCCAATAAATGATCCTCATTTGGACGAGTGTAATAATTTCTGTGACTACGAGTGAATCTCTCCCAGCATGTTTGACGGGAACGTCAAATTAGAAAGGAGCTTCGTGGATCATACAAATCCAGTTATTGATCACCGTTTTGTGTTAATCCAACCAAAATATTTCGATTTGTTGTCACAAGCACACAATTTCTTAATGAATGAGTGACCTTTCACAAGCCACATGTCAATTAGTCATTGTTAGTTTTTTATTAAAAATATTCTTCTTTTAATTATTTGGTTAAAGTAGTTTCACATGTCAATGAGTGATTGTTAGTTTTTTTCCTACTTAAAATTCATCATTTAATAATTAATTTTTTTTATATATGTCACATATTTTTATTTAATTTGTCAGATTACACAAATCTAACAAATTTGACAGATTGTAAAAAAAGTGTCAAAATGACATAGTTGTATATGATATTAAGTGTCTAAAATAAACAAAACTTAGCTAATTGTGTCACTAAGTAAATATAAATTCATGTAAGTTTGTGTGTTGGACTCTGATGATTTATACTAAGATCTTGGTTATGTTCTTGTGACAATTTTTGCTGCTATCATGAGCATAATTTTTTAAGAATTAAATTAGTACTAAAGTTTTATTTCAAGTTGTAATTAATGCCAACCCCCCCCCCCTCCCCAAATATGGACACACAAACTTCGCCGGGCGTGATCGCATCGGAATGGAATAATGAAGCATTTTATATCGCGAATTAATGAATCATGGGCTCACGACTCGATACTATTTATGTCCATTAGCTAGCTAAAAATTTAATTTTAGTATCTTCGTATATCAATGGATTTGCTATTGTATCGCTTATGCGGTTATTTAGTGTTATGTGAGAAGGATAGACAAAAATACCTCTACTTATGTGTATTAGGAATTGTATAACTATAACAAATATCCCTCGTGTATCTTTTGGCCTTAAAATACCTTGGGCTTGTGTTGTTTTTTTTGGTGTAAAATTTTCAGGGATCCTATTTTGTGGTCCTTTTCGCTAACAGATTACCTAAGTCAATTATTTTAATCTTTGTTGTCATTCTATTACGTGGATTCATGTTGTAATTGCTGGGGTAACAAATTGAATTAATTTAAAATCTGGATATTGTTTGAACTCCAAACCACGCTATTCATCGGATACGACCTCGATTCCCACTTGCAAAATACCAACCCATACATTCCAAAATACAACTCCACTTTACCCATTCTTTTTAAAAAATCCTAATATTTACAACAACATATCGTTTTGGAGGCTCGGTGGAGTCAATCTCATGTTCATCAGAGTTTCTTGTGTTACGTTGTGTTCTGGGACGCTTTGCAGGGTCATCACTCTCATTATCTATCATGAGTTTGTGTTGTGGTGTCTCCATAGTGTGGGATTTGCCACGGTAAGGCTGGTCAAAAGGACACGTACGATGGACTACGGTGCTTCTGTCTTAGGAGTATTCTTGGTAGTCGTTACTGCAATTCGGTGATTTATAGGCAGTCGTTGTGCAGTTCAGGGATCTTTGGGAGGAGAATGAAAACCAATACTTATCCCAGGTCACAAAGAGATTGAATAATGTATTTTTGTTAATAGTATAAGGATTATTTTAGACCTCTTCTCTGTGATAATACTAATCTTCAGGCTGCTTATATACATTGTTTACAATGTGGTACTTACACTAAAACATGGAAAAAAAATAGAGCTTTAAACTCATTTTGCTGAATGCCCCCTTCCATTCTGACATCTTCTTTGACTTCGTTTTGTTAAATTTTGCGTGAAATTCCACTTTCCATAAACAACATTTAATTCTATAAATTAAAACTCCATTTGTCTTAACTCCACCATTCATTAAATTAACCAATATTAACCTGTTATTTCTTTGTTCAGAAAACAGAGAAATTAAACCATGTCCTCTTATCCACCCCGCTCTATGGCCTCAAATTTCGATGAGGATCGATGGATTATTCAAATCCGTCGAACACTTGATGAAGAACTCGAAGAATTCAGTGAAATCCCAGTCTGCATTTATAACGTCCCCAAACCCCTAATGGTTTCGGACCCCGATTCTTACATGCCCCAAGAAGTTTCATTAGGTCTTCCTTACCAGTATTGGTACGTCCAAAACATACGAACATGGTATGAGTTGGTATCGGTGTAATTGCTATGATGTAAAAATTAAATTGTGTTAGGAGCTACGTGTGTTATGATATTCCATATTAAATTGTTGTATCTGTTCTGTGAACTTTTTTAATTAGGTATAAACTTGCCGCTGCAAAGAGAACTCAGAAACAACTCCAAAACATCAAATTTCAACATCACTGTTTGGAGCCAGGTGATAAAAATGGAGTCCAGAATGCCGCCATGGTTTACCAGAAGTCTTGAATTTGCAATGGCGAAACGGTTTTTTTCAGTAGCCTGGTGGTGTATGGCTGTTGATGCCTCTTTTCTACTCGAGTTCCTTCGAGTTTATGCTGTTAAAGAAGGTATGGTTCTAACACGAGCAATTTCTTCCTCTACGATGTCACATTTAGCTGACGTTTTTGGGAGAAAATCATCACATAATGCTCTTCTTAGAGATCTAGCAATGTTGGAAAATCAAATCCCACTATTTGTTTTAAGGAAAATCTTAGAACTTCAATTCACATCTTTAGATCTGGCAGACAACATGCTAATGTCTATGCTAGTAGCTATTTGCAAACAACTTTCCCCTTTCAAAATGGAGGAAAAAATCAGAGAAGTTCAAGTCACAGAATCCGCTCATTTGTTGGACTTTTTGTACCAAATGATCGTGCCTAAATTGGAATTACCAACTTCTGATACAACAGAAGATCGCGATGATCAGGACCAAATTGATAGACCACACGTGTACAATGTCATAAATTAATTCCTTTTGGAAATTGTAAGGTATGTAAACCAATTCGAAATTGGCGAAGTGGGAAGGATACTGTTAAGTTAAGGCGAGAGGCAGTCCTGTAATCATGTCTTGTTAAAAGATTAGTACTTTCGAAACCTATGAAAGTCATGTTCAAGTTACCATGGACACTTCTATCAAATATTCCAGGACTAAGACTATTAATTTTGCCAATGAAATACCTATGTTTCTCACAAGAAAAAGCAGAAGAGAATCCTGAAAATGAAAATGAAAAAGAAAACGAATGTAATTCACCTTTAGTGGAGGAAATATCTATTCCTTCAGTAAGTGAACTTTTTAAAGCAGGGGTAAATTTTGCAGCCACAAATGGAGGAATCACAAGCATAAGTTTCGACTTTAAAAGCATGACATTTTATTTACCTACAATCAACGTAGATATCAACACGGAGGTAATTTTAAGAAATTTAGTAGCTTATGAGGCGTGTAACGCGTCAGGGCCATTGGTTTTTACTCGTTACACAGAGTTAATGAATGGGATTATTGACACGGAAGAGGATGTAGCATTGCTTAGAGGAAGAGGGATTGTGTTGAACCGTTTGAAGAGTGATGATCAAGTTTCGAATTTGTGGAATTCGATGAATAAATCAGTGAAGTTAACAAAAGTTGAGTTGTTGGATAAAGTGATTGAGGATGTCAACAAGTTTTATAATGGAAGATGGAGGGTGAAAATTGGGAAATACATGAAGCATTATGTGTTTGAATCATGGCAGTTTCTCTCATTCTTGGCTGCGGTTATGTTGTTGATGTTGATGACTTTGCAAGCATTTTGTTCAGTTTATAGCTGTGCTCGTGTACTCCGTATTCAAAGCACTAGTTAGTAACAAATAACAATATATTCAGTGTAATCTCACAAATTATTTTTAGGCTGACCCTATCCTTACCTTCGTGAGATAGATATGTAGTTTTCCTTATCTTTGTATCTTTAAATAGTAACATGTATAAGCAGCTTTAAACTATAGTTATGCATATTTCCAAAAATATTCTATCTGTTTCATATTAGTTAATTATTATATTAAAAACAATTGGTTATATTAGTTGTTCATCTTACTAACTCAAGAAGATATTAATTAATTTTTTTTCTATATTATTCTTACGAGTAATTTTCATTTGAAAGTGTGTAAATTTGTTTGCGAAATTCTCAAGAGGTGAATTAATAAAATTAGATTCTTAGTTATGATTTTTAAAGCATCATACAAAATAAAGAGTGATCAATTAATATAGAACTAGGAAAGTGATATATAATAATTCGTGGTTTCCATTTATAACGACTAATAATGTTATATTTTTTTTTCTTAATCAGTATGTTAATCAACTTCATGAATCGTTCTGGAAATCCTTTTGAATGGCTTAAAATGAGTGTATGTGGTGTTTGGTCGCATATAGAAAGTTTGGTCCACGGCATTAATGAAATCTCTGTCACTCTAGCCGAGAAGGTCTCCTTGAACTTACAATTAATGTGTGTCCTCTCAACTACAAACTCAGGGTTCATTTTCCACAAGTTCATTATTTCAAAATAAATTTAAATTTTAAATTTATTATTTTAAAAGATAAAAATAATTCACTTTGTTGTCATTTATGTGTTAGTTTGTAGCTATTAATTATTTTATGTTCTAAAACGTATTTATTAAATTGATGTTATTATTAGTTATTTGGGGTTCAATGATTTTTGATCGCAGACACACTAACACCACATCTTTGCCGTTTATCCTTCCAATGTAAATGTCACAATTACCAGAGACCAGTCTTTTTAAACGATGTCGAATAGGTTAGAGTTAGATTAGAAAATATATCACTGTGATAGTTTTTATGACATATTTAAATTTGCTTTGTCTTCGATATGTGGGCCGTGCAGAAGAAAAACTATACCACAATGCCTTTCAGGTTTGTATTATATTACCTAATTTATTTATTTAGATGGTAGTGTAGCTTTTCTATGGATTGTTAAAAAGTCTATATTGATAAATACATTTCAAAAATATATACCGTGACATGGAATGAATAATATATTAAATGTGTTAAAGCGTTAAGTTAAGAAAAGATTCAAATACATGAAACGTAAACGCAGCATTCAGCAAATGCCAATTTACAGAATTTCAAATTGAATCAAAAGTAAACTACCTTCGGTATTTGAGTCAATACAGATCGTAAATAATATCGTTTATCTTCTCATTAGTTGAGATAAAAGTATTAGTACTATATATACACATTTTTCATGTTCTTGCTGAAACCTTAGATAGAAACAAGTTTCTTTCATTTTCTTCTAAAACTTTTTGGATTCTAACTAAACATGATACAATAGGAACCAGAAAATTAATTATTAGGGCTTTCCATTTTGAATAATTGAAAACACGTACGATATGAAAATCTGATTTAAATTATTCTTGTCGTTACAAATTATATATGAATCATTCTAATAGAAATTAGAAATTAAACTCCTCTATTTATGTGTAAAATTTCTAATAAATTACTTATATTATATATTAAATCCTTCATACTAATAATATAGATACTAATTAATAAATTAAATTATTTTCTATAATATATCCTCGGGGGCGAATTAATAAGTGAAAATTAGGAGACAAAAATTTATTACATATTTTATGTATATATATTCTTCAAGATATAATTAGTTATTAACATTTATGCAATACCAATACTAAATAATCCCTTGATGAAGCCTGACACCAGGGTATTGTAATTCTACGTAAACTTACTGTTCCCCATCTTTAGATTGAAAAATTGACGTAGGGATCAATTAATATAGGAGGGGACAATTCGCGAGGGTTCGGTTTGGTTGTGTGTTTTTTTTTAAATTTTTTTGGTGTTTGTGCGATTTTGTAAATGTGTCTTTTGTACGTATGTAACCCTAATCGAATGATATTTCGGGTTCGATTCGGTTGTTTATTATTTCGATTCGATTTTGTTTTTCGGTTTTTTTATGATGGGCTCGTGCTTATGTTGGGTTGCTTTTAAAAACTTTACAAATTTTTTTGTTCTTGATTTTCAGTCTTTATTGAGCTTATCTAAAAATAGATTATATCAACAAAGTCTTTCTTTTACTTTTAAATTTTGTATTTTAAGTGAAATATTTATTATTAAATGATTAATATAAATTATATATTGTTCTAATAAATATTATATTTCGGTATGATACGAAATTACCGAAATTATACGACATAATCACATACACAGAAACATCTGAACCGACCTTTCTCCATTGAAATATGACCGAATAAAACAATAATACAAAAACTAGATACCAAATAACTCGAACCGAAACCGCGAAAACCAAATGTACCAAAAAAATTCCGTGTTCGATACTGCCATCTGTGTTTCGATTTTTTTGTTTGGGTGATTCATGGCTCCCCAGCCCTAATGTAATTATTATTTTAAACTAATTTCACCCCCATCTTTTAGATTGTTGATAAATTAACTAGGGATCAATAGTATTTAAATAGTTTTCTCATCCCATTCTGTGTGTAGATTTATCACCATATAAACTAGCATTCTTCTACTTACATTTTTTATTATGATAATCATAGAATATATTATTTAAACCTACATATATCCACCAAACCAACGTGTTATGATAGTAATAAATATTTTTTTATTATTAATCAGAAATCTTGTGTTACTCATCCTTTTAAATAAAATTACTTTGTATGTAGTGAGCGATATTTTTAATTTTCATATAATTGAAATTCTTGATGCGAAAATAAAGATCTAAACAACTTAAATCTTAGAGTGTTACTTTTCAAAAGTCGCTGATTTTCTAGACTTTATTATATACATATAATGTGTTTTGACCGTCATATTTGAATCAATTGATTATGTAATTTATATTTGACCCTAATCTTAGATCTACTTCAAAGATATCGTCATGCTAAAGACTTTGAAATGCTCAAATTATACTAGTCTATAAAATTATATATTGGACTCGTTATTCAAACAGTTCGACGCTTTGCTCTTGTAAGTAGAATTCGTAACATTGTGGATGGACACTGACCATTATCAGTTTTTAGAATTAGTACTAAATGTGAAGGATGTATGTTGGCTGGCCACTTAAGAATGTACACTAAGATCTGATTTCGCACAAAACAAACACTTGTCATTTTAACGTCTTCTTCTATAAACACCCTATAAATAGGCATTTCGTTCCATGAGAATGCACCAAAAAATATTTTATTTTCTTTCTTTGACCAACACTACTTTTACTTTGAGTTATTTAAAAGGCTCTTTATAAAAATTGAATAAAAACAGAAAAAAAAAAAAAACATGTGATATTTTGGATACCATTAGATAAAGTTACGTAAAGCTCACACTAGGTATATGTTTGTTATGGGTTACAAAGTTAAAGTGTTTTTGGTGGCAATGCATTAATTCCAAATATTACTAACTCTATCAATTTGTAGGGACAAAGACTTACAACTGGCTGCTCTTAATATATAGAGTGTCCAATTTCACTTCAATAAAATTCATTTCAATTTCCAAATCAAACACCATGGTTTCCGGCGACTGTACTTCGTTCGGCAGTGCTATTACTCCGATCAGATTGACCGTTACCCACTCCCGGAGTTACATCAAACAGCTGAACCATCACTTACCGGTTTTCTCAGAAATCTCCTCTTCATCGGAGCAAATCGCCGGCAGTGAAGATCTTTTAACTGAAATATTCCTCCGATTACCCCCAAAATCTCTACTTCGTTTCCAGTGCGTATCTAAACACTGGCTTTTTCTTATCTCTAGTGCCCATTTCCGTCGACTCCATACTCGTCGGAATGCTACCTCCTCTGCTTCCACCGTCGGCGTTTTTATTTGTGCGACACTCAGTCAACACAGTTATGATTTCTCGCTATTAATGTCATGAGACGGATATCCGTGAACAGGTGGTTGGATGTACGACCTCGTTTATTCCGATCGCGCGTGGTAGTAGTAGTTGGTGTGTATCAATTTTGTAAATGGGACTTTTATGCGTTGGTTTTAAATCGGATGATTCTAAGACGGATTTTTATATTTATAATCTCACTACCGGTCATCAGAGGTATATTCCCGATTGCCGGAAGACTAGGTTTAGTGGAGAAAGTATGAACTTAGCATTTCGAGACCCACCAAAGATCTCGACGATGTACTCATGTTTTTTGTCGTGTTAGGCGCTCTGTATGATAAAACGTACTCCAGTTTCATGTGATTTCATACTAGATCGGGATTTGCGAGGACAGGCACTCGTAATGAAGCACTGTAATAAAGTGGATTTATGCAGCTATGGTGGGGTTTTCTGGAAAGGATCTGTTCATTGGTTTAGCCAAACAAGCCCCTTTTTGTGCTTGCAAGTTGATAATTGCGTGTTTAAATCAATGCCTAGCACCGATATTCCTCAAGGACAGTGGTACAGAAATATAGAGTATTTCGGAGAATCATGCGGTCGTTTACATCTTATTGAGATTCATAAGCCACAAGTACAAGATATACAGTTGATTGTGTTTGGAATTGGAAGAGTGATCTATTCTTGTTGTGTTTGGAAAGTATAGACGTTGACATCTTGAATTTGGACCTCAATTTGTCATCCCGATTATGGGTGAATCAAGAGAGTTGTTATCCTCCTGAAGATTATAACTTTCCATATGCATTCAGTACCCTCTGTTTTCTAACAGATGAAGAAAACAGAGCAAGGGTATTGATATCACTTCCGGGGAAGATTGTTGTGTTTGATATACATAACGGCATGGTGAAAGAGTTAGCTGATATACAGCCTCATTCTTTCAGAAATTTCATTGGTGGTGCTCGGTATGATTGTTTTGATGCCTATAAACATGTTGAAACACTCGCTTTTGTTTGAGTTTCTTGTAATTTTTTTTTCTTTCTAGTGTTCAATAAAACGATTTACATCTTGCAATTCTTGTGTGCTCTGTTTTCTGATATACAATTAATGGAGTTTGAGTATGCTAAATGTCTCGCTCTTAAAAGCTCGGATAATTCTCTTTTCTTTGAGCTAATTTCATGATGCGTCAAATTAATTATTTGATTGTTGTGATAATTTACATTTTAATTTGAAATAATTAATTTATTAGATTTTTTTAAAATTTATAAAAAAATGTATCGCTCGCTGCATATAAAATAAAATAAAATTGCAAACAATTATTTTTCTAAAAAATAAATGATTGTATGATCAAAGATCTCATTTCCTTCTAGAACGAATTCTCATTTCACGTGAAAGTGAAACACGAAGACGTGTGACCATGGGGCCACCAATTATATCACATCTTGTTTCTCGTCCACTTTTGGGACACGATTCTGAAATCAATGGCCACAAAAATTATTCTAAAATATACTATTTCCGTGTCATTTTAAATCATATTTTTTGGATTTTCAAATTTAAACAAATTTTGTTTTGATAATAAATTTTTCACAAATGTGCTTTGTGAAATATTTGATTTGTGTTAATCTTTTATTCATAGAAAAGGCAAAATATTAGCAAATTGTAGTAGGTATGCCAAGTAGAAATCATTTTAAAATATTTCTAATACGTTAAAAAGACATTTTTAAGCCTTTTTTCCTATAAAAAAGTATTGTCCTATCAAGTTAGTTATCTGACTAACTAGTACCCTATCTAATCCTTATCCAATTATCTTGATTATTCATGAATTAATGGTTCTTCTGACTCCATTATTCAGCCGTTTGATTTAACGTGTGAAATTTAAGTTTTTATGGAAATACATAATTATTTCATTGAATCTATATTTTTTTAAGTAGATATTTTTAATTTACAGGAATTCTATCATCTCACGAAATAATTCAAATTCACAATAAATATATACGTGTGTAAGGTCGAATGTTTGTCCACAATTAATAGTATGTAATGTTCACGCATTAAGAAAGCTGCCGTGGCATAAACTTGACTTTTATATACCTCAAACCAATGAAAAACTTACATATGACATGTCTAAATCGCAAAGTTGTGATAAAGGACGATACATGTTTCTTCTTCGTGTGCCAAATCACATAAGGTGTTGAGCTCTTGGCTCAAACAAGCCAAGAGTCTGGTTCCTGTACTATAACCCTAAGAGTACATTTCTGTAACCTATATTCTCTGAGCATGTCAGTGTTTCTGTAGCATCCCACTTAAGCTTGACTTTTATAAGAACAAATGTCTATACTTAACACAGAAACATAAATACATGGTCAATTTTGCACTTAATTATATTTCAACAAGAACTTTAAAACCGTTTATGTTTCACATGTTGTTAAAGAAACAGAAAGTATCATAAGAAGTGTCTACGTCGTAAAATTTCAAAATGTGTAAATGTTCACTTATATGAACTTCAAATCTAGTCTCGATTCGTCGAAAATCAGCCAGTACAAAGCTTTAAAAAGAATCGATTTTAAACTAATTGCTGGTGAGAAAATTTTGAATCAAGAACTAAACTAAATAAATAGCACACACAAAAAACTTACCTTAAAATATATTCTACAAGGAAATTCGATAAAAAAAATCTTTTTGAATGTGATATAGTAAAGGCAATCGGGAATATGGGAAAAGAAACGGAAAGGTTTAAAATGAACATAATCTCTTCTTACAAAAATTTCATAGGTTAATAATGTGAGTGTGGGTCACGGGGTTTTTACCCGGATCCCGCTATTGAACACAACAGCTATATAGATAAAACAAATATTATTTTATTTTGGGAGGTGACCACACAACATATTATGAGCAGTGCGAACTATGTAAAAATTATATATTTAAAATTGGTGAAAATAATTGAATGAGCATAATAGAATTTCCTGCAAAAATTGTTAGGATGTCTACTTCAGCAATAAGGGTACACATATTAATAAACGTGTTATTATGTAGGTCCTCTAAAAATTACAACTGTATACAGTAAACAAACAAAAAATTATAATACGCCTCCTCATCTGAGTTTAATTTACTTGTTGATTTTTATTTTCGATATAATAATGTGAGCGTAAATATACGTCATTAGAGAACGTAATTAGTTTTACAATATAATTTTGAATATATTATATGTGAAATAAATAAATATTACACATCTGTTTTTTGTAAAAACAAAATATACTACAGTGACAGTATGGGAGATCTGTGCCATCAGTGATAGTAATTATTTTTCTTGTAGAAGTGCAGCCAAGTTTAAAAAAAGACCACTTCTGAATCGATCTTGAAATGAATTGGCACAAAGAGTATACTAATTAATTAAAATTGTCCTATTATATGCTTTTAATTTCAATCATTTCATCGAAAAATTGATCTTCTGACCCCACATTCATAGGAGTAACAAAAAAAAATTACGAATATACACAAAATAAAATATTTAACTTTCCTCATTTTAATTTATTGGTTCATTTGATTTGATACAAAAATTCATTAAAATAAATTTAATAAAAAGAATATAAATTATTCTTGTCAGTTATCACATCAGACGAAAAATTTTAAAATATGAGAAGCACACCTATTATCAGTTGTGTTAGGTTTTTTTTTTACTGCGAACTGTAAAAATTGAATCCGTGTATTACTATTTCATTCTCTTTTATTTTTATTACTTTTCTCATTCATTTTAAACTTTTTCTTTACTTTCTTTTTTTCTCCTTTTTCTTTACTTTCCCCTCCTCTATACGTTATATAAGAATTTTTTAGACTTGCCCAAAATGTCTAATATGTATATTTTATTTGTATAATATTATATATTTAAAGAAAAATTCAAGTGAAAATTTTGTATATTAATTTCATAAATTGAATATTTTATTAAAGTTATTGTGACAAGAAATTTTCAATGTAATATTTGAATGAAATTGAAGAAAGTGAAATTACAATTAAAAAAACATAAAATTTTGTATATTAATTTTTGTTTTTATGTAAATATCTTATAGAACGATATATAAGGAATATGAGAATTTAGATATTTTGTGAAATTATTTGTTTTTGTGTTTGTTTATAAAAAGATTATACATTGATTTTTATTGTAAATTTTCTCATCATATTATTCTACTAATTAATGGTTCATAAACCACTTTGTTCTCTTCATGTGTTTCTCGTTATAATAATCAAATTGTTTCCATTTATTCGTAATTTAAGTAATATTTTTATTTTGAATGTTAAGAGTGCATCTTCATGTTCAAAATAACTTATATTTATTAATTTATTATTTTTATTTTAAATCAAACATCATCAAGACATAGTATAATGCAGCTAATTTTTTAACTTTTTGTCAAAAATAAATCGTTGAAACGAATTTAATGTAGTAATGATTAAATTCTTAGATAATGCAAACGTTTTTTTTTTAGATCCTATATATAACTAGATCAATTTTTTTATATTATCATTTTTTTTTAAAAGTCGACGAAAACCAAATTGCAAAAAATAAAATAAAATTTATAATGATGAAACATCTGACTTAATTTATTTGACTTCATTTCAAATTTTTTTTTATAAAAACAAATTATTTAAGTTAATTGAAAAATAGTCCAAATTAAATCACGGCTAATCCTACCAAAATTATTAACAATTGCAAATTTGTAAGATAATATTAATTCAAAACAAACAAAAAAAAAAATTCAAAAAAAAAAAAAACAAGAAAATATGGAAGAGGAGAAAGAGAATAAAAAAAATGGAGTTCTTTCTTATTTTGGTAATAGGACCATACACTTAT
Organism: Solanum habrochaites; assembly: GCA_027704765.1. Taxonomy (NCBI): domain Eukaryota; kingdom Viridiplantae; phylum Streptophyta; class Magnoliopsida; order Solanales; family Solanaceae; genus Solanum; species Solanum habrochaites. Next base: position 63,111,422 of record JAKWJA010002491.1, read on the forward strand.
TAATTTTACCGTTTTAGTTTTTAAAAAATCATATACCACTTTAAAATTTTTGTTAATATTTTCACCCTTTTGATTGCGGACTCCAATAAGTTTGTAGCTGATTTCAATTCTTTTTAATGATGTATGAATTCTGTAATATATATATAGTGTTCTATGAAATTATTTGCGTTACATCATTTGGAAAAGCAAATCATTATTATGACAAGATATATATTTAATTTGTGATTTCATTTTACGAAACGTATGCATTATATTATCTATTTAAAGGATGGCATTTTCAACAACATCTTTTTCATATTTAATATACAAATCTAAAACCTCATATTAAAAATGGCATCATCAGTCACTACACATGCATATTGATTTATAAGAGTCCGAAACTCAAAGGGTAGAAAATATTAACAAAAATTTCAAAACGGTATATAAAATTTTATATAAACCAAAACGGTAAACGCTGCGAGCAGCGATTACTCAATGAAAAAGTAAAATCGCTGTTGACTGCAGCGATTTGCCAAAAAAAAAATTTTGTTAATTGACGCACGGCTATTCATAAACAATTATACAAATATGATAATCGGCGATCCCCATGCTTGACGTTGACATTAAATCTAATTTCTCAGTCAATCAAATGTCCAAAATTAATCTTATTTATTAGAATTTATCCGGAATATTGATCCCACCACCAAACCATTAAATATAATCTAAATCTTTGTGAAATCATGGCTCAGTTGAGTTATCGTTAATAACTTCAACACTTCGATAGAACTCAATCAATGTATATGTGACATCTACTACACCAGAAAAACAACTAGTATCGGGTAACCATCTGTTATTTTGAAAAATAATTTCTTGTTCTACCTATAATCCCTAAAGAATCAGCTCATTAAAAATTATAGGACTACCCCATCTACTACCATTCCGAATAAAATTGTCAATATTTGTAAAGTATGGTGCCCTCGACAGTCGCATGTGAAAGTATGAGTTTCCGGACGCCACCTTTCAATTAAACCAGAAATTAATCAGGAGTCTACGGCACACATCCAACATCAAGAATTCCTTTTACATCTTACAATTTTCCAAAATATGACAGGATGCGAGAATGAATGGATGGGTATTGAAATTGTTGCCAAAAATTTAATATCACCACGAAGCGTATATAAGCAAACATCTCTCTTCTTTTCATGCTACCATTCCAAATCCTCAGGAACGATGATGAACTTGAATTTTAAACATCATGCTCTACTGGACAGGATTGTACGATAAAGTTTGATGGATCCATATCGTATACACAAAAAAGTTAAAAAATCAAAATTAACATTAATATAAGTATCAAACGATTTTGAATATGATCAACAATATCAATAAAGTATAAAATTAATTAAATAAAATTAAAAGAAAAAATAAATTTAAAACTCCACTCGCTTATAAAGAAAATGCTTTTAAAACCTTGAGAAAATTTGAAGAATAACAAGAAGTTTAAGATTGGAAGATTGAAAGTAGATTGGATGGAAAGATGAAAGACTTGAACTACCAATTTATGAGTCAAAGTATGTAAAAATTGATTAGTACCTTGTTTCAAAACTTACAATAAAACAAAGGTTACTATTGTGATGTCATCACTTTAACTAGTGAAAATTTTTCTTCAAATATACAATAAAAACAAAAAATTTTACTATTGTCGCATGGTGATCTTTTCACATTTATATATATATATATATATATATATAATATATATATATATATATTATATATAATATAAAAAGAGATAATTTGTTTAAAAAAAATTAAATAATTTTTTGCTCATTAATTGTATTTAAAAAATTAATCATTTGAATTAAAAATATTATTTAAAGTTTAAAATGGAATAGAATATTTTTTTTAGAAAGAAAAATATATTTACTTATTTGTGAATTATTTAAAAAATAATGTTATTTTGCTTATATAATTATAAACATAAGTTAACATTTTTAAAAAAAATGTTTAATTATTAAAAAATTGTATCTCAGCGATTTAATGACAAAAATTTATTTTTTTTTTTTAAATTTTAAAGTTCGTGCCTGGCAGCGTGATTTATATCAAATTTTGTTTGTTTTTTTCTTTCTAAAATCGTGCAAGCGGCAGCCGATTTATATTGAAAAGAATTTTTTTTTTTTTTATATTAAACCGCTGCAATGGACAGGCGATATTTAAAAAAAAAAAATTTCTTCGTAAATCTGCGCTGCCAGAGCAGCGATATATACCTTATTTGTTTTAATAAAAAAAAAAATAAATTAAAAAATAATGTTAAATGTGCCCTGGCAGCGATTTGTAAGAAGAAACATTGGACATCAGCTGCTTGAGCAGCGATTCATTTTTTTATTAAAAAAAAAAAATTTTTTGGACAAAATCGCTGCCTCAGCAGCGATTTTACTTTTTCGATTGTTGACAGTAAAAGACGCGGCGTCGGCTAGCGATTTTACCGTTTGGTTTTATAAAATTGTAGATAACGTTTTAGAATATTTTTGTTAATATTTTCACCCTTTGGTGTCGGACTCTGATTTATAACCACATTCATGAAGATACACACGTGAAACGTGCAAAATTTAAATTATATATATTTTCTCTTAAGGTCAGATTAACATAAAGTGAAAGAAGATATTTTCAAACTATTATTCTTAAAACAAAATATAGAAAGAAAAAAAAAAGCAAAAAGCAACAGAAATAGGATAGATAATTAGCTTCATTAGCGTCATTATCGACGGCGTAATAAAAGAATATATACTTATTAAGATAGCACTTAAAACTCGATCTTATCGGTTTAAATGAGAAAATCAAGTCTAATCTCATCATTCTTAAATTTAATGATAATAATATATACTTATTTGATTACTCTTAACTTTGTACTTATATTATTAAATAAATAAAAAGCAAACATCATCGGAACACGTGAAAAGTTAATTATATGTAGACCATCTCCATCTTTGAATAAATAATGAAGAGTAAGCTATTGTGCACAAGGGATTAATTATAAAGTTCTAAGAAAAAATATTTTTGTATCGAACACTATACTGCTATGTCTGTCATATTTAAATCGTGCAAATATTATTTGTTCAGACAAGTTGTGCTTTTTGTATAACAAGACGTCAGTTTTTAATAATTGGTTCATAAAGTGTAGAATAATAATGCTAAATAGAGAGAGTTGATAATATTTATATAAATGATGCATGTATTAATTATACATAAATTATTGTTATGCATTATTTAGTTTTATGCATTAAAAATAACATGTATTATATAATAATATTATTTACAAAAATATCATTCACTATAATGATGAAAAAGATGTAAAGAAAAATTTGAAGAACAATTAGATTTTTAATTATACTAATGGGCACATTAAAACTATTGACAATATAAATAGCAAAAATTGACATATAAAAATAATATTCTAGGGATCTTGTTTAATTTGTTTGGTATATGCACGATAAATAAACGTTTATTGTTTTATTAGTTCGATTTTTCAATTAACAAATTATGAAGGATTAACAACAAATAAACCATTATTATATTAACAAATTGAATTATGATTCATTATTTCAATTTAATTAATACATCCATTTTGATCAAAAACAAATAATACTTTTTATTATTTTTATTAATTTAAGTCTTTTAATTCGCTTACATATTATTCAACCGTCCATTTGACACCTCTGGAGTTTGGGCTTTCATGAGACTCGTACAAGTCGGGTCATTCTGCTCTTAACCGAACAGATCACTTTTGCCATTGGATTAATGGGCCACTCAGTTCTTTTAGGCCCGTTGGCAAATATCTTTCGAAAACTTTGTTTTAGAATGAAAATAAAATAAGTATTGGAATGAATACGAAATACAAGATTCTGAAGAAAAAAAAAGAAAGATGCAATGAAAATACTGATATCAAATCTGATTCTTTAAATATAAAAATCATGAATATCATTGAAATGAATGCAAACTAATAAAAAAAATTACAAGTTTTATCATACAAAATACAACATAAAACTATAACGAATACAAATAATATGCATATTAGAATGAATACGAATTAAAAAAAATGTTAGAAAATTCTGGGAAAAAAAGAACAAAAATACATTGTGAGAAAGGCATACATTTGAGTTTTTCTTCTGAAAATGTAACCGATGAGAAGATTGAATGATATTTACTTTTTCTTTTTTGAAATATTCTCTCTCTTGATTTTCTTTCTTTTGTTGTTAAATCATTGTATTTTTTCAAATCAGATAAATTAAAAAAAAAAACCATAACTTAGATATATAACAAACTAAAATATTGACACTTTTAATAAATATTAAAAATGTGGCTAAGAGATCTTATTAAATGCTAAAATATTGATATTTTGAAAACTTTCCTTTTGAGAAGAATTGGATCTAAATCAAGTTCATAATAGTCACATTTACTTTTGATCAGCAAATATCCAAAATTTAAAAATGAAGTTCATAATAATCACATTTACTTTTGATGAGCAAATGTCCAAAATTTAAATTAAGTTTTGTTTATCATTTGACAGAGAGTTTTGAAACAACCGTAAAACTGAATACATAAGTTGTGGTATAGTTGTGATATTGCTCTATTCTTAATCAAAGTTCTCGAATTTAATTTTTGAATATGTTAGGAATATCACCTCAAATGGATTCTTTTGTGCACGTTTCGAATTTAATCGGAACTCTAACACAGACATCAAAGACTAGGTGGGAAATTCAAAAAAGGAAAAAAGATCTAATTATTAAGTAGGCGGGCTTCCATTTGATTTGAGAGTAGTAAAAGTTTAGTTGATGACCCATTAGGTATTTTGAAAGTTGTTTTCACCCAAAAATCTTTTCTTTTTCTATAGCATGTGATAGGGTCCATTTGTTATGTCTAAATAAAAAATATGTGTTTTTAAGTGGTTAAAATTGCAACTACACTTTATATTCAAAGTTGAGATTTTTACACTGTACACAACAATCCATAATAAAGACAATTTATTAGTCTTTATTTGTTATTTTATAATGTACCAATCATATCAATTAGACAATCAATAGAAATTATATTAATTTTATTATATTGGAGATCGATAGCCATAAACAATTATGGCTAGGCTGATTGAAAACATTTTTTTAATTCCACTAGTCAAAACTTTAAGATTTTTAAAATTTTACTTCTTTAGTTGTGAACAATTATCAAGAGTATGGAAAGAACATTATAATATATGGAATATTTGTTGTTGAATTGATTCTGAATTTTGGACAAAATGACAAATACTAGTTAGTTAAGAAAAAATGTATTTAGAGTAATTATTATAATTAATTGAGCAAGCAAAGCTTTGATTTGAACATTTGGCTTATATTATTTTATTTATTAAAAGACAAATAGAGAATAATCAAACTACAATATTGTTAATTACTTCAAGGAAGAACCATTTGTAAATGGTGGGACTAAAATATGTCTTGCTTTGGCATTTATCTATGTCTCTACAATTTTTATTCATTTAAACTTTTAATTTAAGATAGGAACTAGTCAATTTCGATTTAAATTTTTAAAAAATGAAATATAGGTTTTTTATTATCAACTTTTGTTGAGCAGAATGACCTAAGATACAAGTGGGTAATATTATTTTGGTCATGGACTTACCTGCTCAGATAATTTTCCAATTGATAAAACAATAAAAAAACATCCAATTCTAGACGAATAAAAATAATTTATTTAAATACAGACCATGTTATAAATCTATTATTATTATTATTATTATTATAGGAGCAAATAAATAGTCATTAATATGGATATATTGAAGTAAAACCTAAAAATGACAACATAACATTACAAAGTTTGAAATTGAGTAGGCCAAGTAGCCGTTATCTGTACGACGAACAATCAATAGAATAAGGACCCATTAGGCCAAACTTATGAAATTTGAAAAAAAAAAGTTCTTATTGTCAAAGCGAAAAATAATATTTTAAAATTAAAATTATGTTTGATCAAGAATATAATTTGAAGTAATTTTTTTTATCAACGTGAGTGATTTTAAAAATAAAAAATAAAAAATACTCGTACAAAAAAAAAAATATTATCATGAATATAATTTGAAGTTATTTCCTTAATTATTATGAGTGAAAAATAAATATTTTATGAAATTGAAAATCTAGATTTTTCCAATATTTTAAAATCAAACGTAATGTCAAAATTTAAATCACTACTTGGGTGAAATATATTATATTGATACATATACGTCTTGAGTTTTATAGGTCAACAAATTTTAATAATGACTTTGTTAGTGTACTTGAGCATAGTTCATTTTTCTACATAGAGTGAGTGGACCACTACAAACAATCACCAAATGTGAGGACGCCAAGAACAGAAAATGACGACGGTGAGGAAAGATACAGACTTGAAAAACACAACCAACCTCCTCCAGTTAAAGTATTACAAGTCATTTATAAACCTTCTCCTGACGCCACCCAAATAAACATTGGTTTATGACTAGGAGTTGCATTAGTAAAGTAGATTCTTAAAACAGAAACAAATCATACGTATAAAATAGAGTTTTTATAGTTTGTGTTCAATGAACTAAAAGAAAATTAATAAGATCTCATACTTAAATCCATTAGCTATAACATATTCGTATAAGTATATTCTAGAGAACAAAATTATTCAAAATAGTTATGGAGCTTTGCGTTGGTAAAAAATTATATTTTTTTAGTTGTAATTTATGTGACACTTTTGATTTAATCTATTTTAAGAAAATAATATCCTTTATATTAAAATTAAGGATGATGCCAAATGGCCAAAAGATTTGATCAAAAATTTTAAAAGTCTATAAAAAAAATTTAATTTTAAAATATTTTTTTTTCCATTTTTAAATAAAAAATATTCAAAAAGATAAAATAAATAATGTGCAATATATTATTTTACCATTTAATCTACATTGTATTTTGATCCATAATAAAAATTGAAATTTACCTGGAACCGCACTTGAAATGGAGTGTTTATATATGCATAGACAACTGTCGTTTTAAAACAAACCAAAATGCCGAATCGAACAAGTCCACCACCCTGCTTCTCTTCTCACACGTCTTTGCAGTTTGCACTATGTTTTTTTATTATAAAAATTAATGTATTATTACTATAATATATAAACTATATTTTATAATCCAAGAAAGAAGACAAGGTATATGATTACCCGTTCAGCTTCCTTCCCTAAAAACCACCTTCTTGTACAACTGGATATTTGTTTGGTGGAGATAACCACACAAAAACTCAAAACCCCAACAAGAATTCTCTAAAGTTGAAAACTTGCTACTCCCACAAAAATTAAGACAGTCATGTCCTACACAAAAGTTAACTCAATTCCTCTAACTGTTGCATTTTCCTTGCTCTTAGTATCTGCACTCTCACTTTCAAATGCTCTGGTTGATGGTAAGCCATTGTATTTTTTCCTTAAAGTTGTAATTTTTTTGCTAAATTGGTCTCTAATTATCTAGGATTGTTTTTGTTTTTACCTTAAAAGATGTAATCTTTTACTAAATGGGGTGTTGATTACCTAGGATTGTTCTTGTTTTTTTGCCTTAAAGTTGTAATCCTTTGCTTAATGGGGTGCTGATTACCTAGGATTGTTCTTGTTTTTTTGCCTTAAAGTTGTAATCTTTTGCTTAATGGGGTTGCATCTTTTACTAAATAGGGTGTTAATATCTAGGATTAGTTTTGTATGGCCCTAAAAGTTGTAATGTTTTACTAAATGGGGTTGCTAATTGCCGAGGATTATTTTTGTTTTCCCCCCTGAAGTTGTCATCTTCTTTGCTAAATTAGAGTTGCTAATTAGCTAGGGTTCTCTGATTTTTCATAAGTGTAATTTGTACTGAATTGGGTCGCTATGTACCTTAAATGTAATCTTGTTTGCCTTGAGTTGTTATCTTTTACTAAAATAGAGGCTTAATTACCTAAGATCATTCTGTTTTTCTTCTTAAAGTTGTGATTTTTTACTAAATGGGTTTGCTAATTACCTTGGGTTATTCTGGATTTCGTGTTTAACTTGTCATCTTTTCCTAAATGGGGTGCTAATTACCTAGGATTATTCTTGTTTTCCCCACTTTTTCTTGTGAGTAGATGTTGTGAGTGAGCCAACACATGGCGTGGTTACATCAGTAAGTAAAAGGTTTCTGGCTGAGAACAATGCTACTGGTAACTCATCTCTGGTACTGGCTGCTGAAAGAACCCATAGAAGAGATCCACTTGAGGATCGGAGTTACTATTCTGGTGGATGGAACATCAGTAACGATCATTATTGGGCTGTAAGATTTCTTTTCAGCCCTTAATCTCATTTATTCGTTCTGTTGAGAATTTGGTTATTATTTAAATCTTCACATTTGATTGTTCTTATGGTTCTTTTTAGCATTGTTTTGGGTGTTTCAGTGATTGTTCATATGTGTTGGCAATTGGGAAATGTGATTATGCATCTCCATATGGGGAAGAGTTCTAATTCTGATAAGAAATGAATGAGCGAGAGAGAGAATATGACCCCAACAATTCCTGTAATTATAACATTTTTATACCTTATGCTGTTTTACTCTTAAATTCTTTAGAGACTGGCATATTCTGGATTCTTGACTTAACAAATTACAATCACAGCTGGATTTTATTGGTGTCTTATTTTACTTTTCACTCTTAGAAATGGATTTCACTTAGAGATGAATTTCTCATTCTAAGGCCATTACGGTTTCACTGTCTTAGATTTGTTCCCAGGCTCAATTTGCTTGTTAACTTCATTCAAACAAAATTGGTAGAATTTCTCAGGATGGTCTCTGATGTGTGTTCTGGTTGTCATCATTGATGCCAATATGCCATGTTTTCAGTCTATCTCTTCAATATTTTTTGCTTATAGACTTGACGACCTAGTGACTATCTGATAAAAACTTTTCTTGATACAGTCAGTTGCTTATACTGGTGCCCCTCTTTTCGTCATTGCTCTATTCTGGTTTTTTGCATGTGGCATTTCCTTGTTCCTAGTTTGTATCTGTTGTTGTTGCTGCCGGAGAGGACGTTATGGTTATTCTCGAACTGCTTATGCATTTTCGCTTATTTTTCTCTCCGCGTTCACCATTGCTGCAATGTAATCATTCTCTCTCTCTCTCCATCATCTCTTTTTCATTACAAATCGATTCATTGTATGGATTTATCACTAATGTCTGCATTGGTATATCAGAATTGGTTCTATCTTTCTGTATACTGGACAAGGAAAATTTCATGACGGTACAAAAGATACATTGGATTATGTTGTGCAACAAGCAGGATCAACGGTTGACAATTTAAGGAATGTGTCAAAAATTCTGGCTGTTGCCAAGCATACTGGAATTAGTCAAATTTTTCTACCTCAAAATGTTCAAAACAACATTGACAAGGTTGACACCAAGATCAGCTCGGCTGCTGAAACTCTTGAAACGGAAACTAAGAAGAACAAGAAGGATATTATGGTTGTCTTAGACTTAGTGTAAGCACTTCTTGGTTAATCTCTGTGAACTACAGTGAACTTGTGATGTTTAACCAATTGCCATGCTGTGGTATGCATTGCAGGAGGCGAATTCTCATTATTGTTGCTGCTGTAATGCTTGGTTTGGCTGCTCTTGGTTTCTGTACGTTCTATGCTCTTTCAAAGTTAATACTCTGTTGTACATATTGACTGACAATTATCTTATTGACAATTTGCTGCAGTGTTATCTATACTTGGTCTGCAGTTTATTGTATACATGTAAGTGTTATTACTAGAACAAATACTTCTCTGATAACAAGGAACTGATTATATACTTTTTGAAGTCTAAAGCACTTCTGTTATTTTGCAGTCTAGTAATTATAGGGTGGATCCTTGTTGCAGTCACATTTATCTTATGTGGTGCATTTCTTGTTCTTCACAAGTAAGTTATATCCAGTTGTACTGTTATCTGTCCTACCATGCTTCTACATCTCTTATGTTAGAACGCATCCATGTCAACCTTCCAGAACAAAACAAAAAGATAGAGAAGACTAATAAAACGAGGAAAATTTATACCCCTTTCCCACATCAAATCAATACAGCTGTTATGCTGCCTGTACTAGATATTATGTAGTAATGTCTTCAACTTATATGGAACTTTTAAGTGTTGCTTGGACTCTCCAAAAAGGCATACCTTTTAGGATAATCTGACATACGCCTGACAATATTTATCAAGTGTCCGAGCAACATAGACAAGAATACATCTTTTCTGTTGGAACATTTTCCACCACAACAATGCATTCTTACTTGTGCTCTTGAAAGGTTCATAATTCTTCCAAGTACAAACTTTATTTTTAGTACTGTTAGCTTCTATTTTTGTTTGTGACTTTGTTCAGTTATATACTTCCAAAATTTCTAACGATAGTTTTGTCTATCTCAAGTGCAACGGGAGACACATGTGTGGCCATGGATGATTGGGTAAAAAACCCATCGGCTCATACAGCCCTTGATAAGATAATTCCTTGTGTGGACACTGCTACTGCCCAAGAAACATTGTCTCAGAGCAAAGAGGTCACTTACCAATTGGTTGGAGTCACTAACACTATCATCACCAATGTTTCAAACATCAATCTGCCTCCCGGTGTTTCTTACAACCAATCTGGTCCACTGGTCCCTAATCTCTGCAATCCGTTTAATTCAGATAAGACAGACCGAAAATGTGCAAGTGGTGAAGTGGAACTTAGCAATGCCACACAGGTATGTGAACTTTTTTCACTCTAAGAAAAATAAACAGTGAAGATAGAACTCTAGGGAGAACACCATGTCCATGTTTCGAAAATCTAATATCACAGTTCGCATTGAGGAAACAACGCAACGTGTTTTGAGATATTTGATACAAACTGGCAAACTGTATTCAGTAACTTCCATTGTATTAATGCAGGTTTGGAAGAATTACGTCTGTGAGGTTTCAGCGAGTAATGTGTGCTCCACTGTGGGCCGTCTAACCCCTTCTATGTACGACCAAATGACTGCTGTAGTCAACGTTAGCAACGGCCTGTATCATTCTGGGCCTTTCCTTAAGGAACTACTCGACTGTACTTTCCTTCGAGATACCTTCACTGTCATTCATGACGAACATTGTCCTGATTTGAGTCGATACAGCAAGTGGATCTACATCGGTTTAGCTCTGGTCTCAGTATCAGTAATGCTCTCACTCGTTTGTTGGGTACTATACTCAAGAGAGAGACGTCACCGTAAGTATACCAAACTTGTTGATGCTACATCTGGTCAAGAATCTTTAGCAGGGAAAAGCCATGGTTGAGTTTTCAAATAATTTTGGACCTCGTAGTTATCGATAAAACGTTCATATATTTTCTTAGGTATATGCTTTCTAATATTAACGTTTGTTTATTACAATACAAGTTGATTAGGGACTTGTAGGGATTGTTAGATGTTGTTCATACACTATTCAATCTAGGATTGTTGTGTATACAGGACATGTATATCAAATTTTCTGTTTTTATAATGTCCCTCGCGTTTATATCGAATTGAATTTCAGACTAAAAATAATGTCACATAAATTGTGAAAAAAAAGAAGAATATATATTAGGATCTATGCTTTGAATTTAGCTAGGTGGGAAGAAGCTAATTAAGTAAATGGTATAGATCAATAATTGCCTATAATTATTATTATCATTTTTTATTAGGAGCATTATAATGTGGTGCCATAATTTAAGCATTTGCTTTAAAGCATTTTGTATAGGGAAAATTGTTAGTTGGTGCCTATTACTATTAGAATAATAATTTACATTGCCACTCTTCATGTTTAAGTGTAGCTCATGCCTAATTTTTACATAATTAGGGACCTACTAAGTTGAAATTGAAAGAATATTATTATTAATACTTTATTAGTACAAGATATTTGGTAGCACTCATTTCAAATTGGATCGTGAAGAGGACGTCAAAATATCTTCTTCTTTTTTATTTTTTTACTTTATTAGGTTGAATAGTTTAATTAAATGACATAATTTTAATATATCCCATTATTATTGCCTAATTCGCTTTTAGCCTTTTCCGTTTCTTTTCTATAATAACGTGGTCCTAATTAAAACTCATATGAGAAAAGTGTTAATTAAGTTATTCTATCATGTTAATTTTATTTGAAACATGTAATCACGGTATGTATCTATATTGAGTTCATCTGAACTCAATATTTTTGACGTAAAAGATATATTTATGTATAAAAAAATATTTAAAATTAAATATGAGTTTATAACTTTTAAAATATAACGAATTCAATGTCAAAATTGAACTCGTAAAATATAATTTATGAATCAGCCTCATAATAAATATATATGATGCGGTAAAATAATATTTTTTAAAATGCATCTTTTATGCTACTAAATAGTTTTTGTACGTTTTAATTTAGCTGAACCTTTTTTTACTATGTATAGAATTTGGGGGGAAAATAATTAAAATGGGTGCTCATAAACATATCATAATATTTATGTGACTATAAAATGTTTAAAACTCATATGTAATTTTAAACATGTAATAATAAATTTTGTAATTATAAAAGTATGTCGATAAAGAAATTTTTTAATTAAGCTAATTTCAAATTTTAAATCCATTTCATTGGATTTTTCATCAAAATTGTCCTTTGTTTTGAGGTGTACTAGTTACCTTAACAAATAAGATACCAAATTAAACAATTAGTACGTTGTAATAAGGTGATTAGGACTTCATAACTACTTAGCACACGAAAAGCTAAAACAGCATGTGATTTTCTCGAGTATATTACGTAATATATCTATAACTTTAAAATTATTTACAATATGAGGCTATAGTTTTTCAAAATTTTACTATTTGATTTTGTAATTATATAAATTTATAATTTATATTATTTGATTTAACGATAATACGCAATTTCTTTATTAATTATAGTGTTACTAATAAAATACTTTGAATGATTTTGGACTTTACTTATGCATGGCATAAAAAATAACAAATTAAAAATGTCCAATTCTAGCTAGTATGGTGTCCCCTACACTTAAAGCCTAAATTAAAGATAAAAATTGAATGTAAGTTGCAGTTGTAGTGCTTAAAATCAAACCCCACAATCATTATAAAAAATATTAATTGGATAAGCCTATATATATATTTAAAAAATAAGCACTTTATATTGTACCCCACAAAAAAAAAAAAAAAGAGCCAGTATTCAGGATAATTTAGGAAAAGATTTTGGAAGTTTTTATCCAAAGTTAAAAGAGAAAAAAAGAAGGCATCAACTGACAGCAACTTCTTATCCAATAATTCATTGGTAGCCACCTAAAGTCGACACCTCAAGTAGGTCTTATTTATTTTAAAGAGCTTAACTAGGGAAATATTGGATCATATTGATACTTTTTGACAATCAACCAAATATATAGAATGTGTGTATTACACTCGCTAATAATGTGTCAAAGTAGCGAATTAAATAATGACATGTGACATATATATTAAAATAATATTGTGAATAAAAACCCATTTTAGAACTATTTAATTAATTATTTACTTTTAAAATTACCTTTCAATAAAGAGAAAGGAAAAGAATAAAATCTACACCATCTTTATTTTTCTCCTCCACCATTTCCACATCTCCTCCTCCTAATAACCACTATTATTATGATGTCTTCTTCTTCAAGTTTGAAGATTATCACAATATTCATCTTTTTCTTTTTATCTATATAATTAATTTGAATCATAAGCAAATACTCATAATCTAAAAACTATCATATTATTACCATCTTCTCTATCCTTCAAATTCATCTTCTTTTTTATTTTTCTTCAAACACCATTGAAATTGCTCGTTTTGAAAGTTTCAAAGTACTCTAAAAAAAATTATGCATGATAAAATCAAAATTATTTATGAATTTACTTTAAATAGGTTCATCAAAATAGAAAAAGGTAAAAACTTTGAAAAGTCGAAAAAATTGTATTTCAAAATTGAATTTGAAAAAAAATTAACTCAAAAAAAGAGAGAGATGTGACAATAGATTAACAAACATTTGAATGTGATCGGTAAACTTCCGGCAATGAAACTGAAAATATGAAAAAAATTAAACGAAAAAAATTTGCATATCATGCAAGGAAGTATATGCTCTTTCGAAAATTTGTTTTATTTCTTCATAAATTATGTTTTGTTTGAATAATATATTAATTTAATTTTCCACATCAAGAAATGACAAAGAGAGGAGAAAGTTGAATATACACTGGTGACAAGGTGATAGTATATGGTGGAGGAAGCGTGGGAAGGAGAGAGAAGGCCGAAAAAGAAATAAGAAAATTTAAAAATCATAAAATTATCTTCTTCGCGCTAAAAGTAAGTGTAACACACATGATATGTCAACTCAGCAAAAAGTGTCAAAATGACATAATATGATCCTAGTTAAAGTGTCTAAAATGAAAATCGTCTAGTTGAGGTGCCTATGTGAAATTTGGTGCCAATCATAGGGGGTCACCGATGAATTTAACCAATATTTAACTATATTATGCAAATCACCATACTAGTTTTGAGTTTTAATTCTACACGTCAAGATTGCATTCTTTTTTAAAAATTTGTATTAATCAAAATACAAATTTGATAGTAGGGTGTATTTTGGAGTTCAAAATATGAGCAAGTAAACTTATGAAGAAATTAAATGGAATTTAATAATTATTATATATATACATTAAAAAATATTAAATAAATAAAATTATATTTTATTTATAAAAGCAGTATTATTGTACAAAAGGAGTATATGATTAAATTATTAAAGACAACTACTCATAATAGGTAGAGTTGATGATCTAGTTTTTTAGAGCAAGCAATTATATAGATTAAATTACAAGATAGTCTATACAAGAAAAATCCATCTTACAATTATTTCTTGAATGTCGTCATATAATGCGAAAATGACAACACAAATGCATTTGAAAAATTCAAAGCAATATTAGAAAGAGTGTTTTTATTCTATCGCGTAATTATTATTATTTTTCTTTTACTAATTAATTAATTAAAATATTTGTAAAATTATGCGTTATGTATCAATAGAGTGTCAAAAATGAGTTCAACTATGAGTAATTTTTTTTTTTTATTCAGAATTTTAAGGTTTGAGCAGATAACTTTGAGTTGGATTCAATCTCGACCCACTCAAATAATCTTAACCTGTTTTAAGACAATTCTCAATTGAGTTTAATTTAATCTTTGATTTCAATCTGTTTTAAAATTACTTATTTGTATTGATGTAATGTATGTTCTTATATTGAATATATGATTTACTATCTATTTTATATCTTTTAGTATTTATCAATCAATTTGTAACATTTTAAAAAAAAAATCTTGAGCAGAAATTCAATTTGTGGGTATAAAACTTGAATAACTATATATTAAAATTATTGAAATTAGTGCCCGTTTGAATTGACTTATTTTAGGTGCTTTTAAGCCAAAATAATTTTTAATCAGCTTTAAGTGTTTGAGTAAAGTAAAAAAATACTTATAAACACTTATTTTAAAGCCAAAATAAGCCAAAATAACAAAAATAAGTCAAAGATCATAAGTTAAAATTTTTAACTTATGACTTTTGATTTATAAGTCATAAGCTAAACTTCAATCGAGATAGATCCTAAGTGGATTAAATTAAACGAATTGAGCTGATCAAGATCAACCCGTTTATAAGCCCATTCGAGGCTGAAACTAACTAGGCCGTATGATGCTTCCGAAAAAAATCACCTAATAAGATTTTTGACGTTTGCTTTTGATCGTCTACTTAATATTATATATGAAATAGTTTTTCAAAAATACAAATTGGAATAACAATATTTGCTTGTTAGTTTTTGATAGTTATAAAAATCTGGAACATAAATTCCTTTTAATTGCTTGTTATTTTTAATAATCATTTTGGTTTGACTTTTTCCAAGTGAATTCCAATTCAAAATGAACCTAGTTTACTTTCAATTTTATAACAATTGTCAAACAATTTTTAGAAACTCTCACCATTTAAATGAGCTTGAGAGATGTTGACATACACTTTATTTAGGAAAAAAAAAAATTGGCCAAAATTTGGTGTGAAGGTTACTATATTTTAATTTTTTTTTATTCTTTCATTCTTAATATTTTTAAATTGAAAATGAAAAAATTAAATTATTTTAATATAAAAAAATATCATAAAATTTTTAAATTTTTTTAGCAAATTGTGACTAATTTTTTTTAATTATTTAGCTTTGTTTTTATTTTAAATTACAAAAAAAAATCAACAATTCACGTAATATGAATTCAAAAGTATTAAGTAGGCGTTTGGCCATATGATACCATATCGAAATCAGCTTTGGACATGTAATTTTACGTTGATGTCCCATCTCATATTTCTATAATCATGAGAATGAGTGATTCCATATTCTCCAAATCATGATTGAAAATCATATGAGAATATCAGATCTTGATTCCAAAATATTTTGTAATCAAAAACGATCATGAGTTTATATTCTGTTAAAACAAACTCCGATGTTATATTATAACCATTTATTTAACATTGTAAATAAAATTTATAATCACATTATTACTTGGTTTTTTAAAATTATTATTCTCACCGACATTAATATCTCCTAACATTAGTCACTTTTTTAACTCACAACCAAAACTGACTGTTAAATGATGGAAATATTTATGTATCTATTAAACATGAAAAATATAGTTGGGAGATATGACCAACAAATGGCTCAAAGTAACAATGTTGGTTCATCTTCTCGGACACATGATCGAAAAAATACAAGATCAACTTGAGAAAATTGTTCGTACTACGTGGGATGATTATATTAAAAATCAGTATACTACAATTTATGTTCAATTTTCTTAATTAAATTAAAGCTAGATGAAACAATTATTTAAGTGGAGAACAAGTAACTGTGTAATAATTTATTATGCGATTTTATAATTTTTTATTTGATAAGATTGAATAAATAATTGAGATTATTTTAATATTTTTACTAACTTATGAGATTATTATGTTTATATAAAAATATATAATATAAAAATTTCATATCACATGTCCAAATAAAATTTTAATTTTATCTTATAATTTCATATCATAATTTTATATAATAATACCATATCAAAACGAAAACGAGAAGCACGAAAAGAGAGTTAAATCATAAAAAGCTACACGGGAAGTTGCGTTTAATGAAAGCCACGAAAACAATTTCATACTTCGTGACTTGGGCACGCAAGTCAATGAAGCCATAGAGCACGTAACATTTGTAATGTAGGCCGGCATTCTTTTTTATTTAATCTGAAAATTTTCATTTAATAATCATAAAAATTAATTATTTTTAACTTTTATTTGAACATGAAAAAACAAAATCAAGACGATTCACGTCTAAATTAAATTATTTTAAAAAATATTTAAAAAATAATGTAACCGTTTGTTCAACGGTACCGCTCTTCAACCACCATAGATTCTTTATAATCATTTGGTGCCTAAACACATCATATTCCACTTTTATATTTGATCAACTTTTTCAATCCGATGTATCACGCAATCTCTTATTGTGGGAAACAAAAAACGTCTCAATCTCTTCGTTATAAATCCAATTGTTTACAATTATAATTTAGAAAATCAAAACTTGTTTAGTTCTAGTTTTTTTTGGGTAACTAGTAGTGCTTGACTTAATAAAGAAAAATCAATTAACTTCTTACTTAGATTTTTTTTTTTGGTTGAAAACCTTGATTTTAAAACGTAACATCCTTTTGGGCTCGTGAAACACATCTGATATGGACCTCATAGTTTGTGAATGACAATATGTAGTTTAAAACAAAATAAAATGAACAAGATGTGTTCTTTATGCTACAACCAAAAGCCGCCCCAACCGAAGCTAAATAAAACACCAACCCACCTACCTCTCCCTGATCCTCCTCCTCCCGGTAGTCGTGCCTTAGTCCCTTTTATTTATGTCATTCAATTTTGAGTGTATACATATTAGTAGATATTTAATTTTTCATAAAGTTAAATACAAAATATACATATTTTATATAACATAATATATATAAGACACTATATAAAATACGTATCTACTTACACAATTATATTATATACATCCGTATTTGGTGAAAACATTTGTGTATCATTTAGGAAGAATAATTGATCGTATCCATTATAGCCATGTTATTCAGTTTACACGTATAATCAAAGATCTTTTGGCAATAGCAATTATACATATTTTTTCAAGTTATAAAATTTAATATGTTAATTACGATTCAAGTTTTAA
Organism: Solanum habrochaites; assembly: GCA_027704765.1. Classification (NCBI taxonomy): domain Eukaryota; kingdom Viridiplantae; phylum Streptophyta; class Magnoliopsida; order Solanales; family Solanaceae; genus Solanum; species Solanum habrochaites. The sequence goes on from JAKWJA010002491.1 coordinate 63,129,675, forward strand.
TAATGTTTCTAATTCCTTTTTAGTTTTTTTTTTTTTGGTAACATTTTAATTTTAACTTTCACGTAACATGTTTAAGACCATAAGATTGAAGAGCGTTTTGATACATTTGACATAACTTTAATTTAAAATTAAAAAATCTTATTTTTTTTTTTAAAATTTCGTTCCAACTCAAATTAGGCCATCGTTTTAAAATGGAAAGTGTACAATTTAAAATTAAATAACGGACACCTGGATAGCATTTGCTCTTTTCTATTCCCAAGAAACCCCTCAATCTCATGGGTTTAAAGGGGTGTAAATAGGTGCCCGACATAAGGGACAAAATCGTCAGTCCAGAAGTCAAGACACAATAGTTGGATTATTCTTGTAGTTCCCTCCATTGATTTGGGGACAGCAACAAAGGCATAGGGGTACGTGTCAATCACTCTTTAAATCTTACAGACAAATGACCACAGATTCGGCGCCCAACTTCTTTTTCCATTCCCACCTTCATTTATTACAAAGTGAACCACACGATGAACAACTAATAGGCGCGTCATCATCACTGCTCCTTTTTTCGCGTGAGCGTTGCCATCGAAGAAGCCCATAGCCCATAGCTTTTTGGGTGATTTACCGTTGGACCCATTGGAAAACCCTAGCCCCCAAACACACCCCCAACATATTCACCCTGTGCTGGTGTTTACCTTACTACCCCTCGAATTTCATTAAATTACCATCTTGCCATCGATTTCATTTTCCTATATAATCGTCGCCTTCGTTGTTGTTAGGTTTGCCGAAATAGAGAGCAAAACGGCACTTCCAAGGTATTTCTTCTAAATTCAGAATATTAATTTTTTTTTTCATTTCTCATTTCTTTAACTACAATGGAGGCTTCGTCTTCTAGAAGCAAAACTCATGGTTCAAGTTTTCATCACCATTTTCAACGATCCACTTCACCTTCGGGTCGGTTCTGCTCATACTCAATGTCTTCAACTTCACCTAGTTTTTCCAGTTTCTCCAACAGGGATTCCGATTCCGATTTCATGACCCGATCCACATCTCCAACCCGGGTGAATCTTCGCCGATCCGTTTCCCCATCGCCAAATGTAAGGTTTTCCACCTCTGCCGGGCGTTCGATTTCAGTTTACCCTCATCAACAAAAGCAAACCAGCAGGCCCTTGCCGTCTAATCAGAAGAAAACATGCATGTGCTCACCTACAACGCATCCAGGTTCATTCCGTTGCAGTCTTCACAAAAACATGAGCCAAAATCGGAGTCATTCAAATTCCTCATATCGATCTAGTTATCACCTGAACATGCGGAGATCGGCGATGACAAACTCACTCGTACGGATTGCGAACGTGAGGTTGAAACTGGTTGAAAAGAGCGATAGCCCGCTTTGAATCCGTCCTTCTTTCATCAGACAGGAGAAAGAGGACGATTTCACGCGACCTAGCCGGCTCTCCGTCATGTCCAAGGCCGAAAATTAATGAGGGTTTTGTGAAATCGTTTTGATTGTACAGTTCCTGATTTAGCATCAACTCACTGAGTTACTCAAGGGGATGGACTCAGGAAAAGGCCTTATGCCCTTTTTTGTAGTTTTCAGGCGAAAACTCCCAAACCCCAAAAATTTTGTACTTTTTTTCTTTTTAAATGTTTTTTTTAGAGTCAGGAGCATGTCATATACTACATCTTTTCAATATATCACAATATAATCTAAAGATCTATAATCAACTGAACGTACGTCAAAATTAATCTCAGTTTTTCTTCCTTGTTTGTTCAAATTGTGATTTATTTTTCTACATACTCAATTAGAACGTACATCTGCGTAGATTTGGTGCCATTAATCTACTTCTTTTGGGTAGTTGATTGTTAGTTCATTTTTTTTTTGTCTGCCAAGCACAACAACTATTGATGCTAACACATTGTGTACTTGTTGGCGTTCTTTTACAGGTTTCATTTGGCTTGCGGATCATGACAGTGACCTCTTTGGCGAATTCATCTATGTCTCAAAGCAAAAGTACAAAAAAATTTGAATTTTTAAACACTAAACATTGCAATCTATAATAAGCCCCAAAAATGGAGACCCTACGAAGATGATGAAAAAGTGTAGATGACTTGCCAGAATGGAAAGAGAAAAGTGACCCTTGGGCTCTTTTATGGAACAAATTTACACCAAAGGCAGCGTTGGCAAGTCTTAAAATGAAAGAGACTAAAAATTGAATATTTCAACTGCCATTCTAAATGGTAGTTGATATTTTTGGCATAGAAATTAATAAAAATTTGGGGTATTGAAGAAAGCACGTGGATGGTTATGCGTGTTTGATGGAGGTGATACAAGAAATGCTAGGCTCCTCAATACTATATGACAGCTTCTCATACATTACTTAAATATTCACCAGACTATTTAAAAATACAACTCAGACGCACCATCTTTTGCCCACCTAGAATCTTTATTACGAAAAAATTAAAATATAAACAGTAAATACACAAACGTCAGAGTACTGTTAATAATAACATATCCCTTGTACGTCGAGTGACAAAATGGATCCAGAAACAGCCCATATTATTCATTTAAATATGTTTGTATAATTTGGGCCGGCCCAAGTCCATCAAATTATTCAAGTCCTTCTAAGTTATAATAACATGTTTTGCAACTATGATATATTTTGCTCTCTTTGGATGCTAATGGTGATAGCTAATACTTATAAAAAGGAAATTTTACTTTTTACTGCTCAAATTGGATACGTTATTATTAGTTAAGAGCCATTTAACCATTAATGTAAACAATTTTTTTAAATGATGGAAGTCTATAGGTAAGTTCCTTTCGGTTGGAAAAAGACATGGGTTCGATTACTATAATTATTGATAGCATTAGTAGTAATTATTTCAACAAAAGCTGAATTTTCTTATTGTCCTTACGATATGTAATGGAATAGAGTACTATAGATTTTAAACGAAAATCGTTTTTAAAAAATAATGTGATAATATAAAAATCATTTTGAGGAACTTATTTCCATTCAAATCTTTATATATACGTAGTATTCTTCTGAATTTGAAGTCTAAAGAGTACTTTCCCAAGCTAAAATATTATCAAAAATCTATTTAGTAAATGTCTGTGCATTTATTTCCTCGCTATGAAATTGAAAGAAAAAAAAGTATCCTTTAGACTCCGGACTATTATCACGGAGGAAAGATGAAAAAGGTTGGGGGAAGAATTGATATTGTCAGTGTAATTTGTCCCTCCTATCACACTTAATCAAGCGTACACTTATGGGACAATTTGGAGGATTTGTCCACGTTACACTGTAATGTTCTCTACCACAGTCCACTCAGCTGTTGGTCTATTTCAAGTTGTTCTTACATTAATGACCATCGCCTTTGCCTAGTTGGGAAATCAAAAAATTTGATCTTTTTAAGTTTTGGGTGCTAGTTTTGTTGTTTCAAGAATGGCTGTCCTAAAAGAAGGAAGCAGACCACCATGGGTAGGTCTTGCTGCTGCTGTTTGGGTACAGATAGCAGCTGGTTCGGCTTATACTTTTCCCCTTTATTCTCCTGCTTTGAAATCAGTTTTGGGTTTTAGTCAGCAGCAGCTGACTATTATTGGAGTGGCAAATGATATTGGGGAGAATGTAGGGATTCTTCCAGGCATAGCTTGCAACAAGTTCCCACCTTGGGTTATTTTGCTTGTTGGTCTCTGTCTTTCTTTTTTTGGCTATGGTGTTCTTTGGCTTGCTGTCAGCCAGACTGTGCTGTCTTTGCCTTACTGGGTTGTGAGTTCTTGATTTCTTATGCCTCCTCTCTTTCATTTTACAGTTTTAAGTTCTGCCTTGCCTGATCTTCCTCCTATTGTAGTATCTGTTGTCTCTTTTATTACAATGGGTTTGTTGCTGTTGTTGTATTTAATGATTGATTTTAAGTTGGGGGTGGATGGGAGACAGGCTATACTCTAATTGATTTCAGGTTTAGTCTCCTAAAGATGTAAAATTATGAACTATTCTTCTGTTATAGAAACACTGAGTTATTGTGAATCCTGGTAGTGGGGATAGTAGGTTCAATTTACTATTTATGGTACTCTCGGAATATTTAGTTTTAAGTTATGGGATTGAACAGCTAGCATGTTCAAATGTGCCATTGGAGTAGACACAAATATATTTCTTTGAGCATTTGTATCTTATTTCAACTCGTAAAAAGAAAACAAAAATAGTATCTTTAATTACTGGAATGTGAAATATGCATGTAGCCTTTCCTATTATACTTTTAAATCGCAAAGCCATATGACTTTGATTGTGAGGGCTTGTGAGATGAGTAAATGTACGTGACATGAATTCTTCTGTTAATCCCTATTGTTTGAGTTCATGTTCAGTAAACTTTAACTTTGACATGGATCAGATCTTTTTTCATTGTTTGGACCAGAATAGACAGTAGAGAAATAATTGGAGAAATACCAACCATTTCTTGTAGGCTTGTCATTTAGCTATTGTTAGTTATTCTTCAGTGATCTTTTGGAACTCTAGATATTCTAACGTTGAAGAGGTTAACATCCGTGAACATGAGTGCAAAGATCTTTATAGAGGATCATTTCCTGGCTGAGATTACGATTTCTAGAATTTAGCTGACTGTACCTTTGCAGAAGGTATTGCATGTATGGATCATTTCTGGTCAATATTTCATTTAGAAGTTGTTTAAAGAATAAGTAGCACCAGTGTTTTATGTTATATGTGTACTTAAGTGCAATCCTTTTCTTCAAGTTCTGTTTATATTCTTTAGTGTCTTGGTTCTACCTTTTGATCTAGCCACAAACTGACTTAAGATCATTTTCAAGCGTAGTCGGGTTGCAGTGTGCATTATAAGGAGTGTTCTGTAGATGTTATATATGGTACTTCACAAATGGGAACTTGATGAAGAAGTATGTGATTTTGTCATCACTCTATCAAATTCAAACCTTTGTTTGACTCAATGGCTTTGACCACATGTTGAGAAGAGAGAGATGTTACTACATGTTCTTCATTCAATCAAAATGCAATGTCATTGCTTTATTATGGTGACTTCTTTTGTTTGTTTTCTTTTAAATATTTGTGGTATGACTTCCATTGACATAATTTGAAGTTTTGTTTTTAATGACACAACTTGTTCTCATAGTTTTCTCTGTTGATATCTGATTGAATGACAGCTTTGGCTCGCACTGGTAGTTGCGACAAACAGCAGTGCATGGATGGGCACAGCAGTACTTGTCACCAATATGAGGAACTTCCCTCTCAGTAGAGGCACTGTTGCTGGAATACTGAAAGGCTATATTGGCCTGAGCGCTGCAGTTTTCACAGAGATCTTTGCTATGGTTCTTAATGATTCAGCTTCAGATTTGTTGCTGTTTCTAACATTGGGAATTCCGATCATCTGTTTGGCCATGATGTACTTTATCCGGGCTTGCACACCAGCTTCTGGAGAAGATTCTTCTGAGCATGTCCATTTTCTTTTCACACAAGCAGCAAGTCTCTTGCTTGCAATTTACCTTCTCACTACAACAATTTTGAAGACCATTCTATCTCTTAATAGTTCCATCTCCTATATACTTGTTGGAGTAATGGTTATCTTATTGATGTCTCCTTTAGCGATTCCCTTGAAGATGACAATCTTTCCTTCTCGTCATAAGAGACCTGGAAAATTAGATGGTTCCTCAAATGATTTGACTGAAGAAGAAGTCAGTTTCAGCCAAACGACGTCCTTATTAACTCCAATTTCATCAGAAGCAGACCTTGGGAGCTTCCGTGAAGGTGAAGATATTTCTGAGGTGGATATGCTGTTGGCTGTGGGTGAGGGTGCAGTGAAGAAGAAAAGGAAACCTAGAAGAGGTGAAGACTTCAAATTTCGTGAAGCTATTATTAAAGCTGACTTCTGGCTTCTGTGGTTTGCATACTTCTTTGGTGTTGGCTCTGGTGTAACTGTTCTTAATAATTTAGCACAGATTGGAGTTGCACTTGGTGTAAATGATACAACGATATTACTGAGTTTGTTCAGCTTTTGCAATTTCTTGGGCCGTCTTGGGGCAGGTGTTGTTTCGGAACACTTTGTAAGGTAATATCCCTTCTCTCACTCAATTGGCTGGGGAAAAGGGTCAAATGCTTTCAGTTTCAGAAGAAACTTGAAATTTTTTCCTATATTTGACATTTCTTATTGATACTATTACTAGCTATAAATCTATCCATCTTCATGGTTGCTAGCTCCTAATTCTTGTAATTTATAATGCGTCACTTGAATCATTAAATGCATAAGTTCAAGAATGATTTCAATAAGAGATTGATAGATCGCTGTGTGGCTTAATGGTGACCGACAATTTTATACTTCTATTATGTCTATCGCATTCGCAGGTCAAAAACAATACCACGGACATTTTGGATGATGATAACACAAATCCTCATGATTATAACATTCCTTCTTTATGCTTCAGCTCTGAGTGGTACTCTCTATGCTGCGACTGCATTACTAGGGATCTGCTTCGGTGTTCAGTTTGGTGTAATGATTCCTACTTCCTCCGAGCTTTTTGGCTTGAAACATTTTGGCATAATATTCAACTTCATGCAACTTGGCAATCCTTTAGGAGCACTTCTGTTTTCTGGTCTACTGGCTGGTTATGTCTATGACACAGAGGCAGGAAAGCAACAAGGATCGCACTGTCTGGGCCCACATTGCTTCAGGCTCACGTTTCTGGTTTTAGCAGGAGTTTCTGCCTTTGGCGCATTCCTGAGCATGATCTTGACTATCCGAATTAGACCAGTCTACCAGATGTTGTATGCTGCAGGTTCTTTCCGTTTGGCTCAGGCTTCTGATCACTAATTGGCGTAATCACCTTTTGCATCTATATATATGCATATATATCATAGAATTTTACCTGTTTTCATGATCCATATTGGATTTCCCAACTGACAAGGGAATGTTGTCTCCTACTGTGAACATAACTGGAAGTGTTCTCTCGTTGAATGTGGCTTCCATCATGTTCCTCCGGGTAAAACCGAAGTTTGAAAGTAAGGTTGATGTCCCAGTAAAATGTCCTAATAGTGTTTATTCTGTAATGATCTTTGGGGGACAACTTGAGGCTTCTATTTCAGGAAATAAATAGTGCATTAAATTGCCTGCAAAATTCTATTCTTCATGAAGTGAATTTTTTGGCTGATTCTGAAAATGTAGTGTAGTAGTATTAGCTTTTTATCCTCAGTAAGAGCTGCTTAGCAGTGCTAATAAGTGGTAATCGAGGTGGGAATGGATAATATCTTTGTAGGAAGCGCTTTACCCCCTTATTGGGCCTATCCTGCTCGAATCATGATTAGTCAGTCTCAGGTCGGTGGACTTCAGATACTAGATGGTTAAACCAAAAAAAAAATGTTACTAACAGTTATAACTTCCATTTTCCACCTTATAAATGAGGGATAGAGACAGAGCCATAGATTGCACTAACACACAGCTCATTATTGCCAAAGTGTACTTACTGAAAAATTTGCATTGTTAGTCAACTGCCTGAAAGGAAACAAATGTGCTAATATTTAATTACCACCATAATAATCATCTTGGATATGAAGTTTATTATGATAAAAGTTAAAACTCTGCTGCTTATAGACAACTAGTTTCTGGACACGTGCTTTGCACGTTTGTTCTATTTGAATTTGTTCATGACATGGTTAAAACGACTAAAAATGCCATCTGAAATACATATATGTGAACAACAGTAAGAATAATATAATACAAAAACCATAAATAAATCTTTAATAATATAATTAAAAAACATCAAATAAGGGCATATTTTGATGTTTCATAATTAATCGCTTTTTAAGCAAACCTACTATAAACTTTTGAACTTTGGTTTTAATAGTTAGCAATATTCAATAAATCACAAAGTGGCTCTAATTTGAGCTCAAATAAGTATTTAGACGGATGTACAATAAAACATCATAGAAAAAACTAAAGTTAAGAAGTCTAATAGAGAAAAAAAATAAATAAAAGATAACAAAAAGCTACATTGAAAAAAGGCGTAAGTCAGTATGTTGTATAACACTTCACTTTAGTGCTATTTACCACGACGGATTGTAACATGAAATTTTTAATTTTGTATGTTAAAGATTTAAAAAAGATATTCAAAAGAAATAATAGGTAATGAAAGGACAAGAATTGAAAAAATGATGATATGAATCATAAATCTTTTATATTGATGCCTTCTTCCAAAATTTCACATAATAGAAAGTTGAATACACATATTTTGACAAATCCGGTCAACATGATATACATAAAATAACGTAAACTATTTGAAAATACATCAATTTGAAAGTATCACGTAAATCTTTAAAAATTAGCTTAGTCAATAAGAAATAAAATTAAATAAACAAATAAGATTAACAAGAGAAAGTAAATATAAAATTGTCAAAAAAACAGATATCAAGCTAGATCAATGCATGAATAATCATAACTAAAGCTACTAAAATCTCAATACGAAGACAGGAGTTACGCCATCAATAACCATCAATTTTTTGTACGTGTCTCTTAAAAATTTACATTAAAAAAGAAGTAAAATAATGTTTATTATGATAATTCGTAAGTGATACAAATGAATTAGAAAAAATGAAATTATACACAATGAATTAATCTCATCAATATTAATTGAGGAAATTTAAAGTAAAAAATACATTAGAAAGAAATTAACACAAGAATAAAACACTATACGAGATAAATGGCCCCCCCCCCAAAATAAATACAATATAAGCAAATTAAGATTCCAAAATAAATTCAAGAATTCCTTAAAATAATAAACCAGTGAAAAATAGTCATTATCATGAAAGTAAGATTACAAAATATCATTAGCAAAATCTTCATTATACATATTATTATTTTCAAATAAAATAAAATAGTTACCTGAAAAATTTTTGAAATAATTCTCCATTAAGAAAGTTTATATGAACAAAAATCATTCTCCATTAATAGAGATTTATAGGAATTATGAAATAGGTGACAATAACTTTTACCTCTAGCAATTGATTGTGAGAGAGGAAAGACTATTAATGTCATAATCATAAAGAGATAAATGAAAAGTTAGAATAATTTGGATAAATAAGAAGACTGAATGAAATAAGTCACTATCACAGATTCGGGGGGAGAGAGGGAGGGATTATTTTTTCCCTAGTCAATTCAATATAATTTCATTTCAGCATAGTAATTAATAGATAGAGATAAAATATCTATTAACTAACTATTTGACATTTAAAATCTCAAAAAACAAAAAAAGAGGAAACAATATAATATGAATGGATTCATATATAGAGAGAGATTATTTATTATTATGTATTATTTTATACATATAAATTATAGAGAATAGATATTATTAAATTAGATATTTTAATTAGGATTAACATACTGGATAGTGTAGAAGGTCATCAACATTTTAATTGTAAAATGATACAATTTAATATTTAAATAAATAATCAAAGATTTATAACATTAATTTATAGTAGTCGTCAAATCGTAAAAAAATTCAACTTTCAAAATTGTTTTTTGTTCATGCTTTTGAGTAAAATATGAATGATGAGTTCAGAAAAATATAATGCAATAATTCCCAAAAGCACTTGAAAGTTCAAGTTTTTTAGAGGAAATAAAAACATGAGGATAAGTTTAACTTAGGTGTATTAGAGAGAGTTCAATCAACTCAGGTAGGTTTCAAGTCTTGAAACATTGCATCCCACTTAATTTCTTCAATAGCAACAGTTGGCCAGTTTCCACCGTCAACACTGTCCATGTCTTCATCATCGCGAAAATCCTCAGCAGTGGAGCTTGAAGGGCTGCTAATCCAGGCATCAGAAGAATCTATCATGAGTTTGGGACTCCCATTTGTGAGCATCATCAACCTTCCTTGATTAGTAGTAGCATTAGTACTCTGCATTACTGGCCTTTCTTGTTTAGCTGCAGTTAACCTCTTGTTCCTCTTCAACATAGATGCTTTCCATCTTGAACTGTAATTTCTCAGTGGTAGCAAGGCACTTGAATCTGACCGACGAGTCCACGTGCTAAACCTTTTGGCAAAATGTTGTTTTGCTTGCCTGATAGCTACAACTAACCAAAAGATGTGTTCTCTTGAGCTTCTTCTTCCCTTTTCCTTAGTAGCAAGCTTGAGGATTTCTAGCCTATGTTTAGCTATTGAAATTCCCATACTTTGGAGAAATTCATGGTTGAAATATTGTATATCATCTTGATCAAGTTGATTATGAGCAAAAGTAATAGCATAATCATAAAGAAGAGAAGGGTCAAGGCTAGTTTTGGAGAGCCATGAAAACATCCAGTAGGGTTGTATCAAATATATGTTTATTGATTTTTTGATAGAGAGATGTGGGATTGCACCAATTTTAAGGACTGAGAAGTGATTTGTTGGGAATGACTGGTAGTGAAGTTGAGAGTGACAAAAGATGGAGGACCCGTGAACTAATAAAGACTATGTTTTCCTTTGAAGAATAGGCCAGAAAGTCTACAAGTTTGATCAAATTTTTTTGAATACATGCACAAATGAGGATTTCTCTTTGTAGGGTTCATTTTCTTCCATCAGTCACGGCTTAGATGATGGTTTATTACTTGCAAACTGTCATTTTCCCATTAAAAGTGAAAGAATAAAGAAAGAGATAGCACATGCCTTTTTAAAAATAATTGCTATGTTAAAATTGTGAAAATAAAAGTTTAATTTGATAGTTTCAAACATAGAAATTATAAAATTAGCTCAGGTCAAGTAAAATTAACTAGCTTAACTATTAATTCAACTCATTTTGACCCGCTCAAATTCACCTTCCAGCAATCTTGCTTGAAGAAATTTTGATTTTTCTGCTATTGCTGCATTCAATGTAGGACACGTAAAGATTAGGCTAAAGTGTTCACACTACCTTTGGGACCATCATGTCATGTCAAAAATACTTTCTTTGAGACAAAAACAACGAATACAAGTAAAATGACAAACTATCATAGTTTATAATTCTCCATTTATCACATTTCTGTTATTATCCAGCAACAACATAATTAGTTTGTGTCTGTACAATTTCTCTGGAAGAGGTAGCTAAATTTCACCCTATCCAACAAGAAGTAGATATTTTGTAGTACAACTCAAAATTAGAGTACCATCAGCCAGAGAACTGTCAAACACTATTACGAATAAATTCCTTCTAAAACACTACCACTTCACTGCTGCTTGTTGAAGAAATAAAAAAGGTAAAAGACACAAAATGCCATGATCACAGCTAGATATTAATCAGCAGCCATAAAAGGGTCTGCATCACCAAGATCAGCCACTAATGGTTCCAAATCTGCTTGATCTTCATTTTCTGGGGCAAAGTAAGTGGGAAATGGAAGCGTTGAAATATCTGGTTTCTTGTACACAGAATCTTTGATGAACACAAAGTTACCTTCAGCTCCAGGAACCTGAAAGGAAGTTACAGTAAATCACTTGCTCTGAGTTATCTATAAATAGAACTGCACAAAGACTGGCGTAACTACTGAAGAATTCCACCCTCTTTACAAGATCAGAAAAGTTTAATCACAGTTCCCATGCAGGATATTGAAATGACCCCTTTCTTCAGACCTAAATTTGTTGTTACCTCCAAGAAAGAAAAGTTAACTCCCCCCTAGTTCCCATATGGTTGCATACAGCTGGTAGTTTTTATAGGTAACTAACATCCATTAGAAAGCATATACCGCAGGGGAGGGGTAATACTGTTGATTGCCCATGTCACACTACTAACTCGCTCTCTGTTTTCTTTTTTGATAAGTTACCAACTTTTAGTCATAAATAAGAGTTTGAACACATAGAATTTCATCAGAAAGATTGCAAAAGAAAGGAAAATTACATTTAAACAATGCATTCAGGATGATAACTCAGTTATCCATGTGAATTAAATTCAAAAGAAACGAGAAAGGTTTCAAAATCTTGCCTGGCCTTTAACCCACATCAAGTTTCTGGCAGGATCAATCTTGTAGACCCAAACATTTTTAACAGTTCGTTGCACTCCGCCCATGCGTCCAGGCATTTTTCTCCCTTTAAATACCTTTAAAGAAAAAAATCATTAACTAGATTCTACAACAGCATCATACAAAATCAGTTGTTTGTTTAGTTCCAATCAAATATTTACTCAAATAAGTTAATCAAGTGTATCAAATGCAACTTCGGCAATGTAAGCTATCTTCCTGAGATGTGAGGTTGAAGCTCCAACTAATTTAGCATGTCACGGGTTCTTGAGCATATTTCTCGACACATGAAGGTCAAACTCAACGACATGATAGAGGATTGCATGAGCATGCTTCCCGAAGTTGACCCAATATTTATTAGAACTACCTGGCAAAACACCCAGAGACAAGAAACAATTGCATGTACAGAAGAATGGGTACTCTTTTGTAAGCCCAACCACGCCCCAAAAATTTTGGGGTGGGGTGAGCGGAGATTCTGTAAGTTCCATAACACATTGTTGATATATAAAACCCAAATTTTGATTTAAAAGCCGCTATCTGTATTAACAGCTCACCATATGCTACTGTGTGGAAGTTTCAAGTTCCAACACTCCACTCAAAAACTATCGGCCAAGGAACTCTGTCCATGACATCGTGGATAAACATGTTTTGACATTTGTATGCGGAAAATTTAGTTTCTTACTAGTTGTTTCTCTACTTCTCCATAATTTTATAGCTGCATAAATATGGAATTAAGGTAGGGAGATAAAGGGCTCAAACGTTTTTAGAAGCGAAAAGTGCAAAAGTTATGAGGATTATAGAGCTTGAAGCGAAAGTGAGAAGAAAAGTGCATGCTTCTTTGGAGCGAAATGCAGAGTTTTCAGAATATCATAAATTATCAGGCATCTCATCATACAAACAAAATTATCAATTTCTATAATTTAGTTAAATTATATAGCAGTTTAAATAACTAATTTTAGCTTCTTATAACAACGCCGATATTAATCCAACTCCTCAAAGTCGAGATTCAAAGAAGCAACCGATTCTTGTTGGAAGTACTTTGTGCACCACTGCTTGAAGCGAAAACTTATTAATGCATGGCTTCACCCATGAAGTGATAACCCCCCTTCTTCACATATTTCATTGCTAGCTTATAATAATATTGTTGTAAGCAGTCCACAAAAAAATTAACAATGAGAATGTAATATCTTAAATTGTGCAGGAATAAAGAAAGGGAGTGGAAAACAGAGTTGAGCAATGTTCACCAAGTTTTGCACAATTTCTCTGTACCAAATGACTAAATTTTACCGCTAGAATACTTTTTGTAATACACTTCACCGGAGCATCATTTATTATTAGCTTACAAGATTTACTTCTCCTTCAAATAAGTAAACCAGTCGCAAATAGATAACAATTTCGAATACATATCATTTTTAAAACAATTTAAATAATATAACATGTATGCCACTTGCAATTTAGCAGGCACTTAGTTATAAGGTAGACGAAAAGAAGAGTGTGGCAAGTGCCAACTTATTTAGTTGTGAAAGTAGAACTCATACACCGTAATTCACTAACATAAAATCGAGGAAAAGGTAATGCCTACCTTTCCTGGAGCATCTCTTTGACCTGTAGAACCAATACTTCTGTGGGATAATGAAGCACCATGTGATGCAGGCATACCGCTAAATCCCCATCTTTTCATCCCGCCCTACACATGAAATTCCTCAACATTAGTACAGTTCATCAGATTAGACGTGTCCTCCGAGAGTGAGACAACACTGACAGTTCAATTAACAACGTAAGAGGTGGAACAGAAAATAGAAGCTAGAAAGGTGGAATTCTGTTCCACAAATAAAACAATATTTCTACCATTAGCTAATGCTTAGAGAGTTCCTATCTAACATATATGACGATGGTGTGTGATATTACTTCTATTTAAAAACTGTCATGAAGATTTAAGAAATGCTCCATCAGCAACAAAATTGAAAATTTCAAGTTAGCATGTTCATGGAAAACTCAATAAAGTAAGAAAACTTGGTCTTAAAGGCTAACTGAGGTCAAAATATGAGTTATTCTCATCAAACAATATCACTAGTATCCTGTGGCGCGTGCAGAAGTCCATAAAAGTAGAGACCAATCGATTAGACTAATCAAACAATAAACACAATCAAGATTACTCCACACCTGAAAACCTTTCCCTCTTGTAATTCCAGCAACATCCCATACTAACTTGCCCGTAACAACATGGTGACACTGAATGCTCGTTCCAACAGTAAGAAGGGCCTCTTCGTAACACACAGGAAATTCCCTTCACTTGTTCTCTTCATGGCACACGACCTTTTGGCTCTACAATGACCGTTACTGTGGTGTGCAGCTGGTCCAATGCTTCTGCGCTTTTTGTGAGCACATCCAATCTAACTACCACCACAAAAAGATCAATTAGACCACACCATAGCATAAAGAGTAACTAATCCAGTCCTCAAATTCATTAGGCAACCAATTTCTTTTAACCAATATCAAGAGTAAAAGATACCAGATAATCTATTCAGACTTGAAAACACATCACAAAGTTATCACAATTTACTATGATACATAAATAACAGAACTCTTTAGGTGATGCATTTGAATTAACAGAGCAGATAAACTGACAACAGTCAGCTAGCACTAACAAAATATTTCTTTTTTACTTTCTGTGGGATAAAGATTCAGATATCACAATTCATTCAGAAAGTAGACATGCTAGATTGAAAATCAGTCGAAATTGAGGAACCTGTAGGGCAGATATGCCTTCTTTCTCCGGTGTTTTGACCTGAGAAACAATGTTATCATCTAACCAAAGGATGGTAATGGGAACGCGTTCCCCCCATTTGTCCCATAGAGCAGTCATTCCACATTTGATAGCAATTGCTCCAGTCCGTTTGGAGTTTGGAGTCATGATTCCAGGTTTTCCTTCGATAATCCGAGTCCTTAATTCGTCGACTTGGCTACTGCAAGCACTGAAGGTTCTGAACTGGGTTTCTGTAACTTTGGACGATAAGAAGACGCGGAGATGAGAAATGAGGTTTCTCGATGCGACCGCCATTGGAGAAGCTTTCTCCTTTTACTCCACCTCCTTCTGTTTGTCTGTGAGAAAGGCAATATCGGCAAGACTGTGGTCGGACGACGAGAACACGAATAGAAGAGCAAATGCGAATACTCAAGGTTCTAAAAGGGGCCCGTTGGGCTTTTTGTGATCGCAGCTTTCACGAAGGGCTCAAGGCTTATTGGTCCTCGGCCCAACTCCTAATTAATCACACACCCTCGTAATTAATCTTGGAAAAAATAACTTAAATACACAACTATAAGTTTTATATTCTCTAAGTTTCCTTCTTTTTTTAAATATTACATAAACTTCTTTTTTTAATTTGTGTAAGTTTATAGATACATTACATTCTCCTCCATATATCAGCAATTACCCGGTTTAATGCCTAATTTTTTCTCCATAAACACTCAATACCTTTTCAATCATTTTTGGATTGAATTTCTCCACTTTAAACACTCAACCTTTAAATCATTTTTTTTATTTGCATTATTAATTTTAATTAATTTAAATAAGAACTAACTTTTGAAATTTTGAATTTCAAAATTCAAAAAGATGTGTCAAATTTCAAGAATCAACAGTAACCTCTTAACTTCTCCCATGTTTCTTACTCCATCATTTTCAGCTTCATATTTTGGCGCATAATCACTTCCTGTCTTCTTACCAGCAGAATTTATTGATTTCTGTCTTTTTATTTTATCCATCATTTTTTTCTCTTACTCGTCATCGTCTTCCCAGCCATCTTTTTTAATATTAATCCATCATCAGTTCGTCTGTTCTTCTCTTTTTTGTTTTTGTTAATTGTTCTATGACATCATAGTAATGATCCGTTAATTAAGAGAAGGATATATATGATTCCGAACGATGAAATTTGAAAGAAAATAGAGAAAAAGTCTTTGGCATATGGATCTATGACATCTTCAGAAGGATTCCAACAAAGACCTGGGCGAAAACATCAAAATCAAAGGTTGTCAAAATACAAACAAAAAAAGAAAAAAAAGAAAGCCATGGGCAAACATTGTGCTTTGTGATACATATAGAATCATTGTTACGTGTTTTAGTCCAATTCACTGCTACATGTAGTAGATATGTATCAACCTTTTTGTTCATTATTATGAATTTCGAAAACTATATCATGGATTAGTAAGGTATTTAGTTGTGTAGCTGATGTACTGATACGTGTTTTGAAAATTGTATAAAATTGTACATTCACAAGTTTAAGTAATGTCGTCGATCAACTGTCTTGATGATACATATCTAATTCAGTGGGTGTATATTGTTGAGTGATGTTTCTGATACATGTATTAGATATGTATCACATGTATAATGTTTTAGTTTAATTCACTGATGCAGGATAGACATGTATCACCTGTTTTTCTGTAGTATAATTTCTGAAAACGAACCATGTATCAGTAAGTATTAGTTGGTTTTTTAGTATTTAATTTAAATATCGTTATATTTGCTGTTTATTTTCAAATGCACCACACTTGAAGTATCATATTAAAAAGATACCAATATAATGCTTTTTTTTCAAATTTGAAATACGACCATTAAGTGCTGTTTGAATGCTATTAAATGATATGGTGGTATCCGTAAATTTAGTGTTTTATGTAACAACATTAACTGTTCCGCTTTTTTTCCCGCTAACCTTTTTTTCTCAAACATTAAAATTACCAATGTATCATTTATGCGCCTGTATCACAGAGTCTAAAAAGTTCACGGCTCAACAAATTCAAGGCGGGATTTTTTGTAAATACTAAATTTGTCGGGACGGAATGTAATTATTGAATTACACTATGGAATTCCATAAATTTTTACATTAATTTTTATCTTAAAAGACATTTGTTAGGACATTCATTTTGAGACAAAGAGAGTGAATGATAGCATATTTTATCGTCTCGATCTATTTGCGTATGTTTCAATCAATTTCATAAAATACTCGTTATTTCACTCTGTCCGTTTATAATACCGAATAGTTATAGTTAATGGAGTTGTTATCAATTATTAGTTCAAATTTTATTTAAGAAAATAAAAATGATGGAGCTTTGTTGGTAGGTCTTTTAAAAATCATAAATGAATAAAAAATTACTAATTTAACACTTTTTAATGCACTCTATTTCTTATCCATCAATTAAAAAATTAACAATAGTCCTTTGTTTGTAGTAATATATAAATAAATCAGCCGGCCCTCCATCGAAACAGTTCTTTTCTGCATTTTATCTTCCCTAAATCCAACTACTTCCATTATTTGGTAGCTTTTAGCTGTTTCATGTAAGTTTCACTATCTCTGCTTCCTTGCACTCACTCACACACAGTCTAATGGATGTAGTTTGATAGTTTCAACACTATAAAGCAAGTCTTTTTACTCAAATGTTGTTTATGACCGCATTTGTATATGGCTGCTCTTACTAATATTAGTATAAAAGGCATTCAAGTTCTTACGTATGTCCTACACTAGTTCTATCACCTGCATATCGAAATGATCTATCTTAACTATAACAACTACAGTCAGAGTTGTTAAACCCGCGCATAAGCCTACTTAATGTGTCGTCATCAAGGCCATAAGACATACAACTTTTCCTTGTCAACGACTCTTTCCTGAAGAAGCACACTTCATTGTTTGTTTGTTTTTTCTTGTGTTTTTGTCCATATGTTTGTTATTCATGCTTTTAATTATAACTCTTGAGCTAAACATAGATATTTGCAATTAATTGGAAGCTTGCTAGCATGTTTGGTAAAGATCCAAAAGTGAGTAATCATGCTGCACTATATCTCTCTCTTTAAGAAGATTTGCTGCTCTAGTTTAGGTTGGTTTGTGTAATAATACATCATTTTTGTCATTCTTCAGAGGGAAAAAATGAAAGAAGTCAAAAAAGAGACAGGTCTTGGTCTCTCTTACAAAAAGGATGAAAATTTTGGAGAGTGGTATTCTGAGGTATGCTTGTGAGATTCAACTATTACAAATATCTGTCTGACTAAAGTCCTCCTGAATGCAATAGTTCTGCTCTCTCAATATGGATAAGTGTCTTCTATTTTACTTATATGTGTGAGTTCCTTCTCATCATATATGAAATTTTGTCTAACAATCTGCTCAATTAACCAATCATTATAGGTTGTCGTTAGTGGTGAAATGATCGAGTACTACGACATATCAGGCTGTTATATTCTACGGCCATGGTCAATGTCTACCTGGGAGATATTGCAAGTAAGCTTGACCATGAAAATTCTCCTTTTCTCCCACCGCTAATTATTTGAGATCACTTATGATGGATTGATTACAAGCTCCGTACGTTCAGGGTTTTTTCAATGCTGAAATTAAGAAAATGAAGATAAAGAACTCCTACTTTCCTCTGTTTGTGTCCCCTGCTGTTCTTCAAAAGGAAAAGGACCACATAGAGGGATTTGCTCCCGAGGTGAGACCTGGCACTTTTTTAAGTCAATTATTGTAAGATAGTTGATCTTCTTTCAGCCGTTGAAGCGTGTATAATGTCTTCAATCTAAATGTTTACTCCACTGTTTCTCACTTTCCTGCCTAAAATGTTTATATCTTTAATGCTGAAATTTCCAGGAATCTTTCGAAATATTTGTAATTAGAATGTTTGCCCATGTTATTCATGCTGGCTATTGCTGAAGGTAGTACTTAATAGAGACAAGGGCTTTGCTGTTTGTTTCTTTAAAAACTTCATTCTAAGGTATCATAAAGTTCAGAAAGTCATCATCAATTTTGGTGATGTAGGCTTTTGGTCTAGTGGTAAGAGCTAACTTGTGATGTGGGTTAGGCTTATCTCACGGCCTCACGGGTTCAAATCTTGCTGCAGATAAAAGCTGATATTTAAGCGGATTAGGTAGAGGACTGAATTTTTTGGTATCTCTTTTAGGTTGGGGTTAAACTTTAATAGTAATAACTTTGTTCTGTAATTATCATATTATGGTGTTAAGTTGGTATCATCCCTTGTGTGATGTATTCTATAAATTTTGATAACTATGCTTAAGGCTTATAATTCTTCAGTGCACTTCAGTTACCATATGGGGAGTGGATTGTGTTATAGACTTTACAATTAGCTATACCCTTAATGGGTTTATGTCATTCTTCAGGTTGCTTGGGTTACAAAATCTGGTGATTCTGATTTGGAAGTACCTATTGCGATTCGACCCACTAGTGAAACAGTAATGTATCCTTATTTCTCTAAGTGGATAAGGGGACATCGTGACTTGCCCTTGAGACTCAACCAATGGTGCAATATCGTGCGATGGGAGTTTAGCAACCCCACCCCCTTCATCAGGTGCTCTTTTGAGTTCATTTTTGTCTTGAAACCCCTTACCCTGCCCCCTTCATCAAGTGTTCTTTTGAGTTTCATTTTGTCTTAAAAACCTTTTACCTTTCCTTTGTGAGTGTGTTCAAGCGTTTCGATTGCAGCTTATTCAACAAAAACTACATAGGTGTTGGGCAATAAATTCCAAAATTTTTCTCTTTATTTGGAATTTATGAAGTTATGTTTATTTATACTTTTTTCAAAGAATATTTGGAACAACGTTCATGCTTGAATGTACTTAAATCCAACTTCAAAAATTTGATTTTCAAGGTCAAATGCTGATTTTCAGATAACGTGAATTATTCCCCAAAAAAATGAATAATTTTTATGACCTAACAGAACTCCTTAATCCCAACTTCTTTGAGGCTTTGAGATGTTAGTTAATGTCTTGCTTACGTTCCTTGTTCAGGAGTCGTGAATTTCTCTGGCAAGAAGGACACACTGCTTTTGCAACAAAGGAGGAATCAGATGCAGAGGTATATGGTTATATCTTGGAGTATACATGTCGGCCTCTAAAGTTGTTTAAAACAAAAACTAAACCTCTCCTCGAGCTTTGTTTAAGTATCATGGTGTAGTGCGTGGCTTGAGTGCACTGGATGTAGATAACAATATAATAACTCTGTAAGGTAGTTTTAAAGTGAATTTTCCAGTTCAGCTTTTTTCCTGTGTTATATTTGTTGTATCATGTATGATGCCATCTTAGTCTTGTCATTGCTTATACAAGTTCCGTGAGAAGAACTTTATTAGGTAATTATATCAGCATAGAACTAGTAGCGTTTCTAGGACAGACAACTTAGCTTTGTGATACTAATGCCAAAGCAAGGAACCTGAAGAACATGACATTGCTTCATTTATTTGGTACCTGGGGGAACAGAGAGAGTATCTTTTTGGGAAGTTGGAAGTTGGAAGTCTACAGCTGCTCGGGGTGATGATTGGCCTATGTAGTTTACCTTCTCTTCAATGATTAATTTGAAATTAGGCTGTTTATGAGCTTTGACATTTATTTCTTCGAACCAGTTGTTAACAGCTTAGGTCTTTGGAAGAACTAGGCGATAAAAGATGAATCATATCATCTGTCAACTTCTATATTTGTTGTTTCAAAATCAAAGACAATTTGAATTGAGAGAAACTAGAAATGTGTATCATTCAGTTTCAAACGGGAGAATGTGGGTAACATTTTACTCTTTTAGTTAATAGGTGTAAATTGGTGAGAGTTATATTGAAATGAAGAATGGTTCAGATTGTAGTTTCCTCTTTAATTTGTTTGCCCAAAAAGGAAAAGGGAATGGTTTGGTAAAATTAGAAGAATTATGTGAGTGTATTATGGAACACTCTTAGTCAGATATGAACTATTACTTCAGGATAGGGGTATCACGACTAGCAAATAAGTTACTTTCATGTATATATGTATCCTTGAAGCCAGTGTCATTATTTGGGTCAGGTCAGCTATAAGATCAATTTAGAATTCATTCGTTCCAACACTTGTCAAACCTGCCTTCTACGTTGGTACATTATTGTCCTTGTGAATAAAGTATGTTGAAAGTTATATTTCTCAGCCTGCAACTTAAACATCAGTTAAGGACTACTTTATGTTTCTCTTTGGCTTACCCTTCTTTCCCTGAAGTGGTTTTCTTCTAGTAGTCTTCTTGTCTTGCATTATTGTTGGATAGTTGCCTGAGCAAATCAGTAGACTTTTATGAGAATTAATTGCTTTGGAACTGAGATGCCCTAAGCCCAGAGAAGACTCGCTGCTATCAGATTTCACAGTGTTTTTGCTTATAGATGTGGTGTTTCTCATACATAATGATCTTGCAACTATCTTTATTCAGGTTCTAGAAATCTTGGAATTGTATAGACATATATATGAAGATCTTTTAGCTGTTCCAGTCAGCAAGGGAAAGAAAAGTGAGCTTGAGAAGTTCGCTGGTGGACTATATACAACTACAGTTGAGGTACTGAAGACTGCATCTGTGTAGACATTGTTTGGCGGTTCTTAATAGTATTTTCTTTGAAAATTGTTGGCAAAATTCTCCTGTCATTTATTCACCATTATTCCCTGATTCTTTTGCCAGGCTTTTATCCCTAATACTGGCCGTGGTATCCAAGGTGCAACTTCTCATTGTTTAGGGCAGAATTTTGCAAGAATTTTCGAGATAAATTTTGAAAATGAAAAGGGAGAGAAGGCTATGGTCTGGCAGAACTCATGGGGCTTTAGTACAAGAACAGTAAGAATTCAATGCCATTTAAGCAACTGTCTCTCTTCACTTTTATACTTTGGAGGTCAAACTAACCCTCTCCTTTTCTTTTCCTGGGGCTGTGACAGATTGGTGTTATGATCATGGTTCACGGGGATGACAAAGGCCTGGTCTTACCTCCTAAAGTAGCATCAACTCAAGTAGTTGTTATTCCCGTCACATACAAGGATGCAAATACTCAAGGGATCTATGATGCTTGTGCTGCTACCGTTAGAGAGATGAATGAATCAGGTATTCGTGCTGAGGCAGACTTCAGAGAAAACTATTCACCTGGCTGGAAATATTCTCATTGGGAAATGAAGGGGGTTCCTCTTAGGATTGAAATAGGACCAAAAGACCTTGCAAATAACCAGGTAAGAGTTCTACTTCCCGTCTTCTCTTTCTAGTAGTCAGTTGTTTATGAAAGTTAAAATGAACTCAGTAAAATTTGTGCGATGGACCTTCACTATTTGTGTGGAAATCTAAATACACCTGTATATGTTTACCTATGTTGTTTGATTCAAAGTTGTGATATCACTCCAAGGTACGAGCTGTTCGACGTGACAATGGAGCCAAAACAGATATTCCCATGGCCAATCTTGCCGAACAAGTAAAAGATATGCTTGCTACTATCCAACAAAATCTATTCGATGTTGCCAAGCAAAAGAGAGATGCATGTATTCAGATTGTAAGAACCTGGGATGAATTTACGGTAGCACTGGGCCAAAAGAAATTGATCTTGGCTCCTTGGTGTGATGAGGAGGTATGTTTCTTGTCTAACTTCTAAGTGATGCTACTACCCCATAAAAGATGCATCCCTTCTTTCAGCCAGTAGCATGTTTTATTTTATCATCAGTAATTTCTCTCTGCAATAAGAATATGAATTTGCACAATTTATGTGATCCTTGATACACATTCCTATGTGTGTTGTATGGTGATGCACTTAGTTGTCAAATTTCACATAATTGCTTTCTGGTAGGACGTTGAGAAAGATGTCAAGGCACGCACAAAGGGCGAGATGGGTGCAGCAAAGACACTTTGCTCCCCATTTGACCAGCCT
Organism: Solanum habrochaites; assembly: GCA_027704765.1. NCBI lineage: Eukaryota > Viridiplantae > Streptophyta > Magnoliopsida > Solanales > Solanaceae > Solanum > Solanum habrochaites. Next base: position 63,152,295 of record JAKWJA010002491.1, read on the forward strand.
GAGCTGCCTGAAGGTACTATTTCCCAGCAGATCTGTTGAAGGCTCAGCGCTATTGCCATCATCTAATATGTCATTTTACTCTGTTGTAGGTACATTGTGCTTCGCGTCGGGTAAACCTGCTAAGAAGTGGACATATTGGGGCCATAGCTATTGATGATCCGTTCCATAACTCAGGTTACCTAGTGATTCATTCATAAGGACCCTTCACAGTACAATTTGCTGTAAGATCACTCTTTAGAATAAAATTCAGTTATATATACATCTTCATCCTGACGATTATAACTTTTATGAATTTCATTAAATTATCCAGAAGATCATTATACTCTCAATACATCACAATATTCAGATCTCTAAATTAAATTTTAAAAAATGGGATTACTCAAGAAACATGTAAAATCATTGAAATGATCTCATTAATAATAACACACACTATACATACATACATTCATGGGGTGGCTTTCTCCTTGCGCCCACCACTGAGCTAAAAATATTAACAGAAATTCCAAAAAGTTAAAACAGAATTGGTGGAAGAACACAAAATCCATCTCTCACCATTTTATTTGTTTTTCCACCTGGAGTTCCTTCAATATTTCGAATAATTTTTTTCATATAAAAAAAAAATAAATTAAGTTGGTTTTAGATTCTGAAACATTGTATCCCACCTGATTTCTTCAACTCCACACGACGCCCAATAATCATCACCCGTTTTTTCACCATTAGAGAAACTGTTCATTCTTGAATCTGAATTGAAATTGGGACTTCCATTTGTGATCAACAGAGTATTCTGTTTAGCTGCAGCAACCCTTGTACTCCTCCTCTTCAACATAGAATTTTTCCATCTGGAACTACTAATCCTTTTAGGAACTAAAGCAAGTGCTAATTCCTCGCTATGACCCCAATTCCTTATATACTTTGACAAACGCCTCTTTGTGCGTTTAATTATTTGGAGAAATCTCGACATGGAATTCGGGATCACTCCTCTTTCTTTCTTCGCAAGTTTGAGAATTTCTAATCTGTGTTTGCCAATTGAAATGCCTATGCTTTGAAGAAATTCATGGTTGAAATAAACGACGTCGTCGTATTCGAGCTCGTTATGAGCTAAAGCTAGGCCATATTCATACACAAGAGAAGGGTCTAGCTCTGTTTTAGACAACCAAGAAAACCAGTCCATGGCCTTTACTGTATTTTTTTTTTCCTGCTCAGATTTTTGGTGTGTGCTTGAAATGAAAATGAAGGGGGTTGTAGAAATATTTATAATGATGAAAGTGGATATGGAGACATTATATTATAATGTTTAATATAAGACTTTAAAAGGCTTAAAGTGAGTGGTGAATTTTGGTTGCTGAGATTTTGCACTTTCACTTTTTATTCAGTGTGTAGCTTTGCTTAACTAGGTGGTAGTTGAAACTTGAGAGTCACTAAAAGAAAAAAGGGTATATGAGTGTGGCCCAGTTTTACGATGATCAATGAAGTAAGTTGAAAATTATATTAAAGAATAATGTTATATGAGATGTTTAAATCTCGATGAAAAGACGAGAAGTAATAGGTATTTTTTGAAGTTAGTCAAGTTAATATATGATAATTTATTTCAGTTATTTTTTACTTTTAGGATCAAAATGATGAATATAGTTATTGAGTCGAGTTGTGTATAAGCTGATAATTATAGAAAAGAAAAATGAAAATGTGGGGTATGTATATGTTTAGTGGGGTCATTTACTCTTGAAGCCCCATGTTCCATCCAAGAATTGGCCAAAAATGTGAATTGGGATTTAGGACTCTTACAAAAGAGTTACAAGTAATAAATTCTTGGAATTATATTTGCCCATTAATCACTCTTAGAATAGTCTTTGGTCTATGGGGGTCACCCTCACCCCCACCACCCCACCCCCTTGCTTTTGCTTAATTACTTCAAGTTTCAATCACAAATTCTTTTACACAATTTGTATGTAATTTTTCATTTTGGAAGACTTTTTCTTTTACCTCTTAATTAGTCAACCTTAATTTTAATTTGGTTAATTACAAAAATTAAAAAAAGCATTTGACCTTTAAGACATTACAACAGGATAGACATTGGATAACAATGTTAATTGAGATTTGACTTTGATTTAAGTTTTGCAAATTAGTGTTTTGCCGGCTCTTATTAATTTCCAATGTATTAACTATTCTTAATAAAACTCAGATAATACTCAAAAATGATTAAGTTGATCTATCACTATCTAAGGGTGGACTCTAGGACCAGGTCTATACGTTAGTTTTTGCTTTATTATTTATATTGTTTGTTTAGTTTACTTTTGAAAAAAAATATAAAATAAAGAAAGACTTTTAAATAAGAATTTCCATTTAATTACTCTTTCCCCGTGTATCATAATTTAACTGAACACGTAATTTAAGAAAACAATAAGAACTTGAATAAATTTATAGTTACTTGTTTGTAATTATCTTCCATCAGCACATCGAATAACACTGTCTATCAAATTTCTAACATAACTTTGTTGGTATTTGATTTAGAGATAAAGATGCTCCTTAGGTTCTTGACACACATAATTTCTCTTTTTGAACTTTAAACAAAGATAACTACTATTCCTATCATGTTACTTGTTGGAAAATTGCAACAAACAAGTATGCTTTTCAAAATGTTAAAAGTATTGATGATTGTGAAACAACAATGGGTTCTTTTATGTGGATGCAGCGGCCGAGCCACATGCAATTTAGGAATGTCGACTAACACCCTTCCGTCAAAAAACTCTGATATTTTTTAAGCAAAATTTTGATTCCGACACTACATACGTATGTATGCCCCTCCTTAGTCTCATTATTTGAGGTTGGATGTTAGAAAGAACATTAATTCACGGGCCAGGCAAATGGCAGTAACAAACAAGAATTAAGTACTGTTCACCATGTGAATAAGGCAGGGGTGGGGATTGTCCAAACTTTGGAATTTTTGTTACAAACAAAACCTTTTGTCTCCTAATCCTACTATTCTATTTATATTTTGCCTTGATATCCTCAATGGCCCATGCCATATTTAATTCTATTTTTATCTTTTTTACAATTTATGATTATAAATTAATGAATGACAAAGAAATTATAACAAGATTTAAGAAATAACGCAAATACTTAAAATTTAACTTTAACGCAATTTTCGAACCACTGTTCACACTATTGAAAACTTCTCTTTATTTCAGGTGATCCAATAATAATTTATATAAATTTGCAATAAGAATTGTTTATTGCGTGATATAATTTTTGAACGAAAAAAGATTTATTACTTGTAGTGTAGTGTATATGTTATCTCTTACAACATAATTACATTATAATTTTGTCAATCAAAACTTGGACGAATGAGAAGCAATCAAACTATTGTTTTGTCTTTATCGAAATTTAAACTTGATATCATATAATTTCACTACTGGATCACACTATTTCAAAAAATGATTACTGGGAATGATTGGGTAATTATTAGTTTATATAGAAGTAAATTAAGAAGGCCAAATCTGTGCATGCGTGTGTGTTTTATCAAATTCAATAACTAACAAACGAAAATAATTACACTTTGTAACTTCCATTATGAGTTATCACAATCAAAAGGTATGGCCTAACTGTTGAGGAGGATAATCAGCCTTTACAAATCACACCTAATTATAATCAGGTTTAACTAAAATTTAAGTAAAGATATCAGATTATGATTATTGGGTCCTTGTTTAGGCATGCGGGCTAAAATTATCAATATTGCAGACAGATATACCATTAATTTCATTTCCTCTAAAAAAAAATTAAAATTTATCCCTTACTATATAACATATTGTTGTTGACCTTCAAGTCTACTCTATTGCTGTTTAAACTTCCAAAAGGAACATATTGCTCAGTTACTGACGTGCACAAGGAAAAGCTCTTGTCATGACGAATCCTGCAATATATATAATCCAGTTTGAGTAGTAAAGTTCTCAAAGACTTAAGACTATATGTGATGTCTCTATCCCTTGTGGGACGAATAATTGAACGAGTCATCTTCCTATCAAAGCTGCGGGGTCGGAGCATGTGTCTATGATAGTGCTTTAATGATATAAAATTACAGCATTTCAGGAGGATACAGATGAAGACCCCTAACATTGTTTATTTTTCTTTTTCTGGAATCAAGTTATGGGGCAATTTTGAGCTACAGAATAGTTTTTACTACATTTTACCAGAGCATCCATATTTCCAATTCATTCAAGATTGCCATGTGAGATATACTCTTACAGATGACAGTAACAGATTGCAGCACCAATTAGTCGAAACTAACTCAACACAATTTGTACAGCAGAAGAACTAATACCCCCTTTGTACCAGCAGATTTAAGAAGAAGTTGTAAAAGGATATACTAGGTTGCTGGTGATGAACACGCCTTAAAACGCGTAGGGAGTTCAGGAACAACACTAATGTAGTGCATTCATATATGACGTTAACTCTACATGGCAGAGGAAAATTTTGAAGGACACTTTTAACAAGTGCAAGCAAGCGAGTTAGAACTGACCTGTTTCATTATCTGTAAGCTGGAGAAACTACTCGCCCATGAATTCTTAGTTTGTAGTATGAGCCGTCTACTAAAATTCACAAATGCTACTCAAAGAACCAGTTGAAAACAGAATTGGATGGAAGCAAAAGAACAGCAACATCATTTACTGGACAACCATCTCAATCTCTCTAATCAATCACATTTCCAATTATACTAAATATTAATGAGATCTCAAAGAATGTGATTAAGAGACATAGCTATGGTTTATCATTCAGGAAAATATCCATTTTTCCCATGTAATCCAATCTATTCTCCTTTCCCCAGACCTCACTTGTGAGATAACATTGGATATGTTGTTCTTGTAATCCAATATATCCTCCGACTGTTAAGAGTTCAGAGCTTGCAGCATTTTAATTCCATAAAAACACGTTTAGTGGAAAATCGTCCATCAACAACTTATACATTCCCGTTAATTAAGTGTTTATTACACTGGTCATCAGTTAAAAATTACATAAAATGGAATGAAGGGAACAAGTAGAAAAACTAACTTAAATTTTGAAGGGGGAAAACGACACCACTATTAATGGAACAAGTCTGTTCAACTTCTCAGAGTCTCCATATGTCCAATTTATACTAGAAATCACATGAGATCTCACAGCAACATGACTAAGAAGGCGTAGCTAAGGCTAACCATTCAAGCTAGTGCCCACTTTACAAACTTAAACCAATCTGCTTTTACAATTCCAAGTCCCTTAATCCCTTAAAACAAGTGTAAAGCAATTTATACAGCATAAGAAGTACTCCACTACTTCCTCTGTTTCAATTTGTTTGTCTTAGTTTGACAGGGCACGTAATTTAACAAAGTAAGAAGACTTTTGAACCTTGAGGTCTAAAAGTAAAGATATGTATAATCTATCATAAACATGTTGTGTGGATGTTGAAGTTAAGGAGTTGCCAAATTAGGAAAAACACTTTCTTTTTTTAACACACCAAAAAGGATAGTAAGACAAACAAATAAAAATAGAGGGAGTGACTGTTTCTTCTACCAGACTTCATAACAATTTTGACCAACAAAAAGACTAATACCCATTGAAAATATATTACTACAAATGCAAATAATGGAGCAAGTTTCAAAATTTCAGGTACTTATAAGAATGACATTCAATTATTGTATTCATAAGATAAGTTTGTTGTATGACCCTGTATTACAGGGGAGAGAAAGCTATGAAGATATAGGTTGCCACCTTTATCAATTACAAATAAAATAAAAATGAATTTAGACTTTACCAGCTGCCGCAATCCATATAACTCTCAATAACTAACATTTTTCTATGAATCCGCGATCACCATTCTATCAATCTCCAACAGCTATGGCAATCTCTTGCTATTCTACATGGACTGGTAAAGCTTGAATGATTTGAGTGGAACTATATCACAAGACTTTCCATCTAGAACCTGACAGTTTGACTTGGAGTAGCTCATCCAATGCAACAGGCCTTTCCACTGTATGAAAAAGAACGAACTTCAATCACTCTCAGTACTCATACTATAAATATTGCCACCCACTCCAACAATGCTAACTACAATGGCCAATATCAACATGAACCAAGACAAAATCTTCTCTCTCACACTCAAACCACTTCCTTGTTTGCCCAGCCGTAGAGCAATAAGAGATGGAAATGTATATCCTAAAGAAACTGCAGTTGTGGCCCCTGTGAATTTGAAAGCAGTCCAAATGTTGGGAATCATAGTCGACCCAAAATATAAGAGTGCCAGGAGAACAGCAGTCAAAGCCAGACACCTCTTCCTACTTTCTGTGAGTGGCGCAGATCCTTCAAACAACAAAGCATCCACAGTCTGCCTCAGGGAGAAATGGATCACAGGGAAAACAAGAATCAAATGGAATACATAGCCAACACGAACAATGTAATTCAATGCTGTGCTGAAACGAATTCCAAGGTCCTTGTCAAAATTTGTGAGTATATCAGATTCAGTATCCTTTCCAAAAAGTAAATAGCCAGCTACTGCCGTAGAAGCATACACCAACACACAAATAGCAGAGGTAATTCGGCTCACACGGTTCATCTTCTGAGGTGATCGGCCTTCAAGCTCATTATAAATGGGCTGAACATTAAAATGGCAAACATATGCATTGGACATTATAGGAATCACCACAAGCAGGTCTAGGATTGCCTGCTTAGACCCGAAATCTGGTGTCATCCTTGGAGCTTCAATTTTCCCCTCGACAAGCTTAATAAATGCTATCGCAAAAGCAACTACAACAAACACAACCGCAAGAGCTACAGAAGCAGCTGAAGACAAACTCAAAGAATCGATCTTGTCCATTGCACAAAGGGGTGCAAGAAAAATCACCAATATGATCAAAACCACTAACTTCCTATGATCCCACACTCCGTGACCTAACCATTGATCAAAAACCCCAGTATGACGAATGGAACCGGACAAAACATCCCCAATTATAATCAAGTATACAACCAAAACACCAGCATTGTTCACAATAATACAAATCTCAGACAAGATCTTGGCTGTTCTCCCTAATGCAGCCTCAACAACTTCCCCATACGACAAAGCCTTGCATTGAACCGAAAACCGAACAAGCAATTCAACACTAATATCAGACAAAACACCCATCAAGAATATCAAAATAACCCCAACAACCAACCCCAATACTTTCATTGTAGCAGGCAAAGCCATAATCCCCGCACCAATAATAGTAGTCGTAAGATTAAAGACTGCCCCATATTCACCAGACCCAGATTTATTTTCACCAAAAATAAGAGGTAAATCATCCAAATCTATATCATCGGCTTCAAAATCATCACCAGAAATTGGTTTCAAATGTTCATTATCCCTGAAGTTATCATCTTTAACTTGTAATTCAACAAAAGATTCCTTCGAAACAGCCGAATAATTGCTATCCATCACCACAAATGCTATTTACAATTCAAAAATTAAACGCATCTACACTGACATTTATGTAGCAAAAAAAAAAACTTACGTTAAAATCAGCGAAAATAAGAGAGTGGATTTGAGATTCAAAACTGTATTTCCAATGTAATCTAAGGATGAAAAGAAACCTAGATCGTCGAAGTCAAAGTTGAAGCGCTTCACTTTGTAACTCGAAAATGTCCGATTTGGAGAAGTTAGAACAAAATTTTGCTATTTTTTATTTTATTTGGTAAAATTTTCCTATTGGTTAGCTCAACATGAAACTTCTGCCCAATATCATGTTTGAAAAATTAGTTTAAAATATTTTAGGCAAGCCAACAAAATTTATGTCACCAAAAAATGGAAATGCAAATAAATAAAATTTCCATTCCTTTTTATACGTGATTCTTACTATAAATAGTTGATCTATGAAAATATTTATTATTTCATAAAAATAATATATAAATAATATTTTTTATTATATCCTGAATAATTAATTAATTTTAAAAATAGATATTTAATCGATCTAGAAAAACTAATAAATAATTAATGTTTATTGTAATTACTTCATACGTTGAGTAGTTTCTCTTACCATTTGTACTACCCTATAACATTTAATTATGAAATAGAAATCTCAACAAACAAATTAAAAATAAAAGGTAGAGAAGAATCAAAAATAATCTAAAAAGATAAAGTTTTTATCAAGGAAGATGACACGTCTAAAGATTTAAAGAATATAAAAATAGAAGACTCAACCAAATTATGTGAATGTCACCTTGAGAAAGATCAAGATTCAAATAAAGGAGTTCTCGTATAATTTTATTATAAATTGACATCATATTCAACACAAATATTTAGATCATTTGAAGTAATAGAATATTTAAGGAGTTCTCGTATAATTTCATTATAAATTGACATCATATTCAAACACGAAATATTTAAAAATATTTGAAGTAATAGAATTGAAATTCTTTTGTGGTTGATATTGTATTTTTCTTTAAGAATAGATATATATATAGCTATATATAATATTATATATATATATATATGATATATTATAGCGATAGTTTTCTACGCCAAAATATAAGTTAATTGAGGTGAGAAAGGAAAAATTTAACTTTTTCAAGTTTATGGAATCAATTTATAAAACTAGTTGGCAAATCAAAAAGTTAATTAGATCTTGCATTCAATTTTTGAAATCTAGCATATTTATTATTTATTTAAAAAATTAGTAACTTCCAAATCATTATTAAATACTGATGGAAAAAAAAAATGGGGAAGTAGTAAGGAAAGTAGGTAAGTATAAAAGAGTATTCAATACTAAAGAGTCGTTGTACTCTATTTGTCCAACAATAGTTATTCATTATACTATTTTGGAATGTCCATCAATACTTGTTCACTTTATGAAATTAATGAATAATTTTACATTTTTTTCATATATTTACCCTAAATCAATAATTATAGTCATTTCTCTATTATATTTTTTAAGATATTGTATTTATTATATTCAAACGGTGATATAGTAAATTATCCTTCTATTTATTATTTCTTAAAAAGTGTACACAATCAATAGTAAAAACGTATTACTGAAAAAATATAATTTGACAGGAGTATCATCTAAATTTTAAGTAATTTGATTCTACTTTGAAGATTAATAAAATTGATTTTTTTGAGAAATAAAAGCAAGATAATTAGATTACAAGAAGTCATGTGTACCTTGATGATAAAATTTGGAAATAACAAGCGAAAGACGATCATAATAAATTTTACAAACGAGACTATGCTTCGGACAAGAAATAGTAGAGCAAAGGAGATGAAAAAATCAGATTAATTATTTATGTTTAATTGACAATAATTTATAGGAAAACACATCTTATGTATTTATTAAATTGATACTGATATACATGTGAGTATTAAAAAAAAATCTTCTTCAAATACATTTGACTTTTTTTTTTATACTTTTGGTAAAAGAGTTGTAGGGGGATGGGAGACAAAAATTCAAAGTTCAAACACAAGTTATCAACAGCTAATGCCTTCGATATTAAGATTCACTTTGCTTGAGTTGAAATTCAATCAATTGGATCATGTGCTTGTTTAAGTAAAACTAAATAAACAAAGGAATTTTTAATTTATGCAAAAACCCCTTTTACTGGTCATTATTTTATTTTATTTTTAAAAGTTAATGCAAATATAGTTCTTAAAAAATGTATCATTCTTGTCCAAGTTAGACTCAAATTTAATATTTGCTCATATATTACTCAACTTTACTGATAGTTTAGTATTTCAATAACTTAGAAATTAGTTTATTATGACATAATGTTTCTCACTAAATTTTAGTTTGCTCGAAAGAAATCTCAAATTATGATCTAAAATGCTCATGAATTACAAGAAAAATTATAATAATATCATTCCAGAAAAATACGACCAACAAATAAAAAATAGAGATAATTATATAGAATGACAAAATAATAATATAAAAAAATAAATAAATACAGTAGTAGCTATCTTTGATTATGTGTGTTTTATAATCAACTGTTTGTCCATAGTCCCTCTCTTCTCCCTCGTATTTCGTATTCTCGTTGCCCAATCTTTCCTCGATCGTTCGCTTTGTGTACACAAGTATATATAATTATATAATGTGTTTCTAATTGTATAAGCTGAGGAGAAATTGTATATATACACATTTACAAATACATATATATTTGTCATCAAATTATAATGATAGTGATAAAGTACTCCCCTGCCCAAGTTTCTTTTGTCTTTCTCTCTTTCTCGTTTTATACAAATTCAAATTATATATTTGTTATATGTGAAAGCTGCCCTACAAAATATTCCTCTTCCGTCCACGAAATTAGCGAAGCCCACCAATCAGGTAAATTAGCGAAGCCCATTAAATTAGTTTCGTAATATGGGCCTCACATCGTAAACCTAAAACACTTCAATTCTATTGAAAAATATCGGAAAATACATATAACATATATATATTTCTCTAACTTAATTGTAGTTAACGAATATTCTTAATCTTACATCTTTTAAAGTATAATAAGTTAATATTATTTTGTGTAAACATATGACACAAATAATTTTATACCAAACTCCTTTGAAGGTGCTTGCAGTAACTTGATCCAATAGAATGGGATAGACAAATAAATCCTCTTCTTTTAAATTATTATTTACATTTATCTACTTTTTCTCATTCATAAGTTTAATAAGATAGCATGCAAAATTTACTTCTCAATGGAGATAGAATAAATGAATAAAAAGGTCTTGTACAAACCACTTAAGAATAGTTTCATATTTGTAATACAACTTTTCTTTTCAAATTACTCTACAAGATAAGATTTAACCCCTTTTAATGTTTTTTTTTTTTGGTTAAAAGAAGATAATAAATGTAACATTTGAAAATCCAATTAAGGGAAAGTTGTTAAATTTCACTATTTGTAGAGTAGACAAATAAAATAACCTAATGCTCTACTAATGTAAATCATCCAAAAAGTTTACAAATAGAAATTCCATTTTGGAATGATGTAATAGGACAAGGGTCCCACATCACTAATATATCGCGAAAAGTTCATTATATCGTATGGGGAAATGGAGAATTAATCAGAGGGAATGACATGACCTTCAACCACTCAGTTTTGATTACTTAAAGACCCTTCATTTTTACTATAAATATCAAAACTGCCATTTAAGCATTTTTTTATTATTATTTTTTTTGTCCTGTCGGATGATAAATCCTTAAAGTTCTGGTTGTTTTATGAAGAGTAGACTAGATTCATCCCAATTGACAAAAAATGGATCCACACGTTCAACGTTAGTGTCTACATTTATTTATTATATTTATTCCACTAAAAAGGTCCTATTGCTTCGACAACAAAACCCAATTATAGGCAATATTTCTAATCATGTTATAAAGTTTTCCATACTCTATACCCTTTTAATTTTGGTCATTATTTATATCGATTTATGAAATTAAAGAAGATCTTTTGATATATAAAAGGGAAAAGGGTCTGATATACTTTTCAACTTTGTCATTTATAGCTGATATATCCTTGTTATGAAAGTAACTTATATATATCCCTACTTGTAAACAAATGACTCACATATACCCTTTTTTTCCTCTAACGGCAATGAAAAAAACAAAAATCTAAATTTTTATTATTTGTTTTTTTTCTACAAAATATAATCTCATATGAGTAAATTATCTCTCAAAATTTTTTTATTTTAATGATCTAATTTATAATTATGATTTTGATAATCAAATTATTTATGTTTCACTACATTATTCCTGTTAAAACAACTTATTATTGTAGCTAGATGGACCAATTTTGTTCTTCGAATCACGAAATTAAATTACAATATACACACAAAAAAAATTAGTTTTAATTTTTTTCTTTAAACGAAAAGGAATGAAGCAAAAAAAAAAGAAAAAAAAAAAAAATAAGAATAAGAAACTCAAATAATTATATAAAAGAAGTCAAAAAATAATTTATGTATGAAAAAAAATTTAAAAAATATACCTTGAATTTGATAGAAGAATCATATATACCCTCAAAAATCTTTTAAAAAAAATTAAAGTAATAATATTAATTTAAACTAAAATTTTAATATTCTTAAATGAAAGGTATATGTGAGCATTTTTGCAAAGTCAGGGGGTATATGTGAGTCGTTGTGTATAAGGATAAGGGCATATATGAGCCACTTTTATAACGAATGGTATATCAGCTCCAAAATGACAAAAAGTTAAGGGGGTATATATATCAGACACTTTTCCCCTATATAAATGATAATCTCGATGGGTGGGTTTTAGAATGAGGAAAAAATAATTATAAAGAAAAATAAATTATTTTATTTTATTTTATTTTGTTTGATAAGTAAAATACTATTATTTTAGAGATAATTTCACGTAACTTAAAAAATATATATGAGTGTAGAGAGATAGAGATAAGGTCGTTCCCCTCCTCTTGTCGCTGGCTGTTTAATAAGTCTGTCACTATATTCTTGGGTCTTCTTTGCAACCGGTTCAGCGGGGCTAATGCTGGGGGGTGATACATGATGTGTTTGTGCTGTCGACTGGACCAGTTAAGTTAAAGTGAGAAAAAATGGGTAAGAGATAGACTGTAAAAATTTATTTTTTTATTATGAAAAATGCTAGAATTTTTTTAGTTGGCTAATAGTAGGTGAAATAGTGTTTGTAGCGATATATTTTCTTTAAAATCAACACTTTATAACTATAATGTTTAAATATTGTATGATCATATCTTATTATAAATATATTAAATATAAAAATGTAATAATTATCAAACTATTTATGATAATCATTATTAATGTTATATACATAGTAAAATTTAAATAAAAAATTAATCAAATGATACCGTTAGTTAGATTTTACGAGGAAAGGTTATAATTTACTAATGTTTGCCTTTTATATGTTTATACTTTTTTTATTAATTATTGGATTGATTAACGTATACATTTTTTCTTCTTTCTACGGAAAATCATTATGTCAATATCATTATCTCTTTAATACTAATAATTTATTTATTTTTAAATTAATATATTTATTAAAAAATAATTAATAACATAATGAGTATATTATTTTCTCTATTAATTATGAATTCAATTGATTAAAAAAAAAAAGAAGTTTTTATCTTTTTTGAAATAATTAATTGAAAATATAATAAGTAAGAAAAAATTTATCCTTTCTTGATTTATCAAAATGAACAAATAATTACGGACAACTAAAAAGAAAAAAGTGGATAAATACTTAGTAAAAGATGGGTATAAAATAATACTTTGACATAGCAACTATGAAACGCGAACCAGTAAGAATTGCAACGGAAAATACTTTTTCATTCTTAATTAAAGATACAATGTTCGAATTTCCTTTAGTATGAAATCGTATTTGTTTCCTTGCGTTAGAGTATATTACCCCTCAATATGAGATTTTTTGAGTTGACTTTAAATTTACTCGTTTGTCAATACAAATATCGAAGACTTTGTGAAAAATGGAGCGAAAAAAAAGTCACGTCATTGCCGACATGTGGTTTATATATGCTTATTATAATTATTAGATGCAAACTTGTGTTTGTTCTAAGAAAAAAAATTCAAACGGGCAAAGAGTTGTCCTTTTCTTTGATTTTGTTAATTGGTAATCAAATTCTATGGGGTCAAGCCAACCACTACTACGATACAAAGAGAAGGAAAATGAAAATAAATGGATGAAATTAATAAATTAATTAATTATGAGAATTCAGATTAATACTCCTTTCTATTCAAAAATATATAAGTGTCTTTATCCATTCATTACTTAAATATACCTTTGTGCCAATAAATTCATCTAAAAAGTTTGAGGAGAAAAAAAGGTACCCTTTTTCACTATTACAAGGGATAAGATAGTTTGTCATTTTAAATTTTATATCTTATACTCCTATGTTATTTAACAATACACATATTAGTATTTCATTATTCTTTTCGGATAAAATAATTCTTAATTTTTGCTCATTAAATTATGTTAATATGGAGTATTCCGTAACGGAAAGAACGGAAAAAAAAAAGCATATTAAGGGCCCGTTTGAATGAGCTTAATAAAAGCAAACTTTAAAAGGTACTTTTGACAGGCTGAAACTACTTTTTTTTTACAATAAGGGTTATGACCATTTGGATAAAATAAAAATGTTGAAGTTAAAAAACAAAAAGTTGTTGATGTGTTTGGCAAAATAAGTGGATAAACAGATTTTGAATCAAAATTTTGAAATACTCTTAAAAGTTCGTTAACATAATAAAAGTAATTTAATTTATATTTTACAGCAATAAATCATATTTTATATTATTCTCATATTCTGTCTTCATCAAAAATTAAGTTATAAGAGGAATATAAATTTTATTAGGAGATTTTAAAGATAACTTAATGTGAATAGATTCAAAGAATGATTTAAGATTTATTTTAGTTTCATCTATAGGTAATAATTAATTGTTATCATTCACATATTGCTTTATGATCACAAATTATTTATAAGAAGGAATATATCAATTGTTATTTTTAAGTTATATGAATGCAACTTATTTTACATTTATTAATAATATATTAAATCTTGGAATAGACACTTGAGAAGATTGAAAGAAGATTTATTTAGTTTCATTCATTAGCGAATAGTAATTGTCTATCATCCACACGTGAAAAGGAAAATGGAAGAAAAATATTCAAGAAAAAATATGTTAGGGTTTATGTGGGGTAATTTGGAGATTAATAAAATATTAAGGGCAAAAAGGTAACAATTGATCAACTTTAAAACAGCTTATAAGCATAAAAAAAAAAAAACCCCACCCCAGCTTTTAACTTGGCTTAAAATAATTTTTTTTTTAACTTAAAATAAGTTATTTTGAGAGTATTGTCAAACAGCTTCTAAAATTAAGTCAAAAATCAGTTTTAAACAGTTTGACCAAGCTTTTAAGATAAGCCAAAAATAGGCTCTAAAATACTATAATTAGTTATGTTCAGATTATATCAAAAATTAATCATGTTGTAAAAACATTATAATCAATTTAGACTATAATTAATATAATATATTTTAGTACTATTAATTTTTTAATTAATTTTTTAAACGACCAATCAAAACGGCACAATGGTCCGAGCGCCGCTGTCTGCAATTTACTCGTCCTTTCACTTTACTTTGGGATGTTGTAAAGTAACCTTCACTCTCATAAATGAGTTACTTAGGTATTAAATATCGCACAAATTTTAAAAAATAATTTATTTATATATAAAATTAATATTATATTTATTTTGTGATTTAGAAAGTTATATGAATTAATATATTTATTAATAAGTTATGAAAAAAATTTATATATTATTTTATAGAAAAAGTAAAATAAATAATATATGAATAATTTAAACTTTACATAAAGTATATATAAACTAATACATATATTACTAGATACATATTTAACCTTATTAATTAACTACCAAATGATTCCTTAGATTGAACCTATTTGAATTAATTTATTTTAGGTATTTTAAAATAAAAATAACTTGTGTATTTTTAAAAATTTGCGTAAAAAATGTTAAAGTATATTATATACACTTTGTTTTTACGTCAAAATAATAGAAGTAAACCAAGAGCCATATTTTAATTTATGGTTATAAGCTCATTTAAACATACTCTTATTATTTGTGTTTTAATTTAGGTGATACTTTTTTTAATGTCAAATTAAGTTTTATTTGATAAATAGTATTATAATTTATAATATTATTGTGTAATTTCTTATAACATATAAACTTCTTCTAATAAGTTATGCTTAAATTTACGATTGAAAAATAATAACTCTAAAAATTCTTTTACAACTTTTTAATACAAAGGAAGTAGCTCAAAAATGAGCCAAGCTGAGGTAATCAGCTAGCTCGGTCCGAATAAATGAATAAACAATTCAGTGCTCATAACTTTAATCCTGTCAAATTAACTAAAAGAAAAAAAAGAAAAAGAAAAGGACAACTCCAAAGAAAAAAAAAAAGAAAAAAAAATAAATTTACAGTCGTTTGGATAACTTAGTTGGTTTAGATGATGGTTATTATATACACGAATGATCAATATTTGATTTTTTTTCAATTTCTTCTGAGTAGAGCCTATCACATAGAACTTGTCTAATGCGATTTACATCTTCCATGTAGCTTACAGACTTTTACACGGTAAGAAATTTACTCAATACACATAAAATGTTTACCCGAAGAGCAAAGTTGTGAATCAGCACAGATTGCTCAGCTGAAGGACAAACCAAATATTGAAGTTGAGTAGGATGTTTAAGTCATGGTGCAACACTTATTTGACTATTATTGACAATACTCATTATCAAAGAGGTGACGTTAATTGAAGGGACCAAAATTATTTTCTTCTAAAGTAATAATTAATTTTTTTCGTACAGTTGGTAAGATTACGACAACAATTAATTGTGCTACATCTCAAATTATATTAGTAATATATGCTCCATTTCTTTATGTTCAATATATACCCACTTAAAAGGACATATATTATGGGTGTGTTCAATAATAAGAAAAAAGAATTATTTATATGTTCGACTGGTTAAATATTTTTATAATATATATATATTTTTTTAGAAAAGCTTTTTTAGAATTGGAAAATGAACTTTCTAACTAAAATAGATTAATAAAATTTGAAAGTATTTTTTTATTTTATAAAATTTTATGTCAAATTAAAATTAGATTGATAAATTAAAATGGAGAGAGTACGAAACTGTATGCATCTGGAAAGCGGAGTAGTGACGTATCGATAAAAAGAATAAATGAACAAACCAACCTAGCTAACACCTCATTCACAAGAAAATAAAAATATCCCTTCTATGATTGAATAAATAAATAAATATGACATGTATAATTGTCTATTTTATCGTAGTCTCTATATCAATCAAAGTTGATTTAATTTTTTATATTTTTAAAAGTATAGCATAGTTATTTTTTATTTTAAAAATATAGAATAACTATTTTTTATTTGTTTTGATTTAGTGAACGAAATTACTCCATGTTTGTGATGGTTAAGATAATCGATATTTCAGGGCGAAAAAAAAAGTTTTAGCTATAAATTTAGTATTTACTACTAGAAAAGCATCTTATTAAAATAATTGTTTCATAATACTTAATTACTTATTTTTATAGGCATTGTTATGAAAAAAGAACAAAATAGTGAAGTTGATCAATCTATCAATAATTATTTAGCTATTGTGTAAAATAGAAAGTGCACATCTAATATAGACACGGAGGAAATAGTAGCTTTTTCTTCATAACAAACTCATCCTGAAATCCTAATACACAAACAACTTATATGAATATGGAGCAATTACCAATCAGGATTATAGTCTTGTAATAAATATTCTTTCATTTTTAATTAGAGGTCTCGAATTTAAGTCTCTTTGAATTAAGAGTCCCTCCGTCTCTTTGTTATGAAACACATTATCCTCCAATGTGAAACTTCTCAACGTGATTCCATATTTAATCATATCCCAATATAAATACAAGATATGGAATGGAAAATCATTGAAAAGAATATATAGTAATTACATTTTTACAAAAGATATAGAAAAAGAAACATGAGAGCAACATGTTGGACTTTTCTTGTATAGTAAAATGCACCCACCCCATGTTTGGGTATGCAATAAAAGAACAAGTTGGCATTGTTTCTTTATATCATATCGTAGCTCCCAAGAAAAGATAAAAAAAGCAAAGCTCTATTTATCACTAATTTCTCTCTTGTCCTATTTCCCAAAAAATCATGGTATATCATTATAATTTTGTATATGATAAAGTATCTTTTTATATAAAATGACAGTAATAAGTAATAAAACGTCAATATCGTTGTAACGACGTCCCTATTTCCTCATAATTAAAATTCACTAGTCCACCACCCAGATGTTTCGATTCGCATTAAATGATGGACCACTTATTAAATTGAGTAAAGAATATATTTAATTTATTCGAATTTTATCACGATTCGATTATGCAAATATTCATCTTCCCTTTTTTTGCATGGCGTGTGGAGTTGTGATTTCTACCTACACAATATTCACTTATTCATTACTTTATTTTAATATTTAAGTGGATCATTAACTTATTTTAATCCGTTTAAATTTCGTTGAGAAGAAAAAGGATATGAGAATCCATTAACGTAGTAATACATGTACTTTCATATAGAGAAAAAATAAAATGAAATAAGTACTAACATATAATCCAATGTGTGGACCACAGTCCCAGTTGGCTTAGTTGACACTTGCCACCACAGCCGGTGACAAATGTAATTACTAGTACTATTTTTTATCGGAAGCTAAAATACTTTTATATTCAAGACTCGAACCGTATATCTTATTCAAAGAAAAGTTACTTTATATTATTGTTCTGAGAGTGCGGTATTTGATTAGTTTTTAAAGGAATATTCTCTTTATTTCATCAATTTTTTAATATTAACATGACATGTTTTACAAAAATTGAATAATCAAACAAATAAAATATTTGAAAGCACTAAGATACGTGTCTCAATTTCAACCAAAAACACTTCAATCCTCTAATGTTATTCCTATATATATTATTTTTATAATGTAAAAATAATTTACATGAATAAAATATATCAATCGAAATTTATCACATATTGTTCTGGCAAAAATCATTAGAGGACTAACATCCTGAGAAATTTATATGTCTTTATTGCATCACATTTTATCTCTGTCGTAAAATTCGATATGAATTTAAATTAAATCGATTCTAACACGAAACGAAGAAAAAAAAAAAGAGAAGATAAGGGGGTGGTCCATGTTGATTGTGGCTCACACGTTCCTTTAACGGGCCAAACGGGCTCAGATGTAACTCTTGGGCCCATCTAAAAAATAAAATCTTAATCTTAAACAGAAGACCCCAATTAAAATAAATAAAATATTTTCAAAACCTATTTTTTTTGGCTTTTTGGGGAGAGGCAGGTCACATGTATGTACACGTGTGTATTGTAAATTCTTATTCCACGTGGTCTTTAGTTTTCGCCTTTTTAAATCTAATCGGTTATGCCTTAAATACAAAACATAAAAAATTGGTTTTATCAAATCCTTTCTTTTTCATTGATTGAGATTTCCTCTAATACCTTTTTTTATATATATTTTAATTACAAAAAAAAAAAAAAGTGACAGTACGGTTGCTAAATCGGTTATTTATTTTAAATAATCAGAATTTTAACGTTTGAATTTGTACGCGTATGTTTTCCTCTAGTTTTTTGACATTGTGTGTGAGTAGAAGGGAGATAGAGAATTTAAAAAAAAAAGGTTTCAAATTAAAATATGAGTCTGTAAGTTTTTTAATTGAATAAATATATCAGATAAGGTTTGACAAAAAGACAAGAACAAATATTAATATGTGGCCTACCTATAGGTCAATCTTTAAATAGAATATATATATAGTATATATATATAAGATATTAAGTAATTAAAAAAACTATTAATCGATAAAACATTAATATAAAAATATGAACTATGTGCCAACATCAACAATAATATATATTAAAAATTTATTAGAGTCGAATATATGTAAAACTTATTTTTACCTTGTTAATATAAAAAAATGTGTTCTTAAACGATCCTCAACCCTAGTAATAACCTATTGCCACATATTAAAATTCATTTAATTATAATAATTTAATATAATTCTATTTTTAATTTTTTATTTAATATTTAATATTTATAATAAAATCCGACTAAATTCAATTTTACGTTATAAAATCGAAGGATAAAAGCGATTTGATTATTTTTGCTATCCGTTATTTGTGGACAACATGAGAAAAGGCCAGCCGGCCAGATGATTTAATCTGACTATAAACTATTTTTAAAAAAGATAATTTTTAAAAACATTTATTTCTCTTATTTGGTGGACCTCGATGGGGTTGGGTATGATAATAAATTTAATTATAGGACATACCCATCTAATTAATTAAGTATTTTTTTTTAATTATTTGACCACTTTTAAATTGACATTTTCAATAGAAAAACATGATTGATATAATAAATTTATTATTTTTTTACCTCTATTGATGAAATGAATGAATTTAAAATCTAAAATTTTCAAAAATTTCTACATTTTTCAAAATTTATTAATTGATAATATAATAATTAAAATAAATAAATAAATAAAAAAGTTGAACAAATAATTAGGATCAGAGTAAGTACTTGTTTGATATGCATTAACTTGTCATAATAAAGTAAGCCCTTGTTTAGGTCAAGGGATGGACCTAGATTATAGTATACAGATTCATTAACACTAACTATTTTATTGTTGTGATTCTTATATGTGTTTAATTATAAAAAGAAAATTTGCATGTGAAGTAATTACTACTCTATTTTAATTTAAAATCGTTATAAAAAATCATAAAACTTTAAATATGAAATCCGAATGATAGTTAATATGCACTGACCAAAAAAACAATAATTTTCTTAATTATAATCTGATCCAAAGGACTAGAGTTTGACTTACTCAAGTTCATTGTTTAATCATTTCTAAATTAATTTTTTATCTTATTGATAATAATGATATGCTCAAAAATACTATATAATGTATAACTATACAAATAATATAATAGGTTCAAAATTATAAATTTAAAAAATTATATTTTTTAAAAAAAATATAATTATATCTAATTAAACAAGAGCAGAGCACATAAATATTATGAAGCGAATATAATTTTTTAACAGAGTATTCAATTACTATATTTAACATGAGACAATCACCTATTTCAATACTAACATAGAAGTAATAATTACTATAAAGAGGTAAGAAAACACAATTATCTTACATTTAATTTATAAAGGAAAAGAAAAGAAAAGAAGATAAAAGTTAAAGAAGATAAAACATTATGATTTGCACAATCAGACAATATTTTCAATTAATAAAGGGAAAAGTGAAAATATGTTATCTAACCTTTATAAAATGATCAATTTTGTCATTCATCAATAGTTGGGTAGAATATGCTCTTATTATATTAATAATATTAGTTCAACTAATGCCCTCATTTTACTAATATCATAAGTTTTTTAACATGAGAACATTCTTAATAAAGAAATATATTCATATTTGTCACTTAACTTTGCAAAATGGTACATAATAAAAACACAATCACACGTTTAGTTTAATAGACGTTATAAGTAAAATCTAAATCAAATATTAAGAAACTAGTTCATAAGTCTAACTCACGTCCCAAAAGCTAGCTCAAATAGAGGAGAATTGTTCAAATTTTATAAAGAGCCTACCAATCTAATTAACCACATATTTGAGACTTTTGTCATTATTTAACAAATATAAAAGAAATCACGATAACTTTTCTTTAAAAAACTATAATACTCAATTAAATATTTTCACATAAATTAAAACAGAACAGAGTATAATTCAAGTTGACTTATAGCATAATTGGTTAAGAAAAAATGGACCACACTATTTGAGAGCACTAATTTTAAAACTAAAAACCCGCAAAGGCAGTAAATGACAAATCACATAAATAGCATAAGCTCCACTGTCCCCCTCTATACTACTCTAATATTATTATTATTACTATTATTATTTATTTTAAATTATTTATTAAAAAATTATAAAACAGCACTATCTGACACTGACAACTTCTTATAATAAAATCCTACGTTCATATCTAAGATTGACTGGCTCTACGTAATTTCCCGCGATATCTCTCAAAATATCGTGATATTATAGGTGTTACGATATTTCGTCCCTGACATTATTATCTACTTAACGTGTAGTGATGGAGATATATTGAATACATGGAAATAGAAAAAAATGGAAAAGAAAGTGATATATTTTTAACGTAACATTCAATCAATTAATTGGACCCACTTTCACTTATTCGGCGCGTCTCTTCACGTAACATCTGCCCAAAATCTCATTAACCAATCAAAATTCGACAACCAAGCCTAGGCTAGGACAGTATTACTGTAGTTCCAACCATATTTTTCTTTAAAAAATAAATTATTTCTTTTGCTTAAAATATTAATTTTTTCAAATTCACTTTTAAAAAGTTTAATCCGATAATTAAAAATAAACAGAGGAAAGGAAGTAATTAATATTAAGGCTCCATTCTTTTTTTATTTTGTCAAATTTTGACTTGACACATGTATTAATAAATTAATTAATATAGTAAATTTATCATTTAATTTTTATTAATTTATAGTGTCATAAATATATTACGCTTTCCGTCTAATATTAGTTGTCTATTATATTATTCTGAGATGTCCAACATACTGTCAAAATTTATGAAACACTCCATATTTACATGTAGTTTCTAATTTATTACTCTCTCTGTCTCTATTTAGTTGTCCACTTTAGAAGTGACTATTTCTGGTTCCAAACGCATGCATTACAACTTAGTAGTTTTTAGAAATTTTATAGAATTAAATAAGGGCATATTTGGAAAAAAATTGTTGTTCTTTCTTGATTTATTAAAATGAACAAGTAAATAGAGATAGATATAAATTAAAATATAGACAAGTAAATAGGGACAAAGTGAATATATTGAAAATGTGAAACAATAAAATTATTGCATTATTCATAGTTTCTTACAAAGTATGTATGGCTAATAGTAGACAACTATTGTTACACAAATATGATATATTTTTCAAAGAAAAAAAATGTTCTTCCTTGATTTGTCATAAATGACAAATATAAAAAAATAAATTAAGAAATATTCGACAAACAAGTAGGAACGTAGAAAGTAAATAGTACTAAGTAAAAATAAATATAAGAATGCTTTCTTTTTAACTAGTCCTTAAAAATGACTCTTTTTTTATTTGGTACATATTTAAGGCATAATACATAAACATAATTTTTAATTTAGTTTCAGTGAATAACTATGTCATTTAACTTTGAGTGTGTGTAAATAAGCATTTAAACTGGTACTATAAAATTGAACAAGCAAACACAAGTGTCCTGTATGACATAATACACGTAGAATGTCATGTAGGACGACTGTGTCCGTTTACTCAATTTTATACAAGTTTGATTATTTATTTGCGCACACCCAAAATAAAAGATTATAATTATCAATTGATACCAAATTAAAAATTATATTTATTATTATAATCTCATTTATTTAAGCAAATATCAATAAAAATATACTCTGCTATTCAATTATTTTTTTAAAAACAGTGCAAAGTCATTTTATTTTCTATAAAAATTAGCATCTAATCAAATTATAACATAAATTTAAAAGCAAAGCAGACAGCTTATGTGAGTTAGGTCAGATCATGATTATGTGAATTAAACTCATACGGAAGACAAGATGTAGTGACAAATTTAAATAGAAACGAAGAAAATTCAATTAAATCTCTTTTTTATCGAAATTTGTATTGTTTTAATTAATTTAAAAAAATAATATCCTTCCCTATATAAATTGTGGAGTCTCTAGACATAAGAAAAGATCATAGTATAATAATTAATGTTATTAAAAGATTTCCATAAATCACAAATTTAAATATCAAGTGAAATAATTATCAGTTTTTTTTAAGAAAAATATTCAGATTTTTATTTCATCAGTAATAACTTGCATTCGTTGTTTGGATACACTACATAGAAAATGAGTTTTAGCGATAATTAATTAGCTATTACAGTTAAATATATATTTTTAACCGTAATTAACACTCTTTGTATATGTTCCTAAAAATTTTAGCAACACCAAATCTGATGACATTTAATTAATATCGATAAAAAATTTAATATTCTTTATTAATTAATTTATTTATTACTATTAAAAGTTATTTTTGTTACAGTAATACCGATTTAGGGCAAACAATCCTTTGTCATGTATTAACAAGTTAAAGTGAATACCCAATTTGATATTTCTTAAAAAGGAAGAAGAAAGAACTATAAAAAAATTAAAGTTAGAGTTGGAAAATGCTATTAAAATTTATGGTCAAAGATGCAAATTTGTCAGATGAAAAAGAAATGTGGTGACTATGATACTTTCTCCTGTCGTTATTATTTGTTATGATTTTTATTTTTAGAGTTAAATTATAAAAAATTTGACTAACAATTTAAGATGCATTTTTCATCATATTAATATGAAA
Organism: Solanum habrochaites; assembly: GCA_027704765.1. Classification (NCBI taxonomy): domain Eukaryota; kingdom Viridiplantae; phylum Streptophyta; class Magnoliopsida; order Solanales; family Solanaceae; genus Solanum; species Solanum habrochaites. The sequence goes on from JAKWJA010002491.1 coordinate 63,176,344, forward strand.
AAAATTTAATTTATAATACTTTTTCATGTAGTTTTAAATTTTTTTTGTTTAAAGTATCGAATTAATGTAATCTAATTTACTTTTGAAAATTAATCATATTGTCTTTCGATAGGCGCAGTATGAAAGTCAATTCTGAACGGAGGGAGTATTAAACAAAAATATAATTTTGCGGGAAATAGAAATTGTATACTAAGATATAAAGCTTATAATTTTTCTTGAAGATGTACATAATCTTAAGTTTGAAATATACTAGCACATAATTCGGCTTAAATTTTATATTCATATGTTATACATATAATATAAGGTTGTTTGAATTTTTATTTTTTTTTATATTTGAATCGTAGATAAAGATTTTCTTTTTAATATTCCATATTTCTCTGTTTCATATTAGCTGTACAAATACAAATAGAGCTTTATATGATTTTTTTTTATTGACTTACCCTTTAGCATTATCTATTCTCGTATAGATAAAAATTAAAGAATTATAAAAAATACATTGGTCAAAAGTATTTTTTTCATTAATAATTGTGTCAAACTTTGTCATAACAGCAAAAAAGGGAACAAAATAAATATTTTCGTATTGAGATCTGATTTAATTTAAATTCTCATTATTCATTTTTTAGGAGCAACTCTATAAAAAATTTCATTCTCATTGATCAAACTAAATTTCCATTATGAATAAAATAATTTAATCATCTCATTACGTTTTCAAAAGAATAATATTTATTTTTTCACTTCACTGTCAAGTCTCTATAAATTGTGTATTTTTAATAACAAATATGAAAAAGATATTATAATATATTAGTGAAAATTCTTATACTTTGACTTAAAAATAAAAATAAGATGACCTTAATAATTAAAAAAGAGATAAAAATGATTAGTTCTTATTGGTGTATTTAATATTATAAATTTACACAGTTCCAAAATCATTTAATTTATAAGTCATGTCGTGACTGATGACTCCTCAACTGTTTTGAAGACAAACTTTGCCATCACTCTGAGAGCAATCGATCTCCGTCGTTTTGTTTATTATTTTATGATATTAATAGGTAATTTCTTAATTTTAGCTTATATCTTTATTATAAATTATAATTATATTTTTTTTATATTTGATAAGATATTATATTAAAATTATTTTTTTATTTATAATTTTTCAAAAAATGTGAAAAATCAATAGTAGACTATTATTAGATAAAGAGAGTAATGCTAGTCTCTCTGTCATATTTCAGTTATTATGATATTCTTTTTAGAGTCAAACGTTAAGTATTTTATTAATATGTTATGATATATTTTTTCGTCATATTAATATTATATAAGTAATTGTAATTTATAATAATTTTCATATAATTATTGAATATTTAAATTTTTATTTAAAGTATAAATTATTAATATCTGTAATTTAATTTTAAAATTAATTAAATCAATTTTTGAATAACGCAATATGACAAAAAAGAGAAAGAGAGAATAGTAACAATTGTTAGTAATGTTCGTTAGTCATTACTTCCGGTTCTTCTAATTCAATATTAATATAAATGATTATTGAAATATAAAAATCAGATATCAAAATACTGCTATTCATGAAAAATTCTCATAACTTTTACATTTTAAATATCTATAATGATATGTTATTTTATCTAAAATTAAAATAACTGTTAATTTTACAAAAAATGCACGATTTATTTTATATATTTTTTAAAATTTTCTTTCAGATTAAAAAATTACAATTATTCATATTTTTTTATATTTTCAAATATATCACTTTATGCGATTGATCGATAAACATATCACTTTATGCGAGCAAAAGCGTACTTTACTGCTAATCTGATAGTGATCTAGCAATATTTCAAATGAGTATTAAGATATTCGTGATAAATATATTTGAAATCAAAATATAATATATCAAGACGTTTTAAAACGTATCTAATTTCAAATAAATACTATATAAAATTTACGTAAAATTCTATTACTTTTAAAAGAAGCCATGTTGTTTCTGTATCTAACTAGTTTTGATCGCACGTGTTGGTAAACGTGCTGGAATTAGAAAGTGAACATTCATTTACGACCAAAATAAGGGAAGTAGATAAAGTTCCAATAATATCTCTCCATTAATTTCCTCTTTTAAATACTAACATTATTTTCGACCCACTTTCAAGATTGTGACACTCTAAAACCTTGTTTGGATGGTTGCAATTTTTTTAATCACAATATTAACACCTTATTCGGTATTATTTGTCATAATTTTTATTTTTAAAGTTAAATTATAAAAATTTTGACAAAAATTTTAAGATGTACTTTCTCATCATATTAACTGTAAAAATTTCAATTTGTAGTACTTTTCACCTAATTTTAGAATATTTTTTTTTATTAAATATATCAAATTAATGTGATCTACTTTAATTTTAAAAATTAGTTATTGACTTTCGAAAAGCGCAAGAAGACGACCTACGACATCTGACCATCATATGTTGTAGGTCGATAATCTTTGAAAGGTCAGACAGAGAGAATAAACGGACTGCTCGAGAACTACTTAAGCTATTTTAGTGCAAACCAGAAGAACTGGAGCTATTGGACGTTGCTCTGTCTTGCTATAACTTAACAACAAAAAAGCTACGTGTCGAACTTTAACCATAAACACACCGGATGGAAAAAAATTTATTTTTATTCACAAATAATACAATATATTACGAAATAATTATTAATAAAAATAAAAGGCGTGTGAAGAATAGAAATTTGGAGACTGAGATACAGAAAACGGAGAATAAGGTGGGTAGATAAGGATTAAGATAAGGTTTCTTTTAAATATCTATTTTTTTAAAAAAAAATATATAAAACAAACACATATAAAGCTTATATAATAAATATATAAAAAAAGTCATTGTCACCCAGAGTCTGAAATGGTCGAAAATGGATAGCTAAAGCATTTATTTTTTATGATATGAAATGTCCTGTCAAATAAAATTTATTCACACTTAATCATGATAAGATGAAATTAAAATAATTAACCAAAATATATTACTTTAAAAATACGCGTATCATTTGTTAGGTAAATGAATGTTAACATGTGGTTAAGTTTGAATTGTCTCTATCATGATAAAGACACGAATTTTTATTTTAAAGTGAAAAAAAAAGAGAAGAAAATGACAAAGGAAATTCTTAATCAGGTCATGTCAATTTAAGCAAACATAATTAATACCATAATTTAAATCGAAATAATACAAATTTTAATAACTTGACCATTAATCATCAACAATTGGGTCTCCCTTGTTCCTATTAATCACGTGGAGGAAGATATTTTAAATATTTTGTTCATGTTTGATTATTGAAATTTTAAAAAATATAATCTTAGGAAAATAAATTTTGTAAAAAGAGCTTTTCTAGTAAACATAGAAAAAATTAAATTTCACTAGTATTATTATACAGTATTCATGTTCGAGGGCGCAGCCATCTTATATTAATGGATTCATTTGAAGTCTTCTGATGGAAACTTATATTATTTATATAATTAAAATAACTATTTCTTATTCTACAAATTTTTAACTTTTTATTTGAGAATTTTAACTTTATTACTGCTCGTGTCCTCCTTACTTTCAAAACACAATTATATCCCACATTTATATTTTATAATATTTATATTAGATTATGTATAAATATTTTGAAATAAGATCTTTTTAAAATTGGATACCATCATAACAAAAGACTGTTTGATATTTTATTTAAAAAGTGGAACAAAACCTTAAAGGAAAAATAGGAGAATATTAAAAAGTAAACAAAGAAACGAAGAAGCCTAAAGTTTTAATTGGACCATTAACAACGTGTCGATTCATCATAGTTCTGATCCACCAATTCCTTTGTCGGCAAATATTCGAGTAAATGGTTGCAATTTGCAAAGAGTCATTTTTTCACGAAAGTTATGCCAAAAATATTGCGGACTATTCGATAGAATGTATAGAAATAATTATTTATAAAAATATTTTTCATGTTTTTAAAATTTAAAAAATGAAAAAAATATCCTGTATAGCAAGTCACGTGTGATTTATCATGTAAAATATTTTTATTTATTCAATATTTATAATATTTTTAGATATTTACTTTTTAACAGACGCTGGTCAAGAAATATGAGGGTTCTAAATCAATTTTGTTTGAGGGATCACATGTAAATATATATACATTTATTTAATTTTTTAATATATATATATATAGATTTAACAAAAAAGTTAGTGAATTCATCCGAATCCATGAATCCCACCTAGCTTTCCTCTGTTATGCATACAAAAATTTTAAATGCATAAATATCGAAAGATATTTTTAAACCTTGAGTGTCTTTTTTAATTTAAAATTATATAATATAAATATCTTTTAATTTTCTTAAATTTTATGTTAAATTAAAACACACAAATAGATTAGAAAATTGAAGAAAGTACAATTTATTCAAGCCAATGCGTGGAAGTATTCGTTGACGAATGGGGTCACCAATGCATCAATGCAAAATACATTTGTCCTGAAATTTGCTTCTATACTTTTACCGGTATTTTTTTATTCTTTTCAAAATTACCAAAACAAAAATATTTAAAGATAGTATTTTTTCAAAATAATAATAGAAAGAACACCATAATACCAAATACACATAATTTTTTTAAAGATGTCAAGAACAATATTGGAAGTGTTATTAAAATTGGATCATTACGTCTTGTCTTTTTTTATGAGGTGCGAATTATTAATCGTCTGAGCAATATTTTTAAGTATAAATTATTTTTCTTAAAAATTATATTGACATGATAAAAAATAAAAATGAAAAGATACTTAAATTGTGAAATACATTCTCCGTCTGTATTGTTTGTCATGTTTCTATTTTTAGAATTAAACTATAAAAATTTTGATTAACATTTTAGGATGCATTTTTCATTATTTTAATAAGCAAAAAATTGTAATTTATAGTATTTTTCATATAGTTTTAGAATATCTAACTTTTTACTTTAAATATCAAATTAATGTGGTCTAATTTACTTTAAAAAATTAATCAAATTGACTTTTAATAAACCTAATATGACGAATATTTTTGAACAGAGAAAGTATAATATTATTATGGTAGTTGACATGCCAACGCGGCAGCACCATGAGGCGCGTGAAGTTAAATGCCATACAATAATTTTTATGCCGTTGGATAATGCATTTATCGGTTTCTTGTTGATCTTTATAAATGTCACGAACCGTTTATGGGAAATAAGGAATTAACCGAGTCAGATAGGATCAAGAAGTTTATTTAATTTTTTTCTCACGGCATATTTTCATATTTGCTAAGAGTATATGCCTTATTGATTTTCTCTTACGTTATTTTTAAATATATTTTTTATATTTAATCAATGAAAAATTTAAAATCTGTCGCTCTTAATTAAAACTTTAGATTCTCCCACTTGCACATAAATTAGGAATCCCCACACATTTTTTCTTTACTATTTATTTCTCTCTGACCCATAAAAAGCCATTTCGTCTGAATTTTTCAAGTCATTATTTCTTCAAAAACGAATAAATGGGCTGTCCTTTTCAGTCTTCTCTTCTCGTGGTACTAAAAATGAGTAGGATGGCATTTCAGTAAATCTAAACCCAACTTGGACCTGAAAAATTAAGAGCCATATCTGAGTAAATTCATCGTTTCCTGCAATGCGATCTGAAAAACTGAAAAGTTTCGCTACTCTAATCTACACCTAACTTTATTTCTATCCGTCCGATTTTTAAAGGCCAAATAAATAAATAAATTCCTGAATTCGATCTTAACTATGTTAATTTTTCTGTTGAAACACTGAGGGATATTGATAGACGATACATATGTTGTTCCAGAACTTATTAGTCCAATTAATAGTCAATATGTTCGAGAATAATTGTGTTTTACTTCAAGTCATTTGAATACATTAAAAATCAAATAAGATTCACACAGTATGTCTTCATTCTTTCAATTTAAATCATTACAATACAAACACAATTAAAGACATTTACAATTGAAAAAATCGATCAAAATAAACCAACTATGTTTAAAATAAACAAATTACGGGTGATTCAGTTATTCAATATAAAAATGACGTAGTGAGATACATGAGGGAAAAAACCTAAAAAATTTAGGATCTATTTGTTAATTCGATTTTTAAAATATTTATTAATTAAGTTATTATTTTTAATAATCTGCATTAATATGAAGAAATTAAGAAAAGAAGATTTATCAAATCATAAATAATTTAGATTTACTTTAATTTTTTTTTTTAAAGAAATTAAAACAAATGTAATACATATAATATGGTAAATCAAAAAAAAAAAGAGAAGATAGTGTTATAAAACAAAGGGAAAAGGGTCATTATGCCCCTAATTTTTTGAAAAAGGTTTAATATGCCTCCCCCGTTTTAAGTTTGGTCCATTTATATACCCTCGGCGTCCCAATCATTGGTACAACTAGTGCCCCTTATGGGCTTGTTGGCACCTCAAATATTCCAGCGCATTTTTACTTTTCTTTTAATTGCCCAAATGAATTTTCCACGTCATTGTAATATTATATCGTGGCATTTATATTGCAAAAGAGAAAGGGTCAAATATGCCCCTAAAAATTCGATCCATTAAACCCTTTTATTACCCATATTTTATGGTTCAATTATACCCCTCTTTTAAATAGCTTATCCTACCCATATCCGACCCAAAACCCATATCCCTTTCCCCCCAAAACAAATCCCTAATTTCCTAAACTTCCTTTTCCCCCATGTTCAGGTTTGCTGCGTATGAGGACGAAGGAAATTAGCGATTTGTGTTCTTGGGGGAAATTAGCGATTTGTGTTCTTGGGGGAAAAGGAAGTTTAGGAAATTAGGGATTTGTTTTGGGAGGGATATGGGTTTGGATGGATATGGGTAGATAAGTTATTTAAAGAGGGTATAATTGACCATAAAAATATTGTAATAAGGGTTAATGGTTCGGATTTTTAGGGGCCTTTGACCCGTTCTCTTTTGTAATATAAATGCCACGATGTCATATTAAAAATGACTGGAAAATCCATTGGCAATTAAAGAACGTCAAATGCGTTGGATAGTTTGAGGTGGCCAACTAACTCCCATAAGGGCATATTTGTACCAATAATTAGACGACGAGGGTATAAATAGACCAAACTTTAAACGGAGAACATATTTAAACCTTTTCAAAAAATTTAGGGGCATATTTGACCCTTTTTCCTAAAACAAAATCTATGGGAGTTTATGAAATTATCCATCATGGTGGTGACAAAGGTGTATCCAAGCCGAAGTGTCGACGAGAGCTGTCGGCTGATGATTCCAAGCTGTCTAGCAATAAAATTGTAGCCGGCTTTGTGGTCCTCATGAAACTGACTTATTGAATCGTTTTTGTGCTTATCAATGATAAGCGATGCTGCTTATCTGAGAGAAATCACAATTTCCTCGAAAATATAATGTCTCGCAAGGGTATTTTATTCATTTTCTCGGCGATACGAGATAAAAGGGAAATAGCAACACACAATATATAGACTTCTATATTTAGAGAGAGAGTGAGTGAGAAGGATATATACCTATTTTATGCCTCGAGTTCGTCGTTAATTTGTCCCATTTTGCATTATCTCTGTGGGTTTTCGTTTTTCTCCTCCCATCTTCTTCCATGGATCTATCTGTTCTGTAAACCAAGCGTACGTATATGTTTCATGGAATATTTACTTTTTTTATTTTTCTCAGTGTTTGCTTTTCGCTTTAATTTCTCCACTTTCTCTCTCTTTCGCTTTTGGTTTTCGATTGGTGGTGGGGGTGGGTTGTGTGTGGTGGGGGGATGTGTGGTTTGGGGTGGTCGGTGGGGGTGGGGTTGTTTTTTTTTTTGCGTGTTCTTTTGTTTTTTTTGGTTTTTTTGAATTCATTTTTTTGTGGGGGGTCCCCCTTTTTTTTCCATTTGGCCCCCTTTTCCTTTGCATCTTCAATTTCAATGGATTTAAAGCTGCTTTTCTGTCTCTGATCCTCTCGAAACAAAACCCCTATCTTTCTAAAGGTAAAAAAAATTCACTTCTTTTTGTATTTGGGTCGTTATACTTTCACAACATCTGCGTCGGTGGGTGAAAATGGAGTTTCGTTTCTTGTTAGATTGAAGATTACTTTTCATTTATCGGATTCTGGGTTGGGTTTTAATTTGTTTGGATCTCTTTTAATTTTTTTTTTCTTCCTTTGGTTAAATTTTGGGGATTAGTTTAATTTTGAACAGTACTTTGTGTTTGGGGGCTTGTGTCCGGCAATAATTAAATGCTTAGATATTTAAGTATTAAATAAAGTTAGTGGGAGCTGACAACATATTTAATCATATGGATTAGTTGTTTGTTTATTATTATTATTGTTATTGTTATTAGCTCTGGAGTTTTTAGTTAAACTAAAATAAATTCATTTATGGAATTTTGCAGATCTGCACAAACACTGTTTTTACATACTAGTTCTGGGCTTGGAGACGAGGTAGTAGCAATGTCATCTCTCAGTAGAGAGCTTGTATTCTTGATCTTACAGTTTCTAGATGAGGAGAAGTTCAAAGAAACAGTTCACAAGTATGTACCTATTTCAATTTCAATGCTTTCATTTTTAGCAGATTATGAACAGTTTAACCTTTTACATTCTTAGTGATGGTTTTGCCACTGTAACACATTGCTAAAAGGACATTTTTTCTTTAATTTGTTGCTATAGGCTTGAGCAAGAATCTGGCTTTTTCTTTAATATGAAGTACTTTGAAGATGAAGTGCATAATGGTAATTGGGATGAAGTTGAAAAGTATCTCTCTGGTTTTACCAAAGTGGATGACAACCGATATTCCATGAAAATTTTCTTTGAAATAAGGAAGCAAAAGTATCTTGAGGCATTGGACAAGTAAGATTATGTCTTTTTGGAGGAATAGTTGCTTTCCCTAGCTTTACATATTGGTGAATTGGTTTATTTGAGTTTGTGATAGGCGCGACCGGTCCAAGGGTGTTGAAATTCTTGTAAAGGATCTTAAAGTTTTTGCATCTTTCAATGAGGAGCTTTTCAAGGAGATAACTCAGCTATTGACACTAGAGAATTTCAGGTATTACCGCTGTATAATTTGTCACTGAGGATAGAACCCTTTTCTAAATGTGTAATTAAGTGGTCTGATCAATTTGTAGGGAGAATGAACAGCTGTCCAAGTATGGAGATACTAAATCTGCACGAGCGATTATGTTGGTTGAGCTCAAAAAGCTTATAGAAGCAAATCCCCTGTTTCGTGACAAGTTGCAGTTTCCCAACCTCAAAAACTCAAGGTTACGAACTTTGATTAACCAAAGGTGATGCCCTTGAAACTTCAGCATTCATTTTGAAAGCCATAGTGGTCCTAAGCTACAGCGCCAGAGCATATTGTACCTAGACAAACTTAGCTATCCTGTATTTACCTGTTTGCTAAACAACTTTAAGCTGTAGATCCCTTAGGAACTTTGAAGTTCTATGCAATGTAAGCAGCTCATGGATATTGGTTCATGTAATTATCTTAGAATTCATGATGACAGTATTAGTCAGCATAATGTAGCCTGCCTGTCATTATTCAAGTGACCTAGCAATACTAGGTTATTGTAAATTGGGAAACTGACAATGAATGTGTGCTGCAGCTTAAATTGGCAGCACCAACTTTGTAAAAATCCCAGGCCAAATCCAGATATCAAAACACTGTTCGTTGATCATTCTTGTGGACAACCAAATGGTGCTCGAGCTCCGTCACCTGCAAACAATCCATTGCTTGGATCAGTGCCCAAACCAGGCAGCTTCCCTCCTCTTGGTGCACACGGGGTTGGTTTTTTTGTACAGCTCACTTGCTACTTATGCTTAACCACTAAGAGTTTTGCTTATTCTGTTACAAACTTTATTCAGCCTTTCCAACCTGGGCCAGCACCTGTGGCAGCTCCTCTTGCTGGGTGGATGTCCAACCCTCCCACTGTAGCTCATCCAGCAGTTTCTGGTGGACCTATGGGTCTTGGTCCTTCATCTATTCCAGGTATTACTTGAGGCTATTTACATGAGGTGAAAGGTATTTTTTTAAAGTAAGCAACTGAAAATCATTTTAAAGACTGGTGTGGTATCGAGATATACAATTGTAAATGACAAATGGCTAGAATGTTTAGTCAACCTAGTCATGATTATAGTGCCTTGCATTGGAACAGTCTAGTCTCAACTTGTTTCAAGGAATTGATTCCCTTCATATTGCTGCCACTTGAAACAACTATTAGTTTTTTGGAGGTTATTCTAGCTCTCTTAACTGGTTATTTGCTGCATTCCCTTCTGTAGCTTCTCTTAAACATCCCAGGACTCCACCAACGAATCCCTCTATTGATTATCCATCTGGGGAATCTGATCATGCTGCCAAAAGAACTAGGTCACTGGGAATATCTGATGAGGTAGTAGGCTCTCTCGATCTTTAGATCATTTTGTCAGCAACATTCACATTCTCTATCGCTGCTTCACTTTCTTTTCTTATTTTTCACTATACAGGTTAATCTTCCTGTGAATGTGCTACCTATATCATTTCCAGGGCAAGGTCATAATCAATCTCTTACTGTACCTGATGACTTGCCTAAGACTGTTGCAAGAACACTAAACCAGGGATCATCTCCCATGAGCATGGATTTTCATCCTTCTCAGCAGACATTGCTTCTAGGTCTACATCTGCTGAATGCTCTTCTTTATTAAAACACACTGGTGTTTTCTATTTGTCACTACTTATTTTTTGGCAGTTGCATTTATCGTGACTTTCTATGTTACAAACTAGTTGGCACGAATGTTGGAGATATTGCATTATGGGAAGTTGGTTCAAGGGAGAGGCTGGTGTTGAGAAACTTCAAAGTCTGGGACTTGAGTGCATGTTCAATGCCATTACAGGTTTTTTTTTTTCTTTTTTCCGTTCCTTAGATTGAAATGGCCTCCCATTAATTCAACGAGATTCATCTTATCTGATCAAACCAATTTCTCAACTGAACTCAGACTGCTCTGGTAAAAGATCCTGGTGTCTCAGTTAACCGTGTTATATGGAGCCCCGACGGTTCGTTATTTGGTAAGCAGGCACATTTCCTATCTTACTGTAGTGCACTGTCGAAAAGAAGTTGATCTCTTAGAATTTCTTTTTCTATTGAGCAGGGGTTGCGTACTCTAGGCACATTGTTCAAATATATTCCTATCACGGGAATGATGACATACGTCAGCATGTGGAGGTATAATTTGGTGGCATTATGACTCTTGCCCTGACAATAAAATTCTGAATAGTGTCATAGTACAGACTGATAATGCTTTTGCAGATTGATGCTCATGTTGGAGGCGTAAATGATCTTGCATTCTCTCACCCTAATAAGCAGCTCTCTGTCATAACATGCGGAGATGACAAAACTATAAAGGTTGGGAAGGCATAAATATCACTTTGTTGCCTATGAAAGATAATTTTTGGTAGGGGAATAATTGCTTGTACTCTCCAATGCTTGCTAAATTCTAGGTTTGGGATGCCACATCTGGTGCAAGACAATATACATTTGAGGGTCATGAGGCACCTGTATATTCTGTGTGCCCTCACCATAAAGAAACCATTCAGGTAAGGATATTGTTATGATGTCCATTGTACTAAGATTTAGTTTTCTGCACTTTTGCACTTGTGTTGATAACTTCCTTCTTCAGTTTATTTTCTCTACAGCATTAGATGGAAAGATAAAAGCGTGGTTATATGATAATTTGGGATCTCGAGTAGATTATGAGGCTCCTGGTCGTTGGTGCACAACAATGGCATACAGTGCTGACGGAACTAGGTTGATTTAGCTTGACGCATTGTGTTACTGCTACTTAACATATTTTGCTTGAAGTCGCTAGAGAATAGTAGTTTTTTTTCCAATCTCATATTCTCTCTTTTTGTCTGCCTTTTTTCTTGGATGCGGCATTGGTTCACAAAATTGCAGACTGTTTTCATGTGGAACCAGCAAAGATGGGGAGTCGCACATTGTTGAGTGGAATGAAAGTGAAGGGGCTGTTAAGAGAACATATCAAGGGTTTCGCAAAAGATCGCCGGGTGTTGTACAATTTGATACAACTAAAAATCGATTTTTGGCAGCTGGTGATGATTTCTCAATCAAATTTTGGGATATGGACCATGTTCCACTCCTGACAAGTATTGATGCTGATGGAGGTCTTCCAGTAAGTTTATTTTGAGGTTGACTTGAGAAATTGTGGTGTTGTACTATATTCTAACTGCCTTTTCTCTTTATTAAATCAATAAATTATTCAAGGCAAGCCCTCGGATTCGATTCAACAAAGATGGTTCTCTATTGGCTGTTTCTGCTAATGAAAATGGGATAAAGATTTTGGCAAATAATGACGGTATTCGCTTAATTCGCACTTTTGAGAACCTAGCTTATGATGCTTCCAGGGCATCTGAAACAACAAAGGTACTTGTTACTCAGTTTATATAAATCTTGAGGTTCCATTTTTTTTTCACACAAACATGACCAGGTGTCCTTTGCTTTAATATCATGCAGCCTACAGTAAATCCAATATCTGTAGCATCAGCAAATAATTCTGGATTTGCAGATAGGGTGGCCTCTGTTGTTGGCATCAGTGGAATGGTTTGTAAATTTAACTCCCATAATGTGATTTGGAACAAGTTCTTGTTTGTTGTCATCAGGTTACATGTTCATGGAGAAACTATATCAAGCATACACACCCATATTATAATTTGTAGTTGTGTATAGTCAATTTTTTTCACCTTTTATTAATTAATACTGGTATAGCCTTTTCTCACTTGTTTAAATCTCATTTTTTGTTTTCCATTATGTGTTGTTTTATTTGTATCGTTTATATTATTGTAAAATTCAATGCAACAAAATCTTTTTATAATTTTATACATATCAAGCTGTTGTTGCATAAAAGTATAGTAGAAACTGTACATAAATTAAACTAACATATATCTTCCTTGTAATGCATGCTTAATAGTATACATGTGTTTTATGATAAACATATAGTTAGCAGTTATTTATATTAAAAAACAATAAATGATATCTTTAAAAGTCTAAACGATATCTACTTACAAGTAAATTACATTAATTTTTATACCTCTTATTCTAATTTTAGAATCATGAAGACATGGGGGATATCATGAAACATCCAGAATATACAAAAAAAGAAGATAAATAATAATAATAATAAAAAGTAAATAGCTCAAAAAAGGGAAACAGTTTAGTAGTTTCGAAAAAGAAACAAAGAGATACGGCTTTAGTAATGATTGTGATTGTGAATGGACCATGCAACTAAATTGCCTAAGAGGACATACAAGCTGCAAGTGATGAAGTAACTGCAAGAGGAAACGTTTTTACCAAATAACAAAAGCAGAAACATAGAAGATAAAAAAGAAAGTAACAACAAAAAAACTGTGTATATATGATTCCAAGTGAACCAAAAATACATTCACCATAAGCAGCTTTATTCCTGGCCTTCATTTCTTCTTCTTGTTGCTTCTTCAGTCTTATGAAACTTCTCCTGCTATTGACATTTTTAATCATTTGCCTATTAAGCTTATTATATGAACTTAATATGAAGCAAGTGAACAAAATAAATAGCTAAGAGGTAAGAGCTTAACTTCTACGGGTATATACTAATTAAGAGCTCAAAAAAAAAATATCTTAAGAACACCTAAAAGAAAGATAAAATTTGCTAACACTAAGATTGAATTACAAAACTGCTAATAAGCATACCTCCAAAGAGTCATGTTAAATAAGTGTCATTCTGTCGCTATAGACTATGGTTAACAATAAGTCTCTTTATATGATACTCCCTCTGTCCCAATTTATGACTCACTTCTAAGAAAGAATGAATATCTATATTTAGTAACCATTTTGAATTGAAAATGCCATTTTGTACTTAATGAGATGATCTTTAGCCACACAAATCCAATTGTATAAGTTGGTTATTCCCTCCCATATTAAGTGGAATAAGTTATTAGCAATTTAAGTTGGTATATAATGACTTTCTTGAACGGATGCAATAATTTTTTTTGGTATTCATTACAATTTCAGTATTGGATATACAAAAAGGCATGCAAGATCTATGCTATAATAATAACTTATCCAAGCAATTATTACAATTTTTTTGACAAAGTAAATCATAAGTTCAAATTGAACTTATCCGCGTGATTCTTACAATGTATATTTACACAAAAAGGCGATTGTAATAATGTTTGCACGAAGGGTAAAACCGCCGTTCAACTTTTGATGGCTATTTTGGTTTTAACTTTTGACTTGGGAAATTTTTTCTTCTCTTTCCCTACTTTCTCTTGTTTGAATCCTCCTAATCCTTTAACAACTAAGCGCTCCAAATTGAACTTTTAAGGGTTCAATCAGTGAAATCGCTTAATCTCCTCGATGATGGAACTTTCTTTTTCCTTTTTAAGTGTCCAGGTTTTTCTTGTCTTAAACGTAGGGATGTATCAGTTGTGGGTGTAGTTGTTGGCTTGGGTGGTATAGTTTTTTTTAATTTGTTTGTTTTGTATGTGATTTGTTTTGTATTTTTGAAAATATAGTGCTTTGTGTTTGATTTTATTGGAGATTAATCTCTCGATGATGGAACTTTCTTTTCCTTTTTAAGTGTCCAGGTTTTTCTTGTCTAATAGTAATTACTGTATTTCATATATACTACAATGTCGGAGAGCCATGAGGCTAGCCCCCATCCTTATTCATATATTTTCTTTGTTTTTAGTTATTACTATATGTTGCTCCATTTGTTTTGAATTTTGCTCTCTTATTTCCTTGTAATCGTGCTTCAAATTCCACTTTTCTTTTGAGCCTATTGTCTATCAGGAACAACCTCTATTCCCCATAAAGGTTTTATGGGAGGGGTAAGGTCTACATTTTACCCTTCCCAGGCCCCACTTTGTGGGATTGCACTGGGTATGCTGTTGTTGTTGTAACTTTTATATTTGAGGCTTCCTACTTAACTTATAGAGTGAGATAGTCAAGTAGATATTCATTATGTTTAAAAATGGAGAGCACACCAAAAAAGTTTACCTGCTTTTCATGTCAGTATCATTTACTAATATATATTTAACATTCTGATGACTTTGCCAGAATGGAGATGCAAGGAATCCGGTAGATGTAAAACCTCGAATAAATGAAGAGCCTAATGACAAATCGAAGATATGGAAGCTCACTGAAATTAGTGAATCATCACAATGCCGGTCCTTGAAGCTGCCTGAGAACCTCAGAGTGACTAAGGTAAAATTCCCATGTCTCTTGATTCATGAAATATCTGACTCTATTTGTTATCTCATTTTCAAGATTTGGAAACTTTTCCATTGATCATATAAACTGATGCACGTTAAGCCATAGCTCATCCTCTTTCAGGTTTTAAGGTTGGAAACTTAAATGTTTCTCTCGAAGTCTTTGTGCATAGTTTGACATGATCAAGGCGTGTGACATCCAGAACATGCCATCAGCAAATGAATGAACCATATTGTTCTAGCAGTGTTGTGCTTTTCTTTACATTGTCTAGATCAGAGCAACAAGCCTCTAGAGTTTGTGTGCAATGATTTGACAACTTTAATAGTGTCCAACTTTAGGCTAGCAATAGTAAATAAACGTCTGCTTGGTATTTCAAGTTCACGTCTTAAGTGCTTTCTACTAATTGTAACCGTGTTCCTTCCCCCCCAATTTGGAAGCTGCTGTTTCAATATGTTTCAACTGTACTAGTTTTGATGATACAGTTTCTGATTTTGATTCAATATGGATACTCCAGATATCAAGATTAATATATACAAACTCTGGTAATGCCGTCTTAGCATTAGCATCAAATGCTATTCACTTGCTTTGGAAGTGGCAAAGGAATGAACGCAATACAAGTGGCAAGGTAAATAGATACCAAAATCGTTTCTTTCCTCCATTTTGTACAGAAGTATTCTGAGAATTGTGTCCATCATTGTTTAGGCAACAGCCAGTGTTTCACCTCAATTGTGGCAACCTTCAAGTGGCATATTAATGACAAATGATGTGCATGAACCAAACCATGAGGAAGCTGTCTCCTGCTTTGCCTTGTCCAAGAATGACTCGTATGTGATGTCAGCATCTGGTGGAAAGATTTCCTTGTTCAACATGATGACATTCAAGGTATAACAATATTGCCTTTTTTTTTTCTAGGCTTTACTCAAAGAGCCTGTGCTGAATTATTATCTTATGGATGCAGACAATGACAACTTTCATGCCTCCACCTCCAGCAGCAACTTTTCTTGCATTTCATCCTCAAGATAACAATATTATTGCTATTGGCATGGATGATTCTACCATCCAGATATATAATGTCCGAGTGGATGAGGTATAATAAAGATAAACAAGAAGTTTTTGTTGTTATTGGCAGTCAGCAGAATTTAATGTTTTTGGGTCAATTACCATATTGTTATTGATTAGATGTGAGTCTCTTGATGAAGGTTAAAAGCAAGCTTAAAGGCCACTCTAAAAGGATAACTGGCCTCGCCTTTTCTCATGTGCTCAATGTGCTAGTTTCATCAGGAGCTGATTCTCAGGTAGACTTGTATACTCTTAGCTCTCATGTAGTATTTGACTTCTCAGTGTTTTGTTAAACTGTTATCCTGATTAATGTGAAAAATACATTTGTATGATAGATTGCACTCTTTCTTCTTATGATTTTGCATATAGTGCATCATACACTTCATCACATTCAATGCTTAAGCCAATCAACTAGGTGAGAATTAGAAGTTATTTCAGTGCATGTGATATTTGATGGTGATAAAATATCTAAAGGTATATGAAGAATAAGATCATTTCATGCTCTAAATAAAAGCGGAATGAATTCCGATTGTTTTAATATTTTCAAAATACGTGAAGTTGTTGCTTTTGAAGTGTTCCAAGCATTTCAAAATATACCAAAATCTAAAATATATAGCTTACAGATGAGTCGAGTATATTGCAGTTCTCTCCTTTTGCATAATCTCTTCTCTGCAGTCATGATTAGTTTTTTTGGCATTTTTAATGTCTTTTATTGGTGATAAATGCTTAGCCTTTATACATCTCAAATGATCATTAATCTATATAAAGTTACATTCTGCATTTCTGACACTCTTTAAAGTGGTAATTTATAATCCTGTGTTCATATCCTTTTGTATTCATCAACATTATTTGCTTTTGTACAGCTGTGTGTGTGGAGCACTGATGGATGGGAAAAGCAGAGGGCTAGGACCTTGCAGCTACCGGGTAGATCGACATCTCAATCAGATACCAGAGTGCAGTTTCATCAGGATCAAACTCATTTCCTGGCTGTGCATGAGGCACAGATTGCTATATTTGAAACAACAAAGCTGGAATGTTTAAAGCAGGTAAGTCCTCTCCCCGACTGCAGTTGGTTATTAACTGCCTTCAGATCTCAACAACTAATACACTATATCTTCTTCTACAGTGGGTTCCACGTGAGAGTGCTGCCCCAATTTCTCATGCCACATTCTCGTGTGATAGTCAGCTGATATATGCCAGTTTCTTGGATGCAACTGTGTGCGTATTCACTGCAGGGCACCTCCATATGCGATGCCGCATTATTCCTTCAGCTTATCTATCACCCAGTATTAGGTATTTTTGCTGCCTGTTAAGTTATTTACTGCTTTAAGAAGATATTCTGCAGTCCATTATTGAAGACAAAAAACATAGTCTTTCTTTTAGTTATAGTTCCATGCGCTAGAATAGTTAAATCGGCATCAGAACAATATCGAGGCCGAAGTGCGACTCATCACCAAGAGGGGGGGGGGGGGAAAGCACCCATAAGTTGGCTATTTGTACAAGATATCATCGACCAATGCATGGGCTATGTAGGATGTAACACACTTTATGCATACTAAAGGACTACAATATTCACTATCCTAGATCATCTTTCTTTTTAGAAAAAATTGAGATGAATATTTCAAAATAAATTATTTTGCAATCATGTTATTATATAGTTAAGTGGGATATCTGATTGCCAGGATTAGCATTTCTAGTATTTCCGGAATATCCCTCAGAATATTATGTTTCAGATGTTTAATTTTTGCAACTTCTCTGCATTCCCCTGTCCATACATTACGTAATTTTTGTGTCTGATATTCTCAGGAAGTCATATGAGGATACAAAG
Source organism: Solanum habrochaites (assembly GCA_027704765.1). Classification (NCBI taxonomy): domain Eukaryota; kingdom Viridiplantae; phylum Streptophyta; class Magnoliopsida; order Solanales; family Solanaceae; genus Solanum; species Solanum habrochaites. The sequence continues at coordinate 63,194,488 of JAKWJA010002491.1, forward strand.
TCAGTTGACCAAACAGATTTCATTTCTGATATTTGAATGTAATTTTTCATAAAACTTTATCATTTTTCTGCAGCAATTCAAACATCCACCCAGTCGTAGTTGCAGCACATCCACAAGATCCAAACCAGTTTGCATTAGGTCTGTCAGATGGTAGTGTTCATGTTTTTGAACCACTTGAATCTGAAGGCAAATGGGGAGTCCCTCCACCACTTGAAAATGGATCAACAAATGGTATGCCCACTGCTCCATCTATTGGAGCTTCAGGCTCCGATCAAGCACCAAGATGACAAAGAAGCCTCTAAGCGAACAATGTTGTGTCCTGTTTTTTTGAATCTTACCCAAATTTCAGATCAAACTGACGAGTAAATGTTCGTTCTAGGAGACTAACCAGAATCCTCCAAGTCAAAATATGAAGTGTATGTAACACCCCAAAGACTTGTTTTTCTTTGCAATCGGAAGGAAAGGTTTGTCTTCAGTGGAGTTAGGAGTCTCAGTACTAGTCACAACTTAAGATTTGACTTGTTTTTTACACCAATGTTGTGGCTTTCATTTGTGGTAATCTATTAGCTAGAGGACATAATTTAGCTCAGTACTCTCCAACATGTAAATTTCCAACTCGTGATGTAAGATGTAATGTAAAATGAACACTTCACTCTTTATGTTCCTTAGTGTAGTGAGGAATTCCTTCTGTCAGCTCTTTATTTCGTATGATTCTTGAATTGGATTTTGGCAAGTCTCACCTCTTTAAGGTTCAACTTATGATGAACAACGAACTGTACATGTTGTTTCTTTAATATCCAGTGACTCTCATTACTGTTTCAATCATTTCCCTCTGAAAATGGTGCTAATTCAGTTGACTGGTTCATTCTCTGATTAGGCTCATAGGAGACGGGACAGAATTTCATGAGAAAAGACGACTCTCATGTCAATTCTGAGCTCTGTGAAGATGAACTCATGATAGTAACGATGCAACTTGGAGGACTAGACAATGGACATTACAATACTAGTTTGATGTTTTTGGCATTTGAATCTTATAATATGAATGCATATACATCCCGATGATAAATGAATGTGCACGACATAAAGTATTCATCCACAAGTAACAGAAATGGTACATAAGTTAAAGAGTTTTCATGAAATAATCAGTTCATTTCCATATCTGAATCTTACGCTTAGTTATTGTGTTGTGTTTTAATGAATGAACCATTTGAATAGACAGTATTGTTTTCTGTTGTTACACAATATCATGTATTAATAAATTCAGAATTTAAATTCAGAATTATAATATATGAGATAAAGATACAAGCAGAATAATAATAAAATAAAATTATTAAATATCAACTAACCATAAATTTAAACAATAACATGGTAAGTAACAATTAGAACAAACTTGCCGACCCCCACCCTAGTAGCATGATGGCGCCTCACAGAATTCAGAAGCAGCTGCTTTTTCTTACAAATTCATGACATTCTTCATCTACATATTCAAGTTTCATCTATGGCATGGCCGACCAATATACACGCAAGAATGACATCTACACAAACTTCAACAGACAAATTATTTACTTACAATTCAAAAAATAACATATTTAGGGTTTTGAAAAACATCTGGCTGTTGTGCGATTTGATACAACTAAGAATCGATTTTTGGCAGCTGGTCATGATTTCTCCATTAACTTATGGGATATGGACCATCTTTAGTTCCTGGCAAGTATTGATGCTCCAGTAAGTTTATTTTCAGGTTGATTGAGAAAATTGTGGTATTCTACCCTATATTCTAACTGCTTTTTTCTTCTTCTTTTATATCAATAAATTATTCAAGGCAAGCCCTCTAATTCGATTCATCAAGGATGGTTCTCTTCAGCTAATGAAAATGGGATAAAGATTTTGGCAGATAATGACGGTATCCGCTTCCGGGGCATCTGAAACTGCAAAGGTACTTGTTACTCAGTTAGTATAAAATCTTGAGGTTCCATTTTTTCTTTACACAAACATGACCAGCTGTCCTTTGCTTTAATATTAAATACAATATCTCTAGTATCAGCAAACAATTGGACTTTACAGATAGGGTGGCCTCTGTTGTTGGCATCAGAGGAATGGTTTGTGAATTTAACTCCCTAAATGTGATTTGGAAATAAGTTCGTGCTTGTTGTTATCAGGTTACATGTCCATGGAAAAAATATATATCATACACACACATTCACATTCTCCATAAACTAGTTTCTGGACACGTGAATTACACGTCTTTCCCGTGGTAATTACTAATTAGCAAATCACGGTGTAATTTGTAGTTGTATATAGTCAAACTTTTTCACATTTTGTCTCAAGAACCAGATTAAAATGTGCATTTAATAGTTGTTCTATGTTCACTGTTTCAAAACCAATGCCTTTGATTTGATTTATATGAAATATTATAAACAACCATAGTTGAAATAGCAAGGTTACACCACTGGAAAGGTTTTCATTACTTATATAGAAGTATATATAATTATGAGAAAAAAATATAGTAGTGAGTGCTTCTTAATTTATTGTCACTTATATAAAGAACAATATACAATTTGATGAATGTCCATATGCACTTTGTTCTTATCTGATGTCGGGTGCCCGTTTAAAGATCCGACTAATTCAGATTTGCTCATGAAAGTTTCACTATGATAGTAATCATTGACAGTTCTCTATTCCCAAAGTTCAAATCCAGAATTCTGTGAAGAATGGAGGGGTACTTCCGGCCCACCACAACATTTGATGGTACTACTAACAGGAATTAACACAGAAGAAAATGAAAACAACTTTTTCAATGGTTTTCCTTTGTTGTTTATTCTGGAAAATTCTTATATTAAAAGCTAATTCTCTTTCCTCCATTGTCTAAATACCTATTGTGAGATAAGACAAATTTAGATGAAAGTAAACTTTTCAAAGGTAATGCTTATATATAAAAAATATTTCTATTTTAAAGAGAAGAAATTATTTTTCATGTTATTCTACACATTTCTTAGATTAATCTCACCAAATATTTTCCTTGTAGGCTGTAGTGATAGTAGGGCAGTTGGAAAGCAAGGTATGGGTGGTGTATTTATCTTCCACTTTTTTCCTGTCTATATTTTTCCAAATGATAAAAATGAAAGAGATGGAAGCTTATGTTTTTGCTTTTGCTGAAGAAGCTAGGGAGAGGGGACAATAATGGTAAATTTGTAGGGATAAGTCACGTGCATGGCATATTTTCTGTTTGAAGCTGTTAGTTTTTGACAGAAAACTAAGAGGGATGTAACTTGTAACTTCTAGGATAGTAAAAGGATGTTATTTGTTCAATGTCATAATATGAGGATGTAGTTCAAGTTTGATTATAGTTGAGAGATGTTTTTGGCCATTTACTCTAAATTGGTATGTAATGACTTCCTTGAACGGATGAAACCATTCTTTTTTATATTCACTACAATTTCAGTTTTGGAGGTAAAAATAGGCATGTAATATTAATGGTGTAATTATAACTTATCTAAGCACATATTACATTTTTTGACAAAGTAAATCAAAAAGTTTAAATTGTACTTCTCTGTGTGATTCTTACGATGTATATTTACATATTTACAAAACAAGGTAATTGTAATAATGCTTGGACGAAGGGTAAAACTGTCATTCATCTTTTGATGGCTATTTTGGTCTTTTTCCTTTTACCTTTTAAGGGAATCATTCCTCTTGTCATTGACGCCTCGCCGTTCTTCAACATTTTTAGGGTTCCAAATTGAACTTCAAATCAGTTGAATTTACTCCAAACAAACAATGGCTTCGCATGTAAGTTCTTCTTTCCTTTCCAATTTTAGGATTTTCTTGTGTAATAGTAATCACTGTATTTCATTTGCTTATCTGTAATCATAGATTTTCTTTGTTATAAAGTGGTTGTAACTGTATGTTTTTCAATTTGCCTCTGCATCTGTTTTGCTCTTTTAGTTCCTTATATCGTGCTTTGAATTCAATTTTGCATTTGAGCCGATGGTCCATCTGAAACCTCTCTACCTCCCAGATCCCAACTTTGTGGGATTGCACTGCATATGTTGTTGTTGTAACTTTTAGGTTTGAGGCTTCCTACATATAGAATAAGATAGATAAATAAGATGGATGGATAGATAGATACTCATTAGGTTTTCAAGTGGAGGACACACTAACATGTATTTACATTCTACTCGCTTTGTTAGAATGAAGATGCAGGAAATGTAACACCCCAGCTTAATGAAGAGCCTAATGATGAACCTAAGATGTGGAGGCTCACTAAAATTAGAGACTCATTGCAATGCCAGTCCTTGAAGCTTCCTGAAAATCTTGGAGTGACTAAGGTATAATTCCTATGTCTCTTGATTCATGAAATATCTTATTGTGTTTGTTATATCATTTTCAAGACTCGGAAACTTTTCCATTGAACATTCCGGTAGCGGATAATTCATGTATAAAATGAGATGGAGGACTTTTCCATTGAACTAGTTAAGGTTGGAAATTTAATGTTTCTCACGATGCCTTTGTGCAAGATCTGATATGATCAAGGCACGTGACATTAAAACATGCCATCGGCAAATAAAATTGTTAGTGTTAAGTTGAGTGGAAATAAACCATATGATCCAACAGTTTTGTGCTGCTCTTATCATATGAATGTGACTTCTCCTGGTTGGGAGTGAAGGGTTCTTAGTGTTGCGTCCATTTCTTTTCTCTATCTTGGTCAGCGGATGTGATTCTATTGATGTGAAATTAAAATTCCAAAGAAGGTGATCTTTTAGAATGTCATGGGAAGCTTAAGGCCTCCTAAATGAGGTCTAGCACCTATACATTTTGTGTTTTACTCTCTTTTCTTTTCCGTAATAAATTTTTCAACTTACAGTAAAGAGGAGTGGATGTTCAAGTATCACTTTCTGCACCTTCAGAGATCCGTCTGTCGAAATGCTTCGAGATTGTCTAATCAAAGCAGAAGGCCTCTAAAGTTTGTGTGCAATGATTTGACAACTTTAATAGTGTCCAACTTTTGACTAGCAATAGTAACTAAACGTTTGCATGGTATTTCAAGTTCACGTCTTGAGTCCTTTCTACTGAATTGTAGCCAGGTTCCTTCCCCTTACCCCACAATTTGGAAGCTTTTGTGTTCCGACTTTATCTGACTGCACAACATGGATGTGATATCAGATATTGAACAGAAAATTTCACAGTGAATTCTTACTAGGAAACAATACTTGGCTGGAGAGTTTGTTTAGTTGTCAATATTTGTTCCCTGGTTGTGACTGTATTAGTTTTGATGATACAGTTTCTGGTTATGATTCAATTTGTTTACTCCAGATATCAAGCTTAATATATACGAGCTCTGGTAATAGTATCTTAGCATTAGCATCAAATGCTATTCACCTGCTTTGGAAGTGGCAAGGAAATGAGCGCAATTCTAGGGGCAAGGTAAATGGACACCAAAATCGTGGCTTTCCTCCATTTTGTACAGAAGTGATTCTGAGAATTGTGTCAATCTTTGTTTAGGCAACAGCCAGTGTTTCACCACAACTGTGTCAACCTTCAAGTGGCATCTTAATGACAAATGATGTGCACGAACCAAACCATGAGGAAGCTGTCTCTTGCTTTGCTTTGTCCAAGAACGATGGGTATGTGATATCAACATCTGGTGGAAGGATGTCCTTGTTCAACCTGATTGCATTAAAGGTATAACAAGATTGTCTTCTTTTTATTTCTAACCTTGACTCAAAGATCCTGTGCTGAATTATTATCTTATGGATGCAGAGATTGGCAACTTTCATGCCTCCACCTCCAGCAGCAACTTATATTGTCTTCCTTCCTCAAGATAACAACATTATCGCTATTGGCATGGATGATTCTACCATCCTGATATATCATGTCCGACTGGGTGAGGTATGATAAAGATAAACAAGAATTTTTTGTTCTTATTGGCAGTCATCAGAATTTCATGTTCTTGGCCCAGTACCATATATTGTTATTGACTAGATGTGAGTCTCTTGATGAAGGTTAAAAGCAAGCTTAAAGGCCACTCTAAAAGGATAACTGGCCTTGCCTTCTCTCATTTGCTCAATGTGCTAGTTTCCTCGGGAGCTGATTCTCAGGTTAATGACTTATTTGCTTTAGCTATCATGTCGTATTTGACTTACTTCTTAGTGTTTTGTTAAACTGTTCTCACAATTAATTTGGAAAGTATATGTGTGTGATAGATTGCATTTTCTCTCCTAACAATTTTTCATATTGTGCATCATACACTCTCCATCCCATTCAATGTTCAGCCAATCAAATAGGCAAGGGAATTAGAAGTAATTTCACTGCATGTCATATTTGATGATGATAAAGGTGAAAATTTTGAATAATCAAACATTAAGCTGTTGTTTTGGAAGTGTTTCAAGCATTTCGGAAGACACCAAAATCTAAACTATATAGCCTACAGATGAGCCAAGTATATTGCAGGTTATCTCCTTTTGCATAATCTCCTCTCTGCAGTCATGAATCATGATTAGTTTTAGGATTTTTAATGTCTTTTACTGGTAACTAATGTTAATCCTACATCCACATCTCAAATGATCATTAATCTATAAAAAATTACACTCTGCATTTCTGACACTCTTTAAAGGGATAATTATTTATATTTCTCTTTGCTCTTTCTTATCCTTCTGCATACATCAACATCATCTGCTTTTGTACAGCTGTGTGTATGGAGCACTGTTGGGTGGGAAATGCAGAGGGCTAAATCCTTGCAGCTACGGGGGCAATCAATATCTCAATCAGATACCAGAGTGCAGTTTCATCAGGATCAAACTCATTTCCTTGTTGTGCATGAGGCACAGATTGCAGTATATGAAACAGCAAAGTTGGAATGTTTAAAGCAGGTAAGTCCTCTCCCAGACTACAGTTGGTTATTATATGCAGTCAGATCTCAACAACTAATACATTATATCTTCTTCTACAGTGGGTTCCGCGTGAAAGTGATGCCCCAATTTCTCATGCCACATACTCATGTGATAGCCAGCTTATATATGCTAGTTTCTTGGATGCAACTGTGTGCATCTTCACTGCTGGGAGCCTCCATATGCAGTGCTGCATTTTTCCTTCTGCTTATCTGTCAGCCGGTATCAGGTATCTTTTGCAGCCAGTTAACTTATTTAGGGGTCGTTTGGTAGGGTGTGTAAGAATAATGTTGTCATTAGTTATGCTGAGATCTTTTAATATGCAATGTTTGGTTTGGTTCTTTAAAAATAACACGTATTGTAACACGTATTGCATTATTTTTTTTTAAAATCGTTTAAAAAATTACCCTCTATCAATATGGCGGAAAGGACATGAAAAATGTTTTGACGGACAATTGTGTCTTTAACCATTCGAATGCAAGCATTAGAACCCCTTGCATTGCTAATACTATGAATTTCTATGTATTAGTATTATTTAACGCAATACCAAGTCAAGTGTTGTATTAGTTATACATGTATTGGAAGTGTATCAAAAAAGGTACTAGTAATACATAAAACTAAGTCATGCATTATTTTTTCTAATGCACTTTACGAAACAACCTCTTACTGCTTAAATTTTAAAGATAATTTGCTATCCACTAGTGAAGAGAAGAAAGCGCCATTTTTTTTGTAGTTAGACTTTCATGAGCTAAAATAGTGAAATTGGTATCAGAACAATATCAAGTCCTGAAGTCTGAACTGCTACTTATCATGGAAAGGTTAAACCCCCCCACAAACTTGACCATTGGTACAAATATATGAGCCAATGCATGGCTATGTTTGAACATGACGTACATTTAATGCATGCAAGAGGACTACAAAATTAACTATCCTAGACCATCTTGCTTTAAAAAATTGGCATGAATATTTCAAAAGAATTTCATTTTGCAATCATGTATATGTAAAATCATGTTACTACAATGAAGTGGGGCATCTGATTGCCAGTATGAACATTTCTAGCATCACTGGAGTATCCCTTGGAATATTTTGTTTCAGGCGTTTGATATTTTCAACTTGTCTGCATCCTCGTGTGCATATACAATAAGTAAATATATGTGTCTGATATCCTCAAAGAAGTAATGTCAGGATACGTAGACACTTCACCAAACTGATTTCATCTCTGATATTTGAAGTAATTTTTCAATAACCTTGTCATATTTTTGCAGCAATTCAAATATCCACCCAGTTGTAGTTGCAGCACATCCAGAAGATCCAAACCAATTTGCATTAGGTATGTCAGATGGTGGTGTTCATGTTTTTGATACCTCTAATTGAGGCCAAAAAGGTTGTTTTTGGGGGTGTCCTCCACCACTGAAAATGGTTGCCAAAAGGGGGCCAGCTTCTCCAGCTATTGGAGCTTCAGGCTCCGATTGAGCACCAACATAACAAAGAAACCTCTAAGCAAACAGTCTTGTGTCTTGTTGTTTTTTTTTGGATCTTACCCAAATTTCAGTTCAGACTGGTCAAACATGAGAGGATTATGTAACGCCCAAAAAATTTGTGTTCTTTGACTTGGTTTTTACGACAATGTTATGCTTTTGTGTGTGACTGTGTGGTAATCCATTTGCTACAGAAAATAATTTAGCTCAGTACTCTTCAACAATTTCTCCTTTCAACTATCTAATTCTTGAGTTGTATTTTGGCAAGTGTCACCTCTCTAAGGGCGAGTTCCTTTGACCTGTGATATTTACTCAACCTCAACTTGTTATGAACAACAATATGTGTTGTTTATCTCTGGTGACTGTGAGTAATTGTTTAATCATTTTACCCTTACAATGGTGTTATTTGCATAAAAGAAGAACTTGATTCTCTGATTAGGCTCATAGAGAATGGGCCAGAGTTTTGTGAGAAAAAGACAACATCAGCCAAGTGATGATACAAAAACTATGAAACCTGGAGACAAGTAAATGGACGTTACTCGACAAATGGACATTCTAGAGCCTAACATCAGATAGTTTGAATTTTCGCTAATGAATCTATAGAAATTCTCATCAATCATTAAACAAAAATACCTTCACATCTAATATATTGTTTATACTATAACTATTATGTATATAATTTATTTTAATATCATTCTTTCTTTTCATGTAAAAACAATAAAAATAGTATTATTACAAATAGAATTTTATTTGTAATTCATGCTTGATATACAATTCTTTTATCTAGAATATATCACGGTATAAATATAATTAGTGGCAACATTGGATTATTCTTACATTCTTAATATAAATAGTCATCGGATAAATTTATTATTTTGGAAGTGTTCTTTTATAGAAAAATATTAGTACTACATATAATTTATTATTTATTATTTTTTTACTATACATATGCATGAGTATATGGTTTTATATTTGAATTATAATAAAAATTTCATTTACCATTGTTATATATTCTTTTATATAAATTAATTAGATAAAAGTTCATGGCATAAATGATTTTAACAAAAACACCTTTTGTTTAATTTTTTTTATTAAATATAATTTTTTTTTTTTTATGATACAAAATATAGTAATTTGTAGAAAAGTCTAATTGGGGTGAAATAAGAATAAAGAACAAAAATACATCCATATTCATCCAACAGCAACAAAAATGATACAAAAGTGAAAGGCATTTTTTCATATATAAACCTTACTGAAGCCGAAACCTAACCAAACCCAGAATCGGCCAAGTAGCATGACGGCGCAACACCAATGAAGCTTCTCCGTTATAGAGAAGAAGGCTTCATCTATGGCAGAATCACATCTACCCAAATCTTTTTCTTTACTTACCATTCAAAATCTAGGGATTCTGTAAACATGATGGGTGTTGTGCAATTTGATACAACTAAAATCGATTTGTGGCAGCGGTGGATGATTTCTCAATCAAATTCTCCGATGTGGACCATCCAGTAAGTTTTATTCATTGAGAAAATTGTGGTGTTGTGTACACTATATTTAACTGCTTTTTCCTTTTTATCAATGAATAAATTATTTAATGCAATCCCGATTCATTTCTCTATTTAGCCTGTTTCTGCTAATGAAAATGTGATAAAGGTTTTGGCAAACAATAAAGGTATTGGCTTCCAGGGCATCTAGAACTAAATCTTAGGGTTCCATTATAGTAAATCCAATATATGTAGAATCAGCAAACAAATTCTGTATTTGCAGATAGGTGGCCTCTTTTGTTGCTAATCAGTGGAATGGTTTGTAAATTCAACTCCCAAAGGTTAATGTCTAGCCTCACTCCAAAGGTGAGTGCCTAGCCTCTCAAAACACTGAACTTTGGCTATGGTTGCAAATATTTCACGTTTTTGCCTTATCTATATGAACTTGTAGCCTCTTTTATAATTTCGTATGTATCAAGAAGTTGTTGAATTATAGTAGAAACAATACAAAAATTAAATCAACGTATGTCTTCCTTAAAATGAATGCTTAATAGACTGTTTTCAAGTTAATATTAACACATATGCAAGAAGTGTTTGTAATTTATGATAAACATATAGTTAATAATTACTGAATTTTTTTAAAAAATATTTAATGATATCTTCACTGTCTAAATGGCGTCTGCCTACAAGTAAATTACATTGAGATTTGCACTATAGAGAAGATTAAGCGGAAAGTAATTACCACTTTAGGTTTTTGGTGTAAAGAAACGAACATAGAAGAAGAAATTCAACTAGTGGATTTCATAGGAGCTTTGTAAGTAGTCCCGTTTTTTTGTTGGTTTTTCTATGTAACTTAACACTTATGGAGGTGGACAGCATAGCCCTTAATGTTGAGGAATACGATGTTACCGGTTTCAAAACAAAAAAATACATTCAGATTTTTTTAGCTCTTCTCATAATCTTAGAATCAAGAAAACATGAAGGGATATTTGTAGAAATCGTTAAACTCAAGAATGTGCAAAAATATAGAAAGAAGTAAATAGCTAAAAAATGAGATGCAGCTTTAGTATTTTCAAAAAAAAAAAAGTGATACATTTTTAGTAATAGTCATGATTGTGAATGGACCATGCAACAAAATTGCTTGAAGGACATACAATCTACAAATGATGAAGTAACCATAAGAGGAAACATTTTTACCAAATAACAGAAGCAGAAAACCTAAGATACCACAAAAAGCTTTATTCTCAACCCCCCTTTTTTGTTTGTAATCACTACCCTTAATATAATCGCATCCGGTGACCAAGATAGAGAAAAGAGACAACACAAAATTAAGAGCCAAGCAAGAGAACTCATATCCTGTATGGAAAGATAAGCACAACACTGTTGGATCACATTGTTTATTTACAATCAACTTAACACTAGCTGTTTCGTTTGTTGATAACATGTACGGATGCCACGTGGCTTGATCATGTCATATTGTGCACAAAAGTGATGTGAGAAACATTGAAATTTTCAACCCTAAAAGTTGAAGGAGGATAATCTATGGTTTAATGTGCATAAGTTGGTATCTTCAATGAAGAGTTTTTTTCTCTCATTTTGTACATGTATTATTTCCTATATTATCTCATTTTATACATGTATTATCTACTATTTTATCTCATTTTATACATGTATTATCTGCTATGTCATCTCACTTTATACATGTATTTCTGCTATGTTATCTGATTTTATACATGTATTATCTGCTATCAATATGCTCAATGTAAAGGTGTCCAAGTATTGAAAATGAGATAACGCTTACAATTAGATATTTCATGAATCAAGAAACCTGGGATTATACCTTAGTGACGGAGAGATTCTAAAGGAGCTTCAGGGATTTGCACTGTGATGATTCTCTAGTTTCAGTGACCTTCCATATCTTGCATTTGTCATTAGGTTTTTCATTTATCCGGGGTGTTACATTTTTGCATTCCGGCTTACAAACCCCCATAGAGTAAAATAGATTAGTAGATGAAATGATTATGAAAATCGAAAAAATTATTGGTGTCCTACAATCGGTTAAATAAAAAAAAAAAAATGAGTGTCTATTTATCTATCTTCTTATTTTCAAGTAGGAAGCCTCAAACTTAAAACTTTCAGCTACAACGTACATACCTGCGCGCAATCCCCATAAGAGGGGTTTACGGAGGATAAAATGTATGCATACCTTACCACTACCTTGATGGGGGTAGAAAGGTTGTTTTTGATAGACTATCGATTCAAAAGAAAAGTGGGTTTTGAAACATATATAAGGAAATAAGAGAGCAAAAGAGATGCAAGCAAATAGAACCACCAGTATAGTACTAACATGAATAACAAAGAAAATATTTGATTAATGAAATGAAGTTATTATTGTTAGACAAGAAAACCCTATAAATTGAAAAGAAAAAAAAATAAGTACCGATTATGTCGTGTGAAATTAATATAATAGGCTTAAAGTTCAACAAATTTAGGGTTCCAAATTGAACTTCAAACCTGTTGAATTAACTCCATCAGTGGCGTCTCATGTAACTTCTTTTTCTTTTTCAATTTCTAGGGTTTTTTGTCTAATACTAATTATTGAGTTTCATTTCCTTATCCGTAGTCATATATTTTCTTTGTTATTTGTATTTATTATTGTTTGTTGTTCTATTTGCTTTGTATTTCTTTTGCCCCTTATTTCCTTATAATCGTGCTTCAAATTCAACTTTTCTTTTGAGACGATGGTCTATCGAAAACAACCTCTCTACCCCCAATGGCCAATAGTATAGGGTTATAGGGGTAAGGTCTGTATACATTTTACCCTCCTTAGATCCCACTTTGTGAAATTGCACTAGTATGTTGTTGTAACTTTTTAGTTTGAGAGACTTCCTACTTATAAAACAAGATACATGGATACTTATTAGGTTTAAAAGTGGAAGACACACTAAGAAGTCTTGCCTGCTTTTCATGTCAATATCATCTACTAGCTTTGTAAAAATGGGCATGCAAAAAATGTAAGATCCCGAATTAATGGAGAGATTCACGACAATTCAAGATATGGAAGTTCAAGGAAATTAGTGATCCATCACGGTGCAGTCCTTGAAGCTTCTTGGAGTGACTAAGGTAGAATCTCCATGTCTCTTGATTCGTGAATATCTAATTGTGTTTGTTATCTCATGAATTACTGATAGCGAATAATTCATGTATAAGATAAAAGACTTTTCCATTGAACATACAAGCAGATGCACACTAAGCCATAACTCGTCCTCCTTCAGGTTTTAAGGTTGGAAACTTTAATGTTTTTCGTAACACCTTTGTGCACAATCTGAGATGATCAAGGCGCGTGCCATCAGCAAATAAAATTGTTTATGTTAAGTTTAGTGGAAATGAACTATATGATCCAGGCAGTGTTGTGCTTCTCTTTTCATATGAGTTTGAGTTCTCCTCCTGTTTGGAAGGGAAGGGGTCTTAGTTTCGCAGCATCTCATTTTTCTATCTTGTTCAGTAGTCTTGATTCTATTGAAGTGAAATTAAAATTTCAAAAAAGGTGATCTTTCAGAACGTCATGGGAAGCTTAAGGCCTCCTAAACGAGGTCTAGCACCTACACATTATGTGTTCTAGCTTCTTTTCTTTTCCCTAATAGGTTTTTCAATTTATAGTAAAGAAGAGTTGATGATCAAGTATCATTTTCTGCATCTTCGGAGATCCTTCTGTCTTTGTCCTTATAGATTGTCTAGATCAAAGTAATAGGCCTCTGATGTTTGTGTGCAATGATTTGACAACTTCAATGGTGTCCAACTTTGGACTAGCAATAGTAACAAAACGTTTGCTTGGTATTTCAAGTTCACATCTTAAGTGCTTTCTACTGAATTGTAGCCATGTTCCTTCCCTTTACCCCTCAATTGGAAGGTGTTTTATCTCTGTGACTGCACAACATGGATGTGAGGGTTCACTATGAAATTTACTAAGCATTATTTCCTAGTAAGAGTTCACTATGAAATTTTCTGTTCAATGCCTGATTACAATGCTATTATTACAACATGGATGTGAGGGCATTATAATCAGGTATTGAACAGAAAACGTTCTATGAACTTTACTAGGAAGGAAATAATGCTAGTAAATTTCAGAGTGAAACCCTCACATCCATGTTGGCAGTCGACAGAGATAAACACCTTCCCCCCCATTGAGGGGCAAAGGGAAGGAAACATGGCACATTCAGTAAGAAAGCACTTAAGATGTGAACTTGAAATACACAAGCAAACGTTTGTTACTATTGCTAGTCCAAAGTTGGACACCATTGAAGTTGTCATTAGTTTGTATCTTCAATGAATAGTGTAATCTCATTTTATACATGTCTTATCTCCTATATTATCTTATTTATACATATATTATCTACTATGTATCTCACTTTATACATGTAATATCTGTTATGTTATCTCACATGTATTTCTGCTATGTTATCTCATTTTATACATGTATTATCTGCTATGTTATCTCACTTTATACGTGTATTTCTGCCATGTCATCTTATTTTATACATGTATTATCTGGCATCTGCTATTAATATGCTCAATGGAAATGTTTCCAAGTATTGAAAATGAAATTACACTTACAATTAGATATTTCATGAATCAGAAACATGAGATTATACCTTAGTGACTTGAGAGATTCTCAGGGAGCTTCAAGGATTTGCATTGTGATGTTTCTCTAATTTTAGTGAGCTTTCATATCTTGGATTTGTCATTAGGTTTTTCATTATCCGCTCTTGCATCTCCATTTTTATAGAACCAATAGAATGTAAAATATATATTAGTAGATGAAATTGATATGAAAATCACACAGGATTTCTTTGTGTGTCCTCTTTTAAACAAAATGAGTGTCTCTTTATCTATCTTATTTTACAAGTAGGAAGCCTCAAACTTAAAAGTTACAGCAACAACAAATATACCTTGTGCAATCCCAAAAAGAGGGGTCTACGGAGGATAAAATCTGTGCATATCCTTACCCCTACTACCTCTATTGGATAGAGAGGTTGTTTTTGTATAGACTATCGGTTCAAAAGAAAAGTGGATTTTGAAACACGATTAAGAGAGCAAAAGAAATACAAAGCATATAGAACAATATATAGTAATGAACACCGAATGACAAAGAAAATATTTGACTAAATAAGATAAGAAATGAAGTAATTATTGTTAGACAAGGAAACCTTGAAATTGAAAAGGAAAAATAAATGAAATGAGATGCTATTGATTAAATTAATTCAACAAGCTTAAAGTTCGATTGGAATCCTATAAGTAGGAAGCCTCAAACTTAAAAGTTACAACAACGATAACATACCTAGTGCAATCCAGATGTACGGTTGCCTTACCTCTATAGTTATTAAGCTAACATATATCTTCCTTAAAATGCTTAATAAACCATTGTCAAGTTAATAGTACACATATGCAAAGAAGTGTTAGTAATTTATGATAAACACATAGTTAACAATTATTCAAATTAAAAACAACAATTGATGATATCTTACAAGTCTGAACGATATCTACTGTCAAATATATTACATTGATTTTTTTACTTCTTCACCCAATCTTAGAATCAAGGAAACATGAGGGGGGATATCACATAGAAATCTGTGAACTTCAAGAATATAAATTAAAAATAAGCAAATAGTTCAATAAGATACAATTTTAGTTGTTGTTTTTTAAAAAGAAGAGAGATACAATATTAGTAAGTTTCCTATGAACTTGATATGAAACTAGTGAACACAATTTGATGGTAATTCTAATAGGAATTAATATACAGGAAAATGAAAACAACTATTTTAATGACATTACTTCGTAGTTTATTCAGGAAAATTTCTATATTACCAACTTCTTCTCTTTTCTTCATTGTCTAAATACTGATTGTAAGATAAAAGAAATCTAGATGAAGTTGGTATGCAATAAATGGATTGAACCAATGAAACCATTCATTATTATTCGTTACAATTTCAATTTTGGAGATAAAAGAATAATAACTTATATAATCACCAACATGAGTTGTGGTGCAGTGGTGAGATTATCGGGTTTGAGTCCGAGGTACAGAGAAAATCATATTGGAGCTACCCCCAAATGGAAGTTGCAGTTTAGTCGAGGCTTCATTATGGGCTTAGACTCTTGTGTGGAAAACCAAAAAAAAACTTATATAAACGCTTATAACATATTTTTGATAAAGTGAATTATATTGAAAGTTCAAATTGAACTTGGTGGTGTGATTCCTATAATGTATATTTACACAAAAAGGTAATTGTAATAATGCTTGCACAAAGGAAAAATCCGTCATTCAACTTTTGATGGATATTTTGGTCTTTTAACTTTTAAGGGGAATCATTTTTGTGTCACTAAAGCCTCCCCATTCTCCAACAACTTTAGGACTCCAAATTGAAGTTTAAACCTATTGAATTAACTCAATCAATGGTGTCTCATGTAACTTTTTTTTAAAATTTTTTTAGGGTTGTTTTGTCTAATGGTAATTATTGTGTTTCATTTCCTCATCCGTAATCATATATTTGTTCTTTGTTATTAACATTTATTTCTATTTGTTGCGCTATTTGCTTTGTATCTCTTTTGCACCCTTAATTGCTTATAATCATGCTTTGAATTCAACATTCTTTTGAGCCGATGGTCTATCGAAAATAACCTCTCTACCCTCATAAGTATAACGCCATAGGGGTATGATTTGCATACATCTTACCCTCCCCATACCCCACTTTGTGGAATTGCACCAGTATGTTGCTGTTGTAACTATTTAATTTGAGAGTCCTCCTAGTTATAAAATAAGATAGATAGATACTCATTAAGTTTTGGAGTGGAAGATAAACTAAGAAGTATTGCCAGCTTTTCATGTCAATATCATTTACTAATATGTATTTTGCATCCTACTAACTTTGTAAAAATGGAATGCAAGAAATGTAAGACCCTTAATTAATGAAGAGCTTAAAGACAAAACCAAGATATAAAAGTTCAAAGAAATTAGTGATCCATCATAATGTCGGTCCTTCAAGCTTCTTAGGAATAATACCCATGTTTTTTGATTCATGAAATATCTAATCGTGTTTGTTATCTCATGAGAATGTCTAATCAGAGCAGAAGGCCTCTAAAGTTTGTGTGCAATGATTTGACAACTTTAATTGTGTCCAACTTTTGACTAGCAATAGTAACTAAACGTCTGCTTGGTATTTCAACTTCACGTCTTGAGTGCTTTCTACTGAATTATAGTCATGTTCCTTCCCCTTACCCCACAATTTGGAAGCTGTTGTGTTCCGACTTGCTCTGACTGCACAACATGGATGTGAGGGCATTGTAATCAGAATATCAGATATTGAACAGAAAATTTGGAAGTGAATTCTTACTAGGAAACAATACTTAGCTGGAGAGTTTGTTTAGTAGTCAATATTTGTTCCCTGGTTGTGACTGTATTAGTTTTTATGATACAGTTTCTGGTAATGATTCAATTTGTTTACTCCAGATATCTAGCTTAATATATACGAGCTCTGGTAGTGTTATCTTAGCATTTGTATCAAATGCTATTCACCTTCTTTGGAAGTGGCAAAGAAATGAGCCCAATTCATGGGGCAAGGTAAATGGACACCAAAATCGTGGCTTTCCTACATTTTGTGCAGGAGTGATTCTGAGAACAGTGTCAATCTTTGTTTAGGCAACAACCAGTGTTTCACTTCAAGTGTGGCAACCATCAAGTGGCATCTTAATGACAAATGATGTGCACGAACCAAACCATGAGGAAGCTGTCTCTTGCTTTGCTTTGTCCGAGAATGATGTGTATGTGATATCAACATCTGGTGGAAGGATGTCCTTGTTCAACATGATGGCATTGAAGGTATAACAAGGTTTTCTTTTTACTTCTACCCGACTCAAGATCCTGTGCTGAATTATTATTTAATGGATGCAGAGAGTGATATCTTTCATGCCTCCACCTCCAGCAGCAACTTATATTGATTTCCATCCTCAAGATAACAACATTATCTCTATTGGCATGGATGATTCTACCATCCAGATATATCATGTCTGACTGGGTGAGGTATGATAAAGATAAACAAGAAGTTTTTGTTCTTATTGGCAGTCATCAGAATTTCATGTTCTTGGCCCAGTTACCATATATTGTTATTGACTAAATGTGGGTCTCTTGATGAAGTTTAAAGTAAGCTTAAAGAGCACTGTAAAAGGATAACTGGCCTTGCCTTCTCTCATGTGCTCAATGTGCTAGTTCCTCAGGAGCTTATTTCCAGGTTAATGACTTATATGCTTGGCTATCATGTCGTATTTGACTTACTTCTCAATGTTTTGTTAAACTATTCTCACAATTAATGTGGAAAATACATGTGTATAATAGATTGCATTTTCTCTCCTAACGATTTTATTGTGCATCATACACTCTCCATACCATTCAATGTTAAGCCAATCGAATAGGGATGGGAATTAGAAATAATTTCACTGTATGTCATATTTGATGATGATAAAGGTGAAATTTTGAATAATCAAACATGAAGTTGTTGTTTTGAAAGTGTTTCAAGCATTTCGGAAGACACCAAAATCAAAACTATATAGCCTACAGATGAGCCAAGTATATTGCAGGTTACTTTTACATAATCTCCTCTCTGCAGTCATGAATCATGGTTAGTTTTTGGATTCTTAATGTCTTTTACTGGTGACAAATGCTAAGCCTAATCCACATCTCAAATGATCATTAATCTATAAAAAATTACACTCTGCATTTCTGACACTCTTTAAAGGGATAATTATCTATATTTCTCTTTGTTCTTTCTTATTCTTTTGTATTCATCAACATCATCTGCTTTTGTACAGCTGTTTGTATGGAGCAGGAGCACTGTTGGGTGGGAAATGCAGAGGGCTAAATCCTTGTAGCTACGGGGGCAATCAATATCTCCATCAGATACCAGAGTACAGAGTGCAGTTTCATCAGGATCAAATCATTTCCTTGTTGCGCATGAGGCACAGTATATGAAACAGCAAAGCTGGAATGAGCAGGTAAGTCCTCTCCGGACTACAGTTGGTTATACATTATATCTTCTTCTACAGTGGGTTCCCCGTGAAAGTGATGCCCCAATTTCTCATGCCACATACTTATGTGATAGCCAGCTTATATATGCTAGTTTCTTGGATGCAACTGTGTGCGTATTCACTGCTGGGAATCTCCATATGGAATGCTGTATTATTCCTTCTGCTTATCTGTCACCCGGTATCAGGTATCTTTTCCCGCCAGCTAACTTATTTAGGGGTCGTTTGGTAGGGTGTGTAACAATAATGCTGTCATTAGTAATGCAAGCATTAGTTATGCTGAGATTTTTTACTATGCAATGTTTTGTTTGGTTCTTTAAAAATAACACGAATTGCATTATTTTTTTTTAAAAAAAAATTGTTTACAAAATTACCCTCCATCAATTAGGTGATAAGGATATGGAAAATGTTTTGAGGGACAATTGTGTCTTTAACCATTCAAATGCTTGCATTAGAACCCTTTGCATTGCTAAGACCATGAATTTGTATGTATTGGTAATATTTAGCATAATACCAAGTAGAGTGTAGTAATAGGTATACATATATTGGAAGTGTAATACATAAAACTAAGACACATTATTTTTTCTAATGCATAATACATATATTGGAAGTGTAATACATAAAACTAAGACACATTATTTTTTCTAATGCATTCTAAGAAACGACTTCTTACTGCTTTAATTTTAAAGATATTTTGCTATCCACCTTTGAAGAGAAGAAAACGTCATTTTTTTTGTAGTTAGACTTTCATGAGCTAGAATAGTGAAATTGGAAAGGTGTAAACCCCCCTCAAACTTGGCCATTGTTACAAAGATATGAACCAATGCATGGCTATGTGTGAATATAACGTACATTTAATGTATACAAGAGGACTACAAAATTAACTATCTTAGACCATCTTGCTTTAAAAAAAATTGACATGAATATTTCAAAAGAATTTCATTTTGCAATCATGTATGTGTAAAATCATGTAATTACAATGAAGTGGGGCATCTGATTTCCAGTATGAACATTTCTAGCATTACTGGAGTATCCCTCGGAATATTATGTTTCAGATGTTTGATTTTTTCAACTTCTATGCATCCTCGTGTGCATACAATAAGTAAATTTATGTGTTTGATATCCTCAAGAAGTAATGTCAGGATACGTAGTCACTTCACCAAACTGATTTCATCTCTGATATTTGAAGTAATTTTTCAATAACCTAGCTACAATCGATGGAATTTTGATTGAAACTATTCATAAAAAAAGCCGCCTGAAGCCCCACGGCACCTCGCCTTTTCCTTATATAGATTTGTTGTGTTGTTGCCTCGACGGGAAAGCGATGGGAGTAAGTGAGAAAGTTTAAAAGCTCGGCTGACTAGGTTGATATATTGTATTGGATGAGTCACTACGGTTTTCTACCATATGTAGTTCAATTTCATGTTTTTTACTAATTCTTAGTTAAAAGAGAAGAATAAAGTCTTCTGTTTTTTCATTGTTCTATCCGTTCGAGACTAATTGGAGAGAGAAGAACAAAGAAGCAAAATCAACCGAAAATTAAAAAAACCATTCAGTTTCAAACAAATTATGGACAGAAATGGCAATCGCAGTAAGTGATATGCTATGTGTAGCAAAAATAACCCAACAAAGCATTAGCTCTCCCGAAAAGGTATGTGATCCAGCTGGGCACGTCTTCGCAGTACGACTACCTTGTTACGACTTCACTCCAGTCACTAGCCCTGCCTTCGGCATCTCATATTTTTGCAGCAATTCAAATATCCAAACCAATTTGCATGAAGTATTCCAGATGGTAGTGTTCATGTTTTTGAACCACTTGAATCTGAAGGTAAATGGGGCGTCCCTCCACCACTTGAAAATGGCTTTGCAAAAGGTGTGCCTGCTGCGCCATCTATTTCAGGCTCCGATCAAGCACCGACATAACAAAGAAACCTCTAAGCAAACAGTCTTGTGTCTTGTTTTTTTTTTGGGGGGGTGATCTTACAATGGTGCTAAATCAATTTTTAGCACAAAAAATATAGCTTGATTCTCCGATTTGGCTCATCGAGAATGGACCAGAATTTTTGTGAGAAAAATACCACTCACTCTCATGCAAATGTAATATGAACTGATGATACAAACTATGGAACTTGGAGCATGGTAGTGGACATTGCTAGAGTAACAAAAATACCTTCAAAAGGATATCACTTATTTTTCTCTCTCTATATATAATTAAATATTTTATTTCGACATCGCTCTTTATTTTCATGTAAAATCAATATTAATAGTATACTTTTATAATTTTTATGTGTAATACTCATTTTTGGTATATAATTCTTATATCTAAAACATATCGGTATGAATAAAATTAATGGCAAGGTTAGATTATTGTTATATTTTTAATATAAATTTATTATTTTGAAAGTATATTTTATAGAAAAATATAAGTATTACATATAATTTATTATTATTATTTACTACATATGCATGGTATATGTTTTTTATAGTCTGAATATACCAAGTTTTTTGAAGGTACGACATCATATATCTAATTTGTGTAGCACAAATTCATATGCGTTCGTGTATATTTTTTGTATAAAATAATTAGACAGATATTCATGGTATAAATTATAATGACAAAAACACCTTTTGTTAAAAAAAATATTTATTAAATATTAAGAATCATTTCCTAATCTATACTCTTGGTAATACAAGATTTTTAATATATGTAAAATAATTATTTTTAAGTTTATGAACAAATATAACCGGAGCGGAGGAGGCGAGTGGTCAGGGAAGAATATACAAAACACCAGGCGGTGTTTTCAGAGAAGCGGAGGGGAGTAAGGGTAAGGTATTTGTAGAATAACAATACAAGAGAGGCCGTCTTAATATGGGTGCTTGACCGTGATACTCGGTTAAGGAGACAAGTACATGGTCATACATCGCCACGACAGCTACCTAGAATGCCGGGGTCATGCACTGCGTGTCAAGCAGCAATCAAAAATGATACAAAAGGTGAAAGGCATTTCATATATAACCTTACTGAGCCGAAACTCTACCAAACCGCGGTGCTCTCTGTCTGGGGCCACTCACAGTATCGATGTACTGCATATGCATGCGTCAACACCGACAACATGGCATGACTTCTTCGTCACGTATTATAGTACTACAAAGGCTCTACTATACCTTGGACAGAACATTTCACGACGATCCCTAAGCGGGGGTCCACATTGGATAACCTTAACTAATCTCTTCACATAGACTTAGCGCATATTCGTGCTACATACCTAGTGGGTGTACTCATGTGTCGGCAGAAAACTCTCATTGATTGCACATGCGTTGTGCGGCAACACACAGTGGCCTATCTTTCTGATAGCGACTAAAAATGATTTGTGGCGAGGCGGTTGACGATTGTCTAATCAAATTCCTCCGATGTGTAGCCATCCAGTAAGTTTTATATTCATTGAGAAAATTTGTGGTGTGTTAGTGTACCTATATTTACCTGCCTTTTCCTTTATATCTGAATAATTATTTAATGCAATCCGCGATTCATTTCTCTATTAGCGCTGTTTCTGCTATCGGTATGTAACATGTGTAATGATTAAAGTCCCTTCTAATGTAGCCACACTCCTCCAGTCACAATCATAACTTTATGCGTCCGGCGCGCAATAGTATAAAACTAATCTTAGGGTCATTTTTTTCTTTACACAATATCATGCAGCCTAAGGTAAACATTGTCCGACTGATGCTGGCTAGCATTACTCGCAGAGTGACTCAATTCTAGGCCCCGCTTCTCCAGATGTGGTGGCACTCTTTTGTTGCCATCAACGGAATGGTTTGTAAATTTAACTCTTAAAGGTTAATGTCTAGCCTCACTCCAAAGGTGAGTGCCTAGCCTCTCGCCTTGCAGCTAGGTGAGGCAGACCGACCTTGTTGGCTTTTTTGTCGGACTTCCTCCAAACGCATCCAAAAACTGAACTTGGCTATGGTTGTGGAATTTTCTACTCGCATATTAGTGAGGTCCGCGCGTGTGTATCCATCCCACCATCATCACGGTCCTCACATCCGTATCGTCTTCTCTATACATCTCTGCGTCGTAGTGGGTATGTGCTACTCGCAGGACCTACAGATATGGTGGTCTGGGTGAGACGTAGACGGTGCAGCCAGAGCACCGCTCCAGGACAAAACAGAAACTAGTCACTAACACAGAATAAAGGACGCTCCGCATATCCTACAGACGACCAAGGCGGAAGAGACTGGGGCAGCAATTAATATTTACACATATGCAAGAAGTGTTAGTAATTTATGATAAACATATAGTTAATAATTACTGAATTTAAAAAAGCAATAATTGATGATATCTTTACCGGCTAAATGGTGTCTGCCTACAAGTAAATTATATTGAGATTTTCTTGCCTCTTCTCATAATCTTAGGAATATGTACCTCCTAAAGGGATATTTTGTAGAAATCCTTTAAACTCAATAAGGCAAAAAATAGAAAGAAAGAAAGTAATGAGCAAAAATGAGATGCAGCTTTAGTAGTTCCAAAAAAAAAGTGATACATTTTTAGTAATAGTCATGATTGTGAATGGACCATGCAACAAAATTGCTTGAAGGACATACAATCTACAAATGATGAAGTAACCACAAGAGGAAACGTTTTTACCAGATAACAGAAGCAGAAAACCTAAGAGATAAGAAAGCAACAAAAAACCAATTGTGTATCTCATGATTCCAAGTGAATCAAACATAACTTCACAACAAAAAGCATTATTCTCAGCCCCCTTTTTTGTTTGTAATCACTACCCTTAATATAATTGCATTCAGGACGGCAGATCTAAAAAAAGCGACCACAAAAGATTAAGAGCCGCAAGCAAGAGACTCAAAAAAAAAAAAAAAGATCCTGTCTAGGTAAAGATAAGCACACACTATTGGATCACATAGGGTTTTTTCCATCACACTTACCACCGCAGTTTTCATTTGTCTAATAAAACATGTATAGAATGATGCCACAGATTTTGATCATGTCATATTGTGCACTAAGATGATGTGAAAAACACTGAAATTTCCAACCCTAAAACTTGAAGGAGGACAAGCTATGGTTTAATGTGCATCAGTTGGTATCTTCAATTAAGAGTCTTTTATCTCATTTTGTACATGTATTATCTCCTATATTATCTCATTTTATACATGTATTATCTACTATGTTATCTCACTTTATACATGCATTATCTTCTATGTTATCTCGCTTTATACATGTATTTTTGCTATGTTATCTTATTTTATACATGTATTATCTGCTATCGATATATGCTCAATGTAAAGGTGTATGAGATAACACTTACAATTAGATATTTCATGAATCAAGAAACCTGGGATCATACCTTAGTGACTCAGAGATTCTTAGGGAGCTTCAAGGACTTGCATTGTAATGATTCTCTAATTTCAGTGACCTTCCATATTTTGGATTTGTCATTAGGCTTTTCATTAGTTCGGGGTGTTACATTTCTTGCATCCGGTCTTACATAGGCCAGTTAAAAAGTAGAATGGGACTATTGAGTAGATGAAATTGATCTAAGTAAAAATTAAGGCAAGATTTCTAGTTGTAGTGTCCCGCCACTTTGAAATGTAAATTATGTTTTTCTAAGTAGGAAGCCTCAAACTTAAAACTTTCAGCTACAACGAACATACCTGCGCGCAATCCCAAAAAGAGGGGTTTACGGAGGATAAAATGTATGCATACCTTACCACTACCTTGATTGGGGTAGAGAGGTTGTTTTTGATAGACTATCGATTCAAAAGAAAAGTGGGTTTTGAAACACATATAAGGAAATAAGAGAGCAAAAGAGATACAAAGCAAATAGAACAACATATAGTAATAAACACTGAATAACAAAGAAAATATTTGATTAATGAAATGAAGTAATTATTGTTAGACAAGAAAACCCTATAAATTGGAAAGGAAAAAATAAGTTACATGAGATGCTATTGATGGAATTAGTATAATAGACTTAAAGTTCAACAAATTTAGGGTTCTGAATTGAACTTCAAACTTGTTGAATTAACTCCATCAATGGCGTCTCATGTAACTTCTTTTTCTTTTTCAATTTCTAGGTTTTTTTTGTCTAATAGTAATTATTGTGTTTCATTTCCTTATCCGTAGTCATATATCTTCTTTGTTATTAGTATTTATTATATTATTTGTTGTTTTGTGTGCTTTGTATTTTTGCGCCCTTATTTCCTTATAATCGTGCTTCGAATTCAACTTTTCTTTTGAGACGATGATCTATCGAAAACAACCTCTCTACCCCCAATGGCCAATAGTATAGGGTCATAGGGGTAAGGTCTGCATATATCTTACCCTCCCCAGATTCCACTTTGTGAAATTGCACTAGTATGTTGTTGTAACTTTTTAGTTTGAGAGACTTCCTACTTATGAACAAGATATATAGATACTCATTATGTTTAAAAGTGGAAGACACACTAAAAAGTCTTGTCTGCTTTTCATGTCAATATCATCTACTAATATGTATTTTTGGCATCCTACTAGCTTTGTAAAAATGGGCATGCAAGAAATGTATGATCCCGAATTTAATGAAGAGCTTTACGACAAATTCAAGATATGGAAGTTCAAGGAAATTAGTGATCCATTACAGTGCAGTCCATGGGGGGGGGGTTGTCCTTGAGCTCTTGAGTGGCTAGGGTAGAATCCCCATGTCTCTTGATTCATGAAGTATCTAATTATGTTTGTTATCTCATGAATTAACTCGTGCGAATAATTTATTATAAGATAAAGACTTTCCGTGGAACATCAACCGTACTGGTTGCGGGGGCGTTACCCTTTCATAACTCGTCCTTCTTCACGTTTTAAGGTTGGAAACTGTAGTGTTTTTCTTAACACTTTTGGTGGTGCCTCTGGGGTGGGGTAGATGATCAGGCGTGTGACATAAGAACGTTGCATCGACAAACAGACACATGTCTTGTGTCAAGTTGTTGGGCGGTTGAAGATGGGGGGTCGCGTGTGTGTCCCATATATACCCTGAGAACAGAAAATAGTTCCTCGCACTGGCCATAGACTGTGGGAAATCTACTTTTGCACAGGAATGTGGGTTCTCCTCCTGTTTGGGAGGGAAGGGGTCTTAGTTTTGCGGCATCTCATTTTTCTATCTTGGTCACCAGTTTTGATTCTATTGAAGTGAAATTAAAATTTCAAAAAAGGTGATCTTTCAGAACGTCAGGGGAAGCTTAAGGCCTCCTAAACGAGGTCTAGCACCTACACATTATGTATTCTAGTCTCTTTTCTTTTCCCTAATAGGTTTTTAAACTTATAGTAAAGAAGAGTTGATGATCAAGTATCACTTTCTTTATCTTCGGAGATCCTTCTGTCTGTGTCCTTATAGATTGTCTAGATCAGAGCAATAGGTCGCTGATGTTTGTGCCCAACTTTGGACTAGCAATAGTAACTAAACGTCTGCCTGGTATTTCAAGTTCACATCCTAAGTGCTTTCTACTGAATTGTAGCCATGTTCCTTCCCCGTACCCCACAATTGGAAGGTGTTGTATCTCTGTGACTGCACAACATGGATGTGAGGGCATTTTAATCAGGCAGAAAATTTCACAGTGAACTCTTACTAGGAAATAATGCTTAGTTGGAGAGTTTGTTTAGTTATCAATATTTCTTCCCTGGTTTGTTTCAATTGTGTTAGTTTTGATGATTCAGTTTCTGATTATGATTCAAATGTCTCACTCCAGATATCAAGGTTAATATGTACAAACTCTGGTGATGCCATCTTAGTATTAGCATCGAATGCTATTAACCTGCGTTGGAAGTGGCTAAGAAATGAGCGCAATTCAGGGGGCAAGGAAATGTACACCAAAATTGTGGCTTTCCTCCATTTTGTACAGAAGTGATTCTGAGAGTTGTGTCAATCTTTCTTTAGGTAACAACCAGTTTTTCACTAGCACTGTGGCAACCTTCAAGAGGCATCTTAATGACAAATGATGTGCAAGAACCAAACCATGAGGAAGCTGTCTCCTTCTTTGCTTTGTCCAAGAATGCTTCTTATGTGATATCAACATCTGGTGGAAAGATCTCCTTGTTCAAGATGATGACATTCAAGGTATAACAAGATTGTCTTCTTTTTATTTCTACCCTTGACTCAAAGACTCAGTGCTGAATTATATCTTATGGATGCAGAGAGTTTCATTCCTCCACCTCCAGCAGCAACTTATATTGCCTTCCATCCTCAAGATAACAACATCATCACTATTGGCATGGATAATTCTATAATGTCCGACTGGGTGAGGTATGATAAAGATAAAGACGAAGTCTTTGTTGTGATTGGTAGTCATCTGATTTCCTGTTTTGGGCCAGTTACCATATGTTGTTATTTAGTAGATGTCAATCTCTTGTTTAAGGTTAAAAGCAAGCTTAAAGGGCACTCTAAAAGGATAACTGGCCTTGCCTTCTCTCATTTGCTCAATGTGCTAGTTTCCTCGGGAGCTGATTCTCAGGTTAATGACTTATATACTTGGCTATCATGTAGTATTTGACTTCTCAGAGTTCTGTAAAACTATTCTCTCAATAATTTGGAAAATATGTGTGATTGATTGCTTTTTTTTCTCCCAAGAATGTGCATATAGTGTATCGTACACTCTCCATCCTATTCAATGTTGAGCCAATCGAATAGGCATGGGAATTAGAAGTAATTTCGCTGCATGTCATATTTGATGATGATAAAGGTAGATGAAGAATAACATCTTCCCATGCTCGAAATAAAAGCTGAAAATTCTGATTGTTTTGAAAATTTAGAATTATCAGACATGAAGTAGCTGTTTTGAAAGTGTTTCAAGCATTTTGGAAGACACCAAATTTAAACTACATAGCCTATAGATGAGCTGAGTATATTGCATGTTTTGCATAATCTCTCTGCAGTCATGATTAGTTTTTGGATTTTAACGTCTTTTACTGATAACAAATACTAAGCCTACATCCACATCTCAAATGATCATTGATCTTAAAAAAAATAAAAATCACTCTGCATTTCTGACACTCTTTAAAGGGGTTATTCTTTATATTTTTCTTTGCTCTTTCTTATCCTTCTGTATTTATCAACATCATCTGCTTTTGTACAGCTGTGTATGGAGCACTGTTGGGCGGGAATGCAGAGGGCCAGATCCTTGCAGCTATGGGGTCGATCGATATCTCAATCAGATACCAGAGTGCAGTTTCATCAGGATCAAACTCATTTCTTTGTTGTGCATGACGCACAGCTTGCAATTTATGAAAAAACAAAGTTGAAATGCTTAAAGCAGCAGGTAAGTCCTCTCCTGGACTACAGTTGGTTATTAAATGCCGGCAGATCTCAAAAACTAATACATTATATCTTTTCTACAGTGGGTTCCGTGCTGAAGTACTGCCCCAATTTCTTATGTGATAGACAGCTGATACTTGGATGCAACTGTGTGCATATTCACTCTCCATATGCGATGCCGGTATTATTCCTGGGTATTTTTTGCTGCCTGCAAACTTGTTTACTGCTTTAATTTAAGATATTCTGCAATCGACTATTGAAGACAAAAATCGTCATTTTTCTTTTTGTTCCGGCGTCCTTCCACCACTTGTAAATGGTTCTGCAGACGGCGTTCCGGCAATCTGAAGGCAGATGGGGCGTTCCTCCAACACTTGAAAATGGTTTTGCAGAAGATGTGCCAATGCTCCATCCAGGAGCTTGAAGCTTCGATCAAGCACCAAGATAACAGAAACAATTAAGCAAACAAACAGTCTCGGTCATCTTAGATCTTATATCATGCTGTTTGTTGTGGTAATCTATTTGCTACAAGACATGATTTAGCTAGTACTCTTTAACAACTTTCTAACTCAACTGTTTTTGGCGGCTCATGATAGTACTTTTAACAAGCCTGAACTCCTCTGTGAAGTCACTAATGACATCTGTAGAGCAACAGAAATCTAATTCGAATTCTTTGGCTTATGAATCAACAATATTTTTCAGTCTGTTTATCAAGACAATTGATAGAAAATCCAAAACGAATGTTTTAATATCAATATATTGATAGAAAATCCAAAACGGGCGTTTATATCAATAAACAAATACCTTTAAATGTGAAAGAAAAAATTATTCAGATGTGAGAAAGTGTGCATCTTGGGGTGGATAACATCCGCATTAAGATTATGCAAATGTGAAAGAAAAAATTATTTAGGTGTGAGAAAGTGTGCATCTTGGGGTGGATAACATCCGCATTAAAATTATGCATAGTTATACCAATACAGGATTGAACCAACAACTGATACTACGCACAAAGATACATCCATAGAATATATATCCAAAGGAAGTCCCTTAGGTAACTGTTCACAAGCAACAGGAAAGATTTAAAAAGCCACATCCACAGAATATATATACAAAGGAAGTCCCTTAGGTGCCAAGCATTTCACGAGATTGTTCTTACCTCTTTGGCCGAAGGAATAATTGTTCCGCACATCTGACCTTACTGAACGTAGCTTACTTAAAAGCCGTACCTGAACCGCTCTCCACCAATACCATATGTCGGCAACAGCCAATTCAGATCCAGAAGTGGGTCTGTTTCTTACCATATGTACAACACCTAGCTACGCTACCCCCCCCAGGACCGACGAGCTTTATCTACATTTTCCCTCATACTGAAGTGCCCAATACGATAGAGAGAAGGCTTCATCTATGGCATGATGAAAAGATCGACCAAAGATGCACAGAAGAGTGACATCTAGGCAAATCTGCAACAGACATTATTTACAATTCAAAAAATAACACGATTTATTTTTAATCTATGTACAGCAGTCCCCCAGCACTGACTAGGTGATCAAAACAAGTATCTTTGCATCATCTATTCAGGCCTGTAGTTCACCAGATTTGGGAGCTCAGTTGACTGAAGTTTCCTGATGTCATTTGCAGTTACCTTGCAGGATTCCAAGGTAAGTGATTTCAAGTTCTTGAGTTGCTTCAAGTGTTGCAACCCCATATTTGTTACGCGAGAATTTGAGACATTCAGAGACACCAGCTGTGTCAACCCTGAATTTCAATAAAGACAAGTTCCCGTTAGAAATTCAGAAATAGAAAAGCTATAGACAGCAATAACAAACAGAGGGAGAACTAAAGAAAACCCCGGCATAATGTAGCTGGCTAATAGCATAAAATTAATTTAAAAAAAACTGAGGGGAAGGACAAGCTTAGAGATGATGTATATGCCCTTTCTCCACACGTGCAAAATCAAAGAGAACAAACAAGCCCAAGCTACAGGGGTTGGGAAGCATAAATAGACGTGAAACAATACCAGAAATCACTTCCAAGCTCTTGTCAGTCAGGTGACTGTTTTGAGAAAGATTCAGCAGTGTCAAGGACGTCAGGTCCTTGATGTTCTTTACACCAGCATCGGTTAAACCTCCACCACAAATTTCCAGGGAACGCAGATTCTTAAAATCTACCAACAGATTCAATTGACCAGAAAAATCATAGTCAGAATTGAGATGATTAGAAGTGATGAAATTTAAGTCTGAATTACACCAGATATAGAAGTATGGAATGTGATTTAGGATTCAATCAACAAAAAGGGGCTCGGGGAGGGGAGCATGAACACTTTGAAAAGTAGAGCAGCACATCAGGATTAGCATTTGTTTCACATGAATAACAGGCCATCACTATAGCCACAAGTAACAGGAATGAACTATTTTACATATCCTTCATATTACCAGCAATAGCACTATAGTTAAAGCCCACACCCTAAAGGATAATAAACAGGATATAGAGGCAGGCCAGCAGGGGCAAGGAAAGCACCAAAAGTTCCACAGGACAGACTCAGATACAAGGAGATCCCCAATTGTTGCATAAAATTGATAAGACGTACATCGAAGATAGCTTGTTCCAGAATCAGTGATCTTAGCTCCAAAAAGGTCCAAGTGAGTTAATCCAGTCAAGCCTGCATTTACAGAAACCATATTGGACAAATCAATTCTAATGAACACAATTCATATTCTAGTAACATAAGCTCTCACATAGTTGCCACTTAAATTATGGAAGGAATCCCTTTGTGAAATATGTAAGCATTAGCATGACACTACTATAATGCCTGAGGAGTAACCTATTTCAACAATTTTTGAAAACCATAAGAATATCCTTAGGCTTTCAAGTTCAACCAGTAAAATTAAATAGCAAAATAGAAAAGCTGTTGTACAAATCGACTACTCAAGTACCAAGCGTCCAAAGAAAGCGATTCCCTTCAAGTGATGTCAAGGAGGACATTCACAAGGAGTTGAATCCCAGGACTTGCATTTGAGGTTGAAGCGGGATGTTCTTGAAGAGATCAAGAACGGAGCTTACAAGGATTACAAGCTCCTTCATGGAGTTTGGAAGATGCAGATGACACAACACTTCACCCAGAGATGGGAGACGAGCTGGACCACCAAAAGATGAGTTTTTGAGGCCCTTAGGTATCCAGGAGATGGGATATACTTGGACAACCAAAAGATGAGTTTAGAGGCTCTTAGATGTCCAGGACTTCAACCTGTAGTCAGAGAAGCGCCAGCTCAATGACCTGAAAGATGTAGGATGACCAGCATCTCAACTTTTCCCTAATCAACCTGACTAGCTGACATGTTCATATTACCTTTGGTTTGGACTTCCTCTAATTTATCCACAGATATTTACGGGTCAGAAAACCTATTTGAATTAGCCTATAAATCATTAGTTTTCAAATGCAGTTGTGGAGATACGTTTCTGACTCTTAACTTGTGGTGCAGGTAGACTCTCTCTGCTCTCGGAGGTGATCAAAAGTTAACACAGGAGTGATTTGCTTGTACCTCTTCTTCTTCGCTTATTTAAGAGATAATTAATTTTGTTAATATTAACTTTAGTCTATTTCCCATACTTGGGATTTTTGATGTCAATTTTATCTTAATACACTACATTTTTCCATCCTCCCCTTTCTTTTTAAACTCTTGTAATTTGGTGTTGAACAGCAGCATATGATTGACCGAGCGCAACGCACATCAGTCAACAATATGGCAGAATTAGCAGGCCCTAGAGTTTAAAAGATTCAAGTTGAGCAGCAATACTATTCAAAATTTTAGGGCCCGCTCCAATAATATAGTAGCTTGTGCATCGTTGGGCATCGTTAGATCATGTTCAAAATTGATTAGGATGTTGAGATCCTTATTTCATTTGAAAAAATTAGAGTACATCTGCCACATTCTATCCAAAATCCGCAGCTAATTTTAAGAAGAAATTATGCGCTGTGTTAAGTGCAAAATTCTCGGACTCAAATTTACTTTTGAGCTAATTCTTGCTTCAACATGTCGACTTTGAGACCTCTAGTTCATGAGAAAAAAATTGAAATGAAAGTGACACCATATGGTAAAATTCTTACTTGTAAGTGCTGCAAGTCCAGTATCAGTTATTTGGCGTGCGTCCAAGTTGAGCGACCTCAAAGAGGATAGCCCACAGAGCTTCTTTAGACCACTGTCCGTGACAACAGTGAAGGACAGATTTAAGCTCTCTAAATTCCTTAACCCTGCACATTAAAAAAGTAAACAAATTGCATAAGCATAAAACACAAAGCAGCGTCCATTTCTCTAATCATGACATAGGCTTCACGAAAAGGTACTCCCACAGAGATTAGAGTTCAGTGTTTTCCCTTCGATGCATTATAAATTGCAAGGAAAAATGAAAAAGAAGTGGAAGGTTTAGCCAAGGAGATTTCGGAAATTAGAGCCATCAAGGTCTAAGCCAAATTAGCAAGGGCTGCCACTTCGCGATATTGTACCAATTCCCATAAACTAGTACCTATAACATTTCCCACGGCAATACAGACAGTGGATTAAGATGGGCTTAAAAGAAACCAAACCAATTCAGAAATCCTCAAAGTCATAACATTCAAGTTTCACTCTCAATCTGCTTCATGCAGCTATAATGCAGCTTCGACAACAGAAACATGGAACAGGTTCGTTCCAAGAAAGTTTACCCAGATTTTGTTTACAAGGAATTATCTTGAGTTATTGTAGACATCTTCTAGGCTAGGAGTAATAATAAAGTTGGTGTAGGCATAATTCAATTCAACTCTCGACTATAACCAACTAATTATTTAATCTCTCTTAGCTTTACCTACACAAAATTCAATGTGTCCTGGTTCACCCTAAAAAGCAAAGTAGAAAAGAAAATCAAGACATGATCATCTCATCAGAAGTGGGATGATCATCTCATCAGAAGTGGGATGGAACCCAGTCCAGACTCCAGCGCAGTTCTTGAATTTCTGAAAGCTTCAACCGAATGAAGAAGAACCAGAGTACAGTTCAAATTTCTACAGTAAGCACGAGGCACAAGAGAAACCTGAGAGATGACGAATCCCATTGTTTCCAACTTCGGTGTCAGACAACTCCAAACTCTTCAGGCGATGAAGACCTGAAACAGAATAGCAAAAAAGAGGGAAATTGGAAAATAAAACAAGCTGGAATTACACCAGTCGTCAAATAAAGTTACGAGACTTTAGTATGAATTGACCCAAAGAATTGGTCAAGATATCTATTAAGGCATAAGATTGTTACCAGAAAAGGATAACAGGAAAATACTTTCCAAGGCAAGCAATCACAACTAACATTCAGTTTCCCTTTTTAGTTAACATATTAAAGAAAAAGTTTCAATAATATTAATTTGCGAATGTTGTTTATATATCAATTGATGTGGAGACAAATAGAAGTCTAATTAGTTTGTTATGAGGCACCGTTAACTGATAGTTAACACCGAGTGAAACACTGACCTGACAAATAAATCAGCCCTTCATCTCTAATCCTACATGAGTCCAGGTTTAAGCTCTCCAAGTATGACAAACCTGCTCAAAGCAAGACAAAAGCTTGAATAAATTTATATCATCAGACCATATGCTTATGTTTCCTTTTTGACAGGTAAAATCCGACTTAAAAACCTCATGCTAATCAAGTTCAGTATCAAGGACACCATTAGGTTTAACGTTCGGCTTATACTCAAGCACATAAAATAGTAATCGATGTAACCACAGAAGAGATGACAATGAGGATGGCAGAGGGCGGCAGGCGGAGTACAAATCCCACCATTATTACCCACCCCATCAGTTGTGTGCATAAGTCATATCAGTTTAATGAAAAAATTAGCAATCCCCTTTCTACTCCATTTTTGGAGTCATGGAAGGAGAAGGGCTGATTCTTTTTTGGGAGGGCAGGGGA
Source organism: Solanum habrochaites (assembly GCA_027704765.1). Classification (NCBI taxonomy): domain Eukaryota; kingdom Viridiplantae; phylum Streptophyta; class Magnoliopsida; order Solanales; family Solanaceae; genus Solanum; species Solanum habrochaites. The sequence continues at coordinate 63,228,632 of JAKWJA010002491.1, forward strand.
CACAGCCAATTCACAACTTTATAGCCAATTTACAAGTCAACAATCAATCATACCACCTCACTCAGAACTAGAACTTGATTCATGAACCAGGAAGGCATACAAATTTATCAAATACAATCTCTAACCACCTTGTATACCCATTCAAAATCTCCACACAACAACTCTGTGAAGTTATCATTCATCCTTGAGACAATCATAACCAACCATCATTTATATACAACCTATGTAACTAGAAATAAAGTTCTCAAAAAAAGAACACTGGATTTTATTCCATCAAGTGACATTACACCTACAGTGGAAACAGAAGAAGCAGGGAATGTCCCAACTAAGTGAAATCACCTCTCAGGTGCACAAGAATGGCATCTGTGATATCATTGAATCCCAAATTCAGCACTTTCAAGCTCTGCAAACCTACAGAAGAACGGCAAATGAAGTAGACGAGTAAAATTCAATTTTTTAATATCATGATCAGAATGAAATCAATGAATCACAAGTCTAAAATGATATTCCAAGTTAAAATGATAAGAACAGATAAATAAATCATAAAATATGAACTCGCCTGAAAATTTCTCACATCCATCATCAGTCAAACAACATCTGCTCAGGTTTAAATACAGCAGAGCATGAAGAGCTGCAGCAACAGCAAAAAGAGATGTCACAAAACAAAATAAAAGATGGAAAGGTGGCAAAGGACACGCGCATTTTCCACAATAGAAGGTTTCTCAGATTCGGGAAAGCCTCCTCACTACTGTTAACATTGATAGGACTTGTAGAACACATAGTAATTGGAATTTCCAGGTCGTAACTGATACTCTACTGATGCTATTTCTCCAATACAGTTTAGTTTCGTTGAGACAATACCAGAGAGAGACTCCAGGCACGCTGCAGTAACAGGGCAACCCTCCATATTCAACAGAGTAAGCTTCTCTAGAGCTGACAGCAAAAAAACAACAAAAGTTTCATTACGGGAGCCTATATGCCTTGCCATGAACAAGGAAAAAGTTTAGCGCAGAATACCACATATGTAACAGGAAAATGGAATGATATACGTTCTCTGCCTCTCTATTCAATTTGTCATGTAGCAAATGGATCCTTAAATAGACCAGAAAAATAAACATAAACTCCTCCTCTCCAACAGAACTGAGGTCTGCAGCTTGGGGACAAAGTAGGACACCAATTCCATAAAAAATTTCAGACGCTGAGTCCTGACTACTATTTAAAAGTAGATGTATACAAATTGAGAACAACACTTGCTGCAGCTTTGTGGGGATACACTGGGTACGATGTTGTATTGTACCGCGGCCAGCAGCCGCATAGGTAGCCAACTAATATGTGGCATTAAAGAGTCTCATACATGTATATAAGATAATTAGGAAGACAGATTACTTCACTGATTCCTAACGGAGATGTAACTAAGGGGATTGACAAGGTGTATTTTATCACATACAACTCGCCAGCTTGTCAGTGAGACGTCTACATGTATATTTTGCAGTATACTTGGGTCTTATACATAACATTGTTTTGGTTTTCATCAACTCATTAAAAATGCTAGCATTTGGCTTAAAAAATGATATGGCTACTATACGTATACTAGCAAACAAATGTTTCCCTCTCAATAAGATAAAACAACTTTATTAACGTGGCACAACCCCATATAGAAGCTATGCCCCCCCCCCCCCCCCACACACACAGTGCCACTTCCATTGTTCGTTGAATATCACTATCTAATAGTGACTGTCCTTGTGATAAAAATAATTATCAAATTTTAGGGATACCAGAATTGATAGGGACGGTCTGCATAAATCCTACCCTGCCCAGACCCCATGTGTGGGATTACACTAGGTATGATGTTGCTGTTGTTAGAGAGATCCTAGAAAGCACAGGTCTAAGCTTGATATACAGACCTGATAATCGATAAAATTATAGTGAAAGGCGTCTATACGCCTGTATTTATATAATATTTCTCCAAGATTACACTATAAAACTAATCTAAGGCAGTAATTAAACCATGGGTGGTTGAAACTTTGCACTCAGATAAAATGCAGCGTTACTTCTTAACACTTTAATAACACGAAAAAGATGCTTATTTTTTCAGGAGCTAAAAAAAGATAATATCAATGTTTTTCACAAGGATACCATCTACCCAAGTAACAAGTAGTCTACAAGGACTTCATTCAGATATCATTGACAAGGGAGTAGATGTAACTCTCTCAGGTACCACATAGTCCTTGCTGGTTTAGATTCATCAGTTCTACTACAACTAAAAATAAATCATAAAGAAATTAAACTAATACTAATAGCAGAAACAGATTAGAGCACATAATGAAGATAAACATTAGGTAGTTCAGTACCAAATGGCCAACCCCCACATATAAATACCTTAAATCCAATCCTAACTGGGGTAATAATCAGATGGGACCTTATAGGTCAACTGTTAGATTGAGAGAGAACGATATCCCTTTGTCTTCTCCATCTAGCAAGGGCATGGGTCATAAGGTGAGAAAAAACATTATTCAAGATGGAAAGAGTATGTACCTTTCAGAAAAATAACACCATAATCTGTGACTTTACTGGATGAAATTTGCAATCCTTTCAGGTTTGTCAGGTCTGAAATACACAAAACAACTTTATCACTAGGAAATACAGACGCAAAATAATTCACCACAAATATGATACAAGTAAAAAGCTCTATCTCATGAAAAGTCAACTTTTGGGACATGATGTGTGATGATTAGTTTTCGCCATCAAAGGGAAGAAAATTAAAGAGTATTTATACTGCTCTCCAATGATTGCATCCACCATACACAAAATAATTCAGCACAAATATTTACAATATAAAGCTCACAGACTTTCCTCCCTATCTCATGAAAAGTTTAGCTGTATGTGCATGATGTGTTTCTGAAGTGATTATTAATTTCCACCATCACAAAGATGCACTGGTCTCCAAGGTTAGCATCTACCTTTACCATGAAAAAGAGTGCAATATTGCTTACCAAAAGGCAGAACAACGCAATAACTGCGCAACTTTGTGTTTTCGCAAGGATTAAATACCAAAAGACTAGGACAGGGAGCATCTCAGAGGGAAATCAAGCAGTTCTCCCAAAAAAATTGTATCTCTTTCTTCTATTCAAAGCAGCTTTAGTATATCATACTGTTGCTATATCCAAAAAGACCCGTTTCTGGTCGTAAAGAAATGAAAACCCTCATAAACGTATCACAAAACTTGAGGTGAAATATTAAAACCAATATGCTACTATCACTTGCATTGATTAAGAGAGAATATCATTGACGTTCCAAATGCAGATTTACAGCATGGAAAATAAGAAACTATCATAAAAAAAGATAAAAATTTTCCAATATAATTTCTTTTGCAGATAAAAACCTCCCCATGTAATTATAACATAATTTTCCAATACACTGCTCCTCCCTTAATATATAAATAGAAGCACCTATCCAAAAGAAACCGCATACTTAAAAGACCTTTTATTTTTCCAATTTGACAGCATATGCATTGACAAAGCTGTCCACAGGACGCTCAGACTTGCAGTAATAGCAGACATATCTAAAGGCTTGATTTCTGCCCACATTTTGTCGAATTATTTCCCCAATTTACCGCCTTCTAGTTCACATAGACATTAGTTAATAGCAGAACCAGGCAGACAGACCTGCAAGAGGTTTCATATCCGAATCCGTGATGCAATTGCAACAGTTGATGTTAAGAGATTCAAGCTTTGCTAGACCTGCCACAAATAAAATCTTAGGATCAAGTTGAGTATATTTCTACATAGAAAACTAGGAGAGAAAATCATGGTTTTGCTAAAATTAAATATATGACCCATTTGGCCATGAGAATTTTCATAGACTTCCTAACTTCTTTTCACTTTATTTGAAAATCAACATTTGGTTATGTAGTAGCAGATTTGACCGTCTGTTTCAGGTAATTTAGTCAAAGTCAAGTTGGGTAATTTTGCTAGTTTTTAGATGTGAATTAATAGTTAAAAGCCCCCTTAGAATTCGTACACTTTACTAAATACACACTTAAACTATGGAAAGTCTTAATTAACCCTTGAATTCTACATTTTCTTTACAAAAAGATAACTCCAACTTCAACAATCCCAAAGAAGATTGAAAAAACGGTTTTCATGGCAAAAACGCCCATAATGTATGAAGAAGATTCAATTCGTAGAGAATAATATGCTTGTGATTCTCTACTTTCTGGTTTACTTCTTGCATTAATGAGCGCACATCAAAGGGTATAATTTGGTTATAATTGTGTTATTATTGTTATTTATTTGCAAGTAATTTCAGTGATCTATTTGGGAACTCACTTAAGTGTTCGGTCATATGTAGGCAAATTGTTATTTCAAGCGCTCAAAATTGTAAACTCAAGTATTAGAACACAAAGGTGAAAAAGCCCGAGAAAAAGCAGAATATATGGAAGCAAGGTACTTGACTAGTAAAGCAGAGATTGTTTAAGTCAAGTAGCGATAAGTAATGAAGATTCAAGCAACAGATATTGGGAATTAGATTTTGGAGCAACAATCTCCATCAAGAATCACTTAGTCAACTTTAACGGAGCACAACTCTCAATCAATAAACAACTTGATCATACTTCTTGAAGAGTGGGATCCAAAAAAAGAAACAAGTGGAAAGCTAACATAATCAGTCGTACAATACCATCATAACGTCAGTTATTCCGCAGTCACCAAATCTTACACCCAAAATCAGTCTATCAGAGCAGCCATTATCAAAAAGAATTTCCAGGTGTTCGGCCCATGAAAAAACAGTTGGTCTCAGCATAGGGAGGTGTATTGAGAATATGATTTAGTAAATGAAAGTGTACTACATGCATAGGATAGACCCTTGTTGTTCGCCCTTTTCCGGACTCGTGTATAGCGAGACATAATGCACTGAGTAGTCCTTTTAAGATGTGCAAGAGGATAAGCATGTATCACAGTGTTGATGACCAGAGCAGAGCTGGCGAAGTCGGTGTTCTTTCTGGAGGGCGGGATTGAAGATGGTACAGAAAGAAAGCAATTAGGCAACCATAAGCAATATGAAAATGTACTGGTAAAGGGAGAAATAGTCATACAGTGTCCAAAATGGGCCTTTGCTGTACTACTTGTTTTTTTATTAATTGTTTGTTTCTTGAACTTGGACATTTGACCCAAGTGAGTCATGTACCTTTGAATTTCAATATCAATAGAACTGAAAATTTAACCAAAAAAAGAATAAAAGTGTACCGTCTGTATGTCAGTCTCAATAAGAAAGAATAATATCTCTAATGGCTTGAGCATTTAGATGACATGACACACACTTCATATGATACCAGAGTAGGATCCATCCCAATCCCAATTACTGTGTACCGATGTTAGGCCCCCATATTAAATTGCACATGCACCAGATGTACAAACCTGTGCGTGAGGTGGAATGTTGAATAGTCCCACATTGGATGAAAAAAAAGGATCGGTGATTCCCCTCTTGTGCTAGCTGTTGGAATTTAGTTAATTCCAAGATCCATTTTTTGGATATTTTATTAATTGCTAAATGGAAAGGACTACCCAACACAAGATATATGCAACTGGTTTCAGATTCTTCTCCTATATGATTATGATCCACATATATACACATAAAAATAATGCCGGCTGTATTAAAAGAAAATGTAGCTTGAACTGTCATACAGGAAGTTTAGCCACTCTTAGTGCTGGAAGCGAGAATTCCAACAACCAAATTAAAACCACAAAGTTTTCAAGGTATTTGGATTTTCAAGCTTGGAATGCAGAGGCTGCAAGTTGCTGAATAAACTATAGATAGTGGAGCACCATTAGGGAGAAGAACAAACCTTTAAGATGAACCATTCCTCCATGAATTTTTGGGCACCTCTCCAGATCTAGTTTCACCAAGTTAATTAACCCAGACAGCGCACTCATCCCTTGAGCAGTAACTGTATTATTCCTCCTAAAACTCACCGTTGTCAAGTTTGTTAGACCTGAAATCATTTTGTAATTAGCATAGATATCACAAATACAAAAGGAAAAGGATTATTATGGTGAGCGAGGAAGGGGGTATAAATGGGTCATAATATTCTAACAGATTTGTCCAGATAGCATTTGTATTTGTAAAGCAGCACAAGTGAATATAAAACCAAATGAATAAAAAAGACTTCTATCTATAAATAATTTGTAAGACGACCACATGTAACTATGAAATCGAACCAACACATCTTTTTTAGATTATGCAGCTCAAAAAGTACTCAGTTCTACAATGGAAAAACTTAAGTAAATCAATGTCATCCTGCAAAGTTTATCAACAACTAGATCCACTAGAAAATGTAACAACCCAGTTTTCATCCAGAACTTCAAGGAGTAAGACTTCCATCTTTAACTACTTTTTGCCTTCTATGTTTTGCTTTTTTCATTATCACTGCTAAAGGAGTTGTGCTTTGAATGAGCTCTCCGCGGCTTAACTACATTCCTCCCTAAGACAGCACATCGTTGGAGAGAGAATATTTACCACTAATATTTTCCAACCCGCAGTCGGTAATCTGGTCACAATAATTAAGATTTAGCGCTTGCAGATTTTTGCAATCTTTGAGATTAGTCAGTCCAGGATCTGTGACATCAGAACCGGACAAATCTAGGGAAAGTAGAGATGAACCCTGTGAAGAGATGACATCCATCCAATGGTCGTCCAGACCAGGATATTCTCCCATATTCAGATCCTGGAATGCAAAAATCACTTCATCAAGAGGTTGTCTGACCCCAAAGTCACATAAAAGAATCCGATGCCTCAACACCCCTTATATAGTTGTTACTCTATTTTAGACAAAACAAGTGTGAAGGTACCTGAAGAGCACAATCTCTAAATGCCTCAAGAGAGACATCTGTAAGACGCTGCGAGTAAACCAATTCATCAAAGATTTGCTGACTTATATCCCGCCAAGATTGCCTGATATATCATTTTAATACATACCTCACACACTCTATGAATACACAATTCCATGAGAGATGGGCATTTTCCTTTTCCCTGTTTGGCATCTGCTCCTCGGGAAAATGAACTTCCCAACCATTTTGAACTTGCACTTTTGGAGTACCGTCCAGAAACTCCTCTATGTAGGCTATCCTCACTGACCTGCTGGTCACGCTTCCTAGAACATGCTCCTCCCATTTTATATAGTATTGGACTTTCTTTATGTCAGCAAAAATGCAGATAATAGCTGAAGCGGCAATCCATGGTGTCTACTGAATTTCAGGTTGCCTCTGATACCCTGCAAGCAAACAAAACCATGAAAGTCCTAAGACTAGTTTCCAGATACTAATTATGCAAGTGAATTAAGACATATAAAGCTAAAAACTAGAAACGATGGGATACATGATTGTGAATCTATAAGGCAATAAGCAGCCACATCAGCACCTTCAGGATGACGTCAAAATCACGCACATCTCAAGGAGAAAATTGTCAAACTAACAGAACGAAATACTTGACATCTTTAAAGAATCCATAAGTAAAGGAAAAATGACTATACCAGCATATTACTATTTGCATGTGTACAGATACAGGCATCAACATCTGGTGAGACTGTACAATTTTGAACGACACTGGATAACATGTCTAAAAATGAAGAAGAAACAAACTCTGAAAAACTTTTTGAGTCACTACATGATGCAGACTTTTTGCAAAACAAAGGGACATGTCATTCCTGCTTTATCTTATACTGATAAGAATCTTATCTCTCACACTAGATGTACCTAAAAAGGGGAAATAACTTTCAAGAAATTTCAAGCACTCTGCCAAAGATGATTCCTTGTGAAGTAATACTATAGATGATGGCCGAAGAATAGATGAGGAACCAGAAAGATACAAACGTATATTACATCCAAAAGTGAGAACACGAAAAAGACAGACATGACGAAGTCGTGAATACTAGAGCTGCTAACTCACAGAACACAAGGAAGAATATTAAGACATCAACAGAGTACTCGGGACATCAAACGTAACTGCAAACTCATGACATATGTGAAGTCCAAAGTTTATAATACTACATAAAAGCAACCAGCTGCTTATTTGGACTCCTGAAGCAGGAAACATTTTTTAAAAAAGATGAAAAAGTTTGGTCATATTACCCCAAATGAATGAATTCACACTATTTTGCCTTTGTTGACAAAACCTCCCATACATAGAAATGTTACAACAACTGCATTAAAAAAAACAATATTTACCATTCATGATATACTTCTAATTACAGTTTGGTGTATTTTTCATAAAATTTTCAATGCGATTTCTACCAATCAAAACCAGAGAGAGATATAGGATCATGTTGATATAACGTATTTCTGTGCAAATACGAACATCAAGGACATCTGAGTTCCCTTGTTCACTAAATATAAATTGTTCCACCGTAACTCAGATAAACATCAAGCTGCTAACTTACAAAATCACCCACTAACTGAAAAGATTAGTACTTAGGTGTTGATTAAAGTCTGGAAAAACCATTTTAGCACGTTTCAGCTCAAATCAAGATTCAATGGGAGAGAACATTATTTTTGTTTCTTCGACTTCTCTAATTTATTTATTTTTTCCTTACCCACCTCCTAGTTTACATTTTTTCAGCGTAACGATACCTTGCGCTCACTGTTGGAAAATTAGTCCAGAAGGAAACATCTCCCGAAAAATTACTTCTACTAAATTGAAACATAATTAGAAAAATAAATTCAGTCAGTTAATAAAAACACAATATACAGTATTTGATCGCTAAAATCAAGCTAAACACACAGAAAAGAAGATGATTATAAAAAAATTGAACGGAAAAAGTAGAGAAAATCCATCAAAGCGACTACAGGAAGGCGATGACAATATTACATCAAAACTCACACGACACTTGTATTCCGATAACTGAAAACTCCGCAGTGTTCCGATTCTGGAAGCGGAAAAAGACAAAAAATAAAAAATAAACAGAAGATCATCAACTCAACAGACAATGAATTATATGAAATTGTATAAACAGAAGTAGAAAATCAAACCTTCACGTCTCGATCATCTTAACGATCACTCTTCATGGGAACTGTTGATAGAGAGGAAAATGGAGGAGATGAGAGTAGGAAGGAACTGGAAAGTGGAAGAAGTAGAAAGAAGCGTCAAGTCGAACCAGAGTCCGAACCAACTGATTAGATCCACGTGTAAGGAAATTAGGTTTGGTTAAGGGGCTGTGTAGGGATGAGATAAGACAGAAGGCTATCGTGGAGGATCGGAGTGGGTCCCATAGATAGTTTTTCCTTTTTAGTTTTGCTTTATCCACTTGAGTCCGATCGGGTCCCACTTATTGGAAGATAGTGTACGCAATCCCTTTTTTCAATTACTATTATAGTGTAAAAGCTTTCTTAAATGCCTTTCTTAATCCGGGGGTCCTTCGGCCGGACTTGTAATTAATCTTATCTTATTCAATCATAATCATGATTTATAAGCAATCAATTTGTTAAAAATCATACGCCAATCTAATCATGAATTTAGCTCATATAATATACTTCTTTAAAAATATTATTATCTTAGTCTATTTTTATTTGTTCAACTTTTTTAATTTATTCCTTTTTATTTGTTATTTTTATAAATTAAAAATAATAACTTTTTATATTATATTTTTAATTAATATTATATTAATATCTTTGAGAAATATAAAAATAAAAGAACTTGTAATCCTATCAATTAATAAGAATAAAAATAATTTATTATAGTAAATTAATTTTTACTAATGGACATCAAATCAAAAATTTTTGACAATAAGGAACATCAGAACGTAAGTAGCTAATATTTTATTTAATATACTAGTTATAATGTATAACTTAAATTTTAAAATTAAAATTATCCATATGCATGTAGTTGTTATTTTCATTTTTTAATTAAATTAGGTCCATCAAAATTTACCTTTAGCTATTTAATATTACAAAATACTTTTATATTTATTTTTATATTTATTCCTCATGTCAGTAACAGAAAATTGACATTATAAAATAGCAATAATGAACAGTTCCACCTAAATGAGAACATTAAAAAGTAATGTATTTTGTTGTCAAAACTGTATATTTCACTTATTATAAAATAAAATAAAAATACGTGTATCCTAATTAAGTGAATTTAATTATTTTGAAGTGTTAACGACCCCTAACCCCGACAGTTGGCCCATTAATAGACAATGTTTATCCTAATTGCAGACAGCTCTTGAGAATTTTTTTTATTAATATCCTTCCGTACCAAAAAAATAAAATAAAATTGCACTTTTGTCCTTATTGTTTTTGTTGCTCATATTTTGAACAATACTTTTATAAGAAATGAATTCATTATATATATATAATATATATCTATGATATATATATATAATCTATATATACATTTATTAAATCCATAGTGTTAATGAGTTAATTTTACATCTGTTCTAAAATTAATAAAAAAATAACATGGATTTCGAATATATTAACATACATCTGGATATGTACGTGAGGGAGTTATCCCAGAGGGGAGATATCTATCATATAGGGGATAGCACATTTCCTAATACATTAGCAGACGTTCAGATAGGAAAGTATCCGATAGGGATATAAGGATGTATCAGCGACAGGAGAGTGATGTATCCGAGAGGGGAACTTTGAATTTTTTTTAAAAAACTCATAGGGAATTTAGAGGTTATGATAAGGAAAAAATTACTTGAATGAGTGTCTTTTAATAAATAATTACGAATCTTAGTGATACTTTTTTATTAATCACCATATATAGTAATATTGTTTTAAATCTGCAATATATATATATTAAAAGTGAATCATATATGTATTATAACTGGATTTTTTAATATGTTATGTTTATTTTGGTAAGAAATTGGCACATTGTACTACAAGAGTATTAAAATGTGTTATTTATCAATAAAATTTGCATTATATGTAAAACAATAATTGCTTCTTTGTAATCTTATGTAAAATTGTCCTTATGAAATGTAAAAGTGATCCAGTAGAACCAGGATTTGCTATAGAATTTTAATATTTTTTTTAATATAGTAATTTTTTGTAAGTTATCTGACGCTAAATAAGATGGCACATTTAGATTATTTTTTTTCTTTTTAGTATGAATTGTCCTGGCAAATTATTTTCTAATCATAAAATAAATTTACTAAAGTTCCAATCAAAGAAAAAATTAAAGAGTAATTGTATATAATACCCAAACATTATAATCTAAAATAATGAGTAGCTACTTGTTTGATTTTAATTGTGTCCACATCACGTTTGGTTATATATACTAACATGCATTAATCCGATGGCACCTTCACTTAAGTTGATAAAAAGCGCCCCTTAGGACCCCTCTGCATTTTTCCACCCTCAGCAAGCTTCCAAAGCGACGTCTCTTCATCTCAATCAATACCTCACGCTCATTGCATTGAATCCATCATGAGCCCCTGTAAATCTTTGCACTGGAAGTAACATATCTCTTTGCAATTTGGGCACTTTGATCCCGTCGCAACGCCACCACATTCATCCAAAATTAAAGCAGAGCAGTTCAGATTAGGGAGTAATACCGCGTCAATCCTAAAACAGAGTACTTACAGAACTTTTCAGACCATTTATCAAACAGATCGGATCCACAATATTCCGACAACAGATTGGGTCCAAATATTAGTTGTAATTCGGAAACGGACAAGGAATTTCGACGACATTGTCAACAAGCTTGACGAAAATGTATGTTGTTATACAGTCGATGCAGAACGGATGAACGCAAAGAATTTGTGGATTCTAAATTTTGTACTGGGTACCACAAAGTCCTCCCATACAAAATTTTGCAGCTAATGGTCTAGATTCCATTAATTATACAATTACAAACATTTTACTACTCCGATTCAATTGTATACAATGCAAATTTTTTATACAAATAGTGCAGCAAAAAAGCCAGCGAATTACACAATTTGCAGTGAAAACAATTTTCTCCTCGCTTTATCAACATAAGTGTATCAATTGGGTGTTTCTATTTTTGTATAAGCGATAGAAAAACATATATTCTTCTTCCTGTACACTTATAATTAATAAACAATACAAACATTTTACTTCGATTCATGGTATACAACTCAATTTTATCCAAATATTTGCACGCGAATGGCACAGCAATTTATACATGCAGTGAAATAGGCCAGCGAATTATACATTGCAACGAATTATAAAATTTATGCCAGTGAATATACAATGGTATATTATGCGATGCGAGAATTATACAATTTATCTCCATAAATCATAACCATTGTTTAATAGTATAAGCGAATTATACAGTTCTATGTTTGCTATGAAGCGCAATTATGCAAACTTTGTTATAACATACAAATATGAATTTTTTATTTGCTATATGTGAAAGTTGCCCAAAAATTAAATATCAGCCCATTTAAAAGAAAACAACTTTTCTAATAAATATCAGATTTAAAAGAAAATAACTTTTCTTTTTGATTGAAAGTTCTAAATAAAAAGGTTTCAATTTTATTTATTGTTATACTAGAATAGGCTTCAAAAACCTTTGTCCAATCTGAGAAAATCACAAATTGAGTTTGGTTGGATCAACATGACAAATTCACATTGACAACTCAAAAAATATTAAGAGAGATAATAGGAGCAAAATCAAACAAAATATGATATGATAAAATTAACTAAACTGTAATTTGTTATGAGAGTTAACTAATAATTATACAGAATGTTTTAAAGCACGAAAAGGGATGATAAAGAAATTTGACAAATATTTTTATGTAATATAATAAAACCTTAGTGGACCATGATAAAGTATATTTTTGTTATAAATCTCCATTGAATTATAGCTCGGTCCATTTGATTACTTCAAGAAGAAGAATTATGATTAATTTATGTAATGTATGATTCCAAGTGATATGAACCTTTGTAATAACTATGTATCTACTACTTGAACATTTAGATGGTGGACCTTTGTGTAATACATCTCTACTCTATAAATAGAGATACATTCATTTTTTTGTAGAAACACTTGATAAGAAGAAAGTCTTGCTCCTATATCTACTTCTCTTATTTCTTTCTTTATCTTATATTATTCTGGCTTAGATTTAGAACACATTTCAGTACGAGTATGCTCAAGAGTCGTAGTCACTTCGTAAAAATTATAGTTGAAACACTTTGTGAGTAGGAACAAGTTTTATTTATTTTTTCTCTGTTATATATTTTTTTTTTCGAAATATTCCTCTTATACAATATTTATTTTAGTATATAGTGGATATATGAAAAGTAAACATATTGGTCTGTTTTACTTTAACATTTTAAGACATTGGTTTATATGAATTATCTAACAGTAATCCTTCGTTTCAGAAAAAAAAACTGAAGAAGAGAGTAAATTTTCATGTTGATTTTCTAAGTACTTAATTTTGAGGAACTTATTAATATTTATAATTGCTAGAGGTGAGAAAACTCTCAACCTTATTTTGACTAAATTTGCTTCTATAATTCTTGATTTCATTTAAAGGCTCATGGTGAGTTATATTGGTATTGACTTATATGACATTGATTGAAGGGTAAGACGATGGATTCAAGTCCCTTCGCACCCAAAGGGTAAGACATCTGGTTAAAGTTCGGATGCACATAATGAAAAGTATTTGAGGATAAGACGATAGATTCAAGTTCTATCGTACCAAGGGGTAAGACATCAATTTGAGTTTTGATGCACCATGATAATAAAGATTGGGTTCAAGCCCCACAGAATTTGACCTAACACGCCCTATATGGATAAGACATTGAGTTTGAGTCAATGCACCATGGTGATGATATAATAATGACTAAAGCTTTGATGAAAAACCTTTAAATTCATCCTATTGAATTTGCTCCATTCTTTTAAAAGAATGTGGTAGCAACATATGATAACTTTGAAATCCGATGTTGACTTGCTCTATTCTATCGTATGAATGTAGTAGCAGTAAATAATTAGTGGTGCAACAAATGACCAATATTAAAGCTAGTGAACCCAAATAGAAATAAAAGTCATTATCCAATAGTCATCGTTGTGGTAAATTATAAAAGGACTAACACTATGAGTTTTTCAAATCATCCCTTTAAAATGTGAAGACCCATTTTTATTATCAACAATGGTATGACAATGTCATTGAACTTGTGAATGTTGTCAAAACCCCCCAATAATTTTACAAGTTATAAATCCTTCCATCAAGAGACAAGAAGATAAAAGTGATGTAAACTGATCTTTCAAGTGATATTGAGGTGTGTTCATGGAATATGAACGAATTTTAAAAAAAACATGAAGATGTACTTATAATGCAAATTTAGTAGTATGTGATTAATGTTAGGTCCATTCCGTGAAGAGAATGTTGACTTATGAAGAGTATCGTGAAGCTTCGACCATTCTATAAGATAATGAGTCAAGAGTGATAAAATCTTATGGTTTTGTTGAATTATGTCACAACTCCCCCTATGGTAGGTTTGAAAAAAAGGAAGGGGGGTGATGGAGGCAGTACAGTGGGGCGGGTGTACAACTCACCTCTACGGGATGTTTGAGAGAATAAATAATTTTTAGTTGACAGGAATGATCAGTGGTCGTGTATGTTTATACGTCATAAAAATTGTGATATGTTTATTGTGAACTACCGAAAGAGCAAAAGAATGAAATAATTATTGTTTATAAAGGTTGTGGTCATTATTGCGATAAAAGAATATTGAAATTGTGTTGAGCACATGATTGAATACTCTCGAAGGACCATAGTTATGGGTTTATTTAATTCTGAGGAATACAAGACAAAATTGATAGGTTACGCAAATGCAAAATATTTATCTGATCCGCATAAAGCTCTATCTCAAGCACACTATGTGTTTGCATGTGGAGGCACAATAATATACTGGCGATCAATGAAGCAAATGTTGCTATGCAAAAATAAAAGCCCTCCATGAAGCAAGTCGAGAGTGCGTCTGGTTTTGAGATAAATGACGACCATATCAGGAAAAGTATGTGTTTCTTTGAAAAAGAATATATCAACCACAAAATGTACGAAAATTGGAGACGTCAATCACAATAATTAAGTCAATTATTTTAATCAGGAGTATAATTACGCGTTGTACTCTTTTTTCCTTGACCGACGATTTTTTCCCACGGGGTTTTCCTGTCAAGTTTTAATGAGGCAACAAATAGTGCGTATCAAAGATATGTGGTATACTCTTTTTTCCTTTTACTATATTTTTTTTTTCCAATTCCATCAACGTATTTTTCCTAATAAGGCGTTAACGAGTCACATTATCTCCAAGACAGCCATCCAACGGGGGAGTGTTTTTATAAATCTATTGAATTATGGTTATCCTTTGATTACTTAAAGAATGATGATGTTCATGTATGTATAATTCCAAGGTATAATGAACCTTGGTAGATAACTATGTATCTACTAATTTGGGGACCTTTATTATGGTGGCCTTTGGAGTGGATATCTCTACTCATAAATAAAATATCATTCACTTTTTGTAGAACTATTTTGAATACGAAGAAAGTCTTTTCTTATGGCACGTCTCTTAATCTTCTTTCCTTATACTTATATTAATTATGAGCGTACTTTTATAACAATTTCCTCATATATATATATATATATATATATATATTATATAGATATAATAGTTTATGTTAGTTTTTAGTACATAAATTTCCCTTCTTAAATTAGTTGTAGACTTAAATGATATTTTTTGATGATACACATATAATAAAAAAAAATCTAATAAAAACATGCATTAGAGTTATTTAATCGTTAGTGCACGCTACTGCATATTGGCACAGAGGACATATAAAATTATGAAAAAAATAAAAAAGAATATTATAAATAGAAACAATGGAAAAGTTATGAATGTAATTATATTATAAATCTAAAACAGTTTATATTTTTTTAAAACTAAAATTGTCTATTTTTAAATCGAGTAATCTTTGGGAAATCGAGTAATCTTTGGGAAATTTAGAAGATGTTACTTGAATGGAAAAAAATGTAATTCGCATATTGTTAAAATTAAAATTAAAATGTATTCTAGTGATTGTAAATCTCTCAAAACACTTATATGGAAAAAAATGTAATTGAAGTCTAAATGTATTTTAAGAATTGTAAATCTCTTAAACACTTGAATGGAAAAAATGTAACCTATGTACTGTCAAAATTGGAGGATGTGTATTAAAGATTGTAAATCTCTTGAAGCACTTAAATGGAAAAAATGTAACTCGTGTATCGATAAAATAATAGTCAAAATGTATTTAAAAAATTATAAATATCTTGAAACACTTGAATAAAAAAAATATTACTCATGTACTGTCAAAATTGGTGTCAATATGTATTTTAAGGATTGTAAATTTTTTGAAACACTTAATGAAATTTTTTTAACTCATATAACGTCAAAATTGAAGTCAAAATATATTTTGAGGATTATAGTTTGTAGAAACACTTAGATGGAATACTTTTTTAATACACCACCAAAATTGAAGTGAAAATATATTTTAAGAACAGTAAATCTCTTGAAAAATTATATAATATGCAGTTCATTAATAACAAAAGGCTATTATTTGTGTGAAAAACTCGATAAAGTAACACATTCACTATAGCTTAAAAAAAGGATCATTTACAATGTAAAAGTTCTATTTTTAATGGTATAGTTAAAAGTGGTTAGTTCGCATCAAATTTTCATCACCCACTTCTAAGGGTGTTTACGAAAAATTGTAAATCACCAAATTTAAATTAAAAACGACATCATATTAATTTGATTTGAATTTTAATTTTCAAAATTGATAATATTTAGTTTAATTTTTTAAGTAAGAAGTAATTATAAAATTGAACCAAATCATCTATCTCCCTACTCCTTTACATCTTCTCCTTCCTCTCTTTCTTCTTTCGTTCCTTTTCACATACACCAACAATCATAATGAATACCAGAAATGTATTTCCCGTGACTATAAAATCTTCATGAAATAAAATATAAATTTATACCGACAAAATATATAGAGGAATTAAAAAGAAAGACTTGAGAATAAATGTTTCTTACTTCTTTTTTGTTGCATGCTAGTAGTTTATTCACAAATCAATATGATGTAAGAGAAAAGATAATATTAAATGTGAGTCTTCATGAACATTATGGGAGTCACAAATATTATTTAATAGAAACCCCCCCTTCCCCGGTGTCCCTCCGGCTCCCTCCCCCGCACTGTGCCCGTCTTTTCCTTGTCCCTTTTTCTCCCTTCCCTCCCCTCTTTTCTTGTTTGCCACCGTTCCCCCCTTTCTGTTTCTCCTCCCCTCCTTCCTTCCCTCCCCCCTCCTGCCCCCCCCCGGCGCCCCCCCTCCCTGCCCCTCCCGCGCGATTTCGTCCCCTCACGCGTTTTCCGTTTTTTTCTTCCTTTTTTTTTTTTTTTTTTTTTTTTTTTTTTTTTTTTTTTTTTTTTTTTTTTATACATATAGATTTTTTGTCCACAAAAATCTTGTTTTACATCCGAACAAGAAAATTTTAAATGTTTTGCAAATAAAATAAAATGAAAAAGACAATTTAACTATTTTTTCCTGAAAAAAAATCAAAACAGTTTTTTTTTAATCAAAATTCACAAGTTGATTCATATTGAGATGTAAAAAATATATTTGATATAATGTTTGGCCACCCTAATTTATCCCCATATTGGATGTTGCATTAATTAACACATCCCTGTGAGATAGTTTGAGAATAATGTGATTAATTAATAACATTCATTAAAAGACAGGTTTTTAACTAACAAAATTTAATGTTGGTTAATTAAAGAAAAACTTGTGTGTATATAGAAAATTCCAACAAGTTTTCTTTAATCAAATTAAATATTTAATGTTAATCAAATTAAATATTTAGCTTAGTAATAAAATAATAATAAAAAATCTTAAATTAAATTGATTGATACAAATTCAATATTATATATGAGTTGCATGTTTTCCTAACAAAAACCCTAAGTTCTTCTATCATACTTCTTAACACTTTTTATTATATTTTTTTATCACTCTAATTGAAAAATTATATTGAATACAATACCAATTTGGTGTTGAAAATTATTAGGATATTTACATTTATTGCATCAAGATATCCAAAATGTATTATTTTAATATATATGTACACCTACACACACATATAATATATATATATATATATATATCTCTATCTCTATCCTCTCTCTGCGCTCTTTTTTCTGAGACTCCCGGGTGTCCACTATCCCTTAACAAACCCCCCCCTGCATGTAAATAATCTAAGAGAAAATTGTGTAGAATAACAAACATTTAAACTATATTAAATATTATAACTATTGTTTAAGGAGATTCTAATTCGCATCTATAGTTTCACCCAAACTTATTATTTGTTTGATTTGTATAGATTCAGAATTTGTTTTCAGTTTCTGATTGTATAAGTCCAAAATTTTATATATGCTCACCTTAACTATTTGTATACAATATATGAAAAATTCATAATGAATTACCCTGTTTGTATATTAGCAGATGAAATATACAAACATGCAGAAATATACAACGGCAACCTCCATAGCAAATGAAACTACAGTTAAGAAGAGCAATTAGAAAACTATAACTATAAAACATTATTATTATACTTGTTTCTAAAAAATTCTCATAATTTAAAACATCATTGAAATTTTAGTAAATAATTCCCTTTTTGCCCCACACTCACTTCTAATTTTTCTTTTCACAAACATAAACATGACATTCCACTACTTATATTATTTTTGTTGATTTTACGAGATACGCTAGAAGTTTATCTAATAAATATATCTATTAACACCATTTCGGATAAAAACTCTAATAGTAAATTATATATTATTTATATACATGTAAAAAAATATGTTACTAAAATCGAAAAAGTAAATTAAAATCTGTGATAAAAGATTTTTATTCACCTTCCCCTCGCCTTTTTCTACTCCCCCCCCTTCCCCGTCCCCCCCCAATTCCTTGGGCTACTGAATATTACTTATTAACTATCTCCACTCAAACACCCAGGAATCTCTCACCCTATGTCCCCGATTGAAGTAGCTCCATCTTTTTCCCCTCTTGAAGTATTTTTTTGTTGGGGTTAAAAAAGAACATATTAGTTTGACCATTTTTTTAATTTTTTTTTTTAAAATAATGGTTATTTTTCATGATTATATTAGTATTTGGTTAAAACCCAATTTTAAATTGTGGGCCGGGCAAAACCCTGTATATATAGCAGTAGTATCAGATAAACCCCTTTCTCAATTCCATAACCATAAATAATCATATATCTTGCTTCAACCCACCCCAAAAGGACCAAGAACAACTAATTTCACAGCCATGGGCTTTCTTTTGTCCTATAGACATAGCCACTACCTTTATGGGACTGGCCAAGCGTCACACCCCACAGTTCTATGGTCTTCGTACAGCAGTGTTCCCAACTTTGTGGAAAACAAGCAAATGTCAGAGGTTCAGTTTATCCACTAGTTCCTCTTCGAGAATTAGTGTTGCAATCAATACTTCTTCAAAACCAAACAGATTCTCTCGCGGATTTACTGTTTCTGCTACATCTACTTCCGCCCCACAAAGCGAGGACTCTGATATCTTAACCAAGATTCCTCAAGATGATCGAATTCCAGCCACCATTATCACTGGTTTCTTGGGTTCTGGGAAAGTATGTTTTTTTCTTTCTTTTACTACTTCTTGATATTCTTGGTTTTTCTTAGTACTTCTTGTTTTTACCCCATACTGCTTAAATTTCTGTTGGTCAGTTAATAGTTCATTCTATTTAATGATACTAATATCAGTAATAGACTAATGAGGAAAACAGGAAGCTTTTATATTTACTGTTGTTGGCTGTTTTTAGGTTTTCATTTGTGAGACAAATTTCTCCTTTGTCGTGTCTTCTCTACCATGTGAAATCAATGTATCCTGTCTTCCATTTTCATTAGTATTTTTTTTCAAAGATTTTGGGAAGAGGGGTTTTCTTTCACTTATTTGAAACACTTTCAGTTGGTCTGAGACTTTTATCTGGACCTCAAATGACAAGCCTTAAAAAAGCAAATGAATTTGATGCTATAACTTTCCGGGCATGTTAGTGAGAAGGGAAATTTAACTGTCAATGAAACACATAGTTAGATTATTTATTTTTTTGTAGTAAAATGGACATAGTTTAAAGTTTTTTCAATTATCTAATACAAATCTGATGTTGCAGACTACCTTATTAAATCACATATTGACTGCGGATCATGGCAAGCGCATTGCTGTTATAGAGAATGAGGTATGTAAATGGATTGGATAATCTTAATATTGCAGTGCTTATTTGTTCTCATGTGTTGGTAAGATTTTAGGCTAGTGTATGCTTGTATCCAATCAATGTGTAGCATATTATTTTATCTTTCCCCTCCCAAGGGGGTTTCTACAATAATCTTGTCATAGGTAGGGATTGTCTGGAATCTGAATTATTATGTCTATCATATATCATGCAGTATGGTGAAGTGGATATTGATGGTTCTTTGGTTGCTGCAAAAGCTGCTGGGGCGGAGGAGATTATGATGCTTAACAATGGGTGTCTCTGTTGCACTGTAAGGGGTGATCTAGTTAGGATGATCGCAGAGTTGGTCAGTAGAAAGAAAGGGAAATTTGACCATATTGTCATAGAGACTACAGGTAAGCAACTGATGAGATTCCTTGTTCTGGATTGGAATTGCTCTAGTGCATCTTTTGAAGTTGAGGATCCAGGATTTCTTGGCTGTCTACTTCAGGCATTTGATTACAATCTGTTTGCTTCTATCTTTAAGCTTTCTTACACAACTAACCCAAAGGGTCTCACTTCATTTGATACCATTGTTGGTTCTCTTGTGTTGATTTTGCAGGATTGGCAAATCCTGCACCAATTATTCAAACTTTCTACGCGGAGGATCAGGTTTTCAATGATGTTAAGTTGGATGGTGTTGTTACACTGGTTGATTCTAAACACGTTGGTTTTCACTTGGATGAGACTAAGCCAAAAGGTGTCGTCAATGAAGCAGTTGAGCAAATAGCTTACGCTGACCGTATTATAATTAACAAGGTACGTGTCTCTCTATGTAGTGATGGATTCCATCTCAAATACTAGTCTTCCTCTCTTTTCCATAATAGCATTCGATACTCTAGAGTTGCCAGAGACAGAAATTATCCCAGATCTGTTGATATTTTACTATTTCAGGATCTCAAAATAAAAAATCATTGCTAACCAAGCAAATTTTTAAAAGGCATTAAGGATATATCTGTTAATGCTGTTTCCTGTCAAGTGTTTTTTTGTTAAATCAGTGTGCTCCACAAATTTTTGCTTCCTTGTGGATGTGATATGGTTGAGAGTTTTTTATCTGCAAATGGAGGTTACCTGAGATATAGATTGAGTAATTGAGTTTGTTGTATGGAATTTTAGATTAAGCTTGGACACTGTAATCTGACAAATGCTTTTCATATCCCTGCCAGACTGATCTTGTTGGTGATTCTGAAGTTTCTTCTTTGATTCAGCGAATTAAGGTTGGTATTTTGCTGATTATAATTTGACATAATATTTAGCTGTCAATCTTAGAGTTACTCATTAAGCTCTAATGGTGAATAACAGAAAATAAATAGTATGGCTCATTTGAAGAGGACACAGTTTGGAAAGGTCGATTTGGACTATGTCCTAGGGATTGGAGGCTTTGATTTGGAAAGGTCTGACTTCTTCCCTTTTTGATGTGTATACATATGTGTAAATCTCATGTGCTTATATCGTTCCTTCTTCTTTTCTGCACCATGCCTTTAGAAGGTATTATCATGCTTCGACTTCCTAATTAATATCTTTTAGCTCCCATTGGTCATTTTTTCTTACAGAAAAAGCATTAAGATTTTTGCTTTTCCTAGTTGATGTCCTAACATGTAGAATCCACTGTCTTTACCTAGTTGATTTCCTAACTTGTAGAATCCACTGGCTTAGTTAGACTTAGCATCAAGCCGATGATTTCTTTGAGGACATTCTTAAGTGTGCATGTCTATTCTTATGTCTTGCATTTTGTGAAAAGTAGCATGTATGTCATACTAATAACTACTGTTAATAACTGGTCAAGTTCTTATTTACAAAAAAGAAAGTAAATCATTGGTCAATTTCATTAATATTAATTAAAAAAACTGACAACTCTGGTAGCCTTTTCCCCCCAAAAAGGGAAGGTTGTTTTTTTTTTTAGGTTATTCCTCCAACATTTTGGATTTGCTTGTCAAGTTCCCAGTATTCTTCCAAACGATATGAAGTATATCAGATGCCAAACTCATTCTAAAACCATATCAGTATTTTATTGTCAGTTTCCTTAGAAAGGAGGTCCTGGGGAATCAGTAAACATGCACTAGTTAATCCCTTGGGGGCTGGCAGCAGAGGAAATATCCTAGGGAGAAGGGAGGGAAAATTTTGAACTAGAGATATAAAGGGAGAGACCCTAGGGCTTTGGTCTGGTGGTAAGAACACAACTTGTGATATGTATGTGGACTAGGCGCACGTAACAAGTTCGAATCTTGCGGCAAACAATAGTCTAATGTTTAAGTGGAGAAGGGTAGAGGGGTGGACTCAATATCCACGGAGTTCCGAACTTTGGGATTTTTTGATAACCATTGAGCCAACTTGCGTACACCTCGACTAATTCCACAAAATATCTGCCACCGACAAGTCCCACCCCCGGTTTTTTTTTCTCCTTTCACTCTTTCCCCTCAAGTACCTTGGCTAAACCCATGTATGAAATCACATGGTGTTTTTGTCTCTACTGAGATTCGAACTTGAGACCTCATTGTTTTCAACCCACTTCATTGACTACTAGGCCACACCCTTAGGTGCTGAGTTGTGGAATATATTATTCGAATATGATCCTTTTTTGTGAATATAAACATTTACACAGAGCAATATCAGTTATATAGGCTTTTGTTTCATAACCCACTGATGTTTTAGTCAAGGTCTTGATCTTCAGCTAATGATAATTGATTTAACTCTTTTAAAGGTCTTTTTTACCATGGAAAATTGTACTGCTGATTGCACTGTTATACGCCAGATATACTTGTAATCATTTAATAGATGTCTTTTTTTTCTTAGATTAATTTTTCTTCAGCAAGTCCTTATGTTACTGGACGATTGCTTACTTCATTTTATTACATTCATGTAGAATTGAGAGTTCGGTTGGCGCTGAAGGTTCTAAGGAGGATCATACTGGCCATGATCATGGTCATGATCACCACCCCATACCACGCCTGATCATTGACATGAAACCTGAACATTATCCCAAGCTTGTAAGTTTTATTATTTAATGTACAATTGACTTCTATACTAGCCATTGTAGCAGCTAATGTCAGAAAAATGCTACACCAAAATCAGTTGTGTGCACTTTGTCAAAGAACTATTTCTCCTTATTTTAAAGAAATCATTTCAGTAGTCTGTTTGGTACTTTACAGGTCTTCTCTTTAGTCATAATGCTATGAGTATGCTGATCTATTGATTGGAGCTAATAACTTTTTTACGTATAGAACTTCTTACCAAGCAACACAAGCAGGATTGTTAAAGAGTCTACTCAATCCTAGTTCTGGAAATTTGAACTTGGTTAGACAATTTATACGAGCTTAGTCAAGCTTGATCCAATTATATACAATTCAAGATCAAGTTTGACTTCGGCTTGAATAAATTTCTACAAGCACGAGCTTGCATTCATTTTGGAACTATTTTAACATTGAGCTTGTTCATGAGCCTGTTTATGATCCATATTTATTTTAAGAGAAAACTAAATACAAGAGAATATCGCAATGACCATTTTCCTATTGAATACTTAGGGTTGGATGATTGGGGACACTGACTGGAGCATGATCTCCTGCCTTATGCACTAGAGCTGGCAGACCAAACTATTTTTGCTTCTACTTTTGTAACTAATTTGCATCTTCGTGATGCCTTTAATAATTTTTACTTCATCAAAGGTTTTTTACCTGTTTTTATCTAAAGAAAAAATGTAAAAGGGGACTTGTTCTTTTGGGTGGGGTGGGGGGTTGCTATTCGTGAACACTAAACAAGCTGAGTCAAGCTGTAGGTTGAACTTGAGCTCGGTCGTTTAATAAATCAATGAGTTGAGTTGTAATTTCTTCGTGAATGTGTTGGTTTATTTATAGCATTAGGTCCTTCTATTTTTATTCTTTCGAATTCTTATTTTTGGCATTTTCTTTTTGTTTCTATTGACCAATCTACTTTATTACTGTTAGCATCTCAACCTTCTAACCCCCAAATCCAGCGACCCATATATTTTATTTTTTAATTTCCAGTTCCCTTTTTTATTTGTCCAAAATCCTCATGCAAATTTCTATCTCCAGCGAACCAGTTCTGTTTTTAGTGCATATAATTGAATCTTGAACATTTGCTTCAACCTCAAGAGTATTGTTGCTTTCTGCTATTTGGTTAATATGATGTGTCAAATATATTGCAGAGCATCATGATCATCACCATTCTCACGATCATACTCATGACCCTGGTGTTTCTTCTGTCAGCATAGTTTGTGAAGGGACCTTGGATCTTGAGAAGGTTGGCATTGTAGTCTTTTGATTTTTTCTATAAATATATCATTCACTAAGATATTGTGTATAAGTTGTATATATGGACAAAAAATGCGAGTTGCATTAATAAACTGTGGAGTTGTAATTCCGTATTTCAGGCTAATATGTGGTTGGGAACGTTGCTGATGGAACGAAGCGATGACATATATCGGATGAAGGGTCTTTTATCTGTTGAGGGAATGGATGAGAGATTTGTCTTTCAGGTTATTAAATTCTTTGCCCAGTGCTACTTTTCGTACTGATTAGTTACAATGTGATTACTGCTACTACACAATCCCTATACGTGTCTGAAACATTTGTTTGTAATGTAGATGTGAATTTCACTTCTATCCGATAAAACAAAATGTGGATGTGAATTGCACTTTTGATAAAAACAAAATGTGGATGTGTATTAAGCATTCCATCAGTAGGACAATAACAAGAGTACGACATATCTGCTTATTTGTTACTTGGCCTTTTCCTTATAGACTGAGTTACTCTTGGGGGGTTTTATAATATGATATTTTGCCTTGTAAATTAGTTTTTTTCTAGTTAAGAAGGGGCTTCAAGCTCTTAGAGGAGGTGTGTGAGGTAGTTCAGGTACAGTTTTAGGGAGTCAAGTCCTCACCAGAAATATTTTAGTGCGTACCTGCATCATTCCACCAATATAGGAGCTGGTAACTTTGTCCTTCAAGACTTAGCCAGATGAGAAGACTTCAACTAGGTCTGTTGGCCTGATGGGGTTGGGATCAAGGTGCCCATCATCACGGGTAAAACTAACAATTCACATCATGGAAAGGTGCCCATCATCAATCATTTGTATTGATCATTAGACCACACCATGGTACTTAACGACCATCATCAATTGCAAGCAGGCAATATGCTTATGAATTTTAATTGCTCTGAGTATTTGACAAATGACTTGTTGCAACCTGTTCAGAGTGCCCAAATTAAGACCTCATTCATGTACTGGAGAAGGACTAAATGGAAGGGGGCAACCACCTGACTGCCTCTTTGCTATGCACACTTTCCTTTTTACTTGGGAGTACTGCCATTATGTTGCTATTATTTTTAATCGGAAAGTCAATCATTTCCAACTTTGATATGATGGTATGGGGGAGATCAAAAGGGAGTATATTGGTCAAATAAAGGGCTCTCACGGGGGTGTAGTGCCTTAAGCTAGGTTGGGCTGTAGTTCTTGTATTGGCCTAACCCAAGCGTTTCAATTATGACCTGGTGGCAAAAACTTGCCATTCACATTTCATTTATATTGACCCTATTTGAGTAATTAGCAACTTCAGGAAACTGATGGTTTGATTCTGATGTTCTAGTAAGTTCAGAGCATGAGGTACATCTTACTCTTAAAGGCCATCTTTTGCACCATCTACATGAGAAAATCACTTTTTCCAACTAATATCCACATATTCATTATTGGAACTGATTACTCTAGAATGGAATTATAGAATTCTATCAAATGAACCTCTTATATAAGTAGTGACCTAAACCCAAGGGTGTTTAGATAGCTTGAGAATGGTCCTTTTAAAAATAAAAAATAAAAAAATCAGTCCAGGTGTTGGAATAAAATTAATTGCTTTGTCATCAGCAGGGTCCTTACTTAAATAGTGAACTAAACACCAAACGGTCCTTAGATAAGTCCTTATAAAATGTTCCCTATTTAATTAGTTTTAAGTTTTTAATAAAACTTACCTTGTTACCTATACCTTACACCAAGTGGTAATATGAAAGATGGGACTGTTTCGTCGCTGACCTTTCTTGTTTGAGTTTGGAAGTCCATACCAACTTGGCCACATATACTATAGGCTTCCACAATAGTTTGTACCAAGTGCAGAAACCTTTGGTGTATCCATCTCTTGCTGCAAAATTTTGCCCTCAGAATGAAGGCGCTACTCTTACAGAGTAGTTGTGCTCCTTAAATAGACCAAGGGTGGCATGATCATGTTATGATGATACATTTGATCATGACAAAAACTCTTTTGGTAAAGCTCAGTTACAATGCTATAATTGATCCGTTCTAAAGTTTTTCTAGTTGCTAAGATCAGTGTTTTACTGGTGTGAGTTGCAGCCTCATTCAATTTTGAACGAGTGCATTCTGTGGCATGTGATAGTTTTCAAATTGCTAACATGTCTTTGCCTTTTTTGGTGTAACAGGGAGTCCATGACATATTTCAAGGTTCTCCAGATCGGCCATGGAAGTCGGATGAACCAAGAACAAACAAGATAGTGTTTATAGGGAAGAACTTAGATGCTAAGGAATTAGAGGAGGGCTTCAAAGCCTGTTTAACATAAATACCAGATTCTGGTTGCTATTCTGTAAGAGGAAGTTACTGTTAAATTGATCAAGGGAGACGGGAAATTTAAGCATGATTGACTTGTTCATTAAGAAACTGCTGAAGACTTTCATGCCCCAATTGAGAATACAAATGAATTTTTATGTTGTGTGCGCTTTTCAGGTAGTGTCTCTGTAAATGATAATAGAGAAATTTATTGAACCGGATTTTAACGATTAATAATTGCTGATTTCGGTTCTTGTAGTATATTTAACCCAAGTAGAAATTGATAATATTTAAGATTCTGAACTATATTATTCTCAAAAATTAGATAACAATATAAGTTTGACATTAATTATGGATAATTAAATAGTGTTACGATTGCAAATGTACTGTAAAAAAATTTGACAAACGGAAAATAAACGGTAACGTTCCCACTCCGTCGGGTCGAAATTTTGGGCCAGACCGAGCCCAAACCACAATAAGATGGGCTCCTATTATTGACCCGCAATTTAGGAACACCGCAGCAGCTGCTCGTCGCCGGGAATTACTGGTGTGAACTCTGCAATTACACAACCAGGAATCAGTGTCTGCAATTCATCTCCATAGAGTACCAGTCATATGGCAGACCCCGTAAATATTGTATGCGTCTTCCTCATATCTCTTTCAGTTCTAAGTTTCCCTTTTACGATTCTGGAATATTTTTTTATACTGCAATTGATTCTACTGTTTGAAGCGTTTCGCTAGGATTTTGTAGGTTTTTCTATAGAGTTTTTCACTTTATTTGTTTTTGGTTGCTTTATTTCTTGGACAATGTTACTAAATTAGAATTTGATTTCCGTTTTAGAGTGTTGAATAAGATTTAAGCTCAACTACAACTGTCTTAACACACCATACTTTTTGTTGCAGGAGATGGAGGATGAGGATAACTATGTTGAATATGTACCAGTTGCAAAGCGCCGAGCGATTGAGGCTCAAAAGATCCTTCAGAGAAAGGGAAACTCTTCTGTCTTGGAAGAGGAAGAGGAAAAATCGAAGCTTGTTGAGGCTAAGCCGAGTTTGCTTGTGATGGCCACCCAGCTGAAGAAAGAGCAACCTGAAATTAGTCCTACTGAACAAGTAGTCTTGCAAGAGAAGGAGATGATTGAGCATTTATCTGATCGGAAGACGCTAATGTCTGTTCGCGAATTAGCTAAAGGTATTACTTATACAGAGCCTTTGTTAACCGGTTGGAAGCCTCCATTAGCCATTAGACGGATGTCAAAGAAAGCCTGTGATGCCATTCGGAAGCAATGGCATATTATTGTGGATGGCGAAGATATTCCTCCACCAATAAAGACTTTCAAGGAAATGAGGTTCCCTGAACCCATGTTGAAGAAACTTAAAGCGAAGGGGATTATTCAGCCGACGCCAATCCAAGTGCAGGGCCTTCCTGTTATTTTATCAGGTCGGGATATGATAGGTATAGCTTTTACAGGCTCTGGAAAAACATTGGTTTTTGTTTTGCCACTCATCATGGTGGCTTTGCAGGAAGAGATTATGATGCCTATTGCTCCTGGTGAAGGGCCACTCGGTTTGATTGTTTGTCCATCTAGAGAGCTTGCAAGACAGACGTATGAAGTTATAGAACAATTTTTAGAACCACTCAAGGAGTATGGTTGCCCGGAATTGAGGCCTTTGCTATGCATTGGTGGAGTTGATATGAAGTCCCAAACTGATGTTGTCAAGAAGGGAGTGCACATTGTGGTTGCTACACCTGGAAGGCTCAAAGATATGTTGGCAAAGAAGAAAATGAACCTTGACAATTGCAGGTACAGACCTAATCTTGTAGATCCATTATCGAGGTAGTATTTTGTGATATCTATTTGGTTGTTGTCTTGTCTTTCTATGTATAGACCTAAATGAATCATTCTATGTAACACAAATTCTCAAGACCATACAAACCAGGAAAAAAAGTACTGATTATTCTTCATATAATGTGTTCATCTGGCTTGTATGGTCTAGAGAGTTTGTGTCGCATAGAACAATTCATTTACTTGTACCTAACTTCTGATCTATCAAGTATTGGGGTTGCCTGTCCTCATCATCAGTCGTCAGGTCTTGCTCCTTTTCTGCTGGTTTGCTGTTCCACATAAGATGTGGTACTGTTTATGTCTACCCCATGCCTTCAAGAGTCATACATATATAGATGGAGAACTGTTTGGGAGAGCTTTGTTTACAACACGGGTACCTCATTTTTCAGCCAAAATCAGTTTTAAACAGTGGTAATTACTGAGCAACTGTTAAATGCTAATTCGAGTCATGCACTTAAAAATTGTATATGTCTATATATAACTTAATCCTGTTGATTGATTTGCTTCTTTTTCATACCTTTTTACCATGTATATCTGTCAAGTTTGTTGTGCCTACCGTACTGCTGGTTCATTGCAGATACTTGACACTGGATGAAGCAGATAGATTGGTCGATCTCGGTTTTGAAGATGATATTAGGGAGGTGTTTGATCATTTCAAAGCTCAAAGACAAACTCTTCTATTTTCTGCTACAATGCCCACGAAGATCCAGAATTTTGCACGAAGTGCATTAGTTAAACCAATAACTGTGAATGTGGGGAGGGCTGGAGCAGCTAACCTTGATGTGATTCAGGAAGTCGAGTATGTAAAGCAGGAAGCCAAGATTGTTTATCTTCTCGAGTGCTTGCAAAAGACTCCACCACCGGTTCTGGTTTTCTGTGAGAATAAGGCTGATGTGGATGATATCCATGAATATCTTCTCTTGAAAGGAGTTGAAGCTGTGGCTATTCATGGAGGAAAGGATCAAGAGGATAGAGAGTATGCAATTGCGACATTCAAATCAGGCAAGAAAGATGTTCTAGTTGCCACTGATGTTGCCTCTAAGGGGTTGGATTTTCCTGAGATTCAGCATGTAATTAACTATGATATGCCTGCCGAAATTGAAAACTACGTGCATCGGATTGGACGAACAGGAAGATGTGGAAAAACAGGAATCGCCACAACCTTTATCAACAAGAATCAAAGTGAAACAACTCTCCTTGATCTGAAACACTTGTTACAAGAAGCAAAACAAAGGATCCCTCCTGTCCTTGCAGAGCTAAATGACCCTATGGACGACGTTGAGGCAATCACAAATGCAAGCGGAGTAAAGGGTTGTGCCTATTGTGGTGGGCTTGGTCATCGTATCCGTGACTGCCCCAAGCTAGAGCACCAAAAGAGCGTCCAGATAGCCAATTCGAGGAGAGACTACTTCGGTTCTGGAGGTTATCGTGGAGAAATTTAATTCCCTTGCCAAATATATCTTCCATCTCTTTGTAGCTTCTCAATGTACGATGTAATATTCATGGTTAATTTAAAATTTGTTTCTTGAACAGTTTTGGATGCTTTAACTTTTTGCTTCAGAACCAGATGTATCTTAACGTTAGATTGTGAACGTCTATTTTATGTGATCAGTATTTATGTTCACTTTGGATCATATTACAAGAGTTGAGGATTGTAAAAACTTGTGGACTATTTCCATAGGCTGAATTCTTAGCACAGTTGAACTTTCTCGGTTGTGTGCATGACTAAGAAATTGATGATCATTCTACCAGAAAGAAACAATTATATATTGATGTAATCATCATCTCATGACCAAATCCTGATCTATCAAGGGACATTGATAGTACAACAAAAATATGAAACTCTTATGTTTTCACTTTATAAAAATGTAGTAGAATTAGGCATACCCCATAAAACAGAGAATAAAATAAAAATAGAGACCTTAAAGACAAGCCAAAGACAACAATCCTAATAAATTGGATGACATTTCCTAGTTCATGTATACCAAATATATTGAATAAGTAAATCCAACAAAGAGCATTTAAGCACAAAACAAACATATCGTTAAGCTACAGTAATTTTACAAACACTGAAAACCAATGCAAAAGGACAAACAAAAGCATATAATTGGCCAGCCATGAAAATGACTGCAAGATTATATGACTTGAACCTATATAAACTCTGATATCTCTCTTCTTCTTTTTTCATCAAATAAGTCCTCTCCCCATACAAGAGATACTACTACTACAATTTTCTTCTCAGAATCAAAACATTATGGCTGTCACCACCTTCACTGAGGAGAACACTTCTTCACTTCCACCTAAAAGAATATTCAAGGCCTCCATTGTTGATTCTCATAACTTGATCCCAAAGTTGATGCCACAAGCTATCAAAAGCATTGAAGTTCAAGGTGATGGAGGTGCTGGAAGCATCAAGACTATCAATTTCCCTGACGGTACAATCATCGTATCACTCTTCTATTTTTGTGCAATTGTACTCTGCTTAGTAGACAACATTTCTGAAGACAACGATAACTCTTGTTTTTGTGTGTGTAGGTGGAAACTTTAAGTGCATAAAGTATCGTGTGGATGAGCTTAACGAGGAGGCATACACATACAAGTACACATTGATCGAAGGTGGTGGACTGGTAGACAACCTCGAGAAGATAACCCTATGAAAACGTGCGGAAATGTTACTCCCTTCCCCCCCCCAACCTAACTCTACTATACCAACCCTGGCCTCAGCAGCTTAACAAAACTGCCGCACTCCCGAAACTCTCTTACCCTTCCTGACCTCTGCATAACCTTTCTACCGTTATGTCACATCCATCACCCCAACCCCCCCCAACCGCACTGCCCCACACACTTTCGTCACCCCCCCCCTACACCAGGCATCATACCTACTAAACCCCCCTACCCTGCTTCCCCCCTCACTTCCACCAGTTGCCCGGACGTACACCCCTTCCCAGAACGCGCAAACTATATCCTCTCTTTACCCCACTACCTATTAACAAATCCGCAGACCTCTAACTCCCGCCACCACCTACCCCCGCCTCTACCCCCCGTCTCCCCCACTCTCCCAGTCTCTACCCAACATTTACGATCTCTTCCAGTCACGATTACCGGATTCTTCAATCACTCCATCCACAATTGCTTATACCAACCCCTCACGGCATCCTCCCTCCCCAACACCTACCCATGCATACAACAACTGCACCCCCCTATCATCTCAAAATACACTCACCCCACCTAGCGACACCATCTTCCCCAGTCCACACCAACTTCCTCCCCTCCCCCTTTTACGCGTAACATCACTATCACCCTCTCCCCAACCTCCTGTCATCTGCTGCTCATCCCACACCCCCCTCCCCTACTCCCCCTATCCCACCTCGCCTCGCCCACCCATTCCCGAACCCCCCCCTCAACTATCATTTCCCGCTCGCCATTATCCCCAACCCCTACGTCACACTTGGCACCTCCACCCCCTTCCTATAGTACCCCTCTCGTGCAGACACCCCCATACAGACCCCACATCCCCACCCCAACCCCCCAACCCCCATAGCCCTTCAGTCTCGAAAACAGTAATCATACACGCCCACTTATTCACAGCTAACCCCCACCTTCCCCTCTAGAACTACAATCATCGTCGTATCCCCTGCGCCGACCCCTCCAACGATACCCCTGCCAATCCACGGGCCCATCCACATCCCCTACTATTCCCCTTCGTTTTAACTCACGGACCTAATCAAGCGCTCCCCGACTCTTCCTTCCATCTCTTAAGGTGACTGCTCTAATATTCTGTGTGGTGAGATTTCAAGCTCAAGGAGGAAGAGGAAAATCAGGCAGGCAAAGAGAAGGTTTTGGCGATGTTCAAAGCTGTAGAAGCCTATCTCCTTCAGAATCCTGAAGCTTATGCTTAGAAGTTAGAGAGTTGCTATGCTATGGGATGGTTGTTTTCTCTATGAATCCTAAGCTTGTCTTTCATGTTTGTGGAAAAAATAAGTATCTTCTGGTGTGCAATAATGTTGTTTGCTGTTTTTATGTTTGAAGTAGTGATAATCTTAAGTTCTTTTTTTCTGTACCAGTCTTCATTTTCATTTGTCATTGCACATTTGCTCGGAAAGTTGAAAGAGATTGAGTAATGGTTGATGAAAAATTGAATTCAGAATCCTTACATTGAGAATGTATAAACTAGCTACAACAATAGCTTCTTCTTTTTTTTTTCAGTTTCTGTGATGAATAACAGATTATTCCTTAAATGAGTCCAAAAAAACAAAAAGAGTGGAAATATGAAAATGATCACTCTATAACAGTGACATGTGACAATAAAGCTTCTAGTCAAAGCACATATGACTTTGGTAATGAAATTGTTGAGACATAATATAATTAAGAAGATAAGTGTGGTTTCTGTAATAGTTCAACTTTTTAGACGAGACAGTCACACAATTCTAACATGCAGATCAGACAAAATCTCGAGTTTCAAACACTATCAAATCAAAAAAGAAGAGACAGTAGTTACAAAAGAATCCTTTTTTTCGAATTCCTGTGATCCAATTGGGGCTTATCAGCAGAAACGAATTAATTTAGATAGTCCTGTGTGGCTCCCCACCTAAGGAGCAAAAATAATATTTTCACGTTTTGAGTACATGAATAAAAAGAATCAGCACCACACCTGAGGAGAAATTGCAGCCTCCAGGCCATCGAATCTTCTCAGACAGATGGAATCATTGATGTGAAAATTCACATTCACATCGAGTAGCATCCTGGAAAACAGCCTCTGAAACTCTCAGTTCTATGCTGACAACTGCTGAATATGATTATTCACAACGAAATTATGGGAGTCGATGTCGTTGACCAGTACAGGGAAAGAACACAAGTATATAACATCAGGCAACAACTGTAGTTCAATAGAAACAAGCAACAGTAATTGCAGCAATAAGATTATCTTACTAATACCTTTGAATATCTGAATGCAGCCTGAACTACCTTGACGCGATCATGAATGCAAGTGGAGTAAAGGATAGTGTATATTGTGGCGGGCTTGGTCATTTTATCCGTGACATCCCCAAACTACAGCACAAAAAGAGCGCGCAGATAGCCATTTCAAGGAGAGACTACTTAGGTTCTGGAGGTTATAGTGGAGAACTTTAATGACCTTACTAAATGTATCCTCTTCTCTTTGTAGCTTGATGATAGTTACTACTAATAGGTTTCTCAATGTAAAATGTAATATTCATGGTTAATTTAAAAGTTGTTTCTTGAACTGTTCTGGATACTTTTTTGCTCCAGAATCCCAGATGTATCTTAGCATTACACATACGTGAACGTAGATTTTATATTATCAATGTTCATCCTCACATTGAATCATATTACTAGAGTTGAGGATTGTGAAAATCGTAGACTATTACCCTAAGCTGAATTTCTACTGCAGTTGAACTTCCTTGATTGTCAATGCCTACGAAAATGATGATTATTCTATCTGAAGAAACAATTATGTATTGAGGCAATCATCCTGTCATGACCAAATCCTGATTTATCAAGACATTCGGCAATACAATACAAACTACTTTTTTGTTTTCAGTTGATAAAAATGTAGTAGAATTAGGCGTACCCTATAAACGAGGGGAAAAAAACCTTAAAAACAAGACAAAGGCAAAAATCCTTATTAATTGTATGACCATTTCCTAGTTCATGTATACCAAATATATTGAATAAGTAAAACCAATAAAGAGCATCTGAGCACCAAACAAACATATCCTTAAGCTATAGCAAAACCAATGCATATGGACAAGCACAAGCATATATTTGGCCTGCCATGAAAGTGATTACAAGGTTATATAATTCATGGACTTGAACCTATATAAACTCTCAAATTTCCTTCTTTTTGTATCAAACAAGTGCTCTCCCCCTACAAAAATCTCACTCAACTAAATTTCATCTCAGAATCAAAACATTATGGCTGTCACCACTTTCACTGAGGAGAACACTTCTCCACTTCCCCCAAAAAGAATATTCAAGGCCTCCATTGTTGATTCTCATAACTTGATCCCTAAGTTGATGCCACAAGCTATCAAAAGCATTGAAGTTCAAGGTGATGGAGGTGCTGGAAGCATCAAGACTATCAATTTCCCTGACGGTATAATCACCAAAATTATTTATGTTTTATCCAAAAGTCTTCTGGTTTTATCTTATATATTTTTGTGCATGTGTAGGTGGAAATTTTAAGTCCATAAAGTATCGTGTGGATGAGCTTAATGAGGAGACATACACATACAAGTATACAATGATCGAAGGTGATGGACTGGTAGACAACCTTGAGAAGATAACTTATGACGTGAAGTTTGAGCAGTCAGCAGAAGGTGGTTCCATCTCTAAGGTGACTAGCTCATACTATACTGCGGGAGATTTCAAGCTCAAGGAAGAGGAAATCAAGGCAGGCAAAGAGAAGGTTTTGGCGATGTTCAAAGCTGTAGAAGCCTATCTCCTTCAGAATCCTGAAGCATATGCTTAGAAGTTAGAGAGTTGCTATGTTATGGGTTGGCTGTTTTCTCTCTGAGTCCTAAGTTTGTCTTCCATATTTGTGTCAGCAATAAGTATCTTCTGGTGTGCAATAATGTTGTTGGTTGTTTTCATGGTTAAAAGTATTGATTAACTAAAAAATTCTTCTGTGCCAGTTTCATTTTCATTTGTCATTTCACATTTGCTTGGAAAGTTGAAAGAGATGAGTAATGGTTGATGACTAAACGATGTGAGCATCCTTACGTTGAGAATGTAGAAACTAGCTACAGCAATAGCTTCTTCTTTGCAGATTATGTAATGCATAACAGCAGGCTTCTAGTGAAAGTATATGTAACTTCAGATAATGAAATCGTTGAGACATAATATAATTCAGTAGATAAAGTATGTATCTCTAATAGTTAAACTTTTTAGACAGACAGTCACACAGTTCAATATGGCATCAAATCATACCAAAAAATCTTGGGTTTCAAATATCACCGCCACCTAAGAAGCGAAAATAATATTTTCACGTGTTTGGTATCTGAATAGAAAGAAATCAGCACCACACATGAGGAGAAACTGCAGCTTCCAGGCCATCAAATCTTCAGGCGGAACCATCGACCTGAGAATTCAGATACACATTCAGTAGCATCTGAAGCTCTCAGTTTTCTGATGACAACTGGTGGATTTGGTTCTTCGTGTAGAATTTGCAGGAGTCCATGTCGTTGATGCTGTACAGGGAAAAGAACATTAGGCAACTTTAACTGCAGCATCAAAGAATATCGTATTAATACCTTTGGGTATCCGAAGGCAGCCTGAAATTCGTTTTGAACTTCATTTACTAACTTTCTTCTTTCTTCCGCACCTTCCAAGAAAACTACCTTGAGAATCTCTGCTTCATCTTCAAGAATTCTCAATCTCTTATCAAGTAGTTTAACTTGTTCAGCACGCACAAGCTCCTTATTTCTGTAATTAGCTTCTTCTGCATAAACATTCCTTGATGAACTTTCAGCTAAGTGATGCGAATACGCAGTGGATTTTTCCATGCTGGCTGGCCCTGAAAGCACAACGATTAGAATTTTGCATTTTTGAATGCAGAATTTACTGATAACTGCATGGTGGAACGAAAAGATTTGTCATGAAGCTGAAAGTGGGAGGGTCTGATTTCTTCCGTTCAAAGAAAGAGGCAAATTTTGGATGCTTATAATCACAAGGTATCAATGAGCGGCGGTAGCTTTAATTGGTGACTCATTCTGTTTTTGGCAATTTTTAGAAATATTTGTCCTTTCATTGGGCCGTAGTTCTAGCTATTGATGTTTCCTGAGCCTGAACGAAACATTGGGATGCGAGTCTTATTTATTGAGCTCATGCTCAGAGTGGTGCATACGCAGCCTCATACCTACTTTATCTAGAGAATATAGAGAGACTGTTTCGTGTATAATTAAGTGAACGGACAATTTGTTAGAAAATTATATGTGCACCAGTCTCGATAGTTATGTTCCCTCGACTAGCTCATATGTATTGCACAACACTTGGTTCAACAAGGCAAAACTCTGCACGATTCAGCTTTTTAAAAATACACAACTCGTGAAAATTAGAATTATAGCATACTCAAAAAGATTTTTTGAAGAAGCTAAAAGCTTTTATCTTAATTACACGGTTGTTTCTGTGTTTCTATCCCAGCCCCCACAAAAGGGGGAGAGGAAGAAAGTACAAAGAAAGAGATCAACGGGAAAAAAAGACGAGATTGCAGGTGCACCAATCCAACAAAACGTGTACACAGAGACATCTGAATGACATGGCAAGCGTAACTAGTCAATTGGTACTTCAACCTCCATCTTCAAACCAGGGTGGTCCATGATCTGAAACATAAGCCAACACAAGTACAAAACAATAAGGAGAGAGAATATTGAACACTAAAACGAGAAAGATAGCTTGAGCAATACAATTATACAGTTGATCTTTCAAACCCACTTCAAGTAATCATGACAAATTCACCAATCTAAACAAAAGCAATTTATAAATCAAACCAAAACCAGAGTAACAGCATGTTTTACGAAAAACAAAATAGCATCACAAGCATACCCATTGTGACAGGGGCCTTGCCTTGCCTCCCCTTGCACCACTATTACAGTGTCTCAACGTAAATCTTTTAAAAACCACACAACATCAGAATGCTTCTGATGAAGGACGTCATTTCTTAATTGTGACATCTAATCTTTTCTTATTAATAGGTTCACCCCCACCCCAAAATAAGGCCTATAACCCCACAAAACATTAGCTAATAAAAACCAATTAAAATTTGGTCCAGAAAACATGAATTAACCTTAATGAAGTCATTCAACTGCAGCAATGAGTCCCTTGTATAACCAGCCTCGTGCAAAACCTGGCTTAACACTTCCTGCAATTCAGATCAAATGCAAATGACGAACTCATCAAATTCATTATTCAAAAGCTACATGAAACGGTAACTGATAAACAAGGCAGGAAACAACAAAATCACATGAGATTCAGAAAGTAAAATGTTCTTTACTCAAGGATAGGGCCTGCTGATCTAAAAGATGCAAAGAAAATGCTAAAAACTACAGAGCATTTGTGCAGCATTATGTATAAAGGGTCGAGACAAATCTGAGGAACTAAAACAAGCCCCCCCCCCCCCAATTATATAACAGGAAGTCATGTACCCAAACACATCATCCAAAGTTTAAATCTAAATAACTATGCTAATTTATTCTTTAACAGGTTCCTCTAAAGATCATTTTTGAACAGATAATGGTAGACGACCACCATGCGAATTTCTCAATCACAAGCACAACACTTTACTTGCAGACATGAATTAATAAACTTCTATTCACATATGGCCCGCCGTCTTGTCATTTTTCTCCTCCATTCAGACCTAGATAAACAATACAGTAAAGGAAAAGAGCAAGACTACAACTCAGAGTCTACTAAAGAAGGAAGTCCCACAAGTTCTCTGAAGAAAAGCTACCGAAGTCAAATCTATGTAAAGTATCAGTTCATGATTCTACTAACTAAAATTGAGATCCTTATATTAGAACATTCCGATATAGATCTTTAAATTAAAACATATGTGTACACGAGATTCTATGGAACCATGAGTTAAGTAAGAAAAGGTTTCAAAGAAGACAGACAAGTAAAACAGTTGGGCAACTACTATTAGAATGCTCAGATTGATATACACAGTTTACACTTTTGACAGAGTTATTTATTAGTTATTGTCCTTTAAATAAAACAAGCACAAGCAAATGATCGTAGTTAAGATATTAAAGATCATAAAGCACTTAAAAAGTAAAACAGAATAATTAAGATTTGTAGAGTAAAAATGCTACTTCAACACATGATACATACCATGAATGAAGTTGATAAAGTCTAGTGTATTATCTAAACTCCTCTTTAAGGAGCTACAAATCTTTTACAGGAACACTCATCTTGATCAAGATGCACAATCTCCATCTTTTTTGGTGAAATATGGAGGTAAATCAGTTTGACACACTTTTGTAACTTAACAGAATCTTTCTAAGTTGGACTTGTTAGGGGTTTCCCTGAATGTCCTACTTTATCTAAATTCTAATAAAATTGTGTTTTATTCAAAAAAAGTTTTCTAGGTACAAAAGGTTTTCTTGGTGGAGCAAAACTCTTCTATATCTATACTTTTCTTGGAAGAAAATTTTAAACCTCTATAAATTGAAGATCAGTCTTTCTCACAATAACACAACTAAATATAGTCATTATAACAGTGTTGTTTAGGGAGAGATTTTCTCTCCAATCGTTTGTATGATTTCTTTTATATTAGTTTCTCATGTGTAGGCCAATTGGTTAAACCATATCCAAATAATGTTTCTTTTAATATGATTTTCTTTGTCTCTGATTTATTGTCGTCAAGCTCTGCGATTGTTAGTTTCCACATGACACCTGATTATTTGATCCCAACAAAATTAGGATGCTATTTATACATCTTGTACAAATGGAGAACTTTCTTAATTCTGTTTTTGTGAATAAAACTCAGTATTAAAAAAAAAAGAGAGGGGAAAAAAAATGATAATAGATGTAACACACCTCTCTTTGCTTGTCAGAAATGAATGATCCAGTTAAATCCCGAAGCACTTCCATTATGTCATCAAAAGTCACCTTCCCATTGCAATCAGAATCGTATACTTTGAAGATAACTAAAACAACATGGTAGCCGTAGGTAAGGAAATCGGTAAGTGTTAAAAAAAGGGCAAAAGTTAGTAAAAAAATTGCAGTATCAGGTAAATAACAAATCTCTTGTTTCAACATTTCGGTAATAAAAGAATCTGAATAATTGTTGTTATAAGAGCCGTTCTTTAATATGACTGGTATTTTACCACCACCTCTAGACCTTCTACTATAAGTCCTCTTATCCTAGAAAGACTACAACAAAATCATTTGATGG
This sequence comes from Solanum habrochaites, assembly GCA_027704765.1. NCBI lineage: Eukaryota > Viridiplantae > Streptophyta > Magnoliopsida > Solanales > Solanaceae > Solanum > Solanum habrochaites. The sequence continues at coordinate 63,268,253 of JAKWJA010002491.1, forward strand.
CATTGATGGATCTTCTCTTACCACAGTGGCAAATGCAGAGGTTACCAAATAACCATAGGGAGAGAATCTTATATAAATCAGCATTAAACTACAGAACAGCTTTCAGGGATAGTCGTATGTCTAAGATGTCAGTAAGTGTAAACAAGCTTTAAACAGAGTCCTCCTCCATCAAAAACATTTTTTTCCTTAAGTAGCAAAAATACAACACATGTAAAGGTGCAACGACATACGTTCAATTTTCTGTGCCACACTGGCTTTAGCACTGAAAGTTGATAAAAATGCCACAAAGTCCTTGAAGTTCAAGCCATCCACCATCTTAAGCAATCTCTGTAAAGATGTATTTCACATTATTATTGATCACAGAACAGACCAACAAGACAAAAAAAAAAGCAATTATTTTCCATAACAGTGGTGCCTGGGATCAGCTTGCACGAATCTAATAGTTAAGAGCAAAAAGAAAAAATTATAATCACACCTGAGAAAGTGGATTCATTGCGAATTCTGGCACAGAGAGAAACTCATCAGCTGATATAAAACCCTTTGAATTCCGATCAAGTTGGCAGAACCTCTGATACAGTGACACTATTTCCTGCTGTGCAACTGGGGTTGTGTTGTAAATCCTAATTAGTAAGCTGTGAAGAAAAAGGTATAAGAAGAAGACTAATAGATGAGTAAGAAAAAATTACAGAGATGGTCGCAGTGGTCTTGAACATCCTCAATATCATATTGAGTCAACATCGAAGAAGCATTACCCATGGTCAAATCTCAGTAGCAAAACTACAAATCCCATGAAATTAAGAGAAACCCATTAAACAAAATCAGATTTTTCATCAGAATCAGAACCCCACATACGATTAGTAAAGAATGAAATGGGGATTACCTCAAGTTCCCAAGAGAGATGGGCGTACGATAAAGGCAGCCAAGACGAAGGGTTTTATAGTGGCGGAGTGTGTGAATCTAGCTCTAGGATTGAGCAAACTATGTCATCAACAAGAAACTAATAGCGACCTAGTTTGGCTGTTACTCTACTGCGTGACGGGGAATTTGATGTCTGCCTTTCAAACCTATCACCCCTATTAAGAGGCTTTAAAGATTCCTGATCTGGCAGTATTATTATTTTATTACTGCATTTATGGTCAGGTGGTCTTTCTATTGGTTCTCCATATCAGAAGATTATTAAAAAATTAAGAAGCAAGCAAATATTTCCAAGTGTCAATAAAAATATTTTTTATTGATCAATTTGAGCTAGTGCAATGAGTTGAGGTGAAATGGACTGAGCTAATATATGAGTAAGTTTATACAAGTTGGGCAAATTATAATGCATGAACTAATTTTACCCATTTACCTTGAACCAACTGAATGAATTGCTTTGATTATTAAGTAGTCAAATTCAAAGGGAGCTGAGGAACATACCTTGAATATTGACGCCTAATTGTTCTGGTAGACGTAAAAAAAAATGCAGTACATAGAATTGTTCACCTTTTAATAGGTCGAAGGCAAAAATGTTACAACTAATACACCATTCTCTAATATTCTATACCTTGCCAAAACAGAAGAAGTGCCTTAAGCATTGAGGTCAAATGATTTAGGCAGAAGCTGAAAGAGAATGCGTAGTTGTTTTATCGCAGCTCCAAGTGTTCTCATATCTCAAGATTCATCAAATTTGTAAAAGAAAAAATTACACAACGGGGAAGAATGGGACTGCTGATTAGTGACAATCTGAGAATGATTCCAATTCTTGTACAAAGAACTTCCACCATAATTCAACACAATCAGAATCGTGAGCGAATAAAAGGGCACAAAACCGATCGGAAGATAGCATTATTCCACAAGCTTTTCTTTTTTTCAGCAAGCCCTCCAGAGAGGGATGAAGAAGTGAGAGCTGAGAAGACTGCATGACAAAAATACACAAACCAAAAATAAAATATGAATATGATGAAAAGACTACCTACCTTCTCTAACAAATGAAAAGCTGAATAGTTGCTCCATTAACTTAAAACGTGGATAATGGTAGTACAGACAAAATTGGAAGTTAATATGTCTATGAAATATGAGCGCTATTACACTAGCTTCAAGACTACTTTACTACAGCACTGACCAATTTTCTTCTACCCTCCTTAAAGTGACAACTATCGTCATCATCTGCTCACCGAAACTCCACTTCTGACTAGAAACTACTCCAAAAATCCCTTGCTATGTAGACTGAAAAAGATGCCACAAGTCTCGGCTCCAACTAACTTTCCTTAAAAGATCTTGAAAAGGATACCACCATGAGTGGCAAAGAATGGAGCAAATACAAGTGACTCAACTGCCATCAGTTTGATCAAAATGTTGAGGGATGGGCCTGAAGTGTCCTTCAGGGGGTCACCAATGGTGTCGCCAATAACAGCAGCCTTGTGAGGTTCAGAACCCTTTGGGCCGAGAGTCCTTGCATGCTCTGAAGCACCAGCCTGATAGAGAAAGCAAATTTAATAAACTCTAGTGTGTGCCATGAAACACATACATAAGGGTGGATAAATCTGTCTTCTATACCTCAATATACTTCTTGGCATTGTCCCATGCACCTCCAGTGTTTGATGCAGATATTGCTATCTGGAAAAGATACACACGAGATTTGGACATAATCGTTTAAAAAGAAAACATATCTAAACAGAATCCTTAAAAATCCAAACTCATAAAGCGGAAGAATCTGATGGTACCTGTACACCGGATACCAAAGCACCAGCAAGTACACCAGAAAGTGTCTCCACTCCAAAGAAAATACCAACTATGAGGGGTGTGAGCATGACTAGGGCACCTGGTGGAATCATTTCCTTGATAGATGCATCAGTCGAGATCTTAACACAAGTGGCATAATCAGGTTTAGCATGGCCTTCCATGAGACCAGGAATAGTGTTAAATTGTCTGCGCACTTCCTCAACCATCTTCAAAGCTGCACTACCCACACTCTTCATGGTCATGGCAGAAAACCAGTAGGGAAGCATGGCTCCAACAATCAAACCAATAAACACCTTGGGGGTCAAGACATCAACAGTTGAAATTGCAGCCCGACTAACAAAAGCACCAAACAGAGCCAGGGACACAAGTGCAGCAGATCCAATGGCAAAGCCCTGGAAAGAAATGAATGTCCACAGTTAGGGAAGGAAGAAATGCTGGGAAAGCTCTCCATTATGCGAATGCAGAAAAAGGAAAGCATGACTATATAGACGAAAGTCTAAGATGCATTATAGAAAAAAAACAAAATGACCATAAAAATTTAACCACCATCCACTTGTTAACAACAATGTACAAGGAGAAATTGAAAACGGAGAATGATCTTTAAGGGCTCACAAAATGAAAATCAAGACCAATTTACAAACCTTTCCAATCGCAGCAGTGGTATTTCCAGCTGCATCAAGGGCGTCGGTTCTTTCACGGATCCGGTGGCTCATGCCAGCCATCTCAGCAATGCCTCCAGCATTGTCACTGATAGGACCATATGCATCAATAGCCAATCCAGTTGCAATTGTGCTCAACATTCCAAGAGCAGCGACTGCAATACCATACATGGCAGCAAAAGAAAAACTGACAAAGATAGCTATTGCAATGGCAAAGATAGGAATGATGACAGATTTGTATCCAAGAGCAAGGCCAAAAATAACATTTGTCGCAGCTCCAGTCCTGCAAGAGTCTGCTACATCTTGGACAGGGCTGCAAACAGAAACAACAAGAAAAGCAAAATAAGACAAACATGAAGATTATCAACATCATAGGCACAAAATCATAATATGCAGGCAGACTACACTTTTACCTGTAAGCATTGCTAGTGTAGTACTCGGTGACAAATCCGATGATAAGTCCAGCCCAAAGACCAACGGCCACACATAAAAAGAGCTCCCTGCACAATCAAACCAATCAATTTAATCATTAAGTGCATATTAATTGCGTGAACACACACTCATTCACTCAACGGACAAGAAAAAAGAATTAAGAGACTTCGTCAGCCTAAACAATATATTCTTAAAAGAATAGCTCACTTCTGATTCAGTGGCATTCAGCAATGACCGGTGTCAGATTCAATATTTAGTATTGTCCACATGTTAAGTTGACACTTACCAATTCTTGACAACTTTCTGAGTGCCAAAATTAAAGATGGTGAAGGAAGACGGAAGGCAAGTCCATGTAACAATGGCAATTCCAATTGTCATAAGAGCAGTTGATATAATAAGTTGTTGCTTCAGTGCTGGTTCAATTTCTTTGACAGCCTTAATTTCAAAAAAGTCGGTAGCAAAAAGGGTGGTTATCAAACAAACAAGAATCCCCATGGAGCTTATAAGCAGGGGGTAACACATGGATGTAAAATCATGTTCAATTCCAAAAGACGAGATGGAAGCCACCACAAGAGCAGCACAAGATGATTCAGCATATGAACCAAAAAGATCAGACCCCATTCCTGCAATGTCCCCAACATTATCCCCAACATTATCAGCAATCACCTGCAAGGACATTGAAAGTAGATTATTGACAAGATTTCTTCAGGAGAGGGCAAAATACACATGAAGAGGAAAGTTTAGCTTACAGCAGGATTTCTGGGATCATCTTCTGGAATGTTCCTTTCAACCTTACCAACGAGATCAGCACCAACATCAGCAGCTTTGGTGTAAATACCACCACCAACCCTACCGAAAAGAGCCATTGAGGATCCACCAAGCCCATATCCAGTAATTGCCTCAAAAAGACCCTCCCAGTCATCACCATAGTAAAGCTTGAAGAGATTAATGGTAATGTGAAGAACTAGGAGGCCATTGGCAGCAAGGAGAAAACCCATCACTGCACCAGACCTGAATGCAACAATAAAAGCTTTCCCAACACCTTTTCTCGCTTCCAAAGTTGTTCTTGCATTTGCATACGTTGCAATTTTCATCCCTAAGAAACCAGAGATAACAGAAGTGATAGCACCAAGCAAGAAGGATATCGTGCTGAAGATGGCAGTTGCAAGGGCTGGCTTGCACATCTTCTCCTTGTTGTAAGTACATGGCTGGCTCTTAGTGCTGAAACCTTCAACTGAGCCCAAGAAAAGGAAGATCAGGATTGCAAAAGCAATCATGAAGATACCCACATACTGATACTCAGTAAATAAAAAAGATGTTGCCCCTGCCATAAAAAAACAATTCAAATATTAGATAAAGCTAAAGAACAAAAGGTACCGTGCAGGTAGGGCTTTCTAGACAACCTGATATATACAAACGCTGGTTCATGAAGAAAGCAAGATAAAAGAAGGCTAAGACAATGAGGATAGAACCATTGAGGAAACTTACAGCAGAACAATACTACACTCATGCCATTGCATATGCTAGTTAATTGTGACAGAATTTTGTTTGCACTCGTTAAGAACTTTGTTGGTATTGCATTGGAAAAACAAGAATACAATGCCCAAAGTTTTGACAGGCTTTACACCCAGGTTGGTCTCTCCTAGTTAATATAATATACATGGCATAGTCCAAAAAGTACCAAAGTTCTATCCTACATTCAGGCAAACCACGTGACGAAGTATTAACAAGGGATGAATGCTCAGCTTGTCTTACCAACTTTTTGAAGTAGTTTCACCCAGACAAAGTGCAAAGCAAATCACAATGGTTCAAACGGAAACCATGCAATATATTTCATCAAGTTCACTAGTGTTGAGAAAAGACTACTGACCAGTCCACATCTAGGATGAATCTAGTGAAAATGATTATGGACAACTAAAGGCTAAAGGTGAAGTCAGGTTAAGAAAATAGCAATATGTATAAAGTGTAAAGTGATGACAAATTGAGTTCTAAAAAAATTATTTTGCAAATTACAAGATGAGCCGGATTGGTTCAGCCTATAAAAAAAACATGAGCCAACAAGCTCCTTTTTTTTACTAGTATAGCTGCCAATCTGACTTTTCCCGTTCTTCCATATTAGTAACATAACTATGTAGCATGAAGATGAAACAGGACAACGCATCAACAAAGTTACTATTAATATTCTTCGAGATCCAGCAAGCTGATAATATTAATAATGAATAAAGGTAGATCCAGTGTCAGCCATTACACCAAAGAGTTGAACAGAGCAACGTTAAATAAACCCTAAACCCTCTATTCGTTGTCCCAACTAATGCATCTACATTATGTAGAGTACAATATAATGTCAAACAGAAACAAACAGTTGTAGACTACAAATAGGAAAATAAAGCTAGAAAATATGTTGATTTCAACAAGTAAAACAACAATAACTTCGGGCACCACTAGGTTCATAATCATGGAATTTAGACGACGTGAAATTCTGCACACTTCCTTTTCCATATCACAAAATTTTTTTACTAAAATGAGTAGAAAAAGAGCACATATAGATAAATACGAGTGCAACTAAATCTGAGAAGAACATAAAGAGATCCATGTAAGAGCTTATTATTTCACCTTCAGAGATGGCATTCTGTATGTCGGCGCACTTCGCAACAACGTTCTGGTCGTTAACTCCTTCCTCTTCTTCAATCAAGTAGTCTCCATATCCATTCTTATTATTGTTACTCGGAGAAGTAGCTCCACGTTCCGACGAGACTTTAACGCGCGAGACAACGTACCACTGGTATAAAGAGAAGACGATTCCAACGACGGCACACACTGGAATCACTATCTCTGTCCCTAGATCTGGCAACAACGCCGAACCCATCCTACGAACGGAACCCTAAAAACCTCGCCGGGAAATAGCGGCAAGAAAATTAAATGTAGAGTGAAGAACAACACGGCTTTTCGGAGGGTTTCCTAAGTAGGAGGAGCTTTAGCTACACTTCATTATATACCGAGAAAATATGAGTATTGTGAAAAGTGAAGGACTTTATCATAGTTATGATAAGCCTTCGTTTTTTAGCCGTTAGATTGTATGATGATTCATGATCTAAAGTAATCAACGGTGTAGTGTAGAAGAATCGGTGATCGGCGGACTTGAAAGTAGAGCGGGAACTCTATTCTAAAAAAAGAAAAAGAGGAGCTTTTTTTTCACGCATCTTTAGAGGATTATTATTGGATAAGGAATTAATCCCTTTACAATTTGTGGACTAATCAAATTATTCACAAGATAATTACACATTGCCACACTTAAGTTCCATTTAGCTAAAAAAACTTATCCAAATAAATGGATTGTTAGCCGTGAATAGTTTGAAATTATGATATCTATTGTTTCATAATGTATTATAGTATACTATATTTTTTTATATTTTATATATGGTAGATATAATATTTGACTAGACTGAATGTATTATTTGTTATTATTAATAATTTTTTTATTGTTTGATTTAATTGTATCGTAATTTATAAATTTACTAAAATATCTTTATTTATCCTAGGATAGAAGGTTTGACTAAAATTAAATAATATAAGATAAAGAGTAAAATAGCATTATGAGATATTATGTAAAGATATAATTCGAAAAAAAAGTAATAATAGGAACACATCAAATTAGTTATTTCGTAAAATGTGAGGTATCATTGTTACGTAATAATAGAATTTAATAATACAATATATATTTTAAGTAACAATTAAGATAAATATTATAAATATTGTAACGATACATACAATACAATGGATAATGATGATTCAAACAGAGCGTGAGAAACCATAATGTTAATTATATTTATATATGCCTTAATTTCGATTTATATTTAAGAAGATTTAAAATTAGATGACGGTGCCTGACGTCCTCTTGTGTTGAATGGCGTGCACGCCTCTCATCGGATATACCCTTTTTATTATTTCAATTTTTATTTTATTTTTTGTTTGTTTTTAGAGGATTAAGAAAACCACTTTTAATTTTTTTTTAATTAAAAATTACCGTGAAATTTGGTAACTCCATGAATAGTGGAAGGATTAGTAGAACAAAATATGACACGTTGTAAACAAGGGATGACAACTTATAGCATGCCTTTTGTATCAAAAAGGGGTGTATAAGTTTTGGGGTAAAACGGATTAAATTTTTTACATAATTTTTTTAATCCTGGTTCAAGTATTATTTTATGACATATCAAAAATATAAATTTATAGAATTTAAATAAACAAATAGTATTAAAGCATGATATATTAACTTTTCAAACTTTTTTTTTAAGTACGTAAAATATAATTTATATTTCGTATGATTTTTAAAATGTCGAAAATATCCGATCACAACAAATAAACATACTTATTACTTCAAATTATGTAGAACTTTCGTATGCTACGTTCTTTATATCATCACAAATTATATGCCTTTGGTAAATGTTTACAAATTTTGAAAAAATATTATATAGTACAAATCAAGTAAAATAAATCCAATAGAATAGATGAGGCTTTCTAGAAAATAATACTAGTATTGTTGGGACAAGATTTAAAATTATAATAAGAACACCAATTAACTTGTCCCAAAAAAGTAATTGAATACCTTAACCTAAATAACAATAGTATATTAAGACATGAAACTAAATAATTAAGATTAATTCTTTTTCAATAATCTAAAATGCAAAACTTATTTTTGTTTAACATTTAATCATTAAAAATTATTAATAAAATAACAAATTAATTTAATATTATATAATAAATACAATAAAAATATGTGGTGAATGGCTGATAATTGATGACGATAACTGACAATAGTGGTTGATAGTGATAGTTCACGATAACAATTAATAATTACAGTAAATGATAGTTATAGTTAATTATAATAGCGAATATGAAGATGATTAATGCTATATAACGATAACCATTATTTGTTATGACAATAATAATCGAAAATAATGTTAATTAACGATTATGTTATACTTATAATAGCTAATAGTGAATACAAATAATGACCAATAATAGTGTTCTCAAGGGCAACAAATTGTAGTGACAAATGATAACAAATGATTGTGGAAGGCCTTTGTAATGATCCTAATAACTTACAAGTGTGTCGTCACATCTGTCAAATGTTATTGAACTTTGCATTTAAACAAATTCTATCGTTACTCAAAAAATATTCCATTTGTTTCGATACTTTTTTTCACTTCCCCATTTATTTATTTAATTTAATTTTGTAAAATATAATTGTAGATATTAAAATTTTGTAAAAATAACATATTCATATTGAGTTAGGACTATATAAAAAATGTTCAATTTCAATTAGGTACTTAATTCTAAACGCTATTTCATATCCATATAAAGGTTTCTATATTATTTTGATATATTTCCTTGAAAAGATTGAGAAATACGTCTCTAACAACTCTCGAATTATGAATATCAAGTTCAAATTATCTTAATTTTAGAAATACGTCACTAGCGGTCCTTAAATTATGTTGATCAAGTTCAAATATTTCTTCATATTTTATTTGTTTGGTTATTTTTATTTCCCATTTGTTAAAATTTGTTGCAAAAAGTACGACAGCTATTTTTTTCTAATTGTTAAAGAATGACAAAAATTCTCACATTAGTGGTTATTAAGATGAGTGAACTCTTTATAAGGCTTGTGCAATCCTCCTCCCTTTGAGTCACGCACCAGATGCTAAACACTGGCGTGAGGTGGGGTGTTAAAGAATGACAAAAAGTCTCACATCGGTGGTTAATGAGATGGTTAGATTCTTTATAAGGTTTGGACAATCCTCGTTCATTTGAGCTAGCTTTTGGGGTGTGAGTTAGGCCTAAAACCTAATTTCACATGGTATCAGAGCATGGGCTGTCTCACTCGATGTTAGGGCCCCCCGAAATCAAAATTGTCCACGCATCAGATGCTAAGCACTCGGCGTGAGGTGGTTAAAGAATGACAAAAGTCTCACATCGGTGATTAATGAGATGGGTAAACTCTTTATAAGGCTTAGGCAATCCTCCTTCTTTTGACACTAATTGAGACATTTCAGATAATAAAATATATATATATTTTTCTTATTTTAAAATCTCAAAATTCAAAATCTTCTCTATATTTTTTTAAAAATCGTGATAAACTTAATTTATATATATTAAAACAAAAGTGAATAACTTCATTAATTCCATCATTTACGTATAGTAGATACTTCATTTAAAAAAACGACCTCATTTCCTTTTTTAGTCTGTTTATAAAAAATGACCCTTTTCCTTTTTTGTTAACATCTTAATTTCAGCTTTCCACGTGACATGTTTAAGGCCATAAAATTAAAAGACAATTTTATACATTTGACATAACTTTAATTTAGGATCATAAGATTCTAAAGTTTCTTTTATTTTCTTAAATTTCGTGTCAAGTCAAACTAGATTATACTTTATGAAACAAAAAACAGTACTATTAATTTCACTATCTTTCTCATGTATTCTTTATGATTTTCATTTAATATTAGCTACTGAAATTCAACTAATTCGAATTCATTTATTTAAGATCTTGTTTGAAGAAAAATATTTTTTTAATTAACTAAAAATTTAAATTCGAAATCTTTGTAACAGTTAAAGTTGGCATATGACGTCGGCTTATATTGAATAGCGTGCCTCTCTATCATGGGATAACGGATATGCCATTTTGTTAGCCTTTTAGACCTTTTAAGGATGCCAAGTGCCATTTTTTGTCAATTGCAGTGAAAATGAACACGTTAATTGCAACCCCACCAATAACAAATATGATTATTATGAAAGACCTTTGTCACGATATCAGCCAACTTCCAAATGTTTTGTTGCATTTGGCAATTTTTAATACCAATCGTATAATTTTTATTTCGAGTATAATTTAGTTATTTCACCTTCAAACTTTTGGATCGTGAATTTCAATCGAAAAGAATAAATGGTATAACATGACAATTTATAAACTAAATTGACAAAATAATTCATTTTTTATTTATTGAAAAAAATTCTTTTATTTTTATTTTTATTATTTTCTCTAAACACGTTTGATTGCTTGAAAAGGTAAAGTATTTTTCTCCCTCTTATGATTTGCCTTCTTTTTTTCTTGAAAAGGTAAAGTAAGTATCTTTCTTTCTCTTTATTTATTTTTCTCTAAACAGGTTTTATTTCTCCATCTTTTCTTTCTTGAAAAAGTAAAATTTATTATTTTGTTATTCCTTTTTTATTTCTCCTTTTTATTTGTCAATCATTTTATAATAGATTTCTTTTCTTTTTTGTCTCCTTTATTTTTTTAAATTCTTTCGATACGTATATTTGTTTCTCTCCCAAATTTTATGTTCTTCTTTTTAATTTAATTTGTTTATGAAAATCAAACATAACAATGTGTTTATTTATGGATACTTCTAATAATAATCTTTATTACATAATTTTGTTCTTATCCAATTAATTGTTGAATTTCATGATTTGTGGAATTGAATTTCTTTTTTAAGTTTATTTTTGTGTATATATGATAGTATATGTTGTTTGCCTTAAAAAAAAAATATTTTTGTGTATATTTGATAGTATACATTATTTGTCTTTAAGAGAGTCACACATTAATTGCATGTAGTTTTTTGAACAAAATATTTTGTGGGTGTTTGTGATGAATTAATAATGTATGTGTGTTAGTTTGAATGGGTAATTATGGGTATTTATAAGTTCCAAAAATGAGGTACGAATCGTGAAATAAAGTTTTTCTATACGTGAAACAAACATCTAAAGCTAATATTATGAAATTTCAAACTTTTTCTTATTTACAACTACACTAGTCTCTGATAAAATTATCATAATGTTCTACCTTAAATATTAAATAAGTGGCGGAGCCACATGTAGTGAAGGGGTGTCGGTCGTCGAAAAAAATACATTGTGTAGCTAAAATAAAAATATTTTATATATATATTACATATTGACACTCCTTAGCTTCTATAGGATTTTATTTCTTTAGATTTTTTTTTATGTAATATATATTACATATTTTTTACTTTCCTTTATTTTTCTCTAAACACGTTTGATTGCTCTCTTTTTTTCTCGAAAAGGTAAAGTATTTTTCTCCCCCTTATTTATTTTTCTATAAACACGTTTGATTGCTCCTCTTTTTTTCTTGAAAAGGTAAAATTTATTATTTTATTATTATTTTTTTATTTCTCATTTTTATTTGTCAATCATTTTATAATAGACTTCTTTTCTTTGTTTGTCTCTTATATTTTCTTGAATTCTTTTGATACGTATATTTTTTCTGTCCCAAAATATTTATTTGTCATTATTTCTTATGTATCTATATATTACACATTGACGCTCATTGGCTTCTACACGATTTTATTTCTTTAGATTTTAACACTCCTTGGACAAATTTTAACTCCGCCACTATATTAAATGATACAATATTGGAAATATTTTAAAGAAAACTCATTGAACTACTATCTTCATATATCATGACTCACCTAATTCATTACGTACTAAAAGATATGGCAGTATACATTGTTTACCTTCAAGAGAGGTACGCATTGATTTCAAATAGTTTTTTGACAAAATTTTTTTTTGGGTGTTTGTGATGATTTAATAAGTAATGTGTGTTGTTTCGAATGGTTGATTATAGGTATTTATAAGTTCAAATGTGGTATGGAGCATTAAATAGAGTTTTTCTATACCCGAAAGTAAAGTCTATAGCCAAAATTATGAATTTTCGAAGTTTCTCTTATTTATAACTACACTAGTCTATTATAAAATGGTCATGATGCTTTACGTTAGACATTAAATGATACTAAATTGGTGGCATTTGAAAGAAAACTCATTGACCTACAATTTTAATATGTAATGTCTCATCTAATTCATTACGTACTAAAATATATGGTAGTATACATTGTTTGCCGTTTATAAGGCACGTATTGATTGCATGTAATTTTTTTTTTTTTTATCAAAACTGTGTTTGTGATGATTTAATAAATTATATGTGTTAGTTCGATTGGGTAATTATGAGTATTTATTAGTTCAAAGGAGGTATGGACCATAAAATAGAGTTTTTCTATATCTAAAACTAACTTAAAAAATCAAAATTATGAACATTCGAAGTTTCTCTCATTTACGGTAGTCTCAAGTAAAATGGTATTTTAAACATTAAATGACACAAAATATGTGGCATTTGAAAGAAAACTTATTGACCTACAATTTTCACAAGTCATTGTTCACCTAATTCATTACGTACTAAAAGATATGGTAATATACATTATTTACCTTCAAGAGATGCATACATTGATCACATGTAGTTTTTTTACCAAACTTTTTGTGGATGTTTGTGATGATTTAACAAATTACGTGTGTTAGTTCGAATGAGTAATTATAGGTACTTATAAGTTCAAATGAGGTATAGAACGTGAAATAGAGTTTTTCTATATCCGAAATTAACATCCAAAGACGAAGTTATAAACGTTTGAACTTTCTTTTATTTATATCTACACTAGTCTCTGGTAAAATGGTCATAATGATTTACTTTAAACATTAAATTATACAAAATTGATAGCATTTGATAGAGACTTTCATATGTATTCAACCTCAAGCTGATGTGCATTTCACTTTCTAATAAAATAGTACGAATTATAAAAACGTAAAAACATATGTATTTGTACAAACTTATTTGATTATACAGATTATCGTATATATATTATCTATTTGTACAAACTTATTTGATTACATGCTTACAAGATCATATGCTTATTCAATTACAAACTTTGTTAATAAAGTATATAATAAAGATTCATAATACCATGTATTTATATCAAGTTTGCATTATTTAATCTAATATTTAGTTCTATTTTTTAAAATAAATGAATTAAGAGGAAATGTTTGAACAAAATTATGCACACGCAAATCAATGCACTTGGGATATGAGAAGTCTTTTGACATTTATTAATAATCAAAATTAGAGAACACTGTTATTTAATTATTGAATAGACAATATCAGTATTTATTTAGGACTTTTGAAGAGAAATAAATAAATAACTTTAAGTTCCTTTATTATTCGTAAATTTTACTTTATTCAAAAATTCAATTTTTTTATTTCATTGCTTACGAGCATTCAAATATATATTATTGTAAATCGTATTTAATATTGAGCTATATATTACCGATTAGGGCTGAGAATTTGTTCTTATTATCGCTTAGAGAAGAATGGGCTCTGGCCCATTTTAAACTCTGCTGACCCGGTGGCTTGCTGCGGACCCCATCTAACTTAGCCCAAAAAATTCCCATTGGTTGATTTGGGCTACTAATGAATATTTAAAGAAGATTCCCTTATCTCCTCAAATTTAACACCATTGGCCCAATAATACGTTATGCTACTCCAATTTAATCGATGAGTTTGGATTATTATGATAAAAATCTTAATATTTTTAGCCAATTAAAAAAAAATAATCATTATTGCCTAATCGTAATCATTTTGGAGCTATCATATTATTGTATAACAAGGATATAATCAATGTATACTTTGCAAGGAATTAAGGCTAAAATTATTTTTTTTGTTATATGAACTTTGTTAGGCTGTTGCACGGTGTAAAATTCAAATGCGAGGAGTATGATATAAACGATAGGTTTAATTATTTCAAATTTAACAATCAAATAGGACACTAAAAATTTATCTCTGAATTATTTTTTATCCCTTATATCAAACGACCAGTGAGATTTCCATTTCAACGATATGAAATAATTTGTACCACATGGTCTTTCTAGAAAATACTTTTTAGATTCTATTTTCTTATTTATTCGATATAAAATGAAGTTTAAATTTCTGACTATAGACTGTTGCAACATGAAATGCAATCAAGGAGATTGCCTTCATTGGGAAATATTTTATTCCCTAAAGTAAAATTCTATGTTAGGCATAATTTTTAAAATATTATGATACACCAATTCAATTTTTTATTTATGCGAAAATTATTTATCATATTTTTCACTATTTGTAAAATTATAATATAATGTTATAAGTAATACAAATATGAAAAAACTAATTCTATAACTCTCTTAAATTTTCAACAATAAAAAGAAAAATATAACCTTTTTGGAATAATGCCTAAGTATCACTCAACTTATGTCCGAAATCTCAGAAACACACTTATACTATACTAAGCTCCTATTATTCTTGAACTTATTTTAATAATAATTTTCTACATTTTTTCGGTTTATGTGGCACTAATCTAATGTCACGGAGGCCGAAAAATGATAAAAATTATTAATAAAATAAATTCAAAAGATAAATAAAATTTTAATATAGTATAAATATATCTCTAAAATTTCGAATATAGATTAAGAAAATACGTGAATGAATCATGGCAAGTTGCATGCAGTTGTCATGTGGATATTCTCCAAAAAAGTTTGAAAACAACGTTAATGAAAGTCATAGGAAAATTGTGTGTAAAGTGAAAGAAAGTCACATTACGTTAGAAAACTCGAAAAAATAAAAATGAAGAATTAAAGAGTTGATAGGAAACAATAATAAGTGGCCGTTGAGGTTGGCCGGCTGCCAGCATTGATGGCCAATTACTCTCCAATTTTACTCTATTTGTTGCAATTAGAAATTCAATATAGTACTAATTTTATTCCATAAATATATCAGTACAATATTTATTAAATTGATATAAATATAATTTATTATCAGATAATTATCCTCTTGAAATAATTGGATAAGTATGTTTACTGAGCGGATATACTTAAATGTAAATTTTATAAGGAAACTCTAACATATTTGGTATAATGAATAAGAAGATAATTATTCTAAATTTTACGATCAAATAAGTTATTAATAATCATTGAATGTCACTGCAAATTCTTCTCATACAAGTTAAGTTTATAAATAAACAACTTGTTTTCAAACTTTATTTAATTTATATAATTCATTATATAGGCATAAAAATAATATTAAAACAACTAATTCAATATAACTTATGTTAGAACTAAAACATTATCTAAAAGAGAACTTTTTAAAATGTTGTTTCTTCTATAGAAAAATCGTTTTTTTTATAGATGGGCTAAAAGAGGTAAGCTAGACAAAGTGGGTAATAAATTAGAAATATTTTTTCTTGGGAAAAAATGACCAACCATCATTCATTATCAAAGTCAACACTCTCCCTTGTTTTTAACGATTCTTCCGTCCATTATTAATTGTAAAATTAAATAATAAAAATAAATTAATATTTTATAATATTAATATGTAATAAGTTATTTTTTCCGTATAGCTATTTAATATTTAAAATATCAAATTAATATAATTTAATTTAATTTATAAAATTAATCAAACTGACATAACATGACAAATAAAAGTAAAGAGAGTAATATTTAGACACGATAAGTAACTCCATCGTCCCTTTTTTTTGCTCATTCAATTTTGATTTTAGGGCCGTTCCTTTTTATTTGTTTGTTTTTGATAAATTAAAAATAAATATATTAGAGAGTTAAATTTTTTTGAAAAAGTAAAATAAAACCTCTCTGATTGATAAAATAATTTTAATTTTTTTATAAATTAATTGAAGTAAATAGTCAAATAATTAGGAGTCCGAAAAGAATAAGAATTATTGGTTCGAAAATTTCTTATAAGGATAAATGTGTAACATTTCAACATTTTCAAGAAAATATTTGCTTACTACTATTATTCCACAAAAACCGGCTCTCCTCACTTCTATCCTCTTCTGACTTTTCCAAGATTTCGTTTTTATACTCACATACACAAAGATCTGTTCTTCTCAATTTTCTCTTATTCATTTGATAGAAAGAAGAAGAATGTCTGATTCAGAGGTGTTTATTGGTTCCATTGATCAAGGAACCACTAGTACTCGATTCATATTCTACGATCGTTTTGCTCGTGCTGTTGGATCTCACCAGGTTGAGTTCACTCAGTTTTATCCACAAGCAGGGTAATCACTAATCACTCATCTTTTGATCTTCTTTTCGTGAAAGATTCAATCTTTTTTCGATTTTGAAAATTGGGTTTTTCTTTGATTTTCATGCATATATGTAGATGGGTGGAACATGACCCAATGGAAATTGTTGAGAGTGTGAGGATCTGTATGGCAAGGGCTCTTGATAAGGCTACTGCTAATGGGCATAACGTGGATAGTGGATTGAAAGCTATTGGTATTACAAATCAGAGAGAGACTACTGTTGTATGGAGCAAATCCACTGGCCTTCCTCTTTATAACGCCATTGTTTGGATGGATGCACGTACCACTTCTATTTGCAGGTCTTTTATATTTTTTTTTAATCAATTCTCCACTTTTTTCTGTTTCTTGATTTTGAACTAAATTTATGGATGACTGTTGAATAGTATTGATGAAAAATTACTAAAAGGAGCAGATTTAGGTAGAAATTCCATAAAAGCTAACCTAACTAGTTTGGGAGTAATTGTAGTACAGTAGGGCCAGTTTTTTTTTTTTTTTGGAATTGATGATCCATAATAATATTTCGCTATAGAAGCCAAAAAATATCTTGTGTACATATTCACATAAGGAGTGTATTTCTTCTGAATTAGGAGGTGTACTGGCAAAATTCTAAATGGACTCTTGTCTCCATGGTTGTTTGCTTTCTCATTGATCGAGTTTTCTTTCCAAGGTTTGAACTAATTGTTTGTTACTATTAAATCCAAAGCATGTTGACTTTTTGTATCAATAATTTGTTCGGTATCAGAAAAATGAATCTCCGCAGTTGTTAGTGTTCTCACTGATCACTCTTTTGGAGTTTCATTTCCAATTCTTAAGTCTTGAACTTATTGTGTTTCTTAATCCAATGCGTATTGACTTTTTTTTTTGTGAATAATTTGTTTGGTATCAGAAAATTGGAGAAAGAATTGCCAGGGGGACGCACTCATTTTGTTGAGAGTTGTGGTTTGCCTATAAGCACTTATTTCAGTGCATTGAAGCTTCTGTGGCTGTTGGATAACGTGGAGGGGTTAAATGAAGCTGTTAAAAAAGGAGATGCCATATTTGGAACTATCGACACCTGGTTAATTTGGAACCTAACAGGAGGTGTGGAGAAGGGTTTACATGTCACTGATATTTCCAATGCTTCGAGAACTATGCTGATGAATCTTAAGACCCTTGACTGGGATAAGTCCACACTAGACACCTTAGGAATTTCTGCAAAGATGCTGCCAAAGATTATTAGCAATTCTGAGATTATTGGAAACATTGCTAAAGGATGGCCAATCACAGGAATCCCTATCTCGGGATGTCTTGGTGATCAGCATGCAGCAATGGTGGGTCAATCCTGTCGAAAAGGTGAGGCTAAAAGCACGTATGGAACAGGAGCTTTCATACTTTTGAACACAGGTGAAGAGGTAGTTAAGTCAAACCATGGGCTACTAAGCACAGTAGCATATAAGCTGGGGCCAAAAGCACCTGTCAATTATGCTTTAGAAGGCTCCATTGCCATTGCTGGTGCTGCAGTTCAGTGGCTAAGAGACAGTCTTGGCATTATCAGCTCCGCCAGTGAAATTGAGGAGTTGGCATCAAAAGTTTCCTCAACAGGAGGAGTGTATTTCGTTCCGGCATTTAATGGATTGTTTGCTCCGTGGTGGCGTGATGATGCTCGTGGGATTTGTATTGGTATAACTAGATTCACCAACAAGTCTCACATTGCTAGGGCAGTACTTGAAAGCATGTGTTTCCAGGTAAAAGACGTGCTTGATTCCATGCACAAGGATGCTGGAAAGAAAGATGAAGCTAAGAGTGACAAAACAGAATTCTTACTCCGTGTGGATGGAGGTGCTACGATCAACAACCTTTTGATGCAAATTCAGGTTTGATTTACTCTTTCAATTTTCACGTGTTATTCCTCTTCTTCTGCAGCCCCTCACGTGATTTTGAACTTCTTTCAATGATTTATTGGCCTTTTTCAATATCCAGCTCCTAATATACATTTAGCTATGGACTGTTTAAAGTGTTTAGATTCAGTTAACGTGCTGTATCGAGCTCCTAATTTTACATTTTACATAATGTAGGCTGACTTGTTGGGTAGTTCAGTTGTAAGACCAGCTGATATAGAAACAACAGCTCTTGGGGCAGCTTATGCTGCTGGATTAGCTGTTGGAGTCTACACAGAGAATGACATATTTGCTTCTGGGGAAAAGCTGAAGCAAGCAACTGTATTCAAACCTGTGTTAGAAGAAGAATTGAGGAAAAAGAAGGCGGATTCTTGGTGTAGAGCTGTTTCAAGATCATTTGACTTGGCTGATCTATCTCTATAGTTCACTCCGATCGAACGCTTGAACTACCTTCATATGATTCATGTTTTAGGTTCTTTTTCTTTCTGCTTAATACCAGTTATGCTTGATTTTAATAAATCCCTTTACATACATGAACTTTTATTTCTTTCTAATGTACTAACTGGTAGCCAGCCACATGGTATTTTAAGTTTATAGAAAAATAAAGAGAACTTATGTTACACTTAACATCTATTAGCTTCTTTTTCCTAATGGAGAAAAATGTATGTTGATATCTGCCTATGTATTGGGTTATTTTGATTGATTTTGCTTAGTTACCATGACCAAAAGTGAGGGTGTCAAAATCGCAAATTGGACTGAATTTGGACGGATCATAATAGGCTAAATCAATAAATTAGTGTCATTAGCCGTGTATTATGTTTTGATTCGAGCATCAAAATGTGGAATTTTGTTTTAAATAGTTATTTCCTATTCTATATTATTGCAGACATAGTCAATATCTCGGAGTTTCGATTTTTACAAATTAAAACCGACTATTTTTCAATTTTACGATTGAAAAGTGGCTATCCGTGTTAATGTTTACAACCCAAAATATTGGACATAATTCTTGGCCCAATGGCCCATTCACTAACCTTTACGGCTTTTTGATGGGCTTTTGCTAAGAGATAAGGCTGGGCCATAGCCCAGTAAGTACCAAAACAGTGGGTAAGGTACTAAACTGTAATTTCTTGGTGATATTATTTAGATTTACTATTACTAATCCTAGTAAATTAAATTACCATAAGTTGAAAATCAACTTTAGAGACATATTTTTACAATTGTTTTTTCCATTGCATCAAATAATAATTACAGATAAAATCGAATCGTTAGCGAATTTTAACAAATCAAAATGAGTTGATTCATATGAAACGTCTCAAAAACACAAGTATTTCAAGACATCACTAGTCTAAGGTTTAAAGACCTTAGTTTGTTTTTTTTGTTATATTACGCAACGTTGCTCAACGAAAAATGAATTATTACCTTTTTGTATAATTTTGAACTACCTTCACTTCATGATATATGCTATAATACCTAACATTCCCTATTTGGTTATGATACTGAAGTAAGATTAACTTGTGTTATGTTATCTAAAGTTTGAACTAGCTCTCACATGTCTATGGTCAAAAATTCAAAATCATTAAATGTTCCTCCGGCATTTATGAAGTTAATATAGACTCTTTATATTCCTTGCAATAAATATTTGTTCTCATAATCAAAAGACCAACATATATATACTATAGATTGTTGGATAAAAATAATTTCTAAGACTAGAATTTTAAAATGAGATAAATCGTAAATCGTAATGATGGCAATTTCCTTTTACATGGAAAACGAATATAATATAGCATGAAATGAAAAATCTTAGCAAATATTTTTCTACTTTATTATGGAGTAATAATTAGACGGTGCTATATAGAAAGAATATATAGAATACGGTGGCCAATAATAGGATAATAGGTTATTTTTCCGTAAATTTTTACTTCTTCAATACTTGTTTCATACATTTTTTTAAATAAATAATAAATTAAATATTAATTTTATTATATCATTTTTTAAATATAATATTTTAAAAAAATATAAATAATAAATTATAATGTTGCAAAACAATAATTAATTGTGCCGCTTTATCCTTAAAAGTCAATGTATCTTCCTTCTTAAGTCCACCAAACCATAATTGTTGAATAGTTCATTCTTTTCGATAATACTTCTTCATTATTGATTTAAAATATTTTTTAAGAAATAATAAATAATAGACATAATATTATCATTTTATTTTCTAACAAAATATAAATTATCTTAATTTTTTAAATTAAAAAATATTATAAAATATCTATTTTTAATATAGTAAACAATTATTATAAAACCGAGAAATCCTAAAAAAGGGGATAGGTTTGTTCTCAAACCAATAAGTTACATTGTGGAGAACAGGAAACACGGCTGGTCCAATAGTTTATTTAGTAATAAAACTAATTATTAATTAACCAATGTGTTTAATTAAACCATTAATCGCGTTACTAAATATGGGGTTAACTACTATGCTATGATTTTGTCGTCCACATATAATTCTCATCATTATAATTTAAATATTTCTCATGATCAATTCTCTCATTTTCAACATTTGATAAAGTTGCCGGCCCATAAACTTTCTTTGGGACTAGTTTAGATTATATTTTGTTTGGATGAACTCAAAAGTTCATTTACTTCAAATTTGGAGGTTTTATAAACTTACGAAATTTAATATCTCAATTGATTTCGCTTATACTTGATATATTAAATATTTATCTTTGAATATGAATTTAATTATTATCGTATCTTAATTCGATATTGCTATATTAACCCTATCAATTATAAAATCTAAATTCTAATTTAACGTTTTCTCTTCCTGGCCTTGTAGTGACATGATTGATATTTGAAAACTCCTTTTGACATATGAGTCAAGTGCATTCATGATTTGTCATTTCGATTATTCTAAAAATGGATGAGCCTATCAATATATTTTCTTTGGCAATTAGCCATTCAGATTCCAACCAAACTATTCTTTTTTTTTTCTTCTGTCAATCAAACATGTGTTAACCTTTTTTTAAAAAACGTGAGGCCCTGTGATCCATTTTTTTCCTTCTCATTGTTTATTTACCACCGATTTCAAATCCTCCGTATAATCCTAGTAATCTAATTAATCTAATGTAGTAATAAAGATTCATAAACTTCAAATTCTCGATTCTGCATATAATTATATTTTTCAAAATTAGTACTACACATATAATATCTGAGGTAGATATGAATTTTTTGTGATAATTCGCTATCCTATTTCACTTCAATTGTATAATAATTCACTGCCGATTTCCGCTGTATATTGTATAATTCGCATCCTATTTCACGTGCAATTGTTAATGCACAATTGTAGAACTTCACTGCCTAATTTCGCTGCATAATACGTGTATAAAAGCAAGAAGAATATATATTTTTCTCTTCGCTTTAATCAAAACAGAAACACAATATATACACTTTGGTTGTATAAAAGCTAGAAATTGTATTTTCACTTGTCAATTGTTCATTCGTTGACCTTTTTCTTGTGCAATATTTGAAGTAAAATGTTTGTAAATTGTCATAATTAAGTGTATAACACAATATAATATTTTTTGCCATGTTTATATACCTTCCTCTCCGCTTTAATACAACACAAAACGAATTATACAACTTCTGTTAATAAGCGAGAGAGGCGATCGACAATGGAGAGTGGCGACGAGATTTCTGGGAGAGAGACGCTGGCATTTTTAGCTACGTTTGCTCTATTGAACACACTTAAAAAATCAAACTCTAGTTAATTCAATTATTTAGGTTATTAGTTTGCTATTATATATAATTTTCCCTATATATACCATTGAAAACGTTGGACGATAAAATAATTACGCAAAAATTATCGTAAGTACTCATATTGTAATAGCCATACCCTAGAAAAAGGCTCAAGTAATAGGTTTTTGTATCTAATTCACGTGTAGAAGAGAATCGATCCATTTATACGTCTAAATAATCCCTCAATTGAAGTTACAATAATTTCATATAGTATAATCAATCATTTGGAAAGCTATGGTTTGTGAATGGACCATTTAGCCACTATACATACGATTGAATTATGTCATATGATGTTATGTCTGTACTAATGATACGTCTTTTTTCTTTTTCTTCAATAGAAAAAAAAGAAGAGAGAGGATGGATATCTTTTTTGTAGGAAGAAAAAATGAAGGTGGCACCCGTGAAGAAAAGAGTAATTTGATTACAATAAAACAAAATATAAAGAAAGGCAATCCCGCAAAGTAACCAAATTAGAAGAAACAAGTGTAGTAAAGCAAAGAAACTACGCCATAATTAGTTATAGTAATTAACAAACTTCCTATCTAACTTGTATTCATACTCTTTACTTTCTACTGTCGTTATAATATCTGCCTTAATTAATTCGAATATATATAAAGTTTTACGATTTAAATAATATTTTACTACGTGTTCAGATGTTCAGCTAAAATAAATCAAAACGAGAAAACTAATAACAAAGCAAAGATTTCGTAACAGAAAATAAATTGCGGAGACACGGTGTGGTGTGTAATTTCGTTTCTGCCACTGAACAGACGCTTTTATGTCCCAAGTTCACGTAATCTAAGGGCAAAGGTGCATTCCAGACTTTTATTTCGGTTCGATAGTTAAAATTGTGGTTAGTGTTTATATTTATAGTAGAAGTAAGTATTGTTTGGGTTTATTTGCTTTGATTTTTTTTATCAGAAATAGATTTTTCTTTTAAGATAAAGGTTTGGATTGAATAGTCTCCTTTTGACTTAATCAACATTCACAATGTAGACTTAAGAGTTTTGAAAATTTGTGGGACGTAAGTTTTTGATATGTTATTACTTGTGTAAACCTCCCATGTATTCCGAGTGAATTGGTTGAGGTTTCTCTCTATATTTTTGTACTCTTATATTTATACAGTGAATTGTTCATCTTCTTTGTGAACGTAGGTCAATTGATCGAACCATTTTAATCTTTGTATCTTTTGGTGTATTTCTCATTTGTCTTCTTACTCATGGTTATTTGAAATTTACTTGGCTAGCTTTCTCATGACACGGACATTTTTTTTTGTCCCAACAAGTACCAGGTAAGATTTTATTTTATTTTTAAAGAAAAACAAGCATTATGATATTTTATTTTTTTGAAAGAAAAAAGAAACGGAGGGGAAGTTCCTCGTTTCCCGTTAAAAAATGCTGGCAATAATAATATATCTGCCAGCTCTTTCCCATTTATTGCCTTCTCTCTGTTTTCTAACTTTTTCCCCCACTGCCACCCACTATTCCCCCTTCAAATTTCAAACTTTTTAACTACGTAACCAGTAACCACTATTACCATATTCACAATATTTAATTAATTATCGACAACAATCATTCCCTCATTGACTTAATTCAACCATATTTCTTTTTGGTTCAAGTTCAAAGTTGTGGACCCCGCATGGAATTTATGAAATATAAAAAACGTAACACAGTAACAAATATATTATTTTTACTTTTTTTTATTTGTTTGTTTTTTAAAAATTAAAATAAAACGAAAAGAGTATTTGTATATATATTTGTGCTGTTTGCTGTCCCTATATGCCCTCAAAGTCTACTCGTTGGAGTATCTGACAATTTTACAATCCTCGATAAGATGCTCTAAACCAGCAAACACACAAAATAAAAGCACAGCAATATTTCATACGCAAAAAAAAAAAAAAAAAGTACCTTATTTTTATATGCCCTTTAATTTCTTCCGTTTCTTCTTCTTCTTCTTAGATCATGGCTTCTGATCCGAATTCATCAACACCCAATACCACTTTCGTTCAAGCCGACCCGTCCAATTTCCGAGCCGTTGTTCAACGACTGACTGGCGCAGCTCAAGATTCGTCTTCATTGAAGCTCCCTGTTACTGGGCCTGCACCAGCTGGGCCTCGACGACCGGCTTTCAAGCTCCACGAGCGGAGGCAGAGTGCGAGAAAGCTCGAGATCATGCTTAACAATGGAGGTAGCTTCGGTGTCGGCTCACTGTCTCCTTCTTCTTCTTCTCCTTCTTCATCAGCTAGGAAGAGAAGTTTTTTGACTTCGCCAATTTCACCATTGGAAATGTTGACACGTGGCAGTCCGAGATCGCCGATGGAGGAAGAAGAAAAAGCCATTGCTGCAAAAGGATTTTATTTGCATCCAAGTCCACGAACTACTCCTAGAGGCTCTGAACCTCCTGAACTATTACCTTTGTTTCCACTTCAGTCCCCTACTGCCACAAATAATTCATCATCATCTACTTAATTAATTAATTAATTAATGCTTTGTTATAAATGATCTTATTCTAATGTAGAACGATTTGCTACTTCATATTCTGTCTCAACGTTTCGAAATCGTGATTTTGAAAAGGTTATCTAGTGTTTGTGTTTCTTCAAAGTATTTCATAAAATTAGTTGATATATGCGTAAACTGCAGTCATTTTAATGAAGTTTCTTTAAAGGAATTATTAAAAGAATGATAAAAGTTCTACATCGATTGATAGACTCCGTACAAGGCTTGTGCAATCTTTTTTTTTTAGCTAGCTTTTGAGGTGTAAGTTAGGTATAAGACCTAATTTCACATAGTATTAGAGTAATCAAAAATTTGTTAGAAGTAATTGAACACTGGATAATTAATTTGGGTTGTTATGTATTCAAGCTAACGTATTATTTTTCTGCATTATTGGTTGCACGTTTGAAAAAGGGGCAATGAAGCAATGATAATTTATTCATTTATATTTTGCTTGTTTGGGATAAGCTTATCTAATGTGTCCAAATAGTTTAGTTAATTATATTAGATGATCGACTATTGATACTTCCATTACTGCTCCTTTTTAAGTTTTGTAGCTAGGCACAAACCTACGTATTTAATTATCGTGTGTACGTAATATATATGAATTTTTATTATTAAAATGCGTATAAGTTTGATATTAAATTTACGGGAAGCTCTAGATCCGGCGTTAAGTGAGAATTAGCTCAACGTCTGATATGGTCAGGGCAACGGCTAGGATCCGTATTTTGCATTGAATGAGCTGTTTTTGCTATTTTGAAAGGTTCTGAAAATTTATTGCAAAATGTGTTTGCTTACACTCGACTCTAGGTTTTTTAATTTATTACTACTGCTCTTTAGTACATTACAAATTCAAAAATGAAATACCAAGTACAGATCATAGAGTCCCCCAAATTTAATTCCCTGCAACACCAATTCAAATTTATAAGAAGTCAACTTGTACAGTAATTAGCTACTTACAAGTTACATGCATAGCTGAACCAAACATAAATTGGCAAAATGAATGATCATCCCATTGTCATCAGAGTGGCAGTAGTGATTTTAGTTCCGTTATTCGAACACTCCAAAATATATGTATGCGATGAAGCTAAAATATAGGTTAGGGGGTCGGTTGATCAGGCTTAGTAACTTTGATGCAAATTATTTTATATTTATCTTAATAAATTTATTTAATATGTGATAATTATTAACTTAGAACACTCAGCTCAAGTCCGCTAATATAGACGTATATAAGCTTTATATTTAAAATACGTTTTTACTTACAAATATTTAGACTAAGAATTTTTTCCTATACACATAAAAACGTCATCCCATATAACAATCTATATGGTTATAGACTTATAGTAAATTTTGCAGATTTTTCGTGATGGTTAGTGTGCACTTAAAGGATGATGGAGTTCAAATTAAAACAAGAAAGACAGCAGGAAAAAGGGAGAGAATTAAGTTGCAATACTATCTAGAACATTTTTGTTTTATGAAAATGGAGAACAAAATGCTGATAACCAGTGTTTAAAAGAATAATAATTCCAAAGATTAAGTTTTCATTTGGTCATTTTGACTTTAGCTTTTTAAAAATTGTGATATTTGGAAATCTGAAATTGTGTTTGCATATGTATTTTATTTGAAAAGAAAATTAAAAATTATGAATAGAAGTTTTGAAACTTAACAAATTTTCACAATTTGATCAAAATCAATGATAAAAGTATAATATTAAGTGAAGGGTCAATTGACATGACACTTGAAAAAAGGAAGGCTAATTTTTATTTGGAGAACTTATCTAAATTATGCTAGATTAGGAGCAAATTATTTATTAAATATCCTCTACTTTGTAATATTCATATCTTATAGAATTTAGTGTCTTCAAATATGTTCAGATACATGAGGTCAAATTTAGGTATATATTGGCCTAGATACATTATATCTAAGTGGATAAAATATATAACGATTTTTTCTCGCCTCTATCCCATTCCGCTCACAACTCTCCAATGTATCTAATATTTCAGATACATGCGAATCACTCTAGATCATACAAATACATGTACCTAGCGTGTATGTAGTGTATTTTGTATGTATTCAAAATACATACGAATATCGCTTGCTCTTTCCTCAATCTCGCTCACATCTCTCCTTATTTTGTGTATCTAGTAATAAGAATACATGTATTTAACTGTTTGATTTATTTGTGTTCCATAGCAAACTGTTTGTCAATTCCCCGCTCCCTCATATTCTCGCTTGTCACTCTCACTCTCTCACTCGCTTCCTGTCGCTCGCCTCTCTTCCTTTATACAGTAGAATTGTATAAATTGTGTTTCTAATCGTATAAAGCGAGAGAAATTGTATATACACATGCAAATACATATATTTTTGTCATATACATTTATAATTATACGATAAAAGTACTCTTTAGCGGCCATGCCCAAGTCTCTTTTTTGCCTTTCTCTCTTTCTCGTTTTATACAAATTCAAATTGTATATAATTTCTCTCTTTCTCGTTTTATACAACTCGATTCAATTGTATATTTTCTGTCCAAGTTTTTTTTTGATTTTCTCTCTTTCTCATTTTATACAAATTCAAATTGTATATAATCGTCCTATACACTTATAATTATACATTTCGTTTTATACACTTCTCTGCCAGATCTCTTTCTCTTTCTCGTTTTATATAATTCGCTTCAATTGTATATGTACATTTATACGTTTGCTATGGAGCGCAGTTATGCAAACTTTTCTATAACATACAAATATGAATTTTTTTTGTTTGCTGTATGTGAAAGTTGCCATTTTTTAATTAGTAATAAGATATATATTATTTCAAAAGTATAAATAATATATAATAATAATATATATATGATGGTGAAAGTTTTTCCTTTTTATTTCCTCAATTTCTTCCTCTATTTTAATTTTTAATAAAACATAATTTATATAAATAAAATGAAAATATTTAAACTTAATGGCCAAAATGCTTATTTAAATTTTGAAACAGGCGAGGTTTATATTGACAAAATAATAATTAAAATTTCAATTAAAACTTTTGTTAAACCATTTCCAAGTTCCACCTTTCTCCCCTGCGTGACAAAACCCTTGGGAGACGAAGCGCGCGAAACTCTTTATCAGTTTTCTTCAGAAACTCAGCCAAGCTCGAAGATGCCAGAGCTTCCAGAGGTAGAGGCAGCTCGAAGAGCCATTGAAGACAACTGCATTGGCAAGAAAATTGTGAAAGCTATCATCGCCGAAGATTCCAAGGTCATCGACGGCGTGTCTCCTGTGGATTTCAAAGCATCTCTTGAGGGCAAAACTATCGTAGCTGCTAATCGCAAAGGGAAAAATATGTGGCTTGAGCTCGATTCCCCTCCTTTTCCTACTTTCCAGTTCGGTGAGGCTACTTTTCTTTTGTTAAAATCTTTAATGCATCTGAAAATTAACTAATTTAGTTCCCAATGTTAGAAAAGTTCCATTAATAACGAACTTTGCTGGATAGAAGTGTTCCAGAAAAAGAATGTATTTGCACAATTGCTTGTATGGAATAACTGCCCACAATAAACATGTAAATTTGGCGCTGAGAAACCCTAGTTCTGGATATGTCATACTTGATATTGATGAAATTCTCCTAGTTGTGTGCTATGTGTTCTCGTCCAAATCAAATTGCTCTCAGGCACAAATATCTTTTAGCATTAAGTTATTGATGAAGTTTTCATAGTTTTGTCTGGCATATTTTAACTCTGCCTTCCCTTAGCATTTTCAAGGTTTCAACAACAGAATAGACTGTCAAGCTACAAGATTGGAAATAATAACATTTCTGTTGCCTAGTGTATTTATTTGATCTCTAATATTTTATACTACTATGGTCAGGAATGGCGGGTGCTATATATATCAAGGGAGTTGCAGTTACAAAATATAAACGGTGAGCTATAATGTTTTGTTGTACTGGTCAAGTATGTAAAGCTATTCAGTTTGCAAACTGATGAACAATAAATGTTTAAGGGCCACAATTGTCTACCCAAATTATGGAAAATTTCTCATTTACTTATCCCAAAAAAGAAAATGTTCTCGAAAAAGTTTGATTAACGGGCTGCTTTAAGAATTGCCAAAGTCAAATTAGCTTTCTCGTCTTATGTGTGATATTGTTAAAAAAAAAAGAATAAATCAATCTGGAACACTTATCACAAATGTAATATTGTTCTAGGTCTGCGGTAAAAGACGATGACGAGTGGCCTTCCAAGTATTCAAAGGTTTTCCTTGAGGTAAGTTTAGTCTTTCTAACAAGTTAATGTGTCGGTTGTGTCTTCTTTCTATAATTGCTCGCAAAAATTGTAACATACATTTATTACTATAAAGTTAAAACTAGATTCATGAAAAGGATAATGGTCTGAGGTGATTTTGTGGCCCAAATGGAATTAGTGAATGCATCATATGGATGTAGAAGCATTTTTGCACCCTTTGTAATCAGCGATGCATGAAATTCCTCAATGCACAAAATTTAGACTCATTTTTTTTGTCTGTATGAAGCTTCTTTAACCCTCTTTACCCATCTTGAAATATAAAAAATCATTCATACACACCAGAGTTTGTGTGAACGCAATTAAAATCTTCATTGTATATGACAGACTATCGTATGTGAAAACTAACATAGTTTTCTTGATAGTCAATTCCCTCATCACTTAGGACTAGTGGCATTTGAATCAACCACCTTGTTTTATTTTATCCACCTCATTTAACTGGAAAAGAGGACTAGATGGACCATGAAAAATGTTTTTGCATTTTTGGGGTCCTACTTCTGTAGCTTACAGAAAAGTGGGTTGAAGCCTTCATTTATTTTGCTACTTTGTCTCCGTTGCCTTTCTTTTAAAGGTCAAACTGGCATATGAATGTAGTTACTGATGTATGTGGACGCGTTTCAAACTTTTGTAGTTAGATGATGGTCTGGAGCTTTCATTTACGGATAAGAGGCGGTTTGCCAGGGTTCGCTCATTGGAGAATGTAAGATGATGTTACCACCAATTCGTGGATACTTCCCCTTGAACAAAAATCTTGAATGTCATCTCCCAATGAATTTTCCATTGCAGCCGGTGTCTGTTCCTCCAATATCTGAGCTTGGTCCTGATGCATTGTTGGAGCCGATGACTGTAGACGAGTTCTATAAAGCTTTGAGTAAGAAGAAGATTGGCATTAAGGCTTTATTACTTGACCAGGTGAGAAACGGATTTTTACTTCTCTGTGACTAAGGATATGAACTTCTGGGAAATGGTCAAAGAAATTCTTAAAATACATATTTTAATGACATAGTAATCAAGATAGGCAAATTTTAGGACAAAGGCATATCCATCTACAGATGTATTAGAAGTGGAATACTAGTCTACTACAAAAGACCACCACTCGATCTCTACTTATATTTAAACTTCAAATCAGCACAGTGAAGCAAGTTTGATTGTCTTCTGTTGTTTCATTGTTGGTGTAAGTTGGAGTATGCTAATAAGGCAGAAACTTTGTTGGAATTCTTAAAACCCTTTTAAGAATTAAAGAGGGCGTTACTTTTGGTTTTCTCTTTCTTATGCATTTGCTGACTTCTACAGTATACTCAGCACACTCTTTGTGCTGTTTTATTTCTACAATCATTAGTCATTACCATTTCAAAAAGAATATCCTTCTGATTAGTTCTCTACGTTGTTCTTGTTTTCCTTTCTTTTCGTGTTTATTTTCAAGTATATGTTAATTTTGCGAATCAACTGCTTAAAAGATTCTGCATATCTGAGTGGTAACATCTATCTGTGAATGCTTTAATGCGTGAAAAGATATCTATATTTCTGTTGCTTTCCTACTCTGAACAAACATTGTTATCCAGCTAAACATTAGGAGCCAGCATGTGGTAAAAGTTAGATTTAGTAGCATATAATTGAAACTCCCGTGCTGTATAAGAAAATTCAATGAACAGTATTTTTACAAGGAAAGAGAAAAGCTATCACCCTTATATTCATTAGGAGTTTAAGCCATTTTCTAGTAGGCACTATAAATCTTTTTCCTCCTGTTGCTTCTGCAGAGTTTTATTTCAGGAATTGGCAACTGGATTGCAGATGAAGTGTTATATCAGGTGCATGTGCTCAACTCTTGTCCATAATACAAGAATTTTGAGTTTCTTAGCTTTACGTTTTACTGCAAGTTACAAATTTTGTTCCGTTATTTGCTCATTCAAAGTCTAGTTACTATTTTTCTTTAACAAATGGACAAATTTGTCTCTTCATTTCTGCTGTAAGCAGTTTGGATACAGACTGATGTTGCTAGCAAATTTTTGCTTTCTCTTGTGAAGTTTTCTCTTGTGAAGTTGACCAAATAAGAGAAAGCTCCCATTGGAAATATTTGTGATTAACTTTGTGAAGTTTCTTTTGACAGGCGAGAATCCATCCTATGCAGTCTGCTTCAAGCATATCCAAAGAGGACTGTGCAACATTGCTGAAGTGCATTAACGAGGTAGTCATCTTTCTTGAACTGGCTGTTGCAATCACTTATCATTTGTATAAGAATGCTTTCCTCATGGCTAGCTATTGGAGATGATACTTCTAGGTTACAGAATTTGCAGTTGAAGTGGATGCTGATTGCAGCCGCTTCCCTTCTGAATGGTTGTTTCATTATCGATGGGGCAAAAAGCCTGGAAAAGTTAATGGTGAGATAATTTTCCATATGCATCCTCATTTTGACACAGAATTGTATGTCACAGGTCATCAAAAAAGCTGTTGAAGTTGGGGCAGATAGTAGTCAGTATCCTTCTAATTGGATTTTCCATTCCCGGGAAAAGAAACCTGGCAAGGCCTTTGTTGATGGTTTGGCTCCTCACTTTTAAGCTACTCCTGGTTGGGTTCTGGTTATTCTCATCATCCTTGCTCATCATATCCACATTGTTGTGAAGTAGATATTTTCTGCTTTGTTTTGTAACTGCCAGACGATATATTAAGTAGTTTTGCATGCTTTTAACATGAAATAAAAATAAATGATAGATCTGCTTTCCTTGTGCTCAGTGTTCTGTCGTCCTTTTAGATAAAAACTTTGCAGTTTTTCATATGCTTGCAATTTTATTTTTTTTACATGATGACCATTGACAGAAAAATGTGTATTTTGCAGGGAAGAAAATAGAATTCATCACGGCAGGTGGCAGGGTATGGCTCTGTAGCGCTATTTTCTGGTTAACCGTCTCAAGTGTAAATGGATAACAACTTTTTTTTTAATGCTAGACATCAGCCTTTGTTCCAGAGCTACAAAAGAATACGGGGGCTGAATCTGCAAAAGCGGCAGGTAAACGGCAACAGGTCAAAGTTCAGAAAATCAAGCATAACG
This sequence comes from Solanum habrochaites, assembly GCA_027704765.1. Classification (NCBI taxonomy): domain Eukaryota; kingdom Viridiplantae; phylum Streptophyta; class Magnoliopsida; order Solanales; family Solanaceae; genus Solanum; species Solanum habrochaites. The sequence goes on from JAKWJA010002491.1 coordinate 63,300,510, forward strand.
ATAGTGATAGTCAAGATGAAGAGCCAGAAATTGAAGAGGCAGCAGCTGGGAAGTCAAAGGTGAAGCAGCGTGGGGCAACTACTAAGAGAGCTTCTACTAACAAGAAGTCAAAGAAAAGCAACAGTGACGATGAAAATGATAGCGATGAAGCTCCAAAGAAATCTGGAAAAGCAAAACAAAACAAAAGCTCCAAGGGAAAAGGTGGTGATCAAAAGAAGAAAACTAGAGGAACAAATACGGCTGCAAAAAGAAAACTAGAGGAAAGTGATAATGAGGAAGACAGCGATGATAATGATGCTAGCGGGGATGATGATGATAGTGAACAGGACAAGGATCAAAATCTTTCTAGTAAAACACAATCAAAGGGGAAGAAGACCACCAAGCAAATGGCTGAACCAAGGCAGACTAGGAATAAGCCATCCAAGAAGCAGAAATAACTTATCATCCAAGTATCAAGTTTGCGATTTTGTCAACTTAAAGGAAGTGGTAACAATTTATGCTTTGTGTTTTGTAATCGCCCGTGAATAGTTACTAAAACAGTACGATGACAAGACTGTAATATTTCACCAATGGTTTAGGCTAAGGTTCACTGTGGGGTGTATGATGCAAACTTGTGATCTATCCTTGGGAAAACATTAATTAAGTGACTGGTATTACTTTCTTCTGTACAGCCATGGTTCCATCATTGCTGTACATGAATTTCTTACTGGAGAATCCTCCCTAAAGCCGCCATAGCTTGATGCTTTCTTTAGTCAATCATTTGATCCGCAACTTAATTTCATCGCTTATCTTTGACATTCCATTGAAAATGACATCATTTTATCTAGATTTTGAGCAGGTTGATGGAAGTCATATACATCATAAATCAGGTTTTTTATATTCGTATCTACACTATATTTTCAAGGCTAATAACTCACAAGGGTAAAATATGAAGAATATTGTAATTTATGTAATTGATTTTAAAAGATGATAAGTAGTATGGATCAATTATTATTTATAGCAAGGATGACATATATAAAAAAGAAGAGTGAATTCAAGTATGACATTTTCAACTATTTGTTAATAATTTATAGAAAAATTAAGTGAATTCATGTTCATTGGTCAAATTAGTTAATTAAAATAAATTAATTCACATTTATTAATTAAAAGTTGACTTCAAGAAAATTTATTTAAAGATAGAATAACAACCTACTTTTAATTTCTCAATGAACATAGAATAAAAAATAGTGACATTTAAATACCAACAAAGTGAAATAGTGACATTTAGATGCTAGCATCACAATTAATTTAATTCAAATTTATTTTCTTAAAAAATTCAATCGAATTTGTCATTCATTAATTTAGAATTTAATTCAAGTTTACCAAAATTTTGAACTTCAACCTCATCCGCAACTTCAATCACTGTATAATGAGATAAATCAATCTAAAATATTCGTTCTTTTTCTTTCTCCATTCTTAAAATTGCATTTACGTCTTACTTATTGATCGATTTGATTTGATTTTATATATTACTGATTCAATTTATTAGTTATCGATTCATAAATATGATAAACTAATTTTATTCTCATAAATACCCAAAAATATTATAATTTCTTATAATTTAATAATTAATTTTTCTTTTTCAATTAACATCTTTTGTATTATTTTGTAAGAAAAGAATAAAAATATATAATCTCTTGTAATATTTTATAAGAAAAGAATATATATATATATATATACACACAAAAATTTTGTACGTTACAAAACAACACAAACGTTTAAATATCTTTCATTGATTATACTTTTTATTTTTTTTAATATATCAATTGTTACATAAAATATCAAAATTATTTTTAAAACAGTTTAAAATAAAATTAAGATTTCATTTCATTCAACATGCTAATTAGAGTATTATCTTTTTTACTTATACAATATTTTGTAATACTTTTAACTACAAAATTAATATTATGATAATTGTTACCTTTAAAAAGTTATTTTAAGTTAAGACAATATTTATTTTTTAATTTAATCTTTGGGAAAATGCATAGACCTCCTAACCTATGTTCGAAATTTCAAAGACATACTTATACTATATTAAGGTCCTATTATCCCTGAACTTATTTTATAAATAATTTTCTACCCCTTTCGGCCTACGTGACATTATATTCTAGGCTCAGCACATGTTAACTTTTTTTCAAACTAGTTCCACGTAAATCGAAAAGGAGTAGAAAATTATTTTAATTTTTTTTTTCAAACTAGCAAAAAGTATAGTGTAATTAGCATATATTTCGCATAGTAGATACGAGCAAGATAAAAGATTGACAAACAAGAGGGGAGGGGCGAGGGCACAAGATTTATCTATGCATCCTAGATACATGTGAATCTACTTGGATAAAATGTATGTTAAACAAATTAACCTAATTTTAAGTTAAGATATTTTAAATATGTATTTGAAGTGCCAAAATCTGATAAAATTCATAAGATTTCTACACGTGTGTATTTAATTAATTAAAATTATATACTATTTGTAAGTGTTAATTAATACATAGTGTAGTGCTTTTCACCATTAATTTTCTTCATCAGATCTGGTGGTCTCGTTTATGTATGTATCTCCTTCATCTTTGTCTGCTCAGTGCTTTTGGTTCCTCGTTTTATCTTGCTTCTAGCTCGAATTTTCCACCGTGAATCTTCTATGTGTTTTATAACTGAATTTGGGGGATTTTGGGTTCTTTGGAGGCCCTTATTTTTTGGGGTCTAAAGCTGCTTTAGGTTGAGCCGCATGAGCAATTTGTGTTTAAGTTAGTAAATTGAGGAACTTGATGATTGATCACTAATTATATTAGGTAAGGTCTCCATATTCATTGGGTATGTTGCTGTTGTACATAATCAAAGTCCATGTACTGCTGCTTCTTGATAAGAAGTTTGAGATTGCTTGTGAATTGTGATATAACGAAGTTATTTATTATTACAAGTTGATAATCCGTCCGAACTTATGTGATTTTGCTCTCTAAGTAGAAGTTTAGTTTGTAATTATACTTTTCAATTTTGGATGGAAGAAACTTCTCTTGATAGTGAGCAAAATGTTGCTGGGCAAGGCAGTGGGAGATTTCAAGAAATAGAGTCAGATGAGTTAGATGATCAGAACAGTGAGAAAATTGAGTCAGATGAATTATTTGTACAAAATGGTGTGCAAATAGAGGCAAATGGTTTAGATGATCAAAATTGTGTTACTGAGGATGGGCAGAAGGAATTTGTTGCCCCAGCAGTAGGAATGGAGTTTGAATCGTATGATGATGCTTATAACTATTATAATTGTTATTCTAGGGAGGTTGGTTTTCGTGTTAGGGTAAAAAATTCTTGGTTCAAAAGAAATAGCAGGGAGAAGTATGGTGCAGTACTATGCTGTAGTAGTCAGGGTTTCAAGAGGATTAAAGATGTAAACCGGCTGCGCAAGGAAACTAGAACTGGTTGTCCTGCAATGATGAGGATGAGAATGGTGGACTCTAAAAGATGGAGAGTACTTGAAGTTACTCTTGAACACAATCATTCCTTAGGTACAAAAGCATACAAGTCTATCATGAAAACAGGTACTGGAAACAAGAAGAAGTTGGATTCTAACTGTAACGCTGAAGTGCAAACAATTAAGTTATACCGGGCACTAGTGATTGATGCAGGTGCAACTAAGAATGCCAATTTTAGTGCAAGGAGGTGCCAAACTTCATCTGATTGCCATGATAAGCTAAACTTAAGAAAAGGAGACACGCAAGCCATGTATAATTATTTCTGCCGCATGCAATTGACAAATCCAAACTTCTTTTACTTGATGGATCTGAACGATGAAGGGCAGTTGAGGAACGTGTTCTGGATTGATGCCAGGTCAAGGGCGGCATATGCTTACTTTGTTGATGTGATCTATATTGATAATTCATATTTGTCCAACAAATATGAGATCCCTCTTGTGGCATTTGTGGGAACAAATCACCATGGTCAATCAATGTTGCTGGGCTGTGGCCTGCTTGCTGGTGAGACTAAGGCCTCTTATGTTTGGATGTTTAAAGCTTGGCTCACCTGCTCTCTTGGACATTTCCCTCAAACAATTATTACAGAAAGGTGCAAGGTTTTGGAGAATGCAATTCATGAGGTATTCCCGAGGTCTCTTCATCGTTTTGCTTTATCACACATCCTGAGGAAAGTTCCAGAAAAGTTGGGAGGATTGCGTAACTATGATGTTATTCGGAAGGCATTGTTTAAAACAATATATGAGGGTCTAAAGCCATTTGATTTTGAAGCAGCATGGAGAGTTATGATCCAAAGATTTGGAGTGGGTGACCATGAGTGGCTTTGTTCATTGTACAATGACCGAGCTAAATGGGCACCAGTTTATCTGAAAGATACTTTCTTTGCTGGAATGGCCACTGCCAGATCGAATGAAACATTGACTGCTTTTTTCGATAAATATGTGCACAAGCAAACTCCTCTAAAAGAGTTTCTTGACAAATATGAATTAGCTTTACAGAAAAAGTTCAAGGAAGAAGCTCTTGCAGATACGGAGTCGAGAAGCTCAAACCCTGAACTCAAAACAAGGTGTTCATTTGAGTTGCAGCTTTCAAAAGTGTACACTAGAGAGATCTTTAAAAGATTTCAGTTAGAGGTAGAAGAGATGTATTCTTGTTTTAGTACAACAAAGTTACATGTTGATGGGCAGGTGGTAATATTTTTGGTGAAGGAGCGTGTTTTGGAAGAGGGGAATAGGAGAGAGATACGGGACTATGAAGTTCTGTACAACAGAGAAGCAGCAGAAGTTCGTTGCATTTGTAGCTGCTTCAACTTCTATGGATATTTGTGCAGGCACGCATTGTGTGTGCTGAACTTCAATGGTGTGGAAGAGATCCCGTCAAAGTACATTTTATCACGGTGGAAAAAGGATTACAAGAGGTTATGTGCATTAGATGTTGAATCTAGTTTTACCGAGTCTACTGAACAGGTTCAATGGTATAGCCAGTTGTATAGAAGTGCATTACAAGTTGTGGAAGAAGGGGTGATTTCCCTAGATCATTATAAAGTAGCCCTAAATGCATTTGAAGAGTCTCTGTCCAGAGTTCACCACATTGAAGAAAAAACCAAATAAAAATTTGTTGTATTTAGCATATCTACTATCTGTTCTTGTAATCGAAGGGTGCCTGAATCATCTTTTTGTGTATAATGATAATAGAACAAGTACATCTGTAAAACCTTTGTCTTCCTATGCATAAATATGTGAATGCAATGCTCCCAGAAGCTTTGGACCTGAGAAGTTGAAAGAACAGATTATTTTTGTGCCTTACTATGCATAATGGAATTCTACGCATGCTATCTGTTCTTAGGCATCAACTCATGTATAGTATTTTCTTGTGTGACCTTGTTGTACTTTACCAGTCCTTGCTTTTCATCCAAAATTCAGAAGAAAAAGTAAAAGAACATATAAGGTTGAGGGAGAGATCGAAGAAGAATTGGAGAAAGATGATTAAATAAGACGGACATATTTTTAGTTTATCGAGAACAAAATCCTAAATAGGAAAGCGCAGAGGTGAAGTATAAGGATATATGGTTAGTAAATATTTTCTTTCTTCCAAATGGTAGATAGGGTTCGAGTCTTGTTTATCAATATTATTATTATTGTATCAGCGTTATTTTATCTTTTAATTTTATTATTACCATTAGTATTTCTCGATTAGAAACAACTTTCTTACCCATCAAAATACATATATGGTATACCTATACCTTATTTTTTAAAAATTTATTGATAAAATTATATAGAATACGTTATTGTCAGTGGTATGAGTTTTAAGAGGCAGATATAAGCATATATTTACGGGTCATCTTATTTTAGACAGGAAAAAAATGTCATAAAATAGTTCTCATTTTGCCTTGCTTCAGTTCTCCCGCCATTTATGAAAAGGAAAAGAGGGGAAGAGCTCTGAACCCTAGCTTGCCTAATTCCTCGGCGATCTGGTAAGTTTCTCCCTCGTCTCTCTCGAAATGAAACCTACTCGTTGTTCAATTCTCCGTCATGTTTCATCTATTTTCTCGTATTCGCGACTACTTGTTCTTACTGTGGACGTTTCTGAGGTGGTAGTTGAATTTTAAGGCTCCTCGATTGTTGATTTTTCCGGTACAGTGAATGTGATCTGCACTCTATAATTCTTATTCCGGTTGAATTTTATTCCCAAATGCTGTTCAATGATTTTATTGCTTGTACACTATGTAATGTTATGACTAATTGAGTTCGTAATTCTCCAGACGTAGTAAGCATAAAACCTAAAAACCTCTCTAGTTACATCTGCAGTTTTTTTTCTTTCTGAATCCTCTAATAGTTTGGTAAAGACAACGGGAGCTTGAGCTTTACTTTTGATAAATCTGGAGGAGATTGCTTGGTCTTGTAGTAATCTGGGTGGTACTGAATTTCCTTGTAGTGTTTATTGAACTAAATGAAGTTCAAGGCGTTTCTATCGGACAATGGTGTCAGCCTCTTGGACAAGAGGTTCCTGCCAGCCCTTGAAAAAATGGGAAAGATTTGTCACCTCTATCTAACGAGAGACCACGTATACTTCCTTCATAACCTCCTTAATGGTGATGGCATCCAATGCATTGCTCAATTTCGTAAAGAAGCACTCTTTGATGAGTATCGCCTCTCTAGCCAAAATGATGATCGGATTTCTTTTGCTATTGACCTCTCTCTTCTGCATCGTGCCCTTCATAGCATCATTAGTATTTACACTGAGTTCAGTGCGGGTGACAGTGGAGTTCCTGGTGGAAACAGCGCCCCTAACCACATCCAAATCAAGCTGGTAAAAAAGCTCCCTCCTCATTCTCAACAACCAATGCCTTTTCTCACTTTTGAGACAAAAGGTTACAAGTCTGCTGTTATTCAAGATGTGCCCATATCTAAGCCCTTGTCAAGGTCTGATGTACTTGAATTACAAGCAGCCCTTGATATGGCCCAAGATTTGCCTCAGACCCTTATACAAGTCCCACACATGCACCAGTTACAGAACTTTGTGGAAAAAATGAAAAATGTCGGTGATGTCCTTAATGTTTCTATTAGCAAGTATGGTGATCTCCATCTGCAAGTTTCTACTAGCCTAATCACACTTGGTGCTGAGTTCCGAAAGCTGTCAGTTATAGGAGACCAAGCACAGAGTCCAACAGATGATCAAAATTTGAGTGCTCAGTCAAGGACAAGAATAGCACTTCAGAGAGGAGATGCAATGACAGTGCAAGTGAGTGTAAAGCATTTCTTCAAGAGTCTTCAGTGTCATGCAGCCAAGCCTGATTGTGCTTTCTATGGGATAGCTCAGCAGGGTGCCTGCTTAACAGTCGTATTTCAGTTCTTCATCCCAGGCACACATCAAACTGATAAGGCAATCAGTCTACATTGCCGGCTACCCGTCCTTGATCCTGGAGCTAGTTGATAAGTTTCTAAAATTAATTTTTGTATTTCTTTGGCTTAGAAGTACTTTTGCCAGTTTAACCTTCCTAAATGGTCATGTGAAGACTTTATTAGTCATCAGAACATGGATTACAGTGTCCTGTATATAGTTAAATGAAGACTTGATTTTGTGGATTCAACTCTTGATGCCTGCGTAAGACACTTGAGATATATATATTAACTGCCTGGACTGTGCAATCCTTCATTCTCCCTAATTTCTTGCTAGTTTTAGAAGGCACAGTAAGTGATTTCTTGATACTCGTATGATATGTTTTAGAATTCTATTTTGGTATGATTTATGGTACCTAGTTTATGTGATATAGATTTCTATTATGCTCTATGTTTGCCTGGTATTGTTCTTGAGGCAAATTAGACATAGAAGCTTAAAGGGCTGGGATAACAGAGTAGAGTATGGGTAAGGAAACTAAAGTATGATGGAAAAATGGAGAAGATCTTGCTCCATCATACTTGTACTTGCAATTCTTAGCAATGAAGTAATGTTTCTCCACTGTGAAATTTGTTTCCTTTTTTTTTTGAAAAAGAAAGTGAACTTTTTTTCTCTTTGCTTTTTAGGTGACTACATAAATAAAAGTTAATGCTATCTTAAAGTTCATTCTAACATTATTTGGGACATGCACATTGCCCTTAAAATATCATCAATCTTGTTATGTTTCTTCCCTTAACACGTGATGTCCACCTCAGGCTCTTGGCTGGTGGAATAGTCACGTTACCAAAGGCGATTTGCACCCTGCCATAGTGGATTTGTTTTTTGACACCCTCTTCTTATCTTCACTTTCTTCATCTTGATCCTCTTTTGGATTTTATATTCTTTTTTTTTGTCTTTTTATTTTATAAGGTTTTCAGCTGATCACATGACATAGTTTCAACTTATTGAGTACATAACTTGATGTGGAAGACATGAATAAGGATAGAAGATTAATAGGTAGAAGTAACATCGTATTATTTCTTCCTTTTTCTTTTTTTTTTGGTCTTTTTTCAGGATTTGCTAATGCTTTGGATTGTTTTTTCTTGACCGTAGAATCTATTTGAATCTCTCTTAACAGTTCCGATGAACAATCACTCACTTTTGACAGTTATACGATTCCAGAAGATGATCTAGAATTGGGTCAATCACGTTTATTAATTTATCTACACTCTACCCCTTATGGGATCAAATTGATAAAAAAAAGTATTTCTCAATTCCTTCTCTTTTTTCCCTAATACCATAAAATCAATTACATCATGTTTTTATTATTGATATTGTCATAAACGTGATCCGAATTTTTCCTTAAAAAAAGAATCAATATGTCAAGTCTTTGATTTAAGTTAGAGACGGTGATGAGGAAATATAGTCTTAATTTTAAGACACTAACTTTTCTCATAAAAGTTTTAGACAAGTCAATTATTAAAGACAAATAGTTGATTGAAATAGTACGTGTTATTCTTTATTTTCAAAAAAGGAGATGGAATATAATCAGAATTTTTTAATAATTAATTTTGAAAGGTTTTATATTATTTTTTATAAACATGTTGGCTAAATCAAATGTTAAAAATAATAATCAAGTGAGAGAGAATAACGTTTTTCTTCTACCTCCTTAGCGTTAGTACTTCATGTATGTGATAATGTCTTTAATTTTTTAACGATAATCATTTCATAATATTAAAATCATTAAATTATTACTAAACGAAATGACTTAATGGATTCTTAAAACTTACTACATTCGAATTTAAACTTATCATTATCTAGTTAATTTATTGTAATAGTTATTTCAAAAACACGTCAAAATTTAATAACTTCCCTATTAGTGCATATAGTTCATTAATTTAAATATAACAGAACTAATTATATATTAATTTAACTTTACAGAAAAAGGGAAACTGCAAATATAAAGTTAACTGTTTAAATCAAGCTTTGGATCTATTTACGTTATAAAAGGATTTATATTTTTGGCTCCTCAGCTTTAAGTCGCCCAAAACTATAAAGCTTAAAGAAACAGCCAATTAAAGAAAAAAATAAAAATAAAAGTAAAAGTAGAAAGAGTGATTCAGAGGGCATGTGGAAAAGCAACAAGCAAAGTTGCGGATCCAAAAAACCCGACCCATTTGTTTGATCCGAACCGCATGTTTGCCAACTTTTTCTAATTTTTATTTTTTATATAAATCAGTCCTCCATGCACTACTCTTTCATTTTTTCGCTTTCCAAATTCCACCGTTTCATTACTCTACCCTTTCGATGGAGTTGATGAACCGCATTTGCCCTGACTCTCCATACGTATGTTTTCAGTACTTACTTTCTCCTAATTGCACTAAATTTTTTACTCTAACAAGTTTATACACAACTTAATTTTGTTTTCAAGAATTCGATTCTTCCTACTTTTCTGGAATTTAAATATGAGCTGATTTTTGTAAGTTGTTTTCTTTAATATCTGTAATTGTTTTGGCAAGTATTCAAGATTATGATCACTGTGTACAAAGTGGGATGTCACTTTTTTTTTTACTTGGTACTAAAAGAAGAATCTTGTTTACATTCTTGATTTCTTTGACATCTTCTTTGAAAGATTTGCCTTAATTACTTGGTCTTAAAACAAGAATTTTGTTACATTCTTGAATTCTTGAACAGTTTGCCTTGCCTGCAGTAGGTTATTCTTTTTCTTTAAGCCATGGGTTGTCCACTGATTCTTTTTTTTTTTTTTACACAGAGTAATTAATTATGTGAAACGTTTTATTTGGGATTTTCTTTGTAAATTTTCAAGATTCTGTGTGGTACTGAGATGATTTCTTCTTGGTGTAACTTTAGTTCTCAAAGTTTGGATATTCTTGGTTTTGTAAATTTTATTGTCAAGTGTTTAAAGCAAGAAACTACATGTACATTCTGTCTGAGACTGAGAGAGTGGGTGAACATGTGGATCATGAATATCACTTAATTAAATCTTTTTCACTTTCTATATATGGTAGAACTTTGTATATTGCGTTTGTGCTAGTGTTCTCATAATTCTTACAACTTCTGTTTTGATTTCTGGATGGTTAGGTTTGGAACAGCGACGGAGTTTCAGAGTGTTTCAGCAACTTATATCCTTCGATTTGTGTTTTTTTTATATGCTAAGAAAGTTACACCAATTGTTGTTACTGTTTAGTACCTTAACCATATTTACAGTATTAGGTTTTGGAGCCAATATCTTGACTATTGTTCTTGTTGCTGCTATAGGAGCTGGTAAAAGGAGTGCCAAACATGGAAATAGGGTATGTTCATTGCAAGAGAAGCGCATTGCATTACTCTAGTTTGTAATTTAGAATTTAAATGATTGAATGCTTTATGGAGGGTTTAAAAGTGAGGCAATGGATTATCGGTCTGTAAAAGTAGGACTCTATCAATAAGTATACCCCTTCCATTTAGGGAAGTAGATTTCATTTGCGATGATTCATATTGGGAAGTAAAACACTTAATTAGATTTGCATCGTAATGCGTTTTTCGTATCTGATTGGAAAATTATGTTAGCCTTTATCTCTATTTCTTGGAGAAGGGAGGGTGATAATATATTTTCTGCACAGTTTTTTTGGGTTGGATAATCATCAATCTGAGTTTGTGATCAAATTCCTAACTGTTGAAGAAACTAGTTTTACTATAGGTTACATATATTGTGGAACTGTGTTTGTGATAGTAAACATAATCCAATTTTGCTGTCTGAGGTTCAGTTGAGTTTTCTCATTAAAGGTGAATGGTTGTGAAGACTTGCATTAAAAGGAGGATATCTTGGGGAGAAAGGTGATTAGACTATAGTATGGAAGAGATTGGACAGGAGGCGTATTCAGATGTTGATGAGTTATCAAAATTCATTAGGTTCAAATTAGTAATGTCCATCATTGCTCTCCTTTTCCTAGATGAGTATCAGTTTCTGGAGATTCAATGACGAACTTTTATGTAGGTTAGCCTAGACACCAAAATTATAAAACTAAAGGAATTTTGTGTAGTTTTGATGAATATTTTATTATAAGAAGGTTTTTGGTGCTATCTTCTGGCTGTGTAGCAAGCATGGCATAGTCAGGAACATGCAAGCATAGATTGTTGCAGTAAGATACTGACCAAAAACTCCAGACATTTTTTGTCTCTCATTTCAAGACAGAGGCGGCACTATATTGTTATTGAGCTATAGCTTCAGATTTAAATATTTACCTCACATAATTCTTTTACCTATTAGATAACATCAACTATTTCTTCCCCTGATGTAATTAACAGGAAATGAGGAAGTTTATCAGGTTTTGGTGTTTTGTGCAAGGAAAGTATTACATTGTTATTTCTCTGTTCACTGCTGTCATTGTGGCTTGACAATTGTAGTTCTTACAAGTTTCTTAAATCACATAGGATTTTGGCACATAAGAAGGTTAGAGATGAAAATGCATCTTGGGAAGTGTTCATGTCATTTATCTTTTGATTGTATGCAAGGAAACAAACGAGGGTCTTTGATAGGGTTCAAGACCCTGTGTAGAAGTCTGAGGTTTCACTTTATATTTATGTTTGAGTGAAGAATATTGGGTATCTAGCTATTCGGTTAGATTACTTAGAGCCAGTTTGTTTTACATAATATTGTACTTTGCATGCTCTGTCTTGGTGCTTTATGGAGTTTAATTAACTAATAGATGACAAAATAGTATTTTTCTTATTTATTTATGATTAATCTTTTCAATTCTAGGTTTGAATTGCCTTATTTCATGGTTCTCATTCTCCTAACTTTCTAACTGCTCTTTTTGACTTGTAATTGAGCCAATTATTTTTATCGAACTCTTCACCCAATGTAGTTGGATTTATATTTTCCTTCATGAGGTGTTTCCATGGGCTAATGGTCTACAGGGATGAAACAGATATCCGTTCTGGCAAACGTTTTCTTGCATCTGATTCCTGCTTTGGGTGCAAGCATGGCACTCTGTGACATGGTTGTGCTAATCAAAAAGATGTTAGACAGTTCTCATGTTCAGTATCATGAATGGCTCTTCAGGTTTTCACAATTGTCAGTTTGGGTGAGCTTTGCACTTCTCTACCACATTATGAATTTGTTTGCAACAACTTCCATTTCTCATCAGGCATACTTTTACAGGCTACCATTCTGCTGGTCTTGAAGTGTGGGTACTGTTATGTTGTTTGCTGCAACCCCATCATGTGTGTTTGGTGGATGTTGAAATTTCTTCTTTTAGTACCTCATTTACAAAGAGATTTTACTTCTCTTCAGGTACAACTTATAATTCTCAGGAAATTTTGTCTGGTTTTCTCTGCACGAATTTCTTAAAATAGTGGACATGTTGGATCTGTGAAATTTACTTTCTCGAAAGCTCAGTTTTTATGTATTAGTAAATGCATTGATCAGTTTAAAAAATGTACCTACAAGTAAAAATGCTGAATGTTGTTGCACTTCAGAATCAGATTTTAATTTTTTTGTTACTTTCAACTCAAATTCTCGTATTTGTTGGGTATTGGTACTTTATTGTGCATTGATATTGGATACTTCTAAAAATGTTTTTTCTAGGCTTGACTAGTGGTATATTTAACAAGTATGCAGCAGATTACAGGTTACCACCGACCCTAGTGTCAAAGCATATTATTAGATTCTTTACATTAAAGCTGAAGTTAAAGGTGGTATTATTATCTTATGAATCTTTTTGGTCCTCATGGATATACACATTAAGGTCTCTGAACCAACATCTTATGTGAGAAAAAATGTCTGTTCGGGAGGAGGCTTTATTGGTCTTGAACAATTGTTCATGTTTGATTCTTGATACTTATCTTGCAACATTTATCACCTAAATTCTGCAGATGACTGAGTGTTGGAAGAGTCTAATATGATTTTGCTGTTGCAGGCTCTTTTGTGTCTTAAAGAAGGCTTCACTGCTTTAGTGGATATAAGTTTTGGAGTTTTGATTATTATAACCAGAAGTACAACAAGGCCTCAGAGTAGTAGGTATTTCCTCTTCTTGTTTTTGGCATAATGTAATTGTAATGATTCAAAGATCCAGCTATGGTTATGTCATCTCTGCTCCTAGCTTCCTTGTGTAGTGAATAATCACATTGAACATCTACATAAAGATTAGAGGTTACCTGAGAGATGAGAGGCCGGAAAGAAAAAAGTTAGTCGTCCTAGTAAGGAGTAGTGGCTGATAATTTTGAAAAATTAGAACTTTGTGCCGTTGATGATTATGGATAACATATACACTATTAGCATTAAGCAGTAAATGCAAAATAAAAATAAAAATGAAAGGTATCTTTTCTTGAGATGAAAACAAATAAATGCAATGGATTTAGCATAACACCTCTCTCAAAGCAAGTTTATTTCAAGTGTATTAAACATACTGGAGAATGAATGACAAAATGTAATGAAACTTAGCTATGGTCCACAGATATTTTTATGGAATTACCTGTTATTTGTAATCCAAAATGGGATCATAAAATATTCTAATCCTCTTATCACCTTGCTAAGTTAATATGAAATTATATCCAGATTTTGCATATTCAACCAGCTATTGGATATGTATAACAGTTTAAATGTTGATAATCATCTAATCCCTTGAATGCATGTTATTTTGACTGTATGAGCTTTTTAAATTTTAATATGTACACAATAATTGTCTTGCATAAAAGTTCTCCTTTGTATATACCTGCATTGTGTTGGGTGATATAATCCATGCAGGTGTATAGAAGTTTTTTCCATTTCATCAACCTGGAGTCATGATATATTTATTTTTTATCATGTATTTTCGACATGACAATATGATCTGGCAATAATATGTCAGATTTTGTAATTTCATATATATTGATCAAACACTGATTTGTCACTTAAAGTTCATTTATCCAGTAGGTAATACATTTGTGTATCTTTTTTTTCTTATTCAATAATCACTTCATGGTTAATTGCAAAATAAACAGTTGCATGGAAGAGGAATTACTTCTGCCCAGAAAAATGGACACCGGTCAAGGTAGCTCCAGAGGAGTGGTATGTATATCTTTTCCATTGATTAAGATTTTTCATCCTATTTAATATTTATTGAATTTCATCATGGTATTGTTGTATATGAAAACACTGACACCAGTTTTATCACTTTGGAGATGTCAGAAAACACTAGTTCTCTGTTTTTTTTTTTTTTAAATGTCATAAACTCTGTACGTTCTCTCTGTTAAATGGTGTGGAATGCATCTTCCTTTCTACTTTGTACACAAGCGAGTATTGGTTGCCTATAACATTTTTAGTTTCTATCTTCTTTCTTCTGTTTATTCTTATCTTGGGACAATGTTTTCATTGGATATTAGTCAAAGGGTGTTGTATGCAACTGCTGGAATCTGATAGCATTCAAATATGTCAAACCCTTAATGGAATGCGGAGTAAAAAGGCAGCTTGACTATGAAGATTTACTTGAGCTACCCAATGATATGGATCCTTCATCCTGCCACACTTTGCTGTCAACATGCTGGAAAGCTCAACAAAGAAATGAATATTTTCATCCTTCATTAATCAAAACAATATGTCATGCATTTGGATGGCAATATTTCCGTTTAGGTCTTCTGAAGGTAATATATTATGACCATTCTATGTTAGTTTCGGGAAGTTAGAAGAACCAATGTGTCAATGTCACCTAGCTGATGCTTCTCTGATAAATTCATTGATAAGAAGTTGTGACTATACGACTCGATGCATATACATTGGTTTGATGCTGTATAATCTCAACGTAATGCTTCCTGTGTATGTTGTTCTCTGTGTGAACTTGCCAAATTTTCTCTTTCGGTTTTAGGGCTGACCAGCTAACTCCCAAATTATGCATTTATTACACCAGAAACTTGACTTAGATATATATATATATATTAGAGAGACTTTTCTTAATTATAGTTCTGTAGGGATAGTGAAAATTGCAGGATACTACATTGTGACCAAAATTTTGTGCGTAGTGTGTGACCCCACAAGTAAATTAGAAGATCCAATGATTCATTTTCAGTTCCCAATTTCGAAACCCCTATTTCCGCTTGTCCAAAAATAAATACAGCCCAACAGTTCCCATCCCCAAATTCCTGTTAGAAACACTCAAAATCTCACTGTGCTAGTTTTGTTCTCTTAACATAATTCAAACAACTCTAGATAACCAAATCAAAACCTTTACCATGACCTATGACTAGACAATGAGAGTCAGTTGAATAGGACAAGCGAACTGCCTACTGATTCCATAAAGGTTTATTACAGAGAGCTTTGCATAATGCAAGCTGGTAACTGATGAAAGTATTTTCTGCTTTTTGGTGACTAACTTTTTATATTGCATACCACAAGTTTTTGGTGTTTGCTTACGTGGCATCATAGGCAATGTTTCGTTTAAATATAGGGACTAGTTAGATCTCAAGACCAATATATGAATTTGATAATGCATTCTTTATTAAAATGAAGTACTGAATTTGTTAATACCTTTTTTGATCTTGTCAATATATTCAAAAAGTTGTAACATTTCTCGATTTCGTAGGTTCTTAATGACTGTCTCAGTTTTGCGGGTCCAGTGCTTCTCAATAAGTTGATTCGCTTTCTACAGCAAGGTTTGCATATACCGATATTTCGTTGTTTTCGTATCCTTCAGATTTTGAATTTAATTCATATTTTTCACTGGAAAAATGATTATTTCTCTCTTGTTTTTGGAGTCTTTGATATTCCAAGACAGTTGCTTTTCCTTGCGTTTCAGCTGACATAACAATTAATGCTCTGCTAGAGTTGATTATAACCTTGTTTTACACAAATGCAATCAGAAGTTTCTGAATGATTTCTCGACAAACAACATAATGCCTTCATAGAATTAATTCTAACCTGATCTTAGTACATGTGCTGTTGAAATTTTCAGAATCATCAATCTTGTCCCCATTCAGTTGCTGCAAGTCCTCTTTTGGCTTTTTACTGCAGATGTTTAGTCTCCATCAATCATTAGAGTGTAGCTTTTTAGTTGAAGCTACATGCTTTCTTTTCCTTTACAAGGATTGTAGTATCTTCTGATCTAACAGTGTTATTAACAATGTTTGGCTTTAATTTTGTCTGACATCGAACTCAATTTAACATGATCAATTGACTATTCATTTGGTAAGTGTGCCAGATGTCTTCATGACTATTCATTGGTTCTTCTCAAACATTATCAAGGTCGAATGACACTTTGTGACTGGTGTTCGTACTCTTTATTAACAGGTTCAAGAGACTATGACGGCTATATTCTTGCACTGTCCTTGGGCTTTTCTTCTGTCTTGAAGTAACTTTTACTCTTCGTTCCTGGAATTCACTTTAATTTCAAGTTATGATATGTTTCGTCTTATTTCAAGTTCTTCTTAAGCTACATGTTGTTCTTGGTGACTTTGTAGCAGAACTCTAGTTGCTGACAGAATTCTGATGCCCACTGTTGTCTTGCGCACACACAAAAAAAGAAGAGAAAATAGGTGTAGACTAGCCTGTCACAATCTACATATCTAACTGTATTATGAGCATTTGGGATTTTCAAGTTGTATCTCATGGTAACTAGGTTGTCACAATCTAACTGTCTAACTGCTTAAGGTGTTAGGAAGGACGTGTTTATATATTTTTCTGTGAAATCTTAGAAAAGATGTCACTTCCATGTATAATAAGCATGTGAGCACGTTGGGTCTTGGTAGGTGTAGACTTTTACTTAAAAATTTGCTCTTATCAACATTTTCTTAGAGTGGTTTATTTCATCCTATGTCTGTATCATCAACCCTTGTTAGAATTGCTTTAGTTTTTCCCTTTTGAATTTGAGTTTTGGAATATTCTGTATTGGAAATGGGAAGTGGAATTTAATTGGAGTTCTATACATCTCATGTTTTCTCTCCAGGGAATGTATTCTTGTTGTGACAAGCTTACTACCTGATCTTGTTATCTATATTCCAAATACTTCTCATACTAGCTAGCATGCAAAATGTCTTTCTCGAATTTGTCTGACCTTTTTAGTTATATAACTTATATTGTAAGTTACTATTAAGCTCTGATTATGACACTAAGTATCAGAAGTTCTTTGTGTAATGCTGCAGATCGTTCCTTGATACACAATATACTTTTCATCTTTCAAAGCTCAAGCTCAAGCTAAGATCCAGTATCATGAGTCTTATTTATGGAAAGGTGAATCTTCTTTATCAGCAATAAGCTATTACGAGTTTCATCTTTATCATCTTGAAGATTATGTTATATAGCCACATTACAGCTGTCCATATTGCATCTTTGTATCATACTATTTATCTTCTTATTTGGATATGTTCATTTTGTGATTTATATAATGAGTAATTTTATATATAGACCATTTACATGGGAAAGTGGTTTTTCAATAGCTTCTTTGAATTTGGACAGTGTCTGATGTTTCTTGTCAAATGAGGAAGACATTTTTTGTCATTGTTTTCTAGTGAAATTATCCTAATTTTTTTAGCTTTCAGATACTAGGTCTTAGCTTTTTAAGGTCTGAAGAATTAGAGATTCCTATTCCAACTGAAAAAATGTTATTGTTTTCTTATGTTCTCAATTGAATGATTTTTGTCTTTCAAAAGCCTAAACTGGAAATTTTTACAATAACAACTATGCTTCAGTCCCAAACAAGTTCGTGTCAGTGATATGAATCCTCATTTACTATGTTACTCTTATAAACTCATCTCCGATATTATACAAATAAAAAAGAGAAGTACTCGAAGTTCTTTATGTATTCTTCATTCAGATTATTTCCATTTGTGTATTTCTCAAACTCGGAATGTGTCCTAAATGAAATATTGACATTCATTTTGTGTTAGGTTAAAGCAAGTACATTAGGAGTTTTGAGTTTTTCAGATAGTAGATTATGATCGACAATGATTTCAGTGACGTTCTTATACTAATTGTTGTTGTCTAGAGTACTAGTGAGAAAAACAATACATTGGATATTTGTTCCATGTTAAGGGTGTCCTACTGGTCTTCAAAACTGAAGACTAGGTAGGAGGGCCAAGCCCCATTTGCAAAACCCAGGTAATCCACGTGGAGAGTACCTTTTTATTTATTTTGAGTATAATGGCCATAGGATTATTGATATATCTACCTTTGTTTTTCTATAGGTGTGTCCATGTGTTGTATACCACTTTTCAAAACCTAAAGTGGCTACTGCTAACTTTTCAAACTTCAGATCTAAGTGAAAGATTTCTATCTACAAGATATTTTGTGACTAACAATGCCATTTTTTCCTTTCAAGTGTCTTTCTGTTAGTTTGGCCGAGAGATCAAAATTTTCTGAAGGAGAAATTCAGACATTCATGTCTGTGGATGCGGATCGAATTGTGAACCTGTGTAATAGTTTTCATGATATGTGGAGGTTAGTATTTTCTATCCCGAGAAGATCAGTAACAATGTAATTGGTTGGTCCATCACCCCCACCCCACCAGCCCACCCCCAACCCCAAAATAAGATATTCAAATGTAGATGAATAGAACTTCCTTTTGTTTTCTAATTTTTTTTATGGCCGGTTTTCGAAAGATCTAAGTAAAGGCTTGATCCATGCAGTAGTGGATGCTTTTCTTTTGTGTAAGTTATGATATTTTATACATGGTATAACAGCGCTAAATAGTGCTTTCAAAATTACAAAGTGTGCAAAGCCATGACGTGGAATCTAAATGCAACTAAAATTTGGTATGATGGGTTGTGCTGATAAATCTTTGACTTCGAGACTTTGTGTTACCATTGTTTCTTACACTCGAGTCTCGATATATATTCATGACTGTATATTCATGTATTTTGTTTGATGATGCCACTGTTTATTTCACGATCTGACCCTCAATCTTAGCTTTTCTGGGGATAAATAGTGATGAATTGTTGCTAAAAAGATTGGTACTGCTCTGCAAAATGTTGAACAAACTGTAATGTGCTAAATCAGGGTATAGAGAAAGCATCTGTTCGTATGCATTTTTTCTTTTGTTCTTGCTCTTCTTGTTGCTTTTGTTGTTAAGTGCATCTAATAAAAAAAATAGAGGACTTTTTCAAGATCTACCTTAAACTCACTACTCCTCCTCGTGACAAAGTGTGCTTATTTGAAATGTGATGAAACATATTTGAAGTCTTTCTTTCCAGATAACATCTAGCATTCTGCCTTTCTGAAATGATCAGAGCTCTAATAAATAAAGAATGAAGTTTCCCAGTTTGGATTTTGTCCATTTTTCCTTTTCTTGGTTTCTGGATGTATTAATCATAAAATGCATCAGTTTGCCATTGCAGATTGGAATAGCTCTCTATCTCCTGTATACACAAGTCAAATTCGCATTTCTTTCTGGAATAGCTATAACAATATTGCTAATACCAGGTACTAGATGACTCTGATATAGATTTCAACATGCTGCAAAATTAATTGACAATTTAATGCGATGTGTTTGCCTAAATATGAAGCGCTCATATTACAAGAGACAACTATATGTTTAAGTTGGTCTGATTGAAATATGGTGTTGCTATGATACTAAGGATATGGACAGCTTGCTAATTTGGAGATTTTGTTAGTGGTAAATATTGATTAGTTGTCACTAGAAACGTTGTTGATATGATTGTGTTGTGCTTAAAAATTTTGTCCAGTAAAACTGTCAGTACTTTCCATAACCATGGTAATTTGCAGATCAGTTTTCATTGATGAGAGAGGTTGATGAAGGTTTAGTCCCTAGTTTCAGGAGCAGTTTATTTTTTTCGACTAATATGACATATCAGCATCTGTAATAAAATCAGTAGTCTTTGTTGTTTAAAACCTTGTCCTAGGTCGTTCTTGATATGCCAAGGTCTTACCGGCTTAGTCAATTCTAGAGAAGGCTTGACAATTGTTATTTTATGCAGTTAATAAGTGGATTGCAAATGTAATTGCAAAAGCTACAAAGAGCATGATGGAGCAAAAGGATGAAAGGTATATGCCAGCAACTCTTTAGAGCCTCGCTGAGGTTCATATGGGACTAATATTTTGGTTGCAGTTCTCTTTTTCTTATTGTTTTATCTTCTTTTCTCTAATATCCATTCCTGAAATGTATATTCATTCATTATTTAAACATTTCTTATCATAAAAGAAGTATGTTCATTCATTATTTAAACATTTCTTATCGGAAAAAAGTATGTTCATTCATTATTTAAACATTTCTTATCAAGGAAAAAAGATGCATGTTCATTCTATTTCTTTACGTAAGCTATTGGAAAAAGAAAGTGTCTATTGGTCCGCATGTTTGATAATTACAATTTTACAAATTTCTTTTCTAGACCTGGCAGAGAGTTTGTAGTTTGTGACTCCCTGAATATGATCATATCTCTTAACATTCCTTTGCAGTTTTTGTCTGGTGACCAAAGTTGCTATAGATTGTTTACTAGAATTAAGTAGAGTCAAATCAGTGTTGCATTTTGCTGATACTAAGAAATAGTTCACATCTTATCGGTGATGTTATTTTACGTTGTCGTGAAATTATTATGTTGCCTTTTTTCTGAAGTGTTTGTTAGCTTACAGAAAGCAAATTTTATGTGTGTGGTAAAGGGAGACATATAAATGAGAGCAGAT
Organism: Solanum habrochaites; assembly: GCA_027704765.1. Lineage (NCBI taxonomy): Eukaryota > Viridiplantae > Streptophyta > Magnoliopsida > Solanales > Solanaceae > Solanum > Solanum habrochaites. The sequence continues at coordinate 63,321,489 of JAKWJA010002491.1, forward strand.
AGGTTTAATATGCAACCAGACATTCAAGGCGTTTACTTCGGTTGGATGTTAGATCAGATAGCAACTAAAGATACCAGATGGTTGCTGGTAAGGAAATGTTGTATGACATAAGTGAACAAGTTGAAACAGTTCTTTTCCTTCACGGAGGAGAGATGATTTCTATTGTGATCTTGTCACATCATTATATATGGCTGGCTTAAGAAGAATTGAAATAGAGCCCAGGGATAATTTTGAAGATCGAATATTGTTCCACCTGCTTAGATTCATGCTGAAGTTATGATCAGGCCTGAATGCTGGACCAGTTAAAATCTGTACACACTTAATCAACAACAGTTTCTGGAAGTATTATCTTGTAAGGAAGAATTAGCTTACTCAAAATCAGATAGTTTAAAGAGACGTTCTTTTAAGCTGCTGACTTTCCATACTTAGGTCGATTCTGTCATCATGTTACTAAGGACGTTGGACGTTCTTACATTATCCATCTAGTTCCTTCACAAATAGGAAAGTGCTGGTTGGATTCTTTTCAGAGTCAAGCTGATGGTTCTACTTGTTGAAGAGAAGTATTTAAAAGATGGTTGTTTGTGTATACTTCTTAGGGTGGGAAGGAGTAGAATATCTTGGATGCATATCATGTGCAGGTTTTTTCATTAAAAATTACAAAAGAAGGGATGAGTTATGTCTTTTGAGTTTTTGTAATTAACATTCTCTATATGTGTTGCGATATATTGTCCATTCCTCTTTGCAGGATAAGAATGACAGCTGAGATTTTAACACATATACGTACTTTGAAAATGTATGGTTGGGAGCTACTTTTTGGAAGTTGGCTGATGAACACGAGATCGGAAGAAGTAAAATACCTTTCGGTGAGACAATATTCTTCTTCTTTCTAGTACATTTTGTTTGATAATAGCATGGGCCATATGACTTAAATCTTGAATGTAAGACTTTTTCATGTTAGACTAGGAAATACTTGGATTCATGGTGTGTTTTCTTCTGGGCAACAACACCTACACTTTTCTCGTTGTTCACATTTGGACTATATACTTTGATGGGCCATCAACTTGATGCAGCAACGGTACAATGACAGATTCTAAACTACTTGCTTACTTCAGTTCTCCTTTTTAATCATATTCCTCATTGTTTTGGTTAATATTGCAGGTTTTTACTTGTGTTGCACTGTTTAACAACTTGATTTCTCCATTAAATTCATTTCCGTGGGTCATCAATGGGTTAATTGATGTAAGTTTTGGAAATTCTTTTCTTTGAGAAATTATCCTCCTTTATTCTATAATATCTTTCACTTTTTTTTTTTTTTGGCAGGCTGCAATATCTTCCAGGAGGTTATGCAAGTATTTATCTTGTTTTGAGCAGGAGACAAACATGGAACAACCAACCAATTGTTCGGTTTTCTCATGCTCTAATAAGCAGAACGAATTGCAAGATGCGGCTGTTGTCATCCATGATGCATCTTGGACATGGTCGAGCAGTGACGAGAAGGAAATAGATTTGATTGTGGATCCTGTTAATCTTCTTATTCCGAAAGGTTTACTGGTTGCAGTAGTTGGAGAGGTGGAACTCGACTTGATACTGTTATAAATTATTTATTTTATAGCCGTCAGCTTATAAATGTAAGAAAATATGGAGCAGCATGCCTTATTTGACATGAATCTTGAGCATCTTAAGTCTTTGTTCTATGTTTTTCACTTTAAGGTTCCCTTTTTACCATTCACAAACTTTTTGGTTATCCAGTGTCATTTCATAAGTTGATGCAGAAAAAAGCAAACTAGACAAATTTTGAATCAAGATAATTTGTACACTTTTGTCTTAAAAATGGATAATATGTTTAGAATTGTAATTTCAAAGCATCTGCTTTCTTATTGGTGCAAAAGTGTGTTATACCTGAGCTAGTCAGGAGTATTGCATATGTATGACTTTCTATTTGTGCCTCTCTTTTCACCATGTCCTGTTAGAGAAGTTGGAGATATGATTATAATTGCAGGAAAAAAATCTGGATCTATATCTATGTGATCTTTCTATACTGTTGCTACATGCAGTCTAGCCCAGACACTTTCTTTATTTTAATTCGCCTTAGTTCAGAGTTTGGTGTTTATAACTGTAGGGAAGAAACTATGGTTGGTGCAATACTGTTTTACAATAAGAAACTATACCTCCCTTTTCAAGCATATGAAATGGGTGTAACATGCGATGCACTAATTTGCTTGATTGATGTTATCCAAAGCTTCTACTCTGCAAGGTTACTTCCCCGAAAAACTATTGTTTCTCTTATTATTATGAATTAACTTCCTTGCAGGTTGGTTCAGGGAAATCATCCTTGTTGAATTTGATTTTGGGGGAAACGCGACTAATCAATGGATCTGTGTACCGCGATGGTTCTATAGCATATGTTCCGCAGGTGCAAACAAACTGCTGTTAAGATTTGATGTGTTATGTAGCACTCATGATCACACAGTTTGCCTGTTGTCCAGGTTGCTTGGAATCTCTCAGGAACTGTACGTGATAACATTTTGTTCGGGAAAGAATATGATCCAAGGAGGTCTCTTTCCTTACACTTTGACAAGACAATAAGAATTTGTTTGGATAATTTCAGTTGAATTGAGTTGTTAGTTCTCAGTTTTTCATTTTCAAAGTCCCCATTCTTCTGGTTTAACTCAATGTTCTTGGAGATGATATTTTATATGCCTTGTACCCTTTAAATGCAATATCTGAAGGTTTATTGAGGAGTCACTATTTAACTCAAGCTTCTTGGATTTTGATGGGAACAGATACTCAGAAGTTTTACGAGCTTGTTCCTTGGACTTAGATATTTCCAGAATGATGGGAGGTGATATGGCCTTTGTTGGAGAAAAAGGATTTAACTTATCTGGTGGACAGAGAGCTCGTCTTGCACTTGCCAGGTGATTTGATTCTCTCTCTACAAATTGCCAAGGTAATTGTCTAGTGACTGAGTACTGAATTGTTTGATCTTCTGACAAGTTTTTCTGTATCTGATAGAGCTGTTTATCATGATGCGGAAATATACCTTCTTGATGATATTCTCAGTGCAGTTGATGCACATGTTGGTAGTTCAATTCTACAGAATGCAATTCTTGGTCCTCCAATGAATCAGCAGACACGAATCCTTTGCACACATAACATTCAGGTTTCCATTGATCGACTTCCCTTTTCTGCTCGATCTAATAGGAGCTTTTTGAGATTTCTATACATCTTTTTGAACTCATTTAGAATTTGTTTATTCTCTAACAAGAAATGCTGAAATGCCAGTTCACATCAAAGATTACAAGGGAAATAATTAGAAAAAATATTCATAGGAACTTCTATTAAGTAATGCGTGAAGGCAGTTTTGACATGATCAGTATGGAGATAGCCATTGGTTTTTCACAGCTCATTGTATTGCAAGTTACAACCACCGTCTTAAGAAGAAAAATGTAGTGACCATTTTTTAAAAATTTCATTCAAGGGAGTATGCAAGTGAATGTATCATTGGTCATTGCATGAGTTTGTGTTGGTCTATCCTCTACTGCCCTAGTGTTCCTATATTCAGATGATACTGATCAGAGTTACAGAACAATTGTTTCTTACTTCGCAATTGTAGTCAAGTATGTATAGTAATTGTTAGATCCTGTATTAAATGAAAATGGCTCATTTTAACAAGGATATCAACTTAAGTGTAAGATCTGATTAAAATTTACTTCAATTGATCCCTGTGCATTTCTGGAAAATCTGTATATGCAAGTCAATTTGTCTTTTCTTTCTAATGACATGAAGTTCAACTATCAGTGTGTATGTCATAAGGTGTGTGATGTTGATTCACGCACCAAATTATGTTGATGAAGCAATTTACTATTTGTTATATTGGATTTTTTTTCCAGAATGAACGGCAAAATGCACTTATATTCACGAAAGATGCAGTAATTTTAGGCACAGCTAACATCTTTGTTAATAAATTGACTAGATGTTGGCAATACCGAGGAACATTCATTTAAGATATCTAAAGTAGTGTTTGTCTTAAATGTACTAATATAGTCTTTTACTTTACAGGCAATATCTGCTGCAGACTTGGTGATTGTGATGGATAAAGGACATGTGCAGTGGGTAGGAAATCCATTTGATTTTACTTTTCCCTCTGATGTAGCATTCTCAACCCAATCGATGCAGTAGCGTTGTTCGAAGTAAAACAGCAGATAAAAGATCACATTATTTCAGTGAGATCAGCCGAGAAACTTCAGAGGGCTGTGATCTTTATATGTACTCCTGATGAAAATCAAGGGACTGATGAATCAGAGGCTCGGAAAGAAGGAAAAGTTGAAGTCATTGTATACAAGTGAGTTGTCGTTTTCTTTTAACATGAGATAATTCTACAACACCAAATACACTTCAATGTCTAGCTAGTTGTAGTTGTGCCCGTGTCGGATCCTCCAAAAATGCACTACTTTTGGAGTAATCCTACACAGACCTGGAGGTATCTTTCAAGAGTCTGGACAGCATATGTTTTATCAGACTTTTTGTGGAAAGATCCTGCCTGTGATGAATTCAGTTTGATGATTTTGTCATTTTATGTCTTGCAGGAGCTATGCTGTTTTTGCTGGTTGGTTCATCACAGTTTTAACATGCCTCTCTGCGGTTTTGATGCAAGCTTCTCGTAATGGAAATGACATGTGGCTCTCATATTGGGTTGATACAAGTGGAAGAAACCAGAAACCATATTCAACAACTTTTTACCTGGTAACTAGCCAACTACTTAAATTGTGTAGATCCTCACCAAGTCATTTTCTTTCCCCAGCTTTATTATCCTTTATTGGAAAAGTTGCAATTTTGTTGCAAAGACTTCCTGGCAAATGGGAAGAAAACGGACATATGAAAAGAGCTCTGTCTTTGGTGATATACGTTCTTTTCTAACATTACTTATTATCAACAGAAGGAAGATCTATCTCGATTCCAAGGGCATGGTATTCTTAGAAAATTCTATTGATGTCGCAGGCTATACTCTCTCTCTTCTGTCTGGCAAATTCCTTGCTAACTTTAGTGAGGGCATTTGCATTTGCATTTGGTGGGCTGCGTGCCGCTGTTAAGGTGCATGATAGATTATTAGAGAAGCTTATGAGTGCACCTATTAGCTTCTTTGATTTGAACCCAACTGGAAGAATTATAAACAGGTATATCTGATCCACTAAGAAATTAATTGCTCTTTCTTTTCACATTATGTAATATATACTGACTGGAGTATGCAGACTGTCCTCAGATCTCTACACTATTGACGATTCTCTTCCCTTTATTCTCAACATTCTGCTGGCTAATTTTGTTGGCCTCTTGGGGATTGCAGTAGTACTGTCATACGTGCAGGTTAGCTAGTTCCTTGTTGTAGAACTTTCCAGGGTTCCTTTTTCTAGGTTATCTAGTACAGCAGCCCACTTTTTGCGTGATAGAATTTCTGCTTCTAATAGGTTATGCATGTATGCAGGTCATGTTTTTGTTTCTGTTAATGCCTTTCTGGTACGTCTACAGAAAACTACAGGTAAATTGCAAAATTTTCTATACATCTCACTGATTATCAGAGACACACCCACATAGTGCACATGCAGCGTAGCACATAATATCTGGAAAATTTTGATATATTTATTCATTTTAGCTTAGTGAAACTTGGGGTATCTAGGGATTGTTTTTGTAAGATATAAAGCTTGTCGAATTTGGGGTATTTATAGATAAAAAAATTTCACTAACCTATTCATGCTGCTTAAAATATGAACATTATAAAACAACCAAAGTTTCTCTTTGCAACTCCTCCTGTTTCTCTTTTCATGTTACAGAACAATCTGAGAAGTCATGCTCTTGATCCACATTGCTAGAATATCAATTAAGGTTTTAATTTAATGAGCTTTTTCTTGAAGTCCATATAAAATATTTTGATGCGGAATGCAAACTTGGCCACTGGAATAGGTAGTTTCGCTTTCTATACTTCGATTTGACAGAAATAACTGAATATAAGATCTTCAGCTGTATTACAGGTCAACTTCACGTGAGTTACGTAGATTAGACAGTGTATCTCGATCACCTATATATGCATCTTTTACAGAGACTCTGGATGGATCATCAACAATAAGAGGCTTTAAGAGCGAGGTAATTATATTCTGTTGTTTAAATTAGACTTCCCTCTCATAGGAGCATCTCTGTCTTTTCTTTCCAGAGGATATAAATTTTTATTCCTGCTTAATGAGAGCTTGTTCTTGTTCTTATCCATATGTGCCCTCTTGAAAGAACTTTTGACTGCTTCACCTTGTGCAATTAATTACATCTTTGATCCAAAGGAGGAACTACTTTAAGAAGTTTCTGCTCGCTAAAATCTCCTTACCAAATTCTAGTCCAAAAATTATGCTTTTCTGCTCTTACCAAGGATTTCTGACAGTTTTAACATGATACAATGACAAAAATTTTGATAAATCCCATCTTGATAGGAGAGTGAGAACACGCGTTATATTTCTTTTGAAAAAATGCATCTATTTGACAACATGATCACAAGTAAATTTTCTTTCTTATGTTAGTTTTTTCGTTTATCCTGTCCTTCCATAATGCATAGTCATAAATATTTCAGGGGTTGAACACCCCTATATTGAGGAACTTAAGGTTGCAGTGAGAACACGCGTTATATTTCTTTTGAAAAAATGCATCTATTTGACAACATGATCACAAGTAAATTTTCTTTCTTATGTTAGTTTTTTCGTTTATCCTGTCCTTCCATAATGCATAGTCATAAATATTTCAGGGGTTGAACACCCCTATATTGAGGAACTTAAGGTTGCAGTGAACTGAAAATGCAGTAATTTAGTAATTTCCCTTGTACATCACACGATGAGGGAATTAAGTTTTTCCCTACATTCTGCCCTCTATAAACAGCATCATAAAGAGCTCCTTCTGGCCTCCTCTTATTGTGATCCTATGTGTGGAAATTATCATTCTGAATGCTCTGTATTTCAACTTCTCCAAGGGGAATTCGTTGTCCAACCACCTGTTTCTCCGTTCTGAACTTTAAACAAACTCTATTGTTGGGCAGGATCTTTTTCTACTCAAATTTAATAAGCATCTGATGACATATCAGAGGACTTCGTATTCAGAAGTAATAGCAAGTTTGTGGCTCTCCCTGCGCCTTCAGGTATGTCTTATACTCTCAGTATCACTTCAGGGGAACTACTTTTCTTTAAGTTTGACAATTGTGATGTTGACCTTGTGGGTACGCATTTCTCATTTGTGTACGTAATAACATATACTCAAAAAAATTGATGTTATCATGATACTAAACGCTATCGTTGATACTGAAAAATTATTTTTTCAGTTGCTTGCAGCATTTATCGTCTCATTCATTGCGGTGATGGCAGTTATCGGTTCTCATGAATACCTTCCCATCAATTTAGGTACTCCAGGGTTGGTAAGTTTTTAAGTGATTCTTTTGCTCTTGACCCTTTACTGCAAAGCAATCATAATCTTCTCTGAAGTTGATTTACCGGTTCTATATGAACAGGTTGGTTTGGCTCTTTCATATGCGGCTCCAATTGTATCTTTACTTGGAAGCTTCTTAACAAGTTTCACAGAAACAGAGAAAGAGATGGTTTCTGTTGAGAGGATACTACAGGTGACTAAATTTAGATACATTTATAAAAGTTTTATCACACAAATTGAGATCTCCTTCTTACTTTACATTCTATAGTATATGGATGTTCCTCATGAAGAAGATGTTGGAGGTCATCCATTACATCCACAATGGCCACATCAAGGATTGATCAATTTTGTCAATGTGACTCTTAAGTACAAGCCACAACTCCCTCCTGCCTTGTGTGGTGTTTCTTTCACCATTGCTGGGGGAACACAGGTCTGTTTGTCTTACTTGGATTTCTACCATACTTGAGAATTTGAATTATGACATATGCAAAATCACACGTCTATAAGATGGCATAAAACTATCCTAAGAGATGATGGTTGGAATTAATTAAGTGTAACTTCTTTGTGTTACAGAAAGACGATTGTTACTTGTATATCAAGTTATCAGGCTAATTGTATGATTCCTTGTATTCATTGTAATTAAAATGAAAGTAGTTTCACTGGAACTTTAGACAGGAACTTCTATGATGATAAAGCTAATTCACTAACTCTGTTTGGTGTTCCCATTATCCGGATTCTCATGTCATTAATGGTTAGTGATACTTATATTAGCTTTAAAAAACGTAACAGTTAACAGAAGTGTTGTTTTAATTTGCTTTATCCAACCCTTAAATGTTGTGATGAATATTCAAAGAAACTTTTAACTTTTGCAATTAGTAAAGTTTATTATACTGCTGTTTGGATTTCTTGGAGAGTTTTCTAGCACTAGGGCAATGCCATGAATGCCATCTTTGAAGATATCAAGATGATCAAATGTGTCAAAAGCTATATGCCAAGCATGGGTAGGGGGGATGAGATTCAAGTGATGTGATATTTTGTGTTGCTTTCTTTAAGTGTTACCCAAACCCCAATTGCGGGATTACACTGGGTATGTTGTTGTTTCTTCAAATGTTAGCTCCTCCAGACTCCAGCGACATTGACATTAAAGGTTGCCCTGTTACCTTATCAGGTTGGTATAATTGGAAGAACAGGTGCAGGAAAATCAAGTATTTTGAATGCCCTATTTCGGCTCTACCCAACATGCGGAGGATCTATCATGGTTGATGGGGTAAACATTGCTGGTGTTTCTGTCAGATATCTTCGTTCGAGCTTTGCTGTTGTTCCGCAGGCTCCTTTCTTGTTTGAAGGATCAATAAGGTAATTGACATAGAGAGACATTTGTTGTGACTTCTTCAGTCATAAATGTCTTGGAACATTCCCTTCCTTTTAACCTTGTGTAACATCAGTACTGGCCAAAGCATATGATTATATTAATGATGATTGGTTGGCAATATGGCTTCCCTTACATGTCTGCATAATAAACATCTCAGGAAAAATTTAGATCCATTGCAAGAGAACATGGATTTTGAGATCTGGAATGTCCTAGAAAAATGCCACATCAAGGTGGAGGTAGAAGCAGCAGGTGGACTGGATGTTCAACTGAAAGGGTCTGGAACAGCATTTTCTGTTGGTCAAAAGCAGCTACTCTGCCTAGCACGTGCTCTCCTCAAGTCCTGCAAGGTTGTATAATGAGTAAATCGAGTTACTACGGAGGTGTGTACAAGGAATGGAGTAGAGCATACTGACAGGTTTACACTTTTCTGCAGGTGCTTTGCTTGGATGAATGCACGGCAAATGTGGACACTGAAACAACTTCAAAACTACAGAAAACTCTAGCCACCGAATGCCAGGGAACAACGGTTATCACAATTGCCCATCGCATTTCAACAGTTATGAGCATGGACAATATCCTGATTTTGGATCGAGGGTTCCTGGTAAACGTACTTTCTTGACAAGTTTCCCTTCGTTTAAACTGTCTAGACATAAGAATATAACAAAAGTAGCTGGTTGCTTTGACATTTTTCAAGTCTCTTCGGGTTAATTATTTACTATTATACTTATCTGGAAAGTAGGGGTCAGACATTATTCCTTAAAACAAAGATTGTTGTTTTAATGTTTGGAACTTGGTTTAAGGCCTAGTGATATGAACAACCAAACAAATCTTGGCACTCAATCTAGTGGTCATCCTACTGATGAACATTCTACACTATTCTTCGATTATTAGATTGATGCATGTTATATAAGAGGAAAGAAGCAGAAAAAGAAAGATCATCCAAATTGTGATTGTTCTAGTTCCTCATTTTACTTCTTTTTCTTTTTTTTTGCTTTACAGGTTGAACAGGGTAATCCGCGGATTCTTCTAGAAGATCAGTCATCCATATTTTCCAGCTTTGCCAAAGCTTCAAGAATGTGATGCAAATCTTCTTGAGTTCTCTAAAAAGTAGTTTTGGCAACTGGAAGGAGCTGTATAGTAGATAGAGCTATTCAGAAGCACTCAAATCTTGTTTTACTTGTAATTCTAGTAGTTGCTACTTGCTAACTTATTAAGGTCCTGAACTGATTTTCAAGTGTGAAGTTGTTGGCGTACGTTAAATTCAGTATCTTAACTCGAAATGCAGCCTGAGTTAAATTTAATAGAAATTTTAACTTTCTCCTACGAAGTAACTAAACTATTTTTTTGTTACTATAAAGTCATTGTATATAATCTCGTTTAAAATAACTTTGGCAGGAAATCAAATCAATCTCACCAGTGCCACTATGAAGTTTATTTTTTTCACATTTGGTAAAAGTTCATTTAAACTACACAGTTGCTTCATATGTTCCCATATCTATATTGTAACTTACCAAAACTGTGGCCTACGACACTCGGTTTTGAAGACCCGTGAACAGAACTAAAATACTTAATAAATAGCTATATTAAATAAGAATTATCTTTATATGATTCTAAACGAAATCATACAGAATGTAGATTCAGAAATGAATTCACCATAATAATTTAAAGGATATTTTGACCCCTCCAATTTATTTGGTTGACTATGCTTTTGCTGTTAAAATAAAGTTATTTTTACTCGTACAGTTATTAATTTCGTTGTTTGTGTCCTTCAATTGGATGGAAATTCCCAAATCTACTAAAATTATTCAATTTTAACTCATCTGATTCACTTAATTATATAATTCATTTCTAAGTTGTCAACTCATTTCTCTTAAAACTAATATTTGATACTCTTTATGTCTCCTTTTTTTTTTTTTTTAAATTAACAATGTAACGAACCACTACTAATTAACAAACACGAAAAATTATTAAACTTTATATTTTGGTGGTGTTTCATGATTGATAGCCTCTGTTTGTCACTCACTGTTTAGAGAAGGGTAAAGCATAAAGCAAAAGGCAAAATGGTTGCTCGTGCAATTTTCGGTGAATATGACTAGACGATTGATTTTACACCAGCCCATAAAGTTAGCTAAATATTAAAAATTTAAAACTAAAAAAAATAGTAAAAATTAGCAACAAGAAATAAAACAATTTATAGTCTATTGCTGGTGAAAATGGCCACATCCCATCCCATTTTTATCAATAATTTCTATCGCTAAATAGCTTCCAGCTAATTGAATTTTCATATACGTAGACGCATAAATTTTACTTTTGAAAAAGGAAGCAAAATGACACATCTTACTCAAGAGTGGTGTGTTGGATTTTGCCATTTTGCCTACCTCTACAATCTTACATGTGTGTCTTCATCAATTGAAGTAATAGAGCCAAATAACACATGGCCACTACCCATCATAACCTAATTTTTTTCATTTGCACAAACAAAACATAATGTAAATGGCTTAATTTTATTAACCAAGTAGTAAATTAATATGTACTAAGAGTGTGATTAATCAAGTCAATCAATAAATTAATAGTATAGTAAAGTTTTGCTTTGCTTAAAAAGCAATATAAAGTTAGATAGAGACTTCCACAATTGCATAGACAAAATAAGGAGACAAAGCATTTGCATCCATTTGTTTGGCTTTTTGTATATCCAATTATGACCCATCATCTTTTTCTTTTTTATTCTTTTCAACCTAAAAAATTATAGTTTTGTTTCTTTTTTACTTTTACTTTTTATGTTTTCACTACAATATTCATGAATCATGGATCCAATGTTTCATTTTTTTAGCTCATGTGTATATATTATTTAGGAATCAGTTTGAGAGTTTTCTTTTGAAAATACTCATTTTTATCGATCTTAATGAGGTAAGGCTGTACATTCTATCATGGCTAGATCTTACTTGTGAGATTTCACGAGATATATTACTCTTTATCTTCTTTTTTAGATTTCAATGTTACATTTTTTCGAGAGACAATTTGACTAATTCTTAAAATTATATTAGATTAGATTTATTTGATATTTTAGAAATAAAAATTTAGATCATCAAATTTTTCATGTCAATATAATGAAAAATATATCTTAAAATATTAATTAAAATTTATATAATCTTCTTTGCACGAGCTTTTGACTTTAAAAAAAAATCGTGACAACTAAAAAAAAGGTACCATTTCTTAGTTCTTGTAAGACAAAATATAGCGGACAAATGAGTAGACTTTCAATATAATATATTTTATGCGTTTAGACATGAATCATGATATATATATATATATTAAAGTTGTGCTTATACTAAATAATAAAAAGTGTTTGATCCTCATCAAGATAAAATCATAAAAGATATGAAGAAAATTCTTTGTTTAAAAGTTAATAGTAGTATATACAAGAAAGAACCTTTTATATCATTTTTTTTTTGTATTAAAAAATTCTATCCAAAGGAAATGAAAGTTGAAATAATATCACTTATTAATTGATCTTTTGAAAATGTTGAAAAGGTGTTTTTGCTACATTATATTATTACAATCTGATAATAAGGCATGCACAGGCTGTTTTTTCCAATCTTGTCTCAATCTACTTAAGTCGTCGTTTTACTTTATTAGTGGGAAAGCACCTTATAATAAACAATATAACATCTATAGAGACATATTTCTTGTCAAAACTTTATCTTTATTTATGTGTTACTTCAAAAAAACTCTACCTTTAAAGCCTCAACTTTTGTAATTTCTACTATCTCCGTCTCATATTACGAGTCACCTTTTATATTTTAAGAGCCAAATAATTTAAGTTTGATTGAAAATTTACGTATGGAATCTTCAATTTTTTTAGAATAAAATTTATATATTTGTAAACTACGTAAAATGTACTATGAGTCACAATAATTGATAATTCAAAATTTTTAAAAGATCTATAAAAAATTTACGATAAAAAATAGACTTATTTGACTCTTAAAATTCAAAAAATGACATATAAAATGGAACGAAGAGAGTATTTCTTTACTACTCCTAATTCTCTTTGAATTGATATAATCAAGTTTTGAGTTAAAATGTGAATCTCTGATAGACATTATATGTACATTGAAAATATGATATTCTTTTTGAAAATTTATCAATAACGTTTCTGATCACATGTCAAATTTGTTTAAAGTGTTTACTTAGAGGAAGTATTGTCTTGACGCAAGCGAGAAAAACATTATTAAATCATCTAAATCATAACTGGTTATAGTGAATGAGATTATTATTAAAGTCAAACAATGAGGTGATCATGTGTGTTAATACATTAAATGTTATTTTAGTTGTGACCTAAGTATTCAAAAATTCATATTTTGTGGATACGCATGTAAATTAACACAAGCATTTTTGTGTGAAAAATCTCATTGCTTAATATATAGGTCTTTACCACATAACACAAGACCTATTATAATTAACTAAGAAAGTGCTTAAGACCTTATTTGAAACTACAAAAACCTAAATATTAGTACAACTCAGGAATAGGATAAGATATATCTTGATAGAAACAAGTTCTTTTGATGCTATAGTAGTTGCTCAAATTAAAATATTTTAGATATTCAAAAGTTTGTTCACTTTTTTTTTAATCATAGTGTTCTGACTAGCTTTTGCACATTTCGATTAATTTTACGAGATATTTGTCTCCTTCTACTAGCAAAAGATATCTCGTTACTTTATCCATCAAAATTAAGAGTCTGTTTGGATATACTTAAAAAAAATATTTTTAAAGTCAAAAATAAAAGTAGATTCTTGACTTAATTGTCAAAAACTAACTTTGATCAACCTTTAAACGAATCCAAACACCCTCTAAGCAAGATAAGAAGAATCACCTAATATCTCCGCTGAGAACCAAAAAATGAAATCCCATTAAATAATGAAACTAGGTCTCTCCAAAATCCAGATGGCAAGTAGGACACATTTTCCAGTAAACCAAAATAAACAAAACCTGCACTCAGAGCACTAAACTCCAACACACCACAATCACTTTTTTTCCCCATTGATACTGCAAATTCTTCTTTGTTTTAGTCAAAAGCAAATTCTGGCCTTCTGACCCCACCCCCACAACCCCAACTCCCCACTGTTTCAGTATTTAACCAGGGAAAAAGACTTTCACTAATTCCCTTCTGCTTTTTTAATCATTATCATCCCCTCAAACCTTCAAACTCCTAACTACATCATTAATAGTATAGATACATAACAAAAAAACTCAAAACAACTCTTATTCTTTTACTACTACTATACTATTCCATCAAGTTACCATTTAAGACATTATACTACAAATCCTCAAATGATTATCCAATTGTAAAGCAAAATCCTTTCACTTCCTCCCCTTTCAAGAACTTAACAAAGAACTCTTTAAATCCTCCTCAAAGTTCTCAACTTTCTTGAAATTTCTCTGCCCCAAGTGAGTTAAGAATCTTAAATTTGTGATAGCAATGACTTCAAGACAGCCAATTCCTTCAAATCAAAAACCCATGTCAGGCATAATTTTTCTCATCATTACATATAGCTTACTTATAATTGTGGCCATCTTATTCGTTACTATCTTTGGTATAGTGTGCACGTTCTCGTACTAATCCTTATGATTCCAGTACACCCCTTGTTAAGCTTCATAGGTTTAGTTACAAAGAGTTGAAGTCAGCAACTGAAGGTTTTAGTGATTCCACTTCAATAGGAAAAGGGGGATCTGGAACTGTATACAAAGGGATTCTTAGAGATGGGAAATTGGTTGCTGTTAAGTTATTGGACTCTGGTTCATTTCAGAGTGAAAGGGAGTTTCAGAATGAGCTTCAGATTCTTGGTGGGATAAAATCTCCTCTTGTAGTTTCTCTTCTTGGTTATTGTGTTGAGAGAAATAAAAGACTTGTTGTGTATGAGTATATGCCTAATAGAAGTTTACAAGAATCCCTTTTTTCTGAGTCAAGCTTGTGTATGAATTGGGGTAGAAGGTTTGATGTCATTCTTGATGTTGCTAGAGCATTGGCATTTTTGCATCTTGATTGTGACCCACCAGTGATTCATGGGGATGTTAAGCCTAGCAATGTGCTTCTTGATTCAGAGTACAAAGCTAAGCTTTCTGATTTTGGGTTGTCAAGATTGAAACTTGATGAGGAATTTGGGGTTGATATGTTTAGTCAAGAACTGGGGAAGAGTCAAGACCTTTCTGGGACTTTAGGGGGGATGACTACAGGCACTGAGACTCCAACACCAATTGGGACACCTATGGAGAGTCAAGATGAGGTAGATTTTGCTATGGCTTTACAAGCTTCTTCTTCTTCCAAAGGCAGTAAAATTTTCCAAAATATTAGACCTTTTGGCTTTAGTTCTGTTACTCAAAATTTGAGTTTTTTCAATGAGAATGATGCCACAACTAGGAATGCCAAGGGAAAGGAAGTGTCAATTGTTGAAAATGGTGTAGCAAGTTATAATGAGGAGCTTAGTAGTGTTGATCATAGGAAAGAGTTGGATTTGGGTGGTGGAAATGATAAAGCAAGAAATATCAAACAATGGGGTAAAGATTGGTGGTGGAAACAGGATGGTAGTGGTGAATTATGTAGCAAAGATTATGTAAAGGAGTGGATTGGTAGCCAGATATGTCCATCATCTAATCCTGAGTGGGACTTAGAAAAGAAATGCTCACCCCAGAAAACCAGTTTAGATATTTCAGCACCACTGAGTAAACCTGAGGAAGTGCAAGAAGTCACCTCGTGATCATCCAGGCAGACTTTTCTCCCCAAATGCTCTGGGTTTATCCTTTCTAACCTGAGGAAGTGCAAGAAACCACATTACAAGGACAAGAGCCAGAAACTCTCAAGAAAGAGTCCGATAAGGAGATAACAGAGAAAACGTGTAATAAGAAGCCTAGGAAGATGAAAGAGTGGTGGAAAGAGGAGCATCTTGATGAACTAAGCAAGAAGAGTAAGAAGGCTAAGAGACTAGAAAGTTTCTGTAAGAAGCGGTTCAAGATTCCACATTTTGATATTGGTAAACGCTTTCAATTCAAGAGAAAGAGGAAATTCGGAATGCAGGATGAGAATGGAGATGATCCAGATGCAGAATTCAGTTTTAGGAAAGGTTGGAAGAGAAAGCATACGCGTTCAATGGGGAGTGATATGTGGAGCGGTGATCTATTCAGTCGAGAATTGAGCAGCACGACAAGCATGAGAGGTACATTGTGCTATGGGCCACCAGACATGGAGTGGTTTACAATGGACGGTGATTATGACAGTTTGCGAGTTCTTGTCCTTGTGATAGTCTCTGGTAGGAGGCCATTACATGTCCTTAATTCGCCAATGAAACTCGAGAAAGCAAATCTTGTAAGCTGGTGTAAACAGCTAGCTCATGCTGGAAATGTGTTAGAACTTGTTGATGAAAGACTAAAAGATGACTACAACAAGGAACAAGCAAGTCTCTGCATTAACTTAGCACTTGCTTGCTTACAAAAAATGCCCGAATTACGACCTGACATTAGTGACATTGTTAAGATTTTGAAAGGTGAGATGGAGTTACCATCCCTCCCTTTCGAATTCTCTCCCTCTCCACCTTCGAGAACGTTCAGCAGATCAAAAAGACGACATAAGAGTTACGCAGAATAGGAATTACTTGTCCATGTTGAGAAATTTTCTCCGAATGTATTTGTAGAATCAGTTGTTTTTTCAATGTAAATATGATGAATGTATTAAATTTTATCTTATTTGATGATTATAACTACCGTCAACATTTTTCCAACATAACATAACTGCTAAAATTTCAAATTCCTTTTAGTAGAAAACATCTCATTTTGTAAATGGAGGGAAAACAAAAGACATTATTATTAGCTTCTACTTTGACATATAATTTAAATAAATATCACTTTTTCATGATAACAGTTTGGTCCACACTTCATAAAAATCTCACCTATTTAAGGCATTTCTTCAATTACTTCCTGTTTGGTGTACAATTTTGTTTTGCCTGGACCAGACAGGACCACTATACATGTCTTCGAAAATAATAGAATGTACGTAGACTTTATCCCTACTTTTATGTAGAGTTACAGAAAAATTGTTTCTGATAGACTCGAGAATAACAAAAAGCACAGAACAAATAAAAATGTGTGAGGAGTGTGAATGGAGGAAAGATTATAGATTCCTAAAATCGAAAGAAATCAAATTTATATTTATCAATTGGAGAAATTATTATTTATTAGTTAAATAAATTTATTAGACTTTATATAGGGTGATGTGAGTAATATTCGCTAGATATATTTTTTATTATTGATAGTGAAACTTTAATGTTGACTATTACATGTTGGAAAAAGAATGTCAAATGACATCTTAAGTATATCGTGTATTAGCTTAAATAAAACAATGATTAGGACGTTTTAAACAAATCTAATTAATTAGTTAGTTAAAATCTTTTAAGCAGATCTGTTTTAGTGATATTGGTATGCACATTGCATTTTCATTATTTACTCCTAAATTTAATTTTGGAATAGTTTGGTAGAAGCAATAGTTGGTAGATGGACTTCTAAATTGTCTTGGTCAAAATATTTTCTTGAGATTCTATTACTGTAGCATATTTAATTGTTTTATCTCCAACATGTTTTTTGATAAATTGATTAATTATATTACCTAATCCTTTCTTGATATTTCTTTAATTTACTTAATCTCATAGTATAGGATTTTCAAGTTAGCCGCCCAAGAATTAAGTTATTCTAGGCAGAAATTAGTGACAAAGTCGAAGTTTTCATTAAGGGGTTCAAAATATGAAGAAGTAAATAGATAAAGAATCTAATAGATTTAAAATCTATTTTGTTTTCATAAAAAATAATTTTAATCAGATTTAAATAATATAATTTTTTATTAAAATAATTCAAGACTAATTTCGCCCCTCGATTAAAAAAGTGCTAGCGAATACCTGTCATTTTCTCTTGAATTTCTAGAATTTCAATTGAAAAAAATAAGTATGGGGCTTGAGACTCGTTCAACGTAGGGTAGCTATCACATTAATGGTGTATATTCGAAAGATGTGTAATTGAAAAATTAATGTTGTTAACTAATTTTATATTGCATAAAATTTGAAACGTATAAAAATATGTAATTTCAAATAGTCAAAAATAATGTCATAATCTTTAATACAAGTTTTTATTCAAATTTTTACGATCAAGAACACTTGCGCTTAATTTTAAACGGAAGGCAAAATTTTCCATTTCAAATAGTTCATTACAATATTGGTTATTTTTTCCTTATTTTGAAGCAATAATTAGATTTTAAAAAAAAAGGATATTTAGAGTCAAAACGTGACAAAAAATAAAATTATCGTATTTCGAATAGTTTGAAATATATTTTGACTATTTTATGAAAAAAGAATGCAGATTGCTCTTCATATATCTGAATTCTGAAATTGAAAGAATCGGTTGTATCTGGTCTCAAAGGAATAAGATTTTAGGCCCATTTATATGGGCCTTGACTAGAATCGTCGGTATCATCTAGTATAATTATGAAAAAATTGTATATAATATCAAATTATTAGTTCAAATTAAATATTATAATCATAGTTTGATTTAATTGTATCTCATATCAAATTATTTGTTTTATTCGCCTCTTTGCTGATGAGTCATGCTACTCATAGGTCTCTCTCTCAATCTCTCGCTTTTATACAAATGCAATCATAAATGTGGTGTGTTTGTATAAAAAACAAAGAGAAAATTGTCTATATACATGTAATTCATTCCCCTCCCGATCTCTCCGTTCACTCGACTCTCTCGCTTTATACAAACACACAAATGATACATGCGTTTGTGTTCGTAAAAAAGCGAAAGAAAATTGTATATACAAATACATATATTTTCGTCATATACACTTGTGATTATACAAATACGATCTTTTCTTGACCAGTTTTCTTTTATCTTTCTCGCTTTATACAAACACAAATTATACAATTAATTTTTTGTATATGTATATTAAAGCAGCTTATACAACTGTTTCTTGTAATTTCCTCCCTGATTTTTCCTAACTCCAATTTTATTTTATTTTTTTATAAAAGGATCTGTTGTTCTATTTGTAGGGTTAAGAAAAAAATAATTGACATAATTAAAAATAATCAAAATGGCAGATACACACTTGATACTTTATGGTTGTGGTAGTTTCAGAATCCAATGGAGCTTACAATCTCAAACAGAAAGGCTCAAAACTTGCTACATCCAAACTGAACTGCATAATGTCAATCCAAAAAAGGCGAAGCTCGTTGCCACTAGTGACACAAAACCACGCGCCGACGGAGCAGAAGATTTTTTAGAGGAATGCTCAGCGGGTACGGCTAACATCGGAGGAGACGCAAGAGGATGAACGACCACCGAAACTTTCATGCCGTTAAGGCAACCGCCGGTTCCACAAATGAAGTAATACCTCTGGGTATCGTTCAGCATAATGAAGTCCTTTCCGCTGGTCCAATTCCCTAATGCACCATCTATTGTGCAGTTATCATATCCAGTCTGATTCACTAAAAACACATTGTACTGCGACTTCTGGTACCTAAACGCTGCGATTAAATTAGAGAGAAAAGTTAGAGAAAGACGCAAAATATGTAACACTACTTGTAAATTGCTAGCAATGTGATACGTACAGATGTAGTCACCAGTATAAAAGGTTTGGTTGTTGGCCCAAAGGGTATAGTTGATGCCAGGGTTCCAGCCTTTGTTAGCTCCGACGATGTGGTCGGTAGCGTTGACGGTAGTGGCGACGGCGGCGAGGAGAAGGAAGAAGAGAACAGAGAGATCCATGTCGAGAGAGATGTTGATAGGCTCAAGTGATAGAGGCTCTGAGCTGGACGTGATTGGTTGAAGAAGCAGAGACAGCTGAATAAGTCCCTACTTTATGACTCTAGTTGGCCCAACCAACCCACTATATTATGACCAAAAGCAAAAGTTCATAGATGACCGTTCGTTATTATACACTCCCCGAAATGGGTTTATGGTGAGGATAGTGATATTTTCAATAGATCTTTGGCGAAGAAATCATGACAAAATACTAAAGCACACTGAGAGGGGAACTCAGGTCCATCCTCTGCTATTTTTATGGGAATAAAATAATAATTGTTCAACTTGTTCTATAAAATTTTGATTGTCTTTCCAAAAGTAGTACTATTAAAAATATTTTGTTAAAGGCTCTGGAGACCACCGAAACATTTGGAATCATGTAGAATATAGTAAAAATGTAATGGCATTTGAATAATGCAAGCTGGAGAGAGGGACATTATCACGTTTAATGAGTATGATGGGACAAAATCACTTTTAATCACGTTGCAAGTTGCAGGGATAAATAATAATATATACCTACTTTCAGCAAGCTCAGTTATTCATCTCATCTTTTATCTACACCAATATGACCTCCTATCTCAGATTATACAAAGACCCACGAACCAACGACGTGGTCCCAGTGCTGGCATCGGTTACTGAAACGAGATCAGGGTTTATGCGGGGCATGGATGTAGTCTCAGATGCTGATGAACCATGAAGGAAACCAAATGCCAATATTGACAATGTAATAGATTTTGGTAATGCAAAAGATGGTCTTTGAACACTTCTGTTTTGGCAGACCACATGTAATTAGTTCTGTATGTCCTCCAAACACATCCCTACTAGGACAACTCAGGGCGCTATATGAACCGTCTAGAGATTAGTTTGGCAAATTGGGCTTGTAATTAGTTCTCTTTAGAAGCAACCACGATCAATGCCAACCTGGCCAAGCATGACAAATCTTTGTATCCAGCATCTGTTACAGGTTTATGTGTAACACCTGAAGGTATAGGCTCGGATGAGCTACAATCCTTTAACCATCATTTTATTACCTTCTATGTTTTTCATTTCTGATCACCTTGTGTGTCCCATGTTTCACCAGTTGTCCATTTTTAGTATGTTCGGGATTTGACACACCTCCTTGTCCTCTTGGGCCAGCAGGCTCTAAGAACTTTCGGAGACCTGGATCATCAAATCCGTTGGATTTCATCTCTGCATACAACTCTCTCGCCTTGGAATATAATCTGCACTCAAGAAGTCCTGCCACCAAAAGAGAATAATGTGCAGACTCGGGTACTACCTCATACTGCTTCATCTCCAGCCATATCCTCAATGCAGTTTCAGGCTGCTTCAACTTCATAAACCTATCAAGAATTAACAGAAAGGTTTCCCCGTTTGGACCAACTCCAGCTTTTCTCATAGTGTTAAGAACTTCAATAGTTCCTTCTAGACTAGCACTTGCAAGAAATGCATGGTACGTTTCAATAGTTGGACTAATATTGTCTTCCTCCATCAGAGCTAATATACTTCTCGCCTCATCCAACTTAGATGATTCACATAGAGGACATATCATCAAGTTGTATGTACTAGAATCAGGACGCAGGCCCATATGTTTCACTTTGTCAATAATCTTAAGAGCTTCCTTCACGCAATTCTCACAAGTCAGTACATATACCAAAGCATTATACACCTCCAGCCCTGGAACCCAACCCCGTTTCTGCATTTCATCATAAAGTCTTAGTGAATCAAACAAATTTCTAACCTTGGAGAAGCAGGAAATCATGTGGGAATATGAAGTACCATTTGGTTCAATACAACACTTGGACATTTCTCGCCACACTCTTTTGGCTTCAAATATATCAACCACTATATTACACCATCCATTGAGGATAATATTAAAGCCATCAATTTCTAAGGGGAATAGCTTCTTATTGATAAGCATGAATTCTTCAGCTTCTTCAATAAAACCATGCTTACAGAGAATATTCAAGAATGTCAATAATGTTCTCTGATCAGGAGACATACTGAATTTCTCCAAAATCTGGAATGTATGTATCGCTTTACCAGCATTATTGGCAGCAGCATATCTGTTGGAATATCGTAAATTACAATGTCAAACAACATCGCTAGCAATTTATCATCTTAGTCAAACTATACCAGAGCATTAAGTATGCGAACTGAAACTACAAAACAGCTTATAGAGTAATATTTTTCGGTGAGACTACTGATATCTACCAAATGATGATTATTCAATGGTATGGCTAATAATGATCTTCTCAGCAATTATGTAGATCAACACTCAAAAAATTATAGCAAAAAAGGTTACTCTGCAATAAAATTAATTAGTTCAAATTTCAATAAATAGTATGCGTCAAAAACAAAAAAAAGATTAGTTTTTTTTTTTACCTATCAATCATGATGAGGACAGCTTGTTGAATATCTGTTGACATCTGAAGAAGATCTCGGATCAAAGACCAAGCAGTACTGAATTTACTATGGTTGCCCAGAATCCATATCATCAAACACCACGTATTTTCTTCAAGACATTTGCATTTCTCACCCCATTTGAATAGCAAATAAGCTAACTTCCACTGATCTCTCAACTCCCAAATCACCAAAAAGACCAACTCTTGGTTCGGTTTAACCCCACATTCATCAAGAAACAATATGGCTTCATCTCCTGAACCAAAATTACTGGCCTTCTGTACAATCCCAACAAATTCGTTAACACCAACATGATACTTTTCACGCAATGTATTCACACACTTATCGAAGTTGATGATGTCGTAGCTAGTGGAATTGCCAGAGCTAAAAAAAGGGAGCTTGGGCGGTATAGTTGAACAGTGCCTGACAGATGGTTGACGAAATGCCCCAAAGAAATGACGCCTTATTTCTGGCCGTGCGGCAAAGAATGAAGGATGCTGATAGCCGATAATATGCTTAAAAGCGATGGGACGAGCACTGTATAGCCTTCGTGCAATAGAGAGCAACCGCATTATTTTTCTCAGTGTGCAGTGGAGAAAGAAATCTCCATGCTCCAATGGCTCAAACAAGCCTTCGTTAGCTCAAGTCTACATAAACCACTGGACTTTACAAATTGGATGCCAGCCCAAAGCCAATTTGATTAGGCCCATGAAAAATAGGAGAAAAAAAATGTCAAGAAAAGCCTTGGCATGTGATTACGCTTCAATGCAGTCTAATATTTGTTTTTTTTGTTTAGACTCTAATAACGCAGAGATCAACTTGTTTTTATCTCAATTATTTTATGAATTATATTCTATTAGCGTATATATACTGCGATAACTTTACATATTCATATCATTTATTTAACCATTAGGTCATATTTTTTTAAAAATTATTTTGAATAACGAAGATTTCCGAAAAAAGAATCATTGGAAATTAAAATTTTAAATAGAAATTGAAGGTACCCAATTAGTGTTGCACAAAATTATACTAGTCCAGTTGACAATAATAAAATGAAGCGTTGTTTGCACCACGAGCAAGTGAACACGTGCCGTGAGTGAAGGGGGTGCACGATAAGCCCACTCAGCTGCTCTGCTCAAGACTCAAAATGAATAGCCTCTTTCTTTATTTTTGTTGGTAATTATGTTGGTAATTACTGGCAATACAAAATAGATGGGTTAGGGTTTAGCGGAGAAGGGAAACAACTCTTTTGAGAAGATATGCAGGTGAAGGAAGAAGAAGAAGAATAATGGAGCAGGAGGAGGAGGAGGGTTTAGGGCCAAATTGGAGCATGTATTATATAGCGGTGAGAAGAAGCACGTATTCGGTGGCATCGCCGTCATTGGCGTCCTCTTCGGTGTTCCCTGGTACTTCATGACCCGAGGTTCGTCATTCTAATTACCCTTTTATTGCAATTAACTGCTATTGAATTCAATTACTCTCTCGATCTCAAATTGATTGGAATAAATGTATGAATCCTTCATATCTAATTGTCCCGATATTCAATAACAAGTTGTGCAATTTTTCTCCTACCCAGATTGCTTCCATTTGTATCTGAGTTCCTTTTATTTGATGTAAGAGGTTGAACTTACCATGGTTGCCTCGGATCCATATTCTCTTGTAACTTTGCTGTTTGGGCCAGCTTGCGCGTGCCTAGACTAATTCCATAATTACCTGCTACTCCTACCAACTAATAGCACAAGTATTTCTGTGTGTCAAGGCTTGGATTGATGGAAATAAATAAGCTAGCAGGGATTTGAACCTGAGACATAATTGGTTCTCTACCTTCTTCATTGACCACTAGACCACACCCTTAGTTTCCCTGAATCCATACGTATTTTCATGGAGGCATGGTGATTAGAAAATAAGCCTACTTACACTGGTCTCTCACCCCTCAAATTAGTCACCAAAAAGATCAAGTTTTGTCTTGGCGTAATGCCATATTCACCGAGAAATAATATGGATTCATATCAAACTAGTTGGGTTGATGTATATGAGATCTCAATATCTAGTTATTTTGTTCGGGGCTACTTCTCTGTAGGAATTAAATTTTGTGCCATCAAAATTACTTCCCTTTAATCTGATTCCCTTCTATTTGTAACCCTGTTTCTGATCTGAGACTTCTAAAACATGAAAAGCAAAAAAAGAGAATTTTCTCCCATACCAAGCATCAAAAGAAGTTCAAATTTTACCCTAGTATAGTTTAAAATGAAAAAATGCCTCTGAAGATAGAGAGATTATCAGTATTTAGGTAATCTCTGATTTAGTGACGATGTGAACCATTTTCTCCTCTGCTGTATATTTTGCCTCATTATGTATTATTACTTATTGTTTCTCATAATGCTGGTCTCTTTGCTTTACCGGTAAACAAAATAGAATTGGTGATGATTACCACATATCTTGCTTGTTTGTTGCAATAAGACGAACAATGATGGTATTGTTTGATGTTTCCATGAGCCAAAGTTGTGTTAGAACGAGCGAAGTGTGTTTATGGTGGTGGGTTAGGGAGGAGTCTTTTGGGTTGTTTATTGATTTCCTCATGGATTGAATCCGTCAATATGTCTACGTCAAGAGAAACAAGTATGTGTAAATGCAAATTGTTAGAGTGGATTAGAGTTCCACATCAGTTGGGGAATGGACGGATGGTCTACTTATATGGATCTGTGCAATCCTCCATTCATGAACAGCTTTGGGGGTTGAGTTAAGCTCAAGCACTATATCTTTACACTAATAATATTAAGACAACACAACTTTTTTTTATAACTGAGAAATCCCTAGGACTAGTGGCGCACAGTTTGAAAATCGGCAGTTAATGCACCCACCCCTCTATCCTTCACTTATTGAGGTTGGATTGTTATTCACTCTAAATGAGGCTGAAATGTAAGGAATTCACTCCATTTTATATAGTTGAGTGAAACTGGCATAGTTGATATGTATATAGTAAGAGAATTCATGAGAAACGGATGTTTACACGCCCATGCACATAAAACTTCACTCCTTTGTGGTTCTAAAAAATTTCATCTCATGAAAAACTGCATTCCAGCGAAAATAAGTGTCAGACAAAAAAAAGGATTTCGTAGTTGTAATGGTGTGCCAACTTAGTCATCTTAAAGATTTTTTTTCGCTTGGTAGGGGGGCGATAGAGTGTGCTGATATCTGATTTTGTCTGTCGATGGCTTTTATTGTAATGGGATTTTTTTAGGTCAAATCTATTGAAACTTGAAAGCACCTAGCTGATAGTTGTACATAAATTGATAACTAAAAGAAAAGAAATTTAAAGTTGATATCTAAAAAGATATTGGATGTGTCATGTACAAGCTATATATGCATCCTAACTGTTGCCATAAGCATAAAGCCGTCCAAAATGGTTACCCAATCATGTATGCCGCCTATGACTTTGCAAGGTCACTATTTTCTTCATCTATTTGTATGGAGTAATGTTAATTCAATACCAAAATGGTCAATTCAGCTTGTGAACCAACTTTATACAATATTGTACATCTTATGGAGCTGTTCTTATCACTACTTGGAATGGTATTGTGATTGTTTTTGCTCGATTCGAGTATTCAAATATAGAGAAATAATAAATGGTGAACAATGCTTAACGTGTTGACTGTTGATACTAATAAGAGTTCTATTGTTACTCATTTGCTGTCTGTCCCTTTTCGAAGCTTTCTTACCCTTTCCTCTTTCATCCTTTTGCTTTCTTTGCAATACTTGTTCTGTTGAGAAAGGAAGATCAACCACTTTACGAGCTATACACAATATATTGTGTCCGTTTGTTGTACTCCTCTTAACCTTTCTATCAGCATTATTGTCATAAAATATATTTGTATTCCATAAACTCCACTTCATGTGTGGATATGGGGAAAGGGTGGAAAGCTAATGAATCTTTTTTTGGTTCTTTCCTGTTTCTTTGCAAGGCTCCAAGCAACAATCTCACCAAGATTACCTGGAGAAAGCTGATAAGGCGCGGAATGCGAGGCTCTCGGCTGGTTCACCCTCAACTAAGTAATGAAAAGAGTTGCTTCAAACAAGTTTTCAGCTCCAGTTCCTTCAGCCTTTTGAGTTAGGTGCATGCTGTTCAATGCCTCTTTTTGGACAAAACTTTTGTAATATGAACATTATATATTGCATACAAAACCAAACACGAAAGGACACATAGTTTTGTGTTTTTTAATCTTCAAGTATGTTGAGTTGAACTCGGCAAAGTTCATTCAATTTTATCCTCAGGCTGATTAAACACACGTAGAATCGAAGATAAACTATACATGTGTGATGATCTAAGTTTTGCTTCATTTGGTTGTGACGTATAACATAAAATTCCAATTCATTAGCCAACATAGGTACCAATTTTTGCAAGTTTACTTGTAATAAGAAATATGAATGTTTTATTTATCAACGAGAGATGTGAATACAATTGATAACAAAGAGGGAATCCAAATATGTACACAATGAGCCTCCTCTACTTCCTTATTGAAATGAGGGACATGGACCTCAACCAGCTTGATGGAAAGAAGATGGAAGGGGGGGGGGGGGGTGGGGGGTCTCGGGTAGAGTAGGAGAGGGGGGGGGGGGGGGGGTGTTGGGGGGGGGCGCGTGGGGGGGGGGGTGCGGTGGTGGGGAGGGGGGTGGGGGGGGGGGGGGGGGGGGGGGGGGCTTTTTGTTCTAAAGGTTTGGAAACGTCCTTATTAACATTCATATGTAAGGGATTTGAACATGTTGATGTATAATCAGAATCCCGCACCTGACCAATCCCCATCACTCCCTAAAACTCCAAAGCTGGTTCATGCATTCCTCTCATTGATTCATCATTACTATCATCATATTCTTCAATCATCTCCAACTCTGCTCTTGTTTCACCTCTCAAATTACTCATCACAACCTGAAAAACACACATAATCACATCAGCCCAAAGATATTCTATATTATAAGTCTCAATCTCTAGATAGATCATATTATTCTATTTTAAAATGACCATTTTTACAAGTTGATGTTATTGGTCAGAAAGACCCATGCCTTTTGTCTGTGGGCAGTGGATATAGAAGCCGTTGGTTTATGCAAAAAGTCATATTCCATAAACATAAAGGGTCCACCACTATATTTAAAATTATAAAGAAAAAAAGTTAGATTCTAAAACGTATTTAATTAACTTGTTATTTACAAAAACAAAAATAAAATAACCGACATAAGATCTATCCATAGAAACTTACATCGTAAGCTTCGTTGATTTGGTGAAATTGAACACCACAATTGTTTCCTCTGCATACGTCTGGGTGATACTGTAATCCAAAAAAACACATCCTATTAATTAAAACTTAAAATTCAATCAAAGGCATATACCAATTCAAAATTTCCAGGTTTCATTTGAAGCCGATAACAATGGCGTACCTTAAGAGCAAGCTGTCTAAACGCCTTCCTAACTTCAGATTCAGATGCACCGGGTTGAATCTTCAAGGTCTTATACGGATCGGCAACAGCAGAAGATGAACAAACACATGAAACCCTAAATCCATTTTTATCGTTTCTAGTCTTCTTCTTCGCTGAGTTCCTCAATCGAAACAGAGACGCTGAAGCTGCTCCACAACCCCCAATACTTCCCGTCATTCCCATCGTAGCCATTGCACACAAATTTCAATGAAAATCGAAAATGATTAAATTATTCACAAATTCAAAAAGAGAATGAGATTGTTTAAATGGTGAAAAAAAATTGGAATATAATGAAAAGGGTAATGGGTGTTTGCAGTATATATAAGCAGAAAAAGGTATGGTAATTAATTTTATTTTTTTTATTTTTTTTTGAGGTGATAATAATGGTGTGGATAATGAGGGTACGTGTCAATCTTCTTTTTTCGAGGTGACGTGTCAATCGTAGAGTGGTTTTAGTTAAATTTGCGTGGTGTAAAAAGGAGGAGAAAAAAGTGAGGCCCATTAAGGCCCAATGTTTTTTAAATCTTATCCATAATTTGGTCTCTATTTGGAATCTTAGCTTCTTCCGTTTTTGACCCTTTTAATTTTCATGCGTTTAACTCGTGTCTTGACTCAAATTATTTTTTAGATTTGATTACGGAACTTTTCTAACAGTCGAATTCAAATAATCAAAAGTCGATTTATTGGTAGATATAACTTCGAATTTCGGGGTATTAAGACATTTATTTATGTCATTTCAATTATATTTATTATTATTTTGTAGTAATTACAGTTTTACTTCAGCATTTACTGAGTTACTTCTCGAGATCCGCATTTATGTAGAGTTGACTGATATTTAAAAAGGATTATCTATTAAAAAAACCATTTTATTCAGTAAAAAATTCAGTATTAGTTTATCACAATTTTTAAACCAAAAAAAAAATCATATTTTCTCTTTTATATGACATTTTTGATTTGACATAATATTTATGAAAAAAATATGTTTAAAAAATTTATAATCATCTTAATATTTATTTGTCGTAAATCATTTTACGAAGGGAAGAAAAAGAATTTTATAATTTAAATTATTAAATGATAATAAAAATTTATTTTTTTTTCAAAGACGTTCGTTTAGAGCATTATAAAAAATAAAAATAAGTAACGAAAGAAGAAGTAATAAAAAGTGTTTTATTTATAAATTAAAAATAGCGAAAGAAATTACATGAAGAATCGAACTTTCACCTGCCCAATATATTTAATTAACCAAATATTAAACTAGTAATAAAAAATGGTATAGTAGTACAAGTAAAAATATTGGGAGAGAGAGTGTATGAGTTGTTGGTGAGTCATTACATGTGGCTGCCCAGTTTGTACACTTTGGGAACTGTAAAATGTTGTAAGCGTCGGTGAATAGCCACAATTTTTTTTATATAAAAATAAAATTATTAGATAATGTATATCCTCGTAACGAATACACGGTTTGATTTTGGATTTAGAGTTTGAAGTTTATGAGGAAACTATTATGAAATTACTTGGTTAGTAATAAGAAATTGGGCTTTTTGGTACAAAATTTTTTCCTAATAATAATTAAGAGGATTTCGAAAGTTGTGTTTTTAGAATTAGTAAAAAGATTATTAATATTAAAAAATTAAAAATATCTCAAAAATTAACTTAATATGATAGAGAGAATTAATTGTGTAACTTGAATTTAGTAGGGTGATTAGGAGATTGGGTATTCTTTAGGTGTATTTGCTTTTGGTATGTTGATGATAATTTGTATTGGTTTAAGAAAAATAATTAGGAAATGGATGATAAAAATATAGGAATACTGTAGTTCAAATTTAAAACTGAAAATGAACTTACACTATTTAGAGAAGTAACTACTTATATCATACATAGGTAAATTAATAGATGAAAATGTTATGAATTCCACTAATTTTATTGATTTTGAACCAATATTAGGGCCCGTTTGGATGGGTTTAATAAAAAACAAGTTTAACAAGTACTTGGAAGTGGCTGAAACTTATTTTTTAAAATAAGCAGTTATGTGTTGGGATAATTAAAAGGTTAAGTAGTTGCTTATGCAAAGTGATGGAAAAGGAAAAAAATGGAAAAAGAAAGAGGATGTTAGGTTAGTTATGTGTAATTTGGAGATTGTATTAAAAATATTAAGGGCACAAAGATTCAAAATGTGGTCAAATTAAAACAGCTTATAAGCACAAAAAAAAAGAGCACTTCTACCCAACTTGTAATGTTAAATTTAAATAAGTTTTTTTTAACTTAAATATAAGATATTTGGAAGTATTGTCAAACAGCTAAATAAATCAACCAATCAGCTTTTACGTCAGTTTAACCAGCTTTTAAGTGAGCCTCTTGGGTCCGTTGGATGGGCTAATAAAAGCCGCCTTTAAAAAGTTTTTTTTTTTTTTACTTTTGAAAGTGCTTGAAACTTATTTTGAAAATAAGCAGTGAGGTTTGGCTAAAAAGTGCTGAAGTTTATATGCAAACGTGAAAAGGGAAAAATGAGAAGAACGAGATGTAGAGTTCTGTGCGAATACTTTGGAGAATGATACAATAATATCAAGGGAACAAGATCAACATAAGGTTAATAAATCAGCTTATAAGATAAAAAAGAAAAAGCAGTCCATACCCCAGCTTTTTAGCTTTAAAATAAAACTTTTGGTTAAAATAAGTTTTTTTTAACGAAAAACGTTATTTTGAGTATTGTCAACAAGCTAATGAGTAAAAATCAGCTTTTTTTTTTAAGTCAGTTGCCGTGAGCCAAACGGATCTTAGCCTTAACATGATTTTTTCTTTGTTTGGCAGTGAGTATATGCCACCAAAAACATGGAAGTGAACTTCCGATCTAATACCTTCGGGCACCACATGTAATATAGTAGATAAAATTCGAAAAAAGATTCCAATATTAAATAAAATTTACATAATGAAGTTCCGGTTGGCGAATAAAATTGTATGGACTATGTAATGGAATTTATATTAATAGAGGGGTTTCTAACCATTTCGTTTTTATTTAGCGTTTTATTATCAGCTCTAGTGTGATTGGAGATAAGTTCTGTTATAAATTTTATATTTAAAAGTATGATTTAAAAGGAACAGGGGAATCCCTCGCTGTCAGTAAGGACATTGATATTTTTATATTTTATTTTATTTTTGGCTATGAAGGCAACTGATATTTTTATTTTATTTTATTTTATTTTTAAAAAAGCAACTTATTCGATTGAAAATATTAATTTTTTTTGATAGCCAATTTTCAAAAGTGCATACATAATAAACTATGACTTTATTATTATTATTATTATTATTATACAATAAATTCAACAATTGATAGAAAATAATTTGAGCATTAGTCCAAATAATTTATTGGGAAAAAAGAAGGTCCACATCATTCAAAGAAATGACAAGTTTTTGTGTGTTTTTTTAAGAGATAGTGATGTTAATAGATATCTACTAAATTTGTCAATTTAATATTGCATAAAATGTTTTTGTTACCTTAAATTATCAATAATATCTTTCTCCAAACAAGTGGATTCTACACGTAAGTCATTAATAATATCCCAAATAATATATATCCATGCACGTCACTTGTTGCAACTTGCTATTCATAGACGATAGTTTGATACGAACCTTTACATGTCTTTGTATAATGTTAGAGATAATATCTTCGTACTATATATTTTTTTCTTTCGAATTTATGTGTTATTTATCATTTTTGAGTATATAATAATTTAATTTTTATCAGAAATTTTACGCATAAAATCTTTAAAAATAAAATATATATATATATAGTTGTGTGGCATTCATATAATTATTAACATTAGGCCGAGGACAAATATTTTATCTAGAGGATTATTTTCCAAAGGTAAAAAGTTTCAAGAATTTTTTTTTCTTCCATAATACTGGTATGATATATTTTATTAAACATAAATTTAAAACGATGTATTTCAAGAGCTTTTATTCTTTCTTAAATTATGTTATCTCAATCAAATTCCGCTATATAATTTAAGACAGAGCGAATATTATGTTTTTAAACGCACGTATAGATTATATATGGTCCTAATATTTCAAAGAGAACGATCATAAACTAGCTATAATACATGCATTTTTTTTGCTATAGTTTGAGACAAATTTGGTCAAAGTTGAATTTCAAATTCAGAATAAGCATGTTATATCTAACAATTAAAACAAATGCATTTCATTTTCACAAAACAAAACAAAACATTGACGAAGAAATTTTTTAGAAAACCATATATATATATCATCCAATTTAAAGATATTTGTCTTCAGACACTTGGAAGAAAATTTAATCCATGAAAGTTACGTTATTTATTAAAATAGTCCAAATTAAATTACGTACACAAGTGGCTCCACACCACTACAACCAATCAAGTCACTATATTAAGGGGTCGTTACGTTGAATGTGTTAAAAAATCTAATGCATATATTAGTTATATATATCTTATTTAATATTATTAGGTGTATAATTGATGATACATAACAAATCATAATATTAACAATACACGAGTTATTAATATATGGATAAGTATTAGTAAAGATAAAATTACTATTGATACGATCCTAATCAAAATATATATATGAAATAATCTCAACATAACTAATTTCAACATAATTAATCTTATCATTCTTATACATTTTATTTAGTACTACTTTACGACTCTTGATAAGAATATTGGAAATGTTTTACACAAAAGATACTAATATTTATTGTCTAATATTTGATTAATCAAGCAAAAATATTGTTCAAAGATATTTACAGATGGAGATGATACAATAATAATAAAAAAGCCATTTTTGAAAAAAATTATTAGTATTTTTTTTCAAGAAAGTTATTTTCTTCGGGTTTTTTTTGAAATTTTTTTTGTTTCAATGGTTAAATTTACATGTTTTCTGTGGAGATACACATTCAAAATGCCCCATCTTTTTTTTTTTCTTTTTTTTTTTCATTTATGAAACTTCTTTTTACGAGTGGTTATAAATTACTTTTGAGAAATTTAAAATTAATTAGAAAATAACAGATCATATGATAATTCAATTTTTATTTTTGTAGAAGTTAGCTTTTTAAGTTAAGTAAATACTAAATCCAATATTATATAAGGCGTATAATAACGATGGATAAAATAGGATAGATGGAATCAATCGTTTCGAAGCCCATAAACTAAAAAGACTTCAAAGTTTGGGCTGTTCATTAATCTAAGTGTATTTTTGGCCCATATAAAGGCTCCAATAATTAGTGGAGAGGATATTCATTTTTTTGGGGCAAAATCCGCAGAATAACAAATATTTAGCTTATATTTGTGATTTTTTGATTTTTGCTATTTTTCTGATTTATATAACTTGCGATTTGAATAAATTTAGAATTTGTATAATTTGTTTCTTGATTGTATAAATTCAAAAATTAATATATGTTTACTCTTGCTATTTATTTACGATTTACAAAAAAAATCATAATAAATTATCTTTTTCGCATATTGACAAACAAAATATACAAACAGAGTTCTGAAAAATTCTTAAATATACAAATACATATTCTGTATACATTTATTCTATTTATATATTCGCAAACGAGATATACAAACCGCAGCCTCCATAGCAAATGAAATTATCGTTATGAAGTACAATTATTAAAACAATAGCTATAGAGTCTATTTTCGCCAATTACATTTGTTATTTCTAAATTTTTTCTCCTTTGTTGAAGTGGGAGTGGGGATGGAGGGAGGGATTAAAAGAATTTTTTAGATCTATTAACAAATAAATACTCCTTTTTTTTTCATTTTACTTAGATATGTAATTAATTTTTCTATTTTAATAAATTAACAGATGTTTATTTACTTTTTTCTCATTATTTTCTAATCATCAAATACAAAATAAAATATTGTACATAAATATAAAGTTCCAAGCATCATCAATAAAATCATACAAAATACCTCCAATTAAATTTTTCTTAGTAGATGTGTTAGATCAATACGTAGAGATGACAATGATGTGGGGCAAGTACAAGGCAAAACCACATAAATTCGCAAAGACTTTAATCTACTTCGCCTTGCCCTGCATAAATTCGACCCGTATAATGTGCTATATCTTACTAAAAGAATTGCTAAATATTATTTATGTGTATCTAAAGCCTTCCCAACATAATTGTTTTTCTACTTCACACAATCGTTTTACAATTTATATTAATTTTCCAGATAATGATAATCTAAATTCTAAAATAAACTTAATCCTCAGAGTTTTGTTTATCATATGAGAAATACTTTGAGGAAGTTAGCGTCTAAAATAACCATTCATGAGATAAACATAAATTTAAGGCAGAGAGAGAGTTGCCCTGCCCTGCCCTGCCCTACCTACACTAATTAAATCCGTCAAATTTTAATTTCACTTTTTATCTCGTTATTATTTTTATCGATATGAATTAAATTTTATATGAAACAGAAGTCTTTTAATTAGAAGTCAACAGAGGAGGGAGACTTCAATTATCTTCAATTGTGGATCATTTTAAGGGTGAGTTTCAATTTTTCAAACAAACAGCCAACCACTTTTTAACATAATGAATTATGATCCAATATAAGTCAATAATTGAGCCAATTCTCCACATTTTTGAGTCACCACTAGTGCTAAAAGAATACTTTAGGTCAAATTATTAAAACATATGTGGTGGGCCTTCCATTGGTTGAGCATGTTGTCTGTTGATTGGCAAATTCAAGGTACAAAGAAAAATTATATTAAAAAAAAAAAGTAACAAGGTTTGGCAATAGATGGATATATTTATTTATTTATTATTTATAAGTTTGTTGAAAATTTAATGCTTTCTGCAAAATCTACTATTTGTTATAAAATTTAAAAACAAAAGAATAATATAATAATAAGGACAAAAAGAATATAATACGAGGAATAATATGAGATTAATTTTTTTAAGTGTTCAGCAATTTTTCAAGTGTATGCTATATGAATTCTTATTCTTCTATTTATATTGTAACATAGAGGCATACAAAAGGTTAGTCATAAACATTACATTAACATGAATATAATGAAAAAGATTATCGAAGTGAAATGTAACAAAAATAATAATTATAAAAATCAAGGTTATGATTATCTTTATAATGAATGAAAGTAATGGAATAAATTCTTAATATATTAAACATCCACGATATATTATTTTATATAACATTATTATACATTTATAAAAGGTCACAACTTAATTTTCAGTGGCTTCTCCAAAATTTCAAGCATAACAACAAGGTATCACTACATTGAAGCACCACAATAATATTTTAATATCATTATATAAATTTCTTAAATTCTGACGCAATACTATTTTTATATTATTATATTAAATTCTTGAGTCAGATTTTATTATTCAAATTTTGTATTATATTTTTTTAGTTAAAATTTTTCTATATTCTTATTTCAAAAGTTATATGTGTATATTCTATCTTTTTTGGATCCCATTTTCTAAAATTATATTGAATATGTTATTTTCATTTCATGTAATATCAACTAAGAAAAAAATAAGGTATTTTTATGAAACTTAGCTTGAGACCCCGACTCTTATTGAGTCATTTGTGTTAACAAACATTTTTTATAATAATATTTTATGGTGGGGGTTCAAGTTCTTTTTTTTAAAACTAATTTTACATGTTAAAGTATAAAATATCTATATTCTCTATAATAATATTTTGTTATAATAAAAACAAAAACATAACAAATAATATTGTACTACAAAGAGCTTTCACTTTACTTTGATTCCACATTGTGAAAATTGAGAAAATTTGGAAAGAGATAGCGTGCTTCAATAAATAACTGTGAAAAAACAAAACATGCTACGCGGGTAGGTGATGACTAGTATGACTGAAGGAGTAAACTTATGAATAGTAATGACGGAATTAAAATTTTCATTAAAAAAAGTAAATACATATTTTTTTTTAGAAAAATAAATAAAGATCAAATAAAAAAATTGAGATATGAATGTATTTGAAATTTAACTATAATCATTAAATTTGATTAATCAAGCTAAAACAATTGAATTAGGATGCATCAATAGCTCTAATATTACATCAGAACCGATTTGGTAACTAAAAAAGGTCCACATGAGACAACAAAAAATTTATACATTATTTATATGGAAGAATATAAATATAAATACATGATACTTTTATTTT
This sequence comes from Solanum habrochaites, assembly GCA_027704765.1. Classification (NCBI taxonomy): domain Eukaryota; kingdom Viridiplantae; phylum Streptophyta; class Magnoliopsida; order Solanales; family Solanaceae; genus Solanum; species Solanum habrochaites. The sequence continues at coordinate 63,357,193 of JAKWJA010002491.1, forward strand.
TTAAACCCCCTCATAGTTTTAGGGTTAAGATAAATTTTTTTGAAAAAAAAAAACTTATTAGTGAAAAATAACATTTATCTAATTACCATCTCCATCTTTACATTATAATTCATATACAATTCTTTTCCTTTGAGTATAATATACGATGCCTAGCTTGTATAACGTGTCAACAATTCAAACAATTTTTAATTCTAAATAAATTTAGAATTTGAATTTCGTGTATTTAGAGAGGGGGAATTTGGAACATATACTAGTTAATTAGCTATTATAGTTTCAGTTTAAATTAATTATGGTTTGCGATTTAATTTTAGATGTAGTTACGTCGCTTATACATATACAAATACAAATTCTACATATATATATACATACAATTATATGACAAATATATAAATACAATTAGTCTCTCTCCACTCTCTGCCCTCTTCAGCTCGCCTCTCTCATCTATTTCCCAATTTCGCTTGCATGTCTCCTTCCTCTTCCAATCTCGCTCGCCATGTATACAAATAAATTTGAATACCTCTCTTTACTTGATTTGTGTACTGATTTGTATACCGGTTACATATTCGACAGATGTACATATACAATTTACCTATTATTGATCTCTGCCTTCTCTCACTCGCCTCTTTCCTCCCTCTTTCAATCCCTCTAGCCTCTCTCCCCCCTCTCCTAGTCTCGCTCGCCAGATATACATGTGTACACCGATTACACATATACAATTATTTGACAGATATAAATATGCAATTTGATATATATACATAAACAACTCGCCTCTCTCTACTCTCTGTACTCTCTTGCTTGCCTTTCTCCTCCCTCTAACATGTTGATACAAATTGTAAATAGCAAAACACAGTTATGAAACATAATTAAGTTATTTTTTAGTGGCTTTATGTGAAAATTTTCCAATAACAAAATTATATAATTCCTTACTATTTGAGGCGATAGGGTGCACGATAAAACAACAAATTCAAAACAGATTTAAGTCATCAACGTTCATTTAAAGTAATAAATATTTAATCTCTCTATCACTGCGAATTGATACATATTTAATTTGACACAATCCTTAAAAATATGTGTCGTTATTAGCCTGTGTTCAAAAGTCAAAACAATAAATCAAAAAATACTATTTTTTGTTTTTCCTTCCATCTTATTATCCTTTCATTTTTCAATTTATCTTTCAAACCAAACCCTAAAAGAAACTCAACCATACGTCCATATATACGTGACAATTTTGAAATCTTTTATCATCACACAATGTTTCATTCTTTAATTTGATATACTTATAGCATGGAAAGTGGAGCACTTGGCTAAAAGTAAAAAATCAACCAACCACTATATATCTATCATGTTATCATGACTACAACCTAAATCATGTGGAAAAAAGAGGTTAAAATTAAGCTAACAATAATAACTATCGTTTTTCAAAAATCTAAATATTATATTCGTTATTAAAATTTTCTTTTATTTACAAAAAAATATATCTAAATTATATATGTGCTATGCAAAGCATGGAGGCATAAAAAATCATGATAGGAGAAAAGGGGGCAGGCAACAGAGTCCTTAATTCCCTCCAAATAAATTAATGTGAATTTGAATTAATTTGTTCAGTACTAAATTTCAACTTTTCAGACTATGTAATTAAAGTAATTAAAAAAGAAATATAAAAATAATATTATCATCGAAAAAAGCTATCTATTCACATGATTTCATGACTACGATGCAAAATAAAATATTCAACGCGTGGATTTATGATGATAGAATTCAGTAAATTAATCATTTCTCTCTAGAGATTAGTGATTTTGTATTAAAAGTAAAAAAAAGAATGCGTTGAATTAGCATATTAAACTTTCATTTCCTTCTGTTCTTATTCTTAAAGTAGTGAGAAAAGTTGAAATATTCTAGAGATTAGAGGGATTAACTTATCCTTGAATAATATAAAGGATTAAGATAAGCATGTGGAAAATAAAGCAAAAAAAAATGAAAACTGGTGAATAGTAGTTTCAGTAATTATGATTAAGATTATTTTTTAAATAATAAACCTACTAATATAATTCAGTAAAAATAAAAACTGCTTAAGTAAATCGTTTTGTTTTTAACGTTTCAATCAAGATATTCAGAAGGTACCTAAATTTTTAAAAAGACATTTTAACTTTGAAACCGTTCTATTGCACCCCCACTAAATAATTTTAAATAGATATAATTAATATAATTTTATTTTTACAAGTATTTTATTACAAAATATGTTTTTCTTATTATTTTAACTTTTTTTCCTTTTTATTTTTTCTTTTTCTTTCTTTTTTCTTTTCAAAAATTCATTGTCATCACCATTATGAAGTTGTCTTGCTTTTCAATGTCACTTTTTTACCTGCAACTTCATTCACCTTCTTTTTTTTATTACTATTAATTTCCTTCTCTTTATTTTTAAGATTTTGTCTAATATTTTCTTACATTTTTTGACATTCGATAAACCCCCCTATTATATTTCAAGATAATTAGGAAATATCGTATCATTTTTTATCCGATTTTCAATTAAGTTCTTTTAATTTTTTGAAAACTTAATTAATCCTTTTTAAATTATCATTTATTTAACTGAGTTTGATATCTTCAAAATTTTAAATTTTCTTTAAAAAATAATTAATTTTGTTATAAATAATTTAATAAAATCTAAATAATAGTATAAATTTTATGAAGAATTTGACCGGAGAAGAAGAAGAAAAAGAAAAGAAAAGAAAATGTAAGTGAGTTACAATTTGATATGGAGGTGGGAGGTGAAGGGGAAAAAAAATCATAGAACGACTTTTATCACTTGACATGGGAGGTAGAAGAACCTAAATATAATTAATAATATCAAATTAGACATTAAAAGTAAGAGAGAAAGAGAAATAAAGAATGAAAAAAAATAAAGGAAAAACTTCAAATGAACAAAATTACATTTTTAATTAAATTAATACGTGTCATATAATAATTGAAGTGCAAACTCACTTGTTTCTTAAAATTTGGGGCTGAGATATAATTATATATATTCAAAAAAATTTAATAAGGTAATAGGACAATCACAAAATTAATATATCTTTATAAAAATTTAAAATAACTTTATTGATAACTTAATGTCTTTTCTCGTATAAAAATCAATCGAGATACACTTAATAATAGAGAAGCGCTAAGTTCACCAACCCCCGTTTGAAGGCCCCCACATCGACTTGTTCCATACTCGAACTTTTGCAATAAAAAGAAAAAACAATATTCTCTGACAATAAAATCAACTATTATGTATGCATATATTAAATAATAATATAAATTACTATAGTTTATAGTTTTCTTACAAAGTATTTCTTCACCACTACCTAACTTGTCATTTTTCTCAGTTTGTTGAATTTCGTTCCGATACAATAATCTATAAATTACGAATCAAGTCAGATATGATAAATTCAAAAAAAAAGTACACATAGAAAGTTTTAAATATGCATATGAAATTACTTACTCAATATAAATTACGAATCAAGTCAGATATGATAAATTCAAAAAAAAAGTACACATAGAAAGTTTTAAATATGCATATGAAATTACTTACTCAATCAATTTGGTGATACGCGAATAATTTACTAGTAATAACTTTGTTGATTATTTTTTTAATAGAAAATAAAAAGAGAGAGTTGAGTAAAATGTTGATACAAAGACAATTCTGAAATTTTCGTCAAACAAAGTTTTAGGTCACCATCTCACCAACTCCAATCCACCACTTTTGCTTCCATTATTTAATTAATAATTATATTTGGTTGGTAATTAGAGATTTCAATAAGTTTGGTTTACTTAGTTTTTGGTTTAATTAGATTCCGTATTCATTCATTTACTACATTATAATATTAATTACTTAATAAGTCATAGCTTATATTATCTGGTATAAGGTCACAACTACTACTTATTTACGTAATGAAAACTTAATTTGTTTTAAAATCTACGTTTTGTCTATTCTTACAAGATATTGTATATTTTTGAAATAATAAAAGTCATCTTTAATCTTAAAAAAATAATCTTACAGTAATATTTTCATCGATTGCGTATGAATCGTTACTTACTGAATGCATTTCACTGATAAAAATTATGATGAAATGATAACTAATATCCTTTTATACTTATAATTCAAAAGTATCCACGTTCAAACTGAAACTATAATCCTAAATATTAAATTTTCTAATCGTGAATTTAAATTTAATTTCAATATTTTGTCACTTTAGTTTACTCATGTCATAATGTTGTAGCAAATGTTTTTGGTTGGGACGTGAGTAGGACCTTCTTAGTGGGAATAAGTCATGTTGAACAGCTGCGGTAGGTAAGTCTTTTTTGCAACCATAAATATAAAAAATATACTCTCTCCGATTTATTTTTTCTTTTTTAGTCTGTTTCAAAAGTATAATACTTCAATTACAACATGATTAATACAATAAAATTAAAGAATATCTTGACATAATTTTAATTTAAAATTACATAATTTAAAAATCTTCTTTATTTTTTTAAATTACGTGTCAAAAATTTTTTTGGGTTGGAAATACCTAAGTAACACCTCCCCAATACTATATAAGAAACTCATAATTTTCATCATTTTGTGTTGATTTAGAGTATTTTCTCAACCCACTCTCAACCACATTATCACCCATAAAAAAGCTCAACAACATTATTCTGCTCCTTCTCTTTTTTCAAAAGGTAAGTAATTTTCTATTGAATTATTTTCGTTATATGATATACTTATTTAACAATTAAAGTAGGCAGCATATCACATTCATGGTGGGTAACTGAAAATGAATTAATTTGTAATTGCAAATTGGCTATTTTAGAGAAATTATTGTGGTTTTCCATTTCAGGAAACATAGTTTGATTGATCAACTATGAAGATCGAGGTGAAAAACTCAACGATGGTGCAGCCGGCGACGGAGACGCCGCAACTGAGGCTGTGGAACTCTAATGTGGATTTAGTAGTGCCTAATTTCCACACGCCTAGTGTTTATTTCTATAGGCCAACGGGATCCCCAAATTTTTTCGACGGGAAAGTGCTTAAGGAGGCACTAAGCAAAGCCCTAGTGCCGTTTTATCCGATGGCTGGGAGACTCTGCAGGGATGAAGATGGCCGTATTGAGATTGATTGTAAAGGTCAAGGTGTGCTGTTTGTGGAAGCTGAGTCCGATGGTGTGGTGGATGATTTTGGCGATTTTGCACCGACTTTGGAGCTCCGGCGACTTATTCCGGCCGTTGATTACTCACAAGGAATCGAATCTTATGCTCTCTTAGTATTGCAGGTACGTTTTTGGTTACTATTTTGTGTCCTTTCAATTTATGCTGCTATCGTTTTTATAAAATTTCAAATATCTGAATTTTAGTTAATATTTTTTTAGAATATATATTTTTATGGTACAATATCATAGTACATACTCCATTTTATTGAATATAGCAAAAATAATATACTCAATACAATTTCACATGAAGAAATTATGGAGAAACCAAACCTTTATGTTAGATAAATAAATAAGTTGTTTTTGTATAAATTCGTAACTCAAATTAAGCATTTTAACACAAATATGGAAGGGAAATAAATCTATGTTAAAAATAAATTATTACTTATAATATTAATTATAGAGTTTTTAAATATTTAAATTTTAATTTTTAAATTAATTTTATTTAAATAATTACTGAAAAATAAGTAATACCACCTAAATTTGAAGATATGTTTAAAATTATAAAATTTAAATAACATTGTATTATACTTTATATTCATTTATAATAATTTAGGAAACGTAAATTATAAAATGAATAGAATATTATAAATCGAATGGATAAAGGTCAAAACTCAAAAATAAATAGGCAAACGAATGTTTCATACGTTTGTCAACTTCGTTATTTTTATATTTAGTAAATTATTAATATTATCAATTTAGTCTAACGACAATTCTTTACATTATAAATAACATAAACATATTTGAAATTACAAAATTTAAAGAATTTCAAAAATTAATTATATATTTTTTTAATTTCAGTAATATCAAAATCCAATGAATACATAATGTCATGAATCTGAAGCATAGGTATCGACGATCAAATTAAATTAATAAAGGGGGCTCCAATTTTCTAATATTTTCGGATCGGGATGTGTAGAGATTATTGATCATTTTAATTAAATTAGAATTACATTTTGGAAATACGAAGAGTGGTTGAAAGTTGAATGTCAGAATTGAACTTAGCCTCAATTGCTTGTAGGGTCAAGGGTGCACGTTTTAAATTCCACAATATTAGTGGTGCATATTTCTCTTATAGTTTCTTTTCTTTTTTTTTCCTCGTAGGGCGGTTTAGTCATGTGATATAGAATCATAATACGAAATTATAAGCTAAAATTAAAATTTTATTTGAATATGTGATATGAAATTTGTGTTGTATATTTTCTTATAAACATGAGAATTTCATAAGTTATAAACTATTAAAATAACATAAATTGTTTTTTCAATTTTACCATATAAATAAATAAATATTACAAAATTATTTGTTGTCCATTTAAGTAATTGTTTTATTTAACTTTGATTGATCAACCTTTAATTCAATAAAAAAAAATTGAACATAAATTGTAGTGTATTAGTCTTTAATATAATTCTCTCACATAGTACGATCAATCTCCTCACGTTAAACCTGCATTGCTCGATAATTTGGTCGAGAAGACGAACCAATATTGTTACAACCATATGTTGGTCAATATCACCTACAACTATATTTTCATGCTTATAGACTATAAATGTTTTATCATTCCTTTGGTATTCTTGCAAATAATTATGTAACATTGCACAAGATATGACAATTTTCGCTTGTGTGTTAATATCATAGTGATTCATGTCTTGTTTCACTTGTGTATGATTACACATTTTCAGTGCATTAATTTCGTGTTAAATTAAACAAATTGAAAGTAGTGATTATCAAACATTCATCACCAATGTTGTCCTTTTCTCATTAAATTGCTTTAAACTTTTTCATATGAAGTCGAAAGAGAAATTCTTTTTAATTATGAAAACCCTAAAAAAGTTTTACTTTCTCCGTTCTTATTTATATTTACAAAATCAATTCCTATTTTAAAGCAATAATAAATTTGATGTTGATGATAATAGTAAATTTTAAAAAGTAAGGATATGATTATAAATTTCATTTACATATGAAATAAATGGTTAGTACATATAAATGTGAGGTTGTTTTAATAAAGGCATAATACATATATTAAATCCTAAACTTGACTTCAAATTTTAACTTTGACTTTCAACTTTCATAATACACAAATAGACACTTTTACTATCTAACTTTTAAATAAATAAACACATGAGTCCTACATGACATAATCAGGGACACCAACGCAGGACAAAAATGACATGTAAGGACATTTGTGCTATTTTTTAACTTTATACAGTTAAGTGTTTATGTTGCACATCGCAAATTGAAGGGCATAAATATTATTTGAAGCCAACTTAAAGGGTACTTTTATGTATTATGCCTTTAATAAAATATAAACTTGTAGGTAAATATTTGCATTTAGAAAATCTCTATGAGATTTCTTCATCCTGTAAAAAATACGTGTTAACAATGAGATTCGAAACTTGGTACAACAACGCTAAAAAAGTCTTAAATACCCATCCAAAAACCATTGGATCAACTATATCATTTATTCATTATGTGCTTTATGTTAATTTTATACAAATACCTATCGATTTTTACATAGATATATATATTTTATAACGAAGTTAATGGGTGTTCAAACACCGAACACCCGGCGGACACCATGTGGGTCCGCCCCTGGTGATTTATGACCATAAATTTTCATGTCTTAAATAAGATGTTCATGTCTTAAATAAGATGATAAGTTCATGCATCTTTCTTTTAGTTTTGTGTTGTGTCAATGTCACATTAATTGAGACTATAGTTTTGTGTTGTGTCAATATCACATTAATTGAGACTGAGACTGATACGGAGAAAGAACATGTTCATACCCCTATCCTTCGCTCATAAAAAAACGATAGAAGCAAAATGTGTTGACTCAAACTTCATATACTGCATCTCGTACTGGATTATGCCAACGTTTAGTTAGTTTTCATATCATTTTATATTATGGTTTAATGATCCTATAATTTAATTTTGATAAACATATGAAGTGAAAAAACAATCTGCATTAAGTACTTTTGGAAGTCAAGATTGGATGAATTTATGTGGCTGTGCGTTTTCACTAGTTTCTCTTTCCCCTTCCCACCTACCCCTGCTTTCATCTGTCATTTTCTTCACACTGAGTATTCCTACCCTTCCAAGGCGGACCACATTCAAAGTTGAGGATGTACGTGCATTTATTAATTTTTTAAAAAAATATGTATATACATTTATATTTTTTTATGAAATTTGTAGAAATAAGAATATAATTAATAGTGCATCCATGAGGAGTATAGAAGTGCCTTGTGCCTCTGTACAAGCCTAAGGTACCACCCACGAGATCAAGGTTTAAATCTAGCTAAAGCCATATTTTTGTTGTTTTTATTTTAAGTTTAGATTGGTACAACCAAAATCTTTAAATTATGGGTTCGCCTCTTGTCCCCTTCCCCTTTTCTACTTAAATGGGAGAAAATATTAAAGCCAAGTAGCGCAATATAAAATATTATAACGGTATATCCGATATAGCTCATTTTTGCGTACAACTATCTTTTTGACACATCATGTATAATGTTTTTCTCTGGATATAATGTTTTATAATAGTGTATGTTGGACTAAGTGGCGTAATATATATGTTGGACCATATATTTTTGAATATTTCTTGATAATAGAATAATATTTTCCTTGGTACAAAACATACCCCCAAGTATTACTTCATGCCTCTAATACAACTAATTTATCTTGTTTGATTGCACTTCAATTTAGCTTGTTTTCTTTTTTGACTTGGGGATTTTTTCTGTAATTTTTGTATGATCACTTGAATTGGTTTATCAATCTGTTGAACAGATAACACATTTTAAATGTGGGGGAGTTTCCCTTGGAGTGGGCATGCAACATCATGCAGCAGATGGAGCTTCTGGTCTTCACTTCATCAACACATGGTCCGACATGGCTCGTGGTTTGGACCTAACTATCCCACCTTTCATTGATCGTACCCTCCTCCGTGCTCGTGATCCACCTCAGCCTCAATTCCCCCACGTCGAGTACCAGCCACCTCCCACTCTCAAGACAACAGAAGAAAATGTGCCCAATGCAGAAACTGTTACTGAAACGAGTGTGTCAATCTTCAAACTAACCCGGGATCAAATCAATACCCTCAAAGCTAAGTCCAAAGAAGATGGAAATACTGTAAACTACAGCTCATATGAGATGTTGGCAGGGCATGTGTGGCGCTCCACTTGTATGGCACGAGGACTCACTCAGGATCAAGAAACCAAGTTGTACATAGCAACTGATGGGCGTGCTAGGCTCCGACCTTCTCTTCCACCAGGCTATTTTGGTAATGTGATATTCACTGCCACTCCTGTTGCTGTTGCTGGTGATCTCCAATCAAAGCCTATTTGGTATGCAGCCAGTAAAATCCATGATCAATTGGCTATAATGGACAACGATTACTTAAGATCAGCTCTTGATTATTTGGAATTGCAGCCTGACTTGAAGGCTCTAGTCCGCGGTGCACATACATTTAAGTGCCCGAATTTAGGAATAACTAGCTGGTCTAGGCTGCCTATCCATGATGCTGATTTTGGATGGGGTAGGCCAATATTTATGGGACCTGGTGGTATTGCTTATGAAGGGTTAAGCTTTATATTGCCAAGTCCCATCAATGATGGCAGTCAATCAGTTGCCATCTCTCTGCAAGCAGAACATATGAAACTTTTCGAGAAGTTCTTGTATGACATTTGAAAGAAGCCGCTTTCTTGTGCTGCTTTGATTGGGATTTACAATCACGGATATGTAAAAGAGACTCCCTTTTATCTTTTTTTCATTAGAGGTTGTTCTTCGTTTCTTCTTTGTTTGCCTGGACATCAGTTTTATTTCTGATTCTATGATGCATTGATTGTATACTCAAAGTTACACTGCTAGTGTTACATGTCTGTGAAGGACCTCAATCTTTTTCACTTCCACAAATGTGGCAAGATGTTAACTCAGAAGCTCCTAGTAAGATTGTAGTAGTAGATATCTTTTATTTGCTAATATTCCTTAGTATCTTTTTATACAATCTGGAAATATAATATTATCACTGTGCTTTGATCTGTTATTGAAAGAGTTCTTGGTTCTCATTACTTCATGTTTATGTTCAGCATACATGAACTTGATCATATTTTTGCTGAAATACACAGATTCAAACAAATAAGAAGGGAGAGGAAAACAAATGCGAAAGATGATCAGAAAGAATGATATGATTCATCATCAATCTCTAGCATGTTACACGACACAGCTGTTAAAATTGACATACAAAACAAACCAACAGAATAACACACTCATGACAGTTGAAGAAAGAAAGAAAGAAATGATTGAGTTGTTTTTCGGAACATCTTAGGGAATGACAAAGGGCAGAACAAGGAGAAGAGGCAAGCTAGACATGACACAAATAGTAGACAAGGAGATAGAGGGCCGCTTTAGCATTACAGCTGAATTTTTATCAAGAGTACGTGGCTGACGAGCAATACTTCCTCCCCCATTTGCCCCCTTTCCTCTCTGATTTTTCTCAACATCTGATATAACATCCTCAAACTTATTAGTGTCACCACTTATGTCTGCAACAACTCTCCTACTGTTTCTTTCTAGTGCACAAGCAAGATGTTTCGAGACATGAACACCTCTCATTTTCAACGTGTGAGAAGTTTCTGACGACCTGCTTGTTACTGCTAGAGCACATAATAGGATAACTAAACACGGAAAGAAAGCAACCTTCATTTTCCGTTGGAGCTAAATGTCTTTATTGGTATCACCTGTCTTTCCTTTTCTGAATAACTGTTGAGATTTGGAATAGTAGATATAGGTGATGGAGAGTATTTTTAGCTTTAGACCAAAGGCTATTGCTACTCTTGATGAGTATAGGAGGTTGTTATATAGGATCTTCTTCTAGGTGGTGTTATTTCTGCTTTGTCTTAATTTTATTCCTTCCCTTTGCCTTTAATCTCCCATTGACCCAATCCCAGTGATGGGACCAAAACAGTTCTGGTCTCAATTTAAGCATCTGGAATCTTCTTTTTTGATGTTGTTACATTTGTTGTTCTGTTCTTCTAGATAAGACAATTAAAAAGTATGGCACATTTGTTGTTATGTCTTGATATATGTGATTGGTGAAATGAAACATCTTGAAAGTTGATAGTGGTAGGGGAATCTATTTATATCCTAATGTGAGAATAAAGGTTTAAATTCCTATTCAAGAGAATATGATACCCTTCTCTTTTTTTTTTCTTCTTATAACCAAAGTGTTCAAAGAGTCTAACTGAAGTTTTTTCATAGATTAATGCAGGTAGGGCCTCATACAAACTTGCATAACTTCAAGGGGGAAATGAAAACCTCTCAAGGTAGTTCTTGAGTTCAACTTTAACGAGTTATCGGTGTGCCTAATTGTGCTGCACCAGCTAATCAAGATAGTGTAAGTAATTGCACATAAGAAGCAAGTATAGGTATCTTTGTCAAAATCTCTCAAAAGGGTTGGAAAAAGTAAAACAAGAAAGGGTTTTATTTGGAAAAACATTATAGGTAGAGGTCTACATAGTTGTCATTGTAATTTTTGTCTCATACTAATACTAGAAACATCAACAAAAATGTCTGCAGAGTCATATAATCCTCCAATGAGTTCTTTGCCTCCCTTTATCATTTGTAACTGTGATCTTGTTCTTCATACAAGCATTCTTTTCCTGAGTAGACACGTTGAGGATACCGTTAGTATCAATGTCAAAACAGACATTTGCTCTGAGGCACTCCTCTTTGTGCTAGAGGAATACCCTTGAGCTCAAATTTTCCAAAAGGGTTGTTGTCTTCAGTCATAGGCCTCTCTCCTTCATACACCTGAATGTACACACCTGGTTGATTGTCCGAGTAGATCGAAAAGAACTGTTATTTTTCTGTGGGAATGGTAGTGTTTCTTGGAATTAACACTGTCATCAGTTTCAATACCGAGAGTGAGAGTGAGAGGTGTGATATCATGGATCAGCAAAATCTAATACTATCACTATGCTTAGTCAGTTAGTTAAAGAGTTCTTGGCTCTGATTAACTCAGCATGACAATTTGATCACATTTTTGCTGCAATACACATACAAAAAAATAAGGAAGGGAAGGGGAGAGATGAAGAAATCCTCGTATGATTCATCACAATCTTAGAAGGTTACACGATACGTTGTTCATCGATAGACATACAACTCTAGGATTAGCAAAACAAACCAACAAAATAATACACTCACTAAGTCACAATATCACAATTACAGCGAGAATAGCTAAAATAAGAAAGAAAATGCTTGTTATGTTTTACAACATCTCAGGAAATGACAAAGGGCAAAACTAGGAGAAGAAGCAAGCTAGAAATGATACAAGTAGTTGACATAGAGATGGAGAGCTGCTTAAGTGTTCCAGCTGAATTATGTGGTTGACGAGCCATATTTCCACCCCCATTTGATCCCTTTCCTCTCTGATTTTTCTCAACATCTGGTCTAAAATTCTTGGTTGGCAACTCATACTTATTGGTGTTGTCACTTATGTCTGCAACATTGCTCTCAGTGTTTCTTTCTGGTGCACTAACAAGATGTTTTGAGACATGGACATCTTTTTGCTTTGACAAAAGGGAAATTTCAGAAGCTCTGCTTGTTACTGTTAGAATGTATAACAGGATAGTGAGACAAGGAAAGAAAGCAATCTTCATTTTCCACTAAATGTCTTTACTGGTCTCACTAGTTTTCCCTTTCTTAATAGCCTGTTGGAAAAGGAGAGAACTTAAAGAGCAAAAGTAGTGAAATAGGAGATGGAGAGTGTTCAATGATGAGCTATTTACTTTTGGATCAAAGCAAGCTATGTCTACTCTTGATGATGAGTATATGAGGTTGTTATATAGGTGGTTGTTATGTTGCTTTATCTCAATTTTTGTTCCTTTCACCTTTGTGTAGAATATGGCCCAACCTGGAAATGGGACCAAAATAGTTTTTGTTTCTGGAATTTGGCATTTCGTATTTGATGGCAATGTTCTCCTCTTTTTTTTTTAGTTTTGGTGAATTTGACTAATGTTTTTGCACACAAGGCGGCTTACATCTGGCTACACAGAAGGATGATTTTATGCTTTGATGCTTCTGAATCTTGAAATTTGATCATTTCTTGGCCATTGAAGCACACTAGCAAATGTATTTAATATTCTGGTTTTGAGAATAAATAGTCAAATTCCAACATTTACTGTCACATTCTTCTTTCAAGAGAACAGGATGCCCTCCTTTTTCCTTCCAACAAAGTGTCTAATTGAAGTCTTCTCATAGAGGCATCAAGCAGGAAGGCAGGCCTGTAGGTCCTCAGAAGAGATGTTGTTGGTGAGGTTGTTGTTCTTCATGGCTTATTCCTTGGAATTGTACCTCTCAGGTTCTCCGGATGTCCTATTACCTCTAACATTTGATCTTTTTCTTCGCGATAGCAGTCTGGTTAACACATACTGTAATGCGGTTAGCGTCAATGTTAAGGCAGACATTGATCCCCTTTAGCTCAAAGCTCACAAGAAGATGATCAATCTTTTCAATGGGCTTCTCTTCTTGACGTTGAGAAGATCCCTTCTTTGTTGAAAGAGTAAAACAACTTGAAACAAATTCAGATACCACTAGTTTTTATGTTATATCCATCAATTATACTGTGCCACACATAACTCTTCATTACCTCTGGAAAACTAATTTAGCTAAGCAGTTATAAAGCTATAGTTTTCATGTCTTTACTGGTTATTCACATTGTGGTGCACCAGCTAATCAAGGAAAATTGCAGACAAGAAGCAAGAACAGACATCACATAGCCTTAAGATGAAAAATGAAATTTATTTATTTAGAAAAACATAGGGTCTCTCTCACACCAGAACTGAACACTCAAAGCAGTCACTAAAATAGTACACACAGTTTATATCTCTATAGAAGTATTAACATATCATCTTTAATCAACTTCCTCAATCTTTGGCCCTGGACCATTAGCTGCAGATCCTCCTTGGCCATAACCAGTTCCAGTGTCAGCATTGCCTCCCATGGGCATGTCTCCACCAGCTCCACCTTGGTACATCTTAGAGATTATTGGATTGCACAAGGTCTCCAACTCCTTCAATTTATCCTCAAATTCATCTACTTCAGCCAATTGGTTCCCATCCAACCATTCAATTGTCTCATCCACAGCCTTCTCAATCTTCTGTTTGTCAGATGGATCCAATTTCCCTGAGAATTTCTCATCCCTCACTGTGTTCCTCATGCTGTAGGCATAGTTCTCCAATGCATTCTTCGCCTCAACCTTTTTCTTCATGGACTCATCCTCTTCCTTGTACCTCTCCGCTTCTTGAACCATCCTCTCAATGTCTTCCTTGCTTAATCTTCCTTTATCATTTGTAATTGTGATCTTGTTCTTCACACCAGCAGTCTTGTCCTCAGCCGACACGTTGAGAATGCCATTAGCATCAATGTCAAAACAGACATTGATCTGAGGCACTCCTCTTGGTGCTGGAGGGATACCCTTGAGCTCAAACTTCCCAAGAAGGTTGTTGTCTTTAGTCATAGGCCTCTCTCCTTCATACACCTGAATGAGCACACCTGGTTGATTGTCCTGGTAGGTCGAAAAGATCTGTTCTTTCTTCGTTGGAATCGTAGTGTTCCTTGGAATCAACACTGTCATCACACCACCAGCAGTTTCAAGACCAAGACTGAGAGGTGTTACATCAAGAAGCAGCAAATCTTGAACTTTCTGGTCACCTTCTCCAGTTAAAATTGCAGCTTGAACAGCAGCACCATATGCCACAGCCTCATCAGGGTTAATACTCTTGCAAAGCTCCTTACCATTGAAGAAATCTTGCAATAGTTGCTGTACTTTTGGGATCCTAGTAGAGCCACCAACAAGAACCACATCATGAACATGACCCTTGTCAATCTTGGCATCCTTCAAACATTTCTCCACAGGTTCCATACACTTCCTGAAAAGATCCATGTTCATCTCCTCAAATCTTGCTCTGGTAATCGTAGCATAGAAATCAATTCCTTCATACAAGGAATCAATCTCAATAGTCGTCTGAGCAGTCGATGACAAAGTCCTCTTTGCCCTCTCACAGGCGGTTCTCAACCGCCTTAGCGCCCTGGGATTGCCACTAATATCCTTCTTATGCTTCCTTTTGAACTCCTGCACAAAATGATTGACAAGCCTATTATCAAAATCTTCACCCCCCAAATGTGTATCTCCTGCAGTAGCCTTAACTTCAAAAATCCCTTCTTCAATAGTCAACAATGAAACATCAAAAGTTCCACCACCAAGATCAAAGATCAACACATTCTTTTCGCCACTACTCGATGACTTCTTATCCAAACCATAAGCAATTGCAGCAGCAGTAGGCTCATTAATAATCCTCATAACATTAAGCCCAGAAATAGCCCCTGCATCTTTAGTAGCCTGTCTTTGAGAATCATTAAAATAAGCAGGTACGGTAACCACAGCATTCTTTACAGTAGTCCCCAAGAAAGCTTCCGCCACTTCCTTCATCTTCGTCAAAACCATAGACGAAATCTCCTCAGGAGAAAACTGTTTCTCTTCCCCTTTGTACTGAACCACAATCATGGGTTTTTCACCAGGACCCGGAACTACCTTAAACGGCCAATGCTTCATGTCACTCTGAACAGAAGGGTCGGAGAATCTCCGACCAATTAAACGTTTAGCATCGAAGACAGTGTTTTGAGGGTTCATCGCTACCTGATTCTTGGCTGCATCGCCAATTAACCGCTCTGTATCAGTGAAAGCAACGTAGGATGGAGTAGTCCTGTTGCCTTGATCATTTGGGATTATCTCTACACGATCATTTTGCCAAACCCCAACACAACTGTAAGTCGTGCCCAGATCAATGCCAATAGCTTTTCCTTCAGATTTCGCCATTAGTAAAACTTTTCAAGAAAAGAAAGCTTTTTTTTTCTTCTTTTGAAGTAGAAATTGGGATATTTTGCTTGTTGTTGACTCTTTTTCTGTTGTGGTAAAGACATGGTGATGTGAGTATTTATAGGTATTGAAAAAAATTCTACTGGGTTCGGGAAATTGTAAGACATTGTGACGGTGAGAAGACATAGAAGGAACTTGATTGCACCAGAGAGTTCTGGAGAAGACGGGAAGATGATCAAATGTTCTCAATCATTCTGGATTGGGTTTTGGGCTTCGACCAGCAAATGGGCCTCATGACTTTGGGCCTGGGGTTGATCGAAAATGTTGGAACAGAGTTTTGCATGAATTTTGGGCCTGGGCTCAATGGAACATTACCCACCCATAATGGTCCACGTCAATAAAACCAGATTAAGGTGTTAATATAGAATAACTTTCCCATATAGCAAATAAAAAAATTATATTTGTATGTTATAATTATAGTTTGTATAATTGTATTCCATAGCAAGTTTTATATTTGCTATGATTGTTTTGCTATACATATATACAAAAGAAGCAATTGTATAATTTATTTTGGTATACATATACAAAAGAATCAACTGTATAATTTGTATAAAGCGAGAAAGAGAGTAAGACAAGAAAATTGGGTAGAGGAAGATCGTATTTGTATAATTATAAGTGTATAGGATGAAAATATATGCATTTGTATCTGTATATATAATTTTTCTCTCGCTTTATACAAACACAAACATAATGTATGCATTTGAGTTTGTAAAAAGTGAGATAGACGAGTGAAAGTGGCGAGCGAAATTTAGGAGAGGGGTACGAAAATATATGTATATGTATAATTTTCTCTCGCTTTATACAAACACAAACGCATTTTATACATTTGAACTCTTTTTAATTTTAAACTTTAATATTATATTATATTTTTTTAATTTAATTCTTATTGGCCTATGGGATGCCCCTACCTATATTTCTTAAGCCCCTCAAATCAACAGACTTATTTACGCCGGGATAAAAAGTCCTTTTATATATTTTATACTTTTACTTGAAAAAAAAACTTAATAAATATTATAAAAATAATTTTATTTGATTAACGAGTAGTAATATTAAAATCATATAATATTGTCTTGCCGATATTTATGATAATATTTTAAATAAACACAAATGTATAAATTGTGTTTGTGTTTGTATAAAGCAAGAGAAAATTGTATAAATACATATATTTTCGTTTTTCTCTCGCAGATCTCGCTCGCCACTATCCTAATCTCGCTCTCCACCCTCGCCTATGTCTCTTATACAAACAGAGACAAAATGTATAAAATTGTGTTTCTGTTTGTATAAAGCAAGAGAAAATTGTATATACACATACAAATACATATATCATCGTCCTATACACTTATAGTTATACATAAAAATACTCCCCTAACCAATTTCTTTTGCCTTTCTCTCCTTCTCGTTTTATACAAATTTAAATTGTATATAATTTATCTCTTTCTCGTTTTATACAATTCGATTCAATTATATATTCCCTGCCCAAGTCTCTTTTGCCTTTCTCTCTTTCTCATTTAATACAAATTCAAATTGTATATAATCGTCCTATACACTTATAATTATACAATACAAATATTTCCCTGCCCAAGTCTCTTTTGTCTTTCTCTCTTTCTCGTTTTATACAAATTCAAATTGTATATAATTTCACTTTCTCGTTTTATATAATTCGTTTGTACAATTTGCGTCAATTGTATATGTATAGCAAATTATACATATATATGTTTGCTATGAAGCGCAATTATTCAAACTTTGCTATTGCATACAAATATGAATTTTGTGTTTGTTATATATGTAATTTATCTTTTGTTAAATGAACTCTAAAAATCTTAGTCCACCCCTATTAAATCCCGGATTAGGCTAGGCCGGCCCAACGGGCCTAGCCCATATTGACGGCTCTAGTGATATGATATAGTCTGAGTTTCCTCACGAGCTTCTTAATTTATCAATTCTAATAAATTAATCAATTTCAAAATTTAATTCAGATCCAAATTCAAAAGATAATTACTAGATATTTTTATCATTCACAAAAAAAGAATCTGAATTAACCTAAAATTCTAAAATGAAAAAGTGTTAGTTTATTCATTTCAACCTTCAAGATCTAATTGATATCATATTTGATTTATTATCGTTTACTCCAATCATATGTAAGACAAGGCATGTGTGTATTAATTTGCTTGACCTGCCTTTTCAATTAATGAACGAAGATTTCTTTATCGCAGCAAATTTTTATGGCAATGTAAATTTTCATTATATTCATATTCTCATAGTCCCTTCTTGTCCATAAATACAATTTGGATGCCTATAATCACAAAATAGTAAAGTTAAAATTACTTTTTTTTTTTTTTAAATAGATACTTTCATGGGTATAAAAAAAAGTATAAATAGGGAGTAATTTAGAGGAAAAGAATAATGATTTTCTTCTTTATACAAGATTGGAAATCTTATATCATACGCAAAGTGGTAAAGCTGCAAGCAATTATAGGAGAAAAATAGAATATCCTCAACAATGGCGTGATCGTCTTTGTTTCTCTCTTAATTACTTTGCTTTTTCCTTGTCACAAGCATGCTAAACGTTTTACCAAAGAAATGACCCATCAGAAATTATTTAAAAGTTATATATATATATATATTTTTTTAACAATGTTATTGCGAGTATAAATAAATAAAAAACGGAAATTCATAGGACGTAAGTCGAAACAGAGTTTAACTAATCAAAGTTAGTAGCCGCTTTGTACGACCATATTGACTATACATGTCCTTTTGCCTCTTTTCTTGGAATCCAGCTATTTTTCATACTTAGCCATCGTTAGGTCAATGTTCATTCTAATCAATACCCAGTTGAACTTAAAATCACATTGGCCTACACTTTTTTAATGATATCAGCTTTCAACAGTGCTAAACGACCAAGCAAACACCCATTCCTTCTTCAACTGAACCACCAAACAAGTCTTCTTTTTTGGTAAAACTAAGTGGACAATCTACAAGAATTTTACTACTCCATACAATAAGTGAAACTATCAACGTAAAAAATAAAGAAGGGGGGTAAATAGCGTGCTATAAACAGGTTTAAATTTCATGGATAGTGTAAAAAAGATAATCTTTTGACAACTCTGTTTTGAATATTAATTAATATACCATACCTTAAAGTGATGTTATCTTTTCATAAACAGCTATTCATTTTCAGGCTTCAGAAGCAACTTCAGCTATAGATCCTCTTTTTCCAACCTGAAACTCATATTCGCAAGTAATTAAGAATGGAAATATGAACTTGACTTGTTACTTAGCAAAAATATGTAAAAACAAGAAATCTGAATCCAGGAGCCTGAAATGAAGACACCGAAAGATTAACTAACCCTGAAAATGATGCAAATGGTTAGGCTACTAACCGTATAAATGATGCAAAGACTGGTGAGTGGTGACTGAAATGTTCATTAGTGATCCAATGAAATGTTTCCTGCTGATCAAAGTACATCATTCCGATCAATCAAGAAAACTCAGTTCCCAGATGAGCTAAGATCTAAAATTCTTATGCATACACAAATCTCCTAAATTCAGAAATGTAAGGGTAGACGTTTAGCTTAACACTACAGAAAGGTTTAGTAAATTATCAAACTTCAAAAACATCCATCCAAAGTGATCAAAGTTCAGCCTGTTTCAAAAGAACGAAAGAAACATCGAGCAACAGTAAAGAGAGTTATGCAACAGCAAATGTAAAGGCAGAGTCTTGGAAGCAACACAATAAAAAGAATAAAAGATCTTATCATTTAATCTCAACCAACTTGAACCGCATACAGACTATGTCGCTACATCTAGTAACGAATCAATGAATTTAATGTATAAGTCAATGCTTAAATCTCTATCCTGCCAACTATTACTAGACACCTGCAGGAATGGTAATACTTAATGGACATTTCGGCGAATTGTTTGAGGGACTCCCAGAAGGGACCTCAACTGATGGATCAACTATATGATCAGAACCACCATCGATGGTGGAGCTTATAACGGTTATACTTTTTTCTACTTCAAATATCCCTTCTTCATCAAAATAAGATGTCATTTCATCCTCGTAATCTTCCTCAGACCAGTAACCAAGGGAATCATCTTCAGAGGCACCGCTCCAATCTTCTGAATAATAGGCGAATTCATCATCACTTTCAGTAACCAATAGAATAGAATCAACTATATTTATATCCTCAACCTCCAGTGGTGGTTCAACTCCTTCATCCTCAACTAATCCGTCAACAAATGCATGATTTAACAGCATTTCAGCAGTCCATCTATACCTAGGGTTCCTAACGAAACAACCCTTCAAGAAATCTTTTGCATCCTTCGATAAGTTTCCAGGAATTTTAGGCAATTCTTTCCCTCCCCCTATCTTCTTAAGTACATCCTCAGCATCCATATCATCATCCCTATCCCACGGAGGTTTTCCAGTTAACATCTCAAGCACAATACACCCTAAAGCCCAAATATCAGCAGGACAGTCTTGCACATTATCCGCAACAGCTTCAGGTGACAAATACATCGGAGTACCCCTCCAGTAAGGCTCCAACCTCCTCTTCTTGCTCTGATTTTCTCTCTTAGCTAACCCTAAATCACCAATCTTAACCTTAAATTCAGTACTTCCCTTACTAGAATTAGGCACAAGCAATACATTTTCAGGCTTCATATCGCAATGAACATAACCATTCGTATGAATACAAAGCAACCCTCTAAGCATAGATCTCGTATGATTCCTTACCTCAAATTCAGACAATCCTGATTTATTGATCCTTTCAGCTAGGGTTCCACCAGAACCATACTCCAACAACAAATTATAAACCATAGCACCATTCTGACCCGTAGTAGTTTCATCCCCATAACATCGAATTATATACGGACAACCCTTAATATTGTTGAGAACTTCCTTTTCCTTCTGAATTGAACCCGAAACAGAAACCTCAGCAGATTTTACAGCCATAACTGGTGGAAAGTAGCTGTAATTCAATTTGGGGTTCTTCAAAGTAGCTAAATAAACACATCCAAAACTTCCTTTACCTACCATTGCTCCTCTGTACCATGCAACCCCATCACCAAATTCATTCTTCATCATCTTCCTTTCAACTACAAAACTCACCTGAAAAAATTAAACTCACAAAAAAAATATGAGAATTTTGGAAGTAATTAAGATTAGGGCAATCTCAAAAGGAAGCAAAATCTTACTTAAAGTTGGATTTTAGTGCATATTACACAATACACAAGCAAATGGGTAAAGAAAATTAGGGTTTACAGAGCAAGTTTGGGTTTCTTTGCAATTTGCTTTTTAGGTTAGATTTTTTTTTTTTACAACATATTATATATTTTTTATACTATATAATAAGAGCCGCGTTTCTTTGTAAGAGAGGAACACAAGTTGGCAAAAATGCTGCTAACTGGAATAACGGTCATGTGGTCTTTTTTTTAACAAGGTATGAGAAATAATAAATAAATTTAGGACATTTTTTTATTTCCTTTTTAATAAATTTTATCATATATTAAGTTTTAACTGTTAGTAGTAACTAAATATGGTAGCATATTTTTATAGGTTTAGAAAATGAATGGTGAATATATACATTTTTGACAGATAAGAAATAATGGCAGTATATATATGTCACCATTATTTGTCACATGCACTACTTCAGGCAAAAACTAAAAATGGTTGTCACTTGTGAGGAACAGCATGTGGTTTCTTTTCTTTTTTTTTCGGTTTCAATTCATTTGTTTTACTTTTATTCAAAAGTCTATTAATTTATTAATAATGAAATAATAAATATTCATTCATCTTAAATCTGAATTCTTAAATTTTTTGATATGAATCTAAATTCAATCAAACTCTAATATTAATTATAGATATGAATATCGAGTGAGAAAAAAAAAAAAAAAGTCCATCAAATTTCGTTAAATTGAAAATAATTTAGTATATGATGGTGAGGTTTTAAATAACAGTGCACATGGAATTACTATATATACTTTACAAGTGTTAATAAACTATATATGTTGCCTAATTAGCAACAACACAATCATTTAGTATTTGTTTAATTGTTGATTAAGATCAGGTCATGGAAATTAGCTGTTTTAGGCTTCATTAGATTTATATCTTTCTATTAATAATATCCCAAACGTGTCAAATCTAAATACATTTTAGAAAATTAAATCGGTTATTTTTAACGTCTGAATATGTAAATTTTTCTTTTTTAAAAATAAAATAAAATATAACATTTAATAAAATACTAATACTATTACCAATAAATAATAACAGTTAAATGATGGTGATAATTATAAATAGTAACCAATGATGATTGTGGCTTATTGCTATAGTTAATGGTAGGGATGTGTATCGATCGATTCGGTTCGATTTTGAAGTTTATCGGGTTGGCTTATTGGTTATCGGTTTATAGTGATGCTAAATCGTTATAGTTATATTAAGATACTGACTTATCGGTTATTGGTTTATCAATTTTTGATCGTTATCGATTCGGTTATCGGTTTAACCGTTAAGATTTGACCAAAAGAAAAAATATTGAAAATCACTTAGAAACAAGGTGACAAACCAAATAAACCATGCAATTGAGTTCACAAGTTACATCTTACTCAAAAGCAAACACTTTTATATCGTAGAATAATCAAGTATTTGAAACAACCAAAAATAAAAGTAGAAAATTAAACTCTAAGTCGAGGACTTTATATACAAAATGATATAAATATTTAATTTACTATCGGGTTATCAGTTAATTCGTTAGGAAAAAACTTTAAACTGTTAAGAACCGATAACTCGATAACAAAAAAAATCAAAATCATTATCAAAACCACTAAATCAATAATCTAATACTATAAATCAATAACTTTTTTATCGAGGCTTATCAGTTTTAGTTCGTTTTAAACAGCCTTAGTTAATGAATAGCGATAATGCTTGTAACGTGATAATTAATAATAATATGCGATACCTATAATTGATAATAGTGGGTTAACAATATTTCTCTCTCTCTTTTTTTCCTTCCCACTTTATTGGAGTATTGCTTAATTATTCATATTTGATGCTTTGTACACAACTTAGTGCTACTTTTTTTTTATTCTACTAAATAATAATCAAATCATATCTTCTTCTTACATAATATACTACTTTTTCCTATAAATTCAAAGTTTGTAATTATAATATTATCCTCATTTCATTTAATTAGTTCTTAGCAAAATATGTCACATCAGGTTTTTTTTTTCTATAAAGCAAAAGTACCTTTCAATCTATGTCTATTAGATACACATTTTTATTATGCTAAGATTTTTATTTCTGAACTTATTTTATTAATAATTTTTTACTCTTTTCTGGCCTACGTGACACTATCTTGTGGCATAATGTTGGTTAACTTTTTTTCAACCTAGTGCCACATAAATCGAAAAGGGATAGAAAATTATTTATAAAATAAATTTAAAGAGATAATAGATTCTTAATATAGTATAAGTGTGTCTCTAAAATTTCTGACATATATTGACTCGCGTTTTTTTTTTTTTTAATGTATTGAGTGAAAAGAAAAAGGGGCCTGTACATGGTTCTTTCGGTTAAAGTTCTCTTCAGACTTGGCCCGTATGTTTAGGCCCAAATAACTCTCCTCATTTCATTTGGGAAATAACAGAATAGTTTCTGGTTTGATTGCAGAATTAGGAAGATGAAGATGAAGATGAAGATGAAGATGATGAAGAAGAAGGATGATCAAAATGGCGCAAATGCGATATTGTCCGTATCGCCATGGAAAGCTATTACTCTTCAGCTGATATGCTTACTAGGGTTAGCTATAGCTTTCTCCATACCTAATCATATTTACTCGCTCGATCTCATCACGCATCCATCCCAAACTCTTCGTATGATTTCGGTATGAATAATGCGAAACATTTATAGTATAATCAGCTTTCGATCTCTGTTATTTGTATTCTTATTTTGATTCAAATTTAGTTTATCAGGTGTTTCTGGCTCCAGTACTCATTCTACTTTACAGTCACCTTCGACACGATAGGAACCAATGCTCTGTAATCCTAAGCCTTCTTATTATTTGAATCTATTTTACAACTTACATATTTTTTTAACTGTAATTGATTCGTTTTTTTTTTTTTTTTGTGTGTGTGGCTTTCACAGTACGTCAAAGCTGTAGGACGAGGCTTGTTGGCGCTTCCTGCCGGTAAGTAGAGTCTGTTAGTGGAACTATATTATTAATGTCATTTGTCTAAGATTCATATAGTATTGTTCATGAATTGTTTTGTATAATGTTTATAGGAGCCGTGGTAAATGCACTCGGAGCTACTATATTAGGAGCACCTGTTGGTTTTGAGTATGTAATCCTGTATATGTGTTTATATTCTTTTATAATAATGAGACTGAAACATGAAGCCCCAGTTGAGGTTGGATGGAAAATAGAGCTGATCTATCATTGATCATAGATTATGACAATGTTATTGCATGATCATCAGAAGCGGATGTAGAGTCTGAATTATAGGTAATTCAAACCTAGTAACTTTAGCTTGGTTCATGTATATGTGTTAAGAATTCACTTAAGAAGTGTAAATAATTGATTTTGAACCCAATAACAAATGAGTTGTCGTAGAATTCCAAACTCGATCCCATAAATTTCGAATCATGGATCCGTCTCTGATGATCATCAGATATGTTAAAGGCTCTCTTTGTTTCACAAAAATGCCTGAGATTAGTTTGAGTTTTTGTTTCAGATGACGTAAGAGTCATTTTAATGCTGCCCTATCCAACCTCAACTGGGACTATGTTAATGCAATATATTTTTCTGTTACTTTCTCTTTATTATAGCTTCTGTAATGCAGTAGTTCTTATCCTAACTAATCTTTGATCCTGTATTATAAACAGATATTTCCCCAAGACCTTTAATTGGTCTCTTCTGATGTCAATACTCACTGTAAGTCTTAACAGCCAGGACTCGCGCTATTTACTGCATGAAAATATTTCTTAGGCTTAAAAGCTACCAAGAAGAGATGACAACAGTTAAAAGTTTAGTGGATTCATCTCATGCTTCTAGAAAATATGATCAATGTATTTAAGAAAAGGAAAGTCAGTGGGGAAATCCAGGGAGTTATTGCATTCAGAAAGCTGATGAAATGATAAGATTCTTTGACCACTTAGGTCACATGTTAATGAGATGTAGAATTGGTATTTTGTCCTTGCTCATTTTTTCTTCTATGTTGGTTTAGTTTCTTTTTTTTTGAAAAAAAATTCTTTTCTGGGGATACTTAAATTTATCAAATATTGGTTTGGCAGTTTGTACCAGCGGCTTGTGTTTTTGGCTCATCATGGACTGATTGGCACCGAATATTTGCTAGAACAAAGTAATTTCCATTTCGTCAATCCATGGGCATTTGATATTTATATCTAAGATCTATCCTAGAGCTTATTCAGTATGTTTGTTTTTGCAGAGCAAGTGAGTCCACAGACTATATGATCAGTCTGCCTGCTCATGGAGCTGTTATTGGAGCATGGTTTGGTGCTTGGCCAATGCCACTTGATTGGGAAAGCCCATGGCAGGTAAGTCAACTGATTGTCAAGGACTCGAGGTTCACAATATTAGAGATTGTAGTTTCATGGTGCAGATTATTTGAATTTCAAATGCATTACTAAGCGTCAATCGTCCATGATATGATCTTTTGATAGTCTTGCAATAGAAAGGCATATAAAAGTTTCTCCGCATGACCTTGTTTAAATTATATTCTTTTTTTGACAAAAATTCTTATCTGGATTGTTTTTAAGGTAAGTAGGGCCACCTCAAACAACCTTGAGGAACCTTGTACATATCAAAGTAGGATACCCAGTGCTGCTAGAAGGCAAGGCAAACCTTGTCATTTTTTTGCACTTCCTTGTAGATTGTTTCCACCTCATCAGTGCCCCGATTAGTATAGCTCATCCATATGGAAGATACACACACACCTGCTGGAAACCTGTTTGTGTTGCTCTGGACACTTCAAAGTGAACCATACCTGTGAATGAGAGGTGTTGGGAATCTGCTAGACGATTTCTTCTTAAACAAACTAAGCTAATAGTTCATTTACCATAATGAAGTATTATATCCTGCTATACTAGTACTAATGCAAAAGATAAAGTGACCAAAAGGAGAGAAGAAAAAAGGCTGGCGCTTATGTGGCTCCTTTTTGTCGGGGTTAAACCGGATTGCATTGCTATCTGTAAAATTCTTTGCTAGTAAGGGCACTACTTAAGTATACTTTGTTAACAAGATCTCCATGTTCCACATTAAGAGAATAAGTAAAATAAAACAGCTCATGTTATATCCTGATTCAAAAAGCTAAAGTGCTATATTGTGCATGCATCTTCCATCATAATTTCCTTAGTGTTTTTCCTCGCAAAAAACTTTAATCGAATTTTTCATCATTTATGTGTCAGACGAATAGAAACAGCAGCCGTTAAGGTGAAAAATGGAAGAGGGAGAGGCAGTTTTATACCATAAGTGTTTCATACATTTGTTTATATAAAGTTGCGTCTCAGTTCTTGTGAATCTTGGTGATTTTCTATAATTAACACCCTCCGTTTAAAAAAGAATGGTCTAGTTTGACCTGGAGGGAGTTTAAGTAAATAAAAAAGTTTTTTCAAATTTGCGGTCTTACATTAAAGTTATGTCAAATATACTAAAGGATTAAAAAGGAAAAGAGATCATTCTTTTTAAACGCTTGAAGCTGGTGCAGCTGCACTTGTTAAATATATAGTATATTTCTTGTGTAATCCTTTTGCTTTATTAATTTGCATTTACTACCAGTTAAAAGGCTGCAGTTATTAGCAACTCACTGGTTCCATTGGCCCTTGATTCTAACTTCTTCATATGCATTTTCATTTCCTAGGTTTTAGAAGTGGAGTGTAAGAACCTATCATATTTTGGCTATGCTCTTGAGGGAAAGATCACGTTTTTCTAATTTGCAAACCTCTGCACGAGGTTGGAAAATGCTTTAGTAAGTGGCTTGTTCTCATTCACGAACAATTGGTATTTGCATGTAGGAATGGCCTATTTGTGTGACTTATGGAGCTATAGCTGGTTACCTCGTGGGGCTTGTGGCATCCTTGGGCTGTATTATCTACTGTAAACGCCAGCAGCATCTAAAAGAAGAGTAGTGTCTAGCTTCTGGAAGGCTCATGATACTACAATAATAGTCTTGGAACGAAATTAGGGCTGCATAGAAATGTGGTATCCAGTTTTGAACTAATCTTTGTTCTTATTAAAGAGTATAATCCATTCTTTTAGGAGTAATTTCTTTGGCAAGTTGTGGAAAGACATTCCATAGGAGATAATGAAGTTTCTACTGCAGAATAATTTTGCAATATCTCAAAAAAATTCTGTCCGTTAACTTAAATATTATGGATTTGTAAATTCAAACACTTATTTTATGCTTTGTGAATATTCTTTTTTCCTTTTGCAACATAGCTTTTACTATATCCATGCTTATTATTTTTTGTCGTGTTATTGATTTATTGCCATCTCTACGTGGATTTCAGAATTGGGACCTAATTTTTGTGGGGTCTTAGAATTATTCGTACCCCTTTTCCGTGTGTTGAGGAGTAATATATCTATCACTAGTGGAGAGAAGAGTTTTGTAAATCCACTTGATAGTTTAGTATCAAATTCAGGAGTTGTTTAGATTCCAATTTCTCTTTATTTTCCTTTTGAAATGAATTCCACCTTTACACTTCCTATTTCTTTGCCTATTACTCTACCAAGTAGAATAAGTCACATCCAACCTATTGAGACCTCACTCATAGGAGTAAGTACATCCTGATATGCTTAGACATATCGAATATATTGAAAATCAAACATGTACAAGAATAGTATTTGCATAGATTTTATTATATCGTTTGATAGAGTATTTATTACATTTTTTTTAAAATTTTAAATCTAATTAATTAAAGACTAATTAAAAAGCAAAACTCACCCGAAGCCTATAACCTAGATTATATATATAATATATTTGAAAAATGTTATAAATATATTTATATATTAAATTTCAATAATTATTAATATGTAAATTCTACTATACTATATAGAAAATCAAACATTTGAAAATTAAAAAAAAGCAAAAATGATAAGTTTTACTTTTTGAATTTTGACAGCACAACTCAACCCCCATTTTCCTTGGCAGCGAAGACTTGACAACAGACGTAGTAGGGTTAGAATAGATAGACACGAGGGTGGTGACATCTTATTGCTGACAATACATTATTACTCATAACTTTGTAAAATGTTGTTCTCTTCTATTGTCAAGTGGGTTCACTACCAATGACTAAAATTAAATGTTTTTGCCTTTGTTTTCCAATTGGATTTTCTCTCTCCTTTTCCTATTTTGCTTTTGCTATTAAATATCATTTACTTTTAAATAGCTTATAGTATTTAATAACAATATCATGACAAAATTACTCCTATTATTTACTGTTTTTTAATTTTTGTGTCAGGTTAATAATTAACATTATTGTTTGACTACAATTTGCTTTTTTCTTTTTTTGGAAAAATAATTTGACAATATACATTTCTAATAAATAATTACTACAAATTTATATAACAATTTATTACTATACATAATAAATATTTTCTTAATATAACTTTTTTTCTTCCTTTTAGAATTGCAATGACAAATTTAATTACACTACCCCAACTTTATTTTGAGTCAAGAATTAGTCAAAAGGGTTCAATTATTTTAATTTATATAAATAAATTTAGCTTGACTTTCTCCGTTTGAGACTTCTAAACGGCTCTAGCCTTGGTGCGTTTTAACTACGCCATATTATATTCCAATTTTCTTCAATTCCGAAAATACCCTCATTAATTAACCCAAAAGACGAAAAGCCCAAACACCAAGCGACGCGATTGGTGGGTTGTAACATATTGTAGACTCATACGGTCACACCGAATCACTACTGCCACGTCATCTGAGTAGTTCAAGTCCACGTGTCATAGAACAAAAAGAAACAAATGGCCCCACACCGAACCCTTTAAAAACTCTTTATAGAGCCCTTAGAAGCGCCAAAAAACACACACATACAACACCCTACCACCACCACTCTCTCCCTCTAAAACCTTTCTCTTTCTCTCTCTAAAAAAAAAAATTCACTTTTGAAAATTTTTTTTGCCGATCAGATACGATTCTTCACCGGTAAGAATTCTTATGAACCCACCGGAGAATTCATACAGATTTAAAATCTTTATACATTAATTTGAATCTTTTTATCGTTGGTTTAACTGTTAAGTTCTTGAATAATCTTTTTGTTTTAATTTTGAAAAAAATTAATAAAATTGGTTTGGTTGGGTGTGTAATTAATGTGGTTTGAATACTTCTCTTTCTGATCATATTTGTTGGTATTGATACAGTAGTTTTGTTTGGATTGTTGAATTTTTCTGTTGTTAGATTCTTGGAATAATCGCAAGGAGGAATTTATGGTGGTGGGGGTATAGGTTTTACTCCATTTTCTAGGTTTTCTGCGAAATGACATTTAGGGTTTATAACCTACAAGGGTAGGGAATAGAGAAGATTGATTGTTGTGCTTACTGGGTAGAATTCTTTTTCTGTTGTGTTGGTTTGATTTCCTTGTTTTTGTTTATTTGGGCATAAATGGGATCACATTAACTGTGGTTTACTGTTCTTAATAGTTAACCTTTTAGTTTCAATGATCGATGTATGAGAAAGTTGCCTTTACATATATCTCATATTGGAAGTGGTTGGAAGGATTTTAATAGGCCTTTAAACAAAAATGGCGCAAAGAATTTGGCGCGCATAGTGGGATCACATTAATTGTAGTCTACTGTTCTAAGTAGTTAACCTTTTAGTTCGGTGATTGCTGTGTGAGGAAGTCGTCTTTGCATATATCTTATTTTGGAAATATATAAAGGAGATTTTAATAGGCCTTGACACATGAAAATGGCGTGAAGAATTTGGCCAGTCCCCTTTTTGCAGCCTTTGTATGTGTGTTGTAATTTCATTTTTTGTGTATTCTCAACCTGTTCTTCTTGTTTTAGAGACGATTGTGTGTTTACTGGGTAGTCTGTTGTGTCGGTTTGATTTCCTTGTGTTGCTTATTTGGGCCTAGTGGGATCACATTAAGTGTAGTCTACTGCTCTTAAGTAGTTAACCTTTTAGTATTGTGGTCGGCATATGAGAAAGTCATCTTTGCGTCTCTCATTTTGGAAGTATATGAAAGGAGATTTTAATAGGGCTTGACAAATGAAAATAACGAAGAAATTGGCACGCATAATGGGATCACATTAAATGTTGTCTACTGTTCTAAGTAGTTAATCTTTTAGTTTGGGTGATTGGTGTATGAGAAAGTCGTCTTTGCGCAATCTCATTTTGGTAGTGTATGAACGGAGATCTTAATAGGCCTTGACAAATGAAAATGGCGCAAAGAATTTGGCATGCTTCCTTTTTTGCAGCCTTTCAGGTAGAAATGTGTTTTTTGTTTTAGAGACGATTGACTGTTTACTGGGTAGCAATTTTTTCTGTTGTGTCGGTTTGATTTCCTTGTTTTGCTTATTTGGGTGGGCCTAGTGGGATCACATGAAGTGTAGTCTACTTAACCTTTTAGTTTTGGTGATCGGCATATGAGAAAGTCATATTTGCGTGTATCTCATTTTGGAAGTATATGAAAGGAGATTTTAATAGGCCTTCACATATGAAAATGGCGCGAAGAATTTGGCGCGTCCCCTTTTTGCAGATATAGAAACGTGTGTTTTAATTTCATTTTTGTGTATTCTCAGCATGTTCTTGTTTTATTGTTGTGCCGGTCTGGTGGAAGTGTGATTTGAGATTGTTTGGGATTATGATGTTGGTTTTCTATCTGAAGTACTATGTTCTTTGATACCTTTGCAAGGTGGAACTCTCCCCCACCCCAAAAGTTTGCTTAACTGTTCATCTCTAGAATAGATTAGATTTTGTTTTGTTCTATGTGCAATTACAACATCAGCTTCAGTCATGGAGAGACTGGAGGAGGATTTAAGTAAATTATGCTTTTCTTTCTCTTTATCTTCTCCTCTAGTTTATGAAGTAGATATCTTTATGTTAAGCTATTGTTATTTATTGATCAGGTTTAAGATTTTCAATGGGATGTGACAAAACAGAGAACCTGCCAGACCCCCGAAGTGTTGATGCGGGAAAGAAGAGACGAGAGGAGGATCTAAGTATAATTATTATGCTTTTCTTTCTCTTTTTTCATTCCTCTAGTTTATGAAGTAGATATCTTTATGTTAAGCTTATCTTTTATTTAATTGATCAGGATCTAAGTATAATTATTATGCTTTTCTTTCTCTTTTTTCATTCCTCTAGTTTATGAAGTAGATATCTTTATGTTAAGCTTATTTTTTATTTAATTGATCAGATTCAAGATTATCAATGGGAGCTGACAAAACAGAGAACCTGCCAGGTTCAAGTGTTAATGATCTTTCTCTCAGCGCCAGTCAAAGTGGAGCTGTTGATTATAATGGTGTTATCCAAGGTGGGTTCAGTTCAGGGGCTAATGTCACATCCTTTCCTTCTGTATCTCTGCCTGCAGTCAGTCCTCTTCCAGGAAATGCTAATGAGATTGAGGTGGCCGATTTGATGAATCTCAATTCCTTACATCACCACCAGCTTCAACCGAATCTGATGAATGTAAGAAATATTTCACCCAGCTTTTACAGTTCATCAGCAATGTCACATCGCATGAAACATAATGCAGAGATAAACCATTCAAATGTGAATAACAAAACACCGACCTTGAATAGACTCATGAATGAAGGTGTCTTGTCCAAGGGCTCCCAGAATCCTGGGGCAGGCATGAATTTTATGCCTATGCAAAGCAGTGGAGCTGGATGTTTTGAGAAGGCTGGGGAAGGAACAGGTATTAGTCAAATGCCTGGAAGCCCTTTTGGCGTAGGGTATAATGTGCAGAATGCTACAGGTATTGGCGGAATAGGGTTTCAAAATTATGCCAACATCAATCATGCTCCTTTTCATACAACACAAGGGAACATGGATGGTAGTTTCCTGACCCTTGGAGTGGGAAGTAATATGGAGGATAGATCAATTCTTAGATTCAACAGCAAAGAGGTCAGCAACGGAGTGGAGGAAGCTGCTTCACCACAAAATAACAATTCCCATATCCAACAAACAAGAAGAAATCTTCCAAGTTTAATTCATGGTGCTCCTGGTGGTATCACAAATTTCCAGTGTGATAGTGGTGGTTTCCCGAATTCTGCCTGTAATTCGGGTGTACATGCTCCTGACTCTAGAATCAGTGCACCTCCATTTATGTACGCACCAGATGCGAGACTTAACTCATCTAATGCCAGAGATTTAGCTGCTGTTGGTAATGCTGATCAAAGACTTTGTGAACCTGATCCTCTCATGTATGCCCAAGGTGGTTTGCCTCCTCCTCTATTGCCATTTAGCAGCAATTCAACTTTACCCCCTCATCTTGGATTTGGTAGAGTGGCAGCAGCTCCTGGATCTGCTCAACAGTTTAGGGTATTAGCTCAACCAAATGTTAATCAGCAGAGCAGCCTGTACACAAACATGGTCAGGAATCATCAATCTTTCTTGGGACCTGCTATACTCAGTCATGGTGGCGGCAGAGTGAGGCAAGACCATTTAGGTGTGTATGAATTTCTGTTTCTGTTTGCTGAATTTTACCACTAGCTTAGCTGACATGTGCACATGATTGGATTTTTTAATCCTGTTTTCTTTAGTAGAAAGTGACCATTGTTGAAGACAATGGCGTTTTCTTTCAGGAATGGTGACTTTTGATTTGAGGCAAGGGTTTCTAGTGTATGTGCATGACAGCTGAAATTGTTTTGTGCTTGCTGGATCAGAATTCCAAAATTGTTCTTGTGTCTAACAAGCTCAGTTTGTTGTTTTTCTTGCCATATATTCTGAGTTGGCAGTGTTCAGGACAGTCCTGGTAAATGGCTAGATCCTTAAGCAAACAAACATATGACTATGGAGAGTCTGTTAACCTCATTTTAAAGAATGTTCGCAAATAAAATTGAGTTGACTCGATAGAATTAGGTTCTTTGAATTTGGAAAGTCATGTCTTACAACAAAAGTTAAAATTCTTTCTAGTTGCATTTTCATACATACTGATAAAGAGGAAATATCTTAGTGATGTAGTGTGATAAAAAAATGCTATGAGAATTGGCAACAGTGTGTTAAGAACTAAAAGATCTAGTGGGAGATCTAGAAAATGAGATTATATTTCAGGTCGTATCAGTGTGTGGATTCTGGTATGCATAGGTTGTTTGCTCCATGAACTTACCTTTCACTTTGGCGATCATTATTTTATCACATAACACTCCATTAATTCGTTTCCATTTCAATCATTAAGTATAGAAACATACTAAAAATACTTTTTGAATCTTGTTGTCTTAAATATGTAACACCATTTCTATTAGGAAGTGTCACGACTAAAATGGAATGTTGGAATATGGAACCTGCTACATATAACTTTTTATTTTTTAAAACAAAAACTAAAATGAAATTAAAACAGAGTTGGTGGTCAACTTTTTCTATGGAAGTGGGGGGTTGACAAAGTTGTAATTGTGCGCTCTATTTCTTGGTTGTATTGTTAGTTGACAGAGTTGAGAGTACTACCTTTAGGAGAGTTAAGCATATCTGTGTATTAGTTGGTAAAATGGTTGATCTGATGTCATAAACTTGGTTTTGCCTAAACATGACTCTATAGACAATTTTCATGAATCAGGTGAGAGGATGTGAGCTACCAACATGTGAGTTTGATTAGGCATCCCCCTTTTTCATTTCGCGGCTACATGCACTGCTATTTTTAGTTTCTCTTATATACTTCTACTCTTGTCTTCATTGATTCTATAAATTGCCTCTTAGTCTACTTCAGCTGCTGATTGTTAACTTACTGTGGTCCTAACTCTGCTACAATCAAATTTCTTCAGGTCAGCAATCTTATGTCAATGTTCTGAATCCTTGGGGGAATAACCTATATCCTGAAGGAATGGGAGTTCAAATTCCTGGATGGAGTGGCATCCAATCTGCCCTTGTCAATCAATTTCCCAGTAGGCCAGGTGTCCAGCTCAATGACGGGGCTATTTCTCAAGCAACTCGAGAGGGTGTTCTTCCTGGCACGGGCGGCATCCAGCAAACTAGAGGGGGTAAGTCATGTTGGAACTTAAAAATGAGTTGATAGAATTAAAAAAGAAGCTAGAAAAATAGTTTACCTTTAAAAAGGGAAAAAAGAAGCGAGAAATATATTCAGCTTCCATGAAATCTTTAGTTAGGCACTGTAAAGTGAAGTGTAAGAAGTGGAAGATGATATTAGAATTGGTGTAGGCATTCCGTGTGGATCCATCAGAATGCACTAAAAAGGATGCACTCGTTCCAGATACTTCCATTACCCCATACTTGGATGCGTGCTCTTAATGGACTCATTTAACTCAGAAATTAGCACATTACGGAGCTTGAGTTCACATTTTACTTTTTATGTGGTGCTTTTCTCATTATTTGTTTCTTCTTTGGCGATCATTTATAGGTAACTCGTATCAGTCTCAAAATCATGGACCTAAAATGCACCCCACTGAACTTCTTAACCCCTCTTTTGCAACGGGTATCTACTAATTTTATTCATATATCTGATAATGCTCCAGTTTGCTTTTCTATGTATTTAAAGAAATCTGACCTCTAAGTAACATCTGAAGAGATTGTTCTTATGTTATCTAGGTCGGCCTCAAGTTGGTTCATCTGCAGAGTTAAATGTTAGTGGACTCCCATATCATGCTGGTATGCCACAAAACCCAATCTAAGGAACTCTCTAGTGTTGCTATTTCAATGAAAATATCTATCTTTCGCATCTTTGCTGTTGTGCACATTTTAATTCTAAAATGTGCTGATTCCTGATTTGTGCTCTCATTACATTTGCTACACCAAGGTCAAGGCGTTCCAATATCAAAGGTTGATGTGGCCCCTCAGGCTTCAAATCTTGATGGTCCCACTTCCCTCAAAAGAAGAAGACCAGGTAGAGCCCCTCCAACTGCTCCGATGTGTCAGCGGAGGAGAAAATTGACTCAACATAGAGCACCTCCAAGGCCGATGACTATTGCTCCAGTTCCTGCATCTTCTCCTTCTCTTCCTGATCTCTGTGCAAAGTTGCAAGGTATCTCAAGTTCCCTCACATTCTTATATTTTCGGTATTTCTGTAATGTAGTTTGTTAGTCTGTGATGTACAAGATACTGTTTCTGGTGCTTTCTTTACCATGTATATATGTACAACTTGATTGTTTGTTGACATTTCCATGAGTTGATCGGTGAATGCCAGTGTTTTTGCCTCCCTACTCTGACTTGATCACTCATCTAGCTGTGTTGTTTATGTCGCAATACTGTGTCACTGTTGTGTGTCTATTCTTGTGGCATATGTATCTCAACAAATTACAAGTTTTGACACCATAGACGTGACTAGAGCCAACAATTTATAAGAGTTTGAGAGACCTATCAAGTGTCAAAGACCTCTGAAGTGTTAAGAAATGTTAAGGATGTGTCTTTCTCTTTTTTACTTGGTGTTAATGACATTATCATAAAACCCCACTATTTTCCTATTTACAGAAATCGCCCTACTCTATCCCCTCCTGTTCCCCTCTGCCCTATCCTCCACCTCCAAATAACTAATGGATGTTTAAATATTTCCCCCTTTTTGAATCAATTCTCAGGATATCTAAACAACTTCCTTACTTTTTTAACTAAACGACCTGAAATTTTTCTCAAGCTATTTAAAATCTTTCCCGGTTGATTGGGACGGACTGCATAATAATGAAGAAATTGCTGAGAAGATAAAGGAAGGAGAAAAGAAGGAAGAAGGATGAACTAAGAGAGAAGAGAGGGAACCCAAAATTAATAAATTCAATATTTGAAAATGGGTTATGTGAAATTTTTGGATGTTTTAGTACTTGCCCCCAATTTTTTTTGCCCCATTCTCCTCATGTGGCCTAGGACGTAAGTTACATGGACAGCCAGGTGCAGGTTTACAGTACAATCAATACGTATTTATATGTTGAATTTGTCATCTAAATTATAGGATTTGGAATATGGATGGGTACAAGTACTGAGTTGTTACATAACAATTGTGTCGTATGATATACATTTTAGTAGTTGAGTTGAGAAGTCATTACGTCATAACACGTGCAAAGTTTTCTTGGTACTTTATGTGAATATATATGAACATATCACGTACACAAAACCCCAAGGGTGACACCAAAAAACCAAAGCTGGAACTAGAGCTCGCTACAACCTATAACTGGAGGAATCTAAGAACTTCAGCATAATCTCGATATCTCAGAAAGGCATCACATCAAGTCATAAGAGTGTGACTAAATGTATATTTTGTTAGTATTTTCTATGTGAAGATATTGATAATGAATTCATTTTACTGCTAAATATTACCATTTAAACAGCATTGTAATACTGTAGTGTTGGAATTTTTCAGCAAGGTTGGAGGAACCAGCTCAAATCATTCCAGAGAACTGCAAAATATGCAAGAGGAATGTGATGTTCAATCCTGAAGGGCCTTTTGTTCGTCCTGCTATAGCGCCACCCGTTGCTGTTCTTCCCTGTGGACATGTATTTCATGACGAGTGCCTGCAGAAAATCACACCAAAAGACCAAGCAACAAATCCTCCTTGCATACCTTGCGTTCTAGGTGAAACATAATGTGATCATTTTCTTCAATGGGAGAGGGCTTAAATTTTGTGGAGGAGAATGAAAGTGCTCCCAAACATCTTTTTTGTAAAGGATTAGGGTATAGTTCTTGGAACTGCACATATAGAAGGTGGGGTGACGATAGGATTCCCCCCCATGGGTAGAGATTATGCAAAGTTACATAGAAACTCAGCATTTAAACCCCTGTGATTGAGAGATACATTAAACTGAAACTCACAAGTTAAGAGCTGATGTATGACTGATTCTATAATTGGAGGTGTTTGATCCCGTGGATCTGTTGGTTTCAGAGCTAATTTTATTTTTTTTTTCGAATAATTGTGTCTGGCATGGCATGCTCTCTTATCTCTTCTTTCTTTTCCTTTGGTGATGATTCTTGCATCTTTTCAGGCTGTTAACTCATTCGATTATTTACAACTGTTACAAGTAGAAATCATATTTTGTTCTTTGTGTGGTTTTGATATCTTTAAGTATTTTGTGCACACCTAGGTTTGGAAAAGGATCACACTTCATGGTGTACAGACTGATTTACAATACTATAATATATGATTGTATAACTTTTATCATTGCTCTGATATATGATTGTATAACTTTTATCATTGCTCGGAGACTTCCGCTGAAGTCAGAGATAATGTGGTGTGGGCCGACCCATTGAAATGTGTGTTACATTACCCTTGTTTAATTTAGGGAAAATTAAACAAGTAAAAGAAAATATGAAGGCCCAAGACCAATGTATCAGCCAGCATCTTGGGCCTAAGAAGGTTTATTTTTTGTCTTTTAAATAGTTCCTGTGAGCATTTCTAGAGCTTGTTTGATCTTACTGCTCAAAATTACTTAGAGCCTGTTTGATACTACCATTCAAAACTATTATTTTTAGACGTGAGATAAATATTTATGACTCTAACACGAATATTTCAGTCTAAATTGTTGTTCTCCGTTGAGGAGAGAAATCACAAAAACCCAGGTACCATTTTGTCCTATCTCGAAATAATAGTAGAATAAAATAAGGTGTGTGGGGGTCCGGAGATAGATAGGAACACAAAACATCAGCATCACCGTGAAAAACTAAAAAACAACAAAATCATGTCCGTTAAAAAATTATGCTTCATTTATTCTTGACCCTCTATGCTTATGTCTTATTTACTTTGTCAAACAAAAAAGGGGCTGAAGAGTTGGGTAATAAACGTTTCTTTGCCTTGCTTACACCTACAACTTACTTCA
Organism: Solanum habrochaites; assembly: GCA_027704765.1. Taxonomy (NCBI): domain Eukaryota; kingdom Viridiplantae; phylum Streptophyta; class Magnoliopsida; order Solanales; family Solanaceae; genus Solanum; species Solanum habrochaites. The sequence continues at coordinate 63,395,273 of JAKWJA010002491.1, forward strand.
ACTCTTACGCTATCAATTCTCTCTCTTATCTCTTTTTTCTCTTTGTAGCTTATAGAAAGTTCTCATTTTTATTTTATTTTTGTTCAAAAAAAAAATAAAGGAAAGAAAGATAAGATTTTTTTGATTTTTTTTTTGCTTTATTTATGTGTTTTTTTTTTTAAATTTGAAAGTTAATTATGGAGGTAAGGCAGCAGCAGAAGATGGAAGGAATTCTTGAGGGATTTTCACCTGTTTCTTCAACTCCTGTTTTATGGAAGTCTAGAAAAAGATCTGGTAATATTTATTCTTTTTCTCTGATTTTCAATTTAGTACTAGTATTGCATGTAGCTACAGTCATTTATTGCAATATGGGGTTGATTATTTGTGGGTTTGCATGTGGTATAACTAGATCTATTTCTAGAAATGATTAGAAAATACGCGGCAAAGCTAGAATTTGAGGTTTATGAGTTTCGATTATAGTCTTTTTGAGTTCTGAATTAATAATTTGTATATGGTTTTATTAGTTGCTGTGTACATCTAATTTTCACAATTTCCTTATTTTTTGGAAAAGAGGTTAGGTTGAAAGTAGAGGATAATTTTGTCCAATATTAGCTAGATTTAGTGGCGAATTTGCCGACACGTCATTTCTAGCTAATAAATAAGTTTGATTTTTGAATTATTTTTTTTTTTTTTTTTTGTAAATTTATCCGTAGCTTATTAGGTATAGTAGTATTAACCATTAATAAAGTATCGATTTTTAGTGATTTTGGTTGTCTTTGTCATGATGAGTGTGTTTTGATTTATTCATCACATAACATGTTTCTTCTGCATAATTTTACTTATTTGTTAAGGAATTTGCTTGTATAAGCTACACTTGATTACCGTTCCAATATTTTATTTTTAAAAGACTAATCTATTCCACACGGATCTTGTGTAGAAATAGTGATTTGGCCCTGCATTGTTGACTTTGTATTTTTTTAAATGTACATGTTCTTTTTCCCTTAGTGGACTCCTTAATTAATTTGGAAATTCTTGGAGATGGATTAGAATATGAAAGATGACTTGTGGAGCTTTAGAAAGACATTATCTTTGAAATGTCTGATTGAAAAGAAAAAAAGATCCTTTTCTAAGAAAGGTTACGTATAATACGGTGTAATCATTCCATAACTACAGAGGTCGAAACAAATGTGTTGAGATAGAATCTCAAACTCGAATCTGAAAAGTTTAAATCTTGGATCCACCTATGCTTGATAGTGTTTTTGTGAATGCTACATCAAATAGCAGACTTGTTTCTTCACTGATCAAGGAGAAGATTGGTAGTTAGTGTGCTTTTTAAGTACACAAGACTGGCTCATGCTATTTGAACTTGAACCAGTCAACAGTTTTCGTTGAGTCGAAGGTCTATCAGAAACAGTCTCTCTACCTCCCAAGGTGTAGGGGTAAGGCTTGCGTAACCCTTCCCAGACCCCACTTATGGATTTATATTGGGTATGTTGTAGTTGTTGAAATAGTCAACAATTTCTGAACATAACTAATATTTTGTTTGGAGAACATACTTCTGATATTTTAGTCCGGTTTAATATCTTGTTCCGTAAAGATAATCGAGCGATGACTATAAGCCCAATCAATACACAGTTCATACAATTCATATTTTGTATATCATACATTTATCATGCTAAGGAAATGCTTCGCCTAGTAGCCGGTGTGAAGAACTTGGAAACGCCTCAAAAGCAAGAAGAGTCTCCAGCTGATGAAACACCTCAAAAGCAAGATGAGTCTCCAGCTGATGAAAAGATGCAGGAATCGCAGCCCTCTACTGAACTTTCAGAGCGTAGAAAGGCACTATTTGAACCATTGGAACCGGTTACAAATGCAAATGGCCGTAGGCCATCAGCGGAAACTTTGCTACCCCCACCAGACTTTGATGCTGCATGTTATCCCAAAGGTTGGCTGGCTGGAAAGAGACGGAAGCTTGTAAATGTGGATGTTGTTGAAAGTATGCGAAGAATTGCTCTACAGGAAATGAATAGAAAGGTGATGTCCTCAAAATTACCATTTGTTTACTTTCTTGTAATCTACATGTTCTGTTTTGGCTAAACCTCTTTAAATGTCTTGCTCAGTTTAAATTCAACAGAAACACTAATCATATGACAACGGTGCAGGATCGCGAAATCGATGGTCTGAATGAACAGCTAGAAGCAGATGCTCAATGCCTGGAACATCTGCAAATACAGCTGCTAGAAGAAAGAAGCAAGCGTGCTGATGTAGAGAGGCAAAATGCTATGTTGCAAAGCCAGATAAATGTGCTTATGAACATGTATCAGGATAACGATGACATTGATGATGACGGCGCAGATGATTCTTAATCAGTCATTTTCTTTATTCTTTTGTAGATTTCGTTAGACAATAATAGGACAAGATATAGAAGAAGGTGGTTGTGCTTTCAAGATGTAAAATATATATTCGTGAATACCACCTGTGTGTTCGCAATATTATTTACTGTTTAAAAGCTGTGTAAGACGTTGGTAGTTCCTTTTATTTGATCTACTATTCCGCACACCTCCTTGCATTTGGCCTTGTCACTGCCTCTTAATAATGTTACTAGCACTAGGCCATTAGGCTTGATAGGGAACATTTGAAATCACGCTATCAGTAAGTAGATTCGAAATCTTGCTATCAACGATTAGGAGGATAAGTTGTTAGATACCAGTTAAGAGGTATCTTTTGGTAGATGTTTTACACAACGATGAAGTAAATGCCATTAAGAAACTATTCGGACTGCTTGAAGAATACTGTCTACTGCACAAACTAACATAAAAGATGACTATATACATATACTACTACCTGCACAACATCTAGGAGGGCTTTGATTACAAGTCAAGTCCTAAACTGGACACTGTAGCTAAGCAGTGTCTTGGAAGGCGCTATGCCTGTTATATACAAAAGCAACTAGGCCATACTTTTCTGGATGATGATAAACTAAGTAGATTCTATCTAGCTGGGCGGTCGGAATCTTCATAGATATTGAAGAGAAACTGAGGCAACGACGCGATTCTTGGCAGATTCAGCAACAGATCCCCTATCGAGTCTTTTCTCGACATTGAAGGAGCTGGATCATTTGATTTGTCCTCTGATGTGGAAGGATCTTCAACCTTCTTTCCACTTGGAAAGAAACTGATCAGTTCATCAGTTCTCTTACCTCCAACTGCAACATCACCATAGTTCTCACTCTTATGTGCTGTTGCGGGATCCTTCTGAAGAAGACAGCACAGAGAATTGACCCTTGTCATGAGGGATTTCTCATCTGAGGCTGGCATATTTTGAGTGTCACTAAACAAGCACCTCGAGATCTCTTCGAGTATCTCCAAGCTTTGGCGTTCATCACTGGACAAGCTTATAACTTCAGACGTTCCCTGCTCAGAAAAACGTTGTTCAAAGTGGCTCACTAAATCTTTCATTGACATGGAGGGATGGAGACCAGGCACTCGGATCTGATCTAGGTTGCCAAGGCCTTTCAATTGCTGCATATCTCTACTGACATCTTGAATCGCCCTTGTATCCATCACTGCAGGTCAAATGACATAACAGCAAATTAAAAGACAATTCACAAATGCTAAGCCTTAACAATGACATAAATATTTGGAAAAACAATTCAACTGATTCAGGATCTGTTGGAAATACTATGATTATGCCCAATAAGGCCTCAAGTGTACTAATTCGGATCTGTCTAGTATGCTTAAATACTAATTTCAAGAAACCAATGGAAACTGTAGGTAGGCAGAAAAGGAATGTAAAAATCTCTATAACCACCACAATGCTCTTTCCACCATGTAACATAAAATTAAGAAAAATAAACAAAAAATAAATAAGATGCACCAAGCATAAGAATTTAACTTCTTGAAAAGCTCAGTGTCCTAACCAAACCAGTAATAATATATAATTACCTGAGCTTGGTGAAGGTGTTTCTGGACGAATGTTTTCCAATCGTCTACTAACAACAAAGTCTTGCTCTCCATTTGTAGAAGAACAATGAGCTCCTGAAGGTGAAGCGGCACCATGCAAGTTAAGAAAGGGGGGACTTCTCTCATTATTCAGATTAAATTCCGACTCGCACACATTTGGGTCTTCAAATACTGAAATTCTGGATTCGAAATGTGGAGAATCTAGTATAATCTCTGGTTGTTGACTTAGGAAATTAAGACGGGGATCACACTGAATAAGCTTTTCAAAATGCTTTCCTAACAAGCCTTGTGGAATCTGCAAGTAATGTCGCCTACAAAGAAACAAACAAACAAAACAATTAAAAAAAGGGAGGAGAGTTTTAACATCAAAGCTGAACCATATCGACACAATAATAAAGGAAATGCCAGACTTATGAGCATAAATAGGTCTAAGAACTTATTAAGCATACATAAAAACAGCAATACCATTATGTCAAGTTCACACAACTACTTATAAGTAAATCACATAAAGCCAATCTGGACGACTGCTGCTTCGAAAATTCAGGGTTAAGGGGCTGCAGCTGAGGTTTATCCCGACCTCAAGGAAGGTGGATTCCAAGACCAATTTATTATTTTATTTACAGTAAGGGGACCTAAACCATCAAATATTGGAGAAAATATATTACCTTTCAGTCTCATTGAATTCACTTTAGCCGACATCAAAATATTACCTTTCAATCTTCACAATTCTAACAAACGGTTAGAATAAGCAACAGATTTGGTAGGCAAGGGTGTGGGCTAGTGTATGAAGTGGGCCGGAAATCATGAGATATCAGATTTAAATCCCAGGCAAAAACAATAAGGTAATTTCTTCCTATCTGTCCAAGTCTTGGTAACAGTGTTACTCGGAGGTATCAAGCAGCCCGGACACCATAATTATAATTTAAAAAGGCAACAGATGAGTACTTAAGGGAATCGGCATCCCCAAAAATCAAGGAAAATTAGTAAAGGCAACTACTAGTAGTGGTAGTTCAAAAACAGAGCAAAGACAAATAGCGAACAAGTAAAAATAAGACAAGAAACATACTTGTGCATGCTAGCTTGTCCTCCAGTAAAATCAGATGTTGCTTGCCAAAGAGTATGCTTCCTAGGCTGTGGATTCGTCTCCCTGAAGAAAAGAGGTTGTCTTGAAAGCTGCAATACAAGAATCCTTTAGTACTTTCGCCAATTCAGTAGTAGGAAACAGTTTCACAATAACAACAACAAAAGAGATAGTCCATCACTTACCACTACATCTAAAGTTCCAGGTCCATCATCAGGGTAATTTGCCTTCAAACCCATAATATCTGACCACTGGATTTCGATCTTATTCTTGAGACCACCGTCAAGGACTTCCCAAACAAGTTTATGCTTCGCAAAGTAACATTTTGCCACTAGATCCCCTTCATATCTTGACTTGTACTGCAGACAACAACACAATTCCAATCACATCTAGCACTTCCAAAATTCAATTTTCACTCTAAGATTACAAATTACACTCCAAACTAAAACATCGATATTACCTCCCAGCTCCCAATTCTTAGAACTGTGGCAGGAAAGTTCGAAGCCTTAAGTTTCTCAATTGTTCCAGAGTTCCCCTTCTGCTCCTTCTTCCCTTGATTTCCCACCTTGGCGTTGTTCCCCTGAGAAAGCTTCATCTGGATCAAATCCAACAGTGATGGACTCTTCCTCAGCCTCAAACCTAACGGACTGGGCTCATCAAGCGGATTATACTGCGAAGGCGGTACTGGAAAACCATCAGCTCCTACAACCAATTGCTGCTGTAGGAAAAAAGATCCCCCAATTCAATTATGCTAATCATACAAATTCAATTAAGTTAATCATACAATAAACTTCATAGGAATCACTCTAAACTAGCTATAAGTAATCCATCAATAAGCAAAACTCCTTTTTATATGAAAAACCTTCCCTCCTAGATCTGCTACAACTTTCTATATCAATACACTCTTAAATCCTAAATCTTTTTGAGTTTAAGAGTTATAAACACCATCAACTCAGTAAACAGGAAACTTCAAGTAACCCTATTTAATAAACATTAATTGATAATCTCCCATCAATGATAAGTCACCTGATTAATTAACTTCACTTAAAATCCTTAATCTTATCATCCTTTTTATAATTGATTGCCTACAAGCAAGGCACAAACACAGAATCTGCAGAAAAATCAAATCAGCAAAAGAGAAGAGAACCTACTTGTAGAGAAGAAGAAGAAGAAAGTTTAGATCGCTTGTTGAGTGGACCGTATGCTTCATCTAAAGCATCTTCAAACTCGAGCTTCACCGCCGCGTTCTTCCCTTTATGCCACTGCAACTCCGGCGACTCTTCCATGGTTGTTCTCATCAATTGAACCATACTTGAAAACCGAAGAAGTAGTCAAAAACAAAAATATCTATTTGCTTTGCTTCTTGTATATGAAAATATGAACAAGAGAAAGAGGAGAAATCAATATTCGTTTTTACTACTACTTCCTTAATATAATAATTATATATAATGAAAATAAATGTTTTCACTATATATATATATTATATTTTATTCTATAAAAAGGAAAAAAACACGTGTCGATTACACGCGCTTGTAATGTACTCTATGTGGAGTGAGCTGGAGTCACGTGAGTAGTTTTGGATAAAATGTATGACGTGGCATAAAATCGAGAAGGTTCGTTTTACGGCAAGTGGGAACGGCTGCGATAAGGGGGTAAATTGACACGTGGAAGAATCTAACGGTGGATGACACGTAAGATGCTGAATGGGATTTGTTGGGATGGGCTGTGTTGTGGATAATGTTTTGGACATAGTGCTTTTTTTATTTTTTAATTATTTATTTTTAATTTTTTTGTCGGTTTGTGGATGACGGAATAAACAGGCGTGTACCTACTTTCTACTTTTCTTTTATCAAAAAAATTCAATATTCATATTACGGCGGCTTTGTAATTCACGCGCTGTCATTTTAAGACCAATCATCAGTTGGATTTATTTGACTCTTTCACTTACTATAATTGCATAACAAAGCTATTATTTTTCCGATGTAATATCTTTTTAAGTCGATAATTATTTAAAATAATTTATTTGTAATCAATTAAAGATTAATATCTTTAAGTCAAGAATTTATTAAAATAATTTATTTACTTACTTTTCGAAATTGTAAATTTACAATTTTCTTATTTTTGATTTATTATGTGAAAAAAGTTAAAGCCTATGATATAAGAGGAAAACAAAGTTTTTTGAAAGAGGAATATGATAATATATTAACAAAGTATTATTTTAATGTATTAAGTATACATATTATATCAAAGTGAATTTCTAATTTTTTTACCATAAATATACTCATGCTCTTTGGAATGTAAATCTTTAACAAAGTATTAACCAAATTTGACTTATTATTAATAATTAATTTCCATTTTTATCACAGTTTTCTCGTTATTAATAATTTAATCGAATTATTCGCATACCACTTTCTCATATATATATATATATAAGTAGATTATGCCCCGTTTATATTTAAAAAATTACTTGTACAACGTCTTCTTTTAAAAGATATGATTATGTAATATACTATTTGTCGTCGATATATAGATTTTTATTTTTCTAATTAAAATATATATATGTATATATTGCACATACACCTTAACTCTAAATTAAGTTGCTTCTATATATAATTTCCAATTCCACTACTCACCTACCACCTATCCCTCTAAGAATATATTAATAATTATTAAAAAGAATTGTTTCTTATCTTCTCAATTCTCACTACTTTTTTAATAATAAAATATACGTTGTAATAATAAAGAAACATAATATAATACGAAAGAACTTATCACGTTGTCTAATCAAATTAGTTAAGATTATTTAACGACTAACAAGACAGAAAAAAAAATTTAAAAAAAGGAATGATGCTAGGCCAAGTAAACCAAGTTGGCCTAGTTGCATTTTACAGCTATTACTATATATTATATTGCTATGTATCAATTTCAAATACATATTGATGGAGTTATTGTACTGTATTCATAAACTAATTAATACAGTATTATATTGATTATTGATATATCATGATATTTTTTTTCTTTATCTGATTTAGAATCGATAAATTCAAAATTATCACTAAAAACTACTTATTTTTAAATCAATTGTTAGTATAACATGTTTTTTTTCCCTTTATCTAATTTAGGACCAACAACATCGATAAGGTAACACATACTATGTAACATATGGAATAGTTAGACTTTAGCAAAACAAATTAATTTTATATTGATTTACCGAAAAGAAGAAAATTTTATTAGACTTTGTAATTCTTTTAATCTTATTTTGTATATTTATAAATACATAACTTATTTTTAGTAGATTTTCTAGAATTCTTTATCATTTGAAAAAATTACAAAAACTCATACTTTATGTGATGTATCAGTTGAATAGAACTGATACATCATTTTACACGATATATCGGTTAAATACATTACTTTACGATGTGTCCAGACGTACTTGATATATTGGAATGTTACTTTCGGAGATGTATCAATCGAATACATACGTGATGTATCGATCGGATACATCATGTGATTGTATTAGAACGTTGCAATGTATTAGTCAGTTACACCACTAGACTTGATTGTATAAGAACATATGCGATATATCAGAGCGTTGAGTGATATATCTGAAATTGAGACGCAATATATAAAACGTTGAGGGATGTACCATAAATTGAGGCGTTTTGGGATATATCCAGATTTCACCAAATTTAAGATTTTTTTATAATTTGAAAAAGAGTAAAGATAAAATATAATTAACTCTTAACATTATGACATTCGCATATACTGAATTTATAGAGGCAATCCAATTCCTCGGGGCCACTAAAATGGGCTACCCTACAAAAACGTAAAGCCTTTCCGAGTGGCCCATTGATTCCCCTCAATACTACCGGCCCATAATATTAAGAACCTCTCCACATTTTTTTCCCTTCTATTGTGTATTGACCTGAATATTTCACAAGTTTGTTCTTGGGATAATTATTTAGTAAATGAATTTTTTTTATTGCTTTCTTTTAATGTATAATAATATATTCAATGAAATCCTACAAGTTAAGTTCGGATATTTCTTGTAGAATAAAGTTCTAAATTATATAGTCTAAAAATTTATAAATTATTGACTAAAACGATATTTATTAGTCAATAATTCTATATATAAGTTAAAGTTTGACAAATATATAAGCAATATTAGATATAAATCTAACATCTTTGCGTAGATTAATATCAGACTATTGACCAAGTTGTGACAAACTCCATATATATTTTATATATATATATATATATATATTCAATATGACCCATAATGACTTAGGCCTCATTTGTTTGCACTTAATGGAAGTTTGAATCTTAATCATCGAGATTCAGCCAATTAAGTACGTTTTTTGGTTTTTAAGTCTGAATCTTAATGATTCAGATTCAGTCCATTAAGTTCATTTGTTTTATTTTTTAAAAAACCTCTTAAAGGGTCTGAAGAGGTCTAAATGAATCAGATCTGTAGGAAATTCTTAACAACATTTAGACTCATTTAATAAGTTATCAAATAATTAATAATAGCTTCTGTGCGCGTGCCTTTTTATCTCAAAACTTAAAACTTTCTTTCTCTCTTTTCTCAATCAAACACCACTTTTCCCCTCTTGAACGGGTAAGTTATCATAAATTCTTTCAAGTTTTTTTTTTATATTAATAATTTTCCTGTATTGACTGTGTCAAGAACACTGTTGGTGTATTGACATTTATCAACAATTTTGAATGAAAAAAATTGTACTTTCAAATCATGATTATTAAAACTTTTAAATTTTTTTTTTATCAAAAGCGATATGTTTTGTTGAAATGAAATTTTTATGATACTTTGTTAATTTCACATGCACATTCAGATAGTATTAATTATTAATGTTCAAATTTAGAGACTAAGTCTTAATATTCAGATGTGCAAATCTTAATATTTAGATGTGTATTTAGATTCAGACCTCTTAATGGAAAAAATGAGGCCATAGCCAAAGATATAAGTTGTCTAGTCGTTATTAGAACAATATGATAGCAACTTAGAGATGCGTCCAAAATGCTAATAAGTTTAAGATTAGTTGGTAATTATTGGATGAGAGAGTTAGTTGATGAATATAACTTTCAAGAAATCATGATTAACAAGTCAATCAAGGAAGTAATCTAATTTCCTTTAGACCATGATCTCTTAATTCATGTATAATTACCCTAACAAACCATTACAAGTTGATAGAGGTGGACCTACGTACGTGAAAAGGAGGGGCCATCAAACCTCGTTAACTTCAAAAACAATTTATAATTTTTATATATTGAAAAAAAAAAACTAAATTATATATTTGATTAGACATCTTAAAACACAAAAGTCGATTAGGCTAATTGTCAAATTTGTTGGTTAGCGCCTAAGCTCTCATGTGATGCCCCTATACGTAATTTAATTCTCAATTGTTGCATTTCTTGAATTTATTATTAGTCTCCGGTCTATTTTACGTAACACTTTTCAGATTTTAAAATTTAAACAAATTTATTTTTGACTGTAAATTTTTCATAGATTTTTTAAAGAGTTTTCAATTATTGTGACATATAGTATATAAAAAGCTTATTTATAAAAAAATTGTAGATTTCATACGCAAATTCTCGATCAACTTAAACTGTTTAACTCTTGAAAAATGAAAAGTATCACATAAATTGGAACAGAGGAAGTATATAAAATTCATTTTTAAAATTACAATCAGAAGTTATTTCATCAAATTTTGAATTCGTCTACACAAGTGAATAGGTAATAAATACGATAGAAACTATTGTCAAAGTAATATAATACCTTTTGACTCAATGGTCATTTTGAAGGACCCGACACGAACATAACAATATTTTTAAAGAACCCGACCTAACTTAGACCAACATCATAATGAAAACAAAATGATATTGCATCTAGGATTGGAAAATAGGCCTGATACCAAAAAACTACATATACAATAATTATAAATAATAGCCTGTTCAAACTCGTGAACTCACACCGTTATTTTGAAGGCCAAAAAAAATAAAATTGATGATTTTTTTTTTAATTTATAATATATTGCAAGTTGCTTTTAATCAAGTATAATGTAGACATCTTTCAAGTTGCCCAAGTTTTATTATTATTTGGTACAACTTTATTTGCTTTCATTTTGTTTTTCCATAATAATATTATGTGATATATATGGGGTCTGTATAGTTCAGGTGGGGTTTGAACTTTGGACTCTATAATTAAAAAATTAGCAAAAATGAAATTATTGTTTAAAAACTTAACTGGATTTAGATTCAATTCATTTGATTATTGGAATAGCAAAGTACAAAGGGAAAAAATAAAGGTGCAAATCAATTAAAATTTGGTAGTTATTTTGATTGGGGAGTCAATTTGATGCAAGAAATTCTACTATATATTATTTTTTGTTATGTACAATCCTAGTACTTAATATAAATTGATATTTATAATACTCGCCTATTTATGATTTGTTTTGACTAAATTTGTGGAAACACAAAAACGAAAACGTTTTTTTTAAAAAAAATAAAAAAATATATCTTATTTTAAAGAGCTAAAGTGCTTGGTAAAAAATTTTAGAAAAAAAAAAGAGTTTTTAAGTAGCAATAAAAAAATATTTTCAGAAGCTACTTACAAATTATTGATGCAATATTGACTAAAATACTTTTTAGACTTAAATTTCTATTCTCCAAAAATACTTTTCTGAGAAAATTAATTTTCATTTTATGTTTTGGTGGTTTGGTTAAACTATTAGAGGGTGTCCTTTGATAGTAAGTATATTGATTAATAACCATCTTCTATAGTTTAGTATACGTTATTAATTGATAACCTATAAATTAGTTAATATATATAAACAAAAAAAAAAGTATCCTAACAATGTATACAACTTAAATAGAAGTGTGTACTTCTTTCAATAGTGCCTAGAGGATGGATCAAAATGTAACAAAGTGACAACCGATGAGTGATGGGGGACTGGAGATGGACATCTCAAGGCACATTATGACCTACATGCAACACCAGCAAGGTGTGAGCTAAATATCAGTCCAAACTTTGAGGTGCTAAAATGAGTTAGCTAAGCAAATAACCAGCCAAAACTTGGACACGTTACATTATCATCTCATGAATTAATTTTACCATCTCTACGTCAAAATAACATTTTTAAAAAATCCGAGCAACATACGGTTACACCCCCATTATTTGGACAGTTGTGACAGTTGATTCCCAGGCCTCTCAAAGGGGTGAGAGTCCTTATCCATGACATGTCTATCAACCAACCAATGATATTTCATTCACAATAAACCTCATGAAAGCTAAGTCCACAAAACTCCTAACAAAAAAAAAATCACTTTCTTTTTCTCCCCCCTAAGTATCTGCACGTGAATTCCCAATAATTTCTCATGTATTTGTGGGTCCCCTCCCCCCCCCCCCCCTACCCATTTTGTTCTCATGCCTAACTCCATAAGAATCTCATTCTCTCCAACTCTTTTTTCTTCATGTCTATTATAGACCTTTGTTGTGTATGTTCATCTATAGAGAGCTTTAAAACAATGTCACTTTGTCAATATTCCATTGTATTTGCTCTTCTTTTTGTAGGAGCATTTGGTTATGGAGATAATGAACTATTTCTCCCACTCAAAACACTTCAAAAGATGCATCACAAACATAATGAGCCAAGTTGTTCATCTCAAAAATCAAGTAAGTCTATTGCAAAAACAACATTATGTACATATATTGAGATGTGGTTAGTTATTAAGTATTATCAAATTCTTTTCTTGGGATCTGCTATTATAGATTTAACTACTTTTCTCTGTTTCTCCAATCCCAATAGACTAAACAGTATGTGATTTTCCAGGGAGTGAAAATGGAGCAATAATACTGGAAATGAAGCATAAAGATTACTGCTTTAGATCAAGAGGTGACTTGAACAAAAGGCTGCAGAAGAGATTGCTAGCTGATGATATTCGAGTTCGTTCGATACAATCTAATATCAAGAAAATCAGTTCTAAACAAGTTGAGGCTTTATCACAGACTACTACTACTACTACTACTACTCAAATTCCTATCAGTTCAGGTGTTACAATGCAAACTCTAAATTACATTGTTACTGTGACATTAGGCGGTCGAAATACGACAGTGATTGTGGATACAGGAAGTGATCTTACTTGGGTTCAATGTCAACCTTGTAGATTGTGTTATAATCAACCAGAACCACTTTTCAACCCCTCTATTTCTCCTTCTTTTCAAACAGTTGCATGCAATTCATCGGCCTGTCTGTCTCTTGAATCTGCAACCGGGAATTCAGGATTGTGTGGGACTAATTCACAAACTTGCGATTACCTTGTAAGTTATGGAGATGGATCGTATACGAAAGGTGAGCTTGGACAGGATCATTTGGTTCTTGGAAGAACTTTGGTAGACAATTTTGTTTTCGGGTGTGGGAGGAATAATAGAGGCTTGTTTGGTTTAGCTTCAGGTCTTATGGGACTTGGAAGGAGTGATCTTTCCTTAATATCTCAAACTTCTGATGTGTTTGGAGGTGTTTTCTCCTATTGTTTGCCTTCAACTGAAGCAGAGTCCTCCGGCTCACTTATATTTGGCGGTGATCCTTCAGTTTTCAAGAACTCAACACCAATCTCTTACACTAAAATGGTTCCAAATCCACAGCTTTTTAGCTTCTATTTCCTTAACCTAACTGGAATGACTATTGGTGGGGTTTCTGTTCAAGATTCAAGTTTTGGGAGAAGTGGATTTCTCATTGATTCGGGCACGGTTATCACAAGGCTCCCACCTTCCATTTACAAAGCTGTCAAGGCTGAGTTCTTGAAACAATTTTCAGGTTACCCTTCAGTACCAGGTTATTCAATTCTTGACACCTGCTTTGATCTCTCTTCATATGAAGAAGTGAACATTCCCACCATAAAAGTACATTTCGAAGGCGATGCTCAGATGGAAGTTGATGTTGCTGGAGTTTTCTATTTTGTGAAGAATGATGCATCTCAGGTCTGTTTAGCACTGGCAAGCCTGCAATATGAAGGTGAGATTGGAATTATTGGAAATTTTCAGCAGAGAAACACAAGAGTCATATATGATACAAAACAGTCACAAGTTGGATTTGCAAAAGAAACCTGCAGTTTCATGTAGATGACAGAAAAAAAAAGGTAAGGCCAATAACGACTCGTTGGCGATAATATATTTGCTTAACATAGATAACTATTTGAGGTTTATTTATCTACTATGTAGGAAGATACAGATGATATTATGAGTGTTTAATTAAGTGTAAAATATCACATAAACTTCTCTTCATGATGTAACACTTGCAATCATTTTATAATTTGTGAAAACTGTATGTATGCAGACTTGTCTATAACAACAACACTGCTAGGTTCTATGTACAAAGAGAAGAAGATGATGAAATTTTGTTTTGTGTGACACCGAAAATATTGACAGCAAAAGAAAACAAATTGGCATATTCTTTACAAGCATATAAAAACAGGCATCAGCCCCACAATAGAATGTCTCGACAACTGAGCCTGTCCTTTCATAAGAAAAAACGAACGTATAATAATTTTTTAGACACAGAGATAAAATAAGTGGTTAATGCACCAGTCACAAAATGATTCCTTTTTCTACTCGAAATCACAAACAAGGCCACAGAGCCAACCATATTGTCAGTGGCACATTTCAATTTTTTGAGCTGGATTCCTTGATATTACAAGCAACAATACAAATATTACGCCTCAGTCCCAAACAAGTTAGGATCGGCATCACCAGTCTCAAGCCCGGATAAGGGTGGCAGCCAACTTAAAACTTGATATTACAAGCACTTTAAGAAAAGAAAATTACAAGGTCATTTGTAACATCAAACTAAGCTAAAGCCATACCAGATAAATATAATTTTGCTTGGTCTGCAATCTCTGTAGATCCATCTTTCTTTTACAATCTCTGCAATGCTGCTAAGAAAGTAGCAGCTGAGGGACAAAACACATGATGGGAGTGTGTTTTCCCTGTCATTGTACTCATGAATCCACGTGATCGACATTGGTTACCAGTGGAGCCATCTCCAGTTTTTGAATGCCCGAGTCATCTTCGTCCTTTTTTGAGTTATCGTCACTCTTTTTAGTCTTTTACATATCAATTGGTAGAATAGAAGCGCTGGGATCACTGTTTGGCACAAAAAACAGATTGCCAATTGGAAGGACTCTCAAAACACTCCGGATCACTATTGCTATCTAGAGGTTGTCAAATTGAGCTCTTGTGACATTCAAGGTGTGAAGTAACAGGCCACCAGCCCAGGATGCTGTGAGACTGCCAACATGATCAATTGCGTTAGCAACGCGAAGAACGTTCCTTCAATGCCAGAAGGGCTAAGTTTTGAACTGAGTACAAGGAGAGGCATCCATCTGAGACGCCCAATCATATGAGAAATTGCTGAATCACATACTGCAACAACATAATCAAGGATGCCAAACTGCAAGTTTAAGACACCAATATCAAATTTAGCAGTCCTGAAGCACCATATAATAGCTGACACCGAAAAATTACGAAACAAAAAGGATGGTTCCTAAAAGCATTCTGGTAAAGGAGAACTCCAAGAAGATATCCTACTGCACCGACAGAGGATATGGTCCCCACAATCTCCTGCATGAATGTCGAAATGGATTTATATTCAGTGGTTAAGATGTTGTTTTTGAACTACATAAGTAGCAAATAAGAGATTTGCAAAATATAGAGCAAGAGAAGATAGGCCTTGAATCATTTTGAATTAACAAGTTTGTGGCTAGACAACGTTGAAAAGATAAAATTCAAATAGCTTCGAGAACAAGGGCCACCCTTTGCATCTGTATACCAGTAAAACATTCCCTCGTGAATATGCAAACTCAATGCAAGATAAATGTACATGTATAGACATGGCCTCCACACACTCTTGCATTTCAGTGCCATCCACATAGCCTTATAAGCATTCAAAAACTTTTGACTTACTTGTTGCAGAAACATACCTTAATGGAGTAAAACAAGTATAAACAATCAAGAAGTATTTAAACTGCTCAAAGGACAACATCAGGTTCAAATATACCTGCCTGTATGCAATATCGTGTATAAAGGATTCATGCAGCATCATTCCTACCAAAATGACCAGAGCAGCTGGAATACTTAAAATTCCGAACACCTCCTGCCAGATAACATCTATCAGGAGACAAGGAAATATGAAGAGACAAAAGGGAATTACCAGTAATTTAGAGAACTCATGCAGCAGCAGCATTTAGTTAAGCCACCAAAAAGATTAATGAAGCCATAAATTCTTATGGATACAAACTGCCCCGAATTTGAGTGTACATAATAGTACCTTAATTTTAATATTATTAACAAACAATTATATCTGAATAACATTCAGTGGTTTCATCTCACAGGGAAAAAACATTCAAGAAGATTCACTGGAAAATCAAGAAGAATTGCCCAGGCTTGATAAATGACTAGCCAATTAGCAAAATGCAAATTAAGTAATAGTCTATTGACAATGATCGAAATAAGTCAGAGATAGCAAACCGTAGATCCAATTAGATGAACCAAAAGCCACTGATAGTGAACCCAATCAGTTGCCCCACTGAAGAGGTCACTCCACAAAAGCTTTGCATGTCACTGGCAAGAGAAGGGTAGCTTGTGCTGTTCTCAGTCTCACAGGCATCAATAGTAACATCTGCTACTGCTTGCGCTGCACTGGCTCCCGTTAGGCACAACAAAGCAGATGCAAGTTGTAACTTGTGGTTGAGTGCTGCGCATGGAAAAAGCACCAAACAAACCTAAAGAACAAAGGGAGGTAAGTCAAAAGGAATTTTTTTTTACTACTCGACATCTGGAAATTGGAAACCATAACTCTTCAAACCAACTAAAGGGTATTAGCCAACTATTTATTTGGACTTATTTTATTCCAACACTATTAATATGCCTTTTAAGAAAAAAATAGGAATCCTCTATATCCATTCTGTTCTCTCACATTTATGGAATAGTATTCTATCTTATAGATTATGTATTCCTTTAAGATCAAAAGATGTCATTTCACCCCTTCATACAACAAGTATTGGTTCTCTTACGACATTTCCGTTGGCATGGTCAAATGCAGCGTCTTATACAGATTTTTCCAGCAGGTTTATTCCAATGTTTCTTCGCTTAGATGAAATCATCCCAACAGAAGTACACAGACACCGAGAACTGGAATACAAACTTTAGCAGAAACACAACAACTTCCATAGTAATGAATCGAATATTTAAGCATCCAAGACTGTTAAGCTGGTTTACATAACATTGCCAACAAATATTTTATTGCTCAGACTTTTGAACAAGTCAAACTGTCTAAGGAGTGAGAGCAATAAGAAAGTTTGAGTATCCCTTCATAACCACAGCTAATGAAAAGTTAACTGATGAAAACTAAGACTGAGTATTATTCCTACATGTTATATAGATTGAAAGCTCGACTAAATGATTAAGAGTTCAAGCAAGGCTTCGTCTGACATCAAAAAACCCCACTTGGCCAAGGATTTTATGTTAGTAGTCACGTTTAGCCTTTAGTTTACTAAGACTTAACAGAAGAAACAGTTTATATATTATTGTCACCACTCTTAAGTCAAAAAAGGAGAAGTTTGGAGTTCAACAAGAAAATATTGAATTGAGAAAAGGCCATTACTCTTAGAAGTTAAGGGGAGACATGTGATTTCAACATTTCCATTCAGAAGCAAACAAACCTAAATGTTCATAACTTAGGGTGTGTTTGTTTGGAGTTCTCTAAGAAAAAGTTTCTTAAAAATGAGAAAAATGACTTCCCTATTGAAAGTAGGGAAAACAAGCTCCACAAATGACATTCCGTATTGATTGTTTCATCCCAACCATCCAACCCACCACATCTTCACCCCCACCAGTAACACCCTCTCCAGGTACTATCCCCTACCCTCACCTCCCGTATTATTTGCTAGGCTATATACAATCTTTTTTTAAGATAATATGTTTTGCTTCCATACTAACTCGAGAATATGAGTAAGAAATCAACTTTTTTTCATGGAAAACATTTTCCTTCCTAAAGAACTCGTAATCTCCGAATATAGAAATTGCAAAAAGAGAAAAAGGACAGGAAAATAATGGCATATAAATGATTAAATCAAAGAAACATGAAAACAGAGAGAGATATACAAATAGAAAAGAAAATCACAAAGGACAACAAACAAATAACACAGTCAAACATGATGATTCCCTTCAAGAAACACAAATTAAGAAAAGAAACATACAAATACAACAAATATCATTAATGTTAACATCAAACAATAAATGGTCAGTTAGCTTTTAATGCCACCACCAAAAAAAACACATTCTTGAAAACATACCAGCAAGAATAAAGTATGGCCTCCTTCTATATCCAATAATAGGAAGAGTATCTGTTAAAAGCCCTCAAAGGGGTTTCACAATCCAAGGAATCTGAATTTTTCCAGCATAAATTTGAGCCTCATAAGGCTGAAGCTTTTGCTCATACTGAGTACTAATCTTACTTAACCCTAAACTCATTCCTTGGTTAATACCATAAATAATAACCACACCAGAAACAAAACTCCAATGGAGTTCAATACATAGCATTCTGAACCAGAAACAAAACTCCAATGGAGTTCAATACATAGCATTCTGAACCAGTAATATGGCTTCAAAATTAGTTCAAAAATTCTATCTTTTTTTATCTTGATTTTGTGAAATTGCTCCTCTAATGGAAAATCATCTTCTTGATTCATGGCCATTATTCAACAAGTAGTTTGCATAGTCAACTGGAAATGTAAAATCAAAGTAATAAAAGAAGAAGACAAATATTAAATTTTTTTCTAATTCGTCTTTCTTCCCTCGGTTTGTAACATTCTTCGATAAATTATTCTATTTTTTATTGGGCAATTTTCACATGTAACAAATAAAAAATTCATATTTGTATGCTATAGCAAAGTTTGCAGAATTGCGTTTAATAGCAAACATAAAAACTGTATATTCGCTATACATATTACAGTTTGAAGCAAATGTATAAAACGAAGTGTATAAAACAAGAAGCAACGAGAGATATTTGGGAAGAGAACTGTATAAAACGACTTGTATTATTATAAGGTATAGAACGATTATATACAATTTGAATTTGTATGAAATGCCAGAAAGAGAGAAAGACAAAAGAAAACTTGACAAGGAATATACAATTGATCGATTGTATAAAATGAAGAAAGAGAAAAAATTAGAACATTGACAATTGTATAAAACGAAGAAGGGAAAGGCCAAAAGAAACTGGGCAAGGGAGTAATTTTTATTATATAATTATAAGTAATAGCACGAAAATATATTGTACTTGCATGTGTATATACAATTTTCTCACGCTTTTATACAACAGAAAACGCAATTTATACATTTCGCTTTGTTTGTATAAGTGAGAAAGGCGGGGGGGTGGCGAGCGAGATCTGGAAGAGGGGAGAGAAAGGGAACAATAAGATATGTATTATTAACAATTTTCTATGCTTAGACATTATAACCAGTCTTTTTATACACTTGTGTTTGTCTAAAAGGTTGAGGGAAGCGAGCAAGAGATGGAGGAGAGTAGCGCGAGAGATTATTTGGGAGAGCGACAAACCATGGACAATTTTTGGCAAACGTTTGTACTGGAGACCCATTAAATCAAACCCTAGCTACTCATTTTATTTAGGTTGGTAGTTGCAATTATATACAATTCCCTTTTTTATTTTGTTTCAACCATGTCCCATAAATCACCTTTCAGTTTTGATTAAATTCAAATCATGTAATACAGAATCCATTTAAAACGGTGCTCTCCACATAATTTTTTTATATTCATACTCAAATTTAAAACCTCTTATTTAGATGAAACAATCCACAATTCCACCAAACATATCAATGTTGGTTAAAAAGTTAATCTTTCTATTGTGTGAGGAAATATATTTTCTGTTTTGAGTCCTCTTGGTCAGTTCATTTTTGTCTCCATTTATTTATTTTTTTGATTTGATGGTTAAAAAGTCTTATTAAACTATCACTTTTTCATAAGTTTTATTTTTTCTTTTTATTTTTTTAACTTTTCATTCGTTGTTTGATATTCACATTGAAGTTTGCATCAGGAAGTTCCATAACAAAGGCGACTCTGTATTCAAGGAAACTCAAACGTTATATCTTTTAATTAAAAATAAAAAAATACTTATCACTCCATCACAATCCTTGTTGATTTTATCCTTAATTATCAATAAAACCACACTTCAAAGTTAATCAGGTCAATTGTTCCCTTTTTATAGTCGAACTACTATTACAATTGATGATAATTCGTAATTTGAAAGAAAAAAATCTAATTTAAGGTGAGAATTACAAATATTTTGAAAGAAAATTATCAATTTTGTGGTTCTGGCAAAATTATGATCCAATCAGTCCAAATAGCAATAGTATTGTGTTAACCATAAATTGATCCAATCAATTGACAGGCCGAACTAGCTGCTGTTGGGACTGAATCCATGGGCCACTCTTTTTATAGACCACTTTGACAATTGTTGTACTCATAAATTAACGACACCAAATTTTATTTGAACATCACTAATCACTACTAATTAATTAGGGAAATTATATGGAATGACAAATATTCATAAGTAATTATATAATAGGGGTATAGTTTAATTTATTTACTTTATAAATTATTAGTTTATTTTTTGCTATAAATTAATGGGATCCACCAACCTATATATAACCAATAGTATAAAATATTTTTTTTTAATTTTGATATAATTTTACACAAAACACTATTCTCTCCCCCTCCTTTCAATTTCAACTTTTCTCATACATTTAAATACTTCTATCCGATTTGAATTCAAATTTGTCCAAAATTAAATTACTCCTCCGAAGTTGAATTCAATTTCGTAAGTACTTCCTTAATTTTAGTTGGTACCTCTTTTTGTTTCCTTATTCAACATTGGTAAGGGTATGTGTTTCATATATTTTTTCATATTTTGTGATGAAATAATCGATTGTTTGTTTCTGTTAGATCTCAAAAATGGTCACACAATGAATGAATTCATCTTAATATATGAGGATTACGAGGTATTCCTTGCATGCAATTTGTTGGACAATTTACATCGTTTTTTCAAGGGTGGTTAACTCAAGATTTTGGGTTAATGGTAGGTCTTTGGAAAAATCAAAAAACAAGTTTCAACATGAACAAAAATGGAAAAAGTTGAAGATCAAAGACAAAAAAATGACAACGGCAATTCAAGAAGTTATTAACAATGCAAATTAGAGCATTAAATTGTACAAGGAGGAAGAAAGAGAAAGCATGGTAAACATTGATCATAGGAAAATGCATATGAGGTTGACGGATATAAGAACATCATAATCGAGGTAGTGGCTTAAACACAATTAGATACAATTTTCTGGTGTTTTTTTATGGTTACTTAGATGTCAATACAAAAAAAATTATATTTTAGGAATTGTATATAGTTATTGCATGTTAGTACACACATGTTTAGTTATATTTTGTATATTTGTTTTAATTATTATATGTGTTTGTGGATTGATTATTTAGAACATCCTTTAAGTTATGTATAATGAATAAGATACTACGTTCTTAATAAATGGTTGTAGCAGATTGTATATTAAAGGCTCATGTTATTTTGTTTTTGTATATATATACAAAATAATTGGACTTAGTTATACAGGATGGAAAAAAAAAACTTCATATATGATTATAATTTGTTATTTTATTAAGTTATATACAACATATTGAAGTAGTATATATTAAGTTGATTACATATATAAAAATTGATTAGTCCAGACTGTTTTCATAGTTGGTAGGCAGATTGTATCATTAAGGCTCTTTATTTTTTTAATACATATATAAACAAAGTGAATTGGATTTAGTTATATAAGATGAGAAAATTTCATATGTGATTTAATTTGTATATTTTAGTAGTTAGATACAAATTATTGAAGTTAGTATATATTAAGTTTATACTTATGGAGTTATTAAAAAAGTCCATTTAGGACACTTGTATATCATGCCATATTTAACTAATATATTCATGTACCACATATCAAATACAAAAAAGGTGGTAAAGTTGTATTATATATACAGAAATTAATCTGTACATGAATTCTTTTAAAATTGACCTTGTTTTTGTATATATACTGTTCAACAAAAAGTATCTACATTTTATATTACGAAATTTCATCTTAAAAAAAAATTCATATTTTGAAATTAGTTTTCAAAAAAAAAAACGACACCACAATAACGAACGCACATAAATCAAAATGTAAATCCAATTGAACATTGTATAGTTATTTGCAAAATAAACATTGCAATTTTAATCCAAGAAACTACCTGTATTCGATGGCCAAAAAAAAATAATAAAAGAAATTGTTTGAACTTCAGTTTCATAAACAGCAAAAAAAAATAAGTTTATATTTTGTTTCAAATTCCTGTAGAATTCTTATTTTTTTTTGAAAAAAAAAAATTGAATTTGAACGTTCAGCTTAAACAAAAGACGTTTCCCCTAATATTGGGGCATTATCTAAATTATTTGTTAGCATATTTAACGCTTCAGTTACAAACCACTTTTTAAATAAAAATTGTATTGAATAAAAAAAACAAAAAAAAATTATTATCTACAAAATTAAAAGATAACTAAAATAACTAAATTTATACCCATAGAATGTAATTAAGTAAACTATAACCCATATAAGGTATTTAATCAATTAAGGTTTTGCATATGAAACTTTTCCCTAATAATTCACAATAGGTCCAGCAAAAAATAGTATAGATTAAAGAAAAATATATATAGTATGATATTCAGTTTACAATAAAAACTATTTTTAAAATTTTTGAAAGATACTTTTAATCAATATTAAATCACAAATTTGTATTTAGTTAAGACTCCAAAAGCACTTTTGAGTTTTTTTTTTTATATACTTTTTCTTACTAAAAGTTAGTCCAAACAACTCAATTCTCTAAAATAAACATTTTTCTAATCCAATGATTGGCCAAACAAATTATATTTTGATTAGAATGACGTTTTAAGATTTTTTTCAATTATATTACCTTAAATTTATATATATATATATTATATATATATAGATAACAAAAATATCATTTGAATTGTATAGTTTTAAACATGTCATGTCATTTATAAAACAATATTGTGAATAAAAAATTATATATTTTTTTTAGAAAAAAGTTGTATCAATTATCTATTTTACAACCAAACTAAAATCATCATCCACCCTCGATTAGTTAGGTACTTCACTAAATGTTCTACTTTATTAATTAATGACTAATGCCCTGCTTTTTGTCTACTTAATTAAAGAGACGTCGCTAATTACTCAAATATTAATCTTAATTAAATTCATTTTGCCACCCACATATATCACTTCTCATGGGCCAACTTTTGCTATGGTCACAAACGAGCCCAAATCAAACAAAATTCTCATGTCAAGTGTGAAACTCATCACAACTTCAATAGAAACAACCTTTGTGATTTTACCGTTTATTGAGATCAATAGAAGCATGTCGTAATTTGAGTGTCTGGAAATTTTAATGAGTAATCAATTTATTTTTGCTTTTTTTTTATAGTGTAAAATCATAATCATTGAACTGCGGAGTGCTACTCCCTTTTATTTCAATTTATTTGACTTATTTTTTTTTAGTTTGTTTAAAAAGTAATACTCCCTCTGTTTAAAAAAAAAATTACTTAGTTTGACTTGGATCGGAGTCAAGAAGAGAAAGAAAACCTTTTAATCTTATGATTCTAAATTAAAGTTATGTCAAACGTATCAAAATGCTCTTTAATTTTGTGGTCTTAAACATGCCACATGGAAAGTTAAAGTTAAAATGTTGCAGAAAAAGAAAAAGAGATATTCGTTTTTAAACAGACTAAAAAAGAAATATGGCCTCTTTTTTTTTGAAATGGAGGGAAAATTCCTTTTCCTTTTTTGACAATTTTGTAAATCGAACTCTCTACTTAGGGCACGTTGTGGAGGGCTGAAAAAGAGCTTTTAAAAAAAGTACTTTTGAAAGTGATGAAAATTATTTTTAAATAAGCCGTTATGTGTTTGGATTTAAAAGTGCTTGAAGTTGTGCATGCCAAAACGTGACAAGTGAAAAATGGAAGAAAGAGATGATAGAGTTATGTGTAATTTGGAGATTGAATCAAAAATATTAAGGGCAACACATAAAAATTTGGCAACTTACAAACAGCTTATAAGCTAAAAAAAGAAAAGCACCTCTACCCAAGTTTTAACTTTTGGCTTAAAATAAGTTTTTTTAACTTAAAATAAGTTATTTCAGTATTGCCAAACAGATAAAACAAGTCAAAAATCAGGTTAAGTCAGTTTGACCAGATTTTAAGCTGAGCCAAACAGGCTCTTAACATGTTTAAAATCTATGAATTATAGAGTATTTTGATACATATAACAAATCTTTTATTTAAAATCATAAAATTAATTATTATTTTTTAAAAATTCATGCTAAATTAAAATCAAATAAACTAACGAAATAAAATAAATATATATAACTTAATAAAATTTATTAAATTTGACTTTATAGCCTTGCTTAGCTCAGGATAGGACTGGTATAGTAAGCAAAATGGTCCCACAAATCTTGGTTAATTAAGCTATTAATTAATGTATAAATTTAATAATTTCAGGAGTCATACGGAATTAATAGAGTGGCTAGTTAAGTAGGTGCTCCTACTTTACTTACATCCGCAAACTCTACAACTAACTCTGATTAATGAATCTTAATATTATTTGATACTTTTTTTTTCTTATTTCAAATTTAGTCCTTATATTTTCATTACTCTTGCATGTTGCATCGACATGATAATTTTAGTTGTTTCGTTCTTTCCTTTTTTTTCTCTAAAGTAATTTTTTTGTTCACTTTTATTTATCAAGACGTTTAATTCTCCTTAAAAGTACTTTTTTTCATCCCATTTTATGTGACGCCATTTTTCTTTTGATTGGTCCCAAAAGAATGTCACATTTCCTTATACGGTAAGTATTTAAAGGTATAATTTATCTTTTACTCTTATTGGTTCCATTTAATTTTCTAATACATTTATGAAGAGAGAGAAAAATGAGTTGCTTTTTTTAAGGGCAATTTGATAAAAATTTCAAAGTCTTAATTATTTCTTAAACTTTGTACCGAATCAAATATTGGCACATAAAATAAGACAGAAGAGTAATAAATAAAGAAAAAAAATATAACTAGAATTGTGTTTATACTATTCATAAAGTCATCATTTAAATTTTCTAAAAAAGATAAAAATGAGTTTTTTTTATTAAATGTGGGATGTTCATGCATTAATAAGAAACATATTTTTAATTTAATTTCATTTCAAAAGTATGATTTCTCTGACTCATTTTAGTTGATTATCCTATTAAAAATAATTATTTCATATTGCTTGTTCACTTTACTAAATCAAGAAAGTGTTTAATTAATTTTTTTCCATATATTACCCTTATAATTTTTTTTAAAACATTTATTTAACTTCAAAAATCACGATTAATTGTTTTTAACGTCTATTAAACAACAAAACATAATTCATAACTTGAAAGTGAAAAGTGAATGATTAAAAATGATACAAAGAGAACAATTTCTCTCTACTAATATATATGACTTCAACACCCTTGCAAAAAAAGTGTACAGATCATGGGCAATTTTAAAATAAAAAATGAGCATGGACAACTAACATTTTTAATAATAAAAAAAAAACAATGTCCAATATGTTAATCGTTGGAATTGCAGTATTAAAGATTCGAATCTAATCACTAGAGTTTTGAAAATCGAATAATTTTTTAATATTTGACTTGATTTCGTATTTAAGATTCATATATATATTTTATTTGATTCAAATTCCAAAACATAAAAATAGAAAACAATAACAAATTATTTATTATTCAATTTTTTATATATCATATTCCATTTTTCCATAAATGAAACCAATTAACATTAAATAATACCCACATTTTTTTTAATTATAACATTAGGCATGTAAATGTAATCTTATTGACTTATTCTATCATACTCCAGCATAGATTAAGAGTACTTGACTATTTCATCAGAGATATATTGCTATCTTTTTAGTGGTGTCCACTATTTCAATAATATGAATTCAATTTCTTAAAAATATATTTAAGAGATTTGATGCACACACTTCTCATTCTTTATAAAATTATCCTTTTTTCGATATTCAAATATAATTGTTATAATATAACAAATAACAAATCAAAGCAAAAAAGAGAGAAAATCAAATCCAACTAAAATAGATAATAAACTCTTTTCAAAATTGAATAATATAAAATTAAACCGAGAAACCATACATACATTTAAAAAGGGTATAACTTTGGTAGAACTAAAAATAATGTACCTAATTTTAAACCTAAAATTAAAGAAGGGTATAAAAATAAAAAAGAAAAAAGAATTAAATCTGATTGAGTAAAAGCATATTATATAATTCAAGGCAGAAAAAACGGGAAGGCTAAATCTAATCTGAAGAATATATATATATATATATACAAAAAAAAAAATAGATTACAACAAATAAAACAGAGAGAGAAGAAGAAAAAAAAAAGTGAAGACAAGCAGAAAGTAGCTAAACACACAAAAGAGGGCCAACGCCAGGGCCTGCTGTCACGGTTTATAAACAGAAACGGCAGCACCATTTCCTCCGCCGGTATTTCGTATTTATTTCTCCATTTTTATTGGAGAATAGAAAAAATTCAAATTAACATTAGTATTGTTTTTCTTCAAAAATTTAATTTGATGGCGAAAACATCAAAATCGAATACAACTTCATCTTCATCTTCATCTTCTAGCAACAAATGTGATAGTAAAGCGAAACGTAGCAACAAAATTGATAGTAATTCTATTGGTAAAGTGAAACGAACACGAAAGAGCGTTCCTAGAGATTCTCCTCCTCAACGTAGCTCAATTTACAGAGGAGTAACTCGGTATTTTTTTTCTTTCACTATTAATTTTTTTGTGTTCTTCTTTAATGGAGGGTTAGTTGATTTCAGAGTAATAATTTATAGGCACCGATGGACCGGCCGATATGAAGCTCATCTTTGGGATAAAAATTGCTGGAATGAAACACAGAACAAAAAAGGAAGACAAGGTTCATAATTAATTTTTTTTGTTTAGTGATTAATTTCAGTTAATATTAGATATGATGTTGTTGAACTACATTACTAATTGAAATTTTATACTGGTTTCGCCGGCGCAAATCATGCTTACAACAAAATCCGATCCAAAAAAAGCGTTTATAGTTTATTTGGGTAGTCGATATCTTCTCGAATTTTTTCTTTATTTTTTTTTCTCGATATTTTATTACTCCATAAGCATTTCATTTTTCAATTATTTGGCTCACCAATTTATTAACAAACATAATATTGCCATTTGTAAAATGAAATTTTATCCATAGAACTGAGATTTTTTTTTTTTGTTGCAGGAGCCTATGATGATGAAGAAGCAGCTGCACATGCATATGACTTAGCAGCGTTAAAGTATTGGGGTCAAGACACCATGCTTAATTTCCCTGTAATTTTAATTCGGACTTATTTATTATTATATATTAACTTGAGATCATATTAAATATTTATAAATTTTAAATTCGCTAATATAGATTATGACGTATGAAAATGAGCTAAAGGAAATGGAAGGTCAATCAAAAGAAGAATATATTGGTTCTTTGAGAAGGTACATGTATGATTAATTCTCATCTTCATATTTTTACTTAATTAAATTTTTGTAAATATTAATTTTTATTATATATTTGCAGAAAAAGTAGTGGGTTTTCAAGGGGTGTATCAAAATATAGAGGCGTAGCAAGGTAATTAACTCTCTCATTTTCATTTAAAAAAATGTGATTAGTACAAATTATTAAATTAGTGGAGGATTAAGCTAACAGTATCCTCGAGAAACGTTTGACCGTAACACTTGCCGCAAAAATGTTGGTGATCTAAAATTGTTGCTCTTTATTAAAGGGACAACTAGTCCAAATAAACCCCTGGTCCACTCCCTCCAAAAAAGATTATATTTGGCATGCATTAAAGAGCTATTAGTTTTCGGTACATTTTTACTTATCCATTTTATATTTGTTTATTTTAAATTTTATATAATAAAATATTATTATTATTTTTAAAAAAATATATATATTCTTGAACTATTGTAAATGGTTATTCATATTTTTGGGACACATGTGCTCTTGTCGTTCAAAAAACAAGAGCATATATATCGTTTATACTTACAGAATCTTATCCACCGATTCGACATGGGATCGATGAATAAGATTGTCTCACGTGTTCCTATTTAATCTTCCATTAGTGTGAAGGGCATATACGCTCTAGCTTTGGACAGACAGGAGCACCAATGTCCCAAAAGTATGATGGAGATTATATGCATACAATTTACGATAGTTTAGAAATATATTTATTCTTTTTTTTCTATTAAAATAATGAATAAGTAAAAGAGAATCGCGACAAGAGATATTTATAAGTTATAATAAGATGCCCATCACTGCTACTCAACTTTGAACTGTTTATGAGTCTTCATCTATTCCCATCCTTGATGCTACTATGCCATCTAACTATGTCGTATATTCTTGATATTGACATTGAACTCCTCTTTATTAAATGCTTAACGTTTCTTATATTCATGCATTTGTCTCGTTTTTCAAGATTTATGCCTAATGTAGTAACAATGGTGTTTAAGTTAATTTGTTTTCCACTTTGTGTGTTTGCTATCTTTTAACGTCATGTTATTGTAAGTAACTTTTATTATAGTTTCTTAGGATTTTAAGGTCTTTTTGTAAGTCATGTGATGTTTAAAATTGATGTATATATACATTATCTTTTAGAAGAATATCTGAATGTCATGTGTAAATTTGAATTTTCACCCCTACTTTAAACAATATCATAAGATTATCACGAATTTTTTTTTGTTTCGCCTGAGACTCTTTATCATTATTTCATTATGGATTTATATGACGCAAAGCCACAATGGAATGATGGGAGCGTCGAATTGGTAATGGGATTTGGCCAATAAATAATCTCTACTCTTGGTAGATATGGTACGTATGGAGATTTACTTTATTACTAGTTATCTAACACGTCTTTTAGTTGTAATAATTTGTATCTCTCAATATGTGAGATCCAACCCCTTGCTTTCATGTGTAATAATTTGGTTGGATGGTATATGAAATTGACAAAAAAAAAAAGGTAACAAAATTAGAAAATTAATTTATTAGTCTTTCATCCTAAATTGATGTTTCAGATAGGACAGGCAGACAAAGTTTAATTAAGTTTGCCAAGTTGAGATTAATGCTAAGTATATTTTGGTCGCTTACCTAAAAAGAAATCTCAAAAAAAAACTGATTCATTTTCAAAAGGCATTTTTGTCCCTAATCAATTTAAGTGTGTCCTTATTTTTCGTTAAATGCACTTTAAATTAAATACGTCTCCTTTCCGTTTGAGTGTACTTAAAAAGATTGAGATGCTCATTTCTTTTTTTAATAAATTTTTTTTATTTTAATTTTTCACATGATATATTTATAATTATAAAATTAAAGATCCGAGTAAATTAAAATAATACGAAAAAAAATATGATTGTTTAACATGTACTTGATTGTTGCCACATGTCACTATGTGTGCAGTGTAGGGCATGCACTTCTTTGTCAATATTAATATTGCCAAAATGAATGATTTGTTTGAGTTTAGTTGAAACAGTGGAGTGCGTATTCAACATAAGGTCAGTATTGCAGTTTGCGAGTTTTAAATTTTTTATTATCAATCAATAATGTTAAAGGTTAAAAAGTTAATATGAATGTATATTTACTTGTTTTTTAGTACAAATACAGAATATACATAATAGTTACTGAATTTGTCTGAACCTACTAATCCTATCTAGCTCCACTGAACACGTGGAAGTAGAAAAAGAAGTCAAATAAGTGAGGCAAAACAGCTAAGAAGTTAAATTAGGAAAAATTAAATCTAGTTGGTGGTTGGGTATATATAGATCACCAACTTTCAACTGCTAGGTCTGCTATTTAAGATTTCACAATCCATGCCCCATCTCTTCCTTTTTCAACATCTCACCCAATTTGTCATGCAAATTAGTTTCTTCAATTTATTACATATATTATAATCCCCTCATTTCCCAAAATACCCCTCAACATCTCTTGTTTTTTCTAATTTATGTAGTCAACTAAAAGTAAGCATTGAAGTCACTTTAATAAGAATAATTTGATAAACATAGCGATGTATTCCAGTTAAACAATGTCACACATATATATTGAAATAAAATCACATGGGGTCCCAAAAAGAGGTTCCATCTAAGTTCTTATCGTCGAAAAATTATAACGTATTTATAAATTTGAATATCTTACAAAATTACATGTATAGTGGTGTTTTAATATTTTCTTTTGGTACAAAAATCACATGTAGCTACTCAAGAGGAAGCAGCAACAGCATATGATATGGCAGCTATTGAATACCGTGGACTTAACGCCGTTACAAATTTTGACCTTAGCCGTTACATTAAATGGCTACGTCCTTCTGACCAAACAAATAATGATAATACCATTATTAACCCTGAACCAAATCCTAACCCTAACCCTAACCCTAATGACATTCATCTCATGCCTAACACCAAAGACAATACAAATTTTACCCAACAACAACACACCAGAGAATCTGTCCGGGGCTGCGATGTAACAGTTCTTTGGCTCGCACACCAGGTGGCGGAGCCGCGACTTCATCAGCAGCACTAGAGCTCTTGCTGCAGTCTACAAAGTTGAAGGAAATGCTGGAAAGAAGATCGGAGGTAATTGAATGCCCGGAAACTCCACCGGAGCCAGACAGACCACGAAGGAGTTTCCCGGATGATATACAAACCTATTTTGATTGCCAAGAATCAAGTAGCTTCATTGAGGAGCATGATATTATTTTTGGTGACTTGATTCCTTGGTTAACATTGCCAGTAAGGTGTCACAGTGTGAGCTTTGAATTAAGTAATAGACTATATAATAAAATGTAGTCTGTGAATTAGATGTACTATTTTTAATGGGAAGGAGAGTATAAAATTTTGTGTTGATGGCAGCATAAAAACAAAAAAAAGGAGTATGATGGGTTATTTATTTTTTAAACGTATTTTTTACTTAACGAACTATTTTATCTTATTATCATTATTATTTTCATCTTGTATTTGTTTATGTAGATAGAGAAAGTGATAAAAATTCTTTGGTATGTTGTATTATGGGAGTTCTACATAAGGAATAATACAAGGACGTATTGTTACGTTGTAAGTGGTTTATATCTTTTCTTTAATTATCGATATGCAATGCTGTATTATCATTATGCATAGAACATGTCTAAAATTTGGTTGCTATGAAAAATAATGACATAGTGACTGTGTTGTGCAGAGGTTTAACAAACAAAAGGAGGTGTACAGTGTTGCAACAGCATAAACTTCGATTTAATCTAATAGAAGCCAAACATATGCAAAAACGTCTTGATAACCTGTCAGATGCGGTACCTGGTTTCAACACGAAGATAGTTCAACTTTGTGTTAATG
Organism: Solanum habrochaites; assembly: GCA_027704765.1. Lineage (NCBI taxonomy): Eukaryota > Viridiplantae > Streptophyta > Magnoliopsida > Solanales > Solanaceae > Solanum > Solanum habrochaites. The sequence continues at coordinate 63,426,904 of JAKWJA010002491.1, forward strand.
ATTGTTTTACTTGATCGAATAAGTGCTCTGCTATTGGATTTTATGAACCATGTATATATCTATCTAGCGTAGAATTATTCTAATACAATTTCTGCTTGAGTTGGTAAACGAAAAAATCGCATGACGATGTGTTATCATGTTATGTATACCTGTAGTCCTGCATCAAATACTTAGTCGTTCGGCCACTCTAAAAAGTTGTAGAATTGTTTGCCTTCCATTTTTCTATTAACAAAATAATAACAAGCATGAATACAGGACGATCGAATAGGATCAAGGTTCATTTGTCTGTTGTAGTGAAAATGTTGTTACATACCTCCATAGTCAGCTGAAAATTCTTAACTGAGCTCTGGATTCGGAGTCCTGCCCTTCCTCTATCTCTAAAATCTAACTCATTCTGTCTTGAGACCTTATTGTAATGAGGAATCTTTGAAAACAATTGATTCACTTTGTCCATATGCTCCTCCCAGTCCGCGGGTAGTCCATTGATGTGCTATATCCAGAGCAGAAAACTCAGCTCACTATGAACCTACTTATGATTTTTTAAGTGCACTGTTATAGTTTCTGCAACAGTCCTCACCTGAGCTGTACATTTTAACTGCATGGACTGGTGTTTTGGAATGTATGCTTTTATCCTTCTGTAGCTTCCAGTCCACGTCGCGATTGTAGGCATGAATCTGTAGACAATATACGTTTATTACTATGGTCTAAAGAGCCATCCTTCGGATGAGAATCAGTGAGACAAAAGCTTACGTTACAGCGCCCAGCAATTTTGATTGTTTGGTTGTGGAATTAGGACGGCCCTGAAATAAATCGGTTATGCAGAAGCAAGAGTTAGTTAGAATAGCACATCTCACAGGAAGGATGCTATTTAACCATATGTGTGTCTTTATCTCATGGTGTCGAAAGAAAATGTACCTGATCCCATATTTGGTATTTTGATCCCAGAAGATTAGCTGTTACATGTCCAATCAAACTGTCATCAGATTTTCCCCATATTCCCTTTGTATTTTGAGCAACTACAAACTCAGATTTCCCATTACGCCTTCTATGATGGGCTATGGCAAGTTTCCGATTCTGACGCCCCTGCCCCTCCTTCAGTTTAAATAAGACACAAAAATAGATATCAGTACGTGTGTCAATGTTCTGCAATAGCATAACTCTCAACAAACCGCAGCTCTCTCCCCCCTGAACCAAAGAATATTTATTTGCAGACACCAAAAGGTGACGATAGACAAGGATGTTAACTATTTATCGCGCTAAGTATAAAACTGGCATCTGCAAGAGTTTTGAGGGTACAATGTTAACCGTCTACTAATTCAACACACAGTGTGTCTGAGGAAATTTTGGTTGACAAGATTTCAAAAAGAAATTCCAAAGTTACAAAGAGAAAAAAATCTACCAAAAGATAAAATTCCTCATGAAATATGGAGTGGGACAAAGAGACTGTCTTCAATCAAAAGAAGGATAAGATGTACACTGAATTTGGATGGTGTTGATTCCTTTGATTTATTGTTCATAAGAGTTAACAAACAATTGTTTGACAAATCCATAAAGAAGCAGTACAACAAATCACACACGTCGGAACAATGAATTACAACCAGCTTGGCATTATAAGAATTTTCAAGAAGATGATAAGAAAAACATTGTCAAAATAAGTAGTACTTTAAAAGATGCAAGTTCACAAATAAGAATTTTCATGTCAAGCAAAATGCATGGGACGCTATAAGCAAAGAGTTTCTTGCTTCAAATGACTTGTAGAAAGCTCAAGTTTTGCCTGATTCTCAGGGATACAAGGAGCAGTATCATCTATTAAGTACCAAGTGACTTCTGTATTCTTAGAATCTCAGTTAACATCATCAATTCTGTGATAAATGACTAGATACCTTCATGAACTTCAGAAGCTATATTTGACGTCACATGTCTATTTGCTATGTCATACATAACTTGGTGCTAATTTATACTATAGTTCTTAAGTAAATCTTTTATAGAAATTATACAGTATGATGATATAAACATCTATATTGTTTCATAAGATTCATATTTCTCTTGACACAAGTCTTTTCTGGTCACTAATTGTCTTCTTCTAGGTAAATGGTAGTGAAAAGTGTGTCTCATTGATTTTCTTTGTATTTAGCCTTTTAAACTAAAGGAACTACCTCTTCATCACTACGAATTTATCATGAACAAATAACTACGACCAGGGGGAGCTAGTAGCCGATGTATGGGTTCAGCTGAACCTATAAGTTCTACGAAATCAGCATTCACTTACAAACACCTGACATCGCTATCCTAGTATTCAGAACCTATTAAGTTCAAATCTTTGGCTTCGTAATCTTACTACAACCAAAGCATTGAACAGCACAAAAAGCTTAATGCCTACTGGTTTTCAACAAGCTTAAAAGGAAGTAGTGAAAGAAAGAAGCCTTACATTTGTATAAAGTGAGTATAAACTCCCTCCATCCCTTCTTTCTTGAGATGCTTCTTTCACTATCACACAAGTACATCTTCCAATGTCTATAGGCAAAGGCCTATACAACAAAGACCTGAAAATAAAAACAAAATACTACTGTCATCAATAATCATAATCAAAGAACTGATTTTTATCTCTAAATCAAAGACATTTACAGACCTATTAGGAAGTGTAGACCAAGAAGAAGCTGGAGCAGCTTCAGAATCCGAATAATCCCAAATATTAGCAGAATTCGGGGTCTCAGTATCCGCATGCTCCCAAATTTTCAACCCAATTTTAGAATCAGGTTCATGTTTTTGTATACATAGCTGAAGTGAAGATGGCCTCAGCACAGAGTCTTTCACATCAGCCCCAACCCTCGTAAACTCATTATTCACAACCTTACTAGTCCAATCATTTTCTTTATCACAAAGATTAGATTTTTCAGGTTTATGTGGAGCAGAATTTTCTTTATTATCAGATATAACAAGTTGGTTCTGAAGCAAATGAACACCCAATGCTTCACCAACCGTACTGCTGCCATTGCTACTACTCCGGTTTTGTCCGATCTCATTTAAAGGATTATCATAAAGGGAATTATAAGAAGTCGAAGAACGAAGAGGGTTTGTAGTTTTCTTGAAACTAGACATTTTTTGAACACCCAATTTGGGTAAAAAGAACAGAACAACAGGTTATATAAATAGGATTTTTTTTATGATTTCTTGTTTGTTGGGGTGGGGCACTTTATCTTTTGCTTTAAAGAAAGAGCAGGCGTAGTGGTTAGATATATGCTTTATCTTGTGTTTGCAGCCAATAAGACCATTGATGGTAACAAACAGAAATTTGAATTTGAAAATTTTTTACTCATTGGGGCTTTCAAATTGTTGGATTTTGGTAATATTTAAGATTGAAATTCTCCAACGGTAAAATAAGGAACTTGATTGGGTCAATACTGTACCATGTGTTTTTCTCCTTAATCGACGGCGGGTTTGTGGGGCCCGTCGCCGGAGTTTTGTCGGCTGATGATTTGGACAGTGGCGCGAAGTAGATTTGAATATATACACTGCCGTACGGTTTGTCTGAAACAAAATTTATGAAGCAAATAGACTTAGCAATTATATTCCTTTCCTACCTTTTTAGAATTTTTTGGTAAGGCAATTTAATGAATTTATTGATAAAAATCAAGGAATTTTTATTAGAATTTAAAAAATGTAATAATTTCGAACATTTTACTTCGTATTTAAAAAAGAATGATACGATTTTCTTACTAATCTATTTTTCGAAAAAAAAAATATCTTTTTTAAACTCAGAAAGAATTTTGATTTTGGCAAACTTTTTAGACATAATATATAACCATGACACTTAATTTGACGTCAGTAGATAACTACGACCTTTAACTTTGGATGTGCACAAGTACACTTAAAACTTATATAAAATTAAAGAAATTGACATATTTGTCCTACATGGAAATTTTGCATCATACGTATGTATTATGCCATGTAGAATAAATGTGTTTACTTATTCAATTTTATACAAGTTTAATTGTGTACTTATATATACTAAAAATTGAAGGGCATAATTATCCGTTAAAACCAAATTAAGAATCATATTTATGTGTTATTTCAACTTTTTATAACAATACAAATAATCAAATATTGTGTCCTTTTATGACCATAAATTTCAAAACTATAACCACAACAAATGAGATGTTATATTTAAGATCATAAAGAATCTTAAACTCTTCTTTCTTTCTTAAACTACTACTCTAATCAAATTTAGGTTATATAAACTGAAATAATGGAAGTAATTTTATGGAGTGGCTTATTTATACACTTCTATTTAACATGTACCCAACCTTTTTTTGTTTTTTATATCTATCTACTTCGTAATAAATTTAGACAAGGTTTTTGAAGTTCAAATGACATATTTAAAGTTTTATATGAGAAAGTTAAAATATTTTTTCGTAGAATTTAAATAAAAAATGGTTGAATTTTTGACAAATAAGTCCAGTACTAAAGTTTTATAGAAATAGTTTACCTTTATATATTCGATCTTACTTTATGTATCTGAAATTGTTTCGAACTAGATAAATTAGTAATTTTTTTACGCGATATAAATATGACTTAAATGGTTGATCTCAAAATCGGATACAACTTCACAAGTGGCGTATACAAGTAATAATAACAAGTCCACACTTTACAGTTGATTTGGGCCTTCAAGGCTCTGTAAGCCCGATCACTACGAAGCCCAACAACCAGCGACCCGAATAGAATTTTGATCAAATCGGATCCCAATTTCTACGACCTAGGCCACTGCCATTGATAAAGCGATAAAATTTTGTGGATCACAAGTGAAAACGAGTGGCTCTCTTCTTGACCCATTAATAGTAAGTATCAGAAGAAACCATGGCCCCAGATTTTGCCTACCATGAAGGCAGCAGCAGCAATGGTGAACACTGTCACTCTCTCTAACTCAACATTTTGGCACAAACCAATTTCAAGAATCAACCAGAATTTTAAAATTAGAGCATCAATTTCCACCTCAGCTAACATGGTTGCTCCTGCTATCATAGTTGGAGGTGGACGTGTGGGAAGAGCTTTACAAGATTTGGGTAATGGAGATGATGTTTTGGTTAAAAGGGGTGAACCAGTACCTATTGATTTTGTAGGTCCAATATTGGTTTGCACTAGGAATGATGATCTTGAAGCTGTTCTTGAAGCTACCCCTAAATCTCGTTGGAGCGGTATGCTGGAATTCCCATCAATTACACTCTGTTATTTACTCTTTAGAGTTAAAAAAATGATCTTTTTTTCTAAATTATTGCATATTTAAGACCACAACATTCAAAAGTATGAACTTGGTGGGTATCCTTTCCGGCCTTAGTAAAATAGTGGGTGGCTGGGTTTGGCTCAAACTCATCACTGTTTGAAATTTTGGCAGTCATGTGTCACTCTTCTGTTTTCTCATGTATAGACATTATTATTTCCTTTTTGGCTTGAATAGACAATGCATTAGTTCCTGTTAGTTTTTTTTCCTAGAGTGTAGTTTGAGCATACTTATGTCTTAATGGATGATGTGACCCTGTAATAAATCTTGATGTAGCAGATTTGGTATTTTTCCAGAATGGGATGCTAGAGCCTTGGTTCCAAAGTAAAGGCCTTGGTGATGCAGACCAAGTTTTGGCATATTTTGCTGTATCAAAGCTTGGTGAACCCCCAACTGATGGGAAAACTGATACAAATCCAGAAGGATTGACTGCGGCTTATGGGAAATGGGCATCTGCAGTGGCTGCAAGATTGCAGAATGGAGGGCTCTCTTGCAAGGTAAAGAATGAACTTTACATGGTATTATTTGCTCGTTATAATATTATAAACCATGCAGTGAAAAGTTGCAGTTTGAGCTATTGAAGGTTGGCTAGAAGATTATGTTTGAGTTCATGTTTATCGTAAATAGGGATGTCTTGTCTAAGTTTAGTGTGTTATACTTTGAAGACTTCAACATACATGTCTAATATTAGCCTCAATGTTTTTTTTCCTCCTTGATGAACTAGACTCAGTTTCCTCCATTGGAGGCTTCGTATTCAACAGTTCTATACGAAATACTTCTGATAGTATACCTCTTTCCTTGTATTTTAATTTTCACAAAGATGAATAAATTGTGTGACCCAAAAAGAGACACTGTTTTGCCAATTCAAATTGAAAGGTGAGGTAAAATCATTTCAATATGCTGTTACCTTACCAACTGTAATCTTCAGAGATGGTATATCTTTCTCAATTTTTCTCGTACAAGTTTAGAAGGTCCAGGAAGTCCATTATTCATCTTTCAGCACTGCGCCTTATAGTAGCTTGCAATGGACTGGTACTAAGATCTATAATGCATTTTACTTTTTGTGAATACCAGGTACTTGATAAGGAGCCTTTTCAGAAGCAAATGCTGGAGAAGCTTATATGGATATGTGCTTTCATGCTTGTTGGAGCTCGCCATCCTGGAGCAACAGTAGGAGCTGTTGAAAAAGAGTACCGCGCTGAGGTGAGTGATTCATCTATAAAACCCTTTGAGAAGTATCCACTTTTAATTGCCTTTTGAAAGGTTAATCAACAACCCTCACACCATAACTCCAATGAGACTACTGTTAGTTTTAAAAAAAATAATTAAAAAAGATCACTTTTCACCTTAGTTTCCTTCATAGAATTATAAACAGCAATTCTTGGACCTTCTACTAATCCATGCTGTGTCACTGTTTAGACCAACTATATGTGGTAGTTGATGGGGGCTAAATGCACTCGAGAAAGTTCTTGTTACAGTTTTACTAAATTGACTCACCCTTGTCCACGCAAACAGGCAAAATACTACCTAATCTGGATGGGGTGTCAGAATCACTCATTTCTTTGATTTCCTCTTCCTTTCCCCCCCTCTTTTTTCCAAATTAACGTGGCTCTTGGTCACACTCAAGGATACTATCACATATTAATAGGAGGAACTGAAAGTTGGATGCTTCACTTGCTATCTAAATGTTTACAGCTAGTTCAGTTGACAATGTAGATGCCAGGACTTTATTAACTAGGTTTGCTGCTTTCAGGTGTCAAAACTAATTGCTGAGCTTGCGGCTGCAGCAGCTGCAGAGAAAGGTCTTGTTTTTGAGGACGCCATGGAGGACAGGCTCTGCGCTTACTCACGAGCAGTTGCACACTTTCCAACGGCTGTCAAGGAGGTAAGAAATGTAGATTTCATAATTGACATTACATTTTGAATCCTGTGCTCTAACCATCCCATTCGTCCGATCCCTTGTATAGTTCAAATGGAGAAACGGATGGTTCTATTCACTCTCTGAGAAGGCAATTGCAGAAGGGAAACCAGATCCATGCCCATTGCATACTGCATGGCTTAAAGAACTAAAAATAGTCTAAGATATAACCGTTATTTGATATATATTATGATTGTTGAGGTCCCCTGTTTTTTTTTGGAGGATGTATATGATAAGAGCTGATGTATCAATTCAATTTAATGTTAAAGTCGTACTCCTATTTCATATCATAACTGCTGCTAAATTGTTTCATAAAATTATGTGTGCTATGAATAAATCAGCATATGAGTTAGACTTACACTAACGTTCTGTGCAGCAGTTAAGACATATCGGTATGGAGAATTGTATGCCTATGGGAAACCCATGAAATAACCACCCATTCGAACTAATAATATTCGAGAAGCAGAATATTTTCCATTAGTACAAAGTAAAATGTTACACCTATACTATGTTCTCTCATATTTTTATGGAACTGAAGTTCATATACAAAGATACAAAGACAACCTATACTATGTTGTCACAATCCACCACTAACAAATTTACCAGAGGATTAAACAGACAAAACAGAAAAAATATGAATTGAGATGAGGAGCATTCATGCCCCCCTCTCCAAGAATTGACATCCAACCTTCATCTTATGCAATAAACCATGATGAAATTTGGCATAGGCCCAACCAGCCTGGGTATTACTGTGGGCACTGGAGCTTTGTACACTGGTTACAGCCTCGAAAACCAAACTATAACCTCCACAGTGAGATTGAGGCAAAGTTTACCTCTTAAAAGCTCCATGGGTGGGTACTCCGTCCATGTATTCTATCATTCTCCCAAATTTAGTGTAACAACTGCAAATCTGTATTAACATATGCTCTAGTCTCCCCGCATTTGCTGTGGATTGAAGGACCAAGAAGATCAAATGTCGCTGGCAACGAGTGATTAGCTGTTGTACCAACAATTTCGTTGAAGGAATAAAGCACCCTTGTCTCAACCATCATAATCCAAGTCCTTTGTATTCTTTTTTATTGATTGCCTAATTAGTTTTCCTCCATCATCATACCAATCAAGATTCTCACATGGAGCAGGGAAGATTTTGCCAATAACACGTCCTTGAACAAAAGAACATTGGAAGATACGCTTCTTCTTGTATGTAATTCCTACAGACATGTCCTGAAAAGTAATATTCTGAACAGGAATCTCAGCGCTCCCATAAATACGTGCTGGAATACGAACTCCTTGTCCACGAATACCAGTAAAGCTTATATCCTCAATAACTGGAAGAGCATTTGGATCATAGCCTTCATCAGGATGCTCATTGTAGTCGGTCTTAATTACAATGCCCACACGAACATTCTGTAGGGTCAGGTTGCGGTAGATAACATGTCGGATATGACCACCCCTGCCAGGGCTAGTTTTAATTCTTATTCCTCTTTTTGAGTTCCATATAAGGAGATTCTCCACTATTATATTTGACACTCCACCAGACATTTCACTCCCAATTGATACTCCAGCACTGTTGATAATGAGCAAGTCAGTCGACTTCAAAAACTAAAAAAGACAGCACATACTCAAACAAACACTTCTCTCCAGCAATTAAATTGAGAAAACTAAGAAAGAATTGCAACCTTAAGTTAATGAAGACAAAGTTGTACATAATTTATTGAAGTGTGGATTATGCATCTTTTTATGTGGGCAGATCTAGAGGGGTAATACAAACATGTAATTGGAAAAAAAATGTATGTACTTGACATAATTTAATATGATATGGAAACAATTATTACCTAATCATTGAGCGCACTATGAGGTTACGGATAGTGATATTGGAAGACGGACGGGAATATGCAATTCCATACTGATCCCAGCCACTCTTGATTGCGACTCCATCATCCCCGACACTTATATAACTATCTTCTATCACCATATCCACGCATGAATCTGCCAACATAAGATCCATCCGCTCAATATTTTTGTATTAAAAATATCAAGTGATCCAGTTCACAACCCAAAATCTCTCGTTCTTACGGACTTAGGATTCTGTATCTAGAGTGAGATGATATATTACTTAACCCATTTGATTGTTATTGTGGTGGTGGTGGTCAATGAAACATTAGGTGAGGGGTAAAATCTGCTGGTACATTCACATAAATCATGACCTAGGTATATTGAGACACTTTCCCCGAATGCATTACATATAGAAGGAACTTAAGCTGTGGATAAGATTTATAGAGCAGATTTATGCTATTTACCACTATTCTTGATATTGCACGAGTGAATTTGTTGAGGACAAATCGATTTCTATAGAGCATCTATAAACATTTAAAGTACTCCTATACAGCATTTCCTGTAGAACTCTTAACAACTATTCTTGATATTACACGACTGAACTTTTTGAAGAAAAAGCAATTTATAGAGCATATGTAACCATTTAAAATATTCATGTACATCACTTCCTATAGAATGCCTACAGACCAGGTCAATGTGAGCATTTAGATGAGAATTGATGATGGGGGAAAAAAGGGCCAACATCCAAATTACAGTTGCAACAAAAGTGATCAAGAAATGCAAGGAGAACTCACCAGGGTCTATTCCATCAGTGTTTGGGGCCTCAGTCAGTGGAGCCAGAATTGTTACATTTCTTATAACAACATTTTGGCAGTCGTAAGGGTGAAGGGTCCAGAATGGAGAATCCCGAAATGTAACATCAGAAATGTAAATGTCTCTTGACCACATGAGTTGAAGAAGTGGCCCCCTTGTGTGATTCAAAAGCTTTTTGCGGTATTTCTCCCACCATGATCGGCCTTGTCCATTAATGGTACCATTATGCCCTGTTGCGCAATTGTTTATGAACAATCAAAGAAAGATTTGTACAATTCTCAATCACCTTTTCAGAATCACATTTGAATATGTACTTCACTACTTCATTTGGGGAATTTGTCGCTAACTTGCTAGAAGAGAAAACATGTGCAGAGGCAACTTGCATGTATCAGAAAACAAGACATATAACTAATTAACTCAATAACAGATGCTAAAAGCAGAGATAGACCTAAAGAACATATGGTGGAACAGCATGCCTGAAAGAGGAATGTACATACTTTTTTGAAGAAGCTGAACTAGTTTAAGCTTTTGAGTTTTGAATCTTGTTTGTACACAAGAAACACTGGAAACCTTTGACAAACTTAACAACTTAGCATGTGTAGAAATCTTGAAGAGGAGTGGCTCCTCCTTACCAGCATTAACAGTCACACTTGGGAAATAATCAATCATATAGTGATTTATTGTAATTCATAAGAAGTGACAGAAGGTAGCACCAGTTCAAAACTGAAGGAATAATAAAATACTACTCGTACATTACTGCTTTTTTTTTTAATAAGATATTACTACTTTACCTGTTATGACAACATCCTTAAGGTTTTGCCCATGGATTAAACTTCCATAACGCGGCCCGCGACGTTCTCTTCCATATCCATATGATGGCAAAGGAGGCAGTAGTGGCCAATAGTTCTCATCCTGTTGCATGCATTTAAACCTCTATAAGTTAGCAGCAGCATATGTAGCACCCTCAACCAAGCACACTTTCATATATTTTTGTATCATAATAGATGTGATAATTGTTAGGATGTGATGAAGCAACATACTTGGAAGTTAGTTACAAAGGAAAGAAAATTATGAGCCCATTCTTAAAAGCTTCTAAAAGTAATAAATTCAAAACTATCACAAAGCAAATTAACTTTGAGACATAAATAGAAACAAGATCTCACGTTCTTAAAAGCTTCTAAAAGTAATCAATTCAAAACTATCACAAGCAAATTAACTTTGAGACATAAATAGAAACAAGATCTCACGTCTAAGTGTAAAAGTGCAATGTCAGTTGAGTTTCTGTTGCCAGACAACCATTATAGACATTTAGTATAGGAATTGCAGTAAGCAACAATAACAGATGCCAAAAAATACTAGTTTTATATGCATGTGCACGAAAAAGTCATGTATCTAGGAGAAAAACAAATGCAGTTACACCTGCCACAAATAGCCAGAACTATGCCCCTATGCTAAAATAAGAAGACGGTACAAGAATGGCAATAAACTTGTTCTTGTCATTATCATAGGAATGGAAAGGGTAGGTTATTCCCTAATAACACACACATACTGAAGGGGAAATAACTATTAGGACTTGATTTAACCACTATACTATATCTTAACATTTACTAAATTCCTTCTATTACAATTCCCCCTATCCCTGAGTTACACAATTTTTTTTTAATTTTTTTTTTTTGTGATTGTGGTGTCCAGGCAAGCTTTTGCGCCCTTCATAACTCTTAAAACCACGGAAAGATCTCTTTGTTTACTACAATTAGTAACTAAATTTTCAATACACATACAATGAAAGGATCAATTTGAAGTTGAACACGCAATGCATCTGACTAACTTAAACACGGAACGTTTTCAAACAGTTCAGCTCAAGTTCTTTTTCTACACCTTCTGTGGAACTAAACGAAATCTACTTCGAATCGAATACTTACATCAATTCCAAGAATAACTGCATTTTCAGCGAGGAAGAGCGTCATGTGGCTCGTGAGATTAAACGGCGCCGTAAGCCAATGACCAGGCTCAACATTGAGCTGGCCACCACCTCGCTTCCGAATTTCCGAAATTGCCGTCTCAAATGCCTTTGTGTTTACCGTTACGCCATCGCCAACCGCTCCGAAATCGGAGAGATTGAAGACTAGAGGCCGTAGCATTGGGATAGGTCTCGTAGGTGATGCCAAACCTCGATATATCAGAAGCCGTTCCACTGCAGTCCTTTGCCAAATGACGATCAGAATAAATCCAACGATCCATAGAATAGTAAGAAGAGTGTAATGAGACAACAGAAATGCCGGAATCAAACGCCTGTATTCAAGTTTTCGGTGCTGGAGTTTGAAGGAATCCGCCATGGATTATAACAAAACTATACAAATTTGATGAAAAATTTTAGTATTAGTACAGTGAAATATGAAAATGGAAAAATGAGATCAGTAGATCACAGCTTCCATTAGTAGATAGAGTGGAGAAGAAAGATCCCTTCTTTTGATTTACAGAAATATAAAGGACAGGGAACGGTTGCCCGAAAACTGACAATTTATGGGCTTCAGCTTCCAAATTGGACGTTGATGGGCTTATCTGAATTAAAGTTTAGTTGGGCTCAATTAGGCTTTGAGCAAATCTACTTTTAGTTATTGGAAAAAGGGTCTGATATATCCCTCAAATTTGTAATTTGGAATTGACATACCTCTTGTTATGAAAGTGATTTTTATATGTCGTTATCGTTATACAAACGACTCACATATACCCCTGCGTTATAAAATGGCTCACATATTACCCTTCATTTAATGGAAGTTAAAAAATTATTTTAAAATTTATATTGATTATTTTTAATTTTTTAAAAAAATCATTTAGGTGTATATATGATTCTTCTAACAAAGTTCAAGGTATGTTTTAATTTTTTTCATACATAAATTATTTTTTGACTTCTTTTATTATAATTATTTGAGATTCTTTATTTTTATTTTATTTTTCCATTCATTCCTTATTTGATTTTTGTATTCAAAGAAAAAAATTTGGTCATCTACAATAAGTTTTACAAAACTATTAGTGAAACATAACTAAATTTGATTATCTAAATAATAATTTTAAATTAGTTATTGAAACAAAAAAAGGTCAATATATTTGCGAGGGTTAAATTTACTCATATGAGATTATATCTTTTATAAAAAAAATAATAAAAAGTTAAATTAATTTTTTTCATTTCAATTAGAGGAAAAGGGTACATGTGAGTTATTTGTTTATAATTAGAGTATATATGAGTCAGTTTCATAACAAGGGGTATATCAACTCTAAATGACAAAGCTGAGGGGTATATCAGACCATTTTTCCTAAGTTACTTTTAGCTTTTGAGAGTATTTGATAAAGTTAAAAAATAATTTTAAAAGGTTAAAAAATCAAAAGCTCCCTACTTTTTGTTTTTTGATTGTAAAATTATTTAAGTTTAATTTTTATTTTGACTTAAAAACTGCTTTTTTTCGTCAATACAGATGAACTCTTAATTACAAGTTCAGTCATTTTTTCTTCAAGTACATGCATGTGTAATTGAAGTTAAAACAAAAATGATAGAAATTCTGTCTTATGTATCCCAACTTCAACTACATGGGCGGAGCTACTGTAGCGAAAGGGGGTTCGGCTGAACCCACCAAATTTTCTATAAATCTTATATTGTATTAGAATATGAAATATAATATAATATATATATATATATTCTTTGTGAACCCTTAAACGTGGTCTTTGGCACCCAGCCAGAATTAATTAAAAAAGTAGGTGGATTTATATTTAAAAAATTAAAAAAAGCAAATTTTTTTTTTTTTAAAAAATAAAAATCGATAAGAACTAATTAAAAACGTAAGTGGGTTTATATTAAAAAAAAATTTAAAAGCAAAAATTTGTTAAATGAAAAAGAAAAAAAAAGGAAAACAGTACTTGTATTGTACTATCAAACTACAATATTTACCTATTGATTTCTACTCACATTCAAAAAGTTTAACTCAATTTTTTTCTCCAAAAAATATAGGGTTCTAACTTTTATTGTTGATCTAATCACTGCTATTCAACATCTGGCCTCCGGTGTGTGCTGTTGTCTCTCCCTTTTCATTTTTTTTCTTATTCGTTTTTAATGAATTAAATACTTATATTTGTTCTTTAAGTTGATGATTGTAACTTTAGGGTAAGATCGTTGCTTCTTTTTAAAAAATTAGAAACCACTATGGCTACACCTTTGACTACATGAAATTCCATGTACAATGTCAAAAAAGTTTAACAGCAGACACTAACAGAACTGGCGACGTATTTCATACAGAGTATCGTGCACTTTGCATGTTAAGTAGGAGACCCGCCAAGTAAAATTAGAAATAGTTAGTTACTTAATAAGGGTAGGTAGTTGTTGGCCCAATTTAACTTAGCCTTGATAGCCATCAAGATACATTACCAATTTTATGCTAAGGAATTTTCCAAGGTAATGCACGTCCCGAAGGTGTCCAGGAGGAGTCTTTTATTGCTTGTTGAATCAAAACAAGAGAAACTTACTAAGAAATATATGCATTATTATGGACTTCTCAGTATATCCTATGCAGAAAGTCCTTTGAGACTTTTATAGCAAACAGCATAAGAGTCAACTTCATAGTCCCAACCTCCCCTAGAAAATCCAACACACTAGTCACATGTAAGAGTGGGTGAACCGCGGATTATGACGTTCTGACAAAGACAAAAAGGCATAACACGTTATATTACAAACGACTTTTGACCTAACGAAAAAGTCGTTGCAAGTACTTATATAAGCCCAACTCACATGTAAAAGATGGAGTGATATCTCGAGAAGTGATATTTTATCTACTATTTCTTTTTTCATTTGCACCTAATAATAATGTCATCTTTTAACATACATTCATAATCACATTGTAACAGCCACCCGAGCCTCACCAACGTCCCTCAGTTGAGTTCATCCCAATAGATAGACCTATTTACGGATGTCAAAACACTTACCCAAAACCAAATTATACATCTTTTAAGAATACAATCAAACTAATGACCACCCAATAGACCCAAAGAACCTAAGTAAACACTTTGGATAGGACATCCTGCCTCTCAGAAGAAAAAGAAATATCATATACTAAAATATTAGCCAGCAGCCATCAATTTGCTAAAAGAACTTGAGTTTTCCTTTGCCCATGTGTGCTTTCCCGCGCTCCACATAACATGCTGCTTTTTGAGTCCCTGTCAAGTCAGAACAGGAGTCACCAGCCCCTAGAGTGACTGCAAAGTAAAGATAGATAGTGCAGAGAAAAGCTAGGAGGCCAAGTGCAGTTAGAAGGAACCGGTGGCGCTGAAGTACTGTTGAACAGCTCCCAAGCTCATTGCTTCGAGAGTATTGATTCTTCTTTGGATCAGTAGATGAAAATGCTGTTTGTGTCTGTGACCTCCTATGAGGAGAAGTTATTATGCTGTCAAGAGCCATAACCTTAAACAGTTAATCTTTGGTAGCTGGTCACAATTCCTGCACCTATCAGTTCGACATGGTAAATATCACGAGTGTCAAAAGCATAATTCGTGCAGAAGTTTTCACTGACTTGCAGACACAAGTGAAAAATATATATAGAATGACCCTCATCCCAAGTAACAACATGAGGGAAAGAAAAGAAAGAACGGGGGACGAGCGTAGGGGAAAACAACATACATAGTAGGTGCAATTATACAACTGGCCTGGTCGGGTTCATCTCAAGCAACCCCAACATATGCAGATAATACAGATGAGCTGGAATATAATAACTTAAACAGAATGAATAATTGATGACAAATAAACTACAGAAATGGCGATGGTGGAAATAAAGTAAATGATAGAAGGGCAGAAATGAGGCATGCTGATGTCTTTCATCATTCTTACACCAAAGCTGCTTACATGTGCTAATTTCTTGTACATGGAGTGAAAAATAGGAAGAAGACAGAAATCAGGATAAAAGATCATTATTTGCTCTACCAGCTTTTGATCACTCTTAACATTAACATGTTCTATGTGAGATTCATTTGTATTTTACATTTTCACTTGGTTCAATATCTATTCTAACAAGTGTGGTTCCATGTACCACCTACCATCTGAAGGAAGAAAGAGATAGTTAAACGTCAAAATAAACATCAAATGAAGAAACATCATCAGACTGATCAACATAAAATATAAGAATGTGTTGGCCAAAAATAAAATAACACAGCAGTAGCTGAAAATTTGTAAATTTATTCAAAATATCACCCATAAAAACAAAAACAAAGATATAGCAGATGTCAATGCACGACTGACTTTCAATTGTTCATATAGGCTAGCCACGATCAATCACTCCCTTTTAAGAAACTTTAACCAACTTCTCTCTCTGAGTTTGAGACTGATAACACAATCGCAGAAATTCAAACTTGCTTACGGAATGTGCTTCAGCAATAACTTCACAGGTAGGTTTTATGAGACATGAGAGTTGACAGGACCTGCAGCTAAAGCTAAAATGCAATGTATGTAATGTATCCTGACTTCAAATATCAATGCAATCTACCACTTTGCTTGTTCAATCTGTGAAGCGATTACTCTTAAGCATCTCATCTTCATATCTTCCTTACTCATCAACAGCGAACAGTCTCATTAGGAGTTCACTTATAAATCTACAAACACAGAACAAAGGTTTCCGTGTATCCTAAAATCTTAATTCCACAAAATCACTATAATCACACGGATCTTAATTAATAAGACTATACTTATAATCGCGCTAGTCAATCAAACAACTCAAAACCTAAAATCAGATGTTCTCGAAATTGCTAATAAACTACTAAGCAAATAATCAAATTAACAAAGAGCTCAAAAAGAAAATTAAAACAACCAAGGCACATCAGATCTGAAAAAACATCCAGCTGCTCATACATCAATGCAGATTAACAGAAACACATACATACAGATGCGAGAGATCTAAATACGAAAAGGACGATACTTACAATAGAAGAAAAATGAAGGACAGCAGCCGTCGAATCGATCGGAGCAAATTCGCGTCAATCGCCGGCAATGTAAGAGTTGAGCTCCCTCAATGAGAGGAGAGGAGCCGGCGACAAGAGGGAGAGGACACGCACTTTCTGGATGTAAAGAGCATGAGATGAGAGAGAGAGAGAAGAAAATGCGATTTTCGCGTAGGAGAGAAGGGCACTTTATAATTGTAATCAGTTTGGGGATTTTTTTGGTGGAACGTAATTTGTTGTTGGACTATTTTGTATTCTATTTTGACGCTTGGGATGATCCAAGGGTCGGATCTTCGTTTGACCATACTAGTCCCGTGGTGCGCTCCATGTATAATTAGTACACATTATATTTTTTCGATCTCAAAATATTTATCGTGTTGTTTTTCATAAGTTTATTAATATTTCAAAATAATATTAAATATTTATTTCATTTATGTATTATATTTAAGATGTTTGTCATTTTAAAAATAATGTAAGTTAATTTTCTTTTTTATTAGTTTCAATTTTGAGATAATTTTGCTTTTTCTAGATTTATGATTTGATTGATCATCTAAGATTTTCTATGTCTATAATAAATATAGAGTTCAACGAGCATTGATAATATTCACATTTTATTCTATCCGTTCCATTTTAAATGTGTTTTAAGTTTACTAAAAATATACATCAGAAAAATCATCAAACTTATGTTAAAAGGGATTATTACTTTAGTGCCATTTATCATCAATTTTGATCTTGAATTCTTGTCAAAGCTAAAACAACAATTTACAATACATTATTTATAAGCAAATAATATTACAAGTAGAGAACTACTGTATCTATTTGGCACCGTGTGTAAACATATATCCATGTCGATTTAATTTATCAATAAATTTAAATCTTTATATTTCTGAGAAACTAATTTATTTTGTGTAGGTATAATTATTTTGTCTAATATAGTAAAGAGTAACTTGTTGCAAAGCCATGTAAGCTAGTCTATTATAGTACACACATTTAACAGCATAAACTTATTGTTGTTCCCCATATTTGCAGAAAAATAATGGTATACCAGTAACATAAAGAAACTTGTCTCAGTTTATGTTTACTACGTAAATGAAGTTGACAGCGATTTATGCATATTTGCAGGCATAATTTTAGCTAGCTTATATCTAATTGACCAAACGTTGAGAAAATAGCTATGACGTGTCAAAAATGTCAAAGGTTGATACCTAATTAACATTCTTATCAAATATGATTATTGAACGACCCAATGAATAATGAAAATATAGGCTGTGTTATGCGTTCAATCACAATAATTTTTTAAAAACAAATAAACAATTGTATCGTAGACTATAAGTTATCTTTAGTTTGTAAATGCAGCAATGAGCATAGCTATAAAAGCGAGTTCATAATTAAATTTAATGAGTTTAATATTGCTTATAATTCGAGATGATTCAGTTGGTTTGTGCTAACATAGGCAGCATGGACAATACTAATATGAGTGACTGTGTACCTCAAGAACGAAACAAGGCTCTTATCTTATTAAAGATAAAGTCAAAAATGTCTTTTTTATTTTCTTGGTATAAATATTAAGTTTTTCTTTTTCATTTTGAAAGACTTAGACTATGTTGAATATTGACTCGCAAATTATAGTATTTTCTTACTGAGTAATTAAGATGAACTTGTGGATTGCTAGTTAACTTCTTGGGTTTGATTAATCAAAATGTTATACCTTTGTGATTTTTGACTATTCTTCATAATGTTGAATTTAGGTTATTTAAGTCAATTGGGAGATGGAAATTTTAGTCCTTTGTTGCCCATAATTTCAATAGTTTGGTTATTAATCCACACATTCTTTAATATTTTTTTATCTTTAAAGTGATTATTCACGCGAATGATCTAATATCGATCATCTTTAATTTGTTTTGAATTGAATCTATCAAATAAAACTTGAGCCGTGACAAAAAATGGCGAAACGCACTCAATAGCGTTTGTGCACTTAACACGTGCGGACCCCACCCCCACCACAGGAACATTCGTCATCCAACACAACAAGACGCATCGTCGTTGTTCTTTTCTTTTTTCTCTTTTGGTATTGGTGTACAGAAGAGCGTAGAAAGTTCCCGTATTACTCGTTTTTCGAATCGCGACCATCGTCGTCTCCGTTCTCCGGCGTAACTAGGTAAACCGTCCGATGAACTTTCTCTTCCACATGGCTAATCACAAATTGCTTATTGATTAGTAGTTCCTTTGCCGCTTTTCTTCTTTCTTTTACTTAGGGTTTACTAGAAAGATGATCTCCCTGGTTAATTTTACATGTTGCTATATTAATTATCACTACATGAATTTTGGTTCAATTAGTTTATTGATCGATTGAAATTTTAGGATAAAGGATGATTTAAGGTATAATTTTGGGATTTTCAGGGTTTGATATAGTACAATCGTTGGAGAGAAGTTATAATTTGGTGAAGATGTGGGCGGCTTCTTGTCTTGCGTCATGCTGTGCGGCGTGCGCTTGTGATGCGTGCCGTACGGTGGTGTCTGGGATCAGCCGACGTTCTGCCAGGATTGCCTATTGTGGTCTTTTTGCTTTGTCACTTATCGTCTCATGGATTCTTAGGGAGGTTGCTGCCCCTCTAATGGAGAAAATACCATGTAAGATTTTTAATATTTTTCAATTATGATAAAATGAGATAAAAAGGCATGTCCTTTAGCTCACAAAAGAGTACTCAATATCCAAAACTTGCTAACCCTACTGTGAAAGACTTCAAAGCTATTTATACTCGTATTGCAAATGTAATCAAATTATTTGAATGACAAAAGCATAAAAAATAGTCACTCGAGCATTTTACTGGTCTTGAAGTCTTCCTTCCATGGTTTCCTTGAAGTCCTCCAAGTTCATGATTGTTGGAAGAATGGTCCAAAGCCCTTGATGACTTCCTTGATCGTCACCATTTCCCTCATAAATCTGTTTGAGCATGTTGTGGACTTCAAAAGCCTTTTTTGATGACTCTTTCATGACATTTTAAGCTCTTTGTTATTGATTTAAAGTTTCCATATCCAAGATAGCCCACATCTTCATACCTGATACTGACCTTGGTACTTCGCTTTGCATCAGTTAGCCTATCGTGAAGCTCTTTTCTTTTAAAAATAAATGAAGGGAAAAGGGAATTACATATCTAGTCTATGAAAATGGCCAGAAACTCTTCTGGCTTGATGGCTTTCTTTCTGGAGTTGAGATTGTGAGTCTTCAATTACTTGCTTAGCTATAGTGAAGATTTTTCTATCAACAACTTCTCTACTTGCACAAGGAAGGGGTAAGACTGCGAGTGTCCACTCTCCCCACACCGTACTGGTTGTCACTGGGTATGCCATTGTAGCTTTAGTGAAGCTTTGGCAAGCTGTTCTTTGTGTGGTAATGTCTGATCACTCGAAGACCTTCCAGTGGTAATTTTAGAGAAGACTTAGAATTGAGCACTTAGCCTGAGCCTTGAAATTATTTCCGAAATAGATAAGGAAGGTATGGCACGATAGCTCATGTGCAATACGATTAAAAAACAAATTAAATCTAGAATTGCTTTTCTGAAGTTGATGAAAGCAGCATGGAAGAGCAAGGAATGTTGGCTTTACCCAAGTATTTAGGTTGAAATAATTTTTTTTTGTGTGTGTCTTGTGTGTCTCACATTCTCTATTGTCCCTTCCAACCCCAGTTAACTTGTTGAGATGGGATTATGAGCTTATTTGGCGCCTTAAGTCCACAACCTTGATTTTGTTACAGGCTGGATGATACTGTAGTTTTACTCTTAGTGGCTTGTCTAATCTTCCAAGAATCTTTACTCATTGGTTATATTGCAGGGATTAATAGCTTTCACACGACACCAAACAGAGAGTGGTTTGAAACAGATGCTGTGCTTCGGGTTAGCTTGGGGAACTTTCTATTTTTCACTATTCTAGCAATCTTAATGATTGGTGTAAAGAACCAGAAAGACCCACGTGACAGTATGCACCATGGTGGTTGGATGATGAAAATTATTTGCTGGTGCCTCATGGTAATATTCATGTTTTTCCTTCCAAATGGAATCATCAGCTTCTATGGTAAGATGAGCTATTTTTCTAAGAGTCCTTTTGTAATTGATGTGTTAAAATATTGGGAGAAGTTTCAAAATTTATTTCCCATACATGTGGATCTGCACCTGAGGCTGAGTATTAATTTGTGAATACAGAGACAATTTCCAAGTTTGGTTCTGGACTATTTCTCCTTGTGCAAGTTGTGCTCTTGTTGGATTTTGTGCACAGTTGGAATGACAAATGGGTTGGATACGATGAGCAGTTCTGGTTAGTTCTGTCATATGTATTGCATAGTTATTGTTTCTGTTCTCGCTATCCTCCTCACGCTAATCTCTCTTCCTACTCTTGGTTGGCTTTGTTGTTTTAGGTATGTGGCATTGCTTGTCGTTTCACTTGTATGTTATGTGGCTACCTTTGCATTCAACGGACTGCTCTTCCACTTTTTCACTCCATCTGGACAGGACTGTGGGCTTAACACTTTCTTTATAGTGATGACACTTATATTGATCTTTGGCTTTGCTGTTGTTACACTGCATCCATCGGTGGGTTTTGTATATTTATTTCCTTTATTGTTGCACAATAATTCCTTATTCTTAAAACTTTTATTGGCCCTAAATTTTGCTGGCAAACATGCCACCTTCATATACATTCATTTGCTTTTCTCATTTGATACCTCTATTTGTGGTGATTACAAATGTGGCTTTATTAGACAAAGCAGATCAGTAAGTTTTGGTAGTTGAGCTACCATGGAAGCTAGAAAGCTTTGCTTTTAACATATGCTGCTTTATCTCTGTCCATGTTTGCATTTTCTTTATCCATTCTTCAAGTTCTCATGATTTTTTTAGTGCTTTCTTTCAATCTTGAGGAAATGTTTCTTGCGAGTTTCAATGATAAGGGATGCTAAATTTCAAATAAAGTGGTGCCTCATGTGTTCCTTTTAAGATCTCATTTGGGATGGGATGGGATTATGATTGGGCTGGTGGAAAGGAGACAATGAATTTGGAATATCACTTATGGAACTTGTCAATAGGAAAGTCATTTTTAAGGAAATTGTTTTCTAGAGACTATTTTTCAAAGCATCTTTGACTAATCAAACATGAGAAAATTCAAAAGTATATTTTCCTCAATGACCCTTCATGTTCACGTGACATATTGTTTTGCAAGGAAACCACTTTATTATTGAAGAATTATGGTCTAAGTGGAATTGCTTAAACCAAGACATTTAGCTGCTAACTAGCATATTGGGTTTTTCCTCAACTTGGTCCTTCATAATCCTTAAGCAGTAATCATTAATGAAACCATAACGTCTTTAACAAGCCAAGATGATCTAGGTAACAGCAGGACCAAGTAGATAGATGCAATACAATTCCTTTGGATAGTGGGGAGTAGGATGATCAGAGTTGGAGCTACCTCTTGTCAATACTTCTTGAATGACTCATAGCTGGGGATATTTCTAAATCTGTGTGTTGAGATGATGCAACCTTTCCAGGCAGCTCCCATAGAACCATCTCTGTTATTAAGTCTCCTTCCACCCAACTGGCCACCTCAATAAATAAAATAGACTCCTCCTTAAGGTTGTAATTAGTTTGGTTTGATATTAAAAGGTTCCTTCTAGAGGTGCAACCTTTTGCAATTATTTAATGCATGAGAAAAGAATACCTGTTCGACTGTAATCATTCACACACACACTGTCAGCAATTCTACTGGAAGAGAAGGATAGGTTATGTCGATCTGTGCTCATGATCTGTTTATTTTGAGGTATTTAAGCTTACCAGTTGCCTCTGAATGTCCAGCTGTTGGAAATGAAATATCTGTCTCACTTTGAAAATTTACTGCCATTTTTTATGTCAGAATAATGAGTTTTATATTCTGGATCTTTTTCCTTTTCTCTGAGATCAAATTTTCCAAATGTAGGTAGGTGGAAGTATTTTACCTGCATCAGTTTTATCCCTGTACTGCACATACCTCTGCTACAGTGCACTTGCAAGTGAACCTAGGGATTATGAGTGCAATGGTCTACATAAGCACTCCAAGGCTGTTTCCAGTGGCACACTTGCATTAGGGTTGCTAACAACAGTTCTATCTGTTGTCTACTCTGCTGTTCGCGCTGGCTCTTCTACGACTCTGCTTTCTCCTCCAAGCTCACCACGTGCAGGTTAGTCACCACTATCTCAGAGGGCTATAATGTATAAAGATGTTACTGCTCTTCCGTTCTCACTGGTAGTAACTGTGTATGTTATGTTCCTCAAATTTTGTCCTTAAAATACCTGATTGAGTCCTGAGTCTTTATATGATCAATAAATTTGCTGTCATTTGATAGAGCTGGACTGTATTTGATAGTTTAATAGAACTGATAGAGCTAGAGTGCATTGATAGTTTAATAGAATTGATAGAGCTGGACTGAGTTGATAGTTTAATAGAACTTTTGTTGTACTCTAATTTTACCTTTCAGTATCTGTTTTAATTTGCTTGTGTTATCTGGTGGCATATACTTGTTCTAGTCTTAGTTGTGTTAGTAAAGTAAGTTCATAGTAGTCTTTGAAATTTAGCAGTTGGTGTAAATAGATCTGGGAGATAATTATTTCTAAAGAAGTGTTTCTTCTGTTTAAGGCTCAGGGAAGCCCTTGCTACCATTGGACAAGGTTGACGAGGAGGAAGAAAAAGAGAGATCTAAACCAGTCTCATACTCCTATTCTTTCTTCCACCTTATCTTTTCTCTGGCTAGTATGTACTCGGCAATGCTTCTTACGGGTTGGTCAACCTCTGTGGGGGAGAGTGGAAAATTAGTGGACGTTGGGTGGCCATCTGTCTGGGTCAGGATCGTGACTGGGTGGGCAACTGCAGCTTTGTTCATCTGGTCTCAGGTTGCTCCAATTCTGTTCCCGGACAGAGAGTTCTGAGTAATCTAAGGAAATGAATGTTTCAGTTACTACTAATATGATAAGTAAGTTTGAACAATGTTTAAAAGGATTTCGATATTCCTTTTCTGTCATGTGGATAATGTGCAAGGCGATGCAACAGTGATTTTATTCAACTGTATATTTCAGATGCTTATTGTGTGGTAATAAATATGGGCTTTTGCTTTTATAAATGAAGTAGTTTGTTTTAATCATTTATTAGAGAAATTTATATATGTTACCTATCCAAGAAATATAGAATATACCAGAGGTCGCATGGCAGAACATCCTATACATCATGAAATGCCGCAAACATCCACGACGAGTAAATTCCATGATTTTTTTTCAAAAATGAAACAAAATATAAGTTGAAAATAAGCAGCATAATACTTTTATAAACATGCATTCCTCTTATTTAACCATATGATAATTCATTTTCTTTGTAAATTCTTAATTGTGTAATAAATTCCACACTCACATCGAAGCTTTTGATAGTAACGTAAACGTTCTTGTAACATACTTAATATCAGATGGCCAAAGATTGCATGGGTTGTTTAATCAAAGATGAACTTCAAAGCAAGTCCCAAGTTATAAGGAGGGGCTGAAGTCATCATTAGCTAAGATGTTCATCAAACTTGCATAGAAATGCACGAGTTGCGTCTAAAAACATGATATTTTGATCCTACGAGCAGATTGTATAATAGAAGAAGAAAAGCTAACAAATTAAGCTTCCCAATTGGATCCAATAATTTTAAAGTAAAACCTCCTTTACAAACAATCTCAAGTACTAAAAACGGTTCAACAACTGTTTGTGTACCAAAGAATATTGCTACCATATTTTGCCACTTAATCTTCGTAATCTCCTGCATGCTCCAACAGATAATTGGCAGCCAGTTCCTCATTGCGATCACAAGCCAAAAAAGCTTCAATGACAAGAGCTCTATCAAAACCCATTGCTTCCAGCTGCAAATGAGCAAACAAATTAGTCAATCAACATTACAAAATGTCTATGAGATGATACTAGGGGAGGGTTAAAGTGATGTCTCATACCCGCTCAATCACCTCCTGTTCTTCTGGAGTCACACTAACTGTGTGAGGAATCTCTTGCTCAGCCTGATCAAACATGTCCCTAAAACATATGAAATTGAAAGGACTTAAAATAATTCATATGTAGCAGATTCGTATCTTAAATCTCAAAAACAGCTTCTCTCTCTTTCCTTATTCCCTCACACTTTTAAATACAAACATGATTTAGGACTGCAAGATGACAAAATCCTTTTATACTTGACCACAATATAATTGAAAATAAAATATGTTTCAGTCTGGAGAGGAGAAACACTAGGAAGATCATGAAAATATATAAAAATGTGCTTCTAACTCTAGCTCGGCGAATAGCATAACAGTAAGCAACTAACCCATCAGAACCATCCACAGGTTCATTGATTAATTGAAGAAACTCTTGATCATGCTCTTGTATAGATCTTAAAAGTTGAGGATTTTGCTTTCCTAGTTCCTGAAGCATAGGCTACAATAGAACACCCAATTTGTATATTCAGACAGCGACAAACACAAGAAACAAAGCAAAGAAAATAGTGAAGAACAGTAATTACCTGTAAAATTTGTGGGTTAGCTTGAACCATGGAACGTAAAGCTTGGAACTGAAACAAATAACAAAAGAACCATGAGTTGCAGAGGATTATGGGTGTAGAGCAACTTAGACAGAGAAATATCCAGAATAAACTTATGAATTGGAATGATGAAAGAGTCGGAGATAATCTCATTAATTCAAATCAGGAGTCCAAAAGCTAGAACTAAAGACAAAAGCGAAAACGAAAATATAATGATCATAACCCACCTGTTGGTTGTTCCTGAGAAAATCAAGGGATCCAAGACCAGCACCGCCAGCACCAGCAACATTCTCCTGTAATGGCTCTAGCTTAGATAACCATATAAAGAGAAAAAGCACAAAATACTATTACTAAGGGAAGCTGTAGAAGACCTGAGGAAACAAATTTAAAGGAGCAGAATTAGGTGCGCCAGAAGAAGGTGCAATAGGCGCAGCAGTAGGCACAGCAGCAGAATTAACTCCACCCAGGGCTACCGGTACAGCAACTTCTGCCGTTTCAGGAATTCCCTGTAAAAAAAAGCCCCTGTCAAAGCACAAAAGACAAACAAATTTGTGCATCCCTTCCACCTTTTTAAAGTGAAGTAGACCCGGAACATACTGAATACAAGTAATCAACAGCTCTTTCAGGATTGTTATAAGCAGCTCGAAGTGCACGAGTAACTGTCTCTTTGTCCCAGCTGCCACCACCCATATCCATAAGTTGTTGTATAGTTTGCTCAAGATTATTGCCAGCAACTAAATTTGATGCAGCTTGACTATAATCATCAGCTGGAAGACTGCAGCAATGTAAAAAAGATGTATTAATTTCTTTATTTTCTTAAACTTTGTGCTGAGTCAAACTAAGACAAACAAAATGCAACAGATTTCTAATATACAGGCATAATTTTTACCTAGCAGCCGCAGCATCCGAAGCTGACACAACATCTTTTGGGGCCCTACACATCATTTACATCATCAGGGGCAGATCCAGCATAAGCAATAGTAGATAGTGAAAGTTGCAACTCACTGTGATGGCGGAATCACTTCAGGTGTTGTAGTAGGATTTGCGGCAGTAGCTGGCTGCTGAAAGAAAGAATCCAGCAGGTAATTATCAGAAACCAGACGAACAAAAGAATTAATATGGTAATTATCAGAAACCAGACAAAAAAAATTAAGATGATAATTCTCAGAAACCAGACAACCAGCCCGTTAATTTGAGCACAGTACCTGAGCAGAAGTTGTCCCACTTGAGCTAGCAGTTTTGCTCTGCAAAGAACACATAGATAGATATAAGATCAAGAAACACATCCTGTTGGAGTTACAGATTTAGCATTGAGGATATAAAAATCAATCAATTAGGGGCAACAAAGGTGCAAAGTTATACGCCGAAAACTTACAAGTAAAGGGAATCTTAAGGTCTATAGACATACCTTGCTAAGCATGACAACAAGAAAACCATCCTCAGAGACATTGTTTTCCAATAATGTACTTTCATCCTTCAGCACTTTACCATTATGAATTAGCAACTGCTGCCCACATGGGTAATTATCTTTTCCTTGTACATCTTCAATGTTCTTCTTGACTGCCATAATCTACATCACAAGATATCCCATTACATAACATAGAAATGGCTGACCTATTAGGAGTAGGCCCCAACATTTATAGCTCAAAGCAATTAAATGATCTGAGATCTGGAAACTAGACTTGTCAGATTTCCATAAATATGATGCATTCTGAAGTTATACAAATGATATAAAACAAAAAATTGGCCCCAAGTTTAGGCTTCAAATCAAAATAGTCCCTTATATATTTGTGGAGCACTGATAGTCCTCCAAGTATACAACACATTCAGTCATTGGTAACCTTTTCTGTCTAAGACTAGTGGAGAGGACATATTTGGCTCATATGTCTTGCTCCCAATCTTTTAAAACAAGAAAGAAACCGGTCAGGAGTACTAGCCACGAGAAAGGGAATATTTACAGATTTCAATAAGCAAAAAAGCTAGTCACAGTTTCTCCAATTCATCAGGTTATTTTCTTTTTATTGCTGCAAAGAAACAACATGAACCATTCGAGGAGTTGGAGTTGTCTTACTATTCCTGACATTTTTTCTTCTTTTTTTGGATTCCTGACATCACTAAATGAATGAAATCATGGGTATTGAATTCTCGTAGCTCTGTTAGTTCTCAGTATTGGAAGATGGTTGTTTATTTGTCACAAATGAACCAAGAATACCAAGTAATGACGTGTGGTCATGCTACGTCTTCTATACTCTTCTACAGCTGAAATTAATTTGCTCCTCCTCCAGTATCCTAATAAACAGTGAAGTATAATAACACTTTGAATCTAGAAAACAGAACCCAAATCCAAATAATTCAGATCTGGTAAAACGCATTGATAGAGACAGATAACGAGAGGAAGGTGAAAAATTTATGAGGTATCACCAAAACAAAAATTCCTAAGATACGGCCACTTCCGTCACCCATTTTGCCCTTAATGAATCCCAAATTATCATTCCATCCATCCACCATCCCTTCTGCCCGAAAAAACAATCCCACTGGCCACTACTAGAAGTAATGGCATGGTTAAATCTACCATTCCTTCCGCCGGAAAACCATACCACTCCCTTGCTAGAAGCAATGGCGTATATAGGATTTTCACTACAAGGGTTTGGAAAAAATGTAGCGCTTGAGATTTGAACTAGAAACCTCAAGGTGATTTTGAACCCCCTGAACCAAACCCTAGTCTCGTATTCAGAGGATTCAAAATCTATACATGTATACATAAAAAATAAAATATTACCTTATATAAAAAGGTGTAATATTTTGCCGAGGGGGTTCGAGTGAACACCCTCACCCCTTTAGATACGCCGTTGGCTAGAAGATTGATTGTTTGGGGTTGGGGCACGTGAATAGTTTCTTTTTAAGTTTAGGGGCTGGGGCACACGAATGGTTTCGCGTTAGTCTTTGACGGAAAAAGTTAATATAAACTAAAACTGGACCACTTATATATACGACAAATACGACAATTAGTGCGCGAATTATTATTTAACGGGCAAATTTGATTCAAAATCCAAACATAAAGACAAATTTAGTACCTTCTACAAGCCAATGAGCTTTAATTAACCTAGTGATATAAAAATTTAAAATAAAAGGGTGATACATGACATCTAAACAACCAGGATTCTATAAAATTCTCACGAACTTGTCGTATTTACAGGAATCAGATAAGGCACAACCACAACATCCACAACACCATCAACAGCTCCAATCAAACAACCAATGTAGCAAGTGCTAAACCAAGACAAAATTGTGAAAGACGCACGCAATAACAGAAGTTGTTCTTTTTTGTTCATCAATGTTGTAATTATTTACATAAACACACACAAAAAGGAAAAACGACTGCAAAATAATAGAAAGAACGCAAAAAAAAAAAACTAACTAACCGTATCAGATGGCTGAACCCTAATTTCAAAGTGACTTCCCTTGAGAGTCTTTACAGTGAGCTTCATCCCTGCGAATTAGGAGTAAAAAAGATAGCTTTACAACAAAAGGAAGAAAAACAAACCCTAGAAACTCCCAATGCTGGATCGGCTCTTACTCCTTTGCTTTTCAAGCTTTTGGAATTTAAGAAATCGAGAAATTTCGCACTTGCCAAACAAATATATACAGCGCGTGGCTTTCACGTGAACAATTCATAAACTTCCCTGAACTGAAAGTTAACTCACTGATCGGGCCACTAATGAGCCCATTTACGAGGTGAATATGGGCCAAATTGTTTCGTCAACCAATTCAATTAGTACTATGGTTGGACTCCTCAAGTAATTGTCCACGTGATAAAAATAAGGGAAACTTTCACGTAGACACTCAAAAATAGCGTAATTATTGTCAAAAGTTATAATTTGATAATTATAATTCGTAACTATAATATTATAGGAGGAGTGAGGCGAGTGAGACTGAGAGAGTTAGGGGGCGAAGAGTGGGAGAGTGGTGAATTATATATGTATATAGGTTAGATAATTGTATATTATACATATGTATTTGTATAGAGATTGGGAGAGGGAAGAGAGAGGCGAGCGAGATTGGAAGAGATAGGAGAGAAGCCAGCGAGAGAGGAAAGTGAGTGGGAGAGAGGTGAATTGTATATGTATATTGGTTAATTATTGTATATTATACATATGTATTTATATATATATGGAAATAGAGATTGGGAGAGGGAGGAGAGAGGGAAGCAAAATTGGAAGAGGGAGGAGAGATGCGAAAGAGAGAGGGAAGCGATTGGGAAAGAAGTGAATTGTATATGTATATTGGTTAGATAATTGTATATTATATATATGTATTTATATATTCTAGCGAATTCTACATATACAAATGTGACTAATTATACAAATTCGAAGTTTGCCCATGTAATAAATGTATAATTATAGCAAACTATAGCTATGACCAATAATTAAATAGTATAAATTTGTTTAACCGCGTAATTTTCCCTAAAAAAAAATTTCAATAAAATATAATCATATGTATATGTAATTAATCAATACGTATTATATGAATAATTATGTCATATATTGATATTATAGGTATGTATCAGATATTGTATGTAAGAAAATTGTATATATGAAATAATATTGAAAATGTAAATGGCATAGTAGCAATTTATATCACCTATAATGTAATATCTTTATTTATATTATTACCAATCTTAGTCAACATTTTTTTGTATGAATGGAAATTTCATTTTTTCCTTAATAACCATTAATATTTAAATATACACCGTCTGACCAACGTGTAATAACATACAAATAAATAAGCAGCAATTTCTTCAGAAAAAGGAATAATTATGAAATCCCTGATTTTAGTAGAGTTTAAATTTTATCTTTAAAATTTTATATTATGTTAAAATTGATATAAACTCGGTTATTTATGAAGAAAAATGCAAAAGTTATGTCAATTATGTAGCCAACTCTTAATTATTAAGCCGTTCGACAAAACAACATTTTTTCTCATATTAAGAACGAAACTGTAGGGAAATATAACATCTTCACAAAATCGAACCAAATAATAAGATTTAAAATTTGACTTATTTTAGGTGGTTTTAAGTCATTTTCAAGTGTTTGAGTAAAATAAAAAAATATTAATGTGTTTGCTTCTAAAAACAAGGTAAGTTCAGAATTTAAAACTTATAAGTCATAAGTTATAAGCCCGTTCAAACTGGCGGTTTAAAATCCCAACACAATCAAGAATATACCAAACATGAGAGTGGATAACTTCAGCTGACAGAAAAGACTCGATTTCGCATCCATATTGGATTCTCCACGAATATACTAAACCCGAAACACATCCACTGACTTTTTGAAAGAATCTGAGCAACATAGCTACATCCGATCACAGATTTTCTGAGGCTGTAAGTAAATAAAATGGACTAACATCTTCAGGAATTCATTCAAATACAAAAGTTGGTATTATTATCAGGGACTGGGTTCTCTAAAGTTTTGACTAAAACATATACAAGAACGGGTCGAGTAAATGCAGTAATAGTAAATAGAGATAATAAAACCAGCATCTCACAGCCTACTATAAACATAATGTACAAATCAAAATTATAACCTGCTGCTACTAATCATTTCTCCTTTACATTTTTTCAATAACATCAATGTATGCCACTTGAGTAATCCGAACAATGAAGATTGTGATATCCCCTATGCAGTCTCCAATTTCAAGAGTTATTTTGAGCGTTTTCCGCTTTGTATTTTTGAAGTTCTTCTTGAGCACGTATCAACCTGTATATCAAGGCAATACTAGTTACAATGGCAGAAGATATAATCTTCAATATAGGCATATGGCATTACTGAGTAACGATGATACCTCCACTGCAATTCAGTGTTTTCACTAATTAATTCCTTCTCTTTGTCATGAGCAACCTCCAACTACAAGAAATAGAGGAAGGAGATATACTTTATATTGATACGAAAAAGGTGCAAAAGTCACTTAAATGGTTTTTATTGCAAATGAATGTCGAAAGACTATAATGCAAGCTCATACCAGCGATTTCTCCACACCAAGCGAATTTAATGGCATGCATCCAGCATCCACTGCAATGTTGGTAGAAAAGGATAAAAACGTGACCAACACAAAGGGATAAAATAGATGAATTTCAATAGGCATTCATTGTTCATACCCGTATTGTCCCCAACGGCCACTTGCCTCATCAATCTAAGAATACTTTCCTGTTTGGGGAGGGAGAAAAGACAGTGGATAAAAAAAACTGAAAAACTAATGCGTCATAATTATAATCCGCTCTTACCCTTTGAAGAATATTTGCCTCTAAAATACTCTGCAACGCTGGAAAATGGGATGGCGTAAGAAGATTTGGTGGTGTAACATCAAGTGGTAATGGTTGAGCAGCAGCAAGAGTTTGTGGCATCACCTACATGATCCATGACATTTGCTTTAGAAATTGCAATATAAATTATTTTTTTAAAAAAAAAAGAAGAGAAAAGCCGAACAGATACAACAGTGACATAGCAATGTCTACTTAGTCAATATTATGGTATATGCATGAGCTAAGCGTTGTTGTAAGAAAATAAGGAATTAGCTTACAAACTAAGCACTCAGTGAGCAAAAGATATATGTCTATCCATTAGAAAAGGTATACAGAAAAAATAGGGAAACCAACCAGCATGCTCTGACTCTTGTGTAGCATTGGAGATGCACCTACCTGTAGGAAGAAATTATTTCATGTGAGACAGGATATCAATGTGTGTGCATATAATATATAATATATTAATAAACTATATCGCAATTCAAAAAATCTAGTTGTGGTTGGTCATATAAAACCTCTGTATCTATTCATTCAGTATCTAAAATATTACTGAAGACTGTTTTTTATGTTGGCAACAGACTTGCTCATAATTGTCCTCCTTTATCTGTGTTTTAAAATTGTTGGTTGCGCTTTGCAGAGCTCACATAGGTGGAGTTTATGAATTCATTGCAAAATGAAAAATAAAATCTATGCATTCACCTTTTCCAAGTCGACATTCTCTGACGTAACTTTGAATCGTCCTCTTTGCTGAACAACATGACCCTTAGTCTTCTCATCAAAATCTTCACTGCCAGCTGCTAAATACAGTCTTGATTTAGCAAGAAGATATTAAAAAAAAAAAGAATATGTTTGAAAATTATTTCTTAATGAAACCAATATACTGAAAAATTATTTGTTAAGATCAAAAGCCATTAACAATCCCGATACTTACCTGAGGTTCTACAATGTTTACTGATTACTTCAGTTGGTACATCATCTATTGTTTGAAGAACTGAAGTCCCATTGCAACTGGATACATTTTGGAATTGACTTTTATCACTAATCACAAAGAGAAAAAAAGCAAATTTAGGAACTTGGAGAAAACATGGCACTGCTTAAATCGTGGATGTTAAACAAGATAGCTAAGAATGTTGGCTATTAGAAGGTAAAGGAAAGTCAGAAGTCAATTATGCAATTTAATTACTGATAAAATGCCCTGAAATTCTGTGTTAGTAAATGACAAGCTTTACTCAAATCAATCAAACCACAAGGCAGACAGAGCTCCAGTTGAACAAGAGAACATTTCAATGTAAAAGTTCTTTGATTAGGTTCCTCTTTCCTCATTCAGTTTACCTAGCTGGGATAGCCTTTTGCTTTCTAACAACTTCCTGGCGGTAACCTTCTTCATTGACAATATTATTCATGGTTGTTTCTAAGTCTCACTTGTCAAATGAATAATGACACATACTAACAACTTCTTAATACAAGATTTATAATGTCAAAGGACTATCTCCTTATCCAAACAAATCAATTAGCTACTAGCATAAATCCAAGTTAAAAATTTGCTTGGAGCAAAAAGGTTAAATTTAATAAGTTAAAAAATGCTAAAACATTGAATATGGACATCGTGCAGTAATGTTTCACGAGGCTAAAAATCTATACAAATACCTCAGAAAATGTGTCAAGTCATTGAGCAAATTGTGTCATACCTCTGGCGAGAATTTGTAGGCATGCCCTCGAATAACTTTGCATCAGCCACTTGGTCACCTTTTCCCACCGAATTCAATTCCATGCGATTGTCATAGCATGGTGATGAATTTTGTGAAATTTGAGGATCATGAAATGAACTGGCAATGCTTAAATCATCATCAGATTTCTCACATTTAGTTCTGAAATGTTCAAAAAAGAATAGGAATATTTAGCTACAGATAATAGCAAACTTAATGATGTGCTCTTATTCTTGATATTTAGCATTAAAAATACATGATAAAAGAGTAATGTAATAACTCTCAACATAGGATGGATGACATACATGTTATAAGCCACATTCTGGGTGGCAGGTGAAGGAGGGGCAGATGGATTGTTACTGTCCTGTTGAGAGATGTATCATATTAGAGGAAAGACCCCAAATTGCAACATATCATATAGAATAAAGGAGATAACGATATACAAATTCAGTAGCATCTGAATATTGACTTGAGAAGGAGAACTGATGCTGAAACTTATTTAGCTGTTTCCCTGGAATGTCAAGCCCAGACAGCGAATTCGAACTCCCACCTAGGTCCTTGTAACCAAGGATCTCCTCATCTGGAATCTAAAAGCGAAAACAATTGAAAAAAAATAGTAAACACAATGCTCCTGAACTTGCTTTTGTTATGCTTATTAAGAAAAGATTTCTAATGTGGACAATCTAGACGGAAATTCTTCATTTCATAGCAAGTTTCACAATTTTCATTTGAAGAAGCCAATAAAATTGAGCTTGAGAAACTACCCATCAACCAAGAGTCTCAACTTGTATACATTAAGAAACTAGCATATGATTGAAAACACTGTGGTAAATGTACATCAGAGAGTAGATTTATGTACCAAGGTAGCCTGTGCCTTCAAATCTTCAAGGTTAAAATTCCAGCTGCTAATCCCCCGTTTATATTCATTCTGCATATAGCATTAAGGCACGGTAAGATCTAATTTTCAAAGATAAAAATGAATTTTGAAATGATGTACCAAAATTTAAGGCCTGCAGAAAGAATTTGAAGCGAAAATAGTAACGAAAAAAGTAAGGGAAACATGGCATGGAGCAACTTCTAAAATATGTGTATTGTTATCATTTCTAGATGAAGAATAATTTCTTTTCTTTCTCTTATAAAATTGGGAGTAGGTATTCCAACAAAAATTAAAACTACTTGTATCCGGGTTTAATAATCAATGCTATCAAACAATCACCTCGGAGTTCAGAAATTTCCTATAAGCTGGCGATCCGAAAAAATATAGGGAGTTTATGTTCGCAGCATTAACACAAAGGTTAAATTTCTTAGGATCTAAAAAGTCCGTCTCTCAAGAGTCGAGACTGTTAAAATGCATTACCTTGATCAAAAAACATTTTAAGATATTATCTGGTTAACTAAATAAAATTCCTCTAAAAACACTTCTCCCCTTGCAATCTGCTAATACCCTGTTTGTGGCTAAGCTCTTGAAAAGATTTTCCTACATCCATTTTGTATATCAAATTTTAAAAGCAGTTGACATATGAAAAATCGACTGGGATGAACCAGTGAGTCTAGTTGTATGAATTACTTATCTCCAGGATATACTGCCTATCCTTTCTTGTGAACCGGTGAATCAGTGGTATGAATTAGTTACATCCGGTAAATACTGCCTATCCTTTCTTGTTTGTTCCATTTATTTTCCATATATAAGCAACTTTAAGAAGAAAAACATCTCATTTCCTAATGCAAGCTTAGCGTAAACATGTAAATTGGTTATGACAGCAAACCTGTGATATTTCTTCTTTCTGCCCATCTGGTATCTTCTTTTGTGCTAGCATGTCTTCTTCTTTCCTCTACAATTAGGTTAGGAAAAACTATTTTTAGCATAGAAATGCTGATACAATATTATCATCTGGATGAAGTATCATGTGGCTCTTAAGTGGGGAAACTCAGATTGAGACACAGCTAATCACCTTCAATGCCTTCATGCGATCTCCAAGTGCTGGCAAACCCTCCAACAGTGTCCTACCTATATAATCATTGGACCTTGCTTGCTTAAAGAACGGATGCTTCAGCAATTTTTTGGCTGAAGGTCGTTTTGAAGGATCTTTCACCAAGCAACTAGCAATCATTTGCTTAAAAGACTACAGAAGGAAAAAAGGAGTATAAGCAACGTGAAAATAACATTATCATTGAACAATCAATGCTATTCAGTTACCTTTGAGAACTTCTTATCTCTCTCGTAATCAAGGCCAGGGGGTGCATTTTGCAATGTCATTAGCAAGACCTGATAAGAATAGAATATTGAATGCATTCTTATTTTATATTTAGGACTTCAAGAAAAGAATCACTAACAATATTCACCTTCATTGGAGGATATTTTGAGAAAGGAGCATGACCGTGAGCAAGCTCCAATGCAGTTATGCCAAAGGACCAAATATCAGCTCTGTGAATGAAAATGGATAAAACGAAAAAAAAGGATTTCCTTCAGATAGAAGTACACATTTAGGATGAAAACAGTAAATAATTAACCAGAAGCATTACTTGAAATCATAACCATGCAATTGCTCCATGACCTCCGGTGCCATCCTGTAAAAGAAATCTAAATTATGGAAAACATTAAGGTGCAATATGAGTGAAATCTTCATCAATATTTTTAACATCTTAATTTTTAGATGTACACTTTATGCATGCACTTATTTTCGGCTTCTCGCCTGTCCACAGTAATTAGTAACAGAAAGATCAAAAGTTCGAAGGTTATCAACCATTGAATAAATCATGAAAACTTAGATAAAAATTTCAGAAGCATCCTCTTGGGTTAGAGCATACCAACAAGGAGTTCCAACAAATGTGTTCCGCATACGTTGCCTATCACCTGAATCAAATAAATAAGCAGAGACACCAAAATCTCCCAGCTTTATTCCACCTCGTGAATCAATGAGAATATTTCCAGCCTGCAATAATCACACAAGTGCATGATATCAACCTCGGCATGGTAATGGAAAGAATGTTTTTTAAGAGACATTTGGGTGTTCACATAGGTGATTCCAAGCATAAATTAGATTTATCCTTTATCATATTTCCGTGGGATCTTAAGTGGAACAGGTATGCTAAAGTTTCTTCAAAGGAATCAGTTTCCATGTTCAAATTCAAGTGACACACTGAAACTGTCAAACACCTGTATGTACAGATCATGTCTAGTGAAGCAAGTTTCAAATGGAAGTGCCAACACAAAATTCCTATTAATTGTCAAAATAAGACTTGTAAAGTGAACCTCATAAATTTATATGTTCTATCATCTAATACATAAAAAAAATCAGCCTGTGCATTAGTAATTGATTTATGCAAAG
Source organism: Solanum habrochaites (assembly GCA_027704765.1). Taxonomy (NCBI): domain Eukaryota; kingdom Viridiplantae; phylum Streptophyta; class Magnoliopsida; order Solanales; family Solanaceae; genus Solanum; species Solanum habrochaites. Next base: position 63,463,620 of record JAKWJA010002491.1, read on the forward strand.
AAAATGGACTTACTTTAACATCGCGATGGATGAAGCCATGATGGTGAAGATATTCTAATCCCTTTAGAACTTCCCGTAATACTGTTGCAATAACAGTCTCTTCAAAGCCATCTGGATGAGCAGCCTTCAGAATGTGGAGACAGGAACCTCCAGCCATGTAAGGCATGATAACCCATAGGTTGTGATCACTAACAAATGAGCAATGTGATTTAAGAACATTGGGATGATCAACTAGGACCATCGTTTGGGCTTCACGCGAGATGTTATTCTAGATATAAGTGCAAAAAAGGAATCAGAAAAAATTTACTTCATCCTATAATCAGCTTATCATCAACCAAAATGCCAGTTTAACTCGATTCTGGTATATATCTAGTTTAATCTCTTCATTTTCAGAAGCTACTGAGATAACCTAAGCCTCTAAGTACGCAAAATTGTGGGATTTCATTTTTTTTTTACATACAATATACCAGAAATGTCTAATTTTCGTTTCATTTTTGTGCTTCACACAAGATGTTATTCTGGATATATGAGTTGCAAAAAAGGAATCAGAAATTTAATTGATCCTTCAATGAAAATGCCAGAGCAGTTAATTACTCGATTCTGGTATATATCTAGTTTTAATCTCTTCATTTTCAAAAGCTACTGAGATAACATAAGCCTCCAAGTAGGCAAAAATGTGGAATTTCATTTTCTTTTCATATAAAAAAACGAAAAAAAAAAACATGAGAACTTTGTGGCCGTTCAGCTACATATATACAGAAAATAGCTGGGAATATAATAGAGGAACGGTACCAAATCGGAATTATCGCGTTCGAAATCGAGGATTTTGACGGCAACAACTTCATTGAGAGAAACACACAAGGCACGATGAACCGAAGCACTGACTCCTTGGCCTACCTCCTCGAAAAGCGTGTAATGCTCCGGTCCAATTGGATACTTCTTCTTCTCCATGATCTCAAAATCCCCTGCTCTATCACGAAGAAATATCCACACAACAAAATCTACTTCCAACTACTGAACGTCAAACAACACACAAATGCAGCTAACTGGCGATCTACAAATCCGAATTCTACACAAATTCCTCTATCACAATCACCAAAAAAAAAAAACACACAATATTCAAAATTCATCAAAAAAAAAACATAACAAACAGAAAACAGAGCCTTTAGAAAGAAGAAAAGAGGAAAAAAAAACACTCACGGGTATCAATTTCAGATCCATGGACAGAATTAATCAAATAAATAATATACCAAAAAAGCAAAATATGGTAACCAAAATTAATTAATTTTTTAAAAAGGAAAGTTTATAAATATCATATATTATAAAGTATAAATATTATAATGATTCAAAAAGAGTGAGAAGAAAGAAAAGTTGATGAGGAAGACGATGATTGTCTTCTCCGTTTTCTCGTGAGTGAGAGAAAGCGCGCTTAACGGATCGCCGAGAAAAAACTTTTCTTTTATATTTTTTGTATTGCATAAACCCCGCCACTTGTCTTCTCTCAGCATAATTCAATTTTTTTTTTCATGTGCCGTAAACGGTACCAATGCATCTTCTAATGGTACAACTACCTTTAGCAACTAATTGACGAATCTTTCTCCTCCCGATCGTTTGATACCAAGGATAAAAAAATACTTAATTTCATATAATTTATTTTATATTCAATTGAAACGAAATTGCTAAATAATTTATTTTTAACTTAATTATTTTATATTATTATTTTTAGGGCAATTTTCACATATAGCAAACACAAAGTTCATATCTGTATGTTATAGCAAAATTTGCATAATTGCGCCCCATAGCAAATATATATATATGTATAATTCGCTATACATATACAGTTGAAGTGAACTGTATAAAACGAGAAAGATAAAAATTATATACAATTTGACTTTTGTATAAAACGAGAAAGAGAGAAAGACAAAAGAGACTTGGGGCAGGGAATATTTGTATTGTATAATTATAAGTTTATAGGACGATTATATACAAATTTTAATTTGTATAAAATGAGAAAGGTGAAAGAGACTTGGGAAGGAAATATACAATTGAATCAAATTGTATAAAACGAGAAAGAGAGAAAGGCAAAAGAAATTTACCGGGCATGGGCGTATTTTTATTGTATAATTATAAGTGTATAGACGAAATATATGTATGCATGATGTGTATTATACAATTTCTCTCGCTTTTATACAAAACAGAAAACAAATTTATTCATTTTCCGTTCTTTTTTTATAGCGAGAGACGCGCGTGTGCGAGGCAGAGATCTGGGAGGAGAGGAGAGAAAGGAGGATGAAAAATATAGCTCTTATCATTTTTCTTCGCTCTATACAAACACAAATGTGTTGGAATTCGTCTCCACTCTCGTTTGGTGGCAGTATCGCTCACCTCTCTCGGCTTGTTATACAAACACACAATGTATAAACTACATTTGTGTTGTATAAAAGCGAGAGAAGTGAGCGAGACTGCACCAAACGGATGAGTGGAAGCGATATCCACCAAAGAGAAATCACAAAAATAGGCCATAGTTGCTATAAAGTCGATTAAATTAAAATATATTTATAATATTTAATTTGAATTAATAATTTACTATTTTTATCCACGAGTGAAATAATTAATTTAGGAATAACTTATATATATATTTCTATCTAATAAATGTCACGTGTGTGTTTGATATACAGCTCAGAATTCAGATGAACGTGTCCAAAACGATAAACGGTCCAATAGTTGGACTCTGGTGAGTGGTGACTGCTGCATAAGCCCATGGGCCAGGTGGATTGTGTTTTGGAAAGAAAAATAATCATTATAATAAATTTAATCATATCGTTTATATATTTATGAATTGTGATTATATTTTAAGATATTTTATTTATATAATTTGTGAGTTTCTATAATTTGTAACTTTATATAATTTGTAGGTAAATTTGTATAATTTGTGAATACATTTATATAATTGAGTTATTTTTGTATAAACTCAAAATAATGAATTTATACAAAAATAAATATCTAAACTTTAAACATTTATACAAGTTATAATAAATAAATTTACATTGTCTAAAAGCAATACAAATTTAAATTATACAAAAATACAAATTACACAAACTAAAGCACTAACTCGCACATTATAGCTAAAAATAGACTCTGTTGGTCTCACCTCAGGGCTCGCCCTGGGATAAGACTCTAGCAGAACGCCTTAAGACTCAAGTGTGGGGCTTAGCTATGTAAGACTTACGTCCTAAGCATTCGACTGTGTGCCCTAAGCACGCCAAACGCTCGGGGCTCGCCTACAGATCTTACAAAAATTATTTGTTAAAATGTTTAGTTAACATTGTTGATCCTCATAATTTTTGAATAATTGAATAATACTTAACATCTTTTAATCTATAGAGAAAAGAATAATGAGAGTAACTCAAATAACAAGTTGTAGTATCACATCTTTACTATTTGGTAACACTGTGAATGTGATTATATTACGTAACATTTATTTAAAAACAAAGTGTATAAAAAATGTTTCTATTTGTATATATAAAGCATAGAAAAAATAAAAGTATAAATACATTATTTGTTCTACGTTATCCCCTCTTCAAGATCTCGCTCGCAAACCCCGCCTTTCTCATTATACAAACAGAAGCCAAAGTATAATTGTGTTTCGGTTGTATAAAGCGTTGAGAAAATGTAATATACAATGCATAAGTACATTATATTTGCGTTTTCTTACCACACTTATAATTAGACACTAAAAGTACTCTCTTGCCCAGTTTCTTTTGTCTTTCTCTCTTTCCAATTTTATCGAATTCAAATTGTATCTAATTCTCTTTTTCGTTTTATAACCATTCGAGTCAATTGTATATTCCCTGGTCCAAGTCTATTTTATCTTCTCTTTCTCATTTTATACAAATTCAAAGGGTAAATAATCAGGGTCTATAAATTAAATCATACAATTAGTTTTATACACTTCGGTCATACAATTCTCTGGCCAAGTGTTTTCCTTTCTCGTTTTATACACTTCGTTTATACATTTGACTTAACTGCTATATTATAGCGAATTATAATGATTCTATTTTTGCTATGAGAGCACAATTTGCAAATTTTTGCTATAACATAACAAAATATTAATCTTTTTTTGACTGATATGTGAAAAATTGCCATAAAAAAGTATATTTTAAAAATTTTGTCCTTAAAATAAATAAGGAATTTCTAAAGGTCCTAATCCAAAGTAAGAATCACGTTTTAGAGTTTGCACCCAATAAGTTTTGCGAGTTTCTTTTATTAGGTTAGGTGACTCTGTTGATATTTTTATTAATGAGATTAATTTTATTTTTAAAAAAAACGTTTTTAGTTATATATAAATTTCTTTTTTAGGAATCAAATATTTTTTTTATTAATTATTATTACTCGCAAAAGTTAATAATTTTAATTAATTAGGTCCCATTTTCAATTAATCACAATGGACCATAAGGTCACATTTTCTTAATTCAAAACTTGAGATGTACTTTTGTTTAAATCTCCTCAAGTGTATAACTACCTTTTGAAACCTACAATCAATCATAAATCACATTCAAAACTTCAACACATTTTCACTTTATTATACTATTTACATAATAAAAATAATTTTCGACAAGTCAATCGACATAACAGTTGAGTAAATGATTCCTTCAAATTTCTTGTTATTAGATTTTTTACTGGGGGTGTGAATAATTAGATTGATCGTATTAAAATTATTCTAATTAAGGAAATTATAATTTAATTTACACCTACATAAAAATTATTTACACGTAACCTAATTTCAAAAATTAACTTACGACATAAAAATTATTCACAACATTTAAGAAAGATTAGATAATCATTCACAATAAATGAAGTTCAAAACTACTACCACAAGTTAACTTCAAATGAGAAAAAATTATGAATACATGACTAAAAATGAAAATAAAAAATAGTGAAATATATATGTCATAGAAAATTGAAGTGAAATTGGGCCAGCAGCCCATTTTTATAAGGGAAAATTATATGAAATGAAAAAAATTCTAACTAATGTAGATTAAGGGTATAGTTTAATTTATTTACATTATATAATTATAGTTTATATTGTATGTTGCTATAATTAATGTGGGCCCACAACCGTATTAATGTAACCCAATTGTTAAAAACCTTAGTTTCTAATGGTGTAATATAGGTATACACAATCTATTTTCTCTCGCCTATTCACAATTAATTAGGTTCTCGCGCCTTTCTCCTTCATAACGGTCTTCCCTCATGTAATATCACTTCCGTTCCCTAAATATCAGATTGAATATAGAAGAAAATTTTGTCCAAAATTTCAGTAACCCTCCTGAGTTGAAGTCATCTCCCATAAGTTGAAGTCAATTTCGTTTAAGTTATTCTTAATTTTGTTGTTTACCTTTTTTTCTAACTTATCTAAAAATTGTATATGTGTTCTGTTTTTTTTTTCCCCATAATTTTGATGAAAAATAATCGTTTTTTTTTGTTCTTGATGGATCTAAAATTTGTCAAACAATGAAAGAATCGTCTACAATTCTTTGAGGATTACAGAGGTGTCCTTGGCATGTCAATTGTTGTTGACCATTGTCCATCCTTTTCAATGGGGCTAAAACTCAAGCAATTTGGGGGTAAGTTGGTCTTGAGGAAAATCAAAACAAACTTATACAAGAACAAACCATGGAGAGCTGAGATCAAAGAAAAAAAAGACCTATGGGCAGTTCAACACGTTATTAAAATGTCCAAAGCTAGAAGCATTAAAATTGTACAAGTTACAAGAAAAGAGGAAGCTGGTGTTTGACTCTATTTGAATCAGAGGAAAATGATTGTGAAAGTCGGATCTGAAGAACTTCATAATCCTGAGGTAGTGTCTTAAAACACAAAATTAGATACAATTTTTTGTTAATTAGTGTTCATTATACAAAAACCATTAATTAAGGTATTGTCTCTATAGTATATTCATGTGAGTAATTGTATAAGTATATTGCAGGTTTAGTCATCATTTTTGGGTTTTTTATATATCTACAAACAAATCGTAATTGGACTGAGTTATACAGCGGAAAATTTGAATATATGATTAGAATTTGGATATTCATTAGTTATATACAAATTTTGAAGTTAGTATATATTAAGTTACATACATATACCAAAAATTGATAGTACATGTCTGTTAATAGCTGGTAGAGGGATTGTATTAAGATGAAAAAAATATCATATGGATTATAATTTTGTAATGTAGTGGTTATATATAAATTATCGAATATTGAATGTATTGATGAATATGCTATACATTAATAAAAACATTCTGAATAAGTGTTAGTGTAGACTTATATACAATTAAAACCTGACTAACATTAGATCTCTTGTTATACAAATTGTTAAAAATGCATTTTTGTACATGTATATATTTATCTCAATAAGATTGTATATGTATATTTATTGCATTAATTGGATGTGCATATACAATAAAAGACATTGAAAAGTAAGCTGTGGGATATAATATATAACAAAAAAGGTTTAAGGTAATATATATTAACAAAAATATAATCTGTGAATGACTTTTTTTTTTAATTTTTTTTGTAATATAGGTAGGTATGTATATACAGAAAATTTACATGACTTATTATAAAATTATTTTTTTTTGTATATATATACTATGTTATTTCATTACACTTTTTTTATTTGTGTAGGAAGTCAGTATATTTGCAATAAGTATTTTTTTGTTTCAATGGGTATGACTTTTTTTTTGAATTTGAACGTTATGGTTGAAAATTAGGGAACGTTTCCTAAAATGGTGGCATTATTTTGATTTATTGTTATCATATTAATGCTTAGTTACAAACAACTTTTTTTTTAAAATAGAATTGTAGAAAAATAATAAAAAAACGTTATATCCAAAAATTAAAGACACTTGTAATAACTTAACTATATCCATATTATGTAATTAGGTAAACTATACCCATATAATGTTATTTAATCTAATAAGTTTGCCATATATGAAATTTCCCCTTTTTATAAGTGCTCCGAATCAATTAGGGAAGTTATAAACTTTGGCTGCATCCCTTTCAACTTTGTCGAAATTGTGTCATTTGTTGGCCAAAAAATGTAATAATGTTATCCCAACGTTCATACAATATATTTTTTTTCTTAAAAATTGCATATCCAATTTGATATTATTTGGAGTTGCTTTGCGTCGATTTTCTTTTTTCAAATATAAATTGGTGAATTTCTACCCATCATGTTACGATGATTGTCAGAATACATAGTCAAATCATAACAGATTGATAGAATTTATTTTAAAAAAATTACGAGCAGTTTGCCCGGTGTTGTTCACAAATTCCAACAAATCACTATAACGTGTTGCTAAGACAAGTCTTGATCAATATCACATGAGAAATCCTGGGAATCACCAAGATTTTGCTTAAGAATAACCATGACTTACCCTAAGTTTTATAGGAATGTGGTTTCAATTTCCGATGTAAAAACTATTTTTTCCAATATATTTTTAACAAGGTCAATATTTAAAGGAAAATTACGAATATGTTTGTTCAACTAAATAATTTATCAACACAATAAAAATATATATTCTATATATATTCATATTTAATATAAGGCATAATACATATATTGACCTCTAAACTTAACTTCAAATTTTAACTTTGACCTCCAACTTTCATTATGTACAAACAAACACTTTAACTATCCAACTTTTAAATAAATAAACACATGAGTCCTACATGGAAAAATACACATAGGACACCACGTTGGATAAAAAATGACATGTAGGACATGTGTGTCTATTTGTTCAACTTATACAAGTTTAAGTGTCTACTTGTGCACGCCAAAAATTGAAGGGCATAAATATAATTCGAAACCAAATTAAAAGGCATATTTATATATTATGTCTTAATATAAAGTATACACAATCTATACACGACACGTAATTTTAAAATTTAAATGGCGACATAGTTAAGGAGTTCAAATCTAAATAGGCAATATGGCTACTGCTAAGGTTTTAGCCAACCCCATTGCCTAGTAATTCAATTCACCTCCCTAATTCCATGTCCTTCCCTACTATATATCTAATTTTGGGAATTCCTACAATAATATGCTACTAAATGCAATTCAACAAAAATAACTGTTAGCGATAATAAATATATATAGTAATAAAAAGTGTTAAAATTTTTATTAGAATTTGTTAAGTGTCATTAGATTTAATGTCAGTAAAGTATTTATAAACACATATAAAAAATGCTAATTATCATTAAAAATATATATTTAACGACTATTGATAATTAATTATCGCTAAAAATTATTTTTAATATAGCAACATATATAAATTATAATAATTTATTGCAAAGGTTGGAATTTAACTTAAGGGAATAGGTAAATAGACATCGTGTTGCAATAATTAGGAGAATAAATTTCAAGAGATTTTATTTTATACTTTTTTTTCTTTTCGAAACAGATTAATATGAAGTAATATAACAGATCGATAAACAAAATACATGAGAAGATATCATGTTATACTATTAAATTGATTTAAGAGATGACAAAAGCCATCTAATGAAATTATTGAGATAGCGTTTGTTCATAGATTTTCAAATATTTTTAGCAAATATTATTTGAGTGAAAATTTGGGTGAAATTTGATCATGTGTTTTGCTATAGTATTTGGAAAAGATATTTCACCTTTTTAGAAAAATATGATTTATATCCATAAGTTTTAAAAACTATTAAAACTAACTATAAGTTGTATTACAAATCAATTAGATGTTCGTTGCAATAATAACAAATAGTGTCCACGATACTAGAGCAATGTGGTAGTTTGGAGGGAGTGCAACAAGAATCATTCCATAATCGTGAGCCAATTTTTAATCAACAACCATATCATCATTTAATATTCACTAAATATTTCGTCACTATTTTGGTGTTCACGTAAAAAATACAAAATAAACAACTACTATAAATGTTGTTTTGTAAAAGATAAAAGTTTTGGGTAAAATTTCAATTTTTAAAATATCCCAAATAAAGAGATTTGACCCAAATCCTAAAAAAAAATTAGTATTCGAGAATTAGGGATACTTACCAAAAATATTTTTTTAAATAATGACAAATTATATGAACAAATATTATTTATCAATTTTTTCCCCAAATATTATTTAGAAAATCTATGACCAAATTATCCCTAAATGCTGCAACATTTATATGAATTTAATTAATGACAATAAAGAGAAAGAAACAAAGACAATAAAAAAATTCTTTTCTTTTATACTACTAATATCACGTCATCTCATTAACCACCCATTCAATACTATAATCACTTGAACTTAAAAGTCAAATTTCTTATGAAGAGAATTAAAGGGCTATTAATACTATAATTACTTGAACTCAAAAGTCAAATTTCTTATGAAGAGAATTAAAGGGCAATTAAATAGAAGTATTATTATGCTGTACCTTTTAAGACAACAAAAGAAAAATATTTTGCAACAAGAAGCTAGAATAGAAGAAACAAAATATATAAAGGAGGGCACAAGTGCTGGACCAGTGGGGAACTGCCAGTGTTACTCAATTATTTAAGGGAAACTCAGATAGATTAAAGAATTCTGTGTAGCTTCAAATAATATTACGTGTGATGCATGCACCACTAAGAAATTAATTCCATATCGTGAAATGATTGAGATCACTTGAAATTTGAATCTCAATATATATATATGTTTTAGTTATTCATTATGAATTTAGATTAATATAATCGATAAATTTTGTATATCGAATACTTCAATGATAAAATTGGACATACGATATCCATGAATAATATATCGACCATGCCCCTATTGCTTTCTACTACATGTTTCAATTATGAAACATTATCCTACAAAAGCATCCAACTTTTGTGAGGCTGTTAGGTAAGAAAATGCAGTTAGGCTTATGGTCCCCTCTCCAATTTTTTTGTTATGTCCGAGTAAGATAGGCTTGAGGGGTTCAAAATTAACTGTTAATATATGATTAATTTTTTTTATATATATAAATAGATGTTAAACCATGCATCTTCATGTATTTGAATTTTCATATTTTGAATGACTTTACTGAAATGGATTTTTGCTAGCGACTTATTATCCAAATCGAAAAAGGTGGTCCTTCACCTTCATTATATAGGTGTTTAAATTACTGTAGTATGCTTAATTAAGTCCACATAAATGTTATTAAGATAATTTTAAAAAATCCACATCCCAACTGCAATCTCCCACCTGTTTCCTAACCATTTTTGTGCTCTTATTTAATTTTTCATATGTTGTGGCATATGCCCTATGGCTATTTTCTCTGTTTGTTCCAACTAAGTGTTCACAAATTTCAATTATCCTTGTGTGCCAATTAATTGCATAAAACAAATTAAAGAGCTTCTTTTTGTATATTGCGATAATTAGGTATATTAATACACGTTATCATTTTTATTCTATTGATTTTTTTTATAAAGAGGTATGTCAAGTCTAATGGCGTAAGTAATCTATAAACTCGATCGATCAGTTGGACCCTTTGTAATTTTCTTTTATATGGATATATAATGATATAATATATAATATAGATATATATATATATATATCTATATATATAATATTTATATCTAAGACTTATTATACAAACTATATAGGTTATAAATTATTTTTCATCACATATATATATATTAAATCTTGAACACTATAACTAAATTTTTAACTAAATTTCTGATTTCTCCACTGACCAAGGTAAAAATGAACAAACATGGATATATTGATTGGATACATCACTATACGCGATATATCGGAACGTAATACACCAATTTACTCAATGTATCGCAACGTAATACATCACTTTACTCGATGTATCCGTTGGATACATCACTATACGTGATGTGTCGAGACGTATGTTGACATCCTTTGAATGGGAGCAACATCGCGACGACTCAATAAAACAAAAGAATTGATTAATTTGAATTTTTTAAAAAGGGTAAAGGGGTCAAATGGGTAAAAGGGGGTAAAAAGGGAAACGGAGTTGTCGCCCACCGTAATTTTAGGAAAACTAGGAAAACCGATTAAACTAATTAACCGAAAAAAATGCCTACGAAAGCCAAACCAATTTGATTTCTAGTCAGGGTTCAAGTTTAATTCGAAGGGAAGGGGTTAGCCACCCTTCGAAATCCCAACTGTGGTTTTCCACGTGAGTTTTATTTTTTTCAAATTGAGGAGATAACAATCATTACCATAATTAATATAGAATAAACAATAATAATAAAACTACACAAACATACATGAGAATACGCAAAGGTTTGCCTAGCATCGATCTATACAAAATATGAACAAGTCTTGGTTACCTGTAATACACCCTTATTAAAGGGGTTTAGTAATAAATAAAAACTAATAAAATTGAATAATATGAAAATAATAATTTTAAAAAAAAAAACAAATCCGTCTTACTGACATGGGAGGCCTTGAAATCGACGGTATTCTGTTTCTTCAGTCGCCCTTTTAACATTTAACAACAAGTATATGAACTTTAACTAAAAATTTTCCCGTCTTTTTAATATTGTGGAGCCTCCAAAACCGACTTAATTTTTTTTCAATTTGCCAGTTTTTTTAACAATATATTTAATATAACCTGAACCTCATCATCCAAAACATCACAACTTATCCCAAACAATGAAACATAACAAACTATCCCAGAGAATATGAAAAACCTTAACAACTAAAACAACATAATTAGAATGGAAACACCCAATAACTATATATAAAAATTAAAAATAAAATGAAACATTAAAATAGAATAGTACAAAACCCTGAAAAAATTTAAAGATACAAATAGTTGACTGGAACAATGTTAAAATAAATAAGAAAAAATAAATGACATCAAATCTTAAAATAATGGCTATAATTAAACTATAATAAACATAATATGAATTGACTTGTACAATACATTAAACTAAAAGAACCAAAACCAGCTACATATAATAACAGAAAAACTAAAAGAGCTGAGAGAAAAAATTTACCTGGGCTTGCGAACGCGGAACTACGACAGAGTTTGGAATGAACGAGACAAGACTAAAAACTAACAACTCCCCAGACAAAAAACTAAAAAAAACCCACCTTCTCCATCAACTAAAAACCCGCAACACACTTTAAATTTTTAACTATGAGAAATCCAACGAATTCTCAAAAAAAAGTTGAGTATTCTTTTGTTCTTGGTCTTCCCCCCCTTTAAAAAATATTGATGCAGTGGTTGAAGATATAGAAACCCAAAAATCCTCAAAAAGGATACAATAACGATGTGGGACTTTTGCAAAATTGAAAATTGTTTGAGAAAAGATGTGGGAAGGCAAAAAGTTTTTTTTTTGGGTAGTGGACCCTCAAACTGTATTAATTTTAAATAAAAAAAAAAAAAAACACCCATCCAACCATCGGCCCAAAATTTTGGTGTCAACCACTTGCCCCTTTGTTTGATTAGGATCGATGAACAGATCCCTGGTTCAAACACATTTGACGACAAATTTTGATTTGGGGGGGATAAACATTGAACAAAAATTGAGACGTTAGTAGAACTGTTGAGCAAGACTCCACATTGATCGCTGGAACGAAAGAATAAACCAAAGACGAAGATTGATTGCAAAGCTGAGAAAATTCACATACTTTGCTGTTACTTGCAAAATGCACCTGAAATGGTGGTGTAACCTTTTTTGAAAAAGGATGATGCGACTAACATTTAACTTTGAATGAGGTGACAACCCAACCGTGGTCCTCGTTGTAAGACGGACAACCCACTTTGACATTAACATTTCATTTTGAAGGGAGAATACAAAAACCCGATCTTGTCTTTTTTGAAGGTGGAACGACCCCACTTGAACTACATGTCATTTGGAGGGAGATGAACAACCCAATCTTGTCTCTTTGAAAGGCGCGGGACGACCAACTTGCACTTAACGTTTCATTTGATGGAGATGACGAGACCCATCTTGTCCTCTTTGAAAGAGGCGGACGACCCCAACTTGCAACTTAACATGTCCATTTTGAGGGAGATGACAACCCAATCTTGTCTCTTGAAGTCGGACGGCCACTTGAACTTAACATGTCATTTGGAGGGCGATGGACAACCCAATCTCGTCCTTTGAAAGGCGTACGACCACTGAACTTAACATGTCTTTGGAGGGAGATGACAACCCAATCTTGTCTCTTTGAAAGGCCGGACGGCCAACTTTAACTTAACATGTCCTTTGGAGGTAGATGACACCCAATCTCGTCCCTTTGAAAAGGCTGACGACCAACTTGAACTTAACATGTCATTTGGAGGAGATAAACCCAATCTTGTCTCTTTTTGAACAAGGCTGACGACCCAATTCACTTAACATGTCATTGAAAGGTAGTGACGAAACCCCATCTGTCTCTTTGAAAAGGGCGGACGACCCACTTGAACTTAACATGTCATTTGAAAGGGAGATGACGACCCATATCTTTTCTCTTTGAAAGGCTGACGACCCAACTTGAAACTTAACATGTCATTGAAGGAGATGACGCACCCAATTTGTCTCTTTTGAAAGGCCGGACGACCCAACTGAACTTACATATGTCCATGCACAAATCTAATCTGCAATTATCAATGTTTGTAGTCACATCTAACATAAATTATGCAAACCTGACCATATGGAACAAGATATTACCCAATGTAATGATTCAACTTAATAGCATCTGAATTAATTAAAATGTCAATTTAAAAATGGAATAAAAAAAGTGTCCATATTGAACCGGCCGACAACATCCTGAAATCATCCTTTTTATTTGAGATAACAAATCAATTTTTAGCAGATATCATTGTTGAAAGGTATGACGACCCAAATTTAAAAAAATGTCATGTTGAAAGGTATGATACCTAACGTAAAAGATGGTCTTTTGCAAGGTATGAACTCCTAAAATAACAATGTCCATGTTAAGTATAATGACACCCAAAAATAAAAAAGATTCATTGTTGAAGGATATGACCGACCCAAGAATAAAAGATGTCATTTTGAGGATATGACGACCTAAATAAAAAAAGATTTCATTTTGAAGGACATGACGACAAAATGCAATTTAAACTTTGAAAACGGTCCACACAGTTGTTTGGCAAATATCCAACAATGAAACAGTCCACAAATTGGTATGGACCAAATATGGGGGCACAAAAATAAATGAGTTCAGTTTACAGGTTTGACTACCAAATTAAAAGACTGTCATTTTGAAGGGTAATGTGACTACTAACCGAAATAAAAGATTTCCATTTTGAAAGGTATATACTACCAAAAATTGCAATCTAACTTGAAACGGTCCGCAAATTGTTTGTGACACATATCAACAATAACTGTCCCAAGTTGGGATGACAAAATCCACAATGACGGTCCAACAAAGTTGTTTTGTCAAATTATCACACAAGGAAAACTATTTTAATTGTGTAGCGCCAACCATATATTGTACAAAAATTTCTCACAATTTTTCCTTTCAACTGAAATTGACATCGAAGTGTAATCCCTTGGATTCATTGGTACCGTCAATTGTACTTAAGTAAACGACAAGAGTGTTCATTTGCTACAAACAAGAAAATCATTTGAAACTAGACCTAACATCATGTTTCAAGTGCCCCTCACAAGAAAGAACTTTCAATTTGGTGCACCTTTAAAAGTGTTTTTTGATTTGGGAATATCTGGAAAAACAACACACTCACACTCCTACAAAAAATTCAATGCATGCAATTGTTTGATACCATAATAGGCCCTTACCTTCATGTACATCTCCCCTAATCTGTAATTTGAATTGAAATCAATGTAGGGCTTTGGTTAATTACTTGTAATGTTGGATTAGGAACGGGTAGGATAGTCATTTGGGATTAAGTGACTTATTGTTTCTTGAAGCATTGCATAAATGAGGCTTTTAACATTTATTACTCTTTTGTCGTTTTGAATTCTTCTTTGTTGTCCCTATTTCGCACTTTTGTCTTTTGACTTCTTTGAAACTTTGTTGGTCTGAGTTTTCGTCCCCCTTTTGAATTTTTCTCTTCTCCTTTTTGTTTGGAGTGTTTTTCTTCTTTTTGAATTTTTTCCTTTCTTAAATTGGTTGGGAATTTTGAAGCTTTTTTTTCTTCTGAAGTCACGAGTTTGTTCTTACACTCTCATGCCTTTGATAAATAACTTTTTGTCTTTGACAAATTTGAACTTTGTATCTTCTCTTATAACTTGCATGGTCCTTCAGTGCGCTCAGAAAGTCTGGGGCCCTGGTCAAAAGAGAGATAGGTGGGCGTAAAGCACTCAGATAAAGGTAAAGGCTAAGAACGATGTGGTTGTCCCCAGAAAGCTTTAAGGCTCAAATTGGGTACATCTAGGCTTAACATCATGTGGTAATGCTCTTGAAAGCTTAACGGATCAAGAATGCCCTAACACTCTTTTCCAATCAACATTACCCCAGAATTTCCGCCTCAATAACATTTTCGGCCAAGTTCGCAGATCAACAATCAAAATAATTGAATTTTGAATTCAAAACTCACCACACAATGCACATGGAAAAATGAATGCTGATTTGTTTCTAATCTTGAATTTATACAAAACAGACATTTTCACGCAAGTATAACAAAGTAATGAATGAGAGGTTACCAAAAGAATCCAATGGTTTACCAAAAGTCAATCTTTATTTATTGATATACAAATTATTTTTTATTCACATGCAGATGAACCCTGCATTGACCTTGTTGGCACCAACCCAGTTAAAAAAAAATAATTGCAAAAATTTAAACATTCAAAGAGATCAAAAATAAATAATAAAAAGCTTTTGAAACGAATACCGAACCCATAAGGGTGCCTACGTATCCCCCTCAATGATGAGAATCATTTTCGGTAGTTTTTCAAAATGAATAAAATTCAATAAAAACAACAAATTACTTTTGAAAGGAAAATAAATGAATAACAACCTAATGATCCACATTGAAAGGCGGGGCACCCCGAATTTAACAAAAAATAATTTTTTAATTATTTAAAAAGGAAATAATAAGATGAAAGAATCAGTGAATCACATTGAGTGGCGACCACCCAAATTTAACAAGTAACACAAATAAATAAAAATAAGAGTCGCGTGTGAAGGGCGCCTACCCAAACTTAAAAATTGTCATTAAAGCTAATTTTTTTCAATGGAATACATATAAAAACAAAGATATACAATAAATGTGCCCATCATGTACAAAAATTAAATGCAAAATATACAGACAACTCGGTTGGAACCTCATAAATATCTGGAGTCTTCGTACAATCTTGGTGAAAATTTTTGAGGGCATTCCTAAAAATTTTTGCCCCTGTTTTCATCATCATCAGCTTTCGACAAACCTCCGTATTTAATATTGTAACAACTATCCCATTATCAATGTTTGGAGCCTTTTTCACAAAATTTTGCCCCAGTTTCTGTTCTTAAAATTTGGGAACTTACGGGGAAGATGACCGAGCCTTAATGGCAAGCCTACGTAGCCTGTTGAAGCAGAATCAGGTCAACGTATTCACAACAAAATTATATCTTGAATAAAAATTGGACTTGACTTATGATATTCTAAAACTAGTTAACAAAAGTGATTTTAAAAGAAGGAACTAATTATACCCAACATATTTTACGTACAATAAGTAATCACTAACATACAAAAATTGTGGTCATGCTTAATATGAAGGTTTTGGCTTCCTCCCTCTATACCAGATGATTAAGAGTGGGCTTTGTATCTTGTGGATAGGTGACCCAAGCGGACTACTTGGTTTGAACAGCTTTAACACTGTTGACTATCCAGTCTTCACTACATTCGTCATGGTGCCCCGAGAAAAACTTGGTTGTAACGAACGATTGCGAACCCGCCAATCTCCCTTCTAAGTAAAAAAGCAAAATGTATGTGTCGTTTTGACGGAATAAATTTGTGCAGGCAATGACCATATAACAAAAAATAATAAATCAATATTGAGTACAATATTCACCAATCACACAATATACAGATATAAAATGATACACATATAAAAAAATAGTATCCTCAATTTGAAACAAAATAAACCATAAAGTTAGAAACCTCTATATCCCTCATCGGAGTCTCATTCTGTTGAACATCCTTTGAATGGGAGCAACATCTCGACACTCACTAAACAAATATTGATTATTGAATTTTTAAAAGGGGTAAAGGGGTCAAAAGTGGTACACGGGGGTAAGGAAAAGGGATGCCACCTAATATTTAGGAAAACTAGGAAACCGAGTAACTAATTAACCTAAAAAAGAAATCCTACGAACCAATTTGAATCTAGTAAGGGGTTCAAAGTTATTTCGAAGGTCGAAGGGGTTAGGCAACCCTTCGAAATCGCACAACTGTGGTTTCCGACTGAGTTTTATTTTTTTATTTTTTCAATTGAGGAGAATAACAAAATATACCAGTAATATAATATATTAAATAACAATCATAATAAAATAAAACACATGAGAAACGGCTAAGGTTTGCCTAGCATCGATATATACAAAATATGAAACAGTCTTTGGGTACCTGTAAACACACTTCGTAAAAGGTGTTAGTAATAAATAAAACGAATAAAATGAATAATGAAATAATAATTTAAAAAACAAAACAAAATCCGTCTACTCTGACATGGGAGGGCCTTGAAATACGACGGTAATTTTCTTCATCGGCCCTTTTAACAATTTACCAAACAAGTTATATGAACTTAAACTAAAATTTCCCCCGTCTTTTTCATATTGGGGGAGTCCTCCAAACCCGCCGTAGAGTTTTTTCATTGGTCCGTTTTTTACAAATATATTAATAATAACCTGAAATCCCCCCCCCAACAAAACATAACAACTTATCCCAACATGAAACATAACAAACTTATCCCAAGAGAATCTGGAAAACATTACAAAACTAAAACAACATAAGAGAAATGGAAACAAACATAACTTAATAATAAAAATTAAAAATAACATTAAACATAGAAATCATAACAAAACCCTGAAAATTTTACGATAGCAAATAGTTGACTACAATTTTAAAATATAATAATAAATAAATGAAACAGTGTCAATCGTAAAATAATGCAATTAAAACTATAATAACCATAAATATATTGACTTTACAACTAACATTAAACTAAAGAACAAACAAGCTACATATATAAGAGAAAACATAAAAGAAGAGCTGAAGAAAATTTCCTGGGCTTGCGAAGAAACCGGAACTACGAGTTTGAACGATGACATCCACCTCTCAACTCGAAAACCACAAAACCACTTGTGACATTTTTACCATGAGAATCAAGAATTTCAAAAAAATTGAGTATTCTTTGTCCTTCCCCCCTTTAAAATATTGAATGAGTGGGTTTATATAGAACCCAAAAATCCCTCAAAAGGATAAAATAGCGATGGTGGGACTTTTGCAAAATTGAAATTGTTTGAGAAAAGATTGTTGGGAAGGCAAAATTTTTTTTTTTTTGTATTTGACTCAAAATGTATTAATTTTAAAACCATCGGACCAAAATTTGGTGTCAACAACGTATGCAATATATCGTGATGTATCCGAAACAAAAACGCGATGTATCAAAATATTGAGTGATGTATCCGAAACAGAGAAGCGATGTATCGAAATGTTGAGTAACGCATCCGATCAGAAACTGAAATGCTATGTATCGAGACGTTTTGGGATGTATTCGGATTCCACCAAATTTAAAGAATTTTTGTAATTTGAAAAAAAATAGAGATATGATGTAATTAGCTCTTATCACTATGGGATTTATGTAAAATTTTCTTATTTAAAAGAATATTCATAAGAAAAAGATGAACAACAAATACTAAATAAAGAAAAAATAGGCGAGAGGGAATTATTCGGATGATAACGCTCTTTACTTTCCACCAAAATATATTTATAAGCCGGTTTGACCTTAGGGGTATTTGGCAATAGAGTTTAGGGGTTCTATATTATATTTATATATATAAATATCAAAGTAGATGGAGTAATGTATAATATGTATTCTCTGAAGTTGGAATCTTAAAAATAAGAACAAAAGGAAACACAAGTAGATAACAAAAGGCTGCAGGATCCAATAAGTGGAGCTTTTTTTTTGTCTTCATTCCCAAATTAGTCTTATATTCTTTTAAAGCAATAAATTATAACATGGAGAAACAGAATGAGGGAGTTGAAGTAGTTGAAAATGGAAATGATACTTTGTTGAGAAAAACAGATGCAGCTTTATTTGCCTGGCCATGGAACAACTTGGGAAATTACAAGGCACGGACTTCATATTAACTACTTATATATAAATTTGTTTATCAATCTTGATTTGTATTGGATTTATGATTTTCATATGTGTTGTGCAGTATTTGTTATATGGACCATTTCTTGCAAAATTTATACATTCTATGTATTGGAAAGAGAGCATGGAGGATATTTGGTGCTTGCATATTCTTATATTGTTTGCTCTTAGAGGCCTTGTTCATCAGCTATGGAGCACTTTTAGTAATATGTTGTATCTGAATCGCACGCGAAGGGTGTCTTATGAAGGGATAGATTATGATCAGATTGATAATGAATGGGATTGGTATGTATGAGTTCTTGTTATTTCACACTTTATGTGTATTTCAAAAGGGGACTAATGTTGTGTGTGTTTTGTTTGTGATTGGATTTCAACAGGGATAACTTCCTTATCCTTCAAGCGATTGTGGGATCGTTCGTCTACTTGAACTTCCCTTCACTGGCTAATCTTCCTCTTTGGGATGTAAGAGGGCTTATTTCTTGTCTCATACTTCATATTGGTATCTCAGAGCCACTGTTCTATTGGATGCACAGATTATTGCACTCCTCTTATCTCTTTCCGTTATATCACTGGCATCACCACGAGTCCAAAATCACACACCCCTTTACTGGTAAAGTAACTGCTTCCCCTGTCCCAATTTATGTGTCATACTAAAAGGTCCGTACTGTCACATAAAATGGGACGGAGGGACATCTTTTAGCAGTCTTATCTGATACTGGTAGCTTGCTGGAGAGTTTGGCTAACCTTTTTTTGTTGTTGTTGTTGTTGTGCAGCTGGGCATGGAACATTTCTAGAACATCTTTTTCTGTGTGTAGTTACAGGAATTCCAACCTTAGGCACTGCATTTATTGGTTACGGATCAATAAGCGTTATGTACAGCTATATTCTGGCATTTGATTTCTTAAGATGTATGGGACACAGCAATGTTGAAATCATTCCTCATAGTCTCTACCAGCGCATTCCACTACTTAGATATGTTATTTACTGCCCGACGTGAGTTCTATTTAACTCTCTTTGTTTGATGCAGCATCTGATATCTGTTATCTTCAACATCTACATTAATAAATCACATCTTCTGTTTCTTTTCAAATGAAGTTTTTCTTCCATCCGTTCCTTGCAAATACCACAGTCTAACAACCATCAGGCAAATTGAAACGACAATTTCTGTCTCTCTTTTCATTCCCCAATGCCCTATATGATATTTTGGGAAATAGTTTAAATACCGCGTCGTGGAGCCTTCACAAAGAAATAAGTTCAAGGACAAGTGAGTTTGAGTTGTTTATTCTTCTTACCTCCTTGGGGGAGAGGGTCTATTATTATCTTCCTTCAAAATATAATCCTTTTTTCAAGTCTTTTTTTTTTTTCATTCTCTTGCTTTAGTTTGCCATTATATCTACATTTTCTGAAAGTGGAACCCATTCATGAAGGTACAGATGAAAGAGCACCAGATTTTGTGTTTCTTGCACATATTGTTGATATTATGTCATCAATGCATGCCCCGCTTTTGTTCCGGTCATTCAGCTCAGTGCCTTTCTCCACAAGGCTCTTCTTGTTACCGATGTGGCCTTTTGCCTTTGTGGTGGTGCTCACTATGTGGCTGAAGACTAAGACTTTTTTGTTCAGTTTTTACCACATAAGAGGAAGACTCAACCAAACTTGGATTGTGCCCAGGGCTGGTTTTCAGGTAATATGGGGGGTTTCTCCTAGCTACTGTTTAATTTCTAGTGTTTTTTCTGATTTTTGAAATTCTATAGAAGAGCATCAAGGTCCTGCAGTCTTGAAATAATTTGTCCATGATTTAAGGATTGAAAATAATTTACTTGCTCTCTCAATGTTCCCAGTACATCTCGCTGTTTGATTCATTTCCATTCTGTTTCTGGTGTCTCATATATTGTGTTGCAGTATTTCTTGCCCTTTGCTGCAGAAGGCATAAATAAGCTCATTGAAGAAGCTATTCTTAGGGCTGATAGAATTGGTGTCAAGGTTATCAGCCTTGCTGCATTAAATAAGGTCAGTCTCATTTTCTTTTCCTGTTTCTAATTTTCTTGTTTCTGTGATGTTTAATGATTTCAGAGTCCTCAAAGTCTTTGCTGACTACTTAAGTACAACGAACATCTACATGAAAACATTGTATTATGTGTCTCTTGCTAGTATATAAGCCTTTCCGATAGTGGTTTTAGACAGGAAAAACCTTCAAAGTTAAGGATTGGGATATAGTCAACACAGAACTGGAACAGCTAGTAACTACACTTGTTAGTAGATCATGTATTGCTTGGATCTTCCCATGTCTTTTTCAGACTCGAGGGGAGTAATGGTTTAGATATAAAGTTATTGTTCATGTTTTTTATAAAAGAAACTTGCTGCAGAATGAAAGTTTAAATGGTGGTGGAACACTCTTTGTCAACAAGCATCCGAATCTCAGAGTCCGAGTAGTCCATGGAAACACCTTGACAGCTGCAGTGATCTTGAATGAGATTCCTCGAGATGTAAATGAGGTCTTCTTAACAGGTGCTACTTCTAAGCTTGGAAGGGCCATTGCACTCTACCTTGCTCGTCGAAGAGTCAGAGTTCTGGTAAGATTACTCTTTCTGAAGTAAATCTGTAAATGCATGGCATATAAGAGTGTGTGTTTGTATCTTCTACTAGTTGTTCTGAAGAGGAATAAGACCCTTCTTCCTTTTAGTTGTATCTTCTATAATTAGCTTTATAATCCTCCATTATAACAAGGGTACTTTTCTAATGCAGATGCTCACTAAGTCCACTGAGAGATTCATGAAAATTCAAAGAGAAGCTACTGTTGAGTGCCAGAAGTATCTGGTTCAAGTGACAAATTGCAAAGAAGCTAAACAGTGTAAGGTAATGTTTCAAGTATATATTCCATAAAGTGAAATTTATGAAACCAATACAAGTGGATAACTGAGGTCTTTCCGTTCAGCAAAGTTAATTTTGTGGTGTTTTCAAATAACAGACTTGGATTATTGGCAAATGGTCGACCCCTAGAGAGCAAAGCTGGGCTCCATCAGGAACTCACTTTTATCAGTTTGTCGTTCCTCCTATCATTCCCTTCCGCAGAGACTGTACCTATGGCAAGTTAGCAGCAATGAGACTTCCAAAAGATGTCACTGGTTTAGGAACTTGTGAGGTATGACTCAAATCATATTTGTTGCATATTCTTGATCAGGGTTCAAGCTGTCCAAACAGCCTCTCACAGAAATGTAAGATAAACTGCATGCAGTCCGGCCTTTAACTTTCTGCACTATGCTGCCCTTTTATGCTAAGAAAACAATAGAAACAGTAAGACAACAAGATAAAATTAACATTTCAGGGTGTGAAATCCAAACTTCGGCTGATGGTGTTGTGTTAGTGAAACCAAATTCCATAGTCTCTTTCCTTTTGTTAGTGGCATTAGTTTTATGACAGTACTGTTTCATGTTTTGTATAAATTCTCACTGTGCTTCTGTGTTGCACCAGTATACAATGGGAAGAGGCATAGTTCATGCTTGTCACGCGGGTGGGCTAGTTCATCTTCTTGAAGGTTGGACACACCATGAGGTTGGAGCTATCGATGTTGATCAGATTGATGTTGTGTGGGAGGCTGCATTAAAACATGGTTTGAAACCTTTGTATAATTCATCATAGTGATACCATTTGTCTCATATTCATCAAGAAAACACCTTCATGACCTAAAAGGTTTGGAGTTGTAGCGAAGTTCGTAGAAGCCTTCCAAAGATTGTTTAACAAGTCAATACTGCATTACATGTAGAATCTATTTGTAATCAAACAAAAGTGTAAGCCTAATAAAGGAAATAAGCCATATATCATTGTACTTCCCCCAAAAATGTACTGTTAATGTAAGTGGTACATATTTAGTTTTCTGGGGAGTTCTTGTATTTCTCTGTGAATATAGATATGTTTTTCTGTAATGTATCGAGCTTTTACTAAACGAAGATATCAGACAAATAATCTTGCTGTTGGGAATTGATGCACAGCCAAGACAGGCACTACTTGCTTGAACTATATAGCTGTATATGTTGCATATTTACTTTAAACATGGTGCTTCTTCTGGTTTTGGATGATAATACAACCATGTATCAAAACGACAAATTCATCTTAGTAAATCTAAATATATGATATGGACATGTTACATAATCAATCCATAGCAAGATTTGAGTTAAAGAAAAGGATAACGAAACATATTCACCAAGATGATATTGAGAATTGGAGAAGTGTTCCTTCTGCAGGGGATTCGAGAAGCCCCTTTAGTATATCGAACTTTGCCAAGAAGATATCACGAAGTCTTATTGTTCGGGATAGATCAGCAACCAAGACATGTAGCATACATTGTACAAATATCTTAAGACACTTCTTTAAAAAGGAAAGTTTCAACTGCCTGGCCAATTGCTACTTAATCTGCACAACCATCACAGTGGTGATATAAAGTTAAATATATGATAAGTCAAATACTATTTCACATTTGGAATTGGTTTCCTGGGCTTTACCATCCATCCAAGCATAAAAAACACAACACATACAGAAAAGAGGGGTCGGCGAGAAGTTTTTAGGAGCTGAGTTCAAGAAATCTTTGTGCCATGGGATGTTTAGATTCGAAGAGTTGATCAGGCTTTAAAATTTCTACAATCTCTCCATTGACAAGCAGGCATACTATGTCAGCTATTCTCTTTATTTGTTTGATGCTATGTGAAACCATCACAATGGTCATATTCTGCTCCCTCTTCAGTTTTACAAGAACATCCTCAATATTCTGAGTTGATATTGGATCCAGTGCACTTGTTGGCTCATCCAGCAGCAGAACCTTACAGAAGATTGGAACATAAGGTCAGAATTTAGCATCAATCGAGTGAAGTTTCTTTTGCCAAAACTAGTTAAATCGTTGGTATATTTAAAATTACCTCTGGTTCATTTGCCAAGGTCCTAGCAAGTGCAACTCTCTGTGCTTGACCAACAGAGAGTTCCCCACCAGACTTGTTGAAGAAAGATGAGTCCAGGTCAGCTAGAGTCAGCAACTTGTATACCTCATTATCACTTAGTTTTTTTCCTTTTAACTGTGGCCCATATCGTACATTATCTGAAACAGTACCTGAACAATTTTCCACAAAAATAACTCATTCAAGCATCAGTTACTACAACTTGAAAAAATGAAATGTATGTTGAAAAAAGACTTCTTTTTAATGACAGAGAAATCCACGACACTCGGTGGCTAATGGCCTGCTCCCTACCCTTCTTCACTGAAATACTGAGTTTGTTCATTGCAGAAGTTTGAATCTATGACATGTGTTTAACCCCCAAATGGCGGATCCCAGATCCCGAAATTTGAATTTCATGGGTTCTAGATTCTAAAAAAGACAGCATACTAAGTCGAATAAACTATTGAAACATATTAAGTAGATTTCTTAACACAAATACAAGATTCTGCCAAACAGTAGCTAGAACTCTAATTCCGCCCAACTAACCCCTACACTGAGAGTTGTGCTTTTACCACAAAACAAAAGCCTTGTTGCACAAAGAACTTACTAATTAAAGTGGAAGCCAAAAACATGCCAGTCCATTAGATTAAGCATCACAAGGCAACAAACAACAACAATATATCAAGTGTAATCACACAAAGTGTATGCATACCTCCCCTTGCTGATGGGATATAGAGATTGTTTGCAATAAACCCTCTACTCGAGCATAGAAAGATCTAACATCAAACATCTGATAAAACAAAATACAAAAACAAAAGCATGAATCTGTCTACAATGGTTGCATACCTTCAAAGAGAACAGGAAGCTGAAACAGCATCCCAATCTTACGGCGGAGAGCAAGCACATCCAGATCACATATATCATGACCATCCAAAAACACAGAGTTGGAAGATGGTTCCCACAATCGATTTAGTGATCTCAAGAAAGTTGACTTCCCACTACCACTTGGGCCTATAACACCCATGATTATACCTTTAGGTATGTCAACGTTCACATTGTTCAATATAGAAACACCCTTTTCAGACACCTTTGTAAGACCCCTAACCTGAATCTTGATTTCTGGATTCTCTTCAAATCCATTTCCATTCCAGTTCGATCCCAAAAGATGCTCTCTTGCTCCTATAAATTAAACCAATCACAAACAATTTTCAAGAAAAAAACTTTCTTTCTCCTATAATCAAACTAACCCCAAACAAATTTCAAGAATCCCTTTTGTGATTTCAAGAAAAAAACTTTCTTTCTCCTATAATCAAACCAACCCCAAACAAATTTCAAGAATTGCTTATGGAATTTCAAGAAAAATGCTTTCTTTCTCCTATAAATCACAACGACATCAAACAAATTTAAAGAATTGCTTTTGTAATTTGAAGAAACATGTTTTTGTACTAACCTGGTAAAATTTCCATAGTACGAAATGTCTAGCCAACTCCTTCACCAGCAGCAGACAGAGTAGAGGTACAAAAACTAAAGGGGCTATGTTGTAATGAAGAATTATATTGGAGAAAAGAATCAACCTTCCCCACTTCCCAACAAGAACTAGAACAAATTCTTGTCACCAGTAACTTTCATAAATAATTGTGATGTTTTTGTCAGAGAGTGCACAAACTCCTTCAAAATCTCAAAGTAAAGAATGTTTTTTTAAGGTAGTAATACAATGTCTTTTGTAAAGCCTGGGGATATGACTTATCTGAGGGAGGAAAAGACTCTTTCTGCAATTTGTTGTCACTTCTAAAAAGTATTAACAACTTGACCATTAGTTATATTATATATAGTTTATATGTCAGAATCACATAAAATTGATTCTGCCATTTTTGTCTATAGACCTAATGGAGTTAAGATTCCAAAATCATGATGATGCAGAAGTAAATGTTGGGCTAATAGAAGAGTAAGTAGTTAAATGAGATTGAGTATGTAATGCCTTCTTGTAACTCCTTTTATAGTGATTGGAAGGGTCTAACCACCTATTCCCACTTTTTATTTATATTCTAGTCAGACTATTTCATATTTGCGCCATACATATTTCTTTTTAAATAATTTTAAAAATATATTTTTTTATAATTATAAATAATTTAAATTTTAAACTTTTTATTTTATCTTTCATTAAGTGTAATATAATTGTTAATATCATTTATACGTGCATAAACTTCAATTATAAGAAACATTAGATGTTTTGACAGAATGTGTGAAGTCAGTAAAGTGAAAGTTCAGATAGTTAACTACTAACTGGATTACTAAAATTTCTTATTATATGCTAGGTATCAACTTATTATAACTTTTAAATTTTTTTAAAATTTCTTTTTAGAGATAATCCAATATACTGCTTAACGTTCATTTATATTTTGATTTTTTGAACTCCTTTAAATAAAAGTTATAAATTGTTATTGAGTGGGCGAGATCATACAAACGAAATTAATTTGTACTAGACAAAAAGAGACAAAGAAAAGGGAGAGATATATAATTTAGAAGAATCCATAAATACATTTTGGTACTAGGTGCTCAAGGAGGGGAAGTTGACATATACAACAAACAACCTAGAATCATGTTTCTCTTCCAACTTAGAATGTCAAATTGACTTTTCCTTATTTGTCAAACTATCTGCTCTTTGTTATTTCATCAAATTCTGTTCCATTTTCCCCTTTTATACAAACATTTTGTCATTCTTATCAACTTTACATCATCATCTTCAAAAAAACCTAGGAAAAACAAGGTGTATCATGATCATCACTAACATTACATACAATAATGAAAACAACTTTGTATTATTCATTTCCCCCAAAAAAAAAACATTCTTTACAACTTAACTCTTGCAAAAAATAAAAAAAAAATTCTCTTTTTTATTTTTCCCATAGCATAATTTAAGCAAAATTCATCAAACATATCATTAAAATACAAGAATACCCACGCGCACGCCTGTGTGTGAAGCTCAAACGCTTCTTGAACCCTTAATTACCGGTCGCGTGCGAATTAACGAGGAAGAGAGAGCGTGAGGACGTGAGACACTAAGGGCGTGTTTGGTATGGAGGAAGAAGGGAAAAATAGAAACAGAAAATTTACAGAAAAAGAATTTGCTATTTCTGATCAGACACAAAAACGAAAAAAGAGTCTCGATTTACAGAGAGAGAGAGAGAGAGAGAGAGAGGGGGAAGGGAGAGAGATCAGAGAGTGTGTGTAGAATAGAAGGTGGGTCTTCGTCTTTTTTCTGATTAAGAACAGTGATTTTTGGGGGAGCGAAAGATAGCTGCGGAGAAGAATTGAAATGCGAAGCAATTTGAATGGAAGAAGAAGCTTTATGGGTTCGTATATGAACAAGTAAGAGTTGAAAAAGCATTTGGGTTTTCTCTCTACTTTCTGAATCTGAATTTTGAATTAAGTTTGGTGTTGTTGGGTTTTGTATATTTTCTAATTTTACTCTTCTTTCGAGCTTAAAAATCTCTTCTTTAATCCCCAATTTCGTGTGGGGATATATATGAACTTGAAGTGGGTAGCTTAAAGCTTTAATTTTTTGGCAACGGGTGGCATTTTATGTCTGTTTTAGGTTTTGCCCTGTAATTTTGCAAGGCAATTTGAACTTATTGAATTGGGGATTGAGGGTTTTCTTGAGCTGCGATTTTGATTGGTGTAAACGTTGGACTGAGAAAGAATTTGAAAGTTTTCGAGTTTTGGAGGGAGAGTTAGTTGACAATTATGGATCTCTAGCTGGGGTGTTAACCCCTTCAATAGTTATACTGTTGTAAGTTGGAATTTTGGATATGGGTTTTGATTCAGCATTGCTTGAATTGCTGTTGGAAGAGCACAATCTTGTTTCCACTATGGGTTTTTGGAATTGGGGAAAACCCTAATTTAGTGGGGGATTTGGATTACTGACTTCTTGTGTTACTTGAAAAATAGTGGAAGCTTTGTAATCTTTGCTTGTTGTGTGTAGACTTTGTGTGTTGACAGAGATGCAACCGCCACATCAGCATTCGCGAATCAATCTTGCTGAACTGAAATCTCAGATAGTGAGGAAACTTGGACCTGAGAGGTCTAAACAGTACTTTTATTACTTAAATAGGTTATTGAGTTTGAAAATAAGCAAGGTTGAGTTCAATAAGCTCTGTCTTAGGATATTGGGTAGAGAGAATATTACACTGCATAATCAGTTCATTCGTTCCATTTTGAGAAATGCTTGCAGCGCAAAAGTTCCACCGTCGACTCACGAGACTGATGTTTCGAGGCCTGGTGCAGCAGTTGGCAGTAATGAGCCCCTAAGTGATGCTTATGAGCAAAATGGATCACATGTTTCTTCAAGCCAGGCTTCAAGTCAACCAGGTTTGTCTAATGGGGATATTCTCCCATTATCTCCTCGAAAGGTCAGAACAGGCTATCGTGATCGTAGGACTGGGGATCGTCGTAGTGCGCTTGGTCAAAATGGGAAGACCAATTTCTCTTTTCAACAACCGACAGCGACAGAATCAAGTTTTGATGTTATGGAAAATGGGGATATCAATCCCCCTGATTCACGGAGAGCTGTGCAGCATTATCAAGGACTCTTGCAGCAGACTGATGATGAAAGGGAGGCATCTGGTCAAGAAACTGCTAGATTTTCTGTAATAAAGGGATCACTGGAAGGTCCAGCTTCCGTATATAACAAAGTCCATGTTAGAGATGACGGGAAAGAGATGCATGCAAGGAGTCAGCTTCAAGCTCCGCTTGGGGTTCCATTTTGCCCTGTTAGTGTTGGTGGAGCACGTAAAGCATTGCCTTTGGCAACAAATAGTAAATGTGTTACTTCTTCTAGTTATGGTGCTTTGTTGGATAGTGTATCACTTAGGGAACGCATGGAGCAGATTGCTGCAGAACAAGGCCTTGAAGGAGTGGCCATCGGTTGTGCCAACTTGTTGAACAATGGATTAGATTCTTACTTAAGAGGTTTAATTCGATCTTGTGTTCGACTTGTTGGGGCAAGGTCAGGTCACGAGCCTATAAGAAACAACACTAAAAAGCAGCAGACCCAGGTGAAGCTCGTCAATGGCCTCAGACCCGGTCTTCATTCTCAGATAAGTAGTGGTAGACCTTCAGAAGTCATGCAAGAACATGCTCCCAATAACTTGATATCATTGCAAGATTTTAGGGTTGCCATGGAACTGAACTCCCGGCAACTTGGCGAAGACTGGCCATTGCTTCTAGAAAAAATATGTTCACGCGCTTTTGAAGAATAAGCCATATGTGAACTTTGTTGTCTTCCAGTTAAGTTTCTGGTCCCTACTGGATCTAAGGGCACCATTCCTCTCAAAGTTTCTGCGCAGCTGCAACATTACAGCTTTTTTGGCCCTTTTTGAATCAGTCAACAACTCTTTTGGTTGATGTTGTCTCTTGAAGATAATGCATGGAGCCCGGATCTTTGTCTCATCTGCTACGGGGCTTAACTTTGCCAGGAGATTCGCCATTTTTAGCAACCACTGGAAGGGACTTGAAGAAAGGAACACCCACGTCGGTTGTGCTGTTGTATGATTAGCATAATTATTTTTTGGATATTTACCGCATTCTCCCTCCTGTAATTTAAAGTAAAGAGCAAATTTGGCACAAGTTTTGCAGGAATAATTGTGTAGCCTAGGACTTCAGTAGAAAGGTGAAACTAGATAATGCAAGAGTTGCTGTGTATCTTCAACATCAAGATTGATTGAACTTCAATATTAACAACACGTTTTCACCAGTAGGTTTATATCTTATGATTTTTAGTTCTAGATTAATGTTCATTGGGTCTATGGCCTGCTTTTGTATTTCATGTTTCCTTACTGTGTTAATTGTATACCCAGAAGAGTTTCATTATTTGATTCTCTCATAAGCATGATGCTAAATGTGAAGTGGTTATTAAATTGTTGATATTCTGTGATCTATTATAGTCTGCACTGAGCGAATTGTCACTGGTGTGTTATGTAGAACATGCTTAAAAGGATCAAAGAAAGCATGATATATATCTTAACTCAGACATCTTCAATTGCATATCCCATTTTGCATAGCATGGTTATGAAAATCCACGAGAAGCGACTGGGATTATCATATGTGCCAATTTCCATTTAGCTAATATGCCTAGTTTTAGGATGACTGACCCTTTTGGTCCAGTTCATATAATGTTTCTCTCAGGAGCTAGAGGAAATGCATATCAGGTACATCAATTATTAGGTATGTGCACTTTGACTTACTGATAATAATGCAATTACTTTGGTGCTGCTTAACTAACTTGCAGTGATTTGGCAGATGTTCAAGATTCCTTTGTCCCCATTGCCTCAAAATTTGGTATGAGTTCAATTAAGTTCCTGCAATATACTGCTGCTTCATTTAGTCATTTCTTTTTTCCCCAGAAAGATTTGAAAATACTTTGTTTTATTCATTATGTTCATTGACTAAGTTTACTTACTTCCATGGTCTGAATTCTTTGATGCTCCAGATGGACAATCTTTTTTTTTTTTTTTGTTTAACAAAAGTAAATTTAGTTCATGAACTGGGTAGTCAATGTTAAAGCATGAATGGTTTAATGTGCATTTCTTCATAATATTCGGTGTTTTTATCACTTTATTATATTATTTTCTGGCTAATTTGGGTTCATTGATCCGTAGTTGCTGCTATATTCACTGTGGACGATTTTGTGAGATAATCAGACAGTTGAGCTGGTCTAAAAGATGAGTTCAAATCCTTTACATAAAAAAGAAAAGAAAGAAATGAGCTAGTTCTCATCCTGAACTGGAAGATGAAGCGACCCCATTCAAAGAAATCTAGCAGTGATGGACAGGTGGAGTGCCTAGAATGGAAGGCAGAACAACATACACGTAAATTTTGTTCTGAAGATGGAGTAAAAGTTGGAAATAGAGCAGAAGATTACTGATGATTTTTCTTCCCAAGACAAACTTTACCTACCGGAAATTTGAAAAAGGTCAGAAGAAAGTTGATCTTTTTCCTTATCTCCCTACCTATATGTCTTTTAGCTCCGAGTACTTGAATTTTTCTTTTAACAAATGTCTCTTTTTTGACCACTTGAAGTTTCTGTTAAGAAATGAACACATGCATATCTTCTCTGGAAGCTGATATTTTTGTTTTTTATGTATCTGGCTGGATTGTAAGTTTCTCTTCCTTATTGCTTGGCTCTATGTCTTTAAGATTATGTGGTTCATGTGATATCTCTATGTACTTTTCCTAATACAACTTGAATTTATTCTTGATAAAAGTATTGCAAAATTATGGGATCTGGATATTTGAAGTTTCACCAATCTGCCTGCTAATGATCGTCCACTATTGCTGTTGTTGTCTTCTGTGCATTTCCAAGTTAAGGATTTGTTGTCAAATATCATCTCATTCTGCAATAATTGATTCAAGTACTAATCGTAGTCTCTAATATCTTATGCTCCTTTTCTGTAAGAGATTTGCAATCACCCAGTAATTCTAGAAGAAATTTGGTTTGGGGTAGGGTAGCTAGTGATAGAGCTATTCCAGCATGCCAGGTCTTTGGTTGATCATGTCAAATTTCCATTTGAGAGCTATTCCAGCATGCCAATAGGTCTTTTGCTGATCATGCCATTAATAATAATTGCCAGAGTTGGTCAGTGACTCCACAGTGCAATATAAGGTGACTGTTTTTCTCTGGTCCTTCCAACACAAATAACATCTTGGACCTAGCTTAATCCTCCTCCTCTTCAAATTATCTTGGGTTAGGCAGGCTTCTTTGACAACAAGCCACTGTTTAAGGAATTTCAAGCCTTCATGTGTTTCACAATCCAAGAATCAACTTGTTCTCCTAATACGAGTGAGTGCATAATAGGTAGATTTAATTGTATAGTCGCCTTTGCTATGCCCTCTGCCATGACAATTTTTCCTCATGTTCATAAATGCATTTTAATTGATCCATTACTCTTACAAAATTAGCTACTCTGTTTATTTCTCACTCAATTGATAGTGTTCTAAAGCTCAGGCTTAATCACTGTTGACCTCACAGTTTGCTAACAGCTGTCCTCTTGTTACTCACTTAGGTTGAAGATGTATAGGAAATGCTTTAGAGACTTTTCCCATTCCTCACTTTTAGACTGGTTTGCACTGGAGGAGGGCTAAAGAGCTCCGTTTGACCTTTATATACTAAACCCAGAAGGTGCAG
Source organism: Solanum habrochaites (assembly GCA_027704765.1). Lineage (NCBI taxonomy): Eukaryota > Viridiplantae > Streptophyta > Magnoliopsida > Solanales > Solanaceae > Solanum > Solanum habrochaites. The sequence continues at coordinate 63,496,017 of JAKWJA010002491.1, forward strand.
TTACCCCCTATTTAAAAAGAGTCGACCCAGTGCAATAAGCTGGGGTATACGCAGGGTCTGGGGAAGGGCCGGACCATAAGGGTCTATCGTACGCAACCTTACCCTGTATTTCTGTAAGAGGTTGTTTCCACAACTGGAACCTGAGACAGGCTCCCCTTCAAATCTGAGACAAAACATCAGGTGAGTGGGTGTTCCTTAGTATAGATTACATCCCCTTTCTGCACAATCCTGTCCCATATTATAAAAATTCCCTGGTCTACCATTTGCCTCTATAAATCTGGGCACGAGGGAGGCTCAGTGAAACAGAACATGTCTGTGAAGATGCAGACTACTTGCACCTGGACCAAAAGATCCTATGAAGCTTCACTGTTCCCTGGGATTGGCTTTGGGGCTTTCCTGCGCAGCTTAGGTGGAAGGTGAACAAGACCTCCTTCCCGGGGGCATCAGTGAGATACCACTCTGGAAGGGCTAGAATTTTAACCTTGTGTATGGACCTACAGACCAAGTCACAGTCCCAAGTAGACAGTTCCTATGGGGCTTAGGCCTCTCAAAAGGTAACGGAGGCGTGCAAAGGTTTCCTCGGGCCATCCAATCTTTTGATTAAAGGGGATGAACCATCTGCTAGGGATTACCTTAAGTCTAGTAATAAACGCACTTCCGATGAGCAGGAGTGTGTTTGCCCACATCTCTTTAACAAAAGCTATGATATTTCCTTCTAGCTTTGTTTCCTAAAAGCAGTAGATGTTTGCTTTCTGTTGTAAGCTAAACTTTTCGGTACCCTTCTTTTTTGTCCTGCTATTCGATCCCTTTCCGTTCCATGCGATGATGTTCAGCTTCATGGATAATCAGTGTATGGGAATTTCTCCAGCTCCATGTCCCTCTGTCCTTGTTATTAACATTAAATTTCAGGATTTTAGTTCCTTCGTACTTCTCCATTTTGGGGTCATACAACTGACAATGCATAATTCGGCTTGTTTATCTTGCTTTCTTTTCTACAGTTTCATGAAGAGAGATAGACCTTACATCTCACAGTCTCAGAAATCCACCACATAATGCTTGCACATTTCCAGTACATTTTATTGTACCCACAATGATGCTTCTATATCTGAATTCTGAATATGAGTCAGCAATGGGTCTACATGCTAGACGTCATCCTCTTCATGATCAACTATCTGTTTCTCCAATTCAGTTGAGTTATGGAGAGGAATAATAATATCATCACTGTTGATAACAGTCATCTCAACTTTCTCATCTTCTTGCACGACCAAGACCACCTGTAGTTGATTAGGGCTGCTGTGGGGAACACGCTGATCAGTGACCTCAGACACATTTATGGTGTTTTAGAAATTGTCGATGCTCCGGCAGAATGACGGCTTCAATTTCCATCATTACTGGATTGTGTCGGTCCACAAATTCAACCAAAAGATGCCTTATTTGTTCATTCCAAGCAGCTGGGAAATCCTGTGGCCCATATTATTTTTATGTGGATGTGATCAGTTATGTAGCATTGTGTAGGTGCAGATGCAGAATTACTCTTCTATCAGATAATCCTGGCTAATTTCCAGGCTGAGTAAAGTTAAATCAGATTTCTATGTGTTTTACTAACTGGGAGCCCCTAAATTCTTAGCTAGATCTGTAAACACCTACAATATTATGCTTTACGTGAGATTCAACTTCCAAATATCTCTATATTCAGTGATTTAACATGTACAGCAATTGCTATTTGGTATTTCTCTTCAGTTCTGATTCCATGTAATAGTAGATTACAACTGTCATTGATGAACCAGTTCCTGCTTCGCAGTGGGTTCACGGGAACCTGGTAGCTTTTGCTCAGACCTGTGTATTTATTAAGCAACCCACTATATGTATTTGACCGTGAACCCATTTATTATTGTGTATACTAACTTGAGGTCTATGTATGAACCCGTAGAACCTCAAATCCTGAATCCCTCTGCTTGCTCGGAGGAGAAGGGCGATGCTGAGTGATTTACTGCTCTCCTGGTAACTTTTGCAGAGGTACAGAACGCATACAAAGTTCTCTTGATATTTTAAAGATAGCTTAAGGAAGTTGCCTGGGCTAGGCAAATAACTTGGTTCTTCAATTTGGTGAAACTTCTCTTCCTTCAATTGGCATGTAGATTAGGGTCAGTTCTTTTGCATCACAATTTCTCTCAGGGGATTTGGATTCTGATTGAAAGAAAAAGCATTATTTGGATTTTGCATGTAATTGATTATCCTTTGTGCTTTTGATGTCATTTCTTTGTTTTTTTCTACATGGATCAGCTACTTTAACATATGCTTTGCATCCAGGAACAGACATGGATATTCATATTCAGAGATATTCCCTTAAATGCAGATTCATTGTTTATTATACTGTCACCGACAAGAACTTTATCTTTCTAAATAGAAACGAAGAGGTCAATCACCAACAGGAGGAGGATATGAAAGAAGAGTACAAACAACTATTCCACTCGAGTAGAACTTCTAAATGAAGTTGGAGGAAGCAAAATTGAGGTGATGTGACGTTGATATGCTAGAGTGCTGCATAGCCCCAATCTATTGGCTAGTACTGGGGAATTCATACCACACCTTGTAGAAACGCGGTACAAGTTTCTTGGCCATAAAGATACCATAACAGCTTAGAATAAATAGGTATTGGATTATTGCTTCATTTGAACAATTCAACGCCTTCTCCATTCACCAGAACTTCTCTACCCTCTTGCTAAAAAATTTCCTACCATAGGGATTTGAAATTTAAGTGACTAAATGATTAGATTATTTTGGTCAGAACTCTCTGCCCTTAATTCCTGTTAGGGTTCTTTCTGTATGTAATTAAGATTTTAAGTGACTGAATTCTTAATATTTTCACTGTAACCTACTGTCCTCAGTTCATAGACTGGAGCTTAAGAGTAAATGAGTGTGTTGTCTTTCATAGTATTTATTAGCTGCTAACAAGTTTTGACAGTTCTCTTCATAAAGTGGTACTTATCAGCTATGTTATTCTAGATTCTTCAAAAATCTCATCGGGTGTGTATATATTCAAATATAGTGCATTTTTGAAAAATCTGACCCGGGTACATCAACATTTTTAGAAAATCCGAGCAACTTAGCTTATCAGGACAATTGAGTGTTTATTTAGAAGATGGTGCCAACTTTGAGTGTCTATTTATGAATTATGCTGATATTATACTAGTATTTAGTAAATGACTATTTATCTTAGTAGCATTTATCATGTGTTGTACATTGCAGCTGTAAATGATGGATATGTAAAAGCATAATATAACATAAGTTAACCTCCCAGAGGCAAATTGAGCTCTTCACACTTCTTTTTCTCTGTTTAATGCTGAAACATGATCATGGGGCTCTTGACAAAGATGGAATATTTACAAACTGACACCATCATAGATAAGTCTCATATGGTCATGCTAGCTAATAGAGGTATAATAGATATACTTCATCCTATGCTGATATGGACATACACTATAGCTTTGTTACCATATCATGAAATACCACCACCCTATGGGGTTCAAGAAATGGAAGTTGACATACATGTCTTGATTCTCCAGACACTTTTTATTGTTCTTGAAGATGCAGCAAGTTGTCTATTGATGAGCATGTTCTGAGGAGAAGGATGAGTTAGAACTATGATTAGACCATACAAATATCCTCCACAATGGTCTGCGTTTGCGTTTATGGTGCCGAGATGTCACTTCTGATTCGGTTTTTCTAAGCATTTCCCACATGACCTGAACATCCTCGTATCCACAAGTTTGTATATCGTCATGAAGCTTCAAAAGTCCAGCACCTGAAGAAAATAAAATTAAAGGTACAAACGCGTTAGTGAATCTTCAAAGCTATTGCTTCTATTCACAGAACATGCAGGTAAATCATATTATATATCACACTTTTTGAAACATGCTGCAGAAAAGTGATTCCAAGTATCAACTTTATACTTTTGAATACATGATCTTTAGCTAAGGACACATAAAGTGGTAAATGCTTCATGTTGAAAGAGCACTGAAGAATCGGATACCTTGGCTACTCTATGTGGCCATATTTATAGAATCTGGAATATTACTATCTGGTTATCTTGAACAGATAAATATCATAATACAGAAAGTGACATTACGATGTCGTTTTTTTGACTTACAGAGAATATGAGGATACCTATGGTTAGCAACTGAAAAATAGATAGAAGATTGGACAAAATCAAAGCATATATTTGGTTGGTAGAGGCTTGTGTAACTAGCAACTTGGCTAATGTTTCTAGAACTTATATTCTAACAAAAATCAGATTAGTGGATTGTGATGGCACTTAGCTAGTGGATGGAAGGAACCACTAATGGAATCCTAGAAAAGATGCTTGCCATTTTATAATGTGTGAAGTGCTCATGAGTCATGACCTAAAGAAATGTTACTTGCTACTTTAGACATGAATGCAATTTTAGGTAAATTTGGTATGTTTCAGTGCTTTTTACAATAAGATAAGAATGCAATATTTAGGTAAAACAAGCATGCTTTACACTTGAGATACTTTCCTTTTCCTCATATTTTCATCATTGCTTCATCACTCTGGTATTTTTGAAAAAGCTTTTCTTGACCCGAAGATCTATCAGAAACAGGTGAAATTTAGGACTGCGTACACTCTACCATCCCCGCCTACTACCCCAACCCCCCCCCAAAAAAATAAAAAAATAAAAAAAATGAAACAATTCCAAAAGAAATAATTGATAAAGTTAAATTTGTTGAGAAGGTCACATACATCATGCTTTGTCTCAAGTCTCAACAATTATGAAAGCAATTTTATATTTTCTTATGCCTTCAATTAAATTCCAAACCTTCACCGTTTTTTAAATTTATTTTACTTTCCACGTGTAAGGTATTACGTAATTACTTAATTACACAAACAATCCTCCTCCTTCACAAACTACACCCTCCCAACTCCCACCCACTCACCGCACCGGCAAAACCACCACATAGTTATAATAAAGAGAGATGAATAAATCTTTGATTAAAAAAACTTTTAATTCATATGGATATAATTTTATGTTCTCCAGTTTTTTTGCTCAGGTAAAAACTCCAATCTTAAAAAATTGTGAATTCGAATCAACAAGGAACAAACAGGTGGGAGCTCCGTCGTATAAAAACGACCAAAGGCGGAGCTACCATTAGAGTTATAAGAACTCAATAATTTTAGTTCAAATCTGTATATATATATATATTAAAATTTTTATTTAATGCAAACAATTTATTCAAATTCAGTGAGGAGAAGGAATTTATGATTCAAAAACTCATAAATTAAAATTTCTACTTCCATCTCAAGGATTCGAGCACATGCAATTTGTACTAGGTTGAAAATTCGAAAACACAAATCCACTTAAATTCTCAAATCTCACCTCTTTCTTTGAAAGATTTAAACGAGGAAGGAAGAAACTAAAGAGAATTTTGTTTCAATTTCAACAAATCGAATGGAAAATGATCCTTCATCAATTGCTAATTCCATGAACGGATAAGAAGAAACTAACCATTTTTTCGAGCTTTAACACGAGCAGAAACAGCAAACCAAACACGCCTTACAGGAAACACCATTTTATGCCACCAATCATCCATCACTTTGATTTTGATCTTCAATTTCTTCCTACGACACCTTCCTCCTAATCGACTCAACAAAATCCTTAACCCGGCCAGACCTATACCTTTTCTTTTTTTTCTTGCAATTGTTTAGAAAGAAGCTAAGTTGAACAAACTTGAATTTTGAGAGAAGAAAAAAATGAGGATAGTATTAGGGGGCTCAATGCCACTTTTCTGCTTTTTATAGAGTGGAAATTAATGACTACTTTTCCCACTTTCAAGTTTTTGTTTTTTCAATTAAGAATCTACCCGCCGACACGTGACAGTGTTCTACTTTTTTCTTATGAAATTATTTCATGCCACGTGGTTTACCTGTTATATTTTCTTCTTAATCTTCATTTGATTGTGTTTTTTCTTTCTTACTAATCTATACTCTTACTTATTCATTTTTAAAATATTGATAATATTAAAAATATTTTTTCTTATTTAACTCAATTTAAATACGTCATAATCTGTTGCTTAACATACCAAAGGATTTCAATTATATAGAAATGTGAAACTCAATTTGACGAGAACTTAGGAGTGTATTTCACACATGTGAAAAGTTCAATGATGTAGTTAAATTCAATTAGTTAAGTAGATAAGTGTTTTTAAAATTGTCAATAGTTTAAAATTTTATTGAGAAAAAAATTAAGTATCTGTTTTACTTTGAAATTTTTATTAATCAATTCAAATTATGTCTCTAATGATTAGTGTTAATTTATATAAATATCATAACAAAATTTATAAATTTTTTTAAATTTTGAGTTTTTTGTGGGAACAAGTAATTTGAGTTGAGTGGATACAAAAACGTGACATGTTTATGTGGGAAGGCACAAGATAACAGACATTTTTGTGTGATTGGCCGGTTTGACTGTGCGTTTTTTACATGAGCATTTTTCTTTAATTAACTTTAAAAATAGAAAAAATAGGTTAGTACTACTACCTCTAAAATTTTTTCCAAAAATCATCACAATTACAATTTTGTCCGGTGGTAATAATAAAACATTTGAATTGGGTTAAAATAATAATAAGAAGATAATAAGAATAATAATAATATAATAATCATAAGTAATAATAATAATACTATATATTTCTTATATTTATACAAGTAAATACAGAGAATATATTTTTCTGGCAAAGTCAAACTAATTGGTTTCCTTAATGTAGACTCCTACTTAATTTAGATTTAAAAACAAAATCGAGTTTTAGTATTTCCTATAAAATTAAATGGGTTCTATCAATCTAGTTCAAATTTTGTGATTGGTTTAATTAAAATTAAATGATCTTCCGCCTATTATTGTTTGTCATGGTTTTTATTTTTAAAGTCAAATTATAATAATTTTGACTAAGATATATTTTTTCAGCATATTAATATGTAAAAAATTACAATTAATAGTACTTTTCATATAGTTTTTGAATATCTAAATTGTTTGTTTAAAATATCGAATGAATGTAATATAATTTAACTTTGAAAATTAGTGAAATTGACTTTAAAAAATGCAATATGACAAATGAAAGTAGACGAATAGAGTAATATTTTTGTGTTGAACAAAGGAAATAAAAAATCAACATATTATTTTTATGATATATATAAATTTATCAACCATTTGGAATTGGATTAATCATATTAAGAATATTCCCAAGACTGAGAAAAGGAATTAAAGGATCAATATTTATTATGTACGTGTTTTATTTACCCATTATTTGTGATTGGATTGATCATATAAATAATATCCCAAGATTGAAAAAAGAAATAAATAAAGAACCAATATTTATGATGTACATCAATTTTACCCGCCATTGGTGATTCAATTAATTATATCTTAAATATTGAAGAAAAAGGATCGATATATTTTTTTTTATGTGGATAAAATTTAAAAATGATTAAAATTTTAGAAAGACAGTCACGTAAATTCGGTGATTCAGATTCATCGAGATAAATACTTCTTTTTTTTTATGTCCTTTCGATAAACAATATGTTTGCACGCGTTATTTTTATGGCTCTCTAAACTAAAAAGAAATGCACGTTATTTTTATGACCCTCGTAAATTAAAAAGAAGCACGCATTAATTTATGACTCTCGTAAACTAAAAGAAAAACACGTTATTTTTATGACTCTCGTAGATTAAAAGAAACACGTGTTGTTTTTATGACTCTCGTAAACTAAAAAGAAATACGCGTTATTTTTATGACCCTCGTAAACTAAAAAGGAAACACACGTTATTTTTATGACTCTCATAAATTAAAAAGAAACATGTGTTATTTTTATGACTCTCGTAAACTAAAAAGAAACACAAGTTATTTTTATGACTCTCGTAAATTAAAAAAAAACACGTGTTATTTTTATGACTCTCATAAACTAAAAAAGAAACACAAGTTATATCTCGTAAATTAAAAATAAAAAAAAATTCAAATTTTTAACTAGTTCATTTTTATTTAATATGACATTACGAAAATAAAAAGAATTTAACCACGGTCAACCGTGGATGTACATTCAAACTAACCATTTGACAATTTGTGCACAAGTTAATTTTCGCAAAGTCTGCTATTATCATGACATGCTATAAAGCTATGTATGATTGATCTTCAAAGTTTATAAATAAAAATATTTTGTATTTAATCCTATTTTTAGCTTAACAAACCTAAAGTTTGAGTAGACGAAGGTAATCAAGATTAAATTTAGTTTCTCCGTTCTTGATTAGGTATATTTCTTCATAAATTAGATAGTGTTATATCATATGATTTATGCAAATTAATTGAAAAGACATTTAAAAACAACAAAACAAGTAAGTGTAAAATAGATTCTAATCCTTGGGATATTTACGTTTGCTAATTTTTTAACGTCTATTACACGTATAAGCCAAGATATTAATAATTTTCTATTTTGAAATAATAACAATATTATTATATAATTTTTGAGTGAATAATTATGCATGAAACAATTAAAATAATAAAGCGTTTAAAATGAACAAACTTAAAAATAGTTAAAGTTTTATAAAGACGGATCACACAAATTTGTTGCTTCAGATTCACCGAGTTAGGAGCTTCCTCTTTCTTGTGTCTTTTTTTTTATATGGATATATTTGCACACATTGTTTTTACGATTTATATAAATTAAAAGAAATTAACTTTTTTTCTTTTTTTGAACTTTTTAAAAGTTTATTCATTTTTATCGAATATGACAACTTTTTTAAAAAAAATTAATTACTCATAGGTGAATATTTTGATATCCACTATCTCCCACGCAAAAATTAAAAATTTAGCTTAACAAACTGAAGTTTGGATAGGCACGAAGGTAATTAAAATCAATTCGATTTCTCCGTTCTGGATTAGATTTATAGTTTTTCATAAACGATATAATTTTATATTACATTTTCATATTGTAAAATTTATGTAAGAAAATTAAAAAGACATTTAAGAATAATAAAGTACGTAAGTAAATAAGCGTTAAATAAATTTTAAATTTATTGTTAGGACATTTACACTTACTAATCTTCAAGTGTGTGCATTGCACGTATATGCCGAATCATCTAATACTTGCTATTGTAAAATAATATCAATAGTATTATATAAATTTTCAGTGAATAATTATACATAAAAGAATAAAATATAAAGTAAAGAATAAAGTGATTTAAATGAATAGAACTTAAAATTGGTAATGATAGAGTCACACAATTTTGATGTTTCAGATTCATCGAGTCACGTGGCTTCTCTTTTCGTATTTTTTTTTTTTTAAAAAAAAATAAAAAAAAAAAATTAATATAATATATATATAAGGTGTGTGTGTGTGTTTCGTAATTCATGTAAATGCTTGTTTGACAAAACCCAATTTTGGCCTAACATTTTTAAAAATTCGTGATTTTGGAGCTTTATTTTCGTTTAAAGTTAATAGCAATTTTGTTCCGATTATTTTCAAATTTAACATTTGAGTTCCAATACAAAAAAAAAAATTGCCCTTTCCCACATTGTCCACTCAAACAATTTTTATTTTACAATAGTCCCCCATTGTAATTTTAAACACTTTTTGAGGATTTGTGTTTCTAATATAACCCACTTCATTCAATATTTTAGAAAGGATTTGGAGGGGAAAACCAAAAGAATTACTCCTAATTTTTTGAGACTTTCTTGGTTCCCAGAGTTTCAAAAATTTTAAAGTGTTTTTTGTTGTTTTTTCGAGTTGGAGGAGGTGGAGTCGTCTCTTTTCAACTCGGAGTTCCGGTCGCTGTCCAGAACCAGGTAAATTTTTAAGCCTTGTTTTATTTTAATTTCCAGCTCTTTTTCTGTTTTCTGTTTAATTATATGTCGCTTTGTTTTGTTTTTTTTAGTTTATGTAGTTTTTAAAGGTCATTATATTTGTGTTTTATGTAGTTTTAATACTTAGATTTTTTTACGTTCGATGTTTATTTATTATTATTACATTATTTTAAAATGTTAGTCACTATTTGCTATCTTAACTTTTCTGGTTTTGTTTTAGTATTCTATTTTATGTATTTTATTTCTATTATATTACGTTATTGTTTGTTCCATTCTAATTAGTTATTTTAGTTTTGTATGTTGTTTTCCATATTCCCTTCTTGGATAAGTTTTGTTATGTTTTTGTTTATTTTCAGTTTATATATTTTATATGTTGAAAATGGCCAATGACAAAACTCGCCGTCGGTTTTGGATCCTCCCCATTTTAAAGAAGGAATTTTAAAAATTTAAGTTTACATATTTTTTAGTTGTTGAAATTGGCCAATAGACAACTCTCCGTCGGTTTTTGGGGAGGCTCCCCATTTTAAAAAGACGGAATTTTTAATTTAGTTTACATATTTTAGTTGTTGAAAATGGCCGATGAAGAATTACCCGTCGATTTCCAAGGCCTCCCATGTTAACAAGACGGATTTTTATTTTTGTTTGTATTTGGTTTATTTATTTTAGTCATATTTATACTTTACTAACACTTTTACTAAGTGTGTTTACAGGTACCTTGAGGTTGTTTCTCCTCTTATTTCATTATTGTAAATATTGCCGTTAGGCAAACTGTAGGGCCGATAATTATTATTTTTATTTTATTTCTGCAATTGAATGTTTCTTATACATGTACAGTATTTTATATTCTTCCTCCATTTTGAAAAAACATGGATTCCGTCGAGTAAACCACATTTTGTGGATTTCGAATGGTGCCTAAAACCCCTTCCCTTCGTAATATACTTGAAAACCTCTTACCTAGAATCAATTTGGTTTCGTAGATTAATAATGGTTCCTAGTTTTCCTAAAAATTTAGTTGGCGACCTTTTCAAAACTATTTATTATTAGACTTTGGTAAAATTGAATCAAATTAATTAATTTTTCGAGTTGCCCGCGACGTTTTCGCCCCTATTTTACAGAGTAGGATGTAAACATAATCGACTCGCTGGGGGAAAAAAAATTGTTAGAGGTTTTTTAAAACCAATATGAATTTAATATGTTTTTTTTCAAATTGAGAATTTTTGGTTTCTAAGTGTTATGTTATGACCGTTGTATTTTATATTTTGCCTTATTATTTGTTTATTAGCTTTTTCATTATTTATTTTATTTGTGTATATTTTTTAATTTTTCATTTCATGACATAATTTCCGTCAAATGACAATTAGTTTGCAATTAGACAAAGGAGTTACGTGCTTACCACGGCTTCCTTCAGAAAAACACACAAGTCTAATCTTTGGAAGTATAAACGACTAGTTGGCTTGCGGTCATCCAACGTCGTTTATTTAGCTTCAACCCCGTTGTCCTGTCCGACTCGGGTAACCGTCACTGGGTCTATACCAATTCTAGTCACCCTAGATAAGAGCAAACCAAATCCGAATTTAACGATCAGCCTAGATGACTCAACAACCCAAGGCGTGTTGAGTCAATGAAGAAAGACCACCTTGAGTCCATAATGGCGTCTAGCCTAAAAGGACTAACCATATGTAAGTGCGTTAATTTGAGGATGTATAACGTTGTTTTGAGAAATCTTGTCTCATAGGGTATGATTAATTATTTTATATAAGTTAAAGCAGAGCTTTCACAGCTACTAGCCTATTCGAAGTTGTTGACATCTGAAGATTCTAAAAAGCCAAGAGTAAGAAGTCTTTCGTGGAGGCATAGTTTAGGGGGGTCGTACCCCTGGCGTGACTGATATTTTGTATACATTTCCCTATTATTAATTCTCATTAGGTTTTATTTGTAAATTTTGTATAATTTGTAGTTTTTGGTGGCAATGAAATATTTAAATGACGTATACATCCTTCCAATCGATAGTCCTACTAACCCTAGGCATAAAAGGGTCACAATATTTGTATAGGACTGCATAATTGTTTGTATGTAATGTGATATTTTCAGTTTGTCTTTAATTAAAACAGTATCATTTGTTTTGATTCTTATTTTGTGTGATATTTTGTATTATCTATTATTTACAGGAACTAACCTCTTAACATTTTGTAGTCGTTCTTCTTCACAGCGAAAAAATTTTGATTTAGTTCGAATTCAGAAATCATTATTTGTCCGAATTCCGCAGATACAATAGGAATTAACAAATTCTAGTCCTGGATCTCACAGACGTTACATCAAGTCAAAACGAGAATATCAGTGGAGTATTTGGACTAATAATTCGCATCTACTTATTTTTATTATTATTTTGCATTACGGTCCTGCTCCTCACAGATTTCCATATTTTTTGTTATGGATACCGTCCCCGACATCAGTCGGGGTATGGTCATAACAGTGTCGCATCTCGTGAAAATTGTAATGATACAAATGTCCACTAAAACACCAAAAAAGAGTACAACAAATCATTACTGTTAGAAATTTGTAGGGTATATTCATCAACAGACAGTAATATTGGACGATTAAGAGATTATAAACTACTTGTGGCGGAAAAAAAGAAAAAAAAAACTTCATTACTACAAATTTTATTGGCGCTAGGCCTAGAAATTTCTTTGGTTTTCTAAATCTTTAAATTATTTATGCCTTATCTGGAACTACGCGTACCTGATTCCTCATTCGGTGGAGATATCGTAGGCAACCCTTCTTGGGTTTGGTATTTTATCTTTTTTCAAAAAAATAAATTATAAATGTTTGTACATATTTTTCAAGTCATATCTCTGCCGAACTACGCGTACCTGATTCTCATTTCGGTGAGATACGTAGAGCAAACCCTTTTTGGTCGGTATTATCTTTTCAAAAAAAAAAAAAAGAGTAAAGTAAAAGAGTTTGTGCATATGTTCAAAGTTATATCTGTCACGAACTACGTCGCACCTGATCTCAGGTTAATTAGATACGTAGGCAGCCCTTCGCATGTTTCGGTAATCATTTTAAAAAACAAATAAAATTGTCTGTACTTTACTGTTAGAGTCATGTCTCAACTCGATCGTACCTTGCATTTCAGAGCCGTGTAAATACATTCGATCTTTTTGAAAAGATAGGCTTTGCGGTAAAAACCCATATTCTCGTGGTACCTCTTATCTTACATTTTTGTGATGCTTGAAAAATTCTCTTGCATTCAATCAAGATAAGATAAAAGCTAACCTTATGTTTCATGTTCATTTGATGTGGTTAGAATTTTGATCAAATAGTTTAATGGTGTTACACTGTTGATCTAGATCTTGACCTGAATAGTTTGTTCGGCGAAATCATGAGTAATATGTTGTGGTTTTAGAAAGATGTAGGCCCTTTTTGACCCGATTGTGCCATTTCACCAAAGCCTACCAAATTACATTAATGCCCTAGTTTTTCCCTTTTGGAGCTTGAAACCTTCATTTGGACAACCACATCTTAACCACTAACACTGTTTGAGTGCCGTACGCAGCACATATCCTCTCTTGGCCCAACCTTCTTGCGTCACCAAGAGGTGTGAATTATAAGTGGAAATCCATGTTTATTTCCAAAATCAAAGATATTGAGTCGTCCCAAAATAGGAACAAAGAACTCTAGAGAAAAAGGAAGAAAAAAAAAATGGAAGAATTAAAGAAAGCAAAAATTTCTTTACAGGGATCATGAAAAGATGGAAAGAACTACTCCAACAAAAAAGAAAAATTATATATAATAAAGGAGTGAATAAAAAAAAAAACTCCATTCACATAAGGACTAAAAGAAAAATTAAAAAAAATATAGACGAAGAGAAAGCTCGGAAAAAAAAAGAGCCTCAAAAAGGAGAACTCGGAAAAGTGTTAAAATGAAATTCAAAAGAAGATCTAACGCAAATGCGGTCGCCAATCAATTATACGAGCACAATTCCGGGTTTGACGCTCAAGAGGGATTCAGTCAACTTTGATTATTCTCAAGCGGGTAAATGATCCTACTGGCATCCCTAAGCGACATGCAAGACAATAGAAATGAGGGGAAGAGAGGGGGGGATGGGGCAAAGAAAAAAAAAAGGGGGGAGGAGGAAAAAGAAAGAAAAAAAAAAAGGGAAAGAGAAAAAGATGGGGTGGGGGGGGGGTTAGGGGGGGGGAGGGGGGGGAAGGGGAAGAAGGGTAGAGGTGGGGTGAAAGGGAAAAGGGGGGGAAAAAGAAGGGAAATTGGGGGAAAGAGAGAAAAAAAGAGATGGAAACAGGGGAAGGAGAAAAAGGCGGGGAAAAAAGGGGCGGAAAGAAGGGCAAAAACGAAAGGGGCGGGAAAGCGAGGCTAAAATAGGGGGAAAAGGGGAAAGAGGAACGGGGAGGGTGGGAAGGGGAGAGGGTGGAGGGTGGGGCGAGTAGCGGGGAAGTGGCGATTAGGGCAGAGGACTAGGTGAAAAAGGAACAGAAGAAGGGGGGGGAACCGTGAGGGTGGAGAAATGAAGGGGGGGGGGATGGAAAAATGTAGTTCGAGCTAGAGGGATAGGGAAGGGGGGGAAAAAGGAATGAATGTAGAAGAAGGGTATGAGTGGAGATCATAGGTGTGCCCGCCTGGGGCGTAAGGGGCTAGGTTGCCCTGAAACTCCCTCTAATCGGATGCAATCCCCGGGACACAAAAACCGCCTACATGAATACTCATTCCAAATGTTTTTCCACATTAGTGTAGATTTACATAAGGTCCAGCTCTGGTAATCAAGTTGTTGTGCTTGGAACATTTATCTTTGAGTGTGAGTGTTACTCTGAAATGTCCTATAAACCAAATGTTGTCAAATACTGTGTGAAATAGGACTAAGCCTTTGTCGTGATGTGCACTTGAATATGAGGATTGATACAAGTTCAAAATCTTTGATTGATACAAGAAGTGAACTGATCTTTGTTGAATCCTTAAGTATAATTTGAGGAACCACTTGAAGCTTCGGGGAATTACCTAATTGAAAAAAAAAGGATAGACAAAGAATGAGATATTTATCTGCAATCTTAACGTTGGTACCAATCGGGTGAAGACTTGACTATCTCATCACATTTTCTTTTTGAAACAAAACAAAAAGATAAAAAAAAATTAATAAAAAAGTGTGTCTTTTGAGTTGTTCATTACAAAGGTGTTGTTAAGTAATCTTACTATTGAGATGCTATTTTACTTCATTGGATTGTCAATGGGAAGGGGGGGCCCCAACATGTGATATGGTCTTGTTTAGGTTTTGATATAGGCAGAATCCCATTTGACATACTTCATCATGTTCATATTGGGCATTTCCTAACTGATAATCTTTCATATTCTTTGCAGCCTCATCATCCACGAAGAGGGGAACTACTTGAACGCTTATTCCTGCTCAACATGGATACTAGGTCGCCACAGGCCGGCGTTCTGTCATTTCCCAGCGTCGGGAGATTTTCATCTCTCTTCATACTGGTAACTGGGAGCAGAAATTTTTGATGAGAGGGAATCTCAAAATTCATTGAAAGTTGGACTTCTTTAACAGTCAACGGAACTGATCGGCCCATCCACCTCGTTCCGAATGGGAACTTTATCGGCCATCCACCTCTTACAATTGGAACATTAGAGAGTCGGGAGACAGTCCATCTCGTACAGTGTAACCTTATCGAGCCTCCCCCCTCGTTACCGTGGCAACATATGCGCCATCCACCTCGTTACAAGCTAGTGAACATTATCAAGCCATCCACCGGCCTCGTTAACAGTGGACATTATCGAGCATCACCTCTTTACACAAAGAGAAGTTTAGAAGCGTCGTTATCGAGTCATCCACCTCGTTACAGTTTGAACATATCGCGCCAGCCCTTTCATGAGGACTTTAAAAATGGGCATCATCGAGATTCAATTCATTCACCACTATTAGGATATTCACATGCCTTGCGATTTAATATTCATAAGCATTGTGATTTCATATTATATTGGTTAGTCAATAACCATGCATCGCGTCGAAAATCCATGACCTCCTTCGCAGAAAATTCAAGCTCGCGAGTTAATATTCATGCATTGCCGAGTTAATATTCATGCATCGCGATTAGTATTCTGCATTGCGGAAGGATTTCATACCCGCAGAAAAGTTGATGCATCAATCGCGAGAAGATTTCATACCTCGCAGAAAAAAAATTCATGCTGCGAGAAATTTCATACCTCGCAGAAATGTATGCATCTCAAGAAGATTTCCATCCTGCGGAATTTATTCATTGCGGAATATATTCAATCCCGCAGAAGATAGGCTCGTAGAGAAATTCATGCATCACTATTAATTCATTCATGCAACAGTTAATTCAATGCATCGCGAGAAGATTTCATACTCTCAAAAATTCCATGCATCGTGCGAGAAGACTCCATACCTCGCATAAAATTCATGCATCACAGTTTAATTCATGCATCGATAGTTACTATTCATGCATCGAGAAGTCTATTCATGCCTCGAGAGTAAATCATGCATCGCGAGTTTAATATTCATGCAGCGAGAGTTAATATCTCTCACAAGGGGGGCGATCGAGAGATCTAATTCATATGCACTAGGTCAATATTCATGGCATCTGAGAGTCAATATTCATGCATCGAGGTTCATGGCATGCATTGCGAGAAGGTTTCATACCTCCAAAAATTCTGCATGCGAAAGGTTTGCAATACCTCGCAGAAGTTGTATGCATCGCAAAGATTTCATGCCTTGCGGATTCATGCATCACTAGTTAATATTCATGCATCGAGAGTCAATTCATGACATCACTATTAATATTCATCCATCGATAGTTAATTCATGCATCGAGATTCGATTCCATGCATCGCGAGTTAATTCATTGCATCGCTAGATAATTCAGGCATTGGTGGAGTTAATATGCGTGTATCGCGGATTAATATCATGTGTCTCGCAAGTTTAAATTTTTTATGACAATCGCGAGAAGATTCCCTTCTCGCAAAAGTTTACAAATATCGCAAGAAGAAGTTCATACCTGCGGAATTCATGCATCTCAAGGAATTTTAATCCCTCAACTGTCACTGACGTTAAATATCCCGAGGAGAGAAAATTAATTGTCGACACGGTGTAATACGACTGCTGTCTCCGCATTTAAATTGCTTTTTAAAGCTGACATATTTTTAATCTCAGACCTTTGTCAAGAGCATGCGAAAGTATGATTTCCTTCAAAAAAAAAATCCAAAAAAAAACAGATTAACAAAAAAACAGCTGTAAACTAATTCAACAAGGACGCCCACGAATCATGGAACCTTTTGGAGACATGTTCTGGATAACTTCCCGCCACATGCAACCGCAAGTCGACTATAAAAGGTCTGTGTTTCGGTCAAAATTGGGTTTGGTCAATTTTCGTTGTCCACTATTTCTTTCATCAAGCATACACAACGAAAAGGGACAGCTGTGACAACCCCATTTTGTCTACATTAAAAATATTTCTTGATTTGGAGCTTTAATTTATTTATAGCAATTTGGTGTCCGATGATTTTTAAAATTTAATATAACAGATTTAGAGTCAAATACAAAAAAAAAATTGCCTTTCCAATTGTCACTCAACACTGTTTCAATTTACAATATCGCCCCACAATTGTTATTTTACCCTTTTTGAGGATTTTGGGTTCAGTAACCCTTCCAGTAAATATTTTGAGAGGATGTGAGGGTAAAACAAAAGAATAACTCTAAATTTTTGAGATTCTTGTTTTCCCAGAGTTTCAAAAAATTTTAAAAAGTGTTTTTGTGGTTTGTTCGAGTTGAGGTTCTGGAGATCGTCTCTTTCAAACTCTGAGTTCCGTCGCTGGCCAGAACCACGGTAAATTTTTTTAGAGCCTTGTTTTTTTAATTTCCAGGCTCTTTTATGTTTTTCGTTTAGTTAATGGTAAGCTGTTTTTTGTTTTTTTTAGTTTAATGTATTTTTTAAAAGGTTCATAATTTTGTGTTGTTTGTATGTTTTAATATAGCATTTTTTTACGATCGTTTTATTTAGGTTTATTATTACTATTATTTTAAAATTGGTTAGTCCCTATGTTTGCTATCGTTAACTTTTCTGGGTATTGTATGTGATTCTAAAATTTGGCATGGTTCTGTTTTAATTTCCTATATATTCAACGTTTTGTTGTTTCCCCTTTCTAATGATGTGATTTTAGTTGGTTTTTTTTCCATAGTCTCTTGGGATAAGTTTTGTTAGGTGTTTTTGTTGATGTTCATCGTTTAATATTTATATGTTGAAATGGCCAATGAGAAAACTCTCCGTCGGTTTTTGGGAGGCCGTCCCCATTTTAAAAAGAAGGAATTTAATTAAGTTTACATATTTAAATTTTTTGAAATTGGACCATGAGAAAACTCTCTCCAGTGGTTTTGAATCCTCCCCCATGTTAAAAACAACGAATTTTAATTCAGTTTACATAGTTTTTATGTGTGAAATATGTCCTCTGAAGAAATTACCGGTCGATTTCCAAGCCTCCCATGTTAACAAAGACGGATTTTATTTTTAGTTTATTATTGGTTTATTTTAATTATCATAATTTTCAGTGACTTTACTAACACTTTACTAAGTGTTTTTACAGGTACCTGGAGGTGTTTCTCCTTTTATTTCATTATTGTTCAATATTGACGATTAGGCCAAACCGTAGAGGCCGAGTAATTATTAATTTTTATTTTATTGTGCATATTTGAATGTTTCTTATACATGTACAATATTTTTATCTTCTTCCTCATTTGAAAAAAAAAAAAATTGAATTCAGTCGAGACCCATTTGTGGATTTCGAAGGGTGGCCTAAAACCCTTCCCTTGGAATAACTTGACCTCTCCTAGAATCAATTTTGGTTTCGTAGATTAAATAATGTAGTTTTCCCTAGGTTTTCCTAAAAATTAGGTGTCGACTCTTTTTCAAACTCGGTTTATTTAGTTAGAACTGTGGGAAAGGATTGAAATCAAAATTTAATTAATTTTTTCGAGTTGCCGGCGGAACGTTTCAGGGCGCCAGGATTTTCACAGAGTAGGGAAATGTACCAGAATTGGGCACTCTGCTGGGGATAGGAGTGTTAGTAGGTTTTAACCATAGAATTTAATTAGTTTTTTTCAAATTGAGGAAATTTTTGTTCGATTGTTATGTTATAACCTTGTATTTTTATATTTTGCTTATTATTTGTTTTATTATTTTAATTCATTATTTATTTTTGTGTTATTTTTTTTATGCATTCCAGGACATAATTTCCGTCAAATGAACAATCTTTGCATTAGGACAAATGAAGTTACGGTGCTTACCACGGCTTCTTCACAGAACACACACAAGTCTAATCTTGTGGAACGAATTAAACGAATAGTTGGCTTGCGGTCCTCCCACTTCGTTTATTAGCATTCAACCGTTGTCCTGTCCGACTCGGGTAACCGTCACTTCTATACCAATTCTATTCACCCTAGGATAGATCACAACCAAATCCGAATTTAAGGCATCAGCCTAAGATGACTCAACAAAACCAAGGCGTGTGAGTCAATTAGAAGACCACCTTGAGTCCATATGGCTTCTAGCCTAAAAGGACTACATCAAGCGTTTAATTTGAAGTATTTATACGTTTTTTGTGAGAAAATCATTGTCTCCTGGGTAGGGATATTAGATTATAGTTTATATAAGTTAAAGAAAGAGCTTTCACAATACTAGCCTATGTCGAAGTTGTTGACATCTGAAGATATAAACGCCAAGAAAAAGAAGGATCTTTTCGTGGAGTCATATTTAGTGTCGACCCCCTGCGTGGGACTGATTATTTTTTATACATTTCCCCAATATTATGTATTCTCATTAGGTTTTGATTTGTACAAGTTGTATAAATTTGAGTTTTGGTGGCATGAAATATTTTCAAAGACGTAACATCCTTCAAATCGATCGGCTCTACCCTAGGCATAAAAGGGTTCACATATTTGTATTCGACGTGCATAAAAAAATATTGTTTGTCTGCTAATGTGATATGATTTCAGTTTGTCTTTAATAAAACAGTATTCATGTGTTTTATTAATTCATTATTTGGTGTAGATATTTTGCTATATCTATTATGTCCGGACTAAGCACCTCTTACATTTGAAGTCGTTCTTTCTTCACAGCGAAATTGGATGTTATGTTGAATTCAGAATCATTAATTTGTCCGAAGTCGCAAAGAACAAGGGATTTAACAAAATTCGAGTCCTGGTATCTCACCAACGTACATCAAAGTCAAAAACGATAATCAGGGGAGTATTTGACTATAAGGTCGCATCTACTATTTTAATTATTTTGGAGGGAAGGTAGGAGATTTCTAAAAACCGGAAAAAGTATCCCGAAACACAGCTGAAATAAAGGGCTAACCAGCGCAGGCGCCTGGTACGGCAAGTATAGCCAGAACTGACGGCAATTAGGGTAGAAGGAATTTGTCCATCCGTGGTATTCCTGTCTCTCCTCGGTGGGAAGCAGATATTCTCCTATTTTGTAGGGATAGCCCGGTCCCCGACATCATCGTAGGATGGGGGTCATAACGCTACTTCATCTCGTGAATAATGGGGGAAGGAGGGACAGGTCCAAGAAACAATCCAAAAAGAGTACAACAAATGCATTATTACTAGTAGAATTTGTAGGGTATGTTCAACAACAGTGAAAATATTGACGGGGATTAAGAGGATTAATAAAATCACTACCTGGGTCGGAAAAAAATAAGAAAAAACTTTCATGTCTACAATTTTATGATGGACCAACATACATGTCCAAAGTAGTAATGTATCTTTGGTTTTTTCTAAATCCATTGTAAAACGTATTGTGTGTTATGTTACCGTGCCTTATATCTGGCGACGTGACGCTTTCGACCTGATATCTCACATGTTCGTGAGGATCGCGTAGGCAATCCCTTGCTTCGGCTTGGTGCATATACGTACTCTTTTTCAAAAAAATAAAATTATACCAATAGTTTGTACATATTTTTCAATGCATATCTGCCGACTCGCGTACCTGATTCTCTTCGGTGAAGCGTAGGAAACCCTTTTTGTGGGTTCCGGTATTAATTCTTGTGTCAAAAAAAAAAAAAAAAGAGTAAAGTAAAAGAGTTTTGTTGCATATTTTATTTCAAAGTTATTCTGCCACGAACTACCGCAGCACCTGATTCTCATGTGAATGAGCTACTTAGGCCGAGCCCTTCTCATGTTTCGGTAATCATTTTTTAAAAAAAAAAAAAATTGTCTTTACTTGACTGTTATAGTCATGTCTTCACTCGATCGGAACCTATGCAGTTAAGATCGTTTAAATACATTCGATATGGTGGAAAAGATAGGCTGTTGCTGTAAACCATAGATTCGCGTGGTACCCCTATCTGTACTTTTTGTGAGCTTGAAATTCTCTTGGCATGCATCAGATAAGAATAAAACGAACCTTATGTTTCCATGGCATTGTGTGGTGAGATTTTGTCAAAGTTTAAGTGTGTACACTGTTGATCTAAGATCTTAGACCTGAATATTCTTTCTCAGGGCGAAATCATGAGTAATTTGGTTTGAGAAAGGGCATTGTAGGCCTTTTTTGACCCGATTGTGCATTCATCCAAAGCCTCAAATTACATTATCACCTAGTTTTCTTTCCCTTCCCCTTTGTTGACTTGAACCTTTCATTTGGACAACCACATCTTAACCACTACTCTTTTGAGGGCTTACTAGTCACTATCATCTCTTGGCCCAACCGTCTTGAGTGCACCAAGAATGTGAATTATAAGTGGAAATCCATGTTTGAAAATTTCCAAATCAAGATATTGAGTCTGTCAATACAAGGAGCAAAGAACTCTAAGAAAAGAGAAAGAAAAAAAAATGGAAGAAATAATAAGCCAAAAATTTTTCTTTACAGATCAGTGAAAAGATGGGAAAGAAAATATCCACCAAAACGAAAATTATTGATAATAAAGGAGTGAATAAAACAAAAAAAAAAACAGCTCCATTAATCAGACTCAAAAGAAAAAAGAAAAAAAATATAGAAGAAGAGAAGCGTCGAAAAAAATAGCTCTAAAAAAAAAGGAGAACGGAAAAGTGTTAAAATTAAATTCAAAAGAAGCTCTAACGTCAAGGCTTAACCAATCTTAAAGCACCAAATTCCGTGTTACGCTCAATAGGGATCGTCAACTTTTATCTCAAATAAATAGTCTCTTCATCCTAATCCTATCTTACAGCCAAGACCAAGCCCCTACATGATCTCATTCCAACTGTTTCTCCCATATTTGAGATTTCTAAGGGTCAAGCATATGGTATAACAGTTGTGTTTCATTGAACATTCTTGGTATGTGTGAGTGGGGTACTCTGAAATGTCCTATAACCAAATGTGTTCAAATATGGTGTGAAATAGGACTAACCTTTGTCGTGAGGGCACGTGAAATATGAGGATGGATACGAAATTCAAAATCTTTGATTGGAATCTGCAAGATGAAATCGGGGATCTTGTTAAGATCCTTAATAATATGTTCAGGAACCACTTGAAGCTGCAAGGAATTACCGTTAATGACAAAAAAAAAAGGATAACAAGAAATGAGAGATTTATCTGGGCAATCTAACTGTTGGTCCCAATCGTGGGGTGAGACTTGCTATCTCAGCACATGTTTATTTTGAACCAAAAAAAAGAATTAAAAAAAAATTAAAAAATTTTGGCTTTTGAGTGTTCATTACAAAAGGTGGTTGTTTAATTTAATCTTACACTATGATGAAGGGGTGCATTGTCTTACTTCATATTGATTGTCCATCCCCAAATGTGACGATTCTTGTTTTATGGGTTTGATATAGCAAAGAAACCATTGTGCATTCGCATCATGTATCATATTGTGCATTTTCTACGGATAATCTTGTCAGATTCCCTTTGCATCACTCCATATCCCGAAGATGTGACTACGTTTGACGCGCTTCCTGCTCCAACGGGATACCGTAGCGTCAGCCACAACGGTCGTCCAATTCCCCAGATTTTCATCTCTCTTCATATGAAACGGGGACATATCACGAAACCTCCATGTCAATTTTTTTGAGCAGGAAATCAGTAACAATCATTGGAAAGTTGGACTTCTATTAACAGGTCAGAACAGGAAGCATTATCGAAAAGCCATCCGCCCTCTTTACAATTGGGAACATTATCGGATTCCATTCCACCTCGCCTTATACATATTGGAACATTATCGAGACTCCATCTCGTTACGCTTGAACATCTTAATCGGAGCCACTCCACCTCGTTCCGGGACACTAATTATCGAGCACCACCGTGATCCCCTCTTTTACAGCTGGCAACATTTATCTAAGTGCCATCCAGCTCGAATGGTCTTTACAGTGGCGACCAAACATGTATCGTAATGCCCATCACCTCGGGTTACAGTTGTATCACAATATCGAGTCAATCCACCATCGTTGGACATTATTGAACATTATTCTGAGCCACTCCATAGTACTCGTTAAAAATCAATGCATCGAGAGTCAATTCGTGCCCACTAGTTAATATTCATGCCTTTGCGAGTTAATATTCATCATACATTGTGATTTACAATAGTTCATGTATTGTGAGTCAATACCATAGCATCGCGCTAGAAAATCCCAATACCTCGCAGACAATTCATGGCATCTCGATTATATTCATGCATTGCGATTATATTCATCGCA
Source organism: Solanum habrochaites (assembly GCA_027704765.1). Classification (NCBI taxonomy): domain Eukaryota; kingdom Viridiplantae; phylum Streptophyta; class Magnoliopsida; order Solanales; family Solanaceae; genus Solanum; species Solanum habrochaites. Next base: position 63,519,565 of record JAKWJA010002491.1, read on the forward strand.
TCGCGAATTATATTGCAATGCATTGCGAGAGATTTCATACCTCGCAGAAACTATTGATGCATCGCGAGAAGATTTCACTAACTCTCAGAAAATTCATGCATCGCGAGAAGATGTCATACCTCGCAGAAATGTATGCATCGCAAGAGATTTTCATACCTTGCGGAATTTATTGGGGGGCATGCGGAATATATTTCAATGCCCCGCAGAAGAATCATGCATCTATCCACTAAAATTGCTGCATCACTGAGTATGATAAGATTCGTTGCATCAAAAAGTTAATTCAGGCATCGCGAGAGAGATTTCAACCTCGCAGAAAAATGCTCCAGTTCCTCAGCGCATCGCGAGAAGACTCCATAGTCCTCGCAGAAAATTCCTGCTCACGAGTTTTATTTCATTCATCGAAGTCAGTTAATATTGCATGTGTTCGATTAGTTAATTCACATGGTGAGAAAGAATAGCTTCGGCATCGAGTATAAATTCATGAATTGCAGCCGGAGGATAAAGTAATTCCTCTGAAAAGGGGGGTATAGTAGAGGAGAGGTTGCAAGCATCAGAGTTAGATATTCATGCCATCGAGGAGTTTTTAATATTCCGGCAGCGAGAGTTAAATTCATCATCGAGATCAATATTCATGCATACGAGAGTTCCATATCATGCTACGAGACATTTCATATTCATGCATTTGCGAAAGGTTTCATACTCAGCAGAGGGGAATTCACTGGCTTGCGAATGAATGTTCATACCTCGCATGCCCATGTATGCATCGCAAGAAGATTTCATGCTTGCAGAAAGTTCATGCATCACTAGGTATATTTCAGTTCAATACATACTCAGTCAATTCGTGGACATCACTAGTTAGAGGTCATTTCAGGGAGCGTGCTAGGTGCTAATTCGATAGCATTCGAGACGTCGATCGTATAGGCATGCCATCATAAATTTCATGGCATCGCGAGGATAATCATTTCATACGCATTGTGAGTGTGAAGTATATCGTGTGAGTTATCACATCGTGCGGGATTAATAGTCTGCTATGCAAAACATTTGGCAAAGGTGAAGGAATGTAGTTCCAATATGGACCTAATGTACGGGCGAATAAGGAAAAGTTAGCGACATTCTACTCGCAAAAGTTAACATAATCGCCAATAACAAGTAAAGATCTTACCATCATACATCGCCGATAGCGATGCAAAGTTCATCTCCCAGCCGCCGGCACTCGCAAAGGCAATATTTATATCCCTCACATACCGTCCACACTGACGTTCTAATTCGAGCGAGATGACATCTTAAGATGTTCGATCAATGATCTGGCATCACGAGTGTGAGGAGCACACTGATACTGTACGTCGCTCAGGGTCTCCTCCCTTTAAGACTGCATTTTATAATCTGACTCAGTTCTTAAATCTCACTACTTTGTCCAGTAGCGAAAATCGTCGATACAGGCTGAATTTCTTCAAAACAAGAATCCAACAAAACTTGGAGACAACAGATCTACCGAAAAAATAAACCTCTCGATAAAACCGTACATTCAAGAGGCTTCAAACAACCAGAGTACGCAACACATGCATGGAACGCTTTTGGAGACAGGTCTGGGGATTACTTTAGCCTAGCACTATTCACGCAATCACTATAAGGTCATGTGTTCGGATCAAAATTGGTTTTGTGCAATTTTCGTTGTCCAACGATTTCTTTCGTTTCATCAAATCATAGCCAATAACGAGAAGTGGACTTAAGCTGTTGGACATAAACCCAATTTTGGTCTCTACATTTAAAATTCGTGTATTTTGGAGCTTGAGATTTTATTTAAATAGCAATTTTGGTCCGTGATGATTTTAAAAATTTATACATTTAGATTCAAATAACAAAAAATAAAGCGTGCCATTTCCCACATTGTCCCTTCAAACAAGTTTTAATTTAAGTCTAAATAGTCCCAACATTGGTAGTTTACCCTTTTTTAGGTATTTTTGGGTTTCCTATATAAACCCACTTCATTCAATATTTAGAAGAGGAATTGAGGGAAAACAAAGAATACTCATAATAATTTCGAGAATTCTTCATTGGTTCCCAGAGTGTTCAAAATTTTAAAGTGTTTTTGTGGTTTTTTCGAGTTTGATGTAGTGTGTCTGGAGTCGTCTCTTTTTCAATCATCGGATGTTAACACGTTTCGCTGATCGCAGGTACTCATTAAATTTTTTTAGCTTGTTTTATTTATTTCCAGGCTCGTTTTATGTTTTCATGTTTATTTATAATGTAGCATATGTGTTTTGTTTTTTGAGTGTTAGAGGGCAATGTAGTTTTAAAGTCATTAATATTTGTGTTTGATGTTGTAGTTTAATATTAGCATTTTTTTGAGCGATTCGATTTTCTTTATTTATATTATTACTATTTTTTAAAATGTAGTCAACTATTTGTTTTTTTTAAAATCTAATACGATCCTCAAGCTTTTCTGGTTTTGGTTATTATTCTAAGTTCTTAAATGGTATTTTTTAATTGCTATATATTAGCGTTATTGTTGTTTTCCATTACTAGAGTATGTTCTTTATGTTTGGTTGTTGTTTTCATTATTCTCTGCTTCGTCTTGGGAGAAGTTTGTTATGTTTTGTTGATGTCTCAGATTACAGTTTTCTATTTTTATATGTTGAAAATGGCCATGAGAAAACCTTCGGTCGGTTTTTGGAGGCCCTCCCCATGTTAAATAAAAAGGCCTACGGAACATTTTAATTTCTATAGTTACATATTTAGTTTTTGCAAATGTCAAGAGAAACTCTCCGTCGGGTTTGGTAGGCCTCTGCCCGTACTATTTTAAACTACAAGACGGAAGATTTTAATATTAATTTCATATTATAGTGTGTGAATTGGCCGTATGAAGAAAAAAAAAAAATTTTTGTCCCGTGGTCCGGATTTCGCAAGTGTCTCTGCTCCCCATGTTAAACGGCCAGACGATTTTTTATGTGTTAGTAAATATTACTGGTTCATTGAATTTTAGTCATATTTATTACTTTAGCATATCACTTACTGAGTAGTGTTTACAGTACTCTATGGATGGTGTTTCTTCTTCTCCTTTTATTATTTCATTCATTGTAAATATTGTAGACGTTAGGCAAGGCCTTAGCCGTGATCGAGGACTTATTATTTTATTTTATGTGCATAGTGAATGTTTTCTTATACATGTACATTATTTTATTTCTTCCCTCAATTTGAAAAAAATGAATTCAGTCCGAGAACCACATTGGTGTATTATCGAGGGGTGCCTAAACCCCTTCCCTTCATTTGTAAGTACGACTTGAACCACCGTCCGTTAGCCTAGTAATCAATTTGGTTTCGTAGACTACTAATTGGTTTCTCTAGTTTATCCCTTAAAGAATTACGGTGGCGACTCTTTTCAATAGGAGAGAACTATTTATTATTAGAACTATTGGGTAAATTGAAAATCAAATTATTAATTTTCGAGGGTTGCCTGTGGCGTTAATACGTTTCTTCGCCCCAGGCTCCTATTTAAGGCGAGTAGGGATGTAAACATACTATAATAATCTAAACTCATAAATTTATTTTTTTTCGAAAACCACTTAATTTATTCATTATTTTCTATCGAATATCGAGTTAGAAAAAATAAAAAAAATTGTAACCAGAAGTAATCATGGATAAACATTCATATTGATGATTGACAATTTGATATTTAATATCTCTCTTACAAAAATAACTTTTTCGCTCAAAATTCACATATGATCACAAGCACTGGCATGATGCTTTATAATAAACATTTTTGAATTATCATCTCCTTTTAGCTTAACAAATCTTAAGTTTAGACGACAGATACGAAGGTAATCAAAATTGAATTTCGATATCTCCTTTCTTGATTAGATTTGTGATTCTTCATAAACAATACAATTTCATATGGAAAAGTTAATGGCAAAGATAATTAGCGAAATACATTAGCAATGAGTCAAAGTAAATCGTTAGTCACAGCAAAAATATATGATCTTCAAATTGTCTTTAAGATATGTACAGCTTACACTAATGTTATCTTGACATAGCACTCACAATCTATTGCACTTATATGTAAATCATCCTAATATCTTTTGCGATTATAATAAATATGAATCATAATTAATTATATTAAATATTGAAATCATAAGTATGCATGGACGAACACCTGTGTATTTAAGGAACACAAGCAATAAAGTGATATTAAAAACTAATAAAAATTTAAAATACTAAATTTCATGTAGAGTATTACAAGTATCCGATAGTTTAGAATCATCGAGTTGAGTGTTGATTCATTTTTCTAATTTACTTTGTGTGTCTTATTTAATATATAAAAACTTACTTGTGCACGTTATGTTCACAACTCACATCAGCTAGAAAAAGAAAAGGGAAAAAATTATATTTTAACTTGTACCCTTTTTATCATAAGGCAGACATGTCGTTAACCGTTTTTTTTTTAAAAATCACAATTACTGCATGGAATTGTTCACAGCATTTAATAATTGATTATTGACAATTTCTCAGTTTTCTATTAGTACTTGCTATTCCAAAATAATATTTATATTATTATTTAAAATTATTATACATGAAAGGATAAAATATATAAAGCAAGAAAAGAGTAATTAAAAAGCAAAATTTTATTTTATTTGTTCTTATTAAATATGCTGTTAAATATTCTATTATTATAATTATTGATCGTGGATGAATATTCGTATTGACTATCAAAAATTTGATATTTACTATCTCTGATACAAAAATAATACATATTCATGAAATTAACAGGCAATAGAAATACGATTAAGTGATTTTTTTTAGTATATAGATTGTATATATATTGTGAATATTTAAAACTCACAAACCAAAAATTTGAGTATTCAAAATCAAACTTGATGTTTCCATCCTTGACTAGATTTACAAATTCTTCATAAACAACTCCATATTGTTTAGTGTTTTACTCAAGCCAAATTTAAAATGATATTTGAAAACAACAAAACGACAAAACTATGTCTTTTAAAAAAGTCACATATTTATTTTGTTTGTTTAAAAGTGTTGAATCACTACCAATGGGTTTGACTCTTTCTAATTTGAAATGTATTATCTGGTAAGTGGCACCTAATTTGGGGATAAATAATTATTTTTATTCTTCTTTCTACTATATCTATTGCGTAAATAATATATATTAGAGTCTAAACTTTTTAAGCATATACTGTGATCAAAGGCCCCCTAGAAAAGTAGTTTTTATCACACAAAAATTCAAATCAGACTCGAATTCGAGGACTTTAATTAAAAAAGGAGCAATCTCATCTACTACACCATATTGTTAGTTCATGTTTGTAAAAATAATTATGTCTTACTTATGTAAGGTCTATTAAAATCTTCTCGTTTTGTAGTTCACATAATGACGTTATTTTAGTTTCAAATCATATTAGCAAATAGAAAATTAGTTGTTTCAGGCATAATGATTGATTTTAGTTTATAGTCAAAAAAAAATGTTGTTAGTTATAGAGATGGATATAGTAGTTTAGCCGGTTATTTTTAATTTTAACTTAATATAATATTTTATTTTTAATTTATAATTAGCCAACTTGACCGAATGATAACCCTAATTATTTTCTTCTTCAATTCGATTCTATTACATAAAAAAAAAGAAATTAGGAAAAGAATAATCATAGAAAATAAATTAAAAAATTGTACATGTTATGTTAAGCTGGTGAATGAATGGCTCATTTTTAATATGATTTTTGTTTTTAGTATTTTGATACTCCATGAGCTTAAGATTTTCATTTATAGTTTATAATAATTCATAGAATAAATAAAATTAATAGACACCACATTTAGGGATCCACAAATAAACAAGAAACAAGTAGATGCAACCTTAAGCGAAGCTAAAATTAATGTTCAGTAAGACTAATGAATAAGATCCTAGACCAAAATCATCTCATTATTAGCCTACATAAGAACTTCAAGGGAAGACGAAAGGCAATGGATTTGACTTTTGCATCATTGTCATCATTTCAAGTTGTTACTGGCGCCTTGGGTAGAGCGAGATTCGAAATATCATATCGACCAGTCCTGTTTTTTATTTTATTTTTAAAATAATAAGGATAAAGCTAATTTGTAATAGTTCATCGCTACAACGAAAAGAAGCGCACGCCGCATCCTCGGCGTAGAATCAAAGCGCTGAAGATTCTCCCCGTTCGACAAGCTAAGCATTAGCCTCAAACCACGGTTGCGTTAACGGCGTATTAATTGTTAAATTGAAATTGAGCTCGATATAACTTATTTAAAGTATATTATTTGTTCACACTGATGTGTGCCATGCTTATCTCTTGCAATTTTCAGTTATACATTTTCGTTTCAAATATATATAAATTTTAGCCCTATTTCCACTAAATTATCTCAATTTATTTAATTAAAAAAATGTGAGGAGGCTGTTCATATTGGTAGAGTGGAAAAATTATTTAATTAAAGTCTAAGGATTGAAGAAAAAAATAAATAGATTTAGTCAATTATAGTGAGAGAATTAAATTTATATAAAATAATTAGCATAATTTTTTCAAATCAAATATAGTAGATAACTTTTCCTTTAGTGTCGGTAGGAATTTGGACCACGTGGTTAATAATCAATTGGCAATGGATTTTAAATTCATAGTAATTAGTATTAAGTTCTTTAATTAGGGGGTTATTGTTAAGAAAGAAAACGACTAATTAACTGAAACAGAAAAATAATTTCTAATATTATCGTTATCATTATTATTATTATAACATATCTCCTGTGACCTACAACGGAAAAATGGGTTATTAGAAATAGATTTGATGCAAATATCATGATTGAGTATTCTATTAGATAAAATTTATGACATTTTTTCGTTTTATTATCCACCATCTTTTATCAAATGCGTTCGATATTTTGTGATTAATTCACTAAAAATCATTTCTAATATAGATAGATATTCCATCGTAAATTTATCAGAGGAGGATACAAAATATGTATCTTGTATCCATATCGATTTTTTTCATCTATAATATTTTCAGTGTAGTTCAAATAAGTACTATTTTTTAAATTTTTTTGTCTTTCAATTATCAGTTGATGGTAGTTTTCGATATATTACTATTTGTTATTTTTATTATTATTTATTATTTTTTATACTTTTGTTACCTTTTTTTTTCAAAACTGCTTTGGACTTTTTCTTTAATCAAAAATACTCCATCAAAAGCACACTATCTACCTCTGAAGTAGCGATGAAATCTACATACTGAAAACATATATCTACTTTTGAAATAGCGATAAAATCTGTGTATCAAAAATATATTAATTACCTCTAAAATAATGATAATATCTATGTATTCTCTACCTTCTTTAAATCCTACTTTGTAAAAAATTACTCTCAATTTACATTATTAACTATTAAGTTAGAACCACTATAATTAGTAGGAATCTTTCTTAAAGAATACAAGAAAAAGGAAGTGTAAAGAAAAAGATAGACAAAAAGGTATCGTTTGCCTATCGTCAACTTCAACTATCAGTATTAGTGACCCAAATTTTGTCACTTTTTTGTATTTAACTATTCAAAAATCGAGAAGCCTCTTAATTAGCACCTAAAACTTTATGCTTCTACAACTTTAGTAAGTACTTAATTCAATAAAATAGTTTTAGGCTTTGATTTAACTATTAATTTAGATTTCTTTTTTTCCTTGGAGGGATGGCAATTAATTTGTTAAAATAAACACTTGTTTTAGTGGTTTTATTCTTCACTAATCATAATATTGTATGTTTAAATAATATGAAGTGAAAGCTCAGGTTATGATTAAGGCAAAAAACTAATTAAGCACTTTATTAGGGTTTGAAAATAGTTTGATAAATGGATTAGCAAAATGGTCCACTCTATTCTTCTGTTTAAGAAGTGGGAATTTCACGAGGCATGAAAACACTGGCTCACCTACCTTGAAAGAAGCCTTACACCATACAATTAAGTACTATAAATCTCTATCGACAAACGTGGTTTCAACTTATATATACTGATTGTGTAAAAAAAATCATACTATCATGTCACACAATATATTTAAAAGTAGTTCAGTATTAAAATAAAATTTGTAATTTTAAAAATAAGATAAAAATTGAGAATCATGGGGTCTCAAATTTAAATACTATTGAAAATCAAAAAATAGAAGGCAATTTGTTTCTATTTGTTCAAGCATACCAAATATTTGTATTGGTGGGATGTAGTAGGACACAAATTCATATTTGAAGTTTATGAATTCCTGTTGTGACCTAATCAAGTTATAAATTCTACAATTATAATGGTTTCCTCATATTTACTGGATTAATTTTAATATATGTATACAAAATCTTAGTAAAAGTTATTAGGTTCACATAATCAATAAACAAGTCTTTATCATCGTCTAACACGTATTTTATGAAAAAATCGAGGTACATGTAAGTTGATTTGAATATAATGATTTTTTTTAAAAAAAATAGATAAATTACTTAGTATTATAGATAAACGCAACTTGATAACAAGAAGGTTTTTTTAATACCGTTGAGGTATATATACAAATAATAAGAAGTTAATACTCTTTTACATTTCAAGGACCCTCCATTTAAAATTCATTGAAAATTGAAATGCATAACTTTAATGCTAAAGTCTTGGCATTGAATCAATTGGATTATGACTTGTTGTCCCTCTATCAATTTATTATAATGTCTTTGGCATCTCTTTCATAGCCATTTAAAATTATTTTTTGGTCATCATGTGTGATGTATACAACAAACGGTCCTTAAAAATTCGTTGTGAGAGCCATCCTTTTTCAATTGATTTAATTAAGGACAAAGCTAATTGGTATGATTATAAAAATATCTTAATATTAGTAGTAGTATACATTTATGGCTTCTTTTGGTTATATTATTTTAACGGTAATATAGACTTTTGATTTGATTAATATAATTGTATTTTTTAAAAATATTCACTTATTTAATTCTATTGGTTTATTTGAGCTTTATGTCGTATGAATGATCATGGCTTGTAATAAGATTTTTCTTAGTTACATTATAGTCATCGAGTATAGCTTAAACAAAAAAAGTGATAGATTTAGTTAATCACAACTTATTTAGGATTGAGACATAATTATTATTGTTCTCGTTGAATTTCTAAACAACAAAGTGGGTTACACATTTCACTGTGTCGAGATGTGAAGTGCAGATGATCACCTTAGAGTATGCACTAACGCCCTTGACAGATACTTCAGAACCCGCCTAGCATTCGTAAAAACCCAACCAATCTAGTACCAGTCTTGCAATAGTTTTGACAAAAGTCTTTTACTTATTGATTATTTGTGAATCAAACTCGCTCTCTTGCCATGCATTTCGCGTCGGGCCACAAGAGCAAAGATCATGATCAAACAAATATTATCCATAATATATGTAATCATAAATGTGCCTTAGTATAGTTAGTTAGTATAAGATATCATCCTATTGTCATCAAATTGTGGGAACCTAATGAAAGAAGGGCTCCATCCCAAAAGTACCAAGTACAGTTAGCATCATTCTATATTTCATCAAACAGTGGGGTTAAGGTGAAGTAAATGTCCATTTATAAACTATCTCAACTTCCATTACAGTAGATGGGGACCTTGATCTTTAAGAAATGAATTTGTTAATACACATTGAATAGAAGAAAAGACATAAAACTAAAAAAGAATTTGTAAAAAGGATGATAAATCCAGTAAATGAATAATTTTAGTTGAGCAATAAAGATTGTGTCTGAGATGTTCAGATTTTGGGATTCACAGTAAACAAAAAGATTATTTACTGTTATTCACTCAATGATATACACAAAACCAACCTGAAGCCTCTTTAACACACATTGTTGCAGCAGCACTCCATACTATTCTTCATCCATGTTCTTCATGTATTCTTTTGAGAGTTTGCTCTCCATAATCAGCATTTGTTCTTTCGTAAGAGAGTGTCCCGATTCAATTAAGGCTTCCAGTGTTTGCTGTTCAACAAGAGTAAAACCAGTAGAATAAGTGAACTATTTTACTTCTAAGAGATCGAGTAGTCCTCAAGTTGATTCTCAACCCTGCTTATGTGTGAAGACCTAAGCTAAAAGAACTCGATAAGTTACTCCAATCTCTAACTAAAAATAGAAGGGAAGAAAGAGATAAATGGATTTGTACATAATTGTAACAAGAAACTGTCTAAGTAATAGGCTTGACTTGGCCCGGTTGTTTGATAACTAGTTATTCATTACATGTTTGACCCAACTACTTGAACACAAATAAACTTTGGACGGATTAAGTTACTACCCCCACACTTCTATTTTAATTGATCTTCCTAGTTTTGACCGTGCCAGCTTGCGTGCACATCCATTAATGCCACGAGATATATGACACCTCCTACCAACAATAGGTATCGAAGTGATTTTCCTCATTTTAAAAAAACATATTTACTTGGAGAAAATATTTTCCAGATATTTGGCCAGGACAATTGAAAACATTTTCTAGCTAGACCAAATACATGGTCTCTTTAAATCTCGCTTTCCCTCTAATTCCTTCAGCCCCTTATCCTTATGACCAGATGAATGTTAGTGCTTATACCACGCGGCAAATTAATCACCCCCACCCAACAAAACCCCTTCTTTCCATTATTTTTATCATTTTTCTTGCTTATGTAAGAAAAGAGATTCTTTAGTTCTCCGACAACTTTTCTGCCAAATCAACAAACATGAAAAACCAACACTATATGAAAAATTAATTTACCAAGTGAAATTAGATTTCCTCCTGCCTTGATTTTCATGGAAAAGGAAGGGAAGCAGAAAATGCCTTACCTCTGGAGGAATAAAAACTGGGAGTTCTCCCTTCTTTCTTTGTCGAAGAAATCTTCTGCCAATATCTTCAGCACCTCCGGAGTCTTCAACCCACTACATAAACGTGGAAAGCGCAAAAAAGTAACTGAAATATTAATCAAGCCTCCGAAAGTTGGTGTTAGATTAGAAACTTGTATACTAATGTAAGAAGCAAACACAAATTAATTATTTGTAATCACCATTTACAAGCAACAACAATTGATGAAGCAAATGTGTTCATTAAGGAACTGCCTTTTTTTCTATAGACCGTTTTGAGAACCTTAAAAGTAGAATGGACTACCAGCTTGAAAATATGCAGTGCTTGCTGCCGAGTTTTACAAATCCGAGAACCAGCCATCATAGAGCAATACTATAGTACGTTGAATCTGTATCTTATCTTATTCACTAATTACAGCAAAGCCTCCTTATGATTTTGGCAACATCTATATAGTGACTACTGATCCTGAAAACAATGAGAATTGCTCTATAGTTACTGCATTAGACTAGCAAGGCTCTACTGCATTGTTTTATGACCAATCAATAACTTAAGTCCCAACTTCCATTATAAATTCAAATTAATCCTAAGATAATATTGAGTTCTCATGAACTCACTTGTTCTGCAGCTCTACACTTTCCAGAAAAACAATAAAGATTACTCTACAACAGTAATGATAACAACTACACCTCAATCCCAAGAGACTTTATTGACATATTACTTTAGTTTCAAGATTTCTACTATGGAACAAAGAACACCCAAACTTTGTAAATTGAGAGAAGTTGAAGAGAGTAATTAGTACCTACAGAACCATGTGAATCTACTATGGATTGAAGAACACTCAACAACAACAACAAACCCAGTGTAATTCCATAAGTTAGGTCTGTCTCCTGATAAGTTTTTACAACATTAATGAACTACTCTAAAGGATTCACCATTATAGTGGCAGCATTTGATTTTCATGGCTGCTATAGTGAGGTGATGTTATATATTTATACTAGTATTTGACGTAATGAAAAATCGGTTCTGGAGAAAATCAGGCTGTTATAGAGAAATGACATTATAACAAATGATTGTTATAACGAGGTTTGAATATACACAAAAGTATGAACCTTTTTAGCTATACCTCAACATGGTCATCTAGTTTTCTTTCAGGGTAGAAGGAAAATGTGGAATGTCGTTTTTCTGAGGTTACCATGAAATTTCTTTATTTCTCTTTATTGATAGAAAAGCATCTTATAGAATACCCAGCTTCAGGAACACAGATGCAATGATCATAACTCAGCAACTTGACATTTCTGTCCACTGCCCCAGACATAATAATGTCATCATTCACCAAATTACATGTTTTTCCATCATCTGAAAACTAATTCTAAGAGCTAATTAAGTAGACAATTAACCCTGACTTTCTCCAATGACTCTGATAAAGAGAAACTTTTAGCAACATTAGCCTTTCTTTCCTCTGACAAAATGAGAGAATGTTCTTTGACCAATTAGTTCAAGAAAAATCTCAAGAAGACACCTAGGAAACACGCTAGGCTAAAGGTTGAATAAAGTAAAATGTCATAGCTCAAATAAGATTACCTTTAAGATGGACTGGTCGTATGTTCTAGATCTCATAGCTCCATAAAAATCCAATGCTGCCAAGAGATGAACAAGAAATATGAGAGGAAAAAGGCTTTCACACCTCTGCATTTTTTGCTCTATTTATATGACAATCTAGTGATATAAACAGTTTATGATCATGAACTGTAATATTTAACCAATTCTTAGCCAATCCATAGTCCCATACTAACATATGTAAACAATGTGATTGTGTGCAATCGCAACTCCTTATTGCCAGAAGTGTGAGCCAGCAAAAATAATATCAAACAATTGTATTGACTTTCATGTATTAATTAAAACAACTTTCATGTATGGTTGGTCACCTTGATTTGGGAAGGTATTAACAATAGTCGCAACCTCATCCTTTGTTATGCCATCTTTCTCGTACATTCTGCAAACAATATTCACGATGTCTTCTTGGGTGGGCTGCCTATATCATGAAAGAGAAAGTAGTTACTACTCCCGAGAAATGTATAACAACAATTTGTTATCCATGGAGAACATCTAAAAATTCATTTGCAACAATATACATAGTGAAATCTCACAAGTGGAGTTTGGGAGGGTAGGATGTATGCAGACCTTACCCCTACCTTTGTAGGGTAGAGAGGTTGTTTCGGTCAGACCCTCAGCTTAAAAGAAGTGTAAGATATAGCCAAATAACGACAGAAAAATAGCAAGAAAACAAAAATGAAGCAACAAGTAGTAATAAAAATGAAAAGTAAGATACTACGTGAATACTAAATAATACTACTAACAATAAAGGAGAGATGAGAAGAAGAGACTAGCCCCCTTTCTAAATTAACATTATTAACTTTGATTGATCAAGAATTTTTAGTTCAGTTTCAGCATAACATTGGAATGATTTAAAATCAACAAAGAAAAAGCCAAAGTATATACATGAATCACTATTTTCCTGATAAAAACAACAATTGTTGTAGAAAAAGTATTTACTTAAATCACTGTAAATATTAGCTTCAGTGACACGGTCTTTTTCATAAACTTGAAAGTTAGAAGTCAAATTGTGTCCACCAAAGACCGTCAGGTGGTTCATAAAAACAAATAGGTATTCTACCCTTACTCTGAAGTGGCCCAAAAATTAAATCCAGGAGCGATTTCCTTAGCTTTTTGTTGTATTATGGACCTTGTAAATGATGTCAAGACCTAGTTAGTTGTTACTGCAAAGCTAGAAAAGAAAAGTTCTGCTCTTGTGTTTTGAATGTAACCCTCTCAGCACCCTTAGATGCTAATGATGTTAATAAAAGTTAACCTCACATGTTCAAAAGTAAAAAGTAAACTGACTAAGGATAGAACTTTTGAGGTATCTGCACTGCACCAAACCTACAGCAACTGATTAACTCACCCCTATATATACTCCGAAGTTGCAAGAAGAAGCCAACGAACAATTAGAACACGCAAGGAGAGAAGGGGGCGTACCAATAGAACTTCTCCATTCTCCCATCACGAATTAGAGGAGCATACATTGTTGAAAAATCATTTCCTGTCACAATAATGGGAATCCTGTGTGTTATATCTCCTTCTCTCCAGTCCTGCCCCACACTTACCCTTGTAGGATTATCACACAAATTCATCAGAGTTCCAACAACAATTTGGTTGTTGACTGTCACTTGTGTGTTACCTTCATAGCAAAGAAAAAGCAATCTCTTTATAGGATAATGTCAGTTCATTTAATTCTTGGTCAAAAAGAGAGCTGAAAGATATAGTCATTTAGACCGAAGAGATGCGTGATGGAAACTGAAAAAACACAAGTGTAGATTCGTACATCCAAGTAAAGATAATATAGCTTACCAAATCTACCAAGGCCAGCATCAATGTCGTTGATCATCAAAACACTCATTTTCCCCTGTCAAGCAATAGGAACCATAACACAGTTCATTAACAGTTCACTTAAACATTATGAAAGACTCCAGAGAGAATTATAGCAGGAATTAAAATGATGTTTCAGTAAAGCACAAAAGTCATGAACTTCAATCGAATCCAGAATTAAATACGCATGCTTTTGTAACATATGTTCATGAGTGAAACAGACAATGCATCCAAATGCTAAGCTGTGAAGCTACTCTTTCCCCAGTGGACTAAATATACATTCTCAAGAACATGGCATATCATGGATGTCTTATTCTTTTTGTTTTCAATTTTCATCTGCCTCTCGATCTAAAATTGGTATCTGTGTGTGCACTTTTACTTCTTTTTCACCTAGGATAATGAATATAGTGTGGAACAAAGGAAGGAATATATGTTTTGCATTATCGGGAGCGCTCATATTGATCACATATATATCCATTTGGAACATTGTCAACATTTTAGAAAGAAGTAAAAAGTAGAGCTTGCTAGTCATTACATAAACAAAATAAAATACACCAGAAGCACAAAACTGGACTATACCTCTTTTTAGGAATACTCTCTTTATATTTTCAGTAGCAACATTGTTCTTCCATTAATATTATTAAAGAAAACGTACTCAAAGTAACACAATATTTTAACATAGTTTTGATGGTTTAAAAAAATCAACAATTTCATAGTCAGAAAAAGGAAAGAGACAATAAGGCCATGAAAGAAGAGTGAATGCCAGATAAGAAGGGAAAAAGAAAGAGGCGAAAAGGAAGAGTGTTGGTTCGTGGCAAGGAAAAGAATTTCAAAGGAAGCGGAGGGAAATGATATTCATAACTGAATGAAGTTGTTGCTGTAGAAGATGGCCTGAATCCTAGGAAAGAACAGAAAGTGAAAGAATGATTAAAAATAAGGGAAATAAGAAACCTGTGCATTGAGAATGAGAAGAAAACAGGATGCAGAGAAGAAGAGCTGCTTAGATCTATAAAATAATGGGGTTAAGTACGGTGAAAGTTTCTGTTCACTATAAAATAATGGGGTTAAGTACGGTGAAAGTTTCTGTTCACTATTATTCTTCTGTATGAATTTCTATTCACAGAAAAAAAGTAACAGAGTGATCCATTACCCTATGAACAATTGTCAATGGAAACAGGAAACAAGAAAATGAATTAATATGTGTCAAAACCAAAACAGATAATAAGTCATAGCATATAACATAAATCATAACATGACCTATGTAGAGATCGAGTAACAGGACCCAGACATACTAGCATATACATATACCGGTAATAAAAGCAGTAAAGCTTCTAACTTGGTTCTGAACCACTTGAGAAGCAGTTCTATAACGCTCACGTATTAACTTTCCCGGTTCTCCTGTTAGAGGAAAGATGAAAAGAAAAATAAGTAAATAACTCATGTAAAAGTAAAAGATGTGTATATATAGAATTGGAAAAAGGAACAAAATATGATCACTATCCTAGATGGTCGAAATATGAGTCCTCACATTGAGTTGGGAAGAGTTTCTCCATGTAAGATTTTAAGTCTCATTATGGCAATGTCATCTACCATATTAACCTATAAAATTGTTGGATGAGGGTGAGCTCTTGTTTATGTTTATATATATAATAAATAATAATATACATATATATATATATATATCTCTATATATAAGTATAATAATCTATATATGTTTATGCTCATTTAAATCAATTATACTTTTATGAAACAGCAACAGTAATTTTTGTTCCTCTATGAAAATTATTGCTTTACCTACTCATAGCTTCGTGATAATATACCATGGAAGATAATTTTAAGAAAAGGTAGTCAGTTTTTTACACTCTTTCCTGATATGACAGTGGGAGAAATATCAGAGGGGGGATGACAACGAGTCAGTTTTGTGTCCACATCTTGCATCAAAAATCATCAAACAGATCTAACATTGACAGGATTTTTGTACATCCTAGTGTAAACTGACATCCTAGCTTGTTATAGTTCAAAATCTTAGTTGCAAGGGGTTCTTTTCTTTTTGTTTCTTTATCCAAGGATGATGATAAATACTCCAGTTCAAAGTTTAGTCAATAAGTTCCAAACTCATTCTTGAGCAATTTTTACAGTTCAAAAAAATAACGCTACCAGCTCTTTCTGATTCTAGCTCTCCTGCAGACATAATGACAGGTTCAATTCCCATTGCCTGAAAGATCAGTTCGGTCTGAAATGTTTTGCCTTGCCCTTTTCCTCCCCAAACACCTGTTACAAAAATATCAACTTAACAATATCTTCTCAAATACTCCTAAAATTCAGCTTAAAAGCTGATAGAGCATAATCCAAAATCTTTTGCAGCAAAACTAACAGTATTCATGGAGTAACAAGATCATGCTAGCTACTATACTGCATGACAAAACTATAGTTTGGTCTGGCATTTCATGATTGAATTTAAGTGTAAAGCAATTATAATGTTCAGGAAACATAAAATAAGAGTCAAATGTCTAAGATAATCCTACACTAGAATAAAATATGAAGCATCACGGATTTATTCTAAAACTTGAACAAGAAATACTTTCGCATAATAAGGTACATTTATTAAGATCCTAAAGTTTCTAACAGTAGAAAGGGAAAGAGAAATTACTTGCCTAGAATCAGGGGAACTTTGGCGTTCAAAATATTAGAAATGTAGTTCTTCACAATGTGACACACTGCAGGGATAAGATTCCACATATCATTGAAAGGTTATCACCAATGTGTTTAAATAAGGCAGCACTGCTTGAAATAACAGCATAAAAGGTGCAAGGGGGAAATAACAAGTTTACATATTAATATCTGCATAGAACTACTACACCAATTCGTTAATACACATCCAAATCAAAGGAAAGGAAAGAGGATTGTGAGAAAACATGTAATATACATAGATTAGTTCTTTGAGTCCTCAATCAGCCATCAAGACAAATTTCCTATAGATCCCAATTCTATAGGAAATTTCAGTTTGCCCACTTATTACTACCTTAGCTGGGAAAGTGAAAACGCATATATGAAATGAAACAATAGCAACACATGAATTTTTATATGAATTTTGAACAATCAGAAGTTAAAAGATTATTTTAGTCATAGCTCTCTGCAGATTTAACCCAAACAAAAAAATGTAAAATAGAAAAGGTTGCCTTTCTACTAGTAATAATAACTGTAAGGAGAAGCCAAATAGAGCAGTGCTTAATCCATTAACAAAAGGGTATCGGAATTTATTTCAGTGGTAAAGCTACAAATTTCCTTAGGGGGCTGTTCAAGATTTAATATATATGTATGAAAAATATTATTTGACCTGTATAATTTTCTATGTACATGGTATAATTTTTCGACGAAGCCACCCTTCCCTACTTGTAGCTACGCCACCTGATCAGAAAACAAGCTGATCTCTAGTATTGACTCCAGCAAGAAAGATACCCAAAAAAGCTAAAATGCAAGAATTAAACTCATACTGGCAGAGCAAAACACCAGGACTCATACACAAGATACAAAGATCGCGTAGAATGGAGCTGCTGGAAGACTAAAAAATGGCGGCACTGACTGTCACTTACCAACTTTATCCTGTTCACATCAAGAAAACAAAAAACAAAAAAAAAAAACAAGAAACGGGTGAGAAATTCGTATTGCTTAATTTTCTCCGAACAATAAGCAAAATCCCCCAAAAGAACAATGTACCAGAAACACAGGTGCAATATAGTAATCGCCTTGAAGGTACTGAAACGACCTAGTCACCTTCTGCCGATAATCAAACACAATATCCGCTGGAAAAACAACGATAATCGTCAATAAACACAACAAAATTTCAATGAACTAGGTTAATGATAAACAAAAATCGAAGTTGATTACAATCTTTTCCAAGGAAATTTCCGGCGAATAGGCTATCAATGACGCCAGCCCTAGCACCAACAGCAATATTCATATTATCTGCCTCAGCACCAAGCCTATAAAGATAATCTTTGCCATCAGAATCTTTCGTTTCCCATGAAGACTGTTCAGAGAGTCTTTTCTTCTTCTTTGGTTCATCTTGATCGGAATCTCGAATTTCATCACTCTGTTGATTAGTAGATGAACAACGAACAGAGATAGAAGAGTAATTGGGGAATTGCTTAGTAGAAGAAAGTGGAATTGAGTGGAAAGTGAGAGGAGCTCTGAGGAGATTAGTGTTGAACAAGAGAGCCATTGTTATGAAGAATTTTGGGCCTTTAGTTTTCTTTTTGTTGTATTAGCCGTTATTAACTTCACACGCTTTTTCGTTTGACGTTATCGGAACGCTATCACTTGGAGGTTTTTCGCGCCACACACGATAATAACCCGCCCTTCCTTTTTTTTTTTTCTTGTCTAATTCCTTTTTAGGTTCCTAAATTAGTAAATCATTAATTATGGTTTTCCTCTATTATCTTTGCAGTTAATTCATTTTAAACCGTTTATTGTTTATAAAATTTTAAGAAATATTTTGAGGTATACATCACTTGGTTAATAATAGGCCAAGTTATACATCTGGCCTATTATGAATAGTCACTTTACATACATATATATATATTTAAAATATATTACTTTCTCAATTTTCTTTTTTTTAGTATATATCTTAGTAAGTTCTTTTATAATATTCGTAAAATTATTTTGTTATTTATAATTTCTTAATAATTCATTAAGGAAATAACTAAATATAGTATATTGATTGATTATTAACTGCTCGCCTTTTATTCTGTGCCCCTTCTATAACTTTTGACAAAAAAGGAGAAAGAAAGAAAAGTCTAATAGCTTTTGACAAGAATAGAAAAGAAATAAGAGTAAAAAAGCTTGGTACTTTTTCTGATTTTTAATTATGTGGCAATTATTTTGAGTTGTCTTTAATCATTTATTTATTTGATAAATTATAAAATGATAAAAAAAAAATTCTCAATTATAACATCAATGTATTACTTTGAAAAATATAGAATTTATTTTAAAATTATAAATTTTTAATTCATTTACTTCATAATTTATAAATATAAAATAATTAACTCAACAAATATGTTACTTTAAAATGAACGAGTAATAAGCAAAACAACAAATTAACGATATATTAAGCACAACAACAACTCAACAAGTGACTGCTAAACAAGGCTGATCAAGTTTGTAATAATAATAATAATAATAATAATAATAACAATAATAATACAACTTGAATGGCGCATCAAATTAACGACATGATTAAGTAACTTTTAAATCAGATCGATGCGTGGAAAACTCATTTTTTTGGGGTCCATTAGAGTGTTTGAAATCCCTGAATCCTGACTCTGTACGGAGCAGTAGGCTTGAGTTATAGTCCGTATCACGTACTACTTGTCTGGCCCAACTCTGCACGAGGTTGGCCTTTTAAGGCTTATTTCACTTTTTTTTTTTCTCTTATTGCTAATTGGAACTCGCTTCCTCCGGTACACCCTTAACCTTTATCATTACTTCAACCCCTTCTTCAACAAGGGGAAGATAGGATCAACTTACTTTAATTAACATGAAATAAATACCGTATCATATTTTTAAAAAATGGAAATATTACGATAAGTTTCATTGATAATTTTTTTTTTGTTTGTAATCGTATTGTCCAGCTTCATGTTCCAATATGATTAACGAGTCTGGCAATTCCAATGCCTTTTGCTCCAAGTTGCTCCACATGCGTAGCAAAATTCCTCTTTACACCTGAATCCACAACATTACTCCTTCGTTAATAAAAAATAATGAGATGTGTAAAATTTAAAAAATGATCAATGGCATGACACTAACCAGCAAGTGATGTGTACACAGCCATCATCCACTTTATCAACAAGTGAATTGCAATGAGGGCAATTCTTCCATTTGTGATTTTCAGCAAGTAGCTTAACCCTTAAGTCATCTTCTCTGTCTTTTCCTTCTTTCTGAAACTGTTGACAGTCACGCGCAGTGTGCCAAGGTACTCTGCACCGCGCGCACAACAGTCCTGCGCACCAAGGACATTTGCCCTTCACTACATCGTCGTCAGGATCATGGCTCAGCAATTTCGCACATTTTTTATAAGGACAGTATAATTTCTCTCGATTCGGAATAGCTGACTCAATCAAGCCCCTTTCATACCTTGCGAAAATTTGTAAAGAGTCTCCAATAACATATTGCTTCTGCAATTTCTCTGCCAATTTGGCATCTGATGTCAGATAACGCAGAGACATTCTGAGCTATTATAATTGTTATGTATTTTTTGGTATTGGGGAAATGGGAAGAGTCGGTATTTATGATGAATTATTAGGGACTGTTTGGACATTAAAAAAATGCAGAGACTTGGTGAAGTCATCGCTCGTAGCTCCATTGTGACGCAAGTCAAGTGGGGGGAAAAAATGATCAAAACGTGATCTTTTGAATTTAGTTTAAATCCACGACGTCGATAATAATGAACCTCATATAAAATTTAAAAAATAAATGAAAATTGATTATATTAGGAATAAAAATGGAATTTTTGTTGTGAAATAAAATGGATGACCATGTCAACTTTACTGTAGCGAACTTGGCGTTCAAGTATTATTGTGGCAAAAGTAGTAGCTAAGTAATTGACTTAGTATATCTCTATCTTCTTATGTATAATATAATGTCGGGTAGATTATATGAATGACTTATAATTTATATTCAATTGGTCAGTGGGGGATTTAGGATTTTCGACTTATGAGTGCTCACTTCTTTTAATATAAAATTACTATAAATTACATGGTATAAGTATATAATTATTTAAGTGCGATATTTAAAACGTTAAATGAGAAAAATAAGGTTAATATACCACTACAAAAGAAAAAAAATGTTCAGTTTTTTAGAGAAAAAAAATAGCTAGAAGAATTTGTTAACCAAATAGTCAAAATTTTCTCAAATAAAATAAGCAAAGTGATTGAATATGATTTTTTAATTTTATCATGTCATGAGAATTTCATATAACGTAAATAAAATTATGATTAGTACTTACATAAAAAAAAGTTTAAGAAAAAAATAAAAATGAGTTTTTATATATACTAAGAGATTTGCACAAGTAATATCTGCAGTCTGAAGTACAAAAACACCACCTAAATGATTGCAGGTTCCTACTGAAGACTTATAAACACCCTCAATAGATTTTTACTATATAAAGATGGTAAGCAAATAAGTATTACTTCACCCGATTTACTTTATGTAATATTATTTGACTAGATATGATATTTTAAAAAAAAAAGATTTTTGAAACTTGTATTCTAAAATAGTCTTTGGATATTTGGTGGTTGAGATTCATTTCATTAAGGATAAAAGAGGAATTCTAAAGTTAAACTATTTCTAATTATAGTAAAGTGACTTTTTTTAACGGACTAAAAAAAAGAAAGGGTTCCACATAAAATAAGGCCGAAGGAGTAAATTATGAAAAAAAATAATTTTTTTAAATACTTTTATTGTTGAAGAAACTCACGAATCATGTATTAAATAAACTTCACAATACACTTATAATTGAGACGTGATACAGTTTCACGTGAAAAGAAATAAATAAAAAGAATTGTAGTTCGTTCATTTATGGACAAACTATATTTAAAATTTTTGTTATGTTTGGGGATGAATTTAACATAAAATTAATTTAGAGGGAAAGAGAGTTTTGGTTGCTGTAAATTGTGGTAATCTCCTTAACTAGTCCCACCTATTTTTTCCCTTCTAATTCAATTGTGTTGGTCATATGACTGCGACCCAACTCATTTTTTATATTCTAACTTTCCTTAGACCACTAAAAAATGATCCACAACTCAAATTTAACACACTCAACTTTCTTCAATCACTAAAAAATTGACCTCATAATTTCATTTTTGATAAAATTTAAAATATTAAACCTCGTGTAATCAACTCATAGCTTCACCCTTAATTATGTATAAACATAACTATTATAATATAAGAAAAATGTAAACACAAACTCTTTATATATTTCTTTCCCACAAAAAATACTTTTGATACCTTATCATCACATAATAATTTGAAAAGATGAATAAAAGAAGTCATAAATTAATTTACAGACATATTTTGTCCGTTGCCAAACTGGAAATTATGTTGATCGAACACAAGGTACAAATCAAACAACATATAGTATCTCCATCAATTTGAAATACCAGCAGCCAGTCTAGCTCTCAAGTCTTTTCTCAGAATTTTTCCTGATGGAGATTTCGGTACTGTCTCTACGAAAAATACACGTTTTATTCTCTTATAGAATATCACCTGTTTGAAAAACGTATCAAAAATGAATCAGTTAATATTTACTATGTATGCATTTTTATTCAAACACAATTGTTTCGAGACGAAACAAACCTGCTTGGAGATGAAATCCTTGACTTCATCCTCAGTAATGGTAGATCCATTTGATCTAACAACAAAAGCCACTGGAACTTCTCCCGCTTGTTCATCTTTCATTCTGTCCAACACAATTTAACAAATTATCAGAATTTAGACTATTTTTCGAGCTAGCTATATCGTACATTATGCATTTATAGTTGTACATTACAAAAATTATAATGTACTTACGGGACAACAGCAGCATCAGAAATGTCAGGGTGATTGACAAGAAGTGCTTCAAGTTCAGCAGGCGCCACTTGAAATCCTTTGTATTTGATCAATTCCTTCAATCGATCCACGATGAAAAGCTCATCATCATCGTCAATGAATCCAATATCGCCAGTGTGTAACCATCCTTCTTTTTCAATTGTTCTAGCTGTAGCTTCAGGATCATTCAAGTAACCTACAACGAAATAATTATTATTTTTATTTAATATATAATCAAATAAATAAAAATGGCAATAACTTAGAATTTTTAAGACTCGGAGTCAAAAGTAGTTGGGCAGGTGGGCGAATGAATATACACCGAATAGTTCCACAATTTTATGGTAAAAGACCAGACATGTTTCAATTGGTAGAAAGGTACTCTCAACTTTTTTGTTTAATCTTTTAAAAAAGAATATATTTTTTATTTTTTTGACTATTTTTTTAATCATAAACTTTCTGATTTAATAATATCGATTTTGTATTCAATAAAGTAAAATAGTTTTTTCGCTTTTTTAAATTAAAAAAATGATGGGAGTGGTAGGTGAGCTTTTGATGATAGAATCATTTTTTGTGGCGTTTGAAAGATCAATCAAATCAATATAAATTTCTCTATTGAAATATGAATGGCCCCTAATGCATCTTGATCTAGGTCCACTAGTTGGTATATTTATTATTCTTAACAAACCGTGCTATTATCTGTATACTTATGTACCTAATAAAAATATATATTTGAAAATAAATGTAAATGGTCACCTAATCAAAATATTAATTTGACACATAAATTAAGTTTATGAAGAATATTCAAGCAAAAGTCATAAACGTTAAGATTTTAACATACCTTTCATGATTTGATCACCTCTAATGCAAATTTCACCGGGTTGGTTACGGGGCAGAGAGAAACCCGTATCCGGATCCACAATTTTCATCTCTGCGTTCCTCACAACGGTACCACATGCCCCTGATTTAATATCAAACGGTTCTTTCGCAAATGCCAAACACATCGCCAGCACTGGACCAGCTTCGGTCATTCCATAACCCTATTTTAATTTAATAATTTATCAATTAGTCAATAAATTTAAATTTGAAAATTTATTCTAACAAAAATAAAATAATACATTGTATCATGGCTGGCTAGTCAATATCAAGAAACCATAATAAGGCAAATATATTGTTAAAAGTCAAAATCAATGTCCACAAAGGCGTGCAGTATTCTTGTACACATTTTTTAAGAATAGACGTTTACCTACCGATATTTACTTATTCAAGCAAAATCCATTTCTAAATCCAAAATTTAGAAATCTACAACGTGTAATTATATTTAAATTTTTATGACTGGATGGTATTTCAGGATAAGAACGTGAAAGTTAAAAGATACTCCCCTGTATTTATAGGGACTCCATTAATTTTATTTTATATGATTTAATTTAATTTATTATGGAGTTTAAAAAATAAATTAAAAAATTTATGACAATCTATTATAAAAATTTACGTGACGATAAATCATTTTTAAAGATAAAATAGATATTTTATAATTAAATTATTACTATATATATAGAAATGTGTTATTCAAGTCAGTTAAATTGAGACAAAAATAGTAATAAATTTAAATTCTAACTCCGCGACTAAGAAAATAATATTTACCTGACCGAGTTTAGCGTTAGGGAATTTTGCTCGGACGGCATCTTCAAGTTCCTTGCCCAATGGTGCAGCACCAGACATGACTGTTCTTACTGATGAAAGATCGTAGTTATCAACTAATGGACTCTTAGCAATGGCGAGAACAATAGGCGGTACAAATGGCCCAATCGTCACTTTATGCTTCTGTATCAACTCCAAAAACTGAGCAATGTCGAATTTCTGCATAATCAAAATTGCTGCTCCGACTCTCAATGCACAGAGCAAAACAGAATTAAGCGAGTATATATGGAACAGAGGCAACACACACATCAACACATCATCACTGTGCATATACAAATTAGCATTTTCTCCATCAACTTGTTGGGCAACGCTCGTGACTAAGCCTTTGTGTGTCAACATCACCCCTTTCGGCAGCCCGGTAGTACCGGAGGAATACGGCAGAGCTACGACATCGTCCGGCTGGATTTTCACCTCAGGAATTTCGTGTTCATCAGATTGAATCAATTCGGAGAAATGAACACAACCTTCCGGTGCGGAATCGACGCAAATTACCTTCAAATCGTTTTCAATGGCGTAGTCCTTCACTTTCCCCGCAAAACAAGCTTGTGTGATAACAATCTTAGCGCTTGAGGCTTTAGCTTGCTTTACTACCTCTGCTGGTGTAAACAGAGGATTAGCCATTGTTGAAATTGCTCCTAGATACGATGCTCCAATAAACGCAAACACAAATTCAGGGCAATTAGGCAAGAGGATCATGATTGTATCCTTCTGTTGGATCCCTAATTTGTTAAGCCCAACAGCAACTTTTCTTGAAGTAAGTTCAACTTCAGCATAAGTGTAGATTCGATCATTTGAACCATCAATCAAACAGGGGCGAGAACTGAACTCCGAAAGATTTTCAAAGCAATAAGAATGTAAAGGCAAATGTTTAGGGATGTAAATATCAGGGAGTTTAGATCGAAAGATGAAATCTCCTGATTGATTTGTTTCGGTATCCATCGGCATCTTGAGAGCAAAAAAAGGAAAAATTTGGAGCACACTCAAAAGCTAAAAGAGAAAGTGGATTTTTAGCTATGGTGTCCTGAAGATGAATGTGCACAGATTGATGAATATATATGAGAGAAAAAAAACACAAGCCTGTGGTAGGTGAAAGGGAGTTTATGGGTATTTAGGGTTGTTCAGGGGCAATTTCATGGAAAATTGTTTCAATTTTTTTCCTTTTTGGGGGATAAAAAAAATGGGAGAGTTTTGTGGTTGGTGAGAGTAGTTAGAATTTTAGGTTCTTATAGTTAGGTGATGGATAATTGGGATTTTAAAGGAAAAATCATAATCTTTCGTCTTAATTTACGTAATACAATTTCTATTTTTATATATTTTATTTGATAAAGTATATGCTTCAATCTAAAAACATTAAAATACGTATAAAATTAAGCAAAGTCTTTCTATCTTTCTCAAATATCGTGTTTAATCGAATTACGTTTAGATAAATTTGGACGGAAAGTAAAAAAAAATGGTCAAAATTGACATTCAAAGTTGACCTTTTGAAGTGTAGTATTTTCCACGTAGGCTCTTTAGTCCTCACCTACCGCAACTTGCTGGGAACGGGGTTTTGCTGACGATCAGTAGAACGGGACACTTTCACCTAACGAGAATTGGTCATTGGCACTTCCATTTAAAAAAGAAAAACATATTAAGGCAGCGGGGTACGCATAATTTTAAGTAAATATCATCGATATTTAAAGTGAATAAACGAATAAACAATTATTATAATAATAATAATTAATAAGTGCCGTATTCATATTTTTAATTACGAAGTGCATTTTGATACACTACTTGGGCTAAGGTATATCAACCTTAGCATTTTGGGATGACTTCAATAATTAATTTAACAACCATATGTTGTTGAATAGTTACTCATCAATTAATAGAGAATAGGACATAAAAAGAGTATTTATTATTGTTGTCCTGCTCATTGATAGTTGTCCTTCTTTGTTTGATCTTTGTGTTAATTATTTTGTTCCATTATTATTATTATACGTTTGAAGTAATTAAAGTTGTTGGAATGTTTATTATTCCTCTTGTGACTTCTTTTTTTACTATAGAGGACATGGATTTCTTGGAATGCTCTACTAAAATAAAAGAATTAGAAGAAATAGTAATTTTTATCTTTGTATTATAGGTTTATTATACTTTTGATCTTTATATAATTCGATAAGTAAAAATTAACTTTAGTGAATAAATTGGAATGTTGTAATGAATAGTATTAACTAAGAAAGAGAGGGAAAATTTATGCAATTTTATCTTTGATTGAGACCACTCGATCGATTTCGTGCACTTACAGTTTTATATTTAATTGAGACCATTCGAATGATTTTATCCACTTAAAAATTTATGTAAAACGATATTAGTTCAATTTGCTAATTGATTCTTTGTTTTTTTAGCTTTTATATTTAATTCAAAATAAATAATATTTTACATAATAAAAAAAGGAAAAAATTATCCTAATTTAAATTAATATTATTTTACATAATCAAGAAGCTATAGTAAATGCTAGTATATCCATATATAACCTCCTTAATTTTTGTGATGGAAGAATTTACTCTAATTCCTTAAATGCCTTTTGTTTCATTTGGATTTGAATATTCGAGTTCCTTTAATGTACACATTTGGAAAAAAATAAAATAAAAAGATCATGCGAATTATGAGTTCATATTGGATTCTAAGCTGGTATATTCACTAGTCCCAACTCAAACAAAAGAAAGATATTAAAAAATGACAAATTAGTTATATCATTTAAAATATATATTTTAATAAATAAGTCAAAAAATTATTAGGTGAAGATTAAATTAAAAAAAAAGTATAATATTGTAAACTATAAGAAAGATTACTATTGTAGAGCCAAATTAACATGAGGGTCTCTAGAATTTATCTCTAAACATTAAAAAGTTCATTTACTATCATTACTTCCCAACTACTATAAACTGTCAAAATAAAAGTGGTTAATTGTGACTTGATATAGAGATTAAGAAATCATAAATAATAGAGGTAATTTTATTAAATGTCATAAATGATAGAGGTAATTTTCTTAAATTATTTTTATTAAATATAAATTATTTAAATATTGAAAAAATAAAAGTACTAGTTAATAGCAAATGTAAAATAGATACAATATATATGGGGAAAGATGTTTGAAATATATTTGAACTTTGACTGAAATTGTCGTAACGATATCAAACTTCGAAAAAGATCTTTACCCACTACATTATTTAATAGTATATTTTAAAGGTATATATATGCCCACATGGACATCATAAATATTACATAATTATGCATAGTAATGTGTCTACGTGGACACATATATAACTTTAAAATACACTATTAAATAGTGCAGGGAAAAAAGGTCCTCTATAAAATTTGATATCGTAACAATAAATTCGATCAATATTTAAGTATTTTTCAGACTCTTTTCACTAAATTATGCATTGATTATATAAAGTAGATAATTATTGTTGAGCATTACTCGTTCCATCCCATATAAATTGATCATATTAAAATTATTTATTCCATATATATTAATAGTTGATCACCTTACTAAATCAAAAAAATATTAATTAGATTTTGTCTATATTAGCCTTACAATTATTTATTTTTTAACGTTCTCACATTTGTTTGTAAAATATTTAAAAAGTTTTTTAAGGAGTGAATAAATAAAATAATCTTTTTATTTATAACTTCTTAATAGAAAAGGTTCAAATTGTCCCTAAACTATGTGAAATAGATACCTTTCGTTACATTTTGAAATCCAAAATGCCCATGTTATTCTAAGAGACCATATATACCCTCAAGAGTCCCCACATTTTTATTGACTTGACAAGCCACATAGGACTAATTCTTCCACCTAAGCTTCACCAATTAGGATTCAATACAAAAGAACTAGACCTTTCGCGGCGACAATAGTCGCCACAAAAGCCAAAAAAATTGCCACTAAAAGTTTTTAACATTAGATTCTAATTTTGTCTTTTTTTCTTCATTGTTTTTCATAAAACGAAAAATATATAAATTACATAGGAGTTTGAGAAAACTCTATGTTTTATTTTTATGTCATGTGTAAATGTATAATGATGCATTATATAGTAGGAGATGTGTATTGAGAAGTAATTTTCATGATTTTTCGTAATAATATTGGATCACTACTAGAAAACATGTCTGTAGCAACAATTATTTAGTAACAATTAAATATGTGTTGCAATAGATACTCATTCGCAACGGTTATAACCTTTGCATTAGGCAACTGGACGTAATGAAACACTTCGAGAATTAAATCGTTGCATTAGTACTGCAAGTGTTGCCATAGTATCTTTATATTGCAACAGTTCGTACAAACTGTCGCCTTAGGTACTCTATGTCAACAGTTTCGCCAATTATTTTTCCCTAATTATTTTCCTCCACTTATTTCACTACACCCGTCAAAAGATTTGTTTTTAATTAATTGTAGAGGTAAAATGAAAGAGCCTCATTTTTAATCCAAATCGTTGATCTCTAGTATTTAATATCAGCCTTACATCTCTTTAAAAATCAACGATCTATATCAAAATAATTGGTTTACCTATTTTAATCTACAAAAAGTAAAACCCTTAAAAAATTCCACTCCCCACCCTTCACCATTGCAGCGGCGTCCACTCTCTCTTCTCATCCCCTCTTCATCCTGCTTCCCTTTTCTCCCCCGGTGACAAACAATAGCCAGAAGCTCCAGCGAGCAGGCTCCATCGACGAAAACAACAAGCTTCAGCCAGCGAGCTCAAGGCAGCGTCGTCTCTTTCTCTCTTCCGGCAAAGACGAGAGAACAATAACACCAGCAGCCGGCGATATCCCTAGCGCCTCCCTCCATTCTTTTCTCTTTTCTAGCAGCTCCGGTGATGACCAGTAGCAGCACAGAGATGACCAGCATCTGGTCTTCACTTTTCCATTCTCTTATCAGCGAGCTACGTGAAAGCAGCTACAACACATCCGTCTTCTCCTTCAGAGAGTTGATTTTTATCAGACATTAGTATCAATAATTCTATCCTAATTTTTAGCTGAGTTGAATTTGATAGTCAAACTTTTGCACTATAAACTATTTTGGAAGTAGAATGAAAAATTTCCCCTTTAGCAAGTATATTTTTTTCATGGCCTTTTGTTTGTTTGTGGTGTTTTAGATTTGAAGGAAGTTGCTCACGTGATCATGACTGGAGGTAAGAGCATATGCAATGAAGTACAGAAGATAAGAGGGACTATGAGATTGCCATGACACTGAGGAGTAACTAAAGGCTTCAGTAACTTTCTATATTTTTGGCCTGAATTTTTGTGAACTTTGAATGAATGTCATTCTTGAACATTAATAGAATTATTTATATGTTTAGGTTAATTTTTGTGAACATCAATGTATGTTTAACTCTTACTTGTTAAATCAAGATCATGGCCATACTTATCTTTAATATATAATGTTACTAGTTGGAGTACATTTGGGTTTAATATGTTCTATCATTATATTATAGTTTACCATTTAAAAAGTATATTGCAATAGCTTAATAACATTGTTCCAATAGTTTAGAAGAACCGTTGTTATAGAGTAGACCGAGTTGTACAATAAAGTTGTTGCTATAGGTCTTTTGCAACGGGTTGCAACTGTTGCAGCAACTGCAGAAAAGTGTCGTCCTAGACTAAAGAATAACTTTTGCTATAGATAGTGTGTTGCAACAATTGTAAAACTGTTACTATAGACATATCGCAACAGGCTTATATGCAACACACCAATTTTCGTTGCTATAATGTAATTGCAGTACTTTTTGAGTCTACAACAATGATTATTCTTGTGTTGCAATAAACCTATTTTCTAGTAGTGGATGTTTTTATTATTGATATTGCAAGTTATTTAGTTTAGAAAATTAGTTTGCAATCGAATATTAATTGTCATATTTTTTGTTGAAAAAGTAGATTTTACTAGCGAATGATTGATGGAGCCTTAGTCGCCACTAAAAATCACTCATAAGCTTTAGTGGCAATATTTTGGAGTTTTGTGGCAACTTTGTCGCTATTAAATGTCAAGTTCTACTCCCATGTGGCTTGTTACGTCATTAAAAAATTGAGATGTTAACTTTTGAGGATATTTGTGGTCTCTTAGAATAACGGCGGGAATATTTTTGTTCCCAAAATATAATGGAGGATAATAAGTGATCTATTTCACATGGATCAAGGGCGATTTTGACCCTTTTTCCATTTCTTAATATGCCTGAAGAAAAAAAATGATCGATTAATATAAGACGGAGAGAGTAATTACCCTTGAGATCCATCCTGATAGGGGATAATTGATGAATATAATAACAATCAGTAATATTATTTATTTTTTAACATTCTCATATTTGTTTATAAAATATTCAAAAAAAAATTAAAAAATGAATAAATAAAATAATTTATTTATTTATAATTCCTTAATATGGTAAAAATAAAAATGAACATATAAAACGATACTAATTACCCTTGAATCCATCCTGACATGGGATAATTGAAATGAATATAATAACAATCTAATATTATTTATTTTTTAACATTCTCATATTTGTTTATAAAATATTCAAAAAAAAATTAAAAAATGAATAAATAAAATAATTTATTTATTTATAATTCCTTGGATGAAAAAATAAAAATGATCATATAAAACGGATAGCGTAATTACCCTTGAGATCCATCCTGACAGGGGATAATTGATGAAAATGATAATAATCAGTAATATTATTTTCTGTTCTCTGATATTCTCCACTCCATCTGTCTTATTACATGAGGCTTTTTAAGTAAGACACGTTCTTTCATAAATGGTTCACCTCAATTAAAAGGAAAAAAGGGTTTTAAAATATTTTGTTTTGATTGAAATTATTGTTATAATATTAAATTTTATGGAAGATTTTTTATTTTCTTTTGAATTATCAGTATATTTTAATAGTATATATGTGTTCATATTGACATATTACTATTTATAATTATATAATATATTTTTTATATTCATATCAGTACATATATATTTTTAAAATGCACAATTAAATAATGCATAAGAAAAAATATTCTTTCAAAATTTAATATCATAACAATGATTTCAATTAAATTTTAAATACACTTGGACATTTTTTCCTAATTAAAAAGTTAGAAATATTCTTAGCCGTGGATCCATATAACAAGCTAAAGAACCGAATATTGACATAATGTTTGATTTTGTCATAATAACTTTTTAGCCAGATTTGTGGATAATTAGATTATGAATAAAAATAATTTATGACATATAATAGCTGTTATAAAAATGTATTTCAAATATTAATTATTATTTTTTCAATTTAAACGCTTAACAATTTCAACAGGAACATCATATATCAAAAGAGTGAAACAAAGTTATTTATAATTTGACTTGTGAACATTTTTAACTTTAAGATATTCTTTGAACATATCCAATTAGTTATGTGCAACCGCATTAAAAATATGCATTTTTATTACATGTTCATTCTGACTTTCAAGTTATGTGCAACCGCATAATAATTTTGATATATATAAAATTATTAGCTTGTATAAATTAAAAATACTATTTTCTTTCGTTCTATTTTATTTAATATTTTTCAAATTTCAATATTCAGATAAGACTACTTTTTATAGGAAAATTTTCTTAGTTTTTTTATACATTTTAAAATTTTTAAATTATTGTAACTTATAGTATGTTTTATATAATTTATAAATATATAAATATTATTTCAAAAAATTTAAAGATTTCACGCATAAATTCACAGTTAAACTTAAATTGTTTGACTATTAAAAAAGAAAAAAATATCACATAAATCAAGATAGAGAAATTGATTTTAAAAGTTATTTATGTCACTATTTAAATAAAAATGATAAGATAAGTTATTTATCTCATTTATAATAGCGAAAAGGGCAAAAATTACCCCTGGACAATAGGAAAGGGTCTAAAAATACCCTTTCATTCATTTATTTGGCTCACATGTACCCTTTCGTTCACGTTTTTGGCTCACTTATACCCTTTCATTCACCTTTTTGATTACTTTTCCATTCTATTTAACTAATACCATTTTTACTTTTTATTTTTTATAAAAATAGTTATTATTTTGTCCTTTCTTTTTCGACTTGAAATAAAATCTCATCTCTATTAATTATTTTCCACAATTTATTTAATTAAAAATATATATACCTTCTTCAGATCCCCAATTTTTTTTTTTTATAAAAAAATCTAGACTTTTTAATATTTTCTTTCTCTAAATTTTTAATTATTTTTTTGAAAAACTATTTTTCCATAAGCCATATATCATGAAAATATTAATACGTTCCACAATATTCCTTCCTTCTGTAAAAATAAAAATAATAGAAACATTATTAACTAATTTTTTTGACTATCTGTGATATAAAGAAAATAATGACCAAAAACAAACTTTTTTTTAAAAAAGTTTCAACAAACAATTTTTTTTAAAAACATTAACTTATTAAAACTAAAATCTAAAAAAAAAAGAGAGGATGTTCGTAACAATAAGGAAAATTTAAAGTATAAAAATAGAAAAAATGTTGTATAATGTATTGTTAGAGATAAATATTATATTATTTGAGTATGAACAATAATTTTTTATAAATAATTAATCATTTATATCATGTTTTTGATTTAATTGGATGAATATTAATCTTTAATTTTTCCTTTTATCAATAATCTACAAATTCCATAACTTGAGCCTGGTGAGTAATTAATCTACAAAATAAATAATAATAAATTATAATTTTTTTTTTAAAAAAAAAATTGGTCTTGAAAAAGTATATTATTTTTGGTTTGGATAAATAATAATAAATAATCTAATTAAGGTGGACTCTTTATATCCAATAGAAGAATGACACATAATAAATATTTTTAAAAAATAAAAAATATAAAGAGAATTATTCATTTCAAGAGTATAAATAAACCAAAAAAGTGAATAAAACGATATTTTTAAACTAAAAAATAAATAAAAAATACTTATAAATATTTTCCTATATTCAGAAATATTTTTGACTCTTTTCCCTTTATAATATAATGAATAACCATTTAATCGGTTAACCAAATAAAATTCTACATCGGGAGGTGAGCACTTGAATAAATTATCAATCTCGAAGGAGATATTTATTCATTGAAAATTGTGTTACTGCCACATTGTATGTGTAATTAATTTTTAAGTAAAACAAAGCATATTCAGCCTTGCTTTCAGAACTCATAAAACGTGTTCATTACGTTGTCGTATTACAAGTAATTACTATTTCATTCATTTTGGCGTTCACACTTTGTATAATTAAAAAAATAATAATGGATACATATATTTTATTAAGGAAAAAAAATAAATATATTCTAAATTATCATATATGATATGCACTCTATCATATTCGTGAGATATTGATATTTTCCCACAGATCAAACACTAGAACATATATAATAAAAGACGAAATAGAACATGTATCGCAATCTTATTTATAGATCTAGTGTCGTATCGATAGATAAGATTATGGCGTGGATATGTCTGTGTATAGAAGATATATATGCTCTAATTTTTGAATGACAGAAATATCAGTGCCCTAAAAATATGACGAATTATATCTGAATTTAGAATATTTTGTCTTTTTCCCTTATCAAATATATCTCTTATTATAAATGATGCCTTGGAAAATAATTATACAATATTAAAAGTAAAATATGAAAAAAAAAAGATATTATTTCTCTTGATGATATGAAAAAAATAACAAGTAAAAATAAAAAATTATTTTAAAAAAGTGAAAAATAAAAATTAAGTTCAAGGAATAGTTTATGTGTTATTTGACTCTTCTAAGTAATAATAAGATGATATATACACGTTTTTACGCTTAAGTCAAGTAGTCAACAATCAATTTCATTTTCATTTTCATCTTATTTTAATCGGAAATCGATCCATAATTCACAGAACATTCACGTACTTCTTTGAGAAAAAAAATCACATAAATGTCTGTATTAAATCAATCTATGTATGTCATATGTCGAAAAATAAATCATCAGAGTTAGTTAGTGTATATTTATATTTTACTTAAATTATTTTCATTTTTGGTGTATATATGCTATAAATTGTCTTTATTTAGTTGTTTATTTTAGAAATAAAATATGTATTAAGATAATAATTATTAACATAGTAAAGTTATAATTTTACCCTTATTAATTATAGTTTCAAAAAGGATAAATTAAAACTAAAAAAATTTATATAGTTTAAAAATTAATAATATAATAAGAAATTTAATGTGTTTCTTTCTTCTTTGTCAAAAGAAACAGTTAAATACACCAAAAAATGAATAGTCACAATAAGAAAATAAAGAAAGTACGAAATTATTATTTAAATAGTATTCAGAAATATGAATATATGTCTCCTTTCGAGATAGTTGTGCATTTTCCCAAATTTAAATTCATTATAATATATTATACCCCAATTAAACAACACTAACTATTATACTAACAAGCAAAGCAAGTCAAAAAAATTTGTTGTTGAGTTTAGCAAATAATGAAGGAATTATTTTTGTATGTGAAATGAAGAGATTGAGAAAATTGTGAAATTATGTTGGATAGTTGATTCTCTTAGGGTTATTAATTATTACATCCATCTTAATTTTTTTAAACTTCATCATTGTTTTGAAAGTCTACTATTCGTTTTCACATTATATCTTGACATTGAGATAATATCTCATATTAAATTTATTTATAAGCTTTTTTTCAATCAAACCTCCGTCCGAGATGGGTCATAAAAATATTAAAAATAGTATGTTGTTTATGGACTTATTTCTATTATCCTTAGCTTAGATAAAAAACGTAAAAAAAATCATGTAAATTGATTGAATAACTTTCAAGATAAAATATTAATAATTGAACTATAGTATGTATTGAGTAATCATTCAAATGCTATCTCATCCACATTCATCTTTGATAATATTAGTCAAATATATATTTAAAAAATTATAAAGAATATATTGGAGGATTAAAACTCAAAAGTTAACCTTTTATTTATTATTTTAACCAATAAATTATGGTTCTTTCTTCCCTTTAAATGTGAATGCAGTAATTGTCCAAATAGGGCACAAAATACCCAAACATCGTAATTCGCTCACAGAATTTTTCAAGGGTTGCCGCGCCTCCTCCGTTGACTTTCGTTCAAAATCTCAACATATTCAGCTTACACATTTTGAAGAGAAACTTCTCATTGAGCCCAATTCAATTCTCCAATTTCCAATCTGTTTTTAAAACTTTTATTAATATAGACTTCCATAGTGTTGCCAGGATATTATCTATTTTAACATCGTTTCAAATTTATACAGATCACTTCTGTTACCTTTTTTAAAACAAAAATTCTTTGAGCAGAAATGGCCAATTGTGATAGAAAAGGTCAAGTAGCAGATGTTAACTGATGGGAGAGCAATCGAGTGCAAAGGGGCGGGTAGAGCCAAGGCCAGTGTGGAGCAACAATTGGAGCGGCAAAGTCAACTT
Source organism: Solanum habrochaites (assembly GCA_027704765.1). Classification (NCBI taxonomy): domain Eukaryota; kingdom Viridiplantae; phylum Streptophyta; class Magnoliopsida; order Solanales; family Solanaceae; genus Solanum; species Solanum habrochaites. The sequence goes on from JAKWJA010002491.1 coordinate 63,555,581, forward strand.
GGGGGGGTGACGACCCAACCCAATTTCATTCACCCAGTCATAACTTGAAGGCAAAACCCAACCCACCCATTTGACACCCCTAGTCAAACTAGTAAGAGTGGTCAAATAATGAACTAAGTTGATTACGACTAACTCAAATGCGCTCACCTAACCCGATTTAAGCCTTCACTTTTCCCTGTTATTACCCTCCCCTTTTGCCAAAATCAGGATCTGAAGACTTCGAATGCACCACATATGATTTCTAAGTTAAATTTAAAATAAAAATAATAAAATTTAGTACTCTAACTTGATTCAAAACTTGATATTGTGGTAGTTCCTCTGCCTTGTACCAACAACACAAGAACATTCTACTTCTTATATGTGTATTGTTAATTATATCATAATTTTTATCAATTTTTATATATATATACACGTGATTTTTTCTAAAATTAACAAATGACATACACGTGTACTAGCAATGATGGGTCCGCCTCTGCCTCCCCTACCATATTAGCAAACATAGGTGTATGTTATAAAAAAAATGTCAGTTTATAAAAATGGATCTTGATCATAGTTTCATTTATAAGTCAGAAAAAGTATTTTGATATATTTAACGTTATTTTAGTTTAGAACAAGAAGAATAAAAAGTTTTCTTTATTTTATTAAATTTTGTGTCAAGTCAAACTCTTTCCAAAACAAAACTATATGTTATTGACGTTTATAATATCATCAACAAGCAGTTAAGAAGAATATTAAAACTTATCGTGGAAGCTAAATATGGTATAAAAAAAATCCACCAACGGTGAAACTAACTATAAGTTGACCAAACTATTCTAGACAACTGAAAATTTCAAAAATCAGCCCAAAAAAAAGGAAGATGTTGATGATAATTGGTGATTATTAATAATGAGAAACGTACTGATTAACTAGGAAAATAATTGAATATTTGGCAGTTAGAACACATTATCAATTAATTAGTTCCTCTGAATTAAACTCTTTTGGATGGAAATATTCTAACAAAAATAATATAAAAGACTAAAGAGATTTTGGATGTCCAGTTTTGCTTTAATTATGAAGGCTACTATCTGTCCTTCTTGGCATAAAATAGTGGTCCAACTTGCACTCTTATCTTCTCTCAGTTAATGAATTTCGAATACCAAAAATTCATCTGCCACTCATTCATTCGACTTTCTCGCCCATTACAGAGGTAGATTCAGAATTTTAAAATAATAAAAGCATTATTAATAATTTATATACTTGATCGATTTAATTTTTAGATTTTACACAATTATTTTAGGTACCCTTATTTATTTTTTGGTCTTTCCCAAAGCAATAGAAGATAAGAGTACTTATTTAGCTCTCTTGAGCAAGTTCCCTCCATTTCAGTGATTCAAATAAAGCTGAAAACTCATATTCCAGGGCAGTGATGATTCATAAGCCTTAACTGATACTGAGTTGTATATATCAATGCCTCTTACCACTTTGGAAATGTTTATTCGAAGACGATGATTGTATAATGGTAGCATTTTACAATGTTAGAGCAGTAATGAAATTATATTTCTTTTTTCTAGATTTTTTCATGCATGTTTCAACATACGTTTTGTAGTGACAGTTAAAAAAGTGCATGGTTAAGCCAACTGATTGTCTTATCTCTCATGCTGCGATGTATTAGAAGCTTGACTCGTTTGTTGTTGGTCTCCTCAAGTAATAGCGCAAGCTGTTTGCAAGAACCTGAAAGGTTACAGATTGAAATCTGTCAATCTAAACGTAACAAGAGACAAACAGGTAAATATGACAATGACAATCATTGAAATTGCTTTCACACAACAACATTGCGAACCTGTTGAAGGGGTTTGATGAGAGCTTTGTTCTTGTAGCTTACATGAAATTTTGCCTTAGCTAGCAGTCCCTGTAACAGAATCGATGTATTAATCTACACTGCCACTAATTCATAATCATCACAAGGAGTATAGCTAGCTTCATCCTTCAAGTATATATGATTTAAACAACCCTGTAAAAGTCTGACCTCGGTGTCAAATTCTCCTGATATAACATCAATGTTTATTTCAGTAATGATCTTGACGAGATCAACTATTAATCCAGGTCGATCTGCTGCCTCTACACACAGTAAGCTGCAAAACAGCAATGTTTTACTATCGTCTTTCAAGTTAGGCACGTAATGACATCTTATGGACAAGCTACTTGTTTAGCAACATTAGTCTGAGAGCAACAAATATGACAATATTATTAAACGGACCTTCGTTCAGGACCATCATCATAGACATGGATATGAGTTGCTATGTCCACATCAAGCTGAAAATTGGCACAATAAACAACAAAACGTAAATGATTAACATTAGACTTTTAAAATATTAAACTACTGATGTTTCTGCATCAATCATGTGCATTAGGTAGAGGTATTATTCTCAATTATTGAGCAAGCACTATGCAAGCCTAAGTAGAATCTGCTGAAGATGCATCACTAATTTTATAAAGTATTTCTTGAAGGGAACAAAGGATAATGAGACGTAAATGCAAGAAGTTCCAAATAAAATACAAAAAGAATAGGAAGATTGTTTAGCATGGCCGCACATGGAAAATTTTGAAAAATTAGAACAAAGGATTTACAACCTTTTGACTTGGTTGAAAAGCACCAAAGGCTTCACCCATAGCTAACTGAGAGCTAGATTCCTGCACCAGAAATTATGCAGTAAGAAGAAGCAGCCATAAAAGACACCACAGAGGTACTCTTAACAAGTATCCACTGTGTGATGGCTGAAATTGCAGTGCTACCGGATGAAACTCCATCAAATTGTTGATAATTGTCAATCGAATTGCTTCTAGCAGCTCTGGATCCTCAACCTTTCTACCTGTAGAACTGAAAAAATCCCCGATAACAGAACAATCAGAATTTCCAGATATAATTAGATCAAGAAATGACATAAGAGCATAAAGAAATCCGACATGACTTACGCATGAGTGATGCATAATTTATTGTGCTTCCCTGATGAATCTAGATAGACATTAGCCTTGACAACATTCAGTCCAAGATTTTTTAGTGCAGTCATCTGTAAACACATTCAGTAAAAGTTAGGCAGTACTAGAGAAAGATGTTCTGCCTAATCGACTCCAGAATTTCCAGCAATAGCATTTGACTTGAATCAATAGGAGATGAATCCTACTGTGTCAAGAAGAGCCCCAAGGCGGTCACCAAAGGTAACCTCCACTACAGTTGCTTCTGGATCCGAATCCAAATCTATTATGACTTTGGGCGTTGGTACAGCAGTATCTTGGGAACTTCCATCCTGATTACCAGTCCCATCAATCAAAAACAAAATTTTTAGTAAACAAAAACAAGGGGAAAAAGTTATTTCAATGAATTAAGGTATGCAATTAGATACCTCAACAGCTGCAGTTGAAGATGCTTTTGGAATAATTGTACTCTCAGAAAAAGCTAATCTGAAAAAGCACAACATGTAGATTATATTCCTGGTCGAAGCAACACAAAGCACTTAAATTCCAGGATAAAGTAAATTTATGAACTTTAAGAAAGTGGGATGATGCTCCAGTCATTATCATTTTGCAAATTTTCCACTACTAAACACTCAACCAATCCATGATTATACCCTTTTGCATCGCGATTTTAATCAACAATTCTTTATTAGATTTGGAATTTTATTTCACTCCTACAAGAACCTAGACAAAAACTTCAATACTGCTAAAAGAGAAAACAAAAATTCTGAAATGAAGATTCATAACTGATAGCCATCAAATTAACCCGAAACCTTGGGCAATACTTAGAGGATTAAATTCCTCAAAAGGACACACAGTGCAATCTGTGGGCTCGGAATTAATTTTTAAATATCTGTCTAACCATTACAGTATCTGCTTTTAATAATTCTGGTTAGGGATACAGAAAGTTAACATCAAAAAGAATCAAATTTTAAAAAAATACATTGGAGATAGGGGAAAGGGAAATGATCGAAATAGTCAATCAATTGAGCTACTAAAATTTCGAGATATTAATCAATCAACTTGGAGAAGATGGAAATTTTCTTTGTTGGGTCTGCAACTAATCAAACAAACTCAAGATAGAAACAAATAACAACTGAGCCAGGAACTTACCTCTTGGGAACAAGGCATATTCTCTGTACAGGATCCAAACCAAAAGAACCTCTGAAGAGAACTGAGCTTGAAATGGGTATTTTCTCAATTGCATTTAAATTAGCATAAACCCCAGAAATGCTCCCACAAGAAGCCATAGCCACAGCCATATCAGTTCAAGAATATTGAAAAATTGAACAAAAGCTGTATAAAAGGAAAAAAGTTTGCGTCTTTTTCACTCTGGGTTTCTTAGTGAAATAGTATACTAGTAAAGGAAGTAACCAAAGAGAATCACGGAAATGGAAAGATAAGAAAAGAAGCAAATTTTAAGAGAAGAAGAAGCAATAGTGTTGATTGTTCTTCTAGTAGTATCCGCCATTATAATGGAAGGTGTCCTCTTTATAATATACGTGAAAAGGTATAAAATTATGGGCCTTGTTTGTCTTTGTTGATGAAAGCTGAGCCTTAGAAATTTACTTCAATTTTATCTCATCCTTTTCTCACTTTTTTTGCAGTGTTGTGAAGCTGTGATTGTATTGAGAGAGACAAGCCAAAGAACCAATGGGCAAGATATGAATGATCCTCAAAGCTACTTCCTCATCTTTTTTACTTATTCGTTTTTATTATATAAAAAATAAAAATTACCACATCACATTTTATTTTATTTGAAAAATCTATAAAGTTACACCGTTCATAAATTATAACAACTAATTTTATATATACATATAAAGAGTGCAATAACATATTAAATATGATTTTATAAATGAAGATTGAAGCGCGTAAAAAATGTTTGCATATTCATTAATTATGCTGATATACTTTAAAGAGAGTTTAATGCACTAAAATTTTCATTATACACAAGATCCGAAAAAAAAATGATCACAAGAATTTATTTTACATTATATTTTCAGTAGACTCAAAAGGATATTTTTTTTCAAAAAGCATATTTGCAATTACAAAAGTTAAAATAATGACAAGTAAAGTTGTAAAAATAATTTTATTAATTTTAGTTATAAAATAATTTTAAATTACCTCCTCCTCAACTAATGATAGAGACACTATTGGCTAGCATAAATGGGACCTTCATTATCTTCTCCTTATGACGTGTTCCATTTTTAATTAATATTCTCTCTTTTTCTCTTTCTGGCAATGTGACTGAATGTTGAAAGAGCGCGTGCTGAAATATCAATATCTCTTCTGTCATTTTTATTTTACGCAGAATACATAGATGTGCCCTTTAATTTGGTTTTAAATTGTATTTATGCTATTTAATTTTGGATATACACAAATAGATACTTAAACTTGTATAAAGTTGAACAAGTAGACACATTTGTCCTACATATCATCTTACATATTAATTTTTGTTCTACGTGTATTGTGTCATATAGGATTGATGTGTTTATTTATTTAAAAGTTGGATAGTTAAAGTGTTTGTTTGTGTATTGTGAAAGTTGAAGGTCAAAATTAAAATTTGAAGTCAAGTTTAGAATCTAATATATGTATTATGCCAAACGTACGGATATTTAAATTATTGATAAGGATATCATAAATTATAAGGTAAAATACTAAAATAAAATATATTTAAAATGAATTATGAATATCTGACACGTGATATATCTCTTTATAATAGAATATTTTTTGATTAATTCATTAAAAAATATCATAATTAATAAACGGTCTTGAAGGCTATCGAAATATGAATGATGATGATAGATTGTGCCGGTTTTATAGTTGTGACATTTTGGTTCATAGGCTTATTTGTAACTAGTTTTTTATTTTAGACATATTTTTTTTATTATCATAGCACCCTTTCTAGAAAGTGGTTATAAGAGTAGGTGTATTTGTTATTTGTGTTTGTTGGTTATGATAATACTCAAATTAGTTATCAAATAAAAAAAATATCGTGTGAATTGAATAACTAAAAAAATATATCTAAAGTTTAAAATGTGTAATTCGAATTACAAAAGGATTCATGAAGTTTATACAGTTTCCTTCTCAAATTAGGAAGTTTTGTTGGAGTTTCATTTCCACCATTTCAAACTTTAATACTATATCTGTTTTATTAAATTTTAAGAGTTACTATAGACTTCAAGGAGAAATTAGTTAAATACACATCTTATTTTATCATAATTTTTAAATTTTATATTATCATTTTTAGAAAAATAAAAAATCTCTCTTAAATATTCTCTCTCGAATATATTTCTATCCCATACATATATATTCCTCTCATGTAATATTGTATCACTCGCAATCCATGAACTATATGTTCACAAATTTCTATTAATAATTACTTTTATTAATTTACTTAAGATATTTTTTCTTGTAAATTGACATAATTTTTCTCTACAACTTTGTAAGCACTTGCCAATCTATAAGGTTTCTTACGCCCCACGTTGAATAATATTTGCTTGCAATGCATTTTTTTAATCTAGATTTGTAAATTCTTGCTAATATATGACATTTCTCTTCTTTTGCCATTATTATTATTTATTTAATTTTTGCACTCGTGAATTCATATAATTAATTATAATTTAACGAGCTATATTAGCTAATATTTGTGTTTTTCTTATTAAAAGCTTGTGTTATGATTTTAAGAGAACATCTTAATTAGATTATTATAAAATAATAATTTTCTATCAAATTAGTTGTTTAGTGGACTATGATTTGTGATAATGATAAAGACATAATTTTGAAATTAATAATAGTTTTTAGAATTTATAACTATAAATCATATTTTGAAAATTTTCAAGTCAATCCTTCCCTTATTCAATTCCATATTTTAAAAAAATATTTAAAATTATGATTGCATTTCGAAGGCTAAACATTAAAAAGGGGACCAAAAAAAAGTGGCCAAACTGCTGAATTATCTCCTCGTTCACCTAGTAAAGCCCAGGTACTAATATACGGCCCAATAGAAAATTTCACAAAGTATTCAGACCCGACCCGACCCGACCCTCCCAACCCCGCCCCTTTGTTGACTGGAAACATCCAAAAGAGCGGAGGAGGAGGGGTTTTTGAAGAAGAAGAAGAAGAAGAGACTAATCGAAGAAATGGCGAAGTCCTGTAAGGGCCTTGCTGTGGAGTTGGTCAAGTGTCTTAGCGAATCGGATTGCGTTAAGGTATCCTTTCTTTAACTTTTCTCGTTGATTTGTTTACTTAAATTTCTGAAATCGAAAGAGCCATGTGATTTGATCTTCTAGGTTGAGAAGAAGAGTTTCAGGGAATGCGCGAAAGAAAAGAGTCCATGTATTCCTAGTGAATGTGTAGGACTAAGGGAAACCTACTTCAATTGCAAGAGAGGACAGGTATACTTTATCAAAATTTGCTATATGTTGTACATCTTTTTACATGCTCTTCATGTATTCGAGTGGTTCGATGAACTTGTCTTGTATAGCTTGCTTGCTTCTGCACTATTAAATTTGTGAAGAGTTAGTTATTTGCTCATTGCTTAATGCAATTAGTTTCACTAGTTTGATCTTTGGAAATGGTTATTCTTGTGGAAAGTTACGAGGTGTGGCTGGAAATATTGTATATTATCGAGGGAAGAATATAAAGAGGTGGCTAGAGAGGATTCATATAGCCAACTACAATTAGTGTGTGATTGAAGCATAATTGAGTATGATCAATTGATGATTATTGGATCTATTTTAACAAATAGATCCCTCCCATCAATTACTCCTGCTAGGTCTTTTGAAAAATTTAACCCTACTGGTCAGATTTCATCCTTTGCCTAGCTTTTCCTGTATTTTAAACCACAGGAATTCTGCACATAGTCCTTGTATCATACCTTGATCTTTGGTGGCATGGCAGTAGGTGAAACACGTTTTTGCAAATAGTATATAGAGAACTATTGAGAGCTGAGAAGTGTATGGCGAACCATTTCCTTTGGCTAAAACTGGACATAAATTTTGGAACGAGCCAAGATGGGAAGTAGGACACATAAATAGGAACACAAAGTGAGGAGAAACATTCTGTCTCAAGAGAGCGAACGTCATTGTTATGTAGCACAAAGTAAATATCAAGAGGTTCACTGCTGTGTAGCACAAAGTAAAAATTACGAGGTTCAATTTGAAATGGAAGGGATATTTGTGATGTTTGACTCTGATATGGATAATGCATCCTTTGAAGTGGACAGGAGTGTTCCACTTTGTTATGATTGATAGGATAAGCTAGTTAGTTAGTTGATTATTCCTCAAAAGATTTTCTTCTGAAAGTACCATGATTGGAGAAATCCAAGAATTAATCTGAGCACCTTGTGGGGGTACTCTTATGGAAAGTGCTTCCAAGTGGCACCTTGATGGTATTCCTCTGTTCCTGTAAGTTGGTCGAAACCACTTTGATATTGTCCTCTTGGGTGATCTTTTTTTTTCAAGCAATATGGTTTATTATTATTAGTCTTTTCAATCACATGATAATTTTAAAACTGAATGCAGGAATTTGTTCTCTAAATATAATTTTGCGGGACGATGATAATTGCTATACTGATAGGTTTGTAAGACAATCCTTTGTCCCATATTTACCTTTTTTGTGTGCGGTGGGCAGATTAGGCCAATTTAAACTACTTACTATCACTTAAAATACGCTTGCTTGGAAAACCAAAGAGTTGGAGTTTGAATGTAGTAGTTGGATTTTTTAGGCTCAATGCTTTCTGCATATGCGAGTAGTGATTTGACAGGGGAAATATTAACCAGATAAAATGTCAAATCACTGTCCCTGAACACATTGGTTTAAGAAGTAGGGAGCATGGCTAGTGAATAACAAAATATAAGGATTATCTCAGTAACCTATAACCTTCTATAGATCCTTGATGTAAAAAATCTAAGACAGAGAGAATAGTAACTGGTAAATTTCAGGTTATGTGGCTTGATTTAATCTGAACTTGAATTCTGGAAATGATTTCATGTTCCTCATATTTCAGTTCATTCTTCAACCTAATTCCATCAGATTCAGGATGTCAATGATGTTACATCAATCTCAACAGCTGTGTTGTTTGTGTCTTTAAGCTTTTGACCTGAATACAAGGTCTTCTGCTATCCCTGCCATTTTCTCGTGATCTTTTAGTGATAATCACTTTTAAAGTGGTGCCTATAACCATCCCTAAATTTTTTTGCACAAACCGGTGATTAGGTATTGGACAACCAACATACCAGATGAGAATAAATCATTATGTATTTATCAAATTGAATAGATCACTTATGTGAAGTTCCAAATCTAATGCAGATATGCTAATGTTTGTTATACTGGCAATTTTCTACTTCATTTTTGCCGTTTGAAGTGTCCTCCAGAAACAACCTCTCTATCTCTGTGAGGTAGGGGTAAGGTTTGCGTACACTCTACCCTCTCTAGACCCCACTTGTGGTATTTTACTGTTTATGTTGTTATTTGCTGTTAGATTTGTACTGCTTTGCGCTGTTTGCAAGAGAGAGATCATTGTGGATTAGTTTATGAATTCTGATTTTGGTGTTGTGGACGTGAATGCTATAGTGTTTTTTCTTGGCCTTGGTGGTATCTCATGGATTTGTTTAGTTGTCTAAACTATAAAGCATTGTGTCTCTGTTGAGGAAGGGTGTCAGATAGTGACGAATTCTAGATTCTTCTTCTTAGTTAATACTGGATTTTGTTCATATAACATTCTTGTATTGACTTATCAGAAGTAAAACTAAATAGAGCTTTATTATAATGGAGGATCTGATATGACACGTGATTGTTTAAGTTAATAATGCATGTGAAGTTGTGAACCATAAATACTTGTGATAAGTTTACATGCTTCTTCTCAGCCTGATCCAACATTCCCTTTTTGCACTGTGATATTGACATGCATCTTCATCCTATCAACACTCCCTCTGACCAACTGTTGTCTCTTTCAGCTGGACATGAGAGCTCGAATTCGTGGAAATAAAGGCTATTAATTGGTAGGACTGGCGCAAATTCCACAAATGAGAAGTACAATATTTTCCAGACTGGACTGCATGTGAAGACTTGCAGTGTTCTGTACAAATTGCAATCTACAATTTTCTCAGCAACAGTGTCGCACATATACAAGTTTCTTGGATACACATTTTACTTGACAAACTTTGTACCTGGTGCTTCGGCCCCTTCTTAATTTTGAATACCGTTGATATTGGATGTGAAATTTGTTTTACGTACCACTGATGTGAGATGCTGCAGAGACTATTTGTTTATCTATTTTTTAGCATAGTTCTTGACGTGGGATTATTTGTCCTCAATTGAATAAAATCCTCTTTGAATTTCTTTTTTCCCTCTTCTTTTTCAAGCCGCCTCCCCCCCCCCCGCGCGCGCTTGTATGTGACTTGTGAGCAAGGTAGAACCAATTTGGCATTGTCCAGACATGGAACATGATTTGTTTGTAACCTCACTGGAAGAGCCATCTAATGGGTATATTTAAACCCAAATATGACCATTAAAGTACCCAATTTCAAACAAATGTTTACCATATTTTCTTACTCCCAGTTTTTAGTTTATATCTTATAGTATGTAATATAATTTTAAATATATAATATTTATTTTTCTAAAATGAAAGTTACTTCTCCCTCTGTCCACATTTGTCAGTTGTTTTTCTAAAGTTAAATGAATTAATTTTTTAAGTTAAATTAAATTATATTAATTTATTTTAAATAAAAAAAATTGAATACTCAAAAATTATTCAAAATATATTACATTACACTTTTTTTTGTTTGCATATCAATAGAATAAATAAAACATAAAAACTTATAATTTGACTTTAAAATAGAAAATATGACTCTAAAGATGTGGAGGGAGGGAGTATAAAAATGAACAAATTTAACTTCCATTTAAGAGAGAAAACGGAATGACAGTGTAGTTGTGTGGTTCATTAGCAGTTTTCATTGCGCTCAGTAAAGAACCATTCAACTTCACATACAACACAAAAACAATGACGATGGAAGAATCAGGATTGCCGGAAGAAGCGTCCGTGGATCACCAGTCCGGTACCGGAAAGTCCATTGCGCCTTCATCGATGATGGCAGATAATGCCGCAACTTCAAGTGCCAATCTCCGCAAATTCTCCGATTCCCTCTTAGCCTTGCAATGCTGCTTAACCCAGTTAAACCAACATATCAATTCCGTTCGGTCTATAATTCCCTCTGTGATACCCGGACTTGCGACTAATATCAGTACTCTTTTACCCACCTCATCACCGCCAGCCACAGAACCACTCCTGAAGTCAGAATCATCTTGGGAATCTGACCCCTCTGAAGAAGAAGAAGAAGAAAAAGAAGAAAAAGAAAAAGAAAAAAAAGAAGAAGAAGAACTGCGATCCCGTCGTAGCGAAGAAGTGCAATCACCTCATCGTTCAGAGCTGAAATTCCCTCATAGTTCGGAGTTGAAATCTAGTCGTAGCAAAGAAGTGCAATTACCTCATCGGTCAGAACTGGAAAGCTTCTGCAAATCAATGAATAGTAGTGAACTTCGGAGGTACATGGTGACGCGAGTCTCAGATACAAATAGACTGCTCGAAGAAGTCCCTAAGGCATTGAGGCTCTCGCGCCATCCGGCAAGGCTTGTACTGGACTCTATGGGGAAAATTTATTTTCAGGAGAGAAGCTCTTATACTAAAAATTCACGCATGGTCTGGAGAAGGAAGGCTGCTGTATTAGTTTTAGAGTGCTTCTTATTGATGAGAGTTGACAAAGTTGAGATTGAGAAAGAGGTGAAAGAAGAAGCTGATAAGGCAGCTTTAGCATGGCGAAAGAGGATGATTACCGAAGGAGGTGTAGGAAAGGCTTGTGAAATGGATGCGCGGGGTTTGCTATTGCTTCTGGGATGTTTTGGGATTCCAGGAGGATTCAGCAATGAGGATATCAGGGATTTGATTCTCATAAGTCACATCACCAAGATTTATCGTGCACTCAGGAGATCAAATGTCCTCATGGCTAAGATTCCAGGTATGTTCTTCATCAATTCAATTTGTCTATAAGTTACATTTGCATCGAACGTCCTCTAACTAGTCTGATTGAAACAAAGTTACCTAGAAGCAACTAATAAGTTTTGGGGTTGTTCTAATATACTCCCTTTGTCCCAATTTATGTACACAAGTTGGAATTTCAAGATTCAAAACTTTGAGTTTCTTGAAATAAAATTTATATTTATTTGGAAACTATATAGGAAGTACTATGAATCATAATAATTAATAATTTAAAATATTTAAGAGGCATATAAAGAACCAAGAAAAAATTGGTTGTCTCTCGAAATTCAACTGTGCCACAGAAATTGTGAGGAGGGAGTACTTATCAAACAAACAAAAAAAATCCTTTCCCTTTTATTTACTAGTGTCTTGCACTATTTTATGTTGCTTCTCAATAGCTTCAAAGGGATTTTGTCCTTTCCTTCATCACGCCCCAAACACACATGAAGAGCTCTCATTTTATTCATTTATCCAACCTGAGATGACAATTTTTATTTTATTTGGTAGCACCGAGTAACTGGTTGGACCTCTTAGATTTTCACAAAATAGTTGTCTGAGCATCAGAATTCCCATCTGCTAGTACTTTTGGACCATACCTTAGGTCTTTGAGGACAACAGCATCCCAGATATTCTATGGTCCTCCTACTGTTGTCCCTCAATGAATCATGATTATAAATTTTTGTATAAGAACATAGCTGTCACGCTTATAATCATATCTTTCCTTGCTAAGATCTCATGCATAGAACTTATTACGATGAAATATTTTTCTTGGTTGAGAAATGGTATAGTTGTAATGAAATTGCAGCATTAAGGAAGTGCTGAAATTATGAACTATATACAAGCGAGCAGAAAAATATAAGGGATGTCCCTTTCTAATCTTGCGGTGACTCGAATAGTAGTACTATATTGAGCTGTTGCTAGTTGACCATACGGATCATGCTTATAAAGTTTGTGATCCTGGATGATCTAATGCTCATTTTTTTGGTGGTTCAGATGCATTTCTTGGTAAGTATTAGAAGCTACTCAACCAATTGAACTAATTTCAAAGTCTTCACACAGTTTCTTGTTGTTTCTTCATTCACTTCATTTGTGTCGCTTGATATATATTAGAAGCCACTCAACCAGTTGAGCTAATTTCAATGAATTTAAAAGTATGACCTCACTTTTTTCTGATCTAAACAAGTAAAAGAAGTTTGTATAACACTAGTAGTTGTTTATTAGTGCAAATAAGCGCTTATATGTGAACATGACTGGTTTATAGGCCAAATCACAATCTGATGGTGTTAAAAATTGTTAACATCTAGCCATGGGTGGAGGACCATGCTAATTTTTACTTGAGACTCGGTGACACAGATACAGAATGGAGGTATATTCAATGTCTGAATTCGAATGACCAAAATTTAAAGTATTTGTTGAACTCTCAGCATCATTATTGGAGAGATAAATGAACTAAGCTTTTTGAATGATTAAAATAATAAAAACGACATGGACAGGATCAAGCAGTCAGCATTGGGGTAACTTCTCAATTTAGGTAATCTTAAAGTTCAATTCAAGGACCTTTTTCAACCTTGTATCTACTTGGAAGTTACAAATCTCCTTTCAATGTTTGTTTTCATTGTTTTTTGTTTCAGAGATGAAGCCTAAATATGTCATCTATCTCTAATATGATTCATTTTGCATATTTTCATACCTTCTCTTTATCCCAAGTATTGCATCTGACCTTGTCGCGTAGTTGCTGTAATTTATCCACCTACTTAACACTGGTTTGTGTAAATTTGTAACAGAAATAATTGAAGGGATGGTGAAGCAGAATTTGGAAGTTGATGCTGTTCATATTGCCTACACTTTTGGAATTGACAGGTTTAATCCTCGGAGACTTTTGACATCATTTTTACTGAATTCCAGAGAGTCATTGAAGAAAAGGAACGAAAAATCACAAGGTTCACTTGCTGCTGTGGTAATTCTTCAATTTCATTCCAGCACTGATAGGCCCCCCCTCTCTGATTTCTCTCACGGTCTCCTCAAGTTAACCATGCATTTTGTTATGTTGTACAGAATGAAGCAAAAAGGAAACATTTGTTTGATCTGACATCTGTCATCAAATGTTTGAAATGCCACGATATTGATCCTTCAAAACTTCTTCCCGAGTGGAAAATCAATGAGAAAATAATGGCCCTGGAGAAAGAAATTCGTGGATTTGATAAGATAGGTAAGAATGCGGAACGAAAGAGAAAAAGTGATGAAACTGAGTCGTCGAAAGGGTTCAGAAATAGAGAAGCAAAACGCTCATATAATCCGCCATGGGTACGACAGCAAAGAGTTGACGATCATGTCGATAACAATAACACCTTGCCAGAAGGTCGAACTACTGGCCATCTTCATGGTTATACTGTGTCCTCAACAGTATTGCATGGGCGTTCTGCAGGCTTAATACATGAGAATATTGCTGGCTCACTTGTAGGAACTGTGGGAGGTGTGGCCATGGGTGTAGCTGGAGCAGGTATATCAGCAAGTGGCAATGGTAATCATGCAGGTATATCAGCAGGCACAGATGTTGTTCAGCAAGGAGGTCCATATGCTGGAGGTCATGGAGGGACTCTAGTTGATAGTACGCCAGGACAAGTAGGGAGTCATACTGATCAGTTATATGGCCGGAGTGGGAATGCAGCCGTGAATGATAGTCTGGCCTCATGCAGCAATGCTTATGTGCCATCATCGTACTTGGAGGGCTCTAAGGGGTTGCCAAACACCACACATACTGATGCTTATAGGTCACCACCATACTCGGAAGGTTCTACAAAGATGCAAACGCCATAGCGGTGTGCTTGCTGGCGGAGTTGCTTGAATCGATACTCTACCAGGTTGCTGATACTGACAAAGCAAGTGAATTACACATGAGCAGTGGCGTACGAGCAGTTGATACTGTTTCATCTGCTGCGTCTGCTCATCCTTCATCCAACTTGTACCAGCCGAAATAGATTTACCTTGGGCAGTCACTACACCTTAGTTTTTTTTTTTGTCTGTAAACCCAACCTTAGAAGTGACTTCTATATGGTCTGTCAAGGCAGTCTCAGAATTGTGAATATTAGTTACTAAAAACTCTGGCCAATTGTGTAGGCTTAGCATAATAATGTCTATAATCTACCAGGAAAAAATTAATTTCTCTGGTATATAAAAAACCTTCCTTTTGTACTCCATTCCGTTGAAACTTGTACTGTATTTGCTTTTATGATTTACCACTCAAAATGCTATATTTTCTTATTTGGAGTTGAAGGTGGGAAGGGAAGCACCCAATAATTTACTTACCAACTGCGTATTGAGCTGTTGGATCTTATTTTTTTAGTTGCAGAAGCTGAAGAACAGGCTAATAAACGAACTTGTGAATTATGTGTTTTCTGGCTACACTTCAGTTGCAATAATTGTTGTTACACATTGCTTTTTAATATAATTATATTTTAAATATCTCATAGGATGTAAATGTATATTTTTCATTTTACCGGAGATAAATATTTCATTTTATTAAAATATAGAGAGAATTTTCGAAATTGAATCAAGTTAGAATGAGGTTAACCGTAATTAAGTAATGAACCCTAATTAATTTTCACTCCGAAAAAATCCAAATAAAAGAAATATAAAAATTCATAGAGAATTGCAAGAAAAAGGTTTCTCATTTTGCTCCTTTGTGTCAATTCTGTACGTTTCGACATGGTTGAACCAGCCGATGCTGCCACCGTTGCGCCGTCTCCATCACGGCCATCGCCGGCGGTAGAAGCTCAATCGCAACTCATAGAAACAGTAAATGCTCTGCAAAACATTACCAAACAGTCTGAATTTCTGCAGCCACCAACAAATGACGACTCAATTGCCAAATTCAGCAAACTCTCGGATGCTTTCTCCGCATTCCAGGTCTGCTTTGCTGAGTTACACCGACACGTTGTTTCCATCGGGACTTTAATCGACTCTATGCGACCCCTGGATACTAGTACTACCCCCTTATCTGTATCCTCACTTCCCGCAGCCGCAGCCCCAGGACCAGAACCAGCAATGGAATTCGGTCCCTCTGAAGAAGAAAAAGTGGAAGTGAAATCCCCTTGTTTAGAGCTAAAATCTACTCGTTCAGAGCTAGAAAGCATCTGTAAAAGGGTGGACGGTCGTGGTCTGCGGAAGTACATGATAACGCATATCTCAGATATAAATCTACTGCTTGAGGAAGTCCCTAAGGCATTGAAACTCTCGCGCAATCCGGCAAGGCTTGTATTGGATTGTGTTGGGAAGTTTTATTTGCAAGGGAGCAGGGCATATGTTAAGGGTTCACCCGTGGTCAATGGAAGGAAGGCTTCTATATTGGTTTTGGATTGCTTCTTGTTGATGGGAATCGACGAGGGAGTTGAGTTTGAGAAAGAGGTGAAAGAAGAGGCGGAGAAGGCAGCTTTAGCATGGAGAAAGAGGTTGATTGCTGAAGGAGGTTTACGAAAGGTGTATGATATGGATGCCCGGGGTTTGCTATTGCTCATTGGGTGTTTCGGGATTCCAGGAGCATTCAGTAATGAGGATATCAGGGATTTATTTCTGGCAAGTTCGTTCAAGAAGAATTTTTCCAGTTCCCTCACAAGATCAAATGTCTTCATGGCAAAGATTACAGGTCCTATTTTCATGAATTCAATTTGTCTGTAAGCTACGTTTGCATAAATTGTCATTTGCTATTCATGTGAGATGGCGTGCTTTTAGTAAGTTGGTATCTTTTAATTAGTCTGATTGAACAAGGTCACTGATACAAGTGGTTTGATTTGGTTGTATTGCTGTAGATAGAACTTCCCTAACTTAGGATAACTTTTAAAAATGCAAATAATTTTGACACTATGATGGACTTTACTCCTTGCATACTTGAAGGGACAACAAATTTGCTCACAGTTTGGAGACCATCAGTACTTGCTTGGTGTGTTCTTCTGTAAAAAATATACTTACCAAACTTAGAACTTTCCCTTCCTATTTGTTTACTGGTGTCTTGCACCTGTCCTTCCCTTTTTATTCATTTCATTAGATTCAAGGCTTTTCTCTTACCCTTATCATACCCAAAAGACATCAGGAGCTCCCATCCTTCCCATTTAGCCAAATTGAGATGCCAATATTTATTTGGTGGTACCTAGGAACTGGACTAACACCACCTCTGAAATTTTCACAAACTGTTGCTTGTGCATCAGAATCCCCATCCTCTATTACTTTTGGTCCATACATAGGTCTTTGAGGATTACAACTTCCCAGATTCTTTAAGATCTTTCTTGTGCACGGTGCACAATGAATCATAATCCATGGTAATGATTATATTTTTGTATAGGAACATAGCTATGATTCTTTTAGTGCACATCTTTCCTGGCTAAGATCTCGTGCATAGGACCTTTGAAGAAGAACTTCTTTTTGGAGAAATGCTAGTTTTATTGAAATTGCAGCACTAAGAAAATGCCGAAATATGTACAAGTGAGCGAAAAAACATAAGAAATCCTTTCTATTCTTGCAGGATTATAAAGCTTTTTAAAAAGAACTTCTGTGTAACCTTTATGAAATTAACGGCACTTGAAAACTTCCGCAGAATATGCCCACATGCATGATGAAAGTTTTTCCTTGTAGTTGTAGTCCAACTTCCCTCCTCTTACTCCTACTCAATAGAAAACTTATACTAGTTACTCAAAAATCATGCTGCTCAAACAACACTGGGTTTTTTAGTCCCTTGTCTTTGATAAGCTTTGTTAACTATAAATACCTTTTTGTTGTTACTCCATCATGATATACTTCCCAAATCTAAAGCCCATTAAAGTGTGTTAAGGAATTCATCATAATTTCCTTTCATTTAGCTGCCTTCTAAAGGCAATGTTCCACCTCTGTGGTGTTCATAACTTTGGTATGGATCTTTGTTGGAACAAAGCTAGATTGAAAATATATGGGACTAAAGCTTCCAAATTGCTTTTTTCATGTCATTCATTCTTCAAAAACTTGGTCTTTCTTCCAATCACCACTTTTTGAAGAATGAATGACATGAAAAAAGCAATTTGGAAGCTTTACTCCCATATATTTTCAATCTAGCTTTGTTCCAACAAAGATCCAAAGCTATGGACACCACAGAGGTGGAACATTGCCTTTAGGGGGCACTAAATGACAGGAAATTATAAGAGTTGATGAATTACTTAACACACTTTACACCTTTAATGGGCCTCAGATTGGGGAAGATATATTATGATGGAGTAGTAACAACAAAAGGGTGTTTATAGTTAACAAAGCTTACTGGGACCAACCTAGTAATCATAATCTAATTTGACCTTGGAAATAAATTTGGAAAAATATTACACCTTACACAATATCTTGTTTCATCTGGTTATTGGCCAAAGAAGTAGATTTGACTCAGGACAATGTGATGAAGAGAGGGATAACCTTATGCTCAATATGTTTTCTTTGTAAGGAAACATATGAGACATTGAACCAATAGTTTATACACTGCACTTACACTCTGAAGCTATGGAGAATATTTCTAAGTCTCAAAGGCATCTCCTGGACCATGCCCAAGAAAGGCTCTGAAGAGTGGGGAGGAAGCAAGAGTACATGCTAAAAGCAGAGATAGATAGAGAATAATTTATGATAGTCAACCTGGAAAGAGAGGAATTCTAGGTGTTTTGAGAGCAGAGAGAATAATGTGCAGAAGGTTAAAATAATCTTATATCCGACTATAATGTTCATCACCACAATGGGTGCTCGCTACATTCCGAGCACATGAAGTATCATAAAATATATACATATACAATAAGTTCAACTTAATCCTACATCTTTTATACAAAATAAGTATATTAATAAAATATAGTCTTAAAACCTATCAAATTTAAATCTTATATTCAACTAATAATTTACATCATTACAATTACTAAGTACCAAGTATAAGTGCAAAATTTTTTTCTAAACTAACCTTAAAAATATTTCCATGTAAAGTGTAATATATCTTACATGTCATTTTATCATTGTATTCATAATTATTTTCAATGTTTTCCTATTTTGGGAAAAAGATTAATAGTATTATCATTGAGCACCTAAGGGTATGATCTAGTAGTTGATGAAGTGGTTGAAAACCATGAGGTCTCAGATTCAAATCTCAGTGGAGACAAAAAAACACTAGGTGGTGTTTTCCATCTGTCCTAGGCTCCTGGCCTTGGTGGACAAAGTTACCTGACACTTATTGCTGGTGGGAGGTGATATATATCCCGTCTAATTACTTAGAGGTGCGCGAAAACTGGTTCAAACACTAGTCACAGAAATAAAAATAAAAATAGTTATCATTGATTACATCAATTTTATAACCAGAGGCGAATCTAGGATTTAAGAACATGAATGCACCACCGAAAGAAAGACGGAAAAAAATGCATTAAGTGAGAATTGATTGTGTAGTCCTCTTGGTAAGTAACTCAACATTCAACCAATTGCACCATTTAGCCTTCATGTAGCATAAGTCCCAACAAATAATATTATTCCGATTTTAGAAAATTAGTACCTAGTTTTACGGAGAGCCCACGGGTTCTCATGCAGTTGTGCCCATTTCTAACTAAAATTGTATAAATTGATTTATCTACAAAGTTAAGAAACAAATTTTTTCTTTATCCAAAACATGATGATGAACTATATTACGCCTCTCAACTTTCTCAACATCGGTAAGGTCACTCTACCCTCCTCGAACCCACCTATTGAATTACATTGGGTTTGTTGTTGTAAACTATATTATATTTCCTCGTCTCAAAATTCCTAAGAGAAAAACAAAAAGGAGGAAAAATTACCACGGAAGTCATAAGTGCTTAAGATGGTACTCCATCGATTTCCCCGTCTCAGAATTCATAAGAGAAAAACAAAAAGAAAAGGAAAAATTACCACAAAAGTCATAAGTGCTTAAGATGGTACTCCATCCGTTCACTTTTACTTGTCCACCTTGGATTTG
This sequence comes from Solanum habrochaites, assembly GCA_027704765.1. NCBI lineage: Eukaryota > Viridiplantae > Streptophyta > Magnoliopsida > Solanales > Solanaceae > Solanum > Solanum habrochaites. The sequence goes on from JAKWJA010002491.1 coordinate 63,575,575, forward strand.
CACGAAATTTTTGAAATAATTATTAATATGAGTATCTTCCCATATTGTTATATTAATTGATGTATTGTTTTAGGTCTGTGCAAATAATTTGGGGATAGTAGTCAATTTTGAGGGTAAACCAAGAAAATATCAATTGTCTTTTTCAGAAATACTAAAACTGACAAGTAAAATCTATTTTTGGAATATTAGAAAAGTAAAACTGCACGAAGGAGTAGATTCTAGTACTAGGAATGAAAACAAGAAAAGAAAAGGAAGTAGATAAATGTGAGAAGAAAAAGAGAAGCAAAAAGGGTAGGAAAAGAAAAATAGTTGAAAAGCCTTAAATGCAGGATACAGACTTTGTTCTCTTATTAAAGAGATCCAATTGACTCATCAAATACCTTTTCAACCAAAGCACCTGATGCCTCTTTGCGTCTCCATTGCTCACTTTATTATTTGAGTAGCTCTTATCATTTCTTTATATAAATTCACAGGTCCCACATCGGAAGTAATGGGTGCTCGAGCACCACCCACTAGGGCATACATGGGCCTCCCCTGTTTTTTTTGTAGTCATACTCATTTTTTTTAATGAGGTAAAAGGTTTCATTGATAATAACAAGGTCACTTGGCCGTATACAAGTGATATACCAAAAAAAAGGAGAAACCTATCAAAATATGATTCTCTTCAATAGACACCTAATCCTCTATACAAATAGGAACTACATGGGTGCTCCAAAAGAAATTAAAGGGATTAGAGACTACTCCTCAATTGAGCGAAGCTCAGCTCCACCCCTTCAAAAGCTCTCGTATTCCTCTATTTCCAAATGACCCACATCAATGCAATAGAAGTAACAGTCCAAGCCTTGTGCCTTCTTCTCCTAGCTCCACTCTTCCAGCTGGGCATCAACTCTTAACGATTCTTGGCGTAATCCAATAAACTCCAAACCATCTAAAGACATCCTCCCATAACCTCGTGGCTAAATTGCTATGCGACAAAATATGGTCCACGTTCTCACCCGTCTCATTACAAGGAAACATTAGCTCATGTCAACAACCTTTCTTTCCCTAATATTCTCCGCCATCAAAATCACTCCTTTAATAGCTAACCGCGTGAAAATGTACACCTGCCTCGGCACTTCGGTATCCAGATCGAGACATATGGAAAACCATCCTCTGCCCGAACTATAAGCTTCTCATAGAAGGACTTAACCGTGAACACTTCATTATTCCCCAACTCCCAACTCAAAGCATTGGGTCTGTCAACTGGTTGACATTGCTTTTGAAGTAAATCTAGCAATCTCTGAAACTCGGTTTACATCCCAATCTTGGAAAGTTCTCCTAAATCTCAAATCCCATAAGGTCCCATCCCTATGAGTCCCCCTAACTTGTTGAACGGACAATTCCCTTTGGCAAGAGAGTCTATACTATACCGGGAATTCATCCTTAAGCACCAAACCTCCACACCACTTTTCCCCCCAAATCTAACCTTACCCCTTCCCCAGCTTTGAAAGCAATGTTATCATCAAATGCATCCCACCTCTCCATGATTTCGTGTAGTTTGATTTATAGTATTATTTTGTTGTAGTTTTGCTCTGCTACTATTCGTTGTTTGATTACTATCTGTTGTTTCTGTTATTTCTAGTACTTCATTTTCTAGACTGTTTTTATCTTGATCCGAGGGAAAAACCGCTCTACCTCCCCAGACCCCACTTTGTGGGACTACACCCTCTTCAACCTTATATCTGCTTGGAAGTTACAATCCAACTTCTGATTGTTTGTTTATGTTGTTTGTGGTTTTACAGATGTAGCTTATTATGTGATTCATTAATTCATCTTGTAATTTTTCATACCTTGTCTCTGGCCCAAAATATTACATTTGACCTTGTCGTAGTTGCTGTCTGCCTGCTTAACACTGGTTTATGCGTATCTGACAGAAATTATAGAGGGGATGGTGAACCAGAAGATGGAAATGGAGGCAGTTGATCTTGCCTATACTTTTGGAATGGAGGACAGATTTAACTCTCAGAAACTTGTGACAACATATTTACGAGAATCTAAAGAGCCACTGAAGAAGATGAAGGGAAAGCCGCAAGGCTCACTTGCTGCTGTGGTAATTATTGAATTTTATTCCAATACTGATAGCTCTCCTGCCCTGATTTCTCTGCTGATTTCCTCAAGTTTACTGTGCATTTCTTTTTGTATAGCATGATGCAAAAAAGAAGCACTTGGCTGCTCTTAGATCTGTCATCAAATGTTCAAGACGCCATAACATTGATCTTTCAAAACTTCTTCCCGGGTGGAAAATTAATGAGCAAATAATGAGCTTGGAGAAAGAAATTGAAGTAGGTGAGAAGAAGATGGCACAAAAGAGAAAAAATGATGAAACTGAGTCATCTGGAATGATCAGCAACAAAGAGGCGAAACAGTCACATTTTCCAAATCCACGGCTACAACAGGAAAGAGTTGTTAATCAAATTGATAGCAACACAACCTTGTTAGAAGGTGGAACTGCTGGCCACATGTTTGGCTTGTCCCCATTAGTATTGCATGGACCTGGAGGTCATGGAAGGACATTAGTGGATAATACACCCATGCAAATAGGAAGTCATCACACTGGTCAGTTATATGGACTGCATGGTGATGGAGCTGTGTGCGACAGACTGCCCTCCCATAGCTATGCTTATGGGCCATCATCGTACTTGGCAAGTTCTACAGGGTTGCCAAACACCAAACTTGGTGATGCTTATAGGCCATCACCGTACTTGGCAGGTTCTACAGGGTTACCAAACACCAAACCTGCTGATGCTTATAGGCCATCACCATACTTGGAAGGCTCTAGGGGATTGCCGAACGCCATACCCACTGATGTTGCTGGCCGAAGCTCTGTATCTAACCCCTATCAGTTTGGTGATACTGTTTTAACAAGTGAACTCTACAGGAGTAGTGGCTGGCGAGTAGTTGATGTTGTTCCACCTGCTCCCTCTGCTCATCACTCGTCTTTCTTATTCACTGGACCAGATAGTTTTGCCTTGGGTAGGGATTACCTTCAACCTTAATCTCCCTTTCTTTAGTATAGCCAGTCTTGAAGTGATTTCTCTCAAGTCCTCAAGACGCGGGCGCTGAAATGTTTAGTTACTGTGGAACTCTGGGATATTTTTGAAGCTTAGATAGTGAAGTCTAAACTCTGCCTAGCAAAATTTCATTTGTCTGGGAAGGCTTAAATTAAAATCTCTGACGAAATGACTTAAACCTGCTTCTCAAGTGTTTATTTTCTCTCATTCTGTCCTTTTCCCCTGTTATTCTCTTTTTGCTTCAATCCAGAAGGTAAAAGCTTCGACTCGTTATTCGTATTAAAAAACCGACTTATTTGTGTAGAGTAATCAGATGAAAAATAGAAGAGTTGATTGGTGTGCTTGATATTAACATTTTCATGCTGTACTTGCTGTAAAATTATTGACTTGGAGAACTTCATTCTGTAGATCATACAAGGGGTATTCTTTTTGGCAAATTGGCAAAAAAAATAATTTATAAGAACTTCTAGCAAGTAAAATGTCAGAAATGGATTTTAATCAATAGTATGACGTTGTTAGTTGTGAGTACTAAAGCCAAAGTCAATTTCTATATATCCGTGAAAGAAAGTGCCGTTGGAGCCGGAGGATATGACCTTAAATATGAGGCTTTGGAGGATATTAACTCGGGTTAAAGGTTAATAGATAGTGTAGTGTAGAGCGTTATCTTGTTTATCCTCCGTTGTATTGTTATGTAGTTTTTTGTTCTCGCGTTTCTGTTATAATTTACTATTACTCGTAGTTTGATTATTGCACTATTTTATATTAATTATTTATTTTTTTTCAAAATATTTTTTTTTTTGTGATTTTCTTAATATTTGCTTTGATATACATTTTTATTGACTAAAATATTTAGTGAAAATCGTCTTTATACTTCTAGGATAAGATAACAATCACACAACGACCAATCCTGAAAAACCACTCTTTCATCTAAGGATGCCTAACCGCCTTTCTACATCTTTTGAAGTAGGCGTAAGATAACAAATAGCAAGGCTGGTACAAATTATTATACTCCCTCTATTCCATATTTATTAACTAAATTTGTGACGCAACACACACCTATCAAAAAAATATATTTAAGAACATAATTTAAATAAAACTTTTTAATTTTTACTATTGTCTTTTGTGAAATCATAAATATAACATTATAAGTAATTTTATTCATCTCTCAGAAAATATAAAACTTCAATAAATGAAACAACGAATATAAAAAAAATAAATCAAATAACTGAGTTAATATAGAATTGAGGAAGTATTAGAATATAGCAATCCACTATTTAATTGAGTTTTTGCAGTTTTCTTAAACGAGACGTAGCCCGACGAAGGGCAATATCGTAAACGTACCCTATTTTTTCTCCGGTATACAGAACCGGGCTTTCATAAACCTTTATGCACTTTGGGGTTTTTCTTGTATCGGCTACTAAGAGCTGCAAAAGAGAGGAAGTGACACAAAAATGGTGAGGTTAACGGCGGACCTGATATGGAAAAGCCCTCATTTCTTCAATGCCATTCGCGAACGCGAGTTAGATCTTCGAGGTTTTTTCTTCAACCCTAATCTCAACTTCAATACATATTTCTATACATAACTCTTGAACGGAGAAGCTTAATGTTTCATTTTACTTTGTTATTATGCACAGGTAATAAGATTCCGGTCATTGAGAACTTGGGTGCTACCGAGGTCAGTTTTTTTCTATTTTAATTTTTCAACTTTTAAGGTTTTTAGTTATCAGGAAGTAGTTTCTGAAGTTATATATTTTGGTTACAGGATCAGTTTGACACGATTGATTTATCTGATAATGAGATTGTTAAACTGGAGAATTTTCCATATCTGAATCGACTTGGAACTTTACTAATGAACAACAATAGAATTACGCGTATCAACCCTAACATTGGAGGTGAGATATTAGATAGTTGAAGTATTGCACTTCAATTATACGTCTATTAACGAGACATTTGTTCGTGTTTTATTTTTCCGTGATGTTGCAGAGTTTCTGCCAAAATTGCATACTTTGATTATTACTAGCAACAGACTTACGAATTTGGTTGAAATTGACCCGCTTGCATCTCTCCCAAAGCTGAAGTTTCTTAGTCTTCTTGAGAACAATATCACAAAGAGACCAAATTATCGCCTTTATGTCATTCACAAGTTGAAGTCCTTGCGTTTGTTGGATTTCAGGAAAGTCAAACAAAAGGTTGGTTTGCTCATTCCTTCCATCTCTTCAATTAAATGATGTAGGAACTCTTCAAATATGTTCGTAATTCAGCTTGTGGTTTTAGTTAACTTTGTATTTCTATTTGGATTGAACTAAGTGCCATCCAGAATTCGCTCAAATATGCAAGAAATTGTATAAATTATTTACATATCTTGCAGTCGAATCAAAAAAGAAACATTGAGTGGGTTCCCAATCTTGAAGAACGTTATTAGCCTTTTCTTCTTTGTTTGCAAAGGCTCCGTCAATTAAGTTGGAGGTGTTTGGTGTGTTGTCTGAAGTAGTTGCATACATAGATGAATGACAGACCTTGTAAATCTGTTTGCTAGAATTTTAAATGGGAATGGAGATGACAGATATTACCTCCTTGAACAGGTCAAACCTCAAGATAAGTTGTGCCTAAATGAAAAATAGTGTTTGACCTTCTTAATATGAACTTTATCACTTTAAAAAGCATGTAATTTATCTTAAAGCAGAGGACATGACTAGCTCTCCACATGTAGGTGTAAGTACAATGACTATTATTAGAACTTGTTAAGTCCCACATCGGTGGTGGTAGGCAAAATTGGTATATAGTCTTGGACAATCCTCACCTCTTGAGCTAGCTTTTGGGGTTGAGTTAGGTCCAAGATCAATTTCTGTACAAAACTTAAATGTATGGTTAGAACAGTCTTGCATACTTGTCTTGAATTTAATCTGTTGTTATTTGCTATATGAGACTGCCAATGATTAAGTGTTCTTTTTTTTGAGATATTCTGGGATTCGAGTTCGACGCAGAATGTCGACATGTATAATGTTACTAATATACACTCTTTTACTTCTCTATATAAACATACACGCTCTTACTTCTCTATATAAACATACAACTACGTTCTCCAGCAAAAATCTATGCTTGCTCATCTCTTCATTCACTGATGCTCTATATTTGACCAGGTGTTTCTATCTTCATGCTAGAATTTCTAAGGCATGTTCTTTAAATTTGTCTAAAGTGTGGTAATCAAACCTTGCTTTTGTACTTTAAACTGCTGCATATTGAGCTGTCACATCTAACTTGTTGCTATAGGAGAGATCGGAAGCAAGTAAATTATTTGCATCACAAGAAGCTGTAGAGCAGGTCAAAAAGGAATCAGTGAAGACTGTACCTGTTGAGGTTGCGCCACCTGCTGAGGAACCAAAGGAAGCTCAAGCATCTAAGCCAGTTGCTCCTACACCTGAGCAAATAATAGCAATTAAGGTACAATATTCAGTTATCAGTTACTGTTTCTTCTTACCCATTCTTTCTTCCTCTTCTCGGACGCTTTTCAAGAATTAGGATGGTGGAACAGTTTTTTGTACATGTTTCTATATTATGATGGCTGTTCATCTTATGAAATATGGATAGGACCAACCTTTCAGTGTCTCTGCACACGAAGTCAACTACTCAATGTCTGCTTTATGTTTCTGTTTTGTGTTTTTGGCTGTCCTTCAGCTGCAAGTGCCAATCACCACCGCCGCCGCCAAAAAAAAATTAACACTTTTTGTCCAGAACTATGAAACAATTTTCTGCGCCTCTAAAGCTTACTAATCAACTACTTTCAGCAACACAACCAAACATAAAATGAAATATTTTTTTAGTAGTCACTGGTTAACAAAAGTTATCTTCATGATAGGTTAAATAGAGCAGAACAATTATTTAGAAAGCAGTATCTTCTGTGGATGGAGGCTACATATTTCAATTTCTTTAAAGAAAGTCATCAGACTTTTAGACATTTCTTGCAGTGATTTATCGGTCTGAGTCAAATAGGTAGCTTTTTATGCTAATAGGAGCACCCTATGTCCGCTGAATTTCTTGCTTATGTCAATGAACCGTTGCCAAAGAGAGGCTAGAAGGAGCTTATACGTATTGGGCTTAATGCACTAAGATTTTCTCATTAATGGTAAATTTGGTCTAATTATGGAATTGTACCTGGTAAATTGAAGCATAATGAACGCCTCTCCTGTCACGGATTTGTGTAAAAGAGACCACTCCAGAAATGAATAGAACAGTCATTTCCTTTTGCTGGTTTAATTAATTGTATTTTTTTGCATGTGCAGGCTGCCATTGTGAATTCCCAAACTCTTGAGGAGGTGGCTAGACTTGAACAGGTGATGCATAAAGTTTTGATTTACTGAAATTAGTGTATTTGTCATTTTTCCCCTTATGAAGACCTTGCTCAGATTCCTTTTCTTTTCCTGGCATGTTTTGTGTTACTTATGATGATGTGTAAAATTGTGCAGGCATTGAAGTTGGGCCAGCTTCCTGCAGATTTAAATATTGGTGATCATGATGTTACTGCTAAAAAGGAAGACGCCAAAGAAGACAAGATGGTTACAGATAGCGATGATAAAGCTAACAAGGCGGAGGAAAATGTACCTGAACAGACACCTGATGGTCCTACAGATATGGAGCAGGTACAAATTACTCTAAAAAAAATTTAACGACTATGTCTTCTCTTTTCTTTTGTTATACTTCCTCTCGTTTAAGTTTGCTGGGTTTATATTTGCATTAGCTTACAAGAAGAATATCATTGGGGTTATAACATGCAACATAACTGTTGCATGCTTTAAATTTGGAGCACTGTGCCAGGGTTATGAGAACCGTTCCTTGATTGTTTAATTTATAAATCTCCCAACTTGACGCCTGATTGCGATAGTTGACTTGTCTAATTGTCTATTGCCCTTTTGACTCACTCTGTATTTCAGAAAATTGCATTGTGTTGTATTGTCACCTAATTTCCTCTTCCTGCTTCTCTTTTTCAGGAGTAGATACCCTGGGGGTTATCATATGTAGTTGAGTTGGACATTCAAAAGACAGTACGTTCAGTCATGCACCGTTATCCGTGTATGAGGAGCGCTTCTTTTTGAAGTGGGGGATTAGTTAATTGATGTAACTGAAGCCATTGTATTCTGCTGTGTACTAAGACCTTTTCTTGCATTTTGATTCTAAAAGACAAGTAGCTGCCAAGTTTAGCAAATCGTAGCTTGAAAGCATCAGGTGGCAAAAGCTGAATTAGTGTGTGAAGAGTTGTATTAAACAAAAGAAAGAAGTTTGGTAAGCCTTGTCTTCTTATTTATTCTCTTACATGTGATGAACTGAATGGAAGTCTTTGAATAGCTGCTGAATTTATCAAATCATAGCTTGAAACATGAGGTGATGAGCTGAATTACTGTCAAAAGTTGTACTGAACACCCCAATAAAAAAGGCTTGGCATTTATTGTTACTCTGTGAAAGTTGGTGATGTCCACAACGGTAATAGATCGTATATCGATAGCCAAAGCTATCTTGGTTAAAGCTTCATGTTCACAATTTCACATTATTAACAAATGTAGTTCATAAAATAGATTTGACAAAATAAGGTGAATCGTGGTTAGCTTCTCTATCTTTTAGTAGAAAAGATTGTGTAGGGTTAAATACATGATCAACAATATTATACAATGATCATAAGAGCTTATACATTGTTGAAAGAATTCTGTGGCATGTCTTTACATGTATGAATGGGCTATATCTAAAACTATACAAAAAAATTACTCATATACAGTGAGCTATATCGTGTTGTTATTACCTTACAATACAGTACAGATGTATCAGATAAATGGATATGCTGGCTTCACCTGTTGGTGCCTACTGCATTTCCGTTTGTATCAGACAATTGGATACTCTGGGTTGACTGGTTAACGACGACAGGATTTCCAGATTCATCTAAATGGATCATAGCAACATCACCAGGCTTGAAATCCCCAGAAAGTACAGATTCACACAGGAGATCTTCAACCATTTGAGTAACAGCCCTCCTCAGAGGGCGTGCGCCATAGTTTCTGTCAAATCCTTGCTGGCATATGAGGTCCGTTACTGCTTCTGATACCTCCAAACTTATTCCTAATGAAACAAGCCTAGCTCTTACCTCCTGCAACATCAGGTTTAATATCTCGAGCATCTGAAACAAAAAATACAAAGTGGTTACTCACAGTAGCCAATTACTTTCTCAAGATTTGTGCCAGAATAAAACACCCTATGGTCCATTTCAGTTCTCAGATCAATGCAACTTCTTCTTGAATCAAACTAGAGGTCATCAAAAAGGTTACAAGATGCAGAGGTATATTATACGAACCTGAGGCTTCTCTAGTGGACGGAATACCACTACTTCATCTATCCTATTCAGTAACTCTGGACGGAAGTATGTTTTGAGCTCCTCCATCACTATTGCTTTCATACCAGCATAGGAGGCGGCTGACTCATCTTCAGCAAGCAAGAAGCCGATAGTATTCTGTCTACCCTTTACAATGGCTGTTGAACCCACATTAGAAGTCATAACTATCAAGGCGTTCTTAAATGACACTCTTCTTCCCTGTTGAATCAAGTTCCATAATTAGCAATGCCAAGATCCAAGAATAAATGAATTCTTCAGCTATATTTATTAGAGACAAGTTTCACAATCTATCTCTTGGAATATTTAAAATCAAACCTGAGAGTCTGTTAGGTGACCATCTTCAAACAACTGAAGGAGAATATTGAATATGTCGGGATGAGCCTTTTCAATCTCATCTAGCAGCACTACGGTGAAGGGCTTTCTTCGGATAGCTTCAGTTAGAGTCCCTCCTTCTCCATAGCCTACATAACCAGGAGGCGATCCAATTAACTTGCTCACAGTATGCCGCTCCATGTATTCACTCATATCTAATCTTAGCATGGCAGATTCCTGGGCAACACCAAAAGATACAGTGAGTACATTGAATCCACAAAACCATGTATCCCGTGGAATTAGTCGAGGTGCGCGGTCATCAAAAAATAAAAACCCACAAAACCAAGTGATCTTTTAAACAGAAAAAAACAAAAGAATACAAATATTACTCTAGCTATCTGATGATAAACTAAAAAAATTAGATATCTATATCTCCATAATGAAATCTTATCCCAATTTTGGATGAACTTATTTGATTATATCTTCGCACTAAAGTCACAACAAACCATCTAGAACCAAGAGATTCAAATTCAAAGAAATGAAAAGATTAAAAGCACATGTACAATTGAGCAGTAATTTTGATTTATTTTTTCCAAATTACGTGCCTCCACTCTAGGTGACTAGAGACTTATTTTTTGGCAGATAAGGTGATTAAAGACTTCTTAGGTTCTTTCTTATGGGATCGGTGAGGGGGGTGCAAGGATCTACTTAATGTAGCGGATTTTTCAGTTACATACAAAAATGCTATTCGTCATTTCATTATTGAAATCACTGAAGGAATAATCTGATCCTGGCAATGGAAAAAGAGATTTGAAATAATCCAGTAATAAAGCCACAAGTATGTCTAAACTTGAAGTACTTATTAGCGGCCACCAATAATCAGAAGTCATACTACAACAACATTAATTGGTGGTCTCCAACACTTCACGTAATAGCCAAAGAAACCTAGAATGACCACACAGCACGGCCTCCGGCACCCTTTCCCTCTCTTTTCTTTATTACTTTGCGTGTCCAGGACCAGCTAAAACACAATCACCAGATCATAAAATCATAGTTTAATACTTTCTTTATCAAAATAACCACTAGTACCAACAACCTAGAAAATACATCAGCATTAAAAAAAGGTCCTAAAAAAACACTACTGCTATCATCATTACCTATACCCATTGCCATAGAAGTGGCTGGACTACAACTTTTTGGACAAAAACAACTTCAATGGTGAAACCTTGGTGACTGTCTGGTGAAAACTAAGGCATCTAGGATGAAAGATCGAAGCAGGTTTCTTATCCTAAATTATTCTTCTCAAATTCAGACAAACTAATAAAGGTAGACTTTGTTAGATCAAACTATGAAGCCAAGAATCCTGATCAATAGTTCTACAGTTAGAATTATGGGGAAGCAATTACAATTATAGAGGTTTATATTTTTACTCAATTGTTTAATCTAGAGAGATGTCTTTTTGATGAATAATGTGAAACAATTTATTATATAAATACTTACAGATCCAAAATAAGATGCTGCCAAAGCTTTAGCCAGTTCAGATTTTCCAACTCCAGTAGGACCACAGAAGAGCATTGCCGAAATTGGTCTATTTGGGTGCTTGAGGCCAGTTCTGGATGTCTTAACAGCCCGACAAATAGATGTAACAGCCTCATCCTGACCAACAACCCTTTTCTTAAGCTGCTCATCAAGACCAACCAAAAGCATTCTTTCATCAACTGTAAGCTGCTTAAGGGGAATGCCTGTCCAGAGTGAAGCAACTGCTGCTATATCCTCAGGTCCAACTAATGGGAGTCTAGAGTATGATCAAAGAATTTAAGTTAATTTACTTCTGATTTATATTTATGACTTCTGACTATCTTTTTTCTATCATAATGCCCTTTGTGAGACATGGAGGCGGATACGTACTCATGTTCATCAGATGTAGAAGACGAAGCTGGCTGCAAATGAAGTTCACTGTCATCATCCAAACGAGACGCATCAGCATTTTCAGTCAGCTTGCTAGCCAGGATCTGTTAGTAGAGTGGGCACAGGTTCTTGCATTTAGACCACATAAGTACAATTTTTTAACAAGCAAGATCTAGATATATTGTGTAATATTTAAATATAGTTACCACTTCATGCATGGTTTGAACAGCTCTAATTTCCTGCCAATAATCACTAGGTGATTGTGAAAGTACAGATATCTGCTGTTCCTTTCTTCTTTTGTGAGCTTGCATACGAGATTTACTACCAGCCTCATCAATAAGATCAATAGCTTTGTCAGGCAGATACCTATCCGGTATATATCTTGATGATAGTTCCACAGCAGCATTGATGGCTTCCATACTGTACCTACACTTATGATGCGACTCATATTTTTCACGCAACCCCAATAGTATCTGGACAGCATCCGCCTATATAATTTAGGAAGAGGAATATCTGTTAGGACATTACATACTCACTTGTGCGTACATAGCATAGAGTTTATTCACCTGACTTGGTTCATTAACCAAGATGGGCTGGAACCTTCGGGCAAAGGCCTTGTCTTTCTCAATATGTAATCTAAACTCATCCATGGTGGTAGATGCAATACACTGTTACATGAAAAAAAAATTATGCGCGAAGTCCATAAAATCCAGATTTTAAATATCAAATGATCATTTGAATTTAAACTTCATAATATCAAAGGGTATGCATAGATGGACAACATATATAGGCGTATAACATGCAGATTAAGATATACGAGTGTAAACGGATAACCGCTGTTGTTTCAGCAGGATCTTTTTCTCTTTTTTGTAAATTTCATGTTGAAAGAGAAATTATATTTATAGGAACCTTAAAGACAAGCAGGCAAGGGACAACAAGAGGATAAAAAAACATATTCTCAAAGAATACAGTTGAGTTACGCCAACCAACGCCCAAAAATCTAATTCATCATTGCTGAACGAACTATGCATGCACCACTGGTGAACCTTCTTCACCTATCTATATATCAACCAATAGTTTATTTGACAAGTCTATTACACTTTTTACGTCTAAGAATGGAAGCCAAACTAAATGAACTGCATAGATTAATGCAGGGAACCAGAATAGGAATTACCTGCAGTTCACCACGGCCAAGTGTTGGTTTTAGCAAATTAGCAATGTCAAGACCAGAGCCCTTATTTCCCCGTCCAACTGTGCCAGCACCAACAAGGGTGTGGACCTCATCTATGAATAGAATGATATGGCCTGCAGATTATGTCACTAGGCTTAGCCAATGACAAAAGAATTTAACCAAATTTTACTTCCATTCTATGCTCACCTGACTCTTTTACCTCCTTAATTAATGTAGTCACACGCGCCTCTAGTTCACCCCTCTCCTTTGCACCTGAAATCAATAGGCCAATGTCTAAAGACATTACCCGTTTTTTCTGTGTACATAGCAGAAAACCTTTAGTTAAGTTGGTACAGTAGCTAGTGGAACAAGAACATAGAGATGCATATTAGATGGCTAAATGGATCAAAGATTCCCAAAAAGGGAAATCAGAATATGAATTTATTGCAAAGCCCACCATTAAGAATGCAGGAATATTTCCTTCAGCAATGTTTATAGCAAGCCCTTCAGCTATCGCTGTTTTCCCAACTCCAGCTTGACCAAGCAGAATAGGATTGTTTTTGGTTCGACGGCAGAGTATCTCGATCATTCTCTGAACTTCAGTCTCCCTACCAATTACTGGGTCTATAAGGCCCTCACTTGCACGGGCAGTAAGATCTACACAAAATTGCTCCAGAGCGTTTTTCTCTGCTGGAAATAGAACTCTTTTGAGATAGTTTGCCAAAACAAACAGTATCAAGAAGTGAGAGGAATCAGACGTACCTTTTGCTTTCTCAGCAGATCTGTCAATAGTTATTTTTCCAGGAAAGGATTTCTCACGTGATCTTTTGAACGAAATTGGGTCTCTACCATCTTTAGCAAGCTCTCCTTGAAGCCTGGAAACTGCCTCAGCTGCCAGACGATTTACATTTGCTCCTAACCTGAAATTAGGTCAGTCTACCCTTCATGCAAATCTTATATGCATTACGTGTAAAGACAACAGAAAGATAATCATATTGCAAGACAGAAGGCATATTACACTCAATCAGGAAGGTAAAGAGGCATATTGACTAAGCTGATTGCATTGTAGAATATAAATTTTACAACACACAAGAAATCAGCATGGATTGCTATCTCTCTGGTATCTTCTATACCTAGAGAGCCAGAACAGCACTAAATGGAAGTGTATCCAGAATGTAAAATATGGCAAGCAAGAATAGATGAGTCAAGGACCACTTTCTATCGAATCTCCTGACTTCATTCCTAGTATGGTACTATAAGTTGTTTGACTCCGATTAAACAGTCACAGACAACCTTCCGTTCCTCAATTTTAGAGCTATTTTGGATCTCAAAATAAGCAACATTAGCTAATATATTAGTGATCCCAAGACATTTTTGCTGATCAAAAAGCATACTACTTTTTTTCTTACATATTCTCCTCATCCACTATTGCTTGCTCAATCAAAAAACGAACAGCTCATATACAGAAAACAAAAGTACTAGCTGGTAAAAAGAAAGATCTCTTGAAGTAACTACAAGCAATACCTCTTGAGCACACGACCAGCGCTGCCATCATCAACAGTAAACAAACCAATAGCAATATGCTCAGGAGCAATATAATTATACCCCATGGTCCTTGAATACTCAACCGCAGCCTCAAAAACCCGCTTGGTACTTGAAGAAAAGGCCACATCAGTAGCTGAGGTAGCTGAACCGGAGTCCTGAGAACCCAATTTTGTTGTATCGTCCTCTGAGTCACCAAGCCATATGCTACGAACAGCTTCACGGGCCTTATCAATAGTTATTCGAGAACCAAGAAACCCACCAGGACTCCGATCCTCCGCGATAAGACCAAGTAAAAGGTGTTGGGTGTTCACCATATCTTTACCCAAAGCCTTTGCTTCCTTCTGGGAGAACATCACAGCTTTAATCGATCTCTCAGTAAATCTCTCGAACACCCCAGACACAATATACATAGAACGCTTGATTTTACGATGAACGGAACTGCTGGGTCGATGAGAAAGGGAAATCCCAAAAAGGGTCGAACTAGAACTGCTAGTACTACAAGGAGCAGAAGCAGTAGCTGTGGTAGCAACATGAGAAGAAGAAGAAGAAGGACAATATGGAAAAAGGGAGAGAACACTTTGACATCTCCTATGAGGGTACACAGAAACATATCGATTGAAACTGATAGTAGAGTTGACAGAAAGCGGAGAAGAACACGATAACTCCATTGAAGACCACCCACAAAATTCTACAGCTTAATATAAATTTCAACTAAAAATCAAACACAAAAAGCAAAAAAAAAAAAAAGAAAGAAGAATGACGAAATGGAAAGTCAAAAGGCAAGATGAAGTACTTTTTATAAGGATATACAAACTGTATATTAATTTATATATATAAGAAAAGTTATGTTAAATTTCTTTGGAGGAAAAGTTGGAATTGGAGATTGGAGAAGACAACACGTTAAAGGCAAGTTTTTTGGTGGAAAAATAAAGGAGAGAAAATGTGTTAAATTTGTGTTCAAAAGAGTCTGTGCCCAGAAAAAAATGACTTTTCTCTTAAAATGCCAAAACCTGTCTTTTTTTTATACTACTGCCAAAATGAAAAAAAAAAAAAAAGAACAAATTGTATTTTCCTGTTAAAAAAATTGATTATAGTATTTTTTTTTGTGATAATATATAATATTACACTATACAACTCACACAATCTATAATAATTGAAACGTATATACCAAGTAAATTTTAAACTTCAGTATTTAATTAAGTTAATATATTAAAGTATATTTTCAAATCAATTGAGATTTATATTCTTCAACTTTGGATAGAAATAACTATATATTTAAATTTGTATAAAGTTGAACATGAATACTGCGTAGAATATGAATTATCATATAAGACATGTGTATCTACTTGATTAACTCAACACAAATTTAAATTTCTACTTAAACATATTCAAATTTGAAGGAGAGGACAATTAAGACGAAATTTTTAAAAAAACATATTTATATATCACACTTATTTATAAATTTTTTTAATCAAGTTAATTTGTAAATATCTCCTATTATATTCATCGTTAAATAGTTGAGTGTTGTTTACTTCTCAATACTATTTGTTATTTGTTAAAACCACGATCATGATGGCTAATGCAGCCTGAGGTCCCCAGGGTGGGGTGGGTGTGAATAGGGATGGAAATATAATTAATTAAGAGGTTGTCCGTGCTATGTGTGGCTATATCAATTCAATATATGTATATGTATTTAAATTTATAATTTATTTTACTTAATTTTAATTAATTAACATATGATTTATTTTATTAAATCGTATAATAATAAAAATTGTATTGATTGAATATAAACATTCGTATACCCTAATAAATTTTTTCTTTAATTAATTATTTAATAATAGAATCCAGTAGGAGCACGCAATTCTTTGGACACAATACAGGAGAAAAAGAAGCTTACGGAAAGGATGGCTTCTTTCCTTATTAATCAAAAAATAGAAATTCCCATTTTCCAGAGGCTTTCACTTCTGGACAAAATATGTCCATTTTTATTTCTCTATACACATTTTAAAAATGATATTTAAGGTTTATTGGCTTTTCTTATAAATTTAATTAACTTTTCCAAAGATTACTTGTTTATATTTCTTATTTTTTATTTTGGATAAGTAACATGTATGCTTTAGATAAAATTAGGCATAACTTACGTTATAGGTGTATTGAATTAGTTCAAGTACCTAAACACTTAATGAAAGTTTATTTAAAATACTACATGTAATTCATAATTTAAGAATTTTGGTGTCAAAAGCTCCATTCCTATGTGTCATCGCATTATTGTTCCACCATGAGCCAAAGAAAATAGTTGATTCTTTTCACTTGATCAAGTCAAACAAAAACGTAAGCAAGATGCATGAATGAAAAGGGCTAATTTTGAGTTTGACATGGCACACCACTAACAACTTGTTTGGATGATTGTTACATTATTAGTTCAAGTGAAATGTTTATTTTGATCCTTTCATTATATCATACTCCGCTCCTTTCATTTTATACGTAAAATAGTTAATCTGTAACTTATTATTTTATGAAATAAATGTATAATATTTTCTTCTTTTTCTATCCTTGTGAGTTATTAGCTTTGAAAATATATATTTGATCAATTTAGAAAAGTTAAATAAATGATTCATGTTTATTGGTTAAATTAATTTATCAAAATAAATTAATTCATATTCATTAATTGAAAGCTTAATTCCAAAAAAATTAAATAAGGATAAAAGTCTAAGATTACATCATTTCTTAATACAAGTGCAAAACAAAATTGACGTATAAAATAAGACGGAGTGAGTATTAATTCTTATTATTTTTGTGTTATCTCACTTTATTTCTACTTATTATTATTTAATAATTTAATTTTATCATTTATTACGTATTCTATATTTTTATATTAGCTCTAACATGTACATTGTTTCTCTTTTATTGAGTAGATTTTCTTCACTATGTAACAACAACAAAAAACTATAAAATCTATCCATTAAACAAATACAATACACTAATTTAATATATCATCTACACGGCAATTCTGCTAATTTCCGTTGGTTTTCAGATGCCGAACAATACCCTTTTGTACTTGTTTTTATATTTAATCTATTAATTGCATAATACTAAAATCAAATTGCCAAAATTCCTTACGTGTTAGACCATTCCTCTTGCTTGCCACAGCCCCACAAGAATCTTTTTTTCTTATTCATTTATTTTGGTCGATAAAGCAAATTATACCGGAGTTTGTTTCTTAAATACCACTACTGATGCTGAAAGTCAACTGTAGCAAACCAGTTCAAGAAACTAAAATCAATAATTGTATAAAATATCTTCCCACTTACCAGCATTGATGAAAATTGAAGAATTTTGCAGTACCACATTTAAATAAGTTTTACCTGAACCAAGGATTTGACGAAAGCATTTTCTTTTGCTATGTGAAGTAGCAGTAAGGTGTGCATCCACTCCACCCGGATATGTTGTTGTCTGCAGTACCAAATTTAAAGAAAACGTGGCAGATTTTGACATCTCAGGTCAATGGTAGAAAAATCAAATAAAAGAAGCTGTCCAAACAAACGTCCTCAACAACCCTTTTTATGTTCACAAATGACTTGTACATTGTCCTTTTCTCTACCTTTACAAGTACAATGATACATGTATTTTCACATCATCGAAACTATATTATTAAACACTCTCTTTCAACTATAATCATACAACAATTTAAATATTCCACACCAGTATGTGACCCCCTAAAGTAATAAGAAAGGGAGACGTTGAACTTTGGTATCATCAAAATACCTTGTACCAACCTGGCCCAGTATATCTAGTCCTACATTATTCTACCTGAATGTGATTCGGTATAAGATTCTAACAGATCTCTTAGGAATCAACTTGACTCCATAATTTCTCAGCATAAGCCTTTTCATCTTCTTTCTCCTCAACAACAAAGTCAGTAGCCTCAATTACTTCCTCTTCCTCAGGAATTTCTTCCTGCATCCACTCGTCCGCCTCTTTTGCTGCCTCACATACATCTCTCCGGCGCTTAGTTTGCTCGATCAAAGCCTCCCTCATCTCCTGTGGGGTAGCAGGCTTGTCTACCGGTCTGTATTTTGGTGCAGGCACTACAAAGGGTAAGACTATATCATCTAAGTTCGTCCTTTGGTTTATCTTGCCTTGAGCATCTGGAGGGGGAGTAATGAATAGGATACCTAGTTCATAGTTAGAGACATGAAGTCTCGAACTTAAACTAGAATAACTTCTATTTGCATTGATTTTCTTGCCAAGTAAACCAGAAACCTGACGCCCCCATGCAGCTTCACTGAAATTGTGTGATCCACTATAAACCCATCCGAAGGACGGTGCATCTTTCCTCGATTGAAATCTTCTTCGAGCAACCTGCTTACCTCTTTTTTTGTTATTAGGACTTCTAAGTGAGTACTGAACATGAATAAGAACTCATTATTCAAATCCACAACTTGACACTATTCTGAACTAGAGAAATTGTCAGGGTGGGTGGAGCAATGTGAGGTATGAGTCTTTGACAGACAATGATGATTAGCAGGTAAAAAGTGTCACTACCCTATTCCTCGATCCGTGATGGCACCTAGTATATCTCACCCATAGATAAGTCAACCCAAAACCAAGAACAACTAGTAGTGGGTAAAAAGGCAGAAACAATAACAAAAAGAAAAGAATAAGGCAAGCCAAAATAATACATACATAAGAACTGAATCCCTCCCAGAAGCCAAAAGTACAGTCATACTAAGAGTACAAGTCCCAAAAGTGAACCAACAATAGTGACAAAGAAGTTAAAACTAAGTTGATAATCAAGAATCTAGTGTAAAATTTTAATGACTTGATATATTATTTAGTCATGTTTTGCTACTGCTAAACAAAAAGTTGGGCAATATACATTAACTGTAATTTTCCTTGCTAAATTTTTTGCCTTATATTTTCTTCGATCTTTTTTTTAATTACATCATGAGAAAAGTTATAAATTTTTTACTATAAATACTTCCTTCAATAGATAGAACTGCATAATGGATTCACAATATTTAAAATCTATTTCAGATTTAGTCAACTTTGACTTTCTTAAAAAAAGAACGCAAGTAAATAAGGAAAGAAATTTGGTGATGAACAATTTCTTTCCTCTAGAAGTCCGCACTAAATTTTTTTCCATATTTACTTGCGTTCTTTTTGTAAGAAAGTCAAAGTTGACTAAATTTGAAATATATTTTAGATATTATGATGAAGTCTATTATGTAGTTCTATCTATTGAAGTAAGTATTTATAGTCAGAAATTCATAACTTTTCACATGATGTAATTTAAAAGATCGAAGAAAATATAAAGCAAAAATTTAGCAAAGGAAATTACAATTAATGTATATTGCCCAACTTTTTGTTCAGCAACAGCAAAATATGGCTAAATAATATATCAAGTCATTAGAATTTTACACTAGATTCTTAGTTATCAACTCAGTTCTAACTTCTTTGTCAATATTGTTGGTCCACTTTTAGGACTTGTACACTTATTATGGCTGGCTCTGTACTTGTGACTTCAGGTTCTGGGAGGGATTCAGTTCTTATATATGTTATTCAGTTCTTATGTATGTTATTCTTTTAGTTTTCGTTATTCCTTTTTGTTATTATTGTTTCTGCCTTTTTTACCCACTACTAGTTGTTTTGGGTTTTAGGTTTTCGGTTAGCTTACCTACTGGTGGGATATAATAGGTGCCATCACAGCTCGAAGAATCGGGTCGTGACAAAAAGGCACTCTATATGAGTCTGGAATATTCTGCTCAATTCAATTATTTAGTTTCCACTGCTGTTAAAATCAAGAACCCAGGAAACTAACAAGTCTTCTGATGAAATTTATACAAAAGTCTAAAAAGACTCGTCTATTTTTTCCAATTGAAACCAACATGGGATAAAAGAGTACCCAAGATAAGATAAGCATAAACATCAAGTAGAAAATTGGCAATGGCATATCAACCACCCATACGACAATAAAACCCCTAATTGAGAGTTACGAATGCAATTAGCATCAGGATTTTCCCAAAACGGCAGCAATTAGCAAATAAAAACTTAGACCGCTAGTAGCAATTGGAAAGTCAGGCATGACAGAATTTAACTTGGTTTTATATCTCAAAAGGAATTTTGTCTGCAAAACAGCGACATCAGACAGTGAAGCAGCAATTGGACAATTTGTATAGAACAATAACTGATTTTCTCATTGTTCCTCAATGGAAAAACAAGCAAAAACTATTTCATGTAGCATTTTCAAGCAGACACCCAGTTTTTAGAAGAATCCTACTCTAGGGACTAACATAATTAACTGTCAGACGCGTATAATAGAAGAAATAATCCAACTGTGTTCTGGTAGCTTTTACCTTGACATGCATGGGATGCCCAATTCTGTCGCCAGGATAAGGAACAGCATCATGCAGAAGGCCCATAGTTTTCAACCGATGCCAAGTTTTCTGAGAGACAAAATATCAAGTAAAACCTTTTACTTAAGTTGGTGTAAATGATTGCTGATAAGAATGAGGAAATGCATTCTTCCAGTTGTCAGGCACAATCATTTTTAACAACATACCCATTGTAATCCCACAGGTGGGGTTCGGGAGGGTAGAGTGTACCCAGATCTTATCCCTACCTTGAGATGTAGAGACGCAATAGTTTTTCTTTAACTAAAATGAGAAACATTGTTTAAGGACTGAAAGGGGAGATCAAATTAATCTACCTGTGAAAAGCACAATATGCGTCTGGATGCCAAGATTCCACTGCTCGCATTTTTCACTCGTTCAATGGTAGGAAAAATAATTCTAATAGATGGGTTCCTCAACTCTTGGCTCACGCTCCAGCAGCCCCACTGCCAGAAAAAGTAAGGACAAACTCTGAACCTGATAATAACATATTACTCAAGCCAAATCATTCAATTTTGTGATGGCTACTCACATCTGGATCAGACTCCTCTGATTCAGTGAACCTTGATGACCGCTTCCCAGCTGCTGTGGAAAATGCAGCTAAAAATTTTGCATTGATGGCCCCAATCGAGGATGCTCCTTAACAGCAAAGATAATTATAAATGATAAAACTCAATAAATTTTGCAGGACTGAGCATGATAATCATCAAGTAATCATGAAACACTCACCAAATACAAAATCAGTTTCTAAATGTTCCGGCCATTTGAACTGGCCCAACACCTGAACGCAAGATGCAACGAAAGGAAATGTGAAAGTCCGTACATAACTGCTATAGATAAAGATGTTATCTATCAAACAAATTATCTGTCGAACTTTATGTTCCAGCTGACTGTTCCAACGTCCACCTTCATATATTTTGAAATACTACCCCCAACTTTATATCTTTTGTATGCTTCTAGGTCTGCTAACCAAGAAGCTACAGCTCACTGTACACCTAAAATACCAAACTTAGGTTCTTCAAGAAAATGATGCATATTAAAATGTTTGCCTTTTTCATTGTGAGATAACCATAACAGGTCAACATACTCTTAAACAGTATACTTGTAAATGACATACACCTGGCATCTCAACAGAATTGGTGTCTACATAATGCTAGTCAAACATTTCATAGGAATTCACAGAAAGAGTGAAGTCTTCAAATATACAGCAATCATGTGCAAAGTGCCATGTTTTAACCAAACACCACCCTACAATCAGACTTATCCAATAACCGCTAGATAGTTCAAAGAAAATTTTAAAAACTTGTGAAAGTGATGGTTATCTTGAGAAAATTGTGAAAGCAATGGATAATTTGTTAAGAATAAATACTATATTGTGCCCAACGTCACGGACTTCCAGTTTTTGCTAAAGCTCCGTGAGGCGCTTGACAACTTACTCACTATTCTTGCAAGCTCTTGTAAGAGCAAGCAAGCCCTTTATGAAGATCATAAAGAGAATGAAAGGAAAGACTTAGAAAGAACAAGAGAGTTTTGAAGAAGCCTTTTGTATTAGCTTTAGAAGATTGCTTACGATGATTTACAAATGAATGGCACCTCTATTTATACAAACACCTAGGGGCTAAATAGTAATTTACAATAACTTTACAAGTCCCTAAATTATTTAACACTTTGGTCCCTTTCTAGAATTATCTACACTTATTAGGGAATTCTAAAGCTTTCCTAGAAAATATCTAGTCCTCCTTCTAGAACTCTTCAAAGCCTTCTTGAAATATCTAGGGGCTTCTATAGTTTTCTATAAACCTCTCCACACTCTAGACGCTTCCGCCCCTATCCGGATGCAAAATCTTACTGAGAATTGGCGGAACGTGACACTAAGCTCCATTAGCTGTTAGACCATGGTATCCAAGGTAAACCATCACTTGAGCCCAAAAAAAAGCCAAAGCAGAACAAGGTAACACAAAATTTTCTTTAGTGATGTTAATTAGTTCTGTTTTATACTATTAACTTGATTACTGTCTACACAACTGCTACACTTAGGGTGGCAACATGAGAGAAGCATGTATTTTAAAAGCAACATTTATCACAACTACAATGCAGTGCCCTTAAGCCCATTGTTGAAAACTATATGGGGCTGACACAAAAAAACGGTGACCAGTAATGTCCACAGGCCCAAGACATAGTAGTTATTTTTAATTGCACCGCTTGAGAATCAGTTTAGATTTGACATATTGTCCGACCTTCTCAGAAAATTACCTCTTGAAGCCGCCAGATTCCCCAACACCTCTGAAGCGAAGCAATTAGTGAGCAGATTGCAGAAACATTTTCAGCTCTAATAACTTCTGCAATGACTGAAAGGGATGGACCCTGCACGTTATGATCTCAATATGACTCTACTAGACACATGAAAAATCAGTTCAATAGAATAATCTAGAAGAGTACCACAGATAAATACCTGTGATACATGCAGTATCAACTGTACTTTGCTGCCGCTTCCCTCTAGAGCAGCACTAAGAACTTCACTTGGGAAAATATATGCAGAAAACACAAAAATACCACTGTCCGAGAGTGGCGCAACCCACTTCGCATAATTCTTCGGAAGAAACCCAAGTTGAACACATTCTATCACACAATAAAGCAAAAGAATAGTTTCAAAATTAATAACCGGAAAATAATTTGGCAATCAGAAAACCACAAACGAAAATATTCAAATCTATGCACTATATGATTTAATTGTCTGCCCCTCTTACAAAGCAACAAAACAGTAAGATACTAATGAGAACAAGACTGAACACTACATAAAAATAGGTCTAAAAGTGAAATGTAGAATCCAGCTTTTACTAAAATGTTATCATCTGAAACTAGTTCTAGATTTTATTCTTCAAGTCACTTTGACCATTAGCATGTCACAGCCACCACCGGTATTTATAATAAACTCGCCTCTAATTAAAGGAATTGAACATGAAAAAAAGAATTGTTGACAGGTAAAATTCTTGGAAATCAAACTGATCCTAGCGAAGATACTTATCATTACAACTCAATAAAGATGCCACAAATAAAGTATAAATCAGCTACTATTCAACTATTTATATACTAAGTGTTAAGTAATTTACCCCCTAAAGAAAGATCTTCAGGATTAGGAACATGAATGCTAACAGCATTTGCATCGGCTGGTATATTTGGGTCTCTCTTTAGAATAACCTCTGACATCCCATATACGTCTTCACCGCATTTCCTAAGGTAAGTTGCAAGTTTCTTCAGCCGTGCTCCATTAAGATCCGCTGAAGTACGGAAGAGATGACTTAAACCAGCCACTGATGCTTCAACAGAACCCACTGACTGACATAACTCTGGCAAACAATCACCCTACAGTATTACGAGTAGTGCACTTCAAACTTCAATTCACCAACCATACCCCAATAAAATGCCTCCAGGTTATAGAAGTGCTAAAAAGAAAGAAAGCACTGAAGAAATATTTAAGTAGAACCATATACATGAGGGAATTTACAAAACACGGCTCATGAGATACGTAAGCCCACAAGAGAAGAACTTCTTTTCTGCTTATATCACAATTTTAAAATGGGTTTTATTCAGACAACTGGTAAACAGATTTTCTTAACATGAAACTCGAATGTAATGGGTGGATTTATTCAAATAATCTTCAGATGAATACCTTTTTCACCCTCAATCAACAGGGAGCTGTTCCAAATTAAAGATAATAGAACACGTAAACTAACACAATTGTCGGGAGAAACTCGGACCACTCTAAAATTTTATTCCCCAAGGGCTAAGGCAATGAAAACTATCACTCTTTTCTACAAGATTGTATGTACAATTCCTTATTGTGAGAAAATTTATATTTCTCATATATCAACATTAAGATTGTACTGTCAGCTTGTCTTACCCCATCATGTCTACAAAAGCTGGACACATGCATTCGCAGAGCCATGATTGGGCAAATGGAGATCACAAACCTTTACATTATTTTGGGGAAAACATAGAGAAAAGGAAAGAGATTGTATTGCTATTTAAGCAAAATTCATCAGTAATTATATTTATATTGATGTGCAAAGGTATCCAAGACATATTTTTCCCTGCACATCCACTGGCAATATCTTGTCTTACATGTACTGTTTATTAACACCACAAAGCACAAGTATATGTTAGGAAGCTACAAACGTAAGAAGATCACTGTACAGAGACTTTCATGCAGTTACACACATAAGAATTGCTTTAAAATCCTGTGCAACACTACAAAAATATCATCAGTGTTACTGAAAATAACAATTAAATCAGGCACTTTACCATAAGAAAGACATGTAGAAACACTAAATCAGACAAGACACAGATTCACAAGACAGAGGGCACTGACCCCTAAGAAATATTTTGGTTTGGATATACATGGAATGCGACTTGTGTGGACTCCAGGTACAGAGGCAACCAGATAGCCAACACTTCCTTTAAAGTCATAGTTTGTCAGCTCCAGGATCCAATGTGCCTGACTAGGTACATCAGCTACCAAAGAGGCCATGAATCCAGCTAATTGAGCAGCAAAATCAGATACCAGATGTCCATTATTTCCCACCGCAGAAATTGGTGTGAATAGTGACAAGTAATCTGGTATATCCAAGCGAGGGAAATCCTGCCACCAGATTGTGTTTGTAACTCTGCACCACTGCAGCATTTGAGTTGAAAACATTAGTACATCTGGACAAAGACAATTCATAGAACAAACACTCGGATGATTACCAAATATACATATGATATACGGCCCTTCTTAACCTATTTTGAACCCTCAGAAAGAACGACATGTCTAGATTACTACTTTCCAAAGTTGGGGACAATCTCTAATCTACTTTTTTCCTTGTTCAAGAATATCTGATGGACTCTTAACTCCTACTTTCCAGCCACTTGACGTTGCAGGTGTAAAAAATTATATATGCTCAATTAGGCAAACCTTGCAATTAACCATTTTGTGAGCACCAAAATCTTGTTCTTTTTCCTCTTCTCAATTTATTTTAACGGGTTATCAGGATTAACAAGAGTACTGACGAAAAAGGAAAGATGAAGAGGAAAAACTGAATTGCTAGGTGACTTGGTGCCAAAGTAACATGTTCCTTTCAAGTTCACATATTAATTTAATAGGTCATAAGAGAGAATGAGTTCATTCACACAAGACAACACAGAGGAAAGGTGATTAAACAAGCACCTGTCCTGCCACCAAATTAGCAGATGTGACCACAACACGGAGACTATCTCTCCTTTGCAACACAAGCAACTTTGGATGATGGCAACCAATGCCTGATTTCCTCAGGTCTTGACCAAATGCTATCACCTCAGGAAACGGAGGATAACTGCAATCATGAATTCACGTGATCAAAAGTTGTCTGTTGTTACATTCCTAAGCAGTTTAAGAAAGTCAACCATTTCTAGCACATGCTCCTGATAGCATACCATTTGCGAAGCAGAGTGGAAAAGAAAGAGGGGGAGGGGGGAGGGGGATGTCGACCTACACAACAACTAGGTTTGGAAAATCTGGGTAAGGCTTTGAGCTTCTTTTATCAGGGCTCGAACTCCAACATCTTTCAGCATTGTGGCAAGCAATGGTAACAGGTAGATCAGCTGGAATCTCGCAGTACGACAGAAACCTATAAGAAAAGGTCCATTCAGAATAAAAGAAAAGGACCACATGCAGTCAGGACATATACATGCATTCCAAAGTCAACTATATTGACTATGTATAGTCAGTTGCCTTATAAGCTTTCAAGGAACTCTATCTTAAACAGAAGATAATTAAAATGCAACCAAGAAAGTCTGACCTACCACGGTATATCAGCAGTAAATGTCGCAACAAATAGTTGTTCAAGATTCTCAATTGGATAAAGAATCTCCGGCAATGATACAGCATTAGGATCTTCTGGAAAATTTGGTGGCCCTACACTAGCCAGTCGATTCAATACAAACCTCTTTCCTGGAGGTGGAACAGCACGAGTTCTGTCCTCTTCTTTCATTGTATCATCAAGAAGACCGAAAACCTCCTTGCTTATAAACCTCTGAGATAAAGCTTCCTCTATTCCAATAGCATTGACACCATTCTCATGAGATGCTCCATCATTATTGACTTGTTTTGCTCCCTTCTCATCGAGATGACATGATTCCACCTCAATAGCAAGTGCAACATCTTTGAGGAAATCAGATTCCGGATCCTGGACAGGTTCACCCTCAACAAGAAATACCTCTTTCCTACAAGCTTTTTGACCAGAATGTACTCCATGAACACTAGCCCCAGGGAAATTAAAATCCTCATTGGCTCCAATTTTACCATGACATCTAACTCCCCTTTCATAATCAAGCACAACACATTTGTGGATACGTGACAGAGGATGGTTGCTACTTAATATCTCCCTACACATATTCAACAACACATTTGCTTTAAAAGCAAGTGCATAACTTCCACACCCAACTGGAACACAATCTGTGGTTAATACATCATTTTTTCTAACTATATTCCTATCATCAACCTCCTGAATAAATACAACCTTTTGCAAACAAAATCCTATCTGTAATCCCATACAACAGATCCCTTGACTTCCACAACCAAGCGAAACTTGATCACCGATGCAAATCTCCACAACCTTGTCATTTGCAACTCTGACCCCATTAATAAACACCCCATTCAGCGAAGCCCTAAACTTAGTTGAACCAAAAAATAACCCGTCACACAAGTACAATTTCTTATTTAATGGATCAAAGAGAATCTGACAATGAATATTACTGACTCGATGGTCTTCGAATATAAAATCACAGCGGTTGTAATTACGGCCAATAGAGTAAGGTTTATAGGGTTGGAGATGTATAGTATTAGAGGAAGAACCAGTAGTTTTTTGAATTAGAGGAATTCCAAGAGTTTTTATATGTAAACATGTCGAATTTAACACATTTGCTTTAGGTTTCTTGCATGGAAGAAGAGAAAAATCGAGTCTATGGCGTTTCGAATTCGTAGGGTAACTACCATCTGAATACAAATTCATGAATGAAATAGAGAAAATAATAATAATCAATTGTATAAAAAAACATGAATAGTGAACATAAACAATTACAAAGAATTGAAATCTAATTGCAAAAAAAAAAAATGGAAAGAATGGTGAAACCTGAAGCGTACAATGGAAGCCAAAAACTGTTCTTCTTTGTTCTAATTGAAAATTTCCCTCCAATTTGATATTTATAAAAAAATTAATGGGCTTTTCTCAATTACTGGGCCTTCAACTATCTTAATTGGGCCTTGTGACGCTAATAGCCGGAAAAGACTTCGGAGAAAACTAGGGATTATTTGCACTTTTTTTCTCTATTGTTTTGTGATTTTCTTTTGGTATACAAACAAGAAATATAGAGTTCATTTGTATTAGAGATTTATCTATGAATTTTCAAACTATTTACTATTTCTCAATTTATTTGGTATAAGTTAAAGTTTGAGATTTAAATTAGTTTGGTCTTTTCGTTTGCAAAACAGATGAGACACAACAAACAATAATATATTTGAGCTATAATCTTTATTCATTAAAATGTATATATACTATTTATTTAACGTTATGTGCTACTTTTAATAATATTTTTCTTTCGTGTTTATAGTTTTATTGATTGATGTGGGATATATCTGCAAAACACATACACTAAACTAGAAATATGTGATAAAGAATTCTAAATTATAGAAACATCTATTTGCAAATTAGGAAAATAATTAATAACCTAAAAAGAGTAGTGAATCGCGAGACTTTATTTGCAGTTTTCTATTTCCTCCTTCATTCCAGTTTCTATTTTCTTTTATTTAATAAAAAATAAATATTATATGGTCTTTGTTTTATACAGAATAAAATCATAAACTCTGAAATCTAATAGTATGAGATCTCGTGC
This sequence comes from Solanum habrochaites, assembly GCA_027704765.1. Lineage (NCBI taxonomy): Eukaryota > Viridiplantae > Streptophyta > Magnoliopsida > Solanales > Solanaceae > Solanum > Solanum habrochaites. Next base: position 63,604,234 of record JAKWJA010002491.1, read on the forward strand.
ACGGACGTTTTCTTTAAGTTCTCGTACTATAAAAGGATGACCAAATTTTATTTTATTTTAATTATGTTGTTTTTAAAAAATTCTATACGTAATAACATGATACATACATACTATTTTGTTAATTTTATATACATTTATCACCGGATATCTCATATCTGTCTAAAAAAAGGAAAAATTGTATATAATAGCAAATTAATAACCTAAAATAAATGGAGTAGTTAGGGTTTGATTTAATTGTGCTCCATAGCAAACGTTTGCAAAAAATTGTCAGGCGCCTCTCTCACAAATATCTCGCTCGCCACTCTCCTCCAATCTATCGCTCGCATCCTCACTTTTTATACAAACACAAGTGTATAAAAATTGTTTCTAATTATATAAAACAGAGAAAATTGTATGAATACATATATTTTTGTTCCCCTCTCTTCCCTCTTCCAGATCTCACTCGCCACCCTCGCCTTTCTCACTTATACAAACAGAATCGAAATGTATAAATTGTGTTTTTGTTTGAATAAAGCGTGAGAAAATTGTATATGTACATGCAAGTACATATATTTTTATCCTATACACTTATAATTATACAAAAAAATACTCCCCTGCCCAGTTTCTTTTGCCTTTCTCTCTTTCTCGTTTTATACAATTTTCAAATTGTATTTAATTTATCTCTTTCTCGTTTTATACAATTTTCAAATTGTATTTAATTTATCTCTTTCTCGTTTTATACAATTTGATTCAATTGTATATTTCTTGTCAAATCTCTTTTGTCTTTCTTTTTTTCTCATTTTATACAAATTCAAATTGTATATAATCGTTTTATACACTTATAATAATACAATTTGTTTTATACATTTCGTTTTTATACAGTTCTCTACCCAAAGTGTCTTTCTCTTTCTTGTTTTATACAATTTGCTTCGACTGTATATGTATAGCGAATTATACAGTTTCTATGTTTGCTATGGGGCGCAATTATGCAAATTTTGCTATAGCATACAAATATGAATTTTTTATTTGCTATATGTGAATGTTGCCCTTAAAAAAATAAATAAATTGTGTTTGTTCAAGCCCATTTTTTGTTGCTAAATCAAGATTGTTATCATATATACAATTCTTATATACTTTCAAAACTTCGTATCTCACCACTAATTAAGAGTTTTCTATCTATCTTATAATCAAATATATGTACACAAAATAGGAAAAGTGGTGGGCGAAATTGAAGAGAGAAGCGAGCAAGATTCTTATGTACTTAGAATATATGTGAATTACACTAGTTAAATGTTTTTGAGGTGATTCACGTGTATTCAAGATAACAAAACTTGAGAGAGTGGCAAGTGAGATGAGAAAAAAACAAAATAGGTGAACGAAATTTGTTATATACCTTAAATACAAACAAATTCACTTGAATATAACGTATCTAAAATAAATTGCATATAAATTTATTCTCATATATATGAGATACATGTATAAAAATACATTTAAAGATACCATTATCTGATATTACAGACTAAAATATATCTAACTAATTAACTCGAACTTAGATAATCAGCCTCAAGAAAGCAAAATAATGAGAAGACAAAAAATCTGATGGTACCAAAAAAAGGTTTTTGGGGCTCAAATAGAGCCCATTAGGTCCACAGTCGAATAGAGCAATGACACAAGCTTCTCAGACAAGCTTAAAGATTCAAGAAATTCCCCTTGCGTCACTCCGGTGAGTGTGACGCCACTCTTGATTTCACCATATATAATCTGCATTAACAGCGATACATAGAGAGAGCCAAGCAGGAACGAACATACAAACACCCAAAAGAGCAAATTGTAGCGGAAATGGCGAATCCTCCGAAGCCATGGAAAGCTGAGTATGCAAAATCATCTCGTTCAGCATGCAAAACTTGCAAAAGTATTATTGACAAAGAAGTTTTCAGAATTGGAAAAATGGTCCAATCTACTCATTTTGATGGATTAATGCCGGTATGTCGTTTTTCACCTTGCAGTGTTTGTTTTGAAATTCATCGCGACCTTTTCATGCCTGTTTTATTGTTTCCTTTTTCTTCTCTAAAGTAATTTTCTGGAAGTTTTTTTTTTTTTTGGGGGTCTTGTGTGGGTTTCTCCCATTTCGTTTTTTCACATGCTTGATGTGGGTACATACTTCATGGGGACATGATCAGTTTTTTAGGATAGGAAAGGTAGACACTAGACATTATGGTGAAACTCACTCTTGTGTGCACTATTTTGACTTGGTTAGTTATTGTTAGAATTAGAAGTTCGGTGGATGGTTACAACAACATACTCAATGGTCTATGCGGATCTTAACTTTGCCTCATGGAGGAGGTAGAGCGGCTCTTTACCTAAAGACCATTGACTCAAGTAGTGAAAGCAGTTTGAAAAAGAAAATACAAAAGCGGATAAGACATAGTAAATAACAGGGAAAGCATTATATAGCATTTAACAACAACAAAGGAATGATAAAAACAACAATCTAATGCGACAACCGAAGCACAAGTTGATGATATGAGTTGCTTCCATTGTAGTTTTGTTTGTCCGGTGGTTTTAATCCACTAGGGTAACAGGGAAATTTCAACTACACATGAGACAAACGTATATGTATGCTATTGACAGAAGTATGATTATCAGTTCCATATGTGTCATGTCCTGCTGATTCTTGAGGTCTGAAGACCCTTAGAAAAATTAGTTTGCTAGTTGATGCCTCAAACACCACCACTTGCTGGGGCATGTAGGTCTTATTCTACTGGTAAATTTGGTATCATAGATTCCCTTATGATACTCACTGCTAATTAGTTAAGAATCTTAAGATTTGTTGCTGTTATATTTTTTATTTTCGTCCCTGTTTACAAGCTTTTAGTTAAGTTTTGCTTTATGTTGTCACTGATTTTTCTTTTATCTCTCTATTTCTTGTACATTTAATTGGTTCTTGTTATTTATTCAGATGTGGCATCATGCTAACTGCATCTTGAGGAAAGCAAAACAGATAAAATCGTATGTCGCTTCCATTTCCAAATATTACTGTTAAATTGTGGTTTGGTGATACTAGAAAGAACTTTTTTTTCCGTTGACTTGCATTTTGGTGTTAGCCTTGAAGATGTTGAAGGGGTTGACCAGTTGCGGTGGGAGGATCAGCAGAAGATAAGGGAATATGTACAGACTGGTGGATCCTCAAACATCCCTACTCCGGCTGCAGTGGAATGTGGTATTGAAGTATCTCCAGCCTCGCGTGCTTCCTGTCGGCACTGCAACCAAAAGATTGTTAAAGGGGAGGTTGGTTTCGTCACTTAGTATGCTTTACTTTGCTACTACTACTACTAATAGTAATAATTCTTTGTTAAATTCTGAATCTGCCGTAATTCCTTTCCTTTCCTTTCCTTCCGTGGGAATTATTAGTTAGTCTTGATTGAACATTGCCATAAATCATCAGGGCCTCTGTTCTTTTTGGTGCAAGCACCTGAACAGTATGTGCTTCTTGGATCATTTTTCTCTTCACTTTTAGAGAAAATGTTATTTTATACAAAGACTAATATCTGGGCATTCGACAAGTTTTTTTCTCAAAATTAAATGAAAAATGATGAAGTTTAAAAGATCGTATGCAGATCTGTAACATTGTCAGAGCTTTGAATATCATAGCACCTGCTCATAAAGCATAAAATAAAAATAAATAGGACAGAGCACTATATTTTCTTAAATACTTGCTATCTGTTGTTAGGTACGCATATCATCAAAACCTGAAGGTCAACGTGCTAAGTCGCTGGCATGGCATCATGCAAAGTGTTTCTCTGAAATATCTTCGACTACCCAGGTTGAAAAGCTATCTAATTGGGATAGCCTCTCAGCTGCTGATCAGGCAGCTGTTCTATCCCTGTTTAAGAGTTCTACATTGACGGGTAATAAGAACTTTGCTCTGTTGATTGCACATCACTGTTGTGGTCGAGTACTCTTTTCTGCCCTCTTTAGCAACTAATGTGTTTGGCAATTATCTTAGGTAACAAAACTGATCCCAAGGAGGAACTAGCACAGGAATCAACATCTAAGGCTGGTGCTAAAAGGAAAAAACCCAGTAACAACAGTGAGAAATCTAAGGTTGCTAAAGCCGAAGCTGATGTTTCTACCGGCAAAAAAGTGGTTGACAGAAACATTGACAATGTGAAGGTTGAACTCTCCAAAGGATCTGAGCTGGAGAGCCAACTGGAGGCACAGACTAAAGCCCTATGGGCACTCAAGGATGATCTCAAAAAGCATGTCAGTACAGGAGAGTTGCGAGAGATGCTTGAAGCTAATGATCAGGAATCTTCAGGATCAGAGCTTGATCTTCGAGATCGCTGGTATGATTTTTCTGCTGGTTAATCTGATATATCTTAAATGTGGCATTGGTCACTTATGATGCATCCAATGTTTTTCTTCTCACTTGCCAACTTTAGTGTAGTTTGTACTAGTATAGTCTTGGATCTTGAGTGACGTGGGCTTCCTTTCCCTTTTTAGTTTTCCCTATACCCATTGTTCAATGTCACCTTCTCTTCCTTTTGGATTTCTTTGTTTGTTGAATGCAAAATAAGTATGCAATGTTGGACGGATCTTTTGTGTCGCACTCACACATTTGTTTATTCTTTTCTTGGCTTTATCCAGTGCCGATGCAATGCATTTTGGAGGGCTCCCCAAATGTCCCCTTTGTTCAGGACACCTTCGATATTCTGGAGGCATGTACAGATGCCATGGCTATTTGTCAGAATGGAGCAAGTGTTCATACTCTGTCACCGACATAAAACGTGATAAAGGAAAATGGAAAATTCCTGAAAAAACCAGCAACGAGTTTCTTCTCAAGGTACATGGTTAACAAATTCTAAAATCTGATATAGAAGTATGAGCAGCACTTTAAAGATTCCCTTCTAGCCAAAGTTTTATGAGAGGTATGGATCAATATTTATGATGCTCTTTGATTGTAAAAATTATTGAACTGTTATTTCTGTTCAGTGGTATAAGGGACAAAAGTCAAAAAAACCAGAAAGGATACTGCTTCCGGCTACACCCAGCAAGGAAACTGTGAGCCAGGCTGGTAATGGGCTGTCTCAGTCTTCCAAGGGTGAAAATCTAGGGGATCTAAAAGTTGCTTTGACAGGATTGTCCAGAGATTCCAGGGTTAGACTTTTCCTTCCTTTTTCCCCAATTTCTCTTTAGTCTAGTGGGTCACTGGGTATTTGAGGTTATACTCTTTCTTCTGTGATTTTTCCAGCTTATTAATACACTATTTTCAATTTAATAGGAGAACTGGAAGAGCAAAATTGAGGAAGCAGGTGGACAGGTGCATGCCAAGCTGAAGAAAGGTGCCTTAAAATCTTAGAATTTAGGTTTAAAATTTGTCAGTCCTTGTTATATTCTAAATGTCAGAAGTATTTGGACTTGCAGACACAGATTGCTTAGTTGTAATAGGGACGTGGAATGATCAAGATTCTGAGATAAAGAAGGCCAGGTAAAACCTTGCAGGTTGCAACAATACATTTTACCTTGTCAAATTCTTCATTTCTAGCTGCTTCATTCTGACAGGAGACTGAAAGTGTCAGTAGTCAGGGAGGATTATTTGGTGGATAGTATCAACAGAAAGAAAAAACTTCCTTTTGACTTGTATAAATTAGAAGCTAATAGTGAGACTCAAAGCATGAAAACTGTCAAAGTAAAAGGGAGGAGTGCGGTTCATGAGTCATCCAGATTGCAAGATACAGGACACATTCTTGAGGACAAGACCAGCATTTATAATACGACTTTAAACATGTCAGACCTCTCAAGTGGTATTAATAGGTGATGTATTTATACTTTTTTCCTCTGAAATATGCAATAGCAATCTAGTAGCTTTCTTTTTCTTTTCTTTTCGTACATTATTCTGTGTTTCACTTTTGATCTTTCTGCATCACTAACTGAGATGTCTCTGGTATTAATAGGTGTTTCACTTTTGGTCTTTCTGCATCACTAATCTAGGTTATTAAAAAAAGAAGGAAAAATATATTTAGTGGGAAGTGATCTCTAGTCCTTGATCTTCTTGTAACACGGGTCCTATGGGTGCCAACAAATAATATTACATTAATTTTAGAAATATATACATAAAATACCTTTGGGTTTACGAGCCCCAATCTTTGCCTATAAATTTGCCCCTGGTTTGTAGCTAGATGAGTATTAGGATATTCTTTTAAATATCATTTGGTTTTGGAAATAGCTCGGTTTTCCATGCTGCCGAGGTAGTCAAACCTCTTCAATTTATACAGTAGCTCTATTATTATATTGGAAAGAATGATTTCTATCTGTAACTTTGCTCATGTGAGTTCCTGGTTTTGTTTGATCATATGGTGGTTTGACCTTTTTGTTTCTGTTTTTTGCAGTTACTACATCCTTCAAATTATTGAAGAGGACAAAGGGTCAGACTGTTATGTTTTTCGCAAATGGGGTCGTGTTGGAAATGAGAAAATTGGAGGAGACAAGTTAGAGGAGATGTCTAAATCAGATGCAATACAACATTTTAAGCGTTTGTTTCTTGAGAAGACTGGGAATTCATGGGAAGCATGGGAACAAAAGAAAAATTTCCAGAAGCAACCTGGCAGATTTTATCCTCTGGATATTGTTAGCCACCTCCTCTCACCTCAAATCTTTAAACATTTTGCTTTTATTTATTTTTGGGTTGCACCCCTAGTGTTCTTCTCTAATAACACCTTAATTTTATTATTTTTGTGCTCTAGAAACGTCAAGAAACTTCATCAAGTACTCAGGCTGTCAAAATGATTTACTTTGTAGGATTATGGGGTTGACAAAAAAACCACCTCTAAGAGAAATTTCAATGACACAAACTGCAAACTTGCCCCTCCATTGATGGAGCTGATGAAGATTCTATTTAATGTTGAGACATACAGGTTAAATAAAATCTCGCTGTTGAACTCCTTGTATGTTTAAGAAATGCATCTGAACCCACAAGTGATGCAGGGCTGCTATGATGGAATTTGAGATAAATATGTCGGAGATGCCATTAGGAAAGCTGAGTAAAAGGAATATCCAAAAAGGTACATTTGTTCAGCTATCTACTTCTATTGGGTATCTCCTCTGTCTATTTATGTGGTGTGTTTAAACTCATCTACTGACTGGATCCTGATAATGTTTCTGGTACTTAGGTTTTGAGGCATTAACGGAGATACAAAATTTGTTAAGCGGCACTAATCATGATCCAACTGTCAAGGAGACCCTTCTTGTTGATGCAAGCAATCGCTTTTTCACAGTCATACCATCTATTCATCCTCATGTTATTAAAGATGAGGATGATTTTAAGTTGAAGGTGAGACCTCTTTACTTGATATCAATGTTGTTTAATTTGGCAACCACTCTGCCAGCTGTGTTGTGCCATTTTGGGTTTTTGAGGATTGCCACCAAGTTTAATTTTTTTAACCAACTGCCATGTCTCCTTGCAATTGTGATGTTTCCACTTAATGGAGGTGGTCTAAATCTGTGTCTAGATTTTAGCATTTTCTTTTTTTTCAGCAACCACTTATTAGCTGTTTAATAGATTTGAATCGTTCATATCTTATACAAAGTCTTAAAATCATGAAGACCTTCCCTTAAAAGTTTCATTAACGTAACCTTTTACTGCTATTCTGTTTCTTACCATCACCATGCAATCATAACCGCCAACCACCACCGATTGCCTCTACCAGCTTCTACCGCTGACCTCGACCTCACAACCACCAGCATCACTTACTACCAGCAAGCCATCAGCCATCACCACCAACCACTTCCACCATTACTAGCCATCAGCCCATCGCCAACACCAAACACCTCCATCACACAAGCCATGAATCCAACCACCTCCACCACCCACCTTCACTGCATAACCACTACCAATAACCACATCCACCACACAACTATCACCACACAACCACCAATCCATTGCTAGCCACCATTACTCTTCACCATCCACTGCAATCTATTTGTTTCTCCATATCCAATTCTACCTTTTTCCAATTTTGTCAGTAAGAGTGATACTTCCCATTTCCCAGTCTTGTAAGTTGTAAGTTTCTTATAAATACAATTCCAAACTTCATTACGATACCATTCAGCAACAGTTCAGTGGGGATTATTTTCGATACTGTATGGATCTGAGAAGCATTTTTTAAAGTGTTTCCATGCATCCACATGTCTTGCTGCATTCTAACTTTTCTTCGCATCTCCAATTTTCATTCTGATGAGAGTCAGAACTCACCCCAGTCCTTTAGTTTATTTCCATTCCATATCTTGTTTTTATGACATCTTCCCACCGTTCCTCCTTTTCTGCACAACTTCATAACCATTTGTATAGTAGGCTTTTGTTCTGTATTTGGTTTGTATACCTAATCACCCTCCTCTATTTACACCTGACTCTACTTGACAACTTTATCTTGATTTCCTTTCCATTAGAAACATCTTGTAATCTTGACTCAAGGATGAAATGGAAGATATTTTGTATGAAATTTAAGTTAAGATTCAGATGAGCCCCAAGGGAGTTGGTCTAGGGGGTAAGAGGGCAACACTTAATGATTTTTAGAAAGTTTGAGCCATATTTACCAACTGAGTTCATTTGGAAATTGCTTATAATTGCTTCTTTTTTCTTTTCACATTTTTAAAAGCCTTGCATTGCTTGTTTGATATGCTAGGTTTCCTCATCTTTTGGTATTAATCATAAGACTAATTGCTAAATCTGTAAGATCTCTTTTATGTTTATGTTGTAAGTTCATGTAGTGAGTTATAAGAGGACATGCTCTGACTGAGGTATCTGCCTCTTCAACATCCCACGCGTTGCTGTTTCTTTGGCTAACCTGCTGTTGGATATTTTACTCACCTTCTCTTCTAGCAAACCTCATTTGTGTGCCAAGATACCAGCTAACTAATGCCCATGTATTTGGTGACAGATAAAAATGCTGGAAGCTCTTCAGGACATTGAAATAGCTTCACGACTTGTTGGCTTTGACATTGACAATGATGACTCGCTGGATGAGAAGTATAAGAAGCTACAGTGTGATATATCTCCACTTCCTCATCAAAGTGAAGATTATCGAGTTATTGAAAAGTATCTTCAAAATACTCATGCTCCTACACATAAGGTGAGTTCACGACTCCCCCCTCCTCTAATCGTCTTTTCCCCAGGAGCTTGCTGGTTGTTTACTTCAATCTTCTTGTGTTTTTGTGGTTTGTACTTCTGGAAACCCAAAATGGATCTATAAGCATACTTTGGCTGGCAGTGGTGACAGCACTACCGGCATAGATACAACTGAAGCCTCTCCCTGCGTCTTTAAAACTTTAACTATCTACCTTCTTATTGAAGCGATTTGCAGAAAACATGTTTTATATTTTTCAACCATTTGAAAAAAAAGGGTATGTGCTAATTTTTGGAATTTTCTCAGGACTGGGTTCTAGAAGTGGAAGAAGTGTTTTCTCTTGAACGTAAAGGGGAATTTGACAAGTTTAAACCCTGCAGAGATAAACTGAAGAACAAAATGCTTCTATGGCATGGTAAGTTTAAACACACATCAAGGCGACCTGTCAATGGGAGGATTTATCAGTTGAATGGCTCACAATTTACATTGTATTTTAAATTTAAGGTTATGAGACTATTATCAAACTACGAAAAGTGAATTTAACTGCAACGAAATCCTTTTCAGGTTCACGTTTGACAAACTTTGTGGGTATACTTAGCCAAGGACTAAGAATTGCTCCTCCAGAAGCCCCTGCTACGGGGTACATGGTATCACCTGCCCCTTACATTAACAATTTGTACTTTTTGAATTGACCTCTGTCTTTTAGCTACTCTTTTGTCCGTATATCACGGCATTTAAGCTTTACACCTATCTGATGTGCAATGTCTTACCTACATTGTAGTTTGGAAAGGGAATATACTTTGCTGATATGGTCAGCAAAAGTGCACAATATTGCTTCACTGATCGCAAGAACCCTGTTGGATTTATGCTTCTCAGTGAAGTAGCTTTAGGTGAGGTTTATGAGCTAAAGGCAGCCAAGGTGAGTAAATACAGTAGGATTGCCATACCATAGTGCTGTTATTTTGTTCATTCAGCGTGCTGTCCTATTTCTCTTTGTCTGCCTTTTATTACCTGGTCACTTATGGTATTTATTGCGGCTTTGTTTGGCTTCCATGTAGTATATGGACAAACCACCTAAAGGCAAGCACTCTACTAAGGGTCTGGGCAAGACAGTACCTGAGAGATCAGAGTTTGTGAACTGGAGGGATGAAGTTGTGGTTCCGTGTGGAAAACCAGTAACATCAAATGTTAAGAACTCTGAGCTTCTGTACAATGAATACATAGTCTACGACGCTGCCCAAGTAAGTGTTCTTATCAACATTAGATCTGTTTCTTGATTGAGTTTGGCGATAAACCTTTGAGAGTATTCAACAACTATTCTTGTTTGATGCAGCACCAACTCTATCCGTGAATTGGATGAACTATAGGGTTATGTATTTACATTTGCTTCTTTCCTATAAATCAGTAGGTTTATGTATTTCGCGATCAGAATTTTATGCCACCAACATAAAGCAAGGAAGTGTTCCTAATGAATTAACCCCATTAAAGCAGTTTCTTATTGATACAGAGAGTACTAGTTCAATTGTTATTTATTTCACATTTTGATGTCAGGGTCGCCTAATAGCTGTGTGCAGAAATTGTTTGGGTGCTTTATCTTTTAACAATTATACATATTTTTGTATCATGTTCAAACTTCTTTCATGACATTCTTCAGTCATGGGGGTGGGGGTGGGGACATGAATGATAGATTAACATACTGATGGACTGACTACTTAAAATTTCTGTGTTCTGCAGGTAAAGCTGCAGTTCTTAGTCAAAGTGAGGTTTAATTTCAAGCGGTGAAGTAATGATTCAGACTTGTAAATATGTGTGTTTTGTAAAGATAGTTTCACTCCTTGTCAGTGAAAACTGCTCTTCTTACCCACCGTGTGCAGGCTTGACATTGATGTTATCTTTTGTTGTGTATGGGGAGGGTTAGATCTCATTTTGGGGTTTTTAGGAGGAGATCGCTTCCTGAACATGTAAATTCCTCTTTGTAAGAGATGAAATCATGTTTCTACTTTTCGACTATGATGCTTAGATTTCTGGTAAAGATTAACATTAGCAGTATTAACTTGAGAGCAAATGTCCTCGCGGGTTTGCTTTGCGTCCTTTCTGCTGCTACTTTCTTACCAGTTGCAAAGAAAGTTTGACATGAAACTAGTTAGAGGTTCATAGTTTCTCCTGTTTCTGCTTTCTTGCTAAATCGTAAACTTTTTGAAGTCGTAACAAGTTAACTAACTATGAATGGCTATGGTAATATAATTTTATGGATTTTACAAAATGTTTATCAACTTTAACGAGCATGGAAGCTTTTGAAGCTGGGGGTGAAGCACATTTTTATTTAGAATTGAGTGTCAAAAATATACTTAAATTATTTACTTTTTTTAAGTTTCAATATCGGATCGTTTGAACTTCCATCCCTATTTTGTGTTGGTTTTAAGCATTTTTTCCTCGAGACAAATAATTTATTTTAATTTCACATCATAATTTACCACAAGTTAATAAGCTATATCCTATGCCTCGAAAGAACTTGCGTCTTGTTAGGCATAGGTTTGATTTCTCAAGGGGGAATATTGGAAATCAACCAATTTGAATTCCAAATTGCAACAACATCCTGATGACTGATAAAGTTCAGATGAGTCATGCTATAAAACTTATAAACGGAAATTTAGCTTTAAAAATTGTCTTGTAACTTTAGCATAAAATATATTGGAGTATCACCTTTAATTTTTATTTTTTTTTTAATTTTACCAAACTATGTTGAGTTTACTTATAGGACAATTTCGAACTCCAACAGCAGTGTGACGGATTTTCACAACTCCATCATAGTTTTGTCCCAATACACATTTCTTTTTCGTGTTAAAAATTTGTTAAACAATTAATAGTTTTGATGTGATGGCTAAAACTTAATTGGGCAACTTTCACATATAGCAAACAAAAAATTCATATTTGTATGCTATAGCAAAGTTTGCATAATTGCGCTTCATAGCAAACATAAAACAGTATAATTCGCTATTTACTATCCAAGTGTATAATTCGCTGGCCTATTTCAAGCAAATTGATAATTCGCTATCCTATTTCACTGCAATGTATAATGCACAATTGTATAATCACTGCATTTCGCTGCAATATTTAGTGTTTTATAGGCAGAACGATTATGTTGTCTCTGACGCTTTATACAACAACAGAAACCACAATATATTAAACTTCTGTTTGGGTATAAAGCTATGAGAAAATTGTATTTCTTTTTTTTTTTTATGCAATTGTATAATTCGTGAACTTTTTTATCTGCAATATTGAAGTAAAATATTTGTAAATGTATAATTAAGTGTATAACACGAAGATAATATATTATTTGCATGTGTATATACACGTACTCGCGCTTATACAAAACAGAAACAGATTCTACATTCTGTGTATAAAGCGAGAGAGGCGAGCGTGAGAATGGAGAGTGGCGATCGAGATTTCGGGAAGCGAAGAGCGCTGGCCAAATTTTAGCTCGTTGGCTATGCAGCACAATTAAATAAACCCTAGCTATTCAATTTATTTTAGGTTATTAGTTTGCTATTATATACAATTTTCCCAACTTAATTTACGGTCCAAAAAGTGGCTATTCGCCAAATTCTTCCCAAAATTCCTACAAGTTAAAAGAGTCCGAATCTCTTGGGTTTACATGCTATTGGGCTTAATTGTGGGCTTATCATATATTGGGCCTATTAGATGATCCTTCACCAGATGCTTGTTTGGTATCGTCACTGTCACTCTATATTGTATATTCTGAAGATATTTTTTTCTGTACCAAAAGCAACATACGCAGTATAATCTCAACATACGCAGTATAATCTCACAAGGTAGGATGCTCACAAACCTTATTCATGTCATTGCGGAGTAGGGATGTTTTTGATAGACCGTTGAACTAAATGCTATACCATATGTATAAATATTTTTGTATTCTATCTGTTTTACAATGTATAATTACAATATATATTTTTAAAATAGGAGTATAAAATATTTGTAAATGATATATAATATTTATACCACACACATACCTTAAATTTATGCATGAAATATGTGTAATTTCAAAATATGTTTATACATACCTTACAACATTGCCATTATATGTATGTAATTTTATATTTACATTATTAAGGAAAAGAAAATTATTTAACGAGAAAATATCAAGGGATTTGCATTAAGTTGATAGGAATATAATTTAGTTTTGTTCCTCTGATGTAGCAGAAATTACCGAACAATGTCTATACCGTTCATTGTAATTTTTTTGGTAAAAAATCTGAACAATCACACATTTAATCACTTAAACTGAAAAACAACTTATATGTAAACAATTTTTACATATAATATTTTCAAATGTAATCTACAGAAGGTCAATTTTTTAATTTGATATACTATAATATATAGCCATGATTAAAAAAAATGATTAGGTACTAATTTCTTTTTATAGAACATATAAATCAATTAAACTTGGTAAAGTTGGATTATAACCTAGCTATATTTTAATATTTTAACTCATTTCAACCTAAATAACTTTTCGACCATTTATGAAGAGCTAATAATGTAAATTAAAGAGCAAACGCTTTTTTTCCCCTCGAGTCCGAAACCGACATTTAAGTTTGATCAAATTCAAATTCGCATTGAAAAGTCTAAACTCTTAAATAAATACAATCTCTGATTAAGGATAAAAAAAAATATGTACCACTCGTCCACTCCATGACAAGCCTTAGTTGGTAGAGCAAAAGACATTACATCTATATATAGTTTTCTTCGTTGACGCGGTCGCGTCAATATCATGCAATGAGCATAAATGGCGGGATTAAAATCCTTAGTAAGTTTGAAAGCAAATTGACCATAGATAGTGGAACAAATTGGCCCCAAAATCAAATATTCAAATAAAATTGGTAAATTGACTAATTTTCAAACGTAAATTGGATCACATTACATTAATTCGATATTTTAAACAAAAAAATTAGATATTCTAAAATTATATGAAAAGTACTATAAATTACAATTTTTTGCATGTTAATATGATGAAAAAATACATTTCAAAATGTTAGTCAAAATTTTTATAGTTTAACTCTAAAAATAGAAACCATGACTAACAATATCAAACGGAGGGAGTACCTACTATTCTCTGTGATATGAGTAACAAATTTATGGTGTATAAATATATAAAGGTAAGCCAAAAACTCTAGCAACAGGTTAATTTCACATATGATTATTGCTCTATTTTACTTACAAAATTATTTTTATGAAAAAAAAATCACTCAGTATTATCATAATATCCCGAAAATCACTAAACCATAGTCCATAGGCATTGGATTCTCAAATTTGCGTAATTTTTTAGTTATAAGTTCAAACTATAACATTTGCCATATTGGAATACATACTTTTCTAAAATAAAGCCGCGTTTTAGTGAGTATTTTTGGCTTTACGGTAATGTCTGTATGTATAGAGTAGCCACCAAAAGTCAATTTCTGTCCGTTGACCAGTCTATATTTTCATACTAATTTGGTCAACCTTATGACCCAATAAAGAGAAGTAGAGAAGAAATAGTCACTTTTATTTATACACAAGCATTTTACAATATCATAAATCATGGGTCGTTTTGAAATAAAATTAAGCACTAATTAGAATCTGACCAAGCCCCCTTTTGTTTAGGACTGAGGCGTAATAGTTGTTAGTATTATTAAATTTTGATGGAAAATTTTCTCTTTGTGTAATCTGAATAAGGGAAATTAGAAGAAAGGATTCAAGTAAGATACTGAGAGTTGAAGTATGAATCAATAGATAATGGTTCGCGTGAGGTTATCCAAAATGAATTTCCATGTTAAATATATAATGTAATGATTTTCCCCATAATTAGAGTGATAAGGAAGTGGACCATGCATTATAACTCAAACTTAAAAATTAATTTAAAAGACGGTGATTGTCTAAGACTATATATTTAGCAAGAACATTTTCCTTTTGCTCATCGATATGGGACCACTAACACCGTATCTAGAGCTGTCAATATGGGCTAGTCCACTCCATCTGGACTAACCCATACATGTATCATTTTTTACGGGTCAGACCGGGCTAACCATTTTTTGTGTGATCCATAAAATAGCCGACCCAACTCACAAGTACGTGGCTACAGGCTTGTCGGACCAGTCCATTTTATTTAAAAATTATATTATATTTATAATTATTAAATTGAATTTATAAATTATAATTTAAAAAATATTATCACTAATATCGGACAAAAAAATATTACATGGATTTGTTAATGTTACTACTTTTTAACTCAAAACACAAGTAAAAATGATCGTTGTAATATTATTAAGTTTCTTTCAAAGTAAAAAGTATAAATATATAATAGGAAATAGTAACCAAATTGTTTTGAGTTTGTCTCTCTTTAATTTTAATTTTAAGTATTTATTATATTTTAAATAATTTTATTGACCCACGGGCCGGTCCTACCCATATTTCTCAAACCCCACAAATCAACAGGCTTATAAAGGCCAAGCTAAAAAGCCTTTTTTTCAAATAAGCTCCAAAAATCATAGCCCAACCCTATTAAATTTCGGGCTAGGCCAGACCGACCCAACAAACCTAGCTCATATTGACGGTGCTAACCGTACCCCTGCACGCCTAGGCCAAGGCCAACAAGTATTGGGTGAACCCATTAAGAAAAATGGACTTTAGACTTAAACTTTTACAGAAGATAAATTTACATTCGCCTTCTGATATGAGACTACTACTAAATTGAGATACACCAGTAATTATCATTTCGGTGATTTAATTATGTAAATATATTTTATATCGTCAGTGCATAGAAAAATCTTCGCTGCATGTGACAAAATCCACAAAATGACGATTTGCATGCGTCAATCATGAGATTGGTTTGATTTTGTTGCGTGCATGAAAACGTAATATCTTATATTTGCATATGCCAAAAGGATTATACAGTACTGGACGACACTGCAGGCTACGGGCCGCGGCTTCTTCGAAAGAGCACCAAAAAGCTTCTAATTAATTCTAAGGACAACTTATTTTTTTTTGGTCAATTCAAAAAAGTTGTATATATATTATATACGTGGTCAGGTCAACTTATTGGATCAGTTGAAAAAATAAAGGATCTATACACAAAAGTCAATTGCAGTTAATATAATTGGGTGTATTTGCAATAAGAAGAGAAATCAAAATAAATTAGAACTTCTCTCTTTACTTCTTGAATACATATACAAGATTATATATACATATATAAGCTTATATATATAATCGGAGAAAGATTTGTAGTTAGTTGAATTTGAGTCTTGTAAATTGAAAGTTTTAACGGAGATCTTTCTAATTAGTCTTTAATTGTCTTATGCAATGTGAATCCGAATTATTTAAAAAAAAGAAAAACTGGAGATTTCCTTGAAATTCACCTACCAGCACTTTTGACTATTGTGTCCAACTTTTTTCAAAAATAGACCTGAGTCTATCGTAGAACTTTTGAAAGTTTATTTCTAGTTTATAGTTAATAATTTAACTAATTAAGGTGGTATGAAAGTTGCACTACTAGTCTAAGATAAAATTCTTATTGATTTATACATCTGAAAAGTGATTAAGTACAGCTAGCTAGTATAATTATATAAAGTACTTTAGGATATGAAAATGCTCTTAATTGTTACCGCACTAGCTATAACGTGTTGATAAATTAAATGCATGATGTAACTTGTGGTCTTTTTTATAATTAAATTCTCATTCAGTATTTAAAATAAATAAATAAGTAAATAAAATAAGTAAAATAAAGTGGATTGGTCATATGATATCGTGGAAGAATTTTTTTTTATTATTATTATAAAAGATACATATATTGTGGAACAAAAGTTAAAGAGTACTGTTTCTTATAGTTTCACATTCTTGACCAGAACAGATACTGAATTGCGATCTAATTACATCATTACTACTAGTAATTAAACAATTATTGTTGTGATTCAGTTATACGTATAAATTCAACCAAATGCAATAATTTAGACTTAAGACTCTACATTAGTGCTAAGAAAAATACTAAGAACAATGTATATATAAAAAATTAACTTTTGAATTTATACCTCAATTAAATTTTAAATTTATTGTTAAAAATGGATATTTGTTTTTTTTTTCAAATTGAACATGTCAATCAAGCTAGGACTTTTCGAGTAGCTTGAAATTTGAGACTTGAACTCCACGTGAAAAAAAAGAAAGATGGGTAATGTTATTTCAAAAATAAGGAATTTGTTATTCATATAATAATACTTCCAATCTTATAATTGTAAATTAAGTTATAACCTCTAAATGAAATCATAAATTTAGAAAATTAAACAGAATAATGTACTGAATAAAAATCAAACAGCTGTTATTAGTTAGTAAAAAGAAAAGATTAGAGTATTACCTAACTGTCCTTTTTATCGGGATTTTAATTTAAGACGCGGTTAAAATAATTATTATTGTTTCGTTAAAAAATATTTCATGCTATTTTTATAGAGGTTTTGATTGAATAGATAATGGTGAAAAAAATAGTACTAGTGTTTTCACATAAAAAAAGGTAAAAAGCTTTCCAATATTTCAGTACAAATTTTCCTAATGAACTGATTTGATGAAAAATAAATAAAAATTATATTTTAGAAAACAATTTTTTGATTAATTCGGGATGGAAAAAGAACTCTATTTCTATTAATGAAACTGATAAAGATGAAGGGTGTGTGTGATATGATTTTAAGAAAATGAGTGGGTTTCTTCTTCTTTTTTGTACGTGTGTTATTATTTAGGAAAAATGATTATTGAAAATGGTTGCTTGTACGGAGGATGCACCACCTTATATTATAATTATA
The DNA here is from genome assembly GCA_027704765.1 of Solanum habrochaites. Classification (NCBI taxonomy): domain Eukaryota; kingdom Viridiplantae; phylum Streptophyta; class Magnoliopsida; order Solanales; family Solanaceae; genus Solanum; species Solanum habrochaites. The sequence continues at coordinate 63,622,172 of JAKWJA010002491.1, forward strand.
ATATAATTTAGATAAATATTATAAAAATGAGGATGAAAAATTATAAAGATAAAATGTGTTGGAGAAAGAAGATAACACAATTAAAAAAACTATTAAATAATTGAACATATTTTCCTATTCCTATTAGAAATCAACGTTTCTCATTTTAAAAACTTTTTCGTTTTGTAAGAGTAAATATTTTTTTTCAAATTTTTAAATCAAAATACAAAAAAATGAAAAATATTTTTGAATTTTTTTCTTCCATTATGAGTACACCCCAACTGAAAAAACTTTAAGGGCCCCCCGTTGGCTGAGTTAATAAAAGCAGCTTTAAAAAAAGTACTTTGAAAGTGCTTGATGATGAAAACTTATTTTTAAAATAAGCAGTTATGTGTTTGGATAAAAGTGCTGAAGTTGCTGTGTCAAACGTGAAAAGGAAAAATGGAAAGAACAGAGATTGGGTTATGTGTAATTTGGAGATTGGATAAAAATTTAAGGGCAAAAAAATAACAAAATCGTGTCAACTTAAACAGCTATAAGCTAAAAAAAAAAAAACCTCTTACCCCAGCTTTTAACTTCGCTTTTGACTTAAATAAGTTTTTTCAGCTATAACAATAAGTTATTTGAGTATTGCCACAACATCTCAATATAAGTCAAAAATCAGCGTTTAAGTCAGTTTGACAGCTTTTAAGCTTGAGGACAAACCAGGTCTTGTTTACTCGTCATAGAGAAAGAAATTGAGGGGAATATTATTTAGGATTGTCTAATAATTATTTTTAATTAATTTATGCTAATATTTCATTTCCATTTAGGTATATACTTGACATGTTTTTGGTGTGGCACAATTCAGCAACACTGACTTGAAAGGGTATTCACAAATTCAAAATATCATACGTACGTACAATATGCAGGTCATAGTCATAGTATATGTAACAACTTTCATTTCATGGACCTAATTTGAATAGAATTTAGACCGTGCGAGCGATATAAAAAATATTTATATAATCAAATTTATAATTATTAGTTATTAATTTAATAAAATCACAATCATCATACTATTCATTTATAATATAAAAAATTGGTTAATATTATCGATAGGGTGGCTGCTTTAGACAAAAAAAACTCCATAGAAGTAGCAACAAAAATGTCGTTAAACAAGTGGGTACACATTTTTTGACCTTATAAACCAAGTTTTTTGTTTTTGGTAAGAATTATTAACCACCCCCCCCCAAAAAAAAAAGGGGGGGTTTTTTTTTGGGGGCCCAAAAAATCTCTGTCTCATCATTACCCCTACTCATTTATTGTTTCCACTTTCCAGAAACATTTCAATTTTGGACTCACATCATTTCAGAATATATTTTTTTGTTAATAATATTACTATTTTTAGTATCAAATTATATTTGATAAAAAAAAAACTATAGATGACCCTCAATGGTAAATATTTGTTATGTTAATTTTGAATTTAATTCAACGATGAAAAACAGACTTAAAAAGGAAAATTGTCTAAGATCATACTAGGCAAGGAGATGACATACTCATTAGTGACTTATAAGGAATATATATTCATCATCCCCCGCACCAAAATATTATCCGATACCAATACTATATTAAATGAATCACCCATTTAAATTTAACCTAAAAACTAATTCAAAAAGGAAAAAGTTATCCAAATCATTCAATTACTTGTAAAAAAATACAATCTCATTAATCATTGATATGAAATATCTCATTCATCGACATTTAAAAAGTATGACTAATATGGGATATTCATCATCCTCAAATACCAAAATATATCCATAGTAGATCGATGTGTGTACACACCAATACTATATTAAATGAATCATCAATTTAATTTAATTTAACCTAAAACTAGAAAAAATTATCCCAAATCATTTAATTATAAGAAAATACTGCCTATATCATTCTTCAACATTTAAATTGTATGAAGGTGACTTGTTACAATTGAATTATTGTGTCGGGGTAAAATTTGGCATTATTGATTATGTAATGCCAGTCCATTTCCTTTAGTTGATTTTCAACCTATTATTTTTTTACTCTAACATGTTAGAACATATTTCATACCTTATTTTCTAAGTTAAGGAAATATATTAATTACGACAATTAAATGTCATTGTCGTTTTGGTACTATGATAGAACTGTAGTTTTTTTTTTAATTACACCATCAATATAGAATTAAGTCATTTTATTTTAATAATAAATTAATAACCATATGCTCTATTATATTGCTTGCTAGTTGATGTTTTCTACTGTGAACTTGGACTTTTATAAGACCCAAGTTGGAGAAAATAAATTGGGTTGCTCCAAGAATTTAATAGGTCACCTTCTTAAGCAAACAAATAATACTAATATAACATGCAGTTCACTTGCTAAATAAGGACGAAACTCAATAATTTTAGTTTAAATTTTATATTTATATTAATTATTATTATTAGGAGTGTGAAAAATGAATCCAAACATAAGTAATCTGTCCAGAATTTTAAGGGTTGCACTCAAGATAATTTGAATTAGGTTCAATCTCAACCCATTCAAGCTTTAACCTATTTGAAAATAATTCTAAATTGAGCCCAATTCAATTTCCAATTTTAACCCATTTTAAAACTTTTTTATTAAGAAATGTTCTTATATTGAAGGTATGAATTATTATCTATTTAGCATCTTTTAGGATTTATCTATCTATTTTTTACTTTTTAAACAAAAAATCTTGAGCGAAAATTCAAATTGTGATTATAAAAGTTAAATATCAACATGTTAAATTATTGAAATTAATCAGGTCAAGATCCAACCCGTTTTTTAGCTCATTTGAGCCCAACCTATAAGTAAACTTGGACGGATCAAGACCTAATCCCCCCAATTTCTATTAAAACCGCTTGTAATATGTCTAATTTCAACTCAAGTCCCACCCCATTTTAACACCCGTATGTTATATATAATATATATAGATATATATTATATAGAGATAAGACGATATATATATATATATTATATATGATTTATATATATATAAACGATTTAATTTAAATCAATAAAAAAAATCATCATAATTTAAATCACCAAACTAAAAATCGTAATATGTTTCTATTTACCAAAATAGGTCATTTAGATCGACCCAAACAGTAATTGTTCAGTGTAAATTAATGGGAATTAGGTGAATGAATTAGAGGCTGCTACTTTGACTGAATTATAAGAGTTTCTTGCACCTAATATATGCATAAAATATTAATATATGGTTGAAAATATGACGATTCCATTTATTTTGCGTCCTTTTTTTTTTGGGGGTGTTATTTTGGAGAAATTACAAAATTGGTGAAGATATTTTTGTCATTAAACTAATATAGGTCAAACAGATATGAAAAGTCCCATAAGACAGTAAGAAAGAAAAGTCCTAAGATGGAAGGTGACGAAACCAGAACCGTGTTCCCAGTTAGGACACGTGTTAAATGTAATTCTTTGTAGATTATTTTTATAACAACTTGCTTTTTCGTTTAACTAATATTGTATTTGTCGTATTGATCTAAGTTTTACGGATATATTATCCGCTTTGGCCTAACAAATTTATTCATATGATTATAGTTTTATGGAGTCCAATAATGTGTAATATATTGAAACTACATCATCATCATGCAATGTCAATTGTGCTATATATAAGATATATATATATATAGAGATATAATATATATAACACTAGTAATTTTTTAAGTTTAACTAGAGGTTCATTTGTGTATATTCCAGTGCTTAGTATTTAGTGCGTGAATTTTTTTAATTTTGAGGCCTTTAACATCGAGTGAGACGAGTCTGCTTTGATACCATGTAAATATATGACACATCAGCTAAATTCACACTCCAAAAACTAGCTTAAAGAGAGGAGAATTATCCAAGAGTTATAAAGAGTTTACCCATCTCATTAATCACGGATGTGAAACTTTGTCATTCTTTAATACTAGCTAGAGCTATCCCAGGGTGTCAAACTGGACATCCTTCGTTGAAAAATTACATTGTATATAATTGTCAAATTCTATATTTATAAAGAATATGTAAAAGTTGGACATCCTCGACAAAAGATATGTTTTTGATGTATCAGGAGTTTCAAGTTCGAATCACAATATTTTTATTTTATTTTGATAGTCATTCACCATTATTCTTAGACATTCTAGATAAAATCTCTGACTCTAACATTGAATAATATATATATTAAATCTCTTTTATTCTAATATAAAATTCATATAAAATATCATGTACGGGCAAGCTTCTATTCCAAAAATCTGCCTTCCTTCTTAAAGGTTTTCTACTATAGTAATTTTCTACCAACATTAATTATTACGTTCCAAAATTTAGCAACTTTGAACCACCCTCCATGTTCCACTTATTTTTCTGTAAATACCCTTGGATAAAAAAATACAATGGCATCTTAGAGTATATGTATATAAGTTTCATTATACCATATGATTCCTCGTTCTCACACTTAAGAACACAATTTATTTGGCCCGCGCCAGGAATTATTATTTTTATTAAATTAATTTTATTAATAATGCTTTAGAACATTACATTTGACTACTACTTCTATATGTAATTGTTTAATACTATTGATTATATAAAAAGATATGATAAAACTTTCTAAATTTACTAAAATGAATAAATAAAATAAATATTTATTTATATTAATATAAGAGGTCATTAAAAGAAAAGGCTTAAAGTAAAGTATATTACTAATATACATAGACTATATATATCAACTACGTTTGAAATTGGTGCTCTAATAATTTCTACATTTTATTAGAATCTAGAAACAAAAAAAAAAATAATTAAGTATGTATGATACTTTTAAACGGCTTAATTATACATATGAAAAAGACGTATCTAGTCTGAACACACTGCAATTTTTTTTGCTTATGAAGTTCTCTTTTAGAATTAGTCAACACATTTATGGAACAAAAAATATATTCGATCTTATTTTATTTTTATTAAAAAAAGATAACATACTCAATTAAAACTTGTTTTCTTCTCCTTCTTAAACAATTCAAGTTAAATTGATTTTGAGTTCGTGAAGAGTTCTCTAATTACCTAACGAATCTGGCTTAGTAGTTTATTCGTGAAAATTAAGAATTAATTATATAGAAGTTTCTGATCTAGTTCAAGTAGGTAGCTTCAAACCGATAATTACATATATTTATATGTTCATATTTTTTAAAAAAAAATCAAATTTATATGTTCATAAATGTGAATGCTTTACTATTTATTCCTTTAACATAACAGCACATTTTGAGTATGTGAGTTGATTTTATTTGCTTCATCAAAATATTAAAGAAATAAATAAAACATTACTTAGTAGGCATTTTTGATAAGTCAAATGATGTTATGATTTCAATTTTGAATATACAATTCATGATCACGATTTCATGATTCAAATACAACTTTTTCTTTTTTGAAAAAAAGCATGATTTAGACTTTTAGATTGTGATTTCAATTGTTTTAAGATGTAAAAATTTATCCATATGTTTATATTTATCATTTTAAATTTTACAAAAAAGATTTATATTTGAGGTAAAGAAAGTATTTATATCATGTGAAATGTTTGTATCAAAGAATTATTTATTAGTGTAACTTTATAAAATAATGTATATTAAAAGTTCATCACCGCGAAGGATAGAATATATAATTATTACTCCATCCGTTTCAGAAAGAATAGTTTAGTTTGACTTGACATGAAGTTTAAGAAAATAAATAATATTTTTGATCATATGATCCTAAGTTAAAGTTATGTTAAATGTATAAAATTGTCCTTTAATTTTATAGCCTTAAACATGTCAAGTGGAAAATTATTACCAAAAAAAAGAAAAAAGTTATTTTGTTGAAACTGGCTAAAAAGCAAATGAGATTATTTTTTTTAAACGAAGGGTGTATGTTAAGTCGTAACACACTTTTTAAACAGTAAAATATATGTATGTTCTTGTGTTATCGATGAGTCGATCAGCTTACATATAATATAAAATTGTAAAATATGCACGATTGTCAAGAACAGTAATCAAAGATTTGGTACAAGATGACCAATATTACTTGTTCACGTAGAAAATAACGTACTCTTTTTTGCTAAATGTTAGCCAATATATTTTTTTTTAAAAAATTAATTACGTAATGTAAGTATGTAACAGATAATCTTAGTGGGATAATAACAGTAATAAAATCTACTAAATGCGACTTGTCGACCGACCAGTCACCTCGAATTCATATTGTGTTAATTTTAATTTCTGGATGTTAATAATAACTTAATTTCCCCTTAAGTATCACAGGAAAAGTATTAAATTATTTTTAATAATAAAAAAGTCCTTCAACTTTGTTCAAGTAGTATCATATAAATATTTTATTTTAATTATTTTTTCAGGTAACTTTACGTGATAATTAAACACATTTGAGTGATTTTATTGTTGAATTTATTTGTCCTGATTTTTTTACAATAAATATATATATTTTTTTGAAAAGCTTTAATATTTTGAGTAATTCTTTTGTTGTAGGAAAGGTTTTAGGATTCAATAAATATAGACTTGTTCATTCTAACTTAATTAGCTCATAATATAGTTCTAAAGTTTTGAGAGTCGTGGTTATAAGGAGGAATTTGTGCACCTCCTTGTATTTTTGAGTGAATTGATTGAGTTTCTTTCTCTCTACATTTTGTACTCTCATTTATAGTGGATTGTTCATCTCTGTAGAGGACGTAATTCGATTGATCGAATCACGTTAAATCTTTATTTTTTTTGATGCGTTTCTTGTTTGTCTTCTTAGTTATGATCTTTTGTTCGTCCTAACACTTGTATATTAATGTGGAGTACTGTGCAATAATTTACACATCAAACAATTCTACGCAACACCATGTGTTTTGAAGTCTTAACAATAATTAGTCGTTGCTAAGAGCATGTTTGGATGGGTTTAAAAGCTGGTAAAACTAATTTAAAAGGCAATTTTTAACTTATTAGAATGTATGACAGTTAAGTAAAAAATGACTTATTTTTAAGCCAAAAGCTAAAAGCTAGGAAAGGGTGCTCTTTTTTTTTTTTTCAACTTAAAAGTCATTTCATGTTGACCAAATATATTACTTTTTTACCCTTAATTTTGTTTGTTATTCTTATTTATAAGATTAGTTGATTATTGTGGTGTTGTTGTTGTTGTTTATTTTAGTATTATTATTATTTATTATTATATTGTGATAATATTATAATATTATTATTTATTATCATATGAGTCGTCGTGTGTCTCTATTATTCTTATTCTTTTCTGCTTAATTTTTATATTTTCTTATTTAATAATAAAAAATTTGTGATGAGGAAAGATACTATGTTGAATGATAGAAAAAATACTTATTACTTATGGATGTCAAATATAAAATTAGTTTTGTTTTTTTTTTAACTTCTTTAAGATAAAAAATTCTTAAGTTGGTCAACTTTGTATCATGTTACATTTTAAGGGTAGTTCAGAAAACAAAAAACATTTGTAAAAAAATATGTTTAACAAACTATTTGCCAAACACATCAACACTTTTGTTTTTGAACTGAAGCACTTTTATCTAAACACATAACTACTTATTTTAAAAATAAGTTTTTAGTACTTTCAAAAATATTTTTTAAAAATTGTTTTTTTAAGCTCATCCAAACGGACTTTAAATTTAACTATCTTCAAGACCTCGACAATATTTTGCATCAAAATTCAATTTAATCGAAGACCACGTAATTCAAAAGCTAAATTTGAAAATGATATATAGTGATCATTTATGGAGAAAAAATTAACAGTGAGATTATTGGCTAATTACCTACTTTAGTGTTTAATTCAACTTATAATGTTGTTAGTCAATCTGATCAATGATTTTACTTATTTCTTATCTAAGTTCAATCTGTTCACATGCATTTCCCCGTGTCAATTATTAAGTATAATCTACTGATCAATGATACTATTAACGGTTTGTTTAATTTATAATTCCAATGATAACAAGTCACAATTAATATATAGTATATATAAGAAACTCATCTTTCTTTTTTATTCTCACTGTATTTTTCCCCCCCCCCCCCCAAGGTTCATTATGAAAAATAGTTAAAATTATATTTTAAATAAATATCTTAGTAAAGTTATTACTCTATCCGTTTCAAGTTAATTATTTTTTTTAAAATTAACTTAATTGTTGAATTTTCAAGAATACTTTAGAATGTTTTTCCAATTTTATTCTTCATTAGTATTTGGAATTAGTTATTAATTAATGTTTAATTATTTTGATCATAAATTTGATGATAATTAATAAGGGTAAAAATAGAAAGTTATGCCTAATTTATGCCTTAATCGTTTTTCTTAAATGGTGTGAAACACTCAATAATTGAATTAATTTGAAATGGAGGGAGTATTATATTAGTTATTTTTAAGAGATGTGTCAAGTTTATAAACAAGTAAAAATAAATAAAAAAAGTATTTGTCGAATAATCATAAAAAAAAATCAACAAAGTTAGTTATTTTTTCCTTCTCGAATTAAAATATAAGTAATTTATTATTGTTATTATTATTATTATTATTTTCCTTATTAAGAACTCCTAGGTTGACTAATTCGTATTTCCCTTCTTTCTTCTTCGGGTTCTTCCTGTTTTGTGCTTTTGTCTCTAATATTTGCCACTTGATCCAAGAGCAAGGACAACGTGTGAAAATTAATTACTAATATTCAAGGACCAATTCAATAATACATTTCTATGCTAAAAGTTAAATTTCTTGAAATTTCAAGTTTAACTCTATGAATTATTAGGTAGTTTATTACTATCAAATGTTGTATTTTCTACCTGAAATTGTATTCCAGAACAAGTCCTAATAGAATCATACATTATTAATAAAATATGATGGAAAAAATGTTCCTTTTCTTTTTTAAAATAGTTAATTATAATCATATCATATATAACCCATCTTCCTCCTCTTATTTCATGATTATATTTTAAAATTATTTTTGGACCTTATGTTGCTTACAATAAAGATTTTCTTTCTTTGAGAGAATAAACTTAAAAAATTACATTTACCGCCTAAATTTTTTCATCAAATACAAACAAAGATAGAAATAAGATATGAAATTTATGAATTTTAATAACAAATTTAAGATAATATACGACATAAATTTCTTGATACTTTATTAATGTTGTAATTTGTATGTATGACTTTGACAAAATTTACTGATTTTTTGTTAATTATTATATTACACTCTAAATTCCCCTTTAGATATATTAACACAATAATTATTAAATTTTCCAAATTTTGACTCTCTAAATTATAAATTTTATACGTAGAAAAATCCGCTGGTGGGTCGTTGCGGCGAATCTAATTTAATTATTGTTGATAATAACATACGTCTTAAAACAATTATTTGAAGGAAAATAATTAAAAGGTTATATAAGGCCATGCAATGTACCGGTGAAATAATGCAATATTACATAAAAACAATTTTTTTTGGGTCAACCAAAGACCAGCTTCATTTTCCTAGCTCCCTCCTTTTTTTTTTAATTTTCTTTTTTTTTTTTTTAAAAAAAACACAATGCGGCTTCCTTTTGCCATTATATATAAACCCCAAAGTAGAAGGGAATTAAGGCATTACCACCACTTCTCAGTTCTGCTTGGAAGAAGAAATCCTAAATCTTTTATTTGTTTATTTAATTTGAATATATGATTTGAAAATCCAAATTAGATTACTTTTGTTATCTTTTTCCCATATATACATCTTCGTCTACCTAACTTACCTTCATTTTGAAAAAAAATTCGAATTCCATTCATTCATTTCATTTTTCCGCGAAGAAACTATTGTAGCGATGCAAAATTCGGAGAATCACCACCCACACCATCACCACCATCACTCGGATACAGAGGTTATAGGGAATGATAGAGCGTCGTACAGCGGTCCTTTAAGCGGACCGCTGAACAAACGAGGAGGAAAAAAGAGTGCGAGGTTTAACATACCGGAATCTACTGACATCGGAACTAGTGCAGGAGCCGGCGCCAAGTCCAATGACGATGCTTATGTGGAAATCACTCTCGATGTTCGTGAAGACTCTGTGGCTGTCCACAGTGTCAAAACTGCCGGCGGTGCTGACGTGGAAGATCCGGAGTTGGCTTTATTGGCTAAAGGTTTGGAAAAGAAATCTACCTTGGGAGCTTCACTTGTACGAAATGCTTCTTCGAGAATCCGGCAAGTGTCTCAAGAGCTCAAGCGATTGGCTTCCTTAAATAAGCGCCCAATTCCTACTGGAAGGTTCGATAGGAATAAATCAGCTGCTGCTCATGCTCTTAAAGGTCTTAAGTTCATCAGCAAAACTGACGGCGGCGCTGGATGGGCCGCCGTCGAGAAGCGGTTCGATGAGATTACTGCTTCAACTACTGGCTTGCTTCCTCGGGCCAAATTTGGAGAATGCATAGGTAAATTAAATGAATTATAGTCACAACAAACAATTATTTCGTGCTGTATACTTCATTTTAGTGTTACTTTTTCGTGTAGTTTTATTTTTCTTCAGCTTGTTAAAATGGAAAATGAAAATAAATTGTTTTTGAATGTTAGGTATGAATAAGGAGTCTAAGGAATTTGCTGGAGAGCTATATGATGCGCTTGCTCGTAGGAGAAACATCACAACTGATTCCATTAACAAAGCACAACTCAAAGAGTTCTGGGACCAGGTTGCAGATCAAAGTTTTGATACTCGACTTCAAACCTTCTTTGACATGTAAGGGTTAATTATCAGTTACAGTTCAATATTTATCTCATAAATTAAGCATCTCAGATTCAATAGTTCAGATCTAAATCGTGTGATGAATTTAATTAATACAGGGTTGATAAAGATGCAGATGGTAGAATCACAGAAGAAGAAGTCAGAGAGGTATTTCTGAATTCTGTTTTTTAATTTTTTTATTGTACGTCAGAAACTCGGTATGGCATTGACAAAGTCGATCATATATTATTTTTTTTTTCTTCTAAAATTTGTTTTGCGATTTGCAGATTATCGGCCTTAGTGCGTCTGCCAACAGGCTGTCAACTATCCAGAAACAATCTGATGAATACGCGGCAATGATCATGGAAGAGTTGGATCCTAATAACCTGGGATACATTATGGTAATTAAGAGGCATTAATAGTAAGCTTAAATTTATAGTACTAAATTGAAAATTAACTGTTGATGCTATGATATTCAACAGATTGAGAACTTGGAGATGCTTTTACTGCAAGCACCAAATCAAACGGTGCAGAGAGGAGGCGAAAGCCGGAATTTGAGTCAGATGCTAAGTCAGAAACTTAAGCACACACAAGAGCCAAATCCATTAGTGAGATGGTATAAGAGTTTTAAGTACTTTTTGCTGGATAATTGGCAAAGAGTTTGGGTATTGTTGTTGTGGATTGGAATCATGGCTGGTCTATTTACTTGGAAGTATATTCAGTATAAACAAAAAGCTGCATATGGTGTTATGGGTCCCTGTGTGTGTCTTGCTAAGGGTGCTGCTGAGACAATCAAGCTCAACATGGCTATCATTTTACTCCCAGTTTGCAGAAACACAATTACCTGGCTTCGTAACAAGACCAGATTAGGTTCTGCAGTTCCTTTCGATGATAATCTCAATTTTCACAAAGTAAGTTGATTAATTGTGCACAAGTCTAACGTCCAAATCATTATAGTTTTATCTATAAGACGTTTGAGTAGTCGATGGCTCATTACAGGAAACTAATTGGTTCGTTTTCCCTTGTTTAGGTGATAGCAGTCGCGGTTGCACTTGGGGTAGCAATACACGGACTAGCTCATTTAACGTGTGATTTTCCTCGGCTTCTGAATGCTAGTGAAGACGCATATGAACCAATGATATACTATTTCGGAGAACAGCCCGAAAGCTATTGGTGGTTTGTTAAGGGAGTTGAAGGGGTAACTGGAATTATAATGGTGATACTAATGGCAATAGCTTTTACACTAGCAACCCCATGGTTTAGAAGGGGCAGAGTCAGCTTCCCTAAACCATTTCACAAGCTCACTGGATTCAATGCCTTTTGGTACTCACACCATCTGTTTATCATTGTCTACACTCTACTTATTGTCCATGGAGAAAAACTATACATAACCAAAACTTGGTACAAGAGAACGGTTAGTAAAATGTTCAAAATCTTTTATTTTCATTCAAGTTTCTAAGTTGATGAATGTTTGCTAAAGTTTAAATTGATTTTTCATAATTGGCAGACATGGATGTACCTTACTGTCCCACTAGCACTCTATGCTGGTGAAAGGTTGCTTAGAGCATTCAGGTCAAGCATCAAAGCGGTTAAGATTTTGAAGGTAAATCCAATCCGACAAAATGTCGTGCTCTTAATAATTCAAGATAAATTTGCATTTTAGTCCCTCAGTAATTAACAAATTTCAGTTTTAGACCAAATGATACGCAATTAAATTATTTAGCTTTTCTATATGCTTAATTTATTTTGTTACTTCACAGTTGGGATGTAATGTATTTTTTCTATATAAAGGGATAAAAAATGCAATTATCTTATTTCATATAATCGTGACTTCATAAAAATGAAAATAGACAAACTAATTGATTGTGGAATTTGTAGGTGGCTGTGTATCCAGGAAATGTGTTGGCCCTTCACATGTCAAAACCACAAGGCTACAAATACAAAAGTGGGCAATACATGTTTGTCAACTGTGCTGCGGTTTCACCATTTGAATGGTAGGTGAAACTTTTTTATTTAATTATTAAAATAATGGAATCAACCCATGTATTTTTTATTATATATTTCTCATGTCATAAACTTGACCAAGTCATGAATTTTTGGTATCCTTTAATTACTTCGTTTCTGCAGTATTTGCTGACTTATGGATAAACATTAATATAAAATTTCAGGCATCCATTTTCCATTACTTCGGCCCCAGGAGATGACTATCTCAGTGTCCATATTAGAACTCTTGGTGATTGGACCAGACAACTTAAAACTGTTTTCTCTGAGGTAATTACTAATTAGTCCATTTAAATATAATTATATATTATTTTAAAACTTAAATCCTTAAACCAAAATATCCAGTTAATTAAATAGTGGAGGCATGATTGTTCCACTTTGGATGACAGCTTTAAAAGCCGTCTCTTATATTTTTTCTTTATGTCGTTTTTTCCCAAAAAGTAAATGTTAATTCCACTATGTTAGTTTTAATTATTGATCTTCCTGAATTAATTATTAGTAATTTTTGGTCTTTGTTAGGTTTGCCAGCCACCACCTAATGGGAAAAGTGGACTCCTTAGAGCTGACTACTTGCAAGGAGAGAATAATCCTAAGTAAGTCCTTTTCTATTCTATAATCATCTCCATTACGTTCACCTTTTTAAGCACACTGAAATGCAGAATTAAATTTAAAAAATTCTCACCTTAATATCCGGGGATATTATTCTTATAATACAAACTTTTTGATAATTTAATACTGCAAATGTAATTAGTTTAAAACTTAAAGTGATCGTGATTGGTCTGGACTGGTACCTATAACAAACTCGTAGTCACTTTTATCCTAAAGAAATCTGTACACGTTTTGAATGGACCACTTCTTAAAGTACTACAGGGTTATTATTTTGTGAAATTACCGAGATAGGGACAAGGAGGGATAAAACAGAACTCAATTATTGCTTGATATTTCTAAGGACAAAAAAAAAAAAGAGCCATTTGCTTGCAAGATATTTTTTCTAGTTAAGGATTAATTTTACATATATCTACAATTTTTAATATGCTATAGAAGGTTACTTGTTTAATTTCTCAAATTACAAAATTTTATTATTATTATTATACATATAACTTGTAATTGCCTTAAAAATGATTCAAAAACTAGTGCAATAACATTTTTAAGAGTTCGAATAACATCATATACTGTAGAGTTAAGCTCTACCATAAAATTTTAATTAATGGCATAGCTAATGGTAATCATATGTAATTGGCAGTTTCCCAAGAGTGTTAATTGATGGACCATACGGAGCACCAGCACAAGACTACAAGCAGTATGAGGTGGTTTTATTGGTGGGTCTTGGAATTGGAGCCACACCAATGATCAGTATCGTTAAAGACATTGTCAACAACATGAAGGCCATGGACGAAGAAGAAAATTCCTTGGAAAATGGGCACGGGATGTCAAATGCAGCACAAAATGCTAGCCCAAATATGGCACAGAAGAGGGGTAAATCAGGTTCAGCAAGTGGAAGAAATAGCTTCAATACAAGGAGGGCATATTTCTATTGGGTCACAAGAGAACAAGGTTCATTTGACTGGTTCAAAGGGATAATGAATGAAGCTGCTGAAATGGATCATAAGGGAGTAATTGAAATGCACAATTATTGTACAAGTGTTTATGAAGAAGGTGATGCCCGTTCTGCTCTTATTACTATGCTTCAGTCACTTCATCATGCCAAAAATGGTGTAGACATTGTTTCTGGCACGAGAGTTAAGTCACACTTTGCTAAGCCTAATTGGAGAAACGTCTACAAACGCATTGCTCTCAACCACCCAGAGGCTAAAGTTGGTGAGTACTATTAATCAATCTTCTTTCTTTTGACTTTGGTGTCTTTATGTCCTTGTGAGAGTTGAAAAAAGCATGTTCAATTGATAAGTTTTTCTTTGTGAAAGCAGTTGGCACTAGCGTCATTTTCAAATCCATTTCATGACATATATTGTCGATGGCTAACTCGTTTTCCCTTTTTTGACAATTTGCAGGAGTGTTCTACTGTGGGGCACCGGCACTAACGAAAGAGCTAAAACAACACGCATTGGATTTTTCGCACAAGACATCCACCAAGTTTGATTTCCATAAAGAAAATTTTTGATCCATCAGAATTCGTCAAAACTGCGACGTACACTAAGTTGTTTTTCTAGAATCCACCACCTCTCTCTATTATGTACAGATAATGGTGCACACCAAGTTGATATATATTAATTGTGGTTGTAATATTAGTATATTACAAAAATAAGATTATTTTTAAGTATATAGATAAGATGCTGAAGGAATTAAGAATGTTCTCTTGGAGAGGCAGGCAGAAGATAGTGGAGTTGAACCTGTTTTAATGGGTGCCACCCACCACTAAATTGGGATTTTACATTATAATTGCATAGAGGAAGGTGGTTGTCATCATTGTTTTTTGTCATTGTTTATTTTTTGTACTCTTTTACGTGGTGGAAGAGAGAGTCAACTAGTCACCTACTTGGTAATTATTGACCATGATTTGTGGATGTTTAATAGTTTCCAGTAATAATTGTATACTAGGCCTTCTTGTATAAAACAGAGCTATATAGTTTGAATACCATAACTTGATTTCTATAAGATTATTCTTTTTAGAGGCACGTGGATGACAAATGCAGTGATAATATGGATCTTGAATTGC
Organism: Solanum habrochaites; assembly: GCA_027704765.1. NCBI lineage: Eukaryota > Viridiplantae > Streptophyta > Magnoliopsida > Solanales > Solanaceae > Solanum > Solanum habrochaites. The sequence goes on from JAKWJA010002491.1 coordinate 63,637,550, forward strand.
TTGGTTTGCTTTTTAAAAAAAGGTTAGAATCCCAATCATGCACACCAAAAAATGAACTTCATACAATCTAAATTTAAATATCTATGGCACACACTTTATATATAATATATATATACAAAAATAAAAAGTATAATCTCCTTTCTTTTTTTTCCCGAATACTAAGGAGACCATGTTATTTGATTTGCTGCAATGATAGTTGGTATATCAATTATCCTAGAAGTGAAAAGATTCGTAAAAAGAAGTAATCCGTTTGTTGTTCGTTTTAAGATTAAAATTGTATATTTGAATAGAGTATGATTCTTGAGAGAGTATATTTAAATTTGAATGCTAACTTATTAAAATTATTTTCTTGTACTACATTAAATTGTGTATAATTAAATGCACTCAGTGTTGTCCCATAATCATATACGAAAACGTAATTGGTCATGGGACAGATGGAAGTAAAGGGACATTGATAGTGCTTCAACTTGACCTCTAAATTAATTATTTATTTATGACTAAAGAAGTTTAAAAAGAGTGCATATTATCATTAAACCCCGCCACTCGCACAAAGATATACTGGTGAATATAGTGGTACTCCATCCACCAACTTCAAATCATAGATTAGTTGGTCTTTTGACGTCCCACAATATAGAAGCTAAAAGATGGGATACAGGAAGGCTAATAGTGACTTTTCACACACAGCCGTTTGGTGCCGACGGGCACACAAATGCAGAATAGAAAAAATTGAAGTTTCGAAGGACATGTTTTCTACAGCACCACTAAGAATTTCCTGCACTAATGAGCAAAACTCATCAAAAACTGATTACTTATTTATTTGATGGGTCATCATATACAGTGGTGGGCCAAAAGACTATTTTGATGCACCAGGAAAAGGAACGAAGACTGACCAAAACTGAAGCAAAGGAAAAAAAAAAGTGAACAATATGGTGAAAGCTTGCAAACTAGCTAAAAGTCATAGTTCCAACTAATATTTGAGGAAATAATGTCTCACTCTTCATGAAGTAAAAAGGAGGAATAAAGAACTTACTAACAAGTCTTTTGGCTTTCTAGTCTAGTCTATCATAAAAGTCTCTTTACCTCACGCAAAAGGTAAGGTAAGGTCCGCGTACATCCACCTTCACCAAACCCCACTTATGAGATCACACTAGTGGTATGTTGTTGTTGTACTAACAAGTCTTTCTAGTCTCTCGAAGTGTACCTATCTAATCTCCTCCCTGAATGCTAGGTGGACGATGATACGTCAGTACATCACTCTTCTTGAAGTTAGAACTATCGTTTGATGTACTCATCTTTCAAAATGTAAGGATGCATCAGAATTTAACTAATTGAACTTGTCGTTCCTGAGTTTGGTATTTCCAGTTCATTTCCCGGCACAAGTTCATTCTTTATAATGCGTCACTGTCAACTGTCAAAGATTAAGCTACAAAGACCTTTCCCAGACAAAATCCTTAATCTTTGATAAATAGTAGCATATATAGTTCAAAGCTCTTCATTTCAAAATCTAGTAAGGCATATCACAAGGTATGGTGGTAATCATGATCATCCAGAGTTGTTAATATTTCAAGACTGTTAGGATTAAAGTAAAATGTAGAACATCTTATGTACAGTTATCTTATGAAAAGACAGCATGCTAGAGAATTAGAGATGCCAAAACAACATAGAACGAGAAGACGGACCTCTGCATACTGAAAGCTTTCTGCTTGAAAAGGATTTTCCTAATTATCTTTTCCTCTTTAGCCTCTGAAAGTTTGGTTTTATGGGCTGGCTCAAAACAATTACCTGACTGTCAGTATTACTGGGTCCAAAGGGGATCAAAGGCTTCTTTACTGAAGAGATTGACATTGTTTGGAAACTTGACAATGTAGGGGAAGCTGCTTTTCTTTTCAGCTGCTTTGGTATCTCCAGTCTTTCAAGGATTCGTGAAGTTTTGTCATCAAGTTTCCCAGTACTTTGAGGGGGAGATGAAACCTCCTTATGCAACTTCAGCTTGGAGATACAAGCGGGAGAAGACATCTTTGGCATCTCTAATACAACCAGCTGTTCCCATTCTTCTGTAATTTTTGCACCAATTTTACCATCAGCCAAAATGCTATCCAGCATGTTTTCTTCTATAACCTCCACATCGTTGGCTTGTACTGATAAATCCTCTACCACAGGGTCTTGCAGAGCTGTGTTTGACGCAGTCACCAGTTCTTTAGCCTTAGCAGGTATTGCCCTGAGACAACCGAACTATAAAGATGAAGGTCCATGACCAGCCAATGAAAATATCGAAAAGAAACAATTGACTCAAATGCCTATATAATGCTAATGTACACGTGATCATCATGGATGGTGATTAGCAGATGGTGATCAGACTGCTAAGGCTAAAGCTCAGAAGCTAAACTTGTTTTAAGAGTTGAAATGAAATTTGCTGTGGATCTTACTAAAAGCAAATAGCTCCTGATCGAAGTAGCTGACTTCTTCCATCTCCTAATGCAAATGACTAATAAGATAGCATAGTTCTTTGCGAAGAATTAGTATGCACTTTAGTTCACCTAGATCAGAAGAGTGTAATTAAGGTCAAGGGCTTGAGAGGATGCTAGCTGAACAAATTAGCTACACTGATGCCCTATCAATAACTAAAAAAGGCAACAAGCACCTAGAACTCAAATGGATGCTGTGAACTAATCAACAGTACCATCAGCAACTTAGGACAGCTCTTAATAGACCACCAGAAAACTTTCAGGTCTATTATTGGCAGAAGATGAAAAGGAATGAACTTCAAGAAACAGCCAATGCTATATTGTATAGCTGACCTGTGAACTATTTTGAGAGAACTCTACAGGAGAGAAAAAAAAAGTTACCCAAATTGTAGGCTCTCTTTGACAAGCAAGTTTAGTCTTTGATGGAACCCCCTGTCGTGCTGAACTGGATCATAATTTCTTAATTCGATCTGGAATATAATAACAAAGAGCATCAATTTAACTGGAGATGTACCAAAATGACTTTCCTCTGTGCACCAAGGAAGCACACTCAGCCCTTTCTTTATGCCTAGCAAAGTGCAAACACATTAGAGATAGAGCTACATTATCATTAATGAGAAGAATGTGTAACAGCAAATACTTCATAGAAATAAAAAATGAGATCCAGTTAATGGCGCTTGATGTATTTACAGATGGATGCTACTTCATCTTTGATCTCATGAATGCATGTAATTTGGCATTTCTCCAGTAACAAATGAAGAGGCATTGGTAGAATCAACAAAAAGTATAGGAATAGAATATCCCTAATGAAACAGACCTTAAGCAAAGAGGCCTGCAGAGAATTTTCAATATCCTTGCTGACTGGGATGCAAGCAATATTAGTGATGTCAGGGATAGGCAAGACTTCCTCTGATCCAGCAAGCCTCTGCAAATAATTATGCAGTGACATCACAAAATAAAGAGTAGAGAATCATCTAGTAGGATAGCTGAACATGTTAAGACAAAAATAATCCAAAGATCATTGGAACAAAGTAATATTCCCACTGCAGATTATAACGAGGGTGACACATTGGACTTAGTACAACAACAAATCTAGAAGGCAGAGAGGCTTTTCCGATAGACATTGGACTTCAGTGTCAAACAGAAAACAATAAGATATTAAACAAAAAAAATATCATCATCAACAAATAACAACAACAATAACTAATTGCATGTTCTCCTTGGTGGCATATTGCAAGTTAAACCTAGTAAGTATTATCGGTCACGTGAGTTATTTATTTTTAAACGAGAAGGAAAGAAAGCACTAATGCTTGATCAAAAAGAAGAGAAGCAGAAGAGAAAAGCAGATATTGTTGACTTCTTTTTAGAAGGAAATTAAAGACTCAGATGTTAAAGGGACAGTGGACTTACTCTTAGAATCATCACTCCTTTCTCTGAAGGTAAAAGAATATAATAGCACAGGAAGGAAGATTGCTTTGCTGTCTCTATATTACAATTTGATGAGCAAACTAAACCCTGGTCAAGGGAGTGCAGTATACCACACAGCACTCGAAAAACTGCCAAATCACAAAGTCAGATGAAGATCTCCTCATAGTTCATGATGGAGTATTCACAGTTTAATCTCAACGGCTGAGTAACAGAACGTTTTATAAGCTGAACAAGTATATATAATATATATGGAAATACATCCCAAGAAATGATGGCAGGACTTCTGCTTACGTTTAACATTTAGCTCTGATACATCAGTATCAACCAACTCAGAGAAGGCTGGGGTAACAATGTAGGAAGCACCTAAAATAATCCCTGTCAAGTAACAAAAGCTGATATTGAGTGTTGATCACCAATGATCAGAAAAGTTAACAAATGCATGTTCAAATTAGGTGCCAACTGATGAATCACATGCACCATGAGAATCTCCAAGTGAGGTAATGAATGCAAAGATAGGGTATTAATATGAGTTTTGTCTTTGTTAGGACTTTGAATTCTCATAACTAATATAGTTCCAATTGGAACTAGACATGAACAGTCAAAATTCTTAACATTGGCATCAAAGTCATAAACTAGATCAATCATATATAAGCATCTCGGAAATAGTATATCTTGTATTCTTTTATTTTTAGTATGCAAATTTTAAAATGCTTTTTATTCTCATCCAAACTTACCTTCATCAAGTGAGCTCAAGTTAGTTCTTTCAATGACATTGAAGTTAATTGGGAAAGGAACTTTCTGAAGGTCCTGGTAACATTGAAAAGAGGGCATATAGAGGATTGTATGTTCTCCTATCTTCACTGAGCTATGAACCAAATCCAGTACTCCAAGCTCAACACCAGTTACTGGACAAGAAGGCATATCGGTCGGGATTGTTCTTAAGTTGTCAAATGGAATGCCATGACACCTGCATGACTGTCAAAAGAGTGATAACTCTAAGAAATTTCACCAGAGACTTACCGCTAACTACAAGAAAATAAATGATGTATACTCCTGCACACCCAGGGGAAGTAAAAGAGGGTTTTCTGATGCAATTAATGGCAGGGATATCAATAACATTCAAAGGTGGGGTAAGGTCTGCGTACACCCCACGTCCCCAGACCCTGTGAGATCACAATGGTATGTCGTTGCTGTTGTATCTCATGGTTAAAATCATAGAATCTAAAATATCAAATGTTTTCTAACCAACTCATTAGGCTATCACAGAACAGATAAGTAGTTTAAATTATCATAAAGCAAATCCAAAAACAATTTACCAATCAGTTAAAGAATGTAACTTTTTATTTTATAAGAATCAGTTAAAAAATGTAACTTAGCAGTAGGAAGAACCTAAACAGAGAGAACACAGCGATTTTACTGAAGAATCAATAGTTCTTATAATCCAACTCATCAAGACTTTCACCTTTATATTAAGAAGGCATTCTTATGACCTATTTAGAAATAAATCAATTGTTTTGCATAGTATCCTAATGAACTTATTTATACCTTACAAGGAACGAATTCATCAATTATCTGATTGAAAGAGGTGCACAAGTTGCAGGATATCTGATTTGTTGAGCCTAAAAGATTGATCTTAAAGACAAAACGAGCCTGTATTTGTTCTTCCAAGCCCTCCTTCAGTTCCTGAAACCATTTCTTTACCAAGCCAGACAAAGCATGTGCATCTGCACATCTATTCGTTATAGATAATAAGAAGAGAAAAATTGACTCTCCCAGAAAATTACACAGAGATGTGAAGCCCACGAGTTTACTCATGCATTGAACTAAATGAAGGAGATTTAACCTTTGAAGATCAAATTTATGAAATCAGTCAAGGATATTTGACCTTTATAATCCATCAAGGGCAACATTAACCTCTTAGAAAAATCACGAAAGTACTAAGTTTAAGCTGCTTTTGTATTACTTAACAAGGATCCAAAGACATAAGGAAGGATGCGAAGAAGCACACATGAATAGGAAAGCTTGTCAGAGTATCATTTTTTAGAAATAAATGAGCATTAAAATCATTGTCACTGTTAAGTAGCTTGAATTACCGACAATTTTGTGTCTATAATCGTAAATGTTGTAACCTACAATCAGGAAGAATAGAATTGGCATTTCTGAAGTCTTATCCAAAAGTTCACTTCCTACCCACTGAAAGAGTTGAGAACAAATTGATCTCTATGGTAACTTAGGTAACAGATACGATTCTAAGAATCTGTAATATAGAACCAACAAAGATAGCCCTTGCTCAATTAGAGCATTTATTATATTTACCCTTGACAAGATGAAGATGAAGTAAATCATAAAATGAAATCACAGTGAACAATTCATCTTAAAGATCCCTATAGGGAAGGATTAAGGAGTATCCATAACCTGGAATGTAGTTTTGAAAAGAGCAGTTCTCGAGATCAACAATCTGCTTCAAGAATTTGTTAATACTTTCAGGAATATCAGCAAGATGACTTGAATTTTGCTCCAAGAAGACAAACTCTATTGATATACAGTTAGCTGCTGCATCCTGTCAGCAAAACCACAAGTTTTCTCAACCTAAAGCTTGCAGCTTAAAAGGTTCATTTTCTGGCCACAGGCAAAACATTACCATGTGTTCATTTTCCTTCTAAATCTAGTCGTGAAACTGAGCAACTAAGACATCTAATCATCACTTGAAACACCAGAGAACAAAAGTAGAGTTGATAATGATAGAAATGCAGAGAGCAGATGCCCTCACCATGAGAACCTTTTTGGTAGCAGGGTCCAGGGTTTCAATTATGCAGGAACTGATCAAAACCACCTTTCTAGTAATATCTTTACTATGACCTCCCCATGAGTACAAAACTTTGTCATTTAGGATACTGCTGAGTTTTAAATCTGCAAGCGCCAAAAAGGTGTCCACTCTAATTGTAACAAGAGCGACCAAATCGAATTAAGTGTGCGCATGTAGCAGCACATAAACTTCAATACATTTACATTATAGAAAACTATAGAAAAAAAAACGTAAGAGTTACCGCTACAACATAGAGCTCCAGAACCGTTGAAATCAGGTAAAAAGGCATCAGAAGGCAAATTGTTCACAGCATGATGGAAATCTCGGAGACTGAAGTTGCCTCGTGGACTATAAGCTACCTTAAGCTGTGTATTACACCACTTATCAGTTCAAATGAATATGTTTACAAGTTTACCAGGTAAGCATAGTTGTAATTCGCATTTCGGACTAAATATGCATACACTAATTCGTACTAGAAATAGTGAAGAGATACTATGTTTACTTCATCAGTTCGTGAGAGTCGATTTTTGTACAAATAGCAAAGTCCAATGCGATCGAGCAGCGGTTTCGATCTCGAACTGCTTGTACTACTAGTCGGTGACGATATAGCATAGAAATTTGCAAGCTGTAACATCGACTGGTAGAGAAGAGAACATCGATCAGAAATTACAATGATAAGTATGCGATTTCAAGTGAAATTCGAAGGTCAAAGAAAAAACAGATTTCTCATGCGTAAATGTATAGATATTGTACATGCGTAAATGTGAATAACTCACCTGCTTCAAATCGCGAAGCAATGGAGGAGATAAGCTCCGGAGATCCAACACGAAGCAAATAAACACCATTTTCTGGATTTCTCACTCCTACCCGCTACGTGCTCGCTCCTCTTTCCCGCTACGTTTTTCCTCCGCCGCTCGCCTATTTATAAACTGGTTTTGGCGCCTAACCTCTCATCAGCCTTCCTTGGGATTGTGTTTTTGAGGATTAGTAAATATCAAAATGACCCGATTCTTCAAATAAAGTTCACATGATCAAAATAATGCCTTCCAATTATAAATCATAAAATGGTTTAATTGATTAATCCCTCCATTTCGATTTCATTTTTTATGGCTCGACTGTAAATTTAAGAAATTTGAAAAAATAAATTTAGTATATATTTAATAATATCAAAATGTTAATCAATCTTGAATTTTAAACAAATTGAAATAGAAAGACATGACTTTTTGACTAAAGAGGGTAGAATTGGATAGAATATGAGAGCATTGATTTTTTTTGGATTAACAAAATTAGGATAAAATGCAAATTTATTTTATTCTGTGTTTAATTAGTAGTAATACTGAATCTCGGGAATCATTTTGTATTAAAATGATGGGATTAACTATATCCTATAGAAGGTAGAATAAGTAATCTCATAAGTTATCTTTGTCCAACCAAACGACACTTTTGACAATTTAAGAATAATCCCGTCCACTCATTTAGTCGAAGACGTGTGTAAGGTAAAATGATAAATGTATCAACTACACTTCTACAAGTACAGAGATATGCTTTCGAAAAAATAAAGTTGAGAATATCTTATTCTGTTGGGTGCAGTAAAGATTAACAATTGGGTTAGCACCATCCCAGAATAAAACTACCTACAAAAAGAAGTTGCAATTTGCAACTAGCTAAATTAGTTGACACCATTAACAGAGGAAACAAGGCTCTTGTGTTCACTTGGAGCAGTAAGAATTTCAGATATGAACTTGATCAAAGAGCAGAGACCCCCTAAGAAGTTATGATCAATTACGCCTCTTCCTTCAATAACATGAGCAAAATCAATTAACTTGATTTGTCCAACTGGATTCTGTCCTTCCAATGCAAGTCCCTTCTCAAACATTATCAGAATTGAGCAAGAATAAAAATGGTACATTGTTTGATCCTCGAACCATGCTTTCATCTCTAGTAGCTGCGATAAAATGCCAATAGAACCACCATAAACAGTTGCTGCAAAAGCACAATCTGGTTGCATGTCCATGTCAGTCGATGTGTTAGAAGAAACAAACCTTTTCAGGATTAACTTGACTTCCTCTGCAGGAAGGTTCTGCACGGAAGTTCTTTCAGGTTTCCAGTAACCTGATTCTTTGTTTCCATATATTTGTATCCCAGATAACCTGAATCCTAAGGGAAGGCTCGATGTCTCTCTATCTTTTTTCAAGCACTTCTGGATGTACTCCTCAGATGCTTCCGGGGCCCAGGTTCTTGAACCCATTTTTATATCAACAATTGATGGATTGTCTCGACCAACAGAGAGATCCTCTAAAACTAAGTGGGGTTTCAAACCAGATCCATCAGATGCCTCTATGAGCTGAGTGCCAAAAAAGGTAGGGAAGAATTTGGAGATGTGTTCTGGAATCCTACTGTCAGAAGAGAATGATGTGTAGAATTTGAGCTCATTGGACCCTCGTTCATCGCCTTGGAGAGGTTTGTAGAAACGTCCTGATTCATCCACAAGTGGACCAAGCTTCCCATTGCCTGCTTTGTGCCCTGCAACTTGGTGGGGAGGGATCTTAAGCATCCTCACAGAAAGTGAAGCACAATTTAACAATCAAAATCTCCAATGCAGACGCCTTTCCTGTATATTGTAGAATAAGTTACAGTTAAAAAACCAAAATCTCGACTTTACTGACTTACATTATTTTCAACAATAAAGAATTCATGTAGATTGAATTTCAATTTCTGGTATAGGTGTTGTTAGATATGACATATTTTGAATCAACTTTCATCATGATCGCCATTAAAGTAAGGAATATATAAACAGCTGATTCTTCCATTAGCCACAGATCCCAATTCCCCCAACATAAACTATGTCATTTCTTCTCCTAAATTATTATAAAGGGAAGCAGCAATGTTCAGAGACAGGATTGCTTTCAGAGCCAAGTAATAGCATGACACACATTGTTAAATAGTCCATTCTTTCAAATTTTCTTTCCTCTATCTTCAACAAGGTAGGGGTTTGGTCTGCCTACACACCATCCTCCCCAGACCGCACTTGTGGAATTATACTGGGTATGTTATTGTTGTTTCAATTTTCCTTTCCCCCAATTTCTACAGACAAAGTAGATAAAGAAGCTGCTTAATGAAACCAACTACACAAGTCAATGCCCAAAGTGACAATCATAACCGCATGCAAAATCCCCAAGTGACTGTAAGCTTGAAAAGCATAGGCCACCCAAGCTCTAGTCTTACCATCTCCATATAAAAATCTTGAAATGAGTTAAAATTCTCTGCTTACATCCAAATATCTCTATCAAAATGCACAGTTTTTTCACAAGACAAACAACAGATCGTCATCATAACAACCCTTGCTTTTTTCAGAAAAAAACATCTACAACATTCCTTCAAATATTCTAAAATGTTAAAAACAGGGGAATATTTTTTCTTGGAACAAATTTAACTTTAAATTTCATAATGTTTTTGTAAGTTGTTATTACATATGTTACCTAATCTCATTGCACATCCTAAAAGTAACTAAATTTTCTTATTTGTTTAATAGCATCATATTTGATACACCAAAATTTCGGAGTGTAGATCATGAGTTCAAGCCATAGAAGCAACCACAAGTACTTGCATCAAGATGAACATGGGATGTTTCGTGCACGTGACTGCCCTTCCCCTTTACCAAGTGCTTAGATTAGTCATTTCATAAAAGTTAATCACAATCGAGATCTTATGGATATGTGCATGCTTTTGAGTTTTAATAAGTGTTGGCATATGGAAGAGTTATCCTTCTAGAAATGTACAAACACATGCTAAATAAACCAGATGGCAGATATGTCCCTCATTTCATTATAATAAAATAAAACCCAAATTTATTAACAGGAAAAACAGGGTAGCGTAAAGTTTAGACAATACAAATCACCAAACCAGAAACATAAATAAACTCAATTCTGCTTATAAAATAAGAAGATCACATCTAAGAAAAAGTAGGATTAAAGGATCTGCGATGAACAAGAGATAATATACGCCAAAGATTAAAACGAATTTCAATCCAAATAACAAAATTTCACCAATACAATATCATCGAAAGCTTAAAAGAAAAACAAATCTGCAGAATGAAAAAAAAATTAATACTTACAGATTAGAGAATTTCGAGCACCGACTGAGCTTCGTATTTTGCTGGAGATCCTTTTATTTAATAAACAAATGGGATTCCGATTAAGGCATCCTACATGCAATTTATAGTAAATTGAGATAATTCGATGCTTTGGAAACTGCGATTTTCCAGAAAACGTGTCTTTATAAGGAAAAGGGAACTGATGTTGGGTCCTATTAGAGAATCCGCATCCCATGAAATTAGAATCTGATCCTACATGGCTTTTTTCTCTTTTTAAAAAGTTCATTATTAATATTCCCCATAAAGTCAGATAAAAGATCTTTCAGTTTTTCATAACCACTACATCTTAACTAACTCTTAACTGTTTTTTTATTTTGCGATTGTAGAATATTCCTTGAATAAAGTCTTAAAAGATGGCTACTTGTTAAGTGTTTTTTTTTTCTTCTAAGTAATATTTTGACTCTAACAAAGGCAGACACGTTAATTAAGAGAAATTAGGAATATTATTGGAAAATTGATGACATTTTGTGACAAAGTCAAAGCAGTGACGGCTTCAAAGAGAGGATCATTTGAACAAAGGAGAACACCAAGATTAGCTTTGTCATTTCGTTGGCTTTTGTAAAAAAAGTTGAATCAGCCCTTGTCTGTTCTTTTGATCTGCTGCAACGAGAAAATAAGGAGCTTTAAGGGCTCTGATCAAACAACATTTGCACAAATTATGAATTTCTGAATAACCTAATTAGTAGAGTACTTGCTATTCAAGGTATCTCAATGAATTAATTGACTTTTACGACTCCATTTCTAAAATTAATTAGATTCACAATGTTATGATAATTCAAGAAAAATACTCCGTTGAAGAATTTATAGTCTCAGTAGGAAAGAGGTTTTATCTTTTTCCAGAGTCGGAGGCAATTTAAAAGAGTCCTTACAATAGACTTTTGACTTCGACAAAGTCTTAGAATTCTAAATGACTTCAACTAAGTTTAAAATTTAAAAATGACTTAATCTATGTCTTGAATTTAATTTTTTTAACTATTTTGCGTAGATTGGAGGTGTTTGACTTAATGTGATAAGGAAATCAAATAAATCAATACAGAAATTGTACCCTTGTTGGAATAGGAGGCAAGTGCAGATCTTAAACCACACTGGTTACTTTTTTTCTCAAAAGCAGTTTTTTTAAAGTTGCTATGCAGAAAGAGTAGTTCGGGGGACACAGGGTGTGTGGCAGATTTGCCCAAATAGAAAGCAAAAGATAAAAGAATCGGACACAAAAGATATTGCCTCCCAAGAGGCTAGATTATTCAGTCTAATAATTTAATTTTTTTATAAAAATATTTTAAAAGGGAAAACAAGAGAGAAAACAAAGTTTCTCTCACCTTCTGAAGTCTATTCTTTCCTAAAGTTACATGTGAACACCACATTTAAGCTATCTCGAACTTTAACCTCTCTATACCTTGAGAAAGAAATGTTTGTTTGTATATGATGGTTGGACGGTAGGCCTGAAAAGGCCCCAGCCATTGCCACCAATAACAGCTTTATCATAAATATCGTCTTTACTTGTTACTCCCTCGAGTCTTCGCTCCTGACTATTACTTTTAGACGCGTCTATTCCTCCTGACGTTTTTTTACTCTCGTTCTCGCTCCATGCTCCTCATGTATGTGTTTACCGCCTAACCGTTATTCTCTCTTCTTATTTTCTCTTCTTTGGTGTTACCCTTTACTCTGCCGTCTAACTTCCTTCTTAATAATACATTTTACATTTGTTCTTTTCCTGCCTGTACTCCCTGCCCTGCTAATGCAGCATTCACCGTTTCCCAGCAGGTTTCCTAGCAGGGATATCCTCCTCATCTGACTCGACATCTCCATACTCCCACATCGCACGTCTCTTTTCTCGTGCTTCTGTTTGATGCTTCTCCAATTCATCCAGAGCCTCTTGTTTGTCCTTGGGCACCCACCTCTTCCTTTTCTCCATCCTAGCAAGTCCTTCCTGAATTTTACAGGTCCCTCATTAAAACACCGCCAGCAAACCAAAAATAACACTAGATATTTTAGAACCCAACTCAACCAGAAAAAAAAAAAGGATAATCCAGGTAAGCCTTAAAGTTTTTAATCAATTGGAACGACACAAATGGATTGAACAGCCAAATGCAATGTAATTGGCAGGGCAGAGGGTAGAGAATAAAAAGAACCTAGTGGCTATTGAAAAAAACGCAGAATCCAAAAGCAATAGAAATGAGTAAAACAATAACTAATATAAAAACAGCTATAATTTCGAACCTTGAGCAAAGTAGCATTCACACTGACATCACTTTCGGGATCAACCAAAGTCACCAAAAAGATTGTCCCCGTTCCTTGACCTTTAACTTTTCCACCTGAAGTGTCTTTCTCCTCGATGACAGCTTTAAATTCCTTTGGCCCACTTAGAAGAAGCTCACTTAGCCGGTATGCCGCCTCCTGGCCATAATCATCTTCTAGCCCAGGAACTTTAACATGGGCAAGACTGCAGAGCTGAGCAAGACCAGGACTGGAGGACACGGATGCTTCGAGGGGCCGCAATTGACTGTACGAAACAACTTCTTGGTTTCCATAATCAACATAGAAAACTTCGAACTTGTCTTTGGAAGATTCCACAGCACCACGAGGGGCATTAACAATCTTAAACATATTTTGAAGTGAGAAATCAGAAAAAGAATATGATATGACAAGCAAAAATATAACATAATAAATCACTTATATCCTACAGAAGACATAAATCTTCTATAACCTACAGTAATGACCCAACAGAAATATGCATGTATTGGTTGACTAAAGAAAGAAAGGCTTAGGGGATGACAACATGATACACAAATATCATTCGAGACAAGTGCAGCAGACCAGAGAAGCTCCAAGAAGAAGTAATGAACTGTTCAAAGAACTAGGAACATTGCATGTACAGGGAGGGGTGTGTGTGTGTGTGTGAAGTACCAAAGAAAACACTAAATTACCTAGCAATGTTTATGTGATGACAAGAAGAGTAGTACAGTTTAAGCAACTAGTTCATTTGATTAATAGAAAACACACAGTAATTTGCATGATAAGTGAGAAGTAGCAAGTCTAATACTTTGAAGTGAAAAGCAGCAAATTGGAATTTTGAAAATTAACACGGTTTGACCTCATACTAGTAATTCCCATTCACATCAAAGAATACACAAAGTTAGGGTAACTCAGTAATTCAAGTCAAATCTTCAACTGTTTAAAGGCTTATGGAACTACATAAATAAAATACAGTAACAGATATAGAATTGTTGGATCACATACCATTGCTCGGTTCCATGAATTATCAGCACTGAATTGCGCTAAAACTATATCACCCTTCTTGGGATTAAAGGCACCAATTACAGGAGCCTCCTGAAGATTTAGAGAAGCAAGTTGCTTCTGAATGGCGGCTACTTTCTGGTCGGAAACCAGCTGAACATAAAATTTACCCTCACCCAAAATTTCAGTGACAGTGACCTGAGAACACAAGCGTGCAAAAGTATAGAAGTCAAACAATCATAAGATGAAATAGTATTCACAATGAATGCAGATGGTAAATTGTGACAAACAATTATTAACTGAGAAGCACTAGGTCTAATTACATTACCTTCACCTCTTCCTTTTGGCGTCTGTCAGCTGCTCCACCACTGACAACTTCCTCTCCCTCGACATAATTCTCCCATATCTATATCAAGGCACTTGTTAATAAATAGTAAAGAACAAATACATACTAATAAGTATAACATAGCTTGCTCTTGCCTTCAATTTCTGCCTTTTGGCAGCCTGTTCAGCTTGCAAGAGGAGGTGAACTTCTGGGATTCTATCAGCTCCAAAAGAAGTTTGAAGCCTTGCTAAACCAGCTTCCAGTAGGGTCACTGCCACATTAGATCTTGATTCCCATAATGTTCCAATGAAAGTCCCTGTTCTATCAACTGTTTCTACCTCGATCTATGTAGATGGCAATAGGAAAGAAATAAGAAAAATTCATATGTAACACAATACAATGTAAGAGAGAAAAAATATTACCTCGACATCTCTCTGCATTATCTTCCGCCTCATCAGGGCAATGGCTTCCTCAGAGTAGGGTTCTTCCCGACCGGGGCATCTCACTCCAGAAATAGAGAAAGCAATGCTGCAAGTCTCCTTGGGAATGAACAGTTTGAATCTATGACCACTGAGGACATACTCAACTACAGCAGACATCCTCCTGTTACGCTGCAGGAAAGGCAAGAAGTCTCTAGCTTTCTTTGACGCTGCCTGAAAGTATAACAGAAAAGATTAGTTGTTCCTTAGTGTCACATAAAAAGAAACCAGTGAAATGATACTAACCGTTAGCAGGTCCGTTACATGCATCACCGGAGCTTCTTTGGGAGAATGAATGCCCTTTTTCCCAGAAGTAGCACGTGATTCCGCTGAGAGAAGCGCATCATAATAGTTTGAACGTTCTTCGAAATCACGATGTCTAACAACAGTTGCAAAACCACGGGCAACCAAAAGCTCAGCAACATTGACTCCAGCCAACTGGTTGCCTGCAGCAGATGGAGCAGGCGATGCATCATCCCCATCTTTGGATGCCAGGAATACAGTTCCAAAATCCATCACCCTTGAATCTGCACTACTGGCAGGAGCAGCAGGTCCATCTGCCATGTTGACCTTCCGAGAGTACTCCATTGAAACATGCACCTGAATAGATATAAGGTCAGTAATCATCTCTTTCTGATTCTGTAACACTAAAATCAGAAGAGGAAATATCAGGAAAAGTAGAGAAAGATACTGACGGGTGCGTGAAGTCAGTAGAAAGTGTTACCCCGGTGCGGGTGCCGGGGGGAGGGGCGTCAAATAAAGGCCTGGTCCACTTGCGACGCCCCGATCCCCTAAGATGGCCTCTCCGAGTTCAAAAAGTTCCATCGAACCCTGTTTATTGCTTGATACGATCGTCGCGAGACTGAACCCCACTGCGGTCATTTGTCAGGTCTTTTCTTCCGTCCTAGTTCACCATGTTTTTGCAGAGTTGTCTCAGAACTAGCGACCTGCCCCATCCGCATACTAAAGCCCCCCTTTTGTCTACCCCTGGTCGCTCGTGACCTCCTATGAACCCACCGATCAAATATCGTCCACGCCAATATCTGCATTGCAACTGCCCTATGCTTACACGTATCTTCGAGTTCTGAGTCTTAGGTCAGTTCTCTAGATATTCTTGGATGCTCGTGTCGCAAATTCTCAACTGTGTCGGTACCTTTTGGATCTTGACTCTTTTCATCATTAACTTCGCCTGTGTACTTCGACCGTGAATTCCCTGTTTTTTCTCTTTCAGCACCCTTTAATCCGTTTTTCCTTTTTCTTTATGTTCCTCTCTCAACTCTAAGCATGCCCTCTTCTGACCGCCGTCCCCAGAAAGCTGACCTTTCCGCAATTGCTCATCCTTCCAAGCGCGGACGCCCACATTCGGAATAGAAATATTGGTAGCTCACGGAGCGCGTAGTTTGGTGATCGGGGAGCGTGGTTCGTACGAGAGCGTAAAACTATATCTTATTCAATCGGTTCCGGTCGCTATTTTTCCCACTTGCCCTCTCCTCTTCTGTTTCTGTACCCTCCCTTATTCTCTCTTATGAAGCACAACATCTCAAACACAAGTACATGATTACCTCGCCCTGGCGCAATTTGGCTATACCCTCACTCGTGTTTTCTAGATTTTCCCCTCCTCCCGCACACGCCCCCCGGTTACCCCGTATTTTCTCTGGTCCTTTCGTCGTCTCTCTAGGCCTTTTTTTTCTCTAATATCATAAGTGCACCTGTTGTAAGTCCAAAAATGCCGGGTAGTCTATTGTTTGGAAGAAACAACAGCATCGTTAAGACTTCGACTGACTATCTTGCTTCATGCCTCTTGTCATTACGATGGCGAGAGTACAAATTAATCGTATACGCCTATGTACTGACCCGCCCTAAACAAATTCGGCGACAACCCTTTAAGCGTACAGCCATCCGGGTCTTTCCATTTTTAACTTCAGAAGCTAAAAACCAAGTACTTCCTATCATTTTCCTACGATCCGACGTTATATAGCTCCTACCCTTCTTCTTACATGGAGCACCAACCCGACAGACCTATCAGCATTTAATTTCCTCCTGCTGAGCCGCTCTTCGCTGTCTTGTTCTTCCCCCTATTCCCACTTTTGGACCCCTACCTTCCACCGCCCGCGTGTTCTATCCCGACTCTACATTATTCATGCCGACCTTCCCCCTCTCTTTTCCCCTCAGTAATCATCTAGTTGTCCCGTCCTCCCTTCTCCTCTGTCTGTGTCCTGGTTTGGTCACCCCAATCTATCCTCATCCCGTTTCTTCATCATCAACCTCCTTTATAATCGCCCCACAGGAAGTCATCTGTCCGTCTGCATCTCGTATTCAGTCGCACCATAGTCCCCACGTTTTACATTGGTCAATCCACAATATGTCTGCCATTTCACTCCCAACCTCATCGTCTCCTGTCTACGACCGATCTCTCTTGTTTGATATCGTCTCCGTTTTACACTCACCTTTCATAAGTTCCGCTCTACCTCCGTTCCCTTCCCGCGTACCATTCCCTCTTCTCCTTCTTCTCTTTCCCTTTACGTCCTTCTTTTTGCCGATACTTCTGCGCTGGTCATCGAATCCGGGTTCTGGTTTTCGCCCCACCCTCTCACCCACACCCAACCTGATTCCTCTTCACCTTGCCCCTGCCCGCCACTTCTCCCCCTTATGCATCCTTTGCTTTCTCACATTTTACAGACTTTCCCCCTTTTCTCTATAGCTATCCTCACTCTCCGTAACGTCTATCTCTGATGTAGTTGGCGTATCTCCCCGGTCCATTCGTCCTAAAGACCCGCCTTTTCTTTGCTGTCTGCTACTTTCTTCTCTCTATCTTCCCCCACCCTCCTTTTTTCTGCCTCAACCATCCCCCTCCTCACGCCCCTCTACCCCTCTATCCTGACTCATTATTTTCTCGCTATCTTTCATACGTCTCCCGTAAACGTCCTACTTTTGGCTCGATTTCTCTATCCCGTCCGATTTGCTGTTATATCTTCACCCCCTACTTCTCCTCCGTTCTTTTTTCCTCATGCTTCTTTCCTTCTCATGTTCTCTCACCGCCTCCTGTCCCTTCATTTCAATCACCTCTTTACTATCCTGCGCATCGGCTCCCCATCGGCCATTCTCTACTTCGCCGGTTAAGAACGTTTCCCCCTCGGCCTGTCATTTTTCCACTTTCACCTATCTCCCTTTCTCTCTCCCTTCTCCAATTTTTACCTTGCTTTTTGCCCTGCTCGCCCGCTTCCGAGAGGAGAAATATAAGAAGGGTAAACACACTTTGACCATAGCTACCTTTCCTGTGAAATTTTGATCATGAATAGCCTTGGAATTTGTTGCTGGAGCTACATAGTTCGTCCAGATTCTTAAGCGTGTCTTTTTGGCCTCAAGCTCAGCATTTTTCAGCTTCTTCTTGGCTTCACCTTCCAGCATGTTTGCACTCCAATCAACGTATTTAGCATAGCCCTATGCAAAAGGAAAGGGGAGGGAATAAACAAAGATTAGATTGACCTTGAAAGTTCTAAAACCAAAAGCATTTTCTTTTCTATAGTTAGAAGTAACTAGACAGTCACCGTCAAGTAAGTTTACTAATTGAAAATTAGAGATGAGCCTAATTAACAGTCTTTATTCTACAACTTCAATATTATAAAAGAAAAGTTAAGTGACAAAAATTACGGCAAGAGAAAGTTAATACATTTAGCTGAAGAGGATCGCTTGCTAATCCACATAAAGAAACCAAGATATGGTACAAAATGAGAGACAGATAATGCCCACTGAATGTAATGGCAATAAAGACTATGATAGGGAGCAGAAACTAAATGTACAGGTAATAGAGACTATGATAGGAAACAATACATAATGCACACAGATGCATAATATTGAAGACTGCATTTGTACCAATAACAAAAAGAGGGGACAAACTGTGTTGCTAAACGAGATATAAGCCACTTATGTTGAGCATATTGATGCATAAAATTCTGAATTACAGAAAATCTACAGGAAAATAAATATTCTTTACAAAACAAAATCAACAAGAAAGCCCCATCTATGGTTAAGACTGTTTCCAATTTCTTGCAGAAAAGTATCATAAATAGATACAAAGTACGCCTGTGTAGCAACTACAGTGACCTTTTAACAACTTCAGTTTCTTATTAGAGACATGTTCTAATATATCACCAGTAGTATGTCTATCACGTACATTTTCAATAAGCTCCAATCCCAGGTCCTTTGCCGATTCTCCATCAGGGTAGTACACTGAGCCAATTAGATTGCTATACTTGTCAACACCCTCCAGTACAATTCGAACCTGTATGTTAAACTACATTAGGAAAAGGGTGAACAGGAAACAAAAATCATTAAGAGCTAACAAATAGAATCTCACATCTCTATTTAAGACACGGGTTTCAGTAAAATGCTTTGCTTCTCTGCCATAAGGATCAGGAGAAACTTCTGTTACAGATGCTGCTGAAGACGCCAACCTCTGTGCTGATGTCGGAGCTGCACGATTTTCAGTAGTTGATTCTCCATTTCCGCGTCGGGAGTCACATGCGTCTGAATCGTGATGTCCGTGAAAACAATGAGGGGAGCAGGGTCAGGTTTTGTGTTATAAGACTGCGGATCACCGAACCCCCGATACTCCATCACGTCGCACCATAGTGGAACAAAATAGAATAGACGAAAGGGGAGGGAGAAGGGGGGGGCGAAACGAATGGAAAGTTACGGGAGATGAAGGAGGATCCATCATCTGTGATCGCTTTCGTCTTCCCCGTGTCCGCAATTACTTCTGCTCTTTCCCCCTTCTTCCCGCTCGTCGTCTTCCATTTCACTAATCACCTTTCAAGCCTCTTACCCACCCTGAGTTTGCTGTGTTAATTACCTTCACTCCCACTCGCCAACTTCCCGCACCCTGGAGTTGCCGTAAGTTAAGCGAAGTGGGGAAGGCACTTCTTTGCTTGTGACTTTGAGCGGTGAGATGGCCCAAAAAGAGGGGACGCGTGCGAATTCCGTTTGGTTGTCGAGGGATGTTTTTTCCTAGGGATATAAAAATACTTCTATAGGTAGTAAAACAAAAATGGCACACCTGGTATACTAAAAACTCTGGTCAAGAAAAAATTAACTTGTATTGCATTAACCTGTATTCCAGCAACGAACACTTGAATGAACTGGAAGTCTGGAAGCAAATACACTCGCAGCGTACTTCCATCACGAACCTGCTCAACAAATGCTTCTATAAGCTTACCTTTATTTCGCTCCAATAGACCCATTGCATCAAAGTTACTAGCATCACCGATCGCAGATGGAGGTAGATTCCTAATAGATGCCTCAGAAGCACCAGGTGCCTGAAAACAGCAGAATGCCAGGAATTACTACGCTTGCAAAAATAGGAAGCCAAAAAAACAAGCTTGATCGCTATATGTGGACACTGAACTAAATGGACAAAGATACTATGCAAAAGATCCACCAGCCAACACAAACCACAGTGACAGGAACTACCCCTAAGAGATCACAGATTGGATTAGATCTAGACATTTAGTTGATAGTCTTTCTACTTGAAAGAATAACAAGTAAAAGAAAATTAAACAGGATTATATGGATACAACCCACTGTTGCAGCACATCCTGAAGTGCTACCATCAAAACTCAATACATTCTAGATTTAATCTTGTAGCTCCAGGAGAATTGCAGAAAGAAGCAGACACAACATGGAAAACAAACAATCTAAAAAACAGGTCAAAGTGTAAGGGGTCAAAAAAAGGAGAAGTAAACGGCTTCAGTTCAGTCTACAGAAAAATATCATCTTCCTTGGCTCAACCCATCTCATCCAAAAGAAGATAAAATGGTGAAGTTCAGTAGTTCACGATAATCCAGTAATAACATCAGAGACAATGAGAAACACACCCTACTCCAACGACCTAGACCTTGTTGCTTGGCTTGTTCTTCAGCATCTTGCAGCTGTTTTAAATAGGGATTCGCATCTTTCTGTTGACCCTGCTCCCTGACCTGGTTCCATAAAAAATAATCATTTCATGATACGAAAATATAATGGGAAACAAGTCACAAGAGAAACAGAAAAATTAACACCAATCCAACCTTGGCCCAGCCTGCAGCAACAACTAGCATGGAAACGTTCTTGTCACCAAGAAAAACAGTGCCATATTCTCGCCCTATGGAAGGTACAGCATATTCCACCTTGAAAGTGACCTCCTAAAGAATAAAAAGGATGCATTTAAACCTAATAATACTAAAAGAAGAATAGAGAGAGAGAGAGAAAGAGAGGATCAATGCAAGGACACCTTTCCAATGCAAAGCTTCCTCAAGAAGTCTCTGCTTTGCCATGCAAATGGCTCATCCACTCCACCACGACGTGCCTTCAAGAGAAAACTATAATGAGCAATGAAAAAAGAGATACAAATGTAGGAGCAATTTGAAGATATGGATGATAAAAAAAGGTAAGGTTTATTACTGCATGCCATACCAAACGTGGAGCCATTAGAGATCCTAAGGTTATAGATTTTTCAGGGGGGATTTCAGCCTTGGAACTACCCATTATCACCAAACTGTCACCAGAGGGAACAGCTTTCACTCTTCCCCTTCAAACCATCTGTGATGCCATATTCAAACTGAAATGCTTGAGATTAACAATCCAAAAAGTTAAGAACAAATTCAACGAGAAGGAATCTATGACGAACAACAAATAAAAGGTTCTCATCGATCAGATAGACATGCAGAAACAAAAAAGGCTTCGCCACACTTTTCAAGGGGCCTCTCTTTTGGTTAATAAAAATCAAAACCTTTAACGGAGAGTAAAGTTTTCCATTTTGCACAGTTCAATTGCAAATTTAACATTTTTTCCTTGAAAGAATTTACTCCAAAATGACCATGTATGTTGGTGTGTATAATTTCTAGAAGTTGTTTGCTTCTTGTGGCTCCTTTCCTTGTTTGTTTGGTTTGTTCTTCTCTAATACAATTAACACCAAATATTAAAGTTCCATAACTTCCAAATTTAGAAGGATTCCATTCTTTTTTTGGATATGTGACCTAAAGGTTATGCAATAACTAAGCATAGTGTTCATTCACCAAACCACGTTTAGGTCTAACATTATGATCCAAAGTTGAAAAGGATTTCGGCAAGTACTATCAACATTTTGTTTGTACAAACCATCACAACAAATACTCGAACCAATGAGATGATTATATGTCTAAATTTAAAAAGTATTCAACTTTCCCAACTTAGACATGAAAATTGGATTTCTTAAAAAAAGGGTACATAATAAGTTCCAAACAAGTTTAAGTGATGCTAGTGTCTAGTTTTAAATGAAAAGACTTGATAGCTTCAACTAGAGTGTTCACTTTCTCCGTGTATACAGATCTTTCATCTTGATTTGTGATCTAGGTTGTAAGGAGTTCTTGCATTGTCTTAGAACCATGAATGATACAACCAAAGTCAAACCAGTATTGTAAGGTACTTCAATTAGATTTGATTTAAGACACGTAAAAGCATTATACTGAGCATTACGTTTCAAGTAATATTCTGAAAGTGTCTAGGTTCTCCATAGAAACGACACTCAACATTCATGTGTTCCTTCTTACATAATTGGAGAGATGACTTCTTGCATTACATTGCCTCTGTTTACCCTTGTCGTGTTTTGTACTCTTTTTAACTCCTTAATGGCTTACAAGGTTAATAAAGTAAGCTCTTTGATTCTTTAGCCTTGTTTCCTCCAACACCAATATCTTGTGAATTCCATGCATGTTCCATTAGTCTTTCATGATATAGTAGTTCATTTAGAAAGGCCTAAACAATAATGAATTAAAGATGAATTTCACTAGGAAATTCTCATCTACCTCCATTTCCAATGTCTTAAGTCTTATTGTTATATTTGTCAGTGCAGTGACGTGCTCATGCATGGTACAAACACCATAAACTTCATGGCAGTCAAGGTAGCCATTAGTGTCCTGGCAAGAGAGATTTATCAGTTGTTTAAAAGAATTCATCCACAAGTGTCAAATCTATCTTGCACTTGCAGTTTTGGAAAGAGTTTTTGTTTTCTTTGAATAGGTAACAACTTAGTATCAGTAACCAATACTTGGGAAACCAAAAAACCCTATATAAAAGAAAGTGCAAAAGAGAAAATAACAAAAACAAGGTGAGACGGGATATAATTCTAGCATGAATCAAAAACTAGGATTGTCTATGTGTCTTCAGGATATGACTTTAGACACCAAAAAAAAATAGTTGAACACCATGAGCTTGATCTTCGATATAATGCTACTTTTATTCTCAAAACATCTGCAGTTCCTTTCTTTCAAAATGGTCCACCAAATACAGGCTAGAATCAACCTCCAATATGTTTTGCTCATTACCCAGACTCATTTTGTTCTTAGCCCCAAATGCTTAAATGGTAGCCGATCCCAGTGCTACTTCCTATAACAGCAGTTGGTTGCTCATTATACATTGCGGCATCAAAATCTAACAGTCCAACGGGTAATTTGATCTATTCACATCAATGTTGGAGTTCAGTTAGCGAATCAAATTGTAGTTTCCTTAGGTAGCCATCGATCTACAGTTATCCTTACACTTTTGTGCTTGGTGGAGAAGAAAAGAAGCGAACAAAAGACGCTCGCTCGTTGTTTTGTTCTCTATCACAAACAAGGATCGCTTACCATCTAGATTAGATTGGAGAAAAATTTTATGACCCTCGTATCAGGAAAGGTCAGAACAAAAGCAGAGTGTGAACAAAGAGCAAATGCTACAAATAAAATATGTTAATTTGTTAATGCTTTGAGTTATAACCCAAACATACTATCAGATTAAGAAATTTTATGTTTATTATTAAATGTATAGTGATATCGAAGTACAAGTTTAGACATATGCTCAATAAAGTTAAAACATTATTTGATAATCTATAATGCGCCAATTAGTAATATTACTATCATTTGATATAAAACAAACTAATGGCACATTAAATTATCAACTTGTAATTAACAATTATATGAACAAACGATTAAGCATGTAGCATTTCTTGGATATCTTAAGCAAAACTTCTTGAGCTTTCTAGTTCTAAGAAACTGGTTTCTGTCCTACGGATTATCTTCTTCCTCACATTTGTCGATGAAAATAACTGTGAATTGCAACTGAGAGAGGACCAGTTTCTAAAGACCGCTTTATACTCCAATTACACATAAGTAAGCTACTCTTTTCTTACTGTGCAGTTCAGTGAATTCATTATGAGCTATCTATAAATAGCAGGATTGTACAAGCACGATGTGTGTCATGTTGACGAGGTACGCAAGCTAAACTGTGTCATGCTTAGCTGTCAAATTTATCAGCCACATTATCTTACATTGTGAATGGATACCATCTAATCATGGAACAGTCACATAATTTTTCACCTTCCATCAATGGGGAGTTATTCAATTCTGTTACAAAGTTGTTCTATAAATTCTAACCAATACACTTTTATCAGCCCTTTCATTTATTAAACCCAATTTAAACACATTAAACATATATCTTACTGAGTGAAAAGCAAATCTTCAAACCAGTGGTTTGATTAAACCAGATTTAAACACATGGAACATATATCATACAGAGTAAACAACAATTCTTCAATTCAGTGATTTGAATTCATTAAACAACTGAGAAAAAAAAAGCATCACATGAAAAAACATCCAAAAGATTGCATAGGCGAAACATTCAATTGTAAAAGCAAGTTGATTTGATGCATAAACAAATGAAAGCGGCAATTAAACATGAACGATCCGAAAGCATACCTGAATGACTAGCGCTGAATGGATCGATCGTAGACAGAGGAGAAGAGAGAAAGCAGATTAACGTACGAATCTAAAAGCAAATCAGCTACCAAATCATGTGAATTGGATTGCTTCAGAACGACGGTAAACCGGAATCCGGCCAGAGACGAGAATGTCAACGCTGTGTTCGGTGGCGGGCGGCGGATCGAAGAATTTTTTTTAGAAGAAAATCCGTAACAGTAATAGAGTGCCAATTGATATGTGACCCCGATATAGAAAGGGGAAGTGAAAAGAATATTCACCTCCTTTTTGGGTAAAATTACTTAAATTGCCAGTGGTAGTTTAAAATCTAGTAAAAGAAGGTTCTAATTTGATTAAAAGAAAATGACTGTACTTGGACCTGATTAGGACAGGCAGATTTTCCTATTTTTGCGACGATGACGGAGGGACACGTGCGATAATCCACCAATAAAATCCTGCCACGTCATTAGGGAAAGGTTGCTGTTGCCAAGTCAGCACCGTGGGTTTTTTTTAAGAAAAAAAATTAAAGTAGTACACTTTAAATCCTAGCTACTTGCTTTAATCTTTGAACTTCTGAAAAAGTTCTATTATTCCCTCGATTTGCTTCCCTTTTTTGGTTGGTCTAAAAAAAAATTAATTTATTTCATTTTTAGTAAAATGATTTCTAGTTATATAAATATTAATGATTTATTATAGATCCTTAAAAAATTAATTTTATGTCAAATATATAAATTGAGACAGAGAAAAAATTAAGAAGTCAAGAAAAATTATGGGAAGAATTGGACAAAATATTCATTGCGTTGAAATCTCTTGTCAAAAATTTTGGAAAAATTATATAAAATAGCAAATTATTAATTCAAATTAAATGTTATAACCATAATTTCATTTAATTTCAATCTGTAGCAAATACTTGTCATTTGCCTCTCTCCCCAAAAATCTTGTTCGTCTCTGTCCCTCGCCTCTTTCACTTTATACAAAACACAATATATAAAATTGTGTTGCGTGGTAATTAAAGCGAGATAAACTTAAAAATTTATTATTACCAAATACAAATATATATATTTTCGTCTTATAACTTACAATTGCATAATAAAGATCTTCCTCTACCAGTAGTCTTTTGCCTTTATATCTTTCTTGATTTATACAAACACAAATTATACAAATGTATAATTTG
Source organism: Solanum habrochaites (assembly GCA_027704765.1). Taxonomy (NCBI): domain Eukaryota; kingdom Viridiplantae; phylum Streptophyta; class Magnoliopsida; order Solanales; family Solanaceae; genus Solanum; species Solanum habrochaites. Next base: position 63,663,360 of record JAKWJA010002491.1, read on the forward strand.
TGTTTTATAAAGCGAGAGAGAGATTTAACATATTTTTTTTTATTTTGATTCAACTGTATACAAATTCAAATTTTATGCAAATATATAAATACAAATATTGATACATATACACAGTAGTTATATATACACAATTATCTAGTCAATATACATACATAATCGTTGCGCTTTTATACAAACGAGATACACGCCTGCAATTTATACAAATATGATGAGTATAATTATACAAACTATACCTACAGCTATAACGTACAAATATGATCTTAATATTTGCTAAAATCTAAAATTTCATCAAATAACTGTGACTACTGAATGGTTAGTCGGCACATTTTATTTTCAGCCGAAGTGCATTTAGTTGCACTATTCTTCTACATCTCTTCCTTCTTTAGTTTTATTTTTTTTCTTCTTCTTTCTTTTGCTTCTGCTTTGCTTCTTTTAGCCATTAAACCTTATTTAAAAGGTCCCTTTTAAAATTTGACATGTTGTAGATATAAGATTATTTCGAATGAATAATATTATCATGTATATGTATAGCGAATTATACAATTTCTATGTTTGCTATGAAACGCAATTATGCAAACTTTGCTATAGCATACAAATATTAATTTTTTATTTGTTATATGTAAAAGTTGCCCAAAGAACTAATCTAACAGATATGACAGATCTTATGCTTATAAGGCAGTGACATTGAATAATATTTCCACACTCTCTAGTCTCTTCTATATTTCGATCATTTCCACAACTCACGATTGCATTTTGTCGTGACAACAATTTTAAATGTTTTTTTTAATCTCTGTACGTATATATCCTAATGGTATATGTTTGAATTTTCTTAAGTGTAAATTAGGTATATAGCATATTATGTAGTTATATTCTCAAGTGATGCATAGATTGATTTTATTCTATAACATTTAACAAAGTTTTACGCTTCTCATCTCTTTCTGCTTGTTATTACTCCCGCTTCCTGTCCTTGCCTCCAACTCCCCCCTATTTATCCGCGTCACCTGACCTCCCCCGCTTATTTACCCACTCCGTCATTGTCTCTCTCTTCCTGTTCTCCAACACTACCTCCATTCGATTGTTTAGCTTTTATTCAACGTATAGCATTTCTTTAATTAAAATATTGTAAAATATTTATTCTGTAAAATAGGACGAAAATAAAATTAAAAATGATTAATTAAAAATTGGGTCAATTTCCATGAATGTAGCACTGTTATTAACTGATAACAAATGTGCACCTTTAAGGGATTTTCAAAATATATTATTTCTAGATATGCACCTTAAATTATCTCAACGTTTTTAATGGTAATTATTTTTGATTTTTTATCTTAAAACAAATGTATTCTATTCTGTTTCTTTCCAAACGTTATCATGTTTTTTTTCCAGAAATTGGACGAGATCGAATTTCTGTCATATTTTATCGGTTTTTTTTTAAAAAATAATAAAAGTAAAGGCTGTTGTGAAAAAGTTTAGATTGGGATTTAATGGAGAAAGAAAATTGGTAATTTTAATTAAACATGGTGGCAAATGAAAATTCATCGGTTAGTTTTTTTTTTAATATTTTCGTAATGTGTCGTATTTTTTCCATGTTATATTGCATATGTTAAATGATATATACATTTTTTTTTTGTGATACATTTTTTTTTTTTTTTTTTTTTTTAGTCAGTGTTTACTATAAATATTTCGTAATATTAAATGTATTTTCATTGTGTAAACTATAAAACGAAGATGATTGTTAAATGTGATTATTGGTTTAAAAATACAAAAATTTTACAGTTTTATCCCCCCCCCCCCCCACAATCAGAAACAGATCCACATTAAACCAGTATAGCAACAAACTCTTTTACCCAAATGTAACTCTTTACCATTACTTTAATGACAAACATGTCATCCCTACATTCATTCCCCATTAAATAGTGTATCAACAATTGACATTGGATTTTAATGTGATGAAAATTATAAAAAATCCAAAAAGGTGTTTCATCGAAGATTGTTGAAAACTATCTTGACCCTAAAAAGGCACACAAATTCCGCAAAACAAACACATTCATTTTAATACATGAAGACAAACTTCTCCTAAAAAATTGAAAAATTAAAATACATTTAATCAACACATAGTATACAAAAAATAATGCAGTTAATCATACACCAATTCAACAATATGTTACAACATAATATGGAAAAATACATAATTCATTAAACACATAGTATAAAAAATCATACGCCAGTGAATCATTACACATTCAAACAAACGCAACATAACACATATATTGAAAATACAACAATTCATACACATAGTATACAAACATAATTACAATATAATCATACAAGTTGCAACCAAACTACAACATTCTCATACCACAATATATTTCAACCCAACAAATATACAAATCAAAACATAAAGATATAACTAAGTATGGATATTGACTATTCAACAGTATCAAAAAACTTGATACAAAAAAATTCATACAACATGTTTATATATTATCAGTGAATCCATACAAAATTCATACAGTAAATCATACACAATCATACAAGTAATCATAACACCCTTCATACAGTGAATCATACATAAAAAAATACATGTTGATGTTTCAAGCAATTGATATTGTAATCTGAAGAAATCTGTAATTTCATAAAGGACTTATACACCAATTCATACATGAGTATTTACATAAAATTAATTTAAATATTTATAATAAATAACAGAAATAAAAAGAACAGCACATAAAAAAGTTTTAAAAAAACAACTTTTACTAGCTTTGAACTTTTTTTTGGGTGGTTAACTGTTTCTTCTTCTTCTTGTAAATGTGAAAGTAGCGATTCAGATGCTCTTGGTTTTTTGGATTTTGATTTTATCAACTCTTCCACAAAAATCAGATTCAGAATCTGATGATTCCTCGATTTCTTTTTCTTTCCTATCTTCCTCTTTCTTTAGTTCCTTTTCTCAGGTCATACTTTGTTTTTTTCTTTCCCTTTCTCTTCTTCGTTCTCATTTGGATGTTCTTGTTTCTATTGTTGATTTCCCTGCATCTAGATTTAACTTTAACAGATAAAGTATAGATGTGTTTGTGATTAAATTTGAAAGAGGAGCATGGAAACATCGTTCTGCTGAGCGTGGCTTCTTCATTCAATCTTCTACTTTTTCTCGGGGGTGCGTGGCCTCTTTCGACATTGTACGGTTTGTTATTTCCAAGAGTTGAAGATTGAGTGCTAAAAATGAAGATTAAGATTTAATGCAAACTATTGCGAACTCTTGAAAGAAGACTGTTAAAAGAAGTGATTTGACGGAGAAAATTTGGTTTGAATGTGAAAATAACAAATTTAGGCTGTGAATTTTGGGTGAAAAGTTTGGATAGGCGTGCAGAGGTAATGAGTTTTTGAAAAAGAAGTTGGGGAAGAGAACAAAATTTTGGGGTATAACATTTATTATTTTTTAGAAAGTTTTTACAGTTTTATTTGTAAAACTGTAATTGTTTTGAGATTTGATAAAATCTCTATTATTTTGTAGGATCTTAAAACAGGTAACGATATATATTTAATTTAAATACATAATTAAGAGTTTGGTTTTAAAAAAGTTACACTTAAAAATAATAACTTTTAATTAACTACATTGGTTAAATCAAGGTAATGCATTATTTAAATAAGTTAATATTATTTTAAAAAATTAATGAGAATAATATAGATTTCTTGATATGCTATACGTGATCAGAATATGCTATAAGTAGTATTATTAAAAAGTTGGTTTATAACTTGATATTTAACATCTTAAATGTGTGTGTAGTGTTATTTTTATTTTTCTTAACTTAGTTTGCTTCTAAACCAAATCTTATTTCATGTTCCCTAATTTTCTGAAATAGTTATGGAGTGGAATGAGCTGCAACAGAAGATGGATGGGTGACAGAAAAGGGGGACGAGAAATGGTGAAGAGGTGAAAGTCCGGACTCTGGACTTGGAATGGTCTAAAGCGTTGGATTATAGGGGAATAGCGGTCATCTCCATCTCATTTTACGGTAAAATCTTACTTGGGATTTACCAGCATAACATTCAGTGAATTTATGAAAACATTTGGGTTTTTATCCTTCTACACAAAAAAATATTGAGATAGTAAAACGATCACGATAAATATTGCCTCTCAGTTCTGATAAAATTTAACATATCCCCGATGAAAAACGACATAGGAGGCCGGTTTATTCAGTCATATAAATTTAAAAGTAAAAAAACTAAGAAAAAAAAAAGGGGGGGGGGGGGGGGGGGGGGGGGAAGAAAGAGAACAAAATTTCACTCACCTCCTGAAGTCTATCTCTCTCTCTCTCCTAAAGTTACATGTGAACAACGCATAAAGCTAACTCAAACTTTCACCTCTCTATTTCTCTAGACAGCAATTGTCTGATTTTTAGGCTGACAAAGCCCCATCCAAATTTTGTCAATTGCCACCAGTTCAACTCTGTTGCAGCATTTACCGTCTCCCAGCAGGTTTCCTAGCAGGGATATCCTCCTCATCTGACTCGACATCTCCATACTCCCACATTGCGTACCTCTTTTCTCGTGCTTCTGTTTGATACTTCTCCAATTCATCCAGAGCCTGTTGTTTGTCCTTGGGCTCCCACCTCTTCCTTTTCTCCATCCTAGCAAGTCCTTCCTGAAAATTTATGGTCCCTTGTTAGAACACCGCCAGCGGAAAAAAAACATAATGCTTAAAGGGACAGAGGAAAATGGCAGCACTAGGAATTTCAAACCCAACTCTACCAGATAAGAGATGGTCTAGCTAAATGGAATTTGAACAGCCAAATACAACGCACTGCTTTACTATGATATTGTAGGGGGTATTGAACAGGTACCTAGTGGCTATTGAAAAACTCAGCAGAATCCGAAAGCAATAGAAAAGAGTACGTTGAATAGTAATTAAATTAAAAGTGGCTATTAAATTCGAACCTTAAGCAAGGTAGCATTTATGCTGATATCACTTTCAGGATCAACCAAAGTCACCAGAAAAACTGTCCCTGTTCCTTGACCTTTAACTTTTCCACCTGAAGCGTCTTTCTCCTCAATAACAGCTCTAAATTCCTTTGGCCCACTTAGAAGAAGCTCACTTAGCCGGTATGCTGCCTCCTGACCATAATCATCTTCTAGCCCAGGAACTTTAACATGAGCAAGACTGCAGAGTTGAGCAAGACCAGGACTGGAGGACACAGATGCTTCAAGAGGCCGCAACTGACCGTATGAAACAACTTCTTGGTTTCCATAATCAACATAGAAAACTTCAAACTTGTCCTTGGAAGATTCCACAGCACCACGAGGGCCATTGACAATCTTAAACATATTTTAAAGTGAAAAATCAGAAAAAGAATATGATATGACAAAGAAATGACATAATAAAGTCACATATATCCTTCAGAAGACATGAAGCATCAGTAATCTACAAGAATAACCCAACAAAGAAGCGCATCGGATTAACTAAAGAATAAGGGCTTATGGGACACAACTAGATGGTTAACAAAGTTCAATTCATCAGACAAAAGCAACAGCAAGACCAAGTAAGGTATTTTTAAAGAGCTAGGGACATCACATGAGCAGGAATTTACTGAAGCAAACACTAGATTAACTTATACAGTTTGTGTGATGACAAAAAAAAGTAGTTCAGGTCAAGCCACAAGTTTATTTGATTGGAATGGGTAAACACACATTCCAACTTCCTTTGATACATAAAACGTAGCAACTGTAATGTTTAAGTGAAGTATACCAAATTGTAGTTTAGAAGATTTAACTGTTTGACGTCATACAACTATCCAAACTAGTAATTTACATTCATATAATAGAATAACACAAAGTTAGGGTACTCAGTAATTCAAGTCATATCTTCAACTGTTTAAAGGCGTATGGAACTAAGTAAATAAAATGAAGTTAGAGCAATAGAGTTATTGGATCACATACCATTGCTCGGTTCCATGAATTATCAGCACTGAATTGAGCAAGAACCATATCACCCTTCTTTGGATTAAATGCACCAATGACAGGAGCCTCCTGAAGATTTAGTGAAGCAAGTTGCTTCTGAATGGCAGCTACTTTCTGGTCGGAAACCAACTGAACGTAAAATTTACCCCCACCCAGAATTTCAGTGACAGTGACCTGAGAACATAATCGTGTAAAGTATAGAAGTCAGAAAATCACAACACGAAATAGTTCACAATGCACTCAGATGGTAAATTATGACAAACAATAGTTAACTGAGAAGCACTAGATCTAATTACATTACCTTCACCTCTTCTTTTTGGCGTCTTTCAGCTGTTCCACTACTGACAACTTCCTCTCCCTCGACATAATTCTCCCATATCTATATCGAGGCAATTGTTAATAAATAATAAAGAACAAATTCATGACTAATAAGTATAACAGATCTTGCTCTTGCCTTCAATTTCTGCCTTTTGGCAGCCTGTTCAGCTTGCATGAGGAGGTGAACTTCGGCGATTCTATCAGTTCCAAAAGAAGTTTGAAGCTTTGCTAAACCAGCTTCCAGTAGAGTCACCGCCACATTGGATCTTGATTCCCATAATGTTCCAATGAAAGTCCCTGTTCTGTCAACTGTTTCTACCTCGATCTATGTAGAAGGCAAAAAGAAAGAAATAAGAGAGAAATTCATGTGTGGCACAAAACAAAATTAAGAAAGAAAAAATATTACCTCGACATCCCTCTGCATTATCTTCCGCCTCATCAAGGCAATGGCTTCCTCAGAGTAGGGCTCGTCACGACCTGGGCATCTCACTCCAGAAATAGAGAAAGCAATGCTGCATGTCTCCTTGGGAATGAACAGTTTGAATCTATGACCACTGAGTACATATTCTACTACAGCAGACATCCTCCTGTTGCGCTGCAAGAAAGGCAAAAAGTCTCTAGCTTTCTTTGATGCTGCCTGAAAGTTAAAACAGAAAAAATTAGTTATTCCTTAGCACCACATAAAAAGAGAGCTAGTGGCAAGGATACTAACCGTTAGCAGGTCTGTTACATGCATCACCGGAGCTTCTTTAGGAGAATGGATACCCTTTTTCCCAGAAGTAGCACGTGATTCTGCGGAGAGAAGGGCATCGTAGTAGTTTGAACGTTCTTCAAAATCACGATGTCTGACAACAGTTGCGAAACCTCGGGCAACCAAAAGCTCAGCAACATTGACTCCAGCCAACTGGCTGCCTGCAGCAGATGGAGCAGGTGATGCATCATCCCCATCCTTGGATGCCAGGAATACAGTTCCAAAATCCATCACCCTTGAATCTGCACCACTGGTGGGAGCAGCAGGTCCATCTGCCATGCCGACCTTCCGTGAGTACTCCATGGATACATGCACCTGAAAGGATGTAAGGTTAGTAAATCATCCCTTTCTGATTCTGTAACTCTAAAACCAGGAGAGGAGATATCAGAAAAGATAGCAATACCTGTTTTCCGATAAGGCGATTTCTCAAAAACTCCTTTGCTTCCCGAGCATAGGGAGCAGGTTTCTCATCTCTACGAGGATTTCCCATTTTAGGAGACCTAATACTTGAAAGATTGACTCTTCGTTCTGCTGATGGATCTCCAAATGGCAGAGAATCATCAGCTATAACAAGACAATCTCCGCTGACAACCTCAACCACCTACAAAAAGCCAAGCACAAAACATTGAAGAGAGAGAGAAGCAGAGATGAAGAAGAAATTTAAAAAAGCTTAGACTCATAGCTACCTTTCCCGTGAAATTTTGGTCATGAATAGCCTTGGAATTTGTTGCTGGAGCTACATAGTTCGTCCAGATTCTCAAGCGAGTCTTTTTGGCCTCAAGCTCAGCGCTTTTCAGTTTCTTCTTGGCTTCAACTTCCAGCATGTTGGCACTCCAATCAACATATTTAGCATAACCCTACGCCGAGGAAGGGGGAGGGCATAAAGTTCAGATTAGATAGACCTTAAACGTTCTAAAACTAAAAAAATGTCAAACATTTACTTTTTTAGAATTCGGAGTAACTAGCGGATCACTGTCAAGTAAGTTAACTAATAGAAAATTAGAGATGAGCGAATTGAACATTTCTTTTATGCTACAACCTCAATTTCATAAAGAAAAAATAAGTAGAGAAATTTACAGCAACAGAAAGCTAATAAAGTTATGTGAAAGAGGATCCTAATCCATAATATCTTATCTTTACAAGAGAAAATAAACAACAAATGCCAATATATGGTTAAGACAGTTTCCAATTTCTGGGAGAAATTACAGTGACCTTATAACAACTTCAGTTTCTTATTAGACACATGTTCTAAAGTATCAGCAGAAATATGTCTATCACATACATTTTCAATAAGCTCCAATCCCAGGTCCTTTGCCGATTCTCCATCCGGGTAGTACACTGAGCCAATTAGATTGCTATACTTGTCAACACCCTCCAGGACAATTCGAACCTGTATGTTAATTGCATTAGAAAAATGGTAAACAGGAAATACAAATCAGTAAGTGCTAACAAATAGAATCTCACATCTCTATTTAAGACACGAGTTTCGGTAAAATGCTTTGCTTCTCTGCCATAAGGATCAGGTGCAACTTCTGTAACAGATCCAGCTGAGGATGCCAACCTCTGCGCTGATGTCGGAGCTGCACGATTTTCAGTAATTGATTCTCCATTTGGTTCATCAGAGGTAACACTGGCATTGATAACAGTTTCTGATGTTGCTCTTCTTCCCATCGTTGGTGCCTGTTCATTGAAACAAAACGGTAAAACAAACTGGAGAAGTAACAAAATCTGGTCATAAAGAAAATTTAACTTGTATTGCATTAACCTGTATTCCAGCGACGAACACTTGGATGAACTGGAAGTCTGGAAGCAAGTACACTCGCAGCGTACTTCCATCACGAACTTGCTCAACAAATGCTTCTATAAGCTTACCTTTACTTCGCTCCAATAGTCCCATTGCATCAAAATTACTAGAATCACCAATTGCAGATGGAGGAAGATTCCTAATAGATGCCTCAGAAGCACCAGGGGCCTGAAAGTAGCAGTATACCAGGAATTACTACACACAAGAAAAAACTGGATCGCAAATATATGTGAAGATTGAAATAAATGGACAAAAATACTATGCAAAAGATCCACCAGCCAACACAAATCACAGTGACAGGAGTTGCTCGTAAAAGATCAGTACAGTTCAGATTAGATCTAGACATCTAGTTGCTGGCCTTTCCAGTTGAAAGAATAACAAGTAAAAGAATTTCTATTTATAACGTAGAAGTTTATTAGTAAAATCAAGAAGGTACTGAAAAGTAATTCCTAAACAGACAACCCCTTATAACATTCCTAGTTTACATATTTCATGGTGAACACAAATATTCCATATATTGATCCATACTCTAATATACTCCTTTTACACCCAAAAAAAAAAGAGAAACAAGAGAAATATAACAGGATAATCTGGATACAACCCACTGTTTCAGCACTTATCCTGAAGTGCTAGCCATCGAAGTCCAACACATTCTAGATAAAGTCCTCGTAGCAAAAGGTATTTTGCAGACAGAAGCAGACCACAAAATGGGACAACAAATACATAACATCTAAAAATGTAAAGGATAAACAAAGAATTGAACACCAAAAGGGAACAAATCTATAAGAATACATCGGCACCAAAAAGGGAGAGGTAACCAGTCAGCAGAAAATATTATCTTCCCTGGCTCAACAACCCCCCCCCCCCCCCAAAATCCAAAAGACAATAAAGCATCTATAAGAATACACCGGCACCAAAAAGGGAGAGGCAAACGGCTTCTTAATATACCAATCAGCAGAAAATATTATCTTCCCTGGCTCAAACACCCCACCCCCCAAATCCAAAAGACAATAAAGCTTGGAAATATATTTTTGTGAAGTTAACAGTATCTGATCTTAATAAGGTAAAAGGATGAAGTTCATAATATTTGCCCAATACAAAAAACACATCAGAAAATATGAAAAATATGAGAAACGCACCCTACTCCAACGACCTAGACCTTGTTGTTTGGCTTGTTCTTCAGCATCTTGCAGTGGTTTCAAATAAGGATTAGCATCTTTCTGTTGACCCTGCTCCCTGACCTAGTTCCACCAAAAAAATCATTTCATGAAACTATAGAGTTGGAAACAAGACAGCTGAGAAACAGAGAAATTAACACCAAACCAACCTTGGCCCAGCCTGCAGCAACAACTAGCATGGAAACGTTCTTGTCACCAATAAAAACAGTTCCATATTCTCGCCCTATGGAAGGTACTGTATATTCCACCTTGAAAGTGACTTCCTAAAGAATGAAAAGGATGCATTTAAATCTTATACTACTAAAAAAAGAAGATAAATAAATATATATACAAGTTAGAATGATCAATGCAAGGACACCTTTCCAATGCAAAGCTTCCTCAAGAAGTCTCTGCTTTGCCATGCAAATGGCTCATCCACTCCACCACGACGTGCCTTCAAGAGAAAACTATAATGAGCAATGAAAAAAGAGATACAAATGTAGAGCCAATTTGAAGAGATGGGGATAACAAAAAGGAAGGTTTATAGTGAATGCCTACCAAAACGTGGAGCAGTAGAGATCCTAAGGTTATAGACTTTTCAGGGGGGATTTCAGCCTTGGAACTACCCATTATCACCAAACTGTCACCAGAGGGAACAGCTTTCACTCTTCCCTTCAACCATCCTGTTGATGCCATCTCAACTGCTAAATGCCTGAGATTAACAATCCAAGTTAAGAACAAATTCAATCGAGGAAGGAATCTTACTGCTAACAACAAATAAAAGGTTCTCATCGATCAGATAGACATGCAGAAACAAAAAAGGCTTCGCCACACTTTTCAAGGGGCCTCTTTTGCAGAACTTTTAACATGAGTAAGGCTTAATAACTAAAGATTTTGGTAGAATAACGAGATCTTACATGGACAAAGTGAACGAAATCAAAATTTAATCTTAAAAAAAACGAATTCGTTCATAGATCTCTGGAAAAGTTAAGATTGCTAAACAAAATAACCTCCAAAATCTCAGCCATGTTAATTAAACAAATTTAATACAGGCGAATGTCAAATCGATCTTCTCTAAAAACATGACCAAATGGCTACTTGTTTGAACATATCAAACAATGTGAATACTCCCTAAACATACACGCAGTGTAATCCAAATCTCCAAACCAGTGATATGAATTCATTATGCATGTACAAAAAAAAAATCACATAAAAAATAACGAAACATTGAATTGCATCGGCATAACGTTTAATTGTAAAAGCAAGTTGATTTGATGCGGAAAAACATTAAATAAACACGATCCAATAGCGATACCTAAGTGATCAGCGCTGAATGGATCGAGAGAAAGCAAAGTAACGCACGGATCTGATAGCAAATAAGCTAACAAATCATGCAAAATTGAATTCCTTCGAAAACAAACGGTTGCCGGAATCCGACGAGGGTCGTCAATGCAGAAGCTGTGTCCGGAGGCGGACGGCGGATCAGATCGAGAAAAATAAATATAAGAAAAAAAATCCTAATTGTTGTGTGAATTTATATGGGACTGGGGGCATACATGGGGAAGTGAAAACAAGATTCACCTCCTTTTTCGGGTAAAATTACCTAATATGCCATGGTAGTTTGTGTATTGTACGGTAATTTAAGATGTACTACTTTGGGTTTTCTGAATTTGTTAAAAGAAGGTTAGTTGAAAAGAGTGACTGTACTTGGACCCAATAAAGACAGGCGGATTTTTCTATTTGTGACGACGATGTAGTGCCACGTAGGACTATTCTACCAATAAAACCTTGACATGTCACTTACAAGGCATTACTTTTGACATGTCAGCAGCAAACCATGGGCTTGATTTTCAAGATGGATTTTTAGGTTTTTGAAATTAAACTTTTTTTAAAAATTTATTTATTGTTTTATTAATTGTACTAAAATAATATCTATTTCAGACAAAATTGTTTGTTTATAAACTTACTTTTCGTCTTTATTTAGTAGAAAATAGTTTTAAGGATGTTATGGGTATTTTTGTAATTTTTATTATTTTATCCGGAAAGAATATAGTATTATAGTTACATTATCTGGTATGGATAACTTATTCGGTTATTAATTATTAATTTTGATATAACTGAGGTAAGTAATTAGTGAAGTAAAAATAAGATCGGATAGGATAAAATGCAGATTAGATAGGCGGTTTAATTGAACGTGCACGTGGCAAAAGAGATAGCCAGACACGAATCGACGGAATTTACATTAAAAATGTGATAACAAACACGAGACAATTAATGTTGTTTGAGTGATCAAATCACTATAAAATAATATGTATGGTATAATTTTAAGACAAAATTGTTTGTTTATAAAATTACTTTTCAGTCTTATGTAGTAGAAAAAAAGGGTTTGAAGGATGTTATGGTATTTTTGTAATTTCTATTATTTTATCCAAAAGGATTTCAGTATTATAGTTACATTATCAGGTATGGATAACTTATCCGGTTATTAATTATTAATCTTGATATAATTGAAGTTAGTAATTACCAAAAAAAAAGTTTAAGATTGGATAAGATAAAATGCGGATTCGATGGGCTGCTGAATCGAATGAGCACGTGGCAAAAGTAACAGCTAGACACGAGTCAACAAAATTAGCATTAAAAATGTGGTAGCACATATGAGAAAATCAATGTTATTGAACTGATCAAATCGCTACATAAGATTCAAACTTTATTGTTACACTCTCGATTTAGTATGAATTACGTTTTCTATTACTAATCATTAATTTTGATACAACTTAAGTCTCTAGTCACTGAACAAGAGATGAGACAATATGAAATAAATTTTGAAGTCGACACGTGAATGAATTAGTAAGTACATGTGGCAAAACCAATAAGACATATATTAATAAGCAAAAATTAAATTAGAAAATAGAAATGCAATGCCAAACACGAGATAAAATATAAATTACTGTTATTCAAATTATTAAACCATTACACAAGATTCTGATATTATTGTTACACATTGTTATAAATAATATATTCAAGTACTAATTATTATATAATCATGATATTATATAAATTAGTAATTACTAAATGAGAGATTAAATTATACAACATTAAAATTGTACTTGAAAATTAGTTGAATGGGAGGTGCATGTGGCAAAAGTGATAAGTTAAGTATGAGTCAAAAAATATTCTGATTGATGATGTGATGTCAGACACAAAACATGAATTTGATTAGTATAATTTAAATTATCAAATTATTACATAAGATTTTGATATTATTATTACACCTTATATTATTGATAACTTATCGTACTGCAATTCTTAGTTATGACATAAACATAAATTAATAATTATCAATTAAGAGATAAAATTGTTTAAAACAAAATCTAAATTCAATTGGTATTACCAGAAGAAAAAAAATTCAATAGGTGATTGAATCGAAAGTTGCATGCAGCAAAATGACATTTAGGCGTGAGTCGGTAAAAAATATAATAAAACTCTAGTATCAACTACGACGCATGAATCAAATCAATGTTATCTAGATAATCAAACTGTTACACATAATTCGGACAATAATAACAAACAATTAATGAGCTTTGTGAGTGCATAATTTATGATACTCGATCTTTGAAATATAATTATAAATATTTGTAAATTTTACACAAAATAGCTACTTTAGGGAATTTAATTAGGCAATTGGCTAAACAATTTACGTTATTAAGCATTGTATATATAGTATTAATTGATATGGACAATCTTTATTTGAATAATTTGCGCGTAATTGTATAGTTGAGCTATTTTATTTATATTTTATATAAACAGGTTAATATTAATTTATTTGTATTTATTTTTGTATAAATTATTTTGATTGATTGAATTATTGAGAATTATACAATTTTGATGAAACAAGTGTTTGATAAACGAGCTATTTCTAAGTGTGGTTGTATAAAGATAATAATAGCAACTAACTTGTACTTATATATTTTGTATAAACATAATTTCTTGTTGATCAACTTTTATATTTAAATATTTTTTATAAATAAAATATAGAGATGTACAATTAGAATAACTATATATAAATATGGGTGTAATTGTAAATTTAAAATGGATCTATTTTTCAAAGTAATACAAACATAATAAAACTTGAAAATTAGTTATAATTTTTAATACAAATACAAACATCTGAACTTAAAAAAGTTATACAAATTGCATTCTACAAAAGTTATTCAAATTTTATTATACAAATTATAAAAATTATATGCTTGTACAACTCAAACGCGACAACATAATAATGCCTATAAATTAATAACAAATGATAATTAATTTAAACTATGATTATATTAACTAGCTTATCTAGTATATATTTATTTATTCACATAGTTTTCTTTAAATAAGATCTTACATTTTCCTTGAATGTCATCTCAAATTCATTTTCTCACAAGCACTATATTAAGTACTAAAACTTTTATATTTTCGAGATGACATTTAAGTTCAGAACAATTTAATTTTCTTATATGAATTAATATTATTTTATTATTTAACTTTTATAAGAATTTATTATAATTTTATTTTTAATGAATTTACTTCCTATTAAATTACGTATAAAAATTTATATTATTCTACAAGCAAATAAAATAAGTTATTATTTTAAATTTTTTATACTCAAAATACCCACCTACCTCTTGCTGTATGAAAATAAAAAAAAATAGGAATTATTCATTAATTTGTCTACTTGTGTTGTAACGTTGACATATCTATGGTACTGTATTACATGTAGTGCCTGAATTGTAATATTACACAGAAATTTTACACTAATTTATTTTGTGATTTGTCCCATAATTATTTTTATTTGGGGTGGTGGGTGGGGTGGGTCCCAAATAGGTTAAAATCTCTCAAACGGTAAAAAATGTTAATTGAATTGATTTCTCCCACTAACGCTCCATCACTATCTCTCCTTTATTTAATAAATAGACCGTGATTTTAATTTGGATAGATTATCGCATTAATATTTTTATTAATGATATAAATCATAAATTTATATGTAGAAATTTATTAAAATTATAATAAATTTATATGTAGAAATTTATTAAAATTATAATAAATGTTAAATATGAAATCGTAATATTGTATTAATAATATAATGAGTTTATCATTGAAAACTTGAAGAATCAAATTCATAAAATTTTATTCTGAAATTGTTTTTATTTTTAATCAAACTAACTTCTTCCAATCTAAGTTTAGTTGAGCTCATCAATGACTATCCAATATTGAATAATGTCTTTTTAAAGTCAATTGAATATTTTCTAAATTTTTATTATTATTTTGTATAAATAAATTCGTTATAATTATATTAATTTTACGCTGACATTAATTTTTTCGTAATTCTCATCATTATAATGAACCTATCTAATAATAACCAAAAATAAGTGTCACTTTCGGAAATGATGCTTATACGCCATATGACATTATTGATTGGCATATCTTTATGAAGCTAGGTAGTATGCTCAACTATCACAAATCACAATGAAAGAATAAACAGTATGTTTGTTAAGTATAGAAAATATTATCTTTTTTACGTTATTGGTACTTAGATAAATATGATATAAATATTGTGAATTTACCTCATGTGACACATAACTTCATTAACAGGACATCTCTGCAAATTGGACCAACTGTTGGAATTTAAAGATGACTTTAAAATGAGGTATAATGTGAATTGGGAAATAAAAAATTCTTATAAAATCTAGTTTTGCCTAAACTAGTCCTCGTTGGTGAGGGAACGCAAAATAAACAAAGTTTATTTGGATTGGTTGAAAAATAACTTTTAAATAAGAAAAAAAGGTTTGATATACTTCTTAACTTTATCACTTAAAACTAATACACTATTTATTATGAAAATAACTCATATATACCCATATTGTTATGTAAATGACTCAAATATACCTTTTTCTTTAATGGAAGTAAATACTATATATATATATATATAGTATTTTTATATATATATTTATCCTCCTCTCATGTTTTTTCTTAAATTTTTTATTTCAATGACTAATATAAATTTATTATTTTGGTGATCAAATTTATTTTACATTTCAATAATTTAAAATTTATTATAGATGCCCTAATTTTTTTTTACAAACACAAAAACTAAATTACAATATAGCCGGAAAAAATTCATTTTAAACTATAATATAGTCAAAAAAAATTAATTTTAATTTTTTCACTAAAGAATGAAAAAAAAATAAGAATAAGAAACTCAAATAATGATAATCAAAGAAATCAAAAAATAATTTATGTATGAAAAAGATTAAAATATGCCTTAACACCTCTAGGTGATTTTTTCTTTAAAAATTTAAGTAAAAAATATAAATATAAACTAATTTTTCACTACCGTTAGACGAAGGTATATACGAGTTTCTTTTCTATCAGTAGGAATATATGTAAGTTATTTGTGTACGATAAGAGTATAAATGGATCACTTTATAGCAAAGGTAGATCAAGTCTAAATAACTAATAGTTGTAGGTATATTTTCCTACAAATAATAATAAGAAAGTCAAACTTAAATGACTTTAAAATTAAAAAAACAAAAAAGTGAGGGAATCATAATTTTGATTTTTAACCCGTTTCAAGTCATTCTAAATTTCGTCAAACACTTTCAAAAATTAAAATTGACTTACGAGTAAGTTTTAACAATTTTTAAGTTAATCCAAACAAACAACCTCATAGTTCCTCACCAGAATATTTTTTCTTAGTTCTACTTTTTCGTTTCAGTATTTATTTGGTTTCTTGTTCTATCACCAGAATTACGATATGTTCTGTTTGCAAGCAGAAAAGTTTTGGTACAAAGTTGTTAGTTGTACAACAATACGTCCATTCTGAGACATCTACATTCAACATTTCAATACTTCAAACGGTTCTGAACACAAGTTGTTTCAGCACATGTTTAAAACTGAATCTATCGTGATTAGGTAATCGCGATAGTCAAGACAGCAACAGCAACATTTCGTTTAAAGGAAGAAAGTAAATGATACTAACAAACAAATATTGTTTCTATGATTACCTCATCTCCAAAAAGGAAAAGGAAAAACAAAGATGGAGCTAGCCCAGATCTAAAGCAACCTTGTAATACCCTTTATGGCTTTATCCCTTGCATAGAAAATGGATGGAAAAAATTGCCCCCTGCTTACACATAATTCAGAACTGAGACAGCATATCATCAAGGAAAAAGAACTTTAAAGTCTCAGTAGAAGTGTTACTCTTCTTATTGGATAAATAATCCACTTAATACAAAGTTAAATCATTTACAGATCAAAAGTAATAAGAAATTTCACAGAATTAGAACTATAAAACAGTGACAGAAGTAAACAGAATTTTAGTTCCTCATGGCCCGAACAGAAAAGCTGAGATTCATACTTCCATAGTTTTAGCAGCTACAAACGGTGGTCTGAATCACACCAGGCTCAAGCACATGGAGGTTCATATCAAGCACTTGTGAGCATGAACAACATTCAATACCACTACAGGGATTTTGGTAATTCTGGAATAGGATCATTTGGCCCAAGGTCATCAATTGGTGGCCGCTGCTTATGATGATTGGTAACTGATTGATAAGCAATTGCTAAAGCTAAGGCCTAGAAACAAACAAACAAACAAACAAACAAAAATGAATGGATGGATGGTATAAGCAGCACAATCAGAAGTTCAAAGTAATCCGATTCTTGTAGTCCAGAAATCCCATGACTCAACAACAAAGAAAAAGATGATACATGTGTCCAAGACCAGAATAATATAGCACATACATCATTTACACATTTACTACTACACTAAAAAGAGAATCATAACTAAAGAGCACTTACGATATGATCACGGTCCGGAGGAGCATATATGCCTGTAGTTATTGTTGTTCTTCGGCGAATATCATTTGATGGTGCATCAGATATCTTTTTGAATCCTGTTGGAACAATTACTACTGGAATACCCACAAGATTGCCAACACAAACTTTCTCCCAGTCAGTCGCATTTCCAATAAATGCATCAACGCTGAAATTTTCTCTTACTTGCTGAATCAATATACCTCTAGCTCTTTGTGCCTGGTTAATTATCATACCAATATTGATCTTAGTGTTGACAAATTCTGAACCAACGATTTAAAAGTGGATTACAAGCTTCGTTCTGTAACTAAGCCAGTCAGATTTTGAGATGTCCGAAAGAATTAAATTAATTAAGTTCTTCTCCTATACCAATGGAAATAAAAATAAGTACATTTTAAACATCTAAACCAAGAGAAACTCTGTAGATAAAGACAATTACCTGAAAATAGTCAACTGCAGATATGGCACGTGCTCGGCGAAGTTCAGTAGGCCATTGATCTTGGGCTTCATATTCATCATCCAGATTTGAGCGCTGCCATTTGTCAAAGTGAGCCAGCATCTCAACATCCATTGTGAAATTGAGGACACCTTGGACAGAATCAACAGTGTAACTCAGGTTAAACGGGACCATATTTACTCCTTTTGATTGAAGTACGTGAACGACCTGTCATTGTCGTCATAATATAATTTAGTTATGATATTCATCAAATAGGATAAGAACCCGATTAACTCAGCCACAATCTGATATTGGAAAAATAGCTACTTACTTCCATCTCAGCATCCTCAAGATATCCAACAGTGAGCTTTGTGATATCAACTGAGAATGGATCTCTAAAGGATATGTCTCTAGATGAAACATCATCTGGGTCCTTTCCCCGAATGGCATCCAGAATAATCACACAATCCACAGAGTTTCTACAAAAAGGGCCTATTTTATCCTAACAAAAAGTTAGATTTTAGTGTATTGTAATCAAAACTAACGTTAGAAAAGGAACTGCACTGTGGAAGAAACATGAGTACCAAGCTTTCAGCTATGCTCATAATTCCCGTTCGACCAACAGCTCCAAAAGTGGGCCGCAGTGCCGTCACGCCACAGCGGGAAGCTGGATAGGTAATAGAGCCGCAAGTTTCTGAACCAATTGCAAATGGAACCAAACCTGCAATACCAGACTTTTTCTTAAAACAATATGTTCTGCCTACTAATCAGCTATAAATCAGTAAAGGACTATCATTTCTCCATTTCATTCTTCCAAAAGGGATACAAACTGACAATAGATATTGTGCAGAATTGTCATATTTGCAAATGGAGAAGACAGGTACATAATTTAAAATTTAATCAGGGATAGCTCGATAGCTCAAAGATACCTGCTGAGGTGCAAGAAGCAGGACCTGCTGATGATCCCGTAGAATATTCCTCAATATTCCATGGGTTTCTTGTTCTACCACCAAACCAGATATCATCATATGCTAAAGAACCAGTTACTAACTTTGCAACAAGAACTGCCCCGGCAGATTTCAGCCTGCATCAACCATATCTAGATTATTACAAATACACGCACAGTAAGAATGGATATTTAGATCTGGCCTTATACGTCATTGATTTCATGATTAGTTATACCTTTTATAAACCCAAGCTTCAATATCAAGAACTTGGTCTTTAAAAGATGTTGAACCCCATGTTGTGGTATAGTTAGGTACTGCTATGATGTCCTTCAGACCATAAGGAATCCCATGAAGAGGACCTGTATAGGAAAGAAGATGTTATACTTGTAATCCCTTTGAGCAAGAACAAAGAAGCTAGAGAGCAAAATATTGTTAAAAAGGTTATGAGGCTATTCGTGTCGCAAAAAAAGTGATCCAACAGAAAATTGGAGAAAACACTTTTTGTATTACTCCAAATTTCATGAAGAAGCAACAAGAAATATCATTTCAAGAAGCAACATATGCCATAAAATCCAAAAGTAAGCTTCTCTAAATTAAAAAGAATCAAGGAAAATTAATTGAAAGCATGAAGTGAGAAGCAAAGGAAGCATTGGAAGATTACTCTTTCTGAAAAAGGTAACAAATGAACAACCTTAAGTGCTTGAAGGGTAAGGTAAAACATTACAGCATCAAGAAAAAGATCAGTCTGAAGAAACTGGAGAATATTGCAGCCTGAAGATTTACAATTTTCCTGATTATGTGTAACGTTTCGATGGTCTAATTTTAATATGGCTGATAAACATATAATCATTTCCTTCTATGGTACTTACCATGCTCACATTTTATATATTTTTTATGGAGAAGCTGGGTGTATACCATTACTTTTTCCAGATGTAAAGGTCCGTGACATCTATGGAGATTTTAAATGAAGTTCCTATTTCATCTCTTCCCCACAAAATCCCCTCACCCCAGTTGTATAAGTAAAAACTCATATAGAAAATCATAAATTTTGAATAGAGCAGAATGATAGGGAGAGGAAAATCCAAAATTATGAATGTAAATAGGAAAAACGTGAAAGAGGTTAGTTGAGAGGAATTTTGGCAGACTGTTACCCAAATATTTGCCTTCAGCAAGCAGTTGATCAGCCTCTTTTGCTTGTTTGTATGCTAATTCTTCAGTAATTGTAACGACCGATTCAAGAACAGGACCATACCTGCGACACCCCCAGTAGATGCATCATTACAAGGACTAGATAATCAATAACAAGAAATAATTGAAAGCACACTAGTTCTAACACCTCTTCAGTCTCTTCAAGAAAATTCCAGTCAGCTCCACTGATGTGATTAAATTTTCCTTGAGAAGCTGGCCAAGTTCAAGAATCTGAAATGACAGCATAGGTGTATGAGTAGACGAAAAATGCCATAAATTTGAGCACATAAATCCTGATACACAGATCTAAAGGGAATACACGGAGCACTTACACTCATGAATGCGATATCCTCATCACTTTTTGGTCTTTGTATACCAGCAGGTGATGGATAATTGAGCTTTTTGTTTGGTTTGTGTTCTACTTGTCGAGCCTTCCATGCAGAATTGAAGACTAAACAAGACGGTTTATGCAGACCTCCATCAGTAGAGGCAACTAATTTTCGGTTGGATCTGATTATGGGTATGTTAAAGTCATTTGCTCCCTTTTCTATTTCAAGCATCTGAAAGGAATTAACAGTACTTTAGCTAAAGTAGTCTTGCTTTATATTCTAGTTCAGAGCAGGAAGAATAACCAAAGTAATCAAACTGTCACGACAGTACCTTGTTCTTATTCAAGAAGCAAGAGTCCAACATTTTGAATCCACATTCACAAACTGGAAGATGTTTGGCCTTTCCGGAACATACACCGGGATTTCCGGGACCCAACTTCCCTCTTTCCTGATTAATGGTCAGATAATTAGATAGAAAGCAGCACAGTCCATAAATCCTGAACTATTCTACAAATGATAGTTCAGAAAACGGATATAAGCCACATCGGCCACTTCATTAGTGATAATATCTTTGGGCGTTTAAGTTTTTCAATAACAAGCTGGAGATGAAACTCTTCATTTACCATTTACCGAAGTTCATAATCTCCACTATGATAGTGATGAGTAATGGATTAATAGGATTTTCTAATTTATGTTATGCACAAGCTACTTTATTGCATTGACTACACATTAGCCTCTACTCAAGCCAGCAATGAAACGAAATGCGCTAACAAAAACTTCGCTGCATTCCTCTCTAGTAAGATCTGACAGCACAGTGATAACACACAAACAATTTACTCGTACTAGAAGCTTAGAAAGTCAAAATAGTCCAAGAGAAAGCTTACCGTATCTGTGGTGTTGCTGCTGCTAAAATCCCAGTATCCTGATGAGTATGAAGAAACGCAGTTGCTATTTAGCAACAAAGTAAATATAAGCACGAACATGAGCAAGTGAAAAGACCGACGAACTGAACGTGCCGGAGTTGGGAAAAAGACGTCGCCGCCCTTTTCAATCGCCGCGTAACAAGCCATGGGTACTAGATTTCCGGCAACCCTCTGTAGATAGTTAGAAAAGTAATCTGTGGATCGATGCCTTCCTTCCGATTGAAAGCATCGAATATTCGATCCTCCCTTTCTTGCCCTATGAACTGAAATCCCCAAATTTATTTAATAACTTGTTGAACTGCGAACTGGTTATGATCTCCATTAGCTTATAAAATGTTGCTGTCAAAATTCGAACTAAGAAAAAGAGTATAACTCATTAACAGTGAAGTTAAAAAATTAAAGGATCCCATTCATTTCGTTTAAATAAAAATGAAGTAAGGAGATCGTGTCACGTGGATATATGGTTATAATGCTCAATCCTCTCCTCGTGCCCTCTTCTTTCTCTCAAGTTCTTCACTTATCTAAACCTAATCTTCTTCTTTTTTTCTTTTTCTTCTGCAAAGTATGTCTCGAATATGGAGCTCGCTATAGATAGTTTCTTTTTCTACTTAGAATATAGAGCTTATTTTAGAACACCCGAGCAAGTCTATTTATGAGAAGGAGTACATCGGTTTGAGTGTTGTGGATAAGTGGAGATACTATTTCTAGTTCAAGTACTTCGTGGTGAGGACGATCTATTATAGCTTAAAGTATCCATTGAAACAAAAGGTAACCTCAAATATTTGGCAGAAGGGTTTAACCAAGTTGTTATGACTTGATTATAAGGTTCAATATAAGAGTAGAGATGAAAATAGAGTTGTTGATGCCTTGTCTAGGCAACAAGAAGGATTAAATTCCTTGGATGGTCAGGCTATTGGAAATTTAATGGTTATAAGCAGTTGCACTTCAACTTGAATATAATAGATTATTGAAAGCTATGCGGAGGATGTTCAAGTTCGGGACATTTTTACACTACTTATAGTAGATTCTCATGGACCCAATTTATGACGAGGTGTATGTAAAGATCTCATGGAACACTCCCCTGATAGCACTATCGCCACTATTGCTTTTGTCTTTTGGAAGAGGATACATAACCTACTATTGTCCCTATCTGGTTATTAATAGGGTTGATAATGTGGCTTACAAATGGTTATATATACACATCACAGAGGAGAAAGAGGACCAACTGAAATCTGGTAATTCTCAATCCTCTCAAGTTTTTTTCTCCTCTCATCTAAATTTGATCTTCTCCTTTCTTCTTCTGCGGATCACGTCTCGAATATGGAGTTCATTATAAATAATTTCTTTTTCTATCTAAAATTTCCTTGTTCAGTTGAGTATCATTTCTCTGTTTTTGATAAATCACAGAAAATTCCAAGAAAAGGTAATGAGTTGATTGTTAATTTTTTTCATTGAATTTTGATCTCGATTGAGATCATAACAAACTGTTGACTTGATTACGACAAAATTACTTCACTATTTCAGATTTTACCTTTAAATATTTCTGATTTCGGACCTATTCAACAAGAATCAACTTTCTCCATTAGATCGACAACGACAGCGCAGTCAGTAGGATCACTAGTCCGCACCTAAAAAATGCTAGTTCAACTTGTTAGAAGCAATTACATTACCATTAAACAGTGATCTTTGTATAAATTCTCAATTGTAGAGTGTGGCCCAATGGCAAGTGGTTCAGAGCTAAAACAATAGGCATTCTTTTCATCTGTTTTAATTTTATATACAGTTCCTACTACATTTTGTAGGTAGGACTAATACGAATCTCGTATAATTCGTTCAAATGCGTGAAAGTTGATTCGAATATCACAATCGTCAGCATAAAAGGTTACATTCTTCTCAACGTTTTCTGCTCTTCTTTTTCGTCAATCTTCATCTCTCTCCCCTCTTTACTGCTACTTTGAGCCCTCAAAATACAACTTTCAACATCTGGAAATTTTTTGCCGTTAATGAACTTCATTAACGTTTATGTTCTATTTGAATGATTGTCAATTTGTTAAGCTATGAATAGACCTACCATATAAAGACGGAAGAAAGCATAAACTAGGGTTCTTAAATATTTTCTTGGAAAAATTACTTGCATTGGTACATTTTCATAAATAATTTATTGATTTTAGCGATATTTTTTATTTATTTTTACTTATAACAATACTATATTAAATTTGCCATATGTATAAAAAATGAGTCATGTATGTACTAATATTTATGTACTATAACTGTTTTTCTAAAATATATTATGATTATTTGATAAGAAATTGACACATTGTATTACAAATGTATTGAAATATGAGATAAATATATTACATAGAACTTGTATTATATGTGTATGATAAATTGTTATATGTAATATGCATTAATATTGTATTATAAAGTGAAAAAAATATTATTACTATAAATGATAAATATTTTTTTTATTTTAATATATTTATGTAAGTTTCCTTATTTTCTTTTATGTGTCATTGCTTCTTTTTTTTTTTAATCCTAGATTTATGTTGAAAATTTCAAGTTTTTAAAAATAAAATGTACATATTTAAAATTACCTAAAAAGAAATACCAATTAGTTTGAATATATTTTAATCATGTTAAGATGTCTCTTTTTTTTTTTTAATTATTATTATTATTATTATTATTAAAGCAATAAACGAGAGATCCATAAATCTGACTTAAGGTTTATCATCAACGATTTATAAACCTAGGACAAAAGCAATATATTGGACAAAGCTAGTGTGAAAAAGACAAGATAAACCACTTTGAAAATTTATACAAAATAAATAAAATAGCACCAACGTAATTCCATTTTTTCCATCTCATACCATCTGTTCCCATGTAATTTAGCCTTGAAAGAATTAACATTGGGAAAAATCATAAAAATCCACGAAAAAAGAGAGAGCTCCATAACTATAATCCAGCCTCCTACAATGTCATAATAGCGTTTACCAGAAGATTAGTATACAAAAGTGAAGCAAAATCCAATAAAAAATATTTTAAACAACTCAAACAAAATATCAGGAGAAATGAAGCCAGACGAAACAGAGAAGCGTCTCAATTCTGAAAACATTATTTTTGGCACAGATAGGACAAGTTGATTGATGAAAAATATAATGTACATGCTCCTTGGTACAGAAAGGGAACGTTTAGAACTTAGAAGGTTAACAGTAATTTGCCGAAAAATGGAATAGTGTTCGTGTCCAAAAGTGAACAAAAGCCCTATTAGCTTCCCTAAAACAAACTTTAGTATTTTGTGAGAGCTCTAGTAAGAAGATAAAAGAGACAATCATGCCATTAATTTCCACTTTAGAAATTGAATGAATCAGTCCTCTGAAAAGGCCCAAATAAACTGCAAGGTAGTACAAATGTACTGGCTTCAATAAAACAGGACTGTCACAAATTTGGAGGGTGACTAGGTGGTGTACCAATGAAAATCATGAGTTAGCGGGACAGTCTTAATATTCCTTAATTTACTGGAAAATGTTTCAACCTGGAGAAAGAACTGGAAAAGAAATGAGGACAAGATCAGTCCTTTTGCAAAACACCATTATATAGCCGATGACTGTTACAATGTCAAGTAAGCAGAATCAGTCATATAATATTAGTTTGCTGAAAGTTAATACTTCATCATTCTAATAAACGTTCTGTTTCATGTGTTAGACAACTCCAGTTAACAGAAAGGGCTTAACTGAGTAGCTGTAGCATTTACCTACTAATGAGCCAAAAATCACAAAACATAACATAACATATTATATAGAAGCTATAAACAGATAGAGGAAGAGAGGAGAACGAGATCGAGAGAGGGAGGAGAGTGGGAGAAATGAATTGTATGGCAAGCTAGATTGAGAGAGGGAGGAGAGAGGCTAGCGAGAGAGGACAGAAAGTAAAAGAAAGGTGAATCGTGTGTGTATATAAGTTAAATAATTATATTAGCTTCTATATACATGTTAGGTTGCTGTACATGTTATGTTTTAAACTAAATGATAAGCTAATACAAGTTAATATTAGCAACCAAATTAAACATCTTATACATATGCAATAAGTTAATAATAGCAACCAAATTAAACATCGTAGCAAGGAAAAACATGATATACAAAAGTATCTTGATGATCTTAAAAAAAAAAAAACACTTAGATTAAATTAAACTAAATGATAAGCTACAAGTTTTTAGATTAAATTAAACTAAATGATAAGCTACAAGTTAATATTAGCAACCTAATAATTTTAACTAATAAACAACGTCGCAAGGAAAAACTTGAAATATAAATGTAAGTCGATAATTTATATGACTCGTGGTCTATTCGTACTCATATTAGAGGGGGTAAAGGAGTGCATATTTCACCGAGAAACAATACAATAATTCATTTTTTCAAAGATAATATTATTTAACATATTCAAACAAACCACTATAATTTAAAATGCTTTAGGATGATATTTTAATATTATATACACATCTCACAGGATTAGTATTTATCAAGAGAATCAACTGTCATTTGCAAAAGAATATTTAACGGAATTATGGAAGGATGGATCATAGGCCTTAGTAAAAGAAAGCAAACAAGAATAATCTCTTCTTTAAAAATCTATGATATAGGAGAGGATAACATCCACATAAAAATTGTCTCATTTACAATACTGTGATACATGCTTGTTTTGAGGGGAAGCACATCGCTGGAAAAACTTGCTTGCCTTGATCATCAAGAATTAAAGAAAAGAGGAAAAAGATATCAAAACAACAGGAACAACTACTAGATCAAAAATCTAAAATAAGTCCGACTGCGGTCACTAGAACCTTCCCCATCCTAATTGTCGCGCCTGGTCCTTCGACGAGGAGCAGCACCAGCATCCTCACTTTGCTCTTCCTTCTCCTCAGCGGCTTGACTATTGGAAGTCGAGGTTTCAGCTCCGTCAGTTTTCTCAGTCTCGGCACTAGCTATAGCCTGCATATACACAAACAGCAGAGACATAAGATAAAACGAAAAAAACTGTTCTTTTCTTGTTCTCTTTTAACTAGGATGGTACGGATTAGTGCTTACAGGTTGCTGCTTCTTCCCACCGAAAATGAGCTTCAATAGAACTGAGAAGACAACCACTACAATTGAGACAACGACACCAACTGTGATATTGGGCTGTTTCTCAGCTTTCTCGAGAAGATCCTGGAGAATAAGTTAAGATGTATTAGACTCGCACAGAAAAACTACACCATATAATGCCAACAACAGAGAATAGTTCCTCCACTTACCAATACTTTGGTCTTGTGTTCACCCAAGAATGGGACACCAGCTACCTTGTAAAGGAGGTCAAATACTAATTTCTGCGAAGTATTAGCACATGTTTCAAGTTGTGTGAAATGAGAACAAATCAGAAGCATAGAAATTATACGGTAAAGAAAGATTCAGTCCCTTACCTGGTAACCTTTGAGGCCACCAGATTCTGCTTCTTCCTCAGCTTTCTGTTTCTCCTTTTCTACATCAAACTTGGGTTTCCAGGCAGTCTTCCTGTATGATTCTGCAACTTTTTCATCACTAGCAATCAAGATATTGTCAAACAATATGCCATCTTGCATTGTCCAGATCTCAATGCCAATGGCTGCGATAGGCTCAAAGTTGGGTTTGTCGAGTTCAAAATAGTCAGGATTTGGGATATCTCTTGGCTTCCAAATACCCTTGTAATTGGGGTTGTCAATAAGCGGAGCGTGCCATTTTCCCTTGTATGCTGGATTTCTGATCATTGGTCTTTTCCACTCCCCGCAACCAGGAGCTTCTGCACATTTTGGGTTGTCAACCTTTGGAGCCTCCCATTCACCATCCTCCTCATCATCCCAATCTTCAGGCTTGGTGGCCTCAGGATCATCAACATCCTCAGGCTCATCATCCAACCATCCTTCGGGCTTTTCAGCTTCCTCATCTTCAATTTCCATTGGTGCATCCTCATCCCAATCATCAGGTTTCTTAGCATCTGGGTCTGGAATCTTGGCTCTCTCATCCCAGTCTTCAGGCTTCTTGTCTTCTGGGTCTGGAATGGTCTCAGCAGGAATAAGTGGTGGCTCAAAATCATCAGATGAGAGGAAGTTAGCCTTCTTCTTTTCTTCTCCGTCAACCAAGATAAGAACATCATTGTCCGGTTTCAACACAGCAGTGTAAACATGAGTTAGCTTGTCAGCTGGTACAGAGGGAGGAAACTTGAGGTGGTGCTCAACGTATTCTCCACTCTTAGGGTTCTTGTGTTTCAAAATGAAGTGCACCTTGTTTGTGGCTCCGCATTTATCAGGTCCAAACATTATTGTGTAGGGGGACTCGTTATCAAAACCCTTTGCGGTCCAACCTGCTTCCTGGGGGCGGAGGTATTTTATGTAAGCACCACCACATTCAAGTCCATCCTGGAGGCGAACCTCATATTGAAGAACCACAGTTCCATCTTTGAGGTCAACAACATTGTCAAGCTCCTTGACAATAGCGTATTTCCTAGCCTTCTCACTAACAAGAAGTCCATAATCATCATGTCCCTCACTCTTGGCATGTTTCCACACACCTGATACACAACACAATGTCAATTCAGACTTGGTGCAACTTCATAGATCAAAGATTTGACTTCAAATCATTAATGTAAACATGATACGCAAACATATGACTTGAAACATTTAAGTGGATTCATGAACATTCAGTCTACATATCAATATTCAGCTTTAGCATGAATAATCAAAATATTTCAGTGCTGAAGATTGCATAATAGTATGATAGAACTCGTGCAGCACATAACTTGCAACTTCACAAAAGTCCAACAACTGAAAGCAAATTTCAAAACCAACTCAAACTTCCCATTTTCAATTATCAAGTTGGCGTACTAGCACTTTGTAACTACAACAGGATCACTTACCAGCACAACCAATACAACTGAAATAATTTTAAATAGTGAAAGAGACAGGATAAACATCTATAAGAGCTAAGAAGATCACAAAATTTGTGCTCCCATGTGTCCAAGGGATCATTTTAAACAGATTATGTTAAAGTATTGTCAACCCTTCAGCCTTAATGTTGCATAATTACTTCCCAATCATCAGATTATTCAAGTTTACTCAGTTAACAAGTTACAAATAAATCAGACGTAGAGACAACGACATTTTAGCAGCTAATCACTCCCACTGCTACCACACAAACATTAAAATGAGTTATATTCCATAATTATAGTCTCTTCCTTTAACCTTAATGATGCATCATTACTTCCCAATCTTCTGATTATATTAGTCTACTCAGTTGAGAAGTTATACATGAATCAGTAGTAAGGATGTCATTAGCCTACTCAGTTAAGAAGTAACAGATAAATCAGTAGTAAGGATGACTTTGTAGAAGCTAATCGCTCCACTTTTGTGCTCCTTCATCAATCTTTTTTCATTTAGCCTTAATTTGCATAATTACTTCTCAACCTTATGATTCTTTTTCTAAACTCTTATCAACAAGTTACAAATGAATCTGAAGAAATGACAATGACAAAGTAGCAGCCAATAACATGAACAGTCCATGCAACAGAGTAAAATATGAACGTAACATAAAAAATCAAAACAAATAATTCAGAGATCCAGAAAAACAAACTCACCTGAATAGTCCTCTTTCTCAGATGCGATCCATCGCCCATCAAATGCTTCGTCAAATGACTCGTAGAACTTCTACAGATCAGAAAAAAACACTACATCTCAGAACAATACAATACAGTACAGTATATATCGATCCAGTAACCAAAAAAACAAAATCGCAAGTATAGATATCAGTTACCGATATCAATCTTACCACATCTGAAGTAGCGTAGAGTTGAGAGAAAAAGCAACAAGCCAATAACAGGAACGCATATTGCGCCCAGATCTTCCTTCTAGTTTCTTCCATAACCCGTTGTGGACTATGCCAAGAAGATAATATTCGAAACTGTATCAGAGATCTGGATTTGGAAAAACCCTAACGGTGTTTCCACTAAGGGAGGAATGGATCAAGGAGAAAATAAAGAACACTCTAGAAACTAAAATGTACGAAAATCGAGATATTCAAGAGTGCTTAAATAGATCTCGAGGAAAAATGGCATCGACTTGCTGTAGCCAATGGAACTTCACGACACGTGAATCGAACCAATGGGAGTTTGCCACGTTTGCATCCGCGACGAGGTTGAGTAGAAATTAAGATCGACGGTTGAGATTGGTTTCAGAAGCCCCATTTGGTCACCACCATTGACTCTTGTTTCAATTTAAAAAATTTATCTTATTTTATATTTTAATCCTATTAAAGTAAAGTGTTTATGGATTGTTTTGGATCTACTTTTTATTTTTTATTATTTTTTTATTTACTCTGTTTTTGGTATATAAACTAAATGATTTTTATTTTAAAGGAAATTTATTCAAATTAATTATATTACTTTTTTGAATTTGATTGTTTTAATTATAAAAATAAAGTAATTTTTTGATTTTGGGAATGAAAAATTAATAGATGTTGTTGATACGCAAAATGTACGCAGAATTATAGAAATGTATTGATTGGAAAATCATTTGTAGCATTAATAATTTTGTAATCCAAAAGATTTGCTTTGAAGTGTTTGATTTAGCTATAAACATGTTGCTTTCCACTAAAACCAAAATGTAAATAAGACTATAGTATATAGTACATGTTTATCATATGTTAACCAATTTTTTAAAAATGCGTATATATTATCTCTAAAAATACTTTTAAAAAGTTAGTCAAATATATATTATTATTGATCAATTATATAACAATGATCGCTCTATTTTATTGATTTAAATAATTATATAAATAAATTTACATGAACCAAAAATTATTTAGTTATATATTGTAAAAATAATCAAATCAAGTGAAATAATACATAATTAATTATCAAGTAGCTATATGTATAACAATCCGAAATGATTTCAGTAATCTATATCACACATGTATTTGCTATATTCTTTAATTAATATAATGCAACATGGAGTACAATCTTATTCTTTACACTTATGGTGGATGATTGGAATGATTACTTTTAATTATGTAAAAGTTTAATTTAAGCTTCCTAAATGAAGACTTTTTGATGGTGATTGTTTTATCTTATTAATAGATTTATCTAATGCAAATCTAATTTAATTATCTAATTTATGCAAATATTTCCTTTTAACCGCTATTTGAATTTTGTCTATATTTTTAAAAATTGGGCAAATATAACTTTTGGAAAATATAACTACACAATATTATAATTGTCAAACATTTATAGACTTTTGCATCTTTACCTAATACTTTTCATAAAATTTCAAGTCTACTTAAAATGAGATTTTTATATGGTAATCGATTCTATTTCGTACGAGTGGGTCAACCAGTTCATCTGATAATTGATTCTTTATTTAAGGTAGGCTATTTGTAAATTTTTTTTTCTATATAATAAAAACGGATATAAAAAAATTAAATTTTCATCAATAAGATGATAATTCATATAATCAATTGTTTGAACTAGTAAAATTCTTGATAAGTTAAATATTTCGTGAATTAAAATAAAAGAAAAGGATTGTTATTTACTAAACTTTTGTTTCAAATGGCTAAACCATAAAAGTCATACTTATAAGTTATAACTATGAATGGTGTAATATTTTAGGATGAAAAATATACATATAATAAAAAATAATTATCTTTCATTTTCTCATTATATATAAGTTTGAATTAATACGTTGATGAAGTAACATCCTTTTATGAAAACCTATGAATAACAGTATAGAAGGTCTTCTAGATCATACGCATCAAACTCCTCAATCTTCACATAATTAATTGATTTCAAGTATTTTCACCCTTCTCCAATAATTTGCCACAACTACAATCAAAAGATGATCAATTAATAGGAGAGTGGCACAATAATTTAGGATGAAAATTAGACATAACAAAAAATAATTATCTTAATTGTCTTATGAAAAAGTGTAATTCAACTTCAGAATCTAGTTAGCCACCAAATCTTGCCTCCATAGATAGCCGATGTGTGTCGCTTACATCGCACTAATAAATCATGTATAGTGATAAACCTGATTCTGATACATATAAAGAAACGATCTTAGACTTAACCCTTAAAAGTTAAATAAAAATCGTAAAATCCACGAGTCCAAATTCTCTTCATTCCCATCAGAACTTAACATTGCTTAACTAGGAAAGCAAGAGTTTTCTGGACTCAAACCCTCAAAGCTGTTATTTAATTAAGCTGCAAAGTAGCAGCATATATTATATGAACAGCCATTGAGGGAGAGAGTTCAGAAAACTCTGGATTTCCACTAATATCATCTCTTCCATGAATATAATGTGCAGACTACTCGATATTTATAGGCAAAATTTCTGACTAATTTGCTTAAAATAATTAAATAAATATATAATATATGTTTCTAAATCAAGTATACAGTCCCAGGCATTGTATTTTTGCTGCTTCTTTTTGTTCTTTAGTAAATAAAGTGTTATTGCTTACGAACTTCGAACTAATTACCTCCATAAGTCTGATGCTAAAAGAAATTACTACTAATTAATTAAGAAATTTCATGTTAGGTTCCTCCGAAGAACGTATTGCGAAAATTCTACCAAATAAATTAGCTCCTAAGGATAGTAGAAAATGTAATTCACAGGCTAAAATTGACGTGTCCACTGATATGATTACACATATGACCTAGACTTTCCATTTCTTCTTGTTTTTTTCTGTTTTTACTTATTGATAGTTTACAAAGACTTATGTTAGACTACCTTCGTGCCTTTTAGAACAAGTTAAAATTAAGGCCCGGTTGGCCTCTAATATTTTACCAACTAATATTTGGAAAAAATGGCAAATAGATATGCTGTCCATTACCGAATGAACATTATTGGGCCAAAATATTTTGGTAAAACTATCTCAAATTTTTAAAATACTAGGTTTTTTTATTTGGGCAAATCTCAGTATTGGGATTTTTTGAAAAATAAATTTTTATCCCAAACTTTTATCTTTTACAAAAAAAAACACTCTATAGTAGTTTGCTTGCGTGTAATTACATATTTTTTTTTACGTGGAGGAACACCTAAAAAATAGTAATGAAATATTTACTGAATATTATGAGTAACGATTTGATTGTTGGATTGAAAAGATTGGAAAAAATTGGCTCACGGAACAAAGTCATGCACTTTGTAGAGGGATTCACGATGTATGTAATGATGTTTGTGCACTCACTCAAATTATACAAATTGCTCTAGTCATGGGACATATTGTTTTGTCGTAATGAAAAATATCAGCTGACTTGTAATACAAAACTTGTATAGTTAGGTTTTATAGTTCTAAAACGTTTATGGGGTAAAATCATCTTTTTCTAAAAAAGGTGAAATACATTTCCTAATCATATGGCCAAAACACCATGAGAAATGTTCACTCAAATAATATTCGTCAAGAATATTTAAAAATTTATGACCAAACGCTAGCTTAAATGTGTTTTTATGTAAATGTTACGGTGTATTTATAAAAAATAATTCCTCAAACATTTCGCTAAATCAAATTATAATACACAAATTGAAACAAAACCGAACAATGAAAGCACTTAAAGCAATACTCCTCAGTCCTCTGTCTCACTTTATATGACTTATATATTTTTTTAATTGATCAAAAAAGAATGATACGCTTCGATATTTAATAATAATGTAACTTTAAAATATTTATTTTATTCTAAATGAAATATTTTTTGTCACAAATTTTTATGATTCATTTTAAATTACAAGTTTTAAAAATCTTTTTTTTTCTTCCTTAAACTTCGTGTGAAGTCAAATTCACTCGTATAAATTAGGACGGAAAGATATTGTTTGTGGCCAACGACTTTAGCACTTTGTTGGTGAAACTGGGCTGGGCTGGAATTTTGATGTTATGTGGGCTTTCAGTGGAAATTAGGTCAGCCCATTTAATGTCAATCTCAAATGGGAATTATTGTCCGCAGTCACTTTCTTTACCCACTGACCATCCTACGTTTCCATAAAAATAAAATATGTTATTGTTGTGTTCAAATTCGTATTTTTAGTACGAATTTGAACATAAAATATTCTATTTATAAAAAATATTATACTAAAATTTTATTAATGAAAAACAAAAGTTATATACTATAAAAAATTCGAAGTCACACTATTGTTGTGAGTGAACTGTACCTTTGCTTAAGAATCAAAGAGGCTGTGAGAAACACAGTTCAAAAAAGGGAAAATTGTGGGCCAGCTTAGTCGGGAAAGGTTGGGTCAGTTATAACGCTTTGTTGGCGAGAGTTTGGATTTTTTTTTTTTAAGGGGGTTCGAGAAAAAAGAGAACAGTGTTTAAGATTTGAGATTTAAATCCCTCAACTACTAAGTCAATCTCTAATCTTATATTCAGGAGGTTCATAATCAATATATAAACATAAAAAATTCTTTAAAATATCTTAAATATACAACGAATTTTTTTGCTTAAGAGATTCGGATGAACTCCTCGACAGACTCTAGATCCGCCCCTGAGTACAGGTAAGTAGA
The DNA here is from genome assembly GCA_027704765.1 of Solanum habrochaites. Lineage (NCBI taxonomy): Eukaryota > Viridiplantae > Streptophyta > Magnoliopsida > Solanales > Solanaceae > Solanum > Solanum habrochaites. The sequence goes on from JAKWJA010002491.1 coordinate 63,697,564, forward strand.
GATAGCTGGACTTTTGTGTTAATTATAAGTAAGCGGGTGATTATGACTGTTGCGAGGATGAAATATTTTGTATTTTAAATTTTTTAGTTTTGAATAAAAAAATAAAGCAAGAATGATATGATTCTGCGATAAATATTAGCAACATTATTTATAGACTGAAATAGAGAACGACGTAAATATAGCGGATGTAAAATTAGTATTTGTTTCATACTTTAATTATTTCATACACGACTGAAATTATGAAGAGAAGTGAGTAGTGAAAAGCTTCAGAATTTACTCAGAGAACTTCACATTTAAATACTAAAAAATATGTCTTATTCTACTTGGAACGGAGTGAACAGATTTGTAAGAAAACGATTCAATGCAAACAATTACTTGGTCAAATTAGGAATTCGTTGGTTAAATTATTCAGTAATTAATCTAACCACCTAAAATATGTATTATTTTTCTTTAATAATACGTATTTTGTTTTAATAAAAAAAGGAATGACATCCTTTCATTAAAGTCAGAGGGCTCGTCCGTTAATTAATATTTTAAGCTGGGTAAGGTAATTAAAAACTAATAATTGGTTTATTTTATTAAAATAATCCTTATACATGAATGCAGGAAAGAATGACAAAAGAGAAGGAGGAGGATTCCTAGTTAGTTATTTATTAATTTACGAGTTCCCTTGGGCTCTTGCTGAGGGACCACGTGCTCCAAGATTATGTCAATATAAGTGGTCACACAAACGCTAAGAATTAATTAGATACTGAAGGAGTTTAGTTAACTGGTTAACTGACTTATAAATAATGAGGAGATAAAAGTTACAGAGTCACAAAAACCATCATATTGTTCACTTATAATGAATAGCAATCCCAAACCTAGAGAGAACCTTCGTTCTTTATGGGACAAGAGGGAGGGAAACTACTCAAAAAAATTGGGAGAAATTTTGAATCAAAGTAAAAAAAATGACGGATAATTATCAGGCTCGAATAACTCTCCAATAAACATAAAGATAAATATAAGAAGATATTTCAAACACTACTGATTGTAAGGCCCGATCTTAATAAGTTGATGGGCAGAATTGGAGCCGAATAAGGGTGAAAAGATATTAATAAAAATTTCAAAACCTCATGTGTGGATTGTTTGATTTTTTTTAAAAAAACTTAAACGGGCACAACACACAATTGCTCATCTAAGTTAGCGATTGTTGCAGTTTTTGAAAAAAAGTAAAATCGCGCTATAACAGTATTGATATAATTTATTTTTTCTTAAAAAAAATCAAATCGCAGCGGTTTTCAATTAATAGTTTTTTTTGAGAACTCATATTATCAGATGCCAAGGCAAGCGATTTTCAATCAAATCTGTTTAGCGATTTGATTTTTTGTTTTAAAAAAAAAACTTTAACTAAAAACCGCTGCGATCTGATTTCCGTTTTTTAAAAGATAGAAAATATTCAAAACTTAAAACGAAAAGAATTAAACTTAAATCGCTGCATCGTGTCCAGGAATGGGCGACATATTTAAAAAAGAAATCTTAGTTTGGAAATCGTCCTTTGGGGGTCTAGCGATTTGTTTAAAATTTTTTAGAAAAAAAATCCAAATTAAACAAATGCGCAGCGCGTGTCTGCAGCGTTATATACTTTTTCAGTGAGACAAAGTAGCTACTTCATGAGCGATTTTACCGTTTATGGGTTAAGAAAAAAAATCACATAACCTTTTTGAAATTTTGTAACATGTTTCACCCTTTAGGCTCGACTGAGGGGCCATGAGAGCCGGATAGTTGCGCTTGAAGATGAAGTAAACATGGTCAGGGCCAATATCTCTGGTGGTGTGAACGGCGGGACGCGAGCTGGGGGTCCCAGCAAGTGAAATATACTCCTAATGTGGTTGCGGGGGGTGGGCGGGGGCAACTTCAGTAATGGCTTAGTCTGATAAAAAGTCAGGACTGGCGTAAGCTCCGTACCGTGATATGACAAAAAAGGTTAAGCTGTACATATTGAGCTGAGTCGAGTCCAAAAAGGGCTATGATGAAAAGTGTAGGAAGTTTATGTGTGAAAGCATAGTGAGAGTGACACAGATCTTTTCTTTTTTCAAATATGGGGGCAAGCAAGGATCCTATCATGAGTAAATCTTGGTAAGACGGGATCATAAATTACGAAGACTGCCTGCTACTAAAAAAAATAAACGGTCGTAGAGTCTCAATAAGTTGAGCAAACTCACTAGCGTATTCATCGGAGAGAGAAGCGCGCACTTGTGGTACACTGATAGAAATCATTGCGATAATGTCTTATAGGCTTGGTAGTGCAAGCAAGATATACTAATAATCGAATTATTTATGTCGTTGATTAACTACGATCAGACTGTTGATAATAGCAACAAGTATAGAAATAAATGCGAGATAAATGCACTAAAAATGCTAGAATTATCGTCACGGAGCGAGGCGCGGAAAGTGCATGGGCGCTTTTTTTTTTTATATAGAAGACGAAGGTGAGCAGGGTAACAAAATATTCAGCCAAATCCAATATATTGAACTAATCGGCAAGCTGATTTAGAAGTTCTTTTTTTTTTTCCCTCTTGATGTGGAAGCTCTCGACAAGCCACTGTTAATGCTATATACTAGAAATAGGGAATTTAACAGGATAACGAGCCCCTGCACATCAAATGACACTAGATGCCTGCCCGGGCTGTGGTGTTCGGGGGGTAGTTTTGAGTTAGAGAGCCACAGAAATCAACTGGACCTTAAAGTTTTACACGATAAAGTGGCATGTTTATGCGACTCAAGATGGTGTAACTGGAGGAAGAACAAACACAGAAAAACAACTGGGGAGTACACGTTAACCTAAGCCATACATGGTGTAAAGAATCTGTCTAACACTGTAGAGAGACATAAAAGTGATATGTTATAAGGAAATCGATGAAGTCGTTCAGACACCACGAGGAAGGCAAGCCAGGTTTCTGAACTCAATCTTCTCATGGCTTCCGACTACGATCAGCTTTTGAAAAATTAATTAATTGAACGCAGATAGCCAGGAGGGAGGCATCTTTCAAAGCATTTAGAGTCCACCGAGCTCGCGGTGGATATTAGTTTGGATCTTTTGCTACGTTCTAGGTATCGGGCCGGGAGGTCTGTCCGACGGTAATATATAAGTCTCCATTAACTTTGATTCATTACAAAATCAATATTGCAAAAAGAAGACAATAACATGGTAGTACACTTTAGGAAGAACTGGACTGAGGAAGAAATGAAACTATGCTCATGAGGAGTTAGTTGGTGTAACTATTGATAAGGTTACAATGTAGTTGTTACAAAACAAACTCAAATTATTTTTTATTATCTTCAAAATCAAAGATTAGAGCTTCATATATTTTAATATTAAAACGTATAGCTGTAAGTTGTAACCCTTGCTCTTTCCAACCCCTCCATTATTTTATTTTACAAAAATATGTAGTAATTGCTGATCAACTTCTAAAGTCCCTCCACAAGTATATTTACTTAGAAATTTCACATTTATTTAAATTCCGTTCTACTAAACTTATACCTAATTATGAAAACTTAATTCCAAACAAGCATTACGTGTCATTGATATGGATTTCAATGGCACACCACTACTTTTTTTTGCGTTCTTCTGATGGGTTTTTTATATCTGCTCTCGTGCAGGTCCTGGGCGGGCATCTTGTGGTCTGGCGTATATTGTATGTCAGGGGATATTTATTTAATTTTATCTGTTATAATTTGACTAATAGCACCCAGCATATCATTGGATTAATCTTATAAAAAAAAGTGTAGGGGATGAATGTCGAATAAGAAATTAAAGAGGGGGTTGGGGGTGCGGGTTTCCCAAGTTGCTAAAAGGATTGCATATGTACAAGAAATAAAAAGGAATTACGCGAGGAGATGGCTGCATAGGATAAGAAACGTTGAACAGCACCCCAAGGGGGACCATGTGAGCGGGTTCAATTAAGTGCGCCGTCGTAGGTACTCTGTTTAAGTTCCGTGATATTCTCTGAATTGGTGGGGTACCTGTAGATTCTTTGCTGATAAGTGTGGTTAAGACGTTGTGACAAAATATTTCAGAGTCCGAAACTCAAAGGGTAGGAAAAATATATAACAACAAAATTCCAAAACGCGGGTATAGATAAAAATTAATAACCAAAAAACGGTTTAAAATGCTGCCGAGCGCCAGCTGATTAGCGATTTACTAACTGGAAAAAGTAAAATCGCTGCGCTCTTGCATGCGATTTTGCCAAAAAAAATTTTTTTTAATAAAAAAATGAAATCGCTTGCTGAGCAGCGATTTCAAATGTTTTATTCTACAATCGCTGCCAGGGCAGCGCATTTGATATTATTTTTTAATTTTCTTTTTTTTAAAAAAAAATAAGGGATAGGCCGGTTGCTGCACGCAGCGATTATAAAGAAAATTTTTTTTTTATATAAATAGCTGGCGTAAGCAGCGATTTACAAACAAAAAAATTTTTGTAAATCGCGCTAGGCAGCGATTTATTTTAAAAAAAAAAATTGATTAATTTTTTGTTAAAATATATTGTGAAAATCTAAATTAAATACATTTTCTCATATTAATTTTTTATGAAAAAAACTAATTATTTGAATCAAAATAGTAGTTAATGTAAATTTAATATAATATTCGGTTTTTAGAAAGAAATATAGTTATTTTAAATAAATATTTTTTAAAATTAGGGAAATATAACTTATAAGAAAATATACATTATTTTAAAAAAATTTAAAATAAGGTAAAGGAATAAATATATTTCTGTTCTAAAAAAGAGTATTATATTAAATTTAAATTTAAATACTATTTGAATTTCACATGAATTAATTTTTTAATAAAAAATTAATGGAGAAAAATAGTTATTTAATTTTTAACAATATAATGTTAACAAAAAAAAAGTAATAACAAAAATTTTTTTTAAAATAAAATCGCTACCTAGCAGCGATTTACAAAAAAAAAAAATTGTGTTTTTTGTAAATCGCCTTGCTACAGCAGCGGATTTGATATATAAAAAAAAAAATTTTCTATATAAATCGCCTTGGCCAGTGCAAGCGATATACCTTATTTTTTAAAAAAAAAAAAGAAAATAAAAATAAATATAAAATCGCTTGCCCTGGCAAGCGATTTGTAAGAAAAAAAATGTGAAATAGCTGCTCAAGCAGGATTAATTTTGTTATTAAAAAAAAATTTTTTGGCAAAATCGATGACTCGAGCAGCGAATTTTACTTTTTCAGTTGAAGTAAATCGATGCTCGGCAGCGATTTACCGTTTGGTTAATATAAAATTCTTATATACCGTTTTGGAATTTTGTAAATTTTCTACACTTTGAGTTTCGGACTCAAATATTTCATTATATGCCATAGTATAAGCTCTGGACATATCTACATCGAAACCTAATAGAAGAGACGTCCCTACATAATTTCCTTTATAAAAATAATCATTACTTTGATATATATATATATATTATATAATCAAACCGTGTTATAACAATTTCTCAATATAATGTTTTGATTTTGTCTGTGATCGAGTTTTTATATTATATTCTTTCTATTACTCTATAATAGCATTCTATCGAAGTGGTACACTCTTTGTTATATTACTTCTCTAACCGTAGTTATACTCAAATATTATATTATTATAATATTTTGTAAAAAATATATTGTATACAAAAATAAAGTAATCACTCACATGATAAATAATAAGTACAAATATTTGAAGGGAAGATATTTTTTTTAATAATGCTTATCAGTTATGATTATAATTTCACGAAAAAAGTTGCTATGTATTTTTAATATATATATATATATTGGATAACAAATACATTAATCCTTCCTTCTTAACTAACTAATGCACAAAAACATTGAACTAATTTTTTAATAGTAATTAGCTAGTTCCACTTATTATGCATTGTTACTTATAAATAGCTATAAAATATAAATTTCCCTGTACAATTTTATTATGTACTATTTATATATAATATTAAAATTATACTCTTTTGAAAAATGAAAAATTGGAAAATACTAATTATACAATATTCCTTACTTGTTCTCGTTCTTAGTATTATTTAATTTCCTATTTCAATTTATTTGTCTTATTTTTTTAGTCTGTTAAAAAAAATATTTTTTAAATAACTTTTTGAGTCTAACATACCACAGTCATGATAAAATTGAGATCACGTGATTGATTTTTGTATATTCCATGTATATCCTTACTTTAAAGCCATATATATTACTCTCTCCGTTTCAAAAAGGATGACCTAGTTTGACTTAGAACGGAATTTAAGAAAAGAAAAAAAAGTTTTTAATCTTGTGGTTTTAAATTAAAGTTATGTCAAATGTACCAAAATGCCCTTTTATCTTGTGGTCTTAAACATGCCATGTGGAAAGTTAAAGTTAAAGTGTTGCCAAAAAAAAATGAGTCATTTTTTTTGAAACAGACTAAAAAGGAAATAGAATCATTCTTTTGAAACGGAGGGAGTATCATTTTAAATCTGTAACAAATTAAAATAAGACAGATAGATTAAAACGGAGAGAGTGAGATACTTAAGGGGGATGCTTGGCCTTCATCGACTAGTCCTGTCTTTAACAATGAAGCTATTACTAGTACTCCTGTAGCAGACCTAACATTGTAAGAAATAAATAATTTTACTGAAACTTGGAACTATATAAGTGGTCCAAATTCCATGATTAAATCCCACTTAAGTAATTGTTTTTTTAAAAACCCTAATAAAACTCTTTTTGTTACCCTATGTTTTTTATTAATTATTTTCAAACAAATATACAAATAACCTTGGAATTCTTGTTATGGTTCCGCAAAGCACTAATTGTCTTGTTATGTGAAATATATGTACATAGGCGTCTAAAATTATGCATATGTCATTGATTTTTTCCCTTTTAATTTGTCCATTTATAAATTTGTTATCATTTAATTTGCAATATAATTACATACTTCTTCCGTCCGAAAATGTTTTTCATATTGCGTTTATTGAAAGTTAACTTGATTAATTTTCAAAGGTAAATTAAATCATAATCATATTAATTTAATATTTTAAACAAAAAAAATTAAATATTCTAAAACTATATGAAAAATATTATAAATTACAATTTTTTACATATTAATATAATGAAAAAATGCATCGTAAAATTTTAATCAAATTTTTTATAATTTAACTTTAAAAATAGAAACCATGACAAACATACCGGATGGAGGGAGTAGTAACTTATGCACTATGCAAAGAGGTGCAATAATTACAACGATTATAAGCATCACAGATAGTCACAGTATAGGGGATTAGTTAATAACAGAATGTTGATGGATGGCAAATTAGAATTTTGTAAGATTTTAGTATCAAATAGTTTACAAGATAATGAAATATCATAAGAAAACAGAAAAGCGTACCGACAAATAGAGAAATAAACCAATTAGTTAGATAAACTGTACCTGAATACAATAAGAAAATGATTGCTTATTTCTTAGGAAAATATATCAAAAGGAAGACAGAAGCAACATATAAAGTTCAAAAGGAACCTTTTCTTTTGGACTATTATATAATATTTTTTAGAGTCAGTTTGTATTGATTTTAAAAAAATATAATTATTAAATTAAAAAATAAAAAATCAATTTGAAATAACTTAAGTCAAAAAATAAAATGTAGATTTTGACTTTTAAATCATTTTCAACTTATTTTAAGTACTTCCTGATTTATTTTACGTTATTTTTATTTTCGCCAAACTCTTTTCAAAAGTCAAAATCTGACTTAAAAGTAGATTCAGTTTCCATTTGGATTGACTTATTTTAGATCTTTTTGAGCGAAAATAACTTTTTAACAATTTTGAGGTGCTTGGATAAAATTAAAAAGTGTTTATTAACACTTATTCTAAAATCAAAATAACAAAAAGAAGTCAAAAACTATAAATTAAAAATCCTAATTATTAATTATAGGCCAAAAATCAATCCAAACATTATCCTTAACCAATTTTTAAACCAAACCAAATACTCTATTAATTAGGTGAAAAAAAGAGACAGACCAGAGAGCCATGCATAAACGCCACAAGAAAGGAGATTTTTTCTTTTTCAGAGAAATGGAAAATAAAATAAGAGAAGCTAGATAGAGACTACAATTCTAATTAACCAAATAAACTACCCAATAATTAATGTTTAGATGAATTTGAACTCTATATACTGACACGTGTATGATAAACAAGAGTAACTCATAAATTTGAATAATTGACTTAATCGATCGGTACTCTCTGCGACAACAACAATAAGTAACATATACCCACCTAAGTGGGTCTCGAAATACGAAAATGCTCGAAAAATAGAGATAATATTTCTAACAGACATTCAATTCAATGTTAATAAAGATTTTTTTTATCTCAATTTACGTGATAATGTTCAAATTCTTAGAGATAAATTAAAATTGAAGTCATGACTTTTAATTTAAATTTTTTGAACTAATAATAATAATACTTTTAAGCAACACTCAAATATGTAAATTTTAGTTTTTTAAAAAAATCAGAATTGAGTTCACAATAAATTTAAAAAATATATTTTTTGCATTGCTAAGCATATATGTACCTTAATTGCCATTTGAATGTTGGTCCTCTTTCATTCATCCCATGGCCATGCAATATGCATGCATGTTTTTTCTATTTCCATTTTGGATACACTGTAAAATTATCAAAGAGAAAGGAGTAAGGCTTCAAGAGCCTCGCAAGCTTCCAACATTTCAACGCCGCAGTAAAGACACGCGATATATTAATAATTACGTTAACATAAAATATTTTGTGCATCGAAATTACTTTTTATTATAAATATTATATAGTAATGAGCTGGAAGCTTTTGAGGGCTATTTAAAACTTCTCCAAATGAAAAGCAGAAAAGAATATCTGTTTTTGTTCTCACTGTTTGGCTCTTTGGAACAACCAGCCAAGAAATAGCATGATTTATATAAGCTATTGAACCCAAAAAAAAAAAAAAAGATTTTTATAGCTAGGTCCTAGGCCTATAGCAATAATTAGACTTTGTATAATTAATATTCGTTTATCTAATCTTAATTTTAACCTGACATCATATGAGTACTGGATTATTACTTTATCTAATCACTACTTTAATTTAAATGACCATGTAAAACAAGCTAGCCCTACGTGTCCCCATTTGTCATTTCTATATTTTTTGTAAAAAAAAAAGCTTAATTAAAGCTATGTGCCCCAATTTATAGGGGGAAAAACGTGAAGCAAGTATCAGAAAGGTTGCTCATTCATCAGCTGAAGAGTCAAGCATATGCTTTTCAATGGTATTATTTTTTTCCATTGTACATAGTACTTGCTTAATTATCTTTTTCCTCTCTACTCTAGATCTATAAGTGAAAGATACTCTAGATCGAGGAATCTTAGCATAGCATAATAAATTGACTATCAGAATTTTTACTCTATTATTAAAGATTCGATTCATTATCTTATAATTTCCTCTTGTACATTCAATTTTTGAAATAACAACAATAATAAATAAACACTAAACAAATAAAAAGAAGATATTCTGGATTTAAGAAGTTGGCTACTAGGTACCTTGTGTACAGTACAAGTCAGTGTCTATGGGCAGGGTTGGAGCCACCTTGGTATAAGGGGTTCATTCGAATTTCCTTTGACAAAAAAATTATACTATTTATATATGATTAAAATAATATTTTAGGGAATATAATAGTGAGTTAACCTCCTCGACGAATTCGCGTTTCTTACTATAATTAAACCCCTTTATTTGAATTGAGGCAACTTTCGACATATAGCAAACAAAAATCATATGGTATGCTATAGCAAACTTTGCATATTTGCCCGACTCCAGAACAAACATAAAACTGTATAATTCGAAGGATTTATACATATTCAAGTGTATAATTCGCTGGTCTAATTGTATTATAGCTGTTGCCCTATTTCAGCTTGCAATTGGATAATTCGCTACCTATTTCACTAGCAATTGTGATAATGCACAATTGTACACATTCAGTGCATATGTCGCTGCAAGTTAAGTGTATAAAATGAAGATATATGTTTTTCTCTCGTCATTATACAAAAAAAAACAGAAAACACAATATATATACAAAAGCTAGAGAATAAGAAAAATGGATTTTCACTGCAAGTGATAATTCACAATTGTATAATTCGTTAACCTTTTCTCTGCAATATTTGAAGTATAAATATTTTTGTAAATTGTATAATAACTGTATAACACGAAGTATATATTTTTGAAGTGTATATACAATTTCTCTCGATTATACAAACAGAAGAACAGCATTATACATCTTCTGTGTATAAAGCGAGACGAGAGAGTGAGCGCGAATGGAGAGTGGCGAGCGAGGGATTTCTACGGAGAGAGAAGCTAACAAATTTTAGCTAAGTTTGTATGGAGCACGATTAAATCAAACCCTACCTATTCCATTTATTTTAGATTATTAGTTTGCTATTATATATAATTTTCCCTTTTAAATTTTGATTCCGCTACTGTCTATGGGCCTGTAATCCACTGATTTACATTTGTAAAGTTTTCCCACAGTGGGTATTTGCCACCATCACATACTTTTTTACACCACTCTTCATCCTTCTCGATTATGGACTACATTTGTATTTTTAAGCAAGCGTCGGGGACACATTACTATTTATTTTGCCTAGAGGTCATTAACTGATTATGAATTATGTGAAATCTTACAATAGGCCGATAGTATTATGAATAATTGAAGTATTATTATAAGGTAAAGAATGAATAATTGAAGTATTATTATAATGGAGGATAGTGCCTACTCCGGTAGAAAAGGTGAATAATTGACTCAGGGTATTATGCATGTATTACATTGATTAGTGAGTTAGAAACATAAATTAATTATATATAAAATTAATAATATGATTAACTATAAGATCTGATCAAGTATAATTAGGTCAAGTAATATTTAAGGATCTTATAAATTTTATGCATGTGTATATATAATTAACGTATTATGCGTTGATAATTTTATTTAAATTACAATTTATTGTGTATAATAAATAAAAAACCAACAAAATCAATCAGTACTTTTATTTTTGTGAAATCAAATAAAACAATTAAGGTATTCTACTAATATTTTTCAAGAAAAAAAAATAAGACTAGCGGGAATATGCGGGATTTTCCCGGACTTTTTTGTACCTGCAAAATCTTGTACTTGTATAGGATTTGAAAATTAATATTAATTTGAAGAATCCAAAACTTTGAAGAATCTGATAAAATATTTTTATCAAATATTTAAAAACTCCAGGTAAGTTTTCTTTTGTAAACAAAGGTATTATAATACTTTAGTGAAATTTTTATTTGACTAACTCATGGGTTGTAAGTTTGACTATTTTTGGAGAGTACTTCAATAATTTTGGAGAAAACATGTGTGAATTACTACCAAAAACGTTTGGGGTAAGAATAAAGAAAGTTTACTAATTTACATTATCTTAATGTTTTCTTGGAAAATATCAGTTTTATGTATCAAGGAATTGCTTTTTATTTAATAGTTTAAAAAAAATTAAAAAAACTTGACAACGTTAGATTTATATAATAATAACATAATAATTTAAGATAAATCTTAACCATAAATTAGCGATATAACAAAACATTACAGATGAACAAAGCCTATATTAAGGCCATTTAATATTAATGTGACGAATCTTTTATCTCGTAAACAGAGATTCATCAGTGTACATCTATCCCTATGCCACCAATAATGGCATTGCATGAAGTTGAGTTCCTTCAAGTCTGGTTTGAATCGCTGCTAGTATCACAAAACAAGGAGAACTTGAGAGCCAGCCAACTACGAGAAGTATATGCTCCCAAAATAAAATAAAAAAAAAACAATTTTCTGTTAATATAATAATTAATAATTGTTGGCGACAATTTTAATAATTGGAAGTTAAATTATAATTACAAATATGATGTGTAGTTATATTTCTCTCGAACTAACATAATTTGAACTAATTCAAGGTCATTAATAGCGTATTTTCCCATGAACTAAGATATAGTGATGAGTAACCTCTAAAAATTATAATTTGAAATCGAACATAACTGATAAATATCAAATTGAGCAGCCTCTAAAAATTATAATTTGAGATCAAACATAACTGGTAAGACCAACTTGAATTAAACAGGTGAACTCCCACAAATTTTCAATTTTTTCAATAATAATAAAATAAGTTTCAACCTAATAATTAATAAGTGCAAATAAAGTAGACTAGAAGATAATAACTAGAGAAGAACAAATATTACATGATTATCAAAATATTGATGACAGACTCACTCGAAAATGAGGATGCTTCAGGTAGTGATATTAATTCACATAGTACGAGTGGAAACTAGAAATAGATGGAGGACCATTTTATTGAATACAAGTTCAAATAGTGAAAGATCTATTTTTCTTTTAGGAATTACAAAATTCAATCCAAAACTTGATAGCATTTCAAAGCTAACAAAAAGATCTCATAAAACATACAACCACTGCTTGTTCCAACTCTTTAACATAATTAGCTGGAAAATATATGTTTACATACAAGCGTATCGGCGTTCTAATTTATTTAATGCTGCGACGATAGATATATACATCTCTTGAAAAATTATGAGAACGTCGCTACAACACCTTCAAAGTACTACTACAATTGCAAATCTTGGATCCAAAATGCGTCAAGTGTTCCAATCACGGATCCACTCCCACAGATTTCAATGTTACAGCGTGAGGCTCCCTACAATGACACCAAGAAAATCACAAAATCAAACCACATTTTTTAAACATACATACGTATAATAAAATAAAGACAAGGTTTTAACCAAATTAAGCCATTATATAAAGCCATCCACCATAGTACTATGTTTTTCTAAAATTTTAGAAAACTAGTATAAACGTATTTCACAGTAACGTTTTAGGATATATTTTATTTTTTAAAAGTTGATGGCGTCAGGTTGATATATGTTACTTACAGTAACGTTCTACCCCTACTCCTAAAACGTTACTCATAGTAACGTTTTAGGAGTAAAATGTTACTGAAAATAACGTTACTCATAGTAACATTTTAGGAGTAAAATGTTACTGAAAATAACGTTTTAGGAGTACCGTTACTTACAGTAACGTATATCAACCCTGTTAATTTTAAAAAAATAAAATATACCCTAACATGTTACCGTGAAATACGTTTATACTAGTTATGTAAAATTTTAGAAAAATATTTTATTTTGACAAATTATTTTATATAATGACTTAGTTTGGTTAAAAATTCATAACTTCAAACAGCAAAAATGGAGTTCAAAATTTCAATGTGCATCTTTTTGTAAATAGGATGAATCATGAATTTCTTTATTTAGAAGAACATGCATCATAAATTTGCCTATTTTTCAATAAATAACTGATCATTTTATACCAAAGATATGATCACCTATCCCAACAGCAACAATTGTTGGGTCAAATCGGACCATAAATGTCAAGCTTGGCCTGTAGAGACCAGTTAGAAGGGGCAAACCTCAAGGGCTTTTGCTTGTGACAGATGGTGCCAGAGCTGAAGCTCCCACATACTAGGGCAAAATCTCATCAGACTTTGGCTATACATGTGATGAGTCTGGGTCTGGGTCTCTGACAAATATGGTATCAAAGCGCCTCATTTACGAGGGGCAAATCTCAACAGTACAACGTATATTATGAACTTAGCCTGGACAATGCAAGTTACAAATATGATACTAGAGATGAACGCAAGTACCTTGCAAGAGCATCCCCACGGATAGGATCATGCATGACGGATTGATTATCGAAATCCTGAACATGAGCCACCTTTCGGAAGAAGGATTTCTTTATGAACTTATCTGCCTCATCCACAACCTCTTCCGGTTCGGTGACTTCGGGTATAGTTTCCCTCCTTGATTTCTTCACAGATACGTTGGGTGCCCGCTTCAGCTGATGCATTGCAGTCTGTAACCCAAAACACACCGACATCGCAATTAGTCCCAGCGCCACATACACTGGAACGAAATCTCCTTTCATGAATCCCCTGTTTTCAAGTTAAACATCAACACATTGCTTCTATATTTAAAAACAAAACAAAAACTAAATAACAGCTTAGATATTGTCCAAGTAATCGATTCACCAGCAGAGATAATATCTCTTAATCTACCGTTTACTACTATTAATTGAACTGTAATCATTCCCAAATATTGAATATAATATAGTAATTGTAACATTGTCATTCCAAAAAGTCAAATCAAAATGATCAGATAAGTAAATGAAACTAAGGGGTTAGTCATGGGTAAGTGCTAAAATTCATTGGGTTTTGATTAGTTCCATTATGTGTCTTCACAAATTTAACGAATTATCAAGTGCTAAACCACTTTATTAGCATTTTATTACCTCTGAGTTTGTAGTAGTACTCCACATTTAAGAGTAACATAATTCTAAAAATAATTTTAGAGATTTCCTACATAAAAGGTACCAAAAACACACATTTGTTCATCAAATTTCAAATGCTCACATAGCAATATTACCAGCAAACCCAAAAAATCACCGATAAGTACCAAAATTGCAATAACCCCTTCCTAATTGTAAAATTAGGTTTTATATCTTCTTCCATTCTATAACACTAGTTATTTTTTGTAATACAAGTGCTATAAACCAAAATTCACCTGTGCTTAGCATCTGGATGCTCAGCAGTACTAGCAAATGACCTGGTAATATTTGATTTTGCAAAAGCAGAATTTGCACTAACTCGAGTAGCCATAGATTTCCACAAACTCTACATCAAGGTTAAACAAAAAATTCCAATGAATGTATAACACAAAACACATTTGAACAATCAAAATTGTGAACTCCAGACACTAATAAACTAACTTGACTTACCGAAGACCTGAATGCCATTGATGCAATATTTGAGTGTATAATCTGAACAAAGGTAAATTTAAGTTTTGTTGCGATATCTGGTTCTTCTTATATATATAATGGTGGAGACATGGATTAGTGACACGAAGTAATAGGCACGCAGAGTTAAGGACACTCGTCGATAGCTAACAAGTCCACTTTGCGCTAGCGGTGACTCATGTCTTATGCTAACTAAATAAGCATAACTCACAAGTTAATTTGGGTATAATTAGGTAAATTTCCCACTTGGTAGTAAATCATTTCGAAGTATTTTAACCACCAAATCCGTTTTATTAACCCAAAAAAATTGTATATACGGTAAAAAAAAATATTGAAGCGTTCAGTATTTTATCAAGAGTTGAGTATTTATATTGAAGCTCTAATTTGATATTTATTATGACTAGACTATATCTAAATTCTTATAAACAAAACTCACATAGTAAATATACATATATGTTAGGAATAATTTTTTTTCTATTTGATATTTAGATTAAAATTCGACTAAATTTAAATTTAAATTAATATTAGACATAAATCAAATCTCGACATCTGCCATAAACATAGTTAAAAAGATTATATATTTTGTCTCTTTACATTGTAAAAGTAGGTATCTAATTTTGTTTTTCTAACGTACTAATCAACAGAGTACTCGAAAGTCCTCCAATCCATTTAGAAAAGGCAAAGAAAGATCAAATGGCATTGGAAAATAGCCTAATTGCATCAGACTTGCTATACTATTCACAAAGTTGTACCACGTTTTATATATGATACATATACTCATTGACATGCACAACATCAAGGATATCACAAACACGTATACTTAAAACATCAACTAAGATAGAAAAAATTATATAAATTAATACATTTCAAAATAATAATTACTGATTTTACTATAATATATTTACGTAAATTTCCCTAAATATATGAGTTCAACACAAAAACATTTCACCATCTTTTACTAATTAGAAATTGAAGTCCAGAATGCAAGGTAACCAAGCCTTTCATTTACATCATTGGATCTACTCCTATAGTTTTCAACGTCTCCACACCCGGCTTCCTGCAAACACATACATAAAAAGTATAAATTGAAAAGCAATTACGAATTAGTACTTACTTATCATAAGAACTAATTAAAAATAGTAGTAATTAAGTACTAACTTGGTATAAATGTGTCCACGAGTACTGCTAGTGCTAGCATGAGCCACTTTTCGAAACAAAGATTTGTTAACAAACTTTTCAGCCTCTTCAGCTACATGCTCTGGTTCCACTATTTCAGGCAGAGTCTCCCTTCTTGATTTCTTCACATGTACATTAGGGGCTCGCCTCAGCTGCTGCATCGCCGTGTGTATCCCGAAACTTGTTGAAAGTCCGATCATCCCTAGCGCCATACATACTGGCACAAAATCTCCCTTCCGTGACCTGACATACACCATTCGATTAAATTTCATTCGTAGCGATAGATTATTAAAAATATTATATTAGTTACGAATAATTAAATGAAGTATATGGATCGATGATTGTACTTGGGAATAATCTCTTTGAGATGGAGGGGTGACGCTCCCTTAAGTTTTGACGTGGCTGATGTTGCATAATTTAGTGACGAACACCTTCTCTTCAAGTGATTAACTGTGGTTTTTAGACTAGACTGCAATATTCGGAAAAAAATAAACACCTATTTTTAATTTGAACGAAAATAATTAATTAAATTATAATATTTATACTTACCACTGATCTGAAAGCCATGGAAATTTATTTATATCGAAGTAATTAGATCGAAATGCAAAATGAATTGCTAAATTGTGTGATCGATCGATACAATTGCAAGCGTTTGCAATTGCTCATTTAATAGTTGAAGAATAGATGGTTCGGGAGACACCTAGGATATAATAGGACAAGGGCCATATGATTTTACCAAATGGGAGTTGGCCACGTGTTAACTACAAAATGAGTTCACGTTATTGCTATTGGGCATGGAAGTCTCTTGAAGCTACTAATTAACTGACATTTATCATATTAAATTAATATAATTAATCAATTAATTAAGCTATAGTTTCCTATTGAATTTATGGGCTTGAATGAATACTTTGGTCGATCCAATAGGGATTAATGGGCTTGAAGTCTAACCATTGCATTGGGTTGAAACAAAACCCAAATTACAAAAAAATTTAAAAAAATAAAAGAAAAGGCTTAAATATTCTATTGAACTTTTTGGAAAAGACTCATTTATGCCATCAGTTAAAAGTTTGACTCATTTATGCCGTTAATGAAAAAAACTCATTCATGCCATTATTTTTAACGATGGTTTTGCAAAATCATTTTTGACACGTGATCAATTTTTTTCAGAATTATGATTTTTTATTAAAAAAATTGATAACGTGGCCGAATTAAAATTGGTCAAGTGTCAAAAATGGGTTTGTAAAATCATTGTTTTAAAAAAATGGCATGAATGAGTCTTTACTTTAACAGTAATGACATAAATATATATATATTGCATACATAATTCACTTTTTAATGCATATTCCAAATTTGACATAGTATTGTTAA
This sequence comes from Solanum habrochaites, assembly GCA_027704765.1. Classification (NCBI taxonomy): domain Eukaryota; kingdom Viridiplantae; phylum Streptophyta; class Magnoliopsida; order Solanales; family Solanaceae; genus Solanum; species Solanum habrochaites. The sequence goes on from JAKWJA010002491.1 coordinate 63,714,996, forward strand.
TTATTTCTTAGCAAAAAGTATCACTAAAATAAATAACTATTTATTAAAAGGTACATATCAAAATTATTTTTCTTTTAATTTTTTTTTTATGTTAAATCCTTTTCTTTTTTTCGTTTTATCATTTTCATAAACTCTTAACAATTATATTTGACAAAACTGAAATTTTTTCACTTTTGACAAACTTATAAAAATTAATAACTTACCCAAATCCGATCGAATATTAAAAGGGTTCACTTTTGATATTTAGTCTTTAGAGTATCACAAATGCATCTAAGAGATCCCTGGCCAAACATAAGATATTTATTTTCTCTCTTTAAAAATAAATAACTTTACTTGTAATCATATTTCAAGTGATGTATATTACGTAAATATTTTTTTAAATATTATTAACACAATCATGATAATAATATACTCAATATGATTTCATGAGTAACTATCATAAAATAAAAAATTGTTTCCGTAGACTTTCGACCTAAAAATAACTTATAATATATGGTCCGTAGGATTTAAACCCTCAAATTATTAGTTGTTATATAATGTATAACACACCTGTCTTTTGTGAGGTTAAAAAAGGAAAATAAATCACCCAATGAAAACGAAGTATTTGATACGTAAAAAAATTTTACTCTGTGAAAATGAAATATTTGATGCGTGGAAAAAGTAATGAAATATAGTCCTATATAGGAACAAGATGTCTATGTTACTCCAATGTAATTTTCAAACGTTAACTTACAATATAATTTCCTTATAATAATCATGCACCTATAAACATCAAAAAAGGCCAAACACATAGGACATATCAAACAGAAACTAATTTTTTTGCTATTTAAAGCCAAACAATTTTACCGGAAAAAAGCCCTAACAATGGTGTACTTCTTTTGTCACAAATTATCTACCGTTACTTTTTTTAAAAAAATATTTTAAAAATTTAAGACAAAATTAATTATTACTTCCATTTTATTACATAGTAGTAATTGTTTTTAAAATTTATAAATACCGCAATAATAAAGTAAATATGCAATGAAGAAAAATGTACATTAGTAGTTGAAAATTCTACTCAATTAATTTCACGTTAGTTTATTTTTACTTGTTCAATATATTTAAAATACATTTTAACTTTTATTTGTCACTTTTAAATATCAAGAAAAATATATTTATGATTTTATTCTTTCATATACTACCCTCGAAATTAGGTTTTTATTTTTCTAAATAGTTTTTCGTAATGTAGGATCACGTATCAAAATAATAGCAAGGCATATGTATAGAGTTATGTTAGATGTGGATATAGACTAGGCAAAGACCATGTTTCATCTCTTTTTTATTCATTTATTTTACCTACATTTTCTTTGTATAAATAATCTAATTAAATATTAAAAACATATGAAATTTAAAGTAGACAAGTAAAAATGATAAAGACAGAAGATACTATGGACGAAAGAAAAAAGGACTCAAGTTTTTCTCTTTAGCCCTCTTCCGAAGTTTTCACTTTTGCTCCTTGATGACACACTCAAAATTTTAAATTTATAATATTTAAAAATTATGATATTTACTGTCCGAATAACTCCTCGTCACTTGATGACACAAACTTAAAATTTTAAATTCATAATATTTAAAAATTATGGTATTTACTGTCCGAGTAACTCCTCGTCAAATGAGACACAAGTGAGTATTAATGACAAAAGAAAAAAACTTTGGGAAAGGGAAGTGAACCAATGGAGAATTTATTGAAACTATTTGAACATTAAACTACACAAACATCTTATTATCATGTCGTATCCATGCCTATATTTTTTTTTGTTTAAATACAATTTCCCCTCTTTGCTGGCTTCTTCTCATACGGAGATACCAATGCTCTTTTACTCCACCATTTTCCTCTGCTATTTCTATTGATTTTTTTTAATTTTTTTTACTATTAGTTGCCCAAAACCATGTATTTATACAAAATCACACAAAGGAACAAGTTCTGTATCTGAAGTGGAAATGGTACTAGTTACCTTTACATGGAGCCATGGTGGTACTCATGTTTTTCTCTGCGGTTCCTTTGATGGGTATTTTTCATTTTTTTCAACTATTTGATGATTTTCCAAAGTGCACTCTACATGTTTGATGTTATGTGCCTACTAACAGCTGAGAGATTTTTGGGTGGTGCAGATGGAGTGAGCAGATACCGATGAATTTGGTGGAGGGTTCGGCTGCCGTTTTTCAGAGGACTGTTGATGTTCCACCAGGATATCATAAGGTATTACCTAAAGTTCTGTGCGATGATTGTGTGTATTGAGCTATAATTCCGTCCCAATTAGACCTAAAAATTGAAATAAAGGGTTGTATGATGACATTTTTGTCTCAAGTAGTGTACGCGAAGAATGGACTCGTCTTTGACATTTAGTATAGCTGCAGGGGCTAATCAAGTTCATAGAGCTAGAATTGTGGTATTTGTAAAGAAATGGATGAACAGGAAGAGTGTTTCAAGAATCATAATCAGCTTCATAATTGTAGTATAGTGGTGAGTATCCCCTCCTGTTACTTGGGTGACCCGGGTTTGATCCCGGCAAGGGTGTGTTTGTTATCTTTTGAGCTGAGGGTCTATCAGGAACAATCTTTTTACCTCACAAAAACAGGGATATGAAGTCTACGTACATCCTACCGTAGGTCTTGTGGAATTACACAGAGTATATTGTTGTTTTCTGTGTTAAGTTCCAGGCGAGTTAACTGATATGAATGCTTTCCCCCCCTTCCAGTTTATGTTTTGTTACTCCTTAGCAAAAGCTATATGTGGGTTTGTTTTCTGTCATTTCGACTTGAAATCCTCTGGAGGTTGCGAAGCAGATTGTAACTTCTTCATTTGCTGCAAAATCTTACTTATACAAGTAGGTAAAAGCTGCATATGGTTTCTGAAAGCCAATAATGAGGAAAGCTAAAGCTTAAATGTGTAACTGCCTATGTCGGAAAGATCAACCGCATTTTATTCTTCCGTCTCTTACCTTTTGATTAAGTTAAGTGAACAATGCAACCTGTTTTGGGGGATTTCATCTTTGGGCTTTAGCCGTGTACTTTTGAAGGTTGTAATTGCATATTTCTCCCAATTACGGTGTAATGGCATAAGAAGGTTAATTTACTTCCTCCTTAGGCTTTCTAGTTTCTGTCTTCTCTGGAACAGTGGGGTGTGTTGTCGCAATTCAGGAACAACAAAAGAATTAATTTTAGTCAAAATTAAACTTGGGCTGCTGGTTTTATCGTCTGAGGTTTCTGCTTTCATGTTTTAAGCTTGTTTCTGGCATAATAATCTTTTCTCATTCACGATATGATAGTTCTGCATGTTTCACTATCCGTCTTTAGGTTCTGAAAAGTGATGAAATCATAACTAGTCAGTAATCAGTAGCATATCCAAGCAACAACAATGATTATTAGGTGCTTTTTTTTTTAAATACAAAAAAAATTGACGACGAAGGTGGGTTTTTTCAATTGCAAGCAGGTCTAAGTGCCTTAAGCCTTTATAAAGTGGTTAAGTGAGAACCAATTCTCACCTACGTTCTTTAAGGGATTATAATGTGGATGATTGATAGCCATTTGTCACCTACATTGCTTACTCCCCCCTTCACAGCTAAGCTGATTTCAATAGATTATAGCAACATTAGGAAAGTAAATTGAATTTTTTGTCTAGCTTTAATTGGGTGGGTGATGATATTTCAAGTAATAGCTAAATGTGTAATAGATGGAAGGTTAGTGGATTGGATAGTAGGTCAAGGCTGGAAAAACACAGGTAGTGTTACTTCTCATTAATTTGAGTTCTGGAGATGGGGAACTTGGTATTTTGGAAATGGTCAAATGAATCGGTTGGATTATAACCAAAAGTGAGTTAACTTAATTGAGACCAAGTGAGTACTCCAGGAGACCATTACTTGCTGTGATCCACCTTATCTTACCCTGTACATTTTAACTGCCTATAAGAAGAAGAATCGATGTGCTTATTAGCATCCATGTATCAGCAAATGGTTAGCATGCAGATTTAGTATTACTGTACCGGCATTGGTTTTTCTCTTGATAATGATTTTTCATATCTAAAATTCCCAAGGATTGCGGTATTCTTTGATTTTGATGCTTTGGCTGCTGTGTTACTGATCCAAATTTGTATCTAATATGTTTATTCTGGTAAATAGTTTGATTTTCAGGACCATCCTTGTTTCCTTAGCAAGCTAAGCATTTAGCAAATTTACCTCTTCATAAGAGAGTATCATAAAGCTTTAGCTTATTGTAGCTGTTACTGATCGTATTATACATGCACAGCCACACCTGCTTAAAATAAAGGAATGTGCTCATTTTGTACGGAGTTGAATTTACTGGCTCCAAATGAACTATGCAGTACAAATTCTTAGTTGATGGCATCTGGCAAGTCGACCAGGACCAGCTTTGTGTTCAGGATGAGTATGGTGCAATCAACAACTTAGTATTTGTTGAAGATTCGGTTTCCATGCCTTCTGCCTTAATAAGAGAGGATGCTCAGTCAAACTTGGTCTCTGGTTTTACTTGCAGCACACATCTAGAGGTTAGTGCAATCCTAAAGAGTTTGTTACTGGATATGGTTCATGACCCAGTTTCCTTTTCCATCCTTCATTCTGACAACTACTCATAGTGACTTCATCCGACCATTTTTCCTTCACATTTAAATTAAGCATAATTTCTGTCATACCAACCAGGCTTCATCTTCAAGCGAGTCACAACTTGAACCAGTCATGCAGTTGTTAAACAATGAAATAGATGTTTCCCGCCATCGTCTTTTCATGTTTTTGTCATCTTCCCAAGCATATGAGCTGATTCCAGATTCAGGAAAGGTTTGGAAGTCTTTATGTATGCTTTCCCCTAGATTGTGCCTTTGCTTAATAATATCTCTAATTATATTTACTGACTACCTAATTGGTGATTCTTTGTTGTAGGTCTTTGCATTAGATACTAAAGTGGCTGTGAAGCAGGCTTTTCATATCATGTATGAACAGGTATGGTTTTCTGTGCACACTTTTGATTCTCTTCTCGGCTCCTTTTGCATGTCAGAGACACCTTTGTCCTCAAGGTAAAGGTTGTTAGCTAACTATAAATACTTGTTCAAGCAAATTCTGGAAGTTGTAAGTTGTCTTGGAGAAAAGCATATCAGTTAAATTCGAATTATACATTTCAAATTTGGACTTGATTAGTTAATCGACACAAGCAAATATTTTCTGCACTTTATGAAGACTATTTCAATATATTGGATAAAATGTGTGAAGGTTATCTGCAATGGTTTTACCATGCCCTACTACTAGACCTTCAAATGCACCGGTTCTTACATGTTTCACTATGATGATTGAAGGTATTTGATAAATAAAAAAATTTAATTTACAAGATACTATCTCTACGAGCTAGTTGGTAAGGTCTGAGTACATTTTACCCTCCCCAGACCCCACTAGTGAGATTCCACTAGGTATGTTGTTGTTATGTTCCTATATGGAGGTTTTGAAAGTGTCTAATATTCATTTGTCAATTTTTCTCTCTGTCATGGCCTATGGGGATATGAGTGTCAGGGCATTTATGCAATTGTGTCAGTTGAAAAATTGTAATATTCAGTTGGAGTTTGTGCTATCCTACTAGCACTAAGAATTATATTCTTGTCTTTAGTGATTTATTTTGTACTTTTTTACTCCATTCAAGTTCCATTTTGATTTTGTTTTATGCTTGGAATTTCTTGAAGTTAACTAGCTGAATATATGTTCAGCGACTTGCAGTGATGCCTCTTTGGGATGGACAGAATGCGATGATTTCAGGAATGCTTACTGCATCTGATTTCATTTTGATCTTGTTGAAGGTACTTTTAAATTGCTAAACAGTGGTAGCAACAAGTTTAAAATTCTTTATCTATGAGTGGGAAGTGCTCAAAATTGAACCAAAGTTGATTCTTAGTTTGGTTTGCCTCTGAATATCTTAGCATCAGAATCCATGTTTTTAGTAAAACCTCAGAAACTCGCTTTTTATATGGCTAATAAGTTGCTTGTCCACGGAGGAACCTAATATCCCTCACCCTTCCTTTCCTCGTCAAGCATTTGGTCATTCAAGTGCATCACATAATGGAGAGTGAATCATATCAATCAGAGTCAGGCTTATATTTTCAAATTAAAATTTTTAAACAAAGTGACTGCCTATGTTCATTGAGGATTATAAACCTGCTGATGAATGTTCTTTGCATTGTATTTATGGGGAAAATCAATATAGTAAGGTTTAAAATCACAAGAAAATATTGCCTTCTTAATTCCATCTACTATGTATAACTTTGTGTAGTTGAATCCTCCAATCATACGCCTTTGACCTTGCAATTGTAACGTTTATTGGTCCTTAGAATTGTTCTTTATTACATTAGTGCATTATCTATTAACCACACATCTATGCTTCTTTCTTATATATCACACCCAAGGTTAACTATTTTTGCAGCTCCAGGAAAGTCATCCAATGCTGACCCATGATGAGCTTGAAATGCACACGATTTCAGCTTGGAAATACGGAAAGTCCCAATTGCAAGCAGAAGTATCAGGAGCTATGATACCTCCAAACAGAAGAGTACTGCAAGTATGTAATCGTTCGTTTTGCTGGAGTTGTAGTTAACTATCTTCCTTTTCTAATTGCTACGTGGAATATTAATATTTTTTTGTTTGTCACGACTCTCCCTGAAGTCTTGGTGGTTTACTTTTTGGGGGGTGGGGGGTGCGTGGTCATATCTTCAGGGTAGCTTACCATTAGAAAAATTCTTCTCTCTCAGCAGCTTTGATCTAGAATCTTATTCTGTCCATTAATTCCTCCTATTTTCTCTGCAATCACAGGCTGGTCCTGATGAGTCGCTGAAAGACGTGACCCTAACATTATTACAAAATAAGATATCTGCAGTTCCAGTTTTACATTCACCAGAAGACGGGTCGTCTTTGCAGTTGTTGCATACTGCATGCCTTGCAGGAATATTAAAGCGTGTGTTTGCCTATAGCTTGCTTTCACTTATGCAGCTTTGTTTCCTCAGAAAGTTTTTGCAAGGACTTATGTTGGGTTTATTTATCTTCCTTGGAAAATCTTAGACATATACAGGCATTTTAGGCACTCTCTAGAGTATCTGCCTATTGTACAGCAACCAGTGGGTAATCTTCCATTTGGCACCTGGACAAGAGAAGTTGGTGGAAGAGGAAGCAGCCGTGTATTGTTGACATTACACAGTGGAGACCTCCTTAGTTCTGCTCTTAAATTACTAATAGAAGGTACACAATCATATTTTTAGAGTAGTACAAAATTGTCCAGCGTAACTTGCTCGCAGATAAACAGAATTTGCAAGTGCCCTATTGTGAGCCTGTGGTTTTGAGTTTTCTTTCTGATTGGTCTTTAGTGGAAGGTCTAACTAAGCAATGGCTAATTAATTTCAATTTGAGGATATCAATGAGCTCCTAGCCAATAAATTCATAGCTAGCAATTCTCAGACTCGTGGTTTAGTGATAATGCACTAATTGCAAACTAGGTTCCTGGGAAAAACAAGGTGTAACTTTCTGGTTTTCCATCCTTCCCCGTCCCCTCTGTGTCTTATTCCTAGTCTATATGCTAGTGGGGTTGATATTTACTATTAAACATGTGATACAGACCTTCCACTTCCACTTCCACATCTCAATACAGGAATTGTTAGTTGAATTAGACTCTTTCTATTGTTATTGGGATTTTACCCTCTCTAGAAGTCGGTGATTGCAGAACTTTGAACATGCGTACTAAGTTCTCTTGCTCTAACAGGTGAGATAAGCTCAATACCTATCGTTGATGATAATGGAGCCCTTATAAATGTGTATTCTCGGAGGTAATTCATGCGCTTCCAATGGTAAATTCTTGAATTTTTTTATTTTCACGCATAATTGAAGTTGCTTGATTTAATTAAAGCCTTACAGATTTGTAATTTTGATTGTCTTTATATAGTGATATAACCTCTTTGGCAAGAGGCAGTGTGTATGCTCACTTTCGGCTTGACCAGATGATAATGACTCAAGTAAGTGCCTTTGAATCCACCATTTTTTGTTTTCTCAAGATTATCATGCTTGCCTAGTATAAGTGAGGTGCTAGTATGCAATAGAATTCTATGGAGTACAAAAGTCAGTGATTTTTCTTAAAACATTTCAAAGTTTGTTCTCTGGCATACAAAATTATTCTATGAAGACTTAAATGGTAGTCATACTTGTATGGTATATGAAGCTTCTTAAACTATTAATTACCTACCATTTGGTTTTCTCTCTTTGCTTGGAACTCTTTCATCTTTGATTTATTCCAGATTTTATGGTAAAAGTACTTGGAGTCATTTTGGTAAAAACTCTTGGCCACTGTTGATGTCCGTTATAGGGCATGAGGACATTCTATCACTTCATTTGAAAATCATCGAAGGAGAGAATTTTCCGAAGTTGTAATGATGCAGTAATTTGAAATTGGATTACAGGTCCTGCAGGTCTTAGATGAAGCATCCCATGATCGTTGTAGGACCTGCACACGCTTTGATCCACTGTATAGGATTATGGAGGTCCTTTCAGATCCAAGTTTGTACCACTTCTTTTTACCTTTCTGACATTTTTCTTGTGAGCATCATAATCTTGTAATTTGAATGCCTCTTCTTTATGTTTCAGCTGTGCGGCGTGTTGTGGTCATTGATCCCAATAGCCGGCATGTAGAAGGCATAATAACTTTGAGAGATGTGTTTAATCTTCTTTTAGGCTGAAATTTCTCTTAATCTATTTCACAGGTATTTAGATTATGCTCTATCGTATGAAGTATTGACTTATCAAAAGCACATAAAAGTTACTTTGTAGAAGAAGTAGTGAAGTGGATCCAATTATCTTTTTGGTCATAAAAGTGACAATTCATTTTTTTATTTGGCAGGTGGGAGTAAACTAGGACGATTTCTTTCTAATGGCTGCTCAATTGCTCAAAGAGAAAAGTTGTCACTATGTCATTTGGCTGAGTGGAAAAGATTTTTATATATCATCATCAATAAAAACTGTAGAATTGTAGCATCATAAATGAAGTTTGTGTAGTCTAAGGAAAAAAAGAGAATACAGAAACCTGGACCAAGATGTAACTCAAGAATTTTCTTAAAAGTATATAACAATATAGTATGTTGGGTTATGTTATATGAATTTTCACTTCTCATAGCGCGCTTTTTTAGCTAGGCTTACCACAGTACAAACAAGTGAAAAGAAAATGTTGTTAGTAATATTGCTTCAAATTGAGTTGCAGACAATTTAAGATGGAATATATGTCGTTGCTTTGAGGGTGCAAGTCATCCCATGAAATGAACTCATGTGTTACTCCATTCAATTGAATCAAACTACAACCAGCACTCTTCTTGATCTTTACGCGGTCTCTTTTTCTCCTTATATCGACCAAGTCATCCCAACGGCCAGCATCTGCAAAGACATTAGCCAAGATTGAATAAACACCGCCATCTCCAGGTTTCACCTCCATCACATTTTCAGCAGCTTTCACTGCTAGCTCGACGTGCCCATGTGTCCTACACCCACCAAGTAAACCACCCCAGACAAACACATCACCAGCCATTGGCATTGCCTCTATCATCCCCATAGCTTCTTTAATCAACCCTGCACGTGCCAGCAGATCCGCCATGCACCCATAATGTTTTAGTTCTCGAGGAACACCATAAACCCCTTCCATTTCTTCGAAAAACCTTCTAGCTTCATGAATAAGACCCCCATGGTTACACCCCACCAACAACGCCAAAAAAGTCACACCATCAGGCTGAACACCAGTCTCCACCATTCTTGAGAAGTAATCAAATAGTAACTGGCCATAGCCATGCATCGCCAATCCAACTAGCATAGCATTCCAACTAAACACTTTTTTGTCCTTGCTCATCTCAAATAACTCTCTAGCAATGTCAATGCAGCCACATTTGGCATATAGATCAACCAAGCCAGTACACAAATACGAATCTATAGCAATCCTTTTCCTTTTAATATAATCATGTATTGTCTTCCCCTTCTCGAGTTCCCCCATCTGTGCACAAGCTGAGAGAGCAGAAACCAACGCAACGTTATCAACTTTCACATTCAACATAACCATTTGATCAAATAGCTCAATGGCATTTCTACACTGGTTCATTTTTGCATACCCAGCCAAAAGTGTGCCATAAGAAACTGCATCTCTCACAGGCATTTCATCAAACACTTCCCTGGCTTCCCCAATCTCACCAGCCTTAACATACCCATCAATAATCAAATTATAAGAAACAACATCTCTGTCACAACTTTCATCAAACACTTTACGTGCATCACCAATACTACCACTAACGGTATACACATGAACAAGATTGTTACACACAAACACGTCAACTAAAAACCCAAACTTCAACGCTTGTGAATGAAGGGTCTTACCCAGAAACAGAGAATTCAGTAACCCACAAGCTTTAAGAACAAAAGGGAAAGTGTGGGAATCTGGCGGAACTGAATTTCTCCGCATTTTGATGAAGTAAAAGAAGGAAGCATTAGGAGAAGAGAGAAGGGTGTGAGCTCGAATAATGGTGTTGTAACAGAAAGTTGATGGGTTGTGAATAAGATTGAAAATGGCGGATGGATAGCGAGTGGTGGGTTGTGAAGGAAGAGAAGAGAGAAGGGAAGTGAAGGAATGAAGGATTTGAGTGAGTATAAAAGTGGAATTGAAAGAGAAGAGGAAGCCATTGGTAACAGATTGAGCATGAACTTGATAAATTTGTGAAATCGTCTTGCATTGATGCTTCAGTGTAAAAATCAAGAAGGATGTTGATTGCTTGCAACTTATTTGAACCATAGAAGAAGTTGTTGTTCATTGTGGTTCATCAAAACCACCATAACAAGCCAAGTTGTGACAGTGAAGAGGAAAAACGATAACAAAAACTCGTGGACGGCAGGATTCGAACCTGCGCGGGCAAAGCCCACATGATTTCTAGTCATGCCCGATAACCACTCCGGCACGTCCACCTACGTGGTTTAACGATTGGGTGTATCGACTAATTTCTAAAAAAGAAATTTCTCATGAACATGCCTTAAAAAATAATTTATTTTGCTATTTTAAATGCAGTTGAATTATAAAGTTCTTCTATATTGCAAAAATAAAGATTAACAATGATATAATAGTTAATACAAAAGAAAAGTAATTAGGTTTTTCAGTTTTTGATTTTTACGATTTTAAGATTAACAGTATATAATATATATGAGAATAATATATCAAAGATAAAAGTGTAAGTATGGTAACTCGTGATGAATTAAGGATTTATCTGATAAGGAGATTGAATAATTCGCTCCTATATCAATAAGTCATTAGTTATAAAATTCCAACCAATTCACCGACTATTTATTAAATTTTATACTCTTAAAACATATTTAGTCGATAACAATATGTAAGTGTTTGTCCAAAGGCAATAATCAAAGTAATTGCATGAAAAAACATTTTCAAACAAAGGCTAACGATAGCCCTTGGTTCTATTCTTAGCCGCCAGCTCCAAATTACAAGGAGCAAACATCTCAATAATCCCAAAATGGTTAGGGCAGATCTAGAGTGTTGTGTTTTGCGAGTAGATTCACGTGAATCAGTAATTAAATATTTATCTATAAATTTCAGTTATTATTATGAATTCGCCTCGAAAAAAAGCTCAACCAACCAACTCAAGACAGCTACATAATCCCTTTTAGGTGCATTTGTTTATGAATAATTTCACTATCAAAAGGAACATTATGATGGAAAATGACAAGTATTATACACTTTCCACATTTAGGTCCTTTTTTACTGGGATAATTGTCTCCTTCCCCATCCCCACTTACTAATGCTTTCAATCTCCACAAAGATTCCTTAGAACCATTTGTCATTTAATAATGTTTGGATACTAAAAGTGGACGGTTCAAAATAATTATACTCTATCAATGGAAAGCCAATCTGCATCATATTCTACTTTTAGTAGTTAAACTGAGTCCTCTATTTTCTTCTTTCAGCTTCCTTGTAATAATTAGTACTATCTCTTTTTTTCGATTCGGGATAACTTGCGGTCACTATAATTTCTGTCAAAGTGTTTATCCTTCGGATAGTTATTTTGTGGTGAGCATTGAGTAAACTCTACACTATAAATCACATAGAAAATATAAACGATAAGCCCTATGCGACATGTTTAACTCAAAAACATTTGAGAAAAACTTCGAATTATTAATATGATAACCGTCTTTCAAACCAACCAAAAGAATAATATTTATATTTTTTAATGTTTGTGGACCTCTGTTAAAATGTTTTTTTAAGTTTTACCCCATCACTTTCCACTTGCATTCCACTTGTCAAGCTAACTTTAGTTCTTCTTCATTCCACTAGAATGATTTCTCTCTGTCCCTCCCCCTCCCCCCACCCACCCCGGTCCCTTTCTTCACATGGAGGGTGAATAGATTTCCTTGTTTTTATTGATCTAATTCTGATTTTAGCTAGCGGTGAAATTGAGATTTTTATTAGTACTTTGTTTGGATAGTTGTTATCAATTTTATTGTATTACTTTGTTACTTTAAATAGTATATTTATTTTGATAGTTACTTAAAATTTATCATTATATAATAATGAAAAATCTTATTTTATGTAATATTAATTTAGTGTAATTGCATCGTTATCTTATCTTTTCTCTTTCATTTGACTTTTGTTTTATCTAGTAATTATGTTTTATCTTATACTTTTATCTTTTTATAATAGCTTCATCTTGATCTCTGTCTCATTTAATAAATTATTAATGTGTGATATGTGATGACAGAGAATAATAGTACTATTTATCCAAATGTTATATTCACCAATGAAATATTATACAATACAATACTGCATTATGAAAAAAATATGTACAATAATCCAAACAAGAAATACAAAGATAAATCTAAACGAAGAAACAAAGCGGATTTAACATATAATATATGTATCCCAATAAATAATTTTGACCTTATAATATATTTAGTAGGATTTTTTCGACTACGGGGTTCGAATGCCCTAGCTCCCCTCATGAGCAACTTTAACATTAAAGATTTATATAGCTAATATCAACTTATCTGGAATTATTGTGGTTATCTAAATGTTATGAAAGAGGGAATATAAATATCCTTAGTGGTGGATAAGCAGGAGGGCCTAATACAAAAAGAATATTATTAGGATGGGGGACCATAAAGATTTGTTCTTCTCTAATTTATTTTTTAAGACCTAGGCTAGTACAGATAATATAGTGGACAAATCCTAGGCCTTCAAGATTGTTATATATAACAGGACTTGCATGAAACAAGATAAAACAGCAACTCAACTCCTATTAGTTGTGAAGCACAAGAAGATGTGGAGAAAGAAAAAAAAGAAGGATGTTGATGTACTACTCGAGGAAATGGCGATCACTAGGTCACGCCCTTTGGTGCATCTGATGTGAGTCGATACTAAGGCGCGATCCGCGAAAAAACAGGCAAGTCATATAGGCAAAGGGAAGGCAACGCCTTTCTTCCAGATTTTAATTCCTCTTTTTTTCTTCTATTGTATTACTTCCCATCATGGATAAGTTGGGGTTTTCAAGTTTCATATGTATAATGATGTTTTAAGTCTTTTAGCTTTGGATTGAACTACTGTTCAAACAAATACCTTGTATTGTGTTTCTTTTCAAGTAATATTGCCCTATTCTTACTTTCCTATTTTATCCGATGTGTTCCGTGATCTATTTATCAGCCATGATTTTCACTAAGAGAATATTGTTCAAATGATTATACAAAATAAATATTCATCTGGGATTCAAAATATGTGATATATATCATGTAATTTTAAAACGAAGAAGTACCGATCGACTCTCTTTGGACGATACTTACAGGATACGTCAAAGTGCTTTTGATGATAAATGATTCATGACGATGAAACAAGCTAGACTTGGAAAGAAGTTAAACAACTCATCCACAATTATTAAATACTAATAACATATAGGAGTATGTGTCACGCATGACGCATTGATGAATAACAACATATTAATTATTGTATGATTTGAGAAATCTAATATAAAATTGAAGAAATTGCCAAAAATATAAGTATTTAGTCGAAGTTAAACAATGAAATGGTGCAAAATGAGATTGAATATTCATTTAGTAAAAAAAAAATGGTAAGGTGTGTATGCAAATTAGCATTAATTTACAGAGGGTATTCCTATAACTGGGACAGAAATCTCCAAATGAAGATGACTGTTGAAGAAAACTCTCCTAAAAATTTCTTCAACATCCAATGGGGGCAACAAATCATGCAATGGGGGGTAAGAATCTGAGTATATGATTTTGAAAATCATATCACAAATAAGACTAATAACCTAATTCATTTTCATCGTTATCGTCCCTTAGCATCAGCTGATTAACCTCAAATCTATTTGAGATCTAGATTCTTTTTCATGTATTCATAAACGATATAAGTAATGCTTGCTGCTGGCACTACTTTTAGAAGATTCGGGAAGAGTCCTTTGTAGAAGCCCCTGGGACCTTCATGCTGAAGTGTTCTCCGGAACACATCAGACATTCCACTGTAAGCAGCCTCAGTATTTGTAGGTTGAGCTTGCATTCTAGCAGGAATTGAGATCGAGTGTGAAAAGAAAGACAAGTTGCATTGTAAAGGTTTATCCAAATCCAGAAAACCAAGTCGAGTCAAACATGAAGATTTACCTCGTTCTTATAACCTGCAAAGGATAAACACACGTTGCTCCAAGTGCTCCGGAAATTGTTCCACAACCAAGTTGCACAAGAGCACCAGGTTCTGCATATTAACACAATTGTTAGAAAAATGCTAGTTTCACTTCATCAGAGATGAGTTGGTTAGCAGTTAAAGAGTTACAAGCTGTACCTCTATCCTGAAGAATGTAAGTCCTAGACAAATCCTTCAGTGTTTCATAAACAGCCAAATCAATGCCTGAATAAGGTATAATTCCAAGAAGAGATGGTATCAGCCCTTTATAGAACGCCCGAGGACCCTCCTGAATCCATATATCTTTTGATAGTTTTCCCAGGTTGGGGACCTTTCCACCTTCACTTGCATGCGTTTGTAACCGAGTCTTGACAAGATCCATGGGATAGATGGCAGTCTGTGCTACTGCACCAGCCATGCCCCCAGCCACAAAACGTCCAGAAGCTCCAAGGTCACCCTGTTCCTCACCCTGCGTATGAGCAATCACATTTTTTAAGATCTCATAAGCGTAAAACCTAATTGCACTTTCAGGTGCAACCTTCATCACATTTAATCCATTGCCCCTAAAAAAGCTCAATACACCACCATCCTTCCATATTTCTCTGATAGTGGACCCAATAGAAGCACAATTAGTCTGAACTTGTAAAACCACCTTTAGCCTATCAAGGGGAGCTGTAAAGGTACGAGAAGTAGCTCCTGCAACTCCCCCAGCAAGGAAATATTGAACTGTATGAACATGCTTATTGATGCCTTCGGGTATGACAGCTTGTTCACCAATATCTACAAGACATACCCTCTCCCAGTATTTGTAAATATTTTCCAAGGTGGCCTCATGTGGATAAAGTAGAAGAAAATTTCTCCATTCTTCAAAAGTGATAATACCATTATTATCCTTATCAACATGTTCCACAAACCGAGCAAGTTCATCATCATCTATTTGTATCCCTGCAATAAAAAAAAAACAGTCCTCATTTATAAGAGGAAGACGAACTATAATGAAATGAATGAGGCTAGGGAACACAAAATGAATGGCCTGGAAACCTACATCCAGAAGAGATGAATATTCGCAATAGCAACATATTTAAGGAGTAATGATGAACTTTTGGTTATAGTTTCAAAAGGCTTTTCATATGATCACCCAAACCTGTCCCTGCTCACATGCATCATTTGCATATGCATACGTACATATACTCTTCTTTTTTGTTAGATTAAGCAAAACAATCATTATACATCTCCGCATGCTTTCTAGCCATGTCTAAATATAGGAAATAATGAATTAACTCATAGAGAAAGGCAATAGGAGCTTAAATAAGGACAAAATCTAAATGCAAAAGAAAGATTCATAATAGCATCGATCAACTACTACTGCAAACTGTCACAAAGCCACCAATCAACATGGTATAAAAAGGTTATCAACCATTAAATTCAGCAACAATTCCTATGTTTTCTTACAAATTAGTGTTATTTTTTACACAAGAAGAATGAAGATGAACAAATCTGTAAAGATGCAAGGCCATCAGAATATGTAATATCATCCAAGACAAGATAACATCACACCTACTTGATACACACAAGAAACTATTAAATTCCTCACATTGCACCCACCCACTCTTTTTTCTTTCTTGTATCTGTCTACCAAATGGAAATCTAAAATTAACTACTCATCCCCGAGGTGTAAAGGATATAAGTTTGGTCTAGTACACAACGAAATGGATTCCAAGAAACAGAAAATCAGGGCTTCCAGTCAAACAAAATTAGCAACTGAAGATGAAGCTCGTGCAATTTTAGCTATTGAATTGAAGCTAAATTATCACTTCATAGTTAATAAATTGAAGCTCCTGCATAAACTATGCTTGTTCCCAGGCTCAATAAGCTTCCTAAGTGGCTGGTCTAAAAAAACCACAAAAATGTGACTTTTTAGCATTAAAGAATCATGTAACCAACAAACTAGAGCATATCATATTCTAGGTAATTAGTATCAGAAAAAATGAGGAGCAGGACATCCTTTTGAAAAGAAGGCAGTGGAAAGAACAATGAGGAACTGTCCAGTATAAGGCACCGGGGGCAGATGACTCACTACAGCATTCTTCCAAGTTCCAACATGGTTAAAAAGTGGTTGGAGCTGGGAAGTGATGTCACGGAATGCATAAACCATTTCCACTAATACAACTAAGTTGGTATTGACTAAGAAGCATGAAGAGGATTTGAATTATTTCCAAATAGAATGTAGTTCTGCTGAAGCACAGTTACGATCCATAATATACCATATATAAATGGCGGAAGAATTGCAAGTTATATGGCAAGCAAGTTGGATGCTAGAAAGAACAGCTTAATAAAGACAACTAATTGTATAATGTGGTAGTAAGAAGAGAGGACTGATCAAACTTTCGAAGGAGTCGAAAATCCTAGAGTTAAAAGTCTCATTTGTTTCTTCTATAAAGACAATACACCTTTTTTGTATAGGTGGCTGGCTAGATTTTGGGATACTTAACTATTGATCCAGCGATTCATAAGCTTTGTACTATTAACATCATCCTGGTGTACTTTTTTTTTCTTTACAAGTCAAGACACAAACACACACACATCATCATCATATCATCTTGGCAATAGCAATGAAAGACAATTGAACTCACAAGACAAAAGTGCAAGGATGGAAATTCTTAACTAAAGACAAGGCAGCAATATTATCATCCATTAGGATTAAAGTTCGAGTCAGCGAAATAGTAAATACCAGCTTTTATAAGGGCATCCCAGAGCTCCTCAGGCAAGATACACCCATTGTGCTCCACATCAATAGCCTGAAAAATCCTATACAGCTCCAGCTCCTTATCATCCATATACTTTCTGAATTCCGGATAATCCACCCTCCCATCCTTATTCTTATCACATTCGGTCAACAATTCCCTAGCAAACTTATAATCCGCCGGAATTTGCATAGCAAACAACCCCTTCCCAATTTTTACAGAATCCAAGTAACCCACATTGTCGGAATCAAAGAAACTGAATAGACCTCTCATTCTAAGGTCCCTCTCTTCCTTAGTCTCCCTTAGTGCTGATAAAACATGGTCCACTGAAACCGGACCCGGCTTTTTCACCGGGTTACAACAACCAGACGGGTCTTTAGCCGCCATTACCGGATGATTCACATGCTCCGCTACAGCTCCAGACATACCGAACAAAAAAAAAATTCTGGGTTCTTCACAGCATGAATTTTAATCAACTTCAGATCTAATAGAACAAACGCAACAGTGCTTTTGATTTTCCTGTAGTGGGTCAATAAAGAAGCGAATTAGTTCCTCTGATAGAAAAAGAACGATAACTATTACAAGAGAATATTTCTAAAGGATCAAAGAAGATCCGAAGAATAGACCCGTATAATACGCGGGCTTACTTCATTTCTTCTTCTTCACGGGTCAAGAAAAAGGAAGAAAGAGAACAGTTGAAGTTTTACCAAAGTTGGAAAAAAAAAAAAAACTGATTAATTTATTACAAACCACTTTATAGAAAACGACAATGGCCGGTTTCAAACACACAAACGGACAAAAACAACTCAAATTCCTATACCAGTTTAAGAGGTCCAATGGGGTTGAAGATGAACTGTGAACGCGGTTGTGGTGGTGAGTCGGTGAAGATGAATGCGCAGCAGCTACTACTCTGTGTGTGTGTGTGAGAGAGAGAAAATTTTTGCCAAAACATGCGGAAGAAAGACTTGAGGAGTGGTCAATTTATATGAAATGGGAATATGATTCATACACATGTTCATTTGTTTTTATTCCTAAAGAGGCTCAATATGTCACGGCGGGAATAAATTTATCGGTAAATTTTATTTAGATAGATAAGATAAAAGATTTTTTTTGTTTGAATAAAAAGTTTTTATGATAAAATGAAGATTTAAATTGACTTACTTTTAATTTTTTTAAGAAAAATATTTAAATAACAGAATAAGGGGTCGTTTGGTAAATTATATTAGAAAAAATAATATATTAATATCTTATTTTGATACTCTTTTCTAATTTTTAATTAGCTATACACTTTATTGTGTGTTAAAATGTATATTACAATACATTGAATTTCTAAATATTAGCAATGAAATGATTTTAATACATGCATTAACATAATTAAATACTCAATTGTCCCTCAAAATAATTTTTTAATCTTTTCTCGTCATAATAATGGAGACTGCATAGTGCCTTTATAAATAATTTATTTATGTAATACATATTATTTTTAATATATTAAATTAAATAATGAACAAAAATATCTTTATATAATTAAATATAAACATAACTAATATATGCATTATCAATGCAATTTCATCACTAATTTATTTTATTTAATATTATTTTTATATATTCTACTTAACCAAATAATTTTTTATAAGTTGAAGAAGTACATAAAGAAAAGATCAAAAGTCAAAATACACCACTTTTGATTTTTGTGTTTTAACTGAAATTGTGTTACTGAAGGCAATCCAAACACCACAAAAATATTTTATCAGATATTTTAGGTCTTGAATTTTAGAAAAGCTTTTATGTGTATTTTAAAGTGTTCATTTCATATATAAATTAATTATTAATTTTTTTAATACATTTCAAAATTGATGATTGAATTTTACAATTTACTTAAGCTAAATTATCTAATGCATATTACGTCAAAAGCATGATGGTTTTTTAAAATATTGACCAAATGGGAGCGGGGGCGGGGGGAAAAGAGGAGAAAAGGCGAGGGGAAGGGGGGAAAAAAGGGGAGGCGAGGCGGAGGGGGGCGCAAGAAGAGCAAGGAGAGGGGGCAAAGAAAGTAGGGGGGGAGCGGGGGGGCGCGAATAAGAGGAATGGCCCCCAACACAGTGGGTGGGGAGGAAGGGGAGAAAATTAAAAGTTCATTTATTTTTCCTCAAATAGTTATATCTAATTATTACCCTCGAATATTAATTGAACTTTGTTTTTCATAAGATAACAAAACTATCATTCACTCTTTTCCTTAAATAACTTTTATATATTATTTTTCTTAAATAACTGTCATTTATTATTTTTCGTCAATGTTTATCATTTACTATTTTACCTCAAATAGTTCATCTAATTATTATCCTCAAATATTGATTGAACTTTTTGTTTTTCATAAGATGACAAAATTATCATTTACTCTTTTACTTAAATAACTTTTATTAATTATTTTTCTTGAATAATTGGCATTTGTTTATTTTCTAAAATAACTATTATTTATTATTTTCCTCAAATAGTTTTCGTTTAATTATTATTCTCAAATGTTGATTGAATTTTTTTCCCATTAAAAGATGATAAGATTATCAATTATTATTTTCCTTAAATAATTCTGATTTCATTATTTTCCTCAAATAATTTTTATTTATTATTTTCCTCGAATAATTGTCATTTATTATTTTTCTCAAATAGTTCTCATTAATTCTTAAAGTTTCTAATTATTTGTCCACTTTTCCTTTTTAGTTGTTTCTAATTATTTGTCCACTTTTCCTTTTTTTAGTTGTCCCTAATTACTTATCTACTTTGACAAATCAAGCAGAGATTTTTTTTTAACCTATTACACTATCAATTAATTACTTTGAAAAAGGTAAAACTTATTGAAAATCTTAAGTTTTTAATGAGGCACGGCAGAAGAAAGAGGGGGTGAAAAGAGAAACGCAAGAAGAAAGAGGGGGGGTGTAAGAGGTGGATGTCAAAAAGGCATAAGTAAGGAAGGGAGAGCAAGAAGGATGAGGTAGCGGTAAATAAGGAGCAGTGAAAGGGGATCAGAGAGCGCAGATATGGAATATCAATTTAAAAGGAAAACATGTTGTTGTAGGTATTTATTACGAAGTAAGAACTCCTAATGTGTGAATATTGCAAAATTAACTAAAAAACTCTAAGATATCTTCTTAGTGGAACTTTTTCAAAAAATTAAACATTTCTAGCTTCAAAATTAGTTTTTTTACCTTATATAATACACAACAAAATGAGTAAATAATTTTTGAAAAATGAAATAAAGATGTTAAAGTTTAGTTAAATAATTTTTCTAACTTTCCTTTATGAAAATTTTATCATTTAGATATATATAATATTTATCTTATTATCAATTGATATTCTAAAACAATTTTTGTCCTTCATACGTAGAGAGTTTTATAAATTAATGTGAAATACACGTGCAAAATGCATATACTAAATTAATAGTTCTTAAATTACAAAATTATTTTGCAATATATTGTTCTAGAACTAATTAATTATTAGTATAGCTTTTAAATAGATAGTAAAAAGGCAATCCATAAATATTTTTCATTTGATAGATAGTGTCTCGGTTAAAAAGGGATGCTGCACGATGCACATAAATTTTTTTCTTTCTTCTAGTACTCCTACCAGTTTTGTTTTCGAATTTTATTAGGTTTCAATTAATGTTGCATGTAGTGTAACAATATAGTTTTCTTAAATATACCTTACTTCTTATTGTTTTATATAAAATTGACGTAATGCACATTCACAAAGTATGTATACTAAACTAGTTTATATAACTAGAGAATTTTAAAATAGTAATTAATTTATCTATATAATGGATGTTAAAGAATATACGCATGGAAGTTTTTCCAAAATTTGAATAAAAATATGAAGAAACACTATTATAAGTTTAGATACTTAACTATAATAGGTCATAGTTTGAGTGTCTAAATAAAAATAGATACTAATTCTTCAACTTAATTTAATGTTTGTAAAAATGTACTCTAGCCAGTTTTAACTTACATCTAGGGGGATTCATGGGGTTTGATTTGAATTGATTAAAATTGATATTAAATTAATTTAATTAATTAATACTAGAATAATAATTACACAATCAAAGTAATTTAGTTAAGCTATACTACAGTCATTATACGCCAAAGATCAAAAGATCAAGTCTCTTATAGCGGTAAAGTTAAAGACTTAGATTCATTAAGTTTAACAAAAAATGATATATTTTTATTCATGAATAATAATTATAAAATTTGTATGTATAATTTGTCGGTCCGTTCAATTATTTTTATAATTTTTTAGTAAAATTAAAATCAAACTAAATAGTATTAATTTTCAAAATAGAACTCAAACCTTTTAATCCAAAACCAAATATTGACTTTATTCGTATTTAAAATTTTTAACCATAATCATGAATAACCTTACTTACCACTTTAAAAAAAAGAGAATACCTAAAATTAACTATGAGGTTGATTTTTTCAACATCAAAAAGAATATAACCACAAATCAACCTCAAGAGGCTAATTTTTTTATATTTAATATCTATATTACTACATAATTAATTTTAAATTATATTAAAAAAAATTATATCTAAAATAAAATATTCTCTAACTAAATAATTTTATATTAAAAAAATTCAAATTCAAAACTGTTAATTAAAAATAATAAAATTATAATTGCTCCCACATCCCTTTATGAGAAAATTACCAAAAACTATGCTTCGAAGTTCGTGCCATGCAGGCATGGGGAGTTGGTTAATCCGAATTCCATACCGCCAACCCAAAATACATTTTCTAGAGAGATCATTCCCAAATTCAAGGATTTCTAAAATAAAAATTAATGAAAAATGTTGTGAACAAAAGGAGTGAAGTTGCTGACCTGGATGACATGGGGGCTGCCACGGAGAGTAATCACATGGATATACCACGTAAGAGCTCTAGAAGAGTAATTCCTCCTAAAAGACTTGGCGATTACGTTTGGAAGAGTGGGAGGTCACGTGACAAAGGACAGAGTTTGCTGCAACAAAATGTATAAACAGAACAGTACTGGACATAATGGGACAAGCAAAAATTATGATGGATCTTTCTGTTAGCTCATCTCTATTTCTCTAGTTTCTCATCTCTTTCTTCATTGTATCTTCTCATCCTATTTCTTTTATCTATTAGCACTCGTATACTTCTCGTATTCCAAAGGCCCTACAATAGTTTATCAAGTATTGTTATTGTTTACAGCAGCTGTAGTTGGTCAGTTTATTAAGACGAGGTGGTCTGGAGAACATATGTATACAGTAGCATAATCATTGTACAACAAAAGTATCTTAAAAATTAATCTTATTTTAATAAGAATACTTTCAAATTTAATTACTACTTACTACTTTATATAGTATTTTAAATCTAATAATAACAAGCAAATTATTTATATGTTTGTTAGGCAAAAATTTTAGAAAGTTAAAAAGTGTTCATTTTAAAAAATAAATATTCATTGCATGGAGTTGCGTCTGATCAAGCTTTAATAAGTAGGAAAAAGGATCTTTAAAAACATTTTTGGAGTGCTTGTCAAGCACATAATGTTCTTTGTTAGGTCAGTTTTAAATTGAAAATATTTATTTATTTATTCACAATAGATTATTGATTTAATGATTTTTAATTTAAAAGAGTCTTGATTTAGAATTTAATTTCATATTTTATTTTTGACAGTCTCAAACTTTGATTGTTCTACAATATTTTAGTGTTTCTTCTGAGCAAAATGCAATCAATCAACTCAACGTGCATAGTTTATTTTGTTTGTCTTCATGTTTCTAACTTCAAACTGATTTTCAATCATTTATTTTTTGTATCAAATCTTAACAATTAACCCGATAACGATCAATAACTGATAAATCGATAATTGATAAGTTAATATCTTGATGATTCGTAATGATTTAGCATGTTTACAAACTGATGACCGATAAGTCGAATCGAACCGACCGATACATAATTATATTTCTAATATTGAGAAAAAAAATTAATTAATTATTCAAACACAAATTATTACTCTCCAAAAGTTTTTAAAAACAATCTTACAGAACTTCTTGTAAACAGATATTGGAAGTTTGACCAAGTGGCTCCTCAAGATATAGTACCCTTTTGAATTAACTTATTTTAAACGTTTTTAAATTAAAATAATTTTTAAGTCAAAATAATAAAAATAAACAAAAAATCAATCCAAACATGGCCATAATTAGTTTAATCTATCAAAAAGCAAAAATATTGACCAATTCAAAATGGGGCTTATTTTCCAAAAAGAGGAGGATGAGAAATAGCTTACGCGACCTAGACTCGATGCGGGTAATATTATATAGACCAATTCTTAGGCTAAGTTTTACCCCTTCAATCGTCTTGTTGTTTTAATTTTTTCCCTTTTCCGCTTGACACGCAAATCTAGACTCTTTGGACTACAATCAACATTGAATTTCCATATTCTACTTGATGCCTTATGATGCATTAAGTGTTTCCAACCCTTTTACCATCGAAAATAATTTTATAATTTATATAAAATTGAAATGTAACAAGAACATTGTGTATGTATAAGTAATGTTTATTAAATCCATTACAGAGGTTAAAAAAAAACAAGATTGCCTGCAATCTGCTTAAATAATAAAAACTACGAGTACAAATAAATTTGCTCTTCATCAATATCAATATTTGCCACTGTTACTTGTCAAGACACCTCGATCAAAAGAATACCACTATCTATTTTTACTTATATCAATTGGGTGCATTTCAGTTAACAAAATGCAGATTATCTCGAATCTGAACTCGACAATCTTGTTTTAAAAAACAAAAAAAAAAACAATTGTATACACTGATAGTTTAAAAGTTAATTTCGCGCCTCTCAGCGAAGAACTTACCACTCACAAATTGATCAGGGAGCAAAGCAAGCCATACAGCAGTATCAGCAGCTTCTTCAATAGTAACATGCCCTGCCCAGCCAGTCATAGCAGTTTTCACCCATCCCGGACAATAACAATTTATGTATATTTTTTCACCTTCTGGTCGTTCCTCGAATATCCTTGCCATTAACCTTGTGTAGGCATTAACTGCTAGCTTTGACAATGAGTAGTCTGTGAACACATGAGGCCATCCTCCTGATTCCCAAGTTCCATCTTTTACTTGTTCCAAAAATGTGCTCATAGTTTTATCGATAACCTCCTCAGATAGCGTATCCACGTTTTCTAATTGTTCTCTCACTGCTACATTTGAAATTCCCTGGTAGCATCAACCAAAAAATGTGCAATAGCAGACACGAAAGAAACAGAGTCAGGCCCTAAACGCGAGGGTATGTAAAAAAAATAATGAGTTGATCACACACTGCAATGTTCTAATGAAATAGTGGAGGTGTTACTAACATTTCGTTTGCTATTAAGTCTACCCAATCGCGAGGTGACACTAACAATACGAGAGCCAGCAGGGGAAGGCCTCATTAACGGAGTAAGTGCTTTGATCATGTTTTTGGTGCCAAAATAGTTAACTTGGATTACCATTTCAGAAAATTCAACAGAATTATCTTTTCCACAATTGAAATTGACTCCTGCGTTGTTGATCTACATACATATCATCATTAGCTTTATTTATGAAAGTAAAATAAATTTCTAAAAACGAACAAAATTAATTACCAGTATATCTAGGCCACCATATGTTTCTTTAATCCAATCACAAAATGTTTGAATCGATACAGGATCCACAATATCCAATTGATGAAATGCCACATTTAGACCTCCTTCCTGAAAGACTTTCACTGCTTCTTCTCCAACAGCTGTCTCTCGCGACGTGAGAACAACAGTAACGCCATGTGATGCAAGCTGATGTGCAATTTCAAATCCAATCCCTCTATTTGCGCCCGTAACAACCGCAATCGTTTCAGATGACCACCATCTATAAAATCATGCAAAACACGAACGCTCAAAATAAAAATATATCGGATCAAACACATTCTAAACTCACTAACTTTAAATCCTAAATTCGCCTCTGCTCCAAAAGCTAAGATGAATTTAATTTATTTTTTTTCAAAAAAAAAAAAAGGTACATGTTTAAAAAGAAGAGACCTTTGGTGATCAGAATAGGGAATAGTACGTAGAAGGGAGATTTCTTGGCGTCTTTTCTCCTTTTTTTCCTTTGCCCTTTCCTTTTTATCCATTATTATTACTAGTATTATTTTCAATTTTGATTCTGATTCCGATAAATTAAGTTGTATCTGTCATCTATCTATCTATCTATTCTGCAGCTGCATTAATTCATTCACTAATTTGTTAGAGAGAAAGAAAGGTAGCTAGGAGAAGAGATGTAACAGAAACACCGAAATTCTTCCGATATATTTGGAGCAATTTTACAGCGTTCGTTTCAACAATATTCATTGGTTCTAAACGAAACAAGAATAAATTTCAAAGCGATTTTCTAAACACAGGTTATTATTATTTTTTTTATTATAAAATGAAATTTGTATCGCATATTGTTGAATTTTATCATATGTACTTCGAGAATTTTTGCTTGAGTTGTAAAGGGATTTAAAGGCCGGCCTTGTTTTAACAAATTAATAGTTTTCTTTAATATGTTATATGTTGTCTCAATTTTTTTTATGTACTTTTATGGTTCGTGGAATTTTATAATATGAAAATAGAGGTAAAAGCAATGATCTGCAATGTTATGTCATATATACATAACATAAATTTATATTTTTATATTAAACAAATTATTTTGTGTCGTATAAAATTTATATTCTTGTAAATAAATATATGATAATTAAAAATAAAAATTTAAGACCAATCTATTCGAAGAATAAAATAAAAAATGAGTACATTAATAAACCAAAAATCGTCTATTTTTACTTTTTTTGTTCTGTTTAATTTGGGATCAACTTCGGGTTGAATTATACCCGAATAAAAAAGTGTTCACGGACGGGTATAGTGGATGTTACAACGCCACGCCATTAGGCAAAAACCACCTGTTAAACCCCCAATCGAGATCAAATTTGAAGTTTCCATTGATTCTCAATAGAGCATAATTAGTTGCTCGCTGCAGAGAAAAAATGGCGAATTTGCGAAGGGCACTTCTCTTCACCATTCCTCGAATCATCAATTCCTCTAAAACAGCATCTGTTGCAACCTCCACACTCCAGTCTCACAATCTCTACAGGTACAGAAATCTACCTTGTCTTACCCACTGTATGTTTGTTATGTGTTGAAAATATCTTTTTTTGTATGCTCAATTATTAGGCCTTTAGCTGGAACATTTTCGCGTTTTATTTCTTCTAATGAGACTTCATCGCCGATGAATATCGATCTTTCCGACGAAGAGAGCAAAAGACGTTTGTTTAACAGGTGAATTTGAGTTTTTTCTTTTTCGATATTTGAAACTCTGGGTTATATGATCCTCCGGGCGGCGGCGGACTGGTTCATGATATCTTATTGGTGTTTTTATTTTGTTATGTATATAGCCTTATTTATCGTAGTAAACAGAGAGGTTACCTGGAGCTAGACCTTGTTCTTGGAAAATGGGTGGAGGAACATATACAATCCATGGATGAAAATGGAATTAAGTCCCTTGTTCATGTCCTTGACCTGGTAACTCTTTTTCTATTTTTTCATTATAATTATTTTTATTTTTTCGCGTTCTCACATGGATTTTATCATGGTGTATGTCAATAATTAGATATCATAACTTTTGCTGCTCTAGCTCGTAGTAGGAGTTCTATGATCTTGATTTGAAGTGAATAATCTAGAAATTTTCTGCTATGTTATTGTTAGCCTGACATCTTCTATTGAACCTTAACCCTAAAGTTTGACAAAGATGTAGAATTGTCAGCAATGGCTCTCGTCTCCAGCAAAGAAGAACAAAATAGATCGAAATTCCTCATCAATATATCCTCAATGTCATCAATCTGCCATTGCTGACTTCTTTAGATTTAAATATGTTGTGCCTCAATTTAAGCTCAAATAAACCACATTCTGCAGCTCAGTTTTTTTTTTGAGAAAATTCTGCAGCTCAGTTTCACACATGCTCAAACTGGTGGTCGAGTTTTCAAGCTTGATCTTCATAAAACTAGATGATTAAATCTGAATACAATTAAACAAAAAATGGCATTTTATCCGAATTGAACCTTGTATATGTCATGTATATTGCCTCTTAAAGAGAAATCAGGCAAGCTTCTGTGAACATTAAGAATCAACCCGATGTTAATCAAGACTTATAATAGCCTACTTGTACTGGTTGGAGTCTGCCACAACAGGTGTCTGCAGTTCTCACCGTCTTTTCCCTTTCCTAGTCCCGTCGCATCAGAGACTAAGACTCTGCAAATAAATTGGCCCTTTCTTACTCTCTGTATTGAACCCCAGTGGTTATAACTTCTTCATGTTCGACTTGGGATCAAATGATATGACTTTCATCGATTTTTTTGTTGCTTGCTAGCAGTTCCTTGGTCATTGATGAATTACATTCTTGTTCTGAAGAGTAGACATTTATTTGTTGGTTCGTGGTTGAAAAATTAAGCTTTGCAAACTTCTGAGGAAGTAGCAGCAGAACAGAGTAAAGCTATATGGGTTTAAAACTGATTTAACAGCTTATCTAAACATGCTCATTATGAGATCATTACTTTTTTTTTACCGAAACTAAATGGAGGATGTAACCTACTACTTTTTAGGATTGTTTGGGATGTTTTTTGTTTAACATGAATATAGAATGATGTGGGTTGGGAGTTCGGGATATAGTTAAGGGATACTTTTGGCCATTTACTCTCATTTGACTGTGCTCAAAGGATGTATATTGATTAGAAAGTTTTGATTTTTATTTTTACTCAAGTAGATTGAACATAATTCTGCAGTAATTTCATCAAGTTCAGTATTGGCGATTTTACTGTTTGTGCATCATTTTATTTTATTGGATAACATGTCCACTTTCTTTAGTATTTCTTATTGTTTCTTGAATGTGAGGGTGGTGGGATTAAGTCAGAAGAAGGTTAAGCTTGGCTTCATGGTTTTGGAGGAGCAAGCATAATTTTGGGGAGGTGGATCCTTGACTATTTGAGCTAATGCCTTGGGCTAACATGAGTGTCTTGCTTCTTGGTGTTTTAGTTTAGCAAACGATAGTCGGCCTTCCCTGCATAAACTTTTACTTGTACTTTTAACTGCTTAGTCAACATAATCTTTCTTATTACTATTACTTACGAAGGGAAGTACTGTACCATGTGAGTATTTGCTTCTTTTTTTGTGTTCCTACTTTGCCCATCCCCCCACTCACCCCATATTAAGAGAGTAAATATTATGTTATGCATATCCCTTATAGCGTGTAAGAATTGGGTAGTTGGATGTATGAGTTCCTACTTATTTTTTGTGGCCGAATTTGGACTCAAAATCCTCCCCCTTTTCCCCAGGGAACTCAGAAACATGTTGGGTAAAGGAAAACCAAGAAGTTAAGGAGTGTAAGATTAAGGCATACAAAAAGGAGGCAGGAGAAAAAGGATTAGATTAAGAGGTGGGAAGGTTGGTTGAGGATTAGAATGTGACCAGTCCAGTCTAATAAATTCAGCAATCATAGAATATATGCACCACATTGACTTGATATTAACAATCATCAAATATATAAAGCTTATTTAGAATATATCTGCGTACATTAAGAATCAACCCGATATTAACCAAGACTTGTAATAGCCTAGTTGTACTGGTTGGAGTCTGCCACAATAGGTGTCTGCAGTTCTCACTGTCTTTTCCCTTTCCTACTCCCGTCAGATCATCCTGCAAATAAATTGGCACTATCTTAGCCTCTATATTGAACCCAGTGGTTATAACTTCTTCATGTTCGACTTGGGATCAAATGATTGACTTTCATCGATTTTTTTGTTGTTTGCTAGCAGTTCCTTGGTCATTGATAAAATTACATTCTTGTCTGAAGAGTAGGCATTTTTTTGTTGGTTCGTGGTTGAAAAATTAAGCTTTGCAAACTTCTAAGAAAGTAGCAGCAGAACAGAGTAAAGCACCAAGGTCAAATTATATGGGTTTAGAACTGATTTAACAGCTTATCTAAACATGCACATTATGAGATTATTACTTTTTTTTTACCAAAACTAACTGGAGGATGTAACTTACTACTTTTTAGGATTGTTTGGGATGTTTTTTGTTTAACGTGAATATAGAATGATGTGGGTTGTGTTTGGGGTATAGTGAAGGTATACTTTTGGCCATTTACTCTCTTTTTTACTGTGCTCATAGGATGTATATTGATTAGCAAGTTTCGATTTTTTTTTTACTCGAGTAGACTGTGAACAGAATTGTGCAGTAATTTCATAAAATTCAGTATTGGCGATTTTACTGTTTGTGCGTCTATTTTATTTTATAGGATAACATGTCCACCTTCTTTATTTCTTATTATTACTTTTTTTCCTGAATGTGAGGGCGGTGGATCCTTGACTATTTGAGCTAATGCCTTGGGCTAACATGAGTGTCTTGCTTCTTGGTGTTTTTAGTTTTTAGTAAACGATAGTCGGCCCTCCCCTGCATAAACTTTTACTGGTACTTTTAACTGCTTAGTCAGCATTGGGCTTAATCTTTCTTAGAAAGTACTGAACCATGTCAGTATTTGCTTCTTTTTGTGTTCCTACTCTGCCTATCCCCCACTCACCCCTAATTAAGAGAGTAAATATTCTGTTATGCATATCCCTTATAGCATGTAATAATTGGGTAGTTGGGTCTA
Organism: Solanum habrochaites; assembly: GCA_027704765.1. Taxonomy (NCBI): domain Eukaryota; kingdom Viridiplantae; phylum Streptophyta; class Magnoliopsida; order Solanales; family Solanaceae; genus Solanum; species Solanum habrochaites. The sequence goes on from JAKWJA010002491.1 coordinate 63,745,168, forward strand.
TGAGTTCCTACTTATTTTTTGTGGCTGAATTTGGACTCAAAATCCTCCCCCTTCACGCCAGGGAACTCGGAAACATGTTGGGTAAAGGAAAACTAATAAGTTAAAGGTGTGTAAGATTAAGGCATACAAAAAGGAGGCAGGAGAAAAAGGATTAGATTAAGTGGTGGGAAGGTTGGTTGGGGATTAGAATGTATCCAGTCCAGTCCAGTCTGATATATTCAGCAATCATAGAATATATGCACCACACTGACTTGATATTAACAATCATCAGAATATATAAGTTCAATTTTTGTTCAAATGCCATAATTTGAAATGCAATGTTTACAAATTGTATTCTCTCTGATTCTTCTGATGATGGTTTTCTCATCCTTTTCCATCAGTTTATATCTTTCTCAACCCTCTTTGCTTTGCCCCACTCCTTCCTCCAACAAAATAATGAAGAAAAACAAACACAAATAATCTGTTTAGATGCAGTAGAATGGTCGTAACTGGTCAAATCTCCTTTGAGAAGATTACCAGAGCCGTCTTATTCAGTTTATTCTATTTATATCTGTAGGAGAATCCAGATTTGTGGAAGTGGCTGACTGGTCAGGAGCAACCCCCAGATGCAATAAGCACAAATCCTGTGAGCCTTGAACCTTGTAGAATGATACTTCATTCGATTGTTTTATTTGAACCTATAATTCATCTGATGTGTACTTGTGGTGTAGGTGTTTTCTGCTGTGCATGAAAAGGTTATGAACAACCTTAACAATCATTCTTCTCCCGAGACTCGTGCTGTTCCAGGAAAACCTTGGGTGAGAGGGTGGGATGATATCAAGAGAAGCCGTGATGCACCTATAGCTGGGAACCAGTAGTTATTTTTCTGCTTGAAGGTGTCAAAGAAGAACTTATTTGTAGTCTTGTATAGGGACTCGTTATTACTATGTATGCTTTTTACTCAATAAATAATAGGATTTCAGTTCTGTTTGAATAAGACCTCAGTAATGTGATGTTAGATGCTGAGTGCTAGCCTTACCTGCACCCATATTCTTATTGCTAGCCTATGATAAAACCTTTGATGTAAAAGCATTTCCTTGGTTAGCTCATGTAATTGCTTCATAACTATCACTGGAACATTATAATAGCTTGATTGCTACATAACTATTATTGTAATATTATAATAGCTTGATTTCCTGTGGTGTTTGCCGATTCGTATAAGTAGTTAAAAAGGGGCAATTTTAGGTTATTAAGTGTTTGGGTTCAAGGAAAGATCGGATCATAAGGATCTATCGTATGCTGTCTTAAGTTTCTTTTTTTTTATATCACCCAAATTATTGCTACCTTATCTACTTTTTAAAAAAAAAATATGAGCCAACAAAAGGTAAAGTCGAAACTAACAGGGATATCCTCCATCTCCGCCTTTGTAGTAAGAGAAATAAAAATGTTGATTTCAGAGAAATCCATTACAATTTCCGCTCTACTTCTCATCCTCTTCGCGGCGTCTTCCCTGTGCTTCACCGTCAGCATTGCGTCAGACTCCGGCGACCCAATACCTACTATATGGCCGGAGCAATTTCATTCAATTCTCTTCATGAACAACAGCAAGGGGAATCTTCAAATCGTTGATTTGTGGTACGATTACCCTAACGGCCGGAACTTCAACATCATCCAAAATCAATTGGGTAAACTCCTTTATGATCTGGAATGGAATAACCACACTTCGTTCTACTACACTTTGGACGGTAACAGAGAGTGCAGGGTCATGCATTTTCCGGTGGGACTCCTTAGACCCACTTGGCTACAAGACGGAAATTATCTGGGACAGAGATATATGGATGGATTTCTCTGCAATGTCTGGGAAAAAGTTGATTTCATTACCTATTACGAAGATGTTGTTACTAAGAGACCTGTTTACTGGGCTTTTTACACAGGTAATTACTGGGCTTTTTACACATTGTGAAATTTTCTTTTTAAACAATTTGGCAAAACAGAAAAAATAACTTTTTTTCCATATGTATTTCACCTTTTGTGAGACAGAACAGAAGCTCTTAACTCTAAGAAATTTGGGTTAGTGCAGGTATGATTGCACATGTAATGACATTTGAAGTAGGAAAAGTGCTAGAGGACCCAAATTGGCAAGCCCCTGTTTACTGTTTCAAAGAGGCAAAAGAAGAAGAAGAGATATCATCTCCTGTTAGGTTGGTTACTGATAATGATGTTTCCATTGGTAGACTCATGGGAGCAGCTATGGATGTTTCTTTACTGCTCTAATTCTTGTTGCATTTCCATGTTTGTTCTTCATGATGTTGTTCCTTTGAACCATAGTACGAACGAGTAACAACTTATCTATATTCATGTTTATACCAAGCCAATAAATGAACGATATATATCTGCACAAAAAAAAAATAATAGCAATCAACTTAGAGTCATGATTAATTAGTAAATTTACATAAATGTAATGTTTAACACCCGAACAAGAGAGAATTTACATAATCTAAGGATAAAGCTTGCGACATTTGCGCGAACTATTGTTGCTCAATACTCACTTATTGCAGCAACTAGTATAGCTGTTAGTGGTGACTAAAGTTGCTGCTAATACATACTATTAATGTTAATATTAGGAGCACAAAAAGCAACTATGAAAACATATTTATTGGCAACTAATACTAATTTTTGCGGCAGACAAAGTTGCCACTAATACTTAGGCAACAAATATGTGTATTCGCGGCGACTAAGTCATCACGAATGAGTTTTTTTATAAAAAAATAATGTAAATATGCATGTTGATTTTCGTGAACTTCTGTTTGACCTGAAATTTTGTGAGTCTATACGTCTTACCAAGTTCATAATTTATTTTTGACGTGTCAATATTTATTCATTGATTATCTTTTTTCTTGGATATTGATACATATTATTTTTTTTAAATTCATTTTAAAGTTCAATTCATCCTTCGGCGGCACATTTCTTTTCTTCTATGACTAGTGATGTTGCTTTGGCCACACTTAAAGACTTGTACAAGTGCTTTCATTTTTTGTCGTCTCAACTCTTAAGAGAATTCGACTTTCTTCTATTATGACATTGAGTTTGTTTTTTTTCTTAGCAAAGTAGTAATGATGTGATGAAAGACAATTAGAATAGTGACATTTTTTTTCTTTTTAATAAACGGACGATTCAAAATCATAATTCATAAATACCATTGCCCCCACTTGCGTTACCAAAAGAGTGCAGTTGAAATTGAAAGGTCTTTTGAAGACGCAAAGTTCTATAGAAATTTGAATTCATATGCATGAGATTTGAATTATTTGACGCAAAGTTCTATAGAAAACAACCTGTTTACCTCAAATTAGACAAGCGTAGAGTTTGTATTCACGCTATCCTCCAGACATAAGATATGAGATCATACTGTTGTTAACAAATAGTATTCTAATCATACCATGACATCTGTATATTTAGCATACTTAAGACTGATTCAGACTCAATACTTTTCAGGTCTTCTTTTGCATACAACAGTTTGTTTAAACAAAGACAAATTAGCAATTTCATATTTCCATCACTATAGAAGTGGAATATATATAGAATGAATGGATAGAATAAACAATTATACATTGAAGAACTCCAATACAAAATTTAACAATCTCCTTGATGATTTAAACAGAAGATGATGACATTGTTATTGTGTCCACTTGAATCTAGGAAGTGTTGTTGACATAGAAGTATAAAGCAGCAAGTGCAACAACTCCAACTCCAATAGCAATAGGCAGTATGTTCCTACACCAACGGAGAATCATCGTTGATTTGAATTCAAATTAATTAAGTTAACTGATAGAGAGAAGAGCAAGTATGCAAGATAGAAGTTACCCAACAGCCTCATCTCTCTTTAACTGTTCTTTCCGGGCCTTACGAACATCATTGGAATTAGCATCTTTGGTTACTTTAGGTTCATACGCCCTGAATCTTCTTTTTGGAGCTCCACATACTGAATTCACAAATCAAATTGAAGTCTAAGAAATCTAAATCACAACTTGCAATCTCAAGATCATAGCTAACAGGTAACATCAAGGAATGTGGTGGGATAATGGGATCTCTCTCCTTAACTAGAAGTCTCGGGTTTGAGACCTGGAAATGGAGAAACCTCTGGTAGGGAGAGGTTTCTACACGAAGTGGATTCGGATTAGTTAGGCTGACACCAGAAAAATTGGGCAAAAAACAGTGAACTTCTGGATAAGGGATTAACGGTCACAAAGCTAGTTGACAGGATATTGGTAACTAATTGCGACAGCATGCTTCACTATTTTGCACAAATACAATCAAGATAATGTGAGATACTGAATTACTGATCTTCACATTCAATTATAACGTCGATTATTATAAAAATAACATACCTGGACAGAAGTATTTGTCAGGTAATTTCTCAAAAGGAGTTTTGTCATTGTAAATATACCTGCGCGCATCATATTCATCACAAACCTATCAGATTATGTAAGCAACACACAAAGAAGAAAAAAGTCCTTGACTACTACAAATCCAGAAAGTAGCAATCAGCCAATTTAGACTAATTCTGTTAGTTCAATTGATCAATTGAAGTGTAGCATATACATCTTATAATAATATAAAATACAGTCAGACGTCTCTATAACCGTCATTCTATAATAACATTTCACTAAAACTGTCTAGTTTTCATGTTGTGTTCTCAATAATAACATTTCATTATAACAACCACAAGTAGTAATAGTAGAGATAGCTTGATGGTATATATTGAACTTACTGATTCTAGATCTTGAATTCACATAACAAAAGGAAGTAGAAAGAACTCAGGGATTCTTAGTAAAAGAAGATTTACCCGCAATCCCGGCAAATATAGGCTTGCTTGGAGGTAACGCGCATGGAGATTTTCGGGGCAGTAGCAGGAGCTGGTCTAGAGAATGATGGAGGAGGGAGCAAGAGATGAATTGATGGAGAAAAAAATGAAGATTTTAGGGCTAAACCATTTGGTGCCTGTCTGAGGCGGTCACCATTTTGGGCTAAATTAGCTGGAATTCTAGTGGGTACTTGCAGGGCGGCCATTGCTTATGCAAATTGCCCTTTCTTCTAGCTCGACTCCCTTTGCAGTTTCTGTTGCTCGCTATCTGTTTGATAAAATGCCCAAACGAAGAAACAAGTAGTAGAAGAAGATTGAAAATAAGTGGGTGATGATGTTTCAGTGGTAAAATTTGCGTTTCCCTCATACATAATCCCTACAACTATCTACAAAACTGTACGTGGAACGCGTGGCTGTCGTTGTTTATTTTAGGGGAAAAAAAAAAAGGCTCAAATATAAAATTAAACTTTCAGAAAAGGTTTATTTATGTTATCTGTTAAAAAGACTGGTTCATCTATATCGATATTGCTCAAGAAAAAAAATTATAATTAGTTACTTGTCAGAAATAATTTTGCAAAATCATTATTAAAGAAATGAATCAAATTTTTAACTGATGGTATAAATGAAACTTTTTTGAAAGTTTAATTTTGAGTCTTTTCTTTCATTTTATGATTTTGGTGTTCCAATTAATTTATACTAAATTTTGATTAATTTTACATGAATCTATTATTTTTATACGAAAGCATACGCTCAAAGACTCGCATAATATTTTTATTTTTATTAAAATTAAATATTAAAATTTTATATTTTTTAATTCACTTCATTTACGACTTAGGCCAAACACGCTCCTGGTGTGAACGCGTGGCTGTCATGCACCCCACTCAATACCTTTGCCACTCACTTTTTGGACCTTTTTCTTATCTTCTCGTCCCTTCTTTTTTATCGAAAGTGATCGGTCAATAAAATGTTGTTATTTTTTATAATAAAATATTTAATTATTAATATTTAAAATATAAATTAAAAAATAACTTGAATTATTATAATAAAAAATAAAGGTGTTTTTATTTAATTATTGTCGTTTTTTCTTCTTTTATTATGTATTTATATAAAATTTGTGTTTAATTCAATTTACAAATCTATGTTTGAGCGTGTTTACAAACAAGGATTTACTATAATAGTATTGCATTTCAGTATGAATAATTAGTATGGAACCTAATCAGGAAAAGGATTTACTAATTGACATTTAATTCTTTTTAGAATATTCAGGATTTTAAATTAAAAATAAATTCTCTTTTCAAAAAAATCTAATTTACTTTCAATTTAAAATAGAATTTTACGTGATTAAAAGTTTTATCTAATGTTTTGATATTTGAATTATTTTACAAAATTACACTTCAATTGCTTCTTTTGTTACTTTACTACTCCCTCCGTCTACTTTTATTTGTCATGTTATATTTTTCAAAAGTTAATTTGACTAATTTTTAAGGTTAAATTAGATTACATTAATTCGATATTTTAAATTAAAAAAAATACTATGAAAGATAATATAAATTACAATTTTTTTCATATCAAATATGGAAAAAAATATATATCTTAAAATATTAGTCAAAGTTCTTGCAGTTTGACTCTAAAAATAGAAATCATAACAATTAGAACTTTGAAATCGCTTACAAATTATATACCAAGCATATTCCCTCCATCCACAATTATTGTTTGGCCAAGTATACTAAAAAAAAAAAAAACCCACAAAAAAAAAACAAAAAAAAAAAAAAAATTAGAGTCCAAGATTAATTGTCAAATTAAATAATCAAGAAACAATTAGTCACCTTTTTCAAATTTGCCCTTAATAATAGTGTAGTTTAATTAAAAATTATTTAGACTTTTGATATTCTTTGTATAGTATAGTCATATTAGTCAATTACACTTTGTATTATTAAAATTTCTTGAGGGGTGTGTATGACCTTAACATGATAAACAATTGTGGACGGTGAGAGTAATTAACTCACTGCTCCTCCTTCACTATTGTTTGTCAGGATATAAGCAAGTAATCAAATATTTATAAGGTGCAATTTGATTAATATAACCCTATTATCAATCATTAGTAAAATAATTTATACTTTTTAAAAATGGTAAAAACAACTTTTTTCACATTAAAATAGTCTAATGACTACTTGCTTATTGAAATTGGTAGTTATATGATTATTAACGACAAAATTGGAAAAAATGACTATTGTTTCTTAATTGTTTGAATTAATAATTAATTTTGAATAACTATTTTTAGTATATTTGATAAATAATAATAGACGGAGAGAATAGTTAAATAGAAACATGGACTTGCGTTTTAATTTGTTTAACAAACATCAAATATTTGAATCAATTATTACTTTATAGTGAATAATATTTCTGACGACTAATTAACATTTTTTTTAAAAAAAAATCTACTTAATTTTATAAGAATAATCCAAAAGTTTATCAAATAAAATATATTTTAAAAAAAACAGTAAAATTCTATTTTATGACTCATAAATAACTCAACGATTGATTTTACCTGCATTTGTAATACCATGCGGGAAACACACCTATTGGGTAAATACAAAATGGACAAATCAACTAATAACACATGCGAAAACTATTTGATAATTGACTTTTTTTAAAAAAACAAGTGAAATACTAATAATTATTTAATTAATTTGATTTTGATTTTATCACTCAATCATTAATTGACATATAGAATTTATAAATGCAATGTTATATTTAGTAAATGTAATTACCCATTTGACAATTGATATTTTATCTTTGAATCTGTATTTTTTAAGAGAAAAAAAAACCAGTCAACATAAGGTCCAAACTCTTGTTGAATATTTATTTGTGTAAAAAAGAAATTATATTAACAATTAATTATATTTGAAATAGTGATGTTATTTAAGTCTTTGTAAAAGATTTGCCTATTAATAGTGTCAAGTGTTTAAAGAAATGTCCAAAATGAAGAATTTAATAGAAATGCTTATCATTAATTAGCCTAACTTGTACATAAACCTGAAGAGTGTACACACAAAATTTATAAATTATTCTCTACTTTTTTTATTATTAGTGATAGAAAAATGGCAATTTTCTCAAAAGTTTTGTTGATCTTCCTTGTCAGTTTTACCATTGCATCAGGTAACTTTTTTTCCTATCTACTAATGTCATAGCCGCGTAATTAATTTAAGATTTAAATTTTATGAATTTTATCTATAAATTATTATCACTATACTTGCAATTTAAAATTATTAATTTAAATATATATTTTAATTTTTTATAATTTAAGTAATGTTTTACATTAAAAAAAGAATTATATCGTATGGCAAAAATATTTTATCTAGATGAATCTTGTGCTACAATGTTTCATCCTCCTCATATTATAGCCTTTATCAAAATAATTTACGTTTGGACCTTTTCTTTTATTTTATGATTTTAGTGTTCCAAGCATTTTTGAGACTGAAGATCAAGTGAAAGGGAGATGAGAGGTAGGAGGGGGGAGACAAAAGCATTAGACCGAAAGACGGGCGGAAGAGGGTGAGCCGGCTGCGGAAAAAGAAAGAAGGGAACGGGAGAGGGGGAAAAGGCAGGATATTTAAGACTAGGCTCAACGACGCGCTCGCAACTGCGCGGTGCGTGGAACGCGGGCTGTCATATGCCTCCCCACTAAATACCTTTGCCACTCACTTTTTTGACCCTTTTTCTTATCTTCTCGTCCTTTTTTTTTTATTGAAAGTTGTCGATCAGTAAAATGTTATTATTTTTTATAATGAAATTTAATTAATATTTATAATATAAATTATCAAAAGGAAAAAATGTTATCAATGGAAATTAAAAAATCATATGTACACGGTAATAACTAATAAAAATAATGAAGCTGAAAATTTTACATTTCAAGTATTTGTATTTTTTTTTTGGAGAATAATGATATATGTGCCACACTCACAAAGCTATCCTAAAAGTAAATAAATGATGGTAATATTTTATATTGGGATATCAGATTTGAATATTGATATTATGTCTAATTAAAGAAATGTCTAAATTAAGATTTTAGTAGAAATATAAATAATACTACAATTAAAGAAATGTCTAATAAATATATATATCTCCATATTTATACATAAATATAATAAATAATAAACAGTCCACTAATTTCATAAATTATTAATATCACTTTTGGAAATATTATATTTTGACTATTAATATTATCTCTCACTTTAAAGATATGTCCAAATTAAGATTTTTAATAAAGACACTTATGAAGTAATGTTCTTAATTTTTTTTCTTCATATACGTGTATCATCATAAAAATTCAGTTAATATAGAATAGAAAAATCATAATTAAATAAATAAACTTATCCACAGCAATTATTGTTATTATTTTTTATTTATAACAACAACAAAAAATAACTTGTCACATTTTCAAGCATTGTAATTATGTATTTATAATTCAAACTCTTATTTTTTTTTGATTCCGTCACTGATAGTTTGCGGAGCACAAGTATATTGTGATGAGGGATGTGTCAAGTATTCGAAGGGCATATGCACCAATGTTTCTACCGATGAAGGATGCAAAACTTATTGTTCTGATAATTTTGAAACAGTTTGTGATGCAAAATGTGTAGCAGATGATGATGACGTATTGTGGTGTGAATGTGACCTACCATCAGATTTATGTTCACAAAAATAAGAATTATTTGCTATATCCTATATTAATTTCCTAATATATCAATATATTATAATTAAAATTAAAAGTTTTAGTTAATTTCTTCTTTAGTTTTGATTTTTTTTATTCTTTAGTTATATTATATAGAGAAAGATTAAATTGGTGTGCTATACACATATAATGCAGAAAATATAGATAAGTTGAAATCCATTAATTTCTTTCAAATTCAAAATAAAATTAAATTTAAGCAAAAGGTAATAACTTAAGCTAATAAATACAATATTGATGAAAACACAAATTGATGAAATAAAAACGGAAAGACTTATTCTTCATTAATCAAATTTAATAAGACATTATAAGAATGAATCTTTAACTCACTACTAGTGCGGATACGGGAGCGAGTTACGAGAGGGTACACTACTAAGTCAATTTTTTTTTTATTTTCTATAGTTAATTATATCATCTTATTTTAGCAGTAATTTTCATTATATTTTCTAAATATGGGACGTGAACGGAAAGGGGAAAGGGGAGAGAGAGAGAGGATAAAGCAAAGGCGTGGGAGGGTAGGGAAGGAAGGATAGTCAAGCCAGAAGTTAGGTGAGGGTTCGCGAGCGGGCATGAGTCGCGTTAAGATGGAGATTAAAAAAAAATTGTTTTCTTCGTAAAACCATGTGTGTGAAGCACATTTGAAACAAAACACAATGGGATTTTCTCGCCGAGATTAACAGCGTTCAAAGGCATAGTCATTATTATTAACATCTTACTCAATCCTTGATAGGCAATTTATTGAATTTAGAATATGTGTATATATGTATATAAATTCAATATAATTGATACATCTTTTTTACGTATATAAAATTGAACATTTTCAGTATATGATTGATTAACCTAAAAAAAAAGTGATAATCGAATTTGACTATTGATATTTATGTTAACTCTTTAATGAAAAATGTTCAAATTAAGATATTACTATTGATCTTTTTCCAAATTAAGATTTTAATTACTGTACTTATCATTAGCCTAACTTGTATATAAACTTGGAGAATGAACATATATAGAAAACCCACAAATCATATAGATCACATAAACTAAGGACTCATTGTTGACTTCTTGTTTTGAGAGTTAATTTCCTAAATTTTAAATATAATATAAAATACGAAAAAGGGCCCAAAATTACCTTTGAAGTATTAGAAACGGTACAAAACTTTCATCTATCCAACAATTGGCTCCAAAACATTCTTCTCACCTATCTATTGACTTCAAAATATCCTTCTCACCCACCTATTGACTTCAAAATATCCTTACGTATCATCTATGGCGTTCAAAAGACCACGTATTTAACGTTTTGAATTTAAAAACTATTCAGAATATTTTTTTAATAGTGGTGCTCAACTATTGGTTATAATGGAACTTGTTACTATAATTATCTAAATCAAATCACGACCCCACTGTCATTAAGACCCATTAAACCCACCCAATTAATTAACATCCGAACCCCCATAAATAATGCAATAACAGAAACGTGAATTGGGCTGTTTGTTAAAAGAGTGAATCGAAATCACAAGTCAAACCGGATTTAAAAAGTTATTTCGTTTATAGTATTGGGGTTATTGGTTTAATTGATTTTGATAAACGTCTTGTTTTTTTTTGTTATAGGTTATGGTATTGGTTCTTAACGGTTGAAGTTTTTCTTAACAGGTGATCGATAACCCGATAGTAAATTAAATAATTATATTTATACAATTTTGTATATAACCTCCTTGACTTGACTTAATTTCCTACTTGTTTTGTTTGTCATAAAAACTTGGGCTTATTCTACAATGTAAAAGTGTTTGCTTTTGACTAAGAGAGTAACTTGTGAATCAAGGCATGGATTATTTGGTTGTCACCTTGTTTTACGTGATATTTAATATTCTGTGTTGTGTCAAATCTTAAAGGTTTTTAACCGATAATCCGAACGATAACAATCAAAAACTGATATAACCAATAACGATAAGTCAATATCTTAAGGGTTCTATAACAGTTTTTAGATCTCTACACAAACCCGAAACCAATAAGCCATTCAATAACTTCAAAAAAACCGAATCGAATTCGGTCGATACCAACCTATTAACTGCCAAGAGTGGTTCTAAAATTTTGATGAGAAAAGTCTATAAAGTACAATTTTCATTACATTCAATGTCCTCCAACAAAACATATTTTATAAATCAAGGTTAAATAAAAATTATCGATAAACTTAAAAAGTATGTTCAATCTTGAAGTAGTCCTTCGTCTGAAATTAGGTAAGATGGACGAAGAGAGAACGTGTGTGGAATTGAAGGAAGAGAGAGTGATAGTGTAATAGGTAAAATAAATTATAAATGTTTATAAAATTATATTAAAAAAGTAATTGAATTAATTCAAAATGTAATACTTCTTTACTTTTAATCATAAATTTCAAATTCAAGTTTGAAAGAGAATCCTATTCAAAAGTGTCCTCCTAAATAAGCGAATCAACCTAACTTTAATTAGGGGTTCGATTCGGACTAGAATAATTTTGAATGTTATTTTCATGAATATATAATTTCTTCGTGTTTTAGTAATGTTTATGCCGATTTTGATATTAAAATTGGTTTGTTAATTGTGTGGGGTTCAATTAGTAATTAGTGGATAGTGGGTTGATTTATAAATGATATTAATAAATTAAATTATAACCAATAGTTGAGTGCCAAGTATTTTAACAAAATATTTAAACAATTAATCTAATATCATTAAATAAGTGGTCAATTTTGAACTCAAATGTGAATGAGAAGAGTATTTTGAAGCGAATAAGTGAATGAAGGGCAGTTTATACAATTTCCAATACTTTAAGAATATTTTAGATCCTTTTCCGTATAAAATATTATAATGTAAAATAAATGTGGTTTTTCTTCTTTATCAGCTATTCTTTTTAATGTATAGATTAAATTAGTGTCCAATTCCATTAACGAAATTTTTATTTAAGCGTGTTTAAGAAATAAGAACAAAGATTTTTTATAATACTATTGCATTTAACCACAAATAATGCACTTCACTCTCTCTCGTGAAAAACCGTATACAATAACAAACTAATAATTCAAATTAAATGATTGTAGTCGAACTTACAAATTTATTATAGTTGAACTTACTAATTTAAAAGTTAAACTTTAGTGGTTCAATTATTAAGTTCTTAGTTTCAAAATTATATTTTTATAATTTTGTATTTAAACATACTCTTTAGGGAAAAGAACAAATATACCCTCAAACTATTGTAAATAGCATGCATATATCCTCTGTCATATTTTTGGGACAAATTTGCCCCTGACGTCCAAAAAGTAAAACATATATGTCATTTACTCTAACGGAGACTAAATAAAGGCACGTGATGCAAATTAAAAATAAATTATCTTTTTCAGAAAATAATCTAATTAAATTTCAACTATGTAAGAAATCCTAAAATAGAATTTTAATTAAAAGTTTTAAATAATATTTCTGATGATTAATTGACAATTTTTTTGAAAAAGAAATCCAGTTAATTTTATTTACATATGTAACACCATGTGTGAAACACGCTTTATTGGTAAAAAAAAAAATACAAAGTGGACAAATCAACGACTACTAACACGTGAAAGCTATTTGATAATTAATTTGTTTGGAAAAACAAATTAATACTAACAAAATTGTTTTTATTCTTTCAAAAATAATGATTGTCGTGTTCTCATAAGGTGATCATTTAATCAATTTGATTGTATTTAATGAATATTTGGAATATCGCATTACTAAATTTAAGTGAAATTTGCTTAATTTATCGTTTCAATATAAAGATGTTAATAAAAAAAAACTCATTTTTATCTGATAAAAATATGTATATTAATTTGATTACTAGTTCATTTGAAGTGACAACTTATAAATTACTCTCTCTGTTCATTTTTACTTTTTTACTTTTGAATTAACACACTTATTAAGAAAATAATTAATGACGTAGTGAGTTTACCATTTTACCCCTATTAATTATGAAGTGGATGAAAAGTTTTACATTTTTTAAAGTAATTAAAGATGTTAATAAAAAAAACTCATTTTTATCTGATAAAAATATGTATATTAATTTGATTACTAGTTCATTTGAAGTGACAACTTATAAATTACTCTCTCTGTTCATTTTTACTTTTTTACTTTTGAATTAGCACATTTATTAAGAAAATAATTAATGACGCGAGTTTATCATTTTACCCCTATTAATTATAAAATGGATGAAAAGTTCTACATTTTTTAAAGTAATTAATCAATTTAATTATGGGATAACTATAAAAGAAAAGTGAACAAGTAATTAGGAACGGAGATAATATCAAAATAAGGAATTGTTTAATTTTTTACCATATATTTTATCAGTCAATCATTAATTGAACATATTGGATTTATGGAATATGTCCATGTCTATAAATGTAATGTTTTTCATAGATATTTTTTGTTGTTCAGATATTTTAGTAAATATAATTATCAGATTTGACTATTGATATTCTGTCAAGTCAAGTCTCTGAATCTGTATTTTTAAAAGAAAAAAAAAACAGTCAACATAAGGTCCAAACATTTTTTGAATATTTATTTGTCTAAAAAAAGAAATTACATTAACAATTATATTGGAATAAATATAAGGTTTGCCTTTTATTAATATGTCAAGATAATAAATGTCCAAATGAAGAATTAATAGAGATACTTAATATGTCAAGCCTAGTTTGTATATAAACATGAAGATTCTACACACAAAATTCACACATTATAGTAGACTAAATAAATCACTCTCTACATTTTTTTCCTTTTAATATTTAATTAGTGATAGAAAGATGGCAATTTCCTCAAAATTAATGTTGATCTTCCTTGTCATTTTTACCATTGCATCAGGTACCTTTTTTTCCCTACTAATGTTATAGCCGCAAAATTGATATAAGATTTAAATTTTATAAGTTTTATCAATATATATTTTTATTTTAATTTAGTGATTTTATATGTATACTATATGTTAAAAATATTTTGTCTAGATGAATTTTGTGCTATAGAAAAAAAAAATTGTTTGATATACTAAGCTTTAACTATGTGCGATTTGTGCAAATCTCGAAGTATTATAGTTATATTTCTACAACGTAACTATTAACTCTCTTAGTAAATTTTAATTCTGTATTTTTTTTATATTATTAAAAAAAATTATTTAGTGAAAATTCTGACTGTGTCGATAACAGTTTGTGTAGCGCAAAGTTGTCAAGGGACATGTAGCTCTTATTACAAGGGCATATGCAGAGAACATCGTGGCGATAATACATGCAAATCATTTTGCACTGAGAGATTTGGAAAAGTTTGTGAAGCAAAATGTACAACAGATGACAATGAGGTTGTTTGTGAATGTGTCCTACCAGCAGATAAATGTCCCAAAAATAAGAATTAGTTATTTATTACATAAATTTTAAATTAAGAATTTAAAATATTATAATGAAATGTTTTTTTCTTTGTTATCTGTCTTTTCAATTTTATTTTATTTATTATATCTGAATTATTTTACAAATTATATTATAATTGCTTTTATGTTACTTTGATTGCTACTTGCTACTTATGAAATCACTTACAAATTATACACCACATGTAATCACACTAGTTGGTTGAGTAAAGAAAAACATGATTTGGGTTTTAAAAGACTAATATTTGAATCAATCATTATTTTATAGGATATAATATTTCAGATGATTACTCAATTAAGAATAATATTTTTAATAAATCACTTAGCATTGTTTTTATATTTTGAAATATTATAATTGTGTTATAAAATGTAGACAATATATTACAAACAATATAGATGGGGAGCTGAAGGTAGAGATCATCTTATTCAAATATCTTCTAATCTCATACGTTTCTTTATAATAGTGAAAGAACGACCCAATTTATAGGTTAAAAAATCACTTTAAAAATCATCATATTAATTATCATAATAAATAAATACATTCTGGTTTAGAAAAAATTATGGCTATTTAATGTCTAATAACTATAAAATAAAACTTTTTTGCTCATAAATAAAAAAGAGGCTCTTAATTGCTTATTTATATGTTGTTATGTTGTGCCAATTTCGTGTTCTAAAGTCCTCACAAATTATAGTAGACTTATTTAGGTCGGACTTGAAAACTTACTTCAGCCATATCAAATTATGGGTTAGATCAGGTCGATTCATTGAACCTAACATATATTTACAGCTCTAATTTTAAGTGACTTAAGTTATAAAAATAAAGAATAAATTTTAGGTTTAACAAATATAAAAATCATATTTGTATGCTATAGTTATAATTTGTATAATTGCTCACCATAGCAAATTTTATGTTTGTTATGGCTATTGATATATATATTTCATTATACATATACAAAAGAAACAATTGTATAATATGTCTCATATACATATACAAAAAAATTAATTGTATAATATGTGTTTGTATTAAATGAGAAAGAGAGAAACATAAAAGAAAACTGGACATGGGGAAGATATGTATTTGTATAATCACAAGTGTATATGACGAAAATATATGTATTTATACTTGTATTTGTATATATAATTTTTCTCACTTTATACAAATACAAACACGATTTATACATTTGTGTTTGTATAAAGTGAGAGAAGCGACTGAGAGTGACGAGCTAGATCTGGGAGAGGGGAGAAAGGCGAATGAAAAGATATATATACATACAATTTTCTCTAAGAAATTCTAACAATTTTATATATTCTAAAATAATAAATATTTCACTTTTGTTAACTTTAAGAATCAAAATTGTACATTTCAAATAATTAAAGGTTAAATGTGCATGATTAAATAACACAGAGGCAAACACAGTAATTATGCAATAATATAAGAAATTAAATTGGCTATTTCCCCAATTAAAAAAAGTTCTTTATTTGAAATTAATAAAAATAAAAATAGTACTTACTAATAAATACCTAAATTTAATTTTGCCCAATTTTCCTTCCACTTGTCTTCCATCAAAACCAAAAAATTCGTTTTCAAATTCATCAATGCTTGCGATCTGAAACTTCCGCATCACTATCACTATCATCGTTACAATTTCTGCTATTGCCCTCTCATTTAGGTAATCCCTCTTTTCATTTTTAATACTCTGATCATAGCGTAGAATCAAAGAAAAGATTCAACATCTATTATATATGTATCCAAAAAAAATAAATTTAATAACCCCGATCTTACCTGGCTCCGCACCTCTATACAATAATGCTCGAGCATATTGGATAAAAGGGAAATGTAATTTGATGTAGAATTGGGGCTGTTTTGTTGTCTTTAGAAAAAAAATAAAAGTATTTTTCGAAAGAAGAATTAGTGGTTTGATGAATAAATTGGGTTTCATTTGGATTTGAAGAATAATTAACATTTAACATTTCAAACTCATTCTCAATTTTGTAGTATGTGTTTCTCAAATGTGGTTGGGAACTGATGACAATATTAATTGGTTTCATCAATTTGAGATGGTTTCAAAGTCACAATGAGGAATCAGTACCAATTTATGATTTAATTAATATTTTTTTTATGGATCTAAACGAGAGATTGAGAATATAATAGGATATGGAGGTCGAGCATTATGATTGAAGGTTAGCAGGTAGAGAAGTGTTGTCTACCTTTTCTTATTTGTATTGGTATTATTATTATTATTATTACTTTTCTATTTGATCTGTTTTTTCTTTTGCATTGATTTTATTATTTATTGTTGCTATTGTTCTTTTGCCCATTATTTTTGACATTGCTTCTTTGCTTGTGAATTTCTTTTTCAAACTTGTTTTGATATGCTTTACTTGAGACGGAGGGTTTATCGAAAATAATATTTCTACTTGCACACAGTAGGAGTAAAGTCTGCATATACACCACCCTTTAGACCCCACACGTGGGATTTCACTGGATATGTTGTCGTTGTTGTGCGAGAGGAAACTAAGTTATGCTTCTTTACTTTGTAGGTTTGGTGACTTGGTAGAAGCAAAAATTGTTCAAGACAGGAAAGTTCAGATATGGTACGTTGCATTGAAATGAGAATTTAATGTGTGTTGATTATATAAATAGATGCTAATACTTTTGTTTTGGTATTTTCAGTCAGCGCTATTTAATTTCCATTCCTTCTTGACAGTAGTGCTGTTATGGATTTGTACATGCACTTATGTAAAGATGCATTTTCCAGCACTTCTTGAACAAAGAACTGGGTAAGTCAACCATATTTATCGTGTTTAAACGTCGTCATTGTTGGCATTCAATTGGATGCATATAGACAGCAACAATCACTTTAGCCACTCTCTCTGTGACTCGCCCCAATCTCCATCGTTAGATGGGTAATGAGGCGGAGAGAGGAGGTTGGTAAAGGATGGAAGGAATTTACAATGAACTGAAGAAGATGTTTTACGTCCTAATTAGATACTGTACTACTACTTATGGCAGGTTTCGAGGCTTCTTCTGGAAGGCTGCTAGAATAGGTAAAACTTATTTCCTACCATGATGGTAATGTTGCTACTTAGAAACTGTCTGCGTTGATTTAATTTGTTTCTTCTCATGTAATTGGAGTTCTGTTACTTAAATTGTAACAGTGTACGTAATTTTCTTTAACCAAATTGCTTGCAAGTTATCCCATTAATAATGCAAGCGAAGAACAAGCTGTGGATTTAATGCTGAATTGCTGCTGTTACACATTATATGAGTGGATGTTATTGCATTAGCGCGGTTAAGTATTGTTTATGTGTATGCATAATTTATTTTTCTGCTCCTACTCTATGCTAGGAACTCTGGTGTCCGTCATAGGATGTGTAGATGGGGGAAATAACATTAGGAAACAGGGAAATCATTTCTCTGTTGTAGCATATTGAATGTAATGTCTTCTGTCAAGGTGTTGTTAACTAACTGGTGTGCTTCAACGTTGCAGGTGAGCGGCTGAGTCCTTGGATGGCTGTAGGCTGCTTGACAATGGGTGTTTCAATAATCTTCTTCTAAACTCGAAGAGTTGCTTATAACAAAAAAAAATAGACCTAGGAGCTAATTCTTCTGCACTTGTTTTGTCCTCCTCCTTTGATCAAACTTGAGCACTGAATCATTGTGACACTACTTTGATTTGGAACTAAGCTTTTGCTTGTAAGATGGTCTTTGTTATGAGGAGGGTTGAGGTTATTGATTCTGACTTTTGTAACACACTCCACTTGATACCTTTTTGTTTATGATCGTGGTGTCTGAGTCAGTTTTTACGCATCTTGACTAATTCCACGAATGAATGTATGCTACCTCCCAACTTGATACCTTTATCTGCCAAAAATTTGATGCTGCATTATATTTTGTCACTGATTATGTCATGTATATTATCTATCAGTTATAACAAAATTGACGTAGCTGGTACTAGAGCTTGCTTGTGAGTTGTGATACCAAAACCCTCTCAAAAAGAAAAAAAAATGATTTACTTTTTGTAACAAGCAAAAAGTAGGTGTTTGGCCTTCTAATTTGGGGCTCAATATTGAAATTTTGATTTGAGATCACAATTCCAAATCACAAAATTTCTTAAAAGTATGATTTCAATTTCAAGTTTGTGATTTTGTTGTTTTCTTTTTCAAAAAGAAAATAACTTAATCATTATAAAATTTATAAAAAATAATCAATGTTTATCATGTGAAAAGATTATATTAAAGAAAAGCTAGTTATTACTATTGTTAGTTTATTGAGCGATTAATTTTTATAAAATTATGTATATATTTGAAAATGAAAATACGTATGGAACTTGCTTGTGATATCATTGTCATTGCATTGATTGTTTTCCTCTACTGACCAAAGTGTAAGGAAACTGTCACTAACTTCATTATTGTCCTTGTTTTCTAACTTTTACTTTAGTGTGTTCTTTTTTTTGTCTTGATGTTTCTAATTTTGCTTCTTTTTTTTTCTGGTAATTTTGGTCTTGTAATAGAAAGTTGAAAGCTTCATGCCTCTAATATGACAAAAAGAAGTGGCCAAATTATCCATAAGCATTAAGCAATGAGTTTTCCATTCTTATATTCTCCAACTTCATTCTTTTTACTTCACCAAATTGGTGAAACTCTTATGCTTCACATTTGGTTAATTTGCCTCAAAAATGCAAGTGAGTAGTTGCTCTCATTTTTTCCAAGAGTAGATAATCGAGTTATCTTTATTATAATTATTTTAGTTAAACTCAAATAACTTTTGAACAAATCAAATAATCCGCACATTTCAAAATTTCACATATTTACTCTTTTGATTATCCAAAATGCAACTCAATTCATATTTATACTCATAGGCTCTATAGATTGAATGCAAAAGAAAGGTGATTCAACCAAGTGGTCTCAACTAATATGAGTTAGTTAGGCAAGTAGGTGAACTTCCACTTCCCACAACTAAACCCTATATTCATTTTTTATTATTATTATCTCCAAATATTTGTATTTCTTTCAACAATCTATTTATTACACTTCAAAAATATATATATAATTATGATCTAGAGCTCATGGTGAAAATCTATCCATGAACGTGTTCTCTACACATCCTCAATTTCAAGTTAGGTGGGATGAGTTACAAACACGTAATCACAACATATTTCTTAAAACATTACTATTAGAATTTAAGCTCTTTAAAATTTAAATTATGATTCTAGCTTCCACTAGTAACTTTTTTTTTTTTAATATAACCATTTCCTATAAACAAAGGGTTAAAATATTCAAAAAAAAAAAGAGGAAAATTAAGGGGTTTTCGGATAAATTATCAAAGATATTAAGCAAAACACAAATACAAAACTACTAAGGGTCTCGGCTTATAACTTGTGACTTATAGGCAAAGTCATAAGTTAAAATTTCTAACTTATAACTTTTGACTTATTTTAACTTCAAAATAAGTGTTTATAAGTATTTTTTAATTTTTTCCAAATATATTAAAATTAATTAAAAATTATTTTAATTTAAAAACACTTAAAATAAATCGATTCAAATGAAAACTTTTATTCTGCTATAACACCGAGAGCAAAAGTACAAGTATATAGATACTTCCACTCAACTACATCAATGGTGGTCCCATTTGATTTTTGTCTTAATTTCTCCAACTCCCTCTTTTTAATTTCCTCTTCCAACTTAATTGGCAATAAATTGAAGTAGATGAAAATTATATATTAAATTTTAAAGTAAAGTTAGGTTCTTTCTTTTGTATTTTTCTGTGCTCTGATATTTATAGAAAGTAATGGAGGGAAAAATTGAGGCAGCAGAAAAGGAGCTACACAATAATAATGGGCTAATAAAATTGCAGCAACAAGGACAAGAGATCCAATCAGTTCACTGCGATGATGCCACAATCAATGAACAAGAGATGAACAAGATTTCTGCTGTTAGAGCTGTAGTTGAAAAACAAGATCCGTCTTCTAAGGTAATTGTGTTTTTATTTTAACATTTGTGTTTGTTGATTTTGTCCATGTTAAAAAGTGAAAAAAAATTGAATTTTGTTTATAGACTGAGATCTCCACTAATTTCAAGTGTATTGAGTTAATCCCAAATCCCAATATTGGTTATGTTGAGACCCAACATTATGTAGTGCTCGTATACGCTAATTTTAGATGAGATGGTTACACACTTCATTCTAGTATAAGAGCAGACAAAGGTCTAGCTTATAGACTTGTACTAGTATCAGAGCAGACAGAGGTTTTGAATGGAATCTTATCCCGCGCACCCTTTATTAAAAAGAATTTTCACGTGCTTGACCATGAGTGTCTCACATTGATTAAGAGAATGGATAGTTGCCACTTCATATGGTTTTGATGTCATTCTATATGTTTGGGGTTTGAGTTAGGTTCAAGGTCCATTTTTCGTTTACACCTCAATTGTTTTGTAGGAAGTTGATGATTTTGCGGTAAGAAGGTTTCTTCGAGCGAGGGATCTGGATGTAGACAAAGCTTCAGCAATGTTGTGGAAATACCTAAAATGGAAGAAAAGCTTTGTGCCAAATGGGTACATTTCACCTACTGAGATACCAAATGAGATAGCACACAACAAAATGTTCTTACAAGGTGTGGACAAATTAGGACGACCCATTGCTGTCGTTTTTGGTGGCAGACATACGCCGAATAAACAAGGAGGTCTTGAAGAGTTCAAACGTATGTGTTTTGTTTTGTTTGTATGTTTGATATCATACTTGGCCTGCTGTTCTTTGTTTAAGTCATTGTCTTGATCTACAGGATTTGTTGTCTTGGCTTTAGACAAACTCTGTTCGAGGTACACTATTGACTATCTAATACTCCTAGTTCCGTCACTAAAAATATACGTCTACTTTTACTTGTTCAGTTTAGAAATCGTTTATCACGTAGTTCTTAACTTACCCTCCTTACTAACTTATGCCATTTCCCAAGACCGTAAAATTGTCATTTTGTTTATTGTTCCTTGAGGAGATAGCAAGTCATTACTGGACAAGTAGAAATGGACGGAGGGAGTGATTGGCAAGTTTACCTCTAATTTTTGAAATTATTAAGTAAATTGCATATCTTGATGAATCAGGACTTCACCAGGAAGAGAAAAATTTGTGGTAATTGGTGATCTACAAGGTTTTGGCTATTCCAACAGCGATGTTCGCGCATATCTTGGGGCTCTATCCATTTTACAGGTCTACTTACCTGTTTTTATTTGATTTTTACCTTGTATACATACGATTGTACAATCTTAGTTCATAGATTCAAATCCTAAATGACAGTTTTAGTATTTTTTTGAATGCCCTTGTATGAATTTCTGGTTCGACCACTGTGCTTACCGAGTGAAACAAGTTAAGACTTAAGATACACCGATATTCAGATGGTGTAAAAACTCTTGACACTACCGGTATATGTAAAGTGAAATCCTTTTCATATTTCCTTTTGTAATTGTCATACGTAAAGGCTAACCATATTATATAGTTCATAAATCTTGAAATTTATTATTAATCGCAGGACTGCTACCCTGAAAGACTCGGAAAACTGATTGTGGTTCATGTTCCTTACATATTCTGGACAATGTGGAAGCTTGTGTACCCTTTTATTGATAACAACACCAAGAAGAAGGTTAGGCTCTATATAGAATCGTTAAGTTGTTATTTGAACCATGTATTAAATCATCTTTTCTCTCAGATTACATTCGTGGAAAACAAACGACTCACAGAAACTCTACTTGAAGACATTGATGAAAGCCAGCTACCAGATATTTATGGAGGCAAAATGCCATTAGTTCCTATTCATGAAGCCTAAGCAAGTAGTTACAGATCATTATTATTCAGGGCTTGTTTACGAGGTGTTACAGGTAATGCTCTCGATAAGAAGACAACAAACATTTGTACTACGATTATACATTATGCATTCGTAAACATCTAGCCATTATATAGAAGAGAATTGAAATATTCAACTCAGGCTTATAACTCTTTTATTTGCTCTAACTGGCACAACACATAAGAGACAAATACTCCTAAATTTAACTACAGGCATCACTTGCAAAAATGAAGTAGTCAATTGTTTCTGGATCATATAAACAACATTGGTAGCTTAGGAGCCTTTTTTTTTTATAGCAATTGAGTTGCCCTCTTTGTGGATTCACTTTGGTTTTCGATATTTTCACGTATGTTTGCTAACTTCTTTTCAATTGCTCTTTTGATTCTTATAACAATTGCTTCAATAGTATGATTGATGTTGGTTATTGGGGTCTTGTTTTCTATCTATTGAAGAGAAAAACTTGCTTGAAAAGTTTTTTTTTGTTCAGATCAGCTTTCACGCACCTCTACTAATTCTGAGGGATACCTAAAAGTCATAATTATGTACTCAACTTTTATGAAAAGCCTCTAGTTGTCCATCCATTAACTTATTCGAAGTGAAATTATTACCTCCTTAAATGATGAGAAACATAAGTGGAAGGAAACAAACACTTGGAAAAATTACAACCCAATATATTTGGGTAGTTTAGTTACAAATTGTTTATAGTATATACTTTATACATACTAAATATACATGAAAATAAAACAACAACTAAATATGCACATATTATATATGTAATATACACAACATATACCATCGAAGTGTAAGTTTCTCAAAATACTTGCCTAGTTATGCTTTAGTTTAGAGAATTGATTAAACAACATTCAATTAATTAACCAATATATTATACAAGTGACTTTTGCTAACTATCTTTTCACTGACCTGACATTTGCAATTAAATCAAGACTCTGAGATTTAGGACATGCCATCATTAACACTTTGAAACGTTTTTCAGCCTCTTAACAACTATTCTTTTATCATTTTTTTTGTGTGTGTTGGTGGGATGGTCGAGGTACACCAAAAAATAAAGTATATAATGAAAAATCTCGGAGATTAAGTTCTTTTTTCTTTTCAAACTTACTAAAATAACATTCACAATATAGTAATTAAAGACTTTTATTTAGGAGGGAATATATTTTCTCTCAATAGTTTTTTATGTCATATGTGGACCAATTAACCAAATATATTTTTTAATATAATATTATAAGTCTGTCTAATTTATCGTCGTCATAATTTGCAATTAAATTAAATTAATAAAATATATTAAATTTTTAGTCAAAGTAATTGTGGTGAATTTTTTTCTTGTTATTTATTATTATGAGAAGAGACAAAAGCAAAGAAATTAAAGCTGGATATTCAATTCGGCGAATCTAATGCAATGACTCTCTGCAACACAGCGACAAAATTTTATAAAATTCGTACACTGCTCTAACAGTACGTGTCATCATTTCATTGGTCCAAATGTTTAGTCTTAAGGTTGACCACATCTTTCTTATTCAGTACGAATATTTTATGTATAAAATACTCTGTTATAAAATATATTTATTTTATTTTATTGATAAAAGGATATCATTTCCCAATTAATATAGTTAGTTACTCCATATAGAATTGTACTTTTAAAAATGTTAAAATATTTACACTAGTCCTGAAATAGAAATAAGCATATAAATTCACACCAGAGAAGTAGTTGAGAGATTAATTTAAATTATTAATGGTTCATGTATACAATAAGATAAATAAAAAAAATATATGAATACCATACATATGTATTTTTATTCACTTTTCTTTGTTTGTTTTATTCCTTCTATTATCATTGTTAAATTTTGTACAATTAAATAGGCAGTGGAGGATGTAATATATAGCCAATAAATTCAACTAACCATTCCAAATACTTTTCGAGATAAAGGTATTTTTGGATCAAAATATTAACTGCACCAGCATTTTTGAACTAAAGTACATATTGTAATGATATTTTTGTGTCAAACCATTAACGGATGATATTTTGGTTTATTTCACCTAATATAAGGCCACTTTGATTCTCTATATAAATACATACGTGAAAACCTACTAAAAAGCTAAATGTTTTACTCCCTTCGCCTCATTTTATGTGACAATATTTGACCTGATATGAAATTTAAGAAATAATGAAGACTTTAAAATGTTTATCAAATTGAACTTAAAAAAAGTAAACTCACTTTTTAATCTCCTCATAAATGTATTAAAGTATATTTTTAAAATTAAACGGGACCAACAAGGGAAAAAGGAATTGTATCTTGAATACTTATCATATAAGGAAATGTGACATTGTTTTTTAGACTGATCAAAAAAGAAATGGTGTCACATAAAATGGGACGAAGGGAATAATAATTTTGGAGTAATGAGTTCGTGCAGTCAAATATAAACCCTATATCCATTTCTTCGTCAATCGTTATGGTAGATTCATCTTCTTAAAATCCTGAATACGTGTACAAGAATATATCATACGAATGAGAATATATGAAAATCGTAAATCCATATTTTTGTGTTTGGAAAGTACAAAGGGAAACAGCCTTATTAGATTACATAAAGATTATTAGGGTTAACCCCTTAGCTCTGTTGTGTCTGATACTTTTTTTCTGTAAATACGTACTTCCTCCTGCATATATATATATATAGCATACTTTAAACTTGCCAAGTAATTCTTAACTTTGGTCCCCTTCAACTTCAACTGAATCCTTTATAAATTTACTTCACGTACAAGTACACCCCACTTGAGCAAAATGTTCATTATATTTTTTAAATAAAAAATATCTAGTGATTACATAAATTAGCTATGGAATTTGTTAGGAATTTTCTAACTAAATAGCACCTAGTTAAATCAATTTTCTTATCGATTATCAAAAGTATCTAAATAGAATTAGCATAGAGTTTTGCTTTTTTTAGCCATAAAATGTTGCCCTAACTAATTTCTTATTTTCTAGTAGAACAAAAAATGCAACTTTATCTTCAATATTTTCGATAATGATTGTTAGTTAAATTAACCGTGGTAGCCGAACAAGTATGCTCGTCCGATTTAAATTTTGCACTTTTCTAAAAAATAACATTTGATAAGAACATTATTATAATGTTATTCGTGATATGCTTATATATAAGAAGAAATAATTAAAAATATATATATGTTTTTGGAATAATGGATAGATAAAGTTAAGAATGCCGAGGTCTCAGATTCAAATCACTATTTAAAATAAAAATCACTAAGTATTTTCTCATTTATCTTAATCTTGGTGGACACGATCCATTATTGTTGAAAGGTTACAACTCGAAGAAGCTAGTTAGAAAAGTTTCTAAAATAAGAAAAATACAAAAAAGTGTTGGCTATATAGTGGAGAAAAGGGTGTGGAAGTAGAGAGTGGTGAATTGGAACTAGTCTCATTTGAACTAAGTCTATTCCAAAAAAGTAAAATTATTTCAACTGTTGTATCCGTACCTTTTTTCTCTGTATGCAAATGCAGAAAAGCACATTGCTATTCACGTATCTCTGATCCTATCCCAGAAATTTTGTATATATATATTTTCAAACTTAAAACAAATTTTATTTTATCTTGGTGTAAAACGTAATTTACTTATATTATCACATAAATTTTAACTTATGGGGGCCTTATTTAATTGGAGAATAAGTTATTACATATGTTATCACAGTCAAATATAGAATAAAATCATTTTAAGATTAATTCTAGAGCACTATATTTTTCAAATTATCCAGTAATACTTATCAAGTGATTTATCGATAAGTAATCATTACCATGTCAACATATACATATTTAATTTCCTTTAAACGTTGTGTTAGTAATTTTTTAATATAACAAATTACTACATAAAGTTAACAATAATCTGATGATGAAAAATTTAATTTATTGAAGCTCACGTATAATTACCTAATACTCTTTAATTTATACGAGTTATTTTCTTTCTTTCTTAAACCTATATTAAGGGAGTAAATAATTGGCTAATTATGTAGAATGATTTTTGGAGAAAATAGAGTTGTAAGTTGTAAATATTTATTGTTACAGTGGAAGTTAAACTCTTATAAAAAGCCACAGTTTTTCACCTTCCATTCCATAGTAACCCAAGTGTGTGCTTCTAACAACATGGACCCAGATGCTTTCTCGGCGAGTTTGTTCAAGTGGGACCCAAGAGGTGCAATGCCACCACCAAGCCGGTTATTAGAACAGGTGGCGCCACCACAACCTCCTCCACCTCTACCACCACCACCACCACCTCCTCAGCCGCTCCCAACATCATCCTACTCTATACGGAGTACGAGGGAGCTAGGAGGACTAGAGGAGTTGTTTCAAGCGTACGGCATACGCTACTACACCGCCGCTAAGATAGCGGAGTTAGGGTTCACTGTCAACACGTTATTGGACATGAAAGATGAAGAACTTGATGATATGATGAATAGCCTGTCGCAGATATTTAGGTGGGACCTACTCGTCGGAGAGAGGTACGGTATCAAAGCGGCGATTAGAGCTGAATGGCGGAGGCTGGAGGAGGAGGAAGCACGGCGCCGCGGACACATTTTGTCCGACGGTGGAACTAATGTCCTTGATGCTCTATCGCAAGAAGGTACCAAAATTCAACTTCTCAATTACATGCACATAGTAGTATGTGCTATTTTGT
Organism: Solanum habrochaites; assembly: GCA_027704765.1. Taxonomy (NCBI): domain Eukaryota; kingdom Viridiplantae; phylum Streptophyta; class Magnoliopsida; order Solanales; family Solanaceae; genus Solanum; species Solanum habrochaites. The sequence continues at coordinate 63,772,665 of JAKWJA010002491.1, forward strand.
TGATATCATGAATAATTTTGTTTGTTCATGCACTGTTATATTGATTTTTAAATTTTCCTAGTTGCATGCAATTAATTGTTTTTTCAAATTTAATGTTGTCAAAAATCGGATTATCTTAGTATCACTCACTTTTATATAATTCACCGATCGATCAAGTAAATTCATTCTGACAATTTTTTTATTATACGATTTAAAATGAGCTTATACATATTGTGAAAATGGTAAAGTAGGATTATCGGAGGAACCAGTGCAGCACGAGAGAGAAGCGGCAGGAAGTGGTGGGGGAGGTACATGGGAAGTGGCTGCAGGTGGTGGTGGTGGTAGGATGAAACAAAGGAGGAGGAAGAAGGCGGGGAGGGAGAGAAGAGGGGAGGAGGATGAGGAAACGGAGGAACTAGGAGAAGAAGATGAAGAAAATATGAACCAAGGAGGAATAAGCGAGAGACAAAGGGAGCATCCGTTTATCGTGACGGAGCCTGGTGAAGTAGCACGTGGCAAAAAGAACGGATTGGATTATCTGTTCCATCTCTACGAACAATGCCGTGATTTCTTGATCCAAGTTCAGACTATTGCTAAGGAACGAGGTGAAAAATGCCCTACCAAGGTCACCTTCCTTTGCTCTCTTTCTCATTTTTTTTAAAATTATAAATTTCAAATACGAAACAATAAGTAGTACTAGTGGGAAACAGAGGACCTCGTTAAGAGTAACCATTAGCTGTCCACAAAGTAAACTGTACGGACTGATGGGCTCAACCATAAAGCTTGAATTTCAGCTCTTGCCCCATTACTTCCACTCAAGTACCTCCACCTGTAACCTTGTCCTTACCATATACATAGTCTACACATTGACCATCTCCTATTAGCATATATTTTTTTAAAAAAAGTTAGGTAGACGTAATTTAAGACAATTACATAAATGGATGGTTGATTCACGAGTGTGTTGAATATGTAGGTGACGAATCAGGTGTTCAGGTACGCGAAGAAGGCAGGGGCAAGCTACATAAACAAGCCCAAAATGAGACATTATGTGCATTGCTATGCACTTCATTGCCTTGATGAGGATGCTTCCAATGCGCTGAGAAGAGCTTTCAAGGAGCGGGGAGAGAATGTTGGGGCATGGAGACAGGCGTGTTACAAGCCATTGGTCGCTATAGCGGCTCGACAAGGCTGGGATATCGATGCAATCTTCAATGCACATCCTCGACTAGCCATTTGGTATGTCCCCACCAAGCTCCGACAGCTGTGTCATTCTGAAAGAAGCAACGCGGCTGCAGCTGCTTCTAGCTCCGTCTCTGGTGGTGTTGCTGATCACCTGCCACACTTCTAATTGTGCTTCTGAGGATGACTGCAGTATATCTACTGTGTTAAATCTCTCTGACTTCCCTACTTTTTTCTACTCTTGATGTAATCTTTCGGCTTAAAGATCAAAATTTTCTGCATAACATGGACGTCCCTGCTGCAAATTCTGTAACTGCTTAAACTTTAAGATCTCTAACAGATAATGGTTCAACATAATGGACAAAAACAACAGAATAGATCTCTCATTGCACAAGTATTTACTGTCACTTTGATGTACGATCGTCAAACAAATTGTCCATGTGTAACAAAACCAATGCGCTAATAAACATTCTCAATTCAAGGGATCAAGAAGAATGAGTAGGGTATTTCCATAACACATCACCCCAGGTGCTCTGCCCATCAGTTACCTCCTTAATAACAGATGCTACTTCATCAACACTCACACGAATCTGCTGCTTGCTGTCTCTTTCCCGGATCGTCACAGAGGATGCTGAATCCACTGTAATGGCAAAGGGAACTCCAAGTTCATCTGTTCTTGCATACCTTTTCCCTATTGACGTACCTATAGCACAAAATCACATGGTCAGTGAAGAATTATATAGTCGACCCAACTTGTTTAGCACTTGAGGCATAGTTATTGTATTAGCAGTTCATCAACCTAATAGTATATAAACATATTTTAGTGCTACAATAAAACCAGGTTATCATAATCTGATACTGCTGTTGCTGACATCTCATGTATTAGTCAATATAACTTCCTTGGTAAATAAGGGAAACTTTAGCATATATATGAGTATTGTATAATAACAGTCTCCGGTGCACACATCTTCAGATATGACCAGATTTATACATCACAAGGAGATCAGCAACATAATGGATAGCGCACAAGGATAAATTGGAGTCCCATTGTACGGTAAGTCAAAAGAAGAAGTCGAACTCAAATTTCTGCATTTAGACAATGCAAACACAGAAGTTCTTTGGCGTGTAAGCACCAACTTTAGCCAGACTTTAAAGTTACTACCTATCCTACTTAGAGGGTCAGCAAACAAAGTTGATAGACGGAAAATATTGGCCTGGACAGGTGGACATTAATGAACATCAGACAATACATTATGTCAATTACTCAATGTGAATCTAAATATTGTTTCAAATTTTATTTAGTAAACTTACAAATTTCCCGGTGATTGTAGTTCTCCCTTTAATTATACTAGTAGTGTTCCGGCCAGCTTTGTACACCTAGACTTTTGCACCAGTTACCAGCTGGAATGAACATCATAAAGACTAGTTTGAATACCACTAGAGGCAAAAGAAAGTACGGTTATTTCTTCCCTTTTGCCTAACATTAGTGAACAGAGTTGGATAACACTATTAGGTGCAATTCCCAGTGAATATCAATCCAATATTGCAACCAATGTTGGAATTTGCTTAAAACTATCTTAGATCAAAAACAACGTAGAAAACATATCTTAATAAGAGTCTAGAATAATGTCCACATATTGATTTCTTATCACTGTCCTAAGTGAAAAGGACAAACAAATAATTCGTAAGCAACTGATAGCTCAAATTAGTCATTCTCAGAAATGGCAAAATGAGTATACAGGTGACATGTAAATGAACGGGTGGAGAGTAAATCTCCAACACCCTAGATTCAGATAGCTTTTCATGGAAAATCAAATAGAAAGTTAGTGATGGATTTTGAAATTAGTATCATATCAATTGAAAGAATAGAAACTCATTATACTTGTCAAAGGAAAGAAAACTGACACGCCTAAATCCGAAGTTGCTACAGCTTAGTGCTTAGAATAATTTTCGAGGACAACAAGGATACCTGTTATGTCAATCTTATACGAGATCCCATAGACAGTCAGTGACCTAGCAATTTGTCTAGCAACTTCCTCATATTGTTGATTCTGAACCAACGGAAACACCGTGCATTTGATAGGAGCTACGAGAGGAGGGAAACTGAAAAAGTTCATTTGTTCATCACCATCTCTGCTAGGTCTGGTGTTGAAAGAATGCTCATAGAGGCAGTATATTATCCTCCCAATACCAAAAGATGGCTCAATGACTGATGGAGTAAAAACCCTCTGGTGCTCCTTCTTTATTTCCTTGGAGATGGACACCATATTCTTTTTTATAGTGACAACCTTGTCGAGCGTGCAAACATTAAATGCGGCCTCCCCCTTAGACTCCAATGTTTCTTTCATTTCCATTGCTTCTTTTTCACCCATAGCCTGCAACAGAAAAAAATAATTACACTTACTTATTAACCCTCACATGAAAGGCGTAAACGAGTAAACTAATGCAATACTATCAGGTACCTCCAGTGCTTCAACCACCATTTTTTGGTTACCCTTAAAAGCAAGACCCAGCTCCTTTTTGGCTGGAACTATAATAAGCTTCTGAAAATAGAGATAACAAATTAAGCTAGTAAGCATGTTTATGTATTTTATTCAGGATTAGATTATCTTGTTCAGGGGTTGAGAGAAAGAGAAACACCTCTACTTCCCTGGGCTCTGAAAACTTTTCATGGGCCACAAGAGGCACACCACTTTTATCCTGCAATAGGTACTCAGTTCAGTATAGAATTGTTTCGAACAAATAACAACATACCCGGTCTATTCCCACTAAGTGCGGAAGGGTCGAGTATACGCAGACCTTACCTCTACCTCAAGTAGAGAGGCTGTTTCCAAAAAAAAAATACCCAGTATATAATTGTTTACTCAGAAAATATACATTCATTTGCATGAAAACCTAAGCGAACCATAAGTTTTCGGATAGATCCCAAAAAGAAGAAAACAGTGCACTTGAAAATTCAAACGCCAAGCAACTGATGAAGCACCATAAGAGAAGACTGGGAAGGGGGCTTTAAGAATAGAAAGAACTAACAGAATGTGCCTATTTTATGTTAAACCTTACCGTGTGAGCGCGCAAGTCATAGGCAGATCTATCAGCTATACCAACACATTCAATCCATCCATAGGAACATTCAATTTCAGCATCCCAACAGTCTGCCGCATAATGTGCCATTTCGTTAGCAAGATGTTGTCGAAACCGTAACCGATCTTTGTCAATACCAAGATGAGTAAGAAATAGATATACTCTTCCTATAAAATATCCAAGAGTTTCATTGTTGACAACTCCCTGCAGCAGTAACAGTGTGATGAGTCATTTTTCAAATAGATAATGAAAATCAGAGAGATTATCCAGGAGAGAGGAAGAAATGAAGGAGAAGTTAATTGTTGACATTAGCTAACCTGGGCGACTGCCTCACCAATATTTATTCTCCTTGCTGATCTTCCAGCCACCTGATCTTCCCTTGGGAACATCAAGAAATCCAAATTTGCAACATCAGGAAATTTTGGATGAGACTTATCCTCCGGGTCCACAAAGTGCTCAATCTCAGCCAGTGTAAATTCACGGACTCTCAGGAGGCCTTGACGTGGTGAGATCTGCATATCTTGTCATCTTAAATTATTTACAAAAATGCAAACATGGTCCTTCTATGAGCTAGATAGAGATGTAAAATAAATTAAGAAAGCTTCATTAACAAATAGATCAAATAAAAATTAACCAAAAAAGGGGGGAAAAGGGTTGGGTAAAATATTAAAGCATATTTGCCTAACATTTCTACACAGAATGTATTAGCATAATGCTATTAGTTGCACACTTGAACCATCACTCATGTCTTCTTTGCCATACCCAAGGCAGCAGATTAAGATAGAACAGTCTACAGATTCTGATCATCAGCAATGTGGAGAAACTTTAGTGCCCAGACAACTACTTATTCACCCTTCATAAGTCCTCAAATTACACTTTTGCCAGATAGATAGTAGAAAAATACAAATATGATCAGGATACACGTCAGGAAAACATAGGCAACAGTAAGATATGGATATTTAACCTCATTTCTAAAAGCTTGACCAATCTGTGCAGCCGCAAAAGGAAGCTTATTTCCATTGTAATAGTACAAGTCCTTGAAGTTGACGAAAATGCCTTGAGCAGTCTCTGGACGCATGTAACTGCACGCAAATGAAGACAGACAGGATATTCAAAAAAATATCTCTATCAAACTAAGGCAATGGGTTAGCACATCTCTAAATGATATACTTACCCAGGACTCATGCCGGATGGCCCAATTGAGGTTTGGAACATGAGGTTGAAAGGATAAGGGGCAGAAAGAGGGTTCTTGGTATCAGGAGCAGTAATGCCATATTCCTTAATCTTAGCACCAAGCTCTTCAGAAGAAAGATCATCCAAAACAGCAAGCACATGCCTGAATTCCGCAGCCTTTTCAGCAGGAAGATTAGGATCTCTCTCAAGCTTGTCTTTGCAAAAGTCCTTGAGCAGATGATCAGCACGATAACAAGTGCCGGTCTTTTCGTCTTTCACCATAAGATCAGTGAACTTATCCACATGACCCGACGCCTTCAACACAGCCTCGGGTGTAACACATGGGCAATCAACCTCTAACATGTTCTCCTCAAGAACAAAATGCTGAATTACAAAAGCACAAGACACCAATTGAAGTTATCTTCACACACATCATATAAACATGGAAGAATCCATCTTGTCTAAAGAAAGAAAAAACATAATACAACATTCTCCGTACCAACCCATGATCATGAACATATCTAATTAAACCCATACCATTATGTAACATTTGGTAGCTGGTTAGAATTACGCACATATTGGTTATTCTATCTTCTACCCCACCATAAGATAATACACCAATTACCTCCTAACTTATACAAGTAGTCACGCGGGTTTCTAAATTGCAAACCAACAGTGGTATTAATTGTATACGTGAACATTTTACTTGATAACTTGGCTATCAAATTAAGTTGCTTCTTTAGTAGCTACCAAACAAACCCTACCATCTGAGCAACAACCCCTTCTTGTCTCCAACTACAAACGACCCTAATTGAGTAAATAGCATATATATAACAAGAAAACAAGAAAAAGGGTAAACCTGGCGCCAGAAGGCTAGGACATTGGATTTAACGGCACATCCAGGAGGGCCATAGTCATAAAGGCCAGCAACCCCACGATAGATCTTGAAAGAGGGTATGTAAAAAAGACGGCGTTCAAGGGTATTCGTCACGGCTTGCCGGAAAGTTTCTCTGTTCTGAGCTTCTTGTGCAGGGTCCATTTCTTGACAAATTCACTCACAATTCAGATCGATTTATCCAACAATATCAAGATATTTTCGTCTCCACTACAGATATTTCAAGGTAAATTCAATATTTCGGTCCCCCACACTATTTGCTGCTTAATCACGCTAGCTTCTTCTTCTTCGCTAATTACTCTATCATTTGTATGTTTTCAAGAATTTGACCACACCCACAGTCTAAATTGTACCACTGTTTAAACACACTAACAAATGCTTGCTCCCGATATTAAAATAGGACATTAAGGGATCGTTTGGATCGCAGGTTATATTGCGTTTAATTACGGTACACTAAATTTTAGGAATAGCAAATATAAATATCGCAATAGTTCTCATTTATATAAATTATATAGACATCTGATTCACACGCATCTCATTTGTATAAAGTTGCAGCGATTTGTATAAATCGAACATCTATATCTATGAAAACTGTATTTGTATATGTATATGCTCTTTGAGTTAGGCTATAATGACGAGCAAAATAAAGATAGAGAGGAGAAAGGTGAGCAATAGAGAGCAAAGAGTGGAGAGAGATGAATTATACATATATATTGGTTAAATAATTGTATACATGTAACTACTATGAATATGTATCAAAAATTGTGTTTGTATAGCTGTATAAAGTTTAAATTTGTATACAATTGAATCGAGTTAAAGCATTCGTAGTTATATATCAAATCTTCCTCGCTTTATACAAGCACAAATGTACATTGTTTTTTTACAAAGAGAGAGTGGGGAGAGAGAGAAAGACAAAAGATAAATGAGTTGGGGAAGATTCATATTAGTATATTATAAGTGTATAGGATGGAGAGATATGTATTTGTATTTCTATATACAGTATACAAATACAAACACAATTTTGTACATTTATGTTTGTATAAAAGTGAGAGAGATGAGGGAGAGAATTGACGGTGGTGAATGAGTTTCAGGGGAAAGATGCGAGAATGACAATGTATTTGCTACAAATTAGAATTAAATAAAACGATAGCTATAGCATTTATTATCAATTAATAGTTTGTTAGACGGTACAATTTTTTCAAATTTATATTACCAATTAAACATTATTCTTTTTGTCCGCTGTATTATTTTGGAAAGTTTAATCATACTTGTTTAAATTTATAAAATTAATGAATAATTTATCATGTAGTTCTATTTTACTCTTGCAATTAAATATTACTAATATTTAATTTTTAAATTTAAATAACTTATATTTAATGAGTATGATTTGATAAAATTACCTCTATTATTTACGGCTTCGTAATCCCCATATCATATTAATAATGAAACACTGTTAGTGGACAAAAAATGTACTACTATGTATAACTAACATAAGTATAAGTTCAAATTTAATTGCAGATATCTAAATTTATTTCATGCAATTTGAATTATTTTATCTCGCCTTATAATTATGATAAATTAGTTCAAAAATATATAATTCCAAAGCTATAATTTTGAATTAATTTATTTTTGCTTAGAGCAATAATTTTAGAATTATTTGATTCGCATAAAGAATAATTCATATTTGAATCGAACATATTTAACATCAGAAAATAAAATAATCATGATGATTTATTTTAATACATAGAACTTATCGTTATTCAGAAATTATGAACACAAAATTTATAAAAATGTTAAAAGTAATTTAACACATATAAAATATTTTAAGAAAAATTATAACAATAGAAGACAATGATAGATATATTAGAGATTTGTTAGATGATGCTGATGGTGTGGGACAACAATTAGTGGTAATGGTGGGCGATAATTATATTTAAATATGAAATCATATTTAAAGTTTTACAGATAATTTTCATTTGTATTTGCTTTCCATGCAAAAAAATAAAAATAAAAGTTGGTGCATTTGATAAATAGTAAAGTATTGCTCAAGTTGTATCTAATAAAACTCAAATATTACTTTTTTGTTCTTTTAGGGCTGTAAAAGTAGATGATATTATAGGAAGAAAGGGAGGATAAATTATATTTTTTTCGTTTAAATAATAGTTATTCATTATATTATTTTTAGAATATTTAATAATATTTTTTAATTTATAAAATTAATGAATGATTTTACATTTAGTTCCCGATTACTTTTATAGTTAATTATAGTTATTTTTTTATATTTTTTAAGATATTATATTTATTATATTCAAAGGGTGATATAATAAAATTACACTTTTATTTATATATTCTTTAAAAGTGTCAATAGTATATGAGTATTGTTGGACATAGAGAATAGTCGAAATAGTTTATGATAAATAATTTATTGATAGTTCTTATAAAAAACTTGCTAGTTTAAAATTGAAACTCGTAAAAAGGAATCTTTCAAGTATATTTTTTTTATCATATACCTTATTCAAATTAAATTGATACTTACAATTTAGCTTCAAAATATAGTCAAAATGATTTTTGGAAAACAAAATATGTCGTGCAACGCGATGAACAAGATAATTTTATTAAATATTTTATTTTTCAATATTTTTTTAAACCGTAATATCCAAATTAACATGTGCATAATTTGACTAATTTCACGAAGTAGTAGTTACCTCCAACCTTCACATGTTGGAATGGACTAGACTGCAACATATCTAACGTGATTAAAAAACCAGGAAACAATTATTTATTTATTTTCCTTTAAATAAAGGTTTAATAGGCAATACACGTCATCTACGACGCATTCACATAGTACGTCTAAATATTATAACAATACACGTCATATACAACACATTAGATAGTTTTATCAAAAAATATGTTTTATATATTATTCAAGCATTTAAGAATATCATCTGAGATCTAATTCTGGTAATTAATTTTTTATTTTAAGGTTTGGATCTAAAAATTTATGTTAGTAAGTTTCAAATCTAATATCATATAAATATCAATTTTCTTTGTTTGTCTTTGCTTTTAATTCAAGTCGTTTGATCGAAATTTTAATTCTTTTTTCTTGATTTTCAATTTAAGGTTCCAAGCTAGAAATGTAATTGATCAAGTATAAAAAATATCATCGTAAAAAGTTAGTGTTCTCAGTATCTAACTCTTTTTTAAAAAGCTAGTCATTAATCTTTCTTTATAAGTTAGCGATTTGAAAATTATTTTTTTTTTAAAAAAATCACATTTTGCAAAATCGCTGCAGTAGCAGCGATTTTTGCTTTTCTCCAGCTGGCGAGTAATCGTGTTGTCCCAGCGATTTTGGCCGTTTTGGTTAATGTGAAAAGTATATACCCATTTTAAATTTTTGTTAATATTTTACACCCTTTATGCTCCGCACACTATTATTTTATATGTGTGTGTGACAAACTTGGGTGAATATAATACATTTTGTTTTGAGCCTGTTTGATAAGATAACAAAACAAAAGACGTCAATTAAATAAAAATAGATAATATTCATCAGCAATTAATTAATTACTGGGTTAACTGCACGAAAGATAAATAGATGTTGGTGTTAATTGGGTGTTTCTTCTTTGCTATGACTTTGTTAGCTATGTAGTTAAATGTTATATCAAAACAAAAGCCATCTAATAATATAATTTAACAAATGTGAACTTGAAACCTTTAAAATATTGTTTAAATACTTTTCAAACTTCCTTTTCTTTCATGATAAATCTAATTAAGGTGGTTAATTACATTTTAAAAATTATTTAGTATTTAACTATCTTTAATTTTTTTCAATCCAAAATAATGTTGGAAGCAAAACAAATTATGAAAACACAATATCTTTACGTACCATGACTAGAATGTTAGGAGCGAATTACGTACACACACAGATGAATGAAGAAATGAAATAAGGAACTTTTCTAGAGAAAGCGATGAGAATCTAGAGAGAGAAAGAAAAAATTCAATATCCAATACTCAACTACCCCCCCCTACTCTTCTCCCTTGTTCGTGGTAAAACCCCGTGATAAACTTTCACGGCGGTGAGGTATATATTTATATAATAAAATCAGAGTATTTTTTGTTCCAGAGGAAAGAAAATAAAATAGGAAAAACATTAAAATAGAGCATAAATAGGGAAATCTAAAAATTAATCAGGCTCCACTACTAACATTCTCACACTTGAGGACTGACTCAGTCATTAAAAAAACATTCTCAAAAAAAAATTCTTCATCATCAACATCTTTACCGCACCTGCAACATATGTAGACAAACAACTAAAGAAGACCAACCCCCCTCATAGGTTTTACATAACCTCGGTTACCCAAATCAACACATTTGTCAAACATGTCTGCGGGTTCTTTTGGCACCCCTCTATTCTCCAAGCACATATCCACAATCCTCACTGCCCTGCGAGGAAATGATTATCGTCTTTATGACCTGTGCTTAGCCTGCGATGATAGAAGGATTTTTCACCAACTGTCTGGCACTCTTTTGCTGGATAGCTGTAAAGAATTTCTTGCTCATGCTTCTTGCCAATTCACTAAGATAATCTGCTTTAGTCATATTCTTCTTCCCGTTTCAGCTGTTGCCACATACTCCGCTCAGGAGAGGAAAGAGAGAAGAAACACAATTCTGAAGCTGGACCCGCCAACTCAATGTTTGTTACACCTATGGTGTAAATTGTAAATGTACCGGGATGTACTCGTGCTAGAGTCAACATCCCACCAAGAATCAGCCTCCACAAAACCCTGTAGAGTCACCTTGCCTTGCAAAACAAAGGAAGTACTGGATGTACTCTTAGATATCTCCGAAAGCCATTTCACAGCTTCCACATTGCTCTTCCCAGGGTTCGCCCTGTGATCGCTAACAAACTCCCACTGCATGTGCTATATAGGTATAGTGCAGACCATAACCAACATCAAAACTACAATGCTGAAGCAATGGAACAGGTAATGTGATCACGATTCCTCACAGTCTTGGGGGTGGACTGCTCCTTTGACAATTTAAAGTGATTCCAATGAGTAGTCCTGCCGGTTAGCATCATTAACCCTGAATTCTGCCTCAGCCACCTTCTCAATGTACAAATCATGAGATAGATTAACGTGCCAGCGATCTTATCCCGAGAAATCTTCATCCCCACAAATCTATTTACGCTGGACCCAAAGTCTTTATCTCAAAACACTGAGACAACCTTGTCTTCAGATTGTTAATCTCCCTCACTACTAGATCCTGCAATCCAACATAGCATCCACATGCATGAGTAGAAACTACATATGAATCAGTGTATGTATTTGAAGTTAACAACAAGGATCCTTTTCAGCTTTGCAGAATCCACTCTTGGTCTTGAGAGGTCAAACTTCTTGCTGTAACACTGCATTGGTGCTGCTTAGTCCATAACAAGCTCCTGGTGAGCTGCACACCAGTGTTACTGCTCTGGGAACCACAAATCTTCCGGGTTGTGCAATACTATATGATATCTTTTGTCCAGATGCCCCATGTAAAAAAGCTTGTTTTAAATCCATTTGTTCCAATGCAAATTTCCGATGCCAAACAATAATCAACAGAATGTCTAATAGAGGTTAAACTTCACAACGGAAGGAGAAAATTTCAGCATAATCAATACCTTTCCTTGGAATATCCGTTAACACGAACGGCTTGAACCTTATTTTGCCATTGGTTTAGTTCTGATTCTGAACACCCATTGTTCAGCAAAGCTCTCTTCCCTGCAGGTAACTCAGTCAACACCCATGTGTCGTTTTATCAAGTACATATCTCACCATCATGGCTTTCTCCCACTGAGCGAAGCCTCCACCTGTAGGGCCTCATCAAAAGGAATATGGTTCCCCCCTCATCAGTCAGCAATAGATTAGTGTAATGAAGGTGAATACTATCTGGGGCCTCGATGGATCTGGATGATCTCCTTAACACCCTCCAGGTGTAACTGCTCCACTTCAGATTCTTCATAGGAGTTGCCGTGATATCTGCTCGACATATCTAGGGTTAACTCTTCTCCAAACTCAACCTCACTCCCACTTGCTTTGAATCTCTAGAACATTATGCCTCTGTTCCTTGTACAGACAGAGTCATCAAACTGTCACGTCATAATGTCTCAGGATCTTTCTGTTCTTGTCATTCCAAAACCTGTAACAAACAAATCAGAAAACCATATCCTAGAAGTAACACACCGCAGCACAGCCTTGGCATCAAGCTTGTCTCTCTTTTATGGATCACATGAACATAAAGACCAAGTTGCAACCAAAAGTACTCAAGTGTGAGTACTTGAAGTTCTTTCCTGTCCACACCTCTCTGACTCTTGAAACCATAAAGGAACTGATGGTCCCCTGTTGATCAAGTATGCAACTGCGTCACACGACAATACGCACAAAGTGTTTTTTTGGGCAGCCCAAGTGGTTCCTATACCTTTGCACGCTCATTCAATGTTCTGTCATCTCTCAGCAATTCCATTTGCATTGCGTTACCAGGAAACGTTATCACAATCGGATTCCCTCAGTGCACAAAATGCCTTGAAGTCTGCGTTTGTATACTCTCCTCCCTCTTTCAGACCTTAGGCATTTGACTTTCAAACCGGATCTGATTCTAACTTCAAGCTTTCCACTTCTTGAAAAGTTTCAAACACATCTTCCTTGGCTTCAAGAAGTAAAACCCGACATTCCTGCCTGAAATCATCAAGAGGTAACATAGATCGGGATCCTCCATGATGATACTGGAGATGGTCCCCAAACATCTGTATGGACCATTTCCAACCGCACTTTCTTTGGCAATATTAATTATTGTGGGTTCAATTAATGGTCTATTGTGTCTCGCAATATTAGTAATTTTGATCATATCATTTATAAATGAATTAGTCAAATATATAATATGATCAAAATGACTCATATTAGTTAGATACAAAAGTTTGTTACCTGAACCCAATTCAATATGTTTGAGAAGTTAAATAATACTTTTTAATATAGACTCATAGTAAAACGCTTTGTGATTCAATAAAAGTAAAAAAAAAATTCTTCATACTTATTTTTAATGGACATATAAAAAATATAATTTCCACGTGTTCCAATTGAAGTCTCAAAAATTTGTATATAACGAAAAACTTGATTGGTACTCTAGCCAGGAGAAGCAAAAGAATTTGAAAATATGCTTTCAAAGAATAAAGATGATTAAAATATTTCATAAGAATTTGAAATTCATTAAAGAAATATATTGATATTATAATAAATATAAATAAGAATCAATAACTTTAGGATATAATAGTTTAGCGCTAAAAGCATAAAAGGTATTAAATTCATAACATTTAAATTTTTAATATGTATCTATAAAGCTTATGTTATGACAAAGAAAAACTTAAAAGATCTCACATTCATCAATCAATAAGTAAATAATTTTTTTGTTATCAAAATTTTAGCATAAGCAATAGGTATTTTGTTTACTTTTGGATAAAATGTTTAGGTCAATTGTCATTTTAAATTCGATAATAATAAAATGCTCATAATTTTTCGAATAGCTATAAACTTTTCATGATTTTTTTAAATTTTTTTTTCTAGAATTTGAAGTCCTCAAATTCTAATTTAATAAGTCAGTGAATCTGATTTTGATAAAGTATTAAATTATATAGCAGTTAAAATATTCAGGAAGATAAGAAACGTAATATCAAAATTATTTTATTTTAATCAATTAATTAAAAGTTGGGGATGCAATTCAAATGGTAGAGCAACTAGCTTTGCATGGGGTTCAATCCATCACATCTCTGTATTCTCCAAAACAACAATATATTAAAGAGAAAATTATGCGGTTAAGCAGATTTATATTACTTAATTATTTATTATAGTTATTATTTGCTATAATTACCACTCGCGACTAACATTATACATTAATTATGTGGGTTGACTTTGAGTTTGTATAATTAGTCACGTTTGTATATGTATACTTCCCCAAAATATACAAATACATATGTATCATATACAATTATCTAACCGATATATATATACAATTCATCTCTCTCCCACTCTTTGCCCTCTCTTGCTCGCCGCTCTCCTCTCCCAATATCACTTGCCTCTCTCCTCTCTCTCATAATCTCTCTTGCCATATATACAAGTGCACATGTATAATATACAATTATCTAACCGATATACATATACAATACCTCTCTCCCACTCTCTGCCCTCTCTCGCTAGTCTCTCTCTCAATCTCGCTCACCTCTCTCCTCCCTCTCTTAGTCTCGCTCACTTCTCTACTCCATCTTCCAATCTCACTCGTCTCTCTCCCTCTCTCCCAGTATCGCTCGTCTCTCCCATTCTCGCTTGCCATTTATACAAATATATATGCACAATATACAATTATCTAACCAATATACATATACAATTTACATCTCTCTCACTCTTTGCCCTCTCTCGCTCACCTCTCTCCTCTATCTCCCAATCTCGCCCTCTCTATAACATGTAACTACGAATTATAATTATCAAACTATAGGTATAAAAAAAATTAGGCTATTTTTGAGAAAGTATATGCGAAAGTTCCCGTATGTTAAACCATAAGAAAAAAGTCACTATGATAAACTAAACACGAGATGAGGTCTCTAAAATTGTCCCCAAAATAATAAATAGTACAATATAGCTCTAGTTGGATGTAATAAAACTCAAATGTTACTTTTTTGCTCTTTTCGGATTGTAAAAGTAGATGATACTTTTTTTAGGTGGAAAGGGGGAATAAAATAATAATCCATTTCTTCAACATTAGGTGTTTATTATACTAGTTTGAGATATTTAATAGTTTATTTATTTTATAAAATTAATAGATAATTTTGCACTTAGTTCATAATTTATTTTTATCATTAATTATAGTTATATTTATTACTATAGTCAAAGGGCGATATGATAAAATTATTCTTTTATTTATAATTTCTTAAAAGTGTGCAAAGTTAATAATGTACAAATATTGTTGGACATATTGAATAGTTTCTCACACATATATATATATAACATTGTTTATATTTCAAATATTAAATTAATTAATACAATTTAGCTTCAAAGTATAGTCAAAAAGACTTTTAGAAAACGACGCAAATTGCGATGAACATTCTTATTAAATTTTTCAATTTTTTCAAGATTTTTTTTTTACCGTGATATTCAAATCAACATGTGTATCTGACTAATTTCATGAAGTAGTGTAGTTACCTCCAGTGGCGGAGGGAGATTTTTCATCAAAAGGGTTAAAAAAATTAATCACGTAAACAATATCCACAAATAAACTGGTCGAATCATATATAAACGGGTCGAATTAAAAAGAAAATAATTTTTAATATTTGAATTTATAATTAGGAATTAAACTAATAAATCCTAAATTCTCAATTAACAATTTAATATTTTGGAACTAAACATCATTTTCTGATTGCATTATTATTTTTCAAAAATAAAATAAAATGCTTAAAATATAAGTTGAAAAAAAAAGCCTCTACTTGGATTTGAACACACAAACCTTGTGAGCGGTAGAGTGAATTCCTGAACCCCCAATACCACTAAGCTACGCATTTGATGTATGTTAACGTGGTTCAATAGTATATATATACATTATTGATTTATTTTCTGCTCGGATGAACACCCTTCGTTTTAAAAAAAAATCGCCCTTGGTTACCTCCAACAATGTACAATGTTGGTATTTGACATGAAACATACTTTGAAATTGATCAACGGTGACAAATTATTTATTTATTTTCCTTTAAAGAGAGGCTCAATAGGTAATATACAACACATTCATATAGTACGCCCAAATATGATGACAACACACGCCATATATAACACATTTAGAGAATTTTATCAAAATATATGAGGTTTTGGAGTAATATTTTGAATTTAACAAGGGTGATTTAGTAAATGTGACACATTGATTGAGCCTATAAAAATAATCTTCATCGAAAACCCTAGCAGACACACCCACCTATCACTATATCTTGGTCTCTTCGCTTAAGCCATGGCTGCAACAAAGCCTTTATATGATTTTTATTTTGTTCACTCCCACTTTATGCTTACAAATATCATATAAAGTATATTTTTTTGTCCTTTCAGATTCGATATTTCTTTAGATTCTGACAGTACTTTATGTATATTCAAGCACTTAAGGATACAATTTAAGATCTAATTTTTTATAATTATTTTTTATTTTAAAGCTTGAATCTAAAAAATTCTGCTAATAAGTTTCAGATCTGATATCATGTAAAGATCAGTTTTCTTTATTTATTTTTGCGTTTAATTTTAAGTCGATTGAAATTTTAATTTCTTTTTTCATTATTTTTCGTCCTAAAAAGGTTAGTGTTTTTGTATCTAGCTCTTTCTTTTTTTAAAAAAATTATTCATTAATCTTTCTTTAAAATTATCTCTCTTTATTAAATTATGAATTTAAGAACACTATTAAAGACGAACTGCACTCAACTGTGTCAGACGACAACACAATTTTATACTTTAAAACAATTACACACGCAACAAAACTAAAACTTCCGTCCTTAACTTATGTTTTTATTAATCGTTTTTATAAAATAAAATTAATAAAACTGTACTTTGAAACAAAAAAAATGAAGTGAATTACATTAAACTAAATTAATTATAAAGTAATTTTCGATCATTTCTTTTGCGGAATTTTCATTGAATAGAAAAGGACATATTAAAAATTAAAATGTAACACTATAACAATATAATTTAGGATAATTGTTTTTCTTTGTGGGATTTAGAATATATATAATCAAGGTAGATAGAATTTTGTTGAAAATATATATTTCCATCTACTTTGATGGTGCATTATATTATGTCTAACGACACAATTAGACTAATTTTTTTTTGTTACATAAATGAATAATTAATTAACTGATTATTTTTTATTTGTTTGCTTGTTTCCTTTTATATTATTTTTGATGCATTGACAAAGTGTTAAACCTTAGTGGTCATCACGAAGAACAAAAATTATGAGTCCAGAAAATAGAAATATATAATATTACAGCATTATGTTATACTTTCTTAATTATTATTTTTGTTAAGAGATTTTGGGAAGTTTTTTATTTATTTATCATATGACATGTTCTAATAATTGATTATGATTTTGATAATTATTTTCTGATAATTAGTGAAATAATTTTTATTATATATATATATATGACAGACTTGGGTGAATAGTACATTTTGCTTTGAGCCTTGTTTGGTAAGGTCCAATAAAAAAAGACGTCGATTAAAATAAAAATAGATAATATTAATTAATAACTAAATTAATTATAATTAGATTGTTTTTTATTTTATTTTTGTGTTTCTTATATTATTAGTTCTTTTTAACTGTGTAATTAAATGTTATATCAAAATAAAAAGCATTTAGTAATTAAATTTAAAAGTTGTGAGCTTGAAATTTTTTAAATATTGTATGAAAAACTTTTCAAACTTCTTTTTTTCATGATAAATCTAATTAAGATGGTTACATTTTAAAAAATTATTTAGTATTTAACTATCTTTTTAAAAAAATCTATGCAAAAGCAAATTGTTAAGAAAGCAAACAAATTATGAAAACACAATATCTATTACTTATGGTAGAAATTTAGTATGAGAAAAATTTTAGTCACATATTGATGAATAATTATTTTTAAAAAAAAAAGATTTTTCATTGTTTATAACAAACAGAAACTTTATGAAGACGTATTTGTAATTTATAAATGTTATAGATTCAACATTTTAAATGTTTTTTAGCATTAATTTGTCGTAGTTAAGTTAACAGGTCATGTTTTATTATTTGTTAAAATTTAATTATTTTTTTTGAGTTTTCAAATTGTACGGCGGTTAAAAATATATCTTTCTTCTCTATCCTTTGAGATCATCTAATTTTAATTTGTCATGATAAACAGTTAAATTTTTATCAAGAAATATCTTGATAACTTGGTTGCACCTTGTAAATACTATATTTTCTATGCTATGTCTATTAAAATCAAGTATAATATTTTATTAACTATGCTAAATCACAAAATTTTTACTATGAACCTGGATTGAGAGTACCCATTAATCTTTCAAGCATGTTAATGTGAGTTCTGTTAATGATCTATTCTGTCTCACAAATTTTGATTATAAATGAATTAGTCAAATATATAATATGATCAAAATGACTCATATTAGTTAGACAGAAAAGTCCATTACCGAATCCATTCGATATTTTTGAAAAGTTTAATGATACTTTTAATTTGAATTCATAGTAAAGCGTTTTGTGATTAAGTAAAGTGAAATTTTTCTTCAGATCTGATTTTAATGGACATATAGAAAGTATAGTATTTACCAGTTGTAATTGAGATTTCATTATTATTCTTGATGAAATCTTAATTTTTTTTTCAATCGCAAGCCACGATATACTAAAATTTACATCCAACGAGGAACTTGATTAGTACTCTAGCAAGGAGAAGCAAAAGTATTGAAAATATGCTTGCTTTCAAAGAAAAAAGATGATAAAAATATGTTATAAGAATTTGAAATTTACTGAAGAAATATATTAATATTAAAATAAATATAAATAAGAATCAATAACTTTTAAGAATATAATAGTTAAATGTAAAAAAACGTAAAAGGTGTTAAACCCACACTATAGGAATATTGTAAATTTCATAGGGACTTTTTAGAAATTAGTATGAAAATTTGTAAGAAAATTAATTTTCTGTGAATTTTCATAAATTTTACCAGAAGCAATAGCTATTGTGTTTCAAGATTCATTTCCCCCTTTTTGATTTACTTTCGTATAATTTTTTTAGGTCATTTTTCATTTTAAATTCGATAATAATAAAATGCTAATAATTTTACAAATTGCTACCAACTTGTCATTATTTTTTTTAAATAACATTTTAATACAATACATTTTTAAGAATTTAAAGTTCACAAATTCTAATTTAATTATTTAGTGAATTTAATTTTGGCAAAGTATTAAACTATATAGTAGTTAAAAATATTAAGAAAGATAACAAACATAATACTCGAATCATCCAAGTTTGATCAATTTAATTAGAAGTTGGGGATGCAACTCAAATGGTAGAGCAATGCGCTTTGCATGGGTTTCGATCCCTCACATCTCCATATTCTTCAAATTCATAATATCTTAAATCATAAGAAAAAAGTCACTATAATTAATCTAAACCCGACAGAGGTCTCTTAAATTATCCCAAAAATAAATAAAAAAACTTTAAAAACAAAACGAAAACACACTTCTAATAAAGCCCAATCCAATCACCCAATTATGTCCATGGGCCGCGCTAAAAGTCCTGAGACAGTTATAATTGCGGGTCGGTCAATAGTACGCCCACAACTTCAACGCCCTTTCTTGCTGCAAATATTTGAGTTTTTAGGGTTCTTACAATTTCTTGATTTTGTATTCATTGATTGAAGAATCACGATGTTTTTATCCCATCGGCATCGAAGCCCAGGTACTTTGCCTCCTTCATTTTCATTTATTTAATTCTAATTTGTTCCAAGAACTTGCAGTTTGATGAGATTATATTGTTAAAAGTGTTATTCATTTTGATTCTTGATATCTCCCTTGTGTGTTTTTTTTCCCGATGAAAAAAACTCTTACACGAACTGATCTAAGCTCGCTGAATTTGATGAAATTCACTTTATTTTCCCTTTTGAACTGTAGTTTTAGTAATTTTGTTTTACAGGGACATTATTGTAGTGGTAAGAGCGAGAGTGTGTGTTAGGAGAACAGACTAGTTTGAATCCTGCTCTAGATAAAAACATGATTTAAGTCCTTGGCTGTTTCTTGGTTATAGGAGTTGGACAATTTTAGTCTTTTCATATATGGAAAAATGATTCTTAATGTATGGAAAAATTGATCATTTAAGTTCTTCATATATACATGTAACTGATATAGTCCTTTTTGTACATATGAAGGACTAAAATGATGACCAACTTAGGGCTTTGGTTGATTTTGGATTATAAGCGTGTTTAATGTTTACCAAATGCTTAGATAAGGTAGAAAGTGCTTATAAGCCAGTTTGACTAGCTTATATGCTTAGCCAAACACTCTCTAATGTCTTCCACTTCACCATATCAACTACCACTATCTGTGATTCAGAAATGGTAAGTACATGTACAACCTTCTACCTATGTTTCTTTTGGGTCATGGTACTCTACTTAGCTGTTGTTTTCTATAGCTTAAGTGTATTTGTTAAGTTTTAGGTCTACACCAGTTAATAAATAGAAACTATTTTTTACTGTCACAAAAATGACATAGAGTGTGCCATGGTAGACTTGAAGGGCCTTTTTGGGGTTGGGTGGTATGTTCATACACCTACTGAAATATCCATAAATACTGATAATTGTCCCCAATTTGACGCTTTTCTCTGGATTTATTACTTCATTTCCCGAGAGATTTAAAGAATGTATAACCTCTCTATCTCCACGAGTTCGGGGTAAGGGGAAGGTTTGTGTACACTCTACCCTTCCCGACCCCGTTTGGGGATTTGTACTGGTTCTGGTGTTGTTGGGTAGTGGTAGTTCGAATGCGTTGGCTTAGACTGTTCAACTCCAAGCTGCAATACTTTTTGTAGTTGCTTCCCGTGGCACTGGTTTTGTATCATGGTTTTGCAATAGTTCTATCTGGATAGTTGAAAATGAACAATGTGCTTGTTGAGACTTTAATTACAAAGGTGTTTGGAATAATAAATGTCGGTTTGTAACTGAACCTTTATTGAAATAATCAAAGGAAGAAGTAGAAGAAATTTCTGACAAAGAAAAGCTCTTTTAGGATCCTTATGCTAAAGGATAGGAAATTGCTATATTGTTTAGGAGTAGTGCTACTTTCAGTTTCTGAAACCAATTAGACATCTCCTATGTAGTGTCCTTGCTATGCAGAACTATGTTTATTTGTGAGAAAGTTTGTATAACACGTGATGTCGTTGGTTGCTTAACATCTGTTGTGTCTTCTTAATTGCAGGCTATGGGGGACTTCTTGGTCAGGTGATTGTTACTGGTTCTGCATAAGGACTTGGTCCTTCTCTCAGGCCTGTCATCAGTCACTTGCAAGTAGGTGTCTGTGAACATATGTTCGCTTTGGAATAAAAGAAATAAAATTTGGGTTTTACTGACTCCTACTTGAGCAAATAACAAATACATCACTCTTCAAATACACCAGCTTTTGATGTTTTTTTTTTGCATGGAAAGCAAGTGCAAATAGAAATCATCTGTAGAGCTAACTTTTGGACCTTCAGATTGCAGTACAAAACTATATAGAATTTCCGTGTGATGACTCAATCATCCTGTGAAAATATGTGCTTGAGGTGGTGACATCTGGCGGTTAACGGCTCAACAATCAGTGGTTTTCAAGAAGCAATTCATCATACCTCGATCTAATCAGAGGCCAGAGAAATGCGTTGGTTTAGGGAGCATGGCAGGAAGTGTTGCAGGTGTGTCTCATTGCATCCTGCTGTTTTTTGGACTGCTATTGGAGTGCACTGCTAATGAATTCGTCTCTTTATCAATTATTTTGAAGAGGTATAGTAACTCATCTGAGATAAATGCAGAGACGTGGAATTATTAGATTTTCATCTTCAAATGAAGGTTTATAGAACCAAAGTAACTTTAGAAGCACTTCTCCAGAGTAAAGAGAGCTTCCAAATTAGATTTCCTTTTAGCTGTGCTTCTTCTAAGATTCTCCTAGTCTTTCTAGGTTACTATGTTGAGCAGAAAGACATTGTCCAAGTCACCATATTTTCCAGTAAAAGTTTACGTATGTATTTGTTTTCAATTTTTCCTGTGCATGCTGTACTGCACCTTAAGTAGAAGCATTGTAGTTGATGATTTGTGTAGTTTTCATCACATTTGGCGTCCCTTAGCTCAAACCCTCATTCCATCATTGTTTCATGTGCATCTTGTGATAAACTAGTATTAGTGAGTTGTGTTGAAACAATGAATACTATTTTTTATCACATTAAAATAACTTAACTTTATCCGGATTGAGAGTATTCTACCATGGATGATCATTCCTGCAGGTTCTTCTGTTGGTACCAGTGTTCTAAGACCCCCGTTGAATCTTATTCTTCATGCCCAGCTGCCTCATCTAATGGAGAGTTCAGTTTTATGCGTTCCTTGTAGGATTGGTACTCAAAAAACAGATAACAAAAAAAAAATGAATCAGTAATTAAGGGGCTCTTGAAAACAAGAAAGAGGAGAGGTGTAGTAGGCTCAATCATAGTCGTGTTACTTCTCTAATTTTATCTTCTCTGATCAACAAAGGTTGTTTTTATTTATAACAACAAAATAAATTTATTACTCTTTTCACTTTATCCTTGCTTAGAGTTCTCTCTCTCCCGTAATGTTTCCATTCAAACCAACAATTTCTGGTGAAAAAGAGTGATGATGGCAATTGGCTAGACATAGCCAAGTATCTCATACAACGAATTGAGACCAATTAATTAATGTTTCATCATTTTGTATACATAAAACAATAAAAGTCTGTTGCTAAATTAGCGATGAATTATCAAAAAATAAAGTTAGCTATGGGCTGTTAATGAAAAATTAACAAAAATCTTAACTAATTGATATCTTTTTTAGTAGCTAGATTGCAAAACTTCAATTGCAATTCATGTAAATTGAACAAATGACTGCTTTACCAATATTTATTGTTGCAGCGTCCGTAGAAGATTGGCGAAAGGCTCTTGACAAGGTGGTTCTCGCCGTCGTTGTTCTCTAGACCAATGCTTGCCAAGCATTTGACACTGAGTCTGCTAGTGCATGTTATGTTACGGGCTTCGTCAATTTTCTCTATGATGCATATATAATATACGGAGGAAGAAGCAAAGAGAAAGGAGGAACCCCGATGATATATATCTGAATATACAGGTACATGACTGCATTCACTAGCTTCGTATAATTAATTGGTACCACTTTTGGGAAGTACTAGAACTGTGGTTATAAGAATTTACTCTTAGCATTTCGACTTGATGAATTGGTTATTTATATCTTGATATAGAACGTGCCTAGAGTCTAAATATTTAAACTAAACCAGAAGTCATTATGTTCAAGGGTCATATTACATGTATATTGTGTAGAGTTCCAGTTTCAATGATCCCCATCGTCCTCATACTTGCTCCAGAACATGGTATATCATACAGTAACTCTGCATCAACATATCTTAGTATATAGGACTATCCAGCAATACTGGCACCACAGAGAAAATGTGCCCTTCGAGCAATGTGACCAAAATGATCTCTTCAGACATTTTCACAGTAAATTAGTAACATTTCACAACATTCTCAATAATCTTTTAAAAAGGATTTTGCACTATAATTTGACAGTCTTTATGTTTTTTTTCCCGAAACCATGGCTCTTTTATAGCCATTATCAGTGCAAGAGTGATGAAACTGACTTACAAGTTTGTACCTCCGCAGCACCACGCGTGGTTTTATGTATGCATAAGTATTTGCATATGTCTATTATCTTTTAAGGTTTCTATACTCGTGAAACTTCTATATGCCTTGATTGATATTTTTATTCTTCCAGACATCCTGTAGCCATAACCTACATTTGAAGTGCTTCCAAAAATGGATTGGACAAGGCATGGATACAAGAGTCAAATGCCACAGTCAAATTAGTTGCCAAATGATTAATCAATCAACCACAAATAGACTCGGCACTGGTGACTGCATAAAAGTGATGCTCCTACAAGGCCTGCCTCAAGTAGCATGTCCTCAGGTAAGCACACACTTGTCTATGAGTTCAATCGAGCCCAATATCTTTAATGTAAAAATTAATTCTTGGATCAACCTGTGTATACTGGTGAATTAGAAGATCACCCTGACTACCCGTTTATTAGGGAAGGAGCAGCTATATAAAAGAGATGGAATAGATATTGCATTAAGCGAGAGGATATTTGTGACACTGAGCCCAATATTTTAACAAAAAATTTAATTCTTGGATCCACCCTTGTATACTAGTGAATCAAGTAGATCACCCTGATAACCCGTTTATTAGGGAAGAAGGGTATATAAATGAGTTAGAATGGTTAATGCATCAAGCGGGAGGATATTGATGACCATCCCTTCGGATCATTTCAGGCCAACATTGGCGGAGAATGATCTGGAGAGAAATCAAGGTGTTTTTATTGTAGAATTGTGGACAGGCAATGGGGTGTGCATTGGACCCATGTTGCTGGAATTGTAGGACAAGCAATCTATGGTGCTCTCAGGTGGTTATGAAGATGATGAGGATCATGGAGAATGGTTTCTCTACAGAGGGAAAGTATGTGTTAACTATCCCTTCATAGATGAATTTTCAATATTTCTGGTTAGTTTTGAAGGTACTACGTCATTCTCTAGGCATGTATGTATAGGCTGATTGATAATATTTTGTACTTGAGAGTTTTTCATCATCAGATATCTACAGATATACATTCATAAAAAATAAGAACAATAACCTAGAAAAAAGTAGATTATTTGCAACAACATATTAAAAACAGTGTACAAATTCTTTACCCTATAGTACATACACAAGTTATTTCCCTTTCGTAAGAATTAATGTTAATTAGCACTAGAATGGTTTCCTTCACAAGGTCTAATTCTGTGACAGTTAATTGTAAGATTTTTGGTAACTTCAAGAAGTTTACAATATTTATGGTTTTGATTTCTACATTAGAACAAGTTACCTAGTTTAATTATTAGGAATCTTTCTAGTGTTTACGTATATACACACCTTAGTTAATTACATTTGACGAAGTTAATTTCTATACTTGACATCTTTTAGCGAGCTGTATATTATTCTACCTAATTGACAAAATCAGCAGACACAATACAATGAAGGGTCAAATTTAAAAGGAGATGGGAAAAGAAGAGGTAAAGAAGGTACCTGCAACCATTGTGAACTCCTGGCGCGTACCTCCATGAATTCCACTCACTAGTAGAAAACATATTACCTCCTAAGCGAGAACAAGAAAAATATAAGTGGCAAAAAATAAATAAATCTGACATAAAAGAGAAAAAAGAGAAATACCTCTCAATAGTGAATGCTCTCGTGTGAGTACTAATAAGATGGAAACAAACCTAGATTAGGAATCAAAGTGCGAGATTTCGGTTGCTGTCGAAGGGAAGCATCTGAAAGGCTAAGCTGAAAAAGAAAAGAGTGGAACAAACGGAAGTTATTACTTTTCCTCTCTTAATATGGATAAGAGGGTTGGGTTTGGGTTGGGCCGTATTTCTCCATCACAAACATTGTTGATATACGGCCCAACCCAAACCAAACCCTCTATCTATAGTTAGGATAGGAAACTAAATAACTTCCTCCTATTCCGCTTTTCCCTTTTCAGCTCAGCTTTGGAGATGCTTCCCTTCGGCATTCATCAAAACCTCACACTTTGATTCCTCATTTGGGTTTGTTTCCATCTTTCTCCTTTCCGTCTCCGTATGTCGCAGCTCACACGAGAGCATTCGCTTCTGAGATGTATTTCTTTTTTCTTCTACTTTATCTTACTTTTTTTTTCCATTTCTTGCCATTGGTAATTTCTTTATTCTTGCTTAGGAGGTAATGTGTTTTCCATCATTGTGTGGAGTTAGTGGAGGTAGCCGGCAGGAGTTCGCAGTGCGATCACATGTACTTCCTTGACCTCTTTATTTCTTCTCGTCTCCTTTTAGAGCTGATCCTTCTTTGTATTTTGTCAACTAGGTAGAATAATATACAGATCTTCAAGGTATAAAAATTAAATTCCATCAAATATAATTAACTAGGTTTATATATACATAACTACTGGAAAGTTTTCTACCTAGATAAGTTTCTCTCATGTAGAAATCAAAACTATAAATATTGCAAACTTATTGTAGTAACCAAATACTTACATTGAGGGAAAGAATATGTACCAATAAGAACCAACCCTTCATGTTGAACATGTTATTATTTGGCACCCCAAAAGCCATGGAATGCCAACTACACCACGGAGTGCACCATAAACCAAAATAAATATAGGCAAAAGGTTGTACATAAACTTAAGAGATGAATATATTTAGTTATTCTCCCATCTGGATTTCAATTTTCATCCCTTGTTGGTATTGGGGCACAATCAAATTCGGATTCACGACATGAGAAGTCCCATGCCAAGGGTAAAGCTCTCCCTAACAAAGAAAACTATGTATCCAGATGGACTCTGACCCAATACTCTAGTTAAGCATGAGTATATAGTAAGACATCAATGATCGAAACAATATCATTAGAGTATATTTGGTTAAACAAAAAACTTAAAAAGTCAAAATACAATTCATTTTGACTTGTTGTGTAGTTAATTAAAAAACTCTTTTAGTTCCTCTCCTACATATTGCCCACCATATAGCTGCAGGTACAATTCTCCAGTTTTGGGAATTTATTTTTAGCATTTCAACTTTGATGAATTGCTTATTTATATCTTGTTATAGAACGTGCCTCGAGTCTGAAGTATATAAACTAAACCAGAAGGCTCATAGTACATGTATATTGTGTAGAGTTCTAGTTTCTATGATCCCCATCATCCTCATACTTGTCCGAGGACACGATATTTAGTTCTGCATCAACATACCTTAGTATATAGGCCGGTCCAGCAATACTGGCAACACAGGAAAAATGCGCCGTTCAAGCAATGTGACCAGAATGATCTCCTCAGACATTTTAACATTAAATCAGTAACATTTCACAACATTCTCAATAATCTTTTTAAAAGGATTAGACAGTCTTGTGTTTTTTTTGAAACCATGGCTTCTTTTATAAGACCATCTCAGTTGCAAGATTGATGGAAGAGGCCTTAAACGTATGTATGCATACAGCTTCCTGCCACCCGTCGTTCGATGTATGCATTAAGTATTTGCCTTGTTATATCTTTAAGGTTTTTACTACGTGAACTTCTATATATCTTGATGATATTTTATTCTTCCAGCATCCTGTGGCAATAATACAGGATCGGATCTACAAGGCTGGCGGGTAGTCCGCACGGCCATCTAGATCTAGATCTAAGCTTTGTACACCAGGTTATACTCTGCAACGTATATAGTTATGTTTAAGTTCCTACCTAAGTTTCGGCTTGTATGTAACCTTTTACTCAAGAATGGGGGAGCTCATTATAAACATCAATTGATAGCAGTTCAACAAGGGTTTCAGGCTTCCCTCAACATAATCTCAAAACGGGGACTTACAATACAACATGCTCGCTATCATTGATATTTACAATTACCACCACCGCGACAACCAAGTCAAAAGTGTGATGAAGATTAAACTGACTATATATGGAATACATTATAACTTATTAGTTCAGATCCCGATATTAGGTAAGAAAATCATACAGAAATTATGAAGCTAGCCATAGGATATGAAAGTAAATTAGCCGGCCATGGAGGCGGAGGGCAATAAAAAAGATATGATAAAAGAAATATAAATGTACCTTGAAGAGAAATATTCACACCAAAGCCTTATTGCTTTTATTGCCCCCACAAAGAAGCGGGTTGGGTTTTCCTTTCACAAAGGTGCGAGGAGAAACTTACCAAACTTAAACTCTATCGACCCTGCCTTCAACTGAGAGTTAGGATTCCTTTATAAGACCAAAGAAAAATTAAAAATGACCCCCAAGTAGCCCTACATTAATAACTGACCAAGTGGGTCCTACAAAAGTTTTTAAACTATTCTGATAAGATCAAAACAGATATCAAATCTTACTCTTTTCCTTTAACTTTTTAACTATTATTTATCCTGGTCTTTAATGGAGGCTAGGAAATCTCTACACTTGTTTAATGGCTTCAATCAATTCAGCATCTCTGATTAACTGATTGGCGGCATCCAGCCCCCACTATGCCAATCTTCATTGAATGTGTCAGATTTTTCAACAAATCTGAAAATTCCATTAATTTAGTTTAACGTCTTATAGATATTATTAATCATTGCTTGTTTATTCCATATTGGATGGAATTCTTCTGCAATGTGCTTGATGGAGATCCCGCATTAATACTTCTTGGAGCATTCCTCATATGTTGGAATAGTATTTTTTGATATTATAATCAGCTATGTCATATAAACTGGCCGGTTGAAAGGCATTCATCCTGTTAAGCTTTTCCCAAAAAAATTATGAAAAGATTTACGATATAAAACAAGGAATATTTTCTTCCGGAGTATATCCTACTTCGTGGAACCCCACTTTATGGTCCAAACGGTACAGAGAATTCAATAAAAAAATATATCTGATCTATATGTTCTATATTTGAAACATGATCTTGAACATATAAATTCATTAAGAAGGGGGAAATCTTCATTCATTGTTTATATAAATTTAAAAAATTGTGAGGTAAAATCTTCTTGGTAGGACCATGAAGAACCCACCAGTTTATAAACCAATTGGGCAAGTTCTGAGAAAAAATGTTTGCAAACAAAATAATTTTTGAAAACCATTATGTGGCTTTAAGTTTTCATGTCATAATAAAAAACCTCTAGGGATGCCTGGATCTAATCCCAATAAGTATAATTCAGTTTATTTATTTGAGGAAACATCTATTTTCCTGCATTGTGAATATTCCCCAATCTTCCATAGATATAATCTGTTTAATAGTCATTTTTGAGAAGTTATAAACATTCTCATTATATTCTGAGGTAAAGTGCTGAAATTCTGCACTTCCTGTATTACTTAAAATAGACTCATAGTATGACCGAGTCTTGTATGATTCTCCAGGGAAATATAATCCCTTTGTTAAATACCTCTGGAGTATTTTCCAAGGTTCACTACTCCTTTGAATATCTGAGTAGTTTTCTTAAAAGAAAATATGATTTATTTTTTGGTGCTTCATCTGAACCGTTCGCATATCGCGTTATTTAGCTAAAGAAGCATATGTATTAATTTGCCTTTTTCTTGCAGATATGCTTGTATTTGCTCATATAATGAACTATCCTTGGGAATATCCTTTAAATTGACAGAGGATGAAGCTGATGAAGAAGCTTCTCCTATCTTTGAATTGATCAAAGTTCTTCCTCCTAATTGTATTACAGGGAAGGATGAATCATATGATGATCTTCTGGACTGTGAAGAGGATGATATTTATCAAAAGAGATTGATATTTACAGATCCAGATATAACTGGATGCATATTGGTATGGTGCAAATTGCTTTCAAACCTCTAACCCTTAAAGGGTTACCTGAAACATTTTTAGCAGCTCTAAGAGACTGCAGGAAATTTAGATTTCAGACAACGCTTATGGGTTCTTTTTATATTGAAAGCTACTATTGCTTAAGGGACAGTTTATTTCAATACTAAACCTAATTTCGCAATGTCTTGAACGACCGAAATCTTCTTGATGCTATTACATTAAAATGTAAAAACACATGGTTTATTAAATATGTGGCTCGGATTGAGCTTATATGCCCTTTCTTATAGAATGTATTATAAGCTTTAAAACTAATTTGAATCCTAGATGTAAGTAGACGTTATCTAGTGAAAATTATCCTGTTGAAACTAATTTTGTTAAATCACAAGAAATTAAAACAAAGACGGGGCGGGGAGGGGATCCCACTCCTTTATTAATCAAGATTAAATAGGGTATTGAGATCCACATCATAATTTTCCAGAAAAAAAGGGATTTTAAATAATGCTGTATCTCAAAGACAGGTTGCTGAAGAAATTACTAATAGTAATTATTCTCATATTTCTCAAAATCCTGATGGAAAGGTTTGTATAGAGTTTTCTGGTAACTCTTCAGATTATAACTCTCCAATTTACAATAGGAGATCTTTCTCTGGTTACAAGAGGTTACCAGAAATTCAACATATTTCTCCAATAGGTCATGGAAGTCCTAGCTATGGAACAGCTAGACGAAGACCCCTATCTCTCCACACTTTGAGTGATACTGTAAGTGAAGGATTGGTTGAAAGGGTAAGGATAGACCCCAGAACGAATATTGTTCAAGCAACTAATAAGTTGTCAGATATGGATCCAACTCAGTCAGAAATGGATTTCAGTGTTGATAAATCAACTGATCTCAATGATATTTAATTATGTTTAAACGACTTATTGATTTTAGTCCAGGGTCCCTGGCAAGAAAACATATTCAAAAAGAATTTTATAATAAAAAATGGAACCAATTTAGAACTTGGTTTTTTGAAACTTATAGTGAAAATGATTTAAATAATATTTCTCAAGATTTTTATGATGTTTGTATTTTACCAAACAAATTATTATTTGTTCCATGGTTTATACTACCTATCGTCCTTTATAGATAAAGTGATTGAAAGGACTTATAAAGAGAGTTAGCGGTATTACTAAAGCCATTACCCTATAAGCACTTTATTTACCAAATAATACTGGGATAAAACTTTCAGCTTTCAAAAGTTTTGAATGTGAAACAGATGTTGCCCAGATTACTTGTTCAAGAGGTTAATAACCTTATTTCTCAAAATAATTATGTGAGTCTTTATGTTAAAGTCCTTGGTGAGCATATAAGTTCTCTAGATAAAAAATTAGATGATTTAATTAACTTGTTTTAAAGATTACAAAAAAAAATCTAAAAGAAGAATAGATTCTAATGCAAAAACTGTTTTAAATGTTCCTACTTCATCTTCAACGTGATACAATGGTTTAAAGTCAAATCCTTTTATAAAGAAGTTGAGAGAAGTTGAAGATCTTCTTGTTAAAAAATTACTGTTTAGTTCAAAACCGATTTCTAATATTTTTCTAAGAAGATTATTTGATCAAACTCTCTGGCTATCCAGTATCCCGGAGCGAGATGGTTTCTAGAGTTCACTCCAGAAGATTTTCAAATCAAATCTCCTCCCCCTGGGTGATACCAAAAACAAAAGATATAGGAAAAGGAAGGTTATGCAACTCTCCCGTCAATGATGACTTATTATTATCCTCGACATACTCCTCAAGATGGCTAGGTGAAGAAAGAGTGGAACCAAACTACACATACATCATATACTGGAACGAGGTATATGAAGGAATATTGATGCCCCTAACTGAAGACAGGTTTCCATTGTAGTAATCGTATTGTTGATGCTACTTCATCAATTGTCGTCATTCGTCATACGAATTTAACAATAAGGATCATGCTATTTGTAAGATGATTACAGCAGGGGATTTACAGGTCAACTAAGAGGTGGATGGGATAATTTCCAACACCTGAGGAAAGACATTGCAATTATGAATCGCATACAAAGAAGAAATTATAACCGAGAATCTGGTACTGAGAGAAGGGTCAACCAGCGGAAAAGGACCTCAATTATTAAAAAAATGAAGATGCCTGTTTTCTGTAACACTTGTTCTAAACATTTTGGAACATTTTAATGGAAGATTTTCCAACAATGAAACTATTAGAACTCTTCTAAATGGACTTAAGTGTAAACACTTGGGTCATTTCCGATGGTATAAAGATACTTTCATGAGTAGAGTAATGGAACTACCTGAAAGTAAATATGAATATTGGAAGAATAAATTCATTGATGGTCTTCCCCCTTTATTTGCCGAAAGGGTAAAAAAGATCTTAAGGGGTGATAATTTGGAAATCCCTTATAATACATTAACTTATGGAAAGTTAATAGGAACTTGTACTCAAGAAGGATTAAATCTTTGCAATGAGCTTAAACTTGCTCAACAGATAAAAAGGACTCAAAAGTATGAAAGATCTCAATTGGGAGATTTCTGTACTCAGTTTGGTATAGAAGGACCGTCCAAACTAAAGACGAGTCATGTTGACAAAAGACATCATCGTTCAAAATGACAGAAAGAAAAGAAAGAAGAGAAGAAATCCCATAGGAAGGCAACAAGGTTTGCTAAAAACTTCTCTACGAGGGATTTGAAAAACATTAAATGTTATAAATGTGGACGATTTGGTCATCTTGCAAATAATTGCAAGGCTCACAAGTTCAAAACTTTGGAGTTGGATGAAACAACTCGAGACAAACTCTATGAGTTATTTTATGAGTCAGATTCAGATTCTAATTCTTCTGATAAATCAGAAAATTCTTCAGGTTATTCTACTGATGATAATAAGGTTGAGACTACTAATAACTGTGCTAATTGTTCAAGTGGTAATTGTACTTGTGGTCATGATGAATTTTATAAATTACAGTCTCAAATAGGAGATTCTTATATTGATAAACTCCATCAAAGTTTTGAAGATTTATCTTTTAAAATGATTTCTTCAGAAAATATTATTGAGCTTTTAAAAGATATTTCAGATGAAAATCTTAGAAATAAGATTTTAGAGATGGCTTCTTTTAAAAACCCATCCTCTTCAAATTTTATAGAGTTTTGAAAACCAAATGCAAGAAAAATCTCTTTAAAAATGTCAATACTAGTCCTATTCTATTCAAAAGTTTGTCAGACTTGAAAGAAAGGAAACTAGAATTCGTAAGAGAAACTTCTTGGATGATTTAAATATGAGTGTTGAAAAACCTTAAAAAAGAGAATAAATCTTTAAAGCAAAATCGTAATTAATGATCATCGTATTTCCAACTATAGAAAATAAATTTCTTGACCCAGATGATTCTTCTGTTTTCTGAAAAAGCGGAAAAAAAAAAAAAAAATGTTTCGAAATGATATTCCTGAGCCAAGTGACAAAATTCTTGGAATTGAATGCTTACAAATTGTTACGCTATCGTGGTATTATAAATGCTACCATTCTTAATAATAATGATTTTTAAAATTTCAAGTATTGCTATGATTGATAGTGGTGACTGAGGTTAGTTTGCATTCAGGAAGGATTTTAATTCCTTCAAGTATTTTGACAAAAAAAACTAAATTGTTAAATCTGCATCAAAATCATGCTTTGAATATCAAGTATAAATTATCTAATACTGTATTTGTCAAAGTAAATTTGTATTCCTCACCTCTTCTTCTGGTTAAAAATCAGTTTAAACCCGCCAATTATTTTGGCACTCCTTTATAAATGATATTTATCCCTTTTTCAAAATTAAATGCCAAAAGCAGTTTTACAGCCAAATTATCAATGGTAATAATTAATTTCGAGTTATATAACTGAACGTTACATAGAGATATAATCTTTGATCATTAAAGCAAAGCATTTGAGTCTTTACAAATGGAAATTGACAGTTTGAATATTTTAGAGCTTTACAATCTTTTAAAGCAAGAAAAATTAATTACTTTCTGGAAAAAATCGAATTGATATTGTGCAGATCATCCAACTGCTTTTTTTTTTTGGAACAGAAAAAAAACTACTGTAACTCTGCCTTCTGAGGATTTTTCATGAAGCAATATTCCTCGCAATCTCGCCCGCTCGCCAACAATCCCACTCCCCCCCACTAAACCAACTCCCCACCCTTCCTTCCCATTGTCAATGAATTTGAACTCTGTTGACTTCTTGCAAAAAAGAAAAGAAAATTGATTAATTTATTAGCAACCGGGGACTATAAAACCCTCTAAATCTCAGTGGTATTGTACTGCCTTTTATGTTAATAAGCTGCCCCAGAACAAGAAGGAAAGAGGTGTTACCCAGGTTAGTACTAAATTATAAACCTCTGAACAAGTTTTCAAAATGATAAGTTATCTAATTCCAAATAAAAAGATCTTCTTTCGAGATTATATTGATGCCACTATATTTTTAAAACAATTCGATTTAAAATCAGGTATTGGCAGATTCAAATTTTTAAAGGCCATACTTCTTAAAATGCGTTAATGTCCGTTTGGTCGAGTGGAGTGGAAGGTGATGCCTTTTGGTCTAAAAAACGCACCTCTGAGTTTCAAAAAAATTATGAATGACATTTTAATCCTTATAGATTTTTATTATTTTTTATATTGATGACATTCTGTTTATCCAAAACATTAGAATCTCATATTAAGCATATTCATATTTTTAAGAATATTGTATAGCCAAAAATGGTTTGGTTATATCTAAAGCCAAAAATGGATCTTTTTCAGACGATGTAAGGATTTTTGGGTCATTCAAATTGCAGGGAGAATACTCCAATCCAAAGAATCATGGATTTTGCCATCAAAAATTTCCAGATTGAAATTACTGATATAAAACTATGCTAAAAATTTTGGGAAGTTTAAATTTATATCTCCTTTTTATAAAAATTTGTCTTAAAGATCTTGCTCCTTTGACTGATAGGGTTAAAGAAAGGTAGATGTTTCCTGGAATGATTGATCTTACTAATGTTTGGTTTAAAGCCATTAAGAAACGATGAGCGCGGTAACAATTCTGAGATTCAAGAAATTTTCACTTCGGCTCAGGAATATCATTACTGAAACATTTTCCCTTTTCAGAAACGAAGAAATCATCTTCAGAAATGCTTTGTGTGGTTAGGTTTAAATGTGTTTTAAAGTTTCAAGATGATCTATATAATCAAAAAATTGATAATTAAAACTGCTGCCCAGTCAGTTAAGTATATGTTTGATAAAGATTTCAAACAGAATCTCTAAATTATGTTTCCATGCGGTGGCAAGCACAGTAGCCCTTTTGATTTGAAGATCATGATAAAAAGGGAAGTGATAACTCTCTCCCAGATTTCTTATCAAGAGAATTCATTAGTTCTTAAAATGTCTCGACATATTTCTCCTTATTGTTATTTGATTGGTGATAAAACACTCTTCTATTTTCAAAGTATTAGAGCCTTTAAATTATGATTTAAAGGAAATTATTATTGAAAAAATATTTTATGATATTATCATGGAAGGTGTTATTCCTGATGACAATATTTCCCTAAGTGATAAATATTGGGAATATGACATAGAAGGACATTTTGATAATTATTAATGATGATTGTTCTTCTTTGCAGATAGCAGGACGGTTACTGAACCTCCATTGGTCACATAACGTGGCGAGGAGAGGAAGAAATAGCCAGGGGCAGGAGGACGATCATCA
This sequence comes from Solanum habrochaites, assembly GCA_027704765.1. Lineage (NCBI taxonomy): Eukaryota > Viridiplantae > Streptophyta > Magnoliopsida > Solanales > Solanaceae > Solanum > Solanum habrochaites. The sequence goes on from JAKWJA010002491.1 coordinate 63,807,827, forward strand.
TATATCAATCTTCGAGCGTCATCTATGAATCCTCTTTATCCAATATTAACACCATGAAACAAAACTGATTAAATCAAAGGTTGGAGAAGGTTTTCATCAGCTAATCTAACTAAGTCTTAAGGTATTCCAAAAGACAGTCATTATATGAACAAATCCAAGCATATCTGCAAACGGAAAGAACAAGTCATACTTTTGTTCTATGGCCAAAGAGCATGGACCCAGTCAGCAATCCAGAAGAAACGGCTTAAAAAAGACAAATTATATTTCTTTTGGAAATTCTGATATTCAGAGAAGAAAGAATGAGGCCCTGGAATAGACTCCAGCGTTCCTTACAAAGGGATATATTTCCCTGGCGAGACATATAAGTCTCGAACCTTACTATGAATCTATTCTGAGTATAACTAACAAGTGCTGAATTCAGCATTTTGCGGAATTTGGATAAACAATTTAAATTTATCAAAGAAAAACATTAAACAGGTTTATATCTGCTGAATGAATGGGGGATAAACCACCCTTCAAGAAGAAAAACAAAGTCTATGGTAAAATGGGGTAAACATGGTTTTACCTACTGGGATTATATCACGGTCTTTAACAAAGTTTTTTATTACAACAATTATAAACAAAAGCACACTTGGTTTGTTAAGGTTGTGCTACGTTGTTACCAAGGATATTCCAATTGGTTTTTTAAATGTAAAAGTGGTATGGTCATTTCATGGGCAACAGTAAAATTCTTCCAGATAATTGTTTTGATCTTTATAAAGAATGTCTAAAGTTTCTCAGTGTGGTATGGAATATTTCTACAGGGACCATGTTCTTGTATGCACAGATTGATCAAATGTATTTTTTATAGAGTTTTCTATTCCTTGGACCATAAATGGACCCAGAGATGGGATATACCACAGGCGAAACCATTCCTTGTTTGTATAGGAAATATTTTACCAATTGGGACAAATAAAATCGACAAGGATACAGCAACAGGCAAGTTATTATGGACAAGAGCTGTTGGATCCAAATCAGCCACACCATAAGAATTTATAAGGAAATCCGCAAAAAGATATTTTCTGCAGAGGGGTCAGTCAAAACCACATCGCCAGAGAATTCCATCCAGGAAGGAAAAACAAAGAAGAATTAATAAAACAAAAGATATGGCTGAGATTAAGAAGGATTTATTGACAATATTGCGTTGAGTTCGAATAATCGGAAATCCTATGAGGAGAGCGGACATACATATAGACGCGGCCAGGGGCCAGAGTGACACAGCTGACGAGCAGTCAGTAGACCAAAGTTGCGAGCTATCGGAAGGACAGCTGCAACAGGTAGAAGAAGAATTCCTTGCTTCCATGAAAGAACAAGAAAGCACAATAAAAAAGAACCTTAAAGGAAAAGATAAGATTTAAAAATCTTATCGAAAATCTTATCTCCTAACTGTTTAAAACAGTGTTGTAGGGCCCATATGAGGACCCCATTATGTTTTTATTTTCTCTATATAAGATACCTCACCTAGAGGCATAAGAAAGTCAAGTTTTAGTTTTGTTTCAGTTTCTCTCTCTTCTCTCTCATTGTAAAATATTTCTTCGTGAATAATAAAGAGCAATAGCTTTGGAGTAACATCTAAATTCAAGGTACTTTACTTTATTTTATTTTATTATCAATATTTTCATTGTAGATTGCCGCCTCCATGGCCGGCTAAGTTATTTTCGTATCTATGCTAGCTTCATAATTTCTGTATGATGTTCTTGTCTAATATCTGGACAACTAGTTATAATGTGTCATATTATAGTTCTTTAATTCTTTCATCACAAGTTTTGGACTTGGTTTCAAGGTGGTGGTAAAATTGTAAATATCAATTATAGCGAGCATGTGGTATTGTAAGTCCCCGTTTGAGGTTAGGGGCAGCCTGAAACCCTTGTTAGAACTGCTATCAATTGATGTTTATGATGAACACCCACGCTTGAGTAAAAGTTTACCATACAGCCGAAACTTAGGATGAAACTTTGAACATAACTATAATACGTTGCATAGTATAACCTGGTGTACAAAGCTTAGATCTAGATCTAGATGGCCGTGCGGACTACCGCCAGCCTTGTAGATCCGATCCTGTTATGGTATCAGAGCCAGATATTCTTTAAGAACATGTAACAGATCTACTGATTGCGAAGCATGGATATGAAAATCTTATTAAATTTATGAATTTAAGTGATAATAATATTAAAAGTTCTAGATTAGAAGAGGTAGATATACCTCAAGATCTTGATTTGTTAAACAGGTGGACTATCCCTAAGGTGGATACAAAATTAATTTATGATTATGGTTGGTTTGATAAATTATCTTCTAAGCAAGTAATTAAGACTACTGAACAGTCTCTTGCTTTGAATTCTGATGAACAAACTATTCAATTGTTAAACAAAAGGGATATCGACCTTTACAGATCCAGATATAACTGGATGCATATCGGTTATGGGACAAATGCTTTAAACGTTTTGACTCTTAAATGGATTACAGAAACATTGTTAGCAGCTCTAAGAGATGCTAGAAAATTTAATTTCAGACAATCGCTATATGGGTTTTCTATTGAAATCTATGTTGCTTACGGGCCAATTATACTTCACTAATCAACCCTAATTTTGCAATTGTCTTTATCTGACAGGAAAGATTCCTTGATGCTTTACGTTCTAAACGTAAAAACGAATATGGGTAAACTATGCAGCGGAACTGAGCTTATAGCCTTCTTATAGAATTTACTATAAGTTGTTAACTACTCTGAATCCTAGATGTACGTTATACGAGTCATCTAGTTATGAAATATCCTTGTACGAACTAATTGATTAAATCAAAAATTACGACAAGAAGGCCTATTAAATGGGATGAGATCAACATTTTACAGAACAATGGATTTTTTTTAAACATGCTGTGTCTCAAAGACAGGTTGCTGAAGAATTGTTAAAATAGTAAAATACGCACAAATTCCCAAAAATCCTGATGGAAAGGTTTGTATAGAATTTCAGATAATTCTTCTGTTTATAATTCTCCAGTTTACAGCAGGAGAGATCATTCTATGGGTACAGAAGCGTTACCAGAAATTAAACTATTTCTCCTATAAGTAATGAAAGAGTCCTAGTTATGGAAGTGCCTAGGAGAAGACCTTTGTCTCTTCACACTCTAATTGATACTATAAGTGAAGTATTGGGGGAAGGGAAGGATAGACCTAAAACAAATGTTGTTCAAGCAACAGAGAAGTTGTCAGATTTGGATCCACTCAGTCTGAAATGGGACTTTAGTGTTTGATATAAAGCCAACTGATCTCAATTGATCTGTTTTGGTTTTAAGGATGTTTTCACAACTTATGATTTTAGTCCAGGATCCCTGGCAAGAAAAAATATTCAAAAAGAATGTTATAAAAAAAGATGGAACCAGTTTAGGACTTGGTTTTGAAATTATAGTGAAAATGATTTAAAAAAATAGTTATGATGATTTTTATGATGTTTTATTTTACATAACACAATTATTTATAACTTCGTTCATTGGTTTTTAACCACTTATTTACCGCTTACATAAAATGTTATTGAAGGACTTATAAAGAGAGTAGTGGTTCTATTGTTAAAGCTATATTTTACCCTCACAAGCTCCTTTGTATTTCCAAATCATACTGGGATAACTTTCAGCCTTTCAAAAAATTTATTGAAAGGGAGTTGCCCAGATTACTGTTGAAGGGTTAATCAAACGTATTCTCAAAATAATATTGAGTCTTTATGTTAAAGTCCTTGGTGAGAATATCAGGACTTGACAAAAAAGTTAGATGATTTAACTATTTTAGTAAAAAATTTGCAAAAAATGCCAAAGGCGGATTATAGCATTCTACCTCTTACTTCAAAAGTTGTTTTTTTAAATAATAAACCACTTTAATGTTCCTACTCATCTTCAACGACCTATTGATACATCTGGTTTTAAGTTAGTTTAATCTTTTTATAAAGAAATTGAAGATCTTCTTGAAAAAAAATGTAAGGTTTAGGTTCAAAACTATATCTGATGACTTTCCTAACAAATAATTATTTTGATACAGTTATCAAGTCTTCACAATATGGATCAAGATAATTCGGAAACATTCACTCAAGACGATTAAATCGGAATAACCATAACCCGAAAAAAGGATTGTCAGAGAAAAAGGAGGATATGCAAAACTCTTCAATCAATGATGACTTATTATTATCCTAGTCCGACTCCTCAAGATGTGCTAGTTGAAGAGAGATTGGAATCAAAAAACTAACACATGACCTACAGTGGAAAATGAGTGGTATATGAATGGAATATTGATGCCTAAACTGAGAGACAGTATCAATAGTAGTACATCGTATGTTGAGTGTACTCATCAATCTGTCCGTCATACCAAATAATAATAATGACCATTATTGTTAAGTGATTGTAGCGGTTTACAGGGTCCAACTAAGAGGTGGTGGATAATTTCCTATCACCTGAAAGAAAGACTAATGGCAATTATGAATGCATACAAAAAAAAGAAATTATTATAAGAGAGACTCGGTCAGATGGCAAAAGGGTCAACCAGCAGAAAGAACTTCAATTAATAAAAGTTGAAGATGCAGTTTAATAAATGTTCTAACCCATTTTGGAACATTTTAATGGGAGATTCTCATCAAAATGAAAAACTTTTAAACTCTCTTAAATGGACTTACGTGTAAACATTTGGGTCGATTTTAGGTCGTATAAAGATACTTTTCATGAGTTAGATTATGGAACTACCTGAAAGAAATATGAGTATTGGAAGAATAAATTATGTATGGTTCTTCCACCCTTTATTTGCGGAAAGGAAAGGGTAAAAAAAAGTTCTAAGAGGAGATTCATTTGAAATTCCTTATGATACACTAAACTTTGGAACGTTAATAGTAACTGTACACAAGAAGGATTAAATCTTTGCAACGAGCTTAAACTCGTCCAACTCAAACAGAATATAAAAGGACCTCCCCCCAAAAGTCTGAGAAATTCAATTAGGAGATTTTTTCTGTACTCAGTGGTATAGACGGGCCGTCCAGTTCAAACACAGGACAAAAGAAACCCTGAAGACAAGGTATACAAAAAGACGTCATACATTCAGACGTCATTAAAGAGAAAAAAGAAGAGAAGAAATCTCATAGAGAAGCAACAAGGTTTGCTACAAAACTTCTCTACAAGAGGTTGAAGAAACATTAAATGGTACAATGCGGAAAGATTTGGTCATTGGGCAAAAATTGCAAAGCTGCAAGTTCAAAGCTTTGAATTGGATGAACCAATGCAAGATAAATTATATGAGTACTTTATTGAATCAGGCAACTCTGATTCTATGCATTCTGAGAAATCAGAAACTCTTCAAGTCTATTAGAGAGAATGTTGATGAAAGCCCAAACCATTTTTTCTGGCCAATTGCCGGATGGTAATTGTACTTGGGCATGATGAATTTTATAGATTGAAGTCTCAATTAGGAGATTCAATATGATAAATTGCATCAAAGTTTTGACGATTTATTCTTTTAAAATGATGTCTTAAGAAAATATTATTGAGCCTTTTAAAAGCTGTTTCAGATGGGAAAATTAAGAAACCAAAGTTTAAATATGGCTTTTCTTCAAATCCAACTTCTTCAAAGGATTTCGAAAAAAAAACCAAGAAGGAACATATTTTGCCAAACTTTAATATAGTCCTTATTTATGCAAGACGGTTTTTACTAGAATTGAAAAGAAAAGGCAGTATGATTAGAGATACTGCTTGGATGATTTAAAAATAGAAGTTGAAAATCTTAAGAAAGAAATTAAAGCTTTTTAAAACAAACGTGATTATCATAAGCGTTATTTCCAATTGGACAAAAAATACTTGTTTCTGAAAGATGATATCTCTATTTTCAGAAAGAAAAAGAAAAAGATATTTCAGATAATGAAAAACCCTGAGCCAAGTGTTTAAAGTCTTGGGGGATGCTTCAAATTGTTACTGCTCATCGTAGTAGTATATAAATTGTTACCATTTCTTATCAACATGATGATTTTAAAATTACTAGAATGCTATGATGACAGGTGGTTGCTGATGTTGTTGCATCAGGAAGGACTAATTCTTGCAGACATTTTGAAAAAAAAATACTACATGTTGTTAAATCTGCATCCTAATCCTGCGTTAGACATTAAATAAAATGTCTAATACTTGTGTGTGGCCAAACGTAAGGTGTATTCCCTCAATTTTTCTTCTTGGTTATTTTTAAAAATCAGTTAAACCCGCCAATTAACTTGGCACTCCTTTTTAAATGCTTATTTATCCTTGTCAAATTTAAATACAAAAGGTTGTACAACAAAATTATAATGGTAATATATTAATTTTGAGTTATAACTGAACCAGTCAATAGGGATACTTAACTCTTTGATCATTAAAATAAAAACAGGATCGGATCTACACGGCTGGCGGTAGTCCGCACGGCCATCTAGATCTAGATCTATGTTGTACACCAGGTTATACTATGCAACGTATTATTAGTATGTTAACGTTCATCTTAAGTTTCGGTGTATGGTAAACTTTACTCAAGCTGGGTTGTTCAATCAAAACATCAAATTGATGCAGTTCTAACAGGGTTTCTGGCTGCCCCTAACCTCAAACGGGGAATATTACATAACATGCTGCTATAATTGTATTTACAATTAACCACCACCTTGAACCAAGTCAAAACTTGTGATGTGAAAGATTTATTAAAGAAATATATATACTACTTAGAAATTAGTTAGATCCAGATATTAGGACAAGAACATCATACAGAATTATGAGACTAGAATAGATACGATAAAATAAACTTAGCCGGCCATGGAGGCGGCAATCTACAAGAAACTATTGATTATTAAAAATAACAAAAATAAAAAAAGTAAAGTACCTTGGAATTTAGATGTGTATCCAAAGCTATTGTCTTTATTATCACTGTGTGAAGAAATATTTTACAATGAGAGAGAAGAGAGAGAGAGAAATGTGAAACAAAACTAAAACTTGACTTTCTTAGCCTCTAGGTGAGGTATCTTATATAAGAACATAAACCATAATGGGCGGTGCCTCAATGGGCATACAACACTGTTTTAAAACGTAGGCGATAAGATTTTCGATACGATTTTTAAATCTTATCTTTTCCTTTAGGTCTTTTTTTATTGTGTGCTCTGTTCTTCATGGAAAGCAAGGAATTTATCTTACCTGTTGTTTGTTTTTTTTTTTTTTTTTTTTTGTTGTTTTTTTTTTTTTTTTTTTTTTTACAGCTGTCCTTCCGATAATCGCAAACTGTGGTCTACGGACTGCTCGTACAGCGTGTGTCACTCTGGCCGCTCCGTATGGATGTGCCGCTCCTCATGGATGGTTGTGTCCGATTTATCGGAACTCAGCAATCCATTGTCAATAAGTCTTCTGAATTCTCAGCCGAGATATTTTGTTTATTAATTCTCTTGTTCCTTCTGGATGGAAATTCTTCTTGGCGATGTGTTTGATTGAAACCTCTGCAGAAGAAATATCTTTTTGAGGGATGTCCTTTATAAATTCTTATGGTGTTGCCTTGATTTGATCCAACAGCTCTCTGTCCATATAACTTGCCGTTGCTGGTGGATCCTTTCGATTTAACTTTGTCCCAAAAATTGGTTTTTTTTTAAACATATTTCCGATACAAACAAGGAATGTTTTCGCCCTGGTATATTCCCATCTCGGGAGTTCCATTTATGGTCCCAAGGAATTAGAAAACTCTTAAAGAAAACATTTGATCAATCTTGTCATACAAAGAAACCATGGTCTTGTAGAAATAATTCCATAACAAACGGAGGAAACGTTAGACCATTTTTATAAAGATCAAAAAATTATCTGGAAGAATTTTTACTGTTGGCCCATGAAATGACCACCAATTAAAAAACAATTTGGGAATATCTTGGTAAAAACTTGCACAAACTTTAACCAAACCAAGTGTGCTGTTGTTTATAATTGTTGTGTAAAAAAAAACTTTGTTAAAAGACTGGATATAATCCCAGTAGGTAAAAACTCATGTTTACCCCATTTACCATAAAATTGTTTTTCTTGGAAGGGTGGTTATCCACCATTCATCAGCAGATATAACCTGTTAATGGGTATCTTTGAAGAATTATAAATGTATTATCAAAGTCTGCAAAAATGCTGGAATTCAGCACTTTTAGTATAAACTCAGAATAGTTTCATAGGAAAGTTCGAGACTTATATGTCTCGCCCAGTTGAAATATAAATCCATTTGTAAGGTAACGCTGGAGTAATTCCAGGGCTCTTCTTCTCTGAAATCAGAATTTTCCAAGAAATATAATTTCTTTTCGTAGCCGTTCTTCTGGAGTGCTGCACGGGTAGCTTCTTTGCCATAGAAAGCAAAAGTATGACTTGGTCTTTCGTTTGCAGATATGCTTGGATTTGGTCAATAAATGAACTGTCTTTTGGGGTAAGATCCCTAAGAACTTAGTGTAGATGAAGTGATGAAGAAGTTCTCCAACCTTTGATTAATCAAGGTTTTGTTTCCATGTTGTATATTGGAATAAGAGGAGTCATCGGATGACCTCGAGATTGATATGAGGATGACGTCCTCTGCACCTGCCTATTTCTTTCCTCCTCGGCCACGGATATGTGACAATGGAGGTTCATACCTGTACTGCCATACTCAAAGAAGAACATCATCATTAATAATTATCAAAATGTCCTTCTATGTAATATTCCAAATTAATTATCACTTAGGACAAATTGTCATCAGGAATAACACCATCCCTGATAATCTCATAAAATATTCTACCAATAATATACTCTTTTAAATCATAATTTAATGGTTCAAGGACTTTAATCATGGAAATAAGAGTTTTATCACCAAACAAATAACAATAGGGAGAAGTATGATGAGACATTTTTAATAGCTAATGAATTCTCTTGATAAGAAGTCTGGGAGAGAATTATCACTTCCCTTTTTATAATGGATTTCAAAATCAAAAGGGGCTAACTGTGCCTGCCACCTAGCAAACATTAATTTAGAGATATCATGTTTGAAATCTTTATCAAACATATATTTTACTGACTGGGCATCAGTTCTAATTATAAATTTTTGATTATATAGATCATCTTGAAACTTTAAAACACATTTAACCACACAAAACATTTCGTGTGCCACAGTCCAAGAAATTTGAAGCATTCCAAGATAATGTTTAATGTTCCTTTTGGTTAGTATGAGTGGAATGTGATGCCTTTTGGATTAAAAAACGCACCCTCAGAATTTCAAAAAATTATGAATGATATCTTTAATCCTTATATGGATTTTATTATTGTCTATATTGATGATATTCTTGTTTATTCTAAAACATTAGAATCTCATATTAAGCATCTTGATATTTTCAAAATATTGGTATTACAAAATGGTTTAGTTATATCTAACTCACAAATGAGTCTTTTTCAAAACGGATGGTGAGATTTTCTGGGTCATCACATTTGCCCAAGGAGACTTACTCCAATTCAAAGATCCATAGATTTTGCATCAAAAATTCCTGATGAGAGTATTGATAAAACTTGCTACAAATTTTTTGGGCAGTTTATATTATTATTTCTCCTTTTTATAAAAATTTGTCAAAGATCTGCTCCTTTGACTGATAGCGTTAAGGAAAGGTAGAATGTTACATTGGACATGATGATCTTACTAATTTGGTTAAAGCCCTTAAGCAAGAGTTAAATTTTTACCTTCATGGTCTTACATCTTGATAATCGAATGGGTTAAGATTATTGAAACTGATGCATCAACATTGGTTTTATGGTCTCGAAATTTTAAGAAAGTTAATCCCCATGAAGATTGAATATCTTGGTAGATTTATTCAGGGCAAAGAGGTCTTGATTCCCAGCGAAAATAGCGACTGTGGCACATGAAATGCTTTGTGTAGTTAAATGTGTATTAAATTCAGGAGGCTTTATATAATCAAAAATTATTCTTAGAAACTGATGCTCAGTCAGGAAGTAGATGTTTTGATAAAGATTTTAAACATGATATTTCAAAATTAATGTTTGCTAGGTGGCAAGCTCAACTAGCCCCCTTTGATTTTGAAATCCACTATAAAAAAGGAAGTGATAACTCTCTCCCTGATTTCTTATCCCGAGAATTTCTAAATTCTTAAAAAAATGTCTCCTTATAGTTATGTATTTGAGAACAAGGTTCTTATTACTATCTTTATAGTCCTACAACCTTTAAACTCTGATTTAAAGGAAGTTATTATTGATAAAATCTTTGATAGTCTTCTTATGGAAGATTTTCTTCATGATTATGAAACTGTTTCCCTAAATGATGATAATTGGGAATATGATATAGAAGGACATTTTGACAACTACTAATTAGGTTGTTCAACTTTGCAGTATGGCAGGAGGAGATGAGCCTCCATGGTCACACATTCGTGGTCGAGGAGGAAGGAAATAGCCAGAAAGTAGGGAAGATCTCATCTCACAGTCAGAAGATTCATCATCTTGATTCATCCTTCCCTGTAATACAATTAGGAGGAAGAACTTTGATCAATTCAAAGATAGGAGAAGCTTCTTCATCAGCTTCATCCTCTGTCAATTTAAAGGATATTCCCAAGGATAGTTCATTATATGAGCAAATACAAGCATATCTGCAAGAAAAGAGCAAAGTAATACATATGCTTCTTTAGCTAAAGAAGCTGATATGGCAAAGGTTTCAGATGAAGCACCCAAAAAAGAAATCATATTTCTTTTAGAAAACTCAGATATTCAAAGGAGTAGTGAACCTTGGAAAATACTCCAGAGGTATTTAACATAGGGATTATATTTCCCTGGAGAATCATACTAGACTCGGTCATACTATGAGTCTATTTTAAGTAATACAGGAAGTGCAGAATTCCAGCACTTTACCTCAGAATATAATAAGAATGTTTATAACTTCTCAAAAATGACTATTAAACAGATTATATCTATGGAAGATTGGGGAATATTCACAATGCAGGAAAAGATTGTTTCCGTCAATAAAATAAACATGAATTATACTTATTGGGATTATATCCAGGCATTTCATAAGGTTTTTTATTATAACAATGAAAAACTTAAGCACACATGGTTTTTTTTAAAAATATGGCAAAGTATCAGCCTCCCAATAGTTTATACCCTCCGCCACTCTTTACAACCAAACCCCCCTCCTCCTTTTCTCAGAACATTACCCAATTGGTTTATAAACTGGTGGGTTCTCAGAGTCTCCTATACAGAAGATTTTACCTCACCAATTTTTTAAATTAATAAAACAAGAATGAAGATTTCCCCCTTCTTAATGAATTTATATGTTCAAGATCATGTTCCAAATATAGAACATATAGATCAGATGTATTTTTTTTATTGAATTCTCTGTACCTTGGATCCATAAATGGGTTCCAGAAGTAGGATATACTCCGGAAGAAAATATTCCTTGTTTATATCGTAAATATTTTCATAATTTTTTAGAAAAGCTTAACAGGACTGATCCTTCAACCGGCCAGTTATATGGACAAGAGCTGATTGATAATATCAAAAATACTATTCAAACATATGAGAATGCTCCAAAGAAAGAATTAAATGCGGGGAGCTCCATCAAGCACATTGCAAGAAGAATTACATCCCAAGATGGAAATAAACAAGAAATGATTAATGAATATCTAGAAGACGTTAAACGAAACTTATGGAAAGTATTTCAGATTTTGAAAAATCTGACACATCAATGAAGAGTAGGCATAGTGCTGATGCACAATTAATTAATCAAGATGATGCTGAATTGACTGAAAGCCAATTAAACAAAGTGGAAGATTTCCTAGCCTCCATTAAAGACCAGGAGAAAATAATAGTTAAAAAGTTAAAAGGAAAAGATAAGATTTGATATCTGTTTTGATCTTATCAAGAATAGTTTAAAACTTTGTAGGACCCACTTGGTCCATTATTAATGTAGGGCTCACTTTTGGGGTCCATTTTTATTTTTCTTTGGTCTATATAAGGAAGCCTAACTCTCAGTTGAGAGGCAGGTCGATAGAAGTTTAGTTTGTAAGTTTTCTCTTCTCCTTTGTAAAGAACCCCTTCTTTGTGAGCAATAAAAGCAATAAGCTTTAGTGTGAAGATTTCTCTTCAAGGTACTTTATTTTATTTCTTTTATCATTATCTTTTTATGATTGCCGCCTCCATGGCCGGCTAAGTTACTTTTATATCTATGCTAGCTTCATAATTTCTGTATGATGTTCTTACCTAATTATCGGATCTAAACTTAAGTTATAATGTATTCATATTATAGTTCTTATCTTCATCACAAGTTTTGACTTGGTGGTGAGGGTGGTGGTAAAATTGTAAATATCAATGTAGCGAGCATGTGGTATGTAAAGTCCCGTTTTGGATTATGGTAGGGGCAACTGGAAACCCTTGTTAGAACTGCCTATTCAATGAGTGTTTATGATGAGCTCCCATGTTGAGTAAAAGGTTGATCATACAGCCGAAACTTAGGATGAAACTTTTAAAAATAACTATAATACGTTGCCATAGTATAACACTGTGTAAAACTAGATCTAGATGGCGTGCAGGAACTACCGCCAGCCTTGTGTAGATCCGTCCTGTATGGTATTAGTCGCCAAAATGATAATCAAGAACCACAAATAGAATCTGCCATGCGTGACTGCAAAAAATGATGCTTCTACAAAGGCCTCAAGTAGCATGTCATAAGGGTAAGCTCAACTTGTCTATGAGTTCAAAGCGAGCCCATTATTCTTATCGTAAAAATTAATTCTTGAGATCAAACCTGTGATACAGTGGAATCAAGAAGATCACCCTGAAACAACCGTTTATTAGGGAGAGGAGCCGTATATAAAAAAGATGAATGGATAGTGCATCAAGCGGGAGGTATTTGTGACACTAGCCCCATATTTTTTTTACAGCAAATTTTGATTCTTGGATACACCTTGTATACTGGTGAATCAAGTAGATCACCTTGATAACTCGTTTATTAGGGAAGGAGGGGCTATATAAAAGAGCTGGAACGGTTAATGCATCAAAATGGAGAATATTCCTGACCACCTCTTCGGATCATTTCGGGCCAATATTGACGGAGAATAATTTGGGGAGAATGATCTAGAGAGAAATCAAGGTATTTTTGTTGGAGAATTGTGGACACATCACTTGAATTCCTTACAATGGGGTGTGCATTGGCCCCACGTTGCTTGAGTTGCAGGACAAGCAATCTAGGGTGCTCTCAGGTGGTTATGAAGATGATGAGGATCTTGGAGAATGGTTTCTCTACAGAGGAAAGTACATGTTAATTATCCCTTCATAGATGAATTTTCAATATTTCTGGTTAGTTTTGAAGGTACTACTTCATATTCGAGGCATGTACGTATAGGCTGATTGATAATATTTTATACTTGAGAGTTTTTCTTTTTCAGATATCTACAGATAGACATTTATATAAAATAAAAACAGTAACTTAGAAAAAAGTAGATTATCTGCTACAACATACATACAAAAAAACATGGATTTAGTGTAAAAGTTCTTTACCCTATAGTACATACACAAGTTAATTCCCTTTTGTAAGAATTAATGTTAATTAGCACTAGAATGGTTTGCTTCACAAGGTCTAATTCCGTGACGTTCAATTGTTAGATTTTTGGTAACTTCAGGAAGTTTACAATATTTATGGTTTTGATTTCTACATCAGAACACTTACCTAGTTTAACTCTTACGGATCTTTCTAGTGGTTACGTGTATATACACCTAGTTAATTACATTTGACGAAGTTTAATTTCTATACCTTGACATCTTTTAAAGAGTTGTATATTATTCTACCTAGTTGACAAAATCAGTGGACACAGTACAATGAAAGGGTCAGATTTAAAAGGAGATAGGAAAAGAAATAAGGAGGTAAAGAAGGTACCTGTGGTTGCACTGGGAACTCCCGGCGGCTACCTCCATGAACTCCACTCACTAGTAGATAATACATTACCTCCTAAGCGAGAACAACGAAAATATCAGTGGCAATAAATGAACAAATCTGAGTGAGATAGAGAGAACAAAAAAGAAATACCTATCAATAGTGAATGTTCTTGTGAGCTCTGATATACAGAGAAGGAGACAAACAAGATGGAAATAAACCTAGATTAGGAATCAAAGTGTGAGGTTTGAGTGGCTGCAGGGGGAAGCATCTGAAAGGCTAAGTTGAAAAAGGAAAGAGCGGAACAAGCGAAAGTTATTAGGTTTCCTCTGTTATAGATAGAGGGTTGGGTTTGGGTTGGGCCGTATTTTCTTCATCACAAACACCGTTGATATACTGCTTAACCCAAACCAAACCCTCTTATCTATAATAAGGATAGGAAACCAAATAACTTCCGCCTCTTCCGCTCTTTCCCTTTTCAGCTTAGCCTTCCAGATGCTTCCCTTCGACATTCATTGAAACCTCACACTTTGGTTCTTCTGCTGGGTTTGTTTCCATCTTTCTCCGTATGTCACAACTCACTCGGGAGCATTCACTACTGAGATGTATTTCTTTTTTGTTCTCTTTATCTTAGTTTTTTTTTTCATTTCTTGCCATTGATAATTTCTTTTTTCTAGCTTAGGAGGTAATGTGTTGTCCACCAGTGTGTGGAAGTAGCCGTCAGGAGTTCGCAGTGCGACCACATGTACTTCCTTGACCTCTCTATTTCTTTTCCTTTCTCCTTTTAGATGACCCTTCTTTGTATCATGTCAAACTAGGTAGAATAATTTACAGGTCTTCAAGGTATAAAAATTAAATTCCGTCAAATATAATTAACTAGGTGTGTATGTACATAACTACTAGGAAGATTTCTAAGAGTTAAACTAGATAAGTTGTTTTGATGTAGAAGTCAAAACCCATAAACATTGCAAACTTATTTTAGTAACCAAAAATCTTACAATGAGGAAGAGAATATACACCAATAAGAACCAACCCTTCATGTTGAACATGTCCTTATTTTGCATCCCAAAAGCCATGGAATGCCAACTATATCACGGAGTGCAATAGTTCCTATTTGGACAGTTGAAGATGAATATTGTGTTTACTGGGACTCGTCCTGCAAACGCGCTTGGGAAACTGAGGTTACTCTCTACTGAAATCATCCAAGGGAAAAGAAAGAATTACTTCCGATTAAAAAAGAACGTTTTAGGATCATTTTACTATTGGGTCAGAAGTTGATTTGTAGTGCTACTTTCTGTTTTTGAAACCAATTAGATATAGTGTCCTTGCTACGCAGAACTAATTCATCTGTGAGAATCTTCGTATTGCATAAGATGCTGTTGGTGCTTAATGCGAGAATTCTGGGTTACATGATTGCTACAGGTTCTGGAATAATGTTTTTGTTCAGGCATATCATCAGGTACTTGCAACTTGCAAGTAAATGCTTGTGGACCTTCAATTTGCAGTACTAAGCATGTATAATTTTTGTATGATGACTTAGTTACACGGTGATTCTATGTGCTTCAAGCGGTGACGGCTTTACTACATGCGCCTTCAAATGTGTGATTTATTATGTAGATGTCTTTGATTAATGGCAGATGGCTCAACAATCGGTGCTACTCAAGAAGCAATTCACAATATCACCGCAATCAAGCAAGAAATTCTTGGTTCACAGAGTCTTCGCCATTGCATCCTGCTGTTTTTGGACTGGTATTGGAGTGCATTGCTCATGAACTCGTCTCTTTATCAATTTTTTCGATGAGGTAATATTACCTCGTTTAAGGGAAATGCAAAGACTTGGGAGTTCTCATCTTCAAATGAAGGTTTACAAAAGCAAGGGAACTTTAGAAGCACTTTCCCAGAGCAAATTAAGCACTGCATCTGAGTTAGATTATTTTTGTAAAGTTGTTCTTCTGCTAGAGATTCTCCTGGTATTTTAAGGGGTATATGTTGAGCAGAAAAGCGTATTTTTCCTGTATAAGTTTCCGTATATATCTAAACCTCAAGCAGAAGCATTTTAGTTAATGATTTATGTAATTTTCATCACGTTTGGCGTCCTTTTGCTCAAACCCGCTCTTCCCATCATTGTTTCAGGCACATTTGGCTATTGAAACCTAGTGAGTTGTGTTGAAGCAGTGCCCCTGATATGGTGAAATGGATGATAACAGAGCAATGAACGGCGAGGGCAATGAGTAAAAAGTAATGTCTCTTGGTAATTCGTCATTGAAAGTCTCTTGTTCAAGTCCATCAGGAATGATGAGAGGAGAGAAGGAGAAGCAGAGCTCGAGGAACAAGCCTACATCCGTGTAAGGCATATACTGGTAAAACTTACTCGAGTGTTTACACCGATTCAATACTCGTTATGGTAAGTCTTACCACGAAGCATTTTGTTGCACTTTAATCATTCTCGTGAAGAGGCATGTTTCCCTATGAGGATGATGAAAAAAGTAGTGGTTAGGTTTTTAGGTAGATAGATATGTAGTGCAGTAAAGTTTGACAATATTGTATAGGATAAGGGATATGATTGACTGTCAAGTTTGAAATATTGAACCTTACATTAATCTTAGTAGTAGCAGGGACTCTTTATGTATTTTCAAGAAAGCAACTACGTTACGTGACTACTTCTTGTCTCCATCTTCCACTTTCCTACATGTTTTCACATTTAGTTATCAATACACAGTATGATGATCTTATACATATATACATAGAAAAAGAACGATAACTTAGGTGCGACGACATCTAGAGTTGTGAAGGTGAGTTAGAGCGTGTTGATTTAGTGAGTTCGAAGTTGCATGTGGAAATACATGACATCTCAAAAGCAGTACTGATTGATAACCCTTTCGGGGTGTTTAGCTTGGGACTTCCACGTTGAAGGTCTCAAGTATGAAACCCCTTGCCTTTGAAAGCAAAAGGCTTGCACTCAGCTCGGTGCGGGTTATCTATGTGATTTGTGAGTTATTGCATACGAGCAGAAATTTTACCCTATCTGCACCCAAAGGCTAGTAATGACAAGTTTACCTTGTCATAGAAAAAATATTGATTAACAAAATAGTATTCACTTCTATCGATCCATCGTTCCGTATATTATTATAAGTAAAAGGTTGTACATCGTTTTTCAAACGAAAGCTTAATTTTATGTGATTAGAATAACGTCTAAAGATGCCAATTAGTAAACAAAATTATTATCAAATTTGAATTTTTTTTTTAACTGGTGTTTCGACTAAATCTAGAGCCTATTTAGGAGAGGGGAAGGTCACTCCATACAAGATTTTCTTCATATTCAGGCTCGAAATATCTGATTAAGGGTAAGACAGTCTCACTACTGTGAAATGCAATTTTGAATTTTATTTGGATAATTATAACATATTTATTTCATAATGTATAATATTATATTATATGATATCGCATAATTTTAGTGAAATAAATTAGGTAACATCCCACCGATAAGTGAAATAAAGTTATGAATAATGATGAACATTGTGCGGCGGTCGGTTTGTGTTTTATTCACTCACTATCACACACTATTGTACATATGATGAAAGCCGAAATCTATGACTTCTCAATTGTTTTTTTTTCTTCAACCTTTTCATATTTGTACTAATCTTTATATATAAAAACCTAATTAATTAGTATAAGATGCAGAGAATATGCACAACTACAATTATTCACTTTACTTTCACTCTAATCTAAGTTTAGCTTTTTTTTAAACTAAAATATAGACATTGTTTTTTTTTTTTTAATAAAGCTTCATAATGACAATTCCATGCACGTTTTCATGCAAAAAAGGGAAGCTTACATCATTATTTTTCAAATTTTGGAAATTCATGTCAAAAGGTGAGTTTCATTTTGAACTATACTAGATTCACAATTTTTCTGTCTTTTATTTCAGGCCTGAAAGCATGTTCTTTTCCTCTTTTTGGATAGAAACTAAAGTTGTAGTATTATATTGCGTTCGGAGTTCGGAGTTCGGAGTCAAAACGATCACTTTTTTCTTTACCCACAAAATCGATTTGGATAACTTTTTCTCAATTTTAACGTCGATCCCAATATAGTTTCTCTATTTTAATTTATATGTCCCTTGGTACGTTGTTTGATGACTACTTTCTCTGTTTTAATTCATGTGTCCTTTGATTCGTTGTTTGATGACTATATACAAAGTTACAATAGCTTACTTTAGAATATGTGTAGTGTTATTTTTGTTGGGAGAGTGAGAGAATTAAATCTCAAATTGGAACTAGAAAGAAAAAGAACTTATTTAATTATAAGGTGTTAGGATAATTACTTGGCTATTCTTGATGGTATGAGGTTTTTCTATTTTTTAATTTTTTTTTGTGAATTTTGTCTATAAATTAAATAACATCATAGCATTTTGAATTGATCATTTAAAGATTGATGTACCTTACATGTTTAGATGTAGAGAAAATTATTACTCTTAATTATTCAGTGTTTAAATTTAATTAAATACAAGGAATATTTAGTAATCACATACTATATGCATTCATATTAACACATTTTTAATCTTAGAAAAAATTCAAAAGTACGTAGCATTCACACTAGGAAAGTTCCTAAAAGTAAAATTATGTAAAGTATTTACAAGTAATTTTTTTTATGTAAAAGGTACTTGAGCACAATTGATAATTTAATTTCAAAAAAAATGTTGCAATAGAATTTAAGACTAGATTCCTTTCACTTAGCACTAATTAACTAATAAATAAAATTTAAGTGAGTGCGGCGTTCCACATATTTAATACTATGCTTATATAGTCTAAGTGAAAGGAATTAGGCAACGTTATTTAATTAGTCCCCACTAATTACTTGTGTGGGCCCTACTTCTTAATTAATTACCTACACCTTGCCATGCAAAAGATGCAATTAATTAATTAATTAGTACTAGCCAACTTAGTTAAGCTAGCTAGCTACGCATAATCAAAATTCTACTCGCTATGTATAGCTCCTTAATTAGGCATCATTATGTATATATATGCTCGGACTCTCCAATAATGTTATCGTAGCTTTAAGAGTATGAACAACATATATAGTATATATGTAGCTACGTACCATTTTAGTAAAATGAGCAAAACGCTACGAGAAATTATTTATGCATTACTGATCATTATATTACTAATAAGGGGTAATGCTAAATGCAGAAATTTAAAGGTCTATAATATTCTTTTTTATTTTAAAATAAACTGATTTTCTCTTCATTTTTAATCAAAAGATATTAAAGTTAAAAAGGGTAAAAATATCCAAAGATAAAATAAATAGTGTGTGAAATATGTTACTGGCCAAATTCTTGACAAAATTTTCTAGCCAAAATAATTTCTCTTTACCAATAATCCTTAAGTTATAATCCCAATATAATTTGTTTTCGAACTAAGCAATCCCTAGCTAGAGGCGAAACAAAAATTAGGAGTTTGGGGGTTCTAAATTTTATTAATAATCATCAATCACAATTAATATACATAAATATTTAATCAATTTTTTAGTACAAATTAGGGGTTTGTCCGAACCCATAAAAACTCCACCTAGTTTCGCCTCTGTCCCTAGCTATACACATATTTCATAAATCGGGAGTAAAGATCTAATTGAAGACTAACCTTAATCCTTAAAACACATAAAATCACACACCATTCATATTTTCCCATTACTTCACCACCATATACATATAGTTCATAATGAATAATAAACTGAAAAATAAAAAAAAAAAAAAATTAAGCCCCACAATATAATAAAACAACAAAATACTTAAAATACATCTCTATCCCTTCTAATAGCTTATACAATTAGCTCATAGATTGAGACAACACATATTTATTTATTTCCTCATTATCACATGCAAATCTGATTCTTTTTCATGATCCAAACATGTGATAACAACGAGACTCAAATTCAGGACCTAGCTCTGATACCATCTTTCATTCATATTAAGAGTTACTTTCCATGCTTATACTCATCCCAATTACTAGAATTTCCAAAATGTGATCCAGAATATTTCATAAAATCTTCTTCTTCCTCCTCTTCTTCTTCTTCTTCTTCTTCGTGCGTAGTTACAACTTGTTGCTGCTCCTCATGATAAACTGGAACTTCCATTGATGATTGTGAAATATCAAAAGGGTGATAAAAAGTACTTGGTGAAACATCGAAATTTAGATCGATATTATTGTCAGTCCGAAGTAATAGATCAGCATAGTGATGAACATTAGGGTAATTTTGTTCAGATGTGTTGTTTGATGAGGTGGCATGTTGATTATAGTATTGGAATTGTCCTTGAACTCTTTCAGGGAAGTTGAGTTTAGCTTTGTTTCCTTTGAATCTTAGAGCAGCTTCATCATAAGCAAGTGCTGCACCTTCCGCTGTTTCAAAAGTACCTAACCAAACCCTAGCTGCCTTTTTCGGGTCCCGAATTTCCGCTGCCCATTTACCCCAAGGTCTTTGACGAACTCCTCTATATCGCCTTCTTTCTGAATTAAATAACACACACGCTCACATCAAAGCTTCTAGATGAGGAAAAATAACTTAAATTTTTAGACGAGATAGAAATAAGAGAATATATACCTTGATCTTGAGATTGATTTTGCTGAATTAGGGTTAGTGGATTAACATGCACTGAGGAGGAATCACCACTAGCTGAAGAAGAAGAGTTACCAATGACTTGAGAGAGAGCAGAAACCATAGCAGACATGTCATGTTGAGATCGAGCTGATGAGTATATTGGGAATATATTACTAGTGTCTTTTTCATCCCTTTGATCATTATTAGAGCTTGATCTTTTCATTTCTTTGATCTAAAAAAAAAACAAAACAAAAACATTCAGACAAGAGCTTAACTAGAAGCTATGTTACTAAAAATTAGTAAATGAGGTGAGAAAAAGGAGTGGAGCTAGGAAGGAGGAGTGAAGAAGATATTAGGGTTTACTACTCTAGCTTTTTTATCTACTTAATGTGAATACATACTAGTTATGTGGAAAAATAATATTACTATACTATATACGGTCCAAGAGCACAATATTCAACTTTGTCTGCTTTCTTCTTTTGTTTTATTTCATACGGGACATCATAATATATATATATACTCATTACATTTCGATTTAAATGGAACATTTTGACTGAACAAGCTGACTTTAATAAGCAAAAAAGGACTTTTTTTTCCTGAAAAACTTGTGGTCATAATATGTGTATGACTTAGATCGTGTTTGAACTGGGTACTAATTTTAAGTGTTCAATCTAGGTTTTATATGGAGTACTTTTTATGGTTTGAGTAAAATATTTTTTTAAAGTATTTGTTTAATAAGGTAAGAAAATAAAAGATTTAACTTATGATTTTTGACTCTAAGTTAAAAGATATATGAATATTCAAAGACATTTTCTGAAGGGTAAAAGAATAAAAATTCATGTTGAGTTTTCTGAAATTTTAGAAGTATGCCATTTTTTATAATTAAAAAAGACATCAGAGAGAAAAATCCAAAATTTTCAATTTGATTTAGTAGTGTATTAGTTAATGGTTGAAGAAAAAAAACAATAGTTTAACCAAGAGAAGGTTATAGGAAATCAAAGTTTGAAATACAATACCTAATGTAAGATTATTTCATAAAGGGATTTAAAATAGGAAAAAATTATAGTTACTGCTTACAGACTTAAACATGACAGTTACAACGGACAACTGGAAGGTAACTGTAACAGAAAGGAGATCAGAATTTGCAAGTATAAAGGGCAACGGAGTTGAGTTATTTTTTTTTATCAACAAAATCAATTACAAGACTATGCTGATGAAAGATATCAGCTTAATCTTCTGAAGCAAAATTTATTTACAAGTCTTGTATGATCGATCACAAAGTCGGCTGTATCTTTCTGGACCGCATGTATTCCAACAACTGAGAAGGTAATTCTGCTAAAAGTGATTGAACGACGGAGACATCTCCATCTGCGAATCGAAGAAAAGGCATCACATCAAAACAGATGCATAATTTTCTGAAAGAATGCTTGAAATTTATAATATGACCTACTTTGTACATCACGGAGGGGAACAAATTGTACTATATCACGAACAGCAACACGTCCAGTTGTAGATTCTAGTCTCTCTCCTTTATCAGCATCCAGTATCTGTGAAAAGTATTCCACACCGGAAATGATCCAATACAGTTAATGTAAAATGGAAGACATAAAAAGAACCAAGTTGTTGCACTTGCATACCTCCATTTCCTTGAAGTCTGCACCTCCAACCCCAACAATTAGAATTGACAATGGCAAATCCGCTGCTTGAACAAGAGCGTCCTTTGTTTCTTGGAGATCTGTTATTACTCCATCCTACAATTTTTTCTATAATATAATCAGAACAGGAAGGAAGACATAGGACATTCTGTTATAAAAAGAAAACGTCCCGAATGAATTAACCCAAACACAAATTTAGATAGAGTTTGATTTCCAACAAAAGTTGAAGTTTCAAGTTTCTCTACATTTTATGCAATCCACTGAAATTTATTCATTGGAAAGCATAGGGGTATTATACATATGACCGTGAAGGGATCTATGAACTATAACTCTGACTGGTATAACTCAAGGCGATAACAGATGATGGTTAGCATTTCACTTGAAAGGTTAAAAAAAAGATGCTCATCAGGAAAACGGAGGAAGATATATAACATAGAAAATGAAATGTACCGTGATAATTAGTAAAACAAAATACTTCCGCTCATTGTTCGTCAAAGACTGACTTGCTATATGTGCAGCAGAAGTAATCACTGGTCCAAATAAAGTTGGACCTGCAAGTGAAACATTATGAAGCGCACTAATGTATGCCATCATGATACCCTGGATTCCTTCCACCTAGAGTTAAAAAAAGAGCTGAAATTTATAAAATGAATAAGATACAGAAAGCTAAAGCAAGTCCATAAAATGTGGAAGTACATAAGGTTCTTTAGGTACCTCACAGTAAGTACTGCTACCGTTTAAGTTGAAGCAATGAGAAACTGGGCCATCAATTGGCCGTGCTCCAAACCCCCAAGCAGGAAAACGTTTGTCTGAATCATAAAACTGCAATACCTCCCCAACATCCAGGATTGCCTGAAATTGGGATTCTGGTAAGTATCTTACTTCATATGAAGGGAAATATCATTACAACTGAGAATATTTTCTTACTCTCTGATAAGCATTTGGTCGTCCTGAAGGGTCAATATAATGTAATGAATCAGGGAGCCGTGGATTTCCATTGGAAGCTGGCAAACAATAATTCAGGCAAAAAAAAATACAGGCTCAGATACAAGTTAAGCAAGATTACAAACATTAACCTACAGATTTATTTTTTTAAGAAGGGTAACTGTGTAACAAAAGGTTCATCATCAAAAAAATGATGAGCATAGGTCACTTATTTTTTCTGAAAAATAATCTTCTGTGTATACATACGATACAGAAAATTATTGAGAAAATGTAATAATTTTCCAGGGTCTGTTGCTAAGAGGGGTGGGGTGGGGGGTTAGGGTAGATCAGGATGAGTTCACATCAATAACTCTTGTTATTATTTATGGTAATAATAATAAGTAAGAGTTGCCAATGGAGGCAATAACCTTTGGTGTCTCAATCCAGCCCCCCTGTGCATCCTAAAATAAGGAAGAGGTTGGAATTTGTCTAAATAAGTTGTACCATTGATGAAGATGACAAATATGAATTCCATGCTTAGCTATGGAAACAAAGACTTGCGAGAATCCGTTTATATATATGTACATATCAATGCACAACCACATACCAGTAAAATCAATGGCCACCATGAAGTTGAGTTCATAGCCAAACGCCAAGTAATCAAGGAATGTATACTGTATTTTCTCAGAATAGCTTTCCACGAAAAGTTGGCTCTTTAGAACCTGGATAGAAATCCAGTGATTGTCATGATTAAATAAGCTTAGCTGGCAGTTGTGTTGTCTGATTAACGAGCTCTTTACCTTGTTTTCTTGTTTTGGTCCCATAGCAGTTGGTATAAAAAGATTTGCACCAGTACCCGCAGAATGCAACTTTTCAAAATCTAATAGTGACTTCTGAATCTTTCTGACAATCAGTAGAAATATGGTCAGCTTCCAGTCTGTAGAGGTCAGAAATGAAGAAGAGACTAAAACGCTTACCCAATTAAACTATGCTTGCCATTGCTATTGAAGTCATAACACTCGATAATTAATGGGTTCTCCTGCATCAATTCGAATGTTTCTAAATGCAAAATCAAAGAACAAATATTGTGCAATGCGTCATACCATATAGAGTAAATAATTTCATCAGGGGAAATATATTATCAATCACATATTTTAAAATAAATAAATTCATGAAGTATAGCCCCTCAAAATCAAAACAATTAGATACTTCGATGAGTAGAGTTCGTTTCTATAGCACAGAAGGTAAGATCCCATAGACATCTGCAGAATCCCATCAACACAAGATCCTATTACTAATTCAATCATAAAGTCAAAAAAACACAGCTGATTCAAGTTTTAGAGAAATAGATGGGTGAAATATTTTCTGTAAGAAAACAAAAGATCTGCCAAAAGTGAGTTTGGAAGTTTCATCATTTGAAGTATAAATTTATTCTTCTGCAGAATTCATTTGGAAAAATACTAGCAATGTTTTCTGAACTTGCCGAAAGGCCTAGAAAAAGGTCAGCACATTGCCCTTATAGCTCATAAGATCCCTTGTTTACTTGGAATATCATATAACCCGACCAAGAAAAAAAATCTTTAAATGATTTTTACCCTCTTTTTCAGGGTTCTATTATCCCAGGAAACATAACACAATCTTAAGAAAATAAAAAATTGATCACTCAAAAGAGCATTCTATTGTACCTTACTTCCAATTTGTTGAATTTTCAAGAACACCGGTTTCCAGGTGGGTGAATGATCATTTTTCATCACTTCTGTTTTGCAAATTGGAACGACAATTCCACTTTCAGTAGTTTTGGATACCACCAGAAATGGATCCTGTCAAACGCAGAAGAATTATGTATATCAGCAATTCAGCATCATATGATTCAAAATGATAATAGAGAATACTATTCTGATGAGTTTGTACACTTTTTGAAAACAAATCCTTTGATTCCAATTCTGAACATCTTAATTTCAACTCGACAGTAGTTTTTGAGCTGATACTTTCTTCAGCAAAAATTGTAAGCTTGCCAAACTTCCGTGCATGTGCTTGACCAGAAAATTGCTCGCCACATACAAGGTCCATGGTCAGGGATCTGTCAGATTTTGCGACAATCTACAAAGAAATATGTTTAACAATCATTTAATTAATAGAAAAAATAACCTCACAATTACAATGACATAAACTAAAATGGCGAACACCAGAACTTACTTGAATCCAAATATAGTTGGAAAGAATAGTTTTAAGCAAGTTACACAGAGATGAAATATAAATAGGTTCAGTGCTTGTAACCTAATCCGACAAAAAAATTCATAACCTCTTGAAAGATAAAGTAAATGGTGAGTATGAAAAGGCAGATATACAACACTGTAGCTACCCACCAACAGGAAATTCATATCGAATAGTGGCAAAAATGTCATTGCACCCAAGTAGGTATTGGCAATTGGACTGAACAATCTATTCCAGGTCTCAACTAAATAGTGGAGCGCATATCCATAACCAAGTACGACACAATGTAATTACTAGAAAAGACTCGAGGTGAAATGTGTCTTCGCTTTACTGTTCAGTCAGCAGACCAATAATAGCCTCGGTAGTAAACCCGTTGTCTACACTTCTAGCAGAAAACTATGGCAATAATACAATTTCAGGAACAGAAGTTGAGATGGAAAAAGGTTGAACACCTGAGCCAATGTGCAACTGGCCTCACCAAGAAAATCCTGCTCCTCCAGTTTAAGCATCTGCATTAATTATATAAACTTCCATGATTTGTAGGATCTTTTCTGTGAAAGCACTTGAATGAGCAGTAAAAGCAAATGATTTTATACCATGCATCCTTACATTTTTTTAACAAAATATATACCATGACTGTTTTATTCTTTTTGTTTTTTTTTTTTCTGTTGTTTTTTTCTTTTGTATCTTTTTTTGTTTGTACTCTCTAGTAGCATTTGCAAAGACAATGCATTAGAAATTTTCTATAATAGGCAAACAAAAGCAAATTTAAAGCGTATGATGGGGTGCTCATATATACAATGTGAAACTATTTTCCCTAGCTTTAATTAGATAAGAATGTAACATAGAGCAAGAGAAAATGAAACCATAAATCTGGTTAGTTGTACAAATTATTCTTACTATTGATCTACTTTTTGTTTTAACTACTGATATTATCCACGGCGTACGTGAAGCAGTGACTCAATTTGAAAGATAAACATCACGGAGACAACTAGCTCTTAAGAAATGGCATATGTAGGACTTCTGAGACCAAGTAACTGCAAGGATCTCAAAAAGAAAAGCTCTCTTCAAATATTTAAATAGAGGGGATACTTTTCACGTCTCGCCAGAGATGCCAAAAGAATGGGATTGTCCCATTAGAAGAAGACAACAAAAAAGTGGCACGCGTAACTTAAAGTCAAGTGAGGTATGTCTAACTTAAAGTCGGGTGCATATGATATAGTCAAGGTTCTGACTGTTACAGCAACATCAAGAGAATTGCTTGAAGGTTTGGAAACCTTCCGTAAAAAGCAAAAAACATGGCAAAGCTACAATGATTTGATTATTTTTTAGCATGCTACAAATACGAACTGTTGTTTTATGCATCATTTGTGTAAGTTATTGAAGGTGCATGTACACATTATATATGCAGCTGTTTTACAACAGGGGTGACATGTTGATTTCAAAATCAAGCACATAAAGCAGCAGGGTAAACAATAAAAAACAAGGATTTGGACATTGTAAAGCACTCAGTATATAGCACATTAATCTGTTCAAAACACACTTCTTTTAAGTCTTCTCCATATAATCAGCTTCAAGGTTCATGTAAAACATAAATAACTGTGCTTTCTATTCCGTTTTATATGACATACCTTTCTTTTTAGTTTGTCCCGAGAAGAAATTTTTCTATATTTAACTCTGTATTTTTAAACTTCCTATTTTACTCTTAAAGGTAAGCTCTTATAACCATAAAAAAGGCATACATATTTAAGAACATAAGTTCTAAGGATACTTTTGGTATGTGTGAAAAGTCTTTTTATCTTTTCTTAAACTATGTTAGGAGTCGGACACCACAATATGAAATATCGAGGAAAGTCCAAATTTGCCTCAGAAAAATCTGGATATGCTTAATTTTGTCATCCAGTTCACATTGGTTCCTCCATACCCTTGCCATCAGCAAATCATATTGTATTTTCCCTTACCATTAACTAAGCTCCTATATAAATATCTTAAGACTCCATAAGTGAAAATTCGTCGAGAAAAAAAAACCAAATTTACTCTTCAACTTTTTGTCTATGATTAATATCACCCTCAAGTTGCAGTGGTGTTTAAGATCAAGGGCAAAAAAGTAGACTTTTCTCTAATGATGGGGTGGGGGTGGGGGAGGGGGGAATACTACAACAAGAATCTAAGAGCAAAGTTGCTCAATTTCGGATGGACACAAATTAGATGGGTTCCCCTATAAAAATAAAGCTAAGAGAGGATTAACTATTTCAAATTACAGGTTCACCTGATATGATGACCACCGGTCAATTAATAACAAGACAAGGAAAAACTGTCATTATCATTAACAAAATTTTAGAGGGACAACATAAATACCTTGACATCTTGATTATGAAATTGAGTGTCAATATCATACACACGGAACCTGAAATAAAGGCAAGCTTGTCATATAAATGTATTTGCTTAACAGAAACTGGGAAATGGAGTATCAAGACTCACACCAAATTCTGCACCGTCTCAAAATAATAAGCCATAGTATATTTTGTAATCCACTTTGGGTTCAATGAGTTCAGAACTACTTCAGTACGGGTAAGCTCTATCAATGAACCATCTTTTTCTTTTGAATAAAGAACTGCCATAGGGTCACTCTGTAACAAACAAATCCTCAGTTAACTTAGTAGCATGTTTATATTTTAAAGGAAGTACGTGGAATTTTGTTCACAAATGCAGAACTAAGAAAGCAATGAAACTGCACAATATTGATGACTTAACCCCTAGAGTCTATAATGTCCAAAGCTAGTAACATGTCTATATTAAAAAATGGACTACGATGCTTGAAGATCAAGATGTCTCATATTGACAAGGGATAATTCAAACATCTTTAAAAATACCATTTATAAAAAACAAAGGGTTAAAAGAGAATTCGTACTTTATAAAACTAAAGCATTTCCAAAGTCCAAAGAAATAGTTTCCAGAGAACTATGAGTGATGCTTAGCTGACTATACTTCTTATAGATAGGTGGAAGTTAGTCCTTTTAAATATGAAATAGTACTACACAATATCCAAACACCACTTAGCCAGTCAAACATCAGATAAGCTTAGAGCATACACCACACAGAAATCAAGAAGTTCTAGCTGGTCCAGGACCTAAGTTGCTCGAACACAGGTGTGTGTGTCCGATATGATGCGGATCTAGAGGTCGGATCCTTCATGATTCAAATTTTAAGATTCGGGGGTTTGTATATGGATGCGATGTTCAGCTGCAAATAATCCAAATATATAAAAATAAGTTATAAAACATGCCTAAACTATTTACCAAGAAAGGCATGCACAAATCTTTGAGAGCAAGTTTGAATTTGTAATTATTATTTAGTACAAATGTATCTATGTATTGGTTTTTGGTTTAACATGGCTATTGCAAATGATATAGAGGCCAGAATAGACTTCTTGAGTTCATTGTACATTCAACAGCGATGTTGAATCGTTAAAGCACCTTCTGGCTGCAGACTTCTTAAATACAAATATCTTTTAATGATAAAAACACATGCCTAAATTATGATTTCACCCTAGCTTTTGTTTTGATTTCAGCAACCATTGTGTTGACCCGTGAATTTCTCTATCGATTTTGGTCCAAGTAACCAAAAATTGATTGTATATCCAGTTCGGTTCCAACACAC
Organism: Solanum habrochaites; assembly: GCA_027704765.1. Taxonomy (NCBI): domain Eukaryota; kingdom Viridiplantae; phylum Streptophyta; class Magnoliopsida; order Solanales; family Solanaceae; genus Solanum; species Solanum habrochaites. Next base: position 63,836,783 of record JAKWJA010002491.1, read on the forward strand.
CCATATCGTGTCGACACAGGTGCATGACACCAAAAAAGAATAGTCTGTGCAACTTATTTCAGGACTGCAAACCCAAAACCCAGTGTACTAATTATGGGCTTGTCCAGCAAGCAATATTTTAGAAGTTGCCTGTACAAAGTAAATCAAAGACAAAAATGATATCGAGATAGCAGGCACTACTTGTATTACATGAAAATAACATCTATGCTTGGTACCATTTTCCCAAGTATAGTTCCATAAATTATATGGTATACAGGGTGTCTTAGAAGTTAGATTTGGAGAGTGAAGAACATTAGGCCGAATAGATGATATTCTGGGAGCGTCCATGTATGTAACAATAATGACAACACCTGTTCGGAAAAAATAAAACAAATTCCGAAGCAAGCATTTAATGAACCCTCATATTGGAAAATTGAAGCAATTCTTATTCAACAACATTATTATTTAGAATAAATAAAAGCCAACAACCATACTCAACACTAACAAAGATGATGATTCATACAATACTCCTGTTATACTATATCACAACATGAAAGTCAGCACTATCATTTACATAATCTAATACAAGTCAAATAAGCGACAAACCTTGGAAAGCACATCACGATCACGTAAGCTGGTAGCAGATAGAGACAACTGCAAATGTACAAATAAAGAAATATATGGTTTTTTAGATCAATACTGAAAATGAAGAGTAGATATTAATTGTAGATAATGACCAAACCACTATAACGGTAAGCAGTTTGTACATAGTGATAGAATTGCAATATGATGCTGCACAATAAAACAGCAAATGAAGACCTGCATTATCAGTGTAAATATGCAGTAAATGAGGTAGCTTGCTTCACAAATAACTGCACCGCAATACTTATCTACTCATGAAAGTATTAGGTAAAAGAATATATTACCTTTCATACTTGGGTTGAATAGGTACAAAAGTACTTCCATCTCGTGAAGTGTTGTCATATAAATGGAACAAATTGTTGAGATATCCTATCTGGATATCGGCTACGGCTATTGTTTAACTATAGCCATTAAATTGTACTTATTTTCTTTCTATCTTTTAATATCAAATTTGCGGGAGAATGTTGGAGATAATTTATGTTAATATTACAAATAATAATATTAAATTGCATGAAATTTTATTTTTAGTGGCTACATTGGTGAAGGTGGCCATAATTTCGTGTGTATATCTTGAATCAACTATCTTATGATCAACCATTGATTAACCCAATAATAGGTCAAGTTATTAACCACTAACGGATGATCACAAGTTCTTACAACTTCATTGCCCCACTAAACTCTTACTTATTCGATGTAAAAAATTTATTCTTATTTTTTTTGATAACCGAGAAATATGCCTATGACCCGCCTCTTTGGACTAATCACAACCTTCTAAACTCGGTTGATAATAGGTCCGCCCCTCTATCCTTCTCCACTTAAATATTGGGCTTTGCTTTGCATGGTGTGGGGCTTGAACATGTGACCTAAGCCACAAATCCTCAATCCTTTGCCACTCGAGCTAGGCCTTGGGGGCTTCTATGCTTATAAACAAGAGTTTTTCTGCCTCATGATGATAATTTAAAAGTATAGAATCGTGCATCAAAAGTTGTGAGAAAGAAAAAGCCTAAGCTTAAGCCTCCAACATATATCCCATAAAAGAGAAGGTATTACTTGGGGGAGAATGTGTCTTTGTACAAGAGCTTTGGACTCAACTAGTCCAGAGTTTGTAGAGTCTAACAACATACGGACTAGTTGTTGTATCCTAGTTCCTAGAAGAGACAAGTTGAAGAATGAATGCTATACCAATGAAAATATAGTGCATTAGGCGGTGATCTTCAAAGAGAGGATGATATCCATGTTTGAACCTACAACATTTGTTCTTTTTCTTCTTTTTTCCAATTGTACTAGTATTTAGTCAACATTGACGGGCATTCAGTTTCATTCAGAAATAATCTAGATGAAAGTTTTAACCGCTCACAATGAGTACCTAGTTATACTACGAGTCCGGATGTAAGGAGTCCATGTCCATTTCGATCACCAATTAAATTTATAGAGGGACAGCTAATCGAGCTAGTGACTCTGTAATCACGGAGTAAGTCAGTTTTCAAACGGTCAAATGCTAATTCAACTTGGCGTCCAATCTGGTCAATGGAATTTTCTTCCCAAATTATCTCAATTCAGCCACAAACTGGTAATACAGTGACAAACATAGTGTAGTAGGCCTGAATGTGCTTAAAGAGAGCAAGATATATGTCTCATTCTCACCCTAACAAATTTGGTTGGTTTTTTTCTTCTTCTTTTCAATTGTACTTGTACTTTGCGACATATACAGGCATCTAAACTCCATATATAATCTCGCATAAAATTAACCACTCACAACAATTACCTAGCTGAGTCCCTGCCTATTTTCAATCACCTAAGGGATATCTAATCAAGCCAGCTGATTAAGTCAATTAACAGTCAATGCCTATTAACTTGTAGTCCAATCTGATCAAATGAATTTCCTCATCCATATATATCATAATTCAACCACAAACCGAGAAACTAAATCCTCAAAATTAATTTTACACTGGTTAACAAAACATAGAGAAAATGAGATGTGCGTTATAATTAATCAACATTGAAAGAAAATCAAAGTAAATAAAGAGAAAGAGAAAGCCAAGTGCCTCGATCTGAGAGTAGAGGCCTTGGTAACCACGAGACTTAAGGAAAGCATCGACGGCTTCGTTAGGGGCGTTTGGTTGATTTCCTTGGTTAACTCCGGTACCGCCGACTGCCGTCTGTCCACCGGCAACATCAGAGCAGCAATTTCCCATGGCCGCCGCTTTCAAAGAGATACAATTTCTCTTTCCTTAGCTGTGTATATATATTTGTAACGGCTGTTCAACAATGGATTTTAGCAGAAGAGAGACAACTTTGTGGGCCACCCCCACTGACTCGGTTTTTCCGTTTAAACAAAAGCGCGTTTTTTTCAAGATTAAAATTTAAGTGTTCCGTTCGAAGAAAAATAAATAGCAAGTAATAACTAATAAAAAGTATCGGAATAATAAGTATTTTTTTTTTCTTAATTTGAATTTTTTTTAGTTATCAAGTTCCCTTATAGATTCACAGATTTTATTGCTCATCAATAATGTATAATCTTTTAATCCTTTGAGATTAATTCTTTTAAAGTTTTCTATTTAAGATAGGATATGCAACTAATGTCCATTGGCATATGAAACCCAAAGACTCAAATTTCTTCTTTCTTGGTCAACAACCAAGTCTGCATTTACAACAAATCTCTCTTTCTTATACTTGGAAAATGCTTGTTTTTACACGCACCTCCCACTTTTTGATAAACAAAAAATCAAAAAAAAATTAATTTGTATTTAAGTCGCGTACAATATATTTAAGGGAAGTATTTTCTATTAAAAAAAATTTATATTCAGAGTTTAAAATCAAAACATTTAATTAGAAAATAAACGACTTCATTCACTGCATTCTTTGTATTTAAGTGAGCTAATAATAAATTTTAGATTTAAATTTTCTATCCAAAGATTTTTTTTTATTCTCTTCCAAAATTAATTTATCTCAAATTATTTCAGTTAGACGCTCGAATCAACTGACCTTATTCCGAATCGACTCCTAATAAAATATTGTTCCAACTAGACACTTTGGATCAAATTTTGAAGAAAAATAAATTGTTTTCATTCGTCTATTAAATAGTTAAATCAACCATATAAAAATATGTTATCTCCTTTGACTATACGCATCAAGTAAAAATGCCTAAGGTTTATGGTAAAAGCAAATATGCATACCTTTTATATTTATTAACTTAACTACTTAATAAACAAATGAAATCATACTTAAAAGATCTTTCAAATTTTGAATTAAAAGTGTGTAACTGAAACACTATTATATTCAATTGAAACCTAACTTAATTCAGGTATCTAATTTTGAATAACTAAATAATAGTTACATGCATAAATGAAAAATGTCCAGCGCTAAGTGACCCTACATGGTGATTAATAATTGTATTAGTTTAGAAATTAAAGAGCATGTGAATTGACATGTAAGCATTGCAGAGCTTTTTGGAAGCATCACTTTCTAATCTGCTCCACTTTGTTGCATCTAATTATAGAAATTGGACGACTTCTATGTCTCCATTGTTAACTTTCTCTTTGATGTTTAATAATCAATTTCTAAATGGAACAACCCACGAAAGTTTTAAAGAGTTTGCCAAACACTATTTCTCTCCTTCTACTTGAATAAAAAAAATGAATATTCCCTTTGTTTTAGAAGATCTCTTAGTTGGAATTTAATAAAGTATGAATGGAAAATAACTAAGAGAAAAATGGAAAATGTGGAAAATCAATTGGAGGAAAAATAAAAAGTTATTTCTCTCGTGTTGATAGAAAAAATGAAAATTGTTGTCCTTGTATTAGGACACTTTTTTTAATTCTTAAAGGGTTAAGAAGTAGGTGTCCCCTTACGCCAATTTAAATTTGACAAATGATGTGATTGATTGATAATAATTTTAGACAAAATTTATTTAATTGATGTTCTTTCTCTTATAAATTAATTCACAATGTTATTTAATTAATAGTATTAATTTCGCGTAACGAAACTTATTTGAAAATTTTCGTGCAACAGTAAAGTCATTCTGAAGGGACTTGTTCCTTCCGAAAAAACATTATTTTTCCCCAAAAATACCTTTGTCCAAACAGACGCGTTCCTTGCTGCAATTGACTATAAATAAGAGTTTTTTTCCTTTTTCATTCACCGGAAATAGTTTGTGTGTGTTCTCGTTGAAATTAGTGAAATTTAAAGTATCGCTACTTTTCTAATAGTTAATCCATTATATCTTGGGAGGAATTAATATGTAACCTCGGCTACTTGAGGGGATTAAATATATCAAGGAAATACGATGAGTTCTGTGGATTTAGATTTTATTTTCCTGACTTTTCATCTCCTTTTTTGACTAACCTGATACATGAGATAACACTCTTTGCATGTCTACGACAATTTCTTAGTAAAGAGAAGTCCTTTTCGATGTTGAGAGATATCCTTCCCTATTTAATAAATCATGGAAAGCACATAGTAGTTTACCAGACAAATTGAGTTGTTGACATGTACCCCACGCCTGAAAATTACTATCAAGTTTACATGCAAAGCTCACTATTTTTTATTAATAAATAAATAAATAGACAACAACACAATCATCATCCAACTAATTAGTCTTTTCTTTAAAAGAAAGCCACCAAAAAGACAACGTTGATGTATACATACGTCTGGCAAGCCTTTTTTACTTTTTAGAGTATGATTGGTGTAGACCTAGACCTTTTCATGGAAATTCATTCGTTTATTGAGAGCATATGAAAAGCATTTTGCCCACGCCACAACACTCAATATTTATAGTATTAATTTTTGTTGAAATCTTAATAGCTCAGTTAGCTCTACAAAAGCTTTCACCTTGCTTGTGACGGTTCAATTGTAACCGCACAGCCCAACCCCAGCAAATTTACCCTTCCCCTACCTCAATTTTTCTTTTTTAAAGAAAAAGGTCTAGTTTCTGGTCAACTATCAAGGCCAACAGGTAAACCAATAGAGATGGGAGTTGCTGGTCATAGTGGAGCAGATATAGTTAGATAAGATGTGAATCTGACCTAATAAGACGAATGGCATCCTAATTTTCTCTGGAAGAAATTCACACTTTTGGATAAAGGTTGTGTGTCCGGGACAATATCTTTTCCGTGCTGCCACAGATATCAGGTAACTCAATCCACAAAGACTAGATGGTAATAACTACTCTATTTAGTGTCTGGTTTCCCTTGGTGGTGCCTACAGCAGTCAACTAACTGACATACCTATGTGCTAAAAAAGGAGGTAAAATGTTTCTGAATGGTAGAGAGCCTTTTTCAACAGCTTCTGCATTCATTCAGCCCGAATACGGAGTAAGGCATAAGAAAAGATAACACTGCTTAACTTCTCTTTTTTAATCACCGCAGTATCAGAGTCCACGCCGTGAATTTCTTTGGTCTAAGACCTCAATATTCTTCCCAGTGATGACTTTCAAAAGGAATGGGAACAATGAGTGCTAAGAAAGAAAGGGAAAACATCTCTTTAAGCACCAGAAGCAATATTATGAAATCCAATGTTCAAGTCAGATGATATAGAAATGAGGACTGGGAGGGCGTGGTGCCAAACAGCTCTGAACACTCGTCTATTATGAGCTCTTATGGACAGGCAAGGTTCATGAGAATTGTACCGTATATCAAATATGTGAATGGCAGGATCAACTGAGCCAGATGTAATGTACAAACCATCAGGTGACCAAGCCTGATTTATAAGAGCCGAGTGTGAGTCACTGCTCTCCTGTTTCCACCCAATGGTGTGAATCTCTGCTTCCCTTGACCTAAAGTCAAACAAGCGAAGCTGCTTCTCTAAGGTCCTGCAGTGGATTAGAGAAAGCAAAACGAAAATATATCAGCTTATTTAACATTTTCCTGATCAATCATATATGCTTTTAAGATAATAATTCAAGTCAGACTTGTGACATGATGAGAAAATTGTTACAAAATATAAAACAGGTTTTACACTACGACAACTAAGCCTCAATTCCATACATTATTTCAGGTTTTCTATGTGAATCCTCAATATCTATTTCACTCATTACCCCTTCTGTTAATGGCATAATTTATAAAGAGAAATTAGTGCTTTCTACATTTTCAATATAAAAGGTTCTTTACATTTTCTACTTGCAAACAATATTTAAACAAACTGAAGATTCTTGCCGAACACCAGCCCAAACATAAGCGTACCAATAAAGCTAAACATTGATCCCAACTAGTTGATATCCCTGATAAGAGGATCTTTCACTTCCATCATTTATATCCTTAGCTAAGTTCATGCAGAGTCTTGAGAGACTAGCTCTTTTCTAACATACTTCACCCACGTGATTTTAGGTCTAATTTATCATCTTTTTCTTAAAAGAACCAGTACACACAAAAAAATGTAGATGGTAACCTTGCACTAAGCCACTGCTATAGAATGAAGTTACAAGTCGTGCAATTCCCCATCATATCTGACATTGCACATACGCAAAAATACGACACATTGTGTGCTTTGGAGGACAAGTGAATGGGAAATAGCAAGAAAACCCATTACTATGTAAAAGAAATATCTACATAATGAAACATGCACATAATGGAAATAAAGGATATAATATGCACATAATGAACATGTTCATAGAATGACCATAATGATAACTTACCCTGTCTGAATCATAAATAGGTTCAAGTCACATGGATTAGGAAGAACACTAATGCATTTACTTTCTACTTGGTGCTTGTAACCAATTCTCTGAGCTGGTAAATCAAATCCAAATATACGCTTATCGGCACCAGCAGACATCACAACTTTCTTATGCTGCAACCCGGCAACTCCCATTACAGCAGAAGAATGTTGGCTATGCAACTCCTTAGGCTTCCATGAATGTTCTCCATCTTTATTGGTCCACAAGATAACTGCATGATCACAACCACCAGTAACAAAACAGACCTCCTTCCATGGCATGAACTCTATGTTGTTAATGCTCCCTTTGACATGGGGCTTATCCTCCAAGAAATCCACTTGCATATTCTGTTAATACACCAGGATATGAGAACAGAGGACAGATAAAATCTTAAAGTCTTTTGACAAAATAGAGTATGCAAGAGATACAATCAAACGTGACATAACCAAGTGTAAGGCTCGAAAGCATGTAATTGTGAGAATGACAAAGACAAGAAAAACAATGCACCTATAGTTCATAGAGTTTAGGCTGGAGGAGCAGCATGTAAGTATCGGTTTACCTGATGGGTTCCCGCTTCCCATGGTATCTTATCTTCAGTAGAGGGAAGAGATCTGAGTTTTTCTATGTACTTGGTGTATACTTGACAGAGGACATATTACACCCCTCTTGAATGTTTACTTTTTGACTAAGGTATAAAAATCAAACATGCTGCTGACTCTGTAATTTTATACATTTGTTTCCTTTTGAAGCAAAATTGTGCAATTGAGAAAGACATCGATCCCTGAACCTTGCTTACAGTAATCTCCACAGTCTTTCCTAAGATTTTAAATCATGATTTACGCATGTTTCTACCACAATAAACCTCATCCTTAAGGCAAAACTCGTCAGTAAACATGGAAAAAAGAACTAATACTGCACTGAAACCACTCTCTAACTCTTTAGCCATTTATCTCCTCCTGAATTTCTTTTATTTCACTTTATGAGATTCCATAAAATATTATAGTGTGCATCTAAAAATGTTTTAAGAGCTTTACACACTCATTGAGCATTCAATAATCAATAATATAGAGTGTAGCAGAGAAACAAAAACAATTAACAAGTGTAGCCCAAGGATTTTATAGTTAGCACCGAAAATAAAATCAAATTACGGGTTAAGACATATAAGAAGGAGAATAGATAGTTTTCTATGTTGTTGGCTTTATTGATCACAGATGAATGAGTAATCATCAATCAGCAAAAAAAAAAAAAAACTAGCCCCAATTAGCATGGATTACATAACCAAGAACATCATAAGTGACAAGCAACAAAACAATGTTCCTCCCTCCCCTAACCCCCCCTCCATCTCTCTCTCTGTGTTGGTGCCTCTAGATAAAGGAATTGCGTTAATGAGGAAGGGAAGTACGAGGGTCCTCAATTTTTGATGTAGAACAGTCAAGTGAATACCACAAATTAGGCCAGTACCCTCAAAGATGAAAATTTCCAAAAACCATAAACAAAATTGTTGTTTATCCTACAAGCTCTCACTCAAAGAAATTTTTGTTCCGAGTCTTTTTCTATCCTTTCATCTATTAACCCGTTAGAAAATACATTCTCATGCACCACCCTATGCACATATAGATTAAGATTAGAAGTGAAACAGGATTTTATCATATGTCATGCCCATGCACACAGGCTTTTTCAATCATGCAGATTTTACAGTGATGATAATTGCCTTATAACTTCATAATTTCCTAGAAATACCTCTCTTCCCTTGTTAAGATTCAATATTGAAATTTGTGAATCCCCCTCATCAGCGCGGTACACAGAAAAAAGACTTTTTCCTTCTGGATGCCACGCTACGTCTTCTGGCCATCTTTTACACTTGTGGGTAAAGCAACGAGTGCTACTGAGAAGATTGGCACATGACCTGAATATCAATGCAACACCGCATCAAAATAGAAGCATTTAGTGATGCAAAGGGAAGAAAAAATAACATTTTTAAAGCTATTGCTTATTAAATGGCAGAAAAAGATGCAGATGCAGATGTATACCCCCTGTCCTGTACCTGCCACAAGTTGACAACCCCATCCAGCGCACTGCATGTTAAGGAACTCTGAGTGAGCATTTCTAAACAACTAAGAATATATTAAAGACCAAATGGTTCCATTCGATGCTGAAAGTTGAAAATTATATGAGAAATACTAATAGGCTGTTCTATACATACATATATACATATATATATACATATATACATACATATCTATATATATATATATATATCATATCTATATATACATATATTATATATATACATAAGAGAGAGAGAGAGAGAGAGAGAGAGAAAAGGGACAAGCTCTGCTCTACAGTTGGTCCATCCATAATTCATTAAAGATCTAGAAGCAATAAACAAGATGCATCCACAATCACAATTGTCATCTACAAAGAGTGGATAAACTTCTAATCTACCTGCTCGCAAAAAGTTGATCATTAGTAGGGCACAAGACAATATTTCTCAGCTTTCGTGTGTGTTGACTAGGTATGATACTGGTTGTCTGACATTGTAGCTTGCTTGCTGAAGAGGATCTACCTATCAATGGAATCAGCTCTTTATGCTCTATTTGTTCTGTATTCACAAAGCGAAAATGAGAAACAAGCTCGTCAGATGGTAATTTTATATGAAAAAGCATTTGCATAGTATGTTTGAGTGCATGTTAGCACATGCTAGTATCAGTAGATCAGATGTAACAAATATAGCATTACCAGACTTCCTTTTTGTTCCTTTATGTTCAATGTCAGGAGCTCTGGTGTCAGGAGGGGTTTTCACGCTCTTATCTGCTTTTGACCTTACAATACGAGTGTTACGAAAAGAAAAAACTGAGCCTCCAGCACAAGAGACAGAACAACATGGGGTGGGACTAGATTGTTCTATCTTCAAATGCAGAGAACCCTTTGCTTTCATGTCAGGAATGATAAATAGTGGTTTTGCTTGGGGCGGCTTTCCGGAATCATCATTGTTTTTCTGAAAAGGTCTTGCCAATTTTTTATAAAGTGTTGAACATTTCTTAAGTGGCACAATGTTGTCTTTGTCAGGTTGAGGTTCACACTCAGAGAGGCTTTCAGAAGAATCGTCACTTATATGAATAGGACTCATGGATCGTCTTTCGACTTTCACTGCATTCAAGTCATTCCCATGATAGCTTGTGGATGTTGCCACAATGGCCTGGCCCCGGAGGCGAGCAAGTTGCTGTTGTGCCTCCTCTAAGTTCTTCTCTTTTTGTTCAAGCTGTAAGAATTGAAATATCAGTTATGGTTCCAAAGTAAGAGAAAGACCCCACACTATTCCAATTTACATATTAAATTAGATATGAATCATCTGCCAGGTAACAGCATACATTCACCAGATATCCCCTCGTGAGAACGCAAGAAAATAAATAATAAACCCACTTATTTTCCAAGAAAACATTCCCCTACGTACCAAATACACCCTAAATCCACTTATCAAGAATAGTATAGTAGGGTAGACACTTCTGTACATGTACATTCATATACACACCACACTCCACACAAAACTGAAAGCCCCCAATAACACAGACACATTGAAGTTCACTATACTAAAAAAAGCTCAAAGCAACAGAAATTAGAGGGCTTGTGAGATAAAGCACTGATTTTGGAGATTAAAACCCTTTTAAAGGTTCTGTAGAAACCAATAACTTTGGCTCAAACCCTCAATTTGTGTTTAATATGGCAATACCCAGTAACCAAAATGACCCATAAACTAAAACTCTGGTTCTTTCCATTTCAACTAATACTTCATCACTAAATTATCAAAAAAAATCAACCTTTAAACATACCCACATACAAAACAGTAAAATTCATCATTCAAGCAAAAACAAAAAGAGGGGAGAATCCAAAAAGAATTAAAATGGAACAAACAGAGCAGTCCCCTCCCTACATACTCCAACAAGTAAGAAACTTTAAAGCTTCAAAATTTCACCCATTACCAGAATCGAAAAAAAATGACATTAAATCATTCAAAAAAAAAAACTTGATTAGGGTCTGAGAGAAGATAAACCTCGCAAGTATAATAAGCGATTGCTCTTCCAATTTTTTCAACATTCTTCGTACGTTGCTCAATCAGATCCAACAGCGCTTCTTCTTCGTCCCTTCTTATACCCTTTGCTTCTTCTTCCCACATTTTTTCCCTCTCTTCTCAGTGTACTGTTTCCAGTGCTTTCGCTTTCCACAAGTTCAAAGCTTCGAAGATACCCGCGAAGTGTACTGGGGCTATATATTATAATCGAAAATTTAAAATACATTATTAGTAATTAAATTAACTAGAGTTCTCCCTCCATCTAAATTTACTTATCTATCATATTATTTTAAAATATATCATAATATTTATCTAGTTTATAAAAGTAACGAATAATTAATCATTTGTTATAAATACATTAAATAACTGGATAGTTCATAAAGTTAATACATAAACAATTATTCATATTCATTATGATACATGAATCTTTTTTAATAAGAATGTATCTATTTATTATGATACTTAATATGGTGACCTTTGAGAGTGATTTCTCACTCTATAAAATAGGTTGTTCATTCACTGTTGTAATTATTACATAGATAAAACTTACATATACTTGAATAAGAAGAAAAGTCTTCTTCTACATCTAATTCTATTATCTTCTTCTTATAATCTTGAGTTTTTACAACATCATTTATCTTTATTTATTTATTATATTTAACTAAACTTCTTAAATTTAATATGGGTTATTTGATAAAAAATTACTTTTATTATTTATGAATTTTCTAAAGCTTAATTCTTATGTCAAATCAACTAACGGAGGATTATTATTGGATAGATAAAATAATTTTAAAAACCATGTTATATGATTGATTTGGCGAACAATTTTAATACTTACGAGTATAGAATAAAAAAATTGTTCTTAGATTGATCTTGAATATATAGAATTAATATGAATTTTTATTTGCTTTTTTGGTCTCTTGTAAGAAATTTTAGTAGGAGTATGTATCATGTGGTGTGATGAATTTATGTTTATAATTAGAGAAAAAGACATAAAATTAATATTAAAAAATTATCCGAATTTTAAAAGAGAGTTAAACGTTTTAATCGTCATATTTAGTCCATAATAATAATTTTGTAAATATAATTAGATAGTTTAATTATATTAAAGAATATGTAGATTTCCTCAAAGAGAATGAACAGCCTTTAAAATAACTAATATAATTGTATTTTTATTAAATGTGAGGATAAAATATAGGTGGTGGAGTTGGGAGAGTGTGTGAATTTTTTGGCTTGTCTGTTTTCTTCTTGCTTTCTTCTTTCATTTCAAAAATTCATTATCATCTCCATTCACCGAAGCTCCTTACTTTCAATGTCATCATTTTTACCACAATTTCACATTCCTTTTTTTTAATACTATTAGTTTTACTGTCTTTAATTTTAAAATTTTCTCTAAATATTTTATTACATTTCGAACAATTCGATAAACTCATTAGATTCCAAGATTATTAGGAAGTATCATATAGTTTTTTTATTCGATTTCAATTAAGTTCTTTCAATTTTTAAATTAATTGATTCTTTTAAAATTATCATTACTAATTTTGAATTTATATGAAAATGAGTAGTTAATGATACCTTCAAAATTTCAAAATTTCTTTAAAAATAATTAATTTTGTTATCAATAATTCAATAAAATCTTAATAATAGTATTAATTTTATAAAAGAAATTTGATCGGAGTAGGAGAAGAAAAAGAAAAGAAAAAAAATGAAAGTGGGTTTCAATTTGACATGGAGGGTGAGAGGTGAAGAAAAAAAAATGGAGGGATGAATCACTTGAAAGTGGGAGGTTGAAAATGAAATGAAATTTAAGATATGTCAAAATTAAAATTCAAAAAGTAAGAGAGAGAGAGAGAAATAAATAAAGAAAAAGATAAAGGAAAAATTTAGAATGAAAAAAAAATAATGTATTTTTAATTAAATTAACACGTGTCATGTAATTATTGGTATGTGAATTCGCTTGCTTTTTAAAATTTGAAGCGAAAAATGATAAAAATAATATTTATTCAAAATTGTTTAGTGGGTAATAAGACCGTCGTAAAGTTAATGTGTCTTTATAAAAATTCGAGACAACTTCAATGGTGATTTTATGTTTTTTCTCTTATAATTATCTATATTACCTTAAAAGCATAAACTCCAAATTTAAATGTTAAATTATTATAATATACTAACTTAGCTTGTGACTTTTTCAATGAGTTATGACTTTTTTCAAAGGGTTGTAATTTTTTCTAATGAGTTGTGACTTTTTTAAAGAGTTGTGACTTTTTCAATAAGTTCTGATTTTTTAAAAAAACTGTGTCTTTTTCAATAAGTTGTGACTTTTCCAAAGAGTTGTTTCTTTTTCGTTAAGTTGTAACTTTTCTCAAGTGTTGTGACTTCTTGGAAAGGTCGTGATTTTCAGATAAGACACAAAAAATATTTGTTCATAACTATCCTTTCTTACTATAAATATAGCGACTTTCTCTAATTTTTCAACCATAATTTTTTCTCTTCTTCTACTCTTCTTTTTCTTGTATTTTAAATTTTTTTGTGTAATTTATTGTCGTTGAGTGATTTCAACGTTTAGTGGAATATGAGGTACCATTATTCTAATGAATTAAATTGTTCTATCCTAACATGTTATATTACATAACCTCGAGATTTGAGAAAAAATAATTTAATTTTAATGATATAATAATTTTTTTTTGCTTAATATATACATTCATGTAATGTTCCAATATATGAAGTTAGCATGATGTAGCCTAATTTCATTTGTTTTTGTTAACAATTCTTCTGTGATTTAGATATATGATTCTGAATAACTTTTTCCATAATTTAGAGAATTATCAAAATTTGTTGTTGATGCTCAAGACGAAAGAATGACTTTATTTATCAATGTCACTTATGTGATTTAGACTTCCAAAAAGTTTGTTTCAAAATAATTACTACTATATAAACTTTCCCTATTGTTTTACTTATTTACTATCAATATTTTAGTATTTTGGACGAAAAAAGTTCATGTAACTTGTAATATTTCCCGTTGAAGTTAGTATTAGTTTAATTTTTATTGTTTATTTAATAGTTAATTTTATGAGATAAATAGTTTCATTAATGCAAATATATATTTATATTTAGGTATGTATTTTAATTTAAACTAAAGTATTATATATGTCACAAATGTAATATCAAATTCACGAGATCTTCTAAATTGAACATATATTATTCTAATATGTTCTGAGGTTTTTTTTAAACACAAAAATGTGAATACATAAAATGCGGTTGTTCCCTTTACATGTTCATATGACATCTAAACACCATTCGACAATACACATGCAAAGAACATCGAGTTAGATGACAAGAAATTAACAAACAAATCTTTGTATATAAGGTATATTAGTGGATAAGACTAAACCTGATTCAACAAAACCATCGTCAAATTGAAATAAATATTCATACATTGTATTTCAACTATACAAATTTTCATTGATCAATGTACAACTAGTTTTGTGTGAATATATATATATATATATATAAATATATATATATATATATATATATATATAATATATATGTCGATCCACTTGAACTTCAACAAAAGAATTTGCAATATTATTTTTTGTCAATCTTATTATTCAAATCTCCGCTTAAATAAACAATACTATTTACTACATCACATATTTTTGAAATTGATAATCACGTGCGACGCACGCGACAAATATATAGTAGACTCACGTGCAAATATATATTCTTGGGACTCACGTGCAATGCACGTGTCGAGAACTAGTTATTATATAAGAGTGCCGATCTGTGATGGATATCAAAGTTTTTCTTTGATAATTAGATTGAACTGATCTGATAATTTATTTACTTATTATATTTGTCTTTTAAAAATAGATTCGATATGTTGATTTCGACAGTTGTTGTGTAAATTATATGATTCATTTTTAACGTGTCACGCTATTTAACACGTAATATTAAGGTTGGTATTTCAAATATAATGATCAACTTACTTAGTTTTATTTTATTAAAGATTTTAAAAATAAATAATTAATGTTGCTTTCTTTATTTATTATTAAGGCGACGAAGAATCAAATCACCACTATATATAGTAGACTAAACCTTGAGGGATTGTGGTTTATTTTCTACCAATGAGTCTCTCCCTTCACCGCTGACATGTGACCAACGCTTAGATTTAACTATACCTCAACATTTTTTACTGGTTTCGCTGTTGCTGAGCAACTTTTGGATATCAAATATATCTTTTCATAAGGTAATTTTTATATGATCGAATTCCCTTTTTTTGCTTTTTCACATTTTAAGTGTAATTTCTATTTTACGTATGATTGTCTCTAAGAAGATTGATTGAAGTAAAATTTTCTTTTGATCAATGGATTGAAGTTAGATTTTTCTTTAATTAATCGAGTAAAAATAGATCCATTTTTTGATCAATCAGCCGAAGTAGATTTTTTAATCATTGAGTTTACAGTATGATCCCTCATCATCTCACCTTGCTACATACAACCGAATAAAATAATGTGTTTAGAAACCATCGATATAATAAAATCAATCCGATTTGAAGTAGATTTTTCTTTTCTAATAATAAAACAAAAGCAGCACATCTATTATATATATATATATAATATATATATATATATAATATAGTATATATATATATATAATACTATATATTCTTGGTCTCCGTGCAAATCACGTGTCGAGAACTAGTATTTAATGTACAGAAGGAAGAGTTTGTGACCTGAGAATAAAAGTTTTTCTTTTGATTAATTAGATTGAACTGATATGATAATTTTTAATCGATTTATTAATATTTGATTTATATAGACGCGATATGTTATTTTGATACGTGTAATTATATTGACTCATTTTCAACGTGTCATATTTAATATGTAATATTAAAGTATGCATTTAAAAAATTATCAACTCAGTTTTATTTTATTAATGATTTTTAAAATAGATATTTAATATTGAATTATTTTTTATTATTAAGGTGACGAATAATCAAAGCATCACTATATATAGTAGGCTAAACCTTAAGGGATTGTGGTTTATTTTCTACCAATGAGTCTCTCCCTTCAGCGCCGCCATGTGACCTACACTTAGATCCAACTATACCTCAACATTTTTTACTGGTCCCGCTGTTGCTGAGTAACTTTTGGATATCAAACGAATCTTTTCATAAGGTAATTTTAATATGTCCGAATTTCCTTTTTTGCTTGTTCACATTTAAGTGTAATTTCTATTTTATGTATGATTGTCTCTAAGAACATCAATTAAAGTAAATTTGTCTTTTGATCAATGGATTAAAGTTAGATTTTTCTTTAATTAATCGGGTTAAAGTAGATTCATTTTTTGATCAATCAAATCTAAGTAGATTTTTTTTTAATCAATCGAATTAAAGTAGATCATTCTTTTGATAACCAAATTAAAAAAAATTGTGTCTAAAAACACATCGATATAAATTAAGATCAATCGAATTGAAATAGATTTTCTTTCTATCAATCGAGTTTACGGAAAATTCATTTTTTATCAAAGATCAAATTGAAGTTTTTTTTTTTTAAAAAAACCAATCAATTTAAAGTAAATCCTTTTAAAACACATCTATAAAAATTAAGATCAATTGAATTAAAGTAGATTTTCTTTTCTATCAATCTAAATGCAAGTAGATATCAATCAAGTTTATGGTAAATTCATTTTTTTTTATCAAAGATCAAATTGAAGTAGATTTTTTTTAATCAATAAATTCTTTTTAAACACATCGATAGAAATTAAGATCCATCGAATTGAAGTAGATTTTCTTTTTTATCAATTGAAATAAAAGTAGATATCGAGTTTATAGTAATTCATTTTTGATCAAAGATGAAGTTGAAGTACATTTTTTCTTTTTTTTAATCAGTCTAATTTTCCGTTTTAGATTTAATGCATTTCACATTTAAATGTTTATTTACAGTAATAATAATTTTATATTAAATGTGTCATTTTCAATTTTATATGGGATACTATTTGATATCATTGCGTCACTACATATGATTAGTTTGGTTACATAAATTCTTAGTAATGATGAAACCATTTTTTCGTCATTCAATCTTATCAGCCCATTTAGTCAGGGTTGGCCCAACAAAGTCCAATGAATGGGCCCATTTTAAAGAATTGAGGCCCAATATAAGTAGGCCCAACAAAGTCCAATGAGTGGGCCCATTTTAAGGAATTGAGGCCCAATATAAGTAGGCCCAACAAAGTCCAATGAGTGGGCCCATTTTAAGGAATTGACGCCCAATATAAGTAGGCCCAACAATGTCCAATTAGTGGGCCCATTTAAGGATTTGAGGCCCAATATAAGTAGGCCCACAAAGTCCAATGAGTGGGCTCATTTTAAAGAATTGAGGCTCAATATAAGTAGGCCCAACAAAGTCCAATGAGTGGGCCCATTTCAAGGAATTGAGGCCCAATATAAGTGGCCCACAAGTCCCAATGAGTGGGCCCCTTAACAAGGAATTAGGCCCAATCTAGTAGGGAGCCCAACAAGTCCAATGAGTGGGCCCATTACAAGGAATTGAGGCCCAATATAAGTAGGCCAACAAAAGTTTAATTTGAGATTTGGTAGGGGCCGCGCGAACGCTGGCCCCCTCCAAATATTATGACGTAGGTTCGGCCACTTGGGCCGACCTTAGGCGGGCACCCCTCCAAAGTGCAATGGAGGTCACCAACCTAGGCCATGGGCCTTAATGATCGCCCATTGACCCCGTCGAGGCTAATCTGTGTAACATTGTTCCTTTCCTTTATTTTTATATTACTTCATCTCTTTCCCTTTGCCTCAGCCGATGTGGGACATTATTCACTTCACTCACTTCCATTTTTGCACTTTTTCTCAACACAATTTTATATATAGAAGCTAAGTAAAAACATCGAAATACTTGTCACTTTTGATTTCTCGAAGCTAAATTGAATTAGACTAATGTTGAGGTGGCAAAGATATTGGACAGAGGGGGTAACATTATTAATCTTTTGAGAAATATTTTCAATCACATAAGGGAAGTGTCTTCAGTTATATCAATCCCACTTTATTAGGTAAACTTAATGTATTTAGTAGAGCATCAGTTTGTAAATTTTAATAGAGCACTAGTATTTGGTCACTCTCCCTTTACAGAAATGGCAATATCTTCAATGACAGAATCAAGCAAAGCTGTATAGTTAGGCATTTGCAATTAGACAGCATAAATGTACTTGAAGAAAAATCTGAAAAATTAAGAAAAGACTTTAAGATTCAAATGCCTAAAGAAAGAATACATGCCTTTCTTTGGAAGTCAATCACCAATCAACTTGGTAAAAAAAACAAAAGGTAATGTAAAGACTATCCACAAAGATCTTTATATTGTCTTCTTGATTGATTGGCCTTTGCAGAAAAACTTCAATGAGTACATTAGGCTCAACAGAGATGAATGAGAACGCTGCAACGTTAGCTGATGGACAGCAGAAACTGACTGAAGAAGGCAAAAGTAAGACACCAAGACACTCGCGATGGACTAGGCAAGAGACACTTGTTCTCATACAAGGGAAAAAGATTGCTGAGGAAAGAGCTCATAGGGGGCGTAAATCCACTTCTGTTTTTGGATCAGACAAGCCGGAACCCAAATGGGACTCGGTTTCTTCTTACTGCAGACAGCATGGAGCAGATAGAGGACCTGTTCAATGTAGAAAACGTTGGAGCAACATGATCAGTGATTTCAAGAAAATTAAAACATGGGAGACACAGGCATATGGAAGCAGTGAATCTTATTGGATTATCAGTAACGATCTCAGGCGAGAGAAAAGGTTACCAGGTTCTTTTGACAGAGAAGTTTACAATGTCTTGGATGGGAAGGAATTCACAGCAGAAGCGTACCAACTAGCTCTGGTAACCATAACCACAGATGAAAAACTTGACTATGGTGTAGAAACAGTTGAAGAAGAGGAAGCGGAAGAGGGAGAGGAAGAGAATGACAATGTTTCTCATACCGGGGAATATACTATGGAAGATGATGTTATGCATCCAGCAGCGGAGGAAGTTGGAAGCAGCCCACTGAAGGAACACATCGTCATAGACAAAAAAGCTAAGTCCATCCCCTCTCCAGTGCCGAGATCAGGTAAACGTCCTTCAAAACTTGCTGTTCTTTCAAGCAAAACCTCAACACAGAAGTTAGCTAACTTTTATCATCAGAACATATCTGTGATTAGTTGAACGCTACACCGATAAGATTGAAACAGTAAAGTACATTCCTCTGTATTGTTCTCAGGTACAGCTGAAGGAGAACAGCCTGGACCGGATTTCTGGAATAGCCCCATGTACAAGGACAGAGTGAAGAAAAGAAGATTATCACCAGATGGTTGTATTGATAGTAATCTGGGATATAAACTGCTGAAAACTCTGGAGAGAAACACCAACATGCTTCATTCACAACTTGATGCTCAAATGGAAAATCGTCAACGGGAGATGGAGCAGCAGAAGGAACAAACTAATAGCTTGATTGCTGTTCTCAATAAGGTAGCTGATGCAGTAGCAAGAGTTGCTGATAAGATGTAATGCAGTACCTTGATTTATTTTTGTTTTAGATGAACTAAGAAGTAGGTTTGGAATGTTTATCGACTATCATTGCTCTTGACAATGATTATGATGTCTGGTTAGTTGCTGGTACTTGGTTCTGAATCTTCAAATCTTTTTGACAACCATAAGATTTTTTTTTACATCTGCTTTCAACTATGAATAACGGTCTCTTCAGTGATGAATTTAACTAGCAGCAGTCTATCTGAAAAACTGATGATGATGACATGAAAAGCAAACACTTGGCAAGAGAATAGAGTGTAATTCTTTGCTTTTTCTTCCTTTTTAGGTTGTATTAGAAATAAACAAGATGAACGATATGCCATAAGAAAGGTTGAGTGGTCCTCAATTAGACCATTAGAAACTCACAGAAATGTATCCGTTTCTTTAAATTAAATCATAGGGGGAGAGGCTATGTTTGTAAAGCTTCACTAGAGAATACACAGGCTCAACCTCATCTCTAAATTGGATTACTTGATAATGAATTCTACTCTGTTAACTCCAATTTATATGACATTATCTCCATTTTTATACCAAATGCTTAACGTCATTCCAATAATAGCACTATCTTATAACTTTCATGACTTCAAGAAAATGAAGGAATGGATTTCACAACAATCAAGCATTATTTTAGGAAAAAATGTGGCGAGCTGCTGGCAGGAAACCACAAAAGTTAAGGATGAAAATGAATGAATCAAAGCCACCCATGATGTTTAAATTTACATTTCATAATATATTAATAATATCGACAAAATTTTTCCAAGTCAGAAGCAGAATTCAGATACATTGTGAACTATTATACAAGTTAGAAACTGAGGAGTGAAAGAACGCATTCATAATAAACACTCAACGGACTTCCTAATATCTAACCAGCAGTGTAGAAACATTGCCAAACAAATGAGATCTCACTTGCCTTTCAATCCTAAGCAGGGACAGCTTCAATAAGCTTTGCAAAGTAAAATTGTGTGGCGATCAAGCCTCTCTTCTTTATCTTCCACCCAGCTTTTTGCAGTGCCCTCTCCACATCAGCCTCTGCATGTAGATATGCTCGTGTAGCCTTTGAAGGTCCAGGGAACAACTCTCCAATCCTCTTTAACAAATCATAATAAAATGTTTTCGGGGCAAAGCTCAGGATCAAACGGTTCTCAGCCAATGATGCAAGATGAGCAATCATACCATCAGCCTTACTTTGTGGGTAATGTATCATAACATCTAAGCAAACCACAGTGTCATACTTCCCATCCAAACTCTCCAAGTCCTTCACTTCAAATTTCGGCATTACTGGTGCCAGGGATTGGTCATCTTTACCCTTGAACAACTCCTCTTGCGCCTTCATTAAGATTAAGAAGTATTGTTCAGTTCTCAACTCCAAAAAAGCCATAATCTTAATACCAATTACATTCAAAAAACAAGTTTCTTTCTTTAAGACAAATCAAGGGCTCGTTTTGAAATCTAAGATACACTCAAAAGCTGCCGGTGAAAAGAAAAGGTACAGGCAAAGATATTGCATTTCCCACGCTGTAATTAAGTTTGTTCAACCTTAGAGAAGCAGAAACAAATTTCTTATTCCACCGCTACTCAAACTGTGATGCAGCAGCATAGGCAGGTCCAACTCTTTGAAACTTCGACTCAAACTACTTCCTATGTCCAAATTTGCGTAGCACGATTTTCTTTCAGGTCTGTCCCAATTCACCTTTCTAGATTTAGAAGCAATTTAATTTTGAACATTCTGTTTACTCTTTTACTCACAAGTTTAGTTTTTTTTTCCTCTTAAACTTGATAACCAGTCAAAAAATGAGACGGAGGGAGTATTATTTTTAAATATTTATGGAAACTTTCTAACATTATTGGAGTACTTATACTTGCTTGAGTCGGGGTCTATCGGAAACATCATCACTATCTTTGAGATATGGGTAAGGTCTACGGTACATTCTACCACCCCTACAACACTCTGGGGGACTATACTGGTTATGTTGCAGCAGTAATCTACCCATCCACAAACATAAAATTTTGAATCTGCAACAATTATCTAACAAATAAGCTCGGAAAAAAAAATATTGCACAAAGATCACCTGTTTTTGGGCTTCAGCTACCATGGAAGCTGAAATATCACTAGCTGATACAATGGCACCTTCTTTAGCTAACGGAATCGACAAACAACCAGTCCCACAACCGGCGTCACATACAGTAACTCCCTGCAGAGATCCCTCTTCCGTCAACATTTTCATCACATTCTCAACCGTTTTTGAATGTCCCAATCTTATATCCAGCTGCACTTTATTCACATCATCCGTATCACCATATATCTTCTTCCACCTCTGGAACCCATTGTTATTGAAATACTCCCTCACCACTTCCTTATCACCGCCTCCGACCTCCTCCGCCTGAAGTTGCCGCCGGCGCTCGGGATCGGCGAGCGAGAGAATAGCAGCAAGTGCCGCCACTGAACTACCTCCAAGTACGGCGAGAGTCTTACCGTCCAACGAATCGGTGACGGCGGAGATGTCGGTAGCGGTGGAGAGCGGCGGGATGGCGCAGACGGTGAGGTTCCGGCGGTTGTTTGGCTTTGTGCATTTTGGATGATTGAGTTGGGGATTAGGGTTTAAGGTGAAGTTGACCGGAGAAAACAACGGCGACGAGAAAGCCATAATAGTTGGAGTTGAGTTGGAGCTAAATTTGGTGGTGGCCGGAAGGTAGTTGATGATAGTGTGTAATCTCGCGGGATAAGGATATGATTCGTTGCCATTCGTTACCGTTGGGTCCCACCAACCTTCTAAAAATATTAATATTACCCGCACTTCGTGTCTACATCAATCTAATTAAAATAAAATTTTATCGAATGTATCTGAATTAGTTGATTATCTAAACTTAATTTACTTCACCCCATTTTAAAAACTAATCGATTTGAAATATATATTAATCGATTTCAAAACTAATGTGTCTTTTGAATAAGGCTTAAAAGTTAAAAAAAAAGTTGTTTAGCATTTAAACAATATATACTTTTGTTTAAATTTAATCAAACAACCTAATTTTCTAAAATAAACCCTAAGTAAGTATTTTTGGCTTCCTCCTTGCTCGACCAATCACACTATTAATAGAGTTCAAATTATATGTTGTTACTACCACTACATAAACAAATTTTATACTATAAAAAACCAAACATTTGTTCTTAAAGAAATCTTCAAGTTACTTAATTAAACTACATAATTTAATAGAAAAAATTATTTAACTTGAGGATTATATTGTGGTAATCAGTAGTGGAGTAATTAATACTGTAATAAAAAGATTGTTATATAGCGATTAATAACGAAGATATTGCTATTGTAACGATAATTGTTAAACAATAATTTACTTACTTTAAGTGCAATTTTATCTTTAAAACAGTCTAAATAGAAACTTTTGCCTATTTTCATTCTCTTAATTTATAAAATTTACAAGGTGCAAGTGGACACACATTGCACTGGCTTCTTTTAACTATATGCTGGAGCTTTATAGCAAGTTGAAATTTGTAACAAATGGTTAAGGCCAAAACCATCTATGGTTTTTATTCTGCAAAACTGATTAGCACATCGATTTATCGACTCGAAAAAGGGACACATTTTGTTGACTTGTTCCTCTTTCATTTCAAATATTGGCAGGAAGACACTACACTGTACCATTAACATTCTCGATATCGTCTTTTGTCAAATGCAACTTGCCTTTGTCTCTTCTAGGATTTCCCTGTGTTTGATCTGGTTGCCCTCTCTGCAAAATAAACAAGATTTTAGCCAACATCACAATTACTATATTTGTCATTGTTAAGTTTGACACCATTTTGGTGCCTAACATTGAACCTAGACTATGACAGCAGAAGCAGAGCTAGAGAACAATTTACGAGTTTGTTAGAACCCAATAACCTTGGTCTACATCTTAAATCCATTTAATACAAACAAATTATTAATGTAGAACTCAATCATTTGAAAGAGCTCGAATTCTAAACCCATAAGCTTCAAATGAGCAACCCGATTGTGCCTTACATCTGCTCTACAAGCTGCACATAATCTATCTTCCCAAAGAGCCCTAGTCCCACCTCTGTACAAGGTCTCGTTCGACAGGGACATGATGGTTAGGCCCCCTAGTTCGGTTCACAGATTACTGTTTAAGAAACAATGGTAATATTGAAACATGAATTAGGCTTCAGTACCTTTCTCAGAACAAATGTCAAATAAAGGTAGGCTACCTCCCATTCATCTGGTGATAGAGTACCTGTTGTTAGCAACACAAGTCAGAACATAAGCTAGGGGAAACATATAAAATAAGGCATCAAATATCACAACATTACTTCCGATGAAACATCAAAGCGTAAAATTCAGCAACCAGAGAACTAAGCTTACTTCGGTCTTGATTCCCATCACCTAATGCACCGAGCCTCCTCATTAGTTCAATGAACTCTCGTTTCTTCATGTATTCGTCTATAAATATGTGGTTATTCTTCACAAAAACTAGCTCAAAGTCATACTGCATTTAACAAAAGAGAAGAAGAAAAAAACTGTCAGAACAAACCCAAAAGGTGAGAGAGAGCTGCATGCCATGGTATTCCTGAATGCTAACAATGATATGTCTTCCTAAGTAGCAATCCATTAGATATCAATAACTATGCCTCATATAGCACACAAAATATATCTCCGACGTACTATAAGGATTTGTGTGATATGTAATTTACTATCCTTAATTTGTGACTCATAACTAGCATTGCTCATAATCAAGAATAATCCACCAACTCAATATAAAAGAGAACATACCATGGTCCGATTTAAAGAAAAAAATGTATTAGTTCCAAAGAGGAACTTTTAAACCTATGGTTTCCCGTTTTCATTCAAAGAAAAAGGGATCTACATAAAGTCAGAAAGCAAATGCCCTGTCGGGTCAGAATATATCCAAACTATAAACAGGGGGCAAAGACACTGAAATACCTCTTCAGCCAATGCCTTGAAGATGTGGAAAGGGACAATCCATTCGGGGCAGTCAACAGCATCCTACAATCCAAATGGAAGCTAAATTTATGATTTGCAACAAAAATGAACAAGAACACATGAACACTAAAAATCATTAGCAATAAGCTTAAAAGATGCAGCAAAGATATGTAGGAAGGCGCATGGTGTACACACCTCCAGATGGAACTTGTATTTGATGCCAAACGGATTTGAAGATTTAAATTTCTGCAACAATATAAGATCTTAGTAACAATAATACAAATGCACATAATAGAGAACATACATAAATTTCTGTACAAAATTACTAGAAAATGATAGCACAAGTTACCTTCTCTGAAAATTCTTCATCAAAACGTATCCAGTAGACACTATTACCAAAGGTTAGCCCTTCAGCTGCAGTTTACAGAGGAAAGGGATCATATATCAAAACAGATTTTTAAGACTGTACAAGAACGCTGCATAACACATTTCAAAAAATTTGCAATGACACCATCACTCCACTAGTTTGAGCAATGGATACGCGATCATACAAGTTAACAATATTAGAGTAATTAACAAAGTACTTGGAGGAATTTCAATGTGACTTATTCCATTATGTAAAAGGTATATACACTAGGTTCTAATCAAAAGGGAAAATCCAAGAGATATTACTGAACTTCAGCCACTTTTCTTTTAATTGAAAAGCTAGAGATGAAGGTGAACATACATCACAAAGACATCACAGTTTCATATTTATAGGTTCAACAGGGACAAGCAAATCAGAACTGAGCAAAAGTTAAACCTTCTCTTAGCTTCTTGATGATGACATTGGCATCTGGCATTGTTCCAATAAATATTCCTCCAGGTCGAAGTAAAGCTGAGACATTGGCCAGCGCACGGCGTGCACGTGCCTCAGTAGACCATGAATAATGCATAGCAAACTGCAAATTTTCAAGTTTCTTTGTTTACAAACTATGAGAGTCCAAAGTCCACCCAAGACAAGCATAATTGACAGGATAAAGTGCTGTCACCTCTCCAGCTACTATGCAGAGGCATCCAATTAGAAGAACACTGTACATTCAATATTTCCTCAACCTCTACGTTCCTAAGGTTTTTCCTTTTCAAATTCAAGAAAGATGTGGATTATACTAATAGG
This sequence comes from Solanum habrochaites, assembly GCA_027704765.1. Lineage (NCBI taxonomy): Eukaryota > Viridiplantae > Streptophyta > Magnoliopsida > Solanales > Solanaceae > Solanum > Solanum habrochaites. The sequence goes on from JAKWJA010002491.1 coordinate 63,862,805, forward strand.
AAAAGCTTCTGAGTACACTTGTTAATTTTCAAGGTTCATCGGAAAAATAACAAGGATGCAGGACAACCAAGATAGCACAAAAGAAGCATCTAATATAACCCGGAAGCAGAACATAAAAGCTTGAGAATAGATATTTACAAGGGAAACAACATATCCAAAACACCTCAAATTTTCTTGTACCATGAGAAGTTGTCTTATATAGCGGTTCAACTCATAGAAGCATGTATTTCTATTGGCTAAGGGATATCAGAGAAGGAGTTCAATTAAGCCAGAAGACAGCTAGATGGTACGACGGATTTCTAAGGGAAAATAATATTTGTAATCACTGAGAACGAAGTCCGAAATTATATAACAGAGTCTCAAACAATGTATTTTACCTAACACCCTGAAGAACAAAGTTTGCTATATTATACGAAAGGCAGGATACTGACATACCTGACAGCTACAAACATCAAAAGGTGCATCATCTGCTAAAATCCGGTCCAGACGAACCTGAAAATCACCACACAAAAGATATCAGTAGTGTCATTGCCCACGATTTTCCAATAAAAGCACAAAGCAATTTGGTATATCAGTAGTTTAAGCAAATGCTGATAATCACTATACAGAAGGTCCTAGTACATCTAGGAAATGATACATCCAACATTCCTGATGTTTATGAAAGGAAAGAAAGCAACAAAAGCTATGAAATTTCAATTCAATCTGCAAAAGCGGGCTAATTTGATCATATGGTTAGCTGATTTACCTCATAACAATCTCCACATATAAGTCTGGCAGGAAATGAGAACTTTTTGCGGCGCTGGTGGTGATCTGCATCACCATTGTAGCGGGTTCGGCAGTCTTCTATCTTTACATGATTCAATGATAATATCAGAAGTTAGGCTAGCACTCAAATTCCGTAGAAATAAATCGCAAGACCTAAAATACAAGAATTTTAAAAAAAATATGCAAAGAAATATAACCTTCTAAAAGATGAATTTTCGTTTCCGTAAATAAAGGAAGAAACCTAACATGTAATCTACCAAATGGAGGACTCATTTCAGAAATGAAAGAATATCATATGCCTGGGTAAAATTTAAGAAAAGTTCTGTGACCTTCAAGTAAATAAACCAGATTAACCTCCAACTAAAAGGCAAAAAATACAATTTGATCAATATTTAAGTTTTCCCATATTCAGCATTTATTGAAAATTCAATAAAAAATGAATCCATGGAGATAGTTCTGCCACAGACCAATGCTCAACCCTCGTCTTGCAAGAAAAATTATTTGCAGGGAAATATTTATTAGCCACGAGTCCATTTCATAGGATTATCTATAGGTAAGACATCTTTCCAGATTATAAGTGATCAAATAACAGATGACATGTTTTCTAGGAAGTCTTATAAATAGTTCACAGAAAGAAATCTAACTTGCACACATATGACACTTAAGACTAACTCAACCCAAAAGCTAATGAGGGAGAGTTTGCACAAACCCATATAAGCAGACCACTAGTTATATTCATTCAGGATGAACTTACCGAACCATCAGCAATATCAATGCCAACATAATATCCAACTTTTGCTTTATCCCATTTAATGAGATCACCTCCCTGGTGCAAGCAGAAAGATATTGAAAATTAGATGCATTGGTACTTGTTTCTTAACCTATAACTTTTATCAAGTAATACCAATAATTAGGGTATACAATATGCAAGAAGTACCTTCCCGCAAGCAAGATCAAGAACTGCATCCCCTCTTTTAGCATAGAGTTGAATCAAGACACTCTTGATCTAAAACGCCAGAAAACCTCAGTAGCAATGAATTGTGCACAATAACCATGCCTATGGATAAAGAAGACATACCCAGTTGTTAAGTTTCTTTAAGTGGATGATAGGACTTGCTTCACGCTCTTCAAGAGTTTGGTTGGTCCTTGCACTGTAATGATCAGCCACCTTCCTGGCAAAGATTTTTGTGCTCTCATCTTCCAGAAAATGATTGTCACCTGACACCAGGTCAAACTTTAAATCAAACCCCACTAAAAAATCAGCTTTTAACTTCTTTTATCCAAAAGGTAACAACTTCCTAAAGTTTTGCATCACAACTTCAGTCTTTAGGGCATAATACATTTGCTCCTGGCAGTTAAAAACTACCCTACAAGGTAAAGAAAATTGTGGCATTCCACCAATTGTAGCAAAATACTTTGGCAGCTAAAATAACAGAAAAGATTATTACTACTAATGTAACAATGAAAAAAGACAACAAATTCATGTATATAAAACTAATAAAATCAAATGAGGTTTCTATTAAAAGAATTTTATGAGAACATTCTCTTCTAGGTTATGCATAAAAATAGTAAATTCACTAACTTTTTGGGTACTAATCAACAGTGAGTACACATATGATGTATCCATATCTACACAAATAAATGGAAATAATCAAAATTGAGATTTGTCCTACAAAGAAAATACGAGAAAACCACCTTCTGAATTGTGCTGCAATAAAAGTAAAGTTTCTAACTTTGGATTGACTGTAGTGTTCGGACCAGCTTACGCGCACTTCTAAACTATTTCATCAGGTACTACTACTTTACACAGGTCGCCAGCACAGTGAATAACAGCAAAGACTCTAGCTTTATGAGGGATTAATTCAAGAATGTATAATTAATTTTGTTGTATAAAAAAAAAATAAGCATCAACTAAAATTGATTTGTGTTGAAATCAAAAGGAGAAAATTACCTTCAGGGTTGTGCTTAAATTTGGATTGAGGAGGTCCAACAGAACTTGAAGATGGAGACTCTGAGTAATCTCGCTTCATGATTGAAAATCAAGATTAAACAACACCTATCTGATGATTTTGACAAATCTGACAATTACAGCGGCCTAACAACAAAAAAATCCCAAATTAACCATCCATGAACAGTGAAATTTTTTTGAGAAAAAATAAAAGTTGTTAGGGTTTATCTGAATTTTCTATCTTATTTTAATTCTATTAAAATTGTGTTTTAATTTTCAACTTTATGAAAATAAAAAAAAGTTCACTATTCTTAATTTTTGACATTAGAGTTAAAGTTAATTTACTCACAATCTGTCTTTTTCTTCTTCTTCTTCAATTTCTTTCGTCTCCAGTTTTACTAACAGCAGCTTTTCTTTAGCGTATTTTAATGATTTTTTGATTTATTGTAAGAATTATTGTGTGTCCATTTAAGTATGAGTAAAAAATAAAAAGTAGTTACTCCTGGATAAATTATTAAAGAGAAATTTATAAATTATTTTGTAATGTCATTCTTTTTTAAGTGTTGGCGTGACATTTTAATATTAATAAAAGTATATTATATGTCACATTATATATCATGTTATGTCTAATTGATGGATATTACATATGTCTCTCTTTACTTTCATCAGTTGTGGAAGAAAGTAATTATTCGTTTTTGTAATTTAAGTAACCACTAACTCTTCATTTAATCCATTATTCTATATTTATGTTTTGTAACTTATGTAACATTTGAGACATTCATTTAACAAATTAGTATCCACCATCTCCTCTTCATTGCAAGGAATAATTCATCACCTATAAATAGTGTAATTGTGTTGAGATAGAAGAAGAAACAAGATAAGTACAAGAAAACATAGAGTGAAAAAGAAGAGTAGTATTATATTGAGGATAGTGTAGTGAAAGAGAGAGTTGAGACATAGAAAATATTACAAGTCTTCAACTATATTCACTACGCAAAAGAGAGTATTATATATTGAAGAAATGTGTTCTTTTGTGGAGCTTTGGACTCTTCAATTAATTCAGAGTCGTTTGAGTTATACATTGTTGTTGGACTGTTGTATCCTCGAGGGGACAAGTCAAGAGCTATACTGCTGGATTGGTGTAAATTATGTCACTGTGGGCTTGAATTTACTTAAAGAGAGCGAGATATCCGTGTCTCAGCCCAAAGATTAATGTATTCATTTTTGTTTATTTTATTTCAACTGTAATATTTTATATTTGTGGTATATTACACCGACATTAAGTAGTTATATAAATACTAGTAAGAGCTAAGTTTTAATTTTTTTAAATTATAGTTAGTATAATAAACAATTTTTTGAGCGGAGATATACCGATTTGATTCAAGCTAAATTTCAAGAGATCTGCCTCAATTTAGGACTCGACTCATGTCTCGATCTTGACCGAGGATCTGATGCTCGACTTTCGCCATCTTAGGATCTAACATAGAAGCCTAACCTAACCCAAACACAAGATCCAACCTTGAATGGACACATGACAAAAAATTTATCCATGACCCAAGAGTTGTTCCAAATACACCAAATTAAGGATAAATGTCTAGGTCATGTTGTGTCTCGGGTTTAAGTAGATTTTATTGTCGAATCTTGAATTTGAGGATCAGAGTTGTGTGTCGGGTGTTTGGGTTAAGTTGAGGTTGAGTCTCGGGTCTATGGGTGTAGTAAAGGTTATGTAATAGATATTAGGATCTTAATTTTGATCTCGAGGGTAGGGATTCGATCTTGATCTTAACCCAAAACCTAACGCTCAACACTTGCCATCTTCGAATCCTACCCCGAAGCCCTAACCCAAACCTTGGACCTTACACAAGACCTAACCTTGAATCTACACATGACCAAAAACTCAATCCCAATGAAACTTGACCAAAAATTGGTAGGTGTTGGGTCAAGGTTGGGTCCCAAATCAAAACGAATCTTAGAGTTGAGTCTTGAGGTTGGGTGTTGGTGTTAGGATTAAGTGGTGTCTCTAGATATAGTCATGGTTAAGTATTAGGGCTTGGGATCTCAATTTCGATCTTGGGGGTTTGGAGTCTCGGATCGAGATTGAAGTTGTAGGTCAGGGTCATATCTGGGGTCGATATAGGGGGTTGGGCCCTCAGGTCGAGTCCTGTTGTCAAGCATTTTTCAAAAACTCCAGCCATTTCCAGCTAATTGAAGTGTCCCCTTTATAAGAAACAATAGAATATAAAAATTGAATAGTGGTGGACAAGCAAGAATGGAAGATATAGATGGACAGTTGAAATGATTAAACAAATTCCGTGCTTCAGTTTCCTCAATTCTCAAAACCAAACTCATAAAACGGAGAGAAAGAGAGAGACTAATAGTATTTTAATGACAGCCATGAATTATCGCACCATTTCTCCAGCAATATTTATTTGTTTTTCCTCCATTTTCTCCCTCAAAAACCCCCCCTTACTATTTTCATCTTATTTTATCTACAAAAATCACCTTTTTTTTTGTTCCCTTTCCAAGAATCATTCTTTTTTTGGAAATCTTGATTATTGGACCTTTTTTTTTCTTCGAATGTGAATCAAGAAACTCATAAGAATGCAAGAAGGAAAGACTTTATTCGCCAGAATCGATGATTCTCCTATGTTTCGTCAACAGGTAAAGAATTTCAATCTTGATTCTTGATTTCATTTCAAGAAACTTGTCATATTATGATGGTGCCCATGATGATTAGTTGATGAAAATCATGTCTGTGTTATCAGCTTAGCCTATTTCAATGGTTGATATAACTCCATTATGATGCAGATGAAGGATGCCTAATCAATTTTGACTATTTGATGTCCTGGCTAGCTAGCATGTAGAAACTTCCTACATGCCACCAATGTAGATATCCGTTAACTATGTCCACCAAAGCTTTGACAGATGAGAATAGATTATATGGTGTTAATGTGTTTTTTGTATCCACTAGAATTTGACCCCTGATCTCAAAGTTTGTTATCTACCTCAGTGACCACTAAACCACACCTTGGATGCTGTTTTTGCGCTTATATTAATGCAGACACTGTTGTTTTCTTGTCTCCTTTTTTCTTTAAATGAAATTTATTTTGTCTTAAGTTATATGACCTTAAAAAATCAAATATTGTAAGCTGTTGATTGAGCATTATATTGGACGGTTGTTTGGACCGTAATTGGGCTTTGAGAAATCTGGTTTGTCTGGAATAAACCCTGAGACTACGAGTATTGGGATAGTTTACCAAAGTGTATTCATCAACAACCAAGCAGAAACAAGTTATGCTTTAACTGAAGTATTCTTCCTCGAACAAGTGTATTATTATATTTTGTTAGATGTCAGCTGATTTGTGGTATATAGCCCATGCTTGGATGATAGGTGTAGCACCCACTCATTTAATAGGAATGATTCTATTGATCTTTTTGATGATATGCCAACAGTTAACTGACATATAACCTAGGGGTAGTATATCTTATTATAAGTAGATCGTAACACCTCCGCAAGTAAGTGTGTTCATACAAAGCTGGTCAAGCAGGTATTTGTGTGATATATACATTGAGATTGGTATTCAAGCAACAGTAGCTGTATACATGCTCAATAAAATTTGCTTATTTTTGTTGATGTTCTTTTACCATGAGTTGAAGTCCTTAAATTTGTTTGTGGTGGTGGAACAGATCCAATCATTGGAGGAAAGTTCTGAGACTTTGAGAGACAAATGTCTAAAGTATTATAAAGGATGTCGAAAGTACACGTAAGTTTATTTATCCTGCTCTATCAACTTATTATCATATGTAACATTGCACAGGGCAGCCCGTTAGCTAGTATTATGATGCATAAATTGGAGGTAAGAGGGTGTACAGCTGTCACTGCAATAACCAGTGCTGTTACTTAGATGTAGGAATTCAGTTCCACCAAAAATATAGCAGCTTCATTCTTTAGTTCCAACAAACGAGGGACAAATTCTGAGAATATTCCAATTAATATATTATTGGTCCCATAAATTTTTAAGATGCCTGGTCATAAGACTCATACATGTAATTAAAATTTGCATGATTAACTAGGGAAATAGCTTTCTTCAGCTTTTGTGCTACCAGCTTGTCATTTAATTTAAACCTTTTAATACCATATATCACTTGGATAACCTTGAGAAGATGTGATGCTAAAAGAGTGTAAGCCTGAAGTCCTAACATGACCTCGAGCAGTTTTTTTTCTCTCAAAAGGGAAGTCTTACAAGTGGATTTACATTGTAAATTCCACAGCTCTTCCTGAACAATATCATACTATCTACCTTAAAATTTGAGGGAACATCCAATGCAGATGTATTATCTGGACATAGCAATTTCTGCACTATTCATTGCCTCGTCTTGTAAAATGATGGTGATGTCTTATATTATTTTTTACTCATCTTTGTTTTCTAACTCTACAACTGACTTGACAGCTGTCCATTTTAATCTCTGTACATGCAAGCTGAAATCTAAGCTCTCGTTAAACCATCCTCTCACAATACACTTCCTTCTTAATACCTTATTTCGTTCCTTCAGATGATTCTCTATTTCGAACCACTAATTCATATTTAAGTCTCAGGGTTCTCTATATCTGGGCTACATCATCTTTTATATTAGTTGCCTGATGAACCATTTGACAGTTTGGCATGAATCAGTTTCATAATGATTGCTTGTCAGTGAAGTTGATTCACAACATGGTCATATTCCAGTCTGTGTATTTTTTTCTTGTTTTCTCTTTCGGCAGCGGGTCTGAAATTACAACTAAGGACAAGCTAATATACATCTGGGGCTTATGCTTTGCCACTATGGTTCATTAAGTTATAGTATTTCATGAATTTCCTTGGCAGTTGTTATTTCTTTCTGACTGTATCTTTCTACAGTTTCCTTTAAACCGGCCTTTATAATGTAAAAATATATTTATCTTCTACCTGTTGACCATAGAAGTATATTGCACCATTATGGGCTGTGCTTATAGGAAGGATTGTTTTATTCGTACAAGCTTCATTTCAAGGATGTTACTGGGAAAAAAAAGGCAGAATCTCAATTCTCAAGTAGTTCTGCATAAATTTTGTTTCCATGGTAATCCAAGTATGCACCAACATTTTGCTATGAGCTCATTCGTTTTTGTTTCCTATTTACAGAGAAGGGCTTGGAGAGGCATATGATAAAGACATTGCTTTTGCCAGTTCACTTGAAATCTTTGGTGGAGGGCGTAATGATCCCATTTCTGTTGCATATGGAGGTTTCCTATTCTCTCTTTACCTTTTCAGATCAGATTGTTTGGTATATAGAGTGTGTTCGGTATGAAGGAAAATGTTTCTATAAGTTTTGTGCTTTTTAAATTCTCTATAATAAAATCCTTCTTGTGGTGATGTGGGGGTGGTTGGGGTTAGGAATTGACCCTTACAGTACACTAATATTCAAAGGGAAAAAAATACGAAGGAGGGGAGACCTCATGTTATCACCTCATATCCTAAGTTTGTTGAACAAGCTCAACTCTTTACATCTGGATGCTTTATAAAGGTAATATATCCTAAATGGTGGTTACACAGTGTTAGAGCTGTGGTATGCTAGGGGACTAATTCATGTAAAAGTATGCATATGCATATTACAAAGAAAAGCAAATCTTTCAAAGATGCACATGTATTCTAGATTATGATTTCTAGAAGGGCCTCAAATCCTTGAATTCAGTTATGAACATTTGAACTTGGAAGCGATTACCTATAGGTTCCTTATACAAAAAAGAAAATGTCTATGACCTATAGGTTCAATAGGGGCCTGCTTGTTTCTCATTGATTGTGATGTTCCTATATAATTGCTAAATGTTAGAAGGTTAACGACTAGGATTGGGATATTTGGCTGCATTTATCTAACTCAAGTGCATTCATTTGCAATTCTCTATTTCTTTCCATTTCCACATAAAACAACACTTTTTTGCAACAAAGAATCAATGCAAAGTCTTACTTCCCCAATTATACTAATAAATGCAAGTTGTATTCATAGGCCCCGATATGGCCAAATTTGCTACTGCTCTGAGAGAAATTGGAACCTACAAGGAAGTTCTTCGGTCACAGGTATCAGTTTCCCCCCATATCTGCACTTCAACTATTATGCAATTTTTTCCTATAAAAAAGACTATTATGCTGTTTATCAAATGATTTTTATAGTTAACAGTTGTTATATCTGCATGGATATAATCCATATCCTAGTACTGGTCCGTGAATTGTTTGGTAAAATTGTAGAATCATATTGTAGATAGAGTAGCTCATGTTAAAGTTTAAACTACTACAGGGAGGACACTTTTAATTAAATAATTATTTTTTACATGCTCTCTCAGATACGAGCCTAATCTGTTATCATGTTGAATTATGTGACTTGAGGAGATACTTTTATTTATTTAATAATGATATCTGGACACATCTAATGTGTATAAACTTTCTCAAACCAACTTGTTTTAGGAGTATTATTTCTCTTCTAGACTTGAAGTCTAATTTACTTTTTTCTTTTCCATTCCAATATCTACTTTATACTGTGTGTGCCTTGAAATACCTTCGCCTTGTTGATTTCATTTGAATGGCATTTTTTCTGCGTATTGCTTAGGTAGAGCATGTATTAAATGATCGATTACTGCATTTGGCAACCATTGATCTTCCAGATGTAAAGGTACACTCACTAATTTCACTTGTAGTCCATTATGTAGAGAAAGTTTGTACAGATAAGAAAATCTAGTCTTTTGGATACTTCAGCTAATTCTTACTTATGAAGCACATTTACTAGGATGTTTCATTGCCCATTGGTGCAAGTATTATTCCTTATTTTGTCTTAAATATTTTCATCTTCCTGGCTGCATATAGAAGGAAGCATCCAAATGAACAATACAGTGATGAATAAAAATTGGTCAGTCAAAATACTTTGTAGATGATCTGACATGTAAGCTAATCAAACTTGCATAAACTTTATTTTCTAAAATATGGATGTTCGTAGAACCTGTCCTACTGGGCTAAAGCGTATGCTTGTGCACGTTATTATGTTCTATTCATGAGAGAATAAAAACAATAGAGTAGGATTATCTTCAAAGTAAGCTTTGAATATAGGTATATATGGGGTTGGTGTTTTGACCTCTGTTGCTGTAACCTGCCCAATGGTTCATTGGTTGGGTGAGTAGCATAATTGAAGTGTTATGATAGTCTGAGCTTCTAATGACACTCTGAACGCTGACTAAAGTTTCCACCAGACTTCATGCTTCAACCAAATGCAAATCAAACCATTGGCAAGGTCTTCAATCTTGTATTTCTTTGTTGGGTTCAAATCTTAGAGTTAATAGATTTAAGTGATGGAGTAGCTAATATTCAAATTAATAGAGAGAAGAAGGAATCGAGTTAACAGAATAAGTTTAGACAAGGATTCCTCCATGTGGATAGGAAATGCTTCTTCAAAACCAACTGAAGGGGATTGCTCGATTTTGTAGAAGTTGTTGAAGGAAGGAGCAATAATGTACGCATGCTAGGGAACTCAGTAGGTAACTTTGTAGTAACGGACTAAAGCTTCTGTCAGATTTCAAGCCTTCAACTAAATTTGGAAAAAGGACAAGATGTAGCCAAATTCTCTATTAGCTCTTTGGGCACTACTCTTACACTCTGTGTATTGATAGTAAGAGCAAGTATGTTAAGAGCAGAAACCTTACCTGATCAAAGTAGAAAGCCCTTCTGCTTTCTGTTTGACAGCTACTTGAGCTTCATTCTTTTCTAGGTGCGAAAATTTTCTTCCGTAGACTGAGAAATGAATTAAGAGACTGTGTGTTCTTTAAACAACAAACTAATTTGTAGTATCTGTAATTTGGTTTGTAAATGTTTAATTGATGTTTTTAAAAGACTACAACACTTGATGCTCATTGATTTTGTTTTGGGAATTTGTCAAATTGATACCTAGAAAAAAAAAGAAATAGGAAATAATTAAACTGGATCAGATAGAAAAAGAAATAGTTGAATGTTTCTAAGGAGTTAAGATTAAAAGGAGTGTCTTTGTTTTGGGATTATTTTCTAAGTTTAATGCCCATTATTCTTTCAAGACAACTAGCTGGAACTCTACAATGTTATTAGCTTTTTAGAGTTGCTTTAATAGATTTTCTAAGAATATCAGCTATCTGGTTTCAACATATAGATAGTTTCTGCTCCACTAGAGATATTGAATTACCTTTGAAGCATCTCATTTAATACTAACAATTATTGAAATAAAAGGGGGGAGGGAGTGAAGATGCTGACAGTAACTAGTTATATTTGGGTAGGACTTGCCTATGATTGGGTGATTCAGTTTTTGACTTGTTCCATACTTGACCATATATGATCTCACAGAACTCTATACCACCCAATTGTCCAATCAACCTTACATCTCAGTATCCTAACATGTACAGATCTCTCTTCTTGCTCCTTTTGTAGTTCAACCACTTGTAGTGTATTCTCAAAGATCTAACACGTGTAATTTGATGTTATGTGAATTTTCATTACTTTCAGGAAGCTCGGAAGCGTTTTGACAAAGCCAATGTTGCTTATGATCAGGTGGATACAATGTCTCTCTAGTCAAATCTTTTATCTGTCGTGTGTTGAGCTGTAGATTCTTGGATATTTACCCATTTAAAGTAAAAAATACAGACTTGCAATGGAGTGACTTTCTGTTGAAATTGTACTTAATTGTTCTCTGTTTTTCTAATTATACTTTCTCCTTTGAAATAGCAGACTCAACTTAGAACTTATAAATACCATTTCAAAAGGATAGGGGAAGCAGTGATTAATAATATCTCAAGTGAAAAAACAGGAATTACTAATTTACTAGTGTTGAAAACTTGAAAGCAAGATATTTATGTACCTGATATGCTAATAATCTATATTATCCTGTTTGCCAGTGGCTGCTTTTTTCTGTTCTGTGATTGGTTAGTATTCCTAAATCCTGTAACTTTAATGACAATCTTGATTGTTGAAGTCCAAACAATGTTTGTGCATGTTAATGTGTCATTTTGAATTAGCCATATCTTGCTATTTTTTGTAAAAGACTTCCCTATTGTCTTTGACATATATCCTTATCTTTTCAGATTATTTTAAGCAACAGAATTTGGTATAGTAGGACACTTATCCTTTTGAAATTGTTCAATAATGATAACTTCTAAATCCCAAACTAAGTTGGGACGATTATATGAATCATCAGTATATGTTTGCTCCTTTTGGACTCATTTCATACAATCTTTTTTGAGTATTAATTTGAAGAAAAAGAGTTTTTGGGTGTCTACTTCTCAGAACTAAGGCCAATCGGGTACAAGATCTTTATACCCTTGGTGACAGATTAACACCGGATGGCGTTTCCACATCTTGCTTTATGTCCTTTAAACCTTTAGAACCATCTTCACATTTGTTGAGTTGTAGCTTTCTGAAAAGAAGTTGAAACAGTTCGAACACTAATATGATGGTACTTGGTTCTTTGTTTTGATGTTACATTAAAATGATTGCTTTTATCATCTAGGTTCGAGAGAAGTTTTTGTCATTGAGGAAAAGTACTAGGATGGATATAGCTGCAGCCATTGAGGAGGTAACGAACATCAGTTCTTCTTAAAATCCATAAACACTATCCTTTTATGTTGTTTATTGATCAGGTAGTTTCTATGGTAACCATTGTCAGGCAACATCTAATTTGGTAGTCCTTCCAGGAACTTTACAATGCAAGGTTGAGCTTTGAGCAAGCCCGCTTTAATCTGGTGTGCACAATTCTTTGGCAGTCGGTATCAAATAGTGATGCAACAAATAGCAATATAATATAATTGTTGAAATATTTCATAAGTTCAGGTCGGTGCTCTTTCTGCGGTTGAGGCCAAAAAGAAGTATGAATTTTTGGAAGCTGTTGGCAGTATGATGGACAGTCATCTTCGGTTTTTCAAACAGGTCCTTTCCCTTTTTCTTTTTCAGTGGAAAAAAAGTTTTAAAATGGTGAAATCTTATGCTTGTTGATATTAATGAATGCATCATGCTGAATTCGAGATATTATGTGATGCACAGGGGTACGAAGTTTTGCATCAAATGGAGCCTTATATCAGCCAGGTTAGATGCTAGTCATGAAACAGTTTTCTTGTGAATACCCTTTTCCCATGATGCCTTCCAATTTGATTGAGGGAATGGATGATAATGTGCTACCTTCATGAAATTGAATTGTTGGGTTCTTTCTCATTCTTTTTTATTACTTTCATGACAAATATTCTCTTTTTGGCATCCGTAATCCTTTTTATCCGCAATCCTTCCAATTTACAGTTCTATATAGATAAACTACCTATTTCAAATTCTAATTGTTAGATATCTCTGAAATCAGTTAAGTTTGACTGTTTTACATGTCTTACATTGAAGACTTTATAACTGTTACGCAATCGCCACAAAGTAATCAAGGCTAGTTAACTTGGACTGTGTTACGCCACTTGCGTATTGTTTCTTTGCAAAGAAATATTATAATTATATTACAAAAGCAACATTTACAGCACAGTGCATTTGATCATATTGATTAAAAGAAAAATAAACAGCCTCACATTTAGAAGTTGCTAGGACAGGACATTACAAGAAAGGGAATCTCCTAATACAAAAAAACAAAAAGGACGGATTCCTTCTGTACAGAAGTACTATTCCTGTAGAGAATCTATGAATTTCATCTTGTAGGTTGCCCCAAATGGTCCAAATCCATAAACGTCTTCTGTATAGCATCTTCCTTCCCTTCGAAACATCTTGCTTGATGTGCAGTTTATGTAGCCATTAACACAATACATGGTAAATTGCATGCATGTGTGGTTTGATTTTAGATCTTTCAGGGAAAAAATGGATTTTAGAATTTTACCAATTTTGTGACTCACTAACTGCGTATTGAAGTGTAGGAAAGAGTGGTGCAGTGGTACCCAGAAATCATTAACCCTATGCATTCTCCAAACCTCAAACTTCAAAAGTCTACTGCTGGTCTATCAGTTTTTTGCTCAGATTTAATTTGCGCCTTGGCCCACCATAAAACAATGCCTTCGCAGATTGAACATTTGCCAAATCATAGGAAGCTCCACATTGCCCCATCGTGCTTCTTGAAGCTTGACTAAATTTTTATTCATTTTCGCTGGATCTTGATCAAAGAAAAATTAATGGTTTTGGGCATTGAAGTTACAAAAGGTCCAAGCACAAGCTTGTATATTCAGCATGAATTCTGAATCCATTACCGACCCCAAGCTTACTATATAGGCTGATGAGGCAATTTAGTTTCTCAATCATTAATAGCTAATTTGATTTTAGTTTGTGTCTTTTTTTTTGTTGTCCGTGAGGCATGCTAAAGTTCTTCTGTTATAGTTTAAATTGTCTGCTTCTGGATCCATTATTTGTGCATCTACTTTTACACTCTAGTGACTCTACTTATGTAGCATACATGGAATTACTTCGGTGATAAGCTACTAATTTTCATTGTATGCTTATAGCATCTTTTAATAATTTTTATATGTTTTGAGGTATGCTGTTCTGTTACAGGTCTTGGCTTATTCACAAAAAGCTCGAGAAAGTTCCATGTATGAGCAGGCAGCTCTCAATGAGAGGATGCAAGAGTACAAAAAGAAAATAGATCAAGAAAGGAGATGTTCGTTCAATGGGTCTACTAATGGTGATGTCACACAACCTTTTTCCAGGAGTTCTCACAAACTTATTGAAGCAGTCATGCAATCTGCTTCTGAAGGAAAGGTATGCAGTGCAATCCTGCATTTGGCTACAACTATTAGCAAATAACATTCTCTTACTGCTTATGATGTTCAGTATTCCTTTTAAAGAAAATTCTACCTTTCATTTCTTTAGCTAAGATTTCAATAGTTTAGGTACAAACTATAAAACAAGGATACCTGTCAAAGCGTTCTTCTAATATAAGAGGTGACTGGAAGAGAAGATTCTTTGTTCTAGATAGCAGAGGAATGCTGTACTACTATCGAAAACAATTGAGCAGACCATCTGTAAGTCATCGAATTAAATGTTTGTCACAAGTTCTTCAGCTATTATATAGACCTGCTCAAATGTGGAGAATGCAGTTTCAGGGTTCTGCCAGCCCACTCCTTTCAAACAGATGTTCTTCCCCAGAACCGGGATCAGGACTGCTGAGTCGTTGGCTTTCTTCTCATTATCATGGAGGTGTACATGAGGAAAAAGCTGTTGCACGTCACACAGTGAACCTACTGACATCAACAATAAAAGCAGATGCAGATCAGTCTGATCTGAGATTTTGCTTCAGAATAATTTCACCAACAAAGAATTATACTTTGCAGGTAAAAGCCTGAGGCATCCTGATAATTCTTTGGGCTGTAGTAAGAGAACTGGAATTTCAACCTAGATTTCTAATCAGCAATAACCTTTTACTAAAGATATATCCTTTGGATATTCAGGCAGAGAGTGCAGCGGAGCAAATGGACTGGATAGAAAAAATAACAGGAGTTATTACTTCATTGCTAACTTCCCAGACACCTGAAAGGGTAAACTAGAAAATAAATATGTAAGTCTTCCTCTCCTTATTTTTGTTGTTATATCTGATAATATGATTTTCTGGTGTTCAGCATTTCTCTGTTAGTCCCATTAGCGAAAGTAGTTCTATAGGAAGTCCAATTGACCATGATCAAAGAGCAATGGAAGAATACACATCTGGGAGGGATCTTACTGGTAGATCTTTCATGCGCCCATCCAAAAGTTCAGTGCACATCCTCAGCACGAAAAGAGAGAGACCAGTTGAAGCACTAAAACGGATACCTGGGAATGATAAATGTGCTGATTGTGGCGCCCCTGGACCAGAATGGGCTTCTTTAAATCTTGGACTTCTTATATGCATTGAATGTTCTGGTGTTCACCGGAACTTTGGTGTACATATATCCAAGGCAAGTCAACTTGTTTACATTTTGCACCTAAGTTTCTTTCTGTGTGCATAAGCAGAAACTTAATCTTCTTAAACCTCTCTAACTTCATGTGGGAATAGAAAGGCCTGCTGTCAAGTTAACTATGCTCATCTTGTGTAATTGTCTGTTAGAGCTTTTACAAGTATATGTATCATCTTTCTGTGTAAAAACTAAAGGAGACCCATTCCTAAAAGAAGAAAGGAACTACATACCTCAGCTTTAACCGCTCAATCTCTTGATCATGCAAAAGATGAAGTTCCCTTTTCTGAAATTATCTTAGAGTTTTCAACTTTGATTTGTAGGTAAGATCTTTGAAACTTGATGTTAAAGTGTGGGGGCCTTCAATTATAACGCTTTTCGAGGCACTGGGTAATGTGTTTGTGAATTCTGTTTGGGAGGAGCTGTTGCATGCAAGAAAAACGTTTCAGGCTGATGAAATACCAATGCGGTTTTTTGAGTCTGATAAACACAAAGAGTTCTTTGGAAAACCCAGTTATGCTGATCATATTTCAGTAAAGGAGAAATTCATTCATGCAAAGGTACTTCTCCTAATAGTTAAGTTTACTTCCTTTGCCGTCTGTTCAATCTCTTCAAGAGGCTACTCATCTTGTAATTTTCTTTCTCAATTAAAGCTGACATCATCAGCTCATTACTCCAGTTCTTTCAAATTGGTTAGTCCTTAAGGTGTCCAGGTTTATGGACATTGCAGATTAGGCTAAGAGTGACCCTATAGTTAATCTAGTTGCCTTTCTCTGGTATTATCTCCCAGTTCAAAGCTCATAAAAGAGATCGGTGGTCTAGGACATTGGACATTCTGCTATGTAAATGGATGTCAAACATTTTCTCTGTGATATGTTCTCCTAATTTCTTATATTTTTTCAAGAACTTATGTGATACCACAAAAGTTACAAAATTACGCCTGCAGTTTATGTTAGAAGCATGACTTGATCTCAAGACTAAAGAAGAAAAGAATCATCCTAGGCAAAAAAAATATACTTTAAATCTTATTCTAGGTTAAATTAAGACTCTTCTTTGTTACGTAATCTTGACATTTGTCGTCTTTTTATTTTGGTAAAAATTAAAGGATGTTAATTATTTAAATATTTTTGGTGATCATGCATGTTATGACTATGAAATTGATGAAGTATGTTATGTACAACTATTAGCATCTTTTGCTGGTATGTAGTAGACCGTGTACAAATAATATAAAAAGTTGAAATATTTGTTTGAATGAGGTTATATCCCTCTATGTTTCAAAATGTTCATCTTTTCTGTTGTGCGACTGTTTCTCGACGCTGCCATCCATCTCTGTGTTACACAGAAATTATTCATATGTGGATAATCTCTTACAGTTTAGATGTGTTGCCTGTCTCAAGCTCTCAGCGCAGTGTATAGAGGCCTTCTGTGTCATTTTTGTGTGCAAATGAATCTGTAGTTCTAATGGTGCTCCCTATGTGCAACTAGTCTGCACGTGGTAACTGAAAGAACTCTTCCTAAATAATTCAAATCTCTATAGCTTTTCTGGTTAAATGTGAATTAATGTATGCTTGCTATGTCTGTTTCTGGTTGCAGTACGCAGAAAAACGTTTCATTCACAAGGTGAAGGACACTACACACCTCCTTTCGGTTGCAGAACAGTTGTGGGAAGGTGTCCGTGCAAATGACAAGAAAGCTGTATATCGTCTCATTGTGGTCTACCAAGCT
Source organism: Solanum habrochaites (assembly GCA_027704765.1). NCBI lineage: Eukaryota > Viridiplantae > Streptophyta > Magnoliopsida > Solanales > Solanaceae > Solanum > Solanum habrochaites. The sequence goes on from JAKWJA010002491.1 coordinate 63,880,162, forward strand.
GATGTTAATGCAGTCCATGGGGAAGAAGCATCGCCTGGTACGTCTCAAAATCTAGAGACTCATTCTGATTCGAACAAAACCTGATTATAACATCATCTTTTTAGGCAGTGATAGTTCAAGCTCATTTAACCCACAAAGTGAAAGTGAAGAGCATTGCATTGATGAATTTCTTGATGGCTGTTCCTTACTTCACCTAGCTTGCCAAACTGCTGATATTGGCATGGTGGAGCTGCTTCTGCAGTATGGTGCCAACATAAATGCTTGTGATTCACGAGGCCAGACCCCACTGCATCATAGTATTATGAGAGGAAGAACTGCAACTTCCAAACTGTTACTTGCGAGGTAATTCTTTGTTTTTAAAGCTCACTGTTAATCCTTATAAGTGAAGATAAAAAGGGTGCTTCGTGCTTTAACCATCATTCTGATGCAAGCACACATGCTTATGCTTGTCTCTATACACTGCAAGCACACACTTACGCTTGTCTCACTTACCAGAGTTCTTTCTCTCACAACCTAGAAGCTTATGCTTTGTATATCTTCAGTTTTAAGTTTGCGAAACAAACTAATGTTTGGATATTCACAAAAGCTCCGAAGGAGCTCGAGGTTGATGGCATGTACCAGAACATTCTATAAATTTTTATTTGTTGAAGTCATGGGAGTTCACAGCTATTGTGCTGACATTCAGAATATTTATATCTCGCATATGCCGAGGGAGTGCTTTATTGGGTAACTCCGCCTATTTCATGGGTGGTCGGACTTCTAACCCCAAGTTAAGCTTAGTTCATGAAGCTGCCTCTGTGGGAATTAGTTACAACTGACAACCGTAACTTATACTTGATACATCACGTGAAGTATCTCAATGCAAAATTGTGTGTTTTTTTATTCAATGAATAAAGTGGTGGTCAGACCAGCTTTGTTATATGGGGTGGAGTGTTGACAGATCAAGAGTCTCATATTCTGAAACTGAAAGTGGTGGAGATGAGGATGCTACGATGGATGCGTGGGTATACTAGGAGAGATGGGATTCAAAATGAGGATACCGAGACAAGGTGGGAAGTGACTTTGGTGGAAGACAACATGCGGGAAGCGGATGGTTCGGACATATGATGAGGAGAAACAAAAATGCCCCAGGTGGTGTGAGAAGTTGGCTATGGATGGGTTCAGGAAAGGTAGAGGTAGATCTAAGAAGTATTGAGAGAGGTGATTAAACATGATATGACGCAGTTGCAACTCACCGAAAGTGTTAAGTCCGCACAACTTAGCTTTTAGCATTCACTTGTACAGTAGAACTCTCTTTTTTTTGAGGAAGTTTTTTGGATCAAAGTTGGTTCTCTTGAATTTCTCGTTTAGTTCAACTTTGGACGTTGATGTGTTGTGGTTGAAACAATCAGGTTTTTTCCCGAGTCTAGTCTTCAGTGACCGTTTCATAAGAGTATCTAACTGGCCCACCCTGATCTGCCTGCTGCAACAGTTTAAAAAGATTTGTTGATATCTAACTCTATAAATAGGACTCTTGTTATTTTGTTTGGAATAAAGCTTGATGAATACTTTATACTTTTATCAATTAATCTCTCTCTCTCTCTCTCTTTCTCTTATTCGTTCTACCTCTCTTTCTTTGTCTCTCTTCTGCACTTCTTTGTCTCTTTTCTCATTTCTTGCCCTTCCTGCGCGTCTTTTTGGAACTAAATTAGATTTGAACTCCCAACTTTTTGGTCAGTAATACTTGCTCAAATTTGAGGGGGATTTATATGTTTTTGGATCAATAATGAACTTGGCTATGATTATGTTTGAACCATCAGACTAACGATAAAGATCGTCTTGTCTTGGTAACCAACTACACAGTTGTATCATTTGTATATTTTAAATCATCGTTATTTGACCAAATGATTTATTTTGAACAGGGGGGCCAACCCACACATTGCTGATCTTGAAGGCAAGACCCCATGTCACCTTGTCTCAGAATTAGCCCTCAATGATGTGGAGATTCTTGCCCTCCTGAAAGTTGCAAATAGATAGCAGCAGCACAAAGATCACTCGGAGGTAAGAGTTTCCACGTCTCACAGAGTGATGCTTTATCTTCAAATCAACAAAGATTTAGGCTATCTCGGAAAACAGCTTGCTATAATATCCAGGTCTTCGAGATTTTAATATGTCCAAGTCTTTGTGTTGGCAAATTGGAGCAAAGAGATGTATTTCACAGAGTGCCAAGTTACTAAGGATGTTTAGTTTGCTGCTTCAAGATGCATAATCCACTTGTTCATATGTAATTTTCAGCCTTTAGTTTCTTCTCTATAATTTGTTGCACAGCTTACAGAATTAGATAGTAGATTAGTTATACATAGTTTGTTATATTAAATTAGTTTGAGATGCTGCAGAACCTGAAGAGATGATTTTTATATATGTATATATATTTATATATATATAAAGCAAACACATGTTGATCAATTATTAATATTTGTTTCGATTTCTAGCTTAGAATCTCCAGAGTGATTTCTTATTATTATGGTATCGAATTGATCTCTGTATATTGGGAGGATGTGTTCGGGCACGGTCCACTACCTCATGTGATGTGAGTTCTTGACTGGTCAATATATAAAGATCAGTTTGATATCATTCTTGACTGAACAATACACAAAGGCAAGTTCGAAATCATGTTCGGGACGAGGAGTGAGGCTTGACAGTCGAGCCCATACATAAGTCATAAAAATATCACGTGGAGTTCTGCCTGCGTCAATAATAAAGATCAGTGTGTATCATTCGGATGAACAATACACAAAGGCAAGTTCGAAATCATGTTGGGGACGAGGAGTGAGGCTTGACAGTCGAGCCCATACATAAGTCATAAAAATATCACGTGAGTTCTTGACTGGTCAATATATAAAGATCAGTTTGATATCATTCTTGACTGAACAATACACAAAGGCAAGTTCGAAATCATAATCGGGACGAGGAGTGAGACTTGACAGTCGAGCCCATACACAAGTCATAAAAATATCACGGCATTCCATAATTTTGTGATTTTAAAGGATGTTACGTGAAAAGTTAAAACTAAAGTATTGTCAAAAGAAATAAAAACTTACGTGAAAAGTTAAAACTAAAGTATTGTCAAAAGAAATAAAAACACTCCTTTTGAAACAAACAAAAGAAGGTAGGTAAGACAAACGAATCAAAATTAAATTGAAATTGATGATTCAAAATGAAAAAATGTTAATTGGTTTAGGTGCATAATAGATTGATCTGTAGTAAAATTTTGTTGATACCTTTTTCCATAGCTAGAACTTGGAGAAGGGAGAGATAAAGAGGGTCTAATTCGTGTTAAATAATAAATAACAATCAATAACTAATATTTTAAAGGTTCTTTAATGATTTAGCATGTCCACGAATGAATTTGAAATCGAGCATTAGACACGTGCAAAATTTGCTAATTTTGATATTTGTTGTTCTTATTTTGTAATTCAGTGAATTTGTTTTTTTCATTAGTGTGTTATAGTTAGACTTGATTCAATTAATTTGACAAGTACTCACTCAATAAGCGTTTACTATAAAACTCCAACGTACAAATTCAAGAAAAAATTAACTTCGTGTCACCGAAAAATGGCATCCGATAGATCTGAATCGACCGGAGATTCCAATGGCGATCGCCGGAAAGTAGCTCTGATCACCGGCATTACTGGGCAAGACGGGTCGTATCTGACTGAATTCCTTCTCGACAAGGGCTATGAAGTTCATGGACTGATTCGTAGATCCTCCAATTTCAACACCCAACGAGTTAATCACATCTATATCGATCCTCACAATGTCCATAAGGCACGCATGAAGCTTCACTATGCCGATCTTACCGATGCCTCTTCTCTCCGCCGTTGGATTGATACAATTCAGCCTGATGAGGTTTACAACCTCGCCGCACAGTCTCATGTTGCCGTCTCCTTTGAGATCCCTGATTACACCGCCGACGTTGTCGCCACCGGTGCTCTCCGTCTTCTGGAGGCTGTCCGTTCTCACATTTCTGCTACTGGAAGATCAAACATCCGTTACTACCAAGCTGGTTCATCTGAGATGTTCGGATCCACCCCACCGCCGCAATCTGAATCTACACCCTTCCACCCTAGATCCCCTTACGCTGTATCTAAGTGTGCCGCGCATTGGTACACTGTTAATTACCGTGAAGCGTATGGGATCTTCGCTTGTAATGGGATCCTGTTCAATCATGAATCTCCCAGGCGGGGTGAGAACTTTGTCACTAGGAAGATCACTCGTGCTGTGGGTCGGATCAAGATCGGGCTACAGAGCAAGCTGTTTTTGGGGAATCTGCAGGCATCCAGGGATTGGGGTTTTGCTGGGGACTATGTAGAAGCAATGTGGATGATGCTGCAGCAAGAGAAGCCGGATGATTATGTGGTAGCAACGGAGGAGTCTCACACGGTAGAGGAGTTCTTGGAAGAGGCATTTGGTTCTGTAGGGTTGAAATGGTCGGATCATGTGGTGATCGATAAGAGGTACTTCAGGCCCACAGAAGTTGATAATCTCAAGGGTGATTCGAGCAAGGCGAGGAAAGTTTTGGGATGGAAGCCCAAAGTTGGATTCAAACAACTGGTGAAGATGATGGTAGACGAGGATGTCGAATTGGCTAAAAGGGAGAAGGTTCTTGTTGATGCTGGTTACATGGATGCTCAACAACAGCCTTGAAATCTCTCTGTAATGCCACACTTACATTTGCTATTTACTTTGCTCTAGTTGGAAACTGAGACACCATGCTATTTTCTCTTGTTATCGTTGTTCGTTCATGACTTCGTTTAAATACAAAACATATATGAGTCATCTTATTGGATCAAAGAGAATTGTTTAACTTTGAGAAATCATATTCAAATGAATGTGCACTAGTTATTTTGGTTTTGCTACTTCAATGTTGGAATGGAATACTATGTGTACAAGTTTTATTGTTTAGCTAACCGAAGGCAATCACATTGTTATTCTTTCCAGTGACAATGTGAAGCCCCAATACATGAATATTAAAGTTTTACAAAACGAATAATAATCATTAGATAGTGAGACATAGATCCACAGCTTACAAGACACATCCATCCTAGGTTCAAGGTAACTTCACAAGTGCATCAGAGGGGTTGAAAACTAAACGTAAAAACTCCTTCTCCAAGAACCCTACATAAAAGAAAGAAAGGGAACTGTGTGAGCAAGCAGAATTGTTTTTCTGATACAAAAGCTTTGACATTGATATTCAGTATGTATATTACTTACACTAACTCAAATGTGCACATCAAGGTTTCCTTGCCTTGTTTTTCCTCAATAGTCCGAGGAGAAAACACCGTGATAAGGATGACATAAAACGAGTGACCATAGAACCGAAGAACTTCACTTATCTTCACATGTAAGCTGCAGTGGTACAAAAATTTGCTCCTTTAAATGGAAACAACTTATATGAGATAACATGAGAATAATAACACTGAGTTGCAGACATTCTTTTTCAATCAGGCAACTAAATTATGCTGAAACTTGATCATTTGTTAGTTCATCTTAATAGTCTCACCACTCTAACCATGTAAATCTGGTTGCACGGTATGAACAACAATATGAATCTGCCAACAAAAGTTATATGGACTATGACCAAGAAAACTTCAAAGAGCAATTATTCATCCATCGAGTTTAATCATCATAAAACAATCCCCGCGGTCTTTAAATATCAATATTCTCATAATTAGTGTGTTTGCTAGCACAGTCGGATGAGAAAATGTTGACACATCAAAGGCATGGTGCATGACAAAGCAGATGAGCCATCTTTTCTGTTTTTTAATAAGCAAGAATTTGTTATCATTCAAAAAGAAAATACTGAACTACACAGATTTTGTACACAGAAATAAAATCACTATCCTATTTCAGTGGTAAACTTGGAAAATTCAGCAGTTCAATAACATACCTAGTGTGGTCCCACAAGTGGAGTCTGGGTTTGCCATCAAGCATCCATGGTCAGAAACCGCAGAAAAAATGTATCGATCCAGCATACAACGTTCTTGTTGAGCTAGTCTTGAAGCTGACAAGCAACTTATAAGGCAGATTGCTTCGGAGTGTTGCTAATACTTTCAGTATGTTCATCTATCTGACAATGTCTGATTAAGTCATTTGAAGTCATGGAATTGGAGATCCAGGAAAACTTTGCCATGGTCTCCACAAACATAGGTAATATTTCAGAATATCCTGCTTGATTTAATCCGTGGGCTAAAGTACTGCACATAGCAAGACTAGGTACAAAACCTTGCACTCCTATTTCATTGAGTGATGCCAACAATGCCGAAATTTCTCCCTTCTCACACCAAGACCCCACTAATGATTCACTTACATGTCCTTTCAAAAGACCTTTATCCAAAAGTTCATTCCAAAGACTGAAAGCTTTATGTAGATTTCCTTCTCGGTAAAGTGCATCAACCATCGAGCTGTAGACTACTTCATCAGGCTTAATACCCCTTGCCACCATTTCCTCAAATAGTGAAAACACCTTCAATTTTTCTCCAATTCTGTGATAACCTTGTATGAGTGAAGTGTAAGTCACGATGGTTGGTATCAGTTTCCTCCCTTGCATCGTTTGGAAAAGCTCTTCTGCTACTTTCATCATTTCGTTCTTGCAACAGTAGTCAATTAAAATGGTGTAAGTTACATGATCAGGCAGGATGTGCATATCAGACATGCCCTTCACTAACTCCAGTGCTTCACTCAATCTACCTAACTTGCAAAATCCATCAATCAATGTATTGAGAGTAAGAGTAGATGCAATTCCCTTCTCTACCATTTCATGGAATAATGACAATGCCTTCTCTATCTCTCCTGCCTTGCAGCATCCGTGAAGAAGAGCATTGTATACGAAGGCATCCGGTTGAACACCCCGTAAAGGCATTTCATCTGAAAGGCAAAATGCCTCATCTAGATCACCAGCTTTGCAATAACCATCAATGATTGTAGTATATGTCACACTATTTGGTGCTAAACCCTTTCCAGAGATACCATCAAACACTTCCCTAGCTCTCGATAGGTCACCTGACTTGCAAAGACCACCTATTAAGCTATTATAAGTGACGATGTTTGGTCTAACGCCTTTCTGACTCATTTCATCAAGAAGTAGAAAAGCCTTCTCCAAATTACCCTGCTTACAGAAACCAGAAATTAGTGAGGTGTAAGTGAACACATCAGGAACTAGACCCTTATTATAAAGTTCAGATAAAACATCCATGGCATCTGACAATTTCCCATTCTTTGAGAGGGCATTGATAAGAATACCATAAAGCTGAACATTTGGCAGTCGACCTATTTCAAGCATGCGATTTAATACTGAAAATGCCTGTGATATATTCCCATATTTGCAGTATCCATCAATGATACACGCAAAGGTGACATAATTAGGCGCTATACCACGATCTATCATCTCCCAGAAATACTGTTCTGCAACTTGCATATTCCCTGCCTCTCTATACCAAGAAATAAAAGGCCCAAAAGTAAATGAATTCGGTCTCAGTCTTCTCTTCTCTATTTCAACGAGACACGCTTTTGCTTCATCTATCCTTCCCACCTTGCAGAGCCCACTAACAATTGAATTATAACAGAAGATATCAGGTAATATACCGTCCTGCCACATATCCTGCAAAATATGTTTTGCTTCTTCAAATTTACCATCCTCTACATAACCTTTTATGATGGGGGTGTAGATGATAGCATTTCGTCTCACGCCAGCTGCAATCATCTTCTCCAAAATAAGAATCGCTTGACAGAGATCTCCAGCGTTGCAGAAAGCATTAATCAGCACACCATAAGTATAGGCTGAAGGTACCAAGTTTCTGTCGGTCATCTCAACCAAAAGTTCAGAAGCCTTATCCATGTTATTCTTGCGACCATAGCCCTCAATTAAATAATTGTATGTTTGCACATCAGGGGATATGCCCATTTCAATCATGTCAGCCTTGATAGTTACTGCTTTGTCAATCTGGCCAATTTTGCAAAGCCCGTTTATGATAGAATTGTAGGTCATTAGATTCAAACTCTTCCCACGTTCAACCATTTCATCCTTTATTCTAAATGCCTCGTCCACCTCACCCTCCTTCATGAATCCATCAATTAACGCAGTATATGCAAAATGATCCGGGTTCAGACCTACTTCATACATTTCATCCAAAATCCGTTTTGCCTCCCTGGACTTCTTTTTCTTACAGAAGCCATCAATGAGTGTGCTGTAGGTATAGATATCCGGAACCAATCCCTTTCCTTCCATCAAGCTCTTTAGCTTCAATGCTTCATCAACTGTACCTGTCCCACACAAGCCTTTGATAACCACATTGTATGTAACCAAATTTGGATTGCAACCCTTTTCTCCCATGTCATGAAGCAGTCTTTTAGCATCCTTAACATTGCCAACCTTGCAATAAGCATTGATCACATTGGTGTATGTATAAACATCAAGACTCATCTTGCTCTCCAGCATTCCCTCATAAACCTTCCAAAACAGTTCCATTTTACTACCATTTAGTAATTCATTCAACAACGTATTACAACACAACAAACTCGGGAAAAAGCCTTCATTTTTAATACCCAAGAACATAGAAACAGCTTCATTTAGCATACCCTTTTTCCTACAAGCATCAATTGGCAACTCAAACACCACGGTCTGTGAGTTAAACTTATCACATTCCCTATAACATTTAACCAACGAGCTAGCAATATCCCTTACTGAAAATCGTCTCTGAATCATTTCATCAAACACATGCTGGGCAGGTGCAAAATTGTTCGAATTACACAAAGCCAATGCAAGAATGGAGAAAGAATCAATGTGAGCCATACCCACTTTCTGATTCGACCAGTCAAAGAATTCGAGCAAACGTTTAGGGTTGACAAGCAATTTGTTCCCATCAAGAACGAACTGAACCACATCTGCATTTAGCTTTTTAGGGATTTCTGACGACTCCAAAAGTAATTTCCAGTTCTTAAGTTTCAGAATCGTCGAGATTTCTTCCGCTGTTGATTTGCTAACCGAAATCTTATCTTTCAGAATCGTCGAGATTTCTTCAGGTGTTGATTTACTGTGGGTATAGCGCATTGATTTCTTGATTACATGTCTTCGACAACTCCAATTGTACATAGTCAATATCCTTTTTGATAATACGAGATTCATAGTTTCTTAACAAATTTGCCCAGATTAACATAACCAGTTAAATAAGTGTAGATCTCAAAGAGGATTTTTGCAGAGGAAAGTGAACAGGGATGACTTTAAAGCTAAGGGGTCGTTTGGTAGGGGAGGGGTATTTTATGATATCTAATTAAAATTAAATTAGATTTTTTAAAATCATCTCAATCATATCAGTTTTTCTTTGGTATCATCATATCGGTACAGTTTAATTATTTTTCCAAAAAAAATCTACTTTAAATTATCACCTCAAAATGTATTACTATTAAAATATTTCTTTCGCAAATATATTTTTTTTAAATACTTTAATTCTTCACCAAAAAGATAAGAATGTAGAATCTTGTTATCATAGTGTTTGATCTTAAACGTTTAACTGGAGTGTTTGCATAACTTTTGTTGTATTTCTTGTTTGATAGAGTATCTATTACCGTATATCTTTTCGTTTTAAACCTAATTAAGGAGGCTAGTTAAAGAGCAAAGACTCAAAGTCATCAAGTCACCACAAGTGTGAGACATAAATTATATTTATATTTGAAAGTATTATGATATATATTTATATATTAAATTTAACATATTGTTAATATTAGAGGTATACAAGATAAATCGTAAAGTCAAATCAAATTGACGAATCAAATTAAAATCGAAAAAAAGTTTGACTTGTAGTTTGGTTTGATTGTAGATTGGCTTGGAAAAAAAAGTTGATCCTCTTGGTTTGGTATATAAGAAGAAAAAAAAAAAGTAAAATTGAATAACCACACACACACACACACTATATATATTATATATAATATATTATATTATAATATATAATAATATATATCTTGACCATATAAACTGCTTTGTTGATAGATGTTTAGTTGATTTATAATTTTTGAATTTTATATAGTTTAATTCAAATTTGGACTTGTAAAAATTGTAAATATTTTATTTTGTGTTAAGATTCGAAGTTACAAATATATTGCTATAGTTTTTCAAATTTGAAGTTAACAATTTACTATGTAAATATTTTTTGTATTTAGTTTTAATATAATGAACGTTGATATTTCAAAAAAAATATTTTGTACTCATGAATTTTTCAGTCTTTTGGAAAAAATTTATTCACTTAATATTTTTTGAGTTTAATTTATCACACAGGTAAGTGAAAAAATATTTGATTAGTTTTTTTAAAAAAAAGTTAAATTGTAAAAAATTGTAATCCAAAAAAAATTGAAAGAACTGACTAAAACTGAAACTGAAAAAACAGATTTGATTTGATTTTTAAATTTAATAAACCGACATAATTGGTTTATAATTTTTTTAATTAAAAAAAAATCGAACCGACTTATGTACACCCTAGTTATATATAAAATATATTTACATATATATAAGGTTATTTGGTTTGAAATTTTTTTGTTTTTTCTCATAAATTAAAAAAGACCATATCAATTGTTCGAGATGGTTATGCACTTAATAAAAGTCCACGATTTTATTGAAAAGGTAACATAAATCGATTCGATTAAGTTCAGTCGTTTCAATTATTTTTCATATTCTTTTAACACCCCTAATATTTAGTACTCCTTTCGTTTCAAAAACAATAACCATATTTTCTTTTTAATCTGTTTCATAAAGATCCATTTCCTTTTTTGGCAACAATTTACTTTTAATTTTCCATGTGGCATGTTTATGACCATTAGATTAAAGAGTATTTTGATACATTTGACATAACTTTAAATTAGAACCACAAGATTAAAAAGTATTTTTTCTTTTCTTAAACTTCGTTCCAAGTCAAACTAGGTCAATCTTTTTTAAACGGAGGGAGTATTATATTTGATAAAAATTTGGGCTTATGTATGACCACTCCATTGATTAGTCATAAGCCCGACATGTATTATAAAATGTATTACTAATACCTTCCGTTTGAAGGTACTAGCTCAATCTGTCCACTTTTATTTGTTATGTTGCTCTTTTCGAAAATCAATTTGACTAATTTTTAAAGTTAAATTATATTACATTAATTCGAAATTTTAAATAAATAAAAAACTAGATATTCAAAAATTATACGAAAAGTACTATAAATTGCAATTTTTTGCATATCGATATGATGAAAAAATGCATCTTAAAATGTTAGTCAAAGTTTTTATAGTTTGACTCTATAGAAACTATGACAATTAAAAATGGATGGAGGGAATAATATCATGGGATAAGTTTATGTAAAGACAAAAGTATCCATCAAATCATTTTAATTATTTTGTTATTCTGTTGATTTTATGTTTTATATTTGTAATGTTATACTAATAAATTATATAACTAAATTAGCTTACAAATTATTTAGAGATATTTGTTTGATATTAAACAATCTAATACAAATCAATGCAATATTTCAAATGTGAGTTGTTTGACATTTACTAATTAAAAAACAAATAAAGCACTATATGACACTTGTAATCTTAAATGAATGTGTGTGTTATTTGATATTAAACAAATCTAATACAAATCAATGCACTATTTGAAATCAAATTATTTAATATTTATTAATTAAAAAATAAATATATATCACTATATGACTCTTGTAATCTTAATTTTTTTTTGTGCGTATATGTGTATCGATTTCATAACTTGTCAAAATACAATTAATTAAAAAATCGCATAAATTTATAAATCTACCTTGACCTAAAATCACCTTGTAATTACGCTTTAGAATGTTTTTAAAGTTAAGATAATGTTTTTAATTATTTAATAAGTTAAATAGTTTGAGCTCTCAAAAATTTAAAAACAACCTTACAAAGCGAAATATTAAATGGCAACTTTACACATATAGCAAATAAAAAATTTATTATTTGTATGTTATAGAAAGTTTGAATAATGCGCTCCCTAGCAACATCAAACGTGGATATTCCCTATACATAACAATTGTTATATTCGCTGGCCTATTTCGTTGTTAAGTGTATAATTTGTTTGGCATACAGTTGAATCGAATTAAAATGTATGTATATTGCTTAATTATAAGTGCCTTTTATAGCAAGAAGATATATGTTTTTCTCGCTTTATACAAAAACAAAAACACAATTATACAATTCTGTTGATAAAGCAGGAGAAATTGTATTTCACTGCAATTGTATTTAATTCGCAATTGTATAATTGTTGGCCTTTTTATCTGCCAAGATTGAAAGTAAAATGTTTGAAATTGTATAATTAAGTGTATTATAACACGAAGATATATATTTTTGCAGTGTATACAATTTTCTCTCGCTTTATACAAAAACAGAAATAAAATTATACCACTTTTGTGTATTAAAGCGAGAGCAGGCGAAGCGAGGAGAATGGAGAGTGGAGAGCGAGTCAACCTAGCTATGCCATTGATTTAGGTTAAGTGTGCTAGATATAATTTTCCCAAATTTAAAATGTCATTGATTCAAATTTGATTTTTCATTAGTTCAAATTGATATAAATCAAACAAATTAAAAAATAGAAAGTAGCTCTAAACTAATTTTGTCTACAATTTTTACCTACAATAAAAAAGCATTTGTTAGAGAATGATTGAGATACTCAATTGCTGTAAACTTGTAAGTATAACAATTTTAATTAGATTTTATTATATGTGTTTGATAACTATCATTGCAAATAATTAACACTTTTTGATAGTACAAAATTTTTGATTTCTTAATTAATTTTTTAGAGATTGATACAAGGTGGCTAGTTAGTTGGACAATTTTGGAAATTACAATTGCATTCAAGTGTAAAAATGTATTGTGATTTTAGATTTGATATGTTGCTACAAAAAAATCGAATCAAATGTGGATCAAAAAAGATTCTACGCAGAGGAGAATGAGTGAAAAATATCAATTTTAACTCTAATTTTTGCAATTCAAAAATTGAGAAATTTTTATTTTATACATAATATTATATTTCTAATAGACATGAGGGGCTCATTTGACTAATATGTTTAAGGTCAAATTTTTAAAAAGTAGTTCTTGTTGATTTAGTAAATTAATGAAATATATGATAATTAATTGCTATTATTTTCAATTGGTTACATATTATTTCTTGAAATAATTTATAAGACATGAATATAGATATATAAATTATCATACGTTATATAAAATAACAAATGTTTATATTTTAGATACATTTTTATTGATTATAATTTTTGAAATTTTTATCAATTGAGTCAGTTATTATACAAACTCTCAAAATATTATAGAAATAGTACGAATAATTTTAAAAAATGAGACTTCACATGACGAGTATACCAATTGGAGTACCATTTTTACTTGTAATATTTTGTATTACATTTAATTACAAAATGAGGTCTAAATCATAGTGATTGTTACGCTTTAAAAGGATTCAAAGTTAAGATAATATCTTTTAAATTTAATTATTCGATAAGTTAATTAATTAAAACTTGAAATGTCTAAGAGACATCTCAAAGAATTTAAGAAAAATAATTTTAAAAATTAAAATATATGCATAATAATCGATAAAAGATTGAATAAATACATAATTATTTTATATTATAAATATTACCATTGAATAATTTTGAGGCGTTATTTTTTAGGGGACCTAAATCTCTTGTATCTTTACGCATCTTATTCTCTCAAAACTTTATTTATAAAATTACATTAAATATATTATTAGACTTATAGTTTTCGTAAGTTATTGAACAACGGTTAAATAAATAACAATCTTCTTCTTCTTCTTTTAATTTCTCTTGCAATTTATGAAAATTTAATTTTAGAGTACGATTTTAAACTTGGTAAACATTAAATCGAAATCTAATTTTTTATCAGTCTCAAGTGAAATGTTTGCACAACTTTTTAAGAAATGGACATAATTTAAACAGTTGTTGTTTAAAAAGGAAATATTTGGGTAAATATCAGCCTATAATTCAGGAGACTTTTGGGCCTGATGTAACGGGCTTGGACTACTTGAAACCGAAATTGGGCTTCAATTTTCCAAAAATATTGATTATTGGGCTCGAGATAAATGGGCCTGTAAATTAAGATGGGCTATTAAAACTTCAAACAGTTCTTATACCTAATGTCCTGAAGTACTTAATAGGATGACGTTTAAAAGGAGGATTAAATTGAATTTGAATAGATTAAATGGACTAAATCAACACAATGGGTAGGTAAAAGTTGCTTGTATTGAAATTTCTTTGGGCTTGAAAGAATTAACTAATGGATCGTAGTTCAATCGATTCAACTCTTATCAGATTTTAATCTTCGTGTCTTTTCTTATAATTTATTTTAATTAATAAGTATCAGCGTATTTTTATTATGACTACATATAAAAAAAAAATCAAAGAAAAACGCATCTATGGAAGTAATTGGTTGAGTTTCTCATATATCAACCCAACATTTATATGAGCTGAATTAGGCGGGTTAAAACGAGCTTATATGTATCAACCCATTCATATTTGGACAGATTGAGCAAATTATATTTTCACGAGCTAATTTTGTCGGCCCTAATAGTGGAGGTACATTCTTGAACTTACATGCTTATGAATCATCTTGATTCTTGACCTTTGGAGTTTTGCAAAAATGTGTTAAATGTGAGAGCATCTTATTTCTGAAATAATAAGGGACCAAATTAAAGGACTATTTTGTAAGCACATACACTTTGAGAAATAGTAAACAAAAGTTGTTTGTGGGGGGAGAAGTTCAATGAATAAATTGCACATGTTATGGTCCATAACATTAATTTTTTTTAAAAAAAAATTGGTAACAACTCAGCGTTCATCATTGATATCATGTTAAATCTCGTATTCATCAAACAAAAAATGATAAAGGTATATGTAGTATATAATTCATCACAGAGATCAACTGAACTCGGCATTGTCGACACAAAACGCAATTGGACTAGAGGTTCCTAAAACCATATACATTATGTTCAATGTACTTTTTATTTTTAATAGACAAGCCATGTTGTGATTTCTTGAATTGGGAAAATCTTTTATGATATGAAGAAAGAGTAAATATTTTGTGGTTGGAGTTTATAAAAGATTCCACAACTGTTCTTTATCTTATTTTAGGCCAAACCTTGACTACCCATACTCACCCATATTACTAACCCATTCTGTGAATATAAGAAAAAAAATATATGTTTGGGACATGACCCAATAGTACAAAGGCCCACTCACCATATTGTCCCCATTACCCAAATTTACTTTACTTAATCGAAGAAATAACGTTTACTGATCACTTTCTCGTTATGTTTTCTTGCACTAGTGATGGTTGGAAAATCAAATTCGTATATAATTCATGATATAAAGGAATTTGAATTCGAAACCTTTTTGACTTACTACAACGTAAATATATTTATCAAGAATGAGCTACAGAGTGTTTTTCTCTCCTTATATCTTATGTAGATATATTTATCAACTAAACGGTGTAATATTTATTCATTCTTCATGAAGAAAAAAACATATAATCTAATTATCTCTTAGTTAACAGGATTTTCATCGAAAAATTTATCTTTCTATATTTCATACGAGTAATTTTTTTTTTTCTAAAATGAACCCCTTCCGTTCATAGCTTCGGTACTGAACTCAACAGGTAGGCCTGGGATCGTCATTGATGATGTCCTATAGAAAATGGTGGTCCAATGTTTTAATAAAATTTAACCAGCCTATCATGTATCGACACGTGTTTCTACTTAAAAAAAATCAAATATGATATATATTATTATTATTATTATTTTGTAGAAACCATTTTGGCATTTTACTATACTTTTGAGTAGTTTGTGCATACAAATTATTTTTATTGACTTCTATTTCCTTCTAATAAAAATATTTTTCTACCTATGTCCTTTTTGTTTGCACCTACCTTGTTTCAATAAAAAATTTTTAAAAAAAACTTTTTAGACAATTTTAATTTTGATGAGAATCTAAGGGAGTTTGATTGTAAATTTGACTACGATATATTTAATTGATTTGTATTAATTAATAAAGTGTTCATATTTAAAGGACAAAGCTTAGGTTTCTAATTATGACTAATTAGAGGATTAGATGTTGTCATTGAGAACTATTAAAACCTTAATTATGTACTATATAAAAAGGTAGGACGGTGGGGCTAATATTTTTATATTCAAATAAATAAAAAACTTTATTTAAACAAAAGCTCCCTATGTTTCATTGTTCATAACATGTTCTTCTTGACACAACATAGCTAATCAAAATATTTTTTTTAATTACTGTAACAGCGAAGTCTGAATTTTAAATTTAAAAATAAAAAAATTCAAGTGTTAATAATTTATTTATTTTTAATTTTTTCTGCACGCATTTTATTAATTAAAAAGTATTGTATCATTCAAATTCGTATTTAGTCTTCTACCTCTGTCGTACTTATCCTTAAATATATTATTATGCGTTTTTTAAATAATGGCAATGTTTATATCAGCTTATATCAATATATGATCTCAATAATTCATTGAGTCATTAGTTATCTTTAATAATTATCGGTTACCAATGGGTCAAGAAAAAAAAACGTATAAAGATAGGATTAATTAATCGGAAAGGTAGTACATCTATATTTGTTAATAGTGGTGATGAAAACATGATCATATGAAGAAAGTCATGTTGCCATTAATGCGGAAGGCCCCATTAATCACTGATATTTTGACACATTAACATGGTCCCATCATAATATTAAAAATAATTTCAAATATATAGTCTGTGCATTTGGGGTTAATTAGTATTATTAAAACTTATCTTCTCCCAAAATGTTTGCTAAATGGATTGGTGGTTTAGTCGTCTTATTAGATTACAAAGTCTTAACTAATGCTCATAAATATATATTATTTTTGTGATAATTATTGGTAATATTTATCAACCACCTCCTCCTAAATCTATGAGTAAAATACTAATCATAAATCACTCTTACTAAATGTAATATAGATTTATAATTTTTATTTTGTGTATGACAATTGTTAATCACGCTTTTATATTGGCGATAAGTAAATACCTATCAAAAATAAAGTAATCTTTTGTTTTAATTAAAGTGAAGAAATAAAATCATAAAAAGAAGAAAATCTAGTTGCAAAAGCAAAAAGGAGGATATCCCCTTTTTTCTTTTTTCTTTTTGTGTTCGGGTGGTGCTATGTAATAAAGTTTGTAAAATCGTATTTTTTAAAACATGATTAATCTATATATGTGTATAAAAAAAAATTGTTGACGCTAGGCTTTTTCCCCTTTATGAAAATGTAATATTTTCCAAAAATTAATCTCTAAAATATAAAAAAATATAAACTGACAGAGATAATATATAATTAAATTATTTATATCGTGTGTAAATTTTAACGAATATTTTCCTTGATCAGCAGGTGTCTTGTATAATCGGTCCAACATATTAAAATGAATAATGTATTAACAATATTTAAAGTCCTCTAGGATTAGGACTTATCACGAATATCATTTGTAACTATCATTTTTATTACGTTTGAATTGAACTTCACTTTTCATTTGAATGTGCGCTCATCTTATAAATAAAGGATCTATGGATTTCAATTGAAGGGGCTTAGTTTTTTTTTTTTAATACTATAATAAACTATGTAAAAAGTCAACATTTACATTTTGATTAAATTATCCAGATTAAAACGTCCCAAAAAAATATAATTTGTGAAGACCTTTTACCAAAACTATGTCATTAAGTTACAGTTTTAAAACGGAATTCACAAATAAAAAATATAATATAAATACACTACAAAATATTAAATCAAGAATATTTATTCTTCTATGCTCCCAACTTTATAATTTTTTCTTTTTAAATTCGAGGATAAGAAATTAAAGAAATACCAGTTTCATATATACTAATCATTGTTTTATAAGAATTCAACTCGTGAATGTCATGTCAATAGTTTACAAATTTTTCAAGTGACCAAAGAATTTTCATCTTATGAAAAAATTCCAACCAACCATTTATAGATACTAAAAAAAAAAAAAAAAAAAAAAAAAATAAACAAGAATTAAGTTAAAGGAAAATTTAGAAACAGTGACATCCTATCCAAAAATTTAAAAAAAATAGGATTATTAAATTGACTAATCACATTCACACGTGTTAATAGTATCCCCTCCCAAATTACAGAATAATATATTATTTGTTATTTTTCTTTTCCTTTTTAATTACAATTTCACATGAATTCAGTAACCTTTTTTTTACTATCTTAAAAATTCAACTATTACTATTGATTAGTTTAAAATTATTACAAAAATTTTAAATTATAAATTCAAATTCCACCTCGGTCAGTGAGGTAGCCATATAATTGGACATCCTTTCTCGAAAAGAAAAACATATATATAAATAACATATATGCAAATATGTTAAATAACATATAATTAATATCGTAACCTTACTAAGTGTTATTTTGAACACCTTTAGAATTTTGACTCTGTCGCATGACTTCGATGTGAATCAACTTGTTTATTGGAATTTAAGAGATAACATTAACAAATTAAAAACATGGCTGTTTGTGATGGGGACGTCTTGTCTCAATAACCGAAGAAATAGGTGTTGTACACCAATTATATTCATAGAAATTATAGTTGTGAAAGTAGCTTCATGGGAAATTAAATATTTTTTAAAAAAAAATAAAAGAAATATATTGCTGCCTATTTTGTGGGACAACCTAGCCAGAAGCAACAAACTCTGAAGTATTATAATAATTAACTAATTAATAAAATAGATTTCCGTTTTGTTGGACAAAATTAGCCAATGGTAGAAGGTCAAAGACTATGACTTAATAGTATAGTATATAAAGTATAATATATAATATAGTACACATAATAATAATATAATCTAGAGCCCACATTTAAGCAACTTTTTTTTTAATCTATGATTGGTTTTTCTTGCATGCGAAAGTTACGCATTTATAATGTCATTTCTTGATTTTTATTAAGAGGGATATTTTGTTTTTTTATGACTATTGAAATGTGGTATTTACTTTTCGTATTCACATTTATTTATCTAGTTATAATTTTGAAGAGTCAACAATAAATTTTGATTAATATTTTAAAAATATATGTCTTTTTCATCAGGCTAATATAAAAAGGATTTTGATTTAGAATATAAGTTTGAAATTAAAATATTGAATTAATTAAATTCAATAAGTAATTTTGAAGATTAGTTAAATTTATATTTATAAAGTAAAACGTGACAAGTAAAAATAAATAAAGAAAATGTATTATATTTTTTCTTTATAAAACAATGGATGGTCAAAGATGTCACAACATATATTTCTTGTCGTATAAGTCAATATAACGTATATTTATTAACAACAACAAAAGAGTTACCTTGCAACGTATGCATAAGGAGAATATTGAATATCAGTTGTGTGGGACGGTTGAAATTTCTCCAATCTTAATGAAGATTTTCTATTTGAATTCCTCAAAAAGAAAAAATATAAATATTAGACGCATACAAAGCACAAATACAAATATAATCCCATAGAAGAAGAAAAAGAGGAGAGTACTGGTCGGTGAAAAAAAAATATTTTGATAATGATGACATAACGACAATATTTAGAATTTAAGTTTAATTTATTTCGCATCTTCAATTATATCTAATACATTAAGATTTAAAAAATTAATAATCTCATATTGGTGCAAAAAGGTATATTCTCTAACACAATTATAAACCATGGTTATAATCATAATTATTGGTTTTAAATTTGTTGATTGTTGAATCTTTGTTATGATAAGGAAATCTCATAAGTAATGTGTATGTAAAAATAATTACATTACATCATTCCTTTGGTTCCCTCCAATAGCCCATCAACCCTAATCTCTAGCTGGAACCTAAAACCTTATTAAATTAATTAAGCATGCTTGCTGTTGCACTAATTAGTGCTATCCTGTCTTAATTAACACAACTTGTCAATTGTCATCAGTTAACCCGCCAATTAAAAGATTACAAAATGGTGCTTAATTAATTAATCAACGAGAAAGCTAGGGGTTTTCCTACTTAAATAATAAGACAAAATAAAAGAGATATTTAGTAGTAATAGATTTTTTTTTATTGTTGTAAAAATATTTAACCACAATTGAGTTAAATAACTGCATTCAAAAACTCTAAACCTTTAGTGATATTATATAAGTATTGGTAACGAATACTCGTATTTATTATTATTTCTAAATCTTTTTTTTTTCCGGTGAATAGTGATGATCACCGGTGTTCAAATGATTCTTTTTTCTTCCTCCCTTGTGTTTATTTAGTTCTCTAAACTTTTCATTTCAATACTAGTTATGTTTTTTCATTAATGAACTAAAAATACAAAAATAAATAAAAGGAATATGTTAAAAAAAGTTGAAATTTTTTCAATTTAAATTATAATACCAAACACTAATAATTTCAGTACAACAAAAATAACTTTTAGCGGCATTAAATATTTACATTAATTTTTCAGATTTTTGAGTTTTTATTATAAATAAACTGACAGGACGACTTTAAGCTGACACGTGTAAAAGTGGTTGTTTTGTAAAACCACCGTTTTTAAAAAAAATGCATGAATGAACTTTTTTTAAAACGGTTAGTGGCATGAATGAGCCACCTCCCCCCCCACTTTTTAACGGATGGCATAAATAAGCCTTTTTTGAAAGTTCGATGGCATATTTGAGTCTTTTCTCTAAAAACTATAATTTTAGTTAGATATACTTTTAAAAGTGTGTTGTCAATTTTGTAATCTAAAAATATGAAACTGAATAATGTTGACGACAATTGAAAGTGGTGTTAATAGGAGTAAGCTTTTCTTCAAGTTGCTATGAACAACGTACATTTAGTTCCCATTTTTATCGACAACACGTTTTAGCAATTTCCCGACAACACGTTTTAGCAATTATCTATCTTGTTGAGAGTATTAATCTCCAAAATAGATATTCGTAATACATGAATTTAACTTTTTTAAACTTTAACATGAATATCAAATATTGAGTAGAAAAAAAAATAACAAATAAAATATCAAGAATAATTATGTGAAGTCATGTAAATATAACAAAACACATGGACGGATTTAGGAAGGGAGAAAGGGTGTCACGTGACGCTCCTTTGCCGAAACAAATGGCTAAATCATATTTAAGATTATGAAATAAAAGATCTATATAATAAAAGTGACACTGCTTGAACAATTTTGCCTGTTCAATCCTACATAGCAACATTTTTTTTTTCTTTGACCTTCTTTATTTAGCAATTGTTTAGTATTTTTTTTGAGTAAAAAAAAATTTAGTATAACATCATTAAGGAAATCAATTTGAATATATTTCATAAAAAAATTGTAATTATATTTTTTTTAAAGAAAAAATTATAATAATATACATGAATTGTATTTTATTTGATTTTTTTTTAAAAAAATATGACTTATATTATTTTATTTATTTTCTCATTTACAACATATCAAGAATAATTCTCACTGCTATGTGTATATTTGCTTTTCTTCCAAATTGATTAGTTCCATCAAAGTCTATAAAATGAAAAGGTTACAAAAACATCATAATAACTTTTGGAAAGATGGACAACTAAAGCATAATTTTACCTTTGTTAGTAGGGGCACATTCATTACCTTAATTTATGATCACAACTTTTATATGTTTGCCCTAAAATCATTTCAATGTCCTATTTTGTTTTTTCATTTAGTGTTGAGAGCGGGAGGGAGGGCGAGGGAAAGGGAAGGGGGGTAAAGGGGCAGAGGGAAGGGCAAAGAGGGGGCGACAAAGGAGGAGGGGAGAGCGAAGACGCTAAAGGGAAAAGCAGCGAAGGCGGAAGAAGAGAGGGCGGAGCAGCAACAGCACAGGCAGGGGGGAGGGGGGGGGGGGGGGGGAAAGGGAATAAGGAAAGGAACAGGGAATTAGGAGGAATAAGAGATAAAAAGCAAAAAAAGAAGGGAACGAAAAAAAAAAGGAAAGGCCAAGGACAAGGAAAAGGAAGGGGCAGGAAAGGAAGGGAAAGGAGAAGGAGGAAGGGGGGGGGGGGGGAAGGGAAAATGGAAAAAAAGGGGAGGGGGGGTGGGGGGGGGGGTGGGGGTGGGGGGGGGGGGGAACAAAGACGAGGGGGGGGGGGGGGGGGGGGGGGGGGGAATAAGGGGGGGGGGGGGGGGGGGGGGGGAAACAAAAAAAGGAAAAGGAAAGGAAAATAGGAAATAAAGTAAATTAATAAATTTTAAGCATGAAAAAAATTTTAATTAAAATGTAATTAATAAAATTAAATTTAAAAAAAATTATTCATGAATAAAAACAACCAGCTAACAAACAGCACATCTATTAACTTTTTGCGCTTAATTAGTACAGTCAAGTTCAACACATCAAACTTTGTGTATACCATACATACATAAAAGATGAATAGGATATGGGATCACTGATATGGAATCATTAAGATGGATTGAAATTTTGTCTTTGACATGCGATTATAAAAATTTTTGTGCCGGTCTATGTTCATCATAAACATAAAAAAATCCATTAAGTTGTTAAAAATTATAAAATTATTAAAATAGCCCCAATTGTTTATTCAATCTTATTAAAAAATAATAATTATAAAGTCGAAGTAAACGAAGAAATTATTTCATTCGTATTCAATATTTATATTAATTGAGATTCTGTTATAAACGATCTAAGAATGAAATTGTGTATATAATATTTTTTTCAGATCCTAAGATTGTATGGTTATTGTTTCAATGTTTATGTTATCTAACTTTGTTTTCAAAAGAATATTTTTTTGTTAATGATATGAACATATATTTGATAGAATTATATTGCATGATGAAATTGTATGTAAAAATATTATATATCTATATTAATTGCAAACATTGATTTGGAATAAAAATAATAATTTAGAGATGCTTTCTAGTATTAATATTAAATATAAAATATAAAATATAAAATATAAAATGCAAATTTTATTTGGGATAATTTTTATTTTTCTTTTCGTAGTGGACATTTATTTTGAGGGAGTAGCATTTAGACCACTCAATAGTAGTAGACAAAACCAGCACGGTCCCATTTTAAAGGACTTTTCTCAATCTTATATTTCTGATAACTGTTTAATATTTAACGATCTTCGATATTTATATTGAAACATAATTAATTTATTTTATTAATAATATTCTTTTATATACAGAATCTAAATTCAAGATGTTTAGTTAAAAATGAATAAATTCATCTTCTTTCTAATATTACAATGTCGAAAGATTTTAATCTCAATTTATATGACATATATTATTAACTAAAACTATTTATTTCTTAAAGCTTATGATTTAATACGTCATCAAAATTTGTGCAGTTACGACTTACATATTTTATGTATTTCACTAAGGATTAAACTTAAATTGAGTTGTTTTTAAATACATTTTTTTAAAAAAAAAAAAAACAACTTTTTTTGGAAAATTAAATTATGCCTCCATTTTCAATTTCTCCTAACTACTACGTATACGTTTTGCCTTACTTAGCTTAGGTACAATTAATAAACCATATTTAATGAATAAGTAATTTGTTATGTACAAGTACAATGTATATTCTTTATAATCACAACCGTTTTGGCATTGAACTTAGCCATAATTAAGAGTTAAGTTATGTTACGTAATGTTTCATTTGTTCTAATTACTCTTATTATACAATATATAATTCCAATATATTTATTTACCCCCTCAAAACGAGTTTATAGACGTGATTCAAAAAACGAATCTTAAAATCATCATGTTTCAAAATATAAAGTAAAAGTATATGCTTGCACTAAGCGTTTAAGACGATACTTGACGTTAATCATGCGTATTAAATTTGACATATTCTTCTTGATATATGTCACATTTTATTAATTTATGTCATTCATATCTAATTTTTACCTCATACAATATCATTATATTCTATTTAATAAAATCGATATAATCGATTATTATATTGAAGATTTGTTTTTGTAATTTAGTGCTTTTAATCCATGTATTATTAATTAATAAAAACATATCCTTTATGTTCATCTTGGTAAAGAAGCAAACTGATCTTGTGAAGTGAAATAGAAAGGAAAAATAAAACACGAAAGCTTCCCAATTGAGTAATGTTAGAATAATTAGGATTTTTTGCATTCTTAATCACCATTTCAAATTTAAACTTTATAATATAATATGTATATTAAAATTTAATCAGATCTAAAAACTGTTTTTCTTATTGGTAATACGTCTAGTAATCATAATATCACATCACATCGACGCGCACATATAGTGAATGATACCCTGACTCATACACTATATTTCATTTACTATTCTCTCCGTTTCATATTAGTTGGTCATTTCCATCTTTTAGGCATATAAAGAGATAAAAAATAAAAATAAAAGAAATTCTTATTTTGTAATAATTAATCTTTTTTTGTTATATAACAAAATTTAATGTTGAATATACTATGATTTTACATACATCACATATATTATCCTTTGAAAAGGTAAATGAAGTTACTCTATTTTAACTGATAAAATAAGATTAAATAGAAAAAAAATTATTCTCTATATTTTTATTTGTTAAAGTAATTTTGAAAGAAAGAAAACATGAATAGAATTCTTTAATAATATTTGAATATTAGAAAGAAAATATGTTTTAAAAAATAATAAATAATATATTTATTCGAAAAAAAGACATTTGATTCATTTAATAATAATTATAATGCTTAATTATAATAGTATACTCTATCCACCTTTTTTGAAAACCAACATCCAACATTTATTATATTTATTTAACAAAATTATAAATGTGACTTTTCATTTACATGTCCTTCCATATTATAAAATTAAATAGAGTCAATATCTTAAAAAAGTCACTGAATTATGAGACATATATTTTATGTGGCTAAGTTTATATATAGTATTATATAGGATGATATTTATACATGTTTAATTAAATGTGTACATATACGTATTCTATAATTAAAAGACATAAATAACAATTTAAGCTAAAAAAAGGACATGTTTGTATATTACATCAATTTTTTTTATCCTTAGCAAATTAAAGTCACACAACTATATTTATTTTAGATCATAATTTTCAAAACAATATAATCAATATATTTTTTGTCAAAAGCAAAGTATATTTTTGTTAATTCAATATATTTATATCTTATCAAGGTAAATAAGCTGTTCCGAAAATGCCTTTAATATCATGTCATGTCCTGCTTAATTACTTCCTTTTCTCATGACATTTTCATTTCACACTATGCCTTTTCTCTTGTCATGTCTCGTTTGATCACTTCGTATAAAATCGAACACAATCACATAAATTAGAGGGAGTAAGTAAGTAGGCGAAATAGTCTAGCTAACGGCAATAAGCAGACGGCGTCAATCTAATAACCCAATGAGAATACGACAGCATCAAACGTCTAACCGTACACGCCGTTAATACCTCCTTTATGAATTGTCCCCCTGGACAGTGTCCTAATGACTGGCTATACCCGGTTGAAAAGACAGAAACAGACGGGCTATAGCAAGTTACCTAACCAGGGTTAAAATTTAACCGCAGTTGAAATGATTGCTGCAACCGTTTTGACCCCTTTGGTTATCGAAAGGCTCTCCCTCTTTCCCTCAATGCTTGTGTGTCCTTTTTTTTTTTTCTCTCTTCTCTCTCATCACTTACATGAAGAAGCTCCTACTTCTATCCATTGAAGATAGATAAATGAACACGCATATACATACAGTTTTTAGAGAGAGAAACTAGAGCGAGAAGGCTCTGTAACTTCAATTTTGAGTGTTGATTGCTGTTTCTAGGGTCTCTTTGGATTACCAGTTTTGCATGCTTTTGAGCTGAGGAATAGTTTAGTGCTTTTTTTCTGGTGAATTTTGGAGAAGGAAGTTTTATTTTGTATTTGTTTTATGAATTGATTAGTGTGGATATGAGAGATCTGTGTTGAGAATTAGTGTACGGAAATGGCTGCTTCGGAGGTGTCGATTCAAGGTTACAGCGAGCCGAGTGATGGTTCTAGGTCGGTTTCAGAGACTGGTGTACTATTTCCCTCAAGGACATATCGAGCAGGTTTGTTTGTAAGAACACTTTAATTTCGTTTTCTACCTTCGTTTTATGGAATCGCTTGTTCAATTTCACTTTTAAATACACTGTTGAACATGCATTACCGAGATACTCTGTTTCTCGTTATGATGTTTTTAGCTTTACAGCTTAAATTCAATCATGATCCTTACCCTTTTGGGGAGAGGTGGTTGAGTTTGAGAAAATTTAGTTGTCAATCGCACTGATTTGCAATAGAGCTTTTATGTAATCGATTGTGTTTGAATGATAGGTTGAAGCATCAACTAATCAAGTGGCTGACCAGCAGATGCCTTTGTATAATCTTCCATCTAAGATTCTATGCCGTGTTGTGAACGTCCTGTTAAAGGTAATGGTTTTGTTAATGCTGCTGTCTTAATGTGTTTCCAATTTTTTTTTAGCTTACAGTCCTTTTCCTTTTATGAACATTTTTATCTATGCAGTTAGTGCTTAGCTGGTGTTTCTGTGTTGACTTTTGACTGAATTTTCAGGCTGAACCAGATACCGATGAGGTGTATGCACAAGTGACTTTGATGCCGGAGCCAAATGTAGGTTTACCATTATGTTTATTTTTAACTTTTTCTTTTATTTTTCAATTTTCGGTTTTTTGATATCCTGTTGAATAAAGTAGGTCGAGCTATATAAATCTTGAATTTCTAGTTAAATAAATCATCTAATATTCTAAATGACTGTTGTAGCAAGATGAGAATGCAGTGAAGAAGGAACCTATGCGCCCTCCTCCACCACGATTTCATGTACACTCTTTTTGTAAGAGTCTAACAGCGTCTGATACAAGCACTCACGGTGGATTTTCCGTCTTGAGACGACATGCTGATGAATGCCTCCCCCAACTGGTTAGACGAATATTTCTTAATGTGTTCATTGATTTTGTATTGGTGACATTGAGTGACTAATGATTATTATTTGCATCGTTAACAGGACATGTCTCGGCAGCCTCCCACTCAGGAGTTGGTTGCCAAAGATTTACATGGAAATGAGTGGCGATTCAGGCATATATTCCGGGGTATGATACCCAGCAGAATCTTAATCACCTTTTGTCTATAAAACTTACCACCTCCACCCTGTTTGGCCAATTTATGCCCTTTGAGAGCTTAAGCGGAAGGCAATAAAGGCCAGCTTTCCTTTTGAGAAGTGAGGACGGGGATGGGGGGTTGTGGGTGGGTGCAACATAGAGATGCACCATCAAACAGCACATTCTTCCCTATTAAGTGCCATTATTGGTGTATAGTACCAGTTGCATTCTTGTGATCGCGCGGCCAAATGAAGATTGCTACAAACCTTAAGTGGCTCTTGTAAAAATATTAAGTAGATTATTTAGGATTTTACAAAAGGAAAATCGTAATGAAGAAGAGATATGCAAATTTAATTTGAACAATACTTTAGTGGTTTAAGAAATTCCTGTCTTTGTATTTCATATCATGTTTGTTACCCATATAATAATTTAACTAAAAATATGATACCATAGTGTCACAACTCAAAGGAAGAACAACATAGTGTCACAGCTCAAAAGAAAAATAATGTTAGTAATCAATATTTTGATTTTTCATATTCTTCTTTCGGACGGAGCTTTGGAGGGTAGGGGAGAAGTCTGTTAACAAAATTGTGCTTCCGTAAACACAAAGTTGTATGATTTTCAATTCTCATTTTCTTCATATTCGAAATTGTCTTTTGAAGTCTGGTAACATGCTTCTTTATTTACCATGCACTGTATGCAATTATTGGAGGGTTGATGTGTTTTTCCTGCCATGTAACCTTGGTTTGTGTCTCACCCAAGCATTTGAACTCCAGGCCAGCCTAGGAGGCATCTTCTTCAGAGTGGTTGGAGTGTCTTTGTTAGTTCGAAGAGGCTTGTTGCTGGGGATGCATTCATATTTCTTAGGTTCCATTCGTGAAACCCTCTCTGAATTTTTTTTTTCCATTATTAGAATCTGACTAGAAGTGTTGTGCTACTTTAGAGGTGAGAATGGGGAGCTTCGTGTTGGTGTTAGACGTGCTATGAGACAGCAAGGAAATGCTCCAGTCATAGCATGCATCTTGGTGTACTTGCAACAGCTTGGCATGCCATTCAAACAAAAACGATGTTCACTGTGTATTACAAACCCAGGTACCTGGTCTTAAATGACTAAATAAAGCACTGACTAAAAGGACATAACTAGAGATCTTTGATTATAAGTTAAATGTTACATTTACTCTTTCTACAGAGGTTGGAAACTTGGAATCAGTCAGTAGCTCATGTTGTTAGATTGCTTGTTGTTGTGTATACATTTGGAAACATTTTATAGTATTTCTCCAGTGGTTGGTATTAATAGTGCATGTTGTTTCATTGGTTGTCCTCTATGCATTTGGGAATCATTTTATTTTAATTGGTTGCCCATAGAATATTGCGCTTCATAGTTGATGGCATTCCTTCCTATATCAATAAACTCACACTTTCTCTACCAATTTATTTTTGATGTAATCTTTTTTTATGTCCATTTACTGGGGAAACTAGGGCGAGAAAGTAGGTACTGAATTGTGTGGTTGTTAACATTAACACAAGGATTAAACCTTCCTTACTAACTCACTGTTATGTACGAACAAGCCCTAGCTGAGTTTATAGTTCCCATTGACACATATGGAATTATGGAAGAATACACTTATTGGAATGAGGTTTAAGATGAGGTTTTCGAAGGTGAAGAAGTCCAGAAGAAGCATAATATTATGTACTTATGTTATAATTCCTCCAGTAACTATGCAAAGCACAAAATTCTGAATAGAGCGATTCTTTTCTTTATAAGAGTGTAGTGTGGGGTTAGTAAAAATTATATTAAGAGTTTATTTTTATTTAATACAAAATACAACATGGGAAAATTAAAATTTAGATAAAATATGAAAATTATCACTCCAAAATTGATATAAACTATAAGGTCGGCGCGTTAAATACATATTTAAACATTAAATATATGGTAAGGTATGCGTTGGGTAGTAATAAAACTTAAATCAATTTAAGCATTTTAAATAAATGTTCACCAAATATTCTTATACAATTCATTAGTAATATGTAGTTATATAACTCGATTTATTTTTCAAGATTATGAAAATTATTTTATTTTTCATAAGTCAAGAGTAAAACTTGATCAGTTTTTTTTGTTTTAAAGCAGCGATAGAAAAAAGGGCGTTTAATGCCAAAAAATAACAAA
This sequence comes from Solanum habrochaites, assembly GCA_027704765.1. Lineage (NCBI taxonomy): Eukaryota > Viridiplantae > Streptophyta > Magnoliopsida > Solanales > Solanaceae > Solanum > Solanum habrochaites. Next base: position 63,909,509 of record JAKWJA010002491.1, read on the forward strand.
AATAAAAGCAATCTATTTTGTCTATAGTTTAGAGGTAAAGGGGCTCTTCAACCAAGAAGGCATTTGGTAGGAAGGCTGACCACTACATAAGTCGTCATCCGTTCAGGAGAGAAGCAAGTTACTTTTCTTTGATCTCCATTCCCGAGCAGGGAAGAGAACTAAAATGGACTGCATAGGATAGTCGTGGTTGATTTTGATTCGAGGATCTTACGCGGTGGAGCGAACTCTTCTATCGTGTTGCATTTTCTCTGGCGGACCCCCCCGGTCCATCGTACTAGAGCAATTCGAGAGAACGGTTAGGCGCATATTCTATCCTTTCTAGAATGCCTATAGACGAAGTGCTTCGTTTCAGATCTATTCTTCGATGCTGCAATCCTTCTTCGATCACTCCCTAGGAAAAATAGTAAACGTCTGAGGAATTCCTACAAGCAGACTCGAAGGGAATAGTTTGTCTTTTCTCTCTCCCTCTTAAACAATTTTCATGATAATTTTAAAGATCTATTTGGACTTGTTTGTTTTTAAGAAACATCTTCTTATAATTGACTTTTCAAAAAGGACACTTTTATAAAGAAATGGATTTGAATTGATTATTGAAAACATAATTTGAGATAAAAAAAAATTTGTATTTGGTTAATTTTTTTTGTTAAGACATCAAAACGAAAAAGATCATAAATATATCTTTGTATTTGTAATTTAAATATTTTATAGGGAATAGGGAATCATAATTTTAAAGATATATTATAATTTTTGATGAAATTAAAAACGTTAACGTACTTAATTTTTTATCATCATTATATGAATAATATTATATTGAATAATATAATTATAATGAGTTATAATATAAAGGAAAATAAATCTAAAAATGATTCCAAAAATATAAAAAAAATAGTATTCATAATAATAAAAATGTATACATGGATGAGATTATTTTGGTCTGAACTTGTCTGTTTTTATTTATAAAAAAGAATGGAATTTTTTTTCTAGCTTTAGAAAAAACGTGCTTTACAGCACCTGTTTTTTTCAAAGAAAATGGCAGCTCTAATTAAAACGGCAACGATATAAACAATTTGGGAGGCTTAATTTATCATCACGAGTAATTTGGTTTCAAATTTGATCACTTCACCAGTGTCGACGAAAACGATGGGTGAACTTAGTTGAAGAGGCGATTATTTGGTCTTCTCTGGTACGACTCCATTCGTTTTTTACCCATTATAATTTTAGGCTTCTGCTACTTTTATGTTTGAGTTAATTGACAGATTTGTGGCTCAATTCAGTCTTAGGGCAGTTCCATAGAGAAGAAAATAGAAAGGGTTAGTTAGATAGTTACCTGATAAACTTAAAACGAGCCGATTTTAGAGTATTAGGTAGTAGTTGAGTTTGTAAAATTTCCAGATGCGTGAACTTAGTATTTCTAGAAAATGACGCACCACTTAAAAAAAATAAATAAAAAAATGTATACTTAATTGGTAAATTGATTCGATTTCTAAGTGACTAATTAAACTCAAATTCAATCAAGTGAATAGGGTTCCTGTGCCGCTATAAATTTGCCACTGGTCAAACCAAGGTAGTGTAGATAGAGGATAATTGATAAATGGTAGGAGTAGGTAAAATGAGTTAGTTAGTATATAGGTCTTCTCATGATTTGTAGGGAGCATTTTTCCAGAGCAGGAATACAAGGAGTATCAGACTTTTGGTTAGATCAAAATTTAGTAATATTTGCTCTTGTCTCCGCGAAGTTACGTAGAGTGGTTAAGCTATAGAGGTCTTCCCATTTGCCATTAACTTGGAAAGGAATGTTAGTGTGTGACAACCATGGGCGACCCACGACCAAATTACTAGCAGCCGTCTGGTGTGAATGGACATTCTAAGGGCCAGATTATTGAAAACCCACCTCAGGAAAAAGTGAACATTGAGACCAGAAAAGTGAAGAGAAGAAACTGGTCATGATTGATCAGCGAGCTACCGACGCTCTAAGGTACAAATTCTTGTCTATTGCCATACAAGATGGTTCAGAAACATTGTTCTCTCTAAACGGGCAATAACCTTGGGAATGTATATAGGACAACCTTATTTTTGACAACGAAATACCAATTGGTCCAATAGAGAGAAGTGATTATTAAGAAGTTCATTCCTTCCTGACAATTTAATACCCTCCTGTGCGCTCTAATATTAAAAGTTCTGTTTCTATATTTACGATTTTGAATTGTTTGCTTCTGATAGTTCCAAAAATTGGAAAAAGTGGCTTGAAATTGTATTTGAAGAAAAAGTGGAGGATCTTGACCTGGAAATAGGTTCAGATCAAAAGCCCTCTGTCTTGCACAAGTTCTCTGCAACAACTCATCCAATGTAAAAGTTTAATTGCGAGGTTTTGCAGGAATACAGAAAGGAATGTCGTACTAAACTGGACATCCCTGAAAGAGTTTTTTGACACTAACCTATTTTTTTTCGGGCGAACATGTTGAACAAAACTAGTTAACAAATTTTCCTCAGTTGGAATCGTTGAATGAAGCTATTTGTGATGTTTAGAGTTTTGTGGTTTTTCATCGCTTACATATAAATTCTCCAAAATGTAGGAGTCTGCAATTGATTGATCATTGCCCATCCTGAGGAGATTGGGGCCATTTGGGCTTTTGGTTGATGTTCCTTCGAAAGTAGTTGGCCCCATATTTTCAACATCCTAAAGATTCTGGGACATCGTTGAATAATTGTGGAAAATTTAGGACTTGGGGACCTTTCATCTTTAGTCATTGTGATCTTACTTTCTCTGTTGATATTGGATATGACAATACCGTGGAACTTTCTTGGCAAAGTGTATGTTGTCGAATGAGCTAATGATGCCCATGCTGTTTATCGAGGTATAGTTTTCAGGCCAAAAACTCTCCAGTCTTTTTTAGGGCTGAAAGGAATATAATACACATTACATGTGTGTGCTAAGGTGAGAAACAATTTACATTACTTTTAAAAACCCATACAAGAACGGTGTGTGAGTTTTAAAGTCAAATTATATTAAGATAGACTAAACAAGTCAGAATACTAAGGGGGAAAAAAGAATGGCCACAGTAACAAAAAGAAAAAAGAGTTCATCTAGACAGCTCTGAACTCCAGAAGAACTAAAACAATATAGAGAAAAATTGAGAGCACGATTGATGGCGGTTAAAAGTTGTCTTGTTGTAGAGTCGATCTATAGTAAAATCAGACGTAAAAAGGTTAAAATTGAAATAAGATAGAGCTCCCTACCTAATCTTGGGAGTTTGATACCAAGGAAACAATTCTCTAGGTAAAAAGGCAAGTAATGGTAAATACTCACGACATTAAGTAAATCATAGAGTGGATAGTTGAAGAATATTCTTTGATAAGGAACTTTTTTAGATGAGCCAAATGCACCCAAACAAATCAATAGCCAAATGGCATGCTTCGGTTATGAGGGCTTGATGATAGTGAGAAGGGACACTTGAATTGGTTACTCTTTGGTGCATTTTAATGATATCACTCGCATGGTGTCAAATCCTTGTTGGGCTTGGCCATGGTCCCCACACTACTCGAATATCACTGATTTGCTGTGAATGAAAAGGTAGTCATATCCTCTAGACCTCTCACAATCATGAGCACTACTACAGGATGTTGACCCTCTTCTTTGGAGGTTTTCCGGTTATTAAACAAGCTCCTTAAGCACCAGCCACCAGGGTAAAGCAAAAGATCTTTAAAGCATCCTACTTCCAGGGAGCTTTGCTTTCCAAATGCATTTCATAAGCCAAAAAGGTGCTACTGCCAGAAGATCTATTAGATAGACTAATTTACTCTTTGATCTTGAAGTTAGACCTACTGTGTTTCCTTTCCACAAAAGAGATTCAGGACTGGAAGATAAAGGGGGGGGGGCCAGCTAGCAACTTATATAAAGTGAGGGACACGGTAAATTCTCAAATCATTTTTGCTGCACCAGATACCAAAAAACGCGGTCATGTCCGATCACATTTCTTTGAAATTGTAGCATCTTGTGTGGGGAATACTGTAATATATGGATCTGATATTAGTGGGGTTGGACTAGCCAACCATCCTCCCAGAATTGTCATCATTCACATTTTCCAAACTTGAAGAGTGGTGATGGCGAGAAAAATAATTTTTGTGGGACTCTAATATGCCTCCAAGACCATGGGTTTACTGTTTGCTGAACCTGGGTCAGTAGCCAAGTGATCAGGCATGCATTTTTACCATACGGACCACCTCCAAATGTGCCTTTTCTCATGACTAATGCCTCATAACTACTTTCTGCAGTGAGCTGTTGCTCTGATCTCAATCTTCTCTACTCTTAGTTCTCCCTGCCCTTCATAATTTGTGGTGAATGAGTCCCAGTTACCAAGCTGATAGGTTCTGTATTATCTCTCTCTCTTGCAGGAACAATCTGGTAGTTTGTGTGTCCCAACCTTTTTGTAATGAGAAATGTGCAGTGGAGCCAAAAGAGATAGAGGTATTATGGGAATTATTCTAACTTAAAAAACAGTTTTTGTTGGAGTTATAATAACACAGTAGCTTTGTAATGAATTCTTGTTAACTATTTTGTTTTTCTAATATATTTTATTAGAGGACTATGGGGAGGGAAGTCTGAGGCTAGAAAAGATCAAAACTAAGAGCATAGAGAAAACATTTCGTTTCTGTTGTCGGGGGTGAAGGGTGTGAAGGGTGAACACTTTAACCCCATGAGTTTTGGATGTTTTTAAGCCCTATAAAAGTTGATTCGCTGATTTACTTAATGTACTTACCTTTATCTGCCTTCGCTTCCAATTTTAGATGATTTATGTGGCGGGTATAGAAAAGAAGAAGAAAGATTTCCCATTGCTGATGCGGAAGTGCAAACGGTTGACGATACATTCTTGGATTTCAAAAATAATGCCCATTCTCGGAGGGGTCTCTTAAGCAACTCCCTTATCTGGAGGAATTTGACGATTACTTCATGAAAAGAGGTTATTTTTCCAATTGGATTCTGTTTGTCCGGCTCTAGAATTATCCTTGCTTCACTACCATCCCCGCCGACCCACCGACCTACTTTGACGCGGCGCCGCGGTGCCAGGGCACTGGCGAGACCAGGATGACTCACCATGCACTCCAGGACCTCCGTCGACCCGCAAGCTCCCGTAGATGAGATATGAGCTCGCCTTGTACTCTTGTCAGACCTTGGCAGTCACACAGGCGCCGGGGAAAGCGGATGAGACCAGCAGAGGAGAGGCGGGCTCGAGAGGCGCGAGGAGGGAGCGCAACAATGGGTTCCTGCTTTTATCAACGAGACTCTCTAACATGATTTTCAATATAACGTTGTGAGGAATAACATAGCCTTGGATATCAAGTTGGTTTTAGTTATAGCGCTTCCCTTATTACTGAAATTGTGGCCCACAGACCACTTTCTAAAAATATGATGCGACCATAGTGTTGCTGCACTGAAGACTCCTTCTTCCTTTTACAATGAGTTAATAGCTTCTTTGCTATTGTTTGGCAATATTAAAAATATTACATTCAATGTCTATGATCTCAACGACCATCAAGGGGAAGTCTACTAAAACATTTTTAGAGTACTTTACCAGCCTAATATTACTATCAGTGGTCTAGCTTCAATGTAATCTAAACCGTCTGGACCCTAAAAAGTATTACTTTCATTGTGTGTATATTGTTTGACTACTATGTGATTAGATGTTCGTTCTCAGATTCTCTTCTGTGTGTTGTTCTGCCATTCTCAGTACCATAAAAATGCCATTCTTAAACTCCCATACATTTACTCAAGTATGTTCCACCTCGTTGGTACACTAAACCTTCAAACCTGATTTGTGGTTCTTCTTGTATCCGTAGGGACGATTATCTTTGTTGGGATTGATAATTGGAAGAGACAGTGTTTTGGATGGGCGAGGAGGACAAGTCCCTTGGATATAGTTGAAATGAAAATGAAAAACATTTCAAAGGCTTTCCTGCAGGAATTTAGCATTTATTGAGGTGATGACTTCAAAATTTGTTAGTTTGTCAACCACAAAGCTGACCGCAAACAGAGCGCTTCAGAATTTTTGAAGTCCTTGCTTGAGCATGCAAAAAATCTTGAGAAACTGGTTATAGCGCCATGGCACAATGGATGCAACATCTCTTCAGCCAATATCTCAAAAGTGATTAAGAACTTGCTAGCTTTACCAGGAGCTTCTAATATTGCAGTTGTTTCCTTAGGATTGGCCTCCGGTTTCGACTTTTCAGGGGAGTAGAAACTTTGCCAAACTTTTATATTGACCTTGTTTATGCTAATATTTTGTTCAACTACTTTTGGAACTCTTATATTTTTGTATGTCAAATGTTGACCGTCAAGTTACTGTGTAACTTAAAGAGGAGAAGCAATCTGCTATAATTGATTAAACTACTGTGGTAGTATTCATAGTTGTTTTGCATTATCAATGTATAATATGCCGTATGTTGTATTTGATATTCTTCCTTCATGGGAGTGTAATTTTAATGTTTTGATTACATTGATGCTACTACCATTAATAAATCATATTACTAGCTAAGTATTTGATTATATCATATCAAAATTTGTTGATCCTCCAATGTTTGTTTGCACCTCCAAGGTACAGGCTCCAACCATCGCACCTTTGGATACTGGGGTATGGAAATTTGTCGATGTTTACATGATGCACAAACTTTTTGTTCCCCCTTTCACAAGAGTGTTGATGTGAAACGATTACTTGCTCTTCCTCTTAAGGTTGTTTATTCAGCATGCCATACAACATATATGTTCAGTCCCAGACAATCAAGTAGGCTCGTTCTTTGATTTATAAAGATCATCTTATATAACAACACAACTGGCGCCTTAATAATTTAGAGATTTTATCAATAGTATTGGACCGCTCAAAGGTATAAGTAGACATTGCCTTCGCTGCGTCCCGATCCCTATCCGGGAAGACAGAAAATAGAACCGCATTGACCAACAATATCAAGCAGAAAGAAAGAAATTAGAATGAGAGATGGTTCACTGATCGCATGGCATGAAGATTTAATTCAAAAATTTACATCCTAAAATTTGCTACTTTTATTGGGCCTGACCTCAAAACAATCTTAAAGTACTTTATTTACAGAAGAAGAAAACACAAAGGCAACTGGGGTTAATTTACTTTGAGCCAGATCCAGTTAAGTCAGCACATGTTCATAGATGACAAAAAGAGACTTGCAACAAACACAAAGGTCATGGAAGAACTATTGGGCTCTGTTGTAGAAGACTGACTTGAACCTATTCTGAATGTAAATCCAAAAGAGTTAAATTCAAAGTGGCAACTTTGTCCCAAATATAGAAGGGATTAGGTTCCCATATATAATATATTTATGAGGAGTAATCCCTTTACCATGAAAACAGACGGTGAATGCCAAAAGAAAATGGCTGACAATGAACGAGTACAATCCGATATACAAAGTCAGGGTTCATTAGCTGAACCTTAGATCAAGCTGTGAAGAACGATATAATTAACATTTAAATTGGAAGGAGAAGCCATACTGATGGCCACCAATGAAGAAAGAAAGGAGCAAGGAGGAGGAGGAAACAAATCTGTAAGAGAACCTGGTATAATTGCAGGGTCACTACAGCGCAAAAAATTTAAGAAAACTAAGCTAATTTTTTGGATTGCTGATCTAATAAAGCCAACTCTTTAGCCTTTGAAGATTCAAATAATATGCTAGGCATTGAGAATCATATGGTATAGAGTCATACACCAATGCGTCTACTTCAAATTTCGGGTATTTCATCTATTATGCGCATACAATTAGTTTCCAACGGGAGCTGCTATACAAAATAACATGATCACCGTGTAACATACCTAAACTAATCAGTGGTCGTTAAAAACAGAACCAAATACAAAAGCATAGAGGAAATGAATCTAGCAGGCCAAAAGGATCAGTCAACACGACAAACATCATTGAGGACTAAATGTAAGGATTGGAAAATATTAAACAAACATAAGCAAGTGATCAAAAGATGCGTAAACCCTACACCAATACAAGTGCTGTGTCGATAGGAATGACATACATGTGGCGTATTCGTGCGATTTTCCATAGGACTTCAAAATAAGAGGGAAATGCTAAATGCACTAATATCAAATGCTGACAACAGGCTCACTGCTAGTAAGCCGTTTTGTACGTATATCCATGTTAAAAAGGAGAAACAATGAATATTGCCACCCAAGATAATCAACATGCGACAATCCCAGCAAGTTATTCCCCCCCCTCCCCCCCCTTTCAAAATCTACTCTATTGCAGCGCGCGTCCTGAACTCCGCTTCGCGTTTATTGCAGACCGTACACCAGGCACTCAAACCGTAAAAGGGCACATTAAAAAATGAGTAGCACATCAAGTAGTGACAGTCCTAGCAATGTGCAACCAAATTCGTCAAAATGGAGTAAAATTTCCATTTCTATTCCCCATAAAAAAACAATTTTTAAAGATAACAGAACTGAGGCAAAATTGGAAAGAAAATTCCATTCTAATACCGCTGTAGAACCTATTGCTTGAGCTGTTCTATAATGGCATTAGCTTCATCTTTCGTACTACTTTTTCACCAATTTGTGGCGATTTTTCTACCAACTCCTTAGCTTCCTTTAAACCCAAATCAGTAAAAGGACCTAATGTCCTTAATCACCTTAATCTTTGCTGCCCGCATCAACATTGTCAAGCTTTACATCAAAGATCGTTTTTTCTGCCCACCTTTGCAATGTCGAACAGCCGACTGTGCACCAGGGCCGGAAGAAAAGATCCAGAGCCAAAAACCGAAACAGCAGGGTCCATATCGGTTAAAGGACCATTTTGTGCCGGAATGGATGGAGTAGCATGCTTTCGAGCTTATTCAGGTCAAGAAGTTGGTCGGCGATCCCTTCACAAACTTCTGGGTTCGGGTTTCTGTAGCTGAGCATAGAGTGTTAAGCATTGATGGGGCAACACGGAGCGGGAAAAGAGTCTTGTCAATGAGATTTTCGAAACTACAGATGCCATTGTTCAGTTAATTGCAGGACTTTGTATTAGCTGTTTTAGAGAGTACGGGAAGAAGGTGAATAGCGAGAGGGGGACTGAATTAAACGGTTGTCCGTTTTGGTGTCAGACAGTGTCGAAGTTACTAATAGAATATTCTACAAGTTTGAAGTATTAATATTTTTCTTTTTACGTCTATTGATTCTTAAATATTTAAATACTCATTTTTATTGTGAAAAAAACCCATATTCAAGTGGATATCTCAAAATTAAGTATATCCTTACTTTAATTGAAATTATTTATCCTATTTTCCAAATGAGATAAATCGATTTAAGACACTAAGTCAATAGCATTTTATGCTGATTTCATGCCTTTTTATTTTTATCTGTTGTAAACGAAAGTGGTGGTAGAAAATTAAACTATTGAGAAATTTTCATTTTATACATAATATTATGTTTTATCGACGGAAGGGCTTCATTTGACTACTGGTTAAGGGTTCCAATTTTAAAAAGGAGATCGTGATGTTAGTCAATAATGGAAATATATGATGTAATTATTGACTATATTTCAATTGGTTACATATTATTTCTTGTAATAATTTATAAGACATGTATATAAATATATAAACTATCATACGTTATATAAAACAACAAATATTTATATTCTAGATACGTTTTTATTGATTATAATTTTTGAAATTTTTATCAATTGAGTCAATTATTATATAAACTATCAAAATATTATAGAAATAGTACGAATAATTTTTAAAAATGAGACTTCACATGATGAGTATACCAATTTGAGTACCATTTTTACTTGTAATATTTTGTAATACATTTAATTACAAAATGAGGTCTAAATCATAGTGATCGTAAAAGGATTCAAAGTTAAGATAATATCTTTTAAATTTAATTATTCGATAAGTTAATTAATTTAAACTTGAAATGTCTAAGAGACATCTCAAAGAATTTAAGAAAAATAATTTTAAAAATTAAAAATATGCATAATAATCGATAAAAGATTGAATAAATACATAATTATTTTATATTACAAATATTACCATTGAATAATTTTGAGGCGTTATTTTTCAGGGGACCTAAAGTCATTACTTCGTTGACTTTAGAATTGAATTTCTCCTGTATCTTTACGCATCTTATTCTCTCAAAACTTTATTTATAAGATTACATTAAATATATTATTATACTTAAAGTTGCGTAAGTTTTTTTGGGAAAAACTATTAATAAGTGACAATCTTCTTCTTCTTCTTCTAAATTTCTTTGCAATTTATGAAAAAAAGATTAATCTCAATTTAGAGTACGATTTAAACTTGGTAAACGTTTTTAAATCGAACATCTAATTTTCTATCCGCTCTTCGCACGTGAAATGTTTGCCAAAACTTTTTTACGAAATGACATAATTGAAACAATTGTCGTTTTAAAAAAGCAAATATTTGGGTGGTAATATATTTTGGGCCGGATTGTAACGGCCTTGACTGTTGAAACGCCGAAATTGGGCTTCAATCTTCCAAAAATATTGATTATTGGGCTCTTGAGATAAATGGGCCTGTAAATTAAGATGGGGTATTAAAACTTCAAACAGTTCATATACCTAATGTCCTGAAGTCACTATAATTAGGACCGCTAAATAGGCGGATTAAATTGAATTTGAATAGATTAAATAGACTAAATCAACAAAATGGGTAGGTAAAAGTTTCTTGTATTGAAATTTCTTTGGGCCGGAAAGAATTAACTAATGGATCGTAGTTCAATCGATTCAACTCTTATCAGGTTTTAATCTTTGTGTCTTTTCTTGTAATTTATGTTAATCAATTAAGTATAAGCATATTTTTATTATACCTACATACAAAAAATCAAAGAAAAACGCATCTATGGAAGTAATTGGTTGAGTTTCTCATATATCAACCCAACATTTATATGAGTTGAATTAACGGGTTGAAATGACGCTTATATGTATCAACAGCTATAAATTATCAACCATTCATATTTGGAAAGGATTGAGCACAAATTTAATTTTCACGACGGGCATTTTGTCTACCCTGTGATAGTGGAGGACAGTCTGAACTTTACATGCTTATGAATCATCTTGGATTCTTGAAACCTTTGGAGTTTTTTTTGAAAAATGTGTTAAAGTGAGCAGAGCTCTTATTTGCTGAAATATAGGGACCCAAATTAAAGGACTATTTGTAAGCACAACCAATTGAGAAATAGTAACAAAAAGTTGTTGGTGGGGGGAATGGGAGAGAAGTTCCAATGAAGAAATTGACACAGGTGATGGTCAAATAACATTAAGCTTTTGGAAAAAAATTAATAAAAAAATAAAACATGAAGCGAACAGACCTCAGCGTTCACCAACGATATCATGTTAAATCTCGTATTCATTAAAAAAAATTGATAAAGGTATATATAGTATATAATTAATCACAGGAATCAACTGAACTCAACATTTTCGACACAAAGCATAATTGGGCTAGAGGTTCCTAAAACCATATACATTATGTTCAATGTACTTTTTATTTTTAATAGACAAGCCATGTTGTGATTTCTTGAATTGGGAAAAACTTTTATGATATGAAGAAAGAGTAAATAATTTGTGGTTGGAGTTTATAAAAGATTCCACAACTGTTCTTTATCTTATTTTAGGCCAAACCTTGACTACCCATACTCACCCATATTACTAACCCATTCTGTGAATATAAGAAAAAAAATATATGTTTGGGACATGACCCAATAGTACAAAGGCCCACTCACCATATTCTCCCCATTACCCAATTTACTTTACCTAAATCAAAAAAATAACGTTTACTGATCACTTTTTCGTCATGTTTTCTAGAAATGTTTCAAATTGGTTGTTAATGCTTGCACTAGTGATGGTTGGAAAATCAAATTCGTATATAATTCATGATATAAAGGAATTTGAATTCGAAACTTTTTTAACTTACTACAACGTAAATATATTGATCAAGAATCAGCTACAGAGTGTTTTTCTCCCCTTATATCTTATGTAGATGAATTTATCAACTAAACTGTGAAATATTTGTTCATTCTTCATGAAGAAAAAAACTTATAATGTAATTATCTCTTAATTAACAGAATTTTCATCGAAAAAAAAATTATCTTTAATATTTTATAGAGCGCAATATATTTTTTCTAAAATGAACCCTTCGTCATAGCTGCGGTTAATGAACTCAAAGGTACGGCCTGGGATTGGCATGATGATGGTCCTGATAAAAATGTGGTCCAAGTTTTAATAAGAATTGAACAAGCCTATCTTGTATTGGACAAGTCGTTTCTAATTTAAGAGAAAATCAAATATGAGATAGTTTATTATTATTATTATTATTTTGGTAGAAACCATTTTGGCCTTTTATTTTGTGGATACAAATTATTTTTTATGACTTTTATTTCCTAATAATAAAAATATTTTTCTACCTATGTCCTTTTTGTTTGCACCTACCTTGTTTCAATAATTACAAAAAAAAAAAAATTAGACAATTTTAATTTTGATGAGAATCTAGGGGAGTTGATTGTAAATTTGACTACGATACATCTAATTGATTTGTATTAATTAATGAAGTGTTCATATTTAAAGGACAAAGCTTAGGTTTCTAATTATGACTAATTAGAGGATTAGATATTGTCATTGAGACCTACTAAAACCTTAATTATGTACTATATAAAAAGGTAGGACGGTGGGGCTAATATTTTTATATTCAAATAAAAAAAAAACTTATTTAAACAAAAGCTCCCTATGTTTCATTGTTCATAACATGTCCTTGACACAACAACATAGCTAATCAAAATATTTTTTACTTATTGTAAAAGCGGAGTCAGAATCTTAAATTTTAAAATAAAAAAAAATTCAAGCCACAAGACAGTGTTATAATTTATTTATTTTTAATTTTTTTGCACACGTTTTAATTCATTAAGATATTGTGTATATTCAAATTATATGTAGTCTTCTAACTCTGTGCGCCTACCTTATTTTCTTACGGATATTATTAGGTGGTTTTCAAATAACGCAATATCAACTTATGACCAATAATGATCTCAATGACCATTAAGTCGTAGAATGTGATCTTACTAATATCGTTTACATGGTCAAATGAGTTTGATTATCCTTTAAAAAATCGTATAAAGATAGGATTAATAAATCTTAATGTAGTAATATATATTTGTTAATAGTTGGTGAAACATGGTCATATGAAGAAGTCATGGTTGGCCATAATTAGAAGCCCATTAATCACTAATATTTTGACACGTTGACATGGTCCCATCATAATATTAAAAATAATTTCAAATATATAGGTTGTGCATTTAGGATATTTAAAATTTAATTAGTATTATTAAAACTTATCTTCTCCCAAAATGATGGTGAAGTTTGGACCATGTTTGCTAAATGGATTGGTGGTTTAGTCGTCTTATTAGATTACAAAGTCTTAACTAATGCTCATAAATATATATTATTTTTGTGATAATTATTGGTAATATTCATCAACCACCTCCTCCTAAATCTATGAGTAAAATATTAATCGTAAATCATGCTTTTATATTGACGATAAGTAAATACCTATCAAAAATAAAGTAATCTTTTGTTTTAATTAAAGTGAAGAAATAAAATCAAAAAAGTAGAAAGAAAGAAAATCTAGTTGCAAAAGCAAAAAGGAGGATATCCCTTTTTTTCTTTTTTTTCTTTTTGTGTTCGGGTGGTGCTATGTAATAAAGTTTGTAAAATCGTGTTTTTTAAAACATGACTAATTTATATATGTGTATAAAAAAAAAAATAGTTGACGCTAGGCTTTTTCCCCTTTATGAAAATGTAATATTTGCCAAAAATTAATCTCTAAAATATAAAAAATTCAAACTCACGAAGATAATGTATAATTAAATTATTTATATCGTATAATTTTCTAACGAATATTTCATTGGTTGGAGTGTCTTGTTATCATGGTCCAACATATTAAAATGAATAACGTATTAACAACATTTAAAGTCATCTAGATTAGGACTTATCATTATATCATTTGTATCTATCAATTTTTTATACGTTTGAATTGAACTTCCACTTCCTCATTTGAATTTGCTCTCATCCTATAAATAAAGTGATATATAAATAATTCGTTTTCAATTTAGTGCTCTGATTATTATTTTTTTACTACTATAACTATGCAAAAAGTCAACATTTACATTATGATTAAATTATCTCATAATTAAACCCCCAAAACAAAATTTGTGAAGCTTTTTCCCAAACTGTGCCGTTAAGTTATCAGCTTTAATAACGAAATTTAAAATATATAAAAAAATATAAATACTCTACAAAATATTAAATCAAGAAGATTTATTCTTTCTATGCTCCAAACTTTATAATTTCTTTTTAATTTCGAGGATAAGAATTAAAAGAAATAAGTCATATATACTAATCATTGTTTTATAAAATTCAACTCGTTGAAATGTCATATCACTAGTTACAATTTTTTCAATGACCAAAGAATTTTAAACATCTTATGAAAAAATTCAACCAACCATTTATAGATAATAACAAAGAATTAAGTTAAAGGGAAAATTAAGAAAAGTGACTCCTATCACAAAAAAAAAAAAAAGAGGAAAAATAGGATTATTAAATTGACTAATCACATTCACACGTGTTAATAGTATCCCCTCCAAATACAGAATACTATAAGTCACTTTGGATTGTTTCCTTTTAATTATGAAATTTCCCGTTGAATGTCAGTACCGTTTCGTTACATCTTAAAATTCAACCGATTGACTATGATCAGTTACAATTAGTACAAAACTTTAAAGATTCAGAACTTTAGATTCTCACCCGATCAGTGGCACGCTAGTAATGGACACTCTTCCTCGAAATGAAAACATATATACAAATAAAAATAATATGCAAAAGATTTAAATAACATAATTCAGTATCGTTAAACTATAATAAATGTATTTCTAACTTATCGCAGCTTTGGCTTCTGTGTCCCATAGTTGTTCCGACGTTTATTGGATATTTAGATGATAACATTTCAAATTAAACGTGGCTTGTTGATGGTGGATCTGTCTTGTCTAAATAAAAGAAGAAAAGGGTGTCCCAACTGATATTCATATAATATATGCGTTGTGAAAGTACGTGAAAGGAAATCAATATTTTTTTAAAATAATAAACACAAAAGAATATTGCTGCCTATGGGGAAACTAGGCCTGCAACAACATATGAGTTTATTAAATATTAACTAATGAATAAATAGATTTCCATTTGTTGGACACACTTAGCCAAATGGGAGTAAAGGTCAAGAGACTATGAATTAGCGTATAGTATAGAAATATAATATATAATATAATCACGATATAATAATAATATACTCTAGAGCCCCCAGTTAGCAACTTTTTTTAAATCTATGATTGGTTTTTATTCATGCGAAAGTTACGCATTTAATAATGTCAATTCTTAATGGTATTAAGAGGGAAAATTTTGGTTTTTTTATGGACTATTGAAAATGTGGATACTTTTTCGTTTCCATTTATTTATTAGTTTAATTTTGGAGTAGACAACCATAAATTTTGATGAAATTTTAAAAAATTGTCGTTGTCATCAGGCTAATATAAAAAGGCTGTTTGATTAAAATATAAGTTGAAATTTAATCCCATATTCGATTAATTAAAGTCAATAAGAATTTTGAGTAGTTAAATTTATATTTACTGAAGTAAACCATGAAAAAACCAGTAAATATAAATAAGAAAGATAGTATTCGATGTTTCTTATAAAAAAATAGTAGGTCAAGAAGATGGTCCCAACATATATTTCTTGTCGTAACGTCAATATAAGTAATTACCAACAACCAACAAAAAAGTGTACCTTAACATATGCAAAGGAGGAATATTGAATATCAGTTGTGGGACGGTTAAAATTCCTGTAATCCATGAAGATTTCTATTGAATTCCGCGAAAGAAAAAAATATAATTAGCCGCATACACAAAGCACAAATACAAATATAACTTTGCTAGAAGAAGAGAAAAAGAGGAGAATACTGATCGGTTAAACAAATGTATTTTGATAAGGGTTGGCACAAATTTATTTACAATATTAAAGACTTTAATTAATTTATTTCGCAATCGTCAATTATTACTACACAGTAAGAGTATAAAATAGTAATCTCATATTGGTGCCAAAAAAGGTATTTCTGAAAACACAATTATAAAACCATGGTTATAACATAATTATTGTGTTTTTAAAAATTTTTGATGTTGAATCTTTTGTATGGAGAAGGAAATCTCATAAGTGAAATTTGTTTTGTACACATATACATCCATCATTCTTTGTTGTTTCCCCAAATATCCCCATAAAAACCCTAATCTCTAGGGAACTAAAACCTTATTAAAATAATTAAGCATGCTTGCGTTGCACTAATGTGTATCCTGTCTTATATTAACACAACTTGTCAATGTTATCACTTAACCCGCCAATAAAGATTACAAAATGGTACTTAATTAATTAATCAACGAGAAAGCTACGGGTTTTCCTACTTAAATAATACGACAAAATAAAAGAGATATTTAGTAGTAATAGATTTTTTTTTTTATTGTCATGAAAATATTTAGCCACAATTAAATTAAATCACTGCATTTAAAAACTCTAAATCTATAATGATATTTATATAAGTATTGGTTACGAATACTCGTATTTATTATCGTTTCGAAATTTTTTTTTTGGTGAATATGATGTCACCAGGGGTTGTTTTTTTTTTTCTCTTTTCCCTTGATGTTTATTTGAGTTCTCTAAATTCCATCTAAATGTAATTATGTTTTTTTCATTAATGAACCTAGTCAGATATACAAAAAGTACAGAGTGTTAAACTTGAGGAAATGTGAAAAAAAGTGTTTTAGAGAACTGTTCAATTGAATTATAACACCAAAACCACTAAAAGTTCAGTACAGACAAAAAACAATTTTAGCGGGCATTAAATTATTGACATTAAAAATAAGTGCTAAAGATCCTGTATCGGCATACGTTTAAGTGTCATTACGCAAAATCGCTAAGGTTTGAGAGAGACATATACAAAGATGGACAAGTACGCTAAAAATACATATTTAGCGCAATTAAGAATTAAATGTCGCTAATGGTCATTCTTATTATAGTGTTTAGGGTTTATTTGATAGATGGCTAGAATTGTGCAAGTATTCGTAATGTAGGATTAGTTATGAGTGATTTTCTCCATTATACATGCATATATTAGTTAATAAAATTAGTTATTTCCGTATAAATTGATATATAGATTCTCTCAAAGTACACGTCATATTAGTTAGATAGGAAGATTCAGGGCCTTGATGGATGAAGGTAGTGATTTCAACATATTCATATATACCGCGAGCAAACAGTTATAGCGTTAATTTCGAAAGGACGTGAATAAAAAGTAGAAAACTCATGAATTAAATCTGTTTAGTATTATCTTTGACCTGCCTCATACCTTTAACCATCTGAATAATCAAGAGTGAGTCAGACTCAACATACATGAATAATTTATTTTTTATCTACCTACCATATATCACATCAAGTCCAATCACACTAAATAACCCCTCAGATCTTCAAAACGTGTTTACCCTCGATGTAAAATTTCTCAATCTCAATACAAATACGAAATATCGAATAAAAACAAAGATATCGAACGCAAGCATGATGTAGAATACGTTGTAAAAGAAAGGGTCCGTTACGATACGAACTTTTCACCAAAGTGGTCACGCAAACTCCATGACACGACGTAACAAAATTTTATTCCATCTTCAACTGTCTGGCGCCATATGATTTGTACACGTGTCCATAATATGTCATATGGACACGTGGAACATTCCTATTGCATGATTTAAAGCAGGGCCAGGATGTACCTATCTTATCTTTATGCATTTCCTTTTCTGTCCTTTTCCTAAATAAATTATAAGCTGTAACGCAATCCCGTTTCAAGTCCGTAACCGTTAAGCTCAATTTTCGCTAAAAAGACCAAAACGGGATTTTGGAAACTTGCCGTTACAAACGGCGCCAACTTTTAGTGTTTGGAAACGTTGTCGTTAGCTAAGTTTTCTTCTTTTTTTTTCTCGGTAAAATATACTCCTATAAATAGAATCTGAAAAAAGTAATGTATAAATTATTTTATTTTTATTTTTTAATAAAAAAATGTTTATTTTTTTTATAAATCATGTCTATATTGCAAATACTAAAAATAGAAATGCATGATTAAAACAATTAAAAAGAGAAAAATTGTTATGCTAAATAAAGGCGGAGTTAGGTGAAATTTCGTTGATTCGGATAAATTTAATAGCTTTTTTTTAGACTTTATATTAGTACTAGAAAATTAATCAAATATATATGTGAACCCACAACAATATTGATTAACGATTCTTAAGAAAATTTTGAATTGCTAAACATAATAAACGAAACAACAGATATTCGATAGCGGACTAGAGACGTCCTTTATCTTCGATATTTAAATTTTATTATTAAGATTCACGTCCTTGTTCGATTACAAATATGTCATATTATATCTAAATAAAAAAATTTAAAAAACATTTACTTCAAACTACTTATATTTTTTTTATATTTACTTTCATATCGACAATCTCCTATATCTTTTTACTATCCAAATCATCTCATTCTCGTCTCTCTCGTATTTATCATTAATTATGTTATATAAATAAAAGAAAGGGATATGAAATTGGTCTGCAGATTAGGGGCCAAAAGGGAAGAAACTTGTGGAATTGTGCAATTGTCCTAATAAATGCTTAGCCCAGAGGGCACACTGGTTTACTAGTGGACCCCACAATAACTTCTATTATTGTTGGCTCCACAGGGGACACTACCTTGTGGGGCCCTCTCCCTCCCGCCGGCGTTACTTTCCGATTCCCTCAGTCAACACTGAAAACTCTGTCATCGTCTTTCACTGACATATTAAATACGATTGAAAAATTATATTATTTATATCTTCTGTTCTTTAATTATATAAAAAGTAAAGTGGGAGAATGATCAATACTAAAAATATAATTTCATGTTACAAAATTTATTAAGAAAATAATAAAATAATTAGAAGATTTTTTATTACGAAGTGAATAATGGAATAAGGCAAAAATGGAATTTCAACTAATAAAAATCTAGCAAAATGATACAACAAAATTAAATAGTTCTAGAACATCTACAGTTCTGTTCGTACCATTAACTTATTTTGTTATTACTTTACTTTTTTCCTGGGGAGTTATTGTGATATACTTATTTTAACTATTACTTAATTTAATTCTAATGTTTTTTCAATTCAATATGCTTATAACAAAACTGTACTTTATATAAAATGTTTTATCATGAATTAATTATTTTCACTTTTATTTGTTCTTAATTAATAACTTGAAAATAAATAAATGTGATAAAATAATAATATATAGGTAGATTGAATGAAAGGTTAAAAGGTTAAAAAGGAACTTTACAAATTATAAATTAATAGGATGATCTATTGTATTAAGATAAACTATTTCATTCTAACAAAATCTATCCAAAAGTAGGTATATTTATAAACATTTTCCATACTGAAGTGAAGGCTGATCAAAAGTAAAAATGTACCTAATCAAATAAAATATACCAGAATGATAACAAGAAAATTAATTAGTTATAGAAACACTTTAATATTCTTATTAGTATACCTAATTTTTTGTTTATTTCTTCTATGTTATGCGTGTATTGTGATAGTTTATGTATTATACAAAGAGTAGATAAATTATGAGTACGCTTAGGTCTTATGTCATTATATCTGAAGTATCTATTAGGTTAAAATAAACAAATAAAACTAAATGTAGTATATTTAATTTGTTATTGAAATATTTTTTGATTTGGATCTTAATATGAAGATAAAAAATTAAAAGTTAGAAAGTTATTTTCCTCTTTTGAAATGAAATTAAAAAAGCAAGTTCAAGAAATCGAAAGTAGGAGTCATATATTAAAATGGAAATATAATGATTTGGGAAAACTTAATTCCTTCGGTTTTAATTCTTATGTTTGCTACATATTAAAAATTACATAAAAGAAGCTAAAACACAATGTTAACAAATTTAAGATATATTTTAGAAAAAACATAGCTAAGCATTAGGACATTGTGGTTGACTTCTCATTTTATCGAAACAAAAAGTTTGCAATATCATTGAAAATAAAGCAAGGACTAAAATATAGAATCACAGTAAAGACAACTAATTAATATATGAGAAACAGTATAAGAAATTTCGTTATTTCCGAAAACAGTGATCACATAAAATGAAACTAAAGAGAATAACTATAAGTATCGAAGATGACTAAAAAGTATAAATATTAACAATTAAAAATAATTTTTCTTAACACAAAACATTATAAAAAAAAAAGTAGTTCGCTTTTTTTGAATATGAAACTGCATATATATTAATTAGAGTTATGAGTGGACGACAATGAAAGTGTGTTAGTAGATAAGAGTAAGCTTTTCTTGAAGTGCTATGAATACACGTAATTTAGTTCCATTTCATAGACAAAACGTTGTGTAATTTCTCGACATGTCTTCCAAAAGCGGTGCACTAAAGTAAAACATTTTTTTAATTAAATTTACACGTATTTTGATTTAATTTTTGATAGATTTTCTCACCTACAGTCACAGTGATTAATTTATCTATTTTATTATGCTAAAAAATATTGTATTATACGTGTGGTGCGTTAAAAATGATATATATAGGATTATATATATATTATATATATATATATTTGTTCTTGTACTTACTTTTAATTCTTAAAAAAAAATTGTTTCTTTTTAATAATTTTGAAATATAAAACTCAACATATTTAAAACTACAAAATAAAAAAAAGCATATTAATTGCATACATCAAAACTAGTATTATATACTATGTATTCTTTGATAGTATTAGATGCATACATCAAAGGAACTATAAAAAAAAGTTCAACATATGAATAAACATGATTTATATAAATTAAAGTAGAAAAAAGATAAAAACAATCGCTAAGAAATAATTTAACATCATTTAAAAATAATGATGACTTTTATATAATATTAATGATAATTTTTATACACTCTATCAAACGACACGTTAGGTTAGTACGGCTGTAATTGACATTGGTGCAAGAGTTGGGGAGTACAATAATTGAGCTAGTATTATGCCATGTCTAGAGAACTATACTCCTCTCATTGACCCTACATTACCTCGTGTACTTTTATTGCATTAATTATAAGAGAAAAGACATAAAGTCACCCTTAAAGTTGTCCCGTATTTGCATAAAGACACCTTAACTTTGAAAGTGTCCCATCACACCATGGAACTATTAAATATCTTGTTAAATTGGTCTTTTGACACATTTCTCGTTGGGGTGTGTATCAGCAAATGGGGCGGCGTGACCCCATTCTTTTCATGCCATAACCAAAAAAAAACTTATAAAGTGTCATATGTCAGATTATTTCTTTAATATAATTAGAAGTAATTTCCATCATCTTCCCATCAATCTACCTTTTCTTCATATCTTCAACGTAGAAGATCTATTTACTTCATCCATTTTGTATCAACTTTGTTTTTCGGCTCTTGTTTTTCTTTGGTGCCTTTTCTACTTTATTCTTCTTGTTTTAAAAAACAAAAAGTCATTTCTTAGAGAAGACTATGAAATCCCATCCTTATTTTTGTCCTCATAACCTTGTTAGTAAACTGAAGTGAAGTTTTTAGTTAGTGATTGTTTTGATGATGAAATAGGTTGTCACATGGAAGCATCATGAAGACTACATTGAAGTTACTATGGTGCACTTTGGAGGATTTAAACAAAGAAACAAAGGATTGAGATAATGAAGATTTTCAGAGGAAAGAGGAAAAAATGAAATAAGTTGATAAAAATAAAAAACTAAGAAAATGAAAGAAACTAAAAATTAAAAATTAAAAGAATTAATACGTGTCAAAAACTATTGGGTGCGTGATTGCACATCTTTGTTCTTGCAGCTGGGATGGGTAAAAAAGGGATATTTATAACTACTCTTAATGTTCAGTGGGGCAATAGGCCCACAAAGTTAGGTGTCTTTTTGAAAAATTCGGATAATTCAGTGTAACTTTATGTTTTTTCTCTAATTATAACTTAAAATATCTTTCTTTTCGAATTATTTAGAAGTTGTATTAGTAGCTTATTAAATATGTTTTGTTTTAAGACTAATTAACTCAACACTCTGAACAATGCTTTAAAAATATTAAGTTACAATTATCTATCATGTTGAAAGTATTAATCTCCGAAATAGATATTCGTAATACATAAATTTAAGTTTTTTAAACTTTAATATGGATATCAAATACTGAATAGAAAAAAAAACAATAAATAAAATATCAAGAATAGTTGTGTGAAGTCGTGTAAATATAAAAAAACACATGGGCGGATTTAGGAAGGGAGAAAGGGTGTTGCGTGACACTCCTTTGCCGAAAAAAAATAGCTAAATCATATATAAGGTAATGAAACAAAAACAAACGTAAAAGTTATATATAATAAAAGTGACACTATATTATTTTATTTATTTTCTCATTTACATAACGTAAAAGTTATATATAATAAAAGTGACACTATATTATTTTATTTATTTTCTCATTTACAACATATGAAGAATAATTCTCACTGCTATGTAGTGTAAGTATTTGGACAGGAAACTGTGTATATTTGCTTTTCTTCCAAATTGATTAGTTCCATCAAAGTCTATAAAATGAAAAGGTTACAAAAACATCATAATAACTTTTGGAAAGATGGACAACTAAAGCATAATTTTACCTTTGTTAGTAGGGGCACATTCATTACCTTAATTTATGATCACAACTTTTATATGTTTGCCCTAAAATAGTTTCAATGTCCTATTTTTCTCATTTAGTGTTTCGTATTTGTACTGATGTTGATTTAAATTATTTTTAAATTTTTATATTGAGGGTCAAATATTTGTTAACAAAGGAGATTGTATATCTAAGACTCAAATTTAAAATATCTAAATTTTAATATATATGATAAAAATAGCGGAATATTTCATAATAATAGGGTATATTTGGTAATAATGTAGGTGGAATATTCAATAATTTCAAATAAATTGATTTAAGAAAGATTGAGATTGTCTGTGGTAGTCGATGATGTTCGTTGGTTTTCTTTATGTTTGTAAAATCCTACTCATACTCCTTCACTCTTCTTGTTTGAGTATGTAATATTCACTCTAGTTTCTAGTTAAACGTTCGCCTAAGATTATACTTTTTTTTTTTTTTTTTTTTTTTTTTTTTTTTTTTTTTTTTTTTTTGTTTTGTTTTTTTTTTTAATCTTAGGATCTAAAATCTTTCATCTTTCCTTTAGCCTTTGTTCGATAAATGATTTCTTTAGCTTAACCCCGGAATTGGTTATTCATCGTTCTCCTTAGAACATTGAACCTGGACATGTCCTAGGAATACAAGATATCCATCGATATCATAAGAAGTAAGAGAGGAACCATATACTAAGATAAGATAGATTCATAATAATATTCACGTATTTACATGAAATTTAGCAAAATAATAATATGAATTTAGAAACATAATTCATAAACACAATAATTTACATAAAGGGGAAGTTCAACTAGAAACTTAGTATGAAACGTACAAAATTAACGGAGGAAGTTTCCTTTCGGGAAACCCGGAAACCTTCCAAGCTTACTCAACAAACTTTAGAAACTACTTAAAGATATCAAAACTAAAAACTTTTGACAATGTATTAAAGAGTAGTTTTTTGGAAAAAGGTTTCTGGAATGAGGAGTGTTTAGTGAGGGATGTCATTTCTTACGCGTGTTTTCCAACTATCTTTGTTTTGAGACAATCTCCTTTTATTGAAACCTGTCTCGGACTTCAACTAGGACTTCAAATGAAAAAGGAAATCTTATCACGTCAGCGGTGCGCCTTGGGCCCCATCGTCACGTGAAGTTTTGTCATTTCTTGCTATTATTGGTATGGAAGTCTGATGACAAAACTTATCATCTTATTCTTTTCGGAATAGTATTGTACCAAAAGCTTTCACAGTGTGGTAGTGAGTAAAGTGGGACTCACATATTTGATTAAAGGCGGCATCCCTCTTTACATAAAAAACCATATTATTTTATTTATTTTTATCTGATATATATATATATTTATTTTTTTATTTTTTTTTTTTTTTGTTTTAGTGTTTAGATTTGCAATTGCAATAGGATCGAAGCTGCTCCTGAGTCTTCATTCATTTGGGTCCTTGGGCAAATTGCATTGGAGTGCTTCGAAATTGTCTGAAGTTATTGGGCTAGGAGTAGAAATTGTCTTGGTTGTATTGGGCTTGGATTTAATGTTTGTTTTTCTGTTTGTCTGAGCAGTTTTTCTACAGTCGGGTTATATGGAATTTAACTCTTTATTTTTCTGGGCTATTTTAACTGTTCGTCTGATGCTGGTTAAAAGAAAGTGGTAATTTTCGTCTTGAAGATGATCCTTCGTCTCTTTCCTTTTTGGAAGTGACAGCCATTACGGATTTGATAAGTTTACGGCCACCGTTTGATCCGGACTACTTGTATCAGTATCCGATACAGTGGATTTCTTAGCATTCAGTGGGCATGCACCACCCATCTTCATCCATTTTGTGGTGATGGAGAACCCTAGTATCTGGTGAGTTTGTGTATTCGTACCTTTGCTTTCCATTTTGCTGGAGTCTCTCGGAGCTTGCATTTCTTGATTAAGCTCATCTTTAAATTCAGCCTTGTGAATGCTTCGGTCAGGGAGAGAATGGTCACAGAAATATATATCTTGTCTGTTGTCTTTTTGGAATTAATTGTGGTACTTGTTCTGGGTTCTGGCTGAGTGTGGAGAAAATAGAAGTGGTCTAATACTCCTAAGCATAGCTAAAGCTTCTGTAAAACGCTTAAAACCTCTGAAAGTGGTTTATTAAAGCTTTAATTGGCGCTAAAATTCTATCCAGGTTGAAAAAACCACCGTTTGTGTTACATGAACTACTACATAGGTATTTAAATTTTTGTCTTGATTTACTAGTAAAATAGTATCCTAAAGCATTTAGCACAGCAATTATATATTTAGTGTCTTTTATATTTGCTATCCATAGATCTATAAGACATGTCTGTTGTTCGTGCTAATTGGGCAGTAGGGAAATGTCTGAAAGTTAAGTTTGACGGTGCATATTGCAATGGAAATTCTGTACTCCAAATTGATTCTTCTATTCTAACTATCGCAACTTTATATGTTGATTTAAAATGTAATATTAGCTAATGAATGTCTGCTTATAAGATTATGCCAACCTGAGGTGAGGTTGATACCCTTTTACCTTGTCTGATAGTAGGGGGGGGGGGGGGGGGGGGGGGGGGGGGTCTCATTCTGTAAAATTCAAACTTTATAGTAATCTATTGATCGCAAGATTTTATGTTTCCTTTAATATGTTAAAAAAACGATAGAATGATAAATAGATCTTGGTATCTAAAATTACCACTTCTTCTACTGCTAGTTATCAAATTAATTCTTGATGAACTGTACTATGCTTCACAGTTGTTCTACTATATTTCGGGTTTATGTAAAATATAAATTCTAAACATTTAAACCTATATACTCGCTAAAATTTCAAAGTCTATGCTAAGCGTATTTCCTTTTTCTTTAAATTTTCCACTTTGATAGGCGCATATTTTTCTTCTTTTGTAATACGATAATTTATGTGCGTTTTGATTTTAGCTACTGGCACCCATCTTCAAAGCTTCCATCTGTTTCATTATTAAGTAATCTGTTTCTAATGGCTGATTTAGATCAGGAATGGTTTTTATCTTTCTGTATTTTTTGTACTAATTTTAGATTTCTACATTAAAATTCTTGTCCGCTTATTCCTGTCTTAGAATATACGAGAATAGAATGGTCCCTGCTATTTTCAACTAATCTTTTATAAAAGGTCTAGCATAATTGATTATATCCTAGAAATTTTTGTAAGTCTTTTAAATTATCTAATTTATCTGGCATATCTAATGCTTTTTTACTATATGAGGTTGTAGTTTAATCTTTCCTTCTCCTAAATAATTCCTAAAAATTTATATAATTTTTACATAGTTCCTTTTTCTTTTTACTAATTTTTATTCCGTTATTAACAAATAATCTAAAAACTGTTTTGTAAATGTCCTAAATGTTCTTTTATATTTCTCTAAATACTAAAATATCATCTACATATACTAAAACAAATCTTTTATATTCTCCAAATATTTTATCCATTTTTCTTTGGAAAATTGGTGTGTGCTGTTTTTAAACCCAAATGGCATTACTAACCTTCGAAATGTCCTTCAGGACAGTTAAAAGCAGTCTTCAATCCTGTCTGGATGCATCTTTATTTGCCAATATCCTGATTTACAATCAATTTACTAAATTGTTTTTCCTTGTTATTCTATTTATTAATTCTGTTTTGTCTGTAATTTGTATCCGTCTGTTCTAGTGTTGTCATTTAATCTTTTGTAATTTATAACCATTCTAGCTTTTCCTCTAATTATTTCACTATGATTTCTTACCATAAATGCTGTTGTCTAGGTTTTGAAATGGATCTTCTTATTACTCCTAATTCTAATAATTCTTTTATTTGATTTTAAAATCTTCTAAATCTTGATTTGTAGCTTCTATTGGGCTGTTTTTATTATATATTCTGGATTTATTATGTCTAGTTTACATTCTTCATGATTATTTTCCCAATATTTTAAGGGTTTTTCTCCTATTATTTCTATTTCATCTAAAATTTTTACTATATTATCTAAGTCTGTTGGTTCTTGATTTCTCCTATTCTTTGTATTCCGTCTTGAATTATATAACCTGTTTCCATTTCTATTAAAACATAATTTTTATTAATTATTTCCTCTTCTCTATTTCTAGTATATTTCATATGATATATTACATTATTTTTAGTACATTCTATATTATTTTTCACAGTTTTCGCAACATTTTTCTTTTTGTCTTATTTTAGTATCAATTTTGTTAGTCAAACTGAAGTATATAAGTATTTTTCAATAAAAGTATTCCATCTTTGTTATTAAAGTTCCTCCTTTATTATATATATTAAAATCTAATCCTAGCACAAAGTCTACTCTTATGTCTAATGTCTCTTACCCTATTTTATCCATTTTGTAAGTGGGTTATAGAATTTTGAACAGTATTTAGGAAACTTATTTGTGCTTTGTCTATGTATGTCTATATATATTATTTGTTCCATCCATCTGCATAGCTGCAAGGTGGTTTTTTCTCAAGTCTTTATAGTTCTGTGTACAATCTTTTTATTTTAAAATCCTTTTGGTACATCCTAGTCTATTAATGCTAAAGTCTCTATTTCATACTTTCCTATTGAAGTTTTGCTAATATTTGACGGTATTTATTTTTTTATCTTCGTTCCTATTAAGGTATTAGATTCTCTCATTCATTAATTCTTGGTTATCTACTGATTGTTCCTGCGTATATTTTTTCCTTTTTCTAACCTTACTATTCTTTCTTCTAGTTCTTTACTTTTGCTTCTATAATAATACCTTTAAGTTTACTAGAGGGTTCATTTGTGTAATTTCTTTTTCTTTTCTGAGTTATTATTCCTATTGTGTTTCTATACAATTTATACTCCTTCTATAAAACACTTATTACATTTAGCTCTTTTAGTGTTTGCTTTGGGTACCATTTACACCAATTACATGGGTTACTATCTAATCCTGTGTCTTTTTTCAAAATCATGTTCACATTCTACTATACACTAAATTTATTTTTAGATTATCTATATTCAAGTCTTCTATTCCTATTTCATTATTAATTCTCCCTTCTGAATTAGAGATTCTTCTCTTTGTTATTTNCGTAGTTACATGATTTAGCAAATAATTATAATGTAATTTATAACCATATCAACCAACATATTTACATAAAGGACATTCAACAAACTTAGTTATGAAAACTACTATTAACGGGTATTTCACTTTCGTAACCCCGCATACTTCCAAGCTTACTTCTCACCAACTTTAGAACTACTTAAAGATCTCAAATAAACATCTTTTTCAATTCTTTATGATAGTTTTTTGGGAAAACGGTTCTTCTGAACTTGAATTGTTTTTTTAAGGATTGCGTTCTCGCTTTTTTCCATCTCTTTTTTACTTTTCTTGTCTTAGAAATCCTCCTTTTTCTAAACCTATCTTCGGACTTCAACGCGGCTTCACCCTGAACAAGGACTCATTCTCACCTTCAGCCGTGTGCGCCTTGGGCCCCATCGTCCCGTTAATTTTATTGTCCTTCCTTTGCATTATTGCGCTCTGGAATCGACTCTGACATACTTATCATCTTTTTCTTTTCTGAATATTCTTGTCCCAACATTTTTTCACATGTGTGGTAGTTGAGTACTCAGTGTGACTCACATCATTGTGATTAAAGAGGCACTACCTCTTTCATAAACACATATTATTTTATTTATTGATATTAGATATATATATTTTATTTTTTTTTTTTTTTTTTATGGGCAGATATGCAATATCAATAGAATCGAATCTTTCTCCTGAGTCTTCATCATTTGGTGTCTACTGGGCAAATTGCCATTGGGTCTTACGAAATTGTCTCTGAATTATTTTGGCTAGGGTAGAAATTTGTCTTGGTGCTTTGTCTGGGCGTGGATTTATGGTTTGTCTTTTTCTTGTTTTTTGTCTAGTAGCTTTTTCTCCAGTCTGGTTATTAGCATTCTAACTTCTTTATTTTCTGGGCTTTTTTTTAACTTTTCGTCTGATTGTCCTGGTTTTAAAAGAAATGGTACGGTTCATTTTCGTCTTGAAGATGCTCCTTCTTCTCTTTCCTTTTTGGCAAAGTTGACACCTTAACTATTTGATAAGTCTTTAAACCGGCCACCGTTTGATCCGACTAGCTGTATCAGTATCCATACATTGGATTTCTTAGCATTCCTTGGGGAATGCCCACCCATCGCATCCCTTTTTGTTGTGATGGAGACCCCTTAGTATATGTCGAGTTTGTGTATTCTTACCTTGGCTTTCCAATTTTGCGAGTCTCCCTCGTGAGCTTGAGCATTTTTCTTCTATTAGCGGCATCATTCTTTTAAATTCCGTCCCTTTTGAATGCTTCGGATCATGGATGAGCATGGTCACAAAATATAGCTTGTCTGTTGTCTTTTTGGAGATTATATTTGTGGGTACTTTTTCTGGGTTCTGTTCTTGAGTGCTGGAAGAAATATACTGTATTTGGTCTAATACTCCTCTAGCATAGTCTGAGCTTCTGTAAAATCGTAAACACCTTTGAAAAGTGGTTTATTAACATCTTTACCACACATGAGTCTAAACTTCTAGCCAGGTTTGAAAAACACCGTTTGTCTTACCATGAACTACTACATAGTAATTTAAATTTATTGTCTTTATTTTTACTATAAATAGATCCTAAACTTTAGCACAGCAATTTATATATTTAGTGTCTTTTTTATTATCGTGCCGATCCATATATTTCTCATAAGACTGTCTTTTGTTTTTGTCTAATTGCAGTAGGTAATGTCTGAAGGGTTAAGTTTTGACGGTGCATATGCAATTAAATTCCGTACTCAAATTGCATCTCCTTTGCTATTCTAATATCGTTCACTTTATCTGTGTGATTTATAAAATGTACATATAGCTATACTGTCTGCTATAAGAGTCTGCCAACACCTGAGGTTGAAGGTTGAACCCTTTTTACCTTTGTCTGTAGTAGAGGTCTCATTCTGTAAACATTAAACTTTAATTGTCAAGCTACTTATTGATCTGCAATATTATTATCGTTGCCTTTAAATCATGTTCAAAAACCTATAGAATGATAATAGATAATGGTTCTAAACAATTTTAAACCATCTTCTTCTACGCTAGTTTTAATCATTCATTTTTTGATGAAACTTACTATTGCTTCACCGTCTGTTCTTTCTAATATTTATTGTTTATTTAAAATATAATTCTAAAAACTAGTTAAACCATCGTATAACTGCTAAATTTTCATCAACGTCTATGCTATCCTTATTGTCCTTATTTTCTTTAAATTTCCACTTTGATAGGCCATATGTTTTTCGTCTTTTTTAATACTATATTTATGTTGGTTTGGATTTAGACTGCAGCCCATCCTTCAAAGCTTCCATCTGTTTCTAATTTATTCAGTATCTGTGTTCTAATGGCATATTTAGATCAGGAAATGTTTTTTATTCTTCTCTTTTATTTTTTGTATCTAATTTTATATCTTCTTACATTAAATTTCTTTGTCCCTTATTTCCTGTCTTAGAATATACTGGTCCTGCTATTTTTTCCTAAATCTTCTTATAAAGGTCTAGCATAATTGGATTATACCATAGAACCTTTTTGGTAATCTTTTAAATTTCTTTTATCTGGCTATCTAAGGCTGTTTTTAGTGCTATATGAGGTTGCGTAGTTCAAATCTTTCCTTCTCTCCTAAAATAATTCCAAAAAACTTACATATAAGTTTTTACATAGTTTTCCCTTGTCTTTTTACTAATTAGTTATCCGTTTTAACAAATAATCGAAAAACTCGTTTGTAAATGTCCTAAAATGTTCTTTTATATTTCTGCTCAATACTAAAATTATCATCTACAATATCTAAAACAAATCTTTTTATTCTCCAAATATTTTACCATTTTTCTTTGGAACATTGGTGGTTCCGTTTTTAACGCCAATGGCATTACTACCATTCGAATGGTCCTTCAGGACAGTTAAAAGCAGTCCATTCATACTGTCTGGATGCATCTTTATTTGCCAATATCCTGATTTACATCAATTTACTAAAAAAAGTGTTTTCTTGCTATTCTATTTATTAATTCTTTTTTGTCTGGTAATTTGTATCCTCTGTTCTAAGTGTTGTCCTTTAATCTTGTTTGTATTTTATAACCATTCTAGCTTTTCCTCTAAATTATTTCATCACTATTGATTTCTTACCATACATGCTGTTGACTTCTACGTTTTGAAATGGATCTTCCTTATTACTCCTAATTCTAATATCTCTTTTATTGTATTTAAATCTTCTAAATCTTGATTTGTACTTCTATGAGCGCTGTTTTTTATTAATACATTTCGGGATGTATTATGTCTAGTTTACATTCGTTCATGATTATGTTCCCAATATTTTTCAGCGGTTTTTTTCCTCCTATTATTCTATTTATCTAAAATTTTACTATAGTTCATCTAAGTCTTGTTGGTGGTGCTTTATTTCTCCTAGTCTTGTATTCCTGATCTTTGAAATTATATAACTCTGTTTCCATTTTCTATTAAACATAATTTTTATTAATTATTTCTTCTTCTTCTTCGATTTTCTAGGATATATTTCCATATGAATATACTTAAATTATTTTTAGTACATTCTATATTTTTCACAGTTTTGCCCGCAACATTTTCTTTTGTCTTATTTTAGTATCAATTTTGTTAGTTCAACAAACTGAAGTATACGTAGTAATTTTTTCATAACAATATTCCATCTTTTGTGATTAAGTTTTTGCCTACCTTTATTATTATAATTAATAAATCTAATCCTACCAAAAGTCTAACTCTTTTGTCTAAGTCTCTTACACATCTTTTAAATCCAATTTTGTAAGTGGGTTTCTAGAATTTTGACAAGTTATTTAGCGGACAAACTTTATTTTGCTTTGTCTATGTGTCAATTTCTAGAGCTAATTTGGTTCCTACCATCTGCATAGCTGCAAGTGGTTTTTCTAAATTCTTTATTAGTTCTGGTGGTACATCTATCTCTTTTATTTAAACTACTTTTGTATCACCTGATTCTATTAGCTAAAGTCTCCTATTCCTCTCTTCCCTAGTTGGAAAGTTTTGCTATATTTTGACTGTATTTTATTTTTTTATCTGTCCTGTCCATAGTAGAGTTTTAAATTCTTCATTCATAATTCTCTGGTTAATCTACTGTATTGTTCCTGCTGATACTTTTTCCTTTTTCTAACCTTACTATTCTTTCTTTCTAGTTCGTTTACTTTTGCTTCTAAAAATTACTATACCTTTAGTTTACTATAGTTCATTTTGTGTAATTTCTTTTCTTTTCCTGAGTTTATTATTCCTATTGTGTTTTTCTATACTACAATTTATACACATCCTTCTATGAAAACACTTATTACATTCTTAGCTCTTTTTTAGTTTGCTTAGGTTACCATTTACACCAGTCCATTGGTTACTATCTAATCCTGTTGCTTTTCAAAATCATGTTCACATTCTACTAAATTCATAAAATTTATTTTTTCGATTATCTACATTCAGTCTTTCTTTCCTATTTCATTAATTATTCCTACCAACTCTTCTCCTTCTGAATTAGAAGATTCGCTTCTTTGTTATTTTCGTCTAGATCATACTTACTATAATCGTAAATACTTTCATTATCTGACATATATTACGTCTACATTTTAATAATGCTTCCATTAAATTCTTCTACTGTTCTTGTGCCATTTCTTGTTTTAGTATTATATGCTTTTTGACAAGTATTTGCTAAATGTTCTATACTTCCCATGTCAAAACCTGCTAGTTTAAAAAATTTTATAATTTCTATCTGTTCTAATCTAATCCTTTCTAACCAATGTCTATCTCTATTTGGATATGGGGGTTCTTGCTGAGGATTTTCTAAGAAATAGCCTTTCCTATTAATTTCTTATTATTTTTGTTGATGGTAATTTTCTATCTTTTTCTGTTTTTCTATTGTCTTTATCATAACT
This sequence comes from Solanum habrochaites, assembly GCA_027704765.1. Taxonomy (NCBI): domain Eukaryota; kingdom Viridiplantae; phylum Streptophyta; class Magnoliopsida; order Solanales; family Solanaceae; genus Solanum; species Solanum habrochaites. The sequence goes on from JAKWJA010002491.1 coordinate 63,942,219, forward strand.
TTGAGGTGTTTATATTATATCTTTCACAGAAATTCATTTCATTTTGCTTTTTAATTGTTTTTGTATTTGTAGATTAGTACATTTTTCTTGTAGTATTTCACATATAGTTTGTATTCTATGTTCCTAGTCCTTTGACCATTTTTGCTTGAGGATTTTGGGCTACTCCCGTCCCCTTTTAGTCCATCTTTCTTCTATTTCTCTACTACGGCCTCCTGGTAATGGTCATTAAATAATTTTTTCCCTAAGTCTTGGTCAAAAGGCATTTCCACTAATTGTGCAAGAATAAAAATAGTCATTCTAAATTTCTTGATATAAGACCAATTTTCTTAAATACGTAATTGTTCTAGTTTTATTACTGCCTTTTCGTGTAAAGCTAGTTAATCCCCTATCGTGGTTCTTCCACCTGTATTAATGTATGTATTTTTATTTGTAAAATTTATGGGTTGGTCCTAAGGATACTATATTGAATTCTGATGGGATTCTTTTTATAAGCTTCCATAGAGCTTTAGGTTGATTCTCTGAAAGGTTTTCTAAATATTTATACCATAGTTTCTGCCCTCTGTTTCTGGTATATTTTTTAGAAATCTCTACTACTATTCCTTTCCATAGTCATTACTGAATTCCATCTGTTGTGGATCATGGGCTTGCTATATTTTAAAATTTGTCCTTGTACTTCTCCTTCTTGAGTACTATTGGTTTCTGTCTATAGGCATTCTTTTTCGTTCTTTTTCACCATAGGTTTAACTTCTATTGTATGGATGTATCGCCCTTGTCTATATTACCTCTTCTACGCGGTATATTCTCATGTGCTATTTTGGTGTCTGCAGTATGTCCGTTGTTCATCTTTTGTTCTTTGCGAAATGGACTACGTAGAACAGCTTTTTCCATTATTCTTTCTGACTAGTATAGATTCTAACTCATATAATATTCATCACTATCATGTCCTTGCTATTTGGGTGGTCATTTATATTATTGCTTTTGTCTAATTTATCTTGCAAATCCTTTTTCTAAATTCTATATCGCCTTGTTATCAATTCCTTTTGCTTCACATATTTTACAAATGTAGATATAGTTTTGTTCTAAGGTTAGATTTTTTAATTTACCATCCTTTACAAGTACAAATTCCTATTTGTTATTTTCTTTACATAGTTCCTTTGCTTTTTACTATTGCTATATCTACTGCATAGTCTTTCTTTCTAATGTTTTTCCATATGCATTCCGTCTAAAGGCATTTTCTATAGTACTATTTCCTTCCTTCAAAGTTCTTTTTGAGCTTCCAAAATTATAATCGTAATCTAATTGAAGGTTTCTCCTTTAGAGTTATGTATATTTAAATGAGCAAATCTGGTGTTTACTGCTTCTTTTTCTTTAAAGTCCCTCACATGGCCACCTAATCCTGCATATTCTTCAGTCTATTTTATAGGTTTTATTAGTTTTACGTATAATCCCTTTATTTTTCACATTACTCTCTACATCATTTATTTGTAGTTTTAAATCTAGTATTCCTATTATCTGTCACTTTTTCCTAGGAATCCTACCCATTATTAATAAATTTTTTTTCCCACTACTCCTATTCTTTCATATCCTTAGTTTGTATTCCTCTTCTTATTTTGGGTTCCGATTCTTTAATTCATCCATAACGTCCTGGACTTATTATAAATTCCTCCATTATTAGTCAGAGGTATCTACTTCTTTAATCCTATAATTGCCTTTTTTATTTCCTTTGACCCATCTATTATTCATATCCAGTAATTAGTCCCCATTTGTTCCTAAGTTTTTCTACGTTCAATCTTTAATTCCTATAACTATTAATCCTATACTCATTAGATCTTTTTTTACCGTATTGTAATTTCTTTTAGAGATTCAGTGTCTTACTAGTGTACGATACTGAATTTTTTTCCTACTGATATTGTTCTTCTCCATATAGTTTCTATATAATTGAGATTGGAATTTGTACTTATATAGTACTTTTGGGTTTAATAGTTTTAATTGATTTTGCTGAACAGATTGTATATCTTTTATCTGTGTCTAGTATGTCTCCTAAATTGTTGGTTATTTTCTTCTGTTGTCTTTCTATTATTTATTCTTGATATAAAGTTAAATTACTTATCCTGTTTTTAGAATAGCTGTGGTCCCTTGTCTGGTCTTCTATTTGATCGATGTTGGAAAAATGTCCATTTTCTGTTCTTTAATATTTATCTTTTTGAAGGGGTAATTTCTATTTTATATTTAGCTTTTCTATTAGTTCTCCTATTCCAGTTGTAGCTAATAGTCTTACTTTCAAATTTTTCTTTATAATTTTTCTGTCTATTTTTTATTTAGTGACTCATAACAGTGATGATATTCTATTAGTTTGTTGTATAATTATATTTGGTCTTATTTTTTGAGGATTGCTCGAATTCTTTATATCTGAGGGGGAGTACCTATTCTTTTTTCTATTAATTTTGTTGCTCTTTGTAATTTTCTGATTCTATCCTGATAGAACTATTTCTTTTAAAGTAATCTACATTCTGTTTTATCTTCTTGTATTTTTTATTACTAATGTCATTCCTATTTCTCTTTAGCTTTTATTTTTTAATTCGTTTAATTTTTTATTTCAAGTCTATTCCTTCGTTCCTTTAAATAGTCTAAATTATTTTTAGTGTTTGCTAAAACGTTGTTTCTGTTTATTTTTGTATTTCTTCTTGTTCACTGAAGATCCTTGATAATTTTTATTATTTGATCTCTTTTCAATTTTTCGCTAAGATTGATTCTCAAGATCTATTATAGCTTATATTGAGAGTCTTCTGTCTGTAACAATCTGACGCATCCTTTTCCGGAATATTACACTTAATTGTACTGTCTTGTTTTACCTTTGGAATCTTTTTGTCATTTGAATCTGTAAGTCTAGTATCTATATGTCTTTGATTGATGAAGCTATATTTTTACTACTTACTGTTTTTAGCCTAAAGTCGGAAATTTATAATGATTCATAAAATGTTTTATTCTTTGATTTACGTTACTTATTATCCCTTTCTAGGCCATGTACTTCCCATTTTTAAACCACTTCTATATTCTTCGTCTTCTACATGTCCTTTTATATACCTTATTTTTGGTCTGAAAATTCGTGCTCGTATATATATTATAGGGCTTCTAAGAGATTTCTTTATTCCTTTTAAATCTTCTCTATTATCTTCGATATGTGAGATTCTTATTTTTAATTATGGGAATCTTACACTGAAAAAACTGGGCCTACGCTTCCATAAAGTCGTATATTTGTAGTTGATGTTTCTAGTTAAATAACGTTGTATTATTACTTTTTCTCTAAAACCTTCTAAGCCCTATGTTTGCCCACAAAATAAATATGTAACTCTAAATATGTTTTATTTCTCTTTTATGCAACAGTTATTTTTAAGTCTTCAAGTTTCAGATGTTGCTTTAAAATATCTAGTATCTTCTTACGTTGCTTTGTAGTATTATCTTATATTCTTTAGTATTTCTATGTGGTCTTCCATATACTTATCCTATAGCTTATAATTAGTAAGCGCTTATTTTAATTAATTTTAATTCTTTCTAATACACGTCTTTTTTTCAAATTCTATTTGATTTAGTTCTTCACTATCTGTTTTTATGTTTTGTCCTAAGGACTTTCTCTAAGTGTTCTTTAACTGATTCTTATAATTATGAGTTAAAGATAATCAAGCTGTACGGTATCTATGACTTGCTAGTAGATTTTTTATATAATTTTATTAACTTAAACTGTTGCTGATTTCAAATAAAGCTTTCTATGTGGTGGCAAATGGTTGCTTTCTAAAATAAATCCTTTTCTCATGGATAACGGTCCTTTTTGTATCTAAAGAGCTCTGATCCCTAATAATAGGGATATATTTCAATAATAGATAGTGTATATATTTTGGTACTCATTATGGATCTCATAGATATTTCTATCACTCAATATCTATATATATACTATATAGTATATATCTGGTTCCAATGATATGGAATCATGAATGAAATGAAATTTGTTTTAAAACAACCTGGCGATCAAAATTAGAATTATTTGTGTTGCTATATTTTCCTCATAACCATAAAAAGAATCCCTATCACCGGTCTGTAAACCTAATGATTGAATAGCCGCCCAACCTTGGTTATTCAGTCTTATAAACAAATAAATAAAAATTAATAAAAAGTCGCAGACATCAATTCTTACTAATGTATGATCTCCCTTAAGTAGGGTTTCATCGAGCTATTAACTTACACAAAAACTTGAATTATATATTGTATTGTAGCTACTTTTAATTATAATCCTCCCACATAGTACGAACATTTTCCTTAAGTTAAACTTGCACATCTCTCGATCATGTGCCTGAGAAGACTAATCCACGATGTCATATAAAATCTTAAAAAATATATTTCCTTCACATGGTATCGACATAAATATTACACTTTAATAATCAGATTGGTGTGTCCGTTTAAAGTGACTATATGTTGAAGGAATAATAAATTTTATGTCAGTGAGAATATAAATTTTAAAACTACTGATGTAGATTATAATTTTTATTAACATATGACAAAAACTAATGCTGGCTAAGAACTAAAAATGTGGGTTGTTTTTTAAACAAAACTAGTAAACTTGTGGCATTTTGTATTAAAATATCTCAAATCATGATGTGGATCACCATGTAATTACGTATGATGCTTTTTGGAGAATATGAAATCACATCTCGTGCTATTGAATCATGAATTGGAATCAGCGTGAAATCCCATATCAAAATGCTGATTTTATCTCACGATATCATATCATGATATGAGATCGCATGACCAAATACCTACTAACAATAGTTAATTTGTCATAATAGTCTATTAGTATATTTATCACGTTAATACTTTGATCCTTAGCATAAGTGTTTGTAATTATTTGTTAAGTAATTGAATTGTGTGAACATTTTCTTGGCTACTATTATAAAAAAAAATTATCCCATACAAATTAGCCACGAGACATGCACCTAAAGGTATATTTCCAAGTTACATTTAGAACCATGAGTACTTTCGTCATATACTCGAAATCTAAAGTGGTTATTGAAGGAATTAGAATTTTTAATCAAACTAAGATCTTCAATAATAATTTATCAAGTAATACAGTTTTTCTAAAATTTTACAAACTATATACACGTCATTTCCAAGTACACCAGTTGTAGAGGGTACTACGTTTGTATTTAATTAGAAAAACTATACAAACCATTAAGTTGATATACGTTTAGAAACTATAGGATTTACCGTTTTAGCAAATCCTAAAATGTCTATATTATCAATTAACGTCTTTACTCCTCACACGTTAACTTGGCAGTAACGTTTTAGGACATAAACGGTTTCTGGGAGGAACGTAATTATCAATCTGACGCTATCAACTTTTAAAACTAAAATATTTCTCTAAAACGTTATTTTGGAATAACGCGTCAAGCTTTACTCCTAATTTTGTAAATTTTAGAACAACATTATAGTATTGGCTGCATTTGCTTTAATATAATGGACTTAGGTTTGATCAGAAACCTCAAGTAATGAAGTATCTAACTCACTTACCCAATAATAATATAATAAATTATTCATAAAATTAGTTGAGATACAGTTTGATAAGGTGTAAGTTTTGTGATAGAGTTGAAAAAGCAAACCTGAACCAAGTGAGATGTTTTGTTACAACCCACAACCACCAGTGTGTGGGGTGGTGGCATGCTATTTGCGCTTGTGTTATTTTCCTATTAGGGGTAAGCCCTTCAACCAAACCCTAAAACACCATGCATTGTTTGGGACAATTTGGCACCCTATAACATCTACATTCATTAATTTATTATAAATCAAAATTAAAGGTTGTGAAAAATATTAGGGGGCACTATTTTTTTATGTGGCAAAAGTTAAAGGACTAAATAATTGTAAATTCCATGGAAAAGTGAGGTCAAAGTTGAATAGGAAAAAACTTCCACCAAGTTGTGCTTTATTTTGTACTTTGCTTGTGAACTAGCGGAAACTACATTAGCACAAAAGATGATAGAGACATTGCGGAGACGTTTGAGTTCGGGTCAAGTAAACGAAGATATTATTTCATTCGCACTCAATATTGTATTAATTGAGGTTCTGTTACAAACAATCTAAGAGTAAGATTATGTATATAATATTTTTTTCAGATCCTAATATTGTATAATTGTTGTTTCAATATTTATATTACGTTACTTTGTTTTCAAAAGAATATTTTTTGTTAATGATATGAACATATATTTATTTGATAGAATCATATTGCGTGATGAAATTGTATGTAAAAATATTATACATCTATATTGATTGCAAACATTGAGTTCGGATAAAAATAATAATTTAGAGATGCTTTCTTATAATATAAAATATAATTGAAAACAATATACTTTGTCTTTAAACTTATAAAATGCAAATTTTATTTGGGATAATTTTTATTTTTTTTTCGTAGTGGACATTTATTTTGAGGGAGTAGATTTAGACCACTCAATAGTTGTACACAAAATCAGCTCGGTCCCATTTTAAAGGACTTTTCTCCATCTTAACATTTATCGTAACCATTTAATATTTTATACGAATCTTTGATATTTATATTGATATCTAATTAATTTATTTTAATATTTTTTTATATACGAAATTCAAATTCAAGACACTTAGTTAAAAAATGAATAGATTGATATCTTCTGTCTAATTTTACAACGTCAAAAGATTTTAATCTCAATTTATATGTACATATTTTAGCGAAAAATCATATTATTTTTCTTCTCTTAAAAGCTTAGGATTAATACGTCATCCAAATTGCATTACGACTTTACATATTTTATGTATTTCAATAGTCAGTTAACTTACATTGAGTTGGTTTAAAAATATATTAAAAAAAAAAAAAACAACTTTTTTTTTTGGGGAAAATTAATTATGCCTCATTTTCATTTCTTCCCTGACCTATACTACGTATACGTTTTGCTTAACTTTTGTAACTTAGTACATAAATAATCCCGCAAATGCCCAGTATTTAATGAATAAGTAATTATGTTATGTTACAATTACAACTTTAATCTCCTTTCTAATCACAGACCACACATGGGGGGCAGAGGGAACCGGTTTTTGTCGCATTGAACTTACCATAAATTATAGTTAGTTATGTTCTCGTAATTTTCATTTGTTCTAATTACTCTTATTATACAATATATCCAGTATATTTATTTACCCCCCTCAAACGCTCGCAGTTTCATAATACGTGATTCTAAAACAACCAAATATAAAATCATCACGGTGTACAAAAATAATAAAGTAAATATAATGCTTGCAACTAAGCGTTAATACATTAACGTGCGTTAGTATTTCGGTATCAAATTGAACTATATTCTTCTTGGAGATATGTCACATTTTATAATTTATTGGTCATTCATATCCTAATGTTTGGCCTCAAAATATCTTTATAGTTGATTTAATAAAAATCGGGATATCATCGATTATTATATTGAAAGATTTGGGTTGTTTGTATAAGAAGATGAGTTATGTAGGTTCTGTGTGTTGAAATCCGTGTGAAGTTATTATTATTAATACCAAAATATTCTGTGCATGTTCAATGTTGGTAAAGAAGCAAAACTGATCTATGAAGTAGAACAGATGAAAGAAAGAGAAAACGACGGAAAGCTTCGGGGCGGCTGGTGGGGAGTAAATTTAGAAATAAATAGGGGATTTTTTGGGGTAATCTTAATCGACAAGTTCAATTTTAGAGGGCGGGTTTATAATTATAATATGAGGTATATTAAGAATTTAAAGCTTGATCTAAAACGATTTTTGCGTATTGATCTACTCTAGTCTCATAATATCACATCACAATCATGCGCACGGGTTTGAGAGTGAAAGACACCTTATGGGCGGTGTCCCATAGGGTAGGACATTTCATTTACTAATCCTCGTCTCGTTTCATATGAAGATGATCTTTTTTTCAGTCTTTTAGGCATATAAAGAGATAGATAAACATCAAAAATATTTTTTTTTTCTTATTTTGGGAATATTATGTTGGTTTTGTTATATAACAAAAATTACTGTTGGATAATAACTATATCGTACAAATGGTTACAGCAACATATATTATCCTTTTAAAAGGGTACGGAAAGTTACTGGCGCTAAAATGAGCTTAAGATAAAAAAAATTAAAACATATATTTTTTTTAGCATTTTTAGTTGTTAAAGGAATTTTATTGGGCGACAAGATGAATAGCAGTTCTTTAATGATATTTAAATTAGAAATTAAAATTGTGTTTACTCAAAAAATAAAAATAATATCTTTATAATCGAAAAAAGACATTTGATTCATTTATTAACTATATTAATGCTTAATGGCCAAAAAAATTGACTAATTTTTTTTTTAAATCTATGGTCCTGTGTGGTTAAATTTCAAATAAAATGATTTTAACCAGTGGTTTAAGTTATATTCTGGCTAAAATTTCCTTTCAGAGCAAAATATTGATCATAAGTATATATTTTTTTGAAATATTGATGATAAATGTATTTTGAGATAAATTATAAATAAAAATGATTTTTGCTCTTTCAATGTAAATATAATTTATCAATCATTGTTTTTGTAATTATTTTTAAAAAAATAATTAATCAATGAAATATTCGAAACCGCAGAACCGATGGATGGTTAGAAGTAGTAGGTTAAATCCCATCCTACTGGTTTGCCCGATTAAATAGCACAGACACAAAGCCGCTCCCCATCAAAACAATAGTATACTCTAAGTAGCGGGGGGGTCCACCTTTTGTTGATCGCACCACCAGATCCAGACACTTTTATTATATTTTATTGACAAAATATCACATGATGACTTTTCATTTACATTTAATTTATATTATAAAATTAAATAGAGTCAATATCTTAAAAAAGTCACTGAACCTTAAGGAGACAATATTTTATGGGGCTTTAATTTATGCATATTAAGCATTATATGAGGATGAATTTTATAGTGTTTTATTTGTTTAATTTAAATGTGTATATATATGTATTCTATAGATTAAAAGATATAACTAACCAATTTAAGCCTTAAAAAAGTACATGTGTTTTTTTTATATTCAGTCCGGGACAAAAGGTGAGGCAAGCCCCATTTCCGCCATTAAGCATAAAAGGTAAGTGTAGGAGGTTGGACTGTGGGGCGCAGCTTCTAAAGGGTTCGGGGGACCTACTAATTCGGTAGCGACCTAGGGGTGGTGTTCCGTGTGCACGAGAGGGAGAAATAAATGATTGCGTTGACTTGCAATTTTTTTTTGTCCTTGGCAAATTAAGTTATAGTTACACAAGTATATTTATTTTAGATCATAATTTTCAAAACAATATAATAAATATATTTTTGTCAAAGTAAAATATATCTTTATTTATTCAGTATATTCTTATTTTACACTTCGTATCACATAAATTAGAGGGAGTTAGTAAGTAGGCGTAATAGTCTAGCTAACGGCAATAAGCAGACGGCGTCAATCTAATAACCCAATGAGAATACGACAGCATCAAACGTCTAACCGTACACGCCGTTAATACACCCTCCTTTATTGAATTTCCCCTGGACATGTCCTTCAATGACTGGCTATACCGTGCTTAAAAGGACAGAAACGGACGGGCTATAACAAGTTACCTAACTAGGGTTAAAATTTAACCGCGGTTGAAATGATTGCTGCAACCGTTTTGACCCCTTTGGTTATCGTTTGGGAGCTCTCCCCTCTTTTCCCTCAAGAGCTACTTTGAGTTTGTTTTGTGTCCTTTTCTTTTTTGTTTCTCTTTCTCTCTCATCACTTACATGAAGAAGCTCCTACTTCCTAATCGCATTTGTAAGATAGATCACTGAAACACGCATATACATACAGTTTTTTTAGACGAGAGAAACTAGAGCGCGGAGAACCGGGCTCTTGAACCGTTCACTTTTGAGTGTTGATTGCTGTTTTCCTAGGGTCTCTTTTTGTTACCAGTTTTTGCATTGCTTTTTTGAGCTGAGGAAGAGTCTGATGCTTTTTTTTTTTCTGGTGATTTTGGAGAAGGAAGTTTTATTTTGTTGTTTTATGAATTTGGGATCTAGTGTGGAATATAATAGTCTGTGTTGAGAATTAGTGTACGGAAATGGCTGCTTCGGAGGTGTCGATTCAAGGTTACAGCGAGCCGAGTGATGGTTCTAGGCCGGTTTCAGAGACTGGTAGGAGTAGTTCCGGTGTCGGAAGAGGTAATTTGAGTGATTTGTTTTATAACATGGAGTTTTCCGGTGAGTTTTCTTATTTGTGTTTGTTTTTGTTTACAAAGTCGATGCTGATACGGCGTTGTACACGGAGCTTTGGCGTTCATGTGCCGGTCCACTTGTGACGGTACCTCGAGAGGGTGAGCTGGTGTACTATTTCCCTCAAGGACATATCGAGCAGGTTTGTTTGTAAGAACACTTCAATTTCGTTTTCTACCTTCGTTTTATGGAATCCCTTGTTCGATTTTACTTTTAAATACACTGTTGAACATGCATTACCGAGAATAGCTTTTGTTTTCCTCTTTGTTTCTCGCTTATGATTGGTTTTTTAAGCTAAACAGTCTAATTCAAATATCATGGATGCTTTACCTTTTTGGGGAGAGGGGCTTGAGTTTGAGAAAATTTAGTTGTCAATGGCACTGATTTGCAATATTGAGAGCTTTTTTTCGATGGGTAACTCGATTGTGGTTCTGAATGATAGTTGAAGCAATCAACTAATCAAGATGCTGAACCAGCAGTATGCCTTTTGTATAATCCTTCCCATCTAAAAGATTCTATCGCCTTGTTTGTGAACGTCCTGTTAAAGGTAATGGTTTTGTTAATGCTGCTGTCTTAATGTGTTTCCAATTTTTTTTAGCTTAGTCCTTTTTCCTTTTATGAACATTTTTATCTATTATGCAGTTAGTGCTTAGCTGGTGCTTCTGTGTTTACTTTTGACTGAATTTTCAGGCTGAACCAGATACCGATGAGGTGTATGCACAAGTGACTTTGATGCCGGAGCCAAATGTAGGTTTACCATTATGTTTATTTTTAACTTTTTCTTTTATTTTTCAATTTTCGGTTTTTTGATATCATGTTGAATAAAGTAGGTCGAGCTATATAAATCTTGAATTTCTAGTTAAATAAATCATCTAATATTCTAAATGACTGTTGTAGCAAGTATTAGAATTGTCCGTGAAAGAAGGAACTATGTCGCCTCCTCCACCCCTCTTTTCAATTTACACACTCTTTTTTGTAAGACTCTAACAGCCTCTGATACAAGCACTCACGGTGGATTTTCCGTCTTGAGAAACTAGGTCCTGATGAATGCCTCCCCCAACTGGTTAGAAGAATATTTCTTAATGTGTTCATGGATTTTGTATTGGTGACATTGAATGACTAATGATTATTATTTGTATCGTTAACCCTGTGTTTTAATGACACATGTCTCGTCACGCCCTCACCACACATGAGTTGTTGCCAAAAGATTTCATGGCGAAATGAGTGGCGATTCAGGCATATATTTCCGGTGGTAACTGATACCCAGCAGAAATCTTAATCACCTTTTTCCCTATAAACTTACACCTCCACCCTGTTTGGCCAATTTATGCCCTTTGAGAGCTTAAGCGGAAGGCAATTAAAGGCCAGGTTTCCTTTTGAGGAGTGAGGACGGGGGTGGGTGCAACATAGAGATGCACCATCACACATCACATTCTTCCCTATTAAGTGCCATTATTGGTGTATAATACCAGTGATTCCTTGTGATCCACAAATGCTAAAACGTCCAAATGTAAGATTGCTACAAACCTTAAGTGGCTCTTGTAAAAATATTAAGTAGATTATTTAGGATTTTACAAAAGGAAAATCGTAATGAAGAAAGATGCAAATTTCATTTGAACAATACTTTAGTGGTTTAAGAAATTCCTGTCTTTGTATTTCATATCATGTTTGTTACCCATATAATAATTTAACTAAAAATATAATAACAGTGTCACAACTCAAAGGAAGAACAACATAGTGTCGCAGCTCAAAAGAAAAATAATGTTAGTAATCAATATTTTGATTTTTCATTTTCTTCTTTCGGACGGTGCTTTGGAGGGTAGGGGAGAAGTCTGTTAACAAAATTGTGCTTCCGTAAACACAAAGTTGTAAGATTTTCAATTCTCATTTTCTTCATATTCGAAATTTTCTTTGGAAGTCCTGTAAACTGCATTTCTTATTTAACCATGCACTGTATCAATATTGGGGCGTTTTATGTGTTTTTTTTCGTGCCTATTGTAACCTCTTGGTTTTGGTGTCTCTCACCCAGGCATTTGAACTCCGCCACCCTAGGAGGCATCTAGCTTCAGAAGTGGTTTGGAGTGTCTTTGTTAGTTCCGAAGAGGCTATGTTTGCTGCGGGATGCCATTCATATTTTCTTAGGTTCCATTCGTCGACACCCGCTCTTAAATTTCTTTGTTCCTTATTAGAATTTCTTACGAGACGTGTCATGCTAGTTTAGAGGTTGAGAAGGCGACTTCGTGTTTTTGGTGTGTTAGACCGTGCCATGAGACAGCAAGGAAAGTGCTCCATCATCGGTGATATCCGTCAGAGCATGCTCGTGGTGTTACTTTGCAAACATCTTGGCCTTCCATTCCAACAAAAACGATGTTCACTCTGTTATTACAAACCCAGGTAACCTGGTCTTTACATGAACTATAATAAAGCCACTGACTAAAAGGACATAAATAGAGATCCGTTGATTATAAAGTACTGTTACATTTACTCTTTCTACGAGGTTTGAAACTGGAATCCAGTCCAGTTAATCTCATGTTGTTTTTTGCTTTTGTTTTGTGTATCACCTTGAAACATTTTATAGTATTTCTCCAGTGGTTATGGTATTATAGTGGCATGAGTTTGTTTTCATTGGTTGGTCCCTCTATGCAATTTTGGGAATTCATTTCACTTTTATTGGTGCACCCCACTTAGAGATACTTGGCTGCTTCATATGTTTGATGGCGTCCTAATATCAATTACTCAACATACTTTACCATTTATTTTTTGATTGTATCTTTTTTATGTCCATTTATTGGGCAAACTAGGGTGAGAAATGTAGGTACTTGAATTATTGTTGGTGTTTAACATTAACAAAAGGACCAAACCTTCCTTACTAACTCACTGTTATGGTACAGAACAAGCCCTGCTGAGTTTATAGTTCCATATGACCACTATATGGAATCTGTGAAGAATAATTACTCTATTGGAATGAGGTTTAAGATGAGGTTCGAAGGTGAAGAAGCTCCAGAGCAAAGGTGGGCAGCAGTTTATTTTATAGGAATCATCTTTTTACTGTTTAAATTGTGAGTTGCAGGTTGTAATCTTGACCTGTGTAATGGACTTCAAACTGACAGGATAAAATGACAACTCATTTGGTGACTGGCTGTTAATCATTTAGACTGTTGATTTAATTTTTAGAATCAGGTTGATTTTCTAATTCAGTTTGCTATATTTAATTTAACTTAACAATGTTTATAGGTTTACTGGATAGATTGGCATGGAAGATGCTATGATCCCAAAGTGGCTTGATCCTGAAGTGGAGATGTCCTGAAAGGTTTTTCGACTTTAGGTTCCTGGTTTGACTGCTTCTTTTACCTCATATCACATTGTAAGTCATTCATTTCTTGTTTCTTAAGGTTCGGTGGGATGAAAATTCAAGCATCCCAAGGCCAGAACGAGTTTCACCGTGGAAAATAGAACCAGCTCTTAGCCCTCCTGCACTTAATGCACCTCCAGTTGCAAGGCCAAAAAGGCCTAGATCCAGTATTTTGCCCACATCTCCTGATTCATCTGTCCTTACTAGGGAAGGTGGATATTCATCCCGATCTTTTCCATTCAGTATCTTGCACCGCTTACAAGTCTTGTTTTCGAGCTAAGTAATTGTCATGTACTTTCTTATTTTTTGTTAAAGGTTCATCAAGAGCGACAGCAGACCATTCCCAAGCCAGTGGGTTTCCGAGGGTCTTGCAAGGTCAAGAGTTATCGACCTTTAGAGGCGGTTTTGCAGAAATTAATGAGACAGACTTGTCTGAGAAACCAATGATATGGCAAACATCAGTGAATGATGAAAAGAATGATATTCATTCTGCATCAAAGAGATATCTTCCAGATAAATGGCTACCTTTAGGGAGGCCTGAGTCATCTCTCACAGATTTATTATCAGGTTTTGGAGTGCCAAATAACTCCTCCCATGGGTTCTGTTTACCCTCTGCGGACCGAGCTGCATGTTGCGTGCTGACGCTTGGTGAAGCAACAACACACAGTCAGGAAGGATTTAGCTTCTTTGGTGAAACCTGATCCAGGTCTCCTTCTGTCTTCCGGTCTCTCTCTTAATCTGATGGATTCTGGTTCAAAAGCTCCTGGCATAGGGGGTGATACTCCCTATCAAATGCGGGGAGATGCTCGGTATAGTGGCTATGGTGAGTTTTCAGTCCTCCCCGGTCATAGGGTTGCAAATCAGCAGGGAAGCTGGATTATGCCTCAACCAGTGTCGCCTTACATGCAACTCTCCTCTCATTCAAGAGAAATGATGCATAAACCCACTGTAGTAAAGCAACCTGAGGCTGTGAAACCCAAAGAGGGTAACTACAAACTATTTGGCATTCCCCTTACAAGTAATGTTTGCACAGATGCTGTTATGATGCGGAAAAGTTCATTGATTGATCCAGCAAGTGACATGAATATTGGTATACACCCTCATCAATCCCTTGCCACTGATTCTGATCAAAGGTCTGAGCAATCAAAGGGATCAAAGGTGGATGATGGAATTGCAGCTAATGATCATGACAAACAATTTCATACCTTTCATCTTGCTGCTAGAGATAGGGATGGCAAAGGGCATAGTAGTTCTACAAGGAGCTGCACAAAGGTTTAAATCTTATTTTTCACAACTTTAGCTGTTGGCTTTAATGAAATTTCTAATGATTTATTTTTGCCTACAGGTTCATAAACAGGGTACAGCACTCGGAAGGTCCGTAGATCTTGCTAAGTTCAACAATTATGACGAATTGATTGCTGAACTGGATCAACTTTTTGATTTTAATGGTGAACTCAAGGCTCGGAGTAAGAGTTGGCTGGTTGTATACACTGATGATGAGGGTGACATGATGCTTGTTGGAGATGATCCATGGCAGTGAGTACTTAATATCATTCCTTGTATATATCAAAGTGATTATTTTCTTTCCTCCTGTGCTGCTTTCTTAATATCGGTTTGCACTGGTTTGAAACAGGGAATTTTGTGGTATGGTTCGCAAGATTTTCATCTATACAAAAGAGGAGGTGCAGCGTATGAATCCAGGGACCCTTAATTCAAAAGGTGAGGACACTTCTTCTGTTGCTGAGGGCTCAGACGCTAAAGAAGTGAAGAATCTGCAACTTCCTTCTGAATCTGGTCAAGCAGAATCTTAGGTTTTCCTCCAAAATTGAGGTACTTGGAAAAGATTTACTTGAAGAGCAATGCTTTTTGCTTCAGATTTTTAAAACCATTTTCCCTGTAAATGCCTCCAGGTTTATAAGATAGCGAGGAGATGGCTTTTATCCACCTAGGTGTTACTTTTTTGGGGATTTTTTAATACAACCTACAATATCAACTCCCTTTGACGTGTGGATGGGGATGGTCTCTTCATATAAATGCAGCTTCAGTATTTGCAGTTTTGAGCCCTTTATTTGGAGCCAATATCTGGCCCCTTATCTATCTATATACATAGTATATGTAAATTATCAGCCTTGGTCATTAACGTTGCTTCTGCCAATCTCACTTTTGTACATACCAATTTCTAGCTGTAGCTGTAAGTAAGATTTCGATTCTACTATGTATGTACCTGCCTTACTATTGATTTTTGTGTAAGTGGTATCCAACTACTTGGGGCAGATAACATATTTTGTATCAGCAATTATGGTAATGTGATAGAAAAGAAGTTTTTTACGAGTGAAGAGCTTTTTGTGTCGAGCAATTTTGGTCATTGGCCTATCTATTTATTCTTGTTGGCCGATATCCTTATCCATTGTCTTCTACCCAACTATATTGCTGCTTGAGTTTGGAAAGTTGGGCAAATCATGTAGTTGTATTTAATGTTTGATATTTGAATTATAGGATAGAGAGGAGCAAGACATTGTAAATTCTTCTTCACGCATGCTTTATGCAGCAAGCGAAGGTCTTTTTTTCGTTTTAGATGAATAGTTTTGTCAGAAGACAGTTTTTTTTTTCAGTTTTAGATGAATAGCCTGTCCAACCCGTCTAGACTTAAAATAATTTGAATTAAGTTCAATTTTAACTCATTCAAGTCCTAACCTATCTTAAGAGAATTGATAGTTGAACACAAGACGCACTTTTTACGTTGATGTAATGTATATTGGTATGAATTACTATCTATTTTTATTATATCTTGTAGGATTTTTCACCCCAAAAAGTTGCTAAATTGGACGTTTTTTCATGCCCAAAAAAAGGGATTTTTGTGCCAAGGATTGTCATATTTCTTTTTGCTTATTCTTATTAGATAGTTTTTTGGCAAGAATTTTGGTAGTATTTTTACATTCTTTTTAGTTAGATTTTAGTATTTAATAATTGCCATAAAAGTAGATTGATTTTCATGTTATTTGGTATAGATTTCCCATAGATATAGCGGTGAATTTGATTTTTTTTTTTTACAAGAACAATATTATTATAAATTTAATAGGTTGTCTTCTTTACACCATTTTTGAGGGGTGAGATTATTTCCTAACTTCAAAATTTTTAATTAAAAAAGGTAATGAAGTACTAATTATTGACTATTTTTTTAAAAAAAATAGGGTCCAAATTACCTTTTGATCTAAGTTCATGAATTGATTTTATGGAAAATGGTCATATGGTAGAGGGACAAATATGACATTTTCCGTTGATTTTATCAGTATCATGATTAACCTTAATCCATTAATTTTAAAATACTAAATGCTTAATTTATAACTTTGAGAATTTTACTATGTTTAATCTTTGTATTTTCATTTCCGCATTATTTTGTTATTTTTCCAAGTAAGTTGATTCTTATCACTGTTGCTAAGTATTTATCTAACATAATTATCGTTGCAAATATTATAGTATTTATCGGGTTTTAATTAGGTAAAAGTTTAATTCAATTGAGTTGATCATTCATTTATATATATATATATATATCTGTGAATTCTCATTTTCTCAACTGAAATAAAAAGCAGTTATATACTGTAAATAAAGAAAGATAAAGCTGGACAAGGAACTTGTTGAAAGGAATATCTTAGCATTCAGTTTTGGAGCTTCATAAGCTCAATGTTTCTCCTAAAGAAAACACCAATATAACTGACTAAAAAAGAAAAAGGACAAAACCCGGTGCACTAAGCTCCCGCGATGAGCAGGGTCCCGGGAAGGGTCGGACCACCATGGTCTGTAACCATCTAATAACATGAAAAACACAAGTAAACTAATAAAGCAGTATAAAAAGTCCTGAGGTCTAAAAGCTATAGCACCCTGAGGTCCAAAATCTTCGATAGAGCCTCTCCTTCGTATACTAGATTGAGCAGCTTATATCGCCCCACCTTGAAAGCCAGCAGTCTCCATCAACACAGCTTTGATCTGATCTGGATGCATGTCTTGACCTTCGTTCGATTGCTGCAATTAAATACAATTTAGAGTTAATACTATTACATTTTTAATCCTACTGTCCGAGATGGAAGTTAACAGAAAGAAGGTACCTCAGCTCGGAACACATCCAACACAAACCCATTGAAGCAGCTGATAACAGCTTGTTGAATGTCCAGTCCAAGACTGTCCAGAGCCTTCATTGTTGAGAGTAAAACCCCTGGTTTGCGGCTGCAGATCATATGAATGTTCACCGCTCTTCCTTCCCTGACCCTCACTTCAATCTACATGAATAAAAAGAACAATAATGCATCATCGAAAACCAATAACATAACGAATGAGATGCCAAGATTACCCTAGCAGGTTGTCCAGTAGGGCTGGACAGGGGGCTTGGAACAAGTTCCTCCTTTATACGACTTGGCAGAGCTGATGCAGTCGGTGTCAGAGGATGGAAGCTAGTTGCTGGACTCAATGAAGAGTTGTTAGCTGGGGTGGACTCCAACTCATTATGCAGCTCATTGATGTCATGCAGAAGCTCCTTCAAGTACTTAATTGCATCTCCTAAGATTGAAGCCCTGTCCATCTGCCAACATACAAACCAAATCAACAATCAGATTCACCGCGCATAACCAAGAGGGAAAGAGTGATTACTTGTCCCAACAATTAAAACAAAATTAACACTTCCAAGTTCATACAACAAGCCAGTGAAATAGATAACATTTTTTTACTGTAGGGGGAGGTACCTTTCAAGAATAGTTCTATTCTCTATGTGGTCCAAAATTTTTAAAATCATTTCATACAGTCCCATGTGAGTAAATTAAATGCTACACTATTAGTTTGTACTATGCAAAACTCAATCTAAATGGAAGCTAAACGCTAAAACATGTTGAATTCATAATCGAAATTCACGGGAACTTTGAGTTAAAAGAATTTCATTACCTTGGTTATCTTTGGGACAACCGATCGCAGCATGTAAAGCCTGTCATTCAGCTTCTTTCTGCGGCGTCGCTCCGCCATCAGATTCTTAGCTGGAGGTCCCTTCTTTTTTCCCTTTTGATCAGCACCACTGACAGTGCTGGCTGCATTAGAGCTGTCCCCAATCTTGATCCCATCTTCCATTTTGTTAGAGATATCCATGAACTCATCCGAGTCGTAATTCAATGTTCCATCCATGCTAACATCTTCAAACTCATCAGTCATGCTGGACTTCCTTTTTTTATCAGTCAGATTACTGGAAGATTGACCGATTTCTGTACCTAAATTTTCACCATTACTAACCAAGTTCTTTGCAATCCTTTTCTGGAAGAGAGTTGGCTGTGCTCCAATGGAAGCAAAATTGTCTAAAGGTTTATGAGTTCTAGACCGATTGAGAAACAAAGTGTTCCCATTAGCAGAATTGTTAGCCCCAAATCCCATCGAACTGTACCCACCAGCTACCTGAGGTAGCTGGAGCAGATTGGGAGAAGAAAACTGAGTATAAGAACTCAGATTGTTCGTCCCCATTTGGTTTGGTGAACCCAGATGATGATACCCAGTATTCATCATCCCGTTCCCAGCTTGATTCAACATACCCAAATTGAAGCTGTTATCCATTGGGTTGTTGGATAACCCAGTGAGTGAAGAAGGAATAGTGGATTTTTGGGGCATGAAGAAGTTCACCTGAGAAGGGTCAATGTTGTTGAAAACGTTACCAGAAACAGGCGAGCAGGAAGCTGAAGAATCAACAGGTTGCAGAAGCAAACTGTTTTCAGCTTCAGTGAAACTTGTAGAGTAAGAAATGTGGCTCTGCATGTTGCTACCACCACCACCACCAACACCACCATTGTTGTTGTTGTTGTTGATGTGATGATTGTTACTATCACCACCACCCATGAACCACTCCGCACCTCCATCATCAACCATAGCTTGGAAATTAGAAAAACCACCATTGTTCAGCTGATGATTTTCATTGGGAAAACCACCATTGTTCTGTTGATGATTTTCATTGTTCTGATTAACCCAAGAACCAGTTCCTCCATCCTCCTTACCATCAATCCAACCCATATCATTCACTCCAGTAATCATTTTTTCTGGAAAAAAAAAAAACAAGTTAAACAGAAAGAATAATCAAAAGGGTGTTACTAAAAAACAACAAAAACATAAACAGAAAAGTGGTTTCAAAAGAAGCAGAAAAACAGGGGAAAAGATATATACAGAGTAGCAGCAAAGAAGAAAGGCAAATACCTTTTTTTTCCCCTTTATATGAGAGAGAAGACAACTTAACACAGAGAGAGAAAACTCAACTCTGCTATCACTATTATTACTACTAAACTTTCTGCTTCTGCAAATACACAATTAAGCCTCAATTTATAGCAATATTTGGCAACTGATCATGGGAAGTAATGATTAGTTTTTTTGGATGGATTCTTCATCTTCAGATGAAAAGAGATAAAAATGGCAAATTTCTAGGCTTTATTTTGTAATTAACCAAAACAAAATCATCATTAAAGTTGACACAAGTTTGGCTTCTTCTACTCATTTTGGTTTTAAGCCAAACAAACCAATCTACCTACTTATTTTATTTTGTTTTTACGCGGTGTCTAGTATATCTTTCGTGACTATTTATTTTTCCTTTTTTTAAAATGAGAGATTACACAAAATATTTTATTACTTGAAATTCGCGTATTCATACGAGGTGTATTATTGATATTTTTATTAAAATTTACGTGTTCATACGAGGTGTTCCATTGATATATCTATTAAAAGAACTTAACTTTAAGTTCATGAATTTATACCTAGCGTAACGTATTCTTTAACAAAAATGAATTCATATTTTAGACTTTTAGATTTATAGTTAAAAATGAAAAAAATATAATTATTTTATTAGTATATTCAATAGTGATATTTGTATTGAAATTACTTAATTTGAAATTTATGTATTTATATGAGGTGTTTTCTTTAAATTTCTATTATAATTTTAAGTTCACGAGTTCATACGTAGTGTAATATATTCCTTAATAAAAATGTAAGTAATATTTTAGACTTGAGAATCTATAGTTAAACATGAAAAAACATATTTATTAATTTATTCATATATTCAATATCTTGATTAACTCAAATTTATATTAAGCATTTCAATTTATATTAATTAAAAAATTATATCTTAACAAATTTGATTTATATTTGTATATCAAACTTAAATTATTTAATTATAAATAAAAAATATTTGTGATTATTAATCATTTCTAAATTCTACTTTTAATACTTGTTTATTCTTTCAAAAACCTCTTCCATTTTTAATGTCTCTTTCTTTTTCTTCCTTATTTATCTATTTATATATTTATGAATAAAATGTTATATTTTAATTTTTTTAAAACTTGTTTGATTTAACTCATGAGAACTGTCAATACTTTGTTAAATATCTATTAGTTTTCACTAATATAAATATCGAATAAGTATATTTATCAAACTTGATCAGACAAAAAGAATAACTAAATTATCTATTGACATTATTACTAGTATAAAATATTTTTAATTTTATATTTTATACCAATTTTTAAATTCTACATATAAATATCTAAGAATAGCACATAAAGAAAACTTTGCTAGTTATTTTTAAAAAATAAATAAATTATAAAGGATTATGCTCACCTTTTCTTGTAAATTGATACAATAGTAAATGGGGATGGGCTCACATATGTTAATGGATAAAATTTGTTTGCTCATAAATTCACTCTTTTAAGAATAGTAGTTTTTATTTTATTTAAATAGCCATAAAATTATTTCAAAAAATAACTTATAACCTACTCATTTTTTTACTTCTTATTTTTATATTAAACATATTGATTTACAGTTGAAATCGAAATACATCCTAACAAACATGATTTATTTTTTTATTATCTATTAACATTATCACTAGCATGTAGGATTATGACAAACATATAATTTTATTATTATTTTTTATGAATTAATTTTTATTATTTTTACGTATAAGATATTTAAAATAACATTTAAAAAAGCTTTGCAATTTTTTTTTTAAAAAAGTTATATTATGAAAGGCTACGCTCACCTAGCTGTTGTGATTTAAAGTATGAAAATGTTGATTGTTAAAGGTACTTAATTATAAAAAGTAAAATTCAGAAATTAAAATTGATTTTCACCCATTTTAATAGGAAAAAATAATCGTTTTTTGAGCATTTATTATATGTCTACGCTATTATAGCAGTCTCATTATGTATATCTTTTCATGAATATATTATACTTTCATTTAAATTCAAACTTTTAGAATATTAACTCTGAAAATTGTTGTGCATATCTTAGTAATATAAAATATACGTCTTCGTAAAATTATTTTTGATAAACTGTGAGTTCAAGTAAAATATTTTAAATTAAATTTAAAAAAATTAACTAAATTATTTATAAATTTTAAAAAATTAACTAAATTAAATTTAAAAAAATTGACAACATTGAAATGTGGTATGACTTGTTGGTCCCTCGATTTGAAGTTTTATGGGAATTTCATGTTATAATTGGATGCACCAAATCTAAACTCATAATAATCCAATCGATGCCTTTTTCTACTATACATATTGCCTCTTATCCATGCAAGTAGGGACACATCTAAATTATCGAAAACTCAATAATTTTTACGTGAATTTAATATTGATAATTATATTAAGAAATCTATTTGACATGTACAAAAGTTATCTTAAGGAAACTAAGTAAACAACGATTGGTCTTAGTAATAGTGAAAAAAACTTGTTTAAGTTGAGTTGATCTTCATAATAATACATTAATTTTAAATTCTGAATTTGTTTCTCCATGCAAGCCTGCTTTCATTATCTTTTTTTTTTTTACACTTGGACGTATTTAGTATTTGTATTGATGATGATTGAATTTCGATTCGCGCTGAAAAATTTCATTCCTTATGAAAGCGTTTTCACACTCAAAATTCAAACCCGACATAACTCCACCATAACTCTTATTGTTATACTTGTTTCAATACTTTTTGAATTACCTCAAGTTTACTGAATTTATTCGATTCTCCCCGTCGTTAATTTATAATTTTATATTTCACCATCATCTATTTCTTAGAAAAAAATAAAAAGAAAAGAATAAATAGTCCCTCCTTATCCTACTATATATTCCCCTACATATTCTATTATACTGTAAAATAAAAGGATGAAAGCAAAAACGATGATCAAATTCTCAGAAAGATTTTCTTATCAATATATTGAACTATTAATATTTTTCTTTATCGTTTTTTCTCAATTTCAAAAAAATTATGTTAATATATATCCTCCATGTTCGTTTTTTTAAAAAGAAATTGTTGCAAATTTGAAAAATAAAATAAAATAAAATAAACTTTTGGGTTAAAATAGTAAACCTATTTTAGTAAAAAATAGAGTAGGTGTTGGGAAAAATAATTAAAGAGTGCAGAGCCAAGGAACCCGTGAGGCCTTAAATTGTTACCACATTTTCAATTATAGACTTTAAATTTTAATGGGCCCAATAAAAAGATGGGCCCATTTATATCCAGCAATGCTCATCCCTTTTCACTGTCAATCATCTGCTTCTTCAACCTCCACACTTTTGTTTTCTAACGTTCCGTTCATTTTTACTTATTTATTTTAAATTGAAAGGCTTAAAATAATTCCTCATCTTTAGATTAACGTTCAAAATGATCCTTGAGTTTTCATATGGAGGACTAATAGTCCTTCATATTTACAATATTGGTACACTTTTGGTCCTATTCTAAAAATTTTATCTATTTTTTAACATTAATTTGTATCCACAATTTATATAGGAATGTCCCAATTCGCCTTTTTATATATTTAATAGAAAACTACTTATCCTGAGAGAAGATGGATAAAAAAAACACCTTGTTCTGTTTACTAAAATCTACTGTAGCTAAACTAAGACATATTAACTATCACTTTGGAGGCAAAGAAAAATTATACTATTGGCGTGTGAAAATATCGTGATGACCTTCTTGACTTTACTGCAATACGATTCTACTAAACAAAATAAAGTGTTTTTTCTTTCTCAATTCCTTGTTGGTACGAAACTGTTCATTTCTACTAAATATAATAAAATGCGATTGACCCCATATATAGGTTTATGGCTACCCTCAATGCAAAAAAATAGGTAAAATTTTGAAGGAGACCAAAAGTGCACCAATATTGCAAATATGAGGGCTATTAGTGCTCCATGTGAAAAACTCAATGATCACTTTGAGTTTTAACCCAAAGAAAAAAAACTATTTTGTTCCTTTCCTCTATATGTTTCATACGAAAACAATGATTGATATAAACATGTTATTATAATAATATATTAATTGATGTATACTTTTTAGGTTCTGAAAATGATCCGTGAAATAAATAATTAATGTTGAGTGTAATTGTCTTCTTTTAATATAATAGAATTGACAAGTAAAACTAAAAATTTATTTTTAAATACGAAATAAATAGAATTGAACGGTAAAAATAGTATTTTATTAGAATTGACAAGTAAAACTAAAAACTTATTTTTAAATACGAAATAAATAAAAGTGAACGGTAAAAATAATATTTTTTGCTAATTTTATTATTTGCTTCGCGACGAATTTAATAATACAGAGACTAGTATTGTAAAAATTACATCGAGGTAGAGATTTATATAACATGCCTTCTTTATACGATAACATTTCACCGTAATGGTCAAATTTTGTTTGATATTAATTTTAATCTTATGTTATATTATTACATGTTTTCTGTAAGTGATATTTAATTATGATGCATATATATTCATTAATTTTTTCATTGCGACTAAAATTATTAGATTTATATAATAAACGGTTGGATACACCCCATCATTAGAGAGAGATTATTGACAGACAAATAGGCTTCCTTTTCATTTTCATATTGGAATGTAACATATATATATATATTTTATATACGTATAAATAATAATAATCAGTGCACCAAAAATTATCGGGCATAAATATAAGACGTAGATTCATAGGGCGTAAGTTTTAGAATATGGACGTAAACTCTAAGCGTAAAAACAAAAGTCCTATGCATAACAATGTATGCTCTGATATTTTTTTTTAATTATTATTTTTGAAACTTATTTTGTTTTAAATCATATTTTTTGGTGTGATGATATTTCTTAAATAGTAACTGTAGTACTTTTTACTTTCATTATTGGTGATAAATACCTTTCTCTAAATAAAATTATGATATTTTTAAAAATATATATTATAGGTTATTTAATAAAATTAATTTGTAAAATATTTGAAATTATACTTTTATATTTTTTAATAATAAAATTATAAAATTGAATATGCTAGAAATTACACTCGTTAGATTCATAAGACCTACATTTTGTATTTCGAAGCTTTTGTATCGCACCGTACTACATAAAACATCTCGCCTTACGCCCTGTTTTTTTAAAACACTGATAATAATATTGTTATATATACATAAAGATATATATATGTTTTATTTATTTTTTGAAGATTTTGTGACATACAATTAATAGTGATAGTAACAAAAGAGCTCAAAGACATATTATAGTGGGGTTGTGTGAGAGTGACATTTGAGGAACAATAAATAAGAGCTACAATTCAGATGCTAATTTTGTCCATGTTTCATGAAATAGCAATATCACCTTTTACCATTTCTTTCTTTTCCTCGTGATTTGGGATAGTATATCTTAGTAATCTCAAACTACTTATTTTTCTTTCTATTGATATCGACCACACATAATTTGTGCTTTAAAAAACACTGTTGGTTGAATTTTGATCGGCTTTTCTATTGTAAATATCTTAATATCTTTTATTGGTGTTTCGATTGGTAATAATTTTTGATTAAATGAATGAAGAAAAACCGTGGTTGTCTTATTTATTTTTTAATGTGTTTCAAAAAATGACTTATTAAAAGACAATTTCTCAAAATTTTCATCTCAATTAGACTAATGGGATGTGGAACAACATATGTATCCTCTCTCAATATTTCTCACAAATCTGGTTCCACATCAGATAACGGTGTTTGTTTAACGGAACACATTATGGGGGTTCCATGATTCAATAGGAAAATGAACGTAGTTAGGTCCTGAGGGAAAAATCAACAATTTAGGAATCTGCTTATGTAATTTGGTCTAATTATATTATATATCTATATATTATATATATATATATATATATATTTTATTAACGTAGGGTACATATTTGTGTATTATATATCATTAATTTTTGAAATTATATGTAGAAAATAACTCCAATTAAAGAGGGAGAAAAAAGATAGGAAAAAAAAGTAAACTTTTAATCTATTCTATGGTACCAAATGTTTGTGCCTTTTTTTTAAAAAAAAAGTCCTAGACTTCTTCGAACTCTTTGTTTAATAAATTGTTTTTATTTTATCTTTGAATAGGAGGCATTTTTCATGATAGGAACTTAAAATTTGATAATAGTTATGAAAAACTGAAATAACACAAGCAATTGTTATCAAAATGACAAGACATGTGAACAGTTTAACAAAGACGTATAAAATGATGATTGTATCGAAGTTATTCCCCGATCAAAATAATTTATATACAAGACACAATTTGTAAGTTTGATATGACTTGTAATAGTATAACAAAATATACAGAATGTAAATTACGTTAAAATTATATCCGCTCTACTGATATAATTTATGATTAAGATAAAATTTGTCAATTCAACAATACATGTAAGCAATTTAATAAGAGAGATACAAAGAAGATTGTCCTTAAATTATAACCTAAAATTGTGAAAGTGTAATTTTCCAATATTATTGGGTGGGTTATGCATGTGTAGCACCATAATTATTTTTCCAAATTTTGATCAACAACATCAAAATGATCTTATATCTGCAAAAACCCAGCCCAATTGTATCAAACTCGACTAGCAAACTCTCTTATATGGGCTCAGGCCCAAGTTATCCAAGTACTATTCTTGGCCCTTTCACTCAAACAGCAAGATAATAGTGGCCCAATTCCCTAATCCTTGTTAAAGTAGTTCAATTAAGGGTGTGCATATTTTTCGGTTCAATTTTATATTATTCGGTTTGAGTTTTCAGTTTTTGATTTTAAAGAAGTGTAACCCAATCCAAACCATGATAAATTTGGTTTGGTTTGGTTTGGTTTTTCTCTTTTTTATTTGAATTTTTTCGATTTGGTTAATCGGTTATGTCAATAGTAGAAATAAAACAAAGTTATAAAATATTGAATTTCTTAAATATACTTTTTAATATAAATCATAATTAAAACGTAAAACACAATATTAAAAGTATATCAATTATAGATGTCCAAACATAAGAAAATAAACTAAATCATAATGAAAATAACTAAAAAGGAACAAAAGTGATTAACTACAACTTATGTGTGTATATATATATATATATATAAAATTTATTTTTTTGGTTTATATTTTTCTAAATTCGAAATTAAACCAAAAAATCAAACAAAGTAAATTGTAAATCCAGTACCAAACCAAAAATCCAAAAGATCAATCCAAATTAGAATTCGATTCAATTTTGTTTGATTTTTCGGTTTAATCCAAGTAGTGCATACCCCTAAGTCCTATGTAGGGGCGTATATCATTGGGGTTAATTCAGATTTTCCAAGTATCAAATCAAATTATTTGTGTTGAATTTTTAAATCTATAACCAAACCAGTAAAACTCGTTTTTTTTTAGATTTTTTGAGTTTTTCATGTAAAGTATTTATACAAACATATAATTTACTTGAACTTAAAATATTTCTTCAGTTCTACCGAAATACAACTATTAAGGTGCTTCTTAAGAAAATAACACAAACAATAATATTATTAATGACACTTAAATATCCAAAAAAATAATAATGAAATCGCATAAAACAAATATTGCAAATTAACAAGTCATAATGAAAATGATCATAATTTAAAAGTACGAAATCATGCTAAAATAAGTTTGATAAGTATTAGTTACATGACTAAAATATTAAAGAAAATTGAAATTAGATTACGTATTTTAATTTTCTAAATCATGTAAAACCAAAGAACAAATATTCAATATTATTGTCATTTTTAGTGTTAAATTGATTTTCTTTTTGCATTAATATTAATTTGATTTTGATTTAAGTTTTATTATAATTATCAGCGGGCAGCGTTTGTGGACTATAATCTTTTACGGAACCATTCAAAATTCTAAATTTCAAACTTCGAATAATATACTAAAAGATAAAAACTATATTAAAAATAAGAAATATTTAAAATAATATCAAAGTAAATATTTTTATATATAAAATAAAAATTTAAAATTGTATATATAATGTTTGGTTGGTCTGGTCTCGGGTTGTTTTTTAAGTTAAAATCAAATCAACCCAGCTATAGTCGAATTCTTTTTCAACACCAAAACAAGTCAAATCAAATTCTACCAAAACAAGTCAAATCAACTTCTAGTCAAACTTTTTTTCCAATTTGACTCAATTTACAAGTTGATTCAATTTTATATGCCCCAAATCCTAAGCTACACCATAATCCATATTAGTGTGAGGGGCGGCGCCACCTTGTGGTTAATATCTAGTTATACATCATATATTACTAAAAGCATGAACAAAAAAGTTGAAAGTTGAATTAACGTTTTATTAACCCCTTTCTATAAATTTAATTGTTATAAAATATTTAAATTATTTGATGTATAATTTAATTAATGTTAATGACTTCTAGACTTCCTAAGATTACTTTCTAATAAAATCTCGAATCTATTAATATTTATCATCTATAATCTATATGTATATAATATTCTATTTTTTTTTTTTTTAATCTTTACCTAAATTTCTTTCTTTCTCTTGTATATTGTAAGTGGGAAGCTCCAAGTAGAAAAGTGAAATTTAACAATTTTACCCTTATGCTAAATTCAAATGTTAATTAAAGAATTATTAATTACATAGTAAAAATAGTAGAATTTCTATACTATTTTTATTTAATTGGTAGACAACATGTGTTAATAAATAGAACAAAAAATTAAAAATAAGAGTTATCCTTTGAATATATACATGTATGTTTTTCATCTTCCAACTTAATTTTATATTTTATTATATTTATCTTTAATTTGTAATAATTTGACCTTTGAAACTTGGGTAAGTGAATATTCCATATTCCAAACTTATTTTTTTCCTATAAATACAAATCTTTCTATGAAAATTGTTCTAATAGTATTTTCAAGAAAAAATTATACGTGATACAATTTGTATGTGTGGAAGACTAGAAAAACTTTAATCAAGTGAGAAATTTTCAAGCCAAAGAGGATTTCGGTCAAGATTAAAGGCGTAATTGTGGATTAGGGATGAATACACTTCAATTACTAGAATATCAAGTTGATGTATTTGTTTTGGTAATTTGCCCGAGATTAGAACTGTGATAAGACCCCTCCATTTTAATGTAGTTGAATGTCCGCTTTTCGTTAACTTCTCTTCCAAACTTTTTAACTTTTTTTATGGTCAAGGTTGAATTTATTTTTACTGTACTTTTTTTTTTCAATTTGCATTATCAATAACAAAAGCAGGAAAGGATGTCTTTAATTTACATTTTTTGGTTTGGTACCTTTATGCTAACTGCTCCCATATTTGGATTTTTTTTATTTGTAATTTATCTTAAGAAATGTATTTGATTGAATTGTGTATTTTCGTATAAATTTTTTAATACTTAGTCATAATGATTTCCATTACAGATTTAGTAATTTGATTCTTTTATATATTTTATTTCTTAGATTACAGTTTTTGTTTACAACAATTAAATGTACATTTATCCAATTTTGATAATAATTTAAATATTAATATTTAAATTTATAAATCGTAAAATAGTAAATCAATCATATTAGTATTCATAACTTACCATCAACTTGTCAATGTATGTGACTCTCACTAATTATATCCATTAATGTTCATTTACTCTCATTTCTCATCGATAATCCTCAAATGGATTAATATTTTTTATGACAACTCTTGTATTTCTCAATGTTTTCCATAATAAATAGTGACATTTCACACACATAATATAATAAAATTTTAAAACTAATTGAAAAAAATGATGAAAATCTCTTATGCTCTCTTTCTCGTCTCTTTTAATTTTATTTAGTTTACCTTTTATGTTTCCTTTTCTTGCTTGTGTTGTTATTGTAGCACGTACTTCCTATTGTTGTGGTGATTATATTGATAATTTAACTTGGCATGTTGCTTTGTACTAATTAAGCTATCATGTTTTGTATTTAATATCTTCCATTGGAATATTGAATTTTGTGGTGATAGTTATTTTTACTTTATGCACTTTTAGTCAATTTTATAATTAAAGATATACTATTTTTACTAGGAATATATATTTAGTTACTAAAGTTACCTACCAAAGCTGATAATTTTACGATACAAAATTTAAATGAAGTATTTTGGGATAAACGGCAACGCACGTTTCCAAATCTAGTAATTAAAAATACCTCTTGTCTTATTTCCCTCATATTAACGATTCGTTTGATGAAAATATGAGCCCGCACTATTTGTGTGATCAGTTGTGGTTATGATATATTCTCCTTACATATGTAATACCTTATTGATGAGGAGGTAAATTATATAAAATTTCCAATTATAATGACATGTATATTTCTTTTTTCGTTTAAACGAATATAACTTTTTTCAAATTAGTAAAGGTAGTTGTTTTTCTCTTCTTATTATGCTATTTTTGATTTATTATTTTTGAGAGTAATAGTTTTTCTAAGACTATTTTATCTAATTATTCATTATTAATTTGATATACTATTTTATCTAATTATTCATTATTCATTTGATATATTCTTTTAAAAATAATAAATAATATATATTATTTTTTAATTTTTATTTATTTAATACTTTAAAATATATGTTATATGATAAATAATATTTAATAAGAATAAAATAGACACAAAAATGGTACTTAAATCATTTTGCTTGTAAATAATTAGTACGTTTTCTATCAGCCAAAATACCGCCAAACGGAGCGAGGAAGCGGGAAACAGAACAAACACACCATGGCTGAGCAGCAGCTTGTAAGCATGGGCTTTTTCAGATAAGAAAATAAGAAAACCCCCTCCCCCTCTTGTCCCCCCCTCCCCCCCCGATCGCTTTCCTCACCCCCACACCGCTTTTCCTCCCCCCCGGCCTCCCCTCATTCGCTCCGTTCCCGAGGCGCCTTCTCCGCGAGATTTAGAGGAGCGCCTTCCGGGAAAAAAAAAAAAGGCCAAGGCCGCCGCCGGCCACCTCCCTCACCTCCCAGCCCCGACACCCCTCCTCATCCCCCGACCCTCCGGGTGTCCTACCCGCTTCTCCGTATACTTGCACTACCCGCATCCAGCCAAGTTCGGGAAATCATCGCCGTCGAAGCACTGGCGGCCACCGGCGGCGATATCGTCAAAGCCACCGAGTGGATTCTCAGTCACGGTCATAACCACAAGGGTTCTCAAGATTCTTGCAATTTCAATCCAATTTCTTCTTCCTCCTCTGGGTCTCCCACTACCGCCGGAGCCGCCCACGATCACCATCCTTTCCAACCCAAAATCGATCGATTTTTTCAATTTCAATCCAAACCCCTCACACCCACTTCCGTATCAGTGGTTAAACCCATTAAAGGAGTGACGACCCATGAAGAAGAAGAGGGAAAAATAGACGACGAACCTCCTTTACTCCGGCTAACGAAGCGTCCTAAAGTAGTTGAATCTGAACAAGGAAAGAAACGACCCCCTCAT
The DNA here is from genome assembly GCA_027704765.1 of Solanum habrochaites. NCBI lineage: Eukaryota > Viridiplantae > Streptophyta > Magnoliopsida > Solanales > Solanaceae > Solanum > Solanum habrochaites. The sequence goes on from JAKWJA010002491.1 coordinate 63,973,560, forward strand.
GAACCTTTGTCCGAACGAATGCGACCTCGAATCCTTGACGATGTTGTTGGGCAAGACCATCTCTTGGCACCCAAATCCCTTCTTCGATCAGCCATTGATTGCGGTCGTCTTCCTTCAATACTTTTATGGGGGCCACCCGGTACCGGCAAAACCTCCATTGCTAGAGCTATAGTTAACACTTGCTCTGCTTCTGAAGCTGGTGGAAGTACCTACCGGTTTGTTTCTTTGTCGGCTGTTACTTCGGGGGTTAAGGATGTTAGGGAAGCTGTTGACGAAGCGAGGAGAATGAAAAAAAAGAGCAACAAGAGGACCATTCTGTTCATTGATGAGGTTCATAGGTTCAACAAGGCTCAGCAAGATTCCTTTTTGCCGGTGATTGAAGATGGTAGTGTTATTTTCATGGGAGCAACCACTGAAAACCCATCATTTCATTTGATTACGCCTTTATTATCCAGGTGCAGAGTTTTGACTCTCAATCCTTTAAAGCCCCACCATATTGCTATGCTACTCAGGCGGGCTGCCGCTGATTCTGATAAGGGGCTGTCCTGTTGTATGGGAGAGAGTATGAAAATTGAAGTAAATGATGAATGTATAGAGTTTCTTTCAACAAACTGTGATGGAGATGCAAGGGTAGCATTAAATGCCTTGGAAATTTCAGCTACCACTGCTGCTGCACGTATGGGAATGGCTAGAGGATCAAACAAGGAGTCAGGGGACAAACAAGGAAATGCTGATGAGTCTCCTTTGCCTGCAGTTGTCAGTCTGGATGATGTCAAAGAAGCAATGCAATGTAAGCATTTGGCTTATGACAGAGCAGGGGATGAACACTATAATCTTATCAGCGCCCTTCACAAATCTATGAGAGGAAGTGATGCTAATGCTTCCATTTATTGGCTGGCGAGAATGTTGGAAGGGGGTGAAGAGCCTCTTTACATAGCACGAAGGCTGGTCAGGTTTGCTAGTGAAGATGTGGGGTTAGCTGATCCATCGGCTCTTGGCCAAGCTGTTGCTTGCTACCAAGCTTGCCATTTTATTGGCATGCCTGAGTGCAATGTTATCCTTGCTCAGTGTGTTGCGTATTTGGCCTTGGCTCCGAAGTCTATTGCTGTCTATAGAGCAATGAGGGCAGCTCAAAAAGTGGTAAGAGAATCTGTTGGACAAAATGAAGGAGTGCCCCTTCATCTTAGGAATGCACCAACTAAGCTAATGAAGGATCTTAATTATGGGAGGGACTATATTTATCCTCCTGACAATCCAAACTCATCCCAAACTTACTTGCCACCGTCTCTTCAAGGTTATAAGTTTCTTGATTGGCCAAATGTTGCAGCAAATGATCAATGATGAGGACTACATCACAATGTTATGGCTTCTAAGAATAGCTTCTTTGCTGGTTACCACTGTTTCTTCTGTTTTATCTTATTTCTCTTGTTTTGGGAATTGTAATTGATCAGAGAAATCTACAGTAATTGTGAGCCTCTGTGTAGTTATTTTTTGGGGACTTTGATTAGTTGTGAGCAGAGGAATTAGGAAGAACTTACTGGTTTGGAGGGATTGAATGATGCCAATTTTGGTTGTAGTTTTGTCAGAATGTATGCATCGCATCCCCCTCTTTTTTGTTTTTGTTTTTGGGCTATATCTGGAAACAATACATATTTATTTGATGAGATCTTGTGAGGTTTACTTCACTGCTTCTATCTCTATTTTACCAGGATTGTTCACTTACAATCTCAAAAACTTAATCTGAAATTCAACCTAGATGGAGATGAATGATTTCTTCATATTTGACCTATATGTCCAACGATTGAGCTTTGGTTCCACACTATAAACAAATGAGATAATAGTTATGACGTAACTGTTTAGATGATGCCCAAATTCAGAGCTCCTCTTTTGTGATGTCATATGATTTAAGAGTTCTTTTTGACTCGGTAATGATATCTTTTTTAACTGCTGTGTTAACGATCTATTCTATACGGCTTCATATCATGTCTTTATGAGCAAGTAATGTGGAGTAGCAGTTGCTGATTGAAGGTATAATAAAATGGGACGAGCTTGGGCTTTGTGACGTATTTTATCATCTGGGAGAAAAAATATATTACTGCCATATGTGTAAAGTACAGTATAAGTTGATATCTGAGATTGACCACACATGAGACAATTCGTAACTATTATCTCAATCAAGCTTTTCTGTGAGCGGTTTCTTGGGACTGCTTAGCAGTGTGTTCCTGTTACTTCAGAAACCTGTCCCTGATTATTATCAATTCCCTGTAAACTTGCTCTCTCTTGTGGTGTTTCTGCTGAACATGCTAGCCCAAGTTGGAAAATAGAAACCAAGCACTTGATCTGTTCACTACTTATATTCTTGTTAGCATCCTCTCCAGTCATTTCTCCACAGAGAGCGAATCCATCAACAATATCCATTATTTGATCTGGTAATGCCAGTCTGACGAAAAGGTGCAGATTCACACCGTCTTCAAATAGTTTGTCTGTGGGCCTTTTTCCAGTGAAAATTCCAGAAACAGGATCCCATAACTATACAAATCTCCTGTTACAGCGACCTCAGCACCCATGCCATACTCTGCAGTATTCATCCATATTAGCCACTCACTCTGTAAAACGTGCATTTGAAACTAACCCAAGTTTTGAAGTATTTGTCAGATTTAAGTAGAGGACAATTGAAAATCGAAAAAGGATATTTACCTGGTGGGGTGTATCCAATAGTTCCCTGTATTCCGAGTGAGCTGAATAGGTTAAGGTTGCCTCCTTCCCCAGAAAAAAACTAGGGATGAGCCTGGCCAATCCAAAATCACTTACATGTGCTATCATGTCGTCGTCGAGAAGAATATTACTTGGTTTGAGATCAGAGTGAACCACAAGGATTTCACATTGATGATGAAGATAATATAATGCAGAAGCCACGTTTATTGCAATATTTAGTCTCTGAAGAATGTTTAAGCTATTGCATTGTATTTGTCCTTCTGATTCTTGATGTAACCACTCCTCCAAGTAATTCCAAGGCCAAACATTTCCCTATGGTGCTTGGAATCATGCCTGAGAAATTGTTGTAAGAAAGGTCAAAACCTGCAAGGTTTGTTATATCTCCAATCTCCATTGGCAGGGAACCCATAAAAGAGTTATTAGAGATATTAACATGTGCTAGGGATGGAGGAACGGTTCCATTTAAAGTATTTCCAGACAAATAAAGATAGAGCAGTCTCGTGATATTTCCTATTGAAGATGGGATCTCACAGCTAAATCTGTTTGAATCCAAGTTGAGAGTTCCCAAGTTTGAAAGGATTCCTTATAGATGCTGGAATGCTACCCCGTTCTAAAAATTTCTTGCAGGTGAAGTATATTTAGGCTCACGAGGTCTGCAATATGTTCCCTCGAATCCTATTCTGTCCCATGTGTAATCTTTTCTATAGGGTGAACAGGTTGGTTACTGAGTTTGGAAACATGTCTCCAAAGTTGTTGTGGGCCAAAAGCAATTACTGTAGGTTGCTGCAGTTGGCCAGGGAACTGATGAAATTCATGTTATCCACTCCCCAACTGATTACCGTTAACGTTGAGCCACATTGAGTTCTTCACCTTTCCTTGACTTGCAGGTACATTTCCAGTAAAATTGTTGCCTGGAAGATCAAGTATCTGAAGATTTGAAGCATTGGCAAATGAATCTGGAAATGTCCAGTGAATCAATTCATTCCCCAGTTGATCTTCTGTGCTTTTGGAAAAGCAACACCGATATTGCTTCTCAGATAACCTGAGAAGTAGTTTACGACAGGCCTATTCCTTTAAGTGATGACAAATTGTAGAGTGGAGGAGGGAACCCACCAGGAAGTTGATTGACTGATAAATCAACCAGTGTCAAACTTCTCATATGTGACAATGAGTCTGGAAGTTTTCCCTTCAAAGGGTTGTCTGGTTACAAGTATTAGGGGTTATTCAATATCAAATTTAGAGTTACATTTGTCTAGTGTTTTTTGTGGACAAGAGCTAAAAAGAAAACAAAAAACCAGTACATTAGATATATAATGTTTTTTAGTGATTGTTTGGTGTTTTATATGTATATACTTCCCTCCGTACATTATTATTTGTTCAATATTTTAAAAATAGTTATCTAACTTTACTTGTCTAGTTTGGATAATTTGTTGTAATTTTTTAATCTTGTATGAAATATTGTTGGACCAGTTCATTGAATTAGATAAATATTTTTAGTGATTGTTTGGTGCCTAATTTGAATAATTAAGAGATAAGTGACCGTTTTGTGTCTACTTTAATTTTGCAATAAAACATTATTTATTGATCGATGTTATAATTAATAAGGATGATATGATAAAATATCCTCTATTTATTATTTCAAGTCGAATATGGATTAGTAAAAATACGAAGAGAGTATTACTTTTAATGAGATTTAAATTCATCCAGTTAAGGAATATATACATGAATTGTACTTTACTTGCATTATATTCTATTTTTAATATGATTTCATAAGCTTTTTAAAATTAAAATGTAACATCGCTATAAACTATTTCAGCACTGTTCATAATATACTTTCTGCTCATAATAGCCGTAATGGTTTATCTATAAATTTGGATTGTATCCTTCCTCAACCATCCGGTTTTTTGAACTTATCTGACACTTCAAGTTCTATCTCCTTATTCTTCAACCTCACAAATATATACTATTTAACCTATTTAAGAACTCTGAATTATAGTCCTGTACTACTATCATTCTTGTCAAAATTTAAGAACAAAATTGATAAAACGCCTTATTTTAAAATTTCATATACTTACTAAATCATCAATAAATTCCCCAACAACTTTTAATTATAAAATATAATCTCTCATCCGTTAAAACAATTTTATATACCTGCTAAATCCCCAATAAACACTCCAATAATTCTTAATTATAAAATATAATTCTTTAATATCATATAACATACAATTAAGTGTGTTAAGTAAACACTAAATAACTTCATATACCCACTAAACCCCCTAACAAACACTCCAACAATTCTTAATTATAAGTTTCTAAACACACTCTATTTTCACATTAATAAATGCTATTTTCACATTAATAAATGCTAGTAGTAATATTTATAGCTAATGTTATTCCAAGTTAATGGTATATTAACCATATATTTTATAGTATAATATTTCGATCTTTTTCTCATAAAACTTATTTATAAATATAAAAATTTGAGTAATTTAATTCAAAGTATAAAATGTTAGGCAAAACTCAAAAAAAATAATTAGGAAATTTTACTAAAAAATTAAAAACTTGGAATTGAAAATTTATCTCAGAAGAAATTAATTAATTTTTTTAATTAATTATATTCAAATTTCTACATATTTTCTTTTGAGTTTAACTTCTATGCACTGTCTGTGTATATTTTTTTACACTACACATACTTTTAAAGCAATTTTCTTTTTTATTATTAATATTTTATTTTAGTAGTTAGGATTCTACTCTTATTTTATCCATTTGTTTAAGATTCTCTTTCTTTACTAAACAAAATTATCAACTTTGTTTTACTAATGTACTTTTACAGAATTTAATGCACATTAAACTTGACATATAGAGCTTCAAAACTAAATGAAGAGACAAGTATCTAGAGTTTGATTGTTAATTTTCCTTACCGTAGAAAATAATATTAATTTCTAAAGTGCAATTTGTGTTCAAAATTTTATTTTTTACTCCCGGCACAATTATCATTTTGACTCAAGTTTTGAGTTTTAAGTTATTGATTTGTATGTTTATTTACTCATATGATTTTTGCAATTGTGATCCTCTATTTTTATTTATCAAATAGATGACATTATGCATTTTTCATCTACATATCCTATCATAAAATTTTCATAAGTAAATTTTTTTCACTTTGATATTTGTTGAAGTGTTGCGCAGATAGGTGAAAACAGTACTTCAATTTCTATTTTGTTTACTAGAAAAAGTGCAAAACATTTTAGACCACCCATTCAAAATTAACGCTTTAAGATATTTAGTGATAAGGTTCAAAATAACTAATTTTGTATATATTAATGATTGTCATAGCGGTAAGTGGCAACATACACAATAATTGTCGTGAATATAAAATTGTATTAGTAGCAAAACAAAAGGAAGAAGTACTTTATATACATTTATTAAAAACTTCTATAATATTTTGCTAAAAAGAACTTAAATAGTATAGTTCTTTTTTTAAATAAATAAATGACATGTACAAATTTTCTCCCTCTATGCGACAAACTATAACTGATCCATAAACTTAACTGAATACCCAATATCAATTCTGTGTCTTGGAAAGAGTGTATAATAATATAACATAACTTTCAGGAGTTTAAAAGAAGAGCTAGAGATGTCTTAAACAGAGCAAGATGGTGAATGAAGATTCCTATAGCTTGGCGTCATAGTTCTTGTTCTTAGTTTAAACTTAAAAGTCCAAAAATCATTCACATTTGAAATAATGTTACATTATTTTGTATATACAACATAAATTCAAAAGAACAACTAGATTTAATAAAGAAATTAAGTTTTTTGCTTCTCCATTACAACATCTTCAATATCTCTCCATGAATACTGTGCAAGACACTGCATGTGATGTTTTCCGTAGAAAGTCCTTATCCTATAACATATAGTTAATGGATATTAGATTACTCAAGAGGAGAACAATTCCAAAAAAGTGACAAGAATTCACCGAACTCCATTAAAAAGAAAACAGATGAATTTGACAATTGGTGAAGAGAAAACAAAATGTTATAAGAGTGTGAATGTAGAAAATTAATGGCAATGGACATGATTACACGTATTTTGTAAATTTGAAATAAATATAAATAACGAATAAATAGTTACAATAAATTCTGTTGATAATAATTTCTCTTTAAACTGTTTTAATGGTGGATGCTCGTAATTTGTTTCAATACAAGAGAAGCAACAGTAATGTTAAAGATAGTTATGTAAAAGTACTAAAACAAAACATGGTAGTTTTGTTTAGTAAGAAAGAGAACCCTAAACTAATAGGTAAAATAAAAATAGAATCCTAATTATTATACATTACTATATTTGATACTTATATTTTATAAAATAAAAATATTAATAATAAAAAAGAGACTTGCCTTAAAAGTATGTGCCAGTGTAATAAAGGTATACACCAACGGTGCATAGAAGTTAAACTCTTTTTTTTTTGCGAATATCCCTTTCTGGATCACTTCAAACGTACTATACAAAGTAAAAAAAAAATTGTATTTTTATTTCTTTAAACCTCCATCATATAATTACATACATATATGTATAATTTATATTTGTATAATATAATAGAATAGAAAGGCGAGAGAGGGAAAGAGTAGTGCAAATAATAATAGCTAAAAAGTGACTACGAATTATAATTAATTCAAACTACAACTATATTAATTAATTAACTAGTATACTTACTTATCCATATAATTTCTCCAATTAAGAAGCACCTCATTCCTCAACTTCCTTTTGGGAAGGCCATCAGAGATGAGGCCCCAAAATTAAACAAGTTACAAAATATCTAGTTCTCACCGTCCCACTCTCACCTCTCGTAGTATTTGAATAGATAATAAACAAATGTTATTTACTCAAGTATCGAACACACTAAATAAATAATTTTTCTGAAAATTTTTTTACCCAAAAAGAACACCTTTAATCTAGAGATTTTTAACCTGTTTTACCACCTTTATGTTTTTTTTCAAAAAACATTTTCACTCAATGGTGATCTTTAAGGTGAAATTTTTAAAGGACAATGTTGTTATTATTGCTCTGTATATTACTGCAGATGTATTAAGCTTCAATTCGTTGATAAGACAAGAGATTATGGCTGACAAAATTCATTCAAATTCGAAATTTGGAAGTACATTTGTCTAGTGTTTATTGTGGACAAGAACTCAAATGTTCATAACCAAAATACTTACTTGTGGTATGAACCAAATTAACAAGACAGCAGAAAAAACATGCTGAAAATGATGACAGTGTCTGACCATCACCTACCAAAAATTAGAAGAAAAACGCGCTGAAAATGATGATAAAAGTCTAACTATCACCTACCAAAAATTAGAAGAAATACTTTTACATATCCCTTGACAGAATTTTAATGAAACCCAATTAAGTATATAGTGTGTATTCCTGAATGCTATCCTTGGGATGGAGACTGCCTAGTCAACTTGGAAGAATATATCATCCTTGTGGTTAGGTGAGAGCGAATAAGCAGCTGAAGTGGCAAGAGGGTATGGTGTGGGAAGTCCGGGAAACGGTTCAGGTTGAGCAATGTCCACCCAAAATTGAGAATTCTGGGGTAGAGGAGTGGAGGATGTGAAAGAATAGGGGATAGGTGAGGTTGTTTTGTAATACGAGTAATGGTAAAGCGCACAGACGTGAGTGGGGGTGGCTTGGTTAAGGGGCACGGGGGGGTGAGGTGGGGAGTGCAATGGGTATCCTAGTCTGAGTTGAAGATAGGGGGGTTTGGGTGCGGAAAAGGGGGATGGGAAGAGAGTAAGTGTGATTAAGACGCGTATAGGAATGAGGGAGTTGAATGGAGCGCGTTGTTATAATAGTCCAACCCAAAAAATTACTCACATGTTGCTTCGTAAGCGCAGGAGAGAGAGCTTAGTAGCCAAGACATCCAAAAGCAACATTACGAAGGACAAATTTGTAGAGCTAAATGAAGAATTGATCTACACAAGGATAGGTTCAGGAGCTGAATCTGAGGGAGCACCACTACTGCCATTGAGGACGGTGACGTTGCCATCTGAATCCACATCCACAATTACTGAATCACCTTCTTTGATCTCACCTGCAAGCATCTTCTCGGCCATGCTATCCTCTAGCAGTCTCATAATAGCTCTTCTCAGTGGCCTAGCTCCGTAGCTTGGGTTATATCCTTCATCAACAACCCTATCTCTAAATCTCTCTGTCACTTGAAGTTCTATCTCCTTATTCTTCAACCTCACAAAGACCTCCTTTAGCATGATATCAGCAATCTCCTTCACCTCCAACTTAGTGAGCTGACGGAATACAATCATCTCATCTAATCTGTTTAAAAACTCTGGCCTGAAGTACTGTTTCAACTCCTCAGTCACCAAGCTCTTGATACGGTTGTAACTACTATCCTTCTCGTCAAAATCTAGATCAAAACCTATACGACGACCTCCTTTCTCTATCACACTGCTGCCAACATTCGATGTCATGATGAGGAGTGTATTCTTGAAGTCGACAGTTCTGCCTTTGCTGTCTGTCAATCTTCCATCTTCAAGAATTTGAAGCATCATGTTAAAGACATCAGGATGAGCCTTCTCAATCTCGTCAAAGAGCACAACAGTGTAAGGTCGACGCCTCACAGCTTCAGTTAATTGACCACCTTCAGTGTAACCAACATACCCAGGGGGTGAACCGATGAGTTTAGACACAGTGTGTCTTTCCATAAACTCACTCATATCAAGCCGAATCATTGCTTCTTCAGAACCAAAGTAGTACGTTGCTAAAGACTTGGCCAGTTCTGACTTCCCAACACCAGTTGGACCAGAAAAGATGAAACTGGCAATAGGTCGGTTGGGATTCTTGAGGCCAACACGGGCACGTCTGATAGCACGACTAATGGCTTTTACTGCTTCATCCTGGCCAATGACTCGGGTATGAAGTGTTTCTTCCATTTTTAGGAGGCGATCAGATTCATCAGTTGAGACCTTCTCTACAGGAATGCCGGTCCAGGAAGAGACAATATGCTGAATATCTGCCTCTGTCACTATGGGACCTGCTGCATCTCCTGCCTCAGATTCTGCCTTGCTCTTCTCTTTGTTTTTGTCTATCAAGGCTGAGATTTGTGCCTTAAGATCCATTTCTCTATCACGCAACTCCCCAGCCTGTCCAATGCATAAAGAGGATTAAAATTGCACATCCTGAAAATCTCAATGTTCTCTAAGAAATTAATCAGTCCAGAGGAATTTTATGCACAGGATCGAGAGGAAACCAGTCACCTTCTCAAAATCTTGACCGCGGACAGATTCATTTTTCTCCTTTGTAATCTGGCGAAGCTCCTTTTCCAGCTCTCTTGCTTCCTCAGGGAGCTAGATAGTATCAATAAAACGGGTCATGACTCCATTAGGAAGAAATGGCATGACAGAGTAAGACAAAAAGAGTACTCTATACCTGTGCATGACGAAGTCGAACACGGGAACCAGCTTCATCAATCAAGTCAATTGCTTTATCAGGCAGAAAGCGGTCACTGGAATAAAGGTTCAACTCAAAAACATATTAATGCTTTACTTCAGATAAATCACGGAAAAAGATGATTTTTTTGGAGTGGAGATAAATGTGCAATTTTTCAGGAGATAAACCGTGCATCAGCCTATTCAGACACTGATACAAAAGAAAAGCCGCTTATCCTAAGAGTTTTATTATTGAGAAGGAATAAATTAGTTTGCCGTGAAATCCCAAAGTCAAAATGTACCAACAACAGTGAAGAAAGACCGGGGCGGTGGTGAAGAAAGGTTTGCCCTCCGGCCGCTCCTTTGGGCCCCTGCCACTCTGCTTCCTCCTCCTCCCTGCTGTCTGTAGCGGCCAGCTTGGGTCATCGGCCTCTCATTGCCTCCACCCCTGTAATGGAGCTTGTGATGAATCTCATACCTCTCCCGAAGCCCTTTCAAGATCTGTATGGTTTCATCCACAGAAGGTTCAGGGACTTTAACTGGCTGGAACCTTCTCTCTAGTGCAGGGTCTTTCTCAATGTGCTTTCTGTACTCATCCAGGGTTGTGGCTCCAATACACTGACAAGTGAAACCAAGCAAAATACTTCTTAATTACACCAGCTTTGAAATTCTTTTGTAGTTTTACCAAGATGTACTCGGACCAAGATAATGATTAAACACCAAATTTAAGGTAGATTTCATAGTGCTCATTGAAATTCCAAGGAACAACATACTACAGGTCGAAACGATAACGAACCTGTAGCTCGCCTCTAGCCAGGGCAGGTTTCAAGATGTTTGCAGCATCAATTGCTCCCTCTGCAGCTCCAGCTCCAATCAATGTGTGTACTTCATCAATAAAAAGTATTATTTCATCACTTTGTTTAATTTCCTCCATTAGTTTCTTCAGTCTTTCCTCAAACTCTCCACGGTATTTTGTCCCAGCAACAAGCAATCCCATATCAAGTGTTATGACCTGATCATCACCCAAAGCAAGTCATACACTCGTATAATGACAAGGATATACACATTTTTTGAAAAAAGGAGGGTATACCTCATCAAAATAGTTGCAGATAAAAAGATTCAGATAAATAGGTTCATCTTCCCTATGACTTCAGTTAAACTTAGAATTGAAGTAAGAGGGTAACTAAATCCCGATATATAGCTGAGTCCATATATCAGACAATGAAAGAAATATGTAAAGTAGGCTCAAGGCGGTTGAAATTTGAAAACCTGTTCGTACAAGTTAGTGGGACATTCAAATGTTTCTGTAAATTTTTGGCACGCCTACCAAAAATATTGATTGGATACTCTTAGAATCGCATAAATTTTTGGCCTAGAGGCTTTTGGGGTAGGGGGTGGGGGTGTAATATGGGGGATCAGATAACAATATTTGTGTATATATATTTGTCTGCAGAATATTTATTTCCAATTTAAAAAATTACCCTCTGTATAAAATCAAATTCTAAGACATTATAAAAATGATATTTGAAGTCTTTCTATCTAAGAATGTAGCACAGCTTCTGGATCTGCCACACAGTTGAAATGAAATTGATAAAGAGAAAAAAAGCTCAAGCATAAAACATGTTATGCAATTTATCATACACCCCTGTACCTTCTTTCCTTCTATTGTTTCAGGGACATCACCATTAGCAATTCTTTGAGCTAGCCCTTCGGCAATAGCAGTTTTTCCAACACCTGGTTCTCCAATAAGGCAAGGGTTGTTTTTTGTACGGCGACCCAAGATTTGAGTAACACGCTCGATTTGAGCCTGTCTTCCAACTACAGGATCTAGTTTCCCCTGAAAATATAATATGACCATATCAAATAATTGAAGAGAGCCAATCACTTGCCACATTATGACGGACTTATCTTTCTATGTACCTCTTCAGCTAACTTTGTCAAATTGGTGCCGTACTCCTCCAATGTAGGCATCTTTAGGCCAGAAGTTCCACCTCCAACACTAGCACCAACAGCCTCACTACTCTCGCCAACCATCCGTATGACCTATTTATTTATTTTACAACAAAAAAGAGAAACTGATTACAATGAAGTCAAGCAATTTAAAATACCCTCACCCCCATCAGAAGTAAACAACAACAACAACATACCCAGTGTAATCCCACAGGTGGCATCTGGGAAGGTAAGATGTATGCAGACCTTACCCCTACTTGTGGAGGTAGAGAGGCTGTTTCTGATTAGACCCTTGGTTCAAGAAAAGCATTTCAAACCAGTTTGAGAAAGGAAAATCACTTGCCTGTGTGCGAATGTTAGTGGGGTCAGCACCCAAGTTTTCAAGAACACGGGCAGCCACACCTTCACCTTCGCGCAACAATCCAAGTAACAAGTGTTCGGAGCCAATGTAATTATGCCCTGCATCACAAAACCAATCAACAGAGACAACAAAGAAATGATTTTTGTGTTTGCATGACAGTTAGGCCATCCAACAAAAGGCTGAAATGATAGATAAGGGTACCTAGTTGGCGGGCTTCCTCCAGAGATAGTTCTAGAACACGCTTTGCACGAGGAGTAAAAGGGATTTCCACTGCAATAAATCCACTACCCCTGCCAATGATCTTCTCTACTTCCACACGAGCATCTTTCAAATTAATTCCCATGGATTTAAGAACCTTAGCAGCAATACCAGTTCCCTCACCAATAAGACCCAGCAGGATCTGTTCTGTCCCAACAAAGTTGTGACCTAGTCGTCTGGCCTCTTCTTGGGCAAGCATAATGACTTTTATTGCTTTCTCGGTGAACCGCTCAAACATTGCTTTTGGGACAAATCGGCACCCTCGTGGCCGTCTGACAAAAGTTGCAGCTGCCACTTTCGAATGGAGAGTTTCTCCAGATTTTACTAGTAATGTATCTAATGCATTGCACCCTCGCAGTCCTGCAAAATTGTTCAGCCTTGAGGAAGAACATTTTACATTACATAGCATTCTAACAGTTCTTTGATCTTTCCGGGATCCATTGAATTGTCCAGCCCTTTCACCAGCAACTGAAGGTAGAATGTTTGTTGACTGAACTAAAGCTCTAGCCATCATGGACCTGCAACCTGACATGATAGCATATAAGAAAAGATCACTAGTGGCAATGGGAAAAGTACCAAGGATCATATTACATAACATATACATATAGTTAGCACACATCAACAAAACCATCACTAATAACAATTGAAGGCTACTTTTTTGGACCATTGTTAACCATTAACCATTGAAGGTTAATTTCTTTAGATGACATAATGTAGACAAATAGGATCATTATGAGAATTCCATACTTCAAAAAACTCTGCAAATGCATGTTGAGCAACATACACCAAGCGCATAAGCTTAAAACTAAATTCAAATTTCATCATAAAAGTTATATCATCAGTAAATGAATAATAAAGCCTCAAAACAATAAGACCTGGAAAACTATGCAACCACAGGATGGTAACTGTTTCATACAGGATAAAGCAGCCAAGCTGCAAGGACTTTAGTTTCTAAACTAGCAGAATCTTGAATATATAATTCCTATTGCATAGGTTAACTTGGTTCCAATGGGATTATACAAACAAACCCTCTAGAATCCAACAACAACCCACACCCTTGAGATAAGGCAGTTTTATTGAGCGCTAGGAGTAAATTAGTGAAGAGGTTAACTGGGAATTCTAGCACCACAACTAGTCAACCAGAACTACATTGCTTAATTGAAAATATAAATATGAGAGCTACATCATACCCCCATATCCCGGTCAAAATCCACAACAATACCAACTTAATAACCCCATTACTTGGAAAGAAACTAGTCCAAACAAGTAGAAGCAAAAGACCAAACTTTACAACTTCGATTCATTTAGTAAAAACATCAAAATAACAGGTCAGAACAACTCAAATGAGCAAAATCAGGTCCAAAGTTGCAATCTTTACAGAAGTAATGATTGAATTTCAACACAAGAAATAAAGGGTCGAAGTAGCTAAATGCAGAAACACCTACTTCAAAAAAATTCAAAACACACCCAAAATGAAATCTTGAAAAGAACCCTAATACCAATCTGTGTTATTCATCAATAAAAACATACAGATAATGAGATTAATTCATAAAAATGCTCACCTCAATAACACTAAAGATGGTGGAAAGAGGAGAAAAAAGAAATAGAGAGAGCTTGAAAGTCGGCCGTGTGATAGCTATATAGAGAAAGTAGGTGGATTGATATAATTGTCAATTATATATAAACAAACTTAGATACAAAAGCCCCGGCCCAATATATAGTAATTAATTTATGTTAATTTTTTAATTATTTTTTATAATATTATAAATATATCTTTTAAATAATATATGTGGTACAATATTTTGAGAGTTCTTATTTGTAAATCAGATTTAAAATGATTAAATTATCCTCAATTTAGTGAATATTTTTATAAAGTACACACGTCCATCGAGAGAGATGTATATTCCCTTCTTCTTGGTGAAATTCGCGTTTAAAAAAAAATAGAGCAGATAAATAATAATTAATTTTATTTTGTTATAAATATATTTGTAATATAGTAAATGATTATTATGTAGATTTTTTTAATAGAAAACCTAAGAATTTTTTACTCAGGAATAAAATAAGTATAGAACTGTATTATCTTTTTTGAGACAAATTATAATAAAAATTTAGTCATATAAATGAAATAAACAAAGTATATAATATTCAATTAATTTTGAAGTTCTAAATAATTCTTTTTTAGGAGTTTCATGCTTTGTATAATGTATATATAGATATAAATTATACACATATTTAATTAGCTTTTTTTCGCTTTTTAAATACTTTATCTATTGTCACTTAAAATACAATTTTTCTAATAAAAATAATTGTTTTTATTTAATTATTTGATATATGAAATGTCTAAGACTCACTTAAAAATACAATTTTTCTATTAAAAATAAAAATTTATTTTGAAATCTTTAATTAACGATCTGAAATTTTTTTCAAGAATCTTGGAAGATTTTTCCTTTTTTTATTGTCAAATTTTCCTGATTTATTAGAAAAAGATTGTGAAAATTTGTAACGAGTAGATCCTATGGTGCTTATATTTGGAGTGACAATAACACTTTTGTTTTGTTTTTAGTTTAAGATTCAAGCCCTTGTTTGTTATTCACGTCACCTTTTTTTTTTTTTTACAGAAAAGAAAAATAACAACAAATATACTGGTAAACACATGAATTAATGATTTACATTTTAATGGTCAGACACAAATAATGTAGTAGTTGCGTAGAAGTTAGAAATTAAGTACTAATTACGTATAAAATAAACATTTCTTATTGGAAAAATACATCTTCATTTGCTTTACGTAACAGGAAGGGAAAAACAATCCATCCTTCTACACATTGTTAAAGACCAAAATTAGTACAACAACAAATGTGTCAACCTCAAAGACAAAACACATTGTGGTGTTAAGGTCAACACATGCACAGCACGACTAATTTTCACCAGTATAGGTACCTGATAACTCGACTTACCATGGCTTAGGTAGGGCTAATAAGCATTCTTTTACACTACTTGTACATGTTTTACCTTGTTTGCTTGATATTGGAAGTAGATAATCATGGGAAAGATATTGAGCTTCATGTTGGTCAGGCCAGCAGAGCAGACTATGAACCTCAGGATTCGAATTCTTCAATCATGGAAGATTGTCTCTGAGTAGGGCTGACACTTCCACCTCGACTAATTTTGAGTGCATCTAATGCCTTCTGTATTTCCATGTTCATAGCACTGTCTACACTTCCAGATGATAGTTTCTTGTGTGCTTTCTGCAAATGAAGTTTAAGCGAACTGCTGCTCAAGCCAGCGTTCTTTCCACAGATGGGGCAAACCTTCATGATTGGCTTCCGTTGTTGCCATTCCATAGAAACCTTACCATGCAACTTGCGATCTAGGTCCAAAAGAATCTTTGCAAAGCCATCATTAGGTTGGGCTCGGCGATGAACTCGTCTCAATGTATTCCATGCCTTCAACAAAGTAAACTTCCTGCACCATATAATCTTTCCATTATGAAATTTCTTGCATAATTCCCCCACAAAATGGCATTACTAATCTAAACGCCCATTTCTAATAGGCAACTCGTCTAACTAATTCTGAAAATGGCAGCAAGCTTACTAGAGAACTTTCTATGCAGAATAATACCAAGTGTTGAGAGACTGGGTCACTCAGAAACATTTTTGTTCTTTACAGAACATGAGTTAATTCATAAACGATTCATGAAATTTTACGGCACTTACTTCCTGAGCATTAAATAAGCGAGAACTACTGTAGCACTCCTGCTTCTCCCTTCAAAGCAATGAACCAGAACCTTCCCACCCTTTTCTTCAACATGGTCGATAAAATTGTGTGCTTCTTCAAAGAGAGCACTGATATTAGAATCTTCATCATCACATATCTGCTCATAAAAAAAAGTATCAACGGATATGCAATCATCTGCTACTATATAACAAACATAAGAGTCGGACAGCATCAAATTACAGTAGAGAATTTCTGAAAAAATAAAATGCCATAAACAGATTACTCCCTCGGTTTCAGATTACTTGGCCCATGTTGACTTGACACACCCCATAAGAAAGCTTTTATTAGGGGTGTATTTTATTAAACTAGCCTTTTTAATGATACTTGAAAAATGTAAATTTGGCCATCACTCATACTAAGGGCAGAAAGGAAAATTTAATAAAACACTCTTGATTTTTCTAAGTTGGACAAGTAAAATTGAACATCTATTTTTGGTGTAGGGACCAAAACGGAGGGAGTACTTCAGTTGCTAATATAAAAACATCAGTAAAAAACAAGAACTACTTAATCCAGCATCAGAGATTAAAAGTTTTTAGGATAATTGTTTTATAGTATGGAATAAAAACAGGTTCAGTTAAGTAGCCACAAGATGGACTCAAAAAATTTAGGAGAATTTTAGCACCTTCATTGCTTAAGAGACAGATTTAAATTTGTCAGGATGTATGAAACACAAAGGCTTAACATACAATTTAAAGCCAGATTTTAGCCAGCATGAAAAATAAAAATTCAACAAAAGCAATAAGGCTTATAGAGAGATTTGAGCACTTACAGAAAAGTTCTTATATTCAAACAAATCAGGAAACTGGGAATCTGACTGCCCAGTTTCATTTGCACACAAACATAAGATATGTGTGATTCCTATATGTTGCAGTGTGTATACAGATCTAGCAGCAAGTGCCCCACCGATAAACAGACTGCCTGAGATTGCAGATGGTTTTTCTGTATTTGCTGCCTCAAAAATCAATGATATCCTTTCCAGAATGTGCTCAAGCCTGACCTACAAGTTGCAGAATTTAGAAAAGGATTACAACAAAGACAAACTCGGGTGTCATGTGTCTTAAGAGACATGCTGAGTAGAAGATTGACACCTTCAGCTCATAAGCATCGACCACATAATTACTATCACTTCCTTCAAAGAAACCCGTATTAAAATTGTTTTCCTGGCACATTTTAATTGCATCGCTTTTAAGCATCTCAGTCCATTGCTCCAATTCTTTATTTAATTCTGCATCTACCTGAAAAAGAGAGGCAAATGATTTTAATTGGGAGAAGGAGCTTCGTGGCTTAGGGTTTTCTTTTAATAGAAGATCTCCAGAACAGTATATAAAGTCATGCCACAACAAATGACAGACAGGAAAGGAACATTAACCAGGATATAAAAGAATTTTGTGCCAAGATAAAATAAAATTGTTAAAGACATATTTCATATGCAAATACACATCATAATGTTTATGGAAAGTAGCTGTTGTAATAAAAAGTTAGTCGCAGAAAATCAAGTAATATCAAGAGAAGCCACTCAAACTACTCTTTTTAGAGAATCACCAAACTTAGCACAATTACCGTCCTTTTCCTCCGTTAATAGGAAACATGACACACATTATCTGGCACCAAACAAGTTTCATTAAACTAATAAGATAATAAGTATAAATACCCAAATACTAGTACTCTAGCACAAAGACCGTCCTTTTTCCCTGTTCATACGAAACTTGTCACACATCCTCTTTAGATTTTAGTACCCAAAGGAATATTATTAACCATTACATAATTAATACCGGGAAAGAGAATTTCTTGTCTAAATTTGGAAAACCACATAATAATCTTATCAACTCTTTTCACTTTCTTGTTGGAGTAAAGTTGTCTTTAGTGTTTTGTCAAGAGAAATATTCAATGTACATCACAAACCTTAGCAAATTTGTGAAAGTCACGGAGTTTTGATGTCAAGCGGAGACTACGAAGTGGTTCACCACTGCTCTTATGGCACTTCCCTTGGCTATCACGTGAATTAGGAGAAACCATAGAATCCAAACTATCTCTGCATCCAGAGGATGAAGGTCTAGGAGCTGTTCTCTGACACTCAGATTCGTTCGAATCCAAATAAGTATCACTTGGCATCCGTTCTTTGCTTGGTGTTGAAGGACAATGTCCTACAAAACCAGCAGATTGTGATGGCGACTCAGGAATTACCATGTCTTCTTTCTCAAGATCGCCAGCAGAAGCTCTGTTGATAACACCAAGAAATACTCTAAAGACGCTATCTAGTTTCTGATGAAGGGTGAGAAGGAATATATGAAATCCCTGCAAGTCACGCAGAGCTGCTCTAAATCCAATCCGAAATTCATGCCCTATTGAAGCCAAGTCAGCTGCCTGATTGTTGTTCATTGCATCAGAAGCCTCCGGAGAAGATCCTAATTTTCCTCCTGTAATCTCATATAATAATTTTGAAGCATACTCAGGACTGTTAATAAGGAGCTCAACCAGCTTAGGATAATTTTCTTGATCACTTGCGCGCTTTCCTGCAGGTGGTCTTCGGGGAACCCCAGAGTCTATAGCTACAACGTGAAAATACATACATGTTGTCTCATTCGAAGTTTGACTAACACTCAGATTGCAGGATTTGGGAGATTCTGTAATGTCAGATAGGTCAGAACTCTGTGATATTAATCCTGGGTTAGGAGTGCTTATTCTGCTATCTACAGAATTAGCTCTTCTTTCTTTCTGAAGTGCCCTAATCACTCTCGGCCTATATCTATCAATTGCAGAATCAAAGGCTGCCGCTAATGCATCCATGTTCACAGAACTCACTTTATCAGCTAACAATAAGTTTGCAGGATTTCCGCGCCATCTCAGATGGCGACATGGAAGTCGATCTTCATTTCTTATGACAAGATCCAACATCAAAACCCTACCTAGGGCAGCTGCAGTCCTTTCTCCTGCTTCTCGTGAATCAAATGCATTTGAGCTCTCCAATAGAGGGGACCCATGGATGTAACTGAAATAGCAGGTCATAAAAGCAATAAAAGTATCAAAATATAATTTTAGCATCATGTAACATTGCCTTAGACCAGAACTAACTGCATCATTTGTGACAGTAAAAGGGGAAATGTAACACAAGTACTTCCCAAAGTGGTCCCTGTCCTAGTGCATCATAAAATTGTGCAAAGCACCAAACTGTAGATCATCTAACTTGGTATTCCACTCCACTTTCCTACCTTTGCCTCCATCTTTAACTATTTCCTCTAAGTTGTTTTCATAATCATTAAATTAAATATTCCAAATAATTGATTTAGTAATATATTCAAGCTAAACAGTAAAAAACATATGTATATATATATATATGCATCAAATCATGATTATGTGTTAGTATGCATTGGGTGGACCATTCATACAAATACAAGAATGAAGCAACGAGTTGCTTCTCATTCCACAAGGAGGCATCAGCTGAGAGAAAAGATTGCCAAATCCCGCAACAGCTCCTCGGTTTTGGCTTAGGCTTTCTATGTGAAGCCTAATTTGATAAGATTTACAACCTAAAAGAGCAAAACTATCTATCAAATAAATTCTTTTCCCATAGTAAGTAACAGCCTCTTGATTATATTCTCATAATTTTCAAATTGCGTTCATCTAAATTACCATCTTTCTCAGGCACTAATCCACCAGCAAAGGGATGTTAAGAAACAGGGTAATTAATGCAAATGTGCTCTAATGCTCCACAAAAAGATCAAGTTGCATACGCACTTCATTAGCAAAAGGCACCGGCTTAGCTCAAGAGCTTCCAGAAGTTCTGAACACGTCATTTCCACAATCTCGTCACCTTCTGAAATAGCTGCATCTTTTGCTTTTTCTGCAGCTTCCTTGATCTGTAACCACTCTGGACTACAGTTATGAATAACCCTGGCCTGCAATATTTGGATACATAGTTAATGATATGACCTACAAAATCTAGCTGATTAAACATATAAACAAAAACAACGAAAGTGAGAAGGAACGACTTGTGGAGTTTGGACACCTAGCCACTTTGCAAATTCATAGCCAAGACGTTCTGATTGTGTTGCCATCCTTGAAGAGGATATCTTTATAACAGCTGCAGCTTCCTTTGGAGAAGCATCATCGTTTTCAAGTTCGTTAAATAGCGCAAAAAACACAACACCTCCAGAATTTACAGTCACCTGTGTTCAGTTGACATGAGCAAATAATTATTAATAACACAACAATAATGTAAAATGCTCAAACTGTGGACAAAATGTGTAGTTGACTTTCCCTTTGCCACTCGTTCTTGTTTATGGTAAATATAAAAAGTTGATTTTACACCAGAAGTTCATTACTTTCTTTAATTTCCTCTCATACCAGAAAGTATGTTTAGTTGAAAATGATTCATAAGATAATCAATATCAAGAAGTTCGTTGGTAAAAGAAAAGTTTAAGGAACTGAAAAAAAAAAAAAGAGTTAGATGATTAAGGATAATGCTACAACTTTTTATTTTGGCCATACTATACTTGTTGCAGTCAATTCAACATCTTATTCAGGCAATCACGTACTGAAGAAACATAATGTCAAAACTGAAATACCTCTAATGCTTTATTAGTTTCATCCTCGGACTGTTCAGTACTACTATTGTGCTCCGTGTGGTGAAGAGAAGACAGCATGTTCCACGAAAAGGTGCTTGATTCAATGTCCGAAACCGCAGCTTTTCCAAGTCTCTCCCATAAACTTACTTCTGTTGTTGGCTCAGATGGTAGAGGATCAACCTGATCAAGACTCAACTCTTCTGCACTGAACAAGAATTATACTGGAGCTACATTATGCTTGTAGTTTGTGCTTTATTCGTTTATAAAGCTCAACTAGTCCATGCAATTATTTGCATAATAGACTGAAAGAAGGATAAAAATTCCTATACGTTTAAGAATAGGGCCCACAACAACAGCTAAGACTTTGGTCTCATCTGAAAAATTTTCATGAAACATAGGTGTGTTATAACATGTGTCACTCATTTAATCTCAACATTTAAAGGAAAAACACAGTTCCCATTCTTCCACTTTTTTAAGAAGTGTCGACATTGTTCTAGACTCTCATGCAAAAAGAAACTTCATCCCTCAACTTGAAGAAGCTTAGCAGCTACCACAGGAGAAAAGACTTCTACCAAATTTAGCTACTTATTTTTCACTTGATTTCCTTGTGAAGAAGAAGATGAAAGGCAGATAGGAGATCTTTTCACATGCTCCAAGTCCTATGTATAGAAACAGAACATGAATAAGCCAACTTACAACTTCCTCCATTTCATTAGGCACTTTTTCCTTTTTGTACGATTTAAAAGAACGACATATTTCTATATTTGAAAATTCTTTAACATTCTAATTTAGTCCTTACAATATCCTCTTGGGGAATTGAAGTTGCATCTGTTGATAACACGATACCATGGGTACTTTCATTTGGGAGTGTTCTCTATCTTTGCATTATGTATGAAAAGACTTTCTTTTTTTTCTGGAACTTCAAGTCAAGTTGCACCACCATATAGAATGAAACGGATGTAATAATAACTTTCACCATGGATGTCTATAATTAGTTATAGCTCTAGGCTGCATATACTCGAGTACAATATAACAACGAATTTCAAGGAACACAACTCAAATCAGGCTAAAAGAATCAAAATCACTAATATCAAATCTCATTTAATGCTTTTTCTTTCACAGTGGACTATAGGGAATGTGTGAGCCCAGTACACAATAGTTGGCTAATAGCTTGAGTAAGCAAGTTTTCTTTGATCAATAACGTTAGTAAGCATCAATCTAAATGATCATTTGCTACCACCAACCTTAATGGCATGCTATCAGCTCGTCTAGGGAATCCGGAAGAGCGGTACTTGCTGCTACGTTTACGAACCAGCTCAAGCCATTGGGCGAACCGATACGCCGGCCCTGCAGTGATATCCCCCAACATATACAGCACCTGCAAAACAACAATGTTCCATCCACCCTTCAATTATCCAATCCCCCAAACTTCAAAAAAGCAATTAACAATGAAACTGACCCGAGAAGTGACAGTGAGGGGCAACGGGGCCTCAGGCTCGTCCGATCCCAGATCGAAATCTTTCTCCTCTTCTCTCTGCATATACATAACTTCTTCCCACTTATAAGCATTACAAATCGACAGAACCCAGATCTATATAATTCAATACACACACATACTGCAACTACAGTAAAACTAAAAGCTCATAATGATTAAAGTGCGATGTCTATATCTATATGGGTAGGATTTCTTTTAAATTTTTTTTGTGAAAAAAGGGGACATGGGTGTTGTTCATTTTAAATTTTTTTTGTGAAAAAAGGGGACATGGGTGTTGTTCATTTGAATATAAATAGGTGAAGGAAAGAGAGCGTGCCTGAAGAGAGTACAGGTCTTCTTGATTCTCATTGGTCATTGCTTTACTTTTCTTTGAAAAAGCAAAGTAAATTTTGCCGCTTTTTGTGGGTCGTTGAGAATTTGAGAGAATAGGGGTAAAAGTGGGGTTCAAGATCAATCAAAGCTGTTTAGCACAGAGCGCTTTTCATGGAGATTTTAGATCGAAACTCAGGCGGGTCGCTTCCTTTTTTTAGTCGACAGTGATGATGACACACTCACAGTCAAATGCAGTCCGCGGCGAATCTAAAAATTTTGGTTAATGCAAATATATAATTTTTCGATGAAAGGGGTTTGAGTTAGCAGTGTGTAAAAATAGATTTGATTGATAAATGAATTGAAAAAAAGTGTGTTATTGATTTATTATTTTTGGATATTAAATTAACGGTTTTTAAATATAAAAAGAAATTATTGGGTTATCGGATCAGTATTTATTTTTAATATTGAATAAACACATAACCCATTAAGACTAGTAATTTACTATTTTTACTTGTGCGTATATATTAATCTCAATATCTTACTAGTTACTCTCTCCGTTTTAAAAAGAATATTTATATTTCCTTTTTAGTCTGTTTCAAAAAAATTAACTCTTTCCTTTTTTGGTAACACTTTAACTTTAACTTTTTATAAGATCACAAGATTAAAGGATATTTTAATACATTTGACATAACTTTAATTTAGAACCACAAGATTTACTCCATTTTAAATCAAACTGGACGATCCTTTTTGAAAGGAAAGGAATACTATCTTTGTCCTTTTTCCTTCAATTCACCTTTAACGATAACTTTGATTTCACAATTCACATTATCCAACATGTTAAAATCTAAAGTAAGAATCATATTCTTCGTAATTTCTCTTCGCGTTACACTTGTATATTTCTTTTCATATTTGTTATTAGTGCTTCTGTTTTATGAGTACTTGTTAAGTTACATTATTGTGTTTTCGCATCAAATCTATTAAAAAAAGTAATATATTTGTTTTATAAGTATTGTCTTATTGTTTAAATCGAAAATCGAACTGTCAAGAACCAAATCGATAAAAAATATCTATTGATGTGGTTATTGGTTTATAACAGATTTAAAAATTGAAAATCGATAAATTAAATCAATAATACATAAAACGAACTGAACCAATAAGACATAAGTCATTATAGAAGTAAAATTTTTACGCTCATGAGACTTCATATTCTCCAAAAATAATGGTTTGAGAATTTCATATCATAATTTGAGATTTTTTTAAATACCTAAAATAAAGTCTAGTTCACTACAAGTTCAATTTTTTTTATTGAATTAATATTCTCCAATTTAATGTAATGATATGATATCATGATTTCATGTCGAATGAAACAACATGCCGCCCTAGATTTTTTGATATTATAATCTTAAACTAAAGATATATATCAAAATATGTTTTATTCATGTAGTCTTTGATATTTAATAAATTATTATAACGACTAGTTTGGGTTAAATCTTTAAAGAAGCTAGAAACCATTGTTTGATAAATCTAGCTAATATTAGGTAGTGTAAAGGCTGAGCCTCGCCTCAACTAAGGCTGACAATTGGACAGGACAGGGTCAAACAGATAGGTTTTATCGGAATCGGTACCGATATCGGATTTTCTTATCGGTATCATGTCTTACCAAAACCGAATTTACTGAAAAATCCAACATGTTTCATCCGATCCCTTAGTAATCGGGTTGGACCGGATCGAAATCGGGTCTTACCGGATTAGATAAAGAATCATTATCAACTAGACAAAGTCTACATTTTAAATAATCAACTGTTCTTAAATTATTAGAAGCATTATCTAAAGTGACACTCATTATTATATCACATAGTCCATAATATTGCAAAAAAGAGTCTACTTTTGATGCTATATAAGAATTCGTTTTAGTTTCTTCAACATATTTATACGCTAATATTTGTTTTTGCATGTTACATTCATGGTCGATCCAATGGACATTAAGGGTAAAATAATCGTATTACTATTAGGACTACGTCTCATATCAGAAGTAATAGATAATCTACCATCATAATAAGCAAATAAACAAAAAAAAAATAACAATATTCTTTTTTTAATATTTTAAAAAATTACTTTTAATTGTATTACTTGAAATTTGTTCATGTAAAGAGCTAAAACAGAAATTAGGTCCTACATCAAGATTAACACTTGAATACTTTGTTCAATATCAACCATATCAAAAAAAAAATATTTGGGCCAGGAGTTCCACCTCCAACACTAGCAGCAACACTCACATTACTCTTGCCAATCATCCTTAAGACCTGTTTGTTTATTTTTCAACAAAAAAAAGTGTAAACGATAACACAAAATGTAGAAAGACTTTTTCCGATTAGACAAAGAAAAAGTAAAATTACTCGCCTGATTGTAAATGTTATTGAGGTCATCAGCACCCAAGTTTTCAAGAACACGAGCAGCCACATCTTTACCACCGCGCAACAATTCAAGTAGCAAGTGTTCGTAATTATGCCCTGAATCACAAAAAAAACGAATGATTACACGCTTTGCATGACGAGTAAAAGGAATTTCAATTGCAACGAATCCACTACCCTTGCCAATAATCTTCTCTACTTCAATACGAGCATCATCTCTCAAATTAATTCCCATGGATTTAACAACCTTAGCAGCAATACCAGTTATAAGACCCAACAGAATCTGTTCTGTTCCAATCGAATTGTGACCTAGTCGCATGGCCTCATTTTGCGCAATTACTGACATTGCTTTTGGAACAATTCGAGACCGTTTGACAAAAGTTTCAGCTGCCACGAGAGTTTCTCCAGATTTTGCATCTAATGCATTGCAGGCTCGCAGTCCTACAGAGCTTTTCAGCTTGAAAGAAGGAAATTTTACATCACATGTCATTCTAAAACTTGTTTGATTTTTCTGAGATCCATTGGATTGTTCATCCCTTTCATTCGCAACCGAAGATGGAATGTTTATTGAATGAACTAAAGCTCTAACCATAATGGACCTGCAAGATTTGCAAATCAGAAAACATCAACAAAAACATTTGGATTCATTAAGTAAAAACATGAACAACAGAACAAAATTAGTTCAGAAACGCTTAATTCAAAAATTTCAAACACATACCCAAAATTTGAAAAGAACCCTAATACCAATCTGTGTGTATTCACCGATGGGATTTGGTACAAGTTAAGTTTTTTCCTATAAATAAGGACTTTCTTTATTATAATTGGTCATTAGGCGATTTTATTTTTATTTTAAGTCAATTAAGATTTTAATTTAATGAGTTAAATTTGACTTGATACTCAAAAGACGCAAAAAAAATAGTAATATAAAATAAAATTGTTATTAAATATAATAATATCTCATTATTTTTAGGAAAAAATATGGCAAACTATATTAAGTAATTAGTTATTAAGGATATAGTTTAATTTATTTACTCAGTGATTATAGTTATGATTTTCTAATATACAAAATTAATTTTATCTCTCATATCCTATTACATATATTTTTCTTCTCCTAACTCACTCCTCTAGCTCTATGTTTGTTTGAATTTTCAATGAGATTTCAAGTTCTCTATTTCTGTCGTTACTCTCAATTTTCGCAGGTATAGCAAAATATACCTCATGAATCTAATATTATGTTATAAAAAATGTCCCATCACATCAACAATTGTTATATTTATTTATTACTTCTTATTATCTTCATTCTATTTTTTTGTTTAAAACACAATCTTTGTTTTCTATCAAATTACAATTCTTCAAAATCAGAATAAAAGAGTCATCTCATGTCGGAAAAAGTACTTGGCTGAATATTATGTGTATAATATGTTTTTTTAACAATCTGAATCTATTATATTAAAACTTGATCAAGAAATTTGCGTTGTTATTATTTCATTCTTTTAAGTTTTTTCACGCCTATATAGCAACTAGTGTTAGTATATATGTAACATAAGTAAGTTACTTTATGAAAATTGATACAATATTTTGTGTTAAATCCCAAAAAATTTTGTATTTTACGTTAATTATATACAAAACTGCTTCAGGGATTTTGTAGTAATATATCACATACTATCATTTCATATTTTTATTTTATACAATGTGACAAGTGATATTCCTTTTTATTTACATTATTTTTAAATTTAAATTCTAAAGCAATACGTCATTATTAAGGAGTTTCACTGTTTTACTAGTTAAATGTTCTAAATAGTGGCTTAGATATACAATCATTCTAATTTAAATTTTTTTTTCTTTACTAACCGTCGTTCTCTCTGCGTCTATGTAGTTCGACTATGTGTGTTTTGTGCTAACTTTAGTCCCCCCTTCCTTTCCCTTTCTAATGTGTCCGCGTACCTGCTGCCAAGTTTATAGGATGCTAAATTGCGTTTAGTTTAGAGTTCTTCATAGTTTTTCATAGTCAAATACAAATTTTTTTTAACCTAAATAATTTTGTAATTTCGAAATCTCTGAATGGATCGAATATTCTGACAAAACTTTTTCTTTTGTTTTATTTTTTTTGTTTTTCTTCTCTTTTGGAAAATTTTCCTATTGTGAAAACTTGGAACAAATAGATCCTATGGTGCTTAACATTCTTGAGTGACAATAACTTTTGTTTTGCTTATAGTTCTAAAGTATTCAACTGTGCCTTGTTTATTGTTTCGCGGGTCACCCATAGGCACACCACTATGACGCCGCATCAAATTATGTTTGCTTTAGATGACCAAACTCATGCCACTCCAACATTACTTTTCACTAAAATTAATTGTACCTGGTGATATCTCCGCTCTATCAGTCTTAGTACCATCCAAGTTAGAACGCTGGCTATATAAAGTCTGTCAAATGGTCAACTAGTGAAATGTGTATGAATTTGTTGATTAAGTTTATGTAAAAGTTATCTAAACGTAATTGCATGATATTTTCCAAACGAGTGGAATTGGTAAACTGAAAAGTAACACGAAGCAATAATACTTTTTTTAGTTTTTCATAATACAATTCTTGTGAGGAAATACTTAAGTGGAGATCCAACACTTTGTAATAATTTATTTACGCAATTTTTATTTATTTCAGATTGAATAAACAATTAAAATTATTTTATTTTATTAGAAAATAATCGTTCTAAATAAAACTTCATGATATAATGATATCATATCATGATTTTATATGAAATAGCTGTAAAACTTTTTGAATGTTATAGTATCAAGTAGTGTAAAGGCTGACCCTCAACTCATTAAAGTACGTCAAATGCAAACTAATAAACAAATAGTTATTGAAATTGTTCATGTCAACAGCTAAAACAGAAATTAGGCCCTAAATCAAAATTAACACTTGAATACTTCTAATCATCTCCTTGATCTTTTTCCATATTAAAAAAAAGAAGATACATTAGAGTTACCAATTAGCACACATCCGAAAGACCTGTTCATTTGATTGAAAGGAAATCAAGCTCAATTAAACGATAACAAAGATATGAATACGTAGATAGAAAGACTATTTCCAATTAGACAAAGAAAAGCATTTCAAAACCAGTTTGAGAAAGTAAAATTATTTGCCTGTATGTAAATGTTGATGGGTTCAGTATCCAAGTAGCAAGTGTTCAAACCCTGTATCACAACAAAATGATTTTCAGAATAATTACACCATCAACAACAACAATCAGGTACGAACCCTATTTTTTTTTATATTATATATATATAGCAGATGTCGAACCCCTTCTGCTATTTTTTATGTATCTATTTCTACAGATTTTGAAACCTTATCAAAAATCTTGGCTCAGCTCTTATGACAACAATATCTCTTATTGAAAATTTTGGCTCATCCCTCCGAGAACAATAGGCTAAAATGGTTAAACAGGGGTACCTAGTTGGTCGGCTTCCTCTCTCTAGAGTTCGAGAACACGCATTGCCCAGATCTTGCATAATCTTTCTCTACGCTTCTCAATACGAGCATTCTTTGCTTTTCCAATTATTCCCATGGATTAACAACCTTAAGCATCAAATAGCCAGTTTCCTCACAATAATACCCAAACAGATTTGCTCTGCTTTCACTAAATTGTGACCTAGATCGTCCTACCTCTTATATGTGCACCGCATAAGAATATTGCTGCATTTCTCGGTGGTTATCCTTGAAACTGTGGGCTTACTGCTTTATTTTATTTAATTATTTGATTTTTGCAAGTGATGTCACTTAAAGATACAACTTTTTTTTACCAAAAACAAAAATACTTTAGAGCTTGAATTTTGAAATATCATCGAAATGTTCTCGACAAGACTCTCGGAAGGTTTTTTTTTTTTTTTGAAAATTTTCCTGATTTAATTGAAATTGATTGTGAAAACTTGGAACAAGTAGATCCTATGGTGCTTATATTTGGAGTGACAATAACACTTTTGTTTTGTTTAGAGTTAGATTCAAGCCATGCTTTTCATTTTTATTTTTATTTTTATTTTTAAAAAAACACACGATGCCCATCGTAATTGTGGGACATAATATATATATTGCACTCTAAACTTGACTTCAAATTTTAACTTTGACCTTCAACTTTCATAATGTACAAACAAGCACTTTAAGTATCCAACTTTTAAATAAATAAACACATGAGTCCTATATGAGACAATACACATAGGACACCTCATAGGATAAAAAATGACATGTATGACATGTGTGTCTATTTGTTCAACTTTATACAAGTTTAGGTGTCTATTTGTACACATTCAAAGTTGAATGTCATAAATGTAATTTGAAGCCAAGTTAAAAGACACATGACTAATTCTAGTGGTGGAGCCAACTTATGCACATCATGACTATTTTTCACTAGTATAGATACTTGATAACTCCGCCTACCATGGCTTAGACAGGCTAATAAACATTCTTTTACACCACTTATACATGTTTTAAGAAAGTAAATTGTAACGAATACTCTGAGTCATATCTCGAAGAAAGCTAGAAAGCGTTGTTTGATAAGCCTATATTAGGTAGTGTAAAGGCTGTCCCTCAAATTCATTTAAACTTCACTAGTAAAGTCTGTCAAATGTAAACTAGTGAACAAATAGTTATTGAATTTGTTGATCAAGTTTGTTAAGGGTCTAGCCCATTGATGATGCTACTCGGAGAACTTGGGTTTATATGATGAAGCACAAAAGTGAGGTGTTCGGTATCTTCCAGAAGTTTCATGCCCAATGGTTGAAAGGGAGCAGATTGCAACGAAGCGTCTCCGCACTGATAATGGAGTGTGGAATCCACTTCAATGAGTTTTAAGCATATTGCTCAAGATATGGCATTCTGACATGAGAGAACAGAACTCGGGTGTACCCCACAACACAATGGCGTTGCGGAGAGGATGAACAAGAACCATTATTCGAAAAGTGGAGTATGCATGCTTAGAATGTCCAATCTTTCAAGTGCCATTTACGGTGAAACAGTTGGTAACTTGCTGTGTATTTGAATAATAGCGTAACCACATTCCGTTGGCGTTGAGATGTCCCGAGAAAGTATTAGTTTGGGAAAAGATACCCCTCTTATTCTCACTTGAGGGTGTTTTGATGCAGGCTTTTAATATGCATGGCCTAAGGAACATAGATTGAGCTTTGATTTCAAGACCTTCTCCTTGTGTGTTGTTGGATATGGTGATGAAAAGAGTTTGGTTACAGACTTTTTATGATCCAGCAAAGCAAAAAGTTGTGAGTGAAGTAGAGATTTGTCTTTTATGATCACTAGATGGGTTTTCATCTCTTGGGTGCGGATAAGACTTATTATTCTAATTTCTCTCATGATGTTCTTGATATCCCTGCCCTCATGTTGGGTTTTCTTCTGCTTCAGATGATCATAACAGGTGATCCCAGAGCTGGTCATGAAATTGGCTCATGAACATGACCAATTGAAGAGTCCAACCTTATGTTGTTGGTACCACAACTGATGATGAAGCTTGTAGTGTTCAACATGGAGAGTCTCTAATCAGGGGGAGATCCAGCCCACAGGTAGAAGAGCCAACACTTTAGAAAATCGACCATGAGTTCGTCCACCTTCAAGACTTTATCCATTCAGAATACATCCTAATCACTGAGAGGGGGAGCCTGAAAGCCTTCAAAGGTCTGTCACATTCAGACAAAGACCATTGGCTCAGGCTATGCAAGAGGAGATTGATTCTTGGAAGAGAATGAATACCTATGACCTGGTGAAAAGCCTCCAAAAGGGAAGAAAGTCTTGACGAACAGGGGGTTGTTTAAAACAAGAAATTTGACAACACGCTAGAACGTAAAGGCAGAGATTAGTGGTGAAGGGTATCCAATCAGAAAAAAGGTGCATCGACTTCGATGAGATTTTTTGCACCGTGGTGAATAGACCTTCCATTCGTATTATTTGGGACACTGCCTGTTTGAATCTGTTGAACTTGAACAACTTGATGTTAAACTGCTTTCTTACAGGGTGACTTGCATGAGGAATTTACAATGGAGCAGCCGGAAAATTTGTTCGAATTAAGGGAAAAGAGAATTTTTGTTCTGCAAGTTGAAAAAAGAGTCGCTATGGACTCAAGCAGCAACCAAGTCAATGGTATCACAATTTTGGATGTCCTTCATGAGTAGTATGAGTACAAGCGGACTACTGCAATCCTTGTGTGATTTTAGAAAATTCTTCTTAAGGTAACTTTCATTAATCCTTTGATTTATGTTGATGATATGCTTGATTGTGGGACAAGATGTTGAGATGATTTGCAGTTTGAAAGGGATGTGTCAAAGTCCGTTGAATAGAAAGATTTGGGTCCTGCGAACAAATTCTGGTATGGAAATTGCTCGTGATAGAAAAGCTGGTAATGCTTTGGGTTGTCACAAGAAATGTATATTGAACTAGTGCTGAAAGGTTCAATATGAAGATTCACGCCAGTTATACACCACTTGCAGCCCATTTCAATTTGAGCAAAGCCGGTGTTGTCCGACAACCGATAAAGAAAAGGAAAGTATGTCTATATTCCTTACTGCCTCTGCTGTGGTTCCATTGATATCCAATGGTGTGGTACAAGACCGGATATAGACTTTGTTTGATTGGTTAGCATATACTTGGCAAATCCGAGCAGGGTTCATTGGGAAGCTGTAAAGTGATCTTAAGATATTGCGAGGCAACATCAAATCTGAGTTTGTGTTTTGGAGTGGTGACCCTATTCTTGAGGGATTACTAATGCTGACATGGCTGGAGATATTGATAACCGGAAGTCCTAAACCTCGGGTTACTTGTTCAAATTTGCAAGGGGGAAGCCATTTCATGCAATCCACGCTACCCAAGAATGTGTAAGCGTTGTCGAAACCGAGGCAGAATATATAGCAGCAGTGGAAGCACGCAAAGACAATGCTTTGTTAAGCGTTTCCTTCAAGAGTTATGTTGAGGCAAAGCGAGTCAATGTTGTGTTTTGTTGATAGTCAAATGTGCTATGTGGATTTGAGCAAAAACAGCATGTGTACCATGGCTCGCACAAATCATATTGATGTGAGATAATCATTGGTTGCGTGTTGTCATTTGAAGAGCAACTATGAAGTTGAAGAAGATTCACACCCAACAAGAATGTGCTGATATGTTGACAAAAGTTGTCCCGTCGAAGCAAGCTTTGAATTTTGTTCCCACGCTTGGCAGGTAAGTGTCTTCTTGATGATCTTTTATGTTTGGGGTCTCCCCGACTAGCTGGAGTGGGAGATTGTTTAAGGGTCCAGCCCATTTGATGGGAGGCCCATTTTTTGGCCTTGTTGACTTCTTCTAGAAGTCTTTGGCATCTAATGTTGCAGGGTCTGGGGTTTTGTTTTGGCGTTAGAGAGAAAGAGGAGAGAGGAGATAGAGAGAAAAAAAAAAAACAGATTTTTGAGAGAGAGGGTTTGAGAAATAGTTGTGCTGGTTTTTATCCTGGACAGAGAGACAAAATTTGCAACATAAGCTTGCAAGAGATCCGACCATTTGGATCTTTCGAAATTTTCACAGCTGGTTCAACAACACATAGAACTACATCTTGACTGTCCAGATCGTTAATCGGAGTTCTTGATCGTCTGTATTGCCCTGCGTAACCTGCGTTTTTGTTGATATTTCCCATTTCTCCTTCTCTTTTGTGTGTTGGCTCTTAATGTATGTTGTTGTTTGGTGGGCTGTGACCTTCTTGTAGACTGATTGGGTGTTTTTTACCTCAATTTGCATAATAAGAGAAGAAGAAGGGTGGACTCCTTCATCCCGTGGTTTTTAATCCTTCTACCGAAAGGGTTTTTTCCCGTATCAATCTTTGTCGTCACGTTGGCGGTATTGTGATAAGTCATGTTTTGCTTGTGATTCAATTGAGTGCGGCTGATTTGACTTGGTCAAATAGTGGTTAATTTCCTTGTTGGTTAATTTGTGAGTATATTTGGGTTGATTTGTTTTTTGAAGTCGATCCTTGTAGGTGTTGTATCCTACTTGTGTTGTTTTGTGACTCCCCCTACAAAGTTCATGTAAACAGCTATTCTAAACACAAATTAGGCTCTTAACTAACACTTGATACTTCTAATCTTCTTGGATTTCATCTTTGGGATAAACAAAAAATGAAGAACAAAAGCCAAAACAAAAGAAAGAAAGATCCTTTGACATTTAATGGTGTGAGGTGACAGAGCTATTTACATTATGGTGTCTTATCAGAAAACTTCAGGGAGTGGCTTGCCTTCAAGAAATGACTTGAATAACACAAGTGATCTCTCTGGCTGTGAGAAAGGAGCCTCATGAGAAGCACCTCTAATCGTCGCAAAGGAGAGGGTATTATCATAAACATGTGTCCATCCACCAACCTAACACAGCAAAAAACGAAAAATGAAATGAACTTTTGCCTGAAAAACAGCAAATTGGACTCGATTAAATAAGACTGTTTAACTTCTATACATTAACAACGTAATTGCAGCATTCTAATGAATTTTAAATTGCACCGTTAGTGGATGTATAAGTTTAAAATCTATGTATATATATTACCTGTTGTCCTGCAAACCAAACTCTATAGGGGACAGTTGTGTTCAGCTGCATCTGCCTTGCTAGTTGTTGAACAGTTGCTCGGCTTCCAATCAGTGGAACGACAGAATCTTGATCCCCGCTGTTTGTATAGAGTTTCAAGAGCATTGGTGTTAGACGTCAAACGAATTGCCAGGTTCACATGAGGAATTAAGTGCATGAAGAGACATTAGATGTAGCTGCATTTGTACCTATATATTAAGACTGGAATTCTTTCTTTGATAAGCGTTCCTATTATGGAGATGGTTGGTATCTCTATGTCAAGCAGTTGATAGTCCAAAATACTGTGGAAGCAATGAGAAGTATCTGTTATTTAGGGAGTTGTGAACTTGCAAGTTATTATACCAGAGGCAATGGTCAATAAAAAACTCAAGATTAGATATGTTATTCGAACTCTTTAAGAATATCGCCAGGTGCACATTGGTCCTCCATAAGTAGTGTTTTTTTTGGAGGATCCAGTAGCACTTTTGGGGAGTCCGAGTAACATAGGAGACCAGAAGTTGGTGATTATTAATATGCCTGCTAAGTTGAAGCCAGTGGATTGATACGCTTCATATTCTGCTACAGATTCAAGTTATATACACTCATATGATAGCAATCTAGTTACCATTTTTCCAGGTTACAGATTAACTTATGACCTCACTGTGTGAATACTTTTTCTTTGTCACTATGCTATTCGGCTGTTGATCGTTTTAGCAAAGCAAGAGCGCTTACCTGCTGCAAACAGACCATCTGTGTACTCCAACAAGCTCAGCATGAAGAGCCCTTTTCACATCTTTTCGGTTCAAGTAATTTACAACTTCATCTTCCACACATACATCTAACTTCTCGGAATTTTCCTGGTTATTAGTATCACTTTAGATAGTCAGTTTAACTTGATAAGAACACGAAAGAAGCCCGACAAACAAACGGAGGAAGTACACTTACTTGAGGACTTATAATCTTGGACTGGGAGAGCACAGAGGAAATACAAACATCAAGGGTAACATCATACTTGTCCACAAACTTACTGGTTTCTCTACTCACTAAACTCATGACTCTCGAACAGATTGGTGAAACAGTGTCCTGTTTACCTCGCTACATATCGAATAATTAACAAGCATACCTAAACATTCTGTTGTAAGATCTTGATATTAGATCCATGAGAACCAAAGTACTCTGCCCCTAATTAATCCGTAAGCGAATCCACAACCGGATTACCTAGCTGCAATGAAACGAAAAATTGAAAGAAGGGATTAAACAGAAGTTTTCTTCTAAATATCTCAATAACATGTAACAGCAAACACAATGCATATAAGCAACAAAGAACTACATGTGATCTGCAACTTAAGGATAAACTTACAGCAATTCCTTTTAGATTGAATAGCTGCTGCTTCTTGTTAAATGCCATCATGAGCTTAGCTAGTTGAGGTACATAATGTCCTGTAATTAAACAAGCCAAAATGTGATTAACCAAGAACAGAAGACATAAAAATACCAAATAATTTACCATCTATGGCACATACAAGGAACAATCTTACCTGCATAACTTTCGCCAGTTAGAAACAAATTGCTTTTTCTGTACTGTGGAAATTTATGGAACCAGCGTAGTAAGAAAACAACATTGTCCCTGGCTTAAGAATACAAAAAAGATAACAGCTTTAGAATGCAGAGCATAAAGCAAGAAATTTTAAAAGTCAAAAAGGCTAAGTTCAATTTGAACAAACAAACAAGGATAAAAAAATCAGAAAGTTTTGCAGAACCACATTAACAATAAAGAGGACTTGCTTTTCCTTTCCATTAAGTTGTAAGTTACTATTATACTGCTGAAGATCAGCAATCACAAGCTCATCATAAAAGTCAAAAAAAAGAAAAGATGAAAAGGAACAAGCTTTTTAGAAAATGAACCAATTGTTGGAATGCATGTTGAATTAATTCTTTGCAGCTATGTTGCTCGGACTCTCCAAAACTGATGCCGGTTACTCAAAAACTGCACTACTTTTGAAGGATCCGACGTGTACTAGTAACCGTTTTCAAAGAGTCTGTCTGAGCAACATAGCTTGGGAGTGGCAATAATACCTGTTATTTCATCATTTACTGTCTCATAGGAAGAAGTATTAGATGAATAAGAGAAGCCAACTCCAATTGGGCTTTCCAAATACAACATGTTTGCCTCTGCAAATATTTCAAGAAAACACAATCATTTTCTACTTCCTATACAGTTACCAGAAGAAAAAAATGGGAAAATTTTCTTGAAAAAAATGTTATATCACCTTTGTTCCAACTGTGTTCATTTATAACAAGACCTTCTCCTCTTGGTCTAAATGGTCCATTTTCAGAAAATGCACCAACCCCAAGTGAAGAACATCCAGGTCCTGCATATACAAATTGCAAATACTCAAAAAAGATTGAAACTTTATCAAGAAAAAGAACACCCCCAAAACAAAAATGTCTTGAAATTGTATACCTCCATTCAACCACAAAACTAAAGGCTTTGAAGCTGGATCTGTTTCAGCTTCAACAAAATAGTAAAAAAGAGATCTTTGCTTCTTATCATCAACAGTAACATACCCTGAAAATTGTTGAAACCCCACTTGAGGTTGTCCAGGCAATTTAATGATCTTGTCTGGATGAGGCAATGCAGACACAATTCCTACATAAGCATAAAGAAGAAAGAGAAAAACAGCCATAGCCATAGATTTTGAAATCTGCAAATTCATAAGGAAAAGAAGAGATTGAAAGTCAAGTTATTACTAAAAGAGAGAGAATTATATATATAGTGTAGCCAGAGTCCGAGTTAACTTTGACAGAATTCAGTAACTTTGATCCAAACTTTATGTTAACATATAAAAATATACTTTTTAAAGATCAAAATTTATAAAATTAAAATTCCAAGTTTGACATTTTTGTTAACACATAGCATGCCTAAACCAACATATCAATACCATAATAAAAGTTTTTATCATTTCTTGTCTGTAGATACTGTAGGCATGGTAATATATTTGATGAGATAGAGACCAAAATGACCAGAGGGGAAATTCTTTTTAATTAGGTGGTGGCCTCCACTTTCCCTACCATGGGGCTAGTGTCAGCACTCAAAACTCTTATTTATTCCTTCTCTTTCATTTTACAAGGTACTATATTTTTTATCCATTCTGAGAAAAATGAGACCTTTCTGTATTAGAGCAACTTCTCATTTTAATCTTTTGTGAGAAGCATACATAATTAAACAAATGATGTAATTAGTACTCTGTTACGATCAAACGCTTATCATTGTGCTAAAAGTTATAGTCGTTAGCCAATGTGCAACTTTATTTCTTAAGTACGTCAATCAAGTAAGCGTCATTGTTCGATCATTACTCTGATTCAAACCTTGCTATAGGCATGATGTTGGCATTACTCAACATACGCCCCTTCATATCAATCTGATTGACACGGACTTAAACATGTCTTTTAAATTGAAAAAAATACAAAACATAGAAAAAATGCTTTTTTTGAGACAGACTAAAAAGGAAATACAATGCGTAAATTGGGAGGGAGGGAGGGAGTATAAGTTTTAGGTTCCCAAGGGGCAAGATAATAAGTACAAAGTTAAAAACCAGCACATAGTAGGTCATCTTTTTGGGCAGGTAGCTAAAACACTGGAAAGGCATGTTTCCTTCTTGAAAGTAGCTTTAGAAGAACACTTTTCTATATCTCACTAAATGTATGAAAAATGAACATATATTATGGTGTCTAGGAAAAAGAATAATTATTTTTTTGCTTCATCTTCAAGTAAAGAGCATGATGGATCATACTTTCTTTTCTTGCAAGTTAGCTTTAGCAAATTTACGAGCGTAAAATACATGTACCTTAATAAATATCAAATCGGCAATTCTTAATCCTTAAAGTCATGATAATTCAAAATAGTAATAAAAATAAAACATAGTTTAAATATAACACTTATAAAGACGTAATTCAACTGAGAAAATGAATTTACTTTTTTTTTTTGCACTTGATAAACATTAGATAAAACAAATGGAAAATGATATGTGGTCCAATAAAATTAAAATCTTGTTAAATGAATGTATAAAAGTTGATAATGGAATGAATACACCTCAAATCAAATACATCAATCTTGTAGACATTTTCTTTATGTATTTATTAGGTTGAATGGATTATTATAATATATAGTTTTTGTCCACCACAAGAAAAAGGAGGTCTTATAATAATAATGAAGTATCATGATTTGTCAATTCACTTTTCACACACATTCACAAGAACCCATTATACCTTCTACTTCTAAGCCAGGGTCCCCCCACCCCCACCCCACCCCACCCCAGTCCCCTACAACACAGAAAGAACCTTTACAAAAGTTACACTTACTTAAATCATTCCCTTTTCCCCACTTGCATAACTGCCCAAAAGCAGAGACAGATAGACATCTAAGTTTCCACTTTTTTATCGTATTGGCAAAGTTAGAAATTTTTTGTCTAAATATTTTACGTATATTGCTATTTAGTTATCTTTCGATTTATGTGCCTTTGTCACTAGGTTTAGGACCCCTTCATGGTCCAATCTTTGTTTAGTAACTAGCCAAGACAGAAATTTTAATGTTGCATTGCATTTGATGTTTCGAGTTAAAGAAGATTCAATAATTTTATATAAATATGTATAATGTATTTATATATACGAAATAATTTTTTGATAAAAATAATTCTCAAACCAT
This sequence comes from Solanum habrochaites, assembly GCA_027704765.1. Taxonomy (NCBI): domain Eukaryota; kingdom Viridiplantae; phylum Streptophyta; class Magnoliopsida; order Solanales; family Solanaceae; genus Solanum; species Solanum habrochaites. The sequence continues at coordinate 64,012,113 of JAKWJA010002491.1, forward strand.
GCAACTCTACCATTGCCTCTTCTTTTCACCTAAACATTAATAACACTTTAGAACCCCCACTTGGAAATTAGCTGTTAACACTTGAACACAAGTCAAAGACATTTTTTTGGTGCCATTTTTTCAAACTCTACCTTCCCTAACTAACTTAAGAAATATAGTGCACCTAATATGTTGACTTAATTTAATGTCAATGCATCACTTTTGGGCGGTAACAACGTTTTGATTTTGTCATTCTACTTTCAATAATAAGTTTTACAATATCGTCAAAGTGTTACATGTATAGTTCAAATCTTATTTATTAAATAAGCGAAGAGTTGGTATGAATAGAAACTCCATCAAGATGTGATTATGATATATGAACATTTGACATTTCCCCCAAAAAAATATACATACAAGTATTTCCTACTAGTACTCCTTTGTCTCAATAGTGCATCGAGTGACAAGTAAAAATGAACGGAGGAAGATAAAATTATCAGTATCATCTTTCCAACAACAACAAAAACAAAAGACATTACATCTTCTGCACGCTCAAACATGATGTTCTTTTTTATGAATTTCATGCCAGTAATAATAATGTTTTCTCAGAGACACTCATGAAATTTTCCACTTCCACTTGCACTCTTTCTCCAGCTGGGATCTTTGACATGTCTCATGTTGTTAAAAGGACAACAGACACCCAAAAATTCTAAAATCAACTCAACTAAAGCACCAGAATTGTATAAATTCGAAAGTTGCTTCTCAATGCACATATGACCAAACATGTTCATGTTACACAAACAAGTTGGCCCTAGTATGTATTCATAGGGCCACCCTCGGAAAAATATATTCAGAAGATTCACATATGCAACCAGAAGTTTATAAGACATACATTTGGTTATCCAAAACGAACAAATCAATTAGAATCAAGAACCACTGACCAAATAATAAACACCATGCACCAAAATTTCTATCGTTGAACGACTGATCATAACATTTTCAACACATAATAAATGAGTTCACATAGAGAGAAATCAGCCAAGAGAACTAGACACTTCAGAAAGGTATTTTGTTGGAAAGGTTTATCACCTTAACAAGAGGGCTTAAGGAACCAAAGACACTAAACAGAGGGTCAGCAACAACAACAAAAAAAAAGGTCAAAACAGTACTAAATACAGATATAGCTACAGAAGTTAGCTTCACATATCACTGGTCTATGTCTGAAATGAACCAACAGTGGTGATTAACCGAAATCTAAACAGCATTTTGTGAGATGGGTCCGAGGTAATCACCCTCCAAGCTCACAACTGCTTGGAATTCCTTCTCCGCCTCCACATACCTTGCTCCAACCACGATGAAACGCACCACAGTGTCTTTCTCAATTCTTGACATCTTCTCATTCATAAAGATGGGATTTTCTCCAGGAACATACTTGTAGTCAGCCATCTTCTGATGAGAGAGATATACCTTGTCTGTGGGGCCACATCTCAAGAAGACACCATGCTTCAAGATCTTTTCAACAACCCCATCCAAAATCTCTCCACGGAATATCTTGAAGGTAATGCAGCTGAACTCGACAGGGAAAAGCACATCACCAGTGTGTTCTCGAACTTTCCCTTCCCCAATCCTCTCCAATGTAGTAACAGCCATAAAGTAACCAAGATTTTTGGAGGCCTTCTTCGAAGCGAAGTCATCCAGGAGGCGAATAACAATTGCCTTCTGAAGCATTAAACCTTCAACGTCAAGGTTCTCAGCAGGGATTATCACGTTCCATGACAATTGAGATTTCAAAAACATTTTATATGACCTGTCACAAATCAAAACACAGTTAGCTTTATCAAGGGAAATATGGGGCCTTACAAAGAAACCATGCAGTCATAGCAGTGCTAGTATGAAAGTTCAAGAAGACGTTTTTTCCTTTTTAAAAAAAAAAAAAAAAAAAAAAAAAAAAAAAAAACTGGTAACTTTTCAAGAAGACGTTTTGAATCTCATATACCACAACCCCAGGAAATGCAGTGCACATCTACTAAAGTTATCCATCAGGAGAAGATTTCTAATACCCACAAAGTCAAAAACATTAAGATGCAAAAGGTAGGGAGCCAAAAGAGACAGAAGGGTGCATCAAATAAGGATTTGCGTGTTGTGTTCTTAATTAGCAGTATCAGTCATCTTTCCCTCAAATAAGTTGCAGAGATAGGCTTGAAACATCACAGGCAAACATAGAAGACTATACAAGTTCACTCCTGTCAGATAGACTGTATCAGCTCATACAAGAATGCAGCAATCAGGCTGTGGCAACGTCGTTATTAATAAAATATTACAAGCCCTCCTCCAACTCTAATAAAAGTATTTATACAAATTTGAAACACTTCTACAGATTAAAATTATAAGTGAATATCAGTAATATGTCTTAGTTGCGCGGACTCTTCACTTTTGATGCCGCACCTGTCTAGGATTCTTCAAAAATACACTACTTTTGCCGAATCCGACACGCACCCGTTGGCATTTTTGAAGAGTTCGAGCAACATAACTAATAGCAGCAACTCCTTATTAGCTAAACTGACTGTCGGAGCAGAATGGTGAAACAGAGTTTCACTGACAAGGAAATAATTTTTTGAAAGAATCAAATCACTTTAGAAGCCAACTGCAGGTAAGTGTTTATGCCCAGCATGAGTTGGTAACAACAACATACCCAATGTAATCTCAAAACTAGGGTATGGGAAGGGTAGTGTGTACAGTGTACCAAACCTTACTCCTATCTTTGGAGGTAGAGAGATTTTTTTCGATAGACACTCTGGCTCAAGAAAAAAGCACAACACCCAGCACAAATTGGTAACTCAAGAAAAGAGGGGGGCAAAACCATTTAGAACCAGTCTAATTAAACTTTCAAATTACTTGTCACGTAATAAATGTAATCACCGCCTAATGCAATTAATACAACGATCCATTCCTCCCCTAGGATTTAGGCGACATGTGAAAATCAACCTACCAAATGCCTCATATTTCAACCAGCTTCCTTTACAAACATTTACGAGGAGTCAAAAACAACAGGCAACTCCTATTAGCTAACTGACTGTCGGGAGCAGACAGAATGGTTTGAAACAGAGTTCACTGACAAGGAAATAATTTTTTGAAAGAATCAAATCACTTTAGAAGCCAACTGCAGGTAAGTGTTTATGCCCAGCATGAGTTGGTAACAACAACATATCCAATGTAATCCCAGAAGTAGGGTCTGAGAAGGATAGTGTGTACGCAAACCTTACCTCTGCCTTTGGAGGTAGAGAAGTTTTATCCGATAGACCCTCAGCTCAAGAAAAAAGCATCTTACCCAGCACAAATTGAACTTCTTACCCAGCACAAATTGAACTTGAGAAAAGAGGGGGAAAAACCTTTTAGAACCAGTCAAATTATACTTACAAATTACATTGTTTAGTAGATAAAACTTAAATTCGTGATGAATCATACACATATCCATCCTTCCCCCTAGGTTTTGGGCAACATGTGAAAATCCACCTACCAAACTTCCTTCACAAACATTTTCCGAGAGTCAAACAAAACAAAATGCATAGACATTTCACAGAGATAACTACAGTAATATAAGAGTAAACATAGATAAGAAAAAGGAAACACCGAAAAACCTAAAACAATCCGATTAGGAAAACTTCCAATTACTAGGGTAAAATCTGCAGGGTTTCTGAAACAATTTTAGAATGATAACAGAAGATAAATTAGGACTTCACCTATGCTTTTGAACTGCTAAAGAGTGCACAAAATGAGCAAAAAAATGGAGAAAACTAGATTTATGTTACAGTGAATTAAACATCATTGGCATGATCGAGAAAGCAAGAAAGCAAAACAATAAAGGAAACAAAGAAAAAAAAAAAGAAACCCGGTGGACGGCGGCCACGGCACAGTCCCGGCACCCGGCACCGTTCGCCAGTAGTGTGACTAACCTTCGGCTGAGAAACCGGCGACGGAGAAGGTGAGGTACGGGAAGTTCAGTGAATGAGTTTAGCTTACCGGTGTTGATTATTTGTGCTATGTTTTTAGACTCCAAAGTTATGTCACACTAAAATTTCTATAAATTAATATAGATGGATTGTGAAAATTTATTATTTTATAGAGATATATTTAATTAATAAATTAATATTTATTAATTTTAAAAATAATTTTTAAATTTGAAAAAAGTTAATTTTGATTATATTAAAATTATTGTATCTTATTAATTTATGTATTATAGGAATTGATTTCACATAAAATATTATATATAAAGTATAACGAATACATCATAATCATTGTATCTTACTAATTTCAACCTTGTGATGTTGTGATAATAAGAGCTTTCAAAATGTATTATCGAATATATTTTATCGTGGGATATTAAAAGGTTATGAAGTGGGATAAACTGATCCAACAAAGATAATGTTTTGGATGCTATCAATTTTGCAATTTCTGTTTCGACAACAAATGTTCAACAAGAGATAATAAAAAAAATTGACACAGTAAAATTCATTCGAGGGATGCAATCTCAGAGAATTTGAATGAATCTACTTGTGAAAATGTCATTCATGATTAATGATCTCGGTTACCACAATAAAAGGGATGTCAATAACCTGTTCGATTATCCGGATAAAAGGGAGTCCAGGGATTAGAAGAAATTATAGATACAATCAGAAAAAACAATGTTCATGATGAAGTTGAAGATGATACTATACCTTTGGAGCCAATTTACGGCAGAGGAACATTTTGTGCATCTAGACTCTTAGCAATTTATGGTGCCAATAGAAAAAGAACCATACCAAAAGCTCTTGGATGTAAGAAGAAAAAGTTTAGAGTGTTTCAACTAATTAACATTTTAAAAAAATTCATAACACAATAGGAATCATATATTTCACTAAATTGTCTTAGATGTATTTATACTTTAAAGAAAATATATTATCTTATTATTTTATCGAAATTGGTGATTTTTTTCATTGATCCAAGTCGAGATCGAAGGAAATTTTTTTTTAGAGAGATTATTAATTTACAAAGATTTTACTATATATGATTTTATACTCTTTCATTAATCAAAATCTAATTGTTACCGAGACTTAATTGTTCTATGATTCGATCTTATCAATATATTTATAAAAGTGCATTTTTTAATTTGATATGTTATTATAGATAATAGTATTTTGCGTCAAGAAAAATAATTATCAATGTTTGAAAATATTAAAACAATCCAAACATAGTAAATCTTTGAGCTTGAACTTGATTTTGATTGCCTTGAACTTGACTTTTACTTGAAATTTCAAGGTTTTGAAGCGTGATCTTGACGGATGATTGAATTCAAGAATTCTTTAATTTAATGTCAGCAATAATGTCTCACTAAGACACCTATATTTAACTCACTCATGAACTTTCCACTTCTAATAAGAGTGTGCATCGACCGATTCGAATCGATTTTATGTATTATCATTTGATTTAATAATTTTTGATTTTTTAATATGTTAAATCAATAATATATTTTTTATCGATTTTCGATTTATCAATTTTGATCCTTAACAATTTGATTTTCAGTTTAACCAATAAAAAAATACTTATAAAACAAATATATGACTTTCCTAATAAATTTGAAGCGAAAACACGATATTGTAACTTCACAAATTCTCATAAAATAGAAACAATAATAAAACATGAAAAGAACTATACAAGTGTAACACAAAGAAAAATCAAGAAGAATAAGATTCTTACTTTAGATTTTAACCTCTTGTATAAAGTGAAATTGTGAACTCAAAATCAGAATGAAGTATAATTGAAGATTAAAAACAAATATAGTAACTAATAAGACATTAAAATTAATATATAATATTTACGTACAAGTAAAAGTAGTAAATTACTAATCTTATTAGGCTATTGGTTTAACCAAATATTAAAAATCAATACCAAACATATAACCTAATATTTTTTTTTATAAAACCATTAAAAATCGTTAACCCAATAATAACAATCCAATAATACTTTTATCGATTGGTTTGGTTTTTACCCACTTCCACTTACTTGCACTCTTCCTTCTGCTGGGCTCTCTACCATGTCCTGTGTTTTACTAATAGAAATAATGTAATTCAACAAAAGATAACATTGACAGAGACTATATCACTTTTGCATCACTCAAATTGATTATACAAACAGCTACTAATTACAAGTTACCTGTTCTCAAGCTCTACCATTTCAAAATTCCAGAAAAACAAACCGGAAGAAATAAATCAGAAGAAGAAGACGAAGAAAGAATATCTATCTGAATCGTAAACCCAAAAGGAAAAAGGAAAAGGGAAGAATACAATCCGTAAAAGAATAGACATACATCATGGAGATGCCTCCGAATCAGTACTCATTTTTCCATTATTAGGTTGGTAGTCAATCTCTTTACGAGATGCTTCCCACAGCTGCTGTTCTATCCCCAGCTTCCTCAATTCTATCAAACCTCTTTCAACTGTTAAAATGAGCAACGGAATTACCATACAGTCAATGTATTTCAATAACACAATCAACAGACAAATTTAACTCTGATTTTCATCATTCGAGTCCTCACTCACAAGCCACTTCTTTATATAGTATAATTAAAGATTAAAATAGACTAATAATGTTATCTCAAGTCATCAGCGTCATTTTTTTCTTTACTTGAATCCCATCATATCCTTTCAGCTGTCCTTTATAAATATGCAAGAGAATAGAGAAACAAAGAAATAGGATGCTATGAACCAACGGAAGACTGATGGAAGAAACAGTATAAGAGGATATATTCTCATGGCACCATCGAAAACATGAAGTCTAGGTAACACCTAGCTTTGCTGGTCCAGTACTAACCAATGCATGCGATGATCAATTATAGCTTTACACAAAAAGCTCTTCCACCAACGCCTACAAAAGAATGTTCTATGGCACTACTGACAATATGAAGTATAGGTAAAACTAGCTTTATGGGTCCCAAACTTAGCTCTTCCAACAAAAGCCTACAAAGTATGGACTTCACTACCATGATAAGTGGAAGTTCCTAACGTGCTTTTAGAGGCATCTTAATTTCTGTTCAAGAGAGCAAAGACCAACTCTATTACAAGTGAAGGAACAAAATTATCTTCAAATTGTTTCTATACTAGCTATTACAAATGCAACCCTATTACATGCGTAACCTTACGAAGTAGATACTGTTCAGAAATTTTCCTTCTACTTTCTTGAAACTGTTTAAATTGAAATTTCCTACCCATAACTGTTGACCCTATTTGGTTGTAACTTTTCCTAGTATGTATATTAATGAAAGTTACATATTACATATAAAGAAAAGGAACACATGATTTTTCAAAGGACTTCAATTTCCATGTTAAACATAATTTCCTAAATTTTAAAATGAAAAGTTCCTTTGGAAGTGTTTGAGAAAAATAAAAATAAAATTATAATAGGAGACAGAGCTTGAAGGAAAGTGAAGTGTAGTAGAAAGACCAATTTAGCTCCTATCCCGGCCTCAAGGTAGCATCATAAAATGGGGGTACCCGAGGGTTAAACTATAATGGATCAAGAGACTCGGCTATATATTGCAGGAGCTTGGGCTTTCACTAGTATTATAACTTACTAAAAAAGTTTTTTGTGCTTAAACCTTGATTAAACATAATAAAATTCTAGGTACACAGGCCTTTTAGAAAGATACTTTTTCTGTAACAGGAATCTCCATGCAAGGCTCCAATGGAAATGTTTAAAGTGGCAACAGTGGAACGCGATAGCTACCATTATTTGAGCTTTTGTTAGTAGTATGGATTGCATTCCTTTATCCAAGAAAAAAGTTGAGGAAGTTAATTACCATCAACTGCATCATGAGTGGTTGGTGTCTGTCCACTACGGCCTATCCAGACCTGAAGTCTCTCTTCTGCAATATCCTCTTCTACACAATGCACTTTGGCTCTCCTCCAAAAGTATGTAAGCCAAGCCTGCAATTTTAAAGATAGCTCATCACGTGGTGGAACTAGTGCTACCGACATTGGTCAGGTGGAATACTCCTCAAGTAGTTTCAACGTTCAATTAAACCATGGCCTCTATTCAGATCTTTATAGATCTAAAAAAATTCCACCTTGTAAATTGATCTCACCAGAGCATGTATGTAATTTTTTTATTTTGATAGGTAGAGGAGTATGATATGTATATCTTCCAGCATGCTCATAGATATTCAAGGGCCAATACAACAGAAGAAGAGGAAATGGCTCCAGAAGAAAATAACTAAATCACGAAGAAAAAGAAGACAACTGACCTCCTTAAAAAGAACATCTTCCGACTCCTCTTGCCCCAACTCTGCAACCAAAAACACAGCTCTAGGATCAAACCCTTGTGAAGAACCCCAAGAGAGAAGTACACATTATACCATCGCAAATCAACAGTCTCCAGTTTTAACAAGGCATGACCTATAAACACAACCTAGAAAAGAACAAAACACAAGGCCAAAATGGGTAATTGACACTGATATGTAAAAGGGAAATGGGTAATTGACACTGATATGTAAAAGGAATTGCATCTTCTACATCTGCATAGAAGTCCCAAAGAGAGTCTATATGTACATACATAGGATCAAGAAGGCATTATTCCAGCTGCTCCTAACAAATTCTTAAAATAGGAACGTAATTAAATTGATCTACCAATCCTAGTTAAGGAGGATATTCAAATAACCAGCAAATCAAGGTGTTCCAATCAAATATGTTCAAATTTGTATAAAGTGAATTGAGCAAATTCCTTACCATATGCATCCATCAACTTGGGGTCAACAGATGATTTAGGATCTGCAAGCAACAAAAGCATAAAAGACGAGAGTCAGTGTTATTCTTTTTTTTTTTTTTTTGGTTGAGATTATTCTATTTCCAAACTAACAAAAGATTGAGTCGATTTTAAAACTAACAGAAGATGGAGTAGGGGCTTGAACATAAGAGAACTGCACCAGATGGAACGGCAAGAAGACTATCGAGCTAATCATTAAGTTAAAGTACATGCGCCACTGGATGTTTAACAAGCAGTCAAGTTAATAATATAATTCAGGATTGCAAACAACACAGAGATGGACAACACATATTTGCTCTAAACTGATGACTATGCCCTACTGCAATTAGGAAAATCAGATACGGTGTCAAGCAAAAATGTACTCTAGGAAATGGAAATTTTGATGTGTAAAAGCATACAACAGATACACCTGAGATGAGAGGAGTACAAAGTAGAAATAAGTTACATCCATTGAAGTCAACAGAACTACAAATTTACACAAAATCATCAGTAATACCAGAGGACTGCCGAACTACATTTGAGCGCCGATGCTGCGCCAATGCAAGAATAACAGCATCCTCTACCTAAAAGCAGAAAAAATGTTATTTAAAGAAAATACTGCACAGCTTTTTGTTTAATTTTTTTAGAAATAATTTTGTCATGCACGCTTTGCGAAATAAAAAAAAAAAACCAAAAAAAACAGCACAAAAAAAAAAAAAAAAAAACATATAATAGGATGTGCATGAAACACAATTTTGTTATTTCTTTTTCAAAAACAAACAAAACAGAAGAAGAAGGAAAGAAGAAAGAAGAAAGGAAAACAACAGAAACCTTGAGGGAAGCTAATTCTCTTAGAGCCATTTCAACTGACAGCATACTCTCAATATTTCCCTCTCCAGATAAGTCACTAATATCACGGGCACGTTTGCTCCGATCTGAATCATCGCCACCTGCTTAACACAAGAGAGATTAAAATCCAACTTAGATGCAGTGAGGGAAACATAAGTAGCAGAAAAAAGGCACATTTAGAGTTAATGCAGGACAGAAAATTGCAAGGAAAGGCTAAGCACCATTCCAGGATTCCTCTCTGGCCTTCTGGCCAGCAGAAATCACAACTTCAAATGGAAGAGGTGCAAAGGATGACCAATGTTCATGCTTCGTCCCTGCTATATCTGCACAGATACCTGAAACCCCAAAAGTTAGCACGCCAATTCATTATTAGCATCCCCCCTTCCCCCCAAACCACCCCAAACAAAAAATCAAGTATACATCAAAGAAACCACATGACTAAACAGCCGCAAATGACCCACGAAGAACAAACTTATAAACTAGAGTATTTAACAAAAAAAATAAAATGGTTTCGTGAATAAGATTGAACATGAAAGAGAAAAGGCTACTGCTTAGTTCATTACGAGACTCCCACATATCATTAAAAATATTAGTACTCCCATACATCAATGTTTTGGGTAATCACCAATCGGTCCTCAACTTATCACCAACAATAATCCAATCATATCCCTAACTTATCTTGCATAATAATTCATTCTAAACATAAAGACTAATAATTTAAAATGGTTTCTAGGATAGTCAGCCAAACTATTTCAACTAGAGGCGGCTTCGTTTCTTTTGTGAAAAATGTAAAAGAGTCAGGTGGCTTATCTTTGTGATAATAGCAATTGAGTGAGTCAAAGCTTTCACAAGGCAAACTAAGACTTGTGGATCATGAAAGAATAAGATAGTTAAGCATCCAGGTAAGTGGTCAATGGATTCAAATCCAAGCAGAGACCAAAGAACAAACCACTAGTTGATTTCAGCTCATGTATCTACACCTTGGTGGAAGCGATCAAGTAACCAGTAGATTAATCAAGGTGCGGACTAGTTGGCTAGAATACCAACATTTATAAATAAAATTAGAATTTAGACAGTCGAAAGCTAAATTACAACCCCCCCCCCCCCCCCCCCAAAACAAAAAAAAAAAAAAACCAGGTTCAAAATATAAGGAGCATCAGCTAGCTCCTCTACATTCCTCTTAACTTAAGTACCAGACTTTGTTCACGACATGGTAAGCCTCATATTGCATGTTTTCAAGATATATTGAGAAAGATCCCTACCTCACCATGCAAAACAGGAGAATGCACCTAAATATTCCTGGTAATGAAAAAGAAGGAAGAAAGTGAATACAGTTTGAGATCCTTCTTTGGATTTGCTTCATTTTGGATAACAACTTCCTTTTTTTGGAGATAAATTTTGGATTACAACTTCAGTCATATGAATCCTAAGTGTCCATCTCGCTCCATTTAAGTTCATATTGGTCCAATATTATATAAATTAGAAATTTCTACATTTTTAAAGGCTCTAAAATCTCTGGCGAGACTAATAGACTTCTCCAGCGCATACTGGACCAAAAGTATCATGCTAGTATAACTAAACTTCATCCCAACTGATTGGAGTTGCCTATATATATCTTTTAATTCTATTGTGCCCTTTTATTCGCTAGGTCTACATGAATTTCAAGACATTACAAGTCATTCAGGGCCACATTCTTTCAAGTGATTTAAGTATTATGGGGCCTTTTAACACATTCAATCACAATGGTGTCATACCTAGGGACCAGTACATCTGGAGGCCAATGTAGGACAAATTTGATGCTCCTTGAACCTTCTCAAACTAAAACTTCATCCATTTCTTTGGCCATCTGACTAGGAGGATTTTCTCAACTACATAATGCTACATTTTGGCACTTTCAGTGATCATGGTATTTTTCTACTTGTTAAGCCAAGAAACACGTTTTATCCTACATAAGCAATTGAAAGATGCTAAAGATTGTAACTTCTGAACAGTAACTATAGTACTAAACATATTACACCCACTAAACAAATCCAAAAGAAAGATGCTGATTGAGCAAATTACCATATTGTACAGCTAGGCCCCAGTATCGAGAAAGCCAACATCTCTTTAGAACCACCTCCTCCTAGAATGTCAAAAGGACAACAGATATCCAAGTAAGAAAGACTGGGCAGTGAATAGCATAATCTGAAGCTAAAGGCAAAAAGTTTATCGCATTAGAATTCAAACAACAACCATCTCTTCATGGGTCAAAATCATTCTCTGTGTCATTGTTCGAAGAGCTTTGGCTTCAGCTTCAGCTTCCTGAAGCTGTTCCATTGCATTTGCAGTGTCATCCTTCAAGTTCTGAACAAAAAAAAAATGCAAAAAAAAAAAAGAAGTAAGAAGGAAGATCAGTGACAATAAAAAAAGCACACAGCACCCAGAGAGTAGCATGAACTAACTTCAATCTCAGTACGAAGTATCGTAATTTCGTCTTCTCTTCCATCCTTAGTTTGCTGTGCAGCTTTAAGAGCAGCCTGCAATAATAATGCAGGAGAAGAATGGTATCATCAAACCAAAAGCAACACAAGCATAAACATTAAGCAAGCAAGGAGGAGCATTATCATAATTCCCAATAGACTTCACTTGTCCAGACACATTAAAGTTAAAACATTAAAAAAGTTTGACGAGCAACAGTATTTGATGCATGACTACATGACACAGTTAAGTAACAATGTTTGTCTTGACTACTTGTATTCACAGTTCTTCAAGCTACCTCTCTCTGGCGAAGTGCTTCTTGCTTCCTGTAGTCATTGCATACCATCAGACAATGTTTGTTAAGCAGAAATATGGAAGGAGAGAAAATATTACAGATTGTACCTGGTTAATAATTTAGCTTCAAGGGATAGTCCTTCTCCAAGAGAAGCAACCTGTAAATAAGTAATACATATAGCTTCATACAACTGTTAAATCTAAAAAAACTAAGTGAAGAAAGCCATAAGTAATATATGTCTCATTCAATGAAAACCAGTTAAGATGATTAGCTGACTGAAACCACTTTTTGCACAATAATCAGCTACACCCCCCCCCCCCCTGTCTTGGTGCTTATAATTAACTTTAACATTTTACAGATGTCCTGGGAACAGATTAAGTTATAGTATGTAAAATTGGAATCACCCTCAAGAAACTACTATCCTCAGTGTAGACCATTACTATTGGTGACTTACCTGTTTCTCCAACAAACGAACCCTAGCTTCAGATTCTTCACGTTGTTCTTCTGTACGACGTAGCTGTAAATTACATCAGCAATTGTGATCCACAAAGTTACAAAGTCGCAAAACTTCTTCTTCTTTTTTCATTTATCCTTATCATTTAGAAAGGTAAACCAACTAACCTTATCTAAAATAATGTCATTTTCTTCTTGAAGCATATCAAGCTGCAAAGAATTACAAAACCCTCATTTGAATGTTAACAGAATTGTTATTTATCCAATTGTCCAAATTACGTGAGCCTCGAGAGATAATGAACACATGCACCAGAATGGACAAGTCTAGCCTATTTTAGTAGCCATCCAGATACCATCTTCATTAGATGACATACCTCATCACGAAGCGCAGAAGTCTCATGATCATTTCCAGAATCCTTCAAATCCATTCGTCCTAATTCTGGTGTGAACCTAAAATTAATTTCTAATACAGTTAAAGATCATCATCTTGCCATGATTTAAAAAAAAACATCACATTAAGATATTATACAGATTAAGGGGACATCATTATCGTACAATTTAAAATATGTCATATGGTTATTTGCCACTATCCTCCTGTATGTCACAGGAAGAAGGCTGTCTTATGGAGTCTAACATATGGGATTGAGAGGCGTTGACTGATAGTTGACTGATTGCTCCTGAAAATCAGGATAGTAGTCCTAATCTACGTAGTTTGTAGGATCTTTCAAACAAATAAAAAACTATGCTTTACTTTCCAAATCTCTTACAAATAAGCATTCTAAAGCAATGGACAAGCAAGAAATAGATGAATAAAATCGAAACGTTAGAACAGATGAGAACTAGGTGAAAACTCAAACATCAGGTCAAAATTCACTATTTCAGTTCATCCAACTGTAATCTGTTTCTAGTTGAGTTTCAAAATAAACAAGGCAAAAGTAGTAATCCATCTGTCAATGGCAAGTATTAAATAAGCACTGGAAAGTTGAAGTTACACAGTATACTAGTTTTGACAAAATAAAATAAGTTGATATAGTTCAGTCAAATATTAAATCAAAATATTAATAGATGTTATCAGAGGAAGATAAAGAAAATAGCAATGGTTACCTTTTCTCTCTCAAGCGATTACTAGGAGGTTCTATTGGTGGTATGGTAACTGGAGTTCTCACTGATGACCTACTTGGTTGCAGTATTGCTCCAGTTGTTGTTGCTGCTGCTGATGTACGAACAGACATCGAGGAGGGTCTTCCAGTAGACGATGAACGAACAGAAGGAGTGTGATCCATAAAATTTCGACCTAACTAAACATGATATCATTTAATTACCATCAGAAAAGAAACCTTAAGCAAAGTATTTGCATGACAAGTTATAAAGCATTAGTAGTTTATAAAAAAAGTTACTAATAGAAGTGTCTTCTAGAATGTGGATCACAAAAGTCTCTAGACTTAGCATGTGTCTTCATGGATTTTTCTCCACCCCCACCCCCACGACCACACACATTCCCACACACACACCGTGACTTCTGTGTATTCTGGCTGGCAAGATGAGAGGTGAAATAATAGCCTTTGGCTTTCAGATTTTAGAACGAGATATATCAAAAGCAAAATTATTTCATTGAATCTTGAGCGAGCAGATGAAAAGTCAAATGAAAAACCACATCAGTGCACTTTCCTTCATAGTCAGCATGATCATATGTTTCAGTCAGAAAAATTATAAAGCTAAAAACGGGTTTGACTGTAAAAATTTTTACTCCTCTCTAATGAACTATTTTTCTTTTTTTCATCAAGAATCTGATTGACCAACCGATTCCAATCCAAACAAATTCAACTAAACACAGTTCAAGAATCAAGAATCATTAGTTCATCGAGAATCATTCATAATCTCACATCAAATCATGCAACAGTCGATATCAAGCAGAACATTTAACATACAAAACACAGTTCAATTTATTTTTAAATTAAAAGGTAATAAAAATTACCGAGGGGGAAGGAGATCTATTGGGTTTAGCTAGTGAAATAGCCGTCAAACCACTGTTCTTGTTATTGCTATTACTCCGATTGTCATTAGTAGTGAAAGCAGCTGTAGGAGGCCGAAACCCTAGATCATCATCATCTTCTTCTTCATCAGGCCTATGAGAAGAAGCCATAACTTGTGCCAAACGCTGAGCAGCAGCTTTGGCGGCCACATTCTGAGTCCTCTTTATAGTAGACATTCCTGTTACCGTAGGAGGCAATCGAGCACGGGGATGAGCCGGCGATCCCGCCGGCGACGATGAACCTGTACTACTTGATCCTCCACTCCACTGCCGAGCGTACACCGGACTTTCCGTCCTCCGTCGATCCATCTACTCCGTCGGAACTGTACGTGAATTTTGAGAAGTTTCTAGATTTCCATAGAAATCGTTAGGACCTAGATTTTCTCTCCGATGGAAGATCGGGAGAAAGAAGAGAAAGAGATTTGACGGATAAAAAGACGGCGTCAAACTTAAGTCGGAAAAAAGTACAATAAATAGAAAATGAAACGCGTATCGCGGGAGAGACGATAGAAACGGAAAAAAAATGACCGTTCGAAAAAATAGCTAGCTTGGATTTCAGTTACCGTCAAATGGACCTTGAGCTATACTATATGTACCTTTTTATTTTCATCTCGGCGGCGAAGACCCTGTGTATTAACAGTAGATGGGTGATAGCATTGGTTCGAGATTTTCAAATTTATCGTATTTATAATACTATATTAAAATTGTAATATATTATATTACGAAAATTTAAATTTGAATATTATAAATTATTTACTCTCGGATATCAAATACTAAATAATTCAATTCGACTCAATAATTTAATTTTTTATATTTTATATCAGTCCTAATTAACGGAGTTTAAATAGGTGACAATCAAAGAACAAAAATTTACGAAAATAATGTAAGTACTATTTGTAAAAGATAAAGTTCAACTGAGACTATCAAATCTATTCTACAAGACACGAAGAATGTTTAACTAACACCTAACCTACTAATCTAGTTCGCGTAAAGGCGTATCCTCGATAGTCGATAAACTTAAGATGTGTTAATATGTTGTTTACCTCAACACTTTCTTCTATGTCTCTATTTTCTTAACATCTGGTGTCATTGTCAATCTCTTATGTCTCTTCATTGGTATATTTACATTTCTTCTTTTCATATATTCAAATACTTCGATACTCACTTTTCTAATAATACTCATCGCAAAATTTTAATATATCTATTGAAAAAAATAATATTACTATTATTTAATTGTTAAGGACTTAAAGACATTTTGACAAATAAGAAAGAAAATATAGGAAATGAAAAAGTCAAAGAACAGAATATGTAATGATTTTGTAGCTGTATGAGATTTACTAAAAAACCTCTTTTTGATTTTTTATTTTGGTTGAAAATTTAAGGACAATGATTTTTGTGACTTGAAGAGTTTGTTTATGAATTTTTCTAATTTTATTTAAAAAGTGACGTACTAAAATGACATGTCAAAGCTTTAGTAGTTGCTTGTTTCAATTTGGTACGACATCTAAATTAATATTTTAAGAAAATTCTTTTATTAAAATTAAACTTGTCAGATTATTACTATTATTATAATTAATATAAAATCAGCCTAAATATACTCCATTTGTATATACTGTAATTAAGAAATCATTAATATATTGATCAATTTTATTTTTCTTAATCTTCAAAATTTGTTTAAATTTATGAAAATCATATTAATTATTTAATTAATTTTATCTTGATTTAGTAAGTGACTAAATACTTTATCTGTTCTTATTTATATTTTATCCTTGTTAAAAATAGATGTTTCTTTATATTTGTTCTTTCACAAAATCAATGCATAAATGACATTATTCTTTCTATTTTACTCTTGAGAATTATTATTCTTAAGTATACATTTGATCGACTATTCAACATAGTAATTAATTCATTTTCAAGGGTCAAATTAATAAATCAAAATAAATTAATTTATGTTCATTGATTGAATACTTGACTTCATGCTCTTTATGTTCCTAATTGGTTGTTCAATTTTCATTTTTTTACTTGTTCATTTTGACAAATCAAGAAATTATAAAAAAAAATTACCTAACGTACCCTCAATTAATTAATTTGAAAAAGTTAGATCTTTTTGAAGATTTTAAATTTTTAATTCATGCATTTCATAATCAATAGAGACAAAATAATAAACTTATTATGTCAATCATTATTTTTTTAATAGTTGTGTCAATTAAAAAATGTATAAATAATTAGGGACAAGTGGAGTACTAAATAATATAATTATAAACTTAAGGGATATTAAATCTAAAATGGTGATAAATAAATAAAAATTGAGGAAGTAATATGATTGTTTACAACAAAATTTAAAGTCACTGAAATTAAATTGCAATCACAAACAAAATACGAAGAAACATGATTTTATTGATAAAGACTGCGAGTACAATTATATTCGTCACTTGATTCTATTATCCTGAGATTTATCCATGATTTGAAGATCATTAGTGACGTATTTCTCGAAACAGAAGTTTATGAGATATTTAAGATGTTAAGGGAATTTAGTATTCTTTATACAAACATAAATCAGGATTTAGGATTAAATAACCTTCGAAAATTCTAATTGAAACTGAATACACTATTTAAAATTTCAATTTAAATTAAACACGTGTAGAATTTCACAAAATTTTAATATCTAAAATGATACAAATATTTTAATGAAATATACCTCTAATAATCATGACAACTGCACGCTCTTCTCCATCTTTGTCATAGTTGGCAATATTACAAGGATTACATAAGTAACATAATTACTCAACTAATAAAATGCAATCGTAAATCTAATTAGTAACATATGGAATAATAAAAATAATAACAAGAAGAAAGTACTCTTCTATAAAATAATAGGCGTTAGACATCGAATTAACACAAAAAATAAGAAACAGTAAATTATTCATTAATTTTATAAGTTAAATAAATATTATTAGATATCTTAAAGATAAGATAGCGAATCAGTAAAGATGGACGGAGGGATGGAGTATTAAAGAAAAGTCATCATCATTCAGATACCAAAATATTGCAAAAAGAATGTAATCCAAGACCAAGAATATGAATTACAACGAGTCCATCAAAATTTAAGCTAAAATTAAAACTCAAATTCTCATTTTTCCCATCCTAATTAAAAATGTCTACTTCTTCTCAACAAGTTTTTCAATCAAGTCAGCAGCATCTTGAACTGTCACAATATTCTCAGAGTTCTCTTCTTCTACTGCAATCCCAAACTCTTCTTCTAGGGCCATCACAATTTCCACCTGTTTGCGCGTTACAAACACTTATAAGGCTCATTCTCGTATTGTACATATAAGGTTAAAATTATTATATTTGAATATACGTATAATAACTAGATGTTAAATTATTTTAATAAAAATCCTGAATCCGACAGAGAAAGTACTTACAGTGTCTAGAGAGTCGGCTCCGAGGTCCTTAGTGAAAGTACTTTCAGGGCTGACCTTAGTGTCTGCTGGTAAAGCTAGTTGTTTTCTCACTATGCTTATCACCTTATCAATTGTCTCTGCCTTTGCCTGCTCATCATGCAAAATGTATCAAATCTATCAAGAGAGTGAAAACTCGTACTATTTTCTGTTTCAATTTGTTTGTCTGATATTGACTTGACATATAACATTTAAGAAAGTTTGAAAGACTTTTGAATCGTGTAATTCTGTTGAATGTACTATTTTGCTCTGTTCGAACCCGGACGTAAGTGTAAGTGTGTATTAAAATAAAATGTGGTACAGCATAGCATAGTGACGATAATAAATAGACACATTAATAAAGAATTTTAAAGTCTTTACTGACATTAGTTAAGTGTCATTGTCGCAAAGGCCTTTAAGGATACACACAAAGAATGTTAATTGTTGCTAAAAGTATATGTAAAGAGTACATCTAGGCTTTTGCGAAGGCCATTTACCAACAATAGGATTATAATGTTAAGACGTATTATTAACAAGTTTCATACTTTTAATTATCCATTGTTCTATTTACCTATTAAAACAATCCTTTTTTCGCGAGTTTCATATCTCAACAATCAATCTCATTTTATTAAAACATGTTAGCCTATTGTCGATTGGGAACAAATATTTAGCCAACACAAATTAATGGAGTGATAGTTCAGGTAGATAAAAGAACAATGGATAGCTAAGATATGAAACTCGCGAAAAAAAGTAATAGATTAGATATGTGTAAGACTATTATACGAAAAAGAAATGAAGGAGATTTACAGCTGCAACACGAAGGCGGGATGTTCTTAGAGAAGGGAAACCAGCACTACTCCTTCCCCAACCCACTGAAACCAACTTCACAGTGCCTCTGTTTATCTGCACACATTTTGCCCAAAATTACAAGTTTCAATGAAATAGTTCCATAACAAAGTCATTTACCGCAATATCTTTTGACTGTTGTTACAATGAACGAACATGTATAACATGAAAAATTAGTGAAATGATGTTATTAGTAATGTTGACCTGAGATGTGTTGAACAGGACCTGATTGACAGAACAGCCAAATCTGAGACAAGTAGCTGAAAGACTAGCCATATTATGAAGAATGAGAAATGCAGAGAGAAAGAAATGGGGTTTGTTTCAAGATTTAAAGATGAGTACAACAATATTTGAAGTAACAGTAATAATAATATTATTACATACAAGTTGACAAAACAAAGAAAAATGAGTGGTGAATATTTAGTGTGCAAATCCTATCCAAATTAGTGTGTATGTTGCTTTCTTATGTGACATAGAATGGATGCTTTGCTAGCTAATGTTTTGTCTTCATTCTCCCTTTCTCAACTTGACCACGTGCACGTAATCGTAAATATCCAATCAAACTCAGTAATTTTTATTTAACTGTTATGAAATTAATAGGGAATGAACAAATGTTGTTGCATTTTTTTGTTTTGGATATGTATAAATTATTTACTTAATATTTCGGTAATTTAAGACAATGACGACAATATATGAAATTTTAGATCAATGATCTAAAATTTCATAAGTTAATTCAAATGATCACCGACAATCATATATTTCGTATGTAAGATCGAGAAATATATGATCAAATATTAGATTTGAATCTAATATTATCTTGAAAGATTGTGTTTTAAGAATGAGATATTACTTTGGGAAACTTACATAAATATATTATAATAAAAAAATATCTACCATTTATAGCACTAATATTTTTTTTCACTTGATCACTTTTAATTCATTTATAATACAAGTTTAATATATATTACAAAGATATATTTATTATTCAAATATAAAATGATGGATAATACATTTATCACATATTTTAATACACTTATAATACATTGTGATAGTTTTTTACCAAACTAACATAATATATTTCAAAAAAAAATTATAATTCAAATATATTGCATACATAATTCACTTTAATATATATTAAAGATTTATCACAATATTGCTATAAATGTTAATAAATAAAAAATATCACTAAAATCAATAATTATTTGAAAAAATGTATTAATTCATGCAATTTTTTCAATTACTTTTTGATGGGTATTGGGCTCTCAAAGAAATTGGGCCTCGAATACCTACCAACATTTTTCAATTGGGTCATATGCTCAAATGCAACTTCTAATCCCTGATTCATTTATACTTTTTTTTAGGGCAAATTAAAAAAATTACATATTTTAAAGTAAAATTACAATTTATCCTTAAAAATTTTATAATTACAAAACTTTCTAAAAAAGGATACAATTTTATAAGCGTTGATACATTATTCTAATGCGTGAGATACACTAATTTGATGCGCGAGATACATTTTATACATGATACACTAACCTGATGCGCGAGATAAACTAATCTAATGCGCGAGATATACTAATCTGATGTGCGAGGTACATTAATGTGATACACGAAAATGAAAAATTTTAAAAACTTATAGAGGATAATGATAATAAGTAAAATAAAAGGCGGAATTTCCATAGTTAATCCACTTACCTTACTGTAACCACTATCACCATCATATTTCAACCAAGAAGAAAGTCATAAAATCATTACACAACTCCATTGCCATCAATGTCAAGATGTTACAAAATATTCAAAAGTAATTGAATTATACACCGTATTCATGAGTCAAATCTTTTTGTACTTCTGAAAAAATAACTTTTAACTTGTATCATTTAAAAACATACCAATTAAAAGCAAACGATTGACAATATTATAACACATGTATTATATCTTTTTTTTGGAATAAATGATAATCCACAATCTCTAAAACCTTTGTCCTTTGGGTGAGCACTTTGTGCACACTGGGTAACCCCCTTTGTATAGTATCCTGCAAACCACACAGAAGATGTAAATCGCAGTAATCAAGTCTTATGTGACAGGCTCGAATCAGAAGACATTAAGAGGGAGATCGATCCCTAGTCATCCATATCGCCGCTACTCCATCACCATAACTATTGCCTCCACCATATTTCGACCAAGAAGAAATCCACTAACCAATCATAAAAATCACTGCACAACTCTAGCATTATCAAATCAAAGATGTTATAAAAAACCCTAAAAGATACTGAAGCTTACAACGCTTTCACGAGTCAAAGATTTTGTGCATCCGAAAAAACACTATAACTAATTATGTCAGTTAAAAATGTGTCAAAATTAAACACAAGCGACAAACAAGACATGACACGTGTATTATAACTGTTTTACGCGCGCGAAATACTTAAATTTTTCTCTCCATCTCCTTCATTTACTATTTACCGCCACCACTCCATCACCATATCCAAAACCACCACAAAAAAAAATCATCAACCAATTACAGAAATCAACATACATATCCATCTTCATCAAATTCAAAACGTTATAGAAAAACTCAAAAATCACTGAAATTAACAATCGCATTCATAAATCAAAAAATTCTTGGAAACATTATAACTAGTGTAGTCTCAACTTCTTCTTCCACTTTAATTTTGTGTTATATCAAATCTTGAAAATAATGACGACAAACAATTGTTGCTTCGAAATTGTAGTAGAATAATCACAAAAATTATTTGAAACAAAAATAATTAAAAAGAAAATTGGGACCGACCTACCAGGCATCCTTGTCCAAGTAAATATGTCAGCTGTCCAATTTTTGCTTGTTCACCAAGGCGAATTTTTAGCCCTATTTATACCTTTCATTACCCCTCTTTTCTTCATCCTCCTCCATCATCTTCTCCACACAGAAAATTCAGTAGCCGACTCCGGAGAATCAAAACGCTTCTGTTTCTGGATTTTATCTTCGGCGGGCTATTTGATCTTTTTGTTTCATCGAATCAGGTATTTAAAAATTTTCTTTTAGGGTTTGGAATTGAATTCCTTTTTTTTTTTTTTTCAATTTTCTGAATTTTCCCCCTTTTTTTTTCTGTATAGAAATCTGTCGTTGGATAGGTTAATAAGAAATTCAAGTCAGAATATGAGCTTTCCTGCACAAAACAATAGAAGGAATAACAACAGTAATCGGCCTAGAAACAATAATAATAATAATAATCCTGTTGTTCAAAGTGGTGGTGCTCGTCGTGAGTGGGTAGCCAGGGGATCTGCTCCAACCAACACTGTTCCATTTTCAGCTGCCCTGTGTCTACCCCGACGGCTAACACACAACACTGCTCTGTGACCACGTGGGTTTGGTGAGGGATGGAAGAGAAAATGAGACTGATGTACTGCACCACACGGTTGTTCTAATCGAAGTTCAAAATCAAAATCAGACCTATGGGGAACCTAAATTCATTCAAGGGAGGAGGTGGCGAATCAGAAGGGAGAAGGGGGAGCAGCCAGGGAGCCTTAGAATCAGTCAGGCAGAGCAACAGGAGGATTGGAGGCCGGTCAGGGGATCGAGGATTAATCGAAGGAGCTGGGGTTAGAAATGATCCTAATTTGCCTCAACTTGTGCAAGAAATAGAGGAGAGAAGCTTGTTGAAAGACCGAGAAACATCGACTGTTACGCATCGACATATGCTACGATATGGTGAGGAGTCTGCGCCCATGTAGACGTCCCATGTTCGAGCCCTGCTATCGATTTTCATCATGCAATTGCTACAAGAAGAAATGGGCAAGAGCTCCAACTTCTGTCTGACAATCTGCCGAGAGAAGAAGGAAGAAGAAGAATCAAGTTAATTGGCTGTTTAGCCCCAGGGTGTCAATCAGCCGTCCAGCACCTCAACTTCATCCAGGGACATCGGGTAATCTATTGCCTATTTGGTTGCGGAGATGGCAAGCCCCGGCCCTCAGATTGATACTTGACTCCACCTCATGTGGAGAAGCCTGTGCTTGGCAAGAAAATTGAGAAGAGACTTCAGGAACGAGTTCTGATGTGCAAGCAGCGATCTTTGCCCTCATGTTTGTGTCTTACAATGCCATCCTGGTCCTTGTCCACCTTGTAAGGCATTTGCTCCAGCTAGAAGTTGCCCCTGCGGGAAGGAAGTAATTACCACTCGTTGCTCTGATCGCAAGTCCGTTCTTACATGTGGACAGCAGTGTGGTAAAGCCTTCCTATTAGACTCCGTGCCGGAGTATACGGTTTTTCAACTGCTGAACAGACTGCCCGATGTAGCGTCCTTCGTGAGCCCATTGTCAAATTGTTGCTGGATAGTTGCCTTATTGCTTTTGTAGAATGAATAACAGAGTACTACTTACTTTGTGGAGCTATGGCGTTTGTTGTGCCAAAGGACAGATATCCAAGATGCGAGGCTAGGACAGTGTCTTTTCATTGACCAATTCAGTTTGTATGGAAAGAAGACTTAGTTGACGGGAAGCGAAACCACATACGGCCGTGATGAGCCTCTTGCCATCAGGGCCATGTGGGGGGACTGTGCTATTGCTCGCCCTAGCAAGGTCAAGGCATGCCATGTGTTGCAGGTTAAAAACCAGATAGCGAAGAATGAAAGCACAGTTGTTTGGATTTCCAATTCCAACCTGATCTTCAAGGGCTCGTGAGGCAAAGCGTACTCCGTTGTGCGTAGGTACATCGACTGCTGAAGCGGTTTCTCTGTGTGCCATTCTGGTGACTGTGCGCCATGTCTTGTTCCTGTGACTCAACGCTGCCGCTGTGGGTCAACCTCTCGAACAGTGGAGTGCTACAGAACGCAGGCAGAAGATGAGCAGTTCACTTGTGATAGACCTTGTGGGCAAAAGAAGAACTTGGGAGGAGGCCACGTTCAGATATCGTGAGCGATTTTTTTTGTTGCCCTTTCTAATCCAAAAAGATTCATAATCTGGGTGGTTTGGAATCCTCATTTTTGTTCAATGCCATGTGAGAAGAAGCTTAGATGTGGGCAGCATTCTTGCGAGTCGCTTTGTCACAGTGGTCACTGCCCTCCCTGCCTTGAGACAATTTTCACCGATTTGACTTGTGCTTGTGGGAGAACATCAATCCCTCCTCCGCTACCTTGTGGCACACCTCTTCCTTCGTGTCAGCTACCATGCTCGCTTTCTCAGCCTTGTGGTCACCCACCTACTCACAGCTGCCATTTATGAGAAGTGCTATCGCCATGTGCTGTTCTTCTAGTAGCAAAAGAGGCTGTGCGTTAGTGTGGTAATGCTAATTTTAAGGAACATACCTTGAGGCGATCAAAGGACATACGCATATCTGTTATGTAACAAGCTATGTAGCGGAAGACCAGGCAGTGTTGTGGATTGCACTATGTGCCTAGTGATACTGTCATCCTTCAGGCCCATGTGAATGTTTCTGCTGGACCCAGCAATAGGACTCCAGATTAAGCCTCTTAGTGGCAGACGTTGATGCGTGTTGTGCGTGCATCCTAGAAGAGAGATGACAGGCACACATGTACTGCTCTCTGTCATCCCTCTTCTTCATGTCCTGATGTTAGATGTGAGTTTCCTGTTACTATTACTTGTTCTTGTGGCCGGATTACAGCAAATGTTCCTTGTGATGCTGGAGGTCAGATCGTTGACTCTGTTCTCGAAGCCTCTATAATCCACAAGCTGCCTTCATCACTTCAACCTATTGAAATAAATGGGAAGAAGGTTCCTCTCGGTCAGAGGAAGCTTACTTGTGATGACGATTGTGCAAAGATGGAGAAGAAAAAGGTTCTTTCTGATGCTTTTGGTATAACCCCTCCTAATCTTGAGTCTCTCCATTTTGGTGAGAATGCAGCTGTCTCTGAAGTGCTGGGGGATCTTCTTAGGCGGGACGCTAAGTGGGTGTTGTCCATAGAGGAAAGATGCAAGTTTTTGGTTCTTGGCAGGAGCAGAGGGGGGCTAAATGCGCTCAAAGTTCATGTTTTCTGCCCAATGTTGAAAGAAAAGCGGGATGCAATTAGACTGATAGCTGCAAGGTGGAAGCTTTCAGTAAATGCAGCTGGTTGGGAGCCCAAAAGATTCATCGCTGTACATGTTACACCCAAGTCCAAAGCTCCAAGTCGTATACTTGCTCCTAAAGGTTGTACTGTCAATAACATTGCTCAGCCTGCTGTTTTTGATTCTCTGGTGGATATGGATCCAAGGCTTGTTGTAGCTTTGTTTGACTTGCCAAGAGATGCAGACATTAGTGCTTTAGTTCTCAGGTTTGGTGGTGAGTGCGAGCTTGTCTGGTTGAACGACAAGAATGCCTTGGCTGTGTTCAGTGATCCTGCCCGAGCAGCAACAGCTATGAGAAGGCTAGACCAGGGGTCGGCTTATTGTGGTGCTGCTGTAGTTCATCAGAGTGGTGTTGCATCAGCAGTGGCATCCACTACTAATGTTTGGGGAGTCTCTGGAGGAGCCAAGGACGCGGGAGGAGTTGCAGCAGCTCTTAAAGGTAATCCTTGGAAGAAGGCTGTAGTCCAGGAGCCTCATTTGAGGGAGAGCCTATGGGATGCTGAAGAATGGTCCAAGAATCCCACTGATTTAGCAGCCCCTTCTGCCTGGAGGGCGAATGAAGCTCCACCTACTGCCTCGTCTAATAGGTGGAGTGTCTTAGAGCCTGAAATTGCTTCCAGCTTGCCCAGGACATCTATTACAATCAAGGAACCTGTTACTGAGACACAAGTGGGAGGTTCAGTTTTGCCTCCCAAACCTCAAGATGTGGGGATCGACGATATGGCAGATGTAGTGGACGATTGGGACAAGGCTTACGACTGAGAGCTCCTGGAAATGCATATTGTTTTTGCTGTCCAATTACTTCTTCCATTTTTGCTTTTTAGTGCTCAGACAGGAGTTGGTTTAGTTATGTTTAGTAGCCCTGTTTTAAAGGGAGTGATGTTTCCTTTATGGTTCAAAAACACAACCCTTTTTAGCATTGGTGCCAATATTCCCAATGAAGGGCAAAATATTAGTAGTGTAATGTACCTTTTGGTACGTGTTCTAAGATGCTGCTTGGTACAATTGGTAAAATCCAGACTTATTGATCTTCCCTTCATATGATTTGTCAGTTATAGGATTAGCTTTTCTTTTCCAACCTGAGATGCTGCTTTGTTTATATATATAGTAAATAGAAGGGTGAAATGAGCTGAAATACATGGGCCATTTTTGGTTTCGGTTTTTCAATGTATCATTCAGTTATTCAGTTGTCATATAAGAAAATTGTTATATTTCAACCGCAACGAGAAAAGAACAATTATTTTAAAGAATGAAATGAGTTGGAATACATACATTTTTGGCCCTTCTCTGTATAGAGAACAAACTTTTAGTTCAATTGGGCAAGAAAAGAGGTTAGGATGGTATAAACATGTGTTCTATTTTTAAATTATGGAGTAAATAAAACTTGAATATATATTCTTCTCAATTTTAGCCTAACCTATCGATAGCCATCTAAAGTTGGCATCAGTTTCTATTTGGACACCTCAAGTAGGCCTTATTCATTTCAAACACCTTCAGTAGGGGGACGTTGTATCATATTGACACGTTTTTAACAATCAGTCAAATATATAAAATGTGTGAATTATAGTCAAAGTAGCGAATTAAATAATGACATGTGGCATATACATACAAAAAGATTTATTAAAAAATATACTATGAATAAAAATCTATTTTAAAATTATTTAATTAATTAATTACTTTAAAAATTACCTTTCAATGAAGAAGAAAAATAAAAAAAATAAAATGTACAACACCTTTAGTTTTCTCCTCCGTCATTTCCACTTCTCCTCCTCTAACCACTATTGCTATGATGCTTTCTTCTATCACTACTATCATTTTTTTCTTCAAATCTTATATAATCAATTTGGGTCATAAGCAAATACTCGTAATCTTACTATCATAGTATTACCATCTCTTTAATCCTTCAAATTCATCTTTTTCTTCAATCATCTACACCATTGAAATTGCTCGTTTTGAAAGTTATAAAGTATCCCAAAAATTTTTATCCATGGTAAAATAAAATCTTTTCATGAATTTACTTGAAATGGATTTATCAAAATAGAAACAGTTAAAAGCTTTGAGAAGTAGAAAATTAGTATTTCAAAAATTGAATCTGAAAAAAATTAATTCAAATAGAGAGAGGTGAAAATATACCAACAAACATTTGAAGGATTCAGTAAATTTTTCGGCAAAACTACAAAAAAATTCGTTGAAAAAATTCAATATCATGAAGAAGATATATGTTCTAGACATATTTTCCGGTCCTTTCTTAAATTATTTTTGTTGATATACATAATTAATTTAATTTTTCACATTAAGAAATGACAAAGTTGAATATACAATGGTGGCAAGGTGATGGTATATGGTGGAGGAAGTGTGGGAAGGAGAGAGAAGGAAGAAAAAAGAAATAAAAAAGTTGAAACATCATAAAATTATGCCTTCCACACTCTCAAATTAAGTGTAACACACATAATGTGTCAACTCAGCAAAAAGTGTCAAAATGATGTAATAAGATCCTACTTAAAAGTGTCTAAAATGAAGTTTAGGTGTCAAATTTTTAGGGGACTTTGACCACAATTTTAAGCATACCTTTAAAGTACTGTGGAGAAGATCAAATGTATTAAGTTGATGTTTACTCCCAACTAGTAATACTGGAACGTACCCAATGAAATGAAATCTACAATGGAAGTGGGTGCTTTTGCAAAGAATGCAAGTATTTTCTGCATCTGCAATTACATATGTACACAATACATGAACTGTGATCTGTCAGTTGCTGACTTTACTCGAGAAATACAGGGGGTAAAAAAGAAAAATAAACCCCAACTATAGAATCTATACATCAAATATAACAGTGATACCGACTGCTACTCGATCTGTGTGATAACCAGGAAAAAAAAGAAAGAAAAATTGCGTGGACTTTTATCATTCAACAGGTCGGTACATGCAAATCATCTTTGCTTCGCCTTGAAGAATAGTTCTTTCAGAAAACCATCATACAAGGTTGCTCCAATTGCTTATTATTTTGAGACTTCTGCAGGTTTCAGACCTTAGAAAGATCTTTACTAAACCTTCTCTTAGCCGCATGTCGTCAATAATCATGTAAGATACACTAGTAGCTTGTCACATAAACGTTATGTGCGAGTATGATAACCTACAACCTAAGAAAAAGAGCAAAATGTGGTTTAAATGCAAGTTGCGAACCATTGTGAGATAATGTAAAACGATTAATGGACCGAACCTGCAAGGCTAGAAAAAACCATGGACATGGCATAAACTAGTACTACATCATCTAAGGCGTTTTGTGTGACTCAATCCGATACACATTTCTCTTAAAAGAAGAGAGTACAAGGAATTAAAGATCCAAACCTATTCCATGTCTAACAGAGATGCATGAGTAGAAACAACATAAAGTTAAGACCTCTGTGAACAAACATTTTCTCTTGATTCAATCCATATATAACAGATAAGTGATCTAAATTTAGAGCTTGAATCTCATGTTACTGAAACACCTCATTATTACCTTTTTCTTCTACATTTTATAAACTACCAATTATCACAGTGTCAGATCATAAATTCCTTTTCAGAGGCTTAGCTTCACAGTGAGGTTCCTCCAAAAAATTCCCAAAAATTGAATGATAGAAATACCTATATTTGATGACATGAAATAGTCAAGAGTTGTACCTTAACTGATCAACGATTTTTCACTAATGACTCATGTAGTTGGACGTGTCATAGTAGATGACCCACGTCCCATGGGAATAACACCTTGAAGGCCCTCATCTGTTTCTTCCACTTCTAATAAGGCTGCACAAACAGTTCAATTTGTCAATGACAAAATGTAGAATAAGAGTTGACTAGAGCACACAAGTACACCTGAGTTGAGACTACAGAAAAGGAGGAATATGAATAATTTTACCAGAAACATCTTCTCCAGCCTGAGCCCCAGCAATACCAATACATGAGTACAGAGAGTTCTCATCTATCTTCAATTGCTCATAGGCAACATATACATCTTCAATGGTGGCAGATTCATACAACAAACTGAGATCTTTGATGCAAGAGATGTCCTGATAACAAACAAAAAAAGATAGAAGAAGTTAAAGCTCAAAAAATAACATAGCTAAACAATAGAACTGCAAAACTTTTGGGTTTCCATGTGATGTCTCTTTGGTTATGGATAAAATAGTACATTGGGAACAATAAACTAAGAACAAAGCAATACCTTCCTAGGTACAGAAGGCGCTTGTAAATGAGATAACAGTCCAAGCCAATAGGCATTTGACTTAATTTCGGCTTCGTGTCGCATAAGCAGCGTTCGTCTTGCCTATACAGAAAAGAATTGTGTAAACCACATGAACTTAGTTTAGACAATATGATGTCTAACTAACATCTAAAAAAATTCTGTAGCCTGGAAGAGAAGAGTCCGAATTTAGTTCAGTTCCATTTTACTAACTGGTCAATCACATGCAATAATCTCGAAATTCTAGTATAAAACTTAGGAAATGACTCACATAGTGGCTGAGACCTGAAGCAGAACGATCTTTTGTTAAAAATTATTCACAAGGAAAGAAACTAACCCGGTCCAATTCCCTCGGTACAATCCTGTTGCTATGCAAACCTCTTAGGACACTCTTGCAAGCATCAACAGCTTTGTGCACCTGTATCCCGGTCCAATTACCTCGGTACAATCAGTCTTGAGAAAACAAATTCGAACTGTTATATAGACTAGTTCAAGTAGAAAAAAGATTGTACCTTTCCAGGAGTTGAAGTCACTGAGATGACATACCATCCAAGCTTCAACCGGTCAAAGAGGTTAAGTTCAAATGAAACATCATATGTCAATCCAAGAGAGTCCCTAACTGTTGTGAAAAGCCTGCACAATCGTTATATTGTAATATAAGCACCAAAGAAACAACATTGCAACTGAGGGAGCAAGTTATAGCAACCCTCAACATTCACGAACCAGAAATGTATTAGCTGCAAATGGCGACATGTAACAGACTAACAGGTACTTTTTTGTGTCATCTGAATAGAGCTTTCAGTTTATTTGACAACTCGCTACCACCATAGTGGCAGTAAAAGTACAGTTACCATCAAGTAACTATTCCTCAATCCCAAGTAGCGTTTAAAAGAACCCCCTATATCTAATTTGCTCTATTTGCGCATGTTCACTTCAAGTACTTAAAAGATTATCTCTTAAGATAAATACGGAGCTCTCTAACTCTCACACTTGCTTCTGAAAAAAGAAAAAAAGAAGTCCCAAACTTACCCTACAGAGACCTACAAACTTTTAAAAAAAACATGATTAACGTGTCGTCCCAACTAGTTGGTATCGCCATATAGACCTTTTGCTTCAACTGTGTTTTGTTCTTCACTAGGTTAGCATGAATTCCAAGAGATTGCATGTCCTCTCATATAATTTAAAATCAAGAGAAGGAAAAAAAAGAATGAGTAAACAAATTAATTCATAATCTACCTGGAGTTTATGATCTCAGCTAGCAGACCCATTGCAATGGCAAAAAATAGAGGATGATTACGGACTCGTCCTTGTAGGTTTGTGTCACTTTGTTCCAATTCATCTGGAAAGAAATTCACCCGTTTGAATTATGTTGATGACTAACATATTATACCATTCATACAGGCATTATTCATTAACTCTGTCATTCTTAGGAAGCTTTGCAGATTAAGTATGACAACCAGTCTGAATTATGTCAATGCAGAACCTTGTATACATGCATTAACTAGTTCATCTATAAAGACACATAGTAAACTAGGATTTGCAAGAACATCGATACTACAAAGGACTTCGAATGAGTGTAGTGAAAATAATGGCATGTATGGATAAAAAGATAAGTAGTCAAAGTCAAGCAACTAAACAAGTTAAGGAAAGGCAGTCATTCACTAGTTCCACAAATGGTTTCACATTATTTGAGAAAATAAGCACTTCAGAGTGGAGGGAGACAAGCTAATCACACCTTCTGTAGACAATAATTTTTATTCGCTACCCAAATAATACCTTGAGCTTCATTTCATTTTCTTCCACATTTCAGACAAGGGCATTCTTGACTCATCTTTCTTTATTTCACGATAATGGTAACAATACATAATTCAAATTGTTTGGCAGGCTATATTTAGGCTAATGGTCTACCGGAAGAGGCCTCTCTATCTCTATGAGGTAGGGTGCGGTCTGCGTGCATTCTACCCTCCCTCGACCCCACTTGTGGGATTACATGGGTATGTTGTTGTTAACAATTCATCAGCATGTGTGCTGGGAGTCAGATTTACAAAAGATTCAATGAGTAATATATATATAGTTACAAAGATTCCAACTCTAGTGTACTAAGACTCCTCTACCGAAAAATCTTTACACCAGAAATGCAATGACAAAATACAATCAGGCTTGATCTCCCGTATAGAGTTTTTGCTAGCCCTAAAAACACCTGATTTTCTTTCTCTCCCCACTGTCCACCAGATAGAAACTGGCATGACTTCCCACCATTTTGCTTTACTCCCTGCTGAATATTCTAGCACCTCAACAGGTTAAGAGAGTTTCTTGGTATTACCCATTTCACCTTCCCCAATGTCAAAAACAACTGCCACAGTTGATCAGTCATCACTCTACAAGTGACTATTGTTTTCTTGTGCGTCATTACAGGGAAGGCACCTGGAAACCAAATGCCAGTCCTCCTGTAAGTTCTCAGGAGTAAAACAAGCCTTGTGAGCTACCAGCCAGACAAAACATGATACTTTGAAAGGGGATGTGACCTTCCAAATTTGTTTCCCAGGCCAAATCACTTGGTGATCACCCAAACTACATAGTCATAAATACGCTCACTTCACTGAAAAACTCAGTTTGTTCCCTCCTTGCCAAGTAAGTGAAACAGCCCCCACGGTTCTACCTTTTGAAAGCTTCAAAAGTATTGAAAAGCGCAGCTACTCTTCTTAACTCCAATCATTTAAAGCTCTCCTGAAGATTAGATTCCAATATTGTTGATTCCATAGCTCCATAATTGGTATGTCAGGTGTGTATAAAAAAGTTAAAAATGATCCTCTCGCTGCCATAGACAATAATTTTTTTAAACCCAAATACTACTTTGAGCTTCATCTTATTTCTTTCACACATCAGACAATGGTGTTCTCAACTCATATTTCTTTACTACACACTTTTTTTATTACTAAGCATATAAAAAAGTTAACGATATCCTCTTACTACAATTGCGATATCATAGAGTTCATTTATTACGCTTTAATAATTTTTTGAATTTCTTTCACAAACTGCAAGAGACTAAATGAGACACACACACAAAACTGAATGAAGATTTCTAGTGTGCTTATGAATCCACAGAAGAAATAAAATGCAGTAAGTTATAATGTCCATATCGACCATCTATCATGATGCTTTTATGAAACATCATTTTTTTCAACTCTAGACATGCTACAGACGAGATTAAAGAAAACTTTATGCAACCATGGGGACATTATCAGGTTACATTTACTTGTCACAATTTTTTTTGGAATAAGTTCAAAAATTTGACACTTGTTGCAACATTGAATCCAAGTATATGGTGAAAACACTCACGATTATTTGGAGATGGACTGCCAACAAACTCAAAAAGATCGTTCCCCTCAAAAGTAAATCCCCAACGGTTTGGTGCAGGGCCGGCTATATAAGCACATGCTCTCTCATCTGTATCCTTTAAAAATACCTGGTAATAAATAACCAACGAACTACAGTTTAGAAAGAAATGAAGGAAAGAATTGGAATTATAAAAGCATGAACAATCATTGGCCTACAATAGAATTGAGATCTTTAACATATACCACAAGAAACCACTACCAAGAGCCAATATGATCATCCAAAGAAAGGCATAAAAAAACATATGACGAGCAACAATCTTATCTTACTTGTTGATGCTGCAAACCAAAGGGAGCAGTGCTAAACAAGATTGGGCTGTATTGCTGTGCTCTCTCAAAACCCTTTGTTGGTCTGACAGTTCCCAAATAGTCAAGAATACATGATTCAATATCTTCCTCTGAGAAGTCTCCAACCATACTCACCTAACAAAGGACAATTACAATCAAATGAAGAGGAAACACAATCAACAAACACGGAGGTACTATGTTCAAATGAGCAGAACAATAAATTGACAAAAAAAACTTATCGAAATACTTTTGTAAAGAAGACAAAGCTCACCTCCATGTTGTCACTGACAAATTGATCCATCACAGCTGCTCTTACACTTTCCAGCGTTAAGTTTTGCAATGAATGTGGAGTCGGCTCAACAAAACGCTCATCTCCATTTAGCATAGCTAGCATGAGCTTATGGGCAGTTGAGCGTTCTAAACTCTTGGGGATAGAACGGTAATATGACATGTACAACTGTTTAGCTCGGTCAAATGCATCATCCAGCCAAACGCTATGCTGCATGTCACTCATATTTAACTTAAGTGAGAATATTTCTTAACAACACAATAGCAAGTTAGTATTCTAAATAGTACAGATGATTAGCAGAGTGACTACACACATCTTGACCAGCAAATCATAACTTTGAACATCTCATTGCAAAGTTTCAGGTAGAAAACAAAGCAGCTTGATATAATAACCCAATAATTACAACAAAACCTTGGCAATACTCGAAGGTGAAGCATAAATTGAACTGCCATTTTTCATCTAGGTAATGTCAAAAGGCGCCATTTTTATTTCCGGGAAATCATGAGGGGGATGATAAGCAACATTGAGCACAAATGCAGAACTGTATCTAGTATTGATAATGATTGTATGAACTACTTAATATGCTGTCTTTGTTTAAATTACCTCAAGCACCATATGAAGTAACTGGAAAGCAGCACGCATTGCATTGTCTCGTAAAGTAAACCGGAACTCCATGCAGATAAATTCTTCTGTTGACTCCAGTGAGCAATTTATTAGGTGATTCACACAGAAAAGCTCTACCTGGAGACGCATCATAAAAGAACAAAAAGTTGACAGATGTCATTCCTGACAATATCTATGCAGATTCAGCAAAGATTTAATTGCATGGCAACCACCAATACCTCCATTGCAGATGCAAATATGTGCAAATAATAAACAATCTATAGACCATGGAAAATTTTCATAAAAAGAAAAGGTTAGACTGGTTAGAAGAAAGTGAAAATCACACCAAATGAACAGGAGAAGTTGTCTTCAATAACACACCAAGTCCGAAGAACATAATATGAGAAGCCCCAATTTGTCCACAAGTTGTCAAGGACATGTAGAAGTATTGTGTACAGTCTCATCTTTGATTAGAGTATTGAATATTAACTAATTTAGGCTATCAGTTGAGTAAGTGCACAATTAAGACTAATGATACAACTTATAATTAGAAAGAAAAAAAAAGATCTATAGTAAAAGAACCAGCAAGAATTTGCCAGATCAAAGAGGAACTAAAAGAGATAATATCATCCTGATGCAGTATCATTATTCTATTTTATAAACTTTGATCAAAACAAAGGACATACTTTTATAAACTTCGATCAAAACAAAGGACACACTAGAAATCTGCTGTTTCTCAAACTATTTAAGGAGCAGACAAGATGTGGGCAATTTCATCAAGAATAATAGATCCTTACCTGTTCTCTTGAAAAGTTTCCAACACGGCCCCCTTCACTCAGAGTGCGAACACCCACAATCACGGATCCCTTTTCATCAGAACTTTCAGCTGCCCGTCCACCTCCAACAATAAGTCTCATCACCCCACAATTGGCTTCATTTTTTGTAATCTATCAAATTACAACTAAAAAATCAAAAAGTAGAGAAACTAACAAGCAAGGAAGTCATATTTTTTATTTTCTTTTTCATTTGGTTGCAAGATCTCAGATGTTTCTTGCAAAACAATTCTTATTCGTTTGGGTACACCAAAAGAATGAGCTTATGAACCCGATTAGATGAATCAAAATAATCCTAAACACCGGGTAATGTTAAAATTTCAGACTTTTGAAGGTGATAACAAGACGAACAGTAGAATCTAAATATAACTTGAACATGGTACATGACCCTACCTTATAATTTACAGGAATACCATTTGAAAGGCGTCTTTGAACGATCCCAGTTTCATTGTCATAGGATTTAGTGATATTTGAATTTGTCTCCACTGGAACAAAGGACGGGCACCTCTTCAACCTCAGTTCTTCAAGTTGTTTTGACGTGATCAATTCAGTCGGCACCTCAAGCTGAAAACATCAAGAAAAAACAGTGAACAATCATCTACGAGTTGTTGACCGAAAAACTTCTACCTTGCCTTTACAACTTGAAAAAGAGTTTAGGTCAACAACAACATACCCAATGTAATCCCTCAGGTGAGTCTCTATGGAGGGTAAACAGACCTTACCCCTACCTCATGGAGGTAGAGACGCTTTAGGTCAGAAAAAGAAAACAAAATTCAGCAACAAAATACCCCGTGTAATCCCACAGTCCACAGGTTGGGTCTGGGGAGGGTAGAGTGTACGAACACCTTACCCCTACCTCGCAGAGGTAGAGAGGTTTCAGATCGGAAAAAGAAAACAAAAATCCATACTAATTAGACTTTGTTAAGAGAATACATTTGAAGTAAACTGCAGCAGTTTGCACCCCAAACAATCAGCTAAGAGAGCCCATTGCTCCATAAACAAAATAAGAGCTGAAAAGGCAGTTAAAAGATGAGAGAACTTAAAAAATCAACCTCCGGCTCTGGCTCAATTGGTTCCTTCAGACCTGATTTGATAGCAGTTGTTATCTCCTCTGGAGATATTCTGAATTCATGTTCTCCTCCTTCTTCAACATGCACCTTTGTCGGAACACATGCAACAATTGCTGCAGGAAGGGGTGCTGATGGTTTTCCAAAATCAGAAATATATTCCAACACTTCAGCACCAGTGGCATTTACCTGAAATGCAGTTAGGTCATAGAACATATCGTTAAGAACTTCAAGCACCAAGAAGCAACAGTTTTGAAAGCTCAAGAAGTATAAAATATGGTTGGCACAATGGACTGAGTAGCATATTGGTCAGGGATTAAGAGATCATATCACGTATGCACCAAAGGAGAAAATATATGCAGGTTCAGTAAGTAATAATAATTAACGCTTATTCATCATATAAACATCAAATAACAGTGATTGAATGCAACAAGTTGGACTGAAATAGAATTTCCAAGATAATCTAAAAACACAATGTGGAGAATAAAAGTCAACTGCAAGTGTAAAAGCACTAATTAGAAGATCACCTCCTCCAACGTGATAGTTCCGGCAACAGCAAGCAAGCTTTCATGCCCTTGACTTTGATCCATAACAGTATGGCCAAGTGCATCACTCTCCATGACAAAATCCAGATTATCCACTGATGAAACATTGTCGATCATAGCAGCTAACTGTTCACTATCTTTTAGCAAGGCATCTGTATAACGAGCTAACTCACCCTTTGTGACTCCGAATTCTTTCAGCCTTCGGACCTTTACCATATATAGGAAAACATTATCAAAGTTGAAGAAAAACGATAGGTGGGAAGATGAGAAGAGCCTATATGATCAGCATAAAGTAAAATGAATATCCCCATCAGAACAAATGAAAAGAGACATCAAAAAATCGCAAAGTACAGCCTTGATCCATTTTTTGAATAAAAATACAGAAAAAGTTGCAAGGGAAAGATATGTTGAAGTGTGCAACCATTTCATCTCAAAAGCTTAAGTTGTTAGAAAGAATAACTTTTTGTTTACTTGATTATATCTTCAAGACTCTAACACACTCTTATGTGCGGGCTTAATTCTATTTCATGAGGCAAACAAATATAAATAAAAATAATAATAATTAATACTAATGGGTAGCAGTGATACCCAGGATCTCTGCTAAGCAAATATACCATTTTGAAGTGTGTAACCATTTCATTTGAAAACTTAAGCTTTAGAGGGAACATACTTTTGTTTACTTGCTTATATCTCCAACAAAAACAAACATCATAATCAAGAAGAGTACAATTGCGACAAGGAGGATAAAAAACAAATTATCAAAAGAAAAAAACTGAAAGTAACTGCTGTACTGAAGCAAATAGCAGAACAAACCTCCTGCACAGCAACTTTAATTGCATTCTGCCAATTTTTAGGTTCCGCAGTCACCGTGAGAGTGGTCACAGTACACCCTTCCCTTCCAGAGTCACTATGATCCAGTTCAACTGAGGTGAATGGAGGATTTGAACTCTGAAAAGTAATTCAAAAATTAACAAACAATAAAATTGCAAAATTTGAATTTCAACTGTTACATTATACAGAAGAATCACCTCTTCCCCCACCACCCACCCCCTCGAAAGAAAATTAACTAGCAGAATTCTCAGTTTGCATATAGGAAAGTCATCCTTGCAACTCTAGTATAGTAAACATATGCCTTCTCGGGAATAAAAATACCTTTCATCAAACAAATAGTCCCATTCAGGAAACTAAGAATCATAAAAAATAAGTACATAGGCTGATAAACATTTGAGGCGTGATTGAAAGCCTATTTTCAACATCATATGGTAAAGTGTAAGAAGGTAATAGAAAATAGAAAATGACAAAAAGAGGTAGACAAAAGTTACATAGATGCACCTTGTACCGAGTGTTGATACGGAAATGCAAAGCAGAAAGAAATATCCTCTTCATTAGCACATTCCTCAAATTACCATATGTCCGGACCTTGTTCACAGGAATCTAGGAAAGAATAACAAAAAGAGAAAAAGCAAATCAGAGAATACAGATACAAGAAGGAAACTCATATAGGAAATTGAAAAAAGAAATGCTAGGAAGAACGAACATTATATAAACTCACGGGCATTACCATAAATGAAATGCAAATCGCATAATTTGATAATAACTATCTGATAAGGATCTAATAACTATCTGATAAGGATCGAACAACATCAGTTTCACATGGTCATTTCAGAGTGAGATCTCTTCTTTCCGATTGCGAAGAGGAGAATGGACATTGTGCGAATGGCTGGTGTATTCACCCCAAGGTGAGAAGGTAACATTACTATGATCTTATAGACAATAACAGCAAAATTCAAACTCAAAAACCAAAAAACTTATTTCTACAGCTGGCACTGACCCTAACCATCCCCTCACTGCAAAATACTTCAAAGATAAACAGGACAGGGTATTAGACTGTCTGATGGTTGCGTTAAATCACAATAAAAAACACCTGCAGAGCTTTACAGGTTGAAGTTGCACCAGGGGAAAAAGAAACAACAATTTCCACACATAAGACTAGCAGTCTGATTTTCCTAAAGCAATTGTTCTTTATAATATTGCTGAAGAAATGAAATTCTGGATTCTCTTTAAGTAAGAAAAGACTCCACCATAAATGGAGAAGAATTGTACACTCTACTAAGTAATGGTTACAAAGAAAGAGAAATATAACAATGACACTGAAAAAATCAAAATAGGAAATTACGCAACAAGAGTTCAACACTAGGTCCAGTCATACCTTGCAAAACATATTAATTGAGAAATTTTGTAGTAACTCATGCTGAAATATCTGTGGCGTTTTAGCATCATCGTTGTGCCCAGGAAGAGACCAATTATGCTGAACTGGAGGCCGCACTGCATGCCTCTCCCTCCGCAATGCTTTGGACTGATCCGAGGAAACAGATGACCTGTCATGCGTGGAATTGCTTGAGAGTCCAACTGTCAGCTTGGGAACTAAAAAACTAGCCATTGCACCAAAAGCACTTGGACTTGGTGCTGAATTAGACTCATTATCCATTTCCGTTTGCCCAAAAACATCCTGCAGAGATTCCTCTGTAAGTACTGTATACAGTTGCAGGAAATTTCTACAAAATGACACAAACATTTCTGTGTGCAAAGAAGAAACGTACTTCAATATGGTAAATGGTCTGTGGAATATTATCTATATCTCCCACAATGTATAAGGTGGCATTTGCTGGAAAGTACCAACGTTCATGAAATTTTCTGATTTTATCAGCATCCCATTTCTTGATCTGCTCTTCCAGCCCGATTGGGAATCTTTTGCTCAGCTTGTTCTCAGAATGCAAGTGTTGTAACAACTGAGATGAACAAGCATGAGAAGATAATCGTTTTTTATTAGTATGAGGACTTCAAACTAATGAACTACATAAAAGCAAACAAAAAGATGATTATGATCATCTTGCTAATTACCTGGCAATCGACACGGTATTCTATAGTATTCATCATTTGTAGCTCTGACAGTATTGCACGTCTTTCTTTCTCAACTCGCGAAGCGAGAAACTTAGGATGGAAAGCGATCTACATTATTTTGAAAAAAAAAAGAAGCTTAAAACAATTAACCAAGATTCTAGGAAAAGCGAGATTGCTGCAATCAAAGAAGCAAATGAAAAATAATAACTACTAATACCTCATTCAGAGCATCTAGGACCACTGGAAGACAATCGCCTTCTGAGCCCTGGAGGGAGAAATTTTGATCAACCAAAATGCATGTGACGCAAACTAACTAAAAGCAACAAATTTCAAAGGCATGATGACATGAAAACTTGGCAAACCTTTGTGCTAGTGGGTGAATGGATGTGGAACACAGTATGATGAAAATCTGTGTAAGCATTTGATCGTGCCCCGGTTCCCAAAAGTTTCTCGCGTTTCTTACTTCCAAGAAAAGCAACATGTTCAATCATGTGAGCAATTCCTTGCTCATCATCTTCCTCATCGATTGATCCCACATGAACTTCCATGTGTGCTTCAAATCTGTATTTAAACATGGATAAAAAGAGATGAAGAATCACAATCACATGATTGCTTTTATAGCATGACAACAATCAAATTTACTTATCAAAGAGGAAGAGGGGGGCCAGCAACCAATTTTAATCCCTTAAAGGATAGTCCAGGGTCATACAACATTTGGTTTTTTCTGTATGATAATTTGCTTTTCTGGTGACTATAAACCACGGCCTTAAGGTTGGAAGTTGGAGGTGCAATCTCTCTTGTCTAGGGTTGTACAATATTTTAATTTTGTTTGGTCAATTCGTTTTCTTGACAGTTTTGATCAGCATCTCTCATATTACCTTCCAGTGGCAGTTTCAAATTAATCAGCGGATGTATTTTAAAGATCACCCCTATTTCATATTATGGTGTAAGAACGAATGCAGTGTGATTGTACAGTCAAGATAATTTGAAAGATGAGGGTAGATAAGGTTAGGTAAGATTAAAGGAAATATTGTAATAAAAGGCCACACAGACTGCATTATAGATTTTAACGCTAACTTGGTGTGCTGTTATAAAATACCTTAATTTATCAAAAAAGTGGAGTTGAAGAAGATTATATTTGACTATGAGTTTCTCCCAAATTCAAAGAGAAGTAACATCCATAAACAACATTCATTCACAAGGGCGCAACACAAGATTTTTGGAATCGTTATAATATAATCAAAGTATATCGATCCTTTCAAAAATTAATAGGAACACACCTATTTGGAGGAACTTTATTAGGTAGAAGGAGGTAGCGAAGTCCATTTTTGAGCTGCCCTCGGTACAATTTCGGGTGAGATGGAAGTTCAGAACTCAAAAATTGTTCAAACTCTGCTCTCTCTACTTCAGGATCAAGCATATCAAATCCTTGTTTCTCCAAGACGCCCTCTGTCCATTTTGTACTTGCTGCATGAGGTTCATCTGGGCCAACAGTCGCCCGTGGGACCTGCAAATTTTTGGCTTGGAAATGATATTCTATGGCAGACCAAAACTAGGCAAATATAACCGAACAATTAAAATTTAAGAAAATATAGTTGAACAATTTGAATTTAAAATACAAAGCTAATTAAAACTGCGCCTTTTAGTTCTTAAACTAGTGATAAGAAGTAAAGAAATAACAAAATAGTACCGCAATATACATATAACATATCCAGATTAACAAGCCCAAAAATCTTGGCATGCAACATCCTTATAGGAGCACCAAAAGAGTTTAACCAGAGATAGCATAATACTTCAATCATTCTTCACAAGGACATTTAAGATCAACCCTTCATTGATCTAGACAGTGCTGCATCAACTGAGTGTGTTCCCTGTTTGCCGTCATCATCGAGACAAGAGGAATTGGGAACATTTTCGGAGATAGGGATTTACCATTAAGAAACTATATACATGGTCCTTGGACAATTCAACTTCTTCACTGTAAACCATTTCAAATTCCAACCAATAATGTCAATGCTAAAAGGCCAGGTCAATGAGACAAGCTCAACAGGCATTTTATCTAATTAAAGCATGTCCTTATTTAATAAACCCTAAAAATATTTGATTGAGCATTTAATCATCAATAAGCACAATAGCAGATTTATCAGGAGTTTAAACCATCATATAACAACTTAAAGGCCACCATGAATACTGCTGAAGGATAATTCTTACAGAGATGTTGGCACGAAGCTGCTTTGACAGATGAAAGCTAGACTTGTCAAGAAAGACCCCATTTTTTGGTCTTTTGGGAAGAGTTTGTCTGGTTTGAGGATAGAGAAAGCACGAAACAGGTTGCCTCCGATATAATATATTGGCTCTGTTTAATTGTTCCACATTCTGATGAAGACATCTTCCCTGAACATTCTGCAACTTAACAAAAAGGTAAAAGATTAACAATGACAGTGTCATCGACAGAAGGATGCAGTGCCGTAGCCAGAAATTTTAGGAAAGGTGTCCAAAAATCTCATAGCTCGTAAAAATAATTTAAAGAATGGGTACTTAAATTTTGTAAATCAAACTACATGACATTAATGATTAATTTTTTTAATTAATAAAATGTACCAAAAATTTTTAAAATCAAACTACGTAATATTCAGCTTTAGTGTCACGTTTATTGATAGGAAGTGAACAAATAAAGAAAAAGAGAGATATTTCAGTTTAGAGTGAAATCACTTTTATGCTTCAACATTCACAAACCTCTGATGACTAACAACGAGAAATGAAAAATAAATAATAGAATCAAACAAGTTATATTAAAAGAGAATTTATATAAAGTATTTTCACTTTTAGTAGCTTAATAGAATAAATAAATAGGATTTTCTTATTAACTTTAAATTAAATAATTCTTTTAAATTTTATTTAAATTTTTAATGAAAAGAAAAAAATCAAAGTCAAATAACGGGAATCGAACCAGCGAACTGCAAGTTGCAAAGAACTTAGTAAGAGTTGAACGACTAAAATCACTAAGCTAGAAAATTTTTATTGTTTTTCAAGGGTGTCCAAAATGTGTTCTTTAACCATTTAAATTATTGTTTTTCTTATAGATACGATGCAAATTTCTGACGAAGGGTGTCCAATTGGACACCCTAGCCAAAGGGTAGCTACGCCCCTGGAAGGATGCAATCTTCAATCAAGAAAAGAAAGAAAAGAGACAGAATTAAACCAGAAACCATTAAAAAGAAAAATATACATTCATTTGGCTTGTCTTCAAGTCCGAAACCATCATCTACATTTTCATCATATAGTAACCCCTTATCAGTTATCACCGAGGCAGAATAAGTGGACCAAACTACTGCAAGACTATGAAGACACCAAAATGGTTTCAAAAGCCTTATCCTAGCACATATATCTCCGGCTGCTACATTTTTTAACTTTTCTCTTTCTGATAGGGAAAAATAGGTTTTTAAAAGAGGCGTGAACTTGTGATGCCTCATAAAGAATTGGGCAATTATAATATTCTCCAGCTGTGAAATATGGCACAGTAAATGTTATATCCATCTAAACACTTTTTTGTTATTTTGAAAAGTTAAGTATCACAAAAATATGGAGATCACTATACACACACTGTAAAGGGAAATCAGAACTATCAACCTCGTATGAATCCAGACAATTCAATAACAATTAATTGAAGTCAAGGTAGGAAATGACTAATATGTCTAAGGTTGTGGTGTAGTGGCCAATGTCCAAAGATCTACCAGGAAAACCATGACATCTCACGTTCAAATATCAGCAGAGACCAAAACAAAAAGAACTAGGTGATTTCTTCCCATCTACCTAAGTCTTAGTAAGTACAGTTACTTGGTACTTCTAAGTTCTAACAATGGAAGTAGCACGTGGTAGTGGAATAGTCGAGGTGCTAACAAGTTGGTACACACCACTGTTATAAGAAGAAAAAAGTACACATTGAATCAAGTTTTAGACCTCAAAACTCCAATGAGTGCACATAAACACGTTCCAAACGATATAATTATGAAGGTAAACAGCTATTGCAGATTTTTGACCATTACATCTTTTCTATTTGATGATTAGAAATCCATTTGGACCCATCTTCTCGGCGAATATCCTTCAACACTTAAATGGGTCTGCCCCTCTAACCTTTTCCACTTAAACACGAGACTTAGTTTGCTTCAATGGAAATTTACAAAACACTCAAAGGGATTAAACCCTAGGATATATGTGGTTATGCCAGTGGTTTGCTTGGGCAGGGCTAGAACTTGCTCCTCAAATAATGCCAATTGAGTTAACCCCAGGGCAATTTATCTATACAAAGAAACCAACTATTGCTTATTCTTGACACGTTGAAGCAACAAAAGTCAATTGAGAACAAATAAAACCCGAAAAAGAACAAGAAAACTAGTCAATTAAATCAAGAAAACCCGGGAAAGAACAATAAAACTAGTCAAATGAGAGGAAGAAAACCCGGAAAAGATCAAGAAGACTATCATACCTTATGCTGGATGAAATAAGCTCGATTCTGAAGATGCCTCCGAGAACGCAACTTAACACTCTTCTTCCGGTGAACCCAATTGGATTGAGATGTTAACAAGGAAGACGACGGTTCGCTGTATCGACTCTTGACATGAATTGGAGCTAGAACCGGCTTGGTATTGAATACAACAGATGTTGCTTGCATATTTTCTTCCCAATTCTTGAGAAATTAGGGTTTATGGGAAAGAGAAGAGCGATGAAAAATGTAAGTCGCTGTAGAGAGTTACTCGAACTGTGCGAAAAGAGGGGTTGTTAAAGATGAGCCTTTCGTTTTAACGGTATGTTTGGAGGGTATGGTTCAAGAGGAGGAGTCCGTGTGTTAACTGTTAAGTGGTGGCTCAGATTTTTTTTGGGTTTTATTGTGGAGAAAAAATCAATATTTGGTTTGCAAAAAAATTGATATTGTATAATTATTGTGATATATATTTAATATACATCAATTATTATATTATTTTGTACCAAAAATCAATTTGATATATAGCAAAGTCATACACCATATTAACCACCTTGAATTTATTGTTTCAAATTGACAGAATTATCTATGTTTAGATTTTATTGAAGAAAGAAAAAGGGCTAAGGATGATCCCTGGTTCAATCTCATCAACACTGGGAAGTGCTTTGAATATTTGAATCATGGCT
This sequence comes from Solanum habrochaites, assembly GCA_027704765.1. NCBI lineage: Eukaryota > Viridiplantae > Streptophyta > Magnoliopsida > Solanales > Solanaceae > Solanum > Solanum habrochaites. Next base: position 64,056,596 of record JAKWJA010002491.1, read on the forward strand.
TCATCATACATATCCTTGATCTATGTGTCATATGTACACTCCTAGCCTCTAAACATCTTCATAAAATATTTTGTTGGACATTGTCGTAAGTTGTTTTCAAATCGATGAACACCATGTTAAGTCCTCTTTATTTGTAGTTGAGTGTTTCAACATGAATTTGAATTTATTCTCGGAATTAACCGCGACCTCTTCACCCTCATCTCTATCATCTTCATCCAAACCTTCGTGACTTAACATTTAGATACCTAGTTCTATAGTTGTTGCAATTTTAATTGTCACCCTTGTTCTTGTTCAATAGATTTGTTGTACTCCATCTTCATCTTTTGAACATAGTTGTCGTCTTGAAAATGACATTAAACAACTTTTTTAGTCACTCAATACCTACACTCTTCTATAATTTAAATGGAATCTTTTTTGTCTCAACTGTTTTTACTCCTACACATTCTACAAATAACACTCTTAAAACATCTTAACTTTTATATGCCTACAATACCTAGAATCGCTAAGTGAATTTTTTAAAATTGAATGACTCTTTAATGATTTTGATCACAGCTAAATTGAAAATTTATTACGACTATTTGACTTCTTCTTCTTCTAACATCTTTAAGGCAAGTCTTTTTAAATAATAACAAATTGAAATATCCTAACAATACATCATAAATTTTGCTTTAGGTTCAAACGAAACAGCCATTGTTGCAAAAAAAATTAACGAGGTTAAAATTTATACAATGTCACAAAAATTCTCTTTGTGCATATTACCTAATTCCTAAATAACGTAACGGTGTAAAAAGTGGCTATATTGCCCATTTCAGGTCTATCGAGATTCAAGCATTGGGCCCTGTGATTTTAAACCCGCAAGCCCACAATATCTCTTTTAGCCCGTTTGCTCGACTATAAATATCCCGATTGATTCATTTCTTCCCCCAATTTCAAATTCCGCGCGAGCTTTCTCTCTTTCCCTCCGCTCCAACTTGCTCCTCTCCATTTTTCTTCCGCGGAGAACTAGCGGTGATCAGTTTATCCGGCAGCGTCGAGTTGTAAGTATCTCTCTCTACTACGTCTTCATCTCAAATTTTGGTTACGACGTTTTCACTGGGGAACAAACTCGTTCGAATTGCTTAAATACGATAAGTAATTCAGTATCAGAAAATTTGACTAATAATCCACAACTACTTTGCACTGCATAAGCTCGACGATTATCGATTTGATTATTGAATTGTACACTGTATTTGTTTTGCTTATTGAAGAAGAATTATGAATAAAAATTGGTACATTTCACGCGCATCGACAGTATAACTACCGTACTAATGATGACTAGAAGCACGATGTATGGATTTTATATAAGCTATTAACATATTATGTAGAAGCTTGACCTAGAAAAGTAGCTTAACCAAGGAATCTACTGTTTTTTTTTTAATTTGTGTGATTTTAATTTAGCTTCACGAGTATTCTGCTGTTTAGGTGGTCAATACTGCAAACTTTAGACAGCGTTTATCCATGCTTGTTCTGATTAGGAAGTGTTAGTGTTTTCTATTGTAGCAAGTTTTGTTTGTTTTTGGGACACGTTTTGTATCTGACATTTGATAGAGCATTACATGTGCATTTCAGTTACTAATATGAGGAATTCTTTTCGTATTCGTTTATTGTTTTAGCAGTCTCTTACGAGTGTAATGTTGTCCAGTTTTTGCTAGTACAGATCCACAATGGAACTAGCAGTTGCTGATGTCACAAATAAGCGCCTCAAACCTTCTGTATGTCCCCTATCTTCTTTAAAAGCATTTTAACTTCATATTTTTCCTGATTGAAGTTATTATTGTTGTTAGGTGGAGGATAATGGAACCACACAGACTGATAGTGAAGTTGCTAAGACAGTAGAAGAAGAAACTGCAGTTGCCACATTGGCATCTGAACAGATGGAGCTGGAGATTGCTAATATTCTTGAGAAGATCAACCGTTTCACTATCCTGGTACAATATTAGATTCTTATTTTTTTATACCTCGACAAATAACTACGATGCTGACATAAGGAAGGGAGAAGAGACATTTAGTCTAATCAAGCGAATGATGGACTGGATGTTGTTAATACCAGTGATTGTATTTTAAGTTTCGCTCACACTCTTTAATATATGCGTGTGTATTGGTTGACACAATTCTTGTTATCATCTCGAGAAGGTCTCTGAGCTGCTGGAATCAGGGAAGTCCATGCTGAAGGAATTGAGTAATGAGTTTGAAGAACGAATAATTTTGTAAGTGTGGAAGTGAAAAAATTAAATAATTAGGACAAGGTCGGCTACAAATGCTGAAGTATTTTTATTTGCAGAATCCACAAGGAACAGATGGAAAAGTGGCAAGAAGAGATTAAGGAACTGCGCTTGCTTGATACTTCAAATGAGGAGGCTGATGGTCTTTTGTTGAATGCTAATTATCTACTTCAGAATGTCCGGGGTGAATCTTGAGCTATTTGCACCATTCTATACCTTCTGAATTCAATAGGTAAGTTGTTCACGTTATCCTGAGTAATTGACTGTTCTGCATTTCTAGTACTTTTGTCGCCTAGCTTGGTACTTCTGTTCTCACTAAAAGAAGAAGAACCAAGCCTTATATGATCCATAGCTATTGAGGAATTGCTGCACATTTTATTGCTAACTGGTGTAAAGCTGCTTAGTATTTCCCTCTGACTGATAAGTATATCATAGATATCGCAAATTGGGTATGGTTAATTTTTGGTGCACAAATCTACTGATTTTCTTAACGCTCTTCATTTTGTTATGGTGCTCTCCAATCTATTGTTCCTTTTGCTATGTATGTTCTGAGCCTGATTCATTAGTTGTTCATAGCTAGCTGGTAGTCTTCTTAATTTTCATTCCATCTATTACTTAGTCGCCTTATTTGAACTATGATCCAAGGTACCAAGCTCTCCCAGGGATATGTGAAAATCAATCATAATTCTGTTAGAATTTTATGGGGAAGTACATACATAAAAGTGATTTTCGTTATGCTCTCAGGTAGAAAGTAGAGTGGACTTCCCAAGTTTAAGAGCTGCAGTATAAATTACAAAGTACCTTTGTCTGTTTGAGATTCAAGATCCATGATATCATCTTCTTAAAAACATGATGAAACAAATGAATCTCGCCATGGAGGCCTAAAATAGGTAGAAACACACTGAAAAAACCATAAGCAGTAAATAGAAATAGAGTTTATTCTGTGCTTCCAGCGAGAATGTAAAATTGTCAGCTCAATTTTCATCATTAGCTTTTGATGTTCGCAAAAAGTTGTCAAACATGGATAAGATAAGACTTCTCCATTAACCATCCAGATGAAAATTACATAAACAGGAAAAAGACTAAACAAGTAAGCAATCTAGATAGAAAAGGAAAACTGAGATAAACTAAAGGTTTCATAACCATTTAATATTCTGTACTGGAGGCATAATTATGTACATAGAAAAAGCCTAGAACCCTCTTAAATGGTAGAGCAAGAAAGATGGTAGAACCTAAGTGATCTATATAGGCTTCTTGTAATTGAAAACAGCCAATCAATACTTCTAAGAGTCGCCAACAGATATAGGTTGGCCAGATATTAATCCAAGGCGTGATCTAGAATGTTGCCTGGTCATGATGACCTCCCTTGCTAAAACCGGCCGGTCAATTACATTTCTCTCAGACTCTTCCTCCTTAATCTTCTTCACTTGGCTATGCATAATGTACTGACGATGATTGTCACCTTCTTGGTTTTGTTCAAAGAATCCTTCTTCTTTCTTTGACATGTTGCTGTTCTTCTCCATATGAACTCTCTCCAATTTAGGCAGTATTCAGTTTTTCTCTTAATAAAATCACTGAAATGGTTGCTCTATTAATATAGATTTGGTGAGTTTGGTACCCAAACACAACCCCTAAGATTTTTTTCTTCCCTTAATTTGTGGTGGAAGTTTGGTCATAAGAAGGGAGGGAAGTGAAACAAAAAATTGGTGGAAGATGGGAACTTCTTTGGAAGATTGGACAAATACAGAGTTTTTGAAACTTGAAAACTTAGACCACTGTTTTAGACCATAACCCATATGCATCCCCAAAAAAAAGAAGTAATTTTCAACCCTACGCGTTAGGTATGATACACGTGAAATATTAAATCATTTATATCATAAGGAAGGTATGATTAAATCTCATACAATTTCCCCTCGTAAACTGCAGAGGACGACTTTTTATAACTCTTCTCCTTTCAGACAAAAATACTTAAACCTCTATCTCATAAGTCAAAAGATACATTATTTTTTTTAAATGCAAATTAAAGTCAAAAGATAACATTTTTTGGGTCATTGGGTGCAAATCAAAGTCAAAAGATACATGCACTAAAGTTAATTACATAGGTTTAATGTTCACGGTACATGAATAATGATATGATAATGAATTTAATTTATATAAACCAAAAAGAATCTATAACCTATAGTAGATGAAAACTGATAATCTTTTCCCCGCGTCATTAACGCACTCTTATTATTCACAACCACATGTGATATTTTTTGTGGTAACTTGATACTGTAAGATTTATCATACGTCTCGTATAAATTAAATATGCAATGAATTTATTCCAAGTGTTATACGAATTATATAAAATTTAAAAGCTAACTTCATAATAGATCAATTGATTTTGTGCTTTTACGAATTTGTGTTTTAATTCTATATTCTTTCTGTGCATAAAAAAATAATGGCTCAAGAGATTTGAAAAGATCATTTTAAAAAATCAAAACAGTAAGGGTTTGATAGGATGCATTATGGAAAATAATGTAAACATTTGAAATTTATATGCTATTTTTAATATATTAAATCAAATATAAGAAATTAATTTTAACATAATTAATTCACCATTACGTTAAAATTCTCTTTTTTTGTAGAAAACTTACCATAAAGTAATACATTTTAAAAAAATCATACTGATTTTTAGAGATTGATTTTTTGCTTTATTACCCTTTAAGCAATGCATTGTTAAATCTGTAATATGATTTATTTAAATTGTGAATTAGTATGCCAAATATATTAATTTATAATGTTTTTTTAACAATTAATTATGTTTGTTTGTTTGGTAAAAAAAAATTGTCGCCATTGTATTATAAGTGTATTAAAAAATGTGCTGCATAATATATTATATCATTTAAAATTTGTATTATATGCTGACTAATAAATTGTTCTTCGTTAATCATGTATTAAACTTGTATTATAAATGAATTAAAAGTGATCACAAGTGAGATAAAAATATTATTGCTAATAAATGGTAAATATTTTTTTATTATAGTATAAATTAAGTTTCTCTTTTTTTTTTAATGAAAGACATCCTAGTCTCTTGGATTGGATGATGCTCTGATTGCTTCCCCTTTCTCATCTGCAAATTAAATGCATGTACGGTTTACTTCAGGTGTGAATGTGGAAAAAAACTTTAAAAGGTCAAAATAACAAAAAGTACTCAGTAATCTACTTTTTACATGATTATAGTTATGATGAGGACACAATGTATACGTGTATTTTGGTTGGTGACGTGGCTCTATATAGATTAAAGAAGTTTATGTAGTTGGACTGGCTTTACCTGTGGGCAAAGTCCTTTTCAATTTGCTTGTGGTTGGTGGATAGATAACTAATTAGTAATATTAAGATAAAATATAGAATTATCTTATGTCACATTTTGTTAGAGATATTAATTAGTCTTGGTATTATTTTATTCCATAGTGTATACTAAAATTGTGGGGGTGGGATTAGGTGTCCAAATATGGCAGGTAATTAGCTACCTTCAGGAACTTTTTTTTTTTGTCTATTACATCCCACATGAGCTATATGAAACTCAAGTTTCTAACAATAGCGTGTGAAGGCAGACAATAGTTGATTTTTTTTTTTTTCAGTTTTCTCATTTTTTTAGTTTTGTTTAATCAAATTCAAGTTTTCAACCATCGAGAATATCTTCTAGGAGTAGACCAAAATAGAAGCCCAATGCATGTGCACCAAAGCAGAGGCCCAAAACCCTTAGACGGCGCAGTTTTTCTAGGCTAATTCACCAAAAGACAAAAAATAAGGTGAACTATAAATTTGTAATTATAATTTGGGCTCTTACTAGTCTTTTTGTTCTAGAAAAACAAAAAAAACATCATAATTGGGGTAGATGATTCTAAACAATGGGCTGTTTGTTGACTTAGGTCCTCTAAAATAATGTGGGCTGGAGAAAATTGCAAGGTCAACATTTAATTGATTGAGTGCACTAGAGTTATCAACATTTTCCAGAAAGTAAGAAATTCGAGGAGCACTTTTTTCAAAAGAAAAATTCGTTGGGAAAGCAAAAGTAGTGGTTAACATCACCAATAATTCCATTGATAGCATTTATTATTGATTTAACGAATCCAAAGGTGAGAATTGATTCATATTGGATTGATACCACACAAATGGGAGAAAAAATGACACATCATGTTCCCAACTGCCTAGCTCATCAAATATCTCAAAAAACTTTATCTCGTCTTTGAGTGTGTTTCGGAAAATTAAGTTTTTTTTAAAAATTTAAAAAAAGTGTCGGTATATTAAAGCTCTTGTTATGTGTTGGGTGTAGGAAAGATCCAATCATAAAGGTTTACTGTGCACAGTTTTATCTTACATTTTTATTAGAAGTGATTTTCAAAGTTTGAACAACATCACACAACAATAACTTTATCCGTTAAATCTCTTAAAATTTATTAGTGATATCCTATTAGGTGTTTCTTCTTCACCATCCATAATATTTGTTTAATTATACGCAATACTTTTGCCAAGAGATTGAGCATCCGAATACATGACAAGTTGATTTGCGACTTAAAAATAGAGGTCCGGCAATAAAACACACCTTTAAAACGACTTACACACACTCCCTACACCGGGGTCTTTGTCTTTTACAGAGTTCCAAGCAAATCAGCCATGCTATCTGTTGTTATGCATAGGGCCAAGCACAAACAATTATCTTATTAACTACTTTACAAGAAGAGTATTAAAATTCATAAATTTTAAATTTTGATCCCTCGTCCTTAGTTACGCAGTCAAAAGTGTCTTTTGTGTCCAACTTGCTATAAGTTATTGCGTGTTTTAGACGGTCTTCTTCACGCTTTGCATGCAATAAAATAAATCCTCTGTCTCTGTGTGTGCCAAAACGTGTATTTTTTTCTTTTTATTTTCTCTTGGACTTTCATCACAGTCTACGTATACAAACTTATTAACAAGGTAAATTTTGTGAATTATGTACTGTAAAGAATTGAAGCTTCTGTTCAAATTGCACATCTGGGAGTTCCTATTATTTTTTTAAAAAAATAAATGTCAATTAGGCCCAACTCCTTGTTACATGGTAGAATCATATTTTGGAGTCAAACGTGTAAAAGCAAAAATAAATAACGACAAAAATGAAATCAGTAAAAAGCTATACGAAATGAAAATTCTTCTCCATCCAAGGGCGAGTTAGTTGAAATAAAGACAATATTCGGTGTATAGATAGACATAGTTATCTTATATATATTATATATCGATATCGTAATTAAGAAGCTGAAAAAACTTTGAGAAAAGTCTCTAAAAATATATCATAAATGGTATTTTCTAGTGTTCTCTAATCTTACATGATGAGATGCTATGCACCTCCTTCCTAACTTCACTGTTCACTCATTTACATTCACACTGTGTGTATAGTAAGTTTTCACATGCCAATTTTGGAAAGTGTCTCAACTGCCTTAAATTGTAATAAAACAAGATGAGTGGAGAGGGAACATCGACAAACACTAAATCCAATTATTTGACATAGATAATTAAGTAATAATTTTGAGTGCTACCCAATTGTTACACCATAATGATCAAAATAATACATACAAATACTACTTCGATATCAAAAGTGATATTCTTTTTCATCATGGGAAACACCCTTAAAGGCAAATTTATAAAAATATAAGAGATGATGTTGAAGTGTAAAATTTGCTCGCATCAGGTGTTTGCACAAAATCAATATATGCATGTCATTTGTTTAAATTTATTGTTCATTTTACTGCATTAAATCACATGCTAATGGAGATTTCATTTGCTTGGTGTAAACACCCGATACAAATAAATTTTTTCTCGATATTCAGTATATAAATAGGGAAGTCTTAGATTCCAATAACATTTTAAAATTTTTCAAGTTTAAGCTAAAAGGAGGAGAAATAACTAATGAATTTGAACTATTACATATAATATCGAGTTGCGGATAATTTTTTTTTGTTGCTGAAGTTATGGACTTGATGGTGCCATATTTTGATTTTTTTTACTAAAGTTACCTAATACATATATCAATTACATTTATAATATTAAAAATGTATGCAAATTAAATGGAAATGTCTTATTCCTTCCTTCGAAAATAAACTCTTTACCTTAAAGATATTGGTAAGGTTGGCACACATATTATCCTCTCCTGATTTCATTTTGTGTGATTACACTTACGCATTGTTTGGTTTGATGTATTAAAAGAGTATGCATTGTATAAACATATTTGTTTACAAAAATATCCTTCATAATTATGGTGGAAAAAATGTAAAATTACTTTTGAAGGATAATTGAGTCTTTAGCCATATTAATGCATATATTAAAACCTTTGCATAACTAACACCTAGAAATCCATAATATTATTAATACACTGCTCAATACACAAAAAAGTGTATAACTAATGCAAGAATTAGTTTTACATAACATATATAATTAATGTTTGTATTATTTTTACTCAGATACTCTATCAAATGATCCCTCAATATGTTATTATTGTTATTGTATGTTGTTGCTATCAGTTTTATATCCTAAATTTCTTTCTTCTCCGATAGAATCAAATAAAATATTTATGATGAATGCACGTGAATCCATTGTTTACGACCTAGGTCTAACCCTAATAAAAAAATTATTGGAAGGAAGCATCGTGGTTCGAGTGATAAACAAAGTCACAAGCGTGTATGGGCCGAGTTTGGGGCGGAAGTTGAAGTGACCAATTAGGGAATAACTATTGCTCGTCACAAATACCGAGTGATTAGACCATCAGATTACAGAACCCTTACGATAGTGACTTGTAACGCGTTACCCAACAATATACTTATTATTAGTTTATACAAATTTATGTTAGGTGGGGACCTATTTATAGTCTTCATCCAACAACATCCCTAATAATAATGTTTATTACTTTAAAGGCGTTGTTTAATCGGTGAGATAAAAATTATAATAGCAAGAATATTTTATTATATGTTTATTATTATTTTTATTTTTAATAACTTGTTCATTTTTTTAAATAGTTGATTCTAATTACTTATCTATTTTGATAAATCAAGAAAAAAATATTTATTTTTACCTACATGTATATCCTCAATTATTTTAAAAAAAGATTTTAAATTTTAATTCATCCACTTTATAATAAACAGGTAAATTTCACTATATGTATAGTTATTTTCTTAAAAGATGTGTTAATTCAAAAATGAATAAATAATTAGGAACACAAAAAGTAATAATTAATAGTATTATATAATTCTAATTAGAACATGATTTTAGATGAGAAGAGGTGGATGGTTGAAGATTATTAGGTTGCAGAATGTTGTCCTTGTTTTTTTCATTTGAAGGTTTAGTTTTGTTGGTGTCAATACTATTTACGTTATTGTAATTTTTGTTTTTGATATCTATCATCATGCGTTATTTCTTATGTTAATTGTTCCTTTCTAATAGGTTCTGAGCTACTTTTCTATGTTATCTTCGTTATTTTCATCTTCTTTTACTTGAATTTATTTCATGTGAACAAAAGGTCTTGTGAAAATAACATTAATAATTTCATTAATTTTATTTTTTTCGAATCACACTAATGAAATTTTATTAAATATACTATTGTTATTATATTTTACTCAATTATTTTAATATTTATAATAAAATAAGTTATTTATCACATCCCTCCCACCAAACGACCCGTAATATAAAATAAACACGGCCTTCTCAGAAAATTACAAAGAACATAAATTAATGATTGACCCACGCCCAATTTGCCCACTTTTCCCCATTGGCCCCCTCTCACGAAAATTCTATAAATCACTATCTTCATTTTCTATTTAAAGGAGTGGAGATACACAGTTGTAGCATAGCTTCCCATATTATTATCCACACACAACAAATTACAAACAAAATATACTAAAATCTGTATTTTTAGCTTCTTTTCACCATCTAATCTCACAAAAATATCATCTTTCCCTGTTTTATAGACTAAATAAAGATTAGTTCCAACTGGATTTTGTTCCCTTTTTCCCCTCTCTCCATAACGACCCTAATTTGCAGTTCTGTTTTTGGGGGTTTTCTTCTTTAGGAAGAACAGAAAAAAAGGTGTCTTTTGTTTTACTTTTGGAGTTATTAAGATATGGCAATGACCAAAACCTTATCTATGATCTCAAGAACAGGAAGAGACTTGCAGAGATACAATGATGGATGTCGTCAAGTTGTTGGGTGCGTATTAATTTTTGATTTTTTTTTGGTTGAATATCAAGAAAGTTGAAATCTTTATATGTGGGGTTGTGTTTAATTTTGAAAACAATTTCTGGGTATGTTGATCTGATCTTTCTGTGAATTTTTACCAATGGTGCAGATGCATTCCGTACAGATATAGAAAAACCAATCAATCATCTACAGATCAAGGGACCCAAATTGATGATTTGGAATTCTTATTGATCAGCTCACAGAAGAGTCCAAAGTGGATGTTCCCTAAGGTATAATTACAATCCAGTTTGTTTGTTTGTTGTATTTTGCTCCCTATTTGGAGTTTGGATTACTATTCTTAATCATTCTTGGATTTGACATTTTTTTTGTTTTGTGATGAAATAGGGTGGTTGGGAAACTGATGAGGCATTAGAAGATGCTGCTTTAAGAGAGACTTTTGAGGAATCTGGTGTAGTTGGTGATGTTGGGGTTCAGGAGTATTTAGGTACTTGGAGTTTTAAGAGCAAAAGTCAAGGGACATTTCATGAGGGACATATGTTTCCTTTACTTGTCACAGAAGAACTAGAAGATTGGCCTGAGAAAACTGTCCGAAAACGTCTATGGGTAAGCTGTGAATCTGCTTATCTTAGCTGCTGTGATCTCGAATCACTTTGATTTGTGTAATTTGTTAGTTGCATAGTGTATCCTGATGTTATATTTGATTTTATCTTGCAGTTGAAATTTAGTGAAGCAAGAGAAGTATGTTGGCATTCCTGGATGAAGGAAGCTTTAGATGTCTTTGCCTCTAAGCTCACAAAGAGAAATAAAGACGATGAGCCTCAGACATGCCCTTTCGATGAATTGTGCTATGAACAGACAGTTGCTACTGTATCTAACTCTAACACAATGTTTTATGAAGAACCAATAATCAGCATTGAAGCTAATGACTTGACCTGTGAGGAGGAGCTGAGACTTAACCTTGTAGCTAAGCCTTCTCTAGGTAAGCTCATGTTCAATGAAGAAGCAAGGCGAAAGCCGTTTTCCAATGAAATTAGTAATGTAGCCTACTCAATGTTCAGTGAAGAAGCAACCATGAGCACCAAAGCCCAGAAGATGTTCAATGAAAAATTGGGAAGAATAAGCATTGCTGCTTTCAGCTAGCAAACAAATGATGGAAGAAACTTCAAGACTTCTAAAAACCGAGAATGAGGAACCAGGTTTGCCTATCCTGTAGAATTCTCGACGAGCTGGAAGCCAAGAATGAGCATAATGTAATGGAGAAAGAAAGAAAGAACCTTGGAACGCTGTCGACAGAAATTTTGATGACTATAAATATGCTGGACTTGGCATTGTTACCGACAATCTGAAAAGAAAGGACAATAATCTATCGATGCAGTTACAGGCAGCAGTATTATGGACCAGAGAAAAGAACCTTTCAAATCCCTGCCTGATACGATTCTCTATATTGTCCCTTTAACCCGAGAAGAAGTTTGAGTTAACCTTGCTTTAGATGATTCAAAGAGAAACTAATCCAGTTTCTCAAAGGCATAACACATACATATGCACACAAGTTCGGCCTCGATTGGCAAGTAGACAATCCAATTTTGGGAGTGGACACACGATGCTGACTTGACACATAAGTTTTGGATGCGTCCAGATGATTATTTCTTTAAGCTGAGTGATCAACTGACACAATGGAGACGAGTTGAAATGTGTAGATGTGCATCCTCCTTGGAGCGATTTGTCAGTTGAGACCAAGTTTGAGTGTCTATCTTTGTATTATATACCTTTCTCAAACTCCAGATATAGGTTAATCGCATAAGTTTCTAACATCATTCTTTAATTCTTTTTTGTTGTTACAAGGTGTACATATGATCATTTAGTTAAAAGAACACCAAAATTGAACCCAAAAAAATTGTCTCTAGTTGTTGGCATTACCCTGTTGATTCAATGATTGAAGTATAAATTAATGGATATGATGTTCTTGACTTGTCTGAGTTTTGGACAAATTTACTACTGTTGGGATGGATAGGTGAGGAACTTGATTTTTTCAGACTCATTTACCAACCATATACTATAGTTTTATTTTAATTTTAAGCTCTAGAAAAGAGACCAGTTCAACATATCATTGCCGACATGATAGAAAATAATAATGAAGCCAATTCCAGTTGACTGTATAAACATAACATATACAAGGAAATTGCTATGAAAAAATGAAACATGGTTTAGAATTATTTTGTTGGAAGCATCCATGAGTCGTGGAGTGTCTTTGAGAATCATATGGTTTTGTTTAATGATGTTATGGACATGTTTGTTGGGAGTTCACGAGGAAGACATACCCATCATGCACCAAATCTCTCAAGATATGGTTGATGAAGTAGTGATAAAATAATCGATCTGTTCGGTGTGAGGTATAACGTATAATAATCCGACCTATATTTAGTTGAAGGTGTTAGGTAGTCATTGGATTCTTATAGTGATGAAATAAGTTATTGCAGAGTCACCTTACAGTTAGGGGTTCATCCGAATCCTCTTCGGTGGAAAATTATATTATTTATACTTGGTTAAAATAAATATTTAGGTATATATAGTAGATGTCGAACTCCCTTTGGTTAGTTTGTGTGTCTATTTTTTTTTTCCAGATTTTGAACCTCTTATTGAAAATTCTGACTTCACCACTGCATGATAGAATTACTTATTCCAAGTTAACTTGTTTCCAATCAAACAACCCTTTAGAGAAATAATGGTCACTTTATGATAACTAAACTTAGTGACCTTTTGAGACATTAACTCGATTTAAGTTTCAAAACTTGTTGACGTATTGAGATGTTAACTTGATTTAAGTTTCGAAGTTCTAAGACATTATTGTATTTTTCTTTGTTGTTTATTTCTTTTATAGTGACAACTATAAAGAAGAAGATAAGAATTTGGTGAAGTTTTGTTCTGTTTTATATGTTGTTTTGTGGAGTGATTGTGACCAACTTTTCTTACTAATTCGATACAAGACATCTCCACACACATAAATACGAAAGATTTGATTTTATAGTCCTTTTTATTTATTAGTTTATTATATTTTTCATAAGAGATCAATACGGTAATAAAAGTAGAAACTTCAAAATATCTAGATGTTATTTAATAACACGTATTAACTATTAAAGAAAAAGTATTAGCTACCAAACGACCCCTTGATGTGTACACTTTGGTTATTAAACATGCCCATATTAGTGCAAATTCAAAGGTCCATTTCATGTTAATGTTTAATTTATAGAGCTGAATTTAATAAGGGATTCATAACTTATTAAATTAGATTTTTCTAATAAGTTGTATGTCATTAACCTAACTATAAAACAAAGATGTCTATGTTTCATCAAAGACAAATTTGGTATTAAGACTTATCTTGATTTCTTATCTCATGTTTTTGTGTGTTCACGTTAGTATCCACTTGTAGTTGCGTGACATATTATAATCAAGTGGACAAATATTCTAAGGGAAAATAATAAATAAATCTCTAAACTATTCTAAATGGTATGTAATATTATTTATTATATTTTTGAGATATTGGTGTTTTTATCGTTAAAATAATAGAGCATATACATCTTTTATATTAACGGACATGCACATGTCATAATCTTAACCACCGAACTGATGTTTATTGAGAATCAGATCGACGAATAGAATTTCATCACGTATCTCTATCTAGTCTTCCGGTAGAGTGAAGAGTATATATGCTCTAGTTTTTTAACGGCAGGAACACCAATGTCCGATTGACGGAAGGTATCTGCATATATTTATGATTGTTCATGGGTATATTTGTCAATTTTCCATTTTAATAATTTCACTCTTTATAAAGTACTACACATTATAGTAACATAAATCCAGATTCTATTCATGAAAATTATATTTATGTATGTTGTTGTTTGTAAAGTAAGAGCCTAAATTCAAATCTATTTATGAGATTATATTTAGGTACGTTATTATTTGTAAAGTAGAAATATAAAATATTTTCTCAAGAGTGTATTCATTTTTATCAAAAATCTCAAATTCGAACTTAAATGAACAACAATAACATATTTTGTAATCAGTATATACTCATACAATAATATTTAAAAAGAATAATGCGTATACAAATTTTACCGACTTTAACTATGGAGTTATTTAAAATGATCCACTATCAAATTTCTATTATTTCCAATAATCCCAAAGTGACCAATTTGTTATTTATTCTATGCATTAAACAATAATTGTGGATTCATTTATTGGTTTATATATATCTAATATCAACGGTCGACTCAGGCATTTGAAATTCAAAATTCAAAATCTCACCCTTTCTATGAAAAAGGGCCTTCAAGAAGAAGAAAACGAAGAAGCAAATCGCCATTGAAACGCCAGAATGGGAAGACTTGGAGTGAAAACTGACTATGAAGAACTGCGAAACGCTCAAATCATGGAAAACAAGGTCCTCTTCTCTCTCAATTTGAGTGTATCTAATTTCTGTCAATGTTAATTTGTTATAAAGCTGAATTTCTTGGATTACAGGCGCGATTAGCCAGTCTTGGACTTCAAAAAGCTGTGGCAGAGCTTCGATCGATCAGATCTAAACCACAATCTGAGAAGAGAAAACACAACAAAGTTGACTACTTCTCAACCCCTTTGCGCCGATCTAGTCGATTGAAAGGAAACTCTTCTGAATCGAATTCATGCTGCACTATTCCGCTAGCGAAAAGTTTGTGTCTATGTCTCTTTTCTCCTTTTTTGTTTTGGCCCTATAAGTGTGGATTTTGAAATTAGAAATGTTCTCTTTATGGATTGTTGCTTTTAGGGAAATTGGGGCTTTTTGATGATGAAGATGATATTGAGAAGAGACCAGCTAATGCACCTCTGTTGAGAGTGAAAGATGGCTTAACGCTGCGTCTTACTCCAGAAGCTTTAGCTCGGCGTTGCACAAGCAAGGACAGGGGAACGTTATATGACCCTTATTTGGGTATTTGCTGTCACTTTTGCAGGTTTTGAACACGTTCTTGAATACCCTTTTGCTTAGTTTTTTTTTTTTTTTTTTGCCTTTTATTGTGAAAAATATTTCTATAATCGAGTCACTGTTATAATCAATAGCCAGATAACCTTGTAAAACTTGTTAAGTAATCTGCTATAACAAATATATAGACAGTATAAACAATCGATGACGCGTTAAGTATATAGCTTAAATCCTTTTGTAACTCCCAGTTTTTGATCACTTACTGTCATTTCAATAATCAAGTCACCGCTATAACCTTGAGAAAGGCGGATCTAGGGTGGTCGTAGGGGTTCATCGATTGAAAAATTACACTGTATAAATAAGGTCAAATCCAATGTTTATGGTGGTTACATAGACTGAAATGAACCCCCTCAACATAACTAGGATCCCTCCAAGGTTGCAAGTTCGACACTTACTCTCTGCAGTCGCGTGCCTACATTTACTTAATATCTATATATGTAATGATAGTGTAGAGAATCCTTACCTTGTTAGGTATATAGAATAAAACCTTTTGTAAATCCCAGTTTTTGGTCACTCACTGTGCAGTGAATTGAGGGACTTCCTTCAAGGCGGCTTCTTTGTTTTGTTTTGCTAGGAAGTGTGATTTTGCGCTTGAATTTACGTCTGTGCCAGCTTAACTTGTCCTTACATATCATAAAAATGCAAAGGTGTCACACGAGAATAATGATCAAAAATGATAATATGTGAATGTTAATGCAGGCAAAAGAAATTATGTGGTGAAGAAGACTGTAAGCGATGTGGTGATTCAGACATGGATCAACCTTGCTTAGGTTAGTCTTACAAATTGTTTATTGTTTTGTGGTACTTACTAGTCTGTAAACAGAGTGATGAATATAAAATTTCATATACAGGCAAGACAGATTGTTCAAGTTGTCATTCTAGCCAAGGTGTTCTTTGCCGAGGCTGTCTTAAGGTTCGATATGGTGAAGGTGAGACAATAACTATGCATTTTAGATACTGAAGGTTATATGAAGTTACATGGTTTTGATCTTTAAGTCACTTATGTTGTACACACTACTCTTCACTTAATGAAATTGATTTCTGCCTTTTCACTTATGAATGTCGATTAGTACTAAATATGTACAAATTGTGCTAGAAATGGAGGATGTGAGAGCAAATAAAGAATGGATATGTCCTCATTGTACTGAAGAAAAAGGCATCAATCCATATTGGATATGTAATAGGTACGTAGTGGTTTATGAAACAGGACTAGCAGCTAGGTTAGTTAAGTTCATGGATTATTTCTTGATCATGCTTATTTACAATTTTCTAGCTCATTGTGCCTAAAGAAGCGAAAGATGGCTCCAACTGGGATCGCCATATTCAGAGGTTTGTATGTTTGTCACTAGTTTACTTGAAGTTCTGTTTGCTCATATCTGTTGTTATATAGTGTTCTAATTTCTTGTCTTTTGTTTTTCCTTTGTTGGACAAAACAGCTAGAGAGATGGGATACAAATCAGTGGCACATCTGTTAATGGATCAGCTTCAGGAAGCAGTGAAGGGTTGATGACAAACAAAATTTAGTGCATTGTTAACTTCTTGTTGGTGCAGTAAAATTAGCTTCAGAATGTAAAAATGAATGTTATGAAGACCAATCACTGGTTGTGTAATGGCACCCTTTCATTTGAGGTCATATCGAAGCAAACACTTGCGGAATTACATTGAGTATGTTGTTGTCCACAACAACTTTATCCATTTTAAAGCCTGATTCTCTTGTTCAGGAAATTTATCAAAAGTAGCTTTGGCTCTTATACATCTGTAATGATCTGCTTCTTCTTCTTCGCCGCCTCCGTTTTCATCTGTT
Source organism: Solanum habrochaites (assembly GCA_027704765.1). Taxonomy (NCBI): domain Eukaryota; kingdom Viridiplantae; phylum Streptophyta; class Magnoliopsida; order Solanales; family Solanaceae; genus Solanum; species Solanum habrochaites. Next base: position 64,073,877 of record JAKWJA010002491.1, read on the forward strand.
TCTTCTTCTTGTAATGTAAGTTTTAAATAAGAATGAGATACATGTTAAAAATGGAAAACATGTTGCCCAGTTTGTGATTGGGGAATTGAATGATAACATTCCTTTAAACTTATATTGTCTATCCTAATAATTTAGAAACAATTTGTTCCTTCTACATATGATTTACTTTTGTTTTTGCAATGGATAAGTACTGCTGGAGCGTTATGTGATAAAATGATATCTATCAAAATGAAAGATAAGTAAGTTATATAAATAACTATATAAGGATTGGCTATGTTATTTGACAGTGAAGGTTGGATAGCTAAAATCCAAATCATTCATGAAATGAGTGTTCCGGAGATGTGGATGCTAAGATGAATATATGATCATACCAAATTAGATGATTAGAATTGACCACTTACGTAATAAGATGCAAGTAGCTCCACACTTTGAGAATTAAATAAGAGAAGATGGCTTGAGGTGGTTTGGACATGTTTTTTTTTTGTTTGGTTTTTCACCCGGTATCCGAAGTCCATATTGGAGATTCAACTAAATTTGAATCGTGCACTGCAGAATAACCTTTCCAACATAATTTTCTCCACGCTCAAAATTCAAACCCGAAACCACTGGTTAGGACATGCTATGTGTGGTAGAATAACAACATTTGTGTTTTGACATTTTAAAATAATAACTAAAAAAATTAGCCTTTGCCTCCCGGATATATATATATATATATATATATAATAGAAGAATGGAGGGAAAATCACTAATAAAAGTTCGAATTCGAAATCTCTAGCGTGGTATGACAACAATATGCGTGTTTTGGCAATTGAAAATTTTAAAAAATAATAAAAAGATTCACCTTTGTCCAGGGTATATATAATAGAAGAAAAAGGAGGGAAAATCAGAACTGAAAACCTAATAGGCCATCGATGAGAAGGGTAAGAGTAAAACCTAACTATGAAGAACTGCGAAAAGCTCAAATCATGGAAAATCAGGTTTCTCTTCGCTCTCCATTTTCTTTCAATGTTAAATTGAAAATAGTAGCTGATTTTCATGGGGGTATTGTACAGGCTAGGTTTGCCAGTCTTGGACTTCAAAATATCTTGGGAGTGCTTCGAACTAAACCAGAGAAGAGAAAACATAACAAAGTGGACTACTCCTCCGCCCCTTTGCGTCGTTCCAATCGATCGAAAGGAGACTCTGCACCATCATCAAAAAGTTTGTGTTTTCATGTGTATTTTGCTGTATGAAAATGTCTGTGTTTCTGTGTATATTGATTTTTGATGGAGATTGTGCCTTTTGAAGAGGAGTCTGATGACATAAAGGAGCGCCTTTATCAGGAAGCTTTGGGTCAGCGTTCCAATCGATTGAAAGTGGCAGTTTCCTGTCACTCCTGCAGGTATTACGCTCCTTCCCTATCTTGCCAAACTTTTTGCCATTGATGTTGCAACTTACAGTTTTTTTATAGCTCACTGTTTGATGAATTGACTGACTGAGGTCTGAGAAAGTAAACTTTTGATATTCTGATGGCCCCTTGGCTTGCTGTTTGCTATGATCCTTTTGAGTTTTGAGTTTAAATGGGTTGGTTGTCTTGACCTAACGGAATGAACTTGATTACCCATCAAACTATTAGATCAAAAGGGGTCATACAATACATGTACATACAAAATCAAATTTGGAGAGTGGAATGGATGGACTCAAGCTAATAGGTTAAGAAGAATATATTAGTTTTCACATTTTTTAATAATCAAAATACAAAAGGAGAGGAGATTAGGTTGTGTTTGGCGGTTGGGTTATTTGACGCATCTAGCCCAACATGTTCTGAACCAAGTAAACTTTAGGCGGGTTTGTTTTTGACCTGCCCAAGTTTGGCCTAACTCACACATCTCTCACCATTCACCTTTATAAGCTTGTGCTCGTGTGCCAATCAGTTGAAAATGATAATTTGTGAATGCGAATGCAGGCAAAAGAATTATTGTGATGAAGAAGATTGTAAACGTTGTGGTGATTTCGACATGGATCAACCTTGTTTAGGTTGGTCATACAAAGCACTTTTCCTTCCCGTACACTAATTTGCTGTCATACTGATGAGTCTAAAATTTCCCATACAGGCATGTCGGATTGTTCAATTTGTCATTCTAGCAATGGTCTTCTTTGCCGAGAATGTCTTAAGAATCGATATGGTGAAGGTTAGGCAATAGATATGCATTTTAGAAACAATAAGTCAAAGCATAAAGCATTTGCCATGACTCACTAACCGTCACTATTTTGTTCTGTTTAATTTAACGCCTAACAATGGGAACTCTGTGAAATTGATCTTTGCTTTCTCAGTAATGAATGTCGATAAGAACTAATGCCATGCAAATATGTGATAGAACTGGAGGAGGTGAGAGCTAACAAAGAATGGATATGCCCTCATTGCACTGAAGAAAAAGGCATCAAGCCGTATTGGTTCTGTAACCGGTACGTAGTGGTTATATAAACAGGTTTAGGTGATTGTGAAGTCAACTCATTTGGCTTTTTCTTGCTCATGGATCAATATCTTGTCGTAGGTTATCATGCCTAAAGAAGCGAAATATAGCTCTAACTGGGAACACATTAAAAGGTTTGCATGTCGTCACTAGTTTCACTTGAGGTTTTGTTCGTTCATGTGTATCTGCTGTTTTATTAGTTTGCTCTGAGAATTTGTCTCATTTCTTGTTGGATCTTTGAACAAAATAGCTAGAAGGATGGGGTACAGATCAGTGGCACATATGTTTATGGATCAGCTTCAGGGAGCAGTGAAGGGTGGAGATGATAAGCTTTTTGGTTAATTCCAAACTTTCTGTGCGATGATAAGTGTAGAATTTGCTTTTGAATGTAAAAATGGAATGTGTTTTAATGGCATGGATCCTTATGTCTAAACATGTTTTGTACCCGATATGGTATTCGGCTAATACAGATTTGCATTGTGTAATTGACTAGTCTATGTTCATGTTTCGTTATATCCTTTTACATAAATCATTACTCCATGTGTTTTTCATTTTAAAAAAACTTTATTTCGATATTAAGGTTAAATTGTTTGATTTGGCTTAAATAATAGTAACAAAATAGGTAGGGGTGTGCATTATTTGATTAAACCGAAAAATTGAATTGAGTTGAATTTTAATTTGAATTGCTTTTTTTATTTGATGTTGGATTTTTATAATTTACTTTGTTTGGTTTGATTTGAATTTTGAAAAATAATTAGAAAAAAAGATGAATTATATATATAAACCACTTTTGTCACTTTTTAGTTGTTATCATTCATTATGTTTTGATATTTATAATTGATATACTTTTAAGTACTCACTCTGTAGTCTGTCCACTTTTATTTGTTATATTACGTTTAATTAATTTTCAAAATTAAATTAGATTAGATTAATTTAATATTTTAAATAAAAAAATTAGATATTCAAAATTGCAAATTATTTTTTACATTTTATTTGTGATTTTTAAAAAGTATATGTAAGAGATTTAATGCTATTACTTCTCATATCTTTAATTATATTTTTAATTATTTACGTAACTAAATAACCAAATCAAATCATATTTATTATAATTCAGATTGAATTACACTATATCGAAATCAAAAATCGAAAAACTATAAATGCAAAGCTAAAGATAGGTATTATGTATTACAAGCTTGGTGGATAAAATATAAAAGGAAAAAGAAAAAAAGTAAATCATCTTTGTCCTTTTACTACCTTGCTTCTGTTGTTCCTTCTCGGAACCAAACATCGGTCTTTAACCTCTAAATTCCGGCCGGCGATGCCGGCTATCTATAACCCTAACTGGTTCTACACTGCTTCGAATATCAATACGAATTGTTCTTTCTCGACCTTCAGCTTCCCTAAAACCCTCACATTTTCAAACTCCTTATCTCATTCTCTCAAATTCGTCTCTCCTGACCCGTTCTTCGTTAACCGGAAACGACGCGGCTTTGTGACTGTTAATGCAGCTGCAAAGTCTTCCAGCTCCGACCTATATTCAGTTCTTAATGTCAGTAGAAATGCAACGCTCCAAGAGATCAAAGCATCTTATCGCAAGCTTGCTCGCAAGGTATACTCATCTATTTGCTTAATTTTTTTGCCTTTGTCATTTGTAAGTTGTTATTATTATATTATTTCTGTCTAGCGGCAACTGCTTTTTTGCTTCATAATCATTGTATTTACTTGAAAATAGTATCATCCTGATATGAATAAAGGGCCTGGAGCTGAAGAAAAATTTAAGGAGATTAGTGCTGCATATGAGGTAACTTCCACCTTCCTTTCCCTCCAAAACTTTCCTTTGTTTTTTTTTTGTTTGGGGAATTTTATGTCGAATTGGTAACATCATGAAATTTTGCATTACACTTGGCATCCTTATCCTTAGTTTGGTAAAAATTAGTTTTGGTCTTTTTCTTTCATTGTTTTCAATTTGACTACAAAGTGTATTTTTAGGTATTATCAGATGATGAGAAAAGGTCTTCATATGACCGTTTTGGTGAGGCAGGGTTGCGAGGAGAATATGATGTGCCGGGTGGCGGTCCACAGGGGGTAAGTACTGAACTTTGTTTAAATTTTCATAATTTTTCATATATATTTCAATGTTTCTTCATGGTGACTGATATCTGTCCTCACATGATTATCTGATCTCTTAGGTGGACCCTTTCGAAGTGTTTTCTGAGTATTTTGGCCAATCAAGTGCCTTTTTTGGAGGAAGCGGCGGATTGGGAGGCTTCAACTTTGATTTCAAGAATACCGGAAGGCAGAATCTTGATATTCGGTGAGTATTAAAGCCCATTTGCTTCTGAAACTATGTATATCTGTATATCTGATCTTGGTGATATTAGGATATGTTTCATGTAGAAAACATACTGTTTTGAGGTGATGATTCCCATTGAGTTGTATCTTTCTCTGGGCAGTTTCTTCTTACTCTCCCCCACCCTAAATTGAGTATCTACCACTTCATTGAATGTAGTAATGTCCGTTGCTGAGGAGAGTTGTAGCTCTTATATACCACTGGGTGAAGATTTGTATAAGCTTCCATGGCTTCACCTGCATCAATGAAATTTAAGCAAGAAAATTGAGGAGAAGAAAATAGAATAACTTCTCCATCAGCTTTGGTTTGTTTAGCGTGAAAGTAATTAAGGCGAGAGGAAGGAAAGCGTTAATTTTATTTCCTTCGTAGGGCCGATCTTTCCATTAGCGGAAATATATATTGAGATTTTTATTGTGGGCAGTTATGACCTTGATTTGAGTTTTGAAGAGTCTATATTTGGAGGGCAGCGAGACATCGAAGTACCCTGTCTGGATGAATGTGATAGTTGTGACGGGACTGGTGCTAAATCTAGCAGTTGTGTTAAAGTCTGTTCTGACTGTGGCGGAAGAGGAGGAGTGGTGAAAACACAGAAAACGCCTTTTGGAATCATGTCTCAGGTATTTTCACTTACTTGCATGAGAAATTAGTAATTGTAGAATGCCATTGTAGTCACTTCTTTTATTATTCATCTTCTTTTTATCTTACAATCTAAACAGATTTCTTGTTTGAAATGGTATTTTGTATGTGTTCTTTTCCCCAATTTTTACCTCAATATTTGCAAGCTTGTATCTTTTGTTGATGAATGGACATGATCACATAGGTGTTTTCGCTGAGGGGATTCACTGTATGAAGACTTTTAGACTTTGTTCTATATACAGATTATTTGTTCTCTATCATTCCCTTTGTCTTAAAAGATAGTCCTACTTCCTGTTTAGCTCATTCCAAAATAGTGTCCACTTATCAAGGGACGAAAAATCCGAAATTTCCCTTTGTCCACTTATCCGAAATTCATTTGCTTTCAAGGGTATTATGATGATGCTTGAACCTAGCCTTCTTTTGGACACAAGCATTAATACCTTTCAATGATTGTGCCCCATATTAAGATGATGTTTTCTTACTTGGTACAAAAGAGGGCTACTTTTTTGAACTTTATCACCACTGGTTTGTCAATTGTCATGACAAGTTTAGTATGACCTTTGTACTATTTCTGGATTAACTCATAACATATGAGGTCACTGTCATTCACCTATGGAAAGTAATGTACACTACTGTTTCAAGATACTGGAACTTTCAAAGAAATACTATTTTTTTCTGATCACTAAATGGCTTATTTATTCTGCTCAATGTTTTATTTTGTTTAAGCACAAAATAAAAGTTCTCTCTGCACATCCAACCTCTGTGTTATTTTGAATAACTTGCTGCTATCTACTATCTTGGTATTCTGGTCCTTCTTAACTTGCTTTCTAGATGCTGATTCATGTTTTCAGGTATCTACATGCTTGAAATGTGGAGGTAATGGAAAGATAATTACTGATCATTGTCGAAAATGTGGTGGCCGTGGTCAAGTACAATCAAAACGAAGTATCAAAGTGGTTGTTCCACCTGGAGTTCATGATGGAGCCACGATGCATGTTCGAGGAGAGGGTAACATTGACAAGAAAAGGTCACAGTTAATTAATATTCCTAGTTCATATGATTTCATGTAGAAACTTAATGCTTTGAACAAAGGTAGTCAATCCACAAGAAAATTTGCAGCATATGCAATTTGATTTTTTAGCTTCATTGAACAAATACATAGTATTATGATTGTAAGTAACATGCTCCTCTGAGTCTAAGTACATGTTTGATTTGCCTGCTCTGCTCAAAATGTTGCCTCTGCTGCTTGTTATTTGTTATAGATATTGGTGTTATGTGGATACTTTCTAGGCTGGGATTCTCTTCTTTCTGATTTGCTGTTAGTGTTTTCTGCTTGATTCTGTGTTGTGAAACAAGTGCATTAGATCATGATAATGCAGCAGATATTGGTCCGAGTCATAAAATGAAGCATGTCATTGTAGCAGATATGTAATTATTTAAGAAAAAGTAAGAAGAAGTTCAAAGGAACATGCGCTAAGGAGCTAGTTTAGTTGTTTTGTTTGCTAATATGCCCAAACTTCTTAAGGTTTTACCTCTCACCTAGGTTAGAAAGTGTGTGCAACTCAACCTTTTCTGTTCTTTCTCTTATTCTGTTTCTCTTTGCAACTTTTATGGTTCTTTTGGGGGGTGAGTTGGGTATTCAAATGACCTCAGAGAGATAGATGCGGAATTGCGGATATGTTTTTCTCCTTTTCACAATTATCTTCACATCTTGTCTTGGTCTTCTTTGCAGTAGTTTATCTGGTGACCTCTATCTGGTCATCCATGTTGAAGAAAAACGTGGTATTTGGAGGGATGGTCTCAACCTGTACTCAAAGTTAGATGTTGATTTTACTGAGGCCATTCTGGGGACAGTTAAGAAGGTAATAAAAGCATTGCAAAAAGAGAATTGGTTTTATCTTTCAAAAAGGCACAATTTAAAGACAATTAAATTTGAATTGATTGCTAGCAATTTTATAGTTCTCCTTTCAGTCGCTCCCTATATTTGTTTCCCTGCCCCCCCCCCCCCCTCCCCCTTCTCCTTTACTTCCCCCAAACAACTCCCATTAATGACATTGTATGTTTCTGGCATTTTAATTTAGCTTTGAAGTGCTTGTAGATAGTTCCATGCAGTTATAATGCCGACATTAGTTCTTAAAAGAATCACATCACCTCAATTATGACTTTTGGTGGTCTTTGTTGGACTCCTGCAGGTGACAACTGTAAATGGTACAAAAAATCTTCAGATTCCTCCTGGATCTCAACCTGGGGAGAAGATTAAAATGTCAAAAATGGGAGTGCCAGACATGAATAGATCTTCAGTGAGAGGAGATCATATTTTCCTGATAACTGTTCAGATCCCGAAGAATCTCAGGTTTGAATTTGTTGGTATAAGTTTTCGGATACATCTTGATTTCAATTTGATCAGTTCGATTGAATAAGTTGCCACTTCTGTTCCTATGTACAAGTTAAATGAGTTTTCTTTAGTGGTCTCATTGTCTTCTCCTAAAGTTATTTGTGAAAATCTCATTAACACGAGGTCTTATATGAGCCATCAATTCTTTTAAGTGATTAATCAACATAAGAACAACAATTTCGAGGTTGGCATGAAACTGCAATGTTCCCTGTGGTAAATGTGAAAAGTGGTTTAGCTTATGATACAAAATATATACCTTAGCTTCTTCCTTAAAGGATTACATTGACTAAATTTGTTTAATCTAATCAATCAGGATTTATCTTATCTGAACAAAAAGGTATGAAGATGTTTTAATTTGTCAACATTCATGTTTCAAAGTCTTGAATTACCAACCTTATTTTATGAAGTAACAAGGTAGTAGGTACACCCCGACCTCCCTGGGCCCACTTGTGGAATCACAGTGGGGTATGTTGTTATTGTTGTTTTTGTAAAATAGTCTGAATTTGTTAATTTTCTTGAGCAGGAGTAACATAGTTTCTCACTGAGCATCTTCACTATTTTTTGCTTTCATCTAAAATACTTTGCTGATGTGTGTTTGTTCAATAATGTGTGTTCCTTCTTCTATGTCAGTGATACAGAGCGCACCTTAGTTGAGAAGTTGGCTTCACTTAGAGCAACATCCAAACATCATTCAGTCTCATCTGGCGGTATGTCTTCTTATTCTTTCTTTCTTGTAAAGATTCCAAAATCTTTGTTTGATTAGAGGAATAATTCTAGTCGGATAACCATATCACAAAACAGAAGAAATTTTTTCATTTAGAGAGTGTCGAAGGCATGACCCAAGTGAATGTTACGTGAGAAACAATTATGAATACTGGTGTAAGGAGGTATGCAAAAAAGTGAACATACTAAACGTATTTTAATACTAACTTCTGGTTCTAGCGAAGCCTTTAGCTCTCTCTCATGTAATTTACTTGCACCTCATCCACTCTTGAAAGGTAGACCGTTCTCTAAAACCCTCCCCTTAATCTTGTAGATTATTATTCTCTTCAACGAACAATCTTGTAGATAAACGATGATGAATTATCAGAAGGAATTATGACTGGCAAGCTTGAGTCAGTGTGGTCAACCATTTGAATCTGAAAATATGGAACCATGCTAGATTGAATCCTCTAGAAATATGTCAAATGTGCCATCAAGAAGTAAACTAGCCTCATTTTTTAAACACTCATGCAATGTGCCAAAGAATGCCATCAACCCTTACCTTTTATGTCATTAGATGCATTTAAGTTGCCAAAGTAATTTATTCCTAGTATGTCACATTACACCATGTTCATTAGGTTCTTCATTTTTTACCTTTTAATTTTATCAAAAGGGATACCAAGAAATAATCTGGATGGGAATGTTGCTTCTGCAGGTGAAAGGGGAGGTGTTGCACGTTTGTGGAAACCGATCAAAGACTTCCTGAGGTGCATTATGTGCCGCAATCATCTCAGTTTTTAAGATTATACCAACTTATTTTTGAAAACTTAATTAGTTTCTCCTTATTACTCTGCTGATCTCATATTTATGAATCGACATTCATTAAAAGAAAGAAGAAAACATAAAAGCAACTAGATGAGAATCAAGTCCAGTTGAAGCTATCGAAACATAAGAAGGAATATCAAAACCTATTCCACTCAGAGTTTTATAGAACATTTTGCATACCGAAAATTCACCCTTGTCTGTATTTTTATTTGTTTGCTTATGTTCATTTGTCCGCTTTGTAGGAGTGGACGATCTGGTAGAAAATTTGCATCAATTAGCACAGAGACGACAGCTTTACAGAGTTTAAACAGACGGTTACCGAGTTTTCCTCTAATTACATCACTTTCTGCTGTTTTACTTGGAATATGTATTTTAGCCTTTGTGAAAGTTTGCTACAGTAAAATTTTACTGCAGAAACGATCAGTAAAACCAAATTTTGTTCTTCACAGGGAAATTAAAGAGCAATAGTTGCGATATCGTGCTGCTTGACTCATGCAGTACATGAATTTTATAACATGTATGTTTGCTTATCCCTGTATCACTATCTCCTGTCCATTTCTTACCTTTTTTTTTCTTTTATACTAATCAAGGATTATGATATGTTTAATTAATTAGTTTTTCTGATCTAGGATTTTTTTTTCAATTAAAAAGGGATTCCATGTATTATGTGCACTGGATGAATGTGGCCGACAGTGAATAGAAACAAAAGCTGAAGTTCCAACTAAAAAATATAACTAGTATAACCTTACTGTAAAGTTTAATCTTAACAGGTTATCCATATGATTAAAGTAAAAGTAACACAAGAAGTAATGATAATGAGAAGTGAAGAAAGGTGCACACACTAGAAAAGTAACAGCTTGATACAGTTGTCTGTACAAAGGTGAGATAGTTATCTAAGGTTTGACTAATTGGAGTCGGAGAAGGACGATGTGTATGTTGTTTTATTCCTGTTATGTAAAGATAGAATAGACTGTTTTCGATAGATCTTTAGCTCATATAAAACATGTCAAAATCAATAGGAAAGGTTTGGCTAATTTATTTCCATAATATACATTTACTTCCTTGATTAAGTGTCTCATCCTAAATTATTATCACCCAAGTCCTAAACTTCTGTTCCTCATTATTAGGTTTATTAAGATCCACCTCTATCTTTGGTTGGTAACTAAGATACTTCCATCTAATCCAATCAATTTGTTTTTCCTTTTGTTACCTAAGAATTCAATTAAGTAGGATTCTTCCCATTAATATAAAACAGTAACTAACTCAAAAAATTTAATTTTTTCAATTTTTCATTTGTAACAACTCTTTAGAAAATGTTTTATGTATTTGGTATCGTAATTTTCAATTTATTTATATTTGGTTGATCAAAATTTTTAAAGTACTTATTTCATTAAAAAAAAAAGGATACTTTTCATAGAAGTACTTTCTCTACAAGTGTTTGGAAGTATTTGTTGATGCCACAGAGCTATTAATATAGTTACACTTTAGTTTGTGTCAACTTTATTCACCTGCATCATGCAATTATGAAAATTTAATATACATGGTTCATTTCTCTAATCTCTAACTATAATATAAATCATGCTGCCATCCCACTCATCCCAAAAAAATAAAATGTCCCCACCCCACCCCACCCCACCCCACCCCACCCCACTCCAACCCAAAAACAGGCCTAAAAACAAACAAAAGGTGTGCTGTTATAAGAGAGAGAAAAAAAAAGGGAAATGATGGATAGATACTGTCTAGCTACTACATTAATATTCTTCATTAATGTCATCAATAACAGTTGTATTCCCTGAGAGGGAAAATATACACGCTCTATTTCATATTAATTGAATTTTTGAGGTATTTTACATATTTTTAAAAAAGTTAATTAAAATTAAATTTAAAAATAGTTTTTTATTTTTATTTTTATTAATTATTGTCAAATTTATTGAATTCATCACATTGAAAATCCAAATAAAGGGTTAAATTAAAAAAATATTATAAAAATATTTTTAAAGATTAAACAATTAAATTAATTTTAAAAATAAAAAATACCTTAAAATTCAATTTATACTGAATGGAAGGAATATACGAAGAAATGGAAAATGCGGAATTCCCTAATCACTCACTTCTACTGATTTCTAGTCAAATGTTATTTGGTAGCTATTAGAGTGGTTCATAAATATACTTGAAATTCAAACTTTACTTAAAAATTTAGATATTTAAAAATCATTAAAAAAAGTACTATAATTTATAATTTTTTACACATCATATGATAAATAAACATATTGTAAAATATTAATCAATATTCTTATCATTTAATTCTAAAAAAAAAAAAATCATAACAGATAAAAATAGACTGAAAAAATATGAAATAACTATATTTAATAAGATGCGCAATTAATATAAGACAGAGAGAATACTATATATAACCATTTATCAATAAAGGCTATTTTTGTTACAGCTGAAGATATACTTTAATTTTCATATTTGATTTAACTTTCTTAGTTAAGGTGAAAACTAGAGTCAAATTACATAATTAGCAATCCTGCTTATGTCAAGATTACAATTATATTTTGAGGCGAATAAAAAAATATTAATATATTCTTAAATAATATGTAATACTTCTCATTATTTATTTATTTATTTAACTTTGACTTTTTACTTGTTCATTTTTATTTATTATTTCTGACAAACTAAAAAAAATGATATTTAATGAGTAAATTAATTTTTAAAATTTCATCAATTAATAGAAATAAAATAGTAAACTCACTATATGAATTATTATTATCCTAATAAATGTTTCAAATAAAAAAATGAACAAATAAATAATAACATAGTATTATCCTAATAGATGTTCAAGTCCAAAATAAACAATAAATAAAATAGAGAGAGTAAATAAATACAATAAATAATTTGAGATTTATTAAATATAAGATGGAAATTCAATGTTTTAAAAAAGTGACATGAGCAGGGTCAACTATCCTCAAATTTTTCTTCTGTACTACATACATAAAGTTCGACACAATAATATAAATAATTAATCTATTTATAAAATAATAGAAGTAAGTAATATTTAAATATTTTCGTTATTGAATAATTAGTTCATTATCCTGCTGAGATAAGTCAGTAAGATGAGACAGTTGAAGAATAATGTCTCAGTTAGGTGAAGTCTTCATTAATTGCTCCCACTAACTAACTTATTTCTATTCATTGATGACTTCTTTTAGTTCAGTATTAAAAATTTCAATATAATATGATAATTTGGTGTATATTATGTCCATTCCTAATTCAATGGACAAAGAAATTATTGTTTCTTGATTTGAAATTTAACTATATTTGAAATAAAAATTAAGTTTTTATCGTTTGAAAATATTTATTTATTTGATGTTGAGACAATTGAAAAAGAATAAAGTTAAGGAAAGAGAGTTTTGAATTTGATTGGTCCTTGTAATAATAAAAATGAAAAATTGTGAAAGGGATTAAATATGTCACATAAAGGACCCCGACTTGAAAAAATTTATGCGTATCATGTGTTTATGTTTAATTAATTTAATTTTTATTATTATGTTATTTAATGAGATAAAATATATGTTAATTGATTGAGATTAAGTAAAATAAATTATAAATGTAAACACGTGACATGCATATATTAGTTTGGTGTAAACACCCAATACGAATAAGTTTTACTCCATCTTTAACTTGGCATATCAAAGTTATTTTTCTTTTGTTATCGAATCGATTTCTTATATGATCACTTAAGTGATATTTAGAATAGGTATGTCTTTTATTTATTTTGTTAAAAAGGTTTTATAGTCCTTCACTTTACTAAAAGAATAATTTATTTTTTAAAAGAGAACACCACAAAAAACACATGAATTTTATTGTTTTTTTCCTTCCACAATATTTTCTTCTATCATTTAAATAATTTATTGGCAAACAACCTTAAAAAAAGTGAGAGAAATTAATAAAAAGAGAACCCCAGATCAAGAAATTCAAAGAACAGATAGTCCAAAGTTGCAGAAGCTGTTTTTTTTCATTAAAAAAATAAAATAAAGTCTTTAAAGCTTTTTATCCAATCAAGAAATTCTATGACAAAGCTGAACAACATAAAGGAAAAAAAGAAAGCTCAATAAATTATACTCGTATCGATTCATATTATATGATATACATTTTAGTAAGATCATACCCTTTAAAAAATATTTAGGCAATTTATAAAAATAATCATGATATAAGTGTTAGGATCGAATCCACACACACTTGATAAATGAAAAACATAAGAACTTTCTAGAGAGAGATATGAGAGACCTAGAGAGAGAAATCAATATTTCGTGGTAACACTCTATGAGTAAACTTTTACGGTGATGGGGTATATATTTTAATCATTCACAGTATTTTTGATTTGAACATTAATATATGACAGTACATAAAATATTAATCAGACTCTACAACCTAACAATAAGTGGTTTGAATATAAATCAACAAAACTTCAAATTTAACAAATTCTATTTAATAAATAATAATTTTATCTTTCGCATGCTTATAGATTTTGAAGTTAAATTTTAAATTATTGAAGTTGTAAATTTTTTAAAGTACTTGAATTTCTTTTTATGTTATGTGAGTGAATTTTAAAAATATTTGTTTTCTTTTTAAAATGTGGTCAAACAAGTATTTAGAAATAGATTCTCAAATTCGCTCCTCAAATTTATGATGAAACGCTAGCTTTGACTCTCGAAGATTTTTCAAAGGTTAAAGATTCAAAGTCACTCATTTTTATAGGATGTAATTTCCTTCACCCGCTCCGAAAAAAATCATTAATAAAATTTTTCTAATTATAAAAACAACAATATATATCACTATTTTAGATTTTACGTATTTTAATAAACTATGCAACTTTGTGTTTTATAGTTTTATTTAGTATTCCTTAAAATTAAGTTTTTTAATAAATAAATAAAAGAAATTAACTTGTTTTAATTAACTAAAAATTGATCAACGAATATGAATAAATCATTTAGTTTTTCTTATGTAAATTAGATTTATACTTTCAAAGTTAATAACTTTCAAGTGTAAAATAGAAAGAATAGTGTTATTTATACATTGATTTTGGTAAGTGACAATATTATTCCTTCCGTTCACTTTTAATCGTCATATTGCGCTTTATGAAATTCAAATTAACTAATTTTCAAAGTTAAATTACAAATTACATTAACTCGATATTTAAACATGAAATTTAGATATTAAAATAATTATAATGTTTTACAAATTAATGTTAGTCAAAATTTTTATAATTTTGACTCTAAAGAAAAGGAATATTATAATAATTAAAAATAAATAGAAAATAAAAACCATTTAATTTTTTTAGTAAGGATGATATTGGACTCCTCACTCTTTTTTTTTTAGTAAGCATAAAACAGTCTACTTTCTTTATACATAATTATACCTATCAACTCTGCTAGCTGTTGACCAAAACCAGAAAAATTAAAATTAAAAAATTAAAAAACAGCTAGGGTTTCTTTTTTATTTATTACATTTTACACCCTGTATTTTTAATTTTATCTACTTTTTCCCCCACAATAATAAAAAAACAAACAAGAAACCAGTGTCACTTCATCCCCTTCCTAATATCAGCCAACAACAAAAGCAAAACGCTTACTACAGCAGCTTTCTTGAATTTTTTTTTGTCTTTTCTTCTTTTCAATTCTTCGTTTTTCTAGCATGAATGTATAAGTTTTCAGGCAGAATGTTGGGTTTTTATCGAGCTTTTATGATGCAGAAGTTGTCAATGTTGCTGTTTTTTGTACTTTTTTACAGTATAACGAGTTCTGCAGATCTGAACTCCGACCGGGATGCTTTACTGGCGTTACGAGCCGCTGTGGGTGGTCGGACTATGTTATGGAATGCTTCTAACACAACCCCATGTAATTGGGCTGGTGTTTTATGTGAGGATAACCGTGTTACTGTTCTACGGTTACCGGCGGCGTCACTTACCGGTGAGATTCCGGTGAATACCATTTCGAATCTTACTAAGGTTAAAACGATTAGTCTACGTTTTAACCGGCTTTCGGGTTCTCTTCCTTCTGATATTTCTAAACTTGTTGAGCTTCGTAATCTTTACCTTCAGGATAACGAATTTGTTGGTTCTGTTCCTTCTTCGTTTTTCACGCTTCATTTGATGGTTCGTCTAGATCTTTCTAATAACAATTTTTCTGGAGAAATACCATCTGGGTTTAACAATTTGACTCGTTTGAGAACACTTTTGCTTGAAAACAACCAGTTTTCTGGGTCTATTCCGGAGTTAAAGCTTTCGAAGCTTGAACAATTTGATGTCTCTGGTAATAGCTTAAATGGGTCTATTCCGAAGAGTCTTGAAGGAATGCCTGCTGGTGCTTTTGGTGGGAATTCACTTTGTGGGAAGCCGCTTGAGGTTTGTCCTGGGGAGGAGACTCAGCCTGCTATAGCTACTGGTGGGATTGAAATTGGGAATGCGCATAAGAAAAAGAAGTTGTCTGGTGGTGCGATTGCTGGCATTGTTGTTGGATCTGTACTGGGATTTGTTCTGCTGTTGTTGATTTTGTTCGTGTTGTGTCGAAAGAGGTCTGGTAACAACGCGAGGTCTGTTGATGTAGCTACATTTAAGCATCCGGAAACAGAACTTTCTGCGGAGAAGTCCAATGTGGACGCTGAAAATGGTGGTGGTGGAAATAGTGGGTATTCAGTGGCGGCAGCTGCTGCGGCTGCAATGACGGCTACTGGAAAGGGAGGAGAGATCGGCGGAAATGGTATTAAAAAGCTGATCTTTTTCGAGTCTGATAGACCATTTGATTTGGAGGATTTGTTGAGAGCTTCAGCTGAGGTTTTAGGGAAGGGGACGTTTGGAACAGCTTACAAGGCGGTGTTGGAGATGGGCACAGTTGTAGCTGTTAAGAGATTGAAGGATGTGACCATATCTGATATGGAGTTCCGGGAGAAAATCGATCAAGTTGGACAAATGAATCATGAGAATTTGGTGCCTCTTAGGGCATATTATTACAGCAGGGAGGAAAAGCTTCTTGTCTATGACTACATGCCAATGGGTAGCTTGTCTGCACTGCTTCATGGTGAGTCAAAGTTGTACTCTTTCCTTTTAAATTGATAATTTTTTGTTGTTGTAGGCACATATAGTACCTGAGGGCAATCTCTATTGCTTTTTCTTGTTTTCAGTCTGTGGATTGGTTGGTTGGACTTGTTGCTTACTGTAGTACTGCATGCAATGCATCTTTTTGTGGGAGAACATCTAGCTGAATGAAAGATGAATGTCTTGTTTTAGTATGCCTAGTGTGACGCTTCGTTTATGTGTTGCATTTTGTATGAATTTGAACATTTCTTTTCTAAGAATTTGAAAAGCACGAGTTCAATTATTGATAATTTCTTCTCATTTCTCTAGATTTGGTAAATGTTGCTTTTATAGCCTGTGAAGCTCAGAAGCTTATTAAATTGCTAATAGATTGTAAGATGATTACTATAATTTTATTCTTGATATTCACTACTAAGCTCTGTTGTTTTCCAGGAAATAAGGGGGCTAGCAAGACACCACTGGATTGGAAAGTCAGGTCAGGCATTGCCCTTGGTACTGCTCGGGGCATTGAATACCTACACTCTCAAGGTTCAACTGTCCATGGGAACATTAAATCATCCAATGTTCTTCTCACCAAATCATATGATGCACGAGTGTCAGATTTTGGCCTAGCCCAGCTGGTTGGACCTCCAACTTCCCCAACTCGAGTTGCTGGATATCGTGCTCCAGAGGTAACTGACCCACGCAGAGTAACCCAAAAGGCAGATGTATATAGCTTTGGTGTATTGCTTCTTGAGCTTCTTACTGGGAAGGCACCCACTCATGCCCTCCTGAACGAGGAAGGTGTTGACTTGCCAAGATGGGTGCAGTCTATCGTTCAAGACCAATGGACTTCACAAGTTTTTG
Organism: Solanum habrochaites; assembly: GCA_027704765.1. Lineage (NCBI taxonomy): Eukaryota > Viridiplantae > Streptophyta > Magnoliopsida > Solanales > Solanaceae > Solanum > Solanum habrochaites. Next base: position 64,091,180 of record JAKWJA010002491.1, read on the forward strand.
ATATCGAGCTCCTCAGGTACCAAAGCGTTGAGGAAGAAATGGTGCAACTCTTGCAGCTCGCAATGGATTGCTCGACTCAATATCCAGACAACAGACCTTCTATGTCTGATGTCGTTGAGCGAATTCAAGAGCTGCGTCTCTCAAGCTTGCGGGTTACTCAAGAACAGTCTGATTCTGTCAATGAATCTGATTGAGGTGGTCCTTAGTCCTTTTACATGTGCAGTACTTGAACTAAAGAAGCACCATCACCAATTTACAGAATCCCATTTAAGCATATTAAACTTTATTAATGCTTTCTGTTGGTTAGTAGGGCCTATCTTCTTTCACTTAAATTTTAACAATTTTATGCCGTTTCCTTTTTCTCAGTTCTCCATTGTAGTTGAGCTAGAGCCCTTTTCATTTTCCTTTGTGTGGGGGGGCCATTCTCTGTACCATTTGTTCTTGTTGGTTGGATAATGGTTGCTGTAATTATTACTTTCAGCCTTTACTTTGCTTTCACTTTAACCAACTTCCTTGAGAACTTAATACCTACCTTTACATTTAGGAGGTTTGTTGTTTGCCAGTAGTAAATTAATGTTCTTTTCTTTTTTGGTTTCCCACCTGGTGTTCTGTTACTGTACTGGAGCTCGATTATTTAGGGGAAGCGCTCTCTATCAAGAAACTTTGTTTGTGGATTAGGACCGTTTCTTTGGTTTCACGGATTGTGTACCCTCTTTTACTTCGTTTTTGATGATCTCTTGTCACTTTATCCAAGTCTTAATTTAAGTTATTAGTTGTCTTTCTTGGAAGTTGCATGATGGCATAAAGAAATAAGCCTCTTGGGGTTTAGGTACCTTTTTCTTTTATTTTGCATCGTACTATGCATCAGTTGTTTGCATCAATTCGATAAATACATAGAAATATGTCTGCATCAATTCGATAAATACATAGAAATATGTCTTCACAATCATGTGCGGATAAGTTTTTACCACCAGGTGTGCTTCTTTTGATCCTGGATATTACTGAAGCTAGTGAATATTTAAGGTTTCAAAGATAATTTTGTTAGTACAAAAGGTGGCAAGACTGATTTAAACTCTGATGGTACTTGAGTGATTGTGAGACTGAAAGCGGAAGATACATGAAAAGAGGTGTCAATTAGTGACATACCTCTTCATGATTTGCGAATTCGACAGAACTCAATATTTGACATCACTCTATATATATATATATTTCAAAATCTATGTTAAATTCTGAATTCGTCACTATTTTTAACGGATGAAAAAAGTGTAAGAACTAGTAATTATGAAAACCCAAAAAGTTGTTTCATCTAGTGGTCCACATATATTTTGAAGACAAAATTATTGGTAACACATTAGTAGAGTGAGCAGACACTGGAAATTTTAGTGGTCCAATCAAAATTTGTTAGCATCCAAAGCATTGAAAGGATTTTACCATATCTCTCAAAGGTCTCATCAACCTTGGATCTATTTGACATTGGGCCAATGACAAGCTCATATAACAGCCAAAAATAAAAAAATAGTCAAGTAAATATATAAGAAACAAAATTGTAAAGCTAACTTATTTTAATTTATGTGACCCTCTTTTTGGTGATATTTCTATAATGTATTTGCTTGCTTTGTCCTCACTGGCATTTTGAATTGAAATTGTTGTGGAGCTGTTCTTTACCCCAGTGTGTTTATAAAATTGAATGCCTCAGCATGTGCTATAACAAATAAGGTTTCTTCCCTTGAGGTGGACCACCTAACCACTTTTGAACATGTCTTTGCTCCAATCACTATTATTATACTTACTCTTTATCCTCGAAGGTATGGTCTAATCGTCAATAATTTGGTAAGAAATCGAAGGACATACAATAACAATAACAAGCACAATGTAATTTCACAAGAGAATTTCGGGAGGAGGAGGGGGAGGAGGGTCTGTTAGCTTTACCTGTATCTTGAGAGGGTAAAGATGTTGCTTCTGATAGATCTTAGACACAGTTTTTAGCATTAGGCAAAAATAAAGACAGAGAACAATAGTAAAATAACTAATACGATAAGTCTAAGCAAGGAATTTAAAAAGTAATACTAGAATCGAAGAACTAAACAGATAAGAATAATACTAACAAAATTGAAAAGGGAACTAGACACACTCAAGTACATGTTAATTTTCTATCCTCAATTTTCGACCTCAATTATCATACTATTATTATCAAAGTTACAACGACTTAACTTAATCAATTCTCGACTTTCATTATCATGCTATTGTTATCAAAGGTACGAAGACATAAATTTCAATTAAATGGGTAAAAATTAAAGAAAATTACATAGCAAATTTCAACAAAAATAAATTAAAAAAATGATGGATGATTTCTTTCTATGTATTTAATTCTTGATAGATAGAGTCACTTAATATATGTATAAGTGAATTGAAATATGTATCCAACGAAATACTCCCTCACCATTTCACCAAAGAATTCAAAAATGGTTTCCAAATACAAACACCATACAAAGTACAAGCTATATAGCAAGATGAATTTTTTTTGTGTGTAGATAGACATAAGAAAATTTTCATACACCCCATCCTGCTTCATGTGGAATGTCACTTTAAAAGTCAATAGTATTTATCTTTTAGTTGATTTTTCAAATGCTATTATATTTTCTTTTTCCAATTCTCAAAGTAAAAAAAGTGAGGTTCAAAAAAGTATAAAGTATCAAATGATCATAATATATAGGATTTTAAAAAAGATTTATCAATATGATTATAATGCTTAGGTTTTTGGTACAACGGAGCATATAATATGATTCTATTTATCTAGTATTATAACAACCTAAGCCACCTAATTAAAGGCTGTAACAAATTAAAGTTGTTAGTTAGGTTGAATCACCAGAAAATATAACTATATATATATGTATAAAAGCTAGATTAAATATATACCATTTGTCTCATTGGCATACACACGGCAACCTTAGGTAGGACCTAAGAGATATGTATATCACAGATTACGATCGAAGGTTAGTAGGTAGTTGAATATTATATTATTTGGTGAGGTAGGCGTGGTGATAACTATATTAGTCATATTCATGCGGTTTATCATTTATCGTAATTATTTTCTTTTGATATTTGTTACAACGTTTTGTTAATTTTATGTTGTTTATCAGTTATTATTGTTCATCCTTTTTTATGTCCTATAATGCTTTTCTTATGCACTTGAACTGGAGTTTTTCAAGAACTGTTTATCTACTTTCACAAATTAATAGTTACATATGTTGAATTACATCGAGTATATTATCATCATATAAAATGCATGTTATCACCACTTTTTTTTCTTTCTAATTTATGATTATTGTAAGAAATCAACCTTGGCCTTTTTCTTTTTTTATTGATTCTCAGACTGCTATTAAATACTATTATTTGTTGTGATTAAAAGGTACCTAAATTTAAGTATAAAATAATATAGAGGCATGCTAACTATTTTTTATTTTATTTTGTTGGCTCTGCTCCACTTGTGATTTCAGGTTATTAGAACTAAAATCAATTACCTATAGGACAAACTCGAAGGCAACTATTTAGTTGGACAATTTTTTTTCTCTGGGTTGACTAAACTATCAAATTCTATCGATTTCGAAGAAAATAAACTACACATAAATGTTATATTATATTTGAAGATTAATATTACCGATTAGAAATAGCGAAGTTTAAGCATGTGAATGCTTTTTAGACTCTTACAATTCTTACTAATACTAATCTAATATTAATTTGTTTAGTACAAAATTAGAAACTTTTAAGTTTTAAGATGTTTGGGTAAATACCAAAATGCTTATGAGCATCACCAGCTTATTAAGACATTTTGTTAAAACGAAAAAGTGAATAAAAATCACTCAGACATATCATAGGCATTTTTGTTTAGTTGAAGATTTTTAATCATAATTTTTTATGTACTTTCCAATCACAATCCTTAGTCTATCTTTATCTCATATTTGTCATTGACCCTTTTAATCATCTTTTATACTTTAAAACTTATTTTGTAAACTTCGAAAAACTTTGTTTATGGCCGTTGAGTGGTTAGTATTTAAAACTCAAACGATAATAAATGGACACTTTGGCTTATAGGACCCTTATCTAAAGGAAAAATAATTATCAATTTAAAATATATTTTTATTTTGTTATCATTTTTGTCAACTTTTAGAAATACTTAAAACAAATTTGTATAAAGAACTTTCAACTTAACAAAAGTGTTGTATTCAATTGAGAACTAATCAGGAATATTTATTCGCTCATTCACCATCTCGCCCAGTACTTTTTTTCGGCTTTTCTTCTTGTGCTCTCTGAAAATTTTAGGATTATGTGGGCCGTTTTAGTTAATCTTCTTCACTACTAAAAAATAGTGAATACCGACCTAAAAATTGATCGACCGGTCAAATGATGTCTGTACTTTCCGATCTCGGAGTCATATTGGGTTTAAAATAATAAAACTAGGTTGTTTTTTAGCAAAATAAGGAGGGAGAAAAATTCGACCATCAACCGTTGGTATTTTGTTGCAGAACATTTATTACAATAGAAAATCGACCTTCTTGAGTCGGTTTTAATCAAATCAATGAATACACACTATTTTAATGTTTGATATGTGGCTTATTTCATCAATATTCAAATACCGACATAATAGTCGTATTTTTATTTCATCATCACAAATACTGACATTATGAGGTCGGTTATTTCTTTGTTTATCATATAACTGACATCCTGATGTTGTACTCTTATTTTTCATCATCCACAATATCGACCTCATGAGTCGTTATTTTCTTTTCTTCAATCCAAATATCGACCTCATGGTGGTCGGTATTTTACTTCATTAAGACCGACTTGATGAGATCGGGTATTATCTTTCAGCTCATACCAGACCTAATAAGGTCAGTATTTTTTTTCATCATATCCAATACCGACCTTACGGGCGGTCAGTATGGTTCTTTCATCAAATACTGACCTCATAAAGTCGGTATTGGTTAGTTCCTCCCATATCGACCTCATGAAGTCGGTATTATCTCTTTAAGTCAAAAATCGACCTCATCGAGGTCGGTATTTTTACTTCATCTACATAATCCGACACTCAATGAGATCGGATTATCTTTCATCTAAATACCGACCTAATAGGGCGATGTTTTTAATTCATTCTATTCCAATATCGACATAAAATACGACCATCATGAGTCGTATCTTTATTTCATCCATCCAATACCCGACCACCTCATGAAAGCAATATGTTTTCCACCCAAATATGACCTACTTGGTCGGTATGTTCTCATCTAAATGCCAGACTTCATGAGATCGTATTTATCTTTCATCTAAATCCCGACCTAAATGAGGTAGTATTTTGTAGTTCATATCCATATCCAAATACCGACACCAAGGGCGTATTTTGTTATTTTAATCCAAATACTAACATTCATGAAGTCTATCTTTATTTCATCCAATACCACCTCATGACAAGGTCGGTATAATTTCTTCATCCAAATGATCCGACCTCATGTGGTTTGGTATGTTTTTTACTTTCATCAACATAATGTCGACTTTACTAGTCCGTTATTCTAATCTTTCATCATAACTACTGCACTACTTCGACCGACAGAGTTCGGATATTGTTATTTCATCCCTATCCGAATACCGTACATCATGAGTTGGTATCTTCTTTCCCCTCTTCATACTCTACATCACAGGCATTTTCATGCAAGGCTGCCGCGTATTTTTATTTCCCTCCAAATGCCGACCGTCAGAAGCTCCGGTATCCTATTTTTCGTCGTTCTAAAGAATCGAGCGTTAATGAGGTCGGTGAATGTTTATGTTTAAGTTAAATACAGTATGTTTCGCCTTCTATCGTTCCTCCCTCCTAATATGCTGTTGTCTTGTTTCCTACGCCTTTCTCGCCACGCTTTTTCCCCCCTCCCTACCGCCTACGCGCTCTTGCCCTCTCTCTTTTGTCCTCTCCCCCCGTCCCTTTCCTTTCGTTCCCCTCTCGCTTCTCACTCCTCTGTGCTCACCCCTTCCCGCCGTGTTCCCCCCAGTCCTCGCGTCCCATCCTTCGTGTCCTTTCAACTCCACTACTTTTATGCCCTTGGCTTTTCCTGTCTTTCGATCATCCCTAGTTTTCTCCCGTTCTCGCGATTCACCCGTCCATCTTCTCCCTCCTCCCTTGGTCCCGTTACACTCCACAACCCTCGTCTCAGTCTTAGTTTCCTGTCTGCCCTAAACCCGCCTCTGTTGCTCCTACGTCTTCCCCGTTTTCTGACTCGTCTTTCTCCTATGCGTTCTTTTTTTGTGTTCTCTCCTCATTCTACTCTGCTTACTTTTCCCTCGGCCTAGTCGCCTCTCTTTTAATTTTCCTGGCCGGCTCTGTTCGTCCTCTGTCATATTCTCTCCTCCCTCCTCGATTGTTCTATCCCTCTCCCCTTCCTCCCTCTCACTCCCTCACCCCCCTTTCTTCTTTTCGTTGCGTGTTTCCCCTCTCTCCCTTCCATTCCCCCGTCCACCTTTTGCCCCTCTTACTTGTTCCTTCCCCTCTGTTGCGTCGTTCTCCCTTTTCTTATTTCCTTCTTTCTCTCTTTCTCTTCTTCTCGACTGCTTTTCGCCTGGTCTTGCTCGTCAGAGATTCTCTTCCTCCTCGTAACCTCCCTCTACGACCTCATGAGGCGTGTTGCGTAATTTAAGAAACACAAAAAATTATAATATCGAACTCGATTTCAAACAAAGTGGGGTGCACGAATTAAGATCTCTTCTGCCCAAAGTTCAATTAGTTTTGGTAATTCATAAATAGCTATTACTCGCCTCCTGCAATGAACTTTAAATAAAATCGGCGCTTTGAAGGATGGCGAGCGCTTTAGATACAGGTAAAAAATAAACGAATATAAAAGACTGACCTCCTCAATTTGCCTCAGTACTAATTCAATGTTCTATTTGTTCAATAAGTCTCCGGCCTGATCTTTCTTTCCCGCCCCTCTTGCCCGTGGCGGCAGCATCACCAGGTATACTTGTTGGTTCTTGCGTCACCGTACATTCGAGACAGTCGACGGTATTTTTCTTGCTTGTACAGTCACCTCGGCGTGTAACGCTCTCCATTTGTACAGTACTATAGAGTGGTCTCTTCGCTAGGTTGGTTTAGTTTGCAATAACCTATTTTGTCTCTAGCCATTTGTCCTCGTAATCACAGAAAATTTTTTCTTTGTGATGCACCAACAGCACTACTAATAACATTTTCGTGTCGTGGTCGGGTCAGAACACACCGTCGCAGGCTAACCGGACACGTCTCCGTGCCTACTTCTACACGCGCCTGGCTCCGCTTGACTTCCACCTCTCGCTGCGTGGCACGAGCGGCGGTTCTTTTATACCTTGCTCCAACCCCCTGTCGGGAATGTGGTGGAAGAATAGAAAGCCATAGGGAGAGGAATGCAACTCTGCTAAGGTGAGGTATTATAATTACACGGAGAGGGCGAGAGGACTGTACAAAGTGTAGATTAGTCCTACAAATCTGTCAGACGGGAGTAAGAGGGAGGGAAATACATCAGCAACGAAATGAAATATCTATGATCAGTTAAAAGGCGAGATTTTATATTAGATTGAAAAGATATAATTAGAGAAATATAATTTAAAATTTAGAAAATTAATTGATCGATATAAAGGTATTAAATGAACTTCTATTAATTTTTTTTTATATATATAATATATATTACCGACCTTTTAAATTATTAGTTTTGTATTTAATAAATATGCCCTTTACGAGTTTATTTTTTAAAAAAAGTAAAATAAATAATGAAGTGTCATAATACCAAGCATTTTGTGATCAATACATAATATTAATCTAATAAACAAAAAAAGTTATAATAATTGTTTTAAAATGCAATTGATTATTTCTAATTCCCCAGTCCTCCAGTCTTCCTCCTGAAAAACAGATCAACACCTAACTTCCTATATTGCGAAGGTTCCACTAAGAAGGGTGGATTTTAACAACGCTTTTTTTTTTGACGTTTTGTTTATTTTTTTTACCTATAAGCGGGACTGCGGACTATCAGAACGGGGATTACAAGATAGACGACAGGGGGATAGGGTAACAACGAAGAAGATGTTGTCCGGGGGTTCATAGAGTGTGTGGGCGTCATGAAGGAACTGACCTCCTTGTCGCTTTGGGTTTTGTCGATTGGGACTTGCAAGGTTGGGCCAAAGGCACTTCTGGCCATGGGTCGGGGGGTGAAAGCGTTTAACGGGAAATACAGGGAGGGAAGAGGAAACTGAAGCAAGCGGAGTTACTAGTGGGGGATGTCGCGCCTCCGGGTGTGCGCTCAATGGTTCCCGTGACTGGTGCTGTGCACTCGGGTAGTTTACCTATTTGTAGGATTTGTTTATAGTCTGGTTAATTCTAGTTATCTTTCGGACTTTTTGTTTGTTTGATGGTGCGTTCATTTTTGATGTTCTAATTATTTTATTTTATTTTTATGAGAAAGCTATCGGCTGTCATGGTCTTTCTGTTTTGGTTAGTTGTTATGTAGTACTTAACCAGAGCTTTTTCATCGTCAGTTGCTAAGGTGACCTAACCCCTCTACTTTTACCGATTATCGTCGCCTTTTCGCGTAATGGCTTAATTGCTAGTAAGCTAGGCTATACTTTACCCTATCCAGTTCCGAGGTCCTCAGTGATAGGATTCCAGTCAGTAATAAAGCAGTCCATCATCCCCCCTATATCAGGATCAGAAGTGGGCTCCTCCCCACCCCTATTTTTCTATCATTCTAATGGTCAACAAAAAAGAAAGCTGACATTGTACTATGTCTTAGTCTTAAAATCCTTATATGTAGTTTATCATTTGAGCTTACGTTCACACCTTTCTAGGTCTTAGACTTTATTACGACTGTGAGGTCCAAAGAGTCTGGTCAGTTCTGCTAGGGTGGATGATCGGGTACGGAAAACTCGCCTTTTGTCTGAGGGCGACGTTGAGCAGTAAAATTGGGGGCGGATTATATCATCACTTAGAAGCGCATGGGCATACTCGCATTAATGGTCCCATTGGATAAATTGAGTGTCTGGGTTGGAGATGGTATAATTGCAAGACTGGCCTCGAGGGCTTCCAGATTCCTTGCTTTATTTCCTCCGAAGTGAGTATCGCGTATATGTCGCTGTGGGCATGTGGGTGAGTCGAGGAGGCGCTTAGAGCGGAAACAGCGATAGTGTGAGGGTTTTTAGTGAAAGTGGGGATGGAGAAAGGTCAGGGGAGTTTAAGTTGAGTCGTATGGCTCAAAAGTGTGAGGGAAAAGCTGTAATGTGGTGGGGGTTTGGATGACTGATATAGGAAAAATGGAGGGTGCGTGGAAGGGGGTGTGGATGTGTAAGGAGAATTAGTCGGGTGGGCTGGGGGTGAGAGCGCGGTTTTGCTTGCAGGGGGGGGAGGATGTTGTATTGAAACCGGGGCCGATGTGTAGTAGAGAGGGGGGGGGCCAGTGGGAGAGCTGGGTATCGTGCGGAGTGTGGAAGTAATTGAGTGGAAAGTGGAGGTAGTGGACGCATGTGTAAAGGCGTAGGGAGGGGGGTAAGGTGGAGAGGGAGAGGCGGAAGATGAGTATTGCAGAACTTTCGTATGGGGGAGAGGAATTGTGTCTGGAGTCAGACCGGATGGGTTAGGGAACAGGTGGGATGGGGTAGAAATGCCAGAAAATGAAGTAGTGCAGGATGATGGATGGTGTGGGAGATAGATTAGTAGGGAGGGTGTGTGGAATGAGGGGGATGAGCGTAGATAGCACGTTGCTAGGGAGATAGTGGGTTGTATGAGGGGGAGGGGTTGTGGGGTAGGAGCCGCGGGAGGGTAAAGTTTGTAGGAGCTGTAGGGCGAGTGGGGGTGGGTAAGAGTGTGAAAGAGGAGTAGATGAGAGACTGGGGAAAGCGGGCGAGAGAGGGGCGGTGTGTGAGATTATTGAGGTTAATATCGTATTTTTTTGTGAGTAAAGGACGGAAGTAGGTAAGAATGTGGGAGGCATGGTGGGTAGCGATGCAATTACGGCGAGATGCGACGCTGGATGGGATTATAGGCTGGTTAGGAGATAAGGACCTCGTATATGGTGCATAGGGATAGGGAGAATCAAGTATAAGGGGTAGAAGACATACCAAATGTTGTTGGAGGAAAAATAAGAGAGTTGTTGATGGCAGCTGGTGATAGGAGGGAGGAACAAGGGGGAGTTAGTTTGGGTTAGCTGAATGAGGCCGGAGGGTGGCTGAACAATGGAAAAAGGTGTATACTGTTGGGAATCCAGTCAAGCGATAGTATATTCTGGAGGGGTGTGTCAATGCAAAGTAAAAAATCGGTGAGCGGGGGTTTGGGTTTAGTTGGTAAGGGGCGAGAAGGAGCGGAAACGAGGACGAGAGTGTGGGTGGGGGGTTGGTGCAGTTCAATTACCAAGAGCGGCTTGGAGAGGTAGGAGGATTATACGTGGTTAAAATGCGTATGTGAGGGTCGTGTTACACTGGGTGGTGAAATCCTTGGGTTGAAAAGGGGGCGAACCGTAGGCGAGGATTGGTGGTAGATGACGTGCGCGCAGTTAAAGCAGGTGATGGTCACTATCGTCTACTCGATGAAGTGTTAGTTTATATGTTCTGGTTTAGTGTTCGGTATATGTATCGTTTTTTTTTTTTTTGTTTTTTACTTTTTTTTTTTGATTATAACTTTTCATTTTTTTCTTCTTAATTCTTTTTTTTTATTTTTTTGTATTGTTTTTTTGTTCTTATTTTTTTTTTGTTTTTCCTTTTCTTTATATTTTTTATATTATTTTTTTTTTTCGATAGTTCTTTTTCTTTGCATTTTTTATAATTTTTTTTTTTTTTTTCTTTTTATTTTTTTCTTTTTTTATTTTTTTCTCCCTTTTTCCTTTTTTGCTGTTTTTTTGTATTTTTTTTTTTCTCTTGTTTTTATTTATCTTTTTTTACTCCTTATGTTTCCCCTTTTTTTTTTTTTCTTATCCTCCTGTTTTATTTTTTTTTCCTTATATGTTCTTTTTTTTTTTTTCACTTCTTTTTGTTCTTCTGTAACTTCTCTTTAGTTTATTTTTTTTAACCTGGTTGGTCTTTGTGCTTTTTTTTCACCTTCTTCTTCTTCTTATTTTTGTTTTTTTTTTCCTTTTCTTTATTCGTGTTTTTCTATTCCCTTGGGCCCCTTTTTTTTTCATTTTGTTCCTTGTATTCTTCAACTTCTCTGTATTCCGAGCCCGCTTTTTTTATTTGTTTTTATTTCCCTATCTCCGCGTGGTTTTCATTTTCTTTTTTTTATTTTCTCTTGTTTGCTATTTTTTCTTTTTCTTGTTTCTCTACCCTTGTTTTCCTCTCCTCTCCCACCCGTCGTCTGCTTCTCCTAATATTTGCCCTTTTTTCTATGTCGCTTTGCATTTTTTTCTTGTTTTTTTCACCTTTTTTTTACTTTTTTTTTTTTTTTTTTTTTTTTGAGCTTTTTTACTACTTTCCCACTCCTAAGGGATGAATCCCGCTAGGGACCGAGCGACCACTCAAAAGTTCTCTCCACTCCTACTATCTTCAGGGGTTCGTGTACGTTAAGTTCAATCGAGAGTGCATCGAAAGAAGCTAAAAGGGATGGGAGGGGGAACTCTGCCTTCTTCCTGATTTAGTCTTGAAGGCCACGGGAGGTGGGCCAGTAGGAACGTAATGTAGTAGTTTGGGGCGCTGTACAAAGCATGGCCGTACACACAACACTGCTCGATGTTGTGGTACCTTTAGAGCAGAAGCCAGAAGAACTTGCGCTTTGCGAAACGATGTGGACATGATGATACTTGAAGGCCGAGAAAAAGAGATTGGTTTCTATAACATCCTAGCCGTTAGCTCAGTCTTTTGGCTTTTTGAAGGGGAAACTTTCTCTTTATTAATCTTTATTGTGAGGCTTGGTTAGATTTTGTATTTTGCTTGTCGACTTGCTTGTCTATACTGTCTAACTTTTGACCGTTTTTTGAGTTACTGTTAAAGTTAGTATTTTTTTATTTTTCTGGGTATCTTTTTTTTCTTTTATTGTTTGTTATTTTTTTTATTTTTTTTTATGGTACTTTGGCCTTTTGCTATCATTCTTGTGTTGGATTGTATCGTTTTAATCATGGACTTGTGAGTTCTGTCGTAGCTTTTTTTTTTTCGGTTGGATGTATTTTCTTGGTTGGTGTGTGTGCGTGACTGATTTTCTGTTAGTGTTGTTATTTGTGGTGTTTTTAGTGGTGGGGAGTCTTTTGACAGCTATTGCTAAAGTATTGAGCTTACTGTGAGAGACGTTTACCTCATGAAGCTCTTTAAACGGGAGGGTGCTTTGTCCGTTGACCGTCTGTGCTGAGATGATGTTTGAGGCTGTTCGTAGAGCACTTAGGTGGAGTGGACGTCGGTAGGCGACAGGGCACAGTAGTTGCGGGGATGGGAATATCAGTCGAGTATTATCAAGATCTAGAGCTCGGGGAGTTCGCGTCACAAAAGCGAGGGGATGAAGTAATAGGGTCAAAGCCGGGGGTGGATGGGGCTCGAGTTGTTTTACGCGGTATGGACGTGGGAGATGGGACTCGGGGGGGCCTTCGCATCGAAGTAAATAGGAAGAGATATTTGTCCTGGGTACGGGCTGAGCGGTCCATATGTGACTTGCGAGGAAAAGGAGTGAATCCGCGTAGCCATATTTCCCCTTTGGGGGACTGTGTAGTAAGCCGACGGTGAGAGAGGGAGGCTGACATGCTTGAAGATTCGCGTAAAAGTTGGATGGGGGAGTTGGAGATGGGTGAAGTAGGTAGTGATGGGGAGATACAGCGGGAGGGAGGCGATGGGGTCAAAGGGTGGGTAAGACAAGGAGATGTGACTTCCGTAAGGAAGCGTTTGGATTTTCTCCGTGAGAGGGATGCGTTGATTTCGGAGTGTCCCGGATTACCTCGGCACTGAACGTGGGTAGATTGCAGTAGGTTTGCGGGGAAGGTAGATGAGCCGTAGTGCGTCGGCGTAAGCACCGTAGAGGGGGCGATGAGTCGCGTGGGTGGGGAGAAAATTGTTGGGTTTGTACAGCAATCAGGAATTGTGGGGGAGGCACTAGAGTAGACGTTTATGATGACCCTTTGGTGTATGTGCAGGCGGGGGCGAGGCGAGTTCAGAACGGGCAGGCGTGGGTTGACGACTGTATGTGTACGTGAGCTGGAGTCTTGTACGTAGTTGTGGAAAGATGCGTGGGGTATGGGGGCAGCAGACGTGGGGGGTGGGGGTATTTTAGGGGAGTAAGACGGGGAACGCGGACTGTCTGCGAGGAGGAGGCTAATGGGCGGGTGAGGGAACATCTCCGTAGGGTTAACACGCGCAAAGCGGGTGAAGTAGATGGAGATTAAGTGAGGGGGACAAGTGTACGTTCTGTAGACTGGTCGTGTGTCTGTAGTTGTCGCCTGACTCTGGGTGGTCGTGGAAGTGCAGTGGAAACGTAGTCGGATGTATTGCAAAGAAGTTTGTCATTACTGTTGTAGTTTTTCGGCATGCATAAACCGGTGCAGTTAGGGATGTTAAGGTATGGGTGTTTTAAGGGAGGAGGGTAGATGGGCCTTAGGCACAAACAATTTGACTATACTCGACGTCTGTGATGAAGAAGGCTAGGTTTAGTGGTGGGGGGACCTATGAAGGCTGAAGGGTGGAAGATCGTGTAGGCGAGGGATCTAGGTATGTAAACGACATAATGGAGTATTGAGAATACAAGTCGTGGGTGCGTCGGCTGGGTGATTAAGAACAAAGTTCTTAGGGGTAGGTGATACAGCTAAAGGTGGAGGTGGGAATATCACATAATCGCGACGAGATTATTCTCAGTCCTGGTACATGCGGGGTGAGGTGGTTTAAAGTAGCAAGGGAGGTTCTAATGTATCTGTCCTTAATGACTAGACGCGAGTGATGGGTAGGATGAGTTAAGCATGATAGTCACTAGAGAGTACGTAGGATGCTAGAAGCTCGTTCTATTGTGTTGTAATTTTTTGGAGACTTTGTTCTTTTGTAGTTCTATTTATGTCTTCTATCAATTCAATCTTTCCTGATAAATTTTAATTGTGATGCCTTTTGATCTCAAGACTACGTTAGTTTAAAACTTCTGCTTTGACTTTCTCTTTTCTTTCCTCCTTTTCTTTCTCTCTTTTTTTCTTCCCTTTTTTCTTTTTTAATTCTTGTTAGGTGGAGGGGTTAAGGGTCGAGAAAGACAGCGCGGAGAAAAAAAACCCAAAAAGACCAAACCCACCCGAGGGCAAAGGCGCGCGCAGACGCACCCCCGCCCCCCACGCCGCCGCGCGCGCGTCCCGCAGCGCGGCGCCCCGCGCCCCGCGGCCCTCCGCGCGCCGCCGCCGAAACGAGCACCGCAGCAGCAGCCCCGGCGGACGCTCGCTCGCGGCCGCGCGGCCGGCCCGCGGTCTCCGCGGCCCGGGACCCCAGCTCGCTGGGCCCCATCCGCGCGGGTCGTCGTCCGGCCGCGACCCCCGCCCCGTCGCGTCGCCTCAAGCCGACGCACCGGCCGCCACAACGCCAAACCAACGACAGCAGCTGGCAGCTCGGCGAGAGGGCGATAGCACAACAACCAAACTTCTCAAGCGGAGGCTCAAAAGCCTGTGATTCGTACCAAACGGATCTCCGCAATCCGCCAGGTTTGTTGTCCCTTGGTATTATTACCGCAGAACGGGCGGAAGAGGGCAGAATGGGATCACAGCGGGATCCCGGGGTAGAGGACCGCTAATTGTGGTGTAGGATGGTCAGTAGTCTGTAGACCACCAAAGGAACTCGGTTGCGGAGGTGGTGGCGTGCGGCAAGGACAAGAAGCCCCATAAGGAAGGAAAGGGATGGGCGGAGTGGGGGGGGCACGAGGGGGGGGGAGCACTGAGAAAGAAAGGGGGCAGCAGCCTGTTACGAACAGTTAAAAACGCCAGACTAGGGGAATTAAATCACGCTGAGGTGGTATTATTCCCTATAGTTTTGAGAAAATAAATAAGATGAGAGGTAACACTATTACTAGGAAATATTCGAAAGCATGAAGGAATAAAAAGAATAGGAATAATGGAGGTAGGTGGTTTTAATTACAATTTAATGTGAGAGCTGAGTTCAACTGGGAACGCATTGTGGCCATTAGAGAAGGGGAAAGCTTTAGTACTTAGATGAGAGAGAGAGTGTCTGCAATGCAAGTAGAGCTTCACGAGGACATTGCGAAATCAATGATTACTTACTAGCCAAGCATCAAAAAGTTTGCGGTAAGATGGTAAGTACTATTCCCTTCCATAAGGTATTAGAGGCGCAATTTCGAGTACTTGGAATACGGTGGTCGACTGATAAAGAGTATTGTACCACCTAAACTCTAATATGAACATCCAGCGAGGGGATCGTGCTATTAAAAAGTAATTTAATTCCAGATAGCTGATGAAAAACTATAGTACCCTCTTGCGTCTAAAAAAAAAGAAAAGACTTATGGAGTGTAGCGTGTGTCTGTTGGTACTCTCCTCGTAAAATTCAAAACTTGAAAAATGGTCCTGAAATTTGCACTTTGTACGTTCTATCGTGATATCATGTTGGGCTCCATTAACAACAAATTCAATCTCTGAGAGCCACTGATCAGTTTCAGTTGTACACGTGGTACTGTGTTTGTTTTTAATTTTAAATATTGACCCTTTTGTGACAATTTTACCATCCAAATTCAAATCTTAATTATCAATAAAAAGTCTTCCATCTGATCATCTTTATATGTAATGTGAGAATTTTTCCTTGCATTGTTATACACTTTAATATTATGAAAAATTGATTTTGTTTACCTTAATTAAATTGATTCTGTTTACCAATCGTTTTTCTTTTCATTTAGTTGAAGTGTCTCAATATTAGCTAATCTAGTAAATTGCAACTACTTGATAAAAAAAAAAATGAGAATCAAGATTTTTTGATTCAAAAAGTCGAAAAAATGAGAATCAAGATTTTTTGATTCAAAAAAGTCGAAAAAAGTAAGTAATAAGCTAATAAAAAACGGAATTAAGTTGGTTAAATAAGTTAAATTGGTGAATGATTATTGAATCAAGTTAAAACTAAACCTACAAGTAGACGTGAGAAAGTTGTTTAAGATTGTTTATCCGTTAAAATTGGTGACCTAAAGTTTTGGCAATGAAGTTACACTCAACTAATTAGAAAAAAAACCTACAAAGTTGGTTTAGTTTCTGCTAATAACACATTGATTTGAGTCGGTTATATAGTGGTGGAATTAAGTTAAACTCAAACTAATTACACTATCCTAGTGTATCAGTGTTCTTCAAAGAAGCACTGTGATTAGTTTGTTCATATAGTGTTTAATTACGTTCAAACTAAACTACTTAGACTTCAGAAAGTTGTTTAAGTTGGTGTATAGTTAAACTGGTAATATAGTGTTGGAATTAAGTGAAACTAAACTAAAGACTTTAAAAGTTGTAGTTTGGTTATATAAGTCACATTGGTGAACATATTATTGGAATTAGAAGCACAACTACAATAATTAGACTTAGAAAGTGTTAAGTTGGTTTAATAAGTTAACTTGGTGATATAGTGTTGGAATTAGTTAAAACTAAACTAATTAGACGATAGAAAGTTTTAAGGTTGGTTAATAAGTTAATTGGGTGAATATGTTAGTGAATTAGTTAAAACTAAACTAATTAGACTTAGAAGAAAGTTGTTACTTTGTTTAATACGTTTAAATTGGTGAATATAGTGTTGGAATTAATTTTAAAACAAACTAATAGACAAAGAAGTTGTTAAGTTAATGTTGTTTAATAAGTTAAATTGGTGAATATAGTGTTATTAAGTTAAAACTATACAATAGACTTCAATGTTGTTAAGTTGTTTAATAAGTTTAAATTGGTGAATACAGTGTTAGAATTAAGTTACAAACTAAACTAATTAAACTTGGGAAAGTGGTTATTTGTTTAATTAAGTTAAATTGGTGCATTATAATTTGTTAATTAGTAAAACTAAACTAATTAGACTTGAAAGTTGTTAAATTGGTTAATACGAAGTTAAAAATTGGTGAACATATTCCTTACTGGAATTAAAGTTAAAACTAAACTAATTAGCTAGAAAGTCGTTAAGATGTTTAATATTTAAATTGGTGATATAGTGTTAGATTTAGTAATACTAACGAATTAGACTACGACGTTTGTTAAGTTGGTTAATAATAAGTTAAATTGGTGATATAGGGTGTGATTAAGTAAAAACTAACATTTATAAATAGACTTAGAAAGTTGTTAGGTGGTTATTAGTTCAATTGATGCATATATTAATTGGAATTAAGGTTAACCTAAACTAGTTAAACTTAAAGTTTATAAAAGTTAAATTGGTCAATAAGTTTTCTACTGTAGTTTCCACTAACAATAGACTTAGACAGTTTGTTAAGTTCTCCAAAAAAAAAGTCTAATGTGTTTTTAGTTGGTTATCTAATGTTGTATTAATTTAAAACTAAACTAATTAGACTTAAACGCGTGTTAATTTCTTTAATAAGTTAATGATTTTTTGGTACTATAGTTGGAATTAATTAAAACTAAACGACTTAACTAAAAGTTGTTAGGGTTCTTCAAATAAGTTAATGTGATTTAGTTGGTTAATATAGTGTTGTAATACTAAGTTGCAACTTACTAATAAATTGTGTCAATTATAATCCAATAAATTGTAATACATTTTGATTGATCTGGAAAAAGATAATGTGAATACATATATACAAATTCACTACTTATATTAAAAAATAATAGATGTATATTGAGATTCACTATTTGTGTGTACAAACAATAATGCGACTCATACAAAAGATTGATCATTCGTTTTCACAAAATAATAAAGGCTATTACATTTTATTGTGAACAGAAAACCATATACAGAAGTGCATTGGCATACCAAAAGTGACCACATAGTTCAAAATTATAAATAGTTGATTTTCCAATCTTTCATTAGTTAGTTCATCCCTCCAAGTAGTCCATTCATCAAATGCTTCAATTATATTAATATATTCATGTTGATTCTCCATGTGGAATTTCATTTCCACATCTAAGGGATCAACTTCCATCTCTCTTCAAATGAAATTGTGCATCAAACAACATGTACTAATAATTCTATCGTGAAACTTAATCGAGTACTATGAATGACTTCTAAGAATTTTCCAATGTCATTTTAAGAGTCCAAATGTTCTTTCAATAACATTATGCGCCTTAATATGCTTTCATATTAAAGAGATCTTCTTGACATCGAAGTGATAAATTGTCACCCGGCTAATCCTTTAGCCAATATCTATATCCTTGATAGGAAGACACAAAACCATTTACATTTGTATATCTTCCATCGCACAAATAGTAATTGCCTAAAATTGTAATCAATAATATTATTACTTTAACTATTATTCTATTTTGATGTGGTAGAAATAAAATAAGAACTTGCCTATTATTAACTTTGACACCCCGTTTTATTTCGTAAAACATCATCGCACACCATGTATACTAAATAAATTTTTGAAAGTGCAATTCTATCACAAACCCCCCTCCCGCACCCAAAAAAAAATCCCTGCGAATACCCTATTCAAAGTCTAACCCCTTCAAAAAAAATTTCCAACGAATCAAACTCCATTGAAGAAACAATTTTTTTTTTAAAACTTTCCTCGAAATGAATTACACTCACAACAATTAATAAAACCTAATTAGAAAATAGTAGCAACTACCCTAACAAACCATCAAAATCCCCCTTTTAACTAACCCCTCTTTGTAAATTAAGGTTATAGCATAAATAGAAAGAGAGGAAATTGGGGCTTGACGAAGTCTTTTAGTATTGACGAAAAGACTATGAATTAAAAGCAAGATTCTTGTCTTGATTAATCCAAGTGAGTTTCTAAATTTTTTCAATTTGCAATTGTTGAAACCTCAAACAATTTTGTAAAGAAGCTGAAAAGTTCGTGGGTAAAGAAAGCTCCTTGGCAGCAGATGAGAATTTGAAGACTCTTGTCATGGTAGTAGCAATCATGGCTGCTGAAGCAAGATTAAGAGTTTCAATCTTTCAATATCCCCTCCAAAATTTGCTTTTTATGGAGCTTCTATTTATGTAATAAGGTTGGACTTTGGGTCGAATATCAAATAAAATAGCAAGTGAAGCGGATCAAAAAATTAGAGATGAGTTTCTTAAAAGTTGTGCAGCCACATGGCATTCCGTCATTTATATAATATAGTATTATATATATATAATAAAAATTTAAATCAAAAAGTTTGTGAGACAAGCTGCAAAGATGAAAAGTTGGATTACCATTTAACCGCTAGACTAAATTAAACATCTTATTAATTCAATAATTTTTTTTTTGTAAATTAAGTTATTTATTAGGAAGAGAATGTGAAAAAACAAGAGTCAATTAGGATTTCTTATATTAAATATAAATATCATGTGATGTTAGAAATCTACTCTTTTTTTAATGAAATAATAATAATAATTAAAAAAAAGTGTGAAGAAATTTAGGAAAAAAGTTAAATTGTTGTTTTCCCAATATTATTTAACATGTTATAAAATATTAATTTATATATTAAAGTTTTACAATAAGATAATGGCTATGTATTGAAGTATACAGATGATTAATTTCGCGTTGGTACATAACACTCGCCACTTATTTCAATACTTCAAAATGACTTGTCCATTTTCCCATACCAATTCATGTTTTAAAGTTCTTTCAACTTCTAACTGTTACTTTGTGGATTTATGAATAGTCAATTCATGAATGCCTGCTAGACTAATCGATTAATATTCTCCCCCTCCCCTTCCTTCTTCTAAATCATCTTCAATGTGTTTGGTAGGGTTTCATTGATATTTCTCATAGGTCGATTATGAATTATGTACTTATTTGATTATGTTTTGATTATGAATTATTTTGGGGTGCTAAGAGATGTTATCACGATATACCTAATTTCTAGTTTCTTTCTTCCTTTATAAATTGGAACATAAAATGATAGTCCCACTGGACTTTCTTTCGTATGAACATTTAATTTTTGATTATTCTTTCTTATTTAGACTAATCGATTTGATCTGTTTAATCTTTTCATTGGTGCAATGATGATATATATCTATCATAGTATATATATATAATATATATATATCTATATTCTAATATATTTATTTATTTATTAGATTTTATTAGTTTCATAATCCTCAGGGAAAGTCCGATATATCCTTGCTAGTGTTACAAACATGGGGATTGGCCATGGTGTTGACTCCCTCATTGTTGTATTGCTACTGATTTCAATGGTTTTCACTTG
The DNA here is from genome assembly GCA_027704765.1 of Solanum habrochaites. Lineage (NCBI taxonomy): Eukaryota > Viridiplantae > Streptophyta > Magnoliopsida > Solanales > Solanaceae > Solanum > Solanum habrochaites. The sequence goes on from JAKWJA010002491.1 coordinate 64,111,444, forward strand.
TGTTGCTTATCGCCCCGGTGACATCGTTCCAATGAGCAAAATGGGTCAATACCACTCTGTACGTATAACCCGTTTACTATTTCAATTGCGCGCTTTTATTGGATTTTTTTTTTCTTTGATTCTGTTACCTTACTTGCAAGTCGAGGACGTTTGGGGGGCATATATGATTGGAAACCTTGTCCATTTTCTTTCGGGGTATAATCGGAGGTCATTCATTTCCCCATATCATTCTTGATTTGGCTCTGGGGTTGTAAGTTTTTAGTGATTTTGCTGCTGATCTCTTTCATTTTTGTGTTTATTCATGGGGTTGAAATATAATTGGTGTAGGTGTTGATACCGATTCCAAAACCAACTGGTTTTGACCTGGAGCTATCTTACAAGAATGGTGAGTTTCTGAAAGACCACCTTCCCGCTTTGTCGTATTTCGTGAAATTCAATCTACTTGTTTTGCCTTAGATTTATTATGGTGGGATTCAACTTGCACATTCATGATAATGCATCTGATATTGGAGTTTTTGTATGGGAGTGGGTTCATTTTAGTCCTTCAAATATAACCTGAGCATTTTTTATCCCTTAGCTTTTTGGTCTCCCGAACATAATCCACTTAAAAGTAATGGTGTTAAACCCATGTGACATCCACACGGCTTGTAATATATGAAACCCATCGCACAAACTCATTTTCCTAATTCTAAGGGAGAGTTGTTGCACTTTACGACCATTTTGTTGTTGCCTTTAAGGGAAAATGGTTATCGTTTTTGAGTAGGACTAATAATTGCGTTCTTAGGTATTGTCTTCTGATATAAGTAGCTACTACTATATTAATCCTAATAAATGAAGAGAGCAAGAAGAAATAAAATGTGCATCAATCAAGAAAGAGGGTCCCTTATTTCTTTCCCTCATTTAAAGCCGTCCATGAGACTTTCATCTCACACGTCTCCTAAGTGATTAAAGAAATATTTTCTTTTTGTTTTGATTGCCTTCCTTGTGTATGTATAAGACCTAATTTGTTCAGTTTCTTAAAAGGATTACGTTGAGCTGCTTTAGAATTTTCTGTTTTGGGTTAACCAAAGATGCATAGAAGATACTGCTTCAATGATAGACACCCTTGTTTTTTGTTAGGCTGATGAAGCAGTTTGTTCCTCTTTTTCACTTGTAAATATGGTTTCAGCCCAACCAAGTGTTCTATTGATAAATATATACACATTGTTACCTTCCTCAAAAAAGAAGTTATATTTGGTCTTCATGTCAACTGGAGAAGAAGTCTTACTCTTTCCCATCAATGTACCTCAAGTACACATTTAAGCAGACAATCCTGCTTTTGGGGCAAAAACCTTATAAAGATATGGAAGGCCAGCCTTTATCTTAGCAAGTAAATTGAGATACTTGATAGGTAAACTCTAAGTCCTCGGAAGACCAACCACTAAGTCCAAATCGAAACCTCAATAATCTGAGTCAGACCACCAGGCTTAAGATGCTTTACCTTAACCTGCTGACAATTAGGACACTTAGCCACATATTCTGCAATGTCCTTCATGCTATCCCACCAATATAATCTGCTTAATATCAGATAATTTTGGTGGACCCAGATGTCTGGAAATCTGGAACCATGGGCTCTGCCACAATCTTGGTCCGCAACTCATCACATCTGGTACACCATCATCTTGTCCTTGTATCTAAGTATGCCATCAACCTCCCAAAGCGAAGGATTCAATTCATTTTTTAACAACACTGAGTCCTTCATCTCTATCAACACAGATCAAGATGCCGACCTTCCTTGACTTCAACTACCAAGGATGATTCAGAACATGATGTAAAAACCCTGAACACCCCCCACTATAGAGTCAACCATCGCACCCCGGTCTGGTCAGTCTTCTACCCCTCTTTCACAAAGCTTCCTTCTTCCATCCTCATACCTGGGGCTGTACTTCCCATGCTCCATCCTGCTAAAGCATCATCTACAACATTAGCCGTACCTGGAGGTAGTCAGCATTCTGTCATAAGCCTTCAACAACTCCTATCCATCTCCGCGGACGTAGATTCAACTCCTTGTGTGAACACGTACTAGATACTCTTTTGTAAATGTGAAACATCAACGATTCACTCCATACAGATAATGCTTCCACAGCTTCAGTGCCAACACTCACCACTGCCAACTCCACAGGTCATGAGTAGATAATTCTCCCTCATGAACGGTGCTGTTTGAGCATAGGGCTATCACTACCAGCCTGCATGAGAACACAACCCAACCAACCCTAGATCCATCAATAATAAACCGGTACTTCTCACCACACTTGGTGGGTATATTAATCAACCGGGGTGAAGTGATGTCTAATCCTTGCGCTCCTGATCACTCTTCTCACAAGTCTCCGTCCATTCAAACTTATCGGTCTTTTTCGTCAAGCTGTAATGGGGCAACAATGGAGGAAAAAGAAAAGTCTCTCCATCAAACCTGCGGTATTAACCAGCCAATCCCAAAAAGCTACGGATATCGGTTGGGAGTAAGATGTTTTGGCAATTTCTTAAAAGTCTTCCGTCTTCTATGGCGGCCTCACCTCTAACTTGATCGTACACAACATGACCAGGAGGTCTTGTCTCAACCAGATTCACACTGCTGACTTTGGCAATACAACTAATGCTGTCTAAGTACCAGCAAGGTTAGTCTCAAATGTTTTCATAGGCTCTTTCCATGTTCTTAGAGAGTTAGAGTAATGGAATTCATCAAAGAATCTCTGAACGCAGAGTCCAGTATTCACGGAAAACTTTGGTTCATGTTCTATAAAATGGCCGCCGGGTCATCGTGAGACCCAAATGACCTAACCAGATCTCATAATACCATAACGGCGTACTAAAGGTTATCTTTGTGACATCTCATCCCTAACCTAAGTTGATGATACCCTACAAACGCAGACAATCTTGGAATAACATTTAGACCCTGGAGCTGATCGAACAAATCATCGGATTCTGGAAAGTGGATATACGTATTTTTTATAGTGACTTTGTTGAGTCTGCCGATAATGCGATACACATTCTCAGGGTTTTCCATCCTTTTCCAACAACAACACTAGAGCACCCCAGGGGGATATGCACGGCTGAATGAAACCCTATTCAGTGAGGTCTTTTAACTGTAGTCTTCAACTCTTTGAGTTCTTCTGAGGCAGTCTATAAAGGAGAATCGAGATTGGTTTAAGTATTGGGTTCTAAGAGTCATACCAAAGTCTCTCGAAGGGGGGACTCCAGGCGCCAATCTTTAGGAAACACATCTATGAACTCATTCACGTACAGGGGCGCTGAAGCCTATGAGGAATGTCATGATCTAAATCATTAACACTCCAAGATGAAATAGTAACCCCTTGGACCAATCATTTATTACCTTAAATTTGAAAGCAAGGGATTAGGAATGACTTGCATTGTACCCCCCCAGACTAAGTGAACTCTGTTCTATCCTCCAGGGAATTGAAAACTCAGCACTTCGACTACGACAGTCAAGCAAGCATAATAACTGTGACTCCGCAGTCCAGCCAATGATATATCCATCATGCATTGTAACCTCAATCAAGTTTGCACACAATCTTCCACTTACAACTACTGGTCACTCCTTGTATAACCCTATATTCTTACATTTTCTTCTAACGAAGGCGTACTAACCACTCTTGGTCCATGTAGAACTTTACGTCGTATTTCAATAAGTAATGGCAAGCAGAGGAGTTTCAAAGGAACAGCGTATACTTGGATCTAACTATAAGCAATAATAGAAGGTTGAGAATACTTGGCAGCCTACCTGACCACATCAGCGGGACTTCGCGCTCATCCCTCGGCCCTTCAGGGCCTAGAATCTGTTCCTCTTTGAGGCTCGGCTGATGCTTGCATCCTCTGAGGGTTTGGCCTAGGCTAAGCATGTACCACCTCCAGCCCTTACGCTCTTTCTATGAACATCCTCTGACCATGTGTCTCACCTCTTACCCCCAACCGTCGCAGGATATTGCCCGTCGCACTATCCACTATGAGCTCGGCCATACTTAACACCAAATTCTTCTTAGGACGCGCCATCTCACCGCTCCGTTGTCCCTCTTGGGTTTTTAGGTCGGCCACTCTCGTGTTGTACTCCTGAGAGTTAGAGAATCCCAGAACTCTGTTGCCCCTTCTTGTTTGGGCTGCTCACGGATGCACAATTGTTTCTGTGGCCTCCATGGCTGGACCTTGCCTATCTTGTAGGCCTAGGCCTCCTAACATCACGAACACCTCTCTTCTTGCGCTGTCCTCTACCTGCTGGACATGCACAATTAACTTGGAAATGTCCATATTATCATTGAGGCATGTGCAGACCGAACACTCTCCAGGTCCGCCATTGATCCCATGAGGAACCTGCCCACTCATCCCGGGCGTTCTAAAACTAGAAAGTAGCATCCTGGAATAATTAACAAATCTAATTATTCTCAATCTTTCTTCTGCTTTAAATATTAATTGAAGTAACATACTTGATACTTAACAACCTTTAGGGAATACTCCTGACCGTCATAGAGCCTTGTTTAGGTTGATGAACTCCTCAACCTTGGCCCCGCTCAATCTCTCTTAGATAATATCTCTGGCAATGTTTGCTTGAACGCTCCCATGTGACTGGCACTTCCCACCTAAGACACACTATCTTGCCACAGTAAAGTAAATCTTGCACCAAGTCTTTGCAACATCCATAGCCTGGTATGAATCCGCTCACCACCTTCCTCATATCATGGCCCCCCATTAGCCACCGTGATCTTAGCACCTCCTATCAAACCTTGAGGATTGGTCTTATGTCTTCGGCCCCTGTGAATATTTGAGGATTCATCCTCGTGAAATCTCGTCAGGCTGTCCGTCATCTGCGAACCGGTGGGTGCTCTCCCTCTGAACATCCTGGCCGTTGACTGTTGGGTGTCATAGAGCCTGAGCCTGCATCTGATGGCCTTTGCCATCTGGCTAGAGATGCCCTCACCTCAAATCAGAATATAAAGTCCACATCACAATATTGAGGGCATATCTTAGCCCAGTATGACACTGACATCACATGTAGGCTCAGGCTATTACGCCCAAGTCCAACCGGCAGGAATATTCAAGGGAGACCACCGGTGCGCAGCATGGCTGACAGACTGCGTGATTTCACCGAGATATTCCTTCTATATTCGACAAGGGCTAGACACCAGAGGATCCTCAAGAGTTTGTAGACGATGTGCATAAGATCCCCGGTGTCTTGGGGGCACTTGATATTGAGAAGCGAGTTGACTTCCTACCAGCTTAAGGATGTTGCCGACTTGTGGCAAGATGTGGTGGAAAGAATACCGTATCTTAGGTGGAGTGCCAGTCACATGGCGCTGTTCAAACAACTTTCTGCAGATATCTTCCCAAGCGAGAGGAGGAGGGCCAGAGGTTGAGGAGTTCATCACCTTAAACAAGGCTCGAGGACGGTCAGTGGCAGTATTTCCCTAAAGTTTGGTAAGCGACAAGTACGTACGTCCCTTAATATCGTAACAGGCCAGAATGATGAGAATACTTAGCTTTTTGAAATTAATCCATTAATGCTACTTCCTTGTTTAGAACAGCCGTATGAATGGGAAGGGAAGTTTTCCTCGCGGGACTCCAATGTAGACCTGAGGAGTGCGGTCGGCATGCTCCAGATAAATGGACATTTTCCAAGTAATTTGCATGTCCAGCAGTGTAGAGGACCCCGCAAGAGAGATGTTTCGTGATGGTTAGGGGCTAGGCCATCAGATCAGGCAGGTCCCCAGCCATGGCGCCAGAAACATTTTGGCATCCGTGAGCAGCCCAAATTCAGGCAGGGGCACGAGTTCTGGAATTCTAACTCTCAGAGGATACAACACCGAGAGGTGGGCAACTAAACCCACGAGGGACAACGTAGGTGAATGCCAGCGTCCTATAAGAATTGTGTTAAGTATGGCCGAGCTCATGTGGAGAGGCAACAGGGGCACTATTGCCTGCTACGGTTTGTGGTAAAGTGGTACAATGGTCAGATACTGTCCATAAACAAAGGTACCGGCTGAGTGTAATTCTTAGCCTAGGCCTACCCCTCAGAGGTGCACATCACCTGAGTCCTCCCAAGAGGAACAGATATCTATGCCCTGACGGCAGGGATGATCAACCAAGGAGAAGTCCGCTGATGTGGTCACAGGTATGCTGGCAAGTATTTCTAACTTTTATTTATGCTCTACTGATTCAGGGTCTATCTTCCTTTGTGACTCCTCTGCATTGCCCTACTTTTGGAAATACTACGTGAAGTTCTGCATGATCCTATAGTGTTAGTACGCTAGTAGGAGAAAATGTAAGAACCGGATAAGGTATATAAGGATTCCTTATAGTTGTAAGGGTAAGACTTGTGTGCGAACTGATCTGATTTAGACATGCATGATTGATATTATCTTGGCATGGACTGGCTTTCACAGTTATGAGGGTGCTTGGGCTGGACTGTCGTAGTAGAGTGGTGGGGAGTGTACTTCCCTGAGGAAGAATATTTAGTATGGGAGGGGTTACCTTCGATCGTCTAACCCTTGATTTCAAAATCTAAGCTCTAAAAGAATGTCCAAGGGTTACATGTCATATGGCGAGTTTACTGATTGAGATCATACATTCCTTCATAGATTCCGTGCGGTATGAATGAGTTCCTAGATGTGTCCTCCCCTTGAGAGATTGACTTTGTTCTTGACTGTAGAACCATAAACCAATCTCGATTCTTCCTTATAAAATGGCTTCCAACAAAACTCAAAGAGTGAACTTTCAGTTAAAGATCTCACTGATAATGTTTCATTCAACGGACATATCCCACTGGGTGCTCCATGTTGTTTATAAAAAGGATGAACCCTTAGAATGTGGTCGATTATCGGCAGCTCAAACCAAGTCAGCTATAAAAAGAAGTATCCCACTTCCCATAAATCGATGATTGTTTCGATCAACTCCAAGGGTACTAAATTCTTCTCTAATATTGTCTCGTGTTAGGTATCATAGCTTAGGGTTGGATTGGATCTGTCCCCAATACAACCTTTCGTGACCCGTTATGGGTCCATTATGAGTTCTTGTTAATGTCATTTGGTCTCAGGACTGCGACCTGCTGGCATTTTATGGATCTCATGAACCAAGAAGTTTTCGTGAATACCTTTTGACTCTTCCGCCTAAAGGAACCAAAAGGAAAGAATCCTGACCGTTCTGATAGTGTTCAGTGTGCACCTGCGCCCAGAACAACTCCAACTCACGCCCAACTTCTATTCTCCTCAATGTACACTCCACTCGACGAACAACCTCCCTTTGCCTTCTTGACGTTTTTGATTACCTTGCTTTCTAATAACTTTTCGTGCTTTTTTCAAGTGTGCAGGACCTTTGGTTAATTTAAACTGTTCTGATCTTGTCTTGTTAGTCAGAGCGTAGAAGCAATGAGAGTTAGAGAAACGTGAGGGAGAGAGTTATTAGGATTAGGAGACTAAATTCAAGACTTATTAAATAGGATTTTTAATTAAATTAATACAAAATCTCATTTGTTTTAATCAAACGTGAAAGGACCATTATGCCCTACAATTTCAGCTTTTAAATAATAATTAAATCACCTTACGAAGATTCTCTTCCGATTTTAGTTTAGGTTTACAACACACTCTCCAAGGACAACCTTATGAAAAGAGGTCGTCAAATTTGTTCCAGGTGCTCTTGTTATGAATGTGAGATTGAGAGAATAAATCATCTCTTTCTACATTGCAGAGCGACTGTGAAGTTATGACAATTTTTCATTAATTTAAGAGGCATAAGCTGGACAATGCCAAGGAGCATCAAAGATGCTCTAGCTTGGTGGAAAACAGCTCGGAACAATTAGGACTGCGGTACATTTGGATGAAGACTGCATTTGGTACTATATGATGGAAGTAACCAACATGTTTTGAAAACAAAGTGTATCTCCTCTGCATAAATCTCAAGATAAGCGATCTAGGTCCTTTTCTTTTTTTGGTGTACGCACCAATCCTCAAGAAGAAGAGGATATTGTCCGAGTATTTTTAGCTTATTTATGAAGCTTATAGGGCAGCCGCCCCGCGTAAGTTCTTAAAATATTATCTGGACACTTCTTTGAGTATCCCCGGTTTTTGTCATATATTAATTATGTGACCTTATTCAAAAAAAAAGATCCGGGAAGGGAGCTGAGGGAAGAGATTGACCAAGTAGAAAATTCAATATCTCCCTTGGGAGGCAGAGTAGTTTTAGTAGTGTGGTGGATTTGTTACCAACATATGTGATAGGGATATTTCTCTCATCAGTTAAGGTGGAAAGTAGGATAGATACTCTCATAAAAGAACTTTATTTGGCAAGTAACAGGAAAAAATGCATTCCACCTGGTGAATGAAAGACTCATTATTTGGAGATTGGAAATCAGAAACTTCAGGTAGGATGTCAGAAGTCCGTTATTCAAATAGTTCAGGAGATACAATAATGACAACAAGATCTTTTAAGGAAGGTAATTACTGGTGTTGTGAGGGATCTCAATAATGTACCTAGAAGATTAATTCTCCATATGGGGTACACTGAAATGCAGGTCGGAATGTAGAAGAGCTGTCTTCTGGGATGATACTAGATTGGACATGGTCCTCTAGAAGACCAATTTCCTGTTTTCCCCCCTAGTTGAACAAATCCCCAGGCTAAATTAAAATTAGTGAGAGGACAACAATGTTGAAATCCAAGTTTCAGAAGATTAATATATGATTGAGAAGTGGGTAGCATTGCGGAACTATCGAACTAACTTGATTAGATGCAAATCTAACTGACTGTGAAGACTCTTTGGTGTGGGTTGGGACTAGCTCAAGGAATTTATTTAGTCAAATCAGCTTATCAAATTCTCGTGGGAATAGCGAGGTTGGCTGGAGATGGCTTTGGAAACAAATTTGAATGATAGATGCACCGTCTTAGATAATATGGTTATGATCAGTGGCTGGAAAGGCTGGTCTTACGTATGAAAACCTAAGAAAGAGGGGTTATCAACTGAGTTCCAAATGTTATTAATGTGCAACGGTGGCTGAAGATAATTTCCGTTTGTTCTTACACTCTGTTGTCATATTGCAACTCTGGAAAATATTCCAAGTATGGTTGTAATGAGCTGGGTGCCAAATATAACAATTTATCTTTTCAAATGTTGGTGTGGTGTAGTTAGGGGATGTTAGTGAGAAGAAATGGTTTTATTGAATTATTCCAACATGCATTTGGTGAGTGGTTTAGAAGGAAAGAGTTCTAGATTTTTGAGAATCAAGAAATTCCATCGAGAGAATAAACTTGAACATTTTACTCCTGCCATCCCAATTTATGTGGCACTCTTTCTTTTTTGATCCATTCCAAAAAAAATGTCACCTTAAGTTACCATTTTCAAAAAAAATATTGTCACCTTCCCTTACTTGACAACTATTTAATGGCACCATCTCCATTTTACCCTTATTGGTCCCGTTAAAGTCTTTAGTGTGATGAAAAGTCAACTAAAAGTAAGCACTATAATAACTTTAAGGAAAATCTAGTAGACATAACAAAGTTTTATCTTATTTCTCGAATTCCATGCCCAGTTAAATTGTGTCACATAAACTTGAATGGAAGGAGTATTATTTTTTAAATTTCGGCGTAAAAGTAACCCTGTAAATGATTTCAAACTATACTTGATATTGTTGTCCCTGTAGTTTTGTTTAGGGGATCTCTTATAATTAACCAATCTAGGGATGCATTTTGTTTATCAATACAAACTTTATGCTGATGTTTATGTCAAAATGTTACTAATATTAGTGTCTGGTTTAAGTTAGCTCTTTTCAAAACATAGAGGGTTGCTGCAAAGGACAGTGCACCAAGAAAATAAGGCTACAGATTGGGTTTCAACAGAGGGTGAATTAAAAGATAAGTGGAGGGTTGGTATTGTGTATAGTTATATGTTGGAACTTTTAGTATTTTGAGGTGAGATGTGCACTACATGGACATAAGAAAAATTGTCTAAACTGAAATTTAAGAGGGTGAGGTTACTGGTTGATGTTGTTAAGAGCTAAAATGGGAAACTACACTCTGTTAATCAAGAAGTCAATCAGGGTTTTGTAAAACAAGTCTTAGTCTTATTATGATGAAATTCCGTCAAGTTCATAATTAGAACTTTTTTGCCATTGGACATAAGTTGCGGGATGAATTAGTTTTGCCTTTTAGACACATTTTTACAAGTCAGAGATAAGGAATCTAACCTGCTTAATTGATCACAGGTAGGGGTGGGCATGGTATGGTATATACCAAATTACCATACCATGCCAAAAATGTTAATACTCTGGTTTTGATATTATGGTATTTGGTATACATTTTACTTTATTTTCGTATTCAGTACGGTATTTGGTATTTAGAAATAACATACCGAATACCATACCGAAGTATATAGTTACATAAATAACATATGCATATTATTTAAAATACTAACATTATGCAACCTAGTATAAATATGCAACCTAAATGTTTAGAAGTTAAAACTTTGACTACTCTATTTTGATTGAAATGTAATTGATTAACAAAAGGAGTTATTTCTACTTTATTTTGCATATATATTTCTACATGTGTAATGTGTTAGTTAGGGCCCGTTTGGATAGGCTTAATAACAGCGCGTAAAAAGTACGTTTAAAGTGCCCTGCAAACTTATTTTTAGAAATAAGCCAGTTATGTGTTTTATGGATACAAGTGCTGAAGTTGCATGTCAGAACGTGGAAAGGGAAAAAGGAATGAAAGAGATCGTAGGCTGATTTGTACTTTAGGAGATTGTATAAAAATTAATAAGGGCAACCATAACCAATTGGTCAACTGAAACAGCTTATAAGCTAAAAAAAGAAAAGCACTCTAAACCCCAGCTTTTACTCTTTAGCTAAATAAGTTTTTTTTAAACAACTTAAATAAGTTCTTTTTCGGATATTGCCAAACAGCTAACTCGTCCAAAATCAGCTTTTAAGATCAGTTTGACCAGCTTTTAAGCCTGAGCCAAACATGCTCTTAAGGAGCCAATATTCCTTTACAAGGTATGTTCATACAGCTTTCTCTGTATGAACTCAGCATGTCCTTTATTGTTTCTTCCAGAAAGACAGGTCTGTGTTGTCTTTAGTGTGAGTTAGTATTTGAGCTCCATGGCTGAGTTGCGCGGATTCTTCACTTTCAATGTCGCACCTGTGTCAGATTCTCCAACAATTCACTACCTTTGGAGAATTCAACATGCACCTGCTGACATTATTGAAGAGTCCGAGCAACATAGCTCCTTCGTTGATCATACAATCAACAAATATGACGTTTGTGCAATCTTTACATTGTTTCAGTTAGTGCTAAAAGGTTAACTGTTATGGTCCCCTGTCGTGGATCTATGTATGGGTCGCTACAAGATAAATTGTGATGTTTTCTTCCTACGACCTATGGTGCTGGTTCATTAAGATAGAATCTGCAATCTCAAGTTAATGTACTCAAAAACTTTAGAATTATTTTCTACTTAGATTTTCTGGAATTAACAGCGTTTAAACACATAACTTATAAGATAACTACCCCTAAAAACTAGGACATGATTTTCTAACATTACCTGAATAAAAAACTGCACTACTACAACGAAATAACTACTACTAGAAGGAAGAACAAATAACTTCAGTGGAAAGAAATAACTACTGCTTTAAAATGTTGGAGGACTAAGGAGTGATAACATTAACCCCTTCCTATCTTATCCACACTTCACGCCCCTGGCAGTACTAAACTGTAGAGGTTATTAACTTTTTCGTAGCTCTAACAGAAACACTTAATGATATTTCATTTTCATTATCTTTTGACATAGTCATCTGTATTATTACTAATTTCTTATTCCAGTGAATGTGGTGTGAGTCGACTTAATGTGGTCTAATGTCACTTACTATCTATTTTGTAATTTGGTGATGTTACATCTCCTGTTTAATTCTACATTTATCCATTCCACATTCTCATTGGTATTCTGACCATTAAAGACTCTGGAAGTGTGACTAATTACTACTATTATCAATAATTCATCTGCAGATCATTCCAAGTTGGAAGAGAAAAATATCACGTGCCATGGTTGTTTGTGATTAATCGGAAGAGTTCTGAGGTTCCAATGATTGATGTGCATTTGGTAAGGCCTTTATTTGAGTAGAAAGTACGTCTTAGCTCATAGATGTTTTCTTGTAATCATCTTGACCATTTATCTACCCCTTTAGCCCCTTATTTACTTCCATGTTCCCCTAGTATTGTCTGCACTGAATGGATTTTTCATTTATTACAGAGGTATTCTGGAGGTGAGTTGCTTTGGTGTTCCCTGCTAAGGCAGTGATAGGGCCTCATCACTGTATTGTTCTTTCTCGCAGTTCTTTGTAAGCATGTCCAATAGTAAAAAGTGCATACATTTGCCGTACTATAGTAATGCGGTCGCTTTCTCTCTTCCTCCCGCCACCCCAGACCACTCCATCCCAAAGTACAATGATGTGTATTGAACACGTGGAAGATAATTATTAGAATGGGATGAAAAAGACCGACTTCTTTGATATGCTTGAAGAAAATGCCTTAAATAATATAGTTTTGTTAGATTATTTTCACTCTTATCTGATCATCTGGTTTCTTAACGTGTGTGTTATTCTTGTTTATAGCAAAAATACCATATATTCTAGATAAAGTTGTTTTTTGTTTAACAAATAAGCAAAAATGAAAAGTAAAAAAAAAAGGTTGCTTATATAACACTAGAGTACATATGGTGCACAATTTAAGTTGCTCAACTTTTGTTGACAATGCAAATGCTATCATTATAGTATTTTGACAATGCAAATGTTAATATTCTTTTTATACACCCAACATAGAACATAAACTTTTCCCATCTTAGTATTTGTGCTCACCAATTGGAGCAGCAAATTTGACCTAATAGGTGCTACTTCTGGAGTGTGATTGTTTTTTGCGTTATCCCTACTTTCGAAGGCTGATTCTTTAAGAGTTAGGAACTTATTAATACGACACACACACACACACACACACACACACACACACCCCCACACACCACATATATATATATATATAAATATATGGTATATAGATGTATTATCTCTATATAACAATAACCATCGACTTATTTTGGTAAGTGTTTTCTTTGAAAAGTCCTTTTGGTGAAAAAACAAATTTTGTTGGCTAATCAATCATTCAATTTAGGAAACACTTTCGAGCAACAAGTGGTGTTGGCCAAACTTTTAAATAGTGTTTTTATGTCTATTTTTTCAAAAGTACTTTTGTGGAGAAACCACTTTTTTAAGCTTCTCAAAAACACTTTTTTCTTATCCTAAAAGCTTGCCCAACATCTCAACTCTGAAAAAAAAAAGCATATTTGGCTTTGAAGAAGCTTGGTTCAGCCGGCTATCAGGATCCTTATGGTTGTGTAATTAGAAATATGAATTACTTTCCTTTCCTTGTTAAGATTACTTGTGGATACTATTTAAACCCCAACATGTTTGAGGGAATAATCAAGTAATTCATTCTCGACATCTCTTATTTTCTTCATTCTTTTACATGGTGTCAGAGCTGCAAAATGTATTGCTTCAAATCCTTGTTTTATTAAAGAACGAAGATTGTCATTTTATGAAACAAAGATCAAATAGAGGTGCACTGTGACAGGTTTCGTCAACTCAAATGACGAGTTAGCAGATACAACAACAATTATTAGATATCTTACAGAATTACCTAATACTATCATGTTTCAGAGTGAGTATGTTTTTTGGCAAACTAGAGCACATACATATTAAGCTCGAACTTCAAGTGTTACTAAATGAGCGAATTATTCATATGACATGAATAGGCAAGTTTTAGAATCCTTATCATTTGTGTTATAAACAAGCGAAATTATTAGAATCCTTCTATCCTTTTCTGAGTACTTTGCACTTCGTTTGCTTTTTTGGATTACTCCCGTACATACTAAATATATAAATACCAACATATTTGGTTGGGGGAATAATCAAGTAATTTGTTCTCACATCACTATCTTTTCACTTTTGTTTCATCCTAGTCATGAGCCATTTAATCGAGAATCTCGGTTGACGAAAATGGTAACCTTCTGCTTAAATAAGAACATATCAACTTTGTTTGTCCAAGAGAACTAAAAAGTTGCTTGCCCCCCCCCCCCCCCCCCCCCCCCCCCCAATTTCTCACATAAAGATACTGAATGCAATATGAAGAACTCCTCTAGTGGCCTTCAACTAGTTAATAGGCTGAGGACACGCTAAAGAACTTCCATCTTCACTTCCTCATATTCTCTTTTAGTTGATTGCTTTATCATGGTGTTCTAGCAAACTTGGTGTGCTAAACATTCTATTTTTTCCTCTCAATGATTTAATTTTTACTGATATAATAAGATCTGATGTATTTGTGGACAGATATTGAACTTCATCCTGATATAGGCAAACACTTTTGGGATCCTCAACACTGGCCAAAGCACGTGCTTGCTAGATATACATGGTAACTTTCTCTTAAATTAATCTTCCTAGCATAACTTTTCTTTTTGGCAACAAGTGTGAATAGCCTCTTGATAAGCTGGATGATTCTACCCTGTGATTGTTTGACAAGTATTGGAGGAATTTCTTACATCCTATTATTACTCAACAATAAGTACTATAAATGTATAGTAGGTAAATTAACACCCAAAGAATCGTCATGTCTTGGAAGATAGGTTGTTGAAAGCTATACTTGGTATTTAGATGTCTACTTTAAAGAGGAGCACTAAGTAAGGTATTAAAATCCCTACTAAACTATAGCTTTTATATGTACTTATATACAATATCCAACTAGATACAATATTTGATAAAACTATCTCCACTCCCTACAATTTGTTGGAGTTTTATTAATCCTCCTTCGTCCAAACCTTGATATAAAATTTCCCCTCACATTCCCATTTAAGGCCTTAGAAATGATCACTCAATTTTCCCTTCTCATCTTACCATGGTAGACAGATTCTCCTGAATTTTCTCACGGATTAAGTAACACACAACTTCAATATATTTAGTTCTTGCGTGATACACTAAATTATGTATAGAGTAGTCTTGTTATTACACCAATTTTTGTTCGTGATAAATGTTTCAAACTAACTTCATCTATAAGGTGATAGATCCACATTTTTCACATGTGGACTTAGCCATAGCTTTGTACTTGGATTTCACACTTGATTGAAGTACAACAGTTTGCTTCTTACTCCTCCATAATACCAATTTCCTTCCAACAAAGACACAATAGTTTGTAGTGGGTATTCTATCAATTCTGGCTCCAGCCCAATCGAAATCTGCAAAACATACACGAGTATTGACTAACAACACTTGCTACAAAAGTAATATTAGCTCGATTCATAGTTGAGATTATCCACCCCATAAGGATAAGCAGATCTTTTAGCCATAGGTCTTCCCTTGCCACAAAGCCATCCAGATTAACTTTGATTGCAAAAACCCACTTGTACATCCCATTGCGTTTCTCCTTTGGGTAAATGCACCAAATTCTATGTGGGATTTTCATCTAAAGCAATGTAGCCCAAGCATAGCATTATACCATCAAAAATGTTTCAAGGCTTCCTTCATTGTTTTGGACTTTAAGGTGCAAAGATAGAATCTAGAGAGGCATCACAGAACTAAATGTAGAAGATAAGTGGTCCTAAGAATACAATCAATAATAGAATTTGTGGATTTGCACTAACTTGTACTTTGCGAAGAGAAAGAGAGAGGTAAAGATTTTCTTAAGGAGGATTCAATGATGAACGAATTGATGTAGGACATGTATCAATAGTCGGTTCATGATCAATAGTCAATAGGAGATGTAAATACCACATAAGTTGACACCAAATATCTGTCAAGTGATAGAAAGTAACAATGGTGTCCCTTCTAAAGACAAGAATAGCCCAAGAAAACACACTTCAAGGCCTTCAGGTCCAAGTTGGTAATAGATAGTCAGCCATCTCGAACATAACATGTGTTTTCTAACAGAACATTGTAAGAGATTCCAAAGCAATCATGCTAAATGGCATGCAATTATTTAGAAAACAAATTGTAGAAACTACGTCAGCCCGAAAGTGTTTAGGTGCTTTCGTTTGGAACAATATTGCCTGTGTTGTCTCAAATAGATTACTATTTTTCCTCTCTATAACTCCATTTTCATAACACCATTTTGAGAGGCTATATCAACAACAGACGGTGGATAATCCCATTCTTAGTGGCTTGTAGCCTTGTACTCATTAGTGTTATCACTTCTTAGTAGGCGTTTGGACATGCAATATCATTATATGATTTCAAATCATGAGATGAAATCCCGAATTTTCCTAAAAGCTTGATTTGAGAATTTCATATCCTGATTTCACATTTTTCAAATATAATAATTGACTCACAATTTTATATTTTGTAAAAAAAAATCCACTATTTTGTATCTACATAATTTCTTGCAAGAATACCAAAAGAGTGATGAAATATTCACGAATATTAACATGAAGATCTAGTTAGTAATGATATTGACCAATAAACAACTTATATTAAAGGGTAGTACATTACAATTCATGTCATTTTATTGTTTTATTTAATTAAATTTTAATCAATAAATGTTGTCAATAAAGTGCTCAATGGTGTGGCCTAGTGGTTAATGAAGTGGTTGAGAGCCATGAGGTCTTAGGTTCAATCTCTAACGGTGACAAAAAATGTCAATTGACCTGCGAAAGTTGACCCAGACACCATGGTCATAAAAAAAAGTTCAATTAATAAATGTTGTAATTTTCTTAAAATAGCTTAGTAATGGTGTATCATACTTTTGTTATGAACTTTTGCTTAGTCGGTAAGATTTTATGAATAATGGGGGCAATTTCGATAGTTTTCACAACTTGGGGGAAATTTATATTTATGAGCAAAAAGTACATCTTAAAAAATCCAAATTGCATGTCCAAACAAAACTTGAACTTCATCTTGTATGATTTCATCTCACATGCTAAATGGGCCTTTAGTATGCACACAATAGTATTAAATTAGATTTTTCACTTTTGTAGTCAAAGAAAAGCCACAATGGAACAAAATACTATCATATTTGTTGTCCTTGTAAATTAAACCCACTCATCCCAATTATGAGACAATAGTTTCCCAAAACATCATAATCAACTAACTCGAAAATAAACTCATCTTGTTTGTAACCCTTGTGCTTAACGAGCTACTATGATGTTTGGCAAATTTACACAATTCACAATACAATGCAGAAACAACATGAAACTGTGGATGAAGTTTCTTCAACTAGGAGAGAAGGATGCTCTAACAGACAATGTGCTTCAAATGGAGATGTGACACTTGATCAAGTAACCAATCAAGGCACCCATTCAATAAGGATGTAGATACCGTCAGATACATCATACATGTCCTTGGCCAGTAATTTTCTTTGTCATATAAGATCTTAAAGAAAACAATAGTCGGAAAAAAAAAATACAAAAGAATTTTGCAGACTCATCTACCATAACGAGAACACCATCATTCTTATTCTTCCTCCCTTTCTCTCAAATATTTTTCTGAATCTGAAAAAAAAGAACTTCTTGCAACAGAATGAGAATATCAACAACTTCACCAAATAGTACCCCTAACGCAGATAAAAGTATCAGCTGCAGGAGATAGACCCAGCAAAATTTCACATGGTATGACCAATCAGTAAATCAGTGAAGATTACCCAAAGGAAAAACAAAAGTCCACTCTAACGCGTCAGATAAGTAGTCAGACCCAAAGAACTTCCACTTGAGCACATCACTCAAACATCTGAGGAGCAGAAAGAAAAAATGAAGCAAAAGGAACGATCTAACCAGGTCTGATCGAGAAAAATTAGGGACAGCTGGGGTTGGTTGGTCAGAGAACCTCCACAGCTTGGGCAGAAACAAAGAGGCAAACTCAGGAGTGAATCAAGGACCGAAAAAATGCCGAGTCGCGTCGCCATGCACTGTCAGGCAGATTGCTGCCGCAAAAATTCTGCTGGTGCATGAGCCTCACACATATCTACTCCATTTACCGGAGTGTTGGTTGTTGTTAGTTGTTGGTTGGTGCTTCATCCTAGTTTTGTAACAGTCACCTTCCACATCTCAATCACCAAAGATGAAGCAGCGACCACTTCCAGCGAAGGCACATTTCCAACTCCATCGAGATATTACTCACTTTCGACAACTCCATCGAGATATTACTCACTTTCGACGACGCTCTGATGCCATTGTCTTATATACCATAACTCAACAATAATTGATATAAATACCTGTTGAGAGAATTGCAACTAATATAATAGAATCTTATTGATCTCTACAAAACCGCAACCTATAAATGTACCTTTAAGATATGGCACCTGTGTCTAACTCAACCCCAAAAGCTAGCTCATGAGGAGAGATTTTTCCAAGTCCATATAAAGTGACCAAGTTCTCATCCCTCTACCGATATGGGACTCCTTAACACTCCTTCGCATGCCTAGACCTCAATTGGAGTGTGAAAACTTCTAAATGGGGCCTCAACATCGATGAACAGTAAATTGGGATGGGTCTGGCTCTAATACCATGTTATGATGTGGCACCTGAACCTAACTCGACCCCAAAAGCTAGCTCATGAGGAGAGGTTTGTCCAAGTCCATATAAGGAGATCAAATTCCCATCCCTCTACCGATGTGGACCCCTTAACAATACTTATATACATTATCTGATTATTATCTGATTAGATACAGTCTTCTGTAATACTCTGAATTACCCACAACACTGAAAGTAGGTTCTATTTAGGATTTTCTTCTTATAGGAGAATTACTGATCTGTTGGATGATCAGTTTGTCATTTCTGTGCCCCTAAGCATGTGATTTTTCATATGCTGCATTAAAAAAATTGATATTTTTATCAGTCCATTATAGTTGTAGCTTGGATAGTTGGTGTGTAAAGCAGGAGGATGGAAACGGTGGGTTAGTGATGATTTATCAAAAACTAACATATGGTTATACACTGTGGTGGAAACGAGGCCCTCTGACTGGGGAAATTAACTAGTGTCATCGTCGGAGAAATAAAACCTATCTCCAATCTCTCTTTCTGGACCTTATTGTCAAAGGTGTTCTGCAGTTTGGTGCAGTCAGACATTATCCAGGTTCTGTTGGAGGTAGTGGTCCTAACTAGAGGATTACAGTTCAGAATGCAATGAGCGCTACTTTGGAAGTTCGATTTGATGTATGTTGCTCGGACTCTCCAAAAATGCCAATGGGTGCGTGTCAGATTCGCCAAAAGTAGTGTATTTTTGAAGAATCTGAGACGGGTGCGGTATCAAAACTTGAGAGAGTCCCAACTAAGATAGTTGGCGTCCATGTTCAATGTATTGAACTAGGATCTAGAAGAGTTCGACCTTACTAATTATCTCAAAAAAAAAGGTCACTAATCATCCATGGTTCTTTCTGCAACAAAGCGTCCTGGGCCAATAAAATGGCAGAGAATAATTAATTTTCATCAAAAACAATATACTACTACCTCACAATGGGAATATAAATAAGAAACTTATAATTTACAGGGATTATGATACCGAATACACTGATTGAGTCTCCTAATCTGCTGAGAATGTGCTAATTTTTACTTTGGGTGCTTCCTGTTCTTGTGTCGCTAACCTTTCTTTTGGTGGGTTGCGTCTGTAAAAGTGTGTTTTTAACAAATGCATAAACCACACGGAAATGCTCCGTCCTTTACAGCAGAGATCATACTGTGGTTGTCTTGCTTTTGCTGCTAAAGATTCCTTTTATCATGTTGTTTGAAAGATGATGATATGAACAACTGTGATAGGACATGTTTTAGCTTAATTAAGAGTTTTTTTTATGCTAAGAAACTTTGGATTATTGGTGTTGATTGCTTCAATATCTTCATTATATAGTTAATATCCATTTGGCAACTTCTCTAGCTAATAAGGCAACTTATTTGATCTTTTAAATTTCTGCGAACAATTTATCTTTCAACTTTCGGTTTTACTTTTTCTTTATTCTGATTATTATTTTTGCTGACAATAAGTTTTCATTAATTTAAGGGAAGAGCAGTCGGAGATAGATGTGGCGTCGGGATTTTATGTTCTCTTTGGATCAGGTAAATTCATGCTAAGCTGAAGGGCTTCTCTGAATTTTATAAGCTTCAATTTAATTTCTATTGAATGTAGCACTGTGTCAGAAGCTGAAAGGCATCTCTTTTATTTTTATAAAGTTTTTTTTTTTTTTTGATAAAGTAAGCTAAAGTGCTTCTTTGAATTTCATAAGCTTCAATTTAATTCTATTGAATGTAGTACTGTCTCAATTCTTGGTTTGTTACTAGCATTATGTTTCCTGACTTAATTGGTCAGACATCATTCTCTACTAGCTGTTAATCTTTAGTGAGGTATATAGAAGTTAATAGCACTTTTATTTATCAAAAACAAAAGAAGTTAATAACATCTTTTATATGTTC
This sequence comes from Solanum habrochaites, assembly GCA_027704765.1. Lineage (NCBI taxonomy): Eukaryota > Viridiplantae > Streptophyta > Magnoliopsida > Solanales > Solanaceae > Solanum > Solanum habrochaites. The sequence goes on from JAKWJA010002491.1 coordinate 64,131,902, forward strand.
AATGTGCTATGGTCTTATGCATATGGGCTTGAAGTTAGATTCGTCATCACTTAATCCTTAGGATACTGTTATGGGTATGAGTGTTAATATGACGGTCAATTACGACGCCACCTAAGTATAGGTTTCTACAATTAATTGAAGTCACTAGATTAAAGCTATAGTAATTCCTTATTGAAAAAGCTAAAGTAATTAATTATTTGTAAAACACTTGATATTTTATACATAACTAACTCGTATGATAGAAAAGTGTTCTAGGACTTCATGTGAATATGTATATATGTGGGGCATAAACTAAAAATTAAACCAAATACCCAATCAACAATATTTCTTGGCCATAGGTGTAGCAAAGCACTCAAGTTAGGTTGACTAGATCCAGTGCAGTTCCCATGTAGGTAGTCAAAGCATTCATTAATCTGGTTTCGCTTTTAATATTTTAGAAGTTCGATCTACGGTTCTGCTTATGGTTTTAGAGTCTCGGTATTTCGGTTAAACCGAAACACCAAACTATTTTATTATATAATTATATATTTTATTTCTTATGAGATATGAGCCCAAACCAGCAACCCTAATTCTAATCACAATTTTCCAGTTTGTGCTAGTCTTGTTAATTGTTACATTTGTTTGCTTGGCTGAACATGTTGGCCTTTAGCTTCATTTTTAGTCCATTCCGGTTGTAACGCAGGTTTCAGAAGTTAAATGATAATTAGTTTGCATAAGAGAAGTGGAGGCTAGACTTTAGCATAATGAAATCTTCTCAAAGAACTAGAGAAGAGCAATATGACTAATATGTTCCTTGAAAACAAAATTTTAAGAATTGAAGGACATATTTCAAATAGAAATCTAGATATTACTCGTATGAACCTTTGCTCTTTAGAGTATTTTATATGATTTAAACTTGTATACACATAATTTAGTCACTTAAAAGTCAAATAGCCCATTGTTAAGCAGAAAATAGTGTTAGCCCATGCTGAGAATTGAAATGAAACAGAACGAGGAGAATCGACCGAACCGAACCGAACTTACTTCGGGATATGCCTTCGGGAAACTGAAATACTTAACCAAAGTACCGAGCACCCACACCCACACCCATTTTCAGCGCACTCAAGCTAGGTTGACCCGTCAGATAAACACCAATACGGCAATAATTTTGAAGGATATGAGCAACCAAGGTCTAATGAATATTTAGGGAATATTCAGTTGACACCTCAATACTTCATTATAACAGCAATTCTTCCAGTTAGGTTGTTATCCTATTTAATTAATCTATTGCTATGGATGCGCATGCAGGAGTGGTGCTTTCCTTCATCCTGGCTGTCTACACTTTGCAGTCATCTCGAGATAAGTTGGAAAAGTATGCTCTTCTTCCTCTTAACAGCTGCTGTCTCTCTGTATCCACAAGGTAGTAGTGTTAATTGTTGGAGGCAGGCTTGTTATAACTTGTGTTTTCCTTGCAGGTTTGTAAGGGAGACTGTTGCTGAGACCAGCATCCCTGGCGTAGTAGTGGCAAAAGTTGAATGATAGAAGTTTTAGTTATAGATAACATTCCGATTTTAGTGATGATGGAACGATCAGGTGTACAAGTTTACGACATTTGTTAGGGGAAAAATTATATAGAAGATAGATTCTGGAAGTAATGCTTGAGTTTCCCTTAGCTGTATTTGTTTTGCCAGATTTTTGATATACACATTTCATCACCAAAAGGGTGGCAGAAAAGTATTAGTTATACTTTATTCTATATTCTAGTTTGTTCTTCATTTTTTAATGAGTTGCCACCGTAGCACTCGCCGACGAAGCCATCTCTACCAGAACTCCGAGTAGCTCCACACTTGCATAGAAGCCCTCAATTCATTCATTTTTTAATTAGACAAATTAGGTTTTTAGTTGAATGGTTAACACGATGGTTAACTTATTATCAATGGTTTAATAGTATAGGTGTTGGTTTCAATTTTATGTTTAATTCATTAGATTTATCTATTTTGATTTTGGAATACGTTCGATCAAAATATCTTTTGATTCATAACAATTTGGTTTTCGATTGAATTAAAAAAGAAAACACTCATAAAATAATGGTATTACTTCTCCAATAATTTAATGCGGCATGATAATAATGTATTTTCAAGTAATAATTAGAAAATAGAAACAATACTAACGAACATTAAAAGGACTAATAGTGTAGGCGACCTAAGCTTCACCACAAATCAAATAAGTATAAATAAAATGTAAAAGTGAAACTCTAATGAATTAATAATTATACACTTCATAGAATATCAAACGGCATATACTAATTAATTACACATTTTGAAACCATCCAAACGATATAACATATTATTCCAACACACCAATTCTTTTGGTACAGTATTAGTGCATACATTGAATATCAACTTAGCAATATAATCTACTACAAAATTGTTTTTGATCATATCTGTTGGCATCTGAAGAGCGCAAATTTGGACAGTATATTCTGTAATCACTTGGTAAATACAGTGATCATGAACGTATGATAGGCAAGGCCAATCTATGTGCTCATCTAGAGACATACCAAAGTCACTCATCTTCCGCTTTTCTTTTCAATCGTGCTCTATCACTCTATGATGATTCACTAGCCGGTACCCATTTCATCCATAATGTTGGGCTTCAACTTCGCAACGCTAACATAGTGATTCAATCTGTAAGTCCACACGCATCACATACTCTCTCGGCTTCTCATAGGAGTCATGATACTTTGTTGTTGATCTTCACTCGGTCCTTAAGCCATTTGTCGATAATAGTCGTGATAGGAGTTTCGCATAGATCATCCGGTACCCCGCAAGATGAATAAGTACTTTGGGTCGACTTGGTTGTAATGCAATTCCCCGTATTTCACCCAGTATACAATTGTGAAGCAGTCATGGGATACAAACCCTGTTGAAAACATAATTGCAATTTTTGAGAGAAGAAATCAATATTTTTTTGTTATTAATGAGAGATATGATTACGCCCTAAATTCAAGTGTATTTATAATATTACCAGCAAACCTAAAAATATTTTCATTTATTTATGGAAAAAACCACGTTTTGGGAAATACTCTTCAAATATTATTTGTATTTCTATCTATTTATGGAAAATCTATAGTAGAATTTCTCTCTAGAGTAGTAAAGAATCTCTACATGGGATAAGGAGGTATTTGGGAAGTTGGACAAAGAAGCCAGGGTTTGAATGATAACATTACAACAGTTGTCAAGTAAGAGAGAGTGGATAGTAAAAAACGGAAAAAGGGAAAGAGCTGGCAGGAGATGAAGGAGGAAAATGAAAACAAGAAACGAAGGGAAAGAGAGGGGGTCGCGGTCACGATTCATCACGTCGACAGGCTCTTTGAAACACTACATATCATCAAGGCATTGTTGCAGCATCGTCAAATTTTGTCAATGTGACTTTCACTGCCTTGAAGACTGTTGGATCGATTCACGTACAACAACACTTGTTACTGAAGAACACAAAACTTTCAAGAGAAAGAGATGAGAGTCTAAGAGATAAAGAGAAAACCCAAAATTTCTTGTTGTAATCACTACCAGCCGGGCTTAAAGCTTCGCACGTTCTGTGAGGGTATATCTTTATTAATGAATCAGAGTTATTTTTGGTTAGCGGAATAATATAAAATTAAGTAGTCTTCGAGGCTCCACAACCTTGAAGACTGGGCGGCCAATAACATTATTAACAGGCATTACAAGATATAAGCAAATCTTTTGGCAACACGCTCGGCAACACAGTGTTGAGAAATTATTGGTGGACGGGAATGATCAAAATGCATTTGTAAGAGAAAAATAAATATTACAGGCAACCAACATTGCTAATGAGGCTCTAAATTGGAAATGAAAAGTAGAAAATCAGGATTGCTAATGAAGCTAGAAATTGAGAAGACTTTCAAACAAATAAGTTTGTCATACTTGTTGTAAGGGGTTCCATCTTTGATCTCTTCTGTTTAGGACTAGGTGGCCGAATGATCATATAACTAGTAAATTATGGAAATCTACAAGATATTCTAGGGGGAGGAAGAATCAACATTGGACGACATTTGTTGTTACCTCCTTCACTTCAACCTTCTTTATAGTTCTCCTTACATCATCTAGCTCTCCCTCTAACCTAAACCTGACAATTCTAGCTATTGACTTTGACTTACTAAAAATTAACTAACTACCTCCCCACCACTACATCTACTAGCTTCTCAATTCTACACCACCTTTGGGTACATCTCTCGAATTAATAATTGAATAATCTTGATTAGGTACTACCTTTACTGGTTGCTCCGCATCTACGATTTCTAAATACTTGGTAACATTGGTGACGATTGGTGTAGAAGCGTCTTTCTTAAGGGTTGTAAAATTTCCCATGGAATCTCTGTGTTTCTTCTGAATCCATCTGAAACTAAAATTGAAAAAACAACTCTAATTTGGGAACTTAGGGTTTCCAAAAAAAGAAATCGAAAAAATTAGGCGATATCCGAATGAAACCCCCACAAAAACTCATATGCAAAAAAAAATCCAAAAGCAAAAACGAAGATTGATTGCCTGGGGCCGTGGATCGCAGATGATTGGGAATGAAACTTACAAACAGAAAGAAAAGAAGAAGACGATATCGCATATGATCAATGGCGGTTTTGAAAAGATGATGAGAGAATAAATGAAAGTGATCGGAGATGATCGACGACTACTTCAGAGAAGAAACCTCTGCTTGTAAGTTTCTTCTACGAACAAGCCACCGATCATCTCCAATTACTTCCATTTATTCTTCGATCATCTTGTCATAAACGACGCAGATCATCTACGACAACTTGTACTTTCTCTTATTTTTGTTTGTAAGTTTCATTTCCGATCATCATCTCTGATCCTTCGACGGTCATCTTCATTATTTTCTTCTATTTTTGTAAGTTTTCAATTTTCATTTTTCTTGGCTAAATTGTTTTTTATTTCTTTTTTGGAAATCCTAAGTTCCTAAATTGGGGTTTTTGTTTTTTTTAGGTGACATTTAGGATGGATTCATAAGAAATACAAAAATTCTATGGAAAAATTTTCATCCAGAGAAACCGTAAAACCTTGAAGAAAGACACTTCTATAATCATTTCATCAATATCACAAAGGATTCAGAAACCCTAGATGTAGAGATACCGACAAAGTTAGTACCTAATAAGAATCATTTGATTAATAATTTGAGAGATGCGCCTGAAGGTGGTGTAGAATTGAGGGAAGTTGGTAGATGTAGTGGTGCATAGATAGTTACGATAATTTTCAATGAGTTGAAGTCAATAACTGAGATTAGAAATGTTATGTAGTAGATACTCTCGGGGTTCTGGCTCTCCTCATGTTCGGCGCCTGGTCCCCGCCGCTATCCCCGATCTCCGGCGCCCTTCTCCCGCCCCCCTGGTCGCCCTCCCCGCTCGCGTCTCCCTTTTCCTTCCTCCTCGTCCTCGACTACTCTTTGCTCCCTCTTCGCTCCTTTCCTCTGGACTCTCTTGACTCCCGTCCTCCCCACCCCTCTTGCCTCATTACTCAGCGCATCCCGGAATTATTCCCGGTGGGAACGTCGGTACAAGACAGAAAACAATGGACGGCCGAGACAGGGGGAAGGATATAAAGACGAAACGAGAACTTAGTGAAAGAGGGGACGCTCAGAAAGTCCCAATCACACGAGAACCAGGAAAATAGCCACAACGACACTTTACCACATGGGCTCCAACGTTCTGCACGCGAAATCGAGGGAAAAAAGTTCGGCAGTAGGAAAAGGGATGCCCGAGGGCTCCGGCGTTTGTGGGGACCACCACTCGAACAAGGAGGCGGAGTTAAAGGAGGACGATGGAGTAGGACGTGGCATTGACACCGAACCAGGCGATTTCTGATTAATTGCGAACGGAGAGAAGGTCTCTAAAAGGTGAATCAAATTGCCCGACCCCATCCTCTAGAAAAAAGCGTCGGTTTGTGGCATTGTCGCGCGTCGACGCGCGCGGCTCTCGTACGGTGAATCCCCTCTCCGCCTAGCTCTCTATTCTCTCAACGCTATGCAGAAGAAGATAAGGGCGAGCGTGCAAACTTCCGGGCTTCTTGAAAAAGATATGGGCAACCGTCTAGAATCAATAAAAAATTAAAAATAACAAAAATGATAGGAAGAATAAAGGATTTGCCCTTAATAAGAATAGAAAAGACTTGCTCATACTGACCACTAGTAGAAATACTCGTCATTTTCTTTCTCGATGAGTATCAAACACTTAGACATGTCCCTCAAGGAAGAATTTTAGAAAGGTGTAAGTTAATTACTGGGGCAACTGATTATCTGAGGAAGAAGAAATCTAGAAACTTAATAGAGGTCTTGAGAATTTACCTAAAAAAGAGTTTGGTGCAGTTTCTGAGATCATTAAGAAAATGTGTGTACCATATAAGCAAAATAACAAGAAGCTTCAACTATACATAGACAATGTTAAAATGACCAAAATAGGTTTTCCTGAACAAGTAGTCTTGTTTTTATAAAGTTGAATTAAAAATGTATTACTGCATACTAAAGTTGAATTGAAGATGTATTACACATACTACGTAATAAAGCAAGGCAGTAATCGGTATACAATCATTCCTAAACAACAACTAATTAAGAAAAACACAAAAATAAATTCAAAATACTTTTAAATATTAGATCTCTACTTTTCGATAAAATGACATTTTTGGCAATTGTTTCGATTTTTGCATCTTTCAATGGCTTCTTCATGTAACACCCGAAAACAAGTAGCTTAAACTAGAGTCTTTCTTACAAAAGAGTTTTAAAAGTTTGGTGTGTGGGTTAGAATCATAAAATGGATTTCCGCACTTAGAATGAAGAATTTAGGGGCTAAACGTCAAAGTACGGCTCCCCAAAGACCAACTAAGGGTCCTTGAGGAGGGCCTTAAGAGTTTACCCCAACACTACCCAAAAATGGCCACCTACTATCCATAGTTGGACCCACACCTTGTGGTTGGGTTTCGTGGGTCAAGGGCCAAGATAGAAGTTGCAGGTCATGAACCACAGACCTGCAGGGCGGCCCCTAGACCTCCCCCTATGTTTTGTTGTGTTCTTGGTCGGTGAAGTATTCACTAAAAGACAGAGGGAGCTAGTGAGTGGGACAGAGTGGGGAAAAAAAAATGTAGGAGACGGCTGATTTAGCCTATGAGCGGATACGATATATGGTTCCTGTTCCATGCCGAATAAGACCAATAGTTGTGTGTTGCAAAAATCGAAACGATATATAATTTATTTTGATTATTGTTTAGTGATAGAAAGAGACGAAAAGTAATTGACAGAAACGGGTTTTTCCTGGGTTTCGCCCCCCTCTTCTTTTGCTTCTTTGTCTGTTCGCTTTTCATTTTTCCTCTTGGGAATTTCTTCCTCTATCTCCCGCCCCCCCTCGGACCCTCCGCAAGACGATAGTGAGTTAGCGAGCCGATTGAACCCTGCCGCAAGCATGAAAGATACATAATTTAATACATAAATAAAATTCAAATGTGCTTTTGTTGTTCGAGTTCGGCACTTGGTGCGCCCCTTTGTTCCAGTATCGGGGGGTTGTGGCTCAGCCACCTTGGGTCAAGTATTGGGGGGTCTATCCTTGAAATATTTTATTTTAGAGTTTTAATTTAAGTTCTAAGAGTGGTTAGGGGGGCGCAGGTAGCTTTGGGTGCCCTCTTTGTGTGCCTGTTTTCTTCCTGGGGGGGGGGGGGGGGGGGCGTTGATCCCCCTTCCCTGTTTTCTCGTTCTTTTTTGGGCTTGTCCGGAAATTTTCCCCTTTCCTTTCTCCGGGGGGACGGCTTGCGTGCTATTATTAGGGGGGTTATTAGTGATCGACGACATTTTCCTTCTTGGGTTAAACCGAAACGCGAACCGATAACCATCAAAAAGCCGATAAATCCAATAAAATATTTCTTATTGGTTTTTTTGTTTCGATGTGAACAGAACATTGCATATATGTAAATCGCGAAAATCGTTATATGGGGTAAAGATCGAACGAACGCACCGAATGGCATGCATGCACCCCTAACGACCAAGGCAATGGACTTTAGATAATTTTCCTTTTAGTCATTGTTTGTAGGGGGGTCGTTTTTGTATTATTTTAATTTACTTTAAGTAATTTTTACTTTCATTAATGAGACCGGATGGGGGGTGGGGGTAGGCAGGGGGGGGGGTGGGGATATCATCCCGGGGGGGAGGCGGGAGGGGGGGGGGGGGGGGGGGGTCATAAATTACCAAGACCCCAAAAATTCATAACCAACTTTCCTTCTCTTTCCAAAGGTGGCGGGGTTCTTTCTTCTGCTTTTCCTTGAAAATCTAGAGAGAAAACTATCATACCTTATATAAGTGTTTTCATCTATGGGTAGCCCTCACCCATAGAGCCCTTCCAAAACCCGTAATTTCAAACACCAAAATGCTTATGAGCATCACCAACTTAAGAAGACATTTTGATGAAAGGAAAAAAATGCATAAAACCATTCAGCCATCAATTTATATTGTAAGCATCTTTCTTTAGTTCAAAATTTTATGATTTTAGTCATAAATTTTAGGCAAACTCCATATTTTTCTTTCCAATCATAATCCTTAATTTATCTTTATTTCATATGCATCTTTCTCCCTACTATTCATTTGTCATACTTTAAAACTCATTTTGTAACTTTGTTGGGGACATTTTAACCATTAAACAGAAAAATTATGTTCATATTCAAAAGGTCATTGAGTGACGATAATAAATGCGCTCTTCGGATTATAGGACCCTTATTTAAAGTCATAAGTGAAGGTCTTTTATTTAATAATTACCATATTAAATATACTGTTTTTTTAACCATTTTTGTCAACTTTTAGCAATACTTAAACAATTTTGTTTAAGAATATTCAACTTAGCAAAAAGTGATCTAATTAGTGGAACATTTATTCGCCCATTCTCTCATTCCTTCTTTCGCCTTTCTTTCTACTCCTCTCTTAAAATTTTAGGATTTTATTCTTTTTTCTTCAATTATCAGCACAAAATTCTAATGGAAAAAGGTAAACAAAAGCGCTTCAAAGACGGTCCTGTGGGGGGGGGGGGGGGGGGGGCAAAAATATACTTAGTGATTTTTGACGTTTTTCAAGAATTATGTTTTTGGTCCACTTTAAAATATTTTCTATGTCTAGTTGAAGATCCTCGTTATTCTTTTTATATGGTGCACCCCTTTACTTAATTCTCTCTACAACAACACCAAGCGCTTCTTGAGTTAAATTCTCAAGACCTCTAATAAATTTCTGGATTCCTTTATTCGCCATGTCCTATTATTTGAGGGTTTCTTCTTCCGTGGATGATCAAATGTCGTGGTAATTGACTTACACCTTTTTAATTTTTTTCCTTGAGGGACATTTCTAAGTGTTTAATACTCACCGAGAAAGAGAATAAGATGAGGAGTATTTATACTAGTGGATGGTGTGGGCAAGTCCTTTCTATTCCTATTAAAAGCAAACCCTTTGTAATTCCTCTCATTTTTGTTCTTTGAATTTTTTTTATTGACTTCAGGCGGTAGCTTACCTTTCCTAAGAAGGTAATCAGGTCTATTGTAATATTGATTCACCGTACGAATCCACTTTTCCCTCACTATAATTCCATAAACTGCGGGGATGGTCATTAGGACTAGGAGGTTGATTGATCATATAACTAGTTAATTGTGGATATCTACAAGATATTCTAGGAGGAGGATGAATCAAAAATAGACGACGTTTGTCTAGTTTTGATTCCTCGTCGACCTAAAATATCTTGGAGATATCTACAATTTACTAGTTATATGATAAATAGGTCACCTAGACCTAATTACCACCCCATGGATTATGGAATAGTAGAGAGGGAGAAGAGGATATGTAAGGTGAATCAATTTTACAATAGCTTGGGAAGGATAAACTATCGACTAGAATCAATAAAATATAAATGAATAACAAAAACGAGACGAAGAACAAAGGGTTTACCTTTATAGGAATAGAAAGGATGTGCCTACACTGGCCACTAGTAGAAATACTCATCATCCTATTCACTTTCTCGATGAGTATTAAATACTTAAACATATCCATCAAGGAAGAATTTTAAAAAGGTGTATGTCAATTACCGAGGCAACTAATGATCTGAGAAAGAAAAATCCCTCGAATAAGGACATGGAGACTGAAGAAATTCAGAAACTTAATAGAGGTCTTGAGAATTTACCTCAAAAAGAGCTTTATGTAGTTGCTAAGATCATTAATAAAAGAGGCGTACCACATAAGCAGAATAACGAGAAGCTTCAACTATACATAAACATCATTGAAGTGATTAAAACAGGTAATCCTGAACAAAAGTTGATTTTTTTCATCCTCCAATGGCTTATTCATGCAATACCCAAAAAACTAGTAGGCGAAACTTAAGCCTATGTGAGAGTTTTAGAGTTTGGTGTGGGGGTTAGAATCGTAAAATCGATTCATGTACTTAGAATTAGGGTTTTAGGGGTTAAATGTTAAGGTATGACTCCCCAAGGACTAAACAAGGATCCTTGAGGAGGACCCTAAAACTTCACCCCAAAATTCCCCAAAAATGTCCACCTATGAATGACACTTACGACCTGTAGGTGGATCCATGCCCGTGGTTGGGTGTTGTGGGTTAAGGACCAAGGTGAGAAGCTGCAGGCCATGAACCACAGACCTGCATCATGCCCTATAGACCCACCTACGGTCCGTGGGGCTTGGTCGTGGGTCATGCATGTAGGCTGCCTCAATTCGGCCTAGGTTGAGGACTTTTAGGTTCCTTTTTAGTTAATTTGATATGGGGTAGTTTTGCATTGTTTTAATATACTTATAAAAGTGTTTTTAAGTCATCAACTAACCCTTACACCTCATATATACCAAGTCCCATATCCATTACCAACTTTTCCCCAAAACATCTTCATTAACGTATGGTAGATTTTCATCTATGCATAGCCTTCACCCATAAAGCCATTCCGAAACCCTTAATTTCAAAACTAGAAAACCAAAAGTTATAGTTTGACATCAATCTCATCTATTCCTTTCAAATTTGTTTTAATTGATTGAATTGTGTTTTTTATGGATATATTTATGATTTTATACTATTACAAGTTGAATTCCTCAATAATCCATGAATTTTCCCTAATTTCCCGGATTGGATGTTAAAGTGTGAATATTTATCAATGCACGTTAAATGTTACAAAATTATGAATATAATGAATTGATTTACTTGAATTATGTATTAATTTTGGAGTTTATATGGTTTTGATATTGAATTTCCTCCAAAAAAACATGAACCCCCATGTCCCCATTTTTTGACTCTGTGACGTGGGTGAATTGTGGTGAGATAAATATTAGGAGATTGTATTGTAGTAGTTGGTAGGTTGAGGTTTAATTCATTTTACCCAGGGGATCCATCCGTCAATGTAGGGTGCAGGTTCTAGATAAGTTGGTTGAATGTGATCTATAGTCCTTGAATGACAAAATATGAGAATTAGTTATGTGTGTGAGACTTGTTTGTTTGCAATTAGATTGCTTTGAGAGTAAAGTGAATTAGATTGCTTCAAGAGTAAAGTAAATACACTATGATCTAATTGTTGTGTTGATTGAATGATTATCTTCATGTACACACTTAGGTTATCATATAATGTGAAAGGTTAGTTACATGTAGTGATTCTAAAGTTGGAAGACTAGTCTCACCAATTGAATCTTGGAGGTTTTGTATGAGTTTGTTGGATGAAGTGTCAAGACACTCTTCCGTAATTATCAATTTAATTCAAGTCTTAATATGAACTCAAAGAAAATGATGCTTAGCACCGACTGGATAGTGATATGAGATGGAAGCTCTCACGATAGTAGAGGCGGGTTTCTAGGAATAATATGTTAGGACAGAAGCCCTCACGTTAGTAAAAGCCAGGTTTTCTAACTATGTGTCATCATAGGTCTTTAGCTAGTGGATCCATCTAAGCTAATAGTCTGGTCCTACCTTAGGTATAGGACAACCCTTTTCGATATGAGGTAGACACCAAATTTCATGATAAATAAGCGTCCAGGGTAGTCTATGTTAACGTATATAAACCCTTCTGGATTTCCAAAGGTGAATTGTGGTGGTATGAACTAAGGCGGCGCGCTTGGGCGGAGACTGGGGGCACTACTTAGTGTATGTGGGGGTATGGGACTTCATCGATACATTGCACAAGTAGATTTTGATGTATGTTATGGTAGTTCGGGGGGTCGGGGTTTTGGTCATGAGTGACTGAGTGTGGTAGAGTGGCGTTGGTGACTGGAATGACAATTTCAGTGATCAATTTTTAAAAAAAAAAATACTACTTGTAATGTTGTTTGCTATTTGGATTGTTGCCATGGGTTGTTTTCCTTGATATGGTTGATGAAAAGTGATTGTTTCCTTGTCTATGAGAAATAGGCTAAGGATGAGACCAAAAAAGGGTAAACATGAATGGAGTGGCTCATGAAGTGTTTCTCTCGTGCGTGCTAAAATTAGATTGTATTGAATATGTATATTTTCCTAATGGTATTTCTTATACTCATTAGTTATGAGTGTTATCTACCATGTTATAGTTTATGCCTTATCATTATGTCTCTTGTGCTAATTACCTGTGTTTTCACACTATCTTCAAAATGTTGGCTGAAACTAGTAAAGGGTATGCATTTAATTAGATTGTCCTTTGTTGCTTGTTTTCAAAGGTTTTTATGAATGAATATCATACTTGGTGCATTTTTTGTATTAATCCGTATTTACTCTACATTTTCCACAAAGTATAGGATTTGGCGATATCGACTTCCATCCTCGTGGCTATGAACGTAGTAGGTCAAAAAGAAGAAGTTTGTGAGTTCTCATAGCGTTCGAGGGCTTGACCATTATGTCCTTTAAGTGTTACTTTTATAGAATAGATTTTTGGTATGGGCTACATCCCAAAAATTTATTTAGAAGTGTTATAGAAGGGTTGAGACTTCGATTGTATGGATAAAGTTTTAGATTTCGGTATATTTCTTATTTTCTTATGTTATGATATGCTAATAGGCTTATATAAGGCTCTTCGGAGTCTTGTACGTTGTGTTACGTCTAAGGGGTACTCCTGGGTCGTGAAACTTCATCTCCGGGACATCTTTATTTTTCAAATTTTTTTGGACTTAAATTGAGGAGGTAAATCCTCAAAATCATCATCGGTGTCCATGATTTCTTTGACATAGATGCAAAATCAACGCATCTTCTTTCGATTTTTTCACATTGTTAATCTCTTTAACACACTTTTACCTTGCGATAAACATGCATTCTCTCTTTCTTGTTTTGCTAACACGATACTTGTGAAATTCTGAATTAAAATTGAGACTGTCATTAACTTTGTCAGTAAAGACGTAAGGAATGACTAAGGAAAGTCAGCACCTTAGGTGGAAAGCGCACTTCCCTATTGAATTGTGTTTGCGGGACTTCTTGCCTCGTCATTTGTCAGTGTCTTTGACAAAAGGGTGAAGGGAGAGGGAATGCTACAACTTAGGTCTTCCATAAAACTATAAACAACCCACACGATAACAAAGAACAGGCAAAAAACAATATAGCCTATACAGATTCAGCATGCAAAAAGGAGTCACATAAAAAAAGCCGAGTCAATGAGTCAGATTGGCACCTGGGAACTAAGACATTCACTGAAAGGGTTTGGTGGGTCCGAGCGTCCCATTATCTTCATACCACCTACACCTGAAAGATGAACAAGTATGAGCCATGAGGAATATATAGAAGAAAAGAAGAAAGTCAAGAATGAAGTTAAGAGTCTACTCAAAGGACTGAAGCAGACCCAAAAAAGAAGGATCTCATATGATCACCTGAAAAGGAGATAATCCTTATCCACTTGAGAACAGATCTGAAAATGGCAGAAAAGGTTGGGTGATGAACACAACTATAGAACACCATAGAGTCGGAGGTTATGTAACTTACTTTTTCAATACTGTATTGAAAAAGGTGCTGGAAGAGACCCAAAAGGTGAAGGTTCATCACCGCAAAAAAGGCGTGAAATGGGAATTTTTGTGGGAGAGCGGAAAGTGTACCTTCTTGCAAGGCTCGGAGAACGGCGGAAAGACGAAATGGGAAGAAAAGTTTTGATTAAAAACCCTACTCTATTAATATATATAGTCTCAGTTGATTATTGGGTTGGGCTTTATTTTATTTTATTTATTTTAGTGTTGTGAGGCGTTCCCTTGAGTTGGGCTATGCCCATATAGGAGCAAGGTAGTATAATGTTGACTATCATAAAATCCCAAAAGTTTGATTGTTGGGCTGGACTTTATTTTGATACAACCCTTTTTGCTTGTTTAAGTGTATTGCTAAAATTGACAAAAATGATAATAAAATAAAAGTATATTTAAGAGTGGTAACTATTAAATAAAAGAACTTCACTTATGCAATTTTTTCTATTTAAAACATAACCCAAGTCATTTCAAAATCGTCTTCAAACTGAGATTTTAATAATTAAAACTTCAAACATATAGACGTGGAATAGGATTTGCTAAAGTCTAGACAAGCCAAATCAACCAATAAGAGAATCTTGGATTCCGCAAATAGCCGGAACTTGGAGCACGAACAAGAAGGTAGGCAAATTCTTGTGGAACCAATAAAAAAGAATGAGAAGCTCACTGACATTAAGAGAAACCAGCTAACTGAAAACCCAAAAATTGAGATGAGCAAATCAATGTCACCTTTGCTGTTTTTTCTAGCTGTTGAGGATAACTTTTACAATACAATCAGAGGCCTTGATGCCAATGAAAATGAAAATTAAATGAAACTTCACAGCATTAAACTTGTATGTATGATTAAAAAAAAAACATCTTGCGGTAGTCAGTCACAAGTCTTTAAGCTACTTGTATATATCTGCAACAGGGACAACAAAAGGTTTCAACTATCTTCAGAAGCATAATACTAGTGCTACAGGATAGAACACCATTAGACAAGGACATACTTTTACAGCACATACATTTACAAGGTATACAGACATGAGATGAGGCTGGCCATTCTTTTCATTACGGCAGCACCGACAGGAAAAATCTAATCTAATATTATGGCATGCAAGTGCCCTTTGGCTATGCATTAGGATTTGTCGGTTGATCATCTTTCCAATCTTTTGAAAGCAAATCATAATTGATTGACGCAAGCTGGGATAGATTCTGCAGGAAGAGAAGTCAACATAATTAGACCAGTTGTTGGAAGTTTGGAATGGCTCCTAGGCGGCAAAAGAGAACATCACATGTAACAAAAAATGGTAATTGGTTGATCAGGAGCTAAAAGATTTATTAGGTGACACATAGTATGACTCAGGTTCAATACCACAATGATTATGAACTGGAATAGAGAAACTCTTTACTCGTTTAGCATCTTTCCACTCCTTGTTATAACATTGAATAACTTAGTATGCCAAAATGATACCAAGTGCTACTAATGAAAAGCAAACAATCATGAATCAAGTGTGATCGAACAAGAAACTACCTTAAATGAGAAGTTACTAAAAGAGTAGTTGATGGAAGAGCCTTGCATCAAATCTGCAAGAACCACTCCCATTCAATCATTCATCACCTGTTCGCAATGCTTGAGAACCCCTAACAAAAAAGCCAGAATTCACAAATAAACCTTGAATACATTGATCGTAATCATACCAGTTCATCATGGCGATTACTTAAACAACTGCTACTATCACTAACACTATCATTATCGGTAGAATCCTCAAATTCACTGGCTGCGTATACACGTTCATCTGAAGGATTCCAAGAGAAGCGACTCGTGAAGTAACTTGTATCCAGTGCATTTTCTGAAGCAGGCACAAATGCAGCCTGAGAGACATACAAGCATTTGGTTCAACATTGATTAGCTTACGAGTTACCTCATTTACCAATCAGCTACTATAGATAAGAGTAAAAATGAAATAGAGATTGCAGTCAAACCTTCTGTCTAGCAAGTGTGTCCCAGTTAATATCCCTAAAGAAAGGGTGCTGTTTCACCTGCATAAGAATTACATTGAATACTCGGATGAATTCCAAAGATTTCCACTTAAAAGAATGAATAGTACTATGTTCATATCTATGATACAATGGAAAAATGACTGTTACCTCTGAGGCTCCTCCGGCTCCAAGCCTCTGGTTGGGATCTTCTCTAAGTAACCTGAAATTTACAATGACAGCAGCCCGAAATTTGAGAAACAGATAGCAGATAGCTCAATGATCTATTGGACAGAAAAAGTCATCTTCTATTTATTTTTTGATTCAGTGATTTCATTTAATTTGAGAATCGTGTTGTATTTATATATTTTTAGTAAGTAGTAGTTTTCACTGTTTTTAAAAGCTTGTTCATCCTGATACAATGCACCAAGACAGACAGTTCTAGTAAAATCTGAGTAACTGCACTCGAACATTATGTTTTTTGGGGGGTCAAGTAAAATAAAACTAGATAATAGCATTGGGATGTGAAATGGGCCCAAATAGAACAGAACGGATACACCCTTCGGGGTGGCCCAGTGGTTTGGGCTTGGGACTTCCATGTTGGATGACTCAAGTTCGAAACCCCTTGCCAGCGAAAGCAAGGGGTTTGCCTTTTGGGCCGAGCAAGCCTAGTGTGAGTTACCTCTCCTATGTTTGCGAGCAATTGCATAGGAGAGGGGGTGTTACCCTATGAGTACCCCCAAAGGGTAGTGGCTGCTGGTTTCCCTTGTCGTAAAAAAAATAAAAATAGAATCGACTGAATACAGTGGATTCATGTAGCAAACCAAAACTTGTTTTGGATTGGCATAGTGATTCATTGCACATGCCAAATGGTAGATTCAAGACTCTAACTCATCTCATTTGTTAGAACAGATTTACTTGGCGGTTACTTGGTTTGGGTGAAAGTTATGCAGGGTTAACACCTAGGTGTAATAATTCCTGGATTATTTAGTACTAGTGCTTTGCTTGGTTCATGAAATTAAAAATGTGAGATATATGGTGTATAATCCAAAACATGTGATTGGTTTGAAGGTGGGTATATGTAAATTATAAAAGGTCTAAGAGGTAATATTCTTCCCCCAACGTCGGATAAATGAAACCAGGATTACGGAATAAGATCTATATCGGTATTAGGCATTAGCTAATACCAGTAATCAAACACTGTCCAAATACAACAAAATACCGAGTGTAATCCCACAACTGGGGGTTTAGGGGTAGGATGTACACAAACTTTACCCCTACCTTTATAAATTGCAGAGGAATATTATCCTAAAATTTATACCCCGAAATTAGAATCCTGATCCCGGTAACCAAACAGACCCTTTAGTGATTCAAGTGATCACATTTATCCTTTCTGTAGTGAAATTCTTTTCCCGTCCTGAGTAAAGGAATTGTGTTTGAACACTCCGCAGAGGAAGTGTCTCCAAAAGTGAATGCACATAAAAACTTCAAGATGGAAAAGCAATTAGCTAAAAATATTTGAAATTTGCTATAGTACCACAACCATTGACTAGCTTAAGACAATTAACGGATATCTTTTAATATAGAACACCAGTGTTTGTCGTCAAAACCAATTTAAACATCCGCAGCTCTCTGAAGTCCAGATAACTGATTACTTAGAAAAAAATTACATTTCATAATTCAAACATGCCTCGGGCCAAAAACAAGAGAAAATAGACTAAATACTCACAGTTAAGAGGGGAAATAATGTTGGGATTCATAAGAACAGCCAGAGATTCTCTTACCGGTCAATCAGATCAAATGCCTCGGGACTCATTTCCTCAGGAACTCCGGGCCAAGGTATATTACGATTGAGAATATTGTCAAATATTTTCTGAATTCAAGAAAAGATTAATACAAAATTTAGAAGTACTTATGCAAGAACATCAGCATATATATCCAAAAAACAGAAACCCCTCAAAGAGTGCTAAGGCCAGCAATTAACTGTTTAGATCAAGTTCGATATATTTAAGCTATATTTACATTTTTATTCTATAATTAATGTCTAAATTGTTAACTGTAAATAAACAAAAATTAAAAACGTATGATTCATTAAAAGAAACAATAATCCCAATTGATGTGGCGGTGTTTCATTTGGCGCCCAAAGTTAAAGAAAGAAAGACTTTCGATCCCAACTAACATGGTGGTGTTTCATTTGTTGCACAAAGTTAAAAAAAGAAGGAATTTGAAAACTTGTGATCTAAACCAAGTCATAGACATTTTGTGTGGCTACAAATTATTTCATTAAGGGTAAAAATGAGAAGTTTTAAGATTTTAAAAGGAATGACATATCATTGAGACAGAGCGAGCAAACAATAGGTAACAAATTAACGGTATTTATTTGTGAGCCAATCGTTTATTGATTTAAGAAAGAAAACTATGAAAAGGTCAAATCTGGTAAGTAAGAATATAACTTGAAGACAAACTCATAAAATCGCCGTGAGTATACCAAGGATCTATTTAGCTGACCCGACTAGTTTAAGATTGAGGCATAGTTCGTTAATTGGCAACTCACAACATGATATGGCATTTCACAATACCTACTAGGGATGTTATTAGTAATACATCCAAAAACATTTAGTAACAAAGTCCACAATATTTACAGGGACTTCCTTTTTTATCTTTTCTTTTATTTAATTAAACTTATTTAATAGAAAAAGAAAAAGAAACTCTAACACTAAACAATTGTTTTCTTTTCTACCTACTCTACCCTTCCAAACCCAGCAACCCCTATTCTTTTTCCTCCCTGGGAAACTCAATGTCCCAACCAAATGACTGGAAATAGACTCTGCTACTAGAGCAGCCCTCTGAACTCTAAGCGATACTAAGTTAATCAGTTCTCATCATATGAAACATATTTACTCTAAAAAGCAACTTAAAGTCTGGGTGACACTCAAGACCTAGAAATCAAATCAGAAAATATGAGTCACAGTGAACGGAAAGAATGTCCCTAGTGTCACAATTGTAAAAGAAAGTGACAATCTCAGAAACATGACATTCTCTTTATAAGTGAAGATTAAGTTGTTTCTCACAAATGCACTTAGGTCCAGTTTGACTTATTCTTTTTCACCTGATTTTATTACTAACTCAGTTCTATTTAGTATAAAATTGGTTTTCACGGAGTCATTTTCTTTTTAACTATATCCACATATTTCTCTAATACAAATGGTTAGAATGAAATCAGTTATTTAAGGTACGTTAAATTTTCCAAATGAAACAAGCTGTTAAGTATATTTTCCATATAAAAACAAGCATTATTTCAACCTTACAGTTCCAATTTTATCGGATGTCCCTAAAGAGACATTTTAAGTAGTCCTAACCATGCCATATTTTTTCCATAATTGACTGCTTAGGCAACATAGAAGAAAAACTCTAAACCTAATTTAACACATAAAAGAACAATAGCTAGTCATCCTGATATATAAAAATATAAAACTCATAAATGGAATATATTCATAATGTCACAAGGGAAAATAAAGAACAAAGAAAGTATTACAAAATATTAACCTGAGGATGCTCCGCATTGAAAGGTGGCATGCCAACAATCAACTCAAAGAGGATAACACCCACAGACCACCAATCAGCAGTGAAACCTGAAAAAAATCAAGCTGCGTTAGCCGCTTAACAAGAAATAGAACGGCACAAAAAGAGAATGTTAAAAAGTCCAAATTGTTTTCTAACAGGTTCTATATAAATAATGCAACTTAAACAAAAAAATCAATACAAAGATTTGTAGATATCTAAAAAAAGCAACTATCCCCCCCCCCCCCAAACACCTTTTTTGGTTCTACATGAGTGTGGTAACCGGCAGAACATGCATATCAATTTTTTTATCATACAGAAGTAATTCCCCTTAACCATCAAGAAGAGACTATGTAATTACACCATAAGGGTAAGTAAGAAGGTGAAAGGTAATTTAGACTGCAACAGGTTGATTGCTTCATCTGACACTTCTCGAAAGATAAATCAGCAATTCATTGTCGTTGAAGGTAGAGAACAACAAATAACAGATATACACACCATGTCCTGTTCCTAGAAGGATTTCTGGTGCCAAATAGTCTGGTGTGCCAACAGCAGAGCGTTTTTCGCGCCTCTCCTGCTGATGTTCAGGTGCCAGCAACTGCGATTCATCATCATCCATCATGGATGTTCCACTGACTGCCGGACCAGACAGGTCATCGGTGCTATTGATTAGACCGACTTTAGAAAGCCCAAAGTCAGTCAACTGTAGACAATACCACCATTAAAGCTGACTCATCAGCACAAAAAAAAACTACATACTTGAATATAATAAACTTCAAACCAGGAAACACAAGAGAAACAGTTCTATCAACAAGCTTTGCATTTGAGCTAGCCTATTATCAAGATATACATGCAAAAGAACAGAATAATTGAACTTCAACCTCAATAAGAAAAATAACTTGCAGTTCAAGCAATTTTATCAAAAGGTGAACTGCTTTTTGAAAATGGCAAACATCTGGATATCAATTGACAATACCTGCTTACATCAGCAAAACTATGAAATTACACTTCAGTGATTTGCGCTTGAGATGGGATATGTTAACATAAGCATACTCACCCCAAGCCCCAAGCTCAAAAAGGAAACAAATGATATAGAATAATACGAGTACGGAAATACTTGATGTAACACTAATGAACTAAAGGGTATATTAATTCATTAAGACCCTCAACCACTTGTATAGTATTTATCATGTTATAATCCACTGAAGAACCTAAGGGTGTTTGGCTAAGCTGAAAGATATGTCGTTACGTAGCATTCCACTTTGCAAATAGTCATGTTCATGGTGACCAACTATTGACAACCTATATATGCTTATCATGTTTTTTTTATTGAATGACATGTTCCCCAATTTTATATTGAGAGTTGCCTTAATTTTTTTAATATTCCAAATCTGGGCATCTATTTGGTCAAGATTGAAATGCAAAATACCAAATTGATGTGACAAGCCAGGCCCAAGTTCGCTCATGAGATTCCCAATTCAACGGTAGGACTATGAATTACGGATCGACATTCACATACATCCATAACATGCTAGCAAGCTACATAGTTATGACGTATGACCGAGAAATCCTTAAAGGCAAGTTGGTACACTGTTCGGAACTTGGTAGATAATGGCTCCGCACCTTTATCCCTCTGCATATAATACCAGGCTTTGTCCACACTTAGGTTCAAACTCCTGACATACGCCTAACCCAGACATTGTGTGTTGTACCCTTACCACTGAACCAAAGCCCTTGAGAACAACATGGATATCAAACATGCAATTGCTAAAAGTAAAAGCAAGCAGTAGGATATAATAGAAATTTCTTAATACCAATAAAGTGGGCAGAGAACCACAAAAGCACAAGTATTATGCCACCCCATTCCCCAAAAGTTGAAATCTGGAACTAACATATCTGGAACATAAGTCCAGCAAAACAGTCATATAACAACACTTTACTCAATCAATCAATTACACCTCAATCCCAAATTAGTTGTGTCCATTATATGGACTTCTATGACTATTCTGCTTCAGCATAGCCCATTCCATTAAAATACTATATAAGTAGTCTTTTAGGGTAATTCAGGGGGTTCTCAACAACTAGAAATTCTTTAACTCTCACATTTATACCTACACCAACATACAAGTCTCAACCAGCCTAGGAAACACGCCAAACTGATTTGCCTATACAGATTCTCTGTTTCCAGGTGCTCTGGTCTTAGTTAAGTCCGTATTGATAGAACTTAATGAAGTAAAAAATAAGAGACTACTACCTTGATGTGACCATCATGAGCAATTAACAAATTGTCTGGCTTTAAATCACGATGAACCACTCGCAAAGAGTGCAGATATTCCAGAGCAAGCACCTGAACAGCTCAGAATCTCAAATTTATGTTTCACCATATTGTAAGCAATGTTTTTGTAAAGGAGATATAAATACTCACTACTTCAGCGACATAAACACGAGCAACATCTTCATCCAAGCAGCCAAGATTTCTCAACAATGAATACAGGTCCCCACCATTCAAGTATTCCATCACAAGGTACAAGTTCTCGCGGCAAGTAAATGAGTAGAAGAAGCGAACCTAATACATAATAAAACTAGTAAAACAGTTTATTATGTCTAGA
The DNA here is from genome assembly GCA_027704765.1 of Solanum habrochaites. Lineage (NCBI taxonomy): Eukaryota > Viridiplantae > Streptophyta > Magnoliopsida > Solanales > Solanaceae > Solanum > Solanum habrochaites. The sequence goes on from JAKWJA010002491.1 coordinate 64,154,002, forward strand.
AATAAAACTTTTCTCGGTTCACATGCTCACCACAAAGGGATTGCGAACTGATATTAAAATATCCCGTTCCGCCAATATACTCTCAACGGCATTTTTGCGTATCATATCTGCCTTCTTCAAAACCTGTAGACTAAACAAGTAAGTGGGAATGCCACAAAAAAACATCGTTTAATATACACACAATTACACCTGTTCAATTAAGATATTGACTGTTAGGCAAAGAAGAAGTGGGATCGCAAAAGCAGCATACTCTATACACCAGAACCGATGGAAGGATAAGATCTTCCTCACTTTGAGTGAACAAAAATTTCATGTCTTACTAAAATAAAGTATAAAGCACAAGAATGCCATCAATCAGAAAACCAAATTCCACTGAATGAGACAGTAACTGATGCAAGATAGCAGAATGGTTCTTATCCTAAATCTAGGTTCCACAGATCAGAGCTTCTGAGAAGTATAAGTCATATCATCAGAGAAACAACAGACATGCAGACAACATATATCCAGCAAAATACAAATGGGAAATCTCAGTTAAAAAAATTAAGAAATCACACCTCCCTACTCTCAACATTGAAAAGATATACAGGTGCAGACAATTTTTTGATAAATAAAGAAGCACATGTATACATCATAAAGTTAATTAAGCAACTCTCCTTGCAAAGGTTGCAGGTTCAAGACCTGCATGGGCCACGCAGTGCAACTGCTTACTTTTCATCTTTTCAAATAAAAAATAAATGACTTAAGCGACTCCCCTTGAATAGCCAAAAGGAAAAAGGAAAAGAGAGGTTTTTAAATATTTTCTTAATATACTCAAATATGTTTTCGTTTTATTCTAAAAGTTCTGTCGTGAATCTCTTTTCTTTCATCTTCCTGAGGTTATTATGTTCCCCTAGTGATGAAGAACATCTTGCCAGTGTAACATAATCCTTCCAGAAAAATCCCCAAATTCAACATAGATTCTTCTTCTAGAGATGAACAAATACATATCAAAATAAAGTGATGATGTGGAGTTCTTGTCCAGTTTTCTTTTGGCTGGGGTTCAGGGAGACAAAGTTCTACAGGTGATTGCTCACATGCCACATGAAAATAATCTTAAGAGCAAGGGAAAAATAATGTCCCTAAGTTGATCAACAACAAAAAGAAAAATTAAAAAGAAGAACTCCTATAGAATTTACCAGGAGGAGAGTTTCTCAACAAAAGAAAAGGACTCCTACAGCAAACTGTCTGTGTACCTTAATGGCAAAGAAATCTCCGGTGGTTTTCTTTTTCGCCAAGAAAACACGGCCAAATGCCCCACGACTAATTGGCTTTATTATCTCGAAGTCATCTATAGAGGTACGGTCTTTCGAATGAATAGGGCTGGTTCTCAAGCTACGTACAACATCATCTTCCAAGGGAGCATCTTCATCAATGACGGAGCTACTGATATCAACCTTGTCATCATCAACTAGTTCGCATAGTTGCAAATACTTCTCCCTGGATGACAAAAGAAAAGGTATTAATCCTTCTGTTGCAAATAGTTCCACAATTCTTATAATTTCGTCTTCTATTTTCCTCGGAAAACACAGCAAGGAATAAATCACAAGTACGAAACTAACTTACCTTATCAGCTTTTCTATGCGGGTTGCAAATGTTTCAACCGTAAGTGCATCCCGCTTTCTGCGCTCTGTCACAACTTTCAGATCTTCAAGGCAAGAGATCAAATAAGATGTAGACCGATCATCATTTAAAGGTGTGTTCGCCACACATCGAGCAATATCTGCCAGTTCATTCATCTGCACCATCAAGACGTAGAACAACAAAATGTTCAATTCAGAACTCCTAAATGAAGTCAATACCAAATATACTACACTAACACGAGCAACTGTAGGACATAACATAAATATTACTACACTGAACCTTTACACTAAAAATAGGAAATATCATTAAAACTTCCATTCAAATGAAATATGTTGCAACAAACATAAGCTTCTTAAACATCCAGGGGAGCAAATCCCAGGAATAAGCCAGAAAATACCTATGTTGCTCGGACTCTTCACAAATGCCAACGGGTGCGTGTCGGATTCGCCAAAAGCAATGTATTTTTGGAAAATCCGAGACGGGTGCGGCATCAAAAGTGGAGAGTCCGCACAACTAAGGAAAATACAGCTCAAATTGAAAATGAATATCATTTGTCCACCTCAAATAACATTTGCTAAGTGATTACATATATCAATAGACACACACACACATATACATATACATACAATTACAGGCAACCCCTGCGAGCTACAAAACAAATCTTTATACCAGTATCACCAAAAACAACGAAACTAAAAAGAATGCCGCAGATATGTACTGGCAACTACCTGAGGAAGATCATCATGCTCCGAGAAACCACCTTTACCTGCCAATAGCAGGTCTATCTGGCTAGTCCGTGGTGTCTGCAACGGGGACCTAGGAGTCATGCTGCCTGCAGATGATGTTGTCATTCCTTGATCTGACTTTGGTCCAAAGCGAGTTTTACATGACATAGTAGGTAAACCTTTAAATTCATCCATGAACACAGAGTTATCTGCTTCAGGAAAACAATCCAGCATGTCTTCTGACCCTCGGCGTGACCAATCACTAAGTTTTGGAGAGAGGGGTTCAGATTCCTCAGTCACACTAGAGTTTGATATTTTTGTGACATCTGGGCTTCCAACAATAATGGGCTGGAAGTCTTTCTGTGAGAATGACTCCATGAGCTTCTCAAGAGTATCTGTAATTCTAAGCAAGCGCTCATTAACACTAAGACCCTTCTGATCACAACGATCGGCAATAGCACATATTCTGGAGTGATCTTCTACATGCAAAGTGGGAACCTCATCCTCACAAATGCGGCAAATTATTGAATTTTCGTCCAAAACACTTGGTTGATCACCCCAGTATCCCCAGGAAACTTTATGCTGGTGCTTGGAAGGAATTGAAGAATGTGCATGAGAATCTTTAGCAGAAAGAAGCTCAGGATGCTTGTCAGCAGCTAGATTTACATCAGGTATTCCTCTTTTGTCTAATAGCTTTGAAGGTTTAATATTGCCATCAATTGTGTGCTCCTTGAGTGGAGAAGCTTCTTTGGGACTTTTTACTGCTGGAGTCGGAAATTTCTTCATCCGATCCCCTCCTCCAGGAGTCTCCAATTTTTTTGGATTTTCAGCTTGCACAACCTGAGAGTCCTTTTGATTTACAGCCTGAACTCTCTTCCACTCTAACCCATGTTGTTCCTGACTATAAGATTTTCTGGGGGCCGGCACCTTTGGGAATTGCATAGGACCAGACATCATAACATTTCTTCTAATGCCAGGAGGAATGCGTTTTTCCACAGGCTGCAACGACTGACGAAGTTGAAATACGGGTTCATCCTCAGCAAACGCACTTTCCTTATGGAATTGAAGCAATCGTGTACACCTTGTAAGTATAAAGAGCATCCTAGTATGCAGCTGCTTTAGCGTACCCATTGGAAGTTCCTGACGTCTATCATCCAACTCCTGAACAATCCCCTCACACTGAAGCCAAAATTCCCCCGGTGATGTCATTGCACATCTCCGAGCCAAAACCAACAAATCTTCAATAGTTTCTTGCCATTCTGGATGAGTTTCTGCATTTTTTTCAAGAACTCCAACCAGATCTGCAGCAAAAATGCGCAGATCAGAGTCCACTTCCTCCTTTGCTTTGTCGAACTTTGTTCTAATCATCATTAAGACTTCCTGTTAAAATTGCAAAAGAACTGGTTATAATTGAAAGCAATATGCTGATCATTTACTAAATTAAAGAAACTAGCAAAAAAGATAAAATTACCTCCAAATTATTTAAACCTCGAGGCTTCCAGAATGGATAAGGCCGTACACCTTTGGAATTAAGTTCATGGGAAAAACTTTTTATATCTGCCGGGGACCTTTTCCTAGGTGCACTTGTTACCCGCAGTATAGCTTGTACGCGAGGAGATTCGGACTCCTTTGGGTTTTCCCATTCATAAGATGTCTAGAAAGCACATCTTTGTTAGACTAAGGATAACGTTACAGCAACAAAAAGAATCAACTAATACAACAGGTACTCTGAGAACCCTTCTTACCTTCAATTCAGGAGTATATACATCCATGCCCCTGAGACCTCCAGAATGGCTCCAAGATGGATTGAATTGCCCTATCACAAAAATGCAATAGACAAAATAAAATACTAGTCATGAACCATGGAAACTCTATGGCCAATGTTATTCATGTATTGCTTAATGTGAATAAAGTATAAGATATTTTGGATCATGTAAAAGTTTCTGAACTCTAGATAATGTTCACCAGTATCCAGAGGTCTAATAACAAATTAGCTACAAATCTTTTCTTAAGTTTATTAGGTGTATTTACAACAAAAAAGTATGCCAGGGAATATTCAGCAAAAGAAAAAAGACCTTTCCCAAGTAGGAGAAAATGAAGAGAAAGAAAAAGAACATGTTGACTAGAATTTAACATATAAGGTTGTGAGGAATCTAAGAACATGCTAACAATTACTGTCATCCAAATGCATTACTGCCAATTTGCATCTTTTTTCCAGAGTTAATTTGTAACAGGATAAAGGGACACCAACGCTAATGCACCCAAAAAAAAGGAGCAGGGTAACAAAAGGTTTAATTACCGCATGTAGTGAAAAAGAGGTAGTTGCAAAATATGTAATGGACTTGGAAACTTGGGAGAACCAACTGCATTTCCTTTGTCATATTAATAGTTCTTATTTCTTTCCTTAAAGTGTATCTCCACTAGTACATAATGTTTTTGGTAATCCACATGACTAGAACAGTTTATTGTTGAAGCTTGATAGTATAGGATTGGCAAGCCAGCCAATTTCATGAACCTTCATTTGATTTGATCCCTGGAAAGGAGTTGTCTTTGGTATAGAGCACTTCATCTAGTTAATACACATAGTAGACTTAGTATCCCAACTACCACATTGGAAACGGTGTATTACATACTATGTAGAATTCCGGATTCTTACAAAGCTCCTTGAATGTTCCATTTTGTATTTACCTATATTCAAATGACTTCAAATTGACAGAGGTAATATGGTAAAATTACTCTTTTATTTATTGTTACTTAAGGGGTGTACCAAGTCTAACATTGACAAGTAAAGATGACGGAAGGAGTAGACTATTTGGGCAAACTTTTATAATAGGTTTATTTATTTCATAAAAGAGAAATCCGTCCGTGACCCACCCTTAAGACCAATCAAAACATTCTGAACTCGGTGGATAATGGGCCCGCCCCTCTACCCTTCTCCACCTAAATACCGGGCTTCGCTTTGCATGGTGTGGGCAGGGGCGAACCCACCCTTTACCGTGGGGGTGCACGTATCTATCTTGAAAAACTGGTAGAAATTAAGATATAACTAACAGTGCACCCATGAAAAACATAAAAGTGCTCTTGTGCAATTGATAGAATGTAGAAATGTCATCCTCTAGACCAGGGTTCAAATCCCACTTAGGCCTATTTTTATTTTATTTTAAGCTTAGACCTTATATTTGAGTTATGTTTATGTTTAACTTAGACCTTATATTTGAGCTATGTTTATATTGGTGCACCCAAAACCTTTAAATCCTAGGTTCGCCTCCGGGTGTGGGGCGTGAACCTGCGACCTAAGCTACAAATCCTCCACCTTTTACCACTCGAGCTAGGCCTTGGGGGCCTTCATCATAGATTATTACTAATTAATTATTCTCATAAATTCCTTTCCCAGTGATATAATACAAAGTTACCAAGTTCAATAAAAAAATTATCTCTTCATTCTAAGAATCCATTTCAGCCAGTGCTTAAAAAAATTCAGAATCGCCTTTGTTTCCTCTTCTCAATCATTTCCCGCTATCTTATCAAATTAATTTTACATAATTACCTTATTTATTTATTCCCTCATTATTACTAACTAATTTTTCTTTTAAAATTCCTCTCTATTTGTTTTCTCTTATTGCTAATTAATTATTCTCCTAAAATTCATCTCATCCATCTTAATATTTGAGCGCTTTTCTCACTCCTTTCACGTGCTTAAGATGTTTTTCCTTCTTCTTTCCTATTTTCTTCATTGTCATTGGATTTTGAGTTTTTAATGTGTGCTTGAGACTTTTTTTAGTTGGAAAAGGGGGCAGTTTTAATAGGAATTGTTATTATTCATTTCTTCATTTTCTTTTCTATTTTCATTGATCTTAGTAGGGAATATTGTGCTTTTGAATTCGAAGCCTTTATTTTGCTTTGCTTACAAGAAATTCAAATATCAATTATGCTTACCACATAGCATGTTAGTTTCTGATTATTATTTTTTTACAAGGGAAACCACAATTGCTACCCTTTGGATACACACAGGGTAAAACCCTCGCTCTAACGCAATAGTGGCAAACCACACAAAAGAGGTAACCCGCGTAGCAAGCCTGGTGCGACAAGCTCGACCCAGAAGGCAAACCCCTTGCTTACGGTGGCGAGGAGTTTTGAACTTGAGACCTCCAACATGGAAGTCTCAATCCCAAACCACTAGGCCACCCCGAAGGATAAGTTAGTTTCTGATTTTTTTTCTCTTTCTTTTGGTTTCATTGATTTGGGCTTTGTCTTTTCCTACAAATTGATTGATCTGTGTAGTTGCAGTATTTGGATTCTTATATTTTCGAAGGATATTTTTAAATTGTCTTTGAATTGGCATTTTCCGGAGTAGTTGTTATTAAGATGATGTTTAACATCAGTGAAAATGGTATGCTCATGTAGTTTCTTGTGGCGATATATTGATTCCAAATTGATGTTGTCTTTGTTTTGTCCATTCAAGACATGTACTTCAATTTTGGAAAAGGCTCACACTTGATACACAAATGAGTAATGACATATCTTGAATTTAAAATTAAATATCTCGAATGACAAACATAAAGAACCAGGATTGGATGTGTACTTAGAACAGGGACATGCAATCATGAAAACATTTGAGAAGTAACTGTCAAGTATTAAAAAAAACAACGAGAACGACAGAGAGTTGTCTACACCTATTAGACTTCCTAATGATCTTGATTGGGTTCATGACCAGAATTTGGCTAATAACTAATGTTCCTTTTGTTAATGAACTATTCCTCGCACTTCTTCACATTGCTAGATCACCCAGTCACACGGTGATCTCATCATCAACCATAAAAATATAGGTCATTGCAAACTACGGAGAATCTATGAGGAAGAGGTCGTTTAGTATCGACCCAAGTGTAGTTGTATAGCTTGGACACACTCATGAAGTATGTTATCTTTTGCATGGTCTACCCTTCAAAAATGCTCATGTTGCTCAAAAGTCAAACCGATATGAATTCTTTCAGGATCAAGCCAATAAGCATGTATCTCCACAAGTAGTCTTTGTTGGTCAAACTAGTACATTTGTTGCTTGTGGTGAAAAATTACTTTTGTCTAATAGATTCCAGTCTCTTTCATCGTCACTTTTTTTTGCAAATGGTAATTGTTTCTATTTATGTAGAACATTAAATATCCAAGACATCAATGATCGAGACAATATCATTAGAGTAAATCTGATTACACCAAAAACACAGTGTCAAAATGCAATTCGGTTTGACTTGTTACATACTACTCAACCTATTCTCAAAAACTCTAAGGTTCATCTCTTACCATATTGTCCATCAAATAGTGTCGGGACAATTCTCCAGTTACTTGTGTTTCTACTTCTTCCCAGCTATATAAAGCCTCTGGAATCTCCCCATGCATGGCGGGGAGATGTTTTTAAGTCTCACGAACAAATACCACAATTGGTCAGTGACTTCATTGGATGATAAATGATTGACTGTTTCTGCATTTTTCCCACAGAAAAACATCCAGAGCAAAGTGTAATTCCCCTTTTCATTAAATTCTTCTGGGTCAATATTGCTTCTTTATCCTGTAACCACATAAAGCAAGACACCTTGTAGCGGATCTTGGATTTCCATAGATGTCTCCAGGTCCATTTGAGTAACTGCAGATTTTGATGGTTCAGCTTTTTGTATGTTGTACGTACTGTAAAAATCCCTCTACTTTGTCTCAAGCACTGAAATTTTTTCACCGTCACTTTAGCCCATAGATTCCGAACATGTGCAAAAAGAGTTGGACAAGTTATTCCCCTATCCTCTATCACCCTAAACTATGTTCACTATGTTTCTAGCCAACCTTTTATTAGTTTTGCATCTAGTAGTGGGAGTTTGGAATGGCTTGTTTTTAGTGGATTTTGGCTTAAATTCTTTTTTGGTGTTAGAAGCGTTTGGGTAACTTAAAAAGTGTTTAGGCTGAAAAAGCACCCAAAAAGGCCAAAAGCCAAAAGTTGGATGTTCCTAACTTATGGCTTTTACATTCTAAACTTATAAGCCACTTTAAAAATAAAAAAAAGTCAATCCAAACACCCCCTTAGTTGTTTGACTCATGCCCTCAATTGTGTCATAATATTCCTTGTTGATATGATTCTTTTGTCATGCAGTACTGCGGTATGGGGAAGATTATTGGTGTAGGGCGTGAATGACAAGGTCTTTACTACCTTAACTCTATGAATTCCTCCATAACATATCCAATAACGTATCCTCCAATCTTAATTCACGAACTTTATGGACATTCAAGTTTACCCAAGCTTAAGAAGTTGGTGCCCAATTTTTATACGTTAGATTGTGAGTCATATCAGCTTAGGAATCATATCCAAATCACATTTCCACGTATTGCTGAGAGTTATGAAGAAACTGTTTTTTCTTTCATTCACTGGGATCTTAGTAGAGCCAGCTCGACCTTAGGATTTCTCTATTCAGTTAGTTTCATAACTACAATTGAAGTATATATCACTATAACTGAAATCTTGAAATTGTCAAATTTATAAAATAGATAATCATAACTACATTCTACATTTAAGCCATATTTAAAAGATAAAATTGCTACTAAATGGTAAAATAAAACGCGATTATTTCTAAATTTTGTTTCCAAATTCTTTGTTGTATCACTTGGTAATATAGATTTTATCATTTTAAAGGTATCATTTCCTTCTTTTAACAACTAGCATTGAACATTTAATCATGAGACACAACTAAAATTCCTACAAGTACAAATCTTATTCCTACTAAAATCCTTGCAAGATTACATAGTGCCTCGTTATACTTCTAAGATTTAGCAACATGGTTGGCCAATAAACATAATGATTCCCCGGCTTTGTAATGTGATTCATTATCGTAATGTAAACATGTCAATGAATCCATAGTTCAGCTAATGATCGTCTCTCTTAGTGTTCTCCACACAATTTAACTGATAGATGTCAGTATCATCATCGATATTAAACATACACTACAAATATTGTACGTGATTTTTGCTCTAACCTGCTCCAGAAGATGAGTCTCCGGCCTGCAGCCTAGATGTTCCAGGTATATGTTTGCTTCGGTCCTTCAATGCAGCACTCCCAGCAGACATACCATCTGAATTGCTAGCATTATCTATCCGACCAGCATTCTCAGCAGACCCCAATACTGACTTCATCTCATCCTTCTTCCCTAAACTCTTCTTTCCCCAGCCAGAGCTCACCTGCCCATCGCCACCTGTCTTAGACAAATTGCTAGCACCCAAAGCATTCCCTTTATCTCTACTCCCATACCCAAAAAAACTCTCCTGCGGTAACGGCCCTGATCGAGTCTTAATTTTATTCAATCCCAATGACGATGCCATTATCGGTGACAACGGAAACGAAGTAGCCCCAGCTTCCTTAGTTTCCGTCACCCCCTTTTTTTCCTTAACTTCCCCTGTACTGGGTTTCTCTGAATTCTTAATCGGAGTCGAATTCTGACTTTCTTTTCCTTTAGCATCCTTTTTCTTATCCCTAAAACTAATAAAACTTGACAATGAAGTGGGGGTACTAGGTGAATTGTCCTTTGAAATAGATTTACCTTTCTTCTTACCATCAGATCGAATTGGGGAGTTCTAGTTTGAACCACTGGGATCTTGAATGCTGTACGATTCCATCGGGGGATAGAGAAGTATCCCTTTCTTCGATTTGAGAAAAAAACGTTCCTGGAACACCATCTCGGGTTAAAATCAACTCTTTTTCTTGTTGTTGAAGGTAGAAATCACAGCTCCAGCACCCAAAAATGCATGCCGGAAGCTGCAAGTGTTGCACTAAAGCATGAATGAATGGGAAAAAAAAAAAAGGAATTTAGAGAAAGAGACTGAACAGTTTTTGGTGTTTTACTGAGTGGGGCTGAAGTGAAAGAAACAAGAAGAAAGGCAAAAGACACTTGCTGAGAAGTTGGGGAAAACTCCTATTTTTGTATTTGAGTTTTTTGAATTGGAATTTTCTTACAATTAAAAATAGAAAGATTCACATAAGAAGAAAAAAAATAATGGATATGATTTAGTGTGGATAAGGTCTAAAGTAGTCAAGTGGTTAGTTACTCTGAAATATGGTTATTTATTATGATCATGACTTTTAGTACTTCAGTGTTTAATTTTAATATTTATTGTTTTGGAATATGGTTGAAAATGATATTTCTTTAGAAACAAAAGAATAATCTTTTCAAAATAGTTTAATTATTATCTAGGATAAAATTAGCCCTTTGATTCATTTTCTTTCACTAATATCCAACATTTCTCTATCTTTTGTTTCCGGCTTCATCTCCATATCTCATTGATAATATTTAAATTTGTTTCGTTTTTTAAATTTAATTTAATATATCGTATTTTTTTACCTTAAAGTTTAGAATGTACCTCGTTCTTTATAAAATAGATATAAAATGTCACTTAATTACTCGTAGAGTCATGAAATTTTCATTGAATTAATTCATCCATTAAGAGCCTGTTTGGCTCAGCTTAAAAGCTGGTCAAACTGACTTAAAAGCTGATTTTTGACTTATTTAGTTGTTTGGCAATACTCAAAATAACTTACTTTAAGTTAAAAAAAATAATTTTAAGTCAAAAGTTAAAAGTTGGGGTAAAGGTGTTTTTTTGTTTTTCGCTTATAAGTTGTTTTAAGTTGACCACATTTTTATCTTTTTGCCCTTAATATTTTTATACAATCTCCAAATTACAACATAACTCCAACATCTCTTTCTTCTATTTTCCCCTTTTTCACGTTTGACATAGCAACTTCAGCACTTTTATCCAAACACATAACTGCTTATTTTAAAAATAAGTTTCAGCACTTTCAAATGTACTTTTTTAAAGTTGTTTTTATTAAGTTCATCCAAACGGACCCTAACTCGTCTTACAACAAGTCGTCATCTAAATTTACACCACCGTTAACACTACTACACTAGCATCACATCTAATCACTGAAATGTCATAGGAAGCCAACTGAAACTACTAAAATTAAAAGAATATCTTGAAATTCACCATTGTTGAGTTGAAGCTTTGAGATCCAAAAATGAAATCCCAAAAGAAGTGTTATATATAATAACACTTTTGGGATTTCAATTTTGGATCTCAAAGCTTCAACTCAACAATGGTGAATTTCAAGATATTCTTTTAATTTTAGTGATTTCAGTTGGCGCGTATATATATATATATATATATATTCTCTTATACCCCAGTATATATTCTGTATATCATGTATATTCTCAAACTTTTCCAGTTTGGGAAGAAAATATTTGGGCCATTCTAATTACGGGCTTCATGTACTAAAAAGGCCCAATTCAATCGAAACTAAAAAGGAAAAATTGTATTATAATAGCGCAAAACTAATAATCTAAAAATAAATAGAGTGCTAGGTTTGATTTAATTGGTGCTCCATAGCCAAACGTTTGCCAAAAAATTGTCAGGCGCCCTCTCTCCCAAATATCTCGATCGTCATTCTCCTCCAATTCTCGCTACTCGCTTCCTCACTTTATTACAAACAAAGTGTAAAAAAAATTGTTTCTAATTGTGATAAAGGAGAGAAATTGTAATAATACATATCTTTTGTTCCCCTCTCTCTCCTGCCAAGTTTTCTTTTGTCTTTCTCTCTTTCTCATTTATACAATTTTCAAATTGTATCTAATTAATCTCTTTCTCGTTTTGTACAATTCGATTCAATTGTGTTATTACTTGTCAAGTATCTTTGTCTTTCTCTCTTCTCATTTTATACAAATTCAAAATTGTATGTAATCGTACTACTACAAACTATAATAATACCAATTCGTTTTATAAATTCTCTACACGAGTGTTTTTCTCTTTTTTTGTTATACATTCGTTCAATTGTATTATGTAAATGAATTATACATTTTTTATATTTACTATGAAACTCAATTATGCAAACTTTAGTATAACATACAAATATAAATTTTTTATTTGATATATGTGAAAGTTGCTCAACTAAAAAAAATATACATAAAACGCCTTGTACAAAATATGTTTCTCTTTTCAACTTCTACAAACTACAAAAACTGTTAAAATGTAAGATAAAAGATAGTATGATTTTTTTGATTTATTAACTAAAAGATAACTAATATGATAAAATTTTATATATATATTCTCCAAACAACAATTCATGTAGTTACTAAACATTTCATTCTTTGATTCGTAAAAAATCAAAGGTGTTTACTTTAACCAAATAATTATAATAATCAAGCGCTTATTAATTCTTAAAGAAAAATGATTCGATGAGGGGTATTTAATGGATATTTTTGTTATACACTTTTTTTTTATTATTAATTTACAACTTAGCATAAATAAATTATGAAATTTTTTTATATATTATTGTATGTCGGATAAATATATAACTAAAATATGATTGGTTATATTTTGTATTACTAGACACTACATAATTAATGTCTGAACTTTAAATAACTAATTTGTATATTATATTATTGAAAATATGCCATCACAATAACCATCAACTATTTGCATACAAGATAAAATGCCAAAATCCTATGTGCTCGTCTCTCTCCTATAGCACATCCTTTTCTTTTTTATTTGTCCATTCAAATAAATTAAAAATTAATATATTTTTTAATATTTATCCATAAATAATTATATAAAATATTGTACTAGTCAAACTTGGATTAAACTATTTTAGTAAAATAAATTTGCTAATTAAATAGAGATAACGTATAAGTACCCCATCAACCTATGTCCGAAAGCTCAGAGACATATCTATACTATACTAAAGTCCTTATCCGCCTGAACTTATTTTATTAATAATTTTCTATCCTTTTCAGCCTAGGCGTCTTATGGGTCCAATGCTGATTGACTTTTTTCAAACTAATGTCACGTAACCGAAAAGGAATAAAAATTACTTACAAAATTAGTTCAAAAAAATAATAAGACATTTATAATATAAATTTATCTCTAAAATTTTAAATATAAATTAAAGAATACTCGTGTATTTTTTCATAAAAATATTCAAAGTGCCAAATCAATAAAGAACGGAATAATGATAAAAAGAGAGGGAGGAAGCATTAATTAATTCCTTTATTAATATGTGTTAAGTTGATAAAATATTGAAGAAGTGGAGTTGTTTTGGTAGGTGTTATATAATTAATTTATTCATATTTTTATAACAATAAAATTATTAATTCCCACCGTAATAACAGCCCATAGTTTTGGGTGCCTTCAGAGTTTTGGACCACGTTGGTAACACCTTTTTTAATTATTTTGTACACTTTTTGTTTCTGGAAAAGCAATTGAATACAAATGGGCGTGTACTTCGAGGATATGACTTATGAATATTAATATTAAAAATAAAAATTTATTAGCTCTTGCGTTTTAAAAAGAATGATCTTCCTTTTTTTAGTATGATTTAAAAAGAAAGATTTTTTTTAGTAATAATTTGTCACGTGACATGTTCAAGATTATAAGATTAAAGGACAATTTTATACATTTGACATAACTTTAATTTAGAATCACATGATCAAAATTTTTCTTTATTTTCTTAAATTTCGTGTCAAATCAACCTAGATCATTCTTTATGAAACACAGAGAATAAACCATGCTTATTTAAATATTTTTATTATTGCAATCAAGTAAGTAATTTTTAAGTAAATCAAATTACGAATAGTCAAATTGATAATTTTATGTGTCTTATCATCGATGAGACGCATATAACTCAAGCTTAATTAAGTTTTTTAAAATTCTTGCAAATAACTTTTTTTGAATTAATAATTAAACTGGCCATTGACCCAAATATACATGATGATGTGATAACTTATCTTCTTTTATAAACTAAAAATTTAAATTAATTGAGAGAAATAAATCTCTATTCGTAACTTCTTAACAACATTTTTTATTGTCTTTGTATTCTTATTTCATAATAAAATTATTTTTGCTTCATGATAACTTGTTTTCTTTTATAAACTAAAAGGTTAAATTAATTGAGAGAAATAAGGGCCCGTTTGGATGGGCTTAATAAAAGCAGCCTTAAAAACGTACTTTTTGAAAGTGCTGAAAACTTATTTTTGAAATAAGGCAGTTTATTTGTTGGGATAAAAGTGCGTGAATGAAGTTGCTATGCCCAAAGTGAAAGAGAAAAATGGAAGAAGAGATGTTAGGGTTTATGTTGTAATTTGGAGATGGAAAATATATTAGGGACAAAACATAAAATGTGGTCAAATTAGTAAAACAGCTATAAGCTAAAAAAAGAAAAGAACCTCTACTCAGCTTTAACTTTGGCTAAAATAGTTATTTTAGCTTGTTTTCAAAACAAACAAAAAAACAACCCCAACAACCAACCACAACAAACCCCCCCAAACAAAAAAAAAAAAAATCAAACCAAAAAAAATCCAAAACAACACCCACCCCCTCCCCCCCCCCCCCCCCTCCCCCCCACCCCAACAAAACAGCTAAATAACGTCAAAAATCAGCTTTTTAAGTCAGTTTTGACCGCTTTTAGCTGAGCCAAGCAGGCTTCTACAATCTCTATTCGTAACTTCTTAACAACATCTTTTGTTGTCTTTGTATTCTTATTTCATAATAAAATTATATTAGGAAGATATATTTTTCTATTTTAACTTCAATTTCCTATTCTATGTAACTAAAATTTTGATTTCCTTATTATTCAAATACACATATTATTTAATTTAAATTGTATAACTTTAAGGACATACTATAATTCAAAAAAAACAAAACATCAACAATGTGATATATCAATACTAATTTATAAAATTATTTTAGACTAAAAAAAAAATCCACATGTGCGCCTGTTGAAAAGTGGTACTCTTCGTATAATTTTTTATAAAAAAAATATGGAGTAGTTATTAAATTAAAAAGTACGGAATAATTAAAAAAATATGATAATTAGGGGCCTAAACAGTAAAAACTTGCTATCAATTACGCAGGAAATGACGTATGGGCTTAAATTTGGGCCCAGAATTGGTGGATCTGTGAGTGTGGGCCCATCACACAGTAGCAACGTGCATTTTAATATTGTTTATATATTAATTAAAGTATTAAACTACCTTTCACATGCCTTCAAATACAATATACTTTGCCACCAACAAAAATAAAAAAGTTATATCCGTGATTTGTCTCTCTTGTTTTAGCTCGACATAAAATATAAAAAGATATTATATTTGAATTTTGTAATTTTAGATAAGAAAAATATATTATATATACTAATTTTATGGACTTAAGTGTGTTATATGAAAAGTTTGAAAGGAAAATATTAGCAGATTAAAAAAATTAGGACAAACAAATTAATGAAAAGATCCTTTAGGATGGCTGATCAATTGATTTGGAGGTGGTCTATCCACCCGAATGACCTAGGATCGATCTCCCTCAATGTCTTCTGAGTCGTGCATGTCGCATAGGGCTTGCCTAGTGCAGTTTACATCCCTTACAGGGTTTGCCTAGTGCAGTTTACGTCCCCTGTAGGACTTGTCTAGTGCAGTTTACATCCCTTGTGTGGTTTCTAGACTGCAATTTACATTCCCTGTGTGGTTTGTAGGTTATTACACAATGGATGATTTACCCAGTGCGCATAAAGTGCTTCAATGGATGATTTACCCAGTGCGCATAAAGTGCTTACCCGGTAGATTATCCTGACACGATTGGTCGGCACCTAAAGCATCTTAACTAATATTTCCATGATTATTATTTTTTTATAAAAAACAAAAAGAAAAGAATAAGAAGCTAATTTTGCTAGGAGAATCAATTAATTAGTAAAATATGTCCCATTATTGAGAATAGATATAGGAAATTCCATGAGTGAGTTTGTATCTGATTATAATATTGTTGACAAAAACTAATCTGATTACAATAATAATATAATTCTATGCATTTGTAGTTATCCACCTACCACGATATAATATGGAGTATTAGAAAAAGTGAAGACATTTCTTATAGTTTTTATAGTAATAAAGTCTAATGAAAATTATTAAAAAATTTGCCTGAACGTTCATAATTTTAATAGACTGAACCACTGAAAATTAATATCGACTCAATAAAATAAACTTATTAATTAATAACATATCAAATTAATCATTATATTTAATAACAAATAATACGATACGATATCATACTAAAATAATCGTCACAAACAAGCTATTAATTTAGTGCAACTGCGATTTGTCAAAAATCTAAAATAATACTGCTAGAAGTAACTTCAAATTTATTTATATATAATATAAAGCTATTTCTGAGCTGTCAATATGAGCTAGTTCATCCTATCAGGGCAAATTCATACAGACTTTAACATTTTACAAGTCAAATCGAGCTAGCCTATTTTTATTGTGGGTTAGAAAACGATCGTCCCAACCCACAAGTACGTGGGCTACTGGCTGCTGCAGGTCCAATAACGGTTTTAAAAATTTATTTTTATAATTATTAAATTAAATTATAAATTATCATTTAAAAATATTATCATAAATATCAACAAAATAATATTACAAGTCACAACTAAAATTAATTATAATATTTATTAAGTTTTTTTTAAAAGCAAAAGTATAATATCTAAAAAGAAATGTTAGATATTATAATTTTAAATTTTAATATTATACTATAGTTTTTTATTAATTTTTATTGATGTCGGCCCTATCGATATTTTTAAGCCCCTCAAATAAGCATACTTATTCAGACCGGATTGAAAAACTCTTTTCTTAAATGAATTTTAAAAATCTAAATCCACACCTATTAAATCCCAAATTAGATCAGACTGGTCTAATTGACCTAACCCATATTGACGATTTTACTCCTTCTATTTTTAGAAGAGTCCAGCACATCTGGTAAGTCATATTCTTAAATTATTCGTAATATTAAATGGGGTTAGACTTATCTTTATTATTTTAATTTAATATAATGACTTATCATTTCTTTTATTTATTATAGTATTTTATTAATATAATATGTATTTCTAAATTGTTATTAAAATCGAATCTTCTAATATCTTCTTAGCATGAAATATGAATTGAGTTGTTTTGTTTTAAAGCAACATTAAGTCATGGGGGGCCGTTGAGATATCTAAAAATATTTTCGTAGGTGGTGGTCACGGATTGTCGGTATGAATTTATAAATATATGATGATTTCCACTTTTGTATTATCTTATTATTTTAATACTTTTATTATATTATATTATATTAAATAAAAATATTGTCCATTTTCATGTGCTTAGTTGAATTCAAAATTCATGGATCTCGTTTGAATTCAAAAATTTCAAGATTCCTTACTTCCTTTCTTTTTCCCTTTTAAATAATATTTTGTAATTTAAATAAACATTGATGAGAGTATTTAATGACAGTGCCTTTTTTTTTAATGGATTGGAGTATTAAACAAGAAAAATAAAATAAAATATGCGATCATTCAAGGAACCCAACTTTTTTAATAAGTTTGAAAAAAAATTATACTCATTTTAATAATGATTTCATCATTTTCATACGATGAGCATAATTCATATTTCTAAAACATAATATGAGCATTTGTTGCATTGACTTTTTGCCAAATCCATAGTTTGGACTTTGAAGTAAAATGTTTAGCATGTTTGATTTTTGGTATAATATATAAATATGTTTTTTAATTTAATTTCGATTAATAATTATACTTTTCAATTTTGAATTGCACAAGTAATTATTTAAGTTTATATAAAATTGAACAAGTAGATATAAGTATCCTACATGGCATAATGCACGTAGAATGTCACGTATGATACAAAATTGTCATGTACGCTGTCAGACGAATGTGTTAATTTGTTCAATTTTATACAAGCTTAAGTGTCTATTTATGCACATTCAAAATTAAAAATCATAGTTATCAATTAGCGATAAGTTAAGGTCATGTTTATGTATTACTCCATCCGTCCGGAAACATTTGTCATGTTGCGCTTATTGAAAGTTAATTTGATTAATTTTCAAAGGTAAATTAAATCACATTAATTCGATATTTTAAACAAAAAAATTATATTCTAAAACAATATGAAAAGTAATATAAATTATACTTATTTTGCATATTAATAAGATAAAAAAATGCATCTTAAAATATTAGTCAAAATTTTTATAATTTAACTCTAAAAATAATAATAATGACAAATAATACCAGACAGAGAGAAAATATATTATCAATATCTTTATATAATTATACAAATATTCTTTAAGCATTGAAATATCACCATGTCCACCTCAGCTAAATATCTAGTGATTTAATTTTTCTTAATAGAAACAAAAGTAAATTGAAACGAAAGAGTTAATTTTAAGAGGAAGGCCGAATTGGGTGGTGCCACGTGTTCGTGTTGTAGCGAGAGCCAGCTGTTATCGAGAAACTGTACGATCCACGCTACCCAAAGATGTGAACATTAATTAATTAATTATAATTATTATAAATTGTACGTCAAATATGAATACTTCACGTGTTTTGCTACGTGTCTTTGTAACACTCTTTCTCGTGCTGTCATTGGACAACGTGATTTTAATGACAGAGGGGTTTACAGTTATTTCATCTTTTCAATTTACGTAACACAAAGTAATTTATATATATATATATATTGAAATTTATGAAACTTTTTCAATTTGAATTAAGATCGTAAAAGGTGTGTTCAATTTTAATTAGCATTTTTGAAAATTACAAGATTTAGAGTATTTCGTAATAAAATATATATATAAATCTTATAAGGATATGAAAAAGGGAGGAATATAATTTTACTCATAATATTTATTAATAAAATTGTGTTTATTTAAATTTTATTTGTGCGATTTATTTTATTAAAGATTTATAAATAAATTTTTAACAAACTTAAACATATTAACTGTCGATAAATTGATAAAGGCACAGTGTTCATGCATCTTATTTTTGTTTCAGGAGCAGAAATTTGTTTTCATTAGGCTATTATTTTTTAAAAAAAATAATCAAAATTTTAAATAATAGAACTACAAAAAATAATAATGTAATGGGAACAAAAACAATATATTTTGTTTCCTGGCATATATTATTTAATTATTTTATTAAAAAATTCTCAAACTAAATTATTCACTAAAAGTTATTCAGTAGAATATGTAAAACTAGTGTTTAATCGAGCATAATAGTAATGCCTACATTAGTTATACTTACATTAGTTTTTTATGCATTATTTAGTTTGGTGATTAAAAATAGAATGCGTTATATAAATATTTATTTATGAAAGTATCTTTCACAATTATGATGGAGAAAATATAAAAGTGTTTTGTGGGGTAATTGAGTCCTTAATCATGATAATACATGTATTAAATCTCTTGCATTAGCAATACACTTAGTTACACAATAAAGTGAATAACTAATGTAATCATTGTTCTTACTGGAGTTTTAAAAGGCGGGGCGTGAGGCGAGATGTTTTATACGATATGGGACGAGGCGTAAGCCTCGAAGACACAAGGCGAAAGTCCCATGGATCTACAAGGCGTAGTCACATGTATATTCAATTTTATAGTTTTATACTAATAAAATAAGCAAAAGTAAACTTTTCAATAAATCATGATTTTTATGTGCGATAAAGTGTTAATATTCAATAATGAAGAAAAAAGAATTATTATTATTATTTGAGAAATATCATTATACAAATAATAAAAATATGATTAAAATAAAATAAAATTAATAAAGTACATTAAAAACGCTCGGGCATACGTTTTTACGCCCAGGACTTAAATTTTTATGTTCAAGACTTACGCCTCAAATTTTAGAACTTACGCTTTATGGATCTACGTTTTTAATTTATGCCTTAGAGCGTTTTTGGTACGATTCGCCCCGAAACTCGCCTGAGACTCACCCCAAAAACATTTTAGTAAACACTGATTCTTACTTTTATACTCTACCAAATCATTACGGAATTATGATAAAATTAATCAAAATTATTCTTAATTTACCTCTATAATTAATTCTCGTTGGAAAGCTTAGACAAATTTAAAAATTCCAATCTTTTTTAAAAAAAAAAAGAATTCATCAATTATTTTGACATATGCTATTAAACCTATTTTACCTTTTTTTCACAAAATTTCTTGATGCTAATAAAATTAATTAATAATATTATTTAAATCTCTTAAGTATTTGGTAAAATAAAAAATATCAATTAATATAATTAAATAATATAGTAATCGATCTATAAGACATAAAGACATATAAATTATACAATAATAAATATAATAATAATAATAGAAATCAAAGATTTAAAACCATAGAAATAATACAACTATTAATAACCTTCAATCTACATGTGAATTTAACTGTGATATAAAGTGAGGGTAATCTCGAAGGAATCAACGGGGGTGATGTTATCTGATAAATAAAAAAACAAAAGTGTGACTTCATTTAAAACCTTACTTATTCTATTTCCCTCACATTTCTCCTTTCACAATAAACAAACAAACAAGTTTCTGAAGCAGAGAGAGAATAAAAAAAAACAGAGCTATATATCTCTTTGCTACTACAATTAACAATCTTCTCAAATTCCTCAAGTTCAAACTGAAGAGAAATGGAGAGAGATTTCATGGGGTTGACTGTGAAGCAAGAAGTTCTTGAAGAACCTATAGATCCAGGTAACCATATTGTTTTTTACTTCATGTTTTTTTCCAGTTAGTTCATGATATTCATGTTTCTATGGAATATTTTTCTGTAAATAGTATTGAAACTCATATAGGTAGGTGTTCAAGAATCGAATTGCGTCTCAATCTAAGTTAAGAGAAATTCGAGATTTTACTTTCTGTTTTTGAAATTTAACTTTCTTTTTCTGAAACACCAAACAGAGAAAGGGTGTTTTCTTATTCGTCAAAATGAACTTTTTAAATATTGCTTTATGGTAGGTTGACACCTAATCTATCATTTTTTGTGATTATCAAAATTTTTATTTCCTAGATGGTGGTAATTCAGGTTTAAAAAAAAGGGAACAACTCACCCTTCTAGTGGCCCGGGCTTGGGATTTTTATGTAGTTTGAAATTGTTTTAGGGTGGTCCATAATTTGGGCCTGAGACTTTGACGTTGGAGGTTTCAAGTTTAAAATCTTAGCCAGCAAAAGCAACGAGTTTACCTTCTGAGTCGAACTCTTTACCATGTGATCATCCGAAGATTCAGATAGCAGCTCCGAATTTTCCTTTGTCATAACAAAAAAAAAGAAACAACTGATAGTTAAAGTGTGAAACAGTGATAGTAATAGTTTAGGTGTGTTTTAGTGCGGAGAGCAAAGGTAGTGTGGACCACGTTGAGTGGGAATACTTCAAATGGGAAGATTAAAAAAAAAAAAAGGAACAATTTAAGTAGGGTTTGATTTATTTTTTAGTAAGATGGAACCTATGAGGTAGGCTTTAATTTGTTTAGCGTAGTCCATGCACCTTTTTGAATGCATTGTGTGAACTGGATTAGTTTATTTTATGAATGATAAATTTTTTAATTTAGATGAGTTGTAAAACCCCACAAGTCATCTTCTTTCATGATTAAAATATGGTGGGATAGTACCAAGAACATGAATAAATTACTTTTCCTCTTCCATTAGAATAAGGTAGTGTAATTAAAGAAATCCCAACTGGTATGGTTTTTCATGTATAATATTATTTTGACTAGATGGTTTTCCATGTTCTTTACTTCTGCTTGCATTGGTAAATACAATATTGTATAGTATTATATATAGCACATGAGAAACTAAGCAGCTTGTATTTAAATACCTTGAAGGGAAGAACATGTTCACCCCCTTTTTCAGCTGCACTGGTGAAGCACTTTTGAATTATTTATTTGTTCATATTGTCTTATTTTAAGGGAAAAAGAAGGTCTTGGTAAAAGCATAGTGTATAGATTCGTGGGTTGGCGTTTTGTCTTTCTTTTCTGAATGTATACTTCAGCAATATTTTTACTAAAGAGTTGTTTATTAATTAGGTAAGTAGTTAATTGCATTCGTGTATTCGTAGAGTTGAAAAGTTGAATTAGGTATTTCTTATACATCAGGAGCTTGTAAGTAAATATAATGTTGGATGCAACTAAGATGGTATCTTCTTCTTATCTTGTGTTGTGATTTTGCAGCACCTTTAAGAAGTTCAGCAATGCAGTGGTCATTCACGAACAACGTCACTGCTCATCCTCAATACCTTTCTTTCAAGAGCGCTCCAGAGGATAAACCGAAAATTGGTTTTGATTCTCTTGCATCAACTGGATTGGTGACTATAACCACAACTGAAGCTGTTGACTCGAGTCATCGGGCATACTCTGATGTCACACAGGTTTGTTATGGATCTTCTTGACCTTTTTGCTTTTATCATACCAGAGATCTTGTATAAGTACCTTCACAACTTGCTTGCTTTTCATTAGTTGTTCATCTAAGGTTGCAGAAAAATTGAGGCTTGAAGCCAAGGTGGAACACACAACAACGGACAAACTTCTCTCCTCCTTCACTATGAGGCACACTTGTGCCATCGATTCACGGAGTCAGAGTGCTCCCACTTGCGAGCCCAACTAATCAGATTTCTGTATCTATGACTATGCCTGGTCATAAGTCTTTTATTTCTCCTGTTGGACAGAATCTGATAACTACTGTAAATCAACTCCCTGGTGCTGGAGCTCTGGTTGTTAGCCCCATTTCAGCTGTTCAGTCTAGCAGCGTTGTCGTGGGCACCACTGATTTAAGGTATGTTAGCTAACATTGATATAAAATGTCTATTGAGAAAACTTGTACTGAAGGGAGACACTGAGTTTGTTGTGGATCGTTATTGGCAGGGGTGCTCCCAAAACTCCCCCAGGTCCTGCCCAGTTGACCATCTTCTATGGTGGTTCTGTCTGTGTTTATGACAATGTTTCACCGGAAAAGGTAAATGCTCTAGACCTTTAGGTTCTCGTTGGTCTCATCAATCTATCTTATGTCGAATATCTTAGCAATTAATTCTCTGCTTTGGGATTAGGCTCAAGCTATTATGTTACTTGCTGGAAATGCACCACCTGTTACACCAAATGCAACATCTACTCTATCTCCAGTTCAGGCGCCTATACCTAAGTCCTCAGCCATCGACTCTTTTGTTGTAAATCATTGCCGTAATACAACACCTACACTTGCCAGCCCCATTTCTATAACATCCCATGGTGGCACGCAAGCTGCCAGAGTGTCTACTAATACAAATGGAGTAACTATTATCAAATCAATAGGAGTTCTTCCATCTCCTCTTCTTAACGCCGAGCCTTCCAAAGTTACCAGTTCTGTAGGATCTTTTCCTGCCTCCCTTGTTCCATCAGGTATATTCTCGTGCTTTACTAACTGAATTGCTAATCAAAAAGATCATTGACCAGTTTTTCACTCTTACATTATGCAAGTATAATGATTTCGACATTTGTCATTTGCAGCTGTGCCTCAGGCACGCAAGGCATCATTGGCTCGATTCTTGGAGAAGCGCAAGGAAAGGTAATTAGGAGTTTGCTTTCATTTTATTCAAGTAGTTGATTTTGTTAGTCTGGTTTCCTCTTTAAGCTTATCGTGTTCTCTAAAATCCAGGGTAATAAGTGCATCACCTTATCCTCCCAACAGCAAGCAATCCCCAGAATGTAGCACTCCTGAACTTGGAAGTAGAAGCCTCTCTATGAATTCTTCAGGCTCTTGTCCTCCCCACATAATCAGTTTGGTCAAGTAGACGATGCATTGCCAAAGGCGGCAAAATAATGTAGACACAAAATGGAAGAGTGTACTAGAAAGATTATTTTGAACTATTAAATCACGTTCGTTTTGACCTCAAATACTTATTAAGTTTTTTCTTAGATACAATTACTCTAGGTTTGTTTTTCCTTGTAAGCATTATCAGAGCCTTTTCTCTGATGAAATTACTACGAGCTTTTTGTAGGTTTTTCATTTTTGCCAATGTAAAGAAGCTTTATTTTTCTTCAAAGTTATGTTTTTTATTCTTCTGTTAGCCACTTTGTGTACTAGTGTGGTATGATAGTTCTTGTAAATTCACACCATTTTGTACACGCGGATGAATTTCAAAGCCATGACAAAGTACAATGAAATCGAGCTATCTTTTTTTTGGCATGAAGGGTCACGATGATAACGTTTTATTAGGACAAATGAGTAATTTATCCTATGGTTGATGACTAGAGTAAAATTTGTATTCCCAAGATCTTCAATTTTCATGTCACAAGAACTTTGTTACTCACGCTATTCGTGTACGTACAAAATAAAAATTTTAAAATATCATTTTTTAAATGATAAATATGTAAAGGATTTTTCGAAAATAATATTTCTAATAACTTTTGTGTACATTTTTATCATAAGAGCCCATATCTCACTTAAAAGGATTTTTCGAAAATAGTTTTTTAAATAAATTTTGTGTACAATTTTATCGTAAGAGTTCATATTTCACTTAAGAGGTTTCACAAGTATGTTATTATTGTCGTTAATTTGTACTATGTATTTTTTGTGGTTTTAAAATATTGCATTTTTATTTAAGAGGCATGATAAATTTTAATTTGTTCATTAAGTTTTGTTTTCAGCTAAACTTTTAAATCATATATTGATAAATAAATAATTAAATTAAAAGTAGAAAAGACAAATATTATTTGTAGATACATAAATATTAATGTATTTTTTGAGCATTAAGAAAAAAAAAGAAAAAATCCTGGGACAAAGTAGTGGAAATTGACTAAAACTGAGACAGAGAGAGAAAGAGAGTAGACTGGTGAGGACGATGATGGATACTGAGAAGCTTGAAGACCTAAAGCATTTTGTGGAGCTTTGCAAAGAGAATCCTTCAATTTTACAGAATCCTTCGCTAACCTTTTTCAAGACCTTTCTCGAAAGGTACTCATTATTTTTTTTTCATAACCCTTCTAGGTTTTCCTTGATTGAACCAACAAATTGATTAATTGTTTTTCATTGTTGAATAAATTGATTACAGCTTGGGTGCTCAGCTTCCTCCGTCGGTTAAATCTGTAAGCTTTCGCTAGCAATTCGCCCTTTCTGCAATTTTTTGTTTTAGTGATTGCTGAATGTTTTGTTACTGTTTTCTGCTTTGAACAGAAAAAAAAAACCTAATTTTGATATTGCCAAAGTGTTAAAATTGTGATTTAGTTTGATGTGTGCAAATGAATTTTGTGATTAGTTGATCAATGTGGGGATGGAGATAAGTTTTTATTTTGTAAGAAGGAAATTGGTAGGGTCCGTTATACTTCATGATATTTGGTATTTTGAGAAATGGTGATCGTATTAGCCAAATGAAAGATTTACAAACTTGACGTTCTGTGTGAAATGGGGAAATGTTATTCACCGATGAATGAGTTTGCAGGAACAAGGTGGAGAGGAGCATCATGATGAACTGGATGAAGACATTGTAGAGTCTGATGTCGAGCTGGA
Source organism: Solanum habrochaites (assembly GCA_027704765.1). Lineage (NCBI taxonomy): Eukaryota > Viridiplantae > Streptophyta > Magnoliopsida > Solanales > Solanaceae > Solanum > Solanum habrochaites. The sequence goes on from JAKWJA010002491.1 coordinate 64,179,705, forward strand.
TAACACTGATATTGTGGAACCTGACAATGATCCTCCACAACAGGTATGTCATGAAGGGGTTAGGTGGATGCAGCTTTGGCGTTCTTTTGTATTTAATGAGTTTTTCTTTGTTGTATAATTGCAGATGGGAGATTCTACTACTGAAGTAACAGATGAAAATCGAGATGCTGCTCAAATATCAAAAGCGAAAGCACTGGATGCAATATCTGAAGGCAAGCTAATCTTTACTTAACTGTGTAATGAAGATCCCTTTTTACAATATTGATTGGGGAAGTTACACCTTATGACAACCGTACATTTCTGGCAGGCAAGCTTGATGAAGCCATAAATCATTTAACTGAAGCTATTTTGTTGAATCCAACTTCTGCAATATTATACGCAACAAGAGGTTTGTATCTGGCCTATTTACCATCTTAATGTTTGTTTTTTGGCTTTGTATCATGTCCTTCATGTGGTCTTTTGACAAATACCAATGTCTATGCAGCTAATGTCTTCATTAAGCTGAAAAAGCCCAATGCCGCGATCCGTGATGCTGATGCTGCTTTAAAGGTATTTCAGAAGTTATTTTCAGCTATGCTTACATAAGCTAGAAAGAAATTTTAGGTTCATTTATGTTTTTGACTGTATTTTTGAGTCCTAAGACTAATGATACTTGCATCATTTCATTAAAGGTCAACCCTGACTCAGCAAAAGGATACAAAGTGAGGGGTATGGCTCGAGCAATGTTGGGCTTATGGAAAGAGGCAGCTAGCGATCTTCGTGTGGCATCCATGATAGATTTTGATGAAGAGATTGCTGAGATACTTAAAAAGGTTAAATATTCATATTTCTCCTTGTCCATTACGCCTTCTCCCTGATGTACAGGAACCATCTGAATGGTTCACAAAATTTTCTACTGCATGTAGTTCAATTTCGTTGTTTTTACTTAACTTAAGAGTAAGAGAAGGAAAAAATGTCTTCAAACTTTAAAATAGAAGTTCTTTGGCCTGGAAATATGGCAGGTTGAACCTAATGCTCACAAAATTGAAGAGCACTGCCGGAAGTATCAACGGCTGCGAGAAGAGAAGAAGTTGAGAAAAATTGAGCGCGACAGTCAGCAGCGTCAGGCAGAGCCAAAGGTGTTTTTTAGTGTATTGAAAGTATTTAGTGACTGACTGGCTGGTTTAGATTATTCTTGACATCAATTTGCACTGCAGGCAGCTAATGAAAAGAGTAAAAAGAAAGAACAGCAATCTGAACATGAAGCTTCTGTAAGTTTTCTTGGGTATAGTTTTGTGAAACTGCTATCACACCGGTGTGATTTCCGGATGTAAGAAGTTCACTGTTTGTGATCTTTCATGAGTTTCAACCAGTGGCATCTGTTCATAATTTAGTTTGTACCTAAAGATGACATCGGTGTTGTTAAGACATCATTTGATTGGTTATTAACTACTCATTTCCGAGCTCCAAATTCCCTGCTTAGTCCCCCACTCTAAAGGTGTAGACTGGGCAAATAAAGAGCTCCATTAACTTCTGCCTGTGGTCTTCAACTTTGTTCATTGCATTTTATTTTTCTGTTTGGCTTGTGCAGCCTCTGTTATATCCTCCTACCTAGTTTCAGCTAGCATTCAGTTGGATCCACTTTCCTACCTCATCTCTCTTTTCTTTATGGTAGGGCATGGGGTGGGGGGTGGGGATTAATATTATTCACAAAAAGTATGAAATTTGTTTACTTATATTGCTAAACACGGTTAACAATGATATTTTTTGATCTTTACAAGTGGCAAAAGACGACTAGGGAATAAACCTGGATTATTGAGTTGGTCTGCTATTTAAATTTTGACTCTTCCCTTTCTGCAGCTCCTTTATTACTCTGTTTATAGATTCATTTCTTCTTATAATCAATTATGCTTTTTTCAAAAATATGATGCAGGATCCTGACTCTGCTTCTGATTTGAATTATGGTATGATCTTCATTTTTCAAATTCACTACTCATTTATGATTTGACATTTGATGGTTGAATTGAGTGTATCTACGATTCTTTTTTTATCTGTTGTGACTGATAGCTCATTCTTGACAGTAATCCTTATGTTATTGAAGTGCCCAGCATTTGTTATTATAATAATGACTTTGGAAATATGGCATCATTCTTTTGCCAGTAGATAGTTTTATCATAATTAACATATCCATCAACTAATGAAAAATACCTAGCATCACCGCCATAGTCGTCCTTCTTCCTTGAGCTAGTCTGCTGCTATCTATCAGCTTTAATTTGTAAAAACTATCATATTTTATCCAGTGAACTTGTTAATGACCACCTGAAGCTATAATAAAAATTGTAAAGCCTTAGACGCTGCTACAGAAATATAGATGATGTGCAGATATTCATGTAGATATTTGTGCGACATGCACCCAATTGCCTAGCGTGATGGTGTAGCTGGTTTTCTAGGTTTTATTAGGTAGCTTCTGGTAATTGCCTGATAGTTTATCATACAAGTATTAAGAGGTTGGCAGTTCTCATTGTAATGGGAGGAAGTGGAGAAAACTGTTGACCATTTGGGTGTTGTGGGGTGTGGGTTAGGGTGTGTTATATGATGGTATATGCTACGAGGAATGAAAAATGAGGGGGAGGCTGCTGGTGGCTGTGAGATGATGTTTTGGTAAGGCTCTCGAGTATTTGGTTATATTTTGATCTTTGCTTTCCAGAACTTTGTTATGTTGATTTCTTCAAGAACACTTGTTTTACTCTCATTTTCCTTGTGCGTCATTTGGTTTTTGATTAACACCATGATGAATAGAAGTATGTTTTATGCTGCAAAATAGTAGTGCGGCTTTCATTTAAGAGGGACAAGTAAATTAACTTGTTTATTATATACAGGAAAAATTGTTGGTATCCATTCTGTGAGCGAACTAGAGACGAAGTTAAATGCTGTTTCAAAAGGATCACGTCTAGCTATCCTTTACTTCACTGCAACATGGTGTGGACCATGTCGTTTTATTTCTCCATTTTATACAAGCCTACCCGAAAAATATCCAAAAGTTGCATTTTTGAAGGCTGATATCGATGAGGCTAGAGACGTGGCTTCGAGATGGAACGTCAGTAGTGTTCCAGCTTTCTTTTTCATAAAAAATGGCAAGGAGGTCGACAAGGTTGTAGGTGCTGACAAGAATTCACTGGAAAAGAAGATCGCCCAGCATGCAGGCTAACTTTGGAAATAGTCTGTTGTATTGTGAATTAAATTAAATGCCTTTGCTTTGTTGAAATAAAAGGCATATTTATTTATTTCAACTTTTCTTTCAGTGGAGAAGTGTTCTCAAGGTTTATAATTAGACTATTGTAAAAATATCTGATGCAACTTGATTCAAGGAGATTTCTGTAGTTTCTTTTGATGAATCTGAATAGCTGATCTTATAAATAAAAAAAATTAGGCAACTAATATTATATCTGACAATATTTTAATTGCCGGACTCTCATGCTATTAGTTAACTGATTATAGTTAGTCGGTTACGATAGCAGTTAGTATATTTTTCCTGATTTGGCTTAGCTGCATACAAGATATGTAGGTATATATATATATATATATATATATTCCTTCTCATTTTCTCACAGCAGAATTCTCCTCTAGTTAGTTCCTCTTTCAATTGCCAGCTATGGCTCCGATTGAGTTCTCACCATGGCTCTGAAGTTTAGTATAGTATCAGAGTGATACATGCAATCGAATTTACTTGGAGATTAGTGAAATTCAGTACGAATTACTTCTGGATCTGGTTCGATTCGTAGTTTTTGATTCATTTTTGAGTAAACTTCATAACCAATTCGAATATTACATCTATGGCGGGTGCGGAAGATACTCTTACTACTGAGGAGACCAATACTTCTAGTGTTATAGGCATTTCTCTCTATATACATCCCTCTGATAGCCCTGGGACGGTGCTGGTTCCAGTTCAATTTGACGGAGAAAGGTATCAATCCTGGAGGATAGGAGTTATGCAAGCTTTGTCAGAGAAAAACAAATTAGGTTTCATTGATGGGAGTTGTGGAAAAGAAGATGCAATTCGTCAATGGAAGAGGTGCGATGATATGGTAAGAAGATGGATATTGAATTCCATGACTAAGGAAATCTCGGATAGTGTGGGATATGTCAATGACTCAGCGGAACTTTGGAAGGTACTGGAGGATAGGTATGATCATGATGAAGGAGCAAAAATATATGAAATACAGAAAGAAATTAACAATCTCAGACAAGGAGTTTTGGATATCACCGCCTACTACACAAGGATGAACAAGTTAGGGGAAGAATTGAGCATTTTGAATCTGACAAGTCAGTGCGAAAGCTTGTGCATTAGTACTGGTGCTAAGGATATTATAAACAAAGTAGAACAGGATAGACTCTTGATCCAATTCCTCATCGGATTGAATAAAGAGTACTCCGCGGTGAGAGGCAATATCCTCACGATGAATCCACTCCCTTCCATGGCACAGGCTTTCTCCTTACTGATCCAGAATGTATGAAATAATGGGATTCTTCGATCTTTACATTTTATTACTCTGTTTATAGATCTGGATTATTGAATTGGCCTTTATTACTCTGTTTATAGATTAATGAGTTGTTCTTTTTTTCAAAATATGATGCAGGATCCTGACTCTGCTTCTGATTTGAATGATGGTATGATGGTTCGAATTCACTATTCATTAACAATATTATGATGAATAAAGTGTCTAATCCACTGAGTCTACATATTTATGCAATAAATTAGTAACTCGTTTATTGGGTACAGGAAAAGTTGTTGACATCCATTCAGTGAAGGAACTAGAGACGAAGTTAAATGCTGCTTCAGAAGCATCATGTCTAGCTATCCTTTACTTTACTGCTACATGGTGTGGACCATGTCGTTATATCTCTCCATTTTATACAAACCTACCCAGAAAATATCCAAAAGTTGCATTTCTGAAGGCTGATGTTGATGAGGCGAGAGACGCGGCTTCAAGATGGAATGTAAGTTCCGTTCCATCTTTCTTTTTCATAAAGAATGGCAAGGAGATTGACAAGGTTGTGAGTACTGATAAGAATTCACTGGAAAAGAAGATCGCCCAATATGCAGGCTAACTTGATTGTGAATCAAATGCATTTGCTTTGTAAAAACTCATTTTCTTCAGCCCTTTCGTTTTCTTCAAGTTCGTCGCTACAAACTGCCTTCAAATTTTTGGTCACGAACATTAACGATCAATTTCTTTTTAATATGTTTTTCTTCTTTTAAATCAACTCCATTTTTTTCTCAATTCACTCCTTTTCGTCACATGATCATCTTTTAACTTTATATGAAATCTAGCAAAACAAGTTAATGCTGGCTTCATATTTTACCTTATTTTATAAGAACTAAAAAATTAGGCGATTTATTTGACAACTGAAAATATTTTCTAGTTAATTTTATTTTTATTTTAAAACAATCTTTACTAAAATTTATTTTTTAAAAATGATTTAAACAGACAACAATCAAAATAAAAAGGGGATGATGATTCAATTTATAATTCGAGAAGATAGTAGGCCGTTAGAATGACCACTAACTTGTGGTTCATTTTGTATTGAAAGGAAACTAAACAAAAGGAAATTATAAAGTATTTCATTCATGTGTTGTAAACAAAATGAAACAAAACTAAGTAATGAATAAAAATATAAGTATATTATAATTTGACTATAAAAAGGAGAAATGACTTTCTTTTTGAAAATTCAATTAAATAAAACCAATCCAAACAAAAGGTTAATCAATACAAATAAACAAAGTAAATCTACTTCTACTACTTACATATAATCTACTTAATTAAATAAAACCAATCCAAACAAAAGGTTAATCAATACAAATAAACAAAGTAAATCTACTTCTAATTCTACTACTTACATATAAGTGGCAATAAGCCCACAACTGAAGGCAAGATTTTGTAGCTGTGTGCTTATACATACCTAGCTATTTGGCCTATTGGATTAGGTTTCGTATTTCAACCCCAAGGTCTGGTTCAAACCTTGTTAATATCATTTTTTATTTCTGTTTTAATTTCAGCTTTTTTATTTTTGTAAATTAATTACTCCCTCCATTTACTCTTATTTGTTATGTTACGCTTTTCGAAAGTCAATTTTACTAATTTTTAAAGTTAAATTAGATTACATTAATTTGATATTTTAATAAAAAAAATTAGATACTCAAAATTATATTGCAATTTTTTGCATATCAATATGATGAAAATATATATTGCAAAATGTTAGTCAAAATTTTTATGATTTGACTTTAAAAATGGAAAGTATGACAATTAATAGTGGACGGAGGGAGTATTATTTCGATAATTAAAGACCTCTACATCTACTAATTGATTTACGAGATTATCACCTTGAAATTTTGTGTTTTAATTAGTAGAGGTCTTTGATTAATTTCAGCTTATTTATTGATTTTAGGCTTTTGACATTTCGTATACGTAAATATATTTCTTATTCATATTTTAGTTGGTCCATCTTAACAACACATGAGACAACCAATATGTATGCTTTACATGTGTGGTTCCACATGATAATTAACAACATATTAACTTTTGAAATTCTATTTGTGTCATATGTATTGGGACAAGGAAAATAACATATATTATTTAAAATTACATAAAATATTATAAATTACAACAATTAATACCTTAAAATATTTAAAATTATATTATAATTTAATTAACTCTCTAAATTTTAATCGTGTCACATAAAATAGAATAAAAATAATATATACTGAATCCGTGCTAGCACGGACGCATGTGTCTAGTATATATATATAAATGAAGAGAAATCTTTGTACTTGGGCTTCCTTGCCCAAATTCAAATAATGTTGGGCTTTTGGCCCACCTGTCATAATACTAAAGTTTGCCATAAATGGATTTGGCCCATTTTGGGGTCTTGGACCCATTTCTCTGCTAGGACCTTCTGACAAAAAAAATATGAATTAATTTTTTTAATTAAAATAAAACAACAAAATTCTGAATAAAAATTGATTTTTTTTTTGGTTAAATAAATTGATGACGTGGTCGAATTATAATTGGGCACGTGTCAAAAATAATTTTGGTTTTAACCATCGTTAAAAAATAATGGCATGAATGAGTTATTTCTTTAACGGTAATGACATCGTTAAAAAGTCTTTTATTTTTCTTTAATTTTTTATTCTTAATATTAATAAAAGGACTTAACCAAAATGGCTAAACATTCACTAACTTGGACAACTATTGAAGTTGTAGAACGACTAAAAAAGTTGTTTCGACAACTGCGACAGTTATAAGACTAAAGTATAACAATTAAAAGTTTGGGACTATTGTGAAAACATCTTTTAATCTAATATATATTATTTGTCACTTCTACCTAATTTTTAAAACTTAAAAGACTTTTACCTAATTGACAATCTAGTTTGTCCCTTTTAATAGACCTTTCCCCCAATAGAGTAGGCTTTAACAATATTAGCGTCTAAGCATATCACGCGTCTCCCATTATATAATTAGTAATATTAAAACTACTAATCCTATGAATGCATCTAAAACAATTAGTTCAACACTTATTTAAGAGGATTCTGCCATTTATCTTATTGGCAAAAACTGAATCACCGCATCAAATAACTATAAATATATGTTTCGCCCAAAATATATAATGTATCAATACAACGTTTTAAGATATATATATGCACGTGTATCTAGTGCGCCTTACGTACATTTTATGATCTTACGTACATCTTTATAGCTACATATATATAAAGTGAAAATAGAAATAAACACATATGATACTATTATAAATTGTTAAATAACCACATATTGCGGACAAAAAACGTACCCCTTCTTTGAAATTTTGAAAGATTTTGTCTGTTTTAAGTGTTACGACTTACATGTAGTCATCCAACTATATATGCAGTCGTGATGATATATATGAATGTATGAAAGGACTCGTACGTATTTTGTCTGTTCGAATTCACTCAAACAGACATTACACATGCCTAATCCTATTGCATACCTTACAGTATAAAATAAGTTAGAAACACAACTACTAAACTAGTGATCCTCATAACAAGGTATACCATATTATTTTGGCATAGTAGCCCTATGCTGGCCGTCACTCTAATCAATAATAGCCACTGCAACACATAGCTGAAAATCTGTTCATGAATTAATCAAAGCAAAATTACATTGAATCAATCATTTATCTAATATAAATTAATTAGCATTATAGATCTATGACTAAATAAAAAAGCATACTAATTAAAATACAATATCTTATTTATTACAATAAAGCTAGAAAAAAAAACATCCTAAGGTACAATACGACTATAATCACGGCGATACTTAGGACATGTCATGTCCGTACTCATCCACGTATATATGCAGTCACGATGGTATACATGACTACACGGGAGGACAAATACAAACTCGGAACGTTCAAACTCACCCAAACAGACTCGACATGTCCCATCCGTGAAACCTATTCCTTCTTGTACCGAATAGAGTACACGAAGAAATAAACTAATGATCCTTCTAAGACGTTCAACAGTTGCATCACGTCTGATCCTAAAACAGACCTCATGATAAACTACCAATAGAAAAACTAAAACTATCCAAAAAAACCCAATGATGCAGCTTGACCGTTGACACAATCGATAAAACACATGGCAAGAAAAATCTGTTTCAGACAAGAAATATTTTTTTAAAAAGAAATTGGTTACTAATTAGGGACCTACTAATTACTACTCTATCATTTATAAATATTTGAAAATCTCGTTTTTTTTAAAAAAAATATTTTGTTAACTAGCTTAGTTTGAATTAAAGGTTTATATTTTTAGCTTTTTTTAACCTAGTCTATCTTATAAAAGTGTAAAAATATGGGTCATACACTAGTTTAGTTTCAATTTTGAGGAAATTCTTAATCACTTGGCCAAATTTGCGATCCATTTGGTTATTTATCAAATTCAAATTTATCAATATTGGATCAATTTTCAGTCAGGATTTGGCCCAAATCTCTTTCCAAAACAGCTCAACTTCCAAATGTTAGCCCAATCCAAATTCAGCAGCCCAATTACGATTATTTATCGACCCAACTTATTTCTTCTCACAAAACAGACCGAAATCCCTTTTCAAACAGTCCAGTTCAATGTTTCAGCAAAATATATTATGTATTAATTCGATGTTTCAAGATAACGTGCATTTAGTGCGTTTTACGTGCATTTTATGGATCTTACGTACATTTTAGTAGCTACATATAAAATGAAAATAGAAACAAACACCTACTATTTCAAATTGTCAGATATATATCCCTTAAAGACGACGAAGAACATGCTTGCTTAGAGAGATGATGCTAAATTTAAAAAAGAAAAAGACTAAAAGTAATAATTATTAGTTAGTACAAAGTTATTGATCTCTAAATGTATTTCTATAAAGGAAGCATACACAATCTTTTTTTTTTTGGTGGGATGTAATGTAAAAATATTTATAATTTATAATTAAATTATTATTTTTATTATTATTATTATTATATATATATAGAGAGAGAGGGAGAGATATTTTTTGTTAATTAGAGTATTTATTAAGTAAAAATAAAGGAGGGAATTACTGAGTAAATATTTTAAGCTATTAAAATTCGACGATATAAAACTAATATCATTCCTTTTTTAGATAAAAATAAAATAAAATTAGAACAGAGTGGTTAATCTTTTAGTTATAAATAGCAAAACAAAATAAAATAAATAAAGGAATAAAAATTGAATATCATCCGAATGTGATAGTGAATTAAAAATTAAAACTCGTTTAATTGAAAAATAAGTTATTTCATGTTTAATTATTTTGAAAAAGATTATCTTGAATAATCTCAATGTAAGATAAAAATTAACCACAATCACAACTTAACTAATTCTAAAATAGTTATTTATTTCGGTAATTTTATCTAATCAATTAAATCTGGTAAACTCATTCTAACACTTAGGCTGTGTATCGATCAGTTCGATTCGACTTATTGATTATCGACTTGTAGAGATGCTAGATCGTTATAGACAATTAAGATATTGACTTATCGGTTATTGATTTATCAATTTTTAATTGTTATCGGTTTAATCGTTAAAATTTAACACAAGAAATATATTGAAAATTACTTATAGAAAAAAAGTGATAAACCAAATAAATCACGCACATGAGTTTATAAGTTATATTTTTCGGAGACACAGTTACAAGTAAGATAGTAATTGAAGAAGATCGAATTGAATTTGATATTTTTGAAAATGTGAAAACTGATAAATATCAAAAGAGAAATAATATTTTTATAGTTGTTTAACATAATGTTACAACTTACAAAGTTACATGTAAGCTTGTTTATAAACCTTTCTTGTAATTTTAGTATTTAAACGCTTCAAGATTTATGCTATATAGGTATAAAAGAAAAAAAGTAGTTTAGAGAATTCAGATATATCAAAATTAATTATATTTTTATATAGCAACCTTAATTCATAATATATTTGCCATTTTTTACATCTACTTAAAACTCATTTGACTGAGAAATAAGTTATCTCAAATTATTATCACAAATTTCATGTGGGATAAAAATTAACATCACAATTCGAGAATAACTAATTTTGAAACAGTAACTTATTTGATAATTTTATCCTTATTCAACATGGAATAAACTCGTACTAACATTAATCTCGAAGCAATTTTTTTCTAATCCTTTGTGAAATTAAACGAGTTTTTAATTTTACTCGATTCAAATTTATTACGTTCAACAAATTGACCCATTAAAAAAAACCTTTGATAGAGAGTAATAACTAAGATAGAGAATCATAACTAACTTTATAAATGTATTTTAGTGTAGGTAACACGAAAATAGTTAGTTCTAAAATAAAAATACGAAAATAGATTATCTAATCAAAAAATCAAGCTAACTTTAATTTATTACTTATAATAATATAACCTTCAACTAACTTACAAAAAATAATATATCCTTCAACTAACGGAGAAAAAAATAAAAATTATTTATTTTATAGCTAAACAATAAAATTTGTTGATAATCTATTTAGCGGTGAGGTAATAACATATTTCGATTAGTTATTAAGAGGAAATTAACAACGGAATAGCAACAGAGTTTCTAACTAATTTCAATTTAAAATAAAGGAGATTTTACGTACCATTAAATATTATATTAAAGAAAAATATTTGAGTATTAATTTTTAAGAAATTAAAAAGACCAAAACTGCTCATAAGTTGCACAAATATGGTGCGTTAGTTTCCTCACTCAAAAGATGAGGGACTAATCGCGAAAACATCAAAAGAAGTCTCTTCTTCTCGTTCTCTCTTTCACATTCAAACTCGTCGAATCCAATTTGTAACAGGTAATTTCTCTGTCAAAATTCTGTGTTCCAGTTCTTTGTTCTTCTTCTCAATTCTTTTGATCATCTGTTTGTATCAATTATTATTCAGTTGCATGCTGATTTTTGGAAAAATCTCTTCACTGTTTTTCAAAATCTCAATCGAAGTGAAAATTACTTGTTGATTTGCCATAATAATCGACTTGGTTCAAAGATACTGCAGAATTTTGGTTTTGGGAGGGTTGTGTTATAGGGATGAAAATAGGTCTTTTTCTCTCCTTTGATAATTTGAGTTCTGAGTCATGATGACTGCAGGATGGAGGAGCTGTTGGTGGGGAAGCATGTTAAGTACATTATAACAGTTGAGAAGGTACTCATTTGTTTCATGTCTACTGATTTTCCTCTGTCTCTATGATTTGATATGTATAAATCTGTGCTTAGGTGGTTGTTCCACCCTCATCCAATTTGTTGCTCATATAGCTGTGTTTCCGTTTAATACTCTGAACAAGTTAAATAGGATTTTCCTGTAGGGAGATACTTGTGAAGCTAGGGAAGTACATTGGGATAATTAGAGGACAGTTGTGAAGGAGACATAGTATGGTTTGTAGGATTAGCTATTATCGTGATGCCAATTCTGCCCTACTTGTTAAAGTATGATGGATCCTTCTTAAGCATCATAGTATCATTTGTGTTAGAGTACTCCAGACTAGTATTTTAGGAACTTTCAGCATTTGGATTGTCTCAATTGTCAAGTTCAACACTATGGTTGTCATATTTGGAAGGATATCATATCCGGCCTAAAAGAAGTTGACTATGGAGTTGTTTGGAATGGATCTGGTTTCCTCCTTTTGGTCTGGTATAGCTTGGAACTTTGTGATATGATTGACTTTGGGATTGATAGATGACATTTAATCCCTCACAGTTAACGACACCCTTGATACCTGAGAACAGTGGCATTTCACCTGTAATATATATTTGTTTGAGTGGGTATATTTAGACTAGCATTTCTGTTGTTCTGATTTCATTTTACATCAATTAGAAGAAATGTGACTTCGTGCAAATGCCCCGTATATTCTCCTCATATTCTTACGGTTGCGAGATGATACATTAGTACGTGTTATTCATGGAATTTAAGTACTTGATGGAGTTCCTTTTTTTCCCGCTACCCACGAAGGCACTTCTCTTGTTACTCTATTGTTTGCTTTCTCTAATACGTTCCTGTATACCTTCAGCGGAAAGATGATTTTGAATCTGTGGTGATGGAACATTTGAGATTAAATGGGGCATACTGGGGATTGACAACTCTGGATATCATGGGTAAGCTTGCTGCTGTGGAGCAAGATGAAGTTATTTCTTGGGTCATGCAGTGCCAACATGAATCTGGTTTGTATCTCGCACTTTGTTCTTGCTTTCTCACAATGAAGGTTTTTGTCTGTATTTCCAAATGCTGCTGCTATACTGTACCCACTGCTGTTGTAATGAATGTTGCTTTTCTCTTTTCTTTTTTCCTTGAGAGGTAGTTACTTCCATGTTTCGATCTACTTGATCTGGATGTAGGCTTACTTCTCGATTTGTCTAATATGCAGGTGGATTTGGTGGTAATATTGGACATGATCCGCATGTTCTGTATACACTTAGTGCTATTCAAGTCTTGGCATTATTTGATAAAATACATGTCCTTGACATTGATAAGGTGTCAAATTGTATCCTACTTCATGTCACATTTACAATTGTCTTTGAGGTACTGTGTACATATCCTTTCGATCTATGTATTGCATCCGTGAATTTTGCTGCAATGCTAACATTTAGAGAGTGCAATTTTAACCTCACAAAACCAAAACATGTGGTTAAGTTAACATTAAGAGTACTCATGTCTCATCACAACAGTGACATTCTCGATATTGGCAATTGGAAGTACTATTAAGAAATTTGGGTGTGACGAAGTGGTGGACTTAACATTTCAGCTAGATATTGCAGGTCTGCAAAATGAAGATGGATCATTTTCTGGTGATATATGGGGTGAAGTTGATACACGGTAGCTGCTTCTTACTTTGTTTGCTACTATAAATTTCAGATCCTTTATTTGGTTTCTCGTTTTTATATTTACCTATACTGCCAAGGATTAAGCCATATATCTTTTTCCGTCAAAAAAGAAAAGGTATATATCTTTAGATACATGTGTTTTTCTTTTGGAACATAATATCCTCCTTTTGGGAATTGAAAATATAATGACCTAATATACTGTGTAGGTTCTCTTACATTGCCATCCTTTCACTCGCATTGCTGCACCGGTTAGATAAGGTTGATGTTGGAAAAGCAGTGAAATATGTCTTAAGTTGCAAGAATGTGGATGGTGGATTTGGATGCACACCGGGAGCAGAATCTCATGCGGGGCAAAGTATGTCACATATAAAAAACATGCATTTTATCTTACTACTAATGGGTTCTAACTGAATGACAAGTCAGAGCGTTGATGTACTTTAGCGTTGGCCCTTTTTTGGTTTTCAACCTGTTTGTTCCACTTTGCATCCATATTTCCAGCAGTCTTCTTATTTGAGTTGTGTATTGCTGCGTTACTGAAAGCAATTTCGACTATGCTACCATTGCAGTTTTCTGTTGCGTGGCAGCTCTCGCAATTACAGGGTCTCTACATCATGTTGATAAGGACCTCCTTGGTTGGTGGTTATGTGAAAGACAAGTCAAATCTGGGGGACTAAATGGGCGCCCAGAGAAGCTTCCTGATGTTTGTTACTCTTGATACATCAGAATTTTTATCGACAGGTCAGTTGTGTTTTACTGAGGGTCATGTTGTTGCTTCTCAGGTATGCTACTCTTGGTGGGTTCTTTCCAGCTTAATTATGATCGACAGGGTTCATTGGATTGACAAGGGAAAGCTTGTAAAATTTATTTTGGACTGTCAGGTTACATTCGAATATAACAACTCCCTTCACTTGAAGCTTGGCATTGAATAGTATATCTTTTTGTAGTTGTCCAACATTTTTGTAATGCCTGAGTTATATTCCTTTCACGAATGTAGGACAAGGAGAATGGTGGAATTTCAGATAGGCCAGATGATGCAGTTGATGTCTTCCATACTTACTTTGGAGTTGCTGGTAAGGGACGTATGACATTTTTGTATTGCGAAATAGCTAATGTGTATTTCTCTTACAATCCATATGGCTGTTAAGAAGGATCTATCATCTGAATTGTGTTGTCTCCATTGGTGTAGCTATCAAATACGATCTCTCTTGGCCTTTCTAATATGTTGTGTATTGAAGTGATTAAACTATATCCTGATGTATGAAACTAGAAGTAAATTTTGAAGGATGTTCCTGGAAACATTTTCTAAGCTCTACTGCAGTTGTTTTTTCTATTGTTGATGACAATTTAGATTGACCTTTAACAATCCAAGTGTTTAAACTTATTCATTTGATTTTCTTCTGCAACCCAGGACTTTCACTTCTTGAGTATCCAGGAATAAAGCCGATAGATCCTGCTTATGCCTTGCCTGTTGATGTTGTAAACCGAGTTATGCTTGGCAGATAATCTCTGGGTTTTTGCTCCATTCTAGCTAATAACAGCATTCTCTTGATATGAGATTAGCAGAAACAGTTTCCCTTGATGACAGGCGGATTGCGTTACCAATGCTGCAACATTTTTTCATCATAATGGCTCTTTCAGGAAGAAACAAACCTAAAGCGGATCCGGGATTTTAACTTTATGGGTTTAGCCTTTGTAGTTTTCAGCATAACTCATTATAATTCTTAAGTTACATTTTCAGATTTGATATCTGTTGGTAATTTTAGTGATTTTTCGTTTATATATACTACATCTTGTTGCAAGCAGCAACAGTGTAATAATTGTACCAACTTTTACCATGTTAAACTAAAATCAGTGCATTATATTTTTTTCGTGTTTGTGGCATGGTCCTATTTAGCTTGAAATTACATACATTTATACATGTGTTTAATATAAGCTTTTATTTCTTAAATCATAACTACGTGATATGTTTACTTTGTGACTCATTAGTGTTAATTAATCGACCGCACCGCAGGCCTTAATAAGTAAAAAAGGTTTTAGTAATTTAATGTAGGGACTTGGTCACCATCAATAATAACGAAAATCATGGAATGTTTTAGACACACACGGATAGCACAGAGAATAGATTCAAAAAAATAGAAAAGCAGTTAGTTGAATGATTATGTTTTTTGTTTTTGCAAGTGCCTGAAAATACGGTTTCAAAAAAACCGTTACCTTACAATTTGTCCTATAAATATTGGGCATTTGCAATTCCTCATATATTCCGAGAGAAGTAACCCATGATGGCATATCTCAAATCCTGTATCGTTTTGTCGATTTTGTTATGTTTTTTGATGGGTTTTTCTCGTGGAATTCATCTTGATAAAAGTACGATCCTGGCACTTTTAGCTAGTGGTGTTGGTAGTGGTAGTGTTTCTGCAATGCCATGCGTGCAAAAACTAATGCCATGTCAACCAGCATTTGCAGCACACATGAAAACTCCTCCAGCAACATGCTGTACGCCATTGAAAGAAATGATATCAAATGATGCACAATGCCTTTGCACTGTTTTTGCTAATTCTGATGTAATGAAAAGTATGAATGTAACTCAAGATGAAGCCTTGAGTTTTGCAAAAGCTTGTGGTGCTAAACCTGATCTTTCCCTTTGCAAAAAAGGTACACCCCTATCAATTCATTATATGTATATATATATATATACTTAATGCGATTTATATCTCCTGTATGAGTAGAATGAAAAAAAAAGATGGATTTTTTAGCAATTTAAGATAATGTGGATAAAAGATCCATTTTAAAAAAATCCAAAATGGAGTAGTTTTTGTTTGCTAATAGATGCCTTGTGAGATAATATATCTTATTTTTGAAGTTTGAAATTATTAAAAAGCTTAAATATTCTTTGAGCATCTGATAATTAGTCTAATAATTAATTTTCTTGTAATTAACCTAATTAGTGTTTGTTTTTATGTGCATAAATATAGCCCATGGTGAAGCTTCAGCTCCATCTCCCACTACTTCACAAACTAACGGTAAGTATATTTTAATGTTTTTCCACACTTTTCGTATTCAATTCTAGCTATTATTTCTATACCTTCTAATCGACCCATAGTAAGTTGGTTGACATTTCAATGAATTACATTCACACTTCGTATAATCAATAATTTTATTAATTTATCTCTATACATTCCATTTCGACATTCATCTTAGCTTTGACACTTCTACCATTATATATGTATATATTAATGTAATTTAATCAAGTGTACTGTAAACCTAACACATTAATAGTTTCGATATTTCTATTTAATCAGCTAAGTCACACAGACTCTTGTTATATATCTGACATATATAATATCGTTTTATTTTTTCAGATTCGAGTTCCACTAACAACACTGAAAGTCCACCAGCAGCAAACACAGCTAGTGTAACATCCAAATTTGGAGGATTTGTTGCTGTTGCGTCTCTTATGAGTTTAGTGATATAATGTTGTTAGCATTTTTAAGGATTAATAATTACTTTGCTTGATAGGAAAATACAAATATCTCGATTATTTCAAATTTTTTTAGTTTACATCACCAAATTTATTTTTTTCTCTAATTATTAATGCTGAGATGTGTGATGTTTAGTAGTAATTGTGTTTTAATTTGTTATCAACACTTTCTATATGAATTATTATTTCTTTTCAGTATTGATCTTATCATTAAGGAGTAGTAAATCAACATGACGATATTTGAGAGCTAATTATAACACAAACCGTTGCAATAATGGAAATCACCTTATTAATTAGGGTGCCGTTTGGTCATGCGATATGAATTCGTCATGATATTATAATATGAGATTATGAGATAAAGTTGAAACAAATTCGTTAGCGGTAAGGAAGGGACCATAGAAATGTTCTTCAAGCTAGAGTTCTTCTCTCTTTTAAAAGAAAATTTAAACCCCAAACTCTTAATTCTGACTTCACCTCTACGTTCATTAAGAAAAGTAGATCGATTATTCATTCAAATCAAGTTGGAAGAGTTGTTGGATCATAAATAAATTGAAATAAAATACTGTCTAAATTTAATTTCAAAAATTGATGAGTTAATTCTTTACTACTAGGAAATATTTAGAAGCTTAATATTATGATTCAAACAGCTACCACTATTATTTGCCTTGGCATGTTTAATGATCCCAAACTATTTAATTAAAACACTAGCTAGCTCCGCTAATTTTGCATTATGATATCATAAATCCTAAAGTATACTTTTTTTTTTTCAACTTGCTTCTTACTTAATTAATAATGAAATGTTTTTTCTAAATTTAATAAAAAAATAATATAGATGTTCGTCTGCAACGAGAATAATCGAGAGCTATGACAAGATTGTCATACTTGAAGATGCTAATTAATATTCAACAACAAGAACTAAGGAGCATAAATGGTACTTTCTCCGATTATTAATTGTCATATTTTTTATTTTTAGAGTCGAATTATAAAAATTTTGACTAATATTTCACAATATAATTTTTTCATCATATTGATATACAAAAAATTATAATGTATAGCACTTTTCGTATAGTTTTTGAATATCTAAATTTTTTATTTAAAATATCAATTTAATGTTATCTAATTTAAATTTGAAAATTAGTCAAATTGACTCTCAAAAAGCACAACACAACAAATAAAAGTGGATGGAAGAAGTAAATGATTAAGACTTAAAAATTGTGACTTTCATGACTGAAAATATACCTACAAGAGCAGTACAGACGAAGAACCGATGACTTCTGGTGAACAGCTTTTGACAGAGGCGCGATATCGCCGCCTCATGATATATTTAGACAAATAGCTGTCGGCATGTCCAGAACGGAACAGAAAAACGAAGAGAATATACACTCTATCCCACAATATTATTCACAGTGTTTCCAATTTTGAAGAAACGAACCAATGAATTCTTCAACTCCCATTTTCGTATTGTACTCTTTTCAGAATCCGGTGTGAACACCGTTGTAATTTTGTGTCCTCCTGTTATATATATTAATGATCGAGCTTTTTAAATTTCAAATGTTGAAATAATTAGTTTTAAAATTTAAAAAATCAAATATTTTATTTACAAGTTATTTTAAAGTTATTTTGTCATTTTTTTAATAACTTTGAGATAATATATATGGTTTTATATAATTATGTAGGTAAATAGTACATTTTATAAATACTAAAAAATCATCTCAATTTTTTTTATTTTGTTTCACTCAAATATTTTGTTAAAATGAATATACTTAATTAATAGTTTATACTCCCACCAAGAAACTCAATGCAATGGTGTCTCTACCCTGCCTACGTCTCCACCATTGCGTCCTCTCTGTCTCCAGCATTGGCGTGTCTCTGGCGCTTCGTCTTTCTCCTTAACATCAGCGTCCTTTCTGTCTCCAGCACCGGCGTCCTCACCGGCATTCTCTCTCTATCCACCACTAACGTCCTCTCTGTATCCAACACCGACGTCATCTCTCTATCCGCCATCGGCGTCCTCTCTTCATCCACCACCAACGTCCTCTTTCTCTTCATCAGTCGCACCAAGAGCTACAGAATGAGTTTATTGCATCAATAGCTATAGATCAAGTGGTTAAGTTTGTTTGTGTTAATTGGGATTTGCTTCTTTAGGGACCTTGTGTCACGCTTCTTTAGCAACCTTGTGTCACGGACTTAGAGTCTTACTAATGTTTCGTATGCGCTTGACAACTTAGTTACGATTCTTTCATGATCTCGTAAGCTCAAATAAGCCCTTTGAAGCTACATGCTAAGAATATGCAAAGAAGAACTTAGAAAAAATAGAGCTTTTGGAAGAAGGCTTTTGTATCGTAGCAAATGAAGTTCCTTCAATTTATACTACAACCTAGGGCTAAAGTGCAATTTAAACTACTTTATAAGTTCCTAAAGTATTTATACTTTGGTCCCTCTTCAGAATTTTCTACATATTCTAGGATATTCTAAGGCTTTCATGAAATATCTATTAAGTTTCTTCCTCGACTTATTTTCCATAAACCCTACACTCTAGAATCCTTCCATCTATTATCCAGTTCAAACTTGACTGACAAAGTCTCGACATGACTACTTGACTTTTCAATCAACATATTGCCAACGCCCTAATTTTGAATCGATGTTCCTGAGTGACCTATTGAGATATTTTTCGTTGCGACTGATTAGCTAGAGTATGAAGGGACGTAGAAGAGGACCGGAAGAAACCAGAAGAAATATTTTTTGTTGTTTTTTAATTAAGTATTTCTATGAAATATGAAGATTCTACGGTTTCCATAAACATTAGTTATTTCTATGAAATTTCTTAAACTTCATATATGATAAGAAAATCATGATAAAATCCTAACAATTATCTCTGAAATTCATCACGCATGTGATTATAGTTAATGATAGTCACGAAACAAAGGGAATAATACCCAAAGTAGCTCCTTTTTACTAACAGAGAGTAAGGAAAAGATCATCATTCAAAAAATAGCTAGGGAAGTAAGTAACACTACCTTCTTAGAACGAATGAACGAAAGCAAAGAAAAATATATACATTTTCAGCCTTTTTGGGATCCTCATATACACCTCAAATATACAATGTAATTTTTTGTCGAGAGGATTCGGGTGAATCCCTCGGCATACTCTAGGTCCGCCCCTGATAAGTATGTAGACCAAAAACTTTTGTAGCTAGCTTTCTCAACCACAATCG
Organism: Solanum habrochaites; assembly: GCA_027704765.1. Classification (NCBI taxonomy): domain Eukaryota; kingdom Viridiplantae; phylum Streptophyta; class Magnoliopsida; order Solanales; family Solanaceae; genus Solanum; species Solanum habrochaites. Next base: position 64,199,772 of record JAKWJA010002491.1, read on the forward strand.
AATGTCAATCGTTGTTTTTGTCTAATATCCTAGAATTGGGACATCATAGATAACAACTTTACTTTCTCCTCTAACATATCTATTCATCCCATCAGCTCCTTCAGTGACCTCCATTGTTGCTTGGGCTTTTCAAACACGTCAAGATCAAGACTATCGATTTTAAGAATAAGTTCAAAATCCTTGAATTAATGTAAAAAGTCGAGATCAAGATAAGTTCAACTTTAAATTCATCGAAGATTTAATAATAAGCTTTAAAATCCATGAATCCAAGATCAAGTCAATAAATTCAAGACCAAATTTAAGAGTCCTTGAATTTATATTTGAAAAGACGAATTCAAAGAAATTATAGAGATTATAACACTCGCACATTTCAATAAATACGATTGTTGTGATATTTTTTTATTCATGATTATTGTTTTTCTCGACGCAAATTTTATTATCTACAAATACGTAGCCCCAATCTGGGCCTCTAAATAAAATGACATCTGGTTTAGCAAAATTATTTTTTATAAGTGGTTTATCTATTATAGCCAAATTGTTTATCTATTATAGCCAAATTAATGAATTTGAATTTTAATCAAATTCATATTTATAGGACTTAATTAACTCAATTCTATTAAAGGAAAAAAAAATACATGATATGACAAACTTTGCTACATATTTAAGGCATATAGATACAGCCTACAGTATGTTTATTTATTTATTATGGGTTTATTTAGATATTGAATAGCAAATATGCTACTACGCACTAGTATTTAAAATTTCTCACCGAGTCATTGCCCATATATAGTATTCATATTTTTTTTTATATATATTAAGTTAATATCCACGTATTTTTGTATGTATATAACAACACACCAATACAAATCATCATATATTTCATAAAAAAAACAATCTGTATGTCAGCATTGGTTAAGACTCTATATATATATATATATATCTATAGTTAATATTCAGTTTTTTGTTGTGCGTATCTTACATTGAATCACATGTATTCATTTGTATGTTTAATTAAACTATATTTTTTTATTTTATTTAGTAATATTTTATATTCTCACATCTTAGGAGTATTTATGTCTAGGTTCGCCTTATCACGGAATATCAAAATCATAGTTTGGTTCTATGGAAAGATTTCGTTAATGTCTCTAAAAGTGACACTCTGTTCATGTGACAAAGTGTTGACATGTTTATTCCTAAACACTTTTAAACATGAATATTTATTTATTAAATTAACAAAAAAAAAATAAAAATAAACACAGTAAGCAAACAAAACTCTTTTAATAGATAATTATGTATTGTTAATTTAATAATTAGAAGTTGAGGGTTTGGAGACTAACCTTAAGACATCAATTAATACTAACGAAGATCACCTTTAGGTGCATTAGTTATTTAAAATGTATCAATATATTTTTTTTAAAAAAAACTACTGATGCTTTAGATACACTTAGATTATGACATAAATTATAGTCATCAAATGTCATAGTTATAGCTGTTTCAATTTAATAACTTTAAAACTATAGTCATTTTTGTAAGTTATTTTGAAAAAATTTACGATATTTATTTGAGATAATATATCTTCACTTCAATACAATTTGAATTATTTTATAAATTTATATTTGATAAATTTAAAATGATTACAATCATATTTCCATATTATTCCACTAGAACTTACCAGCGTCTACTTGCACGCTTAAAACATCCAGAAGTAATCATATTCGTTCAGTCTCCTATTTATTTAACGACACAAAGAAAAATAGGAAAAGTCAATATGTTGTAAAGATATTGTTGATAATTTATATAAATGGTGATATTGTAGAAAAATTCAACAAATTAAACTGTATATTGGTATATTATCATCAAAGAATGTAGTGTAGCGTAGCGGATAAGGCTATTATTTTTTAAAAATTAAAACTTTTAAGATCAAAATTTAAATATAAAAAAATCTTGATATAAAGCGCTTTCTTTAAAATGAGAAACTATGCTAAATTTAAAATAATCAGGCTCAAAGGTGATATGCGATTCATAAAAAAGAGACATGAATAGTAATATCCCAATCGTTGACGGCTTGTTTTAACTCTCATATATATATAAAAAGATTGTTTTATTTAGTTATGAATATAAAATAGAAGTCCTAGTAAATAAATGAATGAGAAACTTATATAAATATACTACATTAAGAAAATATTTATTATTTATAGCAATGATAATTGTTTTAATTGTTCCCTTTGAATATATTTATAATACATATTTTAATATATACTATACCAGATAATTTTTGATTTATCACTCTAATATAATTTTTTTTAATGATTAAATAATTTATCACAACACTTTTAATACACTTATAATACATGTTACCAATTTTATAAACAAGCATAATATATTTTAAAAACAGTTTATAATACAATTTATTGTACATAAATTCACTTTTAATTATATTGAGAGTTTAATATAGTATTGCACTATAATTGTGGTATGACTAAAAAAATATTGCTAAGATTAATAGTTTATTTAGTAAAAGGTATTTTTATTAAAAGGTATCAATCCAAGTAATTTTTCATAAATTGATGTTGCTTATTTTTATTTTTAACTTAATTGACCAAACAAAAAATCAAACGACAGATTCAATAGGGATCGATATGATTTGATTAGCTGATTGTATCGTGATTCTGCTGAACTATATATAAATGGCATAAAATTGGTATTATTTTTGTTGATTTTTAATTGTCATAAATTTTTTTAGAGATAAATGATAATAAATTTATCTAATATTTCGTGATGTATTTATTTTTATTATATTGATATGCAAAAAAATTGAAATTAATAACACTTTTTGTATAGTTTTCAAAAATCTAAATTTTTTGTTTAAAATATTGAATTAATGTAATATGATTAGAAAATTACATATAAAGTAAAGAGTTGGGCACAAACATATATATTTTTGTAAATCTTACTACAAATTGTATTTTTTTTCCCTACGATTGGTAAAATAAGAAAAGAACATATAATAGATAGATAATTAAAGAGTGGCTTATTTAATTAGTTATGAAATTTTTTTAAAAAATACTAGTAAATTGCTGCTTATTTTAATTTTTAACTTGTCTAAATTTGATTCTAACTTGTGTAATTAAACAATCATAAAATGAGACGTGCTAAATAAAAGTCATATTGTGGTCTCTTCCACACCAATAATCAATCATAGCGGTCCAATTGACTGTGTAGATTTCGAGAAAATGATTAAAATGGTATTTAATATATGAGTAATGTTATTTTGGTCTTTAACGTAGTTCACTTGATTGAAATGGTTTTTAATGTATATAAAATTGTCCATTTTTTATGTTTAATATATTTGACTTGATTGAAATGATTTTTAATATTTAAAATAATGTGTATCGACATTAGTTAACTATCATTAGATTTAATATCGTTAAAAGTTTTATGGACTTACATAAAAAGTGTTAATTGCCCTTAAAAATATATATTTTATTGCAATTATGCTATTGTCATTAATTAATTGCTGCGAAAGATCATTTCTAATGTAGTAAATGGAATAAATTTTAAAATAGAAAAAATTGTAAATTTTGTTGGAGAAACCACAGAAAATGATATTAGATTTTATGGTGTTCTCTCTTTGAAACTAAAAAAAAGATCACAATGATGAATTTTGTTAGCTACGTCTAGTCTATAGTAAAATTTATCACTTTTTAAAAATAAATATGTTAGGTTTAGATTAATGACCAGAATACACCTGTCATACATTAAGGACCATTTCAATAACGCAAAATATGTATTAAGGACCACAATGAATACTTTTGTTACACGTTAAGAAGCGTTTCAATCAAGTGTAATACGTTAAGAATTAAAATAAAACAGCATGGGTGGCTAATTTTTTATCACTTCAATATATATAGGATAAACTGCTACTTTATTAGATATACATCACCACCATATTTACCTATACTTCTAAATTATTACAAATATTACCACTTTTAAATAATTTATATCATATATTATTTAAAGATACAATCATTATTCAGATCTCGTAAAATTAGGATTAACTAATTCTCTTTACATTTTAACTCTAAATTAATATTATAATTAAAAATAAATATCTTTTATCAAAGAGTATGAGTTAAGGTAAAACTCAAACTTTAACTTTTCCTCCTCCTTTTTTCTTGAAGAGTCAAAATTTACTGATAAGAAATACTCCATTAAAATGGATGCTTACCAGCTTGATAACACACATCAAATTCTTAGTGATTTTCTCTCTCAAACCAATTCCTTACAAATTCGTCATATTTTCTCGCAAGGGGAGACACCTCTCTCGCGCAAAGATATTTGGTATTGTTGTAAGCAGGGATTTCAAGCCTAACAAATTTATCAAAATCAACATTAACGATAGTATCAGTTACATACCATGTATACAATTGATCAACCAAGAAACTTTGCGTCACTTCTCTCGTCAGATATAGGTTGCTCACTGAAAAATCAAAAGGTGAAGCAAACATTGCCGCAGTGAGATGCCCTGATCAGCCACGAACATAATCAAAATGTTTTCATAAGCGGAGATATACACATTGATTTAACGCAGATGAAATTTGATATATTATTGATATATGATTATACGTATATGATTTTATCAATATATCTTATAAAGCGTGTATATATCTAATGAATAAATTGGAGATTTACATATTATTGACGATTTACGCATGTAATCGACACAATTTGTTTTGTCATGTATTTGAATCTTGTCATGCGTATAGTGTCTTTTATAATGTAACTTAATATTATCATATATAGTTGTTGTGTTATTACGATGTATTAGCTATTTTCATATTCATCTAAGATACCTGTTTTTATATTTTATTAATAATATAATAAAATGAAATTAACTAAACATAGATATAATCTTTGATGTCGCCTTATATTAAGGGATTTAATTAATTTAAATTTTCAGAATTAAAAATCCCTATATTTTGAAAATCCTCAGTAACTATTCTAATTAAGAAAATTCATTTCAACCAATTAATTTAAAATAAATAAAATATGTATCTCAATTTTACCATTTGACAGATATATGTATTCCACGAATTCAAGCTCATATATCTTAACTACGAAATATGATAGAAGAAGTAATCTTTATAATCATCAACAAACTTAGGATTTAAAGATTCTAAACTAGTGGGATTTACGTAGTTTATACATAGTACCGAGCTTCTCAAAGGGGAGATAAGAAATATGCTACAACAAACATTCATTATTATAATATACAAAACATATGGAGACACAATACTTACTTTTCATCTTCACTTCACTTATGTTGTTCCGTTCATTCATCCTTGTTTTAAAGAGAAATTAGAAACCATGAACAAAAAATTGCCTTCAGGACCATGGAAGTTACCTTTTATAGGAAACTTGCATCAGTTAATGAATGGCCGCCTTCCACAGCATACTTTCAGATATTTATCGCGAAAATATGGGTCAATGTTTCATTTACGTCTTGGAGAAGTATCACACATTGTTGTATCTTCACCTGATATAGCAAAAGAAATCATGAAAATTCAAGACCTTCGTTTTGCTACTGGAGAAACATGCGTCAAGTATGCATCCTAGAACTTCTTAGCACAAAGATGGTCAAATCATTCGATTCAATTCGACAAGCAGAGATGTTAAGTCTTATTTCATCGATTAATTCCATGCCTGACTCGTTAATCAATTTGTCAGATAAGTTAGTGATGTTGATTAAGCAGGTTGATTTGACTTAACTGATTTTTTTTCCTTCTCAAAGATGGCTTCATGGGATTTCTGGATTGAAGTTAAAAATATTGAAAGTTCACAAAGAGGTAGATGAAATTTTGGAAAATATCATTAATGAACATTGTGAAAATCGAGCAAATGGTAAAAAGGGTAATAGTGAGTCTGGAGGTGAAGATTTGATCGATGTTCTACTGAAAGTCATGGAGAGTGGCGAATTGGGAACTCCTATCACAACTAACAATATCAAAGCAGTTATCTTTGTAAGTTTTCGTGTGATTCAAAACATCTCATAATATTGGAATGTTAAAAATTAAACATATCTTAATATTTTTAGTAATATACAGGACATGTTCTTAGCAGGAGCTGAAACATCATCTACAACAATTATTTGGGCATTGGCAGAAATGATAAGAAATCCAAGTATTACGGCTAAAGCACAACTTGAAGTTAGACAAGTCCTTAAGGGAAAGATAATATTTGATGATATTGATTTAGAAGAATTGAAACATCTAAAATTAGTGATTAAAGAAACATTAAGGTTGCATTTGTTACTCCCAAGGGAATGTAGAGAAGAAACAATAATTGGCAAATACACAGTACCTATCAAAACTAGAGTACTAATAAATGCATGGGCAAAATGGAAAAAATCCTGAATATTGGCATAATCCTGAAAGCTTTATCCCGGAGAGATTTGATGAAAGTTCTATTGATTTTCGTGGAAATCATTTTGAATTTATTCCCTTTGGTGCGGGAAGAAGAATGTGTCCAGGGTGGTTATTCAGTTTGATGAACGTAGAACATCCTTTAGCTCAATTGATTTATCACGTTGATTGGAAGAGTCCCTCTAGAGAATTTTGATATGACGGAAACAAATGGGTTAAGTGCGAGAAGAAGGGATGATCTTTGTTTAATTGCTACTCCTTTTTATAATTTAACTTATGAACTTTGTCTTAAATAAATAAGTAATTGTCCATTTCACTGGTGATAACTAGTTTGTCAGCCATTAGCTGTGAAACTTTTGGTCGAATCAACCATCACCAAATGGATAATTTGGTTATACTATCGGTTTAATGGTTCGAGATTGGGCTATTGATTCAAGTCTCGGTTTAGTCTATTTCTCATTCTCACCCTAATACCTCACGATTTCTCTCAGTAGAGGCACTCTATACTGCATTATTGTTATTGTTTTACTCGGTTACCCCGAAAAATCAGATGGCCAGAGGTTGGTCAAGTTCATTTCTCTCATCTCTAGTGCTTCTGTTGTTTTTATAATTTGGTATTTGTGAATTTGGATTTGTTTCTATAGATGTTGATTAGCTGATGGAACGACCAAGTTGTATGAGAAACCTATAGGACCTTTGATTAAATTGCTATAATCATAATCAGCTAGAGGGGTTAAGCTTAAGCTGCTAAAATGGTTATACAGAGCTCCTTGAACTTCTGAGTTTTAGTTGCTGTAATTCTCAATGTATAATACCATGATCGAACTGATAATGATTAATAATCAACTAACCAATACTCCATTTTACATGTTCACCTAGTCCTGACTGAGCAACTCTAGTTTGAATCCATTTATCAAACTTCTTCATTTCACTTTAATTTAGATTTTGCACATCCACTTTTAGTTTTGTTTAGTTCAGGATTTAATCCTGTAATTTGAATTTCATAATCAAAATTTGTAAGTTTTGTTTAGTTCAGGATTTAATCCTGAAATTTGAATTTCAAGATCAAATTCGTAACATCTGCATCACTGAAACTTTCTTATTTACCATAATCTCTTCTGATTTCTTCCTAATCAAATGATAGCAGGATGAATTTGAAAAATAAGAAAGAAGAATGGATTTACGAGCTTAATAGTGCACAAGCCGTAATAAATAACGACACATGCAAGCATATAAACTCACGCCGGAACGGCATGTTATCGGCAACGTAAATGGCAGATTGCGCTACTCTTTTTCAAGCGCAGTTCGCACACTCATTGCCTTTTCTATGACAAAATATAATATAAAAATATTTTGCAAACTCACAAGATCGACGACACTATTTTCCGGCAAGAGAATGGGGACGATAACCGGCGCGGAGGCAGAAGAAGACCAAATTACAGAAATGATTTTGGATCTGAGATTTATAAAGGGTGAAGTTGAAATGAAAAGAGCCCTAATTGGGCTATTTGGGCTTGTTGTTAACCCAGTCAGCGAATGGGCCTCCATCTCTGTAATTGGTTAATGTTTAGATGAAATTACAGTTAAGCCCTCGAAGTGTTCTGTAATTTTCACATTCGCCCATAAACTTTTTGCAAGTTTCAATCAAAACGACGACATTTCGAATGGTAGCTTCAGTACGATCATGGCAGCTTCCATATCTAAAACCCTAACCAGAAATCTTCTCCGGCGAAGTGGTGAAACTACACAAGCATTGCAGCTCCGGTTATCCTCCGCCGTTGCTTCAGCTCCTGCCATCTCTGTGACTGAAACTCAACCTCCAGGTCAGCGCCTTTCTCCTTTCTTCTTCAAGCTAATACTGTAATTTTCTAACCATTTTATCTTATTTCCGGAATTCAGATTATCTGAATCACTGCCTGTTTGTTTGTATTCCTCAGAGAAAGGTGGACCTTCAAAATGGTCAAAGTTATTGCTCTTCGTACCGGGGGTCATCACCTTTGGCCTTGGCTCTTGGCAGATCATCAGAAGGCAAGATAAGGTGAATACTTTTTTTATCATTTCTATTTTTCTAAAGGAAGCGCGATGAGAAATGCTGTTGATGCAATTTTGTTTTCGATGGATACTTTTTGTTGCTTAGTTTGCTCAATCACTGTATCTGAACTCCTGGAGTGTAGTTACATTATAGTTTCAGTTAATTCCAGATTGCCTGAGAAAGAAATTGCGAACATTGATCACTATTTGCAGATTGAAATGCTTGAGTACAGACAGAGTCGATTGCGAATGGATCCTCTTAACTGCAATGAGGTTTCCCCTTCAAGTGAAAATTTGGATTCTTTGGAGTTCTGCAGGGTACTTTGTAAAGGAGTGTTTGATGAGAAGAAGTCCATTTTCATAGGGCCACGCTCCAGAAGCATTTCAGGGGTGACTGAAAATGGTTACTATGTTATTACTCCTCTCATGCCTTTGGCAAATGACCCTAAGAGGTACATCATGTACATAACACTAAGTCAGCATAGTTTTGTGCATTAGTTGTTTCGGGTTTGTACTTCTTGCTCAAGCTTTGTTAATCACCTCAGTGAAGGTTAAATAGGATTCCAGAAAGAAAAAGAAAAAGTTAAACAGGATAAGTCACCAAATTTTTTTTGCAACATCTAGACACTCTATACATGTTAAAACGAAGTTACTGAATAACAGTTGAGATGTCAGTGAGTTACAATCTTGAGTTAATGTAGAGAGCCCAAAAAGATTTGGTTGTTGTTATGATCAAAGACTTTGGTTCTTTGTTGCTCTTGTAAAAGTCAGTATTGCCATTTATAAGGTCTCAAAAATAGCTCTCACTAACAAGAATTTAATTTCTTTTATCTAAGTTGGTGCATCTTTTTTTGTGTGTGTAGTGTATACCTCTCACAACTCCACTTGAATTACCTACATATATATTAGCTCAACTACTCTACTGTGTTACAATCCAGCTAGCTTTCTTATTGCATATCTCATGATTCAATGAACATTTGTTTCTCCTTTTGATATTTATTTAAATGTTCTTCGGATTGGTTTAGGATCGAGGTGAGTAGATTGGTTGATTAATTGTGTTGGTTTCAAGACTGTTATGCAACTAATTTTACACCATCTACTACCTTTTGTTACACTCCTTAACTTTGTAGGCATTAACCCAATCATACAATCATCTAGTTTCTTTCCAAGATTAAGTTTTTTGAATGCATTTACAGTTTTGGCACCTTTTCATTTGGATTCTGAATCATACTAGAAAATCACTTCAAATTCATGTCTGGTAGCAGCGTCAATGGTTAATTTTGTCTAATCATATCAACTTCCTCTCAGCGTGCAGACACCAATTCTTGTCAATAGGGGATGGGTCCCCCGGAATTGGAGAGACAAGTCTTTGGAAGTGGCTGCGGCTGATGACCAATCTTCGAATACTGCGCCCCCACCTCAAGAGAGTGGAAAGAGCTCCTGGTGGATGTTTTCTTCAAAAAAGAAGAAAGTCGAAGAGGTTATTCTCTTTCCTTACTTTAATTTCCTGATTAAAGTTGTGTGTAATCTGAACAATACACCTGATTGCACTACATTCAATCAACAGGATCAAGTTCCAACTCTTAAATCCACAGAAGTAATTGGAGTTATCAGAGGAAGTGAGAAGCCCAGTATATTTGTTCCAGCAAATGATCCCAGTTCCTTCCAGTGGTTCTACGTTGATGTTCCAGCCATTGCTCTTGCCAGTGGACTCCCTGAAAACACACTCTACATTGAAGCCATCAATGATAATGTCGACCCAAGCAATCCTTATCCAATTCCAAAGGATACAAACACATTGGTTCGGAGTTCTGTAATGCCACAAGATCATCTTAACTACACATTTACATGGTATTCCCTGTTCGATACATGCTTCTGAGTCTTTTGATGTGACCAACTACTAAGACTAATTATTTAGAAGTTTATAGCTCAATATTAGCATTCAATAATGACACCTCCTAAACTGCAGTGCAATTGTTGACAATCTGCATATATATGGAATGGGGGTGTTAGCTTGATCCATGTTGCAGACCTCTCTCTTTTTATTTGTTCTTTTTTTGTTTTTTCTGAACTTCTTCTCTTATTTTTTACAAGGTATTCTCTGTCAGCTGCTGTGACGTTTATGGCTTATAAGAGGCTACAGTCAAAGAAAACGCGGAGATAGCAAACCTTTGATCCTTTGATGGTATTTTGTCAATGTAAGATCAGCTAGTCGGTGAGGCAATGCTGCTAATTTGCAACCCAGGGCCCTTGAGACTATCGCGGAATAGCTTTCATGTCATCAACCATCTCTCAGGAGAGAAAAGATGCTATATTTTCTACTCGTCTCAGACCTTCAATTATTTTTCTCCTACATTCTACAGACGAAGGCAACCCATTTTTTTAAATGGTACAACCCAATAAATCTGATTTAGTAATATTCTCAAGGTTTTTTTATCTAAGAGTTGTTTTGATAAGTCAAAATTTTGTTATGATAATTGTTCTTTGATATAAGAAATTGTACACACCATCCCATGTGATGTGAAATTACATTGATTATGTTATTATTATTGTTCTTGGAAAGGCATTTTCCCAGTCTCTGGAGGAGTGTTTTATTCTAAATCAATTACAGTTCCCCTAAAAGATTTGCTCAATATGGCATTGCACATTTAGGTTTACAGGAGATCGCCATAAGGATTGATTTAGTAAAACCAAGTCTCTTTTTAACAATGGTAAAACTAAACCGTGAAACTTAGATCTCCAAAACAAACTAAAATTAAATACACTAAATTCCCTTTCCATATGCTTTTTACAACAAAACACTGCCTACACAATAAATCAAAGAATGGAGAACACATCAACCGAAAGAAATGGAAAGCAACTACAACACTACCTACGGGAACAGGAAGAGTGAGTATATCAGAACCAAAGAATGAAATGAATATGAAGTAGAACTGAGAAATGAAAAAACAAAACAGATTTCGCTCGCTTTAATGACAGTATACAAGTAGAGCACTTGTGGTTGTTTCACTACGTAACGCTTTCAATAAAGCCACAAATTTGAAGAGACTTTCTTCTGAAAACCATTTTAGCTTCCATTTCAGGGGACCTGACACAGGTTTTCTCTTCATGACTTTTGTATTTTTGACTACCTTGCCCTCCTTCAATGAAAGGGGAAACTCTGACATGACACCTTCTAAAGTCAGGGTCACGCAATAGCAATCTGCAGTTTCGATTACCTGAAAGTTGAAGGAAATCCATATCATCAGCTGTGTTATACAAGAAAGATGCATTTCAGTTGATTTTTTAAATGAAAAATTAACCCATAAGATCTTACAAAGCAACCAGTATAGCCCAAAATCAGACATGGTGAAAGCAGTCAAAATGATTTCTTATACCCAAGAAATTAAACAGTCAGTAATAGACCAAAAATATGATCAATATCTGCAAGCCTATGTAAAACACACTACAATAAGAAATAAAAAGTTTCAGAACCTTAATCTGAACTAGCTAGGGTTATTGGTTTGTGTCAACTAGTAACAGATGTATTCTGTTCTCTAAATTCCAAAGGCAAATCTTATAGACCTTACAGCTGAGTAATAAAGGCAATTTGGTTTTTCTGTATCAGATTGAAGAGGCCGCGCATCAGTTTGTCCAGTTAATAGAAAAGAAATTTACAGATCCGCCTCAGAATCTGTCACAATCTGATACTCTAAATTGAATATTAGAAGTCAAATTATATATTAAGTGCTTGCAGCAGATCCTGGACTCACAACTTTTTTCACCCTTATAATTGTTGGGGAAATAGTTGATAAAACCAAAAAAAATTGTCTTGAAAATCATCTGATCAGTGATGTGATATAGTCAAAACATGGTAATCAACTAAAATAGACAACTTCAACGATTTTTCATATTCCGAAAAACTCTATTTCTACATTTAGGCAGCAGGATTAACTGCATTGAACAAAAATATGTGTGCACAAGCACGGCAGCAACACTGAGTTACACTTTATACCAAATGACCTGATGGAAAGGTGAACAATATAAAAAGACGAATGATAAAGATGTACAAATAGTTCAACAGCCAAGGTGTGAACACTATTGACGTCGCCATGTATAACATGTTGCTAGATTGATCTATTAAAAAGAAATACATGTTACTAGATTGATAAGAAATAAATGCTCAAAATTAATATTATTACCACTTCTGACACGCTGACAATGGAACAACAACAGTCCAACAAGAAATAGGAGGAGCAAGATGCACTTTCAGAAAGGGAACCAAGCAGGATTACATCTTCCCTGCACAGAAGTAGATGCCTCCCAAGTACAAATAGTGATCTACCCATCCATGAATCCTCTGTATATTATAAAGAAGTTTCATTAATCAACCTACACCGAACAGGAAATTCACAACTGAGGTGTTTTTCAACCAAACCCAGACCCCATCTCCACCCCAGACCCCAAAAGAAAATAAAGGGAGAAAGGAAAACAAGAAACCAAAAAAGCAGCAGAAGGAGAGATTAATGACAATGCTGGCAAGAATAGATGCACCATGTTGGGGCAACAAGTGTTTTTTTCTCTTTTTCATTGCTGTTCTTTAGGCAAGGAATCAGCCAACATAATCTGTTAAGCTAAATAACGGATTATTTCTTTCTAGCTATCTAAGTTCTATGTCTCATAGACATCACTCCTTTTGTTTCATGTTGGTGTCATTTGCTGCAATCTTCTTTGCTTTTTCAATAAACTAGAAACTTCTTTAGATGAAATAGAAGCAGCTGAATTTATTGAGAAAAGGAGAAGTTGTTGCAAAAAGGAAATACTCACAAATAAGCCACCCTTTCTTTGCACCTACAATGCTCTACTCCAACTAAAAACATTTAACTTTGTTTGATAGACGCAGCATCATCTCAATGAGGACTACTGACAACGCAAGATCGTAATTTTTATTTCTATTTTTGAAACTGGCAACACACAAGTTCGTAACATACTCATAGGACAAATACAGCTATTCACTTTTTCTTGACATCAGCAATGAAGCTATGAAGATTGAAGACACCTCTCTGTCCATGTTCAACTACATCAGTATAAAGATTGAATCATATAGAAAACCGCAAGAACAACTAGAAATACCTTTCGAATAGTTGCACCAGAACATCACCATTGCATACTGAAGAATGTTCATCTTCAAACCTCCAGAGACATGCCTTTCGAACATATCAGCCTGAACCTTTTCCAAACTGTCATCAATTTGGAAAAACCAGCACATGAGGAAATGGTAATCAAAGTAGAAACATAGTACTGAATGTTTTCCCATAAAACCAATTTAGACGTGCAGAGCCAAGGTAGATCACCTTCGCAGAGAACAGTTATTTTCCATCACATGTGAATCAGTAAACCCTAATATCGATATTAGTTCTCTGGATACGTCTATGTTTCTTGTCATGAAGAGGTAGGTTGTGTCCCGTTCAAAGCACACTCTAGTTAAAAAAGGATGGAAGAGAATAAGATCTTCAGAAAAGTAGAAGACATGCAAACCAATGGAAGTGATGCAGAACCCACAAACCTTACAATCTGAAGTCCCAAACCCACAAAAATCTCTCTAGTCTGTTGTGTACCATGACAGCCAACCAATTTTAATCTTGAACCTGCGAAATTCCAACGTGCAAATAGTGTTTGTAAGCATGCAGCATCAGTTCATCGTCTCTAAAGTAGTAATGGAAAGAGAAAAGAACTTCACATCTTGCAAAATGTTCATACCACAGTAAAGCTAACCTGACCCATCACATGAGTTTTCAAGGAGTAGCAAATGTAACTTATGCTCACTGCTCAAGGTTACAGCTACCTTGCTGTACATTCGAGAATATTAAAGTAAATAATAGCAGAAGAAAACAGTAACTTAAATGACTACAGCGCAGAAAAGTAAAAGCATGTCAGTGCCCATAAAAATAAACTATAAGAAGGAGCAACAATTCCTAGATAATATGATCCAGACATATGATACGTTTTAGCAAAACTAGAGTTAATGTTCTTGGACATCGCACGGAAAATAAAGCAGCCAATCGAAAGACTCAGAAAAGAGAAGGCAAGTCAATGCTTAGGTAACGCGTAAGACTTGGCAGAAAACATCTGAATATCCTATCGAGGCATGCAATAATATTTAGTATATACACACTCATACTGGAGATACAACTTTCGTCTTACATGGTTCTAAAGACATGTACTTTCCTCATGCCAATTCCACAGATCCATCACCATCTAGTTTTTTTTATGATGCAGGACACACATTAGAGAACTCTTTCCACGTAGACCATTTCTTTTGCTGATGAATCAAATAATCATTTCACTTAATATGTGCACCAATATGGTTGCCAAAAGGCTGCAATTTTAATTTTTTTTTTTAAATGCAAGTAGCAAATTTTTCAGCATTGATCTCATTTCCACTTGGACCAATTAAAAGAAATAATCAAACTAGTCCTCAATCATAAACCTATCGAAGTTTTTCCCTCCTTGACATAAATTAGTATAGTATATTTGACCTTAAACATGAATCAAAGAATTTCATTTATCCCTTTTGCTAGTAGACACGACAGACTTGGACACCCATATGAAGTTCCCCAGTTTTTGTAAGCCCTGACTTGTCCTGAAAATCCAGATATATTCCAGACCTTTAAAAATTCCATGAACCCCACCTCTCCAAGCCAAATATCACTTCTCGGTGCAATGAGATAGCTAAGCATGTTTAGGCGAGGGGGTGACAGCTGAAAAAGAAAGGTTTTTTGAGCAGTGGCAGCTAGTAAGAGTTCAAACTTGGGTTAATACGTCAACACAATCTCAAGGAGTACGATAAGTAAGCATGCAGGCTGATTATTTGAACACAAGAATTCAGAGAGCAAACTAAAATATCCTTCAGCAAAAAAGAAAGGTGACTATAATGAGATCTCATGATTGACACCCAAATTTGCCAACATGTAACTGACAATCTCATACCATTTATTAGAAGGGGACATAGTAAAAAATGAAAATGTCCGCCCTGTACAAAACTTTGTTCCATCTAATTAAAGATTTCGGGAATGGTACATCTACCTTTCGCTGAACTGAGAGTCCTTCTCAAGCAAACAGTTGCATAAAATGTATCTCTGACAAGATTCATCAATTCCAGAATCAGCAGCTTTGTTGTTAAAATAATTCTTAATTAGCTCCTCAGCCCCACAACTGTCAAGGGATTTTCTCATCTCACTTTGGCTAAATGTTCCAACCCCCCTGTCTTGAATACCATTTGTATCCACATTTGATTTTTTAGGTTCTGCTTCCATATGTTCTTCAGACAATGAGATTATTCTCCTTGCAGGTTTCCTACGACGTTTCTTCTTTTCCAACCAATCAGGGTCCTGCTTCACAACTTGTACACTGTCTACACTTACATTTTCAGTAGAAAAATGCCCTTGCTGGGAGGAAGTGCCTAATTCTCTGACCACCGTGCAATTAGAGGTTCCCTTGGTGCCTAAACGTGCTGGGAATCTACAATTTATTTTTATCGGATACAATTCATGGCATACATCCATGGAAAGAAGCACTGGTGAGGGGCTTTCCACACTCATTTCTGAGACATTGTCGACAAGAGACTTATCAACCGGATGCATTGAGGTCAAATCAAGGCAATCGTCGTCACTACAGCTTGTATCACTATCTGAAGATGCAACTGAGAAGGAGTCAGCAGACATCTGCAGGAGTTCTTCTTCCAAGTTTTGGCGTCTGTGCAGAATGTCCTCCTTGTAGTGAGGAGGTGATCCTGTGCTAGCCAAGGATGATCGAGAATCCAAAATATTATCAGCACCAGTAGCGGGTGGAATATTGATTTTAGCACTCATTTTAAGACTCCTTTGGATTGAGAAGGATTCAGACTGAGGGGACATCGTATTTGGATGTAGAAGCACCTCATTATTTAGAGGGCTAAATTTATCCTGACGTTGGCTTCTCGTTATCTGAATTGAGTCTCCTGTGTGATTGCGAGGAAATATGGAAGCTGCCTCACCAATTTGGTTGGGGTAATGAAACATACTGATATTAGTGGACGTCTCTGCAAATGAGTTGTCAGATTCTAGTATATTTGTGCTGCTGTCATCTCCAGAAACCAGCATTGAGTCGGATACATATTTTGAGGTCTCACCTAGCTGTTTGTCTCTAGTCTGATTCTTAACTTCATCAGCTCTGTGGTTACTGGAAACATTCTCTTTGCCTCTAGCAACTCCAATAAAATTGTCAGAAGAGTCATTTATCCAATCTTTGAACTCCCGCAGCCATTCATCAGACCTTTCCTTCTTCATATTTTCAATGCGGTTCATCAACTCAACTATTTCAGCTTCCTCGTCAGAAAGGGCATTCTCCTCCTTGGTTTGATTGTCGATATCAACAGACACAGATTCTATATCGGAGTAAATGGAGGTGTTCTGTTCTTCAGTCTCAATACTAACCACGCGTGAGAGCCTCTTCTGCAATAGGCATATCAAGATGAGCACAGAACAGTCGACGCTTGTAAAAGAGAAAATTAAAATGAGAACCAAAGGAGTTACTGACCCTTTTTGTATTAATACTTCCTTCTAGTTTGGCTCCATCTCTTGCTGGTGAATAAAATCCAAAGCTAGCAGGCCGCTTTTGCCTACTGGCAATGATAATCTGCCGCTGCCATGACTCACTTCTACAGATTTTCTTTTCATCAAGCTCAATCTGGAGTGTGCAATCATGAAAGAGAAAAATGGTTAAGTCCAGAGATTAAAAGGTGAGATGAAGAGCACATTCCTCAGGCAACCTCTGCAGCAGAGGATGGAAAAAAAGAAAATCAAGTAAATAGAAAGAAACAGAAAAGTGACACCAATAGCCAAAAGGCTTCAAAGATATAACTTACCTTCTCTGGACTAGGAAAGAAACTGAAGACTTGAGCTCTATACCAACGAGAGTAGCATAGAGGATTCCCCTCAAGCCACAAGCTTTGAAGAGAGGATAGACCTACAAGAATTTCCATCTCTAAGAGGTTGGAGATTATATTGTACGAAACATCAAGCCCCTGAAGTGACTTCAAACTTTCAATTCCACGCAAAGATGTGAGAGCATTGTTCCTCAAAACAAGCTTAACAATATGACATGAGACCTGCAGTGACAAAACCTCCATAAACCAACATGTTGATAAGCATTGTCCCATGTACTTCATGCTCAAGTCAACTTCACCCATCAGAAAGCAAGTGCTGGAACAACTAAATATTAAAAATTATGGCACATCATTCCAAAGTGCAGAATTAGCACTGGATAAATTCTATTTCATGAGAAGCTTTTCATAAGACAGAAATTTACAATTGAATATTCCTTTGGCTCTTATGAATTCAAACCTTCCAATTTTTTTTGTTTCTTTGATAGGTCATTTTCCTAGCAAATGATTATAAGACCAAGTTGGAAGGAAAATCTCTGAGACTATACTCAAGTAATTTACTACATGTTTCATTACATGCTTAAGTAAATAGTATTGGTGGCATAGTTGAAGTATACGCAAGCTGTTCTGACATCACCAATATAATAAGTAAATAGTCATTGGACACCATCTGATTTAGTTAAGGCATTTTCCCCTTTCCTTGTTCTTCACTCCACAAAGGAGGAGCAGCGAGTCTCTAGTTACTAATCAGATACTTGACAAGAAAGCAATTTTACTAAATTGTTTACAATAGACAGTGGCACGGTATTCATAACTGCTCAAAATTTCTTAAATCTTTTGTACTCATCCTCAATACCAGTCTGCGCATGAATATGCTTGAGACTTGAGAGGTGATGAATCTATTGACTTGGCAATCATATGAACCATAGCACTCGCTTTACGGAGATACTATTTTATTTGTGGCTTGGTCAACACAATTCCCAAACTTATGAAGCTGTATGATAGTAATGAGCGACAAGATATGAAATTCTTTGGTACTCATAGCAAATATTGTTCTTTTTCAGAGACGGTGAATAAATATGCAATATTTACCCCACTAAAGGAAACGATATTTCTGAGGTGGTTGAAGCCAAGATCCAGGTGCTTCAATTTGGTGCACTTCCGCAGATTATCCAACTTGGCAAACTTGTTTCTGCTCAAATCAAGAGTCTCAACAGCAGGAAGAAGTTGCAAGGACTCGTCCATCAGAACCAAGGCATTGCAGGCACATGATATAAACGATAACCGATTCCAGTGTGGAGAATTTCTTATATCAGCAATTCTACTTGCAAATACATGCTTAAGAGCATCCTGAAACAATGAATCACAGAAGTAAATGAAGAGCCAAAAAGCAATAGCACTTGTAATCCACATGCAAACTACAAACTCACTGTAGAATTATGACATATCAACTTTTCCAAGGTATGCCTTAATTCCAAAAGTCCTCTAGCAGCGGAGGTTGACAGATCACATCCTCTAAGCTCCAAAACCTTGAGTCTACCAAAAGGCAAAAGCGACAACGGCGTAGGATCCCTTCCAGGAGGAGGAAGCACAGATACCACCTTGAGCGATGCAAGGAGACGAAGAATCCGTCGAAGCCGCTCAAGCGCACGATGGTCACCCAAATCAGATACATAAGCACGCAAATAATCAACAGGTGCACCTGAAATAAGACTCTCAAGCTCCGACAAGGACTCAAGCCTGGAGTGCACGTAGTGAAGCCCAATTGGATTCAATTTCAACACCAACGTCCCTTCGATCAATGACTCTACATTGTTCTCCACAAATTTCACAAGTGAATCTAAGTATCTATCTCCGGTAACAAGCACCATCGTGTAAATTAGGGTTCCGGTAACAAATAGAGCGTTTCAAATTAGGAGGAGAAACGGAGGTTTTGGAGGAATCGAAGGGAGAGAAACGGCCATGGCTGTTCAAGTCGCTAAGAAAGAATGACGAAAGGGATCCGGTTTTGGGTTAATGATTGGGTTTAGACCGGTTACTTAGTGGGGTTAGCCAAGCAATTTGCTGGTAGACACGTGGCGTGTCTGGGTGGGACCACGACGCGTTTATCGGATATATTCCTAAATCTATTCTTTTATTTTATATTTGATATTTATATTAAAATTTTCGTTAACGTAATATTAACAATAAGAACGAAGCAAGCCTACAATTGTACTATGGTCCATATTAATAGTCCATTAAAGCTATTAATCTATTTAAGTTTTCATAATGTGTAAATTTGTTGCAGATTTTGTCAAACTTTGTATCACCATATGTTGAATTTTTCAAACATGAGAATTAAATTTAATATTCTTCGTATTGATGCCCATGTGTCATAGGTTCATTAACTTTATTACCATAGTTAAGTTGAAAATAGTATATTATGTCATTAATCGTCTACGTCAAAAATATTGTTAGAAGTTAATATTGTTATTTGTAAATTTTATAGCAAATATGACGTTATTATTGTTGTTGATGTACCATCGACTAATGCAATGGATGGTTGGATTTTTCAAAATAATTGCTTTACTCAAATTAGTCGAATTAATATTTATTGGATAATTAAAAAATAAAATAACAATAAACGACTTATATATAAAATAAAAATAAGAATAAGCTTTTACATTTATTTGGATTCATTTGCTTTGAATGAGACACAAAAATAGTACTTTTGAAGACTAAAGTAGTATGTCTTAAATGGAATAAAACATAAAATTGATTATTAACCTTTTTAAAAAATTTAAGCTGGCAGAATGATTAGATAATGAAGTTGTTATTCATTATTGTGATCTACTACCAAATATAGCATTGTAGCTTGATGTTTTATATAATTTTTAAGAAAAAAAGATAGAAAGTTTTTTTTAAAATAAGTGTATTGGTGTATTTGAATTTAATTAAGAAAATTAATTATTCTCTCCGTTTCAAAAATAATAATTATATTTCTTTTTTAATCTGTTTTAGAAAGAATGATCTCTCCTCTTTTTTAGTTACATTTTAGTTTCAGCTTGGCAGATTACATATTTAAAATCACAAGATTGAATGACAATTTAGTATATTTAATATAATTTTAATTTAGAAACACAAAATTTTAAAAAAAAATATTTTTTAAAATTTTGTGTCAAGTTAAACCAGATCACTTTTTTTGAAACGAATGAGTGAATAACTCTTTCAATTCTATTGACTCTGATCTTATTAGATCGTCAACTTGCAATATGTTTCTTGTTTGATAAGGAATTGTTTTTTATTATAATAAAAGAAAAGGAATATACCAAGCAAGTATCCTTACACGTCAATATTTTTCAAATTGTTCATTTTTTAAGTACTTCAAAATTAAGTAAACAATACTTCCGTCGTCTTCACATACTTTTTAATTAAGAAATGATTAATAAAATAATAATTTAATTATATATTTTTTTTTTGGATATAATGAATTTATTTATTTTTAAATATATTGGAATACAACTAGAATTAATAATAAAATAATTAAAATTAAGTAATATCATGTTTTAATTATTCAAACTAAACGAGCAAATAAACTAATCATGAATAATTTACTCAACTTTATATTCTTAAAAAATATTTTTTTAACCCTTTTCCCATAAATTATCGCCTTTTTGGTCTATTGCTAACTCAAACTAACAACTTTTATAGTGAAAATGAATCAGTTTATAATGACGAATACTTATTATTTAAGTTAAATCCTCCTCCAACAGTATAACTACGCCATTGAAATAAAAAATGAAATTAATTACCTTTTCAAATTTTTATTCTACATATTTTAACTTTATAAAGCTCATTTATCATGACATGTGATTAAAGAAAAAGAATGTGATTATTTTTTAGTACTGCTACTTCTTAATACAGCATTGACCTCGTTTATATCGAATCTTGAAAAATGAAATATTCAATATATAAAATTAATAAAAATAACCTGAGAAAAGAACAGTTTTCACATGAATATTGGAGCTGATCATGTGAAATGGCATCAATTGCATATACATGAAATAACATAACATGAATATAAACTTATAGTTTATTCGAAAATATAACTCCAAATAAGAGGATATAATAATGGAGAATAAGAATAAAATATTAACAGATAGTTGAACTAGTCTACTTATTATTATTATTATACTTTTATTATTTATTAAGTATTGCATTTTTTTATTTCAATTATCGTATTATAGTGTTGGTAAATATCATTTTTTAATCTCAATGTTTTGGCAGGTCTTCAGGATATTTTTTCATCAATACTTGATTCTACTATGTTTTATTTGAGCATATGATTTGTCGACACAGAGAAAGGTCATTTGGGAGGGAGTATCCGAAGAAGTAATCTACGTATATATGTATGATATTATTTAGTTCATATATTGGTAAAAATCTCAAGTCTATGTATAACTAATTCATGAATTAGGTGCATGATATTGGTATTACATGGTGTATAACTAATATCATGGGATTAATCTATGTACAGATAAAATAACTTCTCAAATCATTTTGTTTAATTTCTTTTGTAGTGAATATATTTTAATAAATTAGCTTTCATTGTTTATTATTTATTATTTAAAGAGAGTTGTTTGTTGCTAAATAAATTCAATACAAATCAATACAATATTTGAAATATCAGTTGTTTAATATTTACCAATTGAAAAGGCTAGATATAACCGAATTATGTTTGTGATCTTTATTGTATGTATTATTTGTTGATATATATGTGATTTTATAATTCTTTGTATTTTGAACGATTTATAAAATTGCGTACATATCAAAATTATAGCTTGCAATTTTATGTGTAAATATATATGATTTATTTGATTTTACTATTGTTAACTGTCATTCGTTTATAAAAGTAGACGGTCTATCTTTTTAAAATCGAAAATTGACGTATTGTAAGATATCAATTTATTAAGACAAAAAGTTATTTACCCTCAAATATATCAAGTGAGAAAATAGCAAACATGACAACAAAATTGTTCTTCTCCTACTTCTCCTACCTAGTTAGAAGACCATAAGAAATAATATTATCGGATAAAATTATCTACATTTACCCAATTACCTAAAATAGAAAATCTCATAATAATTCAAGGATATAATTGGAAATAAGTTTTTTTGTGTGTGTATTCTGATTCAAAAACAAGATCATGTAGAAAATAATAAATCAAACACGTGATAAAAAATAATGGCATAATACATATATTGGGTCCTAAACTTGGCTTTAAATTTTAACTTTAACCTCCAACTTTCACAATGCACAAACAAGCATTTTAATCTAACTTTTAAATAAGTAAGCACGTGAGTCCTACATGACACGATATACGTAGGACAAAAAATGACATATAGGACATGTGTGTCTATTTTTCAACTTCATATAAGTTTAAGTGTATATTTGTACACACTCAAAGTTGAAGGACATAAATGTAATTCGAAGCCAAGTTAAAAGACATATTTATGAATTATGACAAAAATAAGCTATTCACTACTGATCCCCACATCATTAATTTCTGTACCAAACAAACAACTCATAACATATATATTTTCATAAAATATAAATAAAATTGCACACACATCACCCTTCTCCCGTCAAAAAATTGTAAGAGGTGTGTGTTGGTTGAGTACTAAGCCCATGAAAACAAATAGTCTTTAGTCCATAATGAAGACCCCAAGCCCCACAACAAGACTTATCTTGGGCTAATAACTGTTCCTTTTCTCAAAGCCATGAACAATGCATGTGACTTGTCTCGGTCAAAGTTTTCATAAGCATTATTGATACAGAAACGAGGTACCTAAAATACATTCTCTTTTTGTCTTCACATTTATCCATTTTTTTGTAATTTTCTCAGAACAATATCTTGATGTTATCTAATGGAATTATTAGAGAATAAACATAATTTTAGACTCAAAAGATTGGGGTAAGCCAAAAGATATTTGTGAGAATCTTATCATTTGCGGCATCCAATGTGCAACCGAAAATAATTGATTATAGATGTTGTACTATCTTTTTCAACTTAAACTAACTTTTATCTTATTGTATGTATTTGTAATTTTGTCTTTGAGGTAAAGTTTCATGAACATAGGGCCTAAGGGAAGTCGTATAAGTTCTTAATAAATTAAACTAAATTTTTTTTTCATTTCCGTTAGAGGCAAAGGATATATGTGAGTCATTTATATATAAGTAGAGGGTATATCCCCAGGAGCGGAGCTACATTACATTAAGGGGTTCATTCGAACTCCCTTCAATGAAAATTATATTTTTTACACATGATTAAAATACAGCTTAGAAAATCAACTTTTTAAAACCTTTTGCGGCAACACAATTTGCTAGCTGTTTGAGACATTGATGTATATTATGCGTGTGACTTATAACCACTAAAGGGCATTTCTTCAATTGTAAGTTGTAACATAACATACAATTGAAACAATATAAAATTACTTCAACATTAAAATGAACTATATAACATGTGAAAAAGTTAGAAATAAGATTTATGGGCAAACTAGATCAATTCTACTAACGCTTAATTACGTATCTTTTTTTCGAGTTTCCAAAATTATCATTCATGCCAGATTTTGATATTCCAGACATATATCTCGAATACATGAATTATAATTCATTTCCCCCTATGTATCTAACTACTATCTATATTATAAGAGAGTATGTCATGCATTTAGGAGTATCTAATTTTGAAATTTAGTATGAAGTTATTGATTTATTTTAAATTATAGAAAGAGAATAATTATAATTAGAATGCAAGTTGTAGTTTATCATATTTTTTCTTTTTCTTTTCTTAGCCCACTTAGTTTCTCACATCCTGACAATTACTAGGTTCGGAAACTTGCCTTTAATTAATAGAATAAATAAATAAATCCAAATAAATATCATGACAATAAAGATAATGAGAATAAACAGAGAGTGACTAATAAAGGATGATTTACTGTATGCTTTTTCTGATTCTTTGCGATCAGGCATCTTCTTAATCACTATATTTAATGACACAGTTTACACTAATTAATGACGAATCAAAAATTTAATGACAGGTTTCATCTTAATGCTTATCCAACACAGCCAGCACCACGGCTACAGATTCCCGAAAGTGACGCCACCGAGAATCTACACAACCCTAGGGCTCCCGCCGACGATGACTCTTCCTCAACTTCCACCGGCGGCAGAACTCTACCGTCGGCGAATAATGTCCTTCCGTTTGTTGGCTGAGCATCGATAACAACACCTTCAAGTTCCGCCGCTGCACCGCCGTCAAATGCTCCGTCTCCCAACCTCCGTTCAACTTCTAAATACTCTCCTAGTGACGCAGGTTTGGAATCACACTCATCTCTACAAAGCCTCCACCACCTCCGCCTTCGGCAATGCCGTCGTTCCTCCTCTTCCACCGCCGCTACTCTACTCTTCTTCGATTTCCTGTTCTTCTGAGAAGTAATCCCCGCGCCGGCTGAGCTCTCAACGATCGACTGACGGTTCTGAGTCATCGACGGAGCTCTGAACGTGATCGCCTGGAATGTAACTCCCATGAGTGTCCCTAATGTTATACTCCGATCATGGAAAAATGAACCTGTAGACTGTTCCCACAGTTAAACGTATTAAATTTCAAAATTATCATACAATTTTGAAAAAAAAAATTAAAAAAGCAATTGAGCAATGACGATTACCTCAGTGTCGAGATCAGACGAAGAAACCGATGAAATTGTAGGAGAAGAAGGTGGCGGTACCAAATCAGTCGCCGGATCCAACATTGCTACCAAAATTAGGGCTTCAATATTTTGAGAGGATAAGCAAAAAGGGTAAGATTACAGTGCGATATGAGGCTACTGGAAGTATTATTGTTGGGCTTAGAATATGATTCTTGTGCATCAGTAATGGTCCTGCAGGGTGGGGATGGGGGTAGGGGTAAATTAGGGGCACACTATACAATCATACCTTTTCTTGGTGGAAGAGTGGAACAAAAAGTCCATCAAATCATTTCCCTCTTCTAACTTTTCGCGTTCGGTTAAAATTACGTAGATATTAGTAATATAAATATTATTAGCTACTTTTTTTCTATCTATTATGAGATTATAAACTAACTACTTCGTATATCTTGTATTTACATTTAGCTTTTTTATCTGGTACACTATTTCTTGATAATTTTACTTTTTTTTTAAATCCATTTTATCGAAAATAATTTTTTTATTTTTTCAAGACAGAAATTATAAGATCAGTATACACATTACTCACCGTCAACTACACTTGTGAAACTATACTCAATTTGTTATTGCTTCACAAGTTATCTTAAATTAATCATTCTTCTTTACGTTTGTGATCTTTTATCATAAAAGAATTAGCACATTGATTTGGCTCTTTTCGTGTCCGTCTCCATTTTTAATCCCATAGCTTTTCTTGTTGGTTGATGCATCACATCTCATTAATTTTTTTTTTCGATTAAAAAAGCCTTGTCTTGTGGAGTTACAATTTACAACTCATGAATCATGATGTTGACATTAATTTTCATTAGGATCGACAAGATGAAAATTTCTAAAATTATTAAACAAGACTTAGGTGGAGAGAAAAATAATAATTTGTAGCTTAATTATGATCGCAGTTATGAATGTGATCATTCAATCATTCTGCTTAAATTTAAGCTCAAATTAGTTAGGCATCTATAAAAGTGAATTCTATATCATTTTATATTATATGTCTTTATAATATATTTTACGATATCAACTAAAAGAGAATTGAGACAAACGCTATTATTTTAAAAAGATTTTGACAGTTTTAATCCAATTAATATTCGTTCTTGATAATGTTGTTGCTCCACAACCATAGTCTTTGACTTTCTTAACTATCTTGAGACAAACGGTAATATATTCAATTATATGCTTAATACCTTAACAAAACACATCATTGTTATAAAGCTATTGAGTTCATGAGTGCTGGTCCTATAAATTTGCTTCTTCTTCTTTTGGGGTTGGGGGGGACTATACAATTATGCCTATGGTGACAATGGGTTTTTGTAAGTGGAACCAATATTGGGCTGGATTATATGAAAACAGCCCAATGCAATCAAATCTTTCTAATATTGGGCTGCATTATATTGACAGAAGCCCAACACAGCATAAGATTCTAAAACGTGTCAAATTTTTAAAAAAAATTTGAAAAAACAATTATAATTCATATATATTACATACATAATTTACTTTTAATACATAATTGCAAATTTAACATAATATTGCTATAAATGGAAATAAATAAAAAGTATCGCTAAAATAAATAATTGTTTATTAAAATTAACCATGTAATTGTTCCAACAATTTTTATGAATACATATGCCCATTGACTGTGTCCTATAGAGATTAATAAATCAGTGATTTTTTTTATAAAAAAAACTAAGTTTTATAAGTTATTTTAATATTTTTTCCCTTTCTTTCAACGTATCATCCCTAAATTACACTCCATCTCTCAGGATATTTGCTGAATTATATATAAATATTATTTATTTATTTATTAAATTCATTTTCTAAATTACTTATTTTTAATTAAAACATTTTTTTCTATACCAATTAACAAATACATCAAATTTTTTCCATGCCAATTTTTTTATCAAAACGTCTTTTTCTATACCAAATACATAAAAAGTTTCAAAGAAATAGTCCACTTTTTCTTGTGTCTGTCTTTTTTTTCTTCTAAAATGATAAAAGGTTACTTTTTTTTTCTTCCTATACACGTTAGTAAAATGTTAAAGGTGAAAAGGTTCATTAATTTCTGGAAAAAGAAGAGTTTTTAAAAATTATATCGTTGTTATTAGCTTATTGGTACGAATTTGATCCCAAATATTGTTATTTTAACTAATAGTTGTACAAATGAAATTTGGCAATTTTAAAAGTAAGAGGGTAATTTTTACATTTTTTCATTCAAATTTATATTTTTTGTTGTTTTGATTAGTTGAGCATTATGTAATTGCATACCGGCTCATATAAAGCGATTTTATTAAGAAAAAATTATCTTTAAAATATAATTGTAAATACGCAATAAATATCATAATACTATAAATTACCACGTGCACAAATATACTAAAATAAATTTATATATTATAAGAAGATATTTCCATATATATAATAATTATAAAGAAATGTAATGCCCCCTCCTCCCGCCCCCATTTTCCTATAACCAAGAATATACTGGTCGAAAGTCACTGGGCGAAGGATTACGTACAAGAGCCAAGAAAATATCAGAATCCTTCATCAACCAGGTGCAGTAACCATTCTCAAACATCTTAATATTTCCACAATAGCCACCACCATTTGGTCTAAAGACATCAAAATTTTGATGTTTTTCACCCCATAAAAAACTACAGTGAAAAAGAGTAGTCATAGCAAAATTTAGATGGAATGAAAAATCAAATTGGTCACCTGGTTTTAATATACGAACTCCAAGATCATCATTTTTAGACTGACAATGAACTTTGAGTAAAGGTGTATATTGAGGGAGGTCACTCACAAAACGTTCGGTAAATTTTGGATTTAAAGTAAAAGCATTTATTATTTGTATAATGTTAATGAGTGATAAAATAAGTAATGGAAGTAGACTCTTTGAGTAAGGATAATAAGCCATTTTGAGAGATATAATGTTTTATGAATGCAAATGAAAATTGGTTTGTTCAATTTATAAGAAATATAATATCATAATGATTTCAATAGTATTGAAGTTTGTTTGACTTTCTAATTTTTTTTAAAGAAAGTGTAATTTAATGCATGCCATTTTCACTAGTAAAATTATTTGAATTTGACTTTGTCATTAAAGAAGTAAATTTTTTTCCTTGATACATTTATGTGGATATTCTAAGTTAATGCTAAGTGCTTTTTATTCACTTTCTATATTTTTTTATGTAAATTAATTTATGTTTGACTAATTAATTGAAAAAGGCATTTATATGATAATTAACATTGGACCAAAACTTTGAATAAGCATTTACTCAAAATTATTTATCATTTTTCGGAAAAAAATTAATTTTTTAGATTTAAAAAGAATAGCTTCTGCTACTTTTCAAAAACACATATTTTCTTCTAAAAAGTTAGTCGAACATCCCACTTTTTAAACATAAACATTTTTTTTTAAATCTTCAAAAGGAAAAAACACAATTGACAAATATACATTGTATGATATAATTTTTGCTTCTTCTTCTTTATGGGGTGGGTGTGTGGGTGGGGGTGGGGTGGGTGGGGGGGTGGACTCTACAATTATGCCTATAGGTACAAGGGTTTTTTGGTAAGTGGAACCAATATTGGGCTGGATTATATGAAAACAGCCCAATGCAATCAATTTTTTTTTTAAAAATATTGGGCTGGATTATATTAACAGAAGCCCAACACATTAACCCTGTTAAATGGGCTTGCAAAATACTCCATTAGAAATGGGCTTGGAAATAGCCTTGTCTAAAATGGTTCGACTACGAATTTCACTAAATCGCGATTTGAAAGTGGTGAATGACAATTGTGTTTCAATTTTACATACTTCTTTATGTGGAAATTCTTTTATATTTATATTTAATTTGTTAATATCAGTTAACAATATTTCAATCATCTACATATATATATATATAACTAATAATTATTATTATTTTTTCCCCTTTAGCAATATAGTACTATTTTTATTTTACTATTAAATAACATAATATAATTGAAACACCGAGTATTATTTATTTAAAAGTTACTTTCACTCCACCTAAAATAAATAAATAAATTTCAACAAACACGTGATTTTTATCAACTATTTTTTAATGAGTTAATTCATAGGAGAGTGGAAGACATTTGCAAAATATTTGGTTGGTGATCAAACTTTAATGAATTCATACTATATGACATTTTAATCCCAATCATTAACAGAGAACCTATTAATTAATTGGCTCACATGTCAGCTAATTATAATAACAATAATAATGAAATGAGATGAGATCTTAGATCTAACATTTAACTTTTCTTTATTTTATATATATATATATATATAACATCTTTTTGGTACTCCATGTTTATTTTGTTTATTTAATTTTTATTGAACATCCACTTTCTCCCTTTTTAATTCCTAGCAAAATGATGTTTCGATAACCATAACAAAATTTATGAGAATCGATTTATGTTTAATTTTCTAAATTACACTCTCATCTTTCAGAGTATTCTTCTAAATTATATATAAATATTTTATATTCATTTATCAAATGCGTTGTTTAAATAACTTATTTATAATTAAAACATGTTTTTCTGTACCAAATACATCAATTTTTTTCTATACCAATTTTTAATTATACGTTTTTCCTATACCAAATACATTGATTATTTTTTTTCCATAAATAGTCCACTTTTTCTTGTGTCTTATATTTTTTTTTTCTTTTAAAAGGATAAAGGTTACTCTTTTTTTTTTCCGTATACACATTAGTAAAATGTTAAAGGTGAAAAGGTTCATTAATTTCTGGAAAAAAGAAGGCTTTTTAAAAATTATGTTGTTGTTATTAGCTTATTGGTACGAATTTGGTCCCAAATATTGTTATTTTTGTTGGGTTTTATTTGCCCTAAATTTCTTACCATAAATAGGTTTTCCTTTTAGGAAAAGGTTTGGATTGACTAATTCTTTTTCTGGTAGTAAAAAGTTTAGGACTATATAAATAGAGGCATATTCTTTCTAACTTAATCAACATTCATATTCACAATGTATCTTAAGGGCTTTGCAAAGTTTTGGTTAGAGAGAGAATTTGTGGGTCCAAGCTTGATACGTTATCACTGTGGTGACCTCCCATGGTTTTCTGAGTGAATTTGGTTGAGGTGTGTTTCCCTCTGTATTTTGGTACTCTCATATTTAGAGTGGGATTGCTCATCTCCGTTGTGGACGTAGTCTTCGCCTGAACCAACGGTTAAATCTCTTTGTGTCTTTTGGTATATTTCTCGTTGTCTTCTTACTCGTATTCTTTCGGAGGTTTACAATTGCTAGCTTCTCGCGTCAAAAACCTGCCTTATTCGGTCCTAACAAGTGGTATTAGAGCCAGATTCAATGGACGGGTCAGGATTGTGGTTCGATAATCGATGATTGAACCAGGTTAGAAAGAGTGTTCATCTGCGGGTGTAGTTTTAGCTGGCAACTTTTTTGACAGTAAGGAAGATTTTTGTTGGAGAAATTGTTTCAGAGAGGTTCTCGGTGTTGAGACCTAAATTTTTGCAAAAGAGATTTTGGAGAGGAGAACAAGTTGTTGAAAATAAGTGTAAGAAAGCGGCCAATGTTTTTTGGTAGAAATTCGGCCAAGGGGGAGATTTGTTGGGTTTTATTACCCCTAAATTTCCTTACCATAATAGGTTTTTCCTTTTGGAAAAGGTTTGGGGATGACTCAATCCTTTTTCTGGTAGAAACGGTTTAAGACTCTATAATAGAGGCTGTTCCTTCTATCTTAATCAACATCACAAATGTAGTCTTTTAAAGGGCTTTGAAGTTTTTTTGGTTTAGAGGGAGAATTTGTGGGGTCACAGCTTGAACGTTTATCCTTGTGGGTGAACCTTCCCATTATCTGAGTGAATTTGGTGGAGGTTGTTTCCCTCTGTATTTGTACTCTCATATAATGTGGAATTGCTCATCGGACGTAGGTCGATCGGCTGACACGTTAATTCTTTGTGTCTTTTGTATTTTCCTCGTTGTCTCTTACTCGTGGCCTTTCGAGGTTTACATTAACATTGCTAGCTTCGCTTTACAATACAACAAAACACCGGCTTGATTTTTTGTCCTAACACTTTTACTTATAGTTGTACAAATGAAATTTGGCAATTTTAAAAGTAATAGGGTAATTTTTACATTTTTTCATTCAAATTTATATTTTTGTTGTTTTGATTAGTCGAGCATTATGTAATTGCATACCGACTCATATAAAGTGATTTTATTAAGAAAAGATATCTTTAAAATATAATTGTAAATACGCAATAAATACCATAAAACTATAAATTACAACGTGCACGAATATATTAAAATAAAGAGATAAGTGTCAAAAACACATATAAACTATACATTTTTTTTTTTTGAATTTCATACTTAAATTATTGAAAGTTTGAGTTTCATACTTATACTATCACTTTTAAATTTAAGAAACAGACCCTCTCTTTTATACCACTCTTATCATGGTATGTGTAATACACTCTCTCTCTTTTATTTTTACAAAATTTCCACATCACACTCCACATGGACAAGACATTCAACCTTGACAAAAAATAAATAAATTATTAGTATTAGTTAAATTAAAAATTAAAAACTATTATAAAAAATAATATTTTTTTTATAATATAAAATATTTTTCTTACCTCACACCATTTTTTTAA
This sequence comes from Solanum habrochaites, assembly GCA_027704765.1. NCBI lineage: Eukaryota > Viridiplantae > Streptophyta > Magnoliopsida > Solanales > Solanaceae > Solanum > Solanum habrochaites. The sequence continues at coordinate 64,231,500 of JAKWJA010002491.1, forward strand.
AGTTTTTTATTTTGTTTGAATTTCTTTTACAAAAGTATTTCATTTTTCCTTCATCTTTCCCCCCTCCTTAAATACTAATTTATATATTATTTTATTTCTTAAAAATATAATTATATCCATCCCACTTAATCCTTCGCTTTCAAATTTTTTCCAAGTGTTTAGATATACATATTGAAAATATTTTTACTTGCCGCCACAAGACTTTTTATATTTTTTTAGTTGTTTAAGTTATATTCGGTACACTAGTAGATTTTTTTTTAAAAAAAATATATGTACGTGCATATCTCACATAAAATAAGAAAAACGTAAAAAATAAAAATTAGGAGCGAAAACTAAAATATGAAATTTCTAAAAATATTTTATAAATATTTTTTTAAAGGATGGGGTTGTCGCGGGGAGGGGGATACGTGGACGAGGTAGTGGAGTGAGATAAGAAAAATAATTTAATTTTTTTATTTGGATAGTAATCTTTAATTTTTAATTAATATTATTTTTTTATTATTTAATTTTTATCTAGATAAAATATTTTATCTATGTAGAATGTCATGTGTCAAGTTTTTTCATATAAAAAAGAGAGTGTATTACTCATACCACTGAGGGTATGTTTCTCAAACTAAAAACTGATAGTTTAGATATTAAACTCACACCTTCAATAGTTTATGTATGAAACTCAAAAAAGGTGAATAGTTTAGGTGTATTTTTGATAATTATCTCTAAAATAAATTTATATCTTATAAAAAGATATTTTCATATATATAATAATTATAAAGAAATGTAATGTAAACTCCCCCATCCCCACCCTCCGATCCTTTTTTTTTTTATAACCAAGGATAGACAAATTTAAAGTCATCGGACGAAGGATTACGTACAAGAGCTAAAAAAATACCAGACTCCTTCATCAACCAGGTGCAATAGATATTTTGGAACAGCTTAAGACCTCCGCAATAGCCACCCCATGGTCTAAAGACATTAAAACTTTGATGTTTTTTATCCCACCAAAAATTACAGTAAAAAAGAGTAGACATCTGTATATTCTCATGGAATGAGAAATCAAATTGTTCACCTGGTTTTAGTGTACGAAGTCCAAGATCATTATCTTTAGATTTACAATGAACTTTGACTAAAGGTGTATATTGAGAAAAGTCACTTACAAAACGTTCGGTAATTTTTGGATTTAAAGTAAAAGCATTTGTTATTTGCATAATGTTAATGAGCGAGAAAATAAGTAATGGAAGTAGAATGTTTGAGCAAGGATAATAAGCCATTTTGAGAGACAATATATTTTATGAATGCAAATGAAAATTGGTTTCATTCTATTTATAAGAAATATAATATCATAAATGATTTGAATAGTATTGAAGTTTGTTTGACTTTTCAATTATTTTTTTAAAAAAAGTGTAATCTAACGCTATCTTCACTAGTAAAATTATTTGAAATTGACTTTGTCATTAAAGATGTAATTTTTTTTCTTAATACATTTATGGGATATTCTAAGTAAATGCTAAGCGCTTTTTATTTTCATTTTCTAAATTTTAATGTAAATCAATTTCTTTTTGACTAATTTATTGAAAAGATACTTATATGATAATTAACATTGGACCAAAACTTTTAATAAGTATATATTCAAAATTATTTTTCATTTTTTGGAAAAAAATATTTTTTTAGATTTAAAAAAAAGCTTCCGCTACTTTTCAAAAATACATATTTTCTTCTAAAAAATTAGTCGAACATTCCACTTTTTAAACATAATTTTTTTTAAATCTACAATTCATTTTTTCCCTACTGTATACTAGAAATAACTTGTTTCAACATGTTCGCTTGATGTCCTTTAATTTAAATTTAAGGATATTTTTGTCTTTTCAATATTTTATTGTAGTTACGTGACTTATAGTGAATTAAATTTTCTTTTTCTTTGGTGTACTGCAGAATCCCAGTAACTCAATATCACGCCATAAACTAGGTATGCAATTGAATTTTTAAAATTGTTTATGTGTTTGCATATTTTGGGATTTTAATTTAATTTTTTATGGTTTATTTGTTCTCTAATTCATTTTGGAAGAATGTCTTGTAGCATTTTACATATTATTTCATTATACATCTACATATAAATCTATTATATATATATATATAATATATATCTATATATACTATTATGTTTTTTAATGAATCTTCTACAATTTCAATGGATTATGCACCTAAGGTTCTTGGTAAACCTAACTTCTACATTTTTTTACTCGTGATTATGTATTGTTTTTGTGATGACATGAAAATTACATTATTTAGAGGGTGTTTGGATTGACTCAAGAGTTGATGAAATCATTCTTAAGTTGATTTTTAATTTCTGATAGTGTTTAAATATGAAAAATAATATGAAGTTTGACAAATGTGAAAAATGACTTCAAATAAATTAGAAAGTTTTTGACAAGATCAAAAATAACTTATAAGTCGGAAATCAGAAGTATCCCTGCTTTTTATTTGTTTTACATAAATGTCATTACAATTTGATTTTCTATTTTTGACTTAAAATCTAAGTCAATCCAAACGGGCTCTTAGAATTGTGTTAATACATATTGAATTCTATCAAATACAATGTAAAAAATTTGTTTCGTACAAAAATTAAATAACTATGTAGATAGTTAACATATATAGACTATCATATATATTTTGATAAAAAAACACTTTTTCCATCTCATAGTATGTCTCTTTGTATAGTAATTGAATAGCTACACTTCATATAATAAAAAATAAGGTTAATATTTATGTGCAATTTTTCTGAACGTTAGATAGTTGTATCAAAATTAAATAAAAATACGATTTTTGTACTGTTGTGTTGAGTGGATGTAAAGATGTTCCAGGCATCTTAAAATTTCATGTTCATAGCATTTTAGTAATTAGCATACAATGATCATCTGGTCTAAAGTTAACATTTATCAAATTATTTTCTATAAATTGTATTAAAATGAAATAGAAATGGAATTTATTTTCAGGAAATTGGGCTCGTACTGGCATGGGTAATCACTGTTAGGACAAAATTAAGCAGGTGTAAAAGCGGTAGCTATCAAAGCAAACCTCAAAAGATTACGATTAAGAAACAAACGAGAAATACCAAAAGAACACAAAGAATGTACGTGGTTCGGGTGTCATCGACCTACATCCACAAAGGAGAGAAGCAATTCACTATAATATGAAGTACAAAATACAGAGAAACCAAACTATCAAAACCAAATTCACTCGAATACTGGCAGGTTTACACAAGTGATAACTACCAGGCTTGTTACCCAAAATTCTATATTCCCCCTATAGACCCCCCAAAACTCTCAAAGTTCCTTAGACTACTTGTGAATGCCTGATTAAGTTAGAAGAACATTCCTCTATTTAGAAGAGTTTTTCCTAAATCTTTTCCTAACAGAAAAAGGATTAGCAATCCAAACCTTTTCTTAAATGACAACCTATTTATGGTAAGAAATCAGAGCAAGTAAAACCCAACAATCACTTGCTAGTATAAAAATAAATGAACATTTTTATAAAGAAAAATATCCTTAAAATGAAGTCATCTATATGCAAAAACTTGGTAAAATTATAAATTACCGCATCCACAAATATACAAAAAATTACAAGGAAATGTAATGCATTTTTTTCATTATTTTTTTTTATAACCACCCATGGAGAAATTTGTAGTCACCAGGTGAAGGATTAGGACCAAGAGCAAAGTAAATACCAGAATCCTTCATCATCCATGTGCAATATCCATTTTGAAAAAGCTTAATACTTCCGCAATAGCCATGCCATCGTTTAAAGACATCAAAGTTATTATGCTTTTGACCCCAGAAAAAACCACAATGATAAAGAGTAGTTTCAGCTACATTCATATGAAATGAAAAATCAAAATGATCACCCGGTTTTAGTGTACGATTTCCAATATCATCATCTTTAGATTGACAATGAACTTTGAGTAAATCCGTATTTGGAGGAAGGTCACTCACAAAACGAAGGGTATAATTTGGATGTAAAGTAAAAGCATTTATTATTTGCATTGTATTGATGATTGATAAAATAAATAATGGAAGTAGAATTTTTGAGCAAGGGTGATAAGCCATTTTGAGAGACTTAGTGTTTCATGAATGAAAATGAAATTGGTTAGCTTCTATTTATAAGATGAATTTTGAGTAATCCATATTTGAAGGGAGGCCACTCATGAAATGAAGGGTATATTTTTGATGTAAAGTGAAAGCATTTATTATTCGTATAATATTGATGATTTGATAAAATAAATAATGGAAGTAGAATTTTGAGAAGGGTGCCATTTTGAGAGACAAAATATGTAAAAACCCAATTTTTTTAAAGCTAAGGTCTGAACATTATTTTTTTTCATATAAAATCTTATCGAGTTATTCTTAAATTGCTCATATATGTAAAGGTTAATTCCTTAGTGTGCGAATGATTTTGAATATCAATTAAGGTTACTAGAATGCATCAACACAAAGTAGAGTTGAAAGTTTTCTTATCGATTAAACTTTGATGTAAGATTCTATATGGGTCAACTTCAAATGACCATATCTCTTATAAAGATAAAAAGTTACGTGATCCAAAACCTATCAAATTAAAGATATTTGAATCTACTTTTCAATTCCACCAATTTCGCATCAATCCAATTTTTGAGTAAAAAATTATGACTATTTTAGTAACTGGTGTGGTGCTGTTCTATATTAGCCGCGAAAAAAATTCTAAAAAAGATAATTTTCTACTCCTTATACCACTTGGAAAACCTTACAAATGAATTTCTCAACTCCAATAAAGCTCTAAACAATCCTATTTCTATCCTTTAATCCATCATTCTATTCTTTCTCAAACCCCAAGGCAAAATATTAAGAAAAATTAAAGTAGAAGACTCCATTCAAAATTCGTTCCATCTTTTTCAAGATTCTACTTCAAGATAAGTATTTCTCTAAAAAAATCATTCTTTCCGACTCAAATTCCTCCATACAATTATGAATCACTAATGAAAATCATAATTCTTGGCCGTAGAGATTTCAAGAAACTAATTTAAGAATCTCAAGAAAAGTTTTTTGATGATTCTCTTTCAAGTTAGGATTTCAGGGCTTCTAACCAAATTTTTTTAAAAAGATTTTCAAGAACCTTATTTTTTTAGGTATGTAGGCCATCATAGTGTTCGGCTAGTTCGTCATTCTTGAGATAAGTTGATTTTGAGTTCTTGAATAACTAATTCTTTGAAGTTATATTCCTAAGTATTGAGTTTTGTATATTTTTATTGAGATCCTTGAGTTTATTTGTTCATGTCTATAATTCAGCATGAATCCTATTTTGAGTTATAAATCTTGAGAAGTTTTTCAAAGTCAATACTTGAATTTTAAAGTAGTTTTAATTTGAGGAAGTAAAAGATGAGTTTTGAAAAAAAATTAAAATTTTTATTTCATAGATACTTAAGAGTTACTAATTTTGTTATATATATATACCTATGTTAATTATTGGACTTGAAAGATTACTTCATAAGTGCATGCTTTCAAGAAGGTAAAAATGTCTCATATTTTGAAAAGTATTTTAAGTAATATAAGAAGTTCGTTCTTTGTAATGGGTGAATTGAGGACAAAGTTATATTAAATATTTTGAGAGTAGTATCGAGCAGTGAGTTGGATTAGGGCATTTTATAATTTGGAAGTTTCTTAAAATTACGTAGCCAGCATAGGATATGATAACATTGATTCTTCATGAGACTCCTCACTGCCTCTAAGAAGGTCAACTAAATGGATCCATAGTCATGATATCATCCTATAACCCCGAAAAGGTATAGAATGGGCCATTGCAACGTGCAACGAAACGTTGTATCATTGCTAGACTCATAGTAATGGCTGTCCAGAAATTCTTCACAAGTAAAATATATTACTTTCATGTTGTTTTTATTGTGTATTTTAATGTAAAGCTTAAATGGATTTCACTTCATGTTCATGTATTCATTCAGTTTAGTCGTTATAATTCACAACAAATTAATAACTTCAAATATTTTTTTTAGAAAATAAACATATTAAATATTGCTTGATTTTTTAAATTTTATATGTATAACATAAATTGAGATAAACAAAACAACTTATATTGAATTTGTGATTGAGACTAAAAAAAGGTTGCGTGTATTAGGCCCGTATTAGCACGAACTTCGAATATCTAGTTTAATGTATATTACTTCCACTCTTCTTTTTTCTAAAATTATTTATACAAGTGATTTTTCTAATTCAAATGAGTTTGTTAATTCATTTATCTTTCTTTTTAATTTGTTATGTAATAATAATATAAAGAGTTCTATAAATTACAATTACTAATAGTTTGATATTTTTATTTTCTAATAAGAGGCAACAAGCACATATTTCATTATTTTATATTACGAGGTGAAATATCACATAATTGAACGCCTACTTAGTATTAGGCTCAAACATTTTTGATTCAGTGTTTTAAACTTGCAAATATAGAATAACTCTACCTCTAAACATTCAATCAGATCAAAGATTCACTTGAAATCGATAACGATTCTCGACTATAGATCACGTTTAGAATACATGCTCGGAATGTGAAGGGGGAGTTCGATTTTTAAATCAAAGTTGGAAGTGAAGTTTGTTTGATTTTGAGTTTGAATGCTTCTTAAAATTGAGTTAATTTATGATAATCCCTATCATAAAGAAAAAGATGTGTAATCTAATTATTGGAACTTGTTTTTTCTTTGACAAACTTATGTGGAGATTTTTTATTAAGTGCTTTTCGTTTATTTTATTTTTTAATAACAAAAAAGTATTTTTGAATTCTTATTGAACATCGATACCTTCTCCCTTTTAAATTCCTATCAAAATGATGTTCCAAACAACCAAAACAAATTTTCTTTTGAATACATAGGCACATTGGCTGTTCTATTAAGATTATATAAAAAAAAGTGATTACTATGATAAGAGTTGAAAAAAATAAGTTTTATAAGTATTATTTTTTTAAAAAAAAAGCATCTTTCAACACACTTATCGATTTTAATGCTAAGGGCATTTCATTTACATTTTCTAATTTTTTGTGAAAATTAATCGTTTGACTAATTAATTGAAAAGGTACTTATAAGATAATTAACGTTGGACCAAAACTTTTAATAAGTATTTACTCAAAAATATATTTATTTTTAGGAAAGAAGTAATTTTTAGCTTCAAAAAGCACATCTTTTCCTTCCAAAAAGTTAGTCAAACATTCCACTTTATATACACGAACATTTTTTAAAATCTAGACAAAAAAAATTAAAAATACGTTTGACCAAATATGAGATTTAATAATTATAACAACAAATTTGCTTTAAAGCAATTTTCAAAGTAAGAAGTTACTTTTTGCCTTTTTGATTCAAATTCATATTTCTGTTTCGATTTACATAATATATATATTTTAATTTTTAAAACAAATGACTGCACTTGCAGCAATTTATATAATATATTCTTTTAAATTGTAAAATAAATTACTCACTTGCAGCGATTTCCAAAAATTCGGCGGACAAAATCGCTGCTTTCTCAGCGATTTTATTGTTTTGGTAAAAAAATATTTTCATATACCGTTTTGAAAATTTTATTAACATTTTTCAATCTTTAGGCTCCGAACTCGATTTAAAGACATCAAAATTTTGATACTTTAAACCCCATAAAAAGCTACAATGAAAAAGAGTACTTCCAACGAAATTCAAATGAAATGACAAATCAAATTGGTCACCCGATTTTAGCGTACGAACTCCAAGATCATCATCTTTAGATTGACAATGAATTTTGACTATTTTTGTATTTTGAGGGAGGCCACTCACAAAATGAAGAGTATATTTTAAATTTAAAATAATAGTATTTGTTATTTGAATAATATTGACGAGTAATAAAACGAATAATGTGAGTAGAATTTTTGAGTAAGGGTAATAAGCCTCTTTTGAGAGACATAGTGTTTTATGAACGATATTGAAGTTTGTTAATTTGGTTCATTCCATCATAAAAGAAAAAGATTTATAATTTGATGCTATCTTGACAAGTAAATAACTTGAATTTTATTTTTATCATTAAAGAAAATGTTTTATTTTTCTTGACAAATTTTGTGAATGTTCTATTTTAACAAGTGTTTTTCATTTATTTTACGAGAAATACTTTATGTTTGACTAATTTTGAGATAATAATCTTTGACCAAGGCTTTTAATAAGTATTATGTATTTACTTAATACTTTTCATTCTTGGGAAAAAAAATTATTTCTCATCTTGAATAATATGGCTAATCAATTTATATTCTTGTACTATTGTTTAAAGATGATAATTGATACAATTAATATAAAAGTTGAGTTTATTCACCTGGAGAAAACATGTGGTGTTATTTGATTGAATATTTATCATTTATAATGTTTGTTTAACACGCATTGAATATTTATATTAAGTTAATTTTATAATGTTTAATTGGTACATGAGAAATAGAGCGAAAAAGTTAAAATGAAACAAGATTGTTTTTATACACGTCACAAAGCGAAAAAGTAATATATATTAGGCTTGTGCTGAAACAAGATCCTATATCTAGTAATTACTATAGAAATGTAATATATCCCTTCTTTTTTTATAACCACGGATAGAGAAATTTAAAGTCATCGGGTGAAGGATTAGAACCAAGAGCTAAGTAAATGCCAGAATCCTTCATCAACCATGTGCAATAGCCATTTTCGAAAGGCTTAACACTTCCACAAAAGCTATGCCATGGTTTGAAGACATCGAAATTATTATGCTTTAAATCCCATAAAAAGCTACAATGATAAAGAGTACTTCCAGCTAAATTCATATGGAATGAGAAATCAAATTCGTCACCCGGATTTAGTATACGGTTTCCAATATCATCATCTTTAGATTGACAATGAACTTGGACTAAATGTGTATACTGAGGAAGGTCACTCACAAAACGAAGGGTATATTTTGGATTTAAAGTAATAGCATTTGTTATTTGTATAACGTTAACAAGTGATAAAATAAATAACGAAAATAGAACTTTGGAATAAGAGTTATAAGCCATTTTGAGAGACATAATGTTTCATGAATGCAAATGAAAATTAGTTCGCGCTATTTATAAGATTTGAACAATGTTAGAGTTTGTTTGACTTTGAATTTTGATATTTTTGGAAATTGAGTTAATTATTTTTTTAACAGAATTATAATTAGCCTACCTTGACTAGTAAAATTATTTGAATTTGTCTTTGTCATCAAAGAAGGAAACCTTTTGATTTTCATTTTTTATTTTTTTTATGAGAAATATTTATAATTTGACTAATCATTTTAAAAAGTACTTATGTAGATATTAGATGTCAAAAGCCTTTTCAACAAGTGACTTAGTATGTTGCTCGAATATATGTTCTTATTTTAGTGAAAATATAATAATTTTTAGCATCACAGAAAATAGCTGTTTTCCTTACGTTTTTCAAATACTCTATGTTCTTCTAAAATTAGTCAAATCTCACTTTTAAAAAAAAATATAAACATTTTTAGAAATTTATAAAAGGAAAAGAAAAAATGTCTTTGATCTAACAAAAAATTGAACAAATATGCTATAATAATAAATTACTTTTTACTTATTTGACCAAATATGCTATCTCTAAATAAATGAATTTTGAAATAGATGAAGACCTCACAACATAGTCATTTTGAAATTGATAAAGTGTTTGTAATTCGCTTTTATTTATTCATTTTATATTTTGAAAAGATTTACGAAATAATAACTAATATAAATATTTTATCACAATATTATATTAATTGATTATGTATTTTGAGATAATTATTCTTTGAACAAAGCTTTTAATATGTACATATGATTGCTTTAACCAATACTTTTCTTTTGAGGGAAACAAATTATCTTAATATGAATATAGCTAATTAAAATATATTCTATATTGTTAAGGGATGTATTAGTGATATCACATTAATTTTGTTACGTGCGTCATGTATCTGGTAATATGCAGAATCATTCAATTGAATATTTTTGTCTAATATACATTGAATAATTATAATAAATTGAAATTTTTATATTTAAACGGTATATGAAAAATAGAGTAAAAGAGTTAAAATGAAACAATATTAAGTTGAGGCGTCAAAATGAATTTTATTGGCAAGTTAAAGAGATTGTTTATGTGTTTGACCAAAAACATAATATATGTAAAAGTGAAATCGCGTTTTGAATGACATGCCTGCTTTTCGAATAAGGGCAATATATTCCTTTCATGTTTGATTGTGTGCTTTAAATATGTTTCATTTTATGGCTTTATGAATGCACTTTTTTATTGTTGGACCCTAAAATAGCGCCTCATTATTTAAACCTACAAATAAAGTGTCAAAATTGTCTCTAAAGGTATATATCTAAAATAGAAATCATTTATATTCTTATCTTCTATACTGACATTTTGGATAAAAAATGGACCCTGTTTGTTATTCATAGAGATCACAGTTCCCGCGAGAGTTACTTTACTCCTCATATTTTTTTGACCTTGGCACAGCACGTGTGACTAATTCCTTCCTACCATCCACAATAACCATTGACCAAACCGTATATATTCACACCGTCAAAATACTAGACATTAGGAGGCCCCCGCGACATAGTCAAACCACCCACCTACGTAGCCCAAAAATCTTTCACTAAAAGTTTTTAAACATTCAATTCTAATGTTTGGTTTTTTTTTTTTTTCACGTTCATTGTTTTTTTAAAAACCGACAAATGATAATCGATTTAGTAGGAGTTTGAAGATATGTATGTCTTAGTTTTATGTTTATTGTCATGTTTAGAAAATGTCCAATGATCATTATATAGTAGAGATGTGAATCGAAAGTCAATTTTTCACTATTTTATCGTAATAACAATTCGATGTTTTTAAATATTTATATACATTATTTATTTTAGAAAATTAGTTTGGCAATACGAAAATTAAGTACATATTATTTTGTGAAAAAATATGTTTTACAACTAGGCAAATGGTTGTGTGAAACCTATAGTCGTCACTCAAAAAATCACCACTCATCACTCTTATGACTATTTTGGGATTTGTGGCAACTTTGTCGCCGACTTATGTCAGGTTCTTTGTAAGATGAATCTAGTCTGACACACTTAGATGAGTAAGATTAGTCCCAGTGACATGTTACCGCACTAAAAAATAGATTATTAACTCTTGAAGATATTTGTGATTGAATATTTTTAATCTAAAAATATAATAAAATATAAATAGTTTTTCCATATATTCAAAGGACAATTTTAATTAATCAAAATAACAAAAAAGATAAAAACCATTTTGTCTATTTTAAATAATGCTAAATCGGTTCGCTAAGAGTTTTCTCGTGCCCTCATTTGCGGTTCAATCTTTATTTTTTAATTAGTAGCAGTGTTTTATTTATATTACTTCCACTTTGTCCCCCTATAATTATTATTTAACAAAAGTGTCATCTAATTCAAATGAAGTTTGGGTATTTCATTTTTTTCAATTCATTTTTGGGCTAGTGAAATTACATTAAAATACTATAAACTACATTGCTTAATATTTTTACTATCTTTTAAAGATTCAAGCACTTCTTCTCTAATTCAAATAAGTTTGGTAATTCATTTTTTAAAATTCATATGAAAAATACATAAAATTACTATAAATTACAATAATCAATAGCTTAATATTTTTATTATTTAATCTAATAAGAGGAACCAATCAAAGAACTCTTAAAAAGTACCTTATGCATTTGAAAATTTCATAAAATTACTATAAGTCACGATAATTAGTAACTTAAAATATATGAAGATCATAGAAAAATAAACAAATGGAATAACATATATTACTTGAAAATTACGTAAAATAACAATTAAAAAATATTTTAAAATCATATAAAAAGATTAATTGATTCTTCTAATTCCAATTGAGCCACATAAATTAAAACAGAACAAGTAACATATATTATTTGAAAATGAAGTAAAAAGTATTATTAAATGCATACAAATCTTGTTGATTCTCCATTTAGTAATTACATAGAAATGTACTACATCTACAAAAAAAAATGTACTACAATCTCTTTTTTTTTGTTTTTTTCTTTTCTTTTTATAACCTCAAGATAACTAACCAATTTATAAAAATCATTTGGAGAAGGATCAGAACCAAGAGCTAAGTAAATACCAGAATCTTTTATCAACCATATGCAGTTCAATAAGCCATTCCTCTAAAAAAGCTTTTTCATTCAGTTTCCCGCAAACACTATTTATGTTGTCTATAGCAAAAAATCAAAATTTTGATGTTTTGAAACTAAAAAACCTTACACCCCATAAAATCTACAAACACTATCGAGAGTCGTTCCACCACGAAGATTCTACCGAAATGAAACTCAAAATTGTGCAACCCGACCCGTGTCAATTGTCACCGGGTCACCGCCCGCTTAACCACACCACCACAACCAATGAACAGATACAAATTTTCCACCATCTCCACCTCCACCTGTACAAAACGCGACGCAACCACACCCCGTTCTAGATCATAGTTCCGATCTCCGAATACACGTCTGTTAGATTGACAATGAATTCTGATTGAATCTGTATTTTGAGGGAGACCGCTCACAAAACGAAGGGTATATTTTGGATTCAAACTGAAAGCATTTGTAATTTGCATAACGTTGACGAGTGATAAAATAAATAATGAAAGTAAAATATTTGAGTGAGTCATTTCGAGAGACAGAATGTCTTATGGATGCAAATGAAAATTGGTTAGCTCTATTTTTAAAAGATGATAACATAATGAATTGAACAATATTGAAGATTTGAGTTTTGATATTTTTGGAAATTGAGTTAATTTTGATATTTCTAATTAATTTTTCAAAAATAGTGTAAGCTATTTTGACTAGTAAAACATTATTTGCTTGGAATTTACAATCAAATAAATGAATATTTTTTCTTGACTAAAAGCAGGTGGGAGACTCTACATATAATTTAATTGTTTTTTTATTCATTTTCCTTTCCCTCTTTTTTTTTTTTTTTAAATATAACATTATTAATTTATTATAAAGGAAAGAACAATGTCTTTGCTATCACACCATCATTAATCAGATATTCTCTATATAATAAATAGTCCTTTCTTATTTGAATGTTATTTAAAGTTTTGTTTGGTCATTGTTAACCCATTATTCATAATGTTATTATAATGTATTATATTGTCGTAATGTAATGGTATATATAATTTTGACTAGATGGTATTTTTGGTTGGTTAGTTTTGGTACATTACTTGTTTTGATTGAGTTGTATTCGTACTTTACGGTAGTTAGATTGTCATTAATTATATTTACTACTTAAATAAATCATTAATTATTTCTATCTCTAGGGTAAGGAGGTTTTGGACTAGGTTTAATAATTACGTAAAGGGGTCCGAATCATATTTTTTGTAAATTATTATATAAAGCTTAATTGGGAGAAAAAATGAAGCAATGCGGTGAACACATCACCCCAACAACCAAATTGGTTGTTTCAGTAAAATAGGAGGTATTCCATTGTTTCTAACAAATTAAATTTACAATAACAAAAGTACAATCATATTATTAGTACCAATCAAAACAATATTTAGATATATAACGATATAATACAATAGTAATGTATAAAAACAATTATCCAACACATAACTCAAGACATATTCGCATATATTTCAAGGTACTTATATATGGTCTGTACAACTGCAAAACTTCTTTCAAAACTATCTTCAATAAATAATTATGAAATAGATGAAAGTGTTTTTTTTTATTCATTTCATATTTTGAATAGTCATTAAAAAGTATTAATTAATATAAATATTTTATTATGATATTCTATTTAATTCATTTTAACAGAATACATATCACCTTTTTAGCAAAATAGTACTATTGTTTTAATAATGTTAAAATAATAAATAAAAATATTTTAAAAATAATAAACAGGTAAAAATAAATCAGGTTTATTCACATGCTAGTAATATACTCTATACATTTAAGCTTATAATATTCAGCAATTAATTATAGAATATCACTGTCCACGTCATTGCCACCTTGCCATGATTCAGCACACCTATAAAGGAGTTAGATAAATATGAATTCATATGAATTTAATACATTTCTTATTTTATTGTTATTTTCAAGTGCATCTTTATAATACACTCTTTCCGTTCCTTTTTTATTATTATTGACAAATTAAGAAATGTTGTAAAATATAGGCCACGTGGACCCCAATAGTGGGGTTCAGTTGCCCACTTGTCAACTCCTCACATTGGCCACTGATAAAGCAAAGAGTACATCACTTGGCCATAATGCCAACGTTATACATATACTTATGGCTTAGCCCAACTAGTCATGTAATATACATTTTTTATGAAATAATTTTTACTTCCTTAATATTTTCTTCTTTTAGTAGATTAATTTTTAGTAAGTTCTTTCATACACGATTATCAGCCACGAAGTCGCTTCCAGTTCAATAAAGACTTTAAAAAGCATCGAAGGTTATAAAATTTTCCCTTTTCTTAATAGTCTATCTCTCTAAAACTTGAATTTCTTGCTCTAAGACATATCGGAAAAGCCTCTCTATCATGGGTACTCGATGCGAAATTCATGCTTGTATGGCATGGTCTAGCAGACCCATCAAGAAAATAAATCAGCATCGATCAAAACCGTTCTAAGGCGTGTTTTCTCCCGTCATCACCTTGATTGAAGGTTTGAAATTGAATAATATCTCACTGTTAGGATCCTCTTGTATGTGGAACAATTTAAAAGATAGATATGACCACCTGAAATTGTGGTCGTCCTTCCAAGCAACGTTATACTGGGCATCATTTGAGCCTTCAGCTTATTTCAATCTATCATTAAGTATACTCGTTCCCTTTAAAATATCTCACCATTACAAAATTAATGTGGAGAAAATATCACTGACCATGAATATGCTGGAGAAAAACGTTTTCCACTTTTTCCTGCCGCGAGTAGCTTTATCTCTGCCAGCATAACGAGAAATGAGATTAAAAATATTTCCGAATTAATTTCCACATCTCTTGTTGCTGAACACATAATATTTACTGATGAAAAACCTGAAAGTCGACCTACTGGTTACATATGATCATTTCCTGAAGGAAATACGGCAATTTTCAAAACCTATCTAGGCGGGAAAAGGTCGTTCCCCGGTCGTGCCGTGGTCGTGTCCGAGGAAGAAATTTCAAATCATGGTGTCGTCTTTGCACTGAATATAACCCTCAAACAAACAGCAGTGTAAAAGAAGAATGACCAAAACAAGATGTAGTGTCAAAAGAAAAAATTCAGACAACAAAATGTTATCCCGATGTGGAGGAAAAAAATGACATGGGTCACTTAACTGTCGTACGCCAATGCACCTGGTTTGAGTGAGCTATATCAGCTTCCTCTGAAGGGGTGAAAAATAACAGCTGAAGCCCACTTTATCTCGACGTATACTAATTGACAACCCATGCATATAGGATGTAGCGGGATTTTCTTTGAGAATCCCGAAGGAACGATAGATCACCTGATAGTGAGTGGTCGGTTGAGTAATATAAAATTATTTCAATCTTTTCGTAGTTGTAGGACTATAATGATATGTTTTCCCTAGACTTGTAATAACTAAAGGTTTGTGTATGTTTTGTTAGTACTAATATATAGTAATTTTATTTTCGTTTATATCTTTTATCTTGAAGAGTTATGGATACCTCATAGCACTCAGGAATATATTTGTGTCCTATTGATATGATCACGCACGCCATATTCAAAGATGAGATACTTCTCCTATTGCTTAGAAGAAAAGCAAATGTTACGGCACAATTTCTGGTATTCCAACTTAATAGAAGGCTCCGGAAGAAGCTGCTATATTTCGCTAAGGAAAACTAGTCATAAATTCTTTGTTCTTGCTCTAAATTCCCCAAAAACCTGTTTAGTTTTTAAAGATAATTCTCGCGAAATGGATCATGTTTAAGTACAATAAATGGGTGAGATGTTGAATCCCTTGGTATTACCACGAGTTGTCTCAGACCAGAAATATGTGGTGGAAGAAATTATCACTTTATCTTCTGGCTTAATATTTGCAAAATAAGTACATTGGCAGCACCTCTAATCGAAACCAGAAGTACTGACTTAAAGACTTTGTCTTTGGCATGGACCGAATAGCGTCTCCTGGATTCACTAATGATGAGACGAATCATGGAAAACTACAAATACATTCCATTAAAGAACATGACGATTCTTAAAAATGCTGAGTTTCCATGTGGCTGCTTGTTGCAAAGCAAATTGATTACTGATGCGCCAATCACGGAATGAAGGTTCCATTGAATCCCCTCAATGTTTAAGAACGAATACATGGGGATAGTGGTGGGACCTTTCACCTACCCCTATAGGTTTTGGGGGGGTGGGGGGGTTTCGTTATAGGTTAATTATGGTCCTAATAGCCCGCATCTTGCAGATGGTTCTCATGTGTGCCTCTTATAGCACGCACCCCTGCGTTTGCATAAATTTCTTGCACAAGATAATACGAATTAAAGAGCGCAAATTTTCCAATTATCCCATTAAAGACCATTCGCCTCGTAATGCCTGGCGAATTCAACATCCAAAGCTGTTGATGCTTATGGTATCGGTAGTGCTCAAGTTTGAACATCCTTTAGCTCATGTTTTCAATACTCACAAATGGCCTTGCTGAGTCATTTATTAAGCGCTACAATTGATAACCAGACCTCTACTTATGAAAAGTGGAGTTGCCTACTACTACTGTTTGGGGTCATGCGATCTACATGGCAGCATCACTTATTCGTCTCAGACCCCGACGCATTACAAGTGAATACTCTCTCCCCATCACAATTCGTGTTTGCCATGAACCAGAAAGATTGCTCATACTCGAATTTTTGGATTGTGGTATATATGCCTGTAGCACTCACCTCAGCAGCACCAACTATGGCCCCTCAAAGACGGTTAGGCTATATGTGGGTTTGAATTCAAGTCACACCCTCCATAATTCGTACTAACTACCTTGACCATTGACAGGGATTTATCACTGCAAATTTGCAGATTGTCGATTTGATAAACAAATTTTCTTTTCCTCTCCGTTTTCTTTCCGCAATTCTAGGGGGAGAGAAAAAGAACTAAAATGAAATTGCAATTGAAAGTTTCATCATCATTCTCCCTCATGTTGATCCACGCTCCCCTCACTCCCCCGTGTGGTGAGAACAAGGTCCAGAATCTCATCCATCTTGCAAACATAGCATCAAATCCAGACGCATTTACTTGATTCCAAAAGTATACCAAAATCACTCTTCCTGCAGTAAATGTGCCTATCCTAATCGTCCGAATCGACGCTCCTCCCAAGGACATACTCTACAAGTGTCATAGCTTGCACTGAATCCCAATACGCCTGAAGCGTGGTAGACCATTGGGTTTCAAAAGATCAAATCCTAGGAAAAAGAAGTATAAAAAACTGACACTACAAAGAATCATCACGAGAAATTCAACAATGATCTGTTAATCCTGAATGCCTGAAGAAATCATGAACCCGAGAGCTCCCGTCAAATTAAGAACTCTCAATAAGTTCACCAGGTGATGAGATAAGCAACCATTTAGATCGATCAAAAACATTAGTGGATAATGTTTTCGCATGATTTCCCTTAACATTATGAAAGGAAAATGAGGAGTCCTTGTAACCCTTCTGTCGCAAAATGTCCGACAAAGATGTGATTTGGCCCAAAATGGCCAGAACAATTCAATCAATTAAATTCACTTGCTAAGCCATGAGGTTTTTTGGACCAGTAGGTGCCAAACGCCTAGTGATTTTACACAATTGGCTATAAATGGGGTCTTTGTAACGAAAAAGAAATTAGAGAAGATTAGATTGTAATAGATACAAGCACGCCTTGTTGCACCAAGGATTCTCTCAAACGCCCCGGTGTCCCGACTATGAAGAAAACTATTCACCTGTTATGGATGCCTAACTTTTCGATATCCTCATCGGCTTAGCTGTAACAGAAATCTGAAATTCATCTAACTGCTGTGGGTTACAGCTTACCTTAGTACGGTTCACTATGATACGAAATTTATATGAAAGCGATTCCGGAAGAGACTTAAATGCCTGAAGCTATAATCCGGGAATGTATTCAATCCGATACAAAAAGTCTTATATGGCTTAGAAACAATCAGGCAGGCGCATGTGGTATTACGCCTTAGTGATTACTTGATAAAACAAGTTATATAACGATGCCATTTGTCCTGTATATTTATTAAGGAAACACACTATGGGGTTTGTTTGTTCTGCTTGCACTTTTTCCTTCTTGCTGTTTACTGTTGAATAGACATTAATCTCATTGGACTCCAAAGGGTTCAAAAGTCAATTGAATAGCTAAAGAAAAATTTGAGATGAAACCTTTGAACGACAAAAATTTGTCTCAGACTACAAATAGATATTTAGTAGCACGGGGTCGTCATCCATCAACTCATGCCTATACTGAGAACATCTTGAAACGATTTTTACTGGAAAATCACATCCATCAATACTCCAATGGTTGTCCGATCACTGAGTGAGTAAGGATCCATTCCGACCTCAGAGAGAATGAGTAAACCTCTATGGTCCATATTACCTTATCTCAAGTGCATTGGGGCACTTATGAATCTTGCTAATGCTACGAGACGACCCGACATAGCATTTTCTGTTAAGTTTAATTTCGCAATATATAGTTCTTCCCCTAGACACGAAGACATTGGAAAGGGAGTTCACACTATATTGGCCCGATCTCTAAGGGGACTAGTGATATGGTCTGTTTTATTCTAACAAAGATATGTGCAGATCTTGTTTGGTCCATGCGATGGGTTTATTTACTGCCCAAATACGCTCGATCGCACACATGCTACTGTTCACATACGGAGGTCTGCTATATCTTGCGATCTACGACGCAATCTATTGTCGCCTACTTTTCTTCAATCATGCTGAGATTAATAGCCTATTCATGAAGCAAGTAGAGAAGGTGTATGTTTAAGATCAATAATACATTTTATCAAAGAAAGATTGCGGTTTTTGAAGTGTGGACCGACATCAATATCACCCACCATACTCGTGAAGACACATGCTCTCATAGCTCAATTAAGAGGAGGCTTTATAAAGGAGATAGGACCGCAACCATTTCACCAAAATTATTCTTCACACGATCTACATGAAGAATGGTGATATTGATGTGCGACAATTCGTTCAGTAATAATCCAGCAGATGAATTTATTTACCCAATCCTTTACCAGCCTCAACTATAGAAGATGCGTTTCACAAAGTGAAATGCGAACGGAAACTTAAACATCTGATCGTGATTTTTTATCAGGGGGAGTAAAAGACCCACTGTACTCTTTTTTTCCTTAGTCTAGGTTTTTTGTCCCACTGGGTTTTCCTAGAACGGTTTTTATGAGGCCGCAAAGTAATGCGTATAATGTAAATGTCTATATACATTTACCTAGACATCAGAGGAGTGTTGTAATTAAGCCACGTGGACCCAAATAGTGATGATTGCATCCTTGTAACGTCATCACTTGGCCAATTATAAGCAAGATGTAACAATCCTTCCAATAACTGGCCAAAGTGATACATCTACTTATGGCTAATAAATATCAATTATCTACATTTTATAAAATCATTTTTTCTTAACTGTTTTACTTACTAACTACTTTTTCTTTTAAACTAACTCTACTACTTAAAAACTAACTTCTAAACTTACTACTTAAAACTAAACTTTTAACGTAAAAACTCTAAAAAAAACTAAAACTTTCTTATAATCTATACTAAAACTTAACTTTACTGAATTTACTACTTTAACTTACTAACTAACACCTTAACTAAACCTTTTATAAATTCTACTAAATTTAAACTTTACATTACTTTAAACTAAAACGACTACTTTAAAACTTTTAAACTACTTTTACTTACTAAACTATCTACTACTCACTAATTTTAAACTTAAATACTTAAACTTCTTACTTAACTAACTACTTAACTTATAACTTTATTTAACTTAACACTACTTCAAACTATCTACTTTTTATAACTTAACTAACTACACTTAAAACTAAAAAAAACTCTAACTATATTTTAAAATATACTGAAAACTCTAACTTACTAAACTTCTTAAAAAACATCACTAAAAAAAAAAAACTTTACTAACCACAACTAACTAACGTACTACCTAAAACTCACTTTTAAACTTAACTAACTAACACTGTTCTAAAAACCTAACTTTTTTTATTACTTAAACTGACTTTAAAACTTATTACTAAATTTAAACTATTTACTAACACTTAAAACTTTACTGTACTAAAACTTAAACTTTCCTTACTTAAACCTTTTCACTTAACTTTTTCTAAATTTACTTAAAACTAACTAGATACGTCTTAAACTAAATTAAACTAACAACTATAAATTAAACCTAACTGCAACTAAAACTTCACTTACTACTACTACTACTTTTTTAACTTACTTTTATTTCAACTAATTACTTCTTTACTAAACTTTACCAAGTATTCTCTACTGAACTAAACTAAACTAACATTTAAAGAATTTAACACTAACTTGCTTTTTACTACTACTAAAACTGTAACTTTTTAAAAACTACTTTTTACTTACTATAACTAAAACTTTAAAATTACTTAACACTTTACACAATACTTACTTAGAACTACTAAACTACTCCACTTTAAACTTCACTAAACTAAAACTTAATTTAAAAAAACTAACTTCTTGACCTAAACTATCAACTTCTTACTACTAAAAAAACTTAGAACTACTACTAAAAACTACTACTATCTAAAAATACTACTAACTTCCTAGAACTTAAACTCTGTTAACTCTCTGAATACTTAAAACCTACTCTTAAACAAAATACTCTCTAACACAAATAAAACTTTACTCTATTTTTAAACACACGACTTAAACCTTCTTTTACTGACTACTACTTCTCTTCTTGTATTTTTCTTCTCTTTTAGTAATTAATTTTAGTAAGTTCTTTCATAACAATAAAAATATTTTTTATTTATTAACCCTTATTTAGTTGGACAGTTATATCCTTTATAAAATAAAAAATAAAAATTCCATAAGAAGTTCAATATGTTGTGGAAAAGGGTTTGATATACCTCTGACTTTGTCATTTGGAGTTGAATATAACTCCTCGGTTATAGAAAGTGGGCTCATATATGCCCTTACCGTATTATACAAACGGCTCAACATATACTTCTGCCGTTACAAACTGCATATAACCCTCATTTAACGATTTAAAACATTACATTTTAAATTTATATTATTACTTCTAATTTTTTTAAAAAAAATATTTAGGGGTTTATAGTGTTCTTCTAAGATTCTTCTATCAAGTTCAAGGTAATTTTAATTTTTTTTATACATAAATTTATTTTTGACTTCTTTTATATTATAATTTTTGATTTCCTTCTTATTCTTATTTTTGTTTTTATTCTTTCATTCCTTATTTAAAAGAATAAAAATTAACTATTTTTTTTTGTGTGTCTTTTTAATTTAATTCTCATATTCGAAAAAAAAAAATTTGGTCATCTACATAGTTTTACAAGAATATTAGTGAACCATAAATAAATTTGATTATCAAATAATAATTATAAACTTAGTCATTGAAACAAAAACAAGATCAAACAATATGTTGACGCGGATTAAACTCCTCATAATGGGATTAATTTTTTTTAGAAAAAAATATAAAAATTTAGATTAATTTTTTTTTTTTCAATTTTCCGTTAGAGAAAAGGGTATAGTGAGTCATTTATTTACAAGTAGGAGGTATATATGATCTGAGCCACTTCATCACAAGGGGTATCTCCACTCTAAATGACAATTGATAGGTAATAGTCACCCTTTCCCCATATATTTTTATCACGGATAGTTTATTTAAGAGTTAATGTTTCACCTATAAATAGAAATAATTTATCCTAGTTATAATTATTAATTTTAGAATAAGTTATCTACACTTTGTTCTCAAATGGAGGAGTACTAAAATTTATCATGTAATTATTTTTTCTCATTTGTCACACCAAATAACAGATTAAGAGTAACATTTTTTTTATTTAACTATCACTCAATGATTAGCTAAACACATTTCCATGTTGATTAAATCAAATATTTAGAAATACTTTTAGATGTATATTGCTCTAATATTTTATTAATTTGACATATATAACGACTGTATTTGCTAACACATTAATTTTTTAAATATATTTAATGGACCGGAGATATGAATATGAAATAAAAAGGTTCTTTATATAAGTTACCAACCCAAAAGCATTCGACGCTTGATCTTTTTCTTTTCCTTACCAAATAAAATAGCCATTGATTCTGTTTCTGTCTGCTTCACTAATGGCTACTGGCAGTGTAGTTGGTTTCGTCGGTTTGGATGATATCAGCTTGGAATTGGCTACTTCACTTCTTAGTTCGGGTTACTCTCTTCAAGCATTCGAGGTGGTTGATAAATTCTTGTTTTGTTTCTCATCATATGATTCTAATTTCTTGATTTTCGATCAGTCTAGTACTTATCAGTTGTTTTTTTTTCCTGATTTTTCATCAAGATTGATGAAGTAAGGTGCTTTTTCATCAAGATTGATGAAGATCTTAAATTTAATTTAAAGAAAATTAAAGATTTAGTCTAATGTTTTGGATGAATTCTCCCTTTTTGTTTGGGTGTTGGTGGGTAGGCGGGGGATGACATGTACATTATGCAGTTACTTGAAGATGATTATCAAGATTTAGTCAATGATTGATGAAGATCTTTAATTAAAATTTCAAGAAACTTTGAGATTTAGTTTAATGCTTTAGTTTTGTCAATTTTTTTTTGGTGGGTAGATTATGCAGTGCCTTGAGGTTTCTAATAGTAAGTTCTCATATTTGATTAGAATGCGTTTACTATTAATGACTATGTGCTATCAAGAAAGTAGGTTTCAAGAAAAACACTTTTAAGTTTTCAATGCCTGATATTGGTCAATGTTGGTCAAGAGTTGTTTTGAAATTTTTTCCATTTGCCATTACCTTATATGAACATTTGCTTGTCTGTTTCAGAATGGTTGATAATTTCGTTTACAGAATAAAATCAAATATGTTTTAAATCTTCGTTCCACTTATAAAGAAATATGTGAAGTTATATTTCTTTGATATCTAGCATTGGGTCTAGGATGCTTTTCTTGGTTCATCACCTGACATAAAGTTTCTATGAGGTTGAAAGAAAGTGGACATCTATGTTCTGTCTTCACTAGTCTGCTTCTTTTTCTCAATGTCATCTGTTTAAGATTAGTAATGCCTTTTACTGTTGGTGGTTTTGATATGTGGTATCAACAGGCAGGAAGTCCTTTGGTTGATAAGTTCTTAAAGCTAGGTGGTAAAGTATGTACCAACCCTACTGAGGCAAGGAAAGGTGAGATCTGAGTTTACTTTCTTATGTTTCCTGTCCCACAGCCTTCTCTTACGGATTTTCCTTGTAATGTTTGGCTATATGTCCCAGTTAAAACTATGTACAGACAATTGATGAACACCACAAAACCTAGTGTAAATCAAACCTTGTTCTTTCATTTTAAGGATACCCCTCCTCTTGTTTCATTCTTCCTTCACAGTTTACTTTCCAACTGTTTAACTGTCATCATCACCATGTGCTTAAATCTCACCTATTTGCTGACCTTACGTATTGATTTTTTTTTCTCAATCATACATAAATTTGAATAGATTTTTCATCTTGATTCAGTTCCATCTTAAGATACTGAAAATTGGACAGAAAATCCCATTTTCAGCTCCCTCGTGCGGGAAATGCGACATTTCAAATTTTTAGCGTTTGTCTCTCTGTATTGAGTTTGGCCATTTGTTTGTTTTGTCTTTTCGCGGCAGGTCTTTATTTCCTTTTTTTCTGATCGAAAGATATTTTTGGACGTCCTATTGCTAATTTACTAGAGCACTATGTTTTTGAAGGAGTAAAAAAGATGTTGGGATGTATAATGGAATAGTATATTGTGATGATCTGGAACATTAGATGTAATCTATTAGTAGCCCAAAAGAAGATTTTCCACCAATATAATCTAGAATATTTCTTCGTGATTACTGGAAGACTTAAAAGAAGGTGATGTCTGCAAGCTTCTTGCTCTGATGTATACAGAAGATAGATCTATCCTTCTGTCTAATACTGCCTTTAGAAGTGGATGGCTTGAGGTCATCATTTAAACATGCTGCTGTCTCTAGTAAATACGATGGAGAGAAGCAACAATCTTTATAGCTTACCTTGCTCGACATTGTATGGTGAAAGTTCTTCACAGTTTCTCCAGGTGTCTTGTTACGTACCAAAATAGTTTCTGATCCACTTCACCATTTTCAGGTGTAGCTGCATTGGTCATATTGTTATCTCATGCTGATCAAATAAATGATTTAATTCTGGGCGACAAGGGTGTTTTAAACGGTAAATGCCTATACATATTCTAGGTTTCTGTCTGATCAATTTGATGAAGGCGCAATCCATTGCCTTTTCTTTCCTTTCTATTGATGTTTTTTCTTGCTTTACAGGATTAAGCAAAGACACAGTCATCATTTTCCATTCAAATGTATTACCTTCCCAGATCCAGAAGCTGGAGTTGGCTCTAAGAGGCAACATCTTGATCTGGCTAATTTTCATATTTTATTGCCATATTTAGAAGTACCAAATGTTGCATATTTGTGAGAGTAAATTTGTCTCTTTCTCATCGTGCCCCTTGTTTAATTGAGTTTTCTTGTGATATTTGAAGTCTATTTGATGAATGACTACGCAAAATATCTATCTTGTGGTTTTTAAACTTCTTGCACTATACTGCCATTTTACTGCTGAATCTTTGCAAATTTGATGATTTGTTAAGACATATGAGACAAAACAGAGTAGGCCTTAATATTTTTTTTGTTGTTGAATGTAACTCTATAAGAAGAACTAGCATTTGTGATAAGATTTATTTTAGATATCATAGTCCACTAGAGCATAAGCGACTTCTAGGGCATTAGCGTTTGTGATTTTTTATCATTTACTCTTTGTGGTGGGTGAATTATCAAGGTGAACTGGGCATATGCCTGGGATGGACATTTTCACTATGAAGATAAAATAGAGGAAGATGGAAATATAAGGATTATACACTTGTGTAACTGTCATTGAAAATCTAAGAGTCATCTGCTAATCTTCAAACTTCTTTTGACTAATGCAGATTGTTATGGCACAAACTTCATTGTTGATATATATGTCTCAAAAGCAGTATCAGATTTTCTGAATGATAAAACTATGGTAAGACATAAAAACGAGAACCATTTCTGAGGAGTTAACTAGAAATTTATCTTCTACTTTTGTCCGTTGCTGATGCCAGGAATATTTGTTCTTTCTTTTCAATGATGTTAGATTATTTCCTCTGGAAGTTCGGAGTCCATTGTTAGAGCACAGCCCATTCTTTCTGGTGCAGTAACTTGTCTTGCTATTCTGGATTTATTTTTGCAGAAATTTACTATTGAAATCATTGTTCTTAAAATTTTACTAATTGTTAGAGCAGGAGAAAATTTCTCTCATGTTTCTTTGCTTTTCTGAGTCGGCTTTTTCCTGTGGACAGCCATGTGTGCAAAGCTATACACCTTTGAGGGGGAACTTGGTGCCGGAAGGTACATTATGTATATCTGTTATGTCTACAAACTTTTGCTGTTTTTCATGTCATTGTTGAGAAATATCTAGCAATTATGATTAATGATTTGCTCAGTTTAGATTATAGTGGTATGTTTAGTTTGAATATCACGAATTTAATCTGCATAGCTATGTTAGTGTAATGATTTTGTGACAATCTATTTATCTGTTACAATTATGCTTGCAGCAAAGCTAAAATGGTGATTGAACTCCTTGAAGGAATTCATTCTGTTGCTTCAGTGGAGGCCATCGGTCTTGGTGCTCAAGCTGGAATTCATCCATGGATACTTTATGACATAATATCCAATGCTGCTGGAAATTCTTGGTGACTGCATTTACATTTTCATTTCATTTTAGGCTCATTTGATAGATAACCACCTCAAGGTTTTTATGAAGATTTTTAGTGTAATATCTTAAATCCGAAAAGTGTATGGTATTAGTGTATCACTGTTATTTCTCAATCTTCTATTCAGTTGCTAAAGTTTATCTTGCACTTGATCACTTAGTTTCGTAGTACTATTACTGCTGGAAAATGTGAGCAAAAAAATGTCCTATCCTACCTTCTTCATGAGTGGAAGAATAAGTGCTGAAATAAAAAAGCTGCGTGAAAGCAGTTGTGCTGATTTAAAGGGATAGTTAGTTAAGAAGTCTTAGAGTCCAAGTTTTATGTTCAAGTTCAAAATCGTTGCTGAATACTCGTGTATGATTCTGATCTTAAGTACATAGTTGGGTGTATGATTAGGTATCGTTGATTCAACCAGTTCAATGTGTTATCTTATGCCGAAAGCTATATGAACTAGGCGTGCACATGAGCATGTCTTTAGGTCAGTTTATGTTGTCATTGAGCCACGAGAAGTTATTTTTTTGAAAGTTGTATTAGTATTAAATATTAATCATTTGTAGAAGTCCTCAGATGTTATTATGTATAGTTGTAAGTTGAATTAGCTCTGATTCTATGTTCTTCCTTTCTTATGTCTTCTGTTTACTTTGCGTTACTTCTCTATGTAATGATTAATTATTTTTGCATGCTGTCATTCTCAATTTTTTCTTAATATTCAATTTTTGCAGGGTTTTCAAGAATTCTCTCCCCCAGCTGTTGAGGGGTAATCAGACTAAACATCTCTTTCTCAACCTTTTCATTCAAAATTTGGTAAGACTCTCGTGTTAAGTTTCCATAGTTCTTTTCTTTTGAGAGCTAACATTACTCTTTAGATTCTCTTGTAAGATGAAATGCCCTTTCTTAATTCTCTGTCTATAATATGTTTATTGCTTATAACTGGTTAGAGCAGATAATGCCTTCTTCAGAAAGAGAAATTTATAAGTTTAAAATGCACATTCTTTCAGAAACGCACCTTTCAGTGTTTCTTTTCTATTTTAGTCCTGGGTTTTCCCTTGATTATATATTACCTTCGAGATAGACTCATTGTGAGCTGGTATGAGTTTCAAGAATAGGATGTTTGAAAAGATTTTAGATTAATTTGATAACAAATGCTTTAAATGATTTGGAATGTTAGAAAAGCAAAATGGATAGTTAAAAGGATGTCACGTCAAGTTTGAAATATTATGAAGTGATTAATTGATTATAATTCATATTAGTTTGAAGAGTTTAGAGGGAATAAAACTTTCCTTCAAAGGGAATGGGTCTAATTTTCAAAATCAGCCCAAAAGCAAAGATCTTATTTATTGGAGCACAGGGAAGAACTTGAAAAATTCTTCATGGTTTTCGCTTTCATGGTGTTGCGTCTGGCTACGGCTAGAAAATTCTTATAATAATTTCTGTCACCTCTTTACTACTGTAGAGTTCCTATTCCCTGATTCTTTTTTTGTGCACTTCAGGGTAATGTACTAGACATGGCGAAATCACATAAATTCCCCGTTCCACTTCTAACGGTTGCTCATCAGCAACTCATAGCAGGTATAGTACCCATTCCTTCTTATTTTGTTTTGCGGAAGACAAAAGTAACATTTGCACGTGATCTTAGTTTCTTTGCATTTCATCTACAGGATCTTCACATCCCCAACAACAGAAAGATGATGATTCTACATTGCTCAAGGTCAGAATTTGAGTACACAAGGTTTTCCTATGGTAATGTAGCTTGAGCTTCTTTATCTGCTACTAACAGCAGGATGCACTACAGGTTTGGGAAAGTTTACTTGGGGTAAATTTAGCTGATGCGGTCAATTCTAAAAGTTACAACCCTGAGGAACTGGCCAGTCAAATTACTTCCCAATCTGATACAGTGAAGCGAATTGGTTTCATTGGCCTTGGTGCTATGGGATTTGGCATGGCAACTCATCTGCTGAAATCAAATTTCTGCGTCCTTGGTTATGATGTAATGCCTTACATCTTTTATATTTGGTGCTGGAGTAGTTCCATTTCAATATGTAATTTTGGATGACTAGGTAATAGATATCCTACCTAAGTCAATGATAGCTGTTTTCGCAATGACTCAAGGAAAATAATACATTTTCCATTTTCTAGAAATTTTTAAATGTTTTTGAAAGAGTGGTGGGTAACTTAAAATTTGGATTTGAAATGCACACTACTCAGTCTAAGGCTGAATATCAGGAAGTGCATCAGAACCACTGCAGATTTAAATTTGGGGTAAAAATAAAAGTATCTGCACATACAGCGATGTCAAAGTATAGAATAATGTCTTTCGAGCAACATCTTTTTCCCTTTGAAAAAGTAGAGAAGGTGATTCACTTTTAGGGTGTGTTTTGATAATTCAAAGTTAGGAAGTGGTGGGAAAAACTTGGTCATCTTTTCGTCCACGTACTGAGAAGGGAAAATCTAATCTTTTGATATTCTTTCCTTCCCTTGTCTGCTGTTACACCGAAGAGATACTTTGAAAAATTAAACTGCAAGTAACTTTAGGAACAAATCCTTCTATTTTGTACATTATCTGAGATTATGTCTGCACTTGTGGCTTTTATCTTTGATTCGTCAAAGAAATTTTTACAAGAAAAAGAAGCTGGAAATGACTTGCAAGTGATTTTTGTTGACCTAATGAATATTGGGTTCCTTAATTATTCCGATCACTAACATCATTTAGTGCATATTGCTACATCGATAAACATCTCCCCGTACAAGGTACCTTGAATTGTATCCACATGCTTTATGTTGTATTGTCCTCTAATTGCTGAATTCAGATGTTTGTTGTGATTTATTTAAAGCGAATAACTAAGTGAAAGTAATGGCTGCCTTTTCTTATGAAATTGTAGGTATATCCACCATCACTATCTCGATTTGCAGATGCAGGTGGCTTGACTGGGAGTACTCCTGCAGAAGTATCTCAGGGTAAATTAAGATGCTTTTTGATGTGTGCATCATATATAGAAACTGATGACATTCTTCAGGTCTTGTGTTGTCTGAAAATCTTGTCTGTTCGGCAAAGAGCTTTAAGTTCTAGGGTTCTGCTATTCTGTTTATTTCTTAATTGTATGATTTACTTTCTGGACGAGACTAAGCTAGAACAAGGTTGACTAACAAACTTATGGAAGTCAAGTTCACCTGTCTCCCTACAATCAAGAAAAAAATGAGAAGGGTCTTGGGCTTCCGCTTCCATCATTCTTGGATCTGGACAGCATAACTTAGAATAATATCTGCTCAACAAGTCCAATGCAAAGTAGTTTAGCTATAAGACCAATTCCCTAATCTGTGATTAAAAGTTGCTTCTTTACTTTTTGATGAGCACTATGGAAAAAGTTTGACGCTACTTGCCATGTGCTGATCCTTTTAAATGTTTGTTTTTCCACCTTAATTTCAGATGTAGACGTACTTGTAGTAATGGTCACAAACGAACTGCAAGCTGAAAGTGTTCTTTATGGTGATCAAGGCGCTGTGTCAGGTAAATACTGTGCTCTCACTTCTACATCTTTGGGCAGGACTAACCATCTCTCCTGGTTTCTATAGCCCTTCCATCTGGAGCATCTATTATCCTCTCATCAACAGTTTCTCCATCATTTGTTAGCCAACTCGAGAAGCGCTTGCAGAGTAAGTATTTCCTCTCAAATTTCGTTGAAGTTTGCTTTCCTTCTTGTAATACATTTCCTGGCATTTTCTTGTTCATTCTTTTCGAGGCAAGTCCATTCCTGAATTACCAGTTCAAGGAGTAGATATATATAACAATGATTAAACCTCAATTCCAGCCAAGTTTATTAAATAAAGTTGAAGTTTTGTATATTCTTTACTGGTAAAAATCTCTGACAAGACTAAAAGACTACCAGAAAGCAGGATCTGAAGTAATCATACTAACATGACTAACACATATTCTTAACTATTTGTTATCACCTTTTAAAATATTTTTCTAAATTGTGCCTATTTTTCATTAAGTCTACATGGATTCAATGAGTTTATAAGCCTCTCCAAAAATCTGTCAACATGGATTCAATGAGTTTATAAGCCTCTCCAAAAATCTTTCTTTCCTGTGATTTTAGGTATGTATCGTCTCTTTTTAACACCTTACCATGGTTTCACACCTGTAAACTGGTGCATCTGGAGGTCGTCGTAGGGCATGACCAAACCATGTAAAGGATATGAGCTACTTGCACCTTCAAGCAAAAATGGCGTACTGTGTGCTTGCGTGCGCAATCACATTGTGTTGTTTTTAAATTTATATTGGGGGATGATATCCTTGTCTGATGATATGATACGACTTCCTGCTTTAGAATAGACTGAAGTATTGGCCCTATGATTAAATATACTGCCTCTTCCAACATGTGAAGGTTCCAACTCAACAGAACTAAATGGAGTTTAATGATCTGTTGACGCTTCATCACTTGCCAAACTGTGACCAGAGATAATGAAATCTCGTGTTTTCTCCAATTTTATGATAGTAATGGCTCTTTCTTTTACAAGGTTGAGGACATAATCCTCATATCATCCACTTTTTGTCATTCTTTGACTCACATATGCTTCACCTTTATCATCTGATAGGTGACCCGAAGAAATTAAAATTAGTGGATGCTCCTGTTTCTGGTGGGGTCAAGAAGGCTGCTAATGGAACCCTTACGGTGCGAATATGAAAAGATTAGCTTTCAAATTCTTGATTTTGGTGATTGCTTTTCATATTTCAAAAATGTTTTTTGTTTGGATGAACCTTGCCTGGTGACTTACTGGAAGTTATAACACACCAATGCTAGATAATGGCATCAGGTACAGATGAAGCTCTCAAACACAGTGGTTCGGTTCTTGCTGGTAAGAAGTGGACTCTTTTATTTTGTCTCAAAATATTAGATATCTCTCTGTGATTTTCCCTTTCAAATGTTACTATTAAGGTACTGATTTTGTGTGCTTGCCTAAACAGCATTAAGTGAGAAGCTTTATATAATAAAAGGAAGTTGTGGAGCTGGCAGGTACCTTTAATCTGAGTATTATCTTCTCTGACCTCACTGAGTCACTTGATTTCGTAGTGCTTAACTTATTTGGGCATGCAAATACTTCTCCAATCATTTCACCTTGCTGTTTCTTCGATGAGTTTGTCCTGGAAATAGTACATTGGTTTTTGACTTCTATATATGCGGATCTACCAGTGCTGTTAAGATGGTCAATCAACTTCTTGCTGGAGTTCATATTGCATCAGCTGCTGAGGCAATGGCATTTGGTGCTCGATTGGGTCTTAATACAAGACTTCTGTTTGATGTCATCACAAATAGTGGGGGAACATCTTGGTAGGTAACCATACCGTTATTGAAGTAAATAATTTCCTTCTTTTCGTTCAAGTATAGGTAAAAGAAGATGTGCAGATCTCAGTTTTTAATTTTGTTTGCAACAGTGCATGGCATGATGTTAGTTTATTAGATGTTACCCTGAACCTGATTTTTCCGATATGTAGTCATGAATATTATAATACTTTAGTGCTGAATGCAGAATGTGGTCTTATAATTAGAGAGACAGGAATCATAGAATCATTTATGATTGAGAGTGCGTCCAAGCTAATATATATATATTTTGAATTTGTGTTTGGAAGATAAGTCAGTTTTTTTATTAGTTAGATATTTCTGTGTAATGTGTTCTTTATGATTGTGAGTATTATTTTTCAAGAAGCTCACTCATGATTGACTTTAAGAAGGAAACCTTCAAAAACTTTTATTCTTTAAGGAATCATCTCACTGTGTTGTGCATGAGTTTTCAGTTGGTTCTTTGGTCATTGTAGAAATAGTTGTTGAATTGTATGTACTGCCTCAACAATAGTCATTTTCAGAGATATGCTAGGAAAAGCTTCGCCTTTTTCATCTTATTGTAACCTATATTTGGATTTGTATTTTTGCAGGATGTTTGAGAACCGTGGGCCACACATGATAGAAAATGATTATACGCCGCTGTCTGCACTTGACATCTTCGTGAAGGATCTGGTGAGGCTGATAAACATTGAACATATTTCATATTGCAGCTGTGTTAACTTTGATTTTTAATTTCGTTAAGGCTATTCTTATGGTTTTAACAGGGCATTGTTTCTCGTGAAGGCTCATCAGGCAGAGTGCCGCTTCATATTGCAAACATTGCACACCAGTTATTCCTGTCAGGTGCGGTTAAGAGATCTGTTACTTTCTATTTTAACTCTGTGTATCCTTTACTGCACTACAGTTGTCCAGCCTTCTAGCAAATTAGATTTCCATTTTCATCCCCCACTTTTCTCAATGATATCCAAATGCGGTTTCGTTGATTACAGCAAATTTCTATGTTTTGTTTGACCTAAATGTATTACAACGATAAGATACTGGTACTGTCTAGGATTGCTCATTACTATTTTAGCTAACATTTGGTTTCTTTGTCGAGTCACTCTTCTGGAAAGAAGAGAACTCTTGATGCATATTATTGTCATATAGTGCAACTTCAATGATTTATATTCAAAAGACTGTGCAAGACTACTGTTGCTAGTTAAAAGAAGAAACTTTTAAGTACAACAAGTTGGGTTTCTCGTTGTTTGCTTTATGGTCTATGGACATTTAATTCACCTTATTCACCATTTTATTGCCCAAATGTATTTGGAAATTGTCCCTGAATATCATGCTGTAAAGATATTTCTATCGATGTTCCTTTTTTCTTTGTTTGAATTCTCCCAAAGCATATTTTCCTCTTTTCTTTTCAATCATGAGATGTAGAAGATTGTGAGGCCCAATGTTTGTATGAATACGCGATCAAGAAACTGTGGTTAAACTGGGAAAGGATGGGTAAAGTGGTGACTGGAAGAGAGATATTTTTCTCTTAGTGGGAGGAATTGCTGACAAACAGCTGAATAGGTGGTCCCCTTATGCTAGCCAGTATTAACTATGGCTTCCAATAATGTATTTAACTAGCGTTAAATGTCTTAGATTTGTCAGTTTTGTACCGTCTCAGCCATGGGTTTAACCAGATAAAATTTTGGTCCTGTCCTCCTCATAACCCTTTTTAAACTAACACAGATTACTTTTTTTCTAATTAACCTATGTTTAACTTAATGGTGTTTGAGCATGTAAATTGAACTGCTGTACTGAAAAAGCACTCTCTTTCATGTTGTGTAACCTGTCTTCATACTGTTTACATTTCTCATGGATTAGGTTCTGCTGCTGGATGGGGCAGATTGGATGATGCTGCTGTAGTAAAGGTATGACCAGCTGTATGTAATAAGAGATGTCATGTTAATTAATGTTCGAATTTATGAAAATATGCTCAATAATTATTCACTTTATTCCAAAGACAATGTAGTTAACCTCTGTTAATTATACTTCAGCATGAATTTGATAGGCATAAATTGTAAGGAGAATGGTTAAGCTCATTGTTACCATCTAATCTACTTTATCTCAAACTTCTGCAGGTTTATGAGACGCTGAGTGGAGTCAAAGTTGAAGCCAAACTTCCTGTTCTCAATAAAGAATCTGCATTGCAGTCCCTTCCTCCTGAGTGGCCAGTGGATCCGATCAATGAAATACGTACACTAACAGAGAATAGTTTGAGGACTTTAATTGTTCTGGATGATGATCCAACTGGGACTCAAACTGTTCACGATATTGAGGTCCTGACAGAATGGTAAAATGCTTTATAAATTTCAAGAGACAGTTTAGTTACATTTTCCAAAAAAATGTCTTCTGGATTCACAAACAGAGACTCTAGCTAGTGTTACCAATTTAAAATGGTATGGCAGGAACACTAAGTTTCAGAGTGTAATTTCTTCATTCGTTCATATGTGTTGCATTATGCATGTTATTTAAGGTGTGGAAGTGGGAAAACTGGAAATAATTAACCAAAATCTCCATTCGTTAAGTGTCGTCTATAGGCCAAGCACTGTTTTAGCGACCAAACAAAAGAAATTAGAGTCCAGCTATTTGTGGAACTAGATACTTGTAATGTTTAACTTAAATAGATACTTGTAATGTTTAACTTAAATAAATTAGCAATAGATACAGGTTGCTCAGTTCTGTATCTAATTTCCCTTCTTTGTTTGCTTCAATCTCCATTACTCTCTCCTCTCCATCTAACTTTATAAATGCTCTTGGTTAACATACTTCTTATCTCCGTCATAGATGAAACTTTGTTATTTGATCCTTATAGAGATAAAAACTTCAAAATATGTTTGTTACTTTTACCAGTCATGAACTTGTTAATTTTTGCAGGAGCATTGAGTCACTCATTGAAGAGTTCAAAAAGAGGCCTAAATGTTTTTTTATTTTGACTAATTCCAGAGCATTGACTTCTGAGAAGGTAAAAAGACTTACATTGAAGAAAAGTTTCTATATTGAACCCCTTCAAAGAATTTTGTATTTGAAGTTTAACAGCTGCTGGCTAAGTTACTTATCTCATTGATTATGACATCATTAACTGACGCTTCTCACTGCAGGCTAGTGCATTGATAGCAGATATCTGCAGGAACATTGATTCTGCTGCCAAGTCAGTGGAAAAAGCAGACTACACAGTGGTTCTGAGGGGTGATTCAACCTTACGAGGTCATTTCCCTGAGGTGAGGATGGAGATAAGCTGACAGAAATCAAACCTTGTGTGGCCTTTCTTTCCCCAACTTGTTTGGGATTGTGTTGTGGTTGTCGTCCTTTCTTGACAGACTATTAAGATATCGTTTTATGCTATCTAGGAAGCAGATGCAGCTGTTTCTGTACTGGGTGAGATGGATGCATGGATTATCTGCCCCTTTTTCTTACAAGGAGGCCGTTATACCATTGGAGATACACATTATGTTGCAGATTCTGATAGGTACCTTTCTAATCTAACATATATTAGTTGTTTGGACTTGCCGGAAAACACTAATTATGTCTTCTTGTCTTTAGGCTTGTTCCCGCAGGTGAAACAGAATTTGCTAAAGATGCTGCATTTGGATACAAATCTTCCAACCTCCGAGAGGTCAAGCCTTGTCTGTTTCTGAGGAAAATTAGTTTTCTGCTTCACACTAAACTGATGTAGTTGTTATTCTTTTTTTTTTTCTTCATTTGATATTTTAGTGGGTAGAAGAAAAAACAAAGGGCCAGAGACCTGCTAGCAGTGTTTCATCAATCTCCATCCAGCTTTTAAGAAATGGTGGACCAGATGCTGTTTGTGAACATCTCTGTAATTTACAGAAGGTACATAAGTGTCATCACCATCTTACTCTTACATAATTGCTTTTTTTTTTTAATTACCTCCACTGACTCATTAGTATCCATCATCTGTTTGTGTTTGTAACATGGCTACCTTAGGCTTAGCACCTATTTTCTTTTTTTGCGATGTACTTTTCTTTCATACAGCTCTTATCATGATCTCAAAGTTCCTTAGAAAATGGACTTCATGTTAGAAGTTTGCTGTTTGTATGTCTTTTGGGTGATGGTACTCTACATATGGAGCTTTGGTTCATACGCACAAAACTTGGATTTGACTTAAAGTGCAAATATGAGATTACAATGTCATAGATGCTTACCTTCTCAAACCCCTCATTACAGCCAAAAACTTTGCTCATTTTTTAGAATTCTGCATACTGAACTCTTAAACTCTTAGTTTTCTTCCACAACATTACTGTCATGTGCAGAGAGTCTAATAGAGAAGTTCACTGATAGTTGCTGATGTTTAGGGAAACCATAAGACCCTTGAGGCCGTAAATATTTTAAAATTGCAAGTGAATGCCAGAGCGTAGATGGTAGTGAACAATCTATGTTCGCAACTGCCAGTCTAGTGCTACACAATTTACTGCATAAGCAAACTTACCAGATTTCCTTCTGAAGAGCTTCGTAGAAGCTTTTGATGCCAGTCGCTGATCTACTGGATAGTGAAAAGGAACCTTTCACTCTGCCGTGGGCTTGGATAATTTCTTACTGGGTTGATTTTCCCTTCCTTACAAAAAATCGACCTTAATTATTTGTCACTCCTGATCGCATTTCCTGTAACAGGGTTCAACATGTATAGTAAATGCAGCTAGTGAAAGAGACATGACTGTATTTGCCGCTGGAATGATAAAGGTTTTATAGAATTCCTGTTACATTTGATATTAGTTCTTTTTCATGTGGTGAGATGCAAGTTGATTTTCATTTTCTTTGCTTCTTTCTATATGCAGGCAGAACTAAAAGGAAAACACTTTTTGTGCCGTACTGCTGCCAGTTTTGTTTCTA
Source organism: Solanum habrochaites (assembly GCA_027704765.1). NCBI lineage: Eukaryota > Viridiplantae > Streptophyta > Magnoliopsida > Solanales > Solanaceae > Solanum > Solanum habrochaites. Next base: position 64,267,756 of record JAKWJA010002491.1, read on the forward strand.
CTCGAGTTGGAATCATCCAAAAATCTCCAATTTTGCCAAATGATATTGGAATAAGTAGAGAAAGAAATGGTGGACTTATTGTTGTGGGTTCATATGTTCCAAAAACAACAAAGCAGGTCAAATATAACAAGATTTGTAAGCTTAATTTCTATTGGCATTCCGTCACACTTATATTTCAAGTTCACTGCAGGTTGAAGAACTAAAACTACAATATGGTCATGTTTTGAAGACGATAGAGGTAAAACTGAACACTGTATGTGATACTTTTGCTGAAAATATGGAGCTAAGTTTTAATTTCCTTTCCTGAAAAGTAGATTTCAGTAAATAAAGTTGCCATGGAGTCATCAGAAACGAGGGAGGAAGAAATCAATCGAGCTGCTGAAATGGCAGACGTTTACCTTAGAAATCATAAAGATACTTTCATAATGACCAGTAGAGAGCTGGTCACAGGCAAAAGTGAGTCTCTTCATATTATCTAATGACGAATACTAATTCCTTGCCATCCTGATTTTGTTAATTCACTTTTTTGTGCTTTTAACATACTGTACTATACCCAGCTCCTTCTGAGAGTTTAGAGATCAATTTCAAGGTAAGCTCAGCACTGGTGGAGATAGTTAGGAGGATAACAACGAGGCCTCATTATATTCTTGCAAAGGTACTTCTTTTATCTCTGTATGCTTGTACCACTTTCTTCTATATTATGTGCATGTTTAGTGGAAGGGACATTCATCATGCTCATTACTTTTTTATAGTACTTTCTTTCGTCACATAGCTTTCTGTTGAAAGGTGTCAAATTAAGGGGACAGAGTTCGAAGGATTTGTTAATTTAATGATTGACTAAAGTCAAAACTTGGGTCTAGGTTGCAGTTGGAAATTAATACTCCCTCCCTCAGTTGGAAATTAATACTCCCTCCCTCCGTCCACTTTTATTTGTCATGTTGCGCTTTTCGAAAGTCAATTTGATTAACTTTCAAAGTTAAATTAGATTACATTAATTCAATATTTTAAACAAAAAATTTAGACATTCAAAAACTATACAAAAATACTACACATTGCAATTTTTTGCATATCAATATATTGAAAAAATATATTATAAAATGTTAGTCAAAATTTTTATTGTTTGAATCGAAAATTAGAAAGTATGACAAAATTGTAGTGGACGTAGGGAGTATTATCCTTCTCATTTTTGAGAGTCTTATAACACGTGTACGCTAGCCTAAATAAAGAAAGGGGGGCAGGAGATTATTCATGCTCATCGATGGAAGCAAAAAGCTGGATGAATATGACGAATCAGTGTGAATCTCAAGACACAAAAAGCAACAGCTCTAGATCTTGAAATTTACTCTTTTGGGGGTATATCTGAAGATAATGAAGTAACATATGAAAACTAAGGACACTGTTTTATGCCCGACTTTTGTGATCTGGGGAACCTATACTTCTTGTATAAACTCTTTTCCCTGGCAGCATGTGCCGTCAATCTTTTAGGTTTCACAGCTCTATGTTACTTCATTATCTTGGCATATTTTCTGAACATGTCTGGAGAACTTAATAAACAGAAATTTATTGAAGTTTCGGACCAATTGCTTGTGTTCTTCTTTCATAGGGAGGAATTACCTCGTCAGATCTTGCCACAAAAGCTTTAGAAGCAAAACGTGCTAAAGTAGTGGGACAAGCTCTTGCTGGTATTCCGGTATGGCAGCTAGGTCCTGAAAGCAGACATCCGAAGGTTCCTTATATTGTCTTCCCAGGTAATTTTTGGCAATTTCTTATTGCCGTTGATACCTGTACTTTGATCCCTAATATTTAGTTATCAATGTGAATATCAGGTAATGTTGGCGACAGTAAAGCTCTGGCAGAGGTGGTGAAACGCTGGGCTCATCCTGGCAGATTATCAACTAAGGAACTCCTACTGGTAGAATGGGTTTGCTTTAATGATTTTCCCGTTCTTTTTACATCTGGATTTTCCACATCTGTTCTGGTAAATAGGAACGCTGAGGAGGGGAAGCTACGAGTGTTGGTATTGCTTTTAAGTCTACAATTGGAAGGAAGTTTGAGGAAGTTGTGCTGCAGCAGAGGAAGGAAAAAAATAGTATGCATCTACAGGTTAAGCAGATCATTGTTAGCCTTCTAACCCTGATAAGTTTACTTCAGAAAAACTTTAGATAATGTTTTTTCTTAAATTTTTGGTAATGCTAAAAAAATCACGAAAAGATTGTGTTCTTTTTTTGTTTTGATTTTTTCTTATGACAATAGGAACCCGCAGCTGCTACCCTTTTGGGTGCGCACAGGGTAAAAAACGCTCCTATGCAATAGCTCGCAAACCACATAGAAGAGGTAATCCGCACTAGGCAAGCCTGGTGCGACGAGCTCGAACCAAAAGGCGAACCCCTTACTTTTGCTGGCAAGGGGTTTCAAACTTGAGACCTCCAACATGGAAGTCCCAAGCCCAAACCACTGGGCCACTCCGAAGGATTTTGATTTGTTATTTCTTATCACTAATCTGTTTGAATTTTCACTTCTTATATTTTACTTCAAAGACCTATATTTTACTTCAGAAGAATTGATGTCATTACTCATTAGTACTATTTAAGGGGTTATTTGGTATGGGGCATTGGAGACAAAATTGTCCCATTCGATAGTTGTCCCACTTTATATATGGGATAACTTATCCCATCATTACAGTACAAATGGTGGGACAAATAATCTTGGGACTACCTAATAACCCCTAACCAAATGTAAGATAAAATAATCCTGCATTTTATCTTGGGATTATTATCCCTTATCTCTCGTACCAAAAGAGTTTATAAGTTAGTTTACGGGAGAAAGACATTCTTTTTGTGGTCCTTTTATTGAGAGCTCTATCTTAGTATTAATTAATTATCTTTTGGTTCCATCTTCATATATGTTCTTCTGAATGCTTAATCTGTTGATGGGGGAAAAGAAGGGAGGACATTTCTATTTGAACATAATATCAGTTTCATGTGCTACAATAAGAATCTTTGCCACTTTTTATTCTCCAGATCCATCCTAGTGCACTAAAGGAAGGAGGAGTTCCACTCGTTGCATGTTGCATATCAGCTGCAGAACAAGCATCTGTAAGTGATAGTCTAGATAATGAGTCAACTTCTAGCAACTCTGGAATAATGAAATGTAGATGGATAAAAATTGAACTATATTTAATCATGCATACTGCTGCAGTGCTGCTCCTACCAGAAAATAAACATGGATTTGCACTACAGTGACCAAGGGAACCTGTTTTCTGCTGCAATTTGTGGATAAGTGAAAAAATCAATATTAGTAGTGATCAACAACTGTAGCAACATAACCAGTGTAGTCCCACAATATAAGTTGTGTGATCCATCAAAAGGAAATATGTCTCTTTGCTAATTCTAGGGAATCGTTAAATCTTTCAATAAGATAGCACAACATAAAAAATAAGAAGAGTTATTTACTTAGTAATGATCCAATAGCTTTAGAATTTTTTGGCATACTTTCACTGGCTTTTGAAGCGGTAAAACATCTAATGTCCGATATATTATGGATTGGGTCGGGTGTCAAATCTGTGATCCAGAAAATGTTTTCCTCTCTTAATATCTGTCCTCTTTGATTAGAAATTTAGTGTTGGAAATTATGAACAGATGTAGGTTTTTTAGGAGTAATTAGTTTCTGTTATGTCATCATCTGAAGTTCTATCGTAAGCATGTATAAACAGCTTCCTTTTGATGAATGAGAAATTAACTGGGAAAATCTGAGTGGTGATCTTTGTGCCTCTGCACGTTCTTTATATCCGAGAAAGCATTAACCATATTCAAGTGACAGGTTCCTATAACAGTTCACTTTGACCATGGAAATTCCAAGCAAGAGTTGTTGGAAGTTCTTGAGATGGTGAGTTTCATTTGTTAGTAGTGAACATATTTATTATGCTCTCCATGTTTATTGAACTTTTTTCCCAACCAAATAGAGCTCAGAGATTCTTATGTCAGTGTGCTAACTCATAACTTCAACCTCACCAGGGATTTGACTCACTCATGGTAGATGGCTCACACCTTCCTTTCAAGGATAACGTTTCCTATACGAAGTGCATTTCTTCCTTGGCGCACTCGAAAAAGATGTTGGTAGAAGCTGAATTGGGAAGATTGTCAGGTACTGAAGATGATTTGACTGTAGCAGACTATGAAGCAAAGCTGACTGATATTAATCAGGTCTCTTTCCCTCTCTCTCTCTCTCTCTCTCTCTGCCCTCCGCACTCATGTTAAAATCAACTTTTTTCAATTTCTGAAGTTCTGAACTTGCTTTGATATTACTTTTCAGGCACATGAATTTATTGATGCGACAGCCATAGATGCTTTGGCAGTGTGCATCGGAAATGTTCATGGAAAATATCCTCCAAGTGGTCCAAATCTTAGACTTGATTTGCTGAAGGTCTAATGCATATATTCTCGCCCTCTTTTTGTTTCCTTTTCATCCTTTTGATTTAGGAGAAGAGTTTATTGACCTGGGAATTTTTAATATGGCAATCAATATAAACCATGAGGGAGGTCAATTACACTTCATATTGATGACTCCTGCTTTTTCTATGAAAAAACACTTGCGATGATTTGTGATGCTAAACGTTCTGTAACCTATTCATGTCACATTATATACTTGAAAATAAGAGTAGCAATTGTCCAACTTGTAGTACGTCGACATTGATTTATAAAATTGCTCTGCTTTACTGATACATGCTCTGAAGAAAATCAAACATTTCTTTTTTTGAACGTAGATTTTTGTTGTATGTGTTTATTCCAAAGTCACTGTGTAATTGTGATTGTTTTTTCAATCATGCATCAGTTGGAAACAAAACAATGTAGAAGAGTTCCTTGTGAAGTAACATCTCTCGAAAAATTGTTTTGGATCTGTATTTGTGTGCCAAGTATAGCTGCATCTGCTGCTAATTTAACTTAAACTCACTCATTTCTCCTTTTTTTTTTTTTTTTTTTTGAGTACAGGACCTCTATGGCTTGTGTTCAAAGAAAGGAGTGCATGTTGTTCTTCATGGAGCTTCTGGGCTGTCAAAGGAAATAATAGAGGTATACTGAATTCTAACATCTTTGTATTGGTTCATTTAAGTGAAATAGATAAAGGGCAAGAGGGAAGTTGAACATGCTGAGTACAATATAAAAATGGAGTTTAAAAGGGGTAATTGTGAAAAATCTCTCGTTGTCGAAGGTCTTATCTCTATCATTAATGTCTTGATTAAAGTAGAGTCTTTAGTGGAAATTAGGGGCCGTGATGGACCTTTGATGATTTGAGAACAACAACTATGCATCAGTCACAAACTAGTATAGATAGACATATAAATTCTAATACATCCATCTATGCTGTTCATTTCAAGATTTAATTCAGTTATCAATGAAGATTTCGTTTTGGACTTTGGTAGACAACTTGTCAAAATGTTACTTGCTAGGATTAGATGATAGATAATCTGAGATTAATGTTCCATTTTACTCTCACTATAATGAACAGGAATGTATAAAGCTTGGTGTCAGAAAGTTCAATGTTAATACTGAAGTGCGCAAGGCTTATATGGATGCACTGAGTAGCCCCAATCAGAAGGATCTCATCAATGTCATGGCTTCTGCAAAAGAAGCCATGAAAGCAGTGATTGCTGAAAAGATGCGTCTGTTTGGCTCAGCAGGGAAAGCTTGCTAACATTTTAGTCCATGAAAATGCCTGGTAGATTATTATCTGATTTATCCGCCCTCGTTATCACAAATTAAATGTTCTGTTGATGCATCAGCCATAGTATAGTAAGAATAATAAAGGTGCAAGTTGTAACACTAGATGGCTATGTTCACTACTCTTTTTTTTTTTTGGTTTTCTGTGTTTGATACCGATATTGGGGTAAGCTTAAATTCGAATTTGCACTGGGACATCCCTTAACAAGGTGTCTTTGATTGATTCAATGTAAATGACACTAATTATCTTGTACTATAATAAAGGAGATAATAATCTTTCATGTTGATTTCTTGCTAGACAGACAATTTTAACTTCTTAGGCATGGTTCTCTCAAGTGGCTGTATTAACCATGACTAATTGATGCATACTATTTTAACTTGCTGAACTATAGTAAATTGAGTTGATTTGATATAAAATATTCGAATTGAGTATACGTGAAATCTTTCTTACATACATTAAAAATATGACATATCCCGTTAAAATATTTTGTCTCGAATATTATTTCTATTCAAAAGGATTAACGTAGTTGACTCTGCAAAAGGTAAATTTTTTTAGAGAAATTGTGTATTAACGTTAATTGTTATTAGAGTAAATTAGGGAGTGTAATCCGCCACTAGTAAATAATTAATCTAGTTGATTTAATTGGATAAATACTGACGTATTAATATTTCGTGAAATTACCAGTTTGTCCTCGTACCACTTCTGTTTCTCTTTTATCTTGTCATCACCCCTCTTTCAGTGTTTATAGTTGTCAGCAAAACTGAAAATCCTTAATTTTTACAGCAATGGCGGAACCCAAAATTATCGAACTCAACAATGGAAGCATGCAAGTCAAAGTCTCCAATTTGGGTTGCACTATTCTCTCCTTATCTGTGCCAGATAAAGATGGTACCTTTTTTTTAAAAAAAATAAAAAAATACCCTTCTTGATATATACATCATAAAAATTGGATCTTTCTTGTTTTCAATATTTTTATACTGATGTTTGATTGATTGAAATTTTTTTAAAGGGAATTTGGGTGATGTGGTTCTTGGATTTGATACCCTCGAGCCATACCAGGCGAGTTGAATTCTATGTCAATTTTTATTTTTTCTAGGCTGGATCTTTGAACTGATTTTGCTGATCTTTTGATTTTTTTTTTCTCTTAATTGATCAGAAAGGTTTAGCCCCATATTTTGGCTGCATTGTGGGTCGAGTGGCAAATAGGATTAAAGATGGGAAGTTTTCTCTGAATGGAGTTGATTACTCTTTACCCATCAATAGGCCCCCAAACAGTCTCCATGGTAAGATCTTGTATACTTTTCTCAACTCTTGTGAACAATTTTTATCCATTGGTAAGTCAATTGTGTTTAAATTACTGTTATTGTGTTGTATCCAAAATTTGATATTTATATGCTAGATCATCACTGATGATTCCCCATAACAAGGGTTCGAATGGAGGTTTTACTATATCTAATGAATTTACTTGTTTCACTAGATTTTTGGCTATATGATCTGCTTATGGGAAATCATACCCCATTGACAAAAAAAAATTTCTATCAGAATTTTTTAGTTCATTACTAGTGATTGACCTGGAAATTGACTTACATTGCTTTTCATAATAAGAACATTTTTAGCTTCATCAACGGATGGATAGTTGTTGATGAATATTTGTGAGCTTTACCAATTTCGAAAGTTGAATACCTTCATGAATAATGAACTTCTGTGAGGCGGGAATCTTCATCATTGAGTATTATGTTTCGGTATAGTGGATTACTATTATATTGCACTGGTAATTTCAGTAAGTATTGCACTAATAAGAAAGGGAATTTTATGTGTACTGGAGACTTCTTGCTAAACAAAAAGCTATGTTATTTCCCAGTTATTGTCGGTGGATGGAAGTCTTTTGTAATTCAATGTCTTTTATTCTCTTTTGTCTAATGCTACTATTTCTTCTCTTCAAAGGCGGACACAAGGGTTTTGACAAGGTTGTGTGGGAGGTTGCTGAACATAAGGAGGGTGAACATCCATCAGTTACCTTTAAGTATCATTGTCGTGATGGCGAGGAAGGTATTTTTCTCTTTTTCTTTCTAGCCATTCATCTTTGACTTATGAAGCAGGACTTCCTTTCTGATTTGCCTTGTATGCAGGTTACCCGGGAGATCTTTCTGTTACTGCAACGTACACACTTACCTCTAAGACGATACTCAGACTTGACATGGAAGCTGTGCCTGCAAATAAGGCTACTCCTGTTAGTTTAGCCCAGCACACTTATTGGAACCTTGGTGGCCATAATTCAGGAGATATTCTCAACAACACAGCCCAAATATGGGCAAATCATATCACTCCTGTTGATCAGTACACGGTCCCAACTGGAGAAATAATGCCTGTTAAAGGCACTCCATTTGATTTCACCTCTGAAAAGCAGATTGGCCGTGATATCCAGCAGGTTGGCTTAGGGTATGACCATAATTATGTGATCGACTGTGGAGACAAGAAAGATGGCTTGAAGCATGCTGCAAAAATCAAGGATCCTAAGAGTTCCAGAGTACTTGATTTATGGACCAATGCTCCTGGCATGCAGTTTTACACTGCAAACTATGTTGATGGAGTTGTTGGCAAAGGTGGAGCTGTTTATAACAAGCATGCTGGAGTCTGTTTAGAGACTCAAGGATTTCCAAATGCTATCAACACACCAAATTTTCCCTCTATTGTCGTTCAGCCTGGTGACAAGTACATACACAATATGGTGTATGAATTTTCAGTTGAATAGATTGTTTTAGGATTTCTTCTAGACCAAAATGAACTAGTAACGGTACTTCTGTTTAGCTTGTTAGTTCTGTGTCCTATTTGCAACCAATAAAGGTACACTTCTTCAAGATGAAAAACCTTGGTAGTATGAGTTGTGAGTATCAGTAGACTGTTTTAGACTTTGTTTGAGTGAGTGACTTGTCAGTTTATTTGCTTCTCTCAGCTTTTTTTGTTTTGCAAGCTATTTTTTGGTTACATGGTAAACAATTTTTTACTCCAACTTGAAGTTAAGTTTTTCAAATACACTTTTAACTTTACTTCAAATACCTTTTTTGTTCAAAATCAATAATCAAGTCATGTTCAAATATTTTGACTTAATGGTCAGCACCTCTTAAGCTTCTAAGTTTTTAATTAACCAGCGGCTGAAGTTTGAATCTTGTCTAAATGGCGTAGTATGTGCTTCCCCATTTAGCTGTAGCATCAAAACCTGTAAGTGGGATGGGAAGGATTTTGATATAGAAAACACAAATATAGAGATTTAAGGATGTTCGTAGGTCTTTGCCACGAGATTTTCTGGTCATTGATTAACAAAATGTCAATCTTCATTAGTTTCACTACACTATTGCTCAGTATGTTTATATTGATCAATATCTTGTATAAATCGAATTAACTCGAAGAGGAAACAGTAACGGATTATCTCATGTTCATCATACCTTAGATGAAGAACTCATCCACAGTTACTTATATACTAACATGGAAGACACATATAACAGAGTTTTTTGACACGTAAGACAGATTTTCTGCCTCTTGCATGAGACCAGTTTGGCAAACTTGCGCTTGAATGAACTATCTTTTCTACAGTGAGTTGAAACAGCTAGCCGCTAGAGTTCTTACTGAAAAACAAACTCATCTTCACACCATACATTCTGCTTTGCTTTATCTCCTGGAAAATCTCCATATATAGAACAACAATATTGTTTCACGGCCATAAGGGCGACCAAATGAACTTGATGATAGTCATCTTTCAGGTGAAAGATTCACATAAGAAGTCTATCCTCGAGGTGCCAATTCCAGTATCAGTAAGAGGGTCTTCGCCCCTTGATATATGCAATGACTTCAGTATCCCTAAAAAGTATTTCAGAACACGTATCATGAACAAAAGTGCAACACAGCGCTAAAATGTACAGGACAAATGCAAGTTGCATAAAGAAATCCAGTTTCTTATTCAATCTTAGACAATTACCTGACTTAAGCTTCTCACTTCGTCCGAATTAGTTCAAGGGGAATACTTTCCGCTGCATGCTACAGAAGAGGATGAAAACTTTAGACACAGTACGTTTGTGCAACTATTGACACAGATGGAGATGCTCACCCATGATTTCAGAGTTTTGAAATTGGATTTCGAATGCACCTTCGATTGCTCTGACTGGAAGGTTATTACGAGGGTGACTTTGAACTCTATGGAAAAGGGACTGCACAGATGATTATATCAGTCACTATGCTACTAGTATAATAGCAAAAGAAGAAAAAAAGATTCAAATACAAACACAAGGCAAGCAAGCACGTTAAAACAAATCAAACAGACTAATTACTACCCCTGGGTCATGGTTCTATTGAAAATTTCACCAATCTCTCAGAAAAATAGAAGGAGCAACTTCTATGGATTGAAATACATCGGCTAACTCTCTTTTAGTTGATATCTAATTATCAGAAAATTTCCAGTAGTTCTGCTTTGGTAACCCATGAGATAGAGGCCTGAACTCAGAAATACGAGCCGGGAAAATACACTCTTTCTTATGTATGGTCTAGCAGAGCAATTATGATCTGGATTGACTCAATTGCAAGCATAATTTGGAATCCACAATTCTCTCTGCATTACATTCATGTACAATGTACAAATGTGATGAAACTCTTGAGAGGCCAGAACGGCGCTAGCAGATAAAATCTTGGGAATTTCCAAACAACAAACATTAATTGGATCAAGCACATACCCAGCAAATATTGACGGACAAGTCAAAAGACGGGGAAGAATAATGTAGATGGGGAGAGTCATGCCTCGACATACATCTCCATCTGCTATCTAATAAACAGATAAGTTTTACACAATATCAATAAGAGGAATACGGTATAAAACTATTCATGGAAACACATGAGCAGTTACAAACCTGAGTTGTCTGTATCAAAGAGGATTCAGTTGCTATCTTTTCTCCAACCAAAATTGACTCCAGTCGGAGCAAGTGAATGTCAATAGATAGGATAGGAACAGCAGATGATTCAATAGTGAGCTCACCTTCAATAGGATCCGACAAAGAACATAGCGTGCACATTTTACCGCTTACCCTAAATCCCCCTATTCAGGAAAAAAGTTGCAACCATTCAATCGTTATGTTCTCTCCAACACATAATTCTGGATGCAAAGCATAAAATAAAAAACACAGCTTCTTCCAGGGTTGATTTAAAGTATCTTGGGATTTGAATATTACCCGTGTACTAAGATTAAGGACAAACAGAAATTCCTAATGCTTATAATTCTTATTCTTGAAAATCCACATTTTTCAAATTCCAAAAAGCACACAGTTTTCTAGGAATTTTTTACTGCAAATACTTTTGATGCATCATTTTTCCTCCTCCTATGTATTGACTTGTACAAGTGGTAGAAAATGGAGAATAACCTGGACAGTGCGGCCACCCCATTTGGAATCTTGATACATGTTCATCTCTATCATAATCTACCACGTTCCTCATTGGTTTGGGAATTATGACAAGCTTACTTAGAAGAGGTCTTCTTTCCTGATGTTTCTAACTACTTGTGGTAGGAACACAATCTGCGTCTACTCATTACTATCACTCCTCTCCTCCTGTTTCCTTTCTCTCCCATTCCCCCTCTTTTCCTCTTCTTTGCCATTCTTTCAACTCAAAATAAAAAGAAGCTGGTATTCAATAATAAGGGTTACAAACCTTCTCTCCCAATTGTATCTAAATTTAGATACAAACACAAAATCTGCTTTCCTATTGATAGATGATTTTTTCTGAAAACTCCTATTCATAGATGAATTTTCTAATGTATAACAAGTGAACCTGATTATTTACCAGGAAAAAGAAAAAACAAGTAAGAACCTGATTTTAGCTCTGGAAGTAGTGAATGCCTCTGTGTGTCCTGGGTCATATAAAAGATGACCATTTCAGGAGAAATGGGTTTCTCTGGAAGATTCTCTGAATTAGGCATTTTAGGAACACAGATTTAGTGCTCGTCATGTATTGAAATATTAGATGACCCATAAAAAAGAGAGGGAATAAAGTGAGATCAGACCCAGACCCTTTTCGCTTTCAATTATGAACTCCATTGTGGCAGATAGAGACTTGTGTAAGTATCCTCTTGAAATGTCTACAGATACCAGATACTACATTGAAATATAACAGACATCAAAAACAAGAAAACTGATACAGGTTGATAACATATAGGACACAGAAAATTCTTGTCGGAATGTACCTGAATGCTAATATCCCCACCATGATATGTTTCGTAAAATTTTTCCAAAGGTTTTTCTCCTGGATCTTTCAACCAGAAGGAAAATGGGATCTAGACAACAAGAAGAAGAATCAAGAACTGATATACAAATCAAAAAACAGCCACTCTGAGTGACTCAAGAAAAGTAGTTTATAACCAAACTAGAGCCATGTAGAATATAGGAGAATGAAAGAGTTGCACTCCACTCTTCAAGTGTAATATTCTGAAGACTCCTTCTTCCCTTTCACAGATTCCTTTGAAGCAATTTTTCACTCTCAGAACCCAAATCTCCTCAAGATAGTAAGCTGATACAAGTATCAACAATGATATAAAATACAATGGTCCTGCGTAGCTGGTAGGGGAGGAGTTGATATGATTTCTCCTGGTTCCAGTAACATTTTTGTTTTTCTGCGCCCAATAATTTAACATAACTAAGAATGATAACAATTTCTTTGAGTAAAAGGTTTAACATGAAATCCCAACAACTGACTTCTAAATACTCAACTACAGGAGCAAGTAAAGGGATTTATTTTCTTTTTTTTTGGATGGGATGTTGGGGCAAAAAAACGGATGGAGGGATCTTTCCTTATCATCCAGCTCACCCAAATATCAGTAGTCTATTCTTAAAAAGTGTACACTAGAGAAAAGAAAAGCCATGATAGATTGGATCAGATCATAACCCAGTACCACAATAATTTTCATACACTCTTGTACCAATGCTGACTTCTCTTTTCTCTTTTTCATAATTCCTCTCTTCCACTGGTTCTCATACAAGCAGTATGCAGGATGTCAACGAAGTTTTTACTTTGAAGGGGAAACTCAAACCTTGGCATGTGCTACCAAATAAGAAGTCTTTTAGCAAAAAAAATACAAAAAATCATGAATTGAAGAAGAATAAAACAACAAAATTTTACCATAACTTAACTCTAAAAACATACCTCTGTAGAACCTGAGCTGATCCTACCAGATTTTAGGACCTCAACCGTCTTATTCCTACATTTCCCCAGAAAAATTAGGTGAGTATCAACAAATTACAAAAATCAAAATGCTTTTACAATAAAATGTTAACAACAGAATCAATTAAAGTGAACAAAAACATGTCTCCTAGAATATTGTCCACGATTGCATTCTTGTACAACAAACAATACGGGCAAGTTGAAGGAAAGAGAAAAGTTTTGATTTTTTGTGTGGCATATGTAAACAGACTAAAAATAATGCATGAAATGTTGAAGCATCTTTTTTTCCTAGTCACGACGGATAAAATGAGAGAGGGAAATAAAGGATGAAACCGTGTAGATATTCAAATTTGACATAATTAACTTATTTGAGTATGTTGTATAGGTCAAGTGCAAATCGAATGCTCTTCCTAAGCCACAATTGCTTGACAGCCTCCCACAAATATACAGGCGGTCCGGAGCATGAATTAATCAAGCATTTAAAACTTAAAGTGAATTTGAAGCATGCTTACAGAATTGTTATAGGCTTGATAACACCATAAAAAGATTCAATAACACCAGCTGATCCTCCTCGAACCTGAATGTCGACTTTAAACATAGAGTAAGCTAGAGAATAGAACTGGACTACTTCAAATTCTACACCTAGTTTAAATGGAAGGATCAAACAAAATATATGAGATATAAGTACCTGCAAGTTGACTGAAGCGTTGACTTTGAGTCGAATGCCTTGATGGGAAATGGAAGAAGAGAGCGTCGTTACGATTTTCCCTTCCACTGGCTCCTACAATTGCAGTTTATTCATTTCGAATACGTGAGTAACAGTAGAATACTTCCTCTTTATGATAATTTGCATAATATAGACAGATACAATCAGTTCAGATTTCAAGTACATTAGGGCGATAAATGCGGTTGGATCGCGAAAGTTTGATCTCTACTGACATGACGATGAAGACGGCAAAAAGGAACAAAGCTGCTAAGAGTCAAAAAACCTCCGGCAGTTTTCGCCGGATTTCTCGCCGGGATTTTATTTGTACCGGCCGGATCAGCCGAAACCCGATACCCCCACGAATATTACTCTCAGCTAGGAAGAGTATCAAACTTGAATTTTCTTTTTATTTACTTCAATATAATATCAAAGATTGAGTTACAGTTCGAATTGAAATTAATAGTGTAATTAAAAATTGATTCAAGTTAAATCAACAACTAACATGTTAATTTGTGAGTTAATAAGTTAAAAGTTTATTAAATCAGGAAATATTTATCAATATATTATACTTTCTATATATTATTTGTAATATTATTTGTTATATTACGCTTTTCAAAAGTTAATTTAATTAATTTTTAAAATTAAATTAGATCACATTAATTTGATAGTTTAAACAAAAAAAATTAAATATTTTAAAATTATATGAAAAGTACTGTAAATTATAATTTTTAGTATATCAATATGATGAAAAATACATCTTAAAATGTTAGTCAAAGTTTTATTAATTTGATTCTAAAAATAAAAATAGTGACAAATAATATCGAACGAAAAGAATAATAATAATAATATATTTCATGTAAGTCATTTGTACTTGTTAATTTGTTATAAAATTTTCATTAATTGAGTTATTCATAAATGTGAAACACCGTTAGTTTAAATATTGCAATCACTTGACAAACTTTTAGATCCATCAGCGTTCGATCAATGGTGCGCCGAGATTCATTAGTAAAATGCCAGTTAAAGTAAATGAAATTCTAAAATATCTGACTTAATCGATGATGCACCTACGAAAACTACAAAATAACAATTTTTAATTGACAATGTTTCACAATGACCTTATTAAATTATAGTAATAGTTATATTCCTTGAAATTCATTTGTACTTTTACTAATAAACTTGTTACAAAATTTGAATAATATTATCGTTGTTAATGTTGTTAATATTTGTATTTTAGTAATGTTATTATAATTATATCCAAATTAACTACTCTCAAATCTCAAATATATCTCAAAAACTCCATATCCACATAAATTACACGAATTTAGCTCGTAAAATCATATGCAGTAATATTTGTGACCAAAATAAAATTATGTAATCATATTCAAACATTATAATTTTCTAAATAAAAAGCTTGGGGAAAAGTGAACAATGTTATATTTGGTTGAAGACTTTGTTTTGTTTCTTTTCTCTTTAACTTTCAAGATTACAACGACGACGTGGCATGTTCTAAATGGTTCAGGTGACGACCACTGACGTGGCAATTGAAACACACGATAAGAGCTCTACATTCCCCGTCTTCTTCGACTCCTTCACCGGAATTTACCTAACGACCGCTGACGAAAATCTCCGACCTCCATTAAAGGATCTAAATTCAGCTAGGAGATGAGAAATCGAAAATCACGAAGGATAACATTCGTTCTACTATGCCTCGCTCTTCTTCCAATTTCTACACTCGGCCGCCAATTGGTGCTTGTACTCTCTCAGGAAGACCTTAAAGAAGCAGCCGCTGATTCTATAAACCTCTTCGATGACCCGTCGGATACTGGATTTGATGATTTTATTGACTCCGAAGCTAAGCCGGATTATGTGCTTGATCCGGGTTCATGGAGCCCGATTTTCGAGCCCGCTACTGCGCCGCAAGTTCACCTTGAACATGAAGGCGAATACTACTCTTCGGTTAGTAAGATAGTGAAGGCATATAGTAGAGGCGATGAAAGGGCGATGGAGAAGGCGGCGTCTGAGATCGAGGCGGCTGCCTCAGCTGGCCACCCCCACGCGCAGTCTATTTTGGGCTTTCTGTATGGAATGGGGATTGGAAGAGAGAGGAGCAAAGCTAAGTCTTTTCTGTACCACCATTTTGCTGCCGAAGGCGGTAATATGCAATCCAAAATGGCACTTGCTTATACTTATTCTCGCCAAGAGGTGAGTTTTTTGTTCCTCATCTTTTATCAACCTGAGAAATGGAAAGCATTTAGGATTGCTCACATTTTGTCTGTATTATGCAAAAACCCTGCTTTTGTGCTTGTGAAACATTTTATGTTACTGGTGCGTAGTGAGCTATGGAGCTTTAATTTGTTTTTGGTTCTTGGTTGTCGAGGAAAAAATCGTGGTATTTTTCTTCAGGGAGGATTGTGAATTTTGTGTTGTGAGATCTTAATTGGATTTGGCTTCTTGTTTGCGAGGTGATGTGTAAAAAAGAAAGAAAAAGAGATGTCTGGTGAATTTGGAGCTCTAATGTTGGATGCATGAAATTGCATTTATATACTAACATTCTTATGATTTGAGTCTGGGTTGTTCTATTCTTTTTTTGTTGCGAGATTGTATTTTCTCATCTATGCTGATTGTTTGTTTGATCGCAGATGCATGATAAAGCTGTGAAATTGTATGCCGAATTGGCAGAGGTAGCCATTAACAGTTTCCTGATATCAAAGGACTCACCTGTGATTGAACCAGTGAGGATACACAGCGGAGCAGAGGAAAATAAGGAAGCGTTGAGGAAGTCCCGAGGCGAGGAGGATGAGGACTTCCAGATTTTGGAATACCAGGCACAAAAAGGGAATGCCGGTGCAATGTATAAAATTGGGATATTCTACTACTTTGGATTAAGGGGAGTACGACGTGATCACACCAAGGCATTAACATGGTTTCTGAAGGCAGTGGAGAAGGGTGAGGCGAGATCTATGGAACTTCTTGGGGAAATATATGCAAGAGGAGCTGGAGTTGAAAGGAACTTTAGCAAGGCATTGGAGTGGCTTACTCTTGCATCCAGGCAGCAACTTTATTCTGCTTACAATGGTTTGGGCTATCTCTATGTGAAAGGATATGGAGTGGAAAAGAACTACACTAAGGTAAAATTCTGTTCTTTCGTTGCTGTTACTGGACAAGGTAAATGCACAGAGATTTTTCATCTTTTACTCCCCATATAAATAATAGCACAAACTTGGATCTCCTTTTCTCTATCCATGTGCTTACCTTTAGCTTTTAACACTATATTGTTCTTAGTACACTTGTATGTGCATTTTCATGTGCTTGCTGCACTTATCAAATCACCTCTTTAGATCACTGATTTTTCTCATGAAAAGAGGATTAATCTTTTAGTTTAAGCTTCAGTAGTTAGATTCTTGGTGTAGACTCTATTGAAAAAGTTATCTAGGATTCAATTGACATACTGGTTGCTCTCTGTTGCAGGCAAAAGAGTATTTTGAGAAGGCTGCAGACAATGGAGAGGCTGGTGGTTTCTACAACCTCGGAGTAATGTATCTTAAAGGAATTGGGGTGAAGAGGGATGTGAAAATAGCGTCCAAATACTTCATTACAGCTTTTGATGCTGGTCAACCAAAAGCATTTTATCAACTGGCAAAAATGTTCCATACTGGTGTAGGTCTTAAGAAGAATGTTCCACTGGTGAGTCAAATGTAGTTGGTCATCTACTCGTTCTTATACTGGGATTATTGACCTTATATTTCTTATATTTTACTTTGTCATGAATGAATTTGGTTGTTGGTTTATCTTTCCTATATGCTGCCTGAGTTGCAACACCATACAAGACTTGTTTGCTTTATGGCACTTGTCCAAAAGAAACAACAACACAGGTGTGCCTTATGTTTGGTGGCTAATTGTACTAAATGACCTTATTTAGAAACTGGCTTCAAATCCCGAAGTAGAATCTCTTAGCCATGTATTTATCGTGGCCATTTTGACGAGAATTGCTTGATAGAGTGGAGTAGAAAAATAATTTATATGTCACTTCTCATTTGTGGACCTTCCAAAATAGTTGATAATTTGATATCAGTATATTAATAATGTTTTGGTACAGCTATGACAACTTCCTAGAATCTTATTTCATTCAACACTCAATTAGCTAAAACTTTGATGTGAGGCTTTCTATATGAAACTAGGGGTCATTTGGTAGAGGGTATTAAAAAAAATTAACACATGCATTAGCTTTGTGTATTAGTAGTGCCTTGTTTGGTACACTTTTTCAGCCTGTATATTACTAATGCATACATTAGTTATACACTCAATTGTGTATTGAAACATGAATTACTAATACATGGATTTCCACAGTATTAGTACTGCAAGGTTTTTAATGCACACATTAGCATGGTTAAAGACACAATTGTCCCTCAAAACCTATTTTTGTAAATAAATATCTTTCTAGAAATTATGCAATGCCTGCTATTTTTAATACATCAAAACAAACCCAAACAATGCTTAAGAAATAATTTATGTATGACTAAGCAAGCATAACTAATACCAACATTACTAATACACTCTACTCAATATTATTCTTATACATTCTACTAAACGACCCCCAACTATATATCATTTATGTTAATAGTTTCTTCTACTACTGATCTACTACTACTATTACTATAATGATAATAATATAATGAACAATTAAAGTAAATTCTAAAAATCTATGTCCTATCAAAACAGTCATATAAAATGGAATGTACCGAGTAATTGTTCTCTACTGGGATATATCCTGTCATATCATATCGACATATTTTTGTTAAGAGGAGAATGGAGATAGTCTTGTATAGAGTCGTCGATAGATTTTGTTAAGGTGCAAACGCACATAACCTTCAAGTCCATTCTCCTTCATCTAATATTAATTAAAAAGTATGGAGGTTCTTTAGAAATGTTGATTGAACTTTTTTCCCTTTATTAAGAAATTCTACAATAGATAAAACTTTCATTTACTATTTTCCTCAAATAATTGTCATTTAATTATCATCCTAATATTTAGGACTTTGAAATTGATTAAAGGTATAGCTATTAATCTTTACCTATTTGTAATAGGTAAGAACTCTTTAAGGTTGACTAAAATTTTGCTTCTTATTTGAACTATATAATAAATCCTAACATTCAAGCCTTTTTCTTTCGTTTTTAAAATTGGGGGGTAGGGAAAGGAAAACAAGGAGGGGATTACAATGTGGGGAATCAAACCCTCGCCAACAAGGTGGGAGTTTAGGTAACCAACCAACTGTGCTACTAAGATTCTCCCTAACATTTACGACTTCAAAATCTATATGTTTACCATATAATCTTGGTTAAATTTTGGTAAACAAAATGAACAAAGAATTAAAGGAATTACAAATATTAAAAAAGAGGTTCATGTTCTCTTAAATAACTTTTTAACCTTCCTATATGAAATTCTTATCACCTACATAGATATAACATTTATTTTAAAGTCAATGTCTATTTTTTAATAATTTGTACTTCTTGTATATAGTTTTATTGATTGACGTGAGATACTCATGCAAAGCGCGCGCACTAAACTAAACTGAGAAATAGGAGAGAAGCATGATATAATAATTGCTGAAGCTTTTATGTTCACAGTGATAAATTATAAGTGTTTTTACCTTCAAGTTGCATAAAATTATCTTGAAGGATGATGTATTTTTAGTTTTTTTCCTTTTATGGTCCTTCCTCCTTTTCACATGCCGTCCGTTATTTCAATTTTCAGGCATCTTCCTTGTACAAACTAGTTGCAGAACGTGGACCATGGAGTTCTTTGTCTAGATGGGCACTAGAGTCGTATTTGAGAGGAGATGTGGGCAGGGCTTTCCTTCTATATTCAAGAATGGCAGAGTTGGGATATGAGATTGCGCAAAGTAATGCTGCATGGATCCTTGACAAATATGGAGAAAGAAGCATGTGTTTGGGAGAATCTGGAATTTGCAGTGATGAAGAGAGGCATCAACGCTCGCATGCCTTGTGGTGGCAAGCTTCAGAGCAGGGTAATGAACATGCTGCATTACTTATTGGAGATGCATATTACTATGGTCGGGTATGTTATTTTATACTCAGTAGAAGTAGCCTGAAGTTGTTTATCTTATTCTAATAATAATCTCTTCACATATTAGTATGGGGTATGTTAGTTTACATCCTGTAGTAGTAGTAGTAGCCTTAAGTAAGTTTATCTTTATTGTGATCTCTTCTTTCCTTGGCTTGAATTGCACATTATTGAAGTGATGGAATACTATTCATCTGCTTTTTATAGGGCACTGAGCGGGACTATGACCGTGCAGCTGAGGCATATATGCATGCAAAATCACAATCTAATGCCCAAGCTATGTTTAATCTGGGTTACATGCATGAGCATGGCCAGGGACTACCATTTGATCTTCATCTTGCCAAGCGTTATTACGATCAAGCATTGGAAGTTGATCATGCGGCAAAGTTGCCTGTAACATTGGCCCTTGGAAGCTTGTGGATAAGGAAAAACTACGCCAATGGTATCCTGGTAAATGTTTACTCCATTTCTCTCACTCTGCATACAAGTACATGTACACATGCATACACATACTTGATCGTTCATTTTGTGTTTCAGTAACTCTAGCCACTTCGAACTAATAAATTTGTTGGATGATCCCTTATTTCCCCAGTCAAAACTGTGACAAAGAGAAGACTAATCACTTAATGCCCAAAAAGGAAACTGGGGGTCTTTTAAAGATGTAGAAATGAATTTTACAGTTAAGGAGTAGTCTTCAATCCCTTGTTTATTTTTGGTACACCTATGTAGTTCCGGGTTGTATAGAGGATTGGATGTCTTTCATAGAGAACCATATATGGTTGTAGGTTCTTTGTTTTTTGGTATACTTGTATACAGCCGATTTTGGCCTTGTGATAAGTGAAACCATTTACCTGATAAAAACAGAAGTCCAAAAGGGGTCACCACTACTTAGGCATTGAAATATGAGGCCTCTCCGATTGTCAGGGGGACCTTGCTTTTGGAATTTGCAGAATGTAATTGGATTCCCTAGGAGTATAAAAGAACCTGGAGTCGTATTGCACCAGAGTTTGTTACCTTCCTCGGAAAAAAGATATTGAACCAGAGTTTGCAGGAGCTATCAGATGCAGTCCACTTACCATATTAGCTTACTGGGGAATGGTGGTCCTAATAATCTTCCTAACTGAGCTCTGCATGTCTATGAGTGTGGATGAACTGCATGTAATACAGTAGACATTTAGAGTGGAAAGAAGAAAAAGCACAATCCAAATCCTAAACAACTAAAGGGTAAGAAGATCTCGTACTTATATTGAATTTTAGAAGCACGGGAGTTGGAGGAGTGATAGTGTTAGCTTTGTGAAAACACGGCACAATACTCTGGTTTGACGTATTTGAGGCTGCCATGGGACTCTTATGATGCTTCAAACAGAGTGTCGTTGCCATGTCAAAGATCCAAAGTTAACATAATTAGCAGCAATGGTAAAATCTGGATTGTGGAAGTTGTCAGAGATTGTGAGCAGGGGAATAACAATGTGGAAAGATATCCTCAATGTCATGGTGTTACAAAGAGACATGATGTGCAACTGGACAGGGTTGTAAAGTAGGCTAGGATTAGGGACTTGGGATATTTAGAAGAGACTCATAGATACCACTGAGAGTACAAAGATGTTGCCGAAAGAAGTAGTTGAGATCAGATGAGCTGAATATAGTCCAACATCACCAGAGCCTGACTTCTGTGCTCTACTAGTATATGTAATAAGAGTCGGTCAAAAGAAAACTATTTGAACTCTTTTCATTGCAAACGCCCTTTTATTGCCCCCTTGCTTGCATAATGGAGGGTCTGTAGTAACTGGTCCTCAAGTGGACATTAAAAAATAGTAGAAATATTATATTTTCTCTTTTTAAATTGATATTTCGATTGATAAAGGCCCTTTTTTGTTGTTTTCTTTTTTATAGGTTAACTTAATTGATTCCTTACCAGAAATTTACCCCAAAGTGGAAGCATGGGTGGAAGATGTCCTAATGGAAGAAGGAAATGCAACGATTCTCACCCTCTTTGTATGCCTTCTAACGGTACTTTACCTACGCGAGCGGCAGCGTAGGCATGTTGCTGCTGCTGCTGGAGAGGTCGCGTTCCCTCATCAACTTGGGGAGCAAGGTGTGCCTGTAATCCATTAATATGTTTCCAGATAGCGGAAGAGTAAAGATCCTTTTGCAGAAAAAATATGTAGAAATTTTTTCTTGTTGGTCATAGAGAGATGCCCTTTTGTTTTGGGCAATGTTATATATTTGTCATACACACTGACTAAATAGAATGGAGTGGAGTATTGTCACATCATGATTTCGCTTTTGCTCATTTTTAGTATAGCTTTCGATACTTTCACTATATCCTTGTTGTAGATTATTCAAGTATTGCTTGTTCAACTTACAG
Source organism: Solanum habrochaites (assembly GCA_027704765.1). NCBI lineage: Eukaryota > Viridiplantae > Streptophyta > Magnoliopsida > Solanales > Solanaceae > Solanum > Solanum habrochaites. The sequence continues at coordinate 64,289,824 of JAKWJA010002491.1, forward strand.
TACCCAAAAAAAAAAATTGACTCACTCCCATCTTAATTAAGAGCATGATTGGCCAATCGGTTTGGAATTTCCTTCATTGTTTTTATTGTCATGGGAAATTATATTCACAGTAGTAATTATGGTGATAAATTGTAGCATGACAACTGGCATTCACATGACATGATATCTGGTATTTACGTGGCATTTAACAACTTTCGTCAATAAGAAAGGTATTTATGACGATAAGGTTAGTTTTGAGTTGAATTGTAGTTAAAAGGGTATATATGAGCTATTACGAATAATTTACAGGTGTTTTTGATACTTCTTTGTTTCCTCATTAAGTTCTGGTTCATGTATAGCATGTTTAAACATTGTCCGTTTTCTTTTTAGATTGTGCCTGAGATGTTGCTCATTTCTATTCAATCTAAAACTTTAAGATGATTTGGATGACACAGGATTTATATGATTCTCTTTTTAACGTATCTACCTCTGTTCTTAATTCATCACGCGAAGACGAAGTGAACAAACTGAAACAGAGGAAAGTAAAAAGTTAAAAACCCTCGGAAACCCTGAATATGCTCCCACATACAACAAATTTCCAGAACAGATTAACCCATAAATCAATATATTCTTACACTTAAAAATAAAGTGGCCCATTTAACACTGTTTATTAGATTCTACAGTAAATAATAATTACAAACTATTTCACGAAAAAATAAATTAAGACTTCACAAACATCTCTTAATTGCTCAAGTAACATCGAGAGGAAGAAATATGTTATTCCCATTTCCATATCCACTCACCTGAAGCACCAAAAAGTTGCGTCTAACTATTTTTTGTTGTGATGATATCCTCAACCGACTGTATGAGCTGTGATCTTTAGCTACATTAGTAAGGCTTTGTCCAAAGTTGCTGCTCATATTTTGACTGTGTCTTTGCATCTTTGGGACGTTCACAAGTGCACTTCTTGCAGACCATGTTGCTTCTGAAGTTCAAGAAGTCACATCTGTACAAGAATCCAAAAGTATGATGAGTAGAATCCACAAAACCAAAACATGCAGAATCAACAGAAGCTACTCACGAGGGGCACTCCCATTCTCCAGGATTCAGCTGTCTCTTGGGACGCTGCTCTTGGCAGCGTAAACACTTGGTATTGCTAGCAAAATTCATGAAGGTACATCTACAGAGACCAAAAAAAATGACGAGAACTGAGAACTAACACCACTGAAAAGGAGAAGGGAAAATGAGTTGGAAGGCCATGAAGACAACGTGTGCAGGGCAATAACATCTTATATTGTTCTCAGATTATAGAAGATTAAGTATTTCCTAATAATAAGTGTACAATGTGATATTCCAGTAGGTATACGTGCATGTATAAAGCAAACCGACATTAGTATCAAGAGAAAAGATGAGTATATTTATTTAATTTTTGAGAAATCAAAAAAAAGATAAGTATATTTCAAAGTCACTTTTTAAGCTTTTAGTACTCGGTTATATTTAGAGTAGGCCAGTGAATTCAATAGCTCAGACTAGAGTTGTAAAAGGAAGAAGGCACTCTTGAGATCCATAGTGGAGTAATCATCTATGAAACTATATAATCTGACAAGTGGGGTTTTAATGCTTCATAACTGTAGGCTTTTTTTTTTTTTTGGGATAAACTGTGAGATTTTTATCAGCAACAATTAAATCATATGATGCAACATACTGTGGGCAATTCCAATCTCCCTTTTTCATTTCTTTAACCACAGGAGCATCTCGACTAGGTCCTTTTGATTTGCATCTCAGGCACTGTGCATTGCGTGCGAAGTTCATGAAAGTGCACCTGCAGCAAGTCAATGTCAGTACATGCCAGGAACATGAGCACAAGGAAGTAATACTAGAGAAAGGAAGAAAAAAAGAGGATGAGGGGGAGTTCCTCTAATGGTAGCTCCTCAACTTTAGCCATTAGGTAGGGCGTTCAAGTCACCAACGGGGGTGGGAAGGTGGAAAACCCACTGTTGCCTAGAGAATGGCAGTGGCTGGAGGTTTAGGTGGTAGGCCTAAAAGAAGGTTACCAAATCAAATTAAAAAGGGAAAAGGAAAATGGGGACTCTGATAATTAGTGGAAAAACTTGACACAATTTGTTTGTGATGAGCACAGTTAGGCAAATCAAAAATGCCTTTTTCTATTTCCAAATCCATTTACTAGCATCAGAAAAAGTCCACAGGATAAGAAAAATGCAAACACGTAGAGAAGTCAACTCAGTGAAATTTCTGTCGTTCACAAAAGGAAAGAGAATTTAGTTGCCTGAAGCTCTAAGAAGATATATTTGGTGGGAAAACAACAAAAAGGTGGAGAACTTACTAAATGCCCAAAAAAATAAAAGTGGGGGTGGTGTGGAAAGCTTGATTATGAAGTCGCTAATAATACTTGATAGAATTATAGAGCACATATCAAATATACAGGTAAAACACAAATAAGCGTGCAGACAATGTATCAGGAATGCCAAAAGTAAATGAGAACCTACTGCGAACAGATCCAATCTCCTTGCTTCATTTCAACATTTCTTTTAGGCATTTCACCCCTACAGAGAAGCATGGCGCATTTCCAGTGAGCATCAAAATATTCATCTTAGAATATAACATTGTATTCCATCCCAATGCATTTCAGCTTTAAGCAACAAGAAAAATCATAAAATAGGAAAGATGAAATCTTCAAATCAAAACTCAAAACCTCTTGCAAGTGCATTTTTTTATAAGGTAGAAGTGTGATTATTCGCTTGAATAAATCAGTATGAGCAGCCACTGAACGCAATAGTAACAGTAACCACCATATCTGCACTCCAAACCAGTATGGTACTAATTTTCTAAACTTACACACCTTATCCTTGGCCGCTTAAGAGTTTAAGCTAAATTATTTGCATGTATTAATTAACAGTTATACCACAATCGTTTGAATCTGATATAGTAGAACATAAAAGCCCACACATTTTTAAATACCTGGATGAAATTGGAGCTTCTGGATGGAGGGAAATTTTACATGACAATATAAAATCCCACACGTTTTCAACAATGGGTGTGACCTATGGTTAATCAAGTTTAGATAGAATTAATGCTGTCCTGCCTACACCATTGTAGTACAGAATAAGAGACGTATAAGTTATATTATATCAAAAGGACTCGTAAAAAAATGATATAAATGCATTAAGTTACACTATTAAAATCAATGTGTATATATTCCATTGTACCTTGCAAGAAGTCCAGTATTTTCTTTTTAAGAAAAAAATCATTTATAATCTCCAAGAAAACTTACTCAAGACCAGTTGAATCTCTTCTTTTCATTTCAACATCTTCCAGACCATCTGTCCTTGAGCCAACAGACTCTTTCTTTCTTGGAGAAGCTTTGGGGGCAGGTGTTGGATGATCAGGATCAATAGGTGTCTCACTTAATTCAACCAACTCTGAGAGCAATTGTCTTGCAGATACCTCGATAAGCTCACTACCAGGAGGCATTGCTCCACTAGATATAACTGCAGAATCAAATGCATAAATAAGCAAGACCCGCACAATATCGACTGTACGCGCGACACCCTCAGACTCCTTTAATATCAAGTAAGCCCTATCACATGATCCACGGAAATTGCAAGCACCACATACCTGCAAGTAAGCTCCTTAGGTAAAACCTCATAGAATACGTTCACAGAGAGAAGTCAAATGACCCTTGAACTGCAATCAATCTAACTTGACCATGAAAAGGAAATTCAAAAGCAAGGACATCTAATAATTTAAAAGGCAACTCACCTCTCCTTCGTCGAGGTTTAGATGAATCCTTAGCCTTTTTGCAGAGTTAACAACCTTCCTGAATAGATTAGGACAGCCCTTTTCCACAACTTTCTGCATATCTTGGGTGGACAACTTTCTGCAAAGTACAACAGGTCCTTTCATAATCTCAGGCAAGGTGGGAATTATAAAACATAGTCTCAACATATATTAAGGTCTATGATTTTCCTCGAGAAGCTAACACTTAGAGAAGTTTCTGACAACCAATATAGACAACTCCCCAGCAAAATGGGTTATTTCATGAGGCCTTATTATCATCATTATCCCCTTTTTCCGCCTTTTCAAATTTTTGAAAACTAAGCTAGTGTTTGGCCATATATTTTGAAAACTTATCTTCAAATATTTGGTTGGCCAAGAAATTTGATCTTCAAATACTTTGAATTTCCTTAAAACTGTTCTGAAACTTAACTTCCACTCACAACACTTCAAATTTTCTTCGATTAAGATGTACGTCCTAACACAACTTAAAAAACTCAAAATTTCAAGTTTCGACTAGCAAACTTAGCCAAATGGAAGACAACAAGTATATTAGTATCTTATAATCGTTCAAAGAATAGTTCATTCTTGAGCCTATAAGTATCTAAATTTGCAACTTTCAAAACTGTAACACATCTATTCCTATCCCTTTTACTTAACTTCATTGACACTAAAATTGCTAAATTGTTAAGAAAAGTAGTAGCTTTCTCACTTGAAAATGTCTGAACGGTCGCGAGAGAAGTTAAGGCATGCATCTTTCAACAAATTCATATCCGTATAAATACTCCCATCGCCGTCTTCACCCGTGCTCGTACTTTTTTCTGTAATGTATCCTTTGCTTTTCAAACGGTCCACGAAAGCAACCCATTCTGGCCATGGATGATTTCTAGGAATGACCAATGGTTCGATTGTATTGGTCTCGAGTGTAGCTGAGGTACAATTGTAACTGCGGAACCGTACAACAGGAGAAAGCAAGGGCTTTGAGAATCGAAATGGAGAAAATGGAGAAGATATATTCGTAGGCTTGTTACAGTTACGAACAGTCGAAGCTCCAAGGAGAAAGAACAATCTAGAAGCTGACATTTTAAGCTTTTTTTTCAGAAAACCATGGCAGCTGAGATTGAAGAAAGTAGAGGGTTTTTGATAGGGTTTTGAAGTTCAAATGAAATTAGCAGCAATTAAGAAAAATTGAGGGGTGAAAAGAAAAAACAGAAAAGAAAAATATTTACAATTTCGTCCCTCTTGAAAAAAACTGTCTGAGCTTCATTATTTTTACAAGTGTTTCCCTAATTATGGGTGTAGTATGAGAAGTTAGTTAATAATATCATTTAATCATATGGTAGTAGTATTTTAGATAAATTTTTGAATTTTAGAGATATTGATTGAAATAAAATAGTATGGTATTAAAAGTTAAAGATAGTCAGAAGAACATTATTTTATATTCACTTAGTATAGTAAAAATAATAATAAAAATTAGATACAACATAAATATTGTAAAATTATAAAATTCAAATCAAAATTTAAAAAATAACACAATTATTAGTAGTAATACATGCTATAGTAGAAGCTAAGTGGGCAGCATGAGCAAAATGTGATTTCTTTCCTCGTAGAATTATTGAGTTAAAGCTATTTATCTTTTGTTATAATCTCGTAGGTAAAAAGAATGATTTCAAAAACTTATATTATATAAGTTGCTAATTTTATTTTATGAAGCTGTGTTTTATATTATATAAATGTAGAAAAATGACAGATCACCCATTAACTAAATAAGATAACCACAATCATTAAAAATAGCCGCACAAAGAGTAGTAAAATCATAAAGCGGTGTAATTACCTCATTTGCTTTCATTGTGAACCCGTGCATTCTCTTTTCATCATCGAAAGATAAAAAATATTTTCTTAATAATGCATTATTCGCGTGTATTCAAATAACTCTAATGTTAAATTAAAATATCTTAATTTATAATAATTTCAGTTGGAGTAATGATTGTAATTAGTCATTTACCCATTTGTTTTGCTATTTTTGTAATGCGCAAAAAAATAGAAATAATTAATGTAATTTTATCATAAATAAAAGGTGGTGGTTGATTTCAGTTGAACCAAAATTAGAGTGTCAATATTTTACAAATATTTTTCCAAAGAAACGGGGCTTATCTAAATATAGGTGAAACTTTGTGGGTCGTCTTGTAATATTTTCGAACATTTCATACCTTTTATGCTAATATACATAAAAGATAAAAGATTCACAATTCCCTTCAACTTCTTGAATCCCATTCCCAGCTGAATGTTACCTTCTTTTTAGGTTTCCACTGCTCTATCCTCACCCCCACCCCCCTGTGCGGAAGAACAATCCAAGAAAGTATTATAAACAAACCCCCAAACTGAGCGTCGCTGCAAAAAAAATCAATCTTTGAGCAAATACAGAGTTTATTGGTGAAGAAATGGCGTCACAGTCAGCAAATTTATGGGTTTTGTTGGGATTAGGATTGGCTGGAATACTTATAATGACCAGAAAGCTAAAGAAAGCTGTTAAAGCTGACTTTGGAGCCTTTGTTGAACGTCTTAAGCTTCTGCCACCGCCTCAGCCTCCTCCACCTAAAGCTCCTCATCCTCTTACTGGCCTTTCTTTTGCCATCTCCGATGTGTAAGCTTCTTATTTCCAGAGAATTGGGAACTCTAGTTTTTGAATAAAGAGGATTTAATTATGAAAATAGAGGATTTTGATAACCAAAGTCCACGGTTTCATAATTTGAGATTGAGGTTCAGTTGATGTTTGGTTTTGTAAGTTGTAACTTATAACCAGTCTTCTTTGAGTGTGAGCTTTGCATTCTGCCCTTGATGGCTGAAAGGAATAGTCTTGTTTCAACTAGATTCTGGAAGTTACATAGTTCTGTATGCTGACAATTTTGTCTCCATCATTTTTTGAGTTACTATTTCTGATTTATATGCTGGGATGGAGAGTCCAATAGAAGCCTTCTCAATTTTGTCTTTATTATTTTTGAGTTACTATTTCTCATGTTTCATTTACTTGTCTTGGTTCTCTACTCGAAATTCATTTGCTTATTTTAGAACTACTGAAGTCATATCGAATTTTGATTGTCCAGATTCGATGTCAATGGATTTGTGACAGGGTTTGGGAACCCAGACTGGTCAAGGACTCATGAACCTGCTAGTCAGACGTCCACCGTGGTCACCACACTTGTTGAAGGAGGAGCCACATGTACTGGAAGAACTGTTGTAGATGACATGACATTTGGGTTTGTTCCTGACTCTTTCCACTGGTTAAAATTAGAACTCTTTTCTAAAATTGGTAGGATCCTGGATTTTTTTATTCTTTGGCTAGTGATGATTTCCATTTCTGTTGTGTTACACATATTTATGCTGCAATTTAGAATCCTTATCGTGATGTTGATCATTCTTGTCATCTTCACTGTACAGTATTAGTGGTGAACAGATGCATTTTGATACTCCAACAAATCCGGCTGCTCCTGCACGAATGCCCGGAGGGTCATCTAGTGGGGCTGCTGTTGCTGTGGCTGCAAATTTTGTTGATTTTTCTTTGGGTTAGTTCTTTTGCGTCTCAAAATCAATTTGTCCATCTGTTGTCATTTTGTGGCTCGAGTATGCATTGCCATTTAGGTAAATTTTGAGTCACAATGTAAAGAACGAGCTCCTTGAACTTTGGCTGGTGTGCATCCTCCTGAATATTTGAAATCTGCAACATCTTTATTTGTGGTTAGAAGTACCACTTTCTATTTAAGTGGACAGGCTATCTAATGAAGCTTCTAACTCGATCTCAAATCTCAATTCAGATGGTCAAACTTCTATTTTGACCAAGCATAACGGCAACTGATTGATTTAGGTAATTAAGTGATTAAGACAATGCCCTGAATTTGGACTCCAATTATGGTTAGGTAAAGTTCAAGAAAAAGCTCAAACTTCCCTGACCTCATTTAATAGTAATTATTTTGCGGCAAAATTTAAAAGAAACAATCAAGAAGAGAAGCGTGCTTGTTGAATATAGATATATTATGCTGGTTTTATTGACAAGTTCTTTTTCACTTTAGCACATCAAGTTCATGGAAATGAATACAGGGTAATAACTGATAAGCTCTTCTAAGTTACAGTACCATCTGTTATCCAGGTACTGATGCTGTTGGAGGTGTGAGAGTACCTGCTGCATACTGTGGAGTTTTAGGGTTTCGGCCATCTCATGGGACAGTTTCTCACACCGGCATAATTCCTGTTTCAGCTAGTCTTGACACAGTTGGTATGTATGTCCATGCCATCTTCAGTTCAACTTAACATCTTTCACCTTCACTTAGTTCTTTTTTTTTTTGCGGAGTCTTTGAGCCTGACATGTTGGGATCATGTCACTGTACTAAGAGTCATATCCTTTTTATATGAGAATCTGCTCGTCGTTTGGTTATATATAATCCTCGTTGTTCTTCTTGTGCTACTTGCTGGGTAAATATTTTATATAAGCTACCAGTAAATGACATGAAAGTTATGATTTCTCGAGTCATTTTGGTTGAAACAATGTTAGTGATTTGATTTAAATGTTCACTTTATTTTAAAAAAGAATCAAGAACGCGATGGGGATGACTTAAACTAAAGTCCAGTAGGTTTATATCTCGTCTTTTGTGGCCTTTGGATGTGTTGGTAACTTGGTATCTATGTTTATTGGATTCTTCATCACTGGAATACTGGTGTCAGCAATCTGACATGATACTGGTCAGTACAGGATTTTTACTGGATATCCTCAAGTGAAAGTCACTCTCCACTTCCAACCAAGGGAGCAGTATGGGAAGACCATTGACTTCTGGGGATAGGGTTGAAGTTGGGAGAGATGTAGGTCACCGTGTTGGAATTTCTCTTGATGAACATTTTATATTGCTATTGTTAAGTCTGGAATATAATCTTGGTATATATGGATTTTACAAAATTAATTTTACAAAATTATTAAGTTGAATGCCATGTGTTGTACTTTTATCTGGTGTTCTATGTTTAGCTTTTAGTAAATTTGGACCAACTGCAGGATGGTTTGCAAGAGATCCCAGCATATTGCGCCGTGTCGGGCATGTGCTACTGCAGGTTCCATTTGCTGCTCAACGGAATCCAAGGAATGTTGTGATAGCTGATGATTGCTTTCAGTTACTAAAGTCTCCTGGTGATCGCATCAGTCAAGCAGTGACCAAAGTTGTCGAGAAGCTGTTTGGAAGTATGTGTTTGTAGTCTGGGCATCTAATGAGATTTTTCATTTTTTACATCCCTTCTGGAAATCACCTCTTGCAGGACAAATCCTAAGACATGAGAATCTGGAAGCTTATTTAACCTCAAAAGTTCCAAGCTTAAAACTGCTTGCTGACAGAAAGTCCAATGGTGAAAGAAAATCTTCATCAACGAATTTGCTAGCATATGCTATGCATATACTTAGGAGGTGAGATGTAGGTTGATGCCTCAGAGATCACTAGGCACAATTATTACTGGTTTTAAGCATGAAGTATCTTATCTGATGGAAGCTTGCAAAAGTAGTCATGACATTATCTTGTTTGTGTTAGTTTTGGCTTCATTTTATTGCATATATACTTGGTCATGTACTTGCTTGAAAAGGGGGGGGAGGGGGTTCTATACTTGTTAAGAGCTTTTGACCACTAGAAAATTCTATTGAATTTTTATCTTACTCTGTCTCATCTATTTTTGGTGCATCTAATGTTACACATAAGGGATGTTCCTGCTATTTCTGTTGAGTGGTAATTTACCTCCTAAATTTAATTTTTTTGAGTGGTAATTGACATATCTAAATTTAGTTTCTATCGTCTGTGCACAGACACGAGTTCAAACAAAATCATCTGGAGTGGATCAATGCTGAAAAGCCCAATCTGGACCCTTTTATTTCTTCCCAAATGCAAGGAGCGCTAGAAATCACAGATACAAATATTGATAGCTGCCATGCAATTAGGAATGAAATGCGCTCAGCTCTAAATGATCTTTTGAAAGTAAGTAGTACTGGTGTTCAATTAGTTTATGTTTTTTTTTAATAATGGGTTTCCTGATTTCCTTCCAACCAATCCCTTGAATAACTATTATTGGTATAGAGAAAACACATTAAACCAACCGAACTTGGCAGCATAACTTACTTAAACACTTAAACTATACGGGCATTTATTTTACCCCCCTAATTTCATTTCGCGTGAATTTAGTACCACCCTAACGGATGATGTGGCAAAAAAAGAAAAGAAAAAAAATTGAAAGCGCATTAAATTATTATAATTTTTTAAATAAATGAAAAAAAAGAAACCCACCCACCCATTCTTCCTTCTTCTTCAAACCCCCCCCACCCTGCTTTCTCAAAAACCAACCTGCTCCCTCTACATGCTTGTCTCTTCTCCCTCAAACTCCCAACCTCATGCTTGTGTAATACTCTTGCCAATTTGAGGCTGGTACTATATTTTTGCGTGGTATTAGTTCACTTCAAATATGTTAAGGGGGGTGTTTAAACGCCCGTGTAATTTAAGTGCTAAAGTAAGTTGTGCTACCAAATTTAGGGTTGTTTTATGTGTTCTCTCACTGGTATATGTTAAGTCGATGTTCTTATGATGGGACTGCCTGATTTCTATCCAACCTACCCCTTGATTTGGTGGAAAACCCATCTCAGAAATGCTTGTCTACAAGGATTTATGACTTTCAGCTAGTACTTCATCATATCATACTGTGAAGGTTAGTTGGTAACATTTAAGACCCCTTTTGACCATTAATTGGCGAACATTTCTTTGTTATTTACTGTTCCATCAGTTTCTGGTACTTCATGGTAAAAGCATTAAAACAATATCAAATGGAGTATCTTAATGAGGCTAAATCTCTGCTGAACACGTTAGAATCACTACATTTATAACAAACCTACCAGAATGTTGCCTGATGTAAATATTTCATAACCCTCTTAGGGAAAAAACTATTCATGTTTTAATGAAACGTTATCTGAGGATATTACGTTGAACCATGCATGATCTGAATACATATTTTTAATGGTTGAGCCTAGTGTCGAGCTGACTAAATATCTCAATCTCAGCTGATTTCATGAAGTTCTGCTGCTATTATTATGTTAAAGTAATCTTACTGGAATAGTATCTTGATATCTTATGCTGTCATCTTAATCTTTCTAAAATCAACTGTTTCAATAGGAAGATGGAATTTTGGTCATCCCCACAGTTGCTGAGCCTCCTCCAAAGACTGGTGCAAAGGAGATTCAATCTGAGGACTACCAGATTAGGTTATGCTCATTTTCAAGCATAGCTAGCATGTCAGGTGGCTGTCAGGTGAATGTCTCTCTCTCTCTCTCTCTCTGGTGATTCTGTACCCCAAGCACACAGAAATTTAAATTGGCCTTCAGTAGTTGATCAACCCAGCATTGAATCAGACTTCTCTAATCGTATATGCTTTCCTACTGTAGGTCAGCGTGCCAGTGGGATTTCGTGATAAATGCCCAATTTCTGTGTCCTTTGTAGCAAGGCAGGGAGGTGACAGATTTTTGCTCGACACCATACAGACCATCTATGCAGATCTCCAGGAACAGGCAGAATTAGCCACAAAATCATCAGCATCTGGTAACGCCCTGAGCAAGGAAACATCTGCCGAAATGGCTAAAGAAAAGGTACATACACAGGATAATCTGCTGTCGATTTTTTTGAGTGACATTGCTGTCAATTTCTTGAATGTTGAAATCGCCATATCCATCAGTCAACTTTATTATAATCTATGCATACTAAATGTACCTGGGATCAAGTTTCTGTGCTTGTTTCCTTGATGTTTTTTACTTGAGCCTGTCACTGCTCACTTGTTTTCCTGAAATACCCCACTTTTCAGCATCAGGCCTTTCTCTTTTGGTGCACAATACCCTGGTGCTTACACAAGAATCACATTTGCCTGATGCCCATTACTCTTTTTTTCAGTGCTGAAACTGTTTTTGTCAGGGCAAGGATTTGTAGGTGAATCCTTAGCATACCCAAAAAAAAGAATTTAGGCAGATTGAAGATCCCCTTAGCACACTATATCAGTTATGTGGGTTCATCCTCAATTGGGGAACATTAGCAAATAAGTGTTGTATATCCTATCTGACAGAATTCTGGAAAGGAATAAGTTGATGTGACCAGGTTTCTTCAGTCATTTAGCTGGGTGTGAAAGAATTATAGTATGGAGTCATAAGCCTAAGAGCAGGAGCTCAGTGATGTTAAGCCTTGACTGAAAAATTTGAAAAAAACATGAGAGCTCAGGAGTGAAAGTGACAAGCTGGCTATTCTGCTAATGCACCTTCACTATTGCTTTGTTCTGTCATTTTTTTAGTTTATTTTGAGGCTCCCTTAGTATTCACAGCTTGGTTCTTATACTATATAATTTTTCACAGGGTAATCAAGCCTTCAAAGAGAAACAGTGGCAGAAAGCCATTGGCTTCTACACAGAGGCTATCAAACTCAATGGTAACAGTGCAACATACTTTAGCAACAGGGCTGCAGCTCATTTGGGGATGGGAAAGTAATTTGTTTCTCCATTTCCCCCTATTTCTCCGTGATTTGTTTGTAAAATTTGTATATACTAATTTTTAGTGCTCTTTTCCAGTTTCCTCCAAGCCGAAGCTGATAGCAGTAAAGCCATTGATCTTGATAAGAAGGTGGGCCCTCCTAGCCATCTTAGTTTGTTCTTTTTCTTTTGGTGTAAATGGAAGGGTGTTGTTGAAGGGGAATAGGAGACTTGCTAGATCTATTAGGCATTGTATAAGATTAAAGGTTTTTGGACAAAGATGGATATACTCTTTCGGGATTTGTAAAGTTCTGTTCTCAACACCTTCATTGGTGGTAAGTTTTTCCTTTGATACAATTGTTTCCTTGCTCAAAAAAAATTAATGGTGTGGTCTCCTACCTCACCAGCCTCCCCGTGTGTTTTGCTAGTTTATGTTTCAGTGTAACTCATTGTGACCTATTCACATAACAGAAAATAACTCAAATTGTTTTCTCTGTGTTATCGTATGATTTTAGTTTCTAGTCTCTTTAGAAATTTTATTTGCTTTGTTGATCCTGGATAAGGTTTATGTGAGGTAGAAAAAGAGTTAATTATTGGCTGTATCTTTTGGGGGTTCGGGAGATCTGGGAAGAAGGTTTTGGGTACTGCACTTGAGTATTCTGCATTTCATGGTAAAAAGTGATGACTGGTATAAGCTAGTAATGCTATACAAATTGCTACTATCTTGGTCTTGCTACCTTTCATATGCTTTTCTGAGGTGAAACATTCTTGCTGTTTCTTCTCCACAGAATGTCAAGGCTTACTTAAGAAGAGGCACGGCACGAGAAATGCTGGGCTACTACAAAGAGGCAATTGAAGGTGAGTCTCAACAACTTCAGCTGTTAATTCCTATTTCCTTCATGAGCAAACTTTACGGCTGAATCACATCACCTGAGGCACATTTGTGGAAAAAAGTACTCTAGGATGGCCTGTGAAGGTCTAATTCAACTAGGACTAGTTGGATTCTTAATAAGAAAACATGTGCGAAAGGTTTGGTTGTGCTCAAAAGAAAATTGTACCTAGTCATTGGAACAAACGTGTTCTCGGGAACTCCTAGATGACCTTTTCATCCTAAAACTACTGTTTACAGTGTTCTCTAACACTCTAGTTTCCTTATTATCTTTTGCAGATTTCAGATACGCACTAGTTCTTGAGCCGACAAACAAAAGAGCATCTCTGTCTGCTGACAGGCTGAAGAAGTCGTTTCCAGAGTTCCTTTAGAAGGTAAACATGTTTAGAATGATTGCTGTTGCTGGACCCTTTCTGTGTCGAAGCTGGTCATCTCACCAGAAATATGATAAATTGAATGATTAAAAATACGAGGAATGAAGGCAAGCTCAAAATTCTCTCTTTCTCGTGGTACTTTGAAGACGAAGAGCGACCCCTTAGATATCGGCTACAGCTTTAAAATATACTAGAGTTTTGATGTCTAGTGCAATTTTGTTAGTATATTGCATTCAAATTGTAACTTTTTGAGCTATTACTTCATCGTTCAACATAACCAATTTAATTATTTTTGGAGTACACATTATTTGGAGTGCTGTTAGCTAAACGTTGTAAGGCTTTTCACGTCGGTGCACTACTCCCTCTGGAGTAAAACAAAAGGTTAAAGAAGTGAAATTATTTCTAAATGGGTGATGATTTTTCCTGGATGAATAAGCGACTTTAGCTGGTTATCATACAAGTCTTACCAGTCACCACTCACCCAGCACTTGGTACATCCAAAATAGTATAAAGCTCTTTAGTATACTTTCCATCTATTGATAATGTCAAAACAGGAGGGGAACTAGATCAAACTTTACAGGAATCTTGAGAACTACTGTTAAGAGTTAACTGGAAATAACATCAACCTAAACAAAAAGGGACCAAACTTTTTTCTTTAGTTCATTCATCATCATCCTCACAGGCAAACAGTTCATCAAGCTGATCATCTGTCCATTCAGGCAGTGACACTTTCGGAGCAATTGGCTGTCTATGATCGTTGACTTCATTAGTAATTGGAACTACTGGATCAATGTAGTTCTTTGTTGGACGACTCTCTCTTTTGTTCCTCGGAGTGAGGATTCCCTGAGAATTCTCTCCCATTTGCTGATTATTATCTTCATTAAAAGTGCCTCTGTTTCTGACTGTTCCTTCAAATCCTTTGGCACTACTCTGTATCTGCTGGAGATATTCTTTGTCATCAACTGAGGTTTTCTTAAAGCCACTGCTGTTGTTGCATATGTAGCTATCTGGAAGTTGATTTTCCTTCTCCAATTGAATCTCACTACGGAAATTTCCACCTGCAGAGCACTCTATGGTCCTATCATCTAGGATATCCTCAATTGAAACGTTGTCCGTGATCTGCAGTGCACTAGCTTCTCTAGCAGAGGCTGATGCTGCGAAATTTAATGAATAATTAACCAGAATACTAGAAACCTTTCATATAGTATATAAACCAATGATAGTGCAACTGCCTTAGGAAAATCCTCCTAGTATAATGACTTCCCAATTCCCATAGTACATAATAGAATATCTACCCTCACCACTTTCACGATCACTGTAGTTGACTTCATATGCGGCTAGGCTGTTCGCTAATGGAGGTCCACTTTCCTTGCAGAAAACCTGCAGGTAAGGCACTTATAGCTCTTAGGAGGATATTCAACGCTTAATCAATTATGATACACGATTGACAAGTTCTTATAGCATTCTTCTGTTCTTATAGAATTTTTGAAGCTTATGTGGTACCCGGTGGAAGTGCATATGTGGCTTAGTGCTCACTGTAGAATATCAAATTAGAGGATACAAGACAAACAACACCAACTTCCAGTAGTTTTCATCTAATAGCCTTACGGGTAACTCAAGATCTAAAACTATTGCATATAATTCCTTTGTCAATTGCAGATATTTTATATTGAGCTACTGTAGTGTCTAAGAGCAAAGAAGAGATAGGGAGAGAGCACTAGAGAATCTAACGCGGATAAGGACAATACCCTACATATTGACAGAACGCAATCTCAGGCCTAATACAATCCTTACATGGACAAAGTAACATAACCACATAAGCAGAAAATTCAGGCACACAGATGTATGGAGATTAGAAACAAATATATGGTGATGATATCACTGATCTGATAGTCCTCTTAACAGACTTCTGCCAAACCCATTTCTATATCTACTGCATCCAATTATGTGAGTCGCACTAAGAAGAAATGAGGTTAATTGACATTGATGACATACAAATTTTCAGTGTTTATTTAATTAGTTCTTCTAAATTGAAGCTTCATGAGTCATGACCACATGCAAAAGCATTCCTAATAGAATCATTTTTGAACACATATTTTGACTAAGAACTAAAGTAATCTCTGTTTTGCAGTTAGCACAAAATTACATGAAGGGGAAGAAGCTCATTCAGCTAATTAGAACAGATATAACTTCAAGAAACAAATTGAAAAAAAATCTCAGATTTATTCACTCTTGTTCCTGAAAGATTGCAGTCAATGATAGCAATGTATGGTGTAATAATTTCTGTCCCATAATAGTCAGCTAAGCATGTGACTCGTCAAAAAATAATAGGCTAGCATGCACACCTTTGTCAGGTTCGCGAGTGTTATGTTAAGGTAATGTGCTGAGCTTGAAGGGCAAAACACTGCAACCTGGATTCCAAAATTAGGTCAGCTGTTTTTTAGTAATGCAAAAACATTACACATCAGAGATCTCTGAAGATATAGCAGGGAGAAGACAAGTGAGATATCATAATGTGGGAAGGACCCTCCACCTTCAACCAAGAGTTTGAGGCTTCGTTTCAAAGGGATCCAAGTAGGAAAAGGGCCTGTTGACTCCTGGGAAGAGGAGTTGAGAGGTTGGTTTGAACTTGTCAAAGGAAGAAAGAAAAATTGTTACAGGAAGAACCTTTTGCAGTATCAAAACTGCACCAATGCAAATGTCCTTTCCATGCTGACTTTCCTCAAGTACTTTGTAATGAATGCTAGCACCAATTGAGCCTGTAGGATCCTAAATTAGGAACTAATCAAATCAGTTGCAACTTGCAAACTTCTTTTTACTGATAATCAACATTATACTCAAAGCAACTATACCTTCAAAGTCACCATCAGACCGCCAAGACCATTCTGTGTGCAAGACTTAACAACTGCCACAACCTATGAAAACAATAATTGCCAAGAGTAAGGCTATTACAGATTGATACAGTGGGCCTGGTATTTCAACTATTGTCTCATTTCTTTCTGGAAAATAGCATTGCTGTATTCACTTTTCTAATCATCAACCCAGTACGAAAAAAGGTGAAAATACCTGATCGACCCTAGCAGTTTCTAGGCATTTACTGACAGAGCTCAATGGTGTACATCGAATTTTCCCGTTCTCCGCACCTGAATGAACATATATGTATACATAAACCATGAAAAAAAACACCCGAAAGGATAGTACTACCTCCAAGTAAAGACTAAAACCCTAAATTACATACCAACAAACTCAAGAGCGGAAAGCCATGGATTGGATTGGAAATCGTAGTCAAACTCCGTACAATTTTCGACGGCTCTCCTAATATACTCTTGCGTAGGTATTGGGTTGTCCCTTTGAGAGGAAATGGAAGTATGACATTGACGATCGTGAGTTCGTTGGAGCATGGCAGCTTGTACGGCACCTGCCGGCCCGGGAATGAGGCGTTGAGGCGGCGATTGTAACTGATTATGAGAACTTTGTAGTTGTGAGGATTCTGGAGTTCGAGAAGGCAGCGTGAGAAGCGCCGGAGAAGATGAAGTGGAAGTAGATGTGGAGGGATTAGGGTTTTGGTGGAGTCGCTTACAAGGGCGGAGAAGAGAGTGGAGATCGGAATCGTCTACATCCAGTGCTTCCCATGGCTCCATCTCCGCAGCGTGATCTTTTTGGAGGGAAAATCTATTGAGCCTGCGGGATGGGTTTTCTTGAATTGAATTTGGACTTGGGCCCATTGAATTGAAATAATCTAATTGGCCCGGTGAAATACAGTTGGTTTCTTTGGGCAACTTTCACATATAGCAAACAAAAATTTATATTTCTAATGTTTATAGCAAACTTTGCATAATTGCCGCTTCATAGCACCTAAAACTGTTCATTCGCTATATACATATACAAGTGTATATTCGCTGGCCTAATTGTAAATTCGCTGCCTATTTCGCTGCAATTGTATAATTTTTTGTCTATTTCACATGCATGGTATAATAACTAATTGGGTCATTCCTGCCTATTTCGCTGCAATATTAAGTTATAGCCAGAAGATTATGTTTTTTTCTCGTTCGCTTTATACAAAAACATAGAAACAAAATATATACACTATCTTGTTGTAAAGTTAGAGTAAATTTATTTCATGGCAATGGTGTATAATTCGCAATTGTAGAATTCGGCTGACCTTTTTCTCTGGCACTCTTTTGAAGTACAGGTTGTTAAATTGGTTATAATTAAGTGTATAACCCGAATATTATATTTTTTGCATGTTTAATACAATTTTCTCTCGCTTATACAAAACGAAACAAAATTATAAACACTTTTTGTGTATAAAGCGAGAGAGGCGAGCGAGATTTCTGGGAGAGAGACGCTGGCAAATTTTAGCTAACATTTGCTAGGGAGCACAATTAAATCAAACTCTAGCGATTCTTTATTTGGTTACTAGTTTGCTATTATATACAATTTTCCGCTTCTTAATATGATATACGCGAATTATACCTATTTATATTGCTATGGAGGCGCATTATTGCCACTTTGTTATGCATACAATATTAATTTTGTGTTTGCTATATTGAAAGTTAAAGCAGCCTTTCCATTATGGCAACATAAAAATATAATTATATTGTCTGTTACAGTTATAGTTTGCAAATGAATTATGCGCATACAATTGTTTATGTTGCTATGGATTTGGTGATTTGTATAATCCGTCAGCTACATTCAATTTTATACGAAATGTTCAGTTTTGTATAAATTCATTTATACATTGTAATTGTATAATAAAATATGTATTTATGTAATTAGGATATAAATATATGTATCTGTATATACAATTTTCTCTCGTTTTACACGAACACAAATATATATTTTTATTTACCCTTTTTAGCTATGTGTCTCACGCAATTGACACCAAATAAGATGAGACGCCTTATATAATTACGTGAGACATATAAACAATAATAATATTGATAAAGAAAACTAGACAATATTGGTTATTTGCCAATCATGACATTCATATCATCATACCTAGCTAGTAGTGCCATGTCTTAAGCAAACTACACTTATTAACACATTATGTGTAATCATCTCTCCCATATACATTTTTGCTCTACCCCTATTTAGAGCCTCACGCATCATTTATGAAAACGATTGACACGTGGTTGGCCATTAGTGGCGGACCCACACCAAACACATTGAATATATGTGCAATGTGGTGGTGGCCAAACAACAGAATAAATACTCGTGGGTCCCATGTGGAAAATTCAAAACATTGTGACAGGTAGTTATCAAAAGAACAAATCAATTTAGCAATAATAATATCGATTTTTAATTGCATATTCCTGAACATCGCAATGGAGAATCTATTGGGTCTTCTGAGAATTCGAGTCAAGAAAGGTGTAAATCTCGCCGTTCGTGATGTTCGCAGCAGCGATACCTATGTTGTCGTACAGATGGCTGAACAGGTCCCAATTCCACTCATTTTTCTTCCAATTACTTTGATTTTGATGTTTGATATTTGTTGATTTCATCATTTAGGGAAGAATTTTCAAATTTCATGTTAAGAAAGTTACATTTAAGTCTATGAGCATTTTATCACCCACGGCCTGTAATTTTGTTTCTAGAATTTATGCATCTGGGTTTGTAATCAGTTTGCTTGACATGTGAAGGATGGTTTATCTAAAATTTTATGTGGAAATTCTGGTTGCAATCGTTTTTTTTTTTTTTGGCCAAGTGTTCTAAATCAAAATGATTATATCCTGTAGTTAGTATTCTTTTCAGATGTTTGGACTTTCAGAATGAGACTGCGGAAGGGGTGTTGAAGTTTCTTTATTTTAAACAGTTCTATCATATTTTTTGGTCTTCCCGTTAAGAAAAGGAATGTTCCTTTAGTACTCTAGTATCCGTTTGATCTTGCGATATGGTATCATAACATAAAATTATGATATGGTATTGTGATATAGAATCATAAAATGAAATTGAAGTTTTGTTTGGACATGTGATATGAAATTTTGGAGTTGTATATTTTCTCATCAACATAAAATTCTCATAAGTTCTAAAACTATTAAAATAGCCTCAATTTTTTTTGCAATCTTATCAAATAAAC
This sequence comes from Solanum habrochaites, assembly GCA_027704765.1. Taxonomy (NCBI): domain Eukaryota; kingdom Viridiplantae; phylum Streptophyta; class Magnoliopsida; order Solanales; family Solanaceae; genus Solanum; species Solanum habrochaites. Next base: position 64,309,454 of record JAKWJA010002491.1, read on the forward strand.
AAAAAATTATAAAATTGTATGATAAATTATGACAAAGTTATTTGTTCTTCACTAGATTAATTGTTTTATAAATAGATTTGTGTAAAAATGAAACGCCTTTCACGGGTTCCTCAAAATTTTATTACTCAACAACCGTAAAGTGTAAGCTAAAGTGACTATATGTTGGTGAGAATAATAAATTTTATGTAGGTGAGAGTAATAGATTTTTAAAAGTAATGATGTGATTATAATTTTTATTTACATGTGAAATAAATGGTTAGTAGATATAAATGTGAGATTGTTTTAACAAAAAATAAACTCGTGGATCAATTTTTGTTTTAAAATAACTCAAATGATAGATATGATATTCCCATATGATTTCATATCATGGTTTTTGGAGAATATGAAATCACATCTCATGATATAGAATTGTGAGATGGGATAGCGTAAAATCGCATGTCCAAATGCAGATTCCATCTCATAATACCATATCGTGATATGGTATCACATGGTCAAACGTCTACTAAGGAGTCTTATTCTTGTCTTGCCAAGGTTACTGAATTTCGGTGTCCTATGTGTTGAGTCTGGAGCTACAAACCTTTTTGGCTGATGCAGATTTGTGAAGTTTACGCCATGATAAGTACTAGCTTCTTGGAGCTTGACCCTTCCAGGTTCTGAAAAGTATATTAATAGGGTAGAATGGGTTGTGTGTGTGTTTGAGGCAGGGGCGGGGCCAGGTAAGTTAAGGGGTTCATCCAGACCCCCTTCGACAAAAAACTACCCTCTTTATGTACAGTTAAAAGTATTTTTATGTATATATTTTAGATGTTGAACTTCCTTCGGTGAAAATCTTTTAATTTGTTGTACTCTTATCATCTTCGTTACCTGCTTCATGTACTAAATTAGGTCATAAGATAACAATGTCTTTAATACCCTGTGACTTGTAATATCTGTTTTTTTGCCATAATGCATGACTCAATTGGTACTTTGAGCTTCCCAAATCAGGGGTTAAAATGACAACTACTATCTTATTAACATAAGGACTCAAATACTTGACTTCTCTTTACGTTCTGTGCTCTGACTACTGTGTTACAGATTTGAAATGTGTTCTAAATTGTGAATTCTTCCTATTTGATGTATATTATTAATAGCTCTCAGTCAGTTTTTTGACTTGCCTGTATTTCAACTTGAATGCAGAAATTGAAGACTCGAGTTATAAAAAAGGATGTTAATCCTGAGTGGAGTGAAGATTTAACTCTTTCTGTTGCAGATCCCAATCTTCCTGTCATGCTGGTAAAGTCTCTTGTTTGATGGTTAATCATATAAAATAAGACCCTATTGTTTGCAGAAAACATACACTTCCCGCTAATGATCACTTGCTAGTTGCGTTGATCAAATATTGCTACATAAAACTATACACTTCCCAGTGTTCGTATTTCTTGTTTATGTTCTCTTCTTTCTGCCTGTTTCTAGACTGTCTATGATCATGATTCGTTCAGCAAAGATGACAAAATGGGAGATGCAGAATTTGACATCAAACCATTGATAGAGGCTCTGAAGATGAACTTAAGTGGCCTCCCAGAAGGCACCATTATAACAAGAATACAACCGAGCCGATCTAACTGCCTGTCTGGAGAGTCTAATATTGTGTGGAAAGATGGCCAGGTTGTGCAAGATATGTGCCTAAGATTGAGAAATGTGGAATGTGGAGAAGTCGAACTTCAACTTCAGTGGATCAACATTCCTGGTTCGAAGGGTTTATAGAATACAGCGCGTGGTATATATATCTGGTTGCTGTTAGCTGTCTAGCTGCAGTGTATGAACTGGTTTGTTCTCTCACAACTGATCTCTGGTTGTAATAAATGGAGTTTGTAATATAGAAGTTCAACTAAGAACTACCTTTCATACTGCACCAATCTGTTGGGCAAGGTTTCTAGTCTGAATAACACTCTTAGTTATATATGGAAAGTACTCAAGTGCACACTTTTGTGTGCATATTATGGTAGTACTCCTAATTTTATGTGATACTCTTTTGTTTTTTTGTTTGTTTCAGAAAAATGTCATGTTACTATAATAAGAAATAATTTTACTTAAAAGTGTGAATACCTTCGTTTAAAAAAATATTTTTGTTGTAGAAAGTCTCAAATTCAGGATCTTCCGCTATATGAACTTCCTGATAAACAAAGTCATAGGCACGTATTCCTTTTATCTTTAATGAAATTATTTTTAACCACACAAATATCTAATCTAAGAATTATTTTTTTTTCACCAGCTTCAGAAGTTATTCTGATGCTACCTGAAATAAAATAAGACGGAGGGAATATTCAATATTTGTATAAATCACTTTTAAGTAAAATTCAATTATTCTATTTTTGGGTAAACACTATCCTTACTGTTCTTCTGTTGATATTGCTTTCAGATTTGAAATACCATTGATCGGAATTGGATGCTTAATTCAACTTCGTTAAAGATAAAAGTAGTCAGATGTTTAAAATTAAATCGAAATTAATAATTCAAATTGGAAAAATAGTTATTGGGTTTTTTGTTTAGTAGTTTCACAATATTTCAATTAATTTTTTCTTTTTGAAATTAGGCTATTGATTCTTAAAGATTTGGGATTTTTTCTTAACTGATTAAACAATAAGTTGATGATAAATTAATAAATTATATTCATATCATTCGATATATAGAGTCCTCAACTTATGATTTAGTTTATATTTTTATTTTTTATTTTCTCAATTTCTCCATTATTCTATAGTGTCAATGTATGTTTTTGAACAAAATAAAATTATTCAACTAATATGCAAGGTTTGTTTAGTTTGTCATCTTATTTCTATGTGATTTTCAATGTCTTTTTATATAAAAATTTAACAGTTAAAATAAACTTAATAATTAATAATTAAATTGATAATAATTAATATCAATATTATTAATAATTCTATAACGTATCGATATAAATCGAACCGATATTGGTATGGTTGGCCATTGGTGACAGGCCTCACCATCAACCAAATTAAAACACCATACACATCCAACAATGTGCAAAGTAGTGGTAGCCCTTTGAAAATATTAGAATCAATTGGCAAATCCATTAAGATACATTTTTTTATTTTAAAATCTTTCGTAAACAGCCACTTTCAGACTTTTCATTGATATTGTAATTATTAGAATAATTCTTTTTTTTTATTGATTATCAGACATTTTTGTATTTTTTTCTCCAATAAATTGACTTGTTATAAGATAACTCGTTTTCTTCTTTTCTAATTTTTATTTTTTGAAAAGACGTTGCCTTTGTAGATTCGACCAAAAAGAGTTTATTTGACTTGGTGTACGTGGGGAAGTTGTAAGGGAAATAACAATTACATCAACACAACTAAGTCATAATTGCGACCAAATTATATGTCACAATAAGTGTTGCTATCACATTACGTATAATATGAACTCCCACACATCATATTAAAACTTCATTTAAACAAATCAAAATTAATACTACTCCATTATACGAAAAATAAAGAAAACATAAAACTAGAACTGTTAGATAAGATAAAAAATGAAGTATTTGTCCAAAGGTGAGAGTAGTACAATTAAAACAAGGACGATATAAAAGATAAAAAGATAGATATATTTGTAATTAATGTATACTTATCTAAAGATAGGTTACAATTTACAACTCATTTTACAGACCTAATAGGAATCAAATTTTATTTTGATTCAAAATCTATAGATTACATCAAATATGAAAACTCAAACTTCGAGTAAAAACTATTTAATTATAAAATAATTGTAACTTTCTTTTTAATATATTACTCAAATGAATTGAGCTTAACAGAAAGAATGTAAATTTATATGATAGATCTTAGCTTGTTATCGATTGAGAAGTAGAATAATTTAGTAGCTATTTAAAAAAGTTATTATATTAATTTATTCATGACTCAGATAACTAGTTAGAAAATAAATTATTTAATATAAAACTTGATTTTATAATTTTAAAGTCAACATAATTAATGCTAGTATAATTTATGACAAAATGAAATAATTAATATCTAGGTAATTCTAAATGGTTATCAAACGATTCTAATTTTTGTTTAGAATTATAAAGGAAAGAGTAGAAGCTTTAATTACCAACAACATCGGTCAGCAGCCACCAAAAGTTTCAAATGGAAAATCTTTTGGGTCTTCTCAGAGTACGAGTCAAAAGAGGCATCAATCTCGCAGTTCGTGATGTTCGCAGCAGCGATCCCTACGTTGTCGTCAAGATGGCTAAACAGGTACCAATTCCACTAATTCTTCTTCTTTTTTTTACTGTTTCCTATTTTTTTCATCGGATTTTTGGTTGAGTTTTTCGTCTGCTACTGTGGTTTTAACGTTTGATAGCTGCTGATATAATCATTTATGGAAGAATTTTCAATTTTCATGTAAGGAATGTTATTAAGTCTATGAGCATTGATTATCCAGTAGCTGTAATTTTGTTTTTTTTTTGAATTTATGCATCTGGGTTTATAATCAGTTTGCTTTGACATATTAAGGATCTGTATAAAATTTTGTGTGACAATTACAGTAGAAAGATATCGTCTTTAGCGTTACGAGTTCATGTTTGACGATGGGTTCCGTTTAATTGGGATTTATTAATGTTGCAATCAGAAGAAAAAAAGGACACCGCCCCTTTCCTTTTTTTTTTCTTCATTTGCTTTACCCAATTCAGAATTAAAAACATAGGGTATTAATTTTGAATTTTGTGGTGGTTGTGGAAGTCTTCTGATGGTATTATCCAAGTCCAATTAACTATGTCCTGTTATTCATTTACAACTGTCCTTTTAAGTCATGAGTTCCAGAATGGGGCTGGGAAGGAGTTTATTTAATTTTTCACAATTCTATCATATTTTTATCTTCCCTTTTAGGAAGGGGTTGTAGTCTCGTCGAAAAAGTCATGTCCTTTTAGTAGGTTTTGTCTATACTAAGGAGACTTTCAATGTGTAAGGTGTGTTGTTGCAATTCTTGTCTTTGAAGGTTTCTGAATTTCGGGGTCATTCTATGTGTTGAGTCTAGAGCTATAAACCCTTTTGGCTGATATACATTTGTGAAGTTTACACATGACAAGTTCTACGTCTAGAGAGCTTGACCTTTCAGGTTCTGGAAAGTACATTAATAATGTAGAATGGATCGTGTGTGTGTTGGGCAGGGGTGGAGTCAGGTAGGGCTGAGGGGTTATTCTGAACCCTCTTAGGCAGAAACTTACACTATTTATATACGGTTAAAATTATCTTTTATGTATATATTGTAGATGTTGAACCCCCTTGAATAAAAGTCCTCTGGTGAGGGGTGTTCTGGCTCCTTTTCGACTGGGGTGTAAGGTAAAAGTAGGTGGATAGTGCATTGACTTTGGTGGACTGGTATGGAGAAACTTACATGCCCCAGGTGTCTGCATCACTCAGAAAAGTCTTCGAGATTTTTTTGGGGACTTCTCCATGTACTTTTTAGGATTTGTAATGCTGCTGCAAATAGATAGATAAATTCTAAGATATCGGTGACCTTGTTGCCATATCTTTTGATTTGTGGTACTATAATCTTTTTGTACTCAAAGTTTACAATAAGAGCAGCATTTTCTTGTACATGTTTCATGTTCTAAATGAAGTCTTAAGATAACAGTCTTTAATATTCTGTGACTTGTAAATATCTGTTTTTTCGCCATAATGCATGACTCACTCGGTACTTTGAGCTTCCCAAATCAGTGGTTGAAATGACGAATATATTATTGTACTAGCAGAAAACAAACAAACATAAGGACTCGGATACTTGGCTCTTCTTTTCGACTCAATGCTCTGACCACTGTGTTATTTTGTTATTAACTACATGAAACATAGGAAGCCACAGATTTGAAATGTGGTGTAAAATGTGAATTCTTCCTCTTTGATGTATATTATTGATTGCTCTCAGTCAGTTTTTTTGACTTGTCTGTTTTTCAACTTGAATGCAGAAATTGAAGACTCGAGTTGTAAAAAAGGATGTTAATCCTGAGTGGAATGAAGATTTAACTCTTTCTGTTGCAGATCCCAATCTTCCTGTTATGCTGGTAAAGTTTCTTGTTTGCTGGTTATCATATAAGATAAGACCCTATCTGTTCCGGCAGAAACATAACCATTTCTTGCTAATGATCACATGCTGGGTGCTTTCAAATGTTCTTACATATTATACTATACACTTCCCAGTGTTTGTATTTCATGTTTATGTTTTCTTGTTTCTGCCTGTTTCCAGACTGTGTATGATCACGACATTTTCAGCAAAGATGATAAAATGGGAGATGCAGAATTTGACATCAGGCCATTTCTAGAGGCTCTGAAGATGAACTTAAGTGGCCTCCCAGGTGGCACCATTATCACTAGAATACAACCGTGCAGATCTAACTGCCTGTCCGAAGAGTCTAATGTTGTATGGCAAGATGGTCAGGTTGTGCAGGACATGTCCCTAAGATTGAGAAATGTGGAATGTGGAGAGATCGAACTTCAACTTCAGTGGATCAACCTTCCTGGTTCCAGGGGTTTATAGAATGCAGTGTGTATACATACATCTGGTTGTAGTAAGCTGCAGTCTATGAACTGCTTTGTGAATTGTGCTCTCACAATTGATCTCTAGTTGTGATCAACGGAACTTGTTATATTTGCACACTGAACCAATCTGTTGTGCAAGGTTTTTCTAGCCTATAGTGTATTTGGTTTGAATATTCTTTTCAAATTTTCTTGTATCACTGTAGTTATATGGTATGTAATCAATATACAAGTTTGCATAAAAGTTCATACTTTCGTGTGAATATGATAGTATTTGATGTTTGCATGCTTTTTCATGGGGCATGAGTTTGTATTTTCTCATCATAAAGCTGTGCTCGTCGCCATTAAAGAACTTATACCCCGCTAGGCATAGGTTTGATTTTTAACAGCAAGAATCATAGATTAGCTTATTTTGAAGGACAAATCGTGTAATTATATATTTTTTCTAGCTAACAATAAATATACATGTCACATTAACATAGTACAAGAGGGCTTTTTATATTGCTGTTGGGGCTGTGCAGGCCCAAACAATTACATTTGCCACACATAGTTCATCTATTTACCAGTTGCATTAGTAATTTCAAGTTTTTCATTTGATTGCCACACACCATAAGCAGAATAGATGTTATTTATTCCCAAATTTGGACTTAAAACTCTTTTATGCTAATAAATCTTATTACTTTGCAACATATTAATTTCATTACTAATATATTATCTTGGACCAGAAACTCCTAGTAGATATACAGTAACCATATACATAGATATCAGTAATATGAGAGTAGGAAAGAGAAGAATAGACAGAGTTGTCTAGTAGAGGTAGATGACAAAATATTTGAGCAATTCAAAACTTTCATCTTCACTTAAATTATGTATAAAAATCCCAAAAAGATTGGTCTAAATATTCTATTAAGAGCACGCAATTTCTTGTAAAGTAACAAATCCAAATTTGAACCTAAGCGGACCAAACCTCAGAGAGAAGGGTGAGGGTAAAGAATGAAAAGAGACAAAAGCACATATATTCAGGAGAGCCAAACGATTCGACAGAATTTAATAAATTTGTTTCTGCAAGTTATATTCAATAAGAAGAGTAATTGAGTTCACAATCAAATATTTATAAATTTTTGATAAAGATTATCGATAACATTCATATACTATACCAAAAATACTTCGATAAAATAGTTGAGATGTACACAAGCTGATTACCGTGCTGAGAAATGCATTTGCCCTTTTGTAGTCCATGGGAAACATAAGCATGGGTTATTCCTAAGACCAATATATAGCAATTTGTGCAAATTAAACATAATGTTTGTTTTTGGGAGTCCAAGAGAGTTATGACACACTAATCTTAATTTGCCACTACTATTCATCATTCATTTCAACGCATGCTTCTGCTTTTATAACTTCTAGGACATTATTTTACCATTATCTCTAACATTTTACTATTTCATAGCCGCCAATCACATTTCACTTCAAAGTTGTTTCCATCTCAAGAAATGTTGGGAAATGTATGTTTATAATTATCTTTTCAACAACCATGAAAAATAATATAGTGGTATATGTTAAAAGTAATAGTAACGTCGTTGTGTTTTTGCCACCTCTTGACAAAGTAGGTTGCCCAACTCGAAGGGGTAAAAATTTGATACTCAGTTCTTTTGATCATATTCATGAGAATAATGGGTTAATCTAGGAATGGACAAACCAAACAGGTCCACCACAAAAATGCACCTTTAAGTTCACCATAGCCTTGTTGTTCCTTAGCTCATGTTCTTGTCAGTCACAATGCCCCATCAAGGCCTCAAAGATTCACCATTTTCAGAACCTATATTTTTGAAACATTAATATAGAACTTATTATGCCTTGTAGTATCATTTTCACATGCATGCATGCCTTGACAAAAGGCAAAAACAAATATACTTTATTCTTATTACTTTATTGTTATATAATAAGTAATATTGATTTATAACTTGAAATGTAACTGTAGAGAATGGTTTGAATATACTTCTGATTACTTCAATTTGTTTATCTTGCTTTCTTTTTTAGTTAATTTCAAAAAGAACCTCTTTCATTTTTCGATAACTCTTTACTTTTAAATTTCTACATGAACGAAATTTAGGTCGAGAAAAAAGGTAGGCCATGAATAGGCCACGAGCCAAAAAGCGAAAAACAAGAAGAAAATGACTTTAAAAAGAAAACCCCGGCAAACAAGTACTTATAGGGACACCACCTCCAACCAAAATGCTTTTTCTCTATACAACTCTGTGAACCATTGAAGATAGAGCCATTTACCAAATTACTAACACACACCATTTTTCTTTTTTCTTTCTTCTCAAATCCAAACAAACAAGAAAACAACAAAGGGCAAAAAATATACATTAGAAAAATCCCCTACCCCCTTTGCTTTGCTTTGGAGACTGTAAGCTTGCTCCCAATTCTCAAAGCTGTAATACTTATTACTTAATTCTTTCTATATTCCTTCTTTCTGCAAAATCCCCACAACCCCATAAACCAAAACACATGCTCTTTGCTTATATTTACCAACCCCATTTCATCCTTTACTTGTAAAACCTGTTTTCTTGATTTGGGTATATCAAGAACATAGCAAAGATGATAACTTTATCTGATTTCTACCATGTTATGACTGCTGTTGTGCCACTTTATGTAGCTATGATACTAGCTTATGGCTCTGTGAAGTGGTGGAAGATTTTCTCACCAGATCAGTGTTCTGGAATCAACAGATTTGTTGCACTTTTTGCAGTTCCACTTCTATCTTTTCACTTTATAGCTGCTAATAATCCTTACGCTATGAACTTGAGATTCATTGCTGCAGATACTCTGCAGAAACTTATTGTTCTTGGGGTTCTTGCTGTTTGGGCCAATGTAAGCAAAAGGGGTAGTTTGGAATGGAGTATAACTCTGTTTTCACTATCCACTCTTCCAAATACTTTAGTTATGGGCATTCCTTTGTTAAAAGGAATGTATGGTGATTTCTCTGGGAGTTTAATGGTTCAAATTGTTGTATTACAGTGTATCATTTGGTACACTCTGATGCTTTTTATGTTTGAGTTTAGAGGTGCAAGATTGCTAATTTCTGAGCAGTTTCCTGATACTGCTGGTTCAATTGTATCTATTCATGTTGATTCTGATGTCATGTCATTAGATGGTAGACAAGTTTTAGAGACTGAAGCAGAGTTAAAAGAAGATGGAAAACTTCATGTCACTGTTAGAAAATCAAATGCCTCAAGGTCTGATATATTTTCAAGAAGGTCAGGTGGATTTTCTTCTACTACACCAAGACCATCCAATTTGACAAATGCAGAGATTTACTCTCTGCAGTCATCAAGAAATCCAACACCAAGAGGGTCTAGTTTTAATCACACTGATTTTTACTCAATGGTGGCTGGTACTGCTGGGAGAAACTCAAACTTTGGTGCTAATGATGTTTATGGTATGTCTAATAATTCAAGAGGGCCAACTCCAAGACCTTCTAATTATGAAGAAGAAAGTGGGAAATCAAGATTCAATAATTATCATGGTGGAGCAGCAGCACCACAGAGTAATAGTAACACTCATTATCCAGCACCAAATCCAGGCATGTTTTCACCTAGTAACAATGGCAACAAAGCACACAAGAATACAGCTAAAAAAGGAGATCAAGAAGGCGGCAAGGATCTTCATATGTTTGTTTGGAGTTCAAGTAACTCTCCGGTTTCTGATGTTTTTGGAGGACATGATTATACAGCTAATTTAGACCAGCCTGCAGCACCTAATAAGGATGTGAGAGTACCTATCTCCCCTGGAAAAGGTAATTAACTCTGTTCACTAAGACTATATTAGTTTCGATTTGAACCTGAAGTCTCGCGGTTAATAAAAAAAGTTTTTTACGCTTAATTAGTTGAGGGGCAAAGGAACAATAATCAAGAAAACTACATGGAGAGAGATGATTTCAGCTTTGCAAATAGAGATGGAGTTGATCAAATGAACAATCAAGATGGTGAAAAAGCTGGAGAAAACAAAGCAAAAGTAATGCCACCAACAAGTGTGATGACTAGGCTAATACTCATCATGGTTTGGAGAAAACTTATTAGAAACCCAAACACTTATTCAAGCTTGTTTGGTCTCACTTGGTCTCTAGTTTCATTCAGGTAAATTTTACCAATTCCTATTCATTTTTTAAATTTTTTTTTTTTTAGTGTTGGTATATAATATTCTGATTATTTAAAAAAATGTAGGTGGAATTTGAAGATGCCTGCTATAATTGCACAGTCCATATCTATACTGTCAGATGCAGGACTTGGCATGGCAATGTTCAGTCTTGGTGAGTACTTTTTTTCATTATTTGATCACAAGGAGGTCATTAGTATTATTAAATTATACTTGTTTAGAAGGGGGAGCGTGCAAAAAAGCACAACAATATGCTCATCATAACATCTTTCTCTCTCTTTCTTTACATCTCTTCTTTAATTAATTAAAATTAATAAATCTTCTTTACCCCTTCTCATTTCTCTCAAATGGATACAATCATGATAACTACTACTACTAGTAACACCCCACTAGTGGATGTGATGATGCCATGCACTTGTTTTTTTAAAAAATTCTATTTTAATAGTATGGTATATTCGAGTTCATTTGTGTGCATTCAGCATAGATATCGAGTTACTCTGTCAATCAAGATTTATCGTTTGTGTAAAGTTCGACGAATTTTATGAATATTTGTTATATCCCACTACTATAAATATCGAATAGTTCTGTAAATCAAGAGTTATTAGTATTTTGTATGCGTTCCATGGATTTTTATGAATGTTTACTACGTCTCATTAGCGTGTATATCGAGTAATTTTGTCATTTTGAACGAATAGAAAGAAATCATCAAATGTTATTGCTATTCTTCTATAATTAGAAGTAAAATGTGATGGTCCCCTTAGTGCATGATGCCATGCACTTAAAAGAGAAGGGGCTAGCTACTTTTTCCAAATGTGATATTTGATATTATTAGTATTAGTTGGAAGTAGAAAAAATATATATTTGCATGTTAGAAAAATGAAACAATTTTTATGTATGACAGGTCTGTTCATGGCTTTGCAACCAAGGATCATAGCATGTGGAAATTCTGTTGCATCTTTTGCTATGGCTGTGAGATTCCTTACAGGTCCAGCTGTTATGGCAGCTGCTTCCATTGCTGTTGGTCTTCGTGGAACTCTATTACACGTGGCAATTGTACAGGTCATCATCAAATCTTAAAATTCTTTCTTTTATCATATATATCATTATGTTAATTATTTTATTCTAAATCTCTCCACTATGACCTACTATTATATTATAAATTAATTAACCAAAAAAAAAAAAAAAACTGCTTCGAGCCCATACAGTTTCAAAACTCATTAATTTAATTACTAGTTGTGCTTCAACAATGCGTCTAGTAAATTCAGAATTTATATTGAGTGTGTTTTTAATATAATAAATGATAATTATTTTTAAGGCTTATCAGAAACACTTTTTTTTACGTATACTGAATATATTATTGTTGTAAAATCGATATGTACTAAAAACAGGCAGCTCTACCACAAGGAATTGTTCCTTTTGTCTTCGCTAAGGAATACAACGTTCATCCTGACATTCTTAGCACAGCGTAAGTATAAATTAATTTAACATTTTTTTTATAGTGTTTAATTTTTTTTAATTAGTTTTGTGATTGATAATTTTTTTTTATTTGTGTTTATTACAGTGTGATTTTTGGGATGTTGATTGCGTTGCCGATTACATTGGTGTATTACATATTTATGGGACTTTGAAGAGGGACTTATAATTCCATGCAAATTAATATTTAATGCATGCAGCAATTGGCATGGAGATAAAAAAAAAAAGCTCACAGCTTTTTTTCTTTTTTTTTTGTTAATGAAAAGATTTAGTTTGTAACAAAGTGATGATGATGAAGAAGAAGATATTTGTGCTTAATTAGCTGAAACGTAATTAATTAACTTTTCCTAGTTCATTCAAATGTCTTTTAATGGATTATCTCTTTGGTACGTAAGTAGTTAAGTTGTAAAATCATGTTTAATTTTATTTGTAGTCTATTGATTAGCGGGAAAAAAAAATGAAAATTCTAATTCCTGGTTTATGGAATTTATTTATTGCTGCTGTTATTATTTTATGACTTTGTACCGTATAGAATAATTTGTCCTTTTTCTTTTTTAAGTAAACCTTCGAGTGGCCATTTAATTTTTTTTATCTTTTTTATAACTCAGCAGAAATTTCATATATTTTGGACTAATTACATTTTATTTCGAAAGTGTACTTATATAATTACAAAATATTCTTATCTAATATTTCTCTTTGGCTTTTCATTCATCAAGCCATATCTTTGGGGACTAATTACATATTTTTTCGAAAGATGTACTTTATGTTACAAAAATTCTAGATTTTTTTTTTGCCTTTCATTTAATCCATTCTTTGCGTTCCATATTCACTAATATTATACTTATATGGGAACATGGGAATGTATCTGAGTGGATAATGATGAATTTGAGAAGATAAGAATCTATTTGTTTGGGGATAAAAATGTATCCGAGAAGATATTTATGTAATTTCTTAAAAATATAAGAAATTATGATATTTTAAGTGGTGTATTTGAGGATGGTATAAGGGTTTTGTTTCTTTAGACTAAAGGCGAAATCACGATTTGAGAGTCAAAAAAGTGAATTAAGAGATAAGCTATAAGTTTAGGTATAAAAATTCATAAAACTAAAATTCTAAATAAGAGAAAGAAGGGAATCAAAGTTTGGGTGGTTTATAAAATTTTTGGAAAGTTCGTAAGAAGCATATTCTTTATAAATGACTTGTGAGGGCTTTGGCTAAAGGAAAACGAAAGCAATATATAGACGTATGCAATATTCTCCGTTTACACCATATTGATATTATTCTTTTGCTAAAACTATTAGATGCTATATTAAGGATAGCAAAAAAAAAAATGAGAAAAATAGATGCTGTATGGAAAAAAAAAACAAACCTCGTTGTATTTATTTTAAAAAAACTAATATCATCTTTTCAACAAAAATAAAAAATAAAAAATGTGAATCGTGAAGTGATATTAAAAAGGGAAAAAACCTCAATAGTCATTGAAATTATTCAGAAAAAATGTTCTACTTATGTCTATCAGATTGAAACGTTTGGTTTTTAACATTATGCCATTAATTAACAATTATAGAAAATGTTCATTCATGCATATTTTTTTAAAAAGTTTTGCAAACATCATTTTATGACACGTTGAGTACAGTTGCGCTCAACGGTCATTCAATTTTTGTAATAAATATATCCAAAAAAACTACTTCAATTTTATTACTATTTCAGGTGATTTCTGATTGACGTGTTCAGAATTACAATTTGTCACGTGTCAAAAGCTAGTTGCTGTAAGAATCTATTAAAAATAATGGCATGAATGAACCTTAGTTTCTTTTAACGTTAGATAAACACAAATAAATCAACTTTAAATACACACTATAAATCATTTCTGAAAGTTTAATGACATATTTGAGTCTTTTTCCTTATTAAATATAAAAATGAATTAAGATGTGTTATGTAGACAAAGAAATATATGGGGTCTACATCAAATCGAGCACCTAGCTAGGTTACGTACTACTCGACGGACCTTAAAAATAGCAATATAATTTAAATTCGTATTAAGAAATATTATTTTAAATTATAATAACACTATTTTGCCAGTATTCTTATTAATTATGATTTAAATTTGAAATTTTTAATTATAAATAAATTAGTAATATCATAGCGTTATACTTTTGGGAAGTGATAAACAAACGGTTGATACCAAATGACAAAACGATGATTTTTGTTCTTCTTTATTCAAGTCAGAAAAATCTACATTCTTATTTCACGCTTTTTTCCTCCGGTTCAAATTGTCTCAATACCATTTACTCTTTTACTTTTCTTTTTACATTTGTTTATACATTTCGTTGCTAAGATACCTTTAGTAGACTTAGCAATAAACGCTTTTTTTATCTATATATTAGGGAAAAAGGGTTTGATATATCCTTAATTTTGTCATTTGGAGCTGATATAATCACTCGTTATAAAAGTGTAAAAGTGGCTCATAATATCCCTTATCGTTATACCATAACCTGCTCACCTGTACCACCCTGCCGTTATAAAAATGACTCTATATACTACTTCAGTTAACGGAAGTTAAAAAATTATTTTTACAAATTTAATATTTATTACTTACTAATGGTTTTTATTTAAAAATTATTTAGGGTATATATGATTCTTCTCATCAAGTTCAAGGTATATTTTAATTTTTTTTTTCCCATACTAAATTATTTTTTGGACGTTCTTTATTACATAATTATTTGAATTCCTCTTATTCTTATTTTGTGTTAATTTTCTTTCATTCCTTAGTTAAAGAATAAAAAAATAAACTATTTTTTTGTGTGGTATTTGTAATTTTAAAAATTTCGTATTCGAAAAAAAATTCTTGGTCCATCTACACTAAGTTTTACAAGAATATTAGTGAACACATAAATAAATTTGCTTCTCTAAATAAATAATTATAAAAGTAGTCATTGAAACAAGAAAAAGTCAAAAAAAATATGTTTGACGCAGCGATTAAATTTACTCATAGGAATCAATCTTTTTAGAAAAAAATAATAAAAATTTTTAGATTAAAATTATTATTTTTTTTCATTTCCGTTAGAGGAAACAGGGTATTGTGAGCCATTTGTTACAATTAGGGGTATATATTAGTCACTCACATAATAAGGGGTATAATCGCTCTAACTGACAAAGTTGAGGGGTGTATCAGATCCTTTCCCTATATTATTATTACCAAACAGAAACTGTAGCAAACTCGAAAAATTGAAAGGAAAAAAATTTATTTCTTTATCTTGTCTTATTTCAGTTTCTTAATTAGGGTTAAAAGTTTGAAACTTGAAATTGTCTCAATGTTATTTAACTCTTGTTACTTTTCTCTTTTTCTAAAAGCTAACAATATGGTGGATAAGGCTGAATTTTACCACCATGATTAAGATGGTAATTAACAATCCATACGTAACTTAGAACACAAATTTTTGTAGTTAAATGATTTAAAAGTATAATCTCAAACACATATCGCTGTTAATAAAGGAAAAGGTAAAACTAAATCATAATTAAAAAAGTCAGGCTGGCCTGACACCTACCACTAATTAAAGTTATCATATTTATTACTAGTAAAATAATGATTATTAATGGGAAGACGACGTTTTTACCAACCCATTAATTAGCCTTGATTTGCTGACAGCATCTATAATCTCTAACCTAGTTAAATTGCCTTTTTAAACACAAAAAATAAAGTTTAATTAAACATTGCACGTGATGATCATCCCAAAATCTAAAATTAATTTGTCCTTTGGAACATTAATCTAATGTTTAATTAACAACTTCAGTGCCTTCTTAACAGCCTACAATATGTTTTCAATTAGCCAATTATCACTAATCTTGAAATGAAAGGAGTAGTGTGCGATTTTACCTAACTGATAATTATTTTAGTTGAGATTAAAGTTGCATACATAGCGTTTATTGTTCGGTCCCATGAAATATAAGTGGATTTTTTATTTTTTTTTGTCTGTGTTCGCTAAGAATATTATACTAAAAATATTTTTATACATATAATATTTAAATATTTTCTAATTTTTGTAACAATAAAACATAAAAAGAAAATGAAGAATATTTTCCTCCCTAAAATCAACTTCTTTGTTTGTGTGATTAGTATTATCAAGAATAATATCAGGAATTTGTATAGAGTCCGTTAAACTAGCCAGTTTATACCTAGAATAATTAATTTAGTCTACAAAACATTAATATATTAAAAATTCAACTGGTTGTTATATAGTAAATATTACAACTTGAATTATAAAATTTAAATTTATTTAACGTGAACGTCCCTGCCTTTAACGATCCTTCCCCGCTTATACCTTACAAACCGTAACATATAACCATGGACCGAACTTCAATTGGCTTTTCCCGTAATTATTTCTAAAGCCTGAAGAGAGTTAACAAATTTTCTATGTTCATCATAAGTTTTTTTACTGTCTTTTAAATATCTTGAGTTTATAATACTTATTATGACTCAACATATGTTCTACTTTTAATATATAAAATTTTATTCTAAAAATCGCTATACTAAAAATTCACGATCAAGATTAAATCATTCCATCGTTGAAATCTGAATTATATAATTTCTAGATGACACAAATGGTGAGTGATCATGAGAATGAATTTGGATATATGGTGAGTGATAGAATTAGTCGACAATGCATAGCACTGAGGAATATTCTTGTGGCCCACTATTTATGGATTTGCCCGTCCTCTCGATTTTTTCTCCTTCTCTCCCCCTCTTGACTCACGATTTCTATTTGGATTAGTGCCACATACATTAGGTGTTAACCCAACATAACTGATTAAATTCTTAATTTTGTCACAGTAAATTTTTAACCATGCATTAATTTAATAAATACAAATTAATCTCTTAGTATTTTAAAAATTATTAGTCAATATAACTACTCTTCAGCACACCATTAGCTTGTCCCGATAAGGATGGAAAAAAATTCTACTTTCCTACATTTCTTTTATACATCAAGATATTTTAAAAAAAATTCTTTTTAAATACTTTTTTTATCTAATTAACTGAATAAAAGTCTACAAATTATAATTAATTATCGTATGACTGTAAATCACAAACCGTATTCGTAAGATTAATTGATGAAATTGAAATTATTTTGTCAAAATTGCTGGATTATCTCTAGATAATTTGTAATTCCACGGATCAATTGCTTTTAACAAAGTTAGAATAAAATATTATATAAATTACAAAAAAAAAGATCCTACGATAAAAAAAAAGAAGAATTTTTTTTTTCTATTTTATGGAGGACAAGATAATGTTTGTAAGATTCTGAAAATTATAATAATTTATAATACTTAAACTATATAATGTATTTATTATTAAATCACTAGTTAGAGATTAATTAAAAAAAATACAATCTTAACTATTTATTTTAAACCTATAAGCACAATGTCCCCCTAATCCAAATCCACCATTTAAAAAAAAAATGGAGAGAAAAGAAATGAAGAAGAAGGCCGAATTCCCTATTTTACATATAGAATCATCAGCAAAAATAAAATGCAATATCAGTATGCTTTTTGGTCTAAAATTGGGTGACTTTGCCTTACTTTTCCCTTTTCTCCTTTCCTTGATCATACTAGTTTCTATGAAAAAAAACTAAGGATGTCAATCATTTCTACTTTTCGATGAATCTATTAGAGATGAATTCAGAATTTGATTATAATAGTAAATATAAAATAAATAAATATAATCATACTTTTCAATGAGTTTTCGTCTTTCAATGCTACATATGAATCATTAGCTCATTTTTTTATTTCTTTTTTCGTATGATTGAATAAATTTTTGTGATTAAATTGATTCGATTTTCATTCTCTCATACAAAAATAGAACATTCAATACACCCATTTTTTTCTTCTTTTTTTTCTTCTTCTTCTAAGGCTAGACGATCTATAATAGGTGTCCGCTCCCGCTTTGTCCTTGTCTAGTGCGAGTGTGGTGATGGCCGCCTTGATCATCCGCGCCTCGTCAGCCGCCACCCAGCGACTATGTGGCTAAGTAGCTCCCTCCGTTTGCGTCCGCCCTGTTCGTTTCACCTATTAGACCAGAACTTAAAAAAGGGATATATGGAGGTCTGACAAGAAACATTAATCCCCAAATGTATTTAGTGTTTTCATTCTTCCTCTCCATGATTGTTATTCTTAAATACAAAAAGCTAATCTAACGTACATATATTAGCATGCTTATTATGAATATAGTGACATGTTATATTTCAACTTTCAACACAAAAATTATGAGAATATATGATGTGTGCCCTTGTCTGTCATCTATTTGTAAATTTTTTCTAATATTGATGGGATTGCTTTCTCACTTTTTGCCTTATTGGTAGGATACCAAATGCTATGCTTCTCAAAACCTTAATGCTTTTGGCTATTTCTTCATAATAATATCATTACTTACATGCTCATTTGGTTTAACTCATAGTCAATTTATACTCTATTACCATCTCCTCTTCTCACGAAATAGAGAAGAAAATATACGTCAATCACTCTTGCTGTGATAGCTAACTATAATAAATTAAGGTTCGTAACTTTATACAGATAACAAATTTTTAATTTATTTTTTTTAGAAAAAAGTGATAATCTTTTATATCTCAAAAAAATAAAAGTAGGGAGCTTACCACGTGAGCTAACGAGTTCACACTCATGATTGACTCAACCCTTAAGATTGCAACCTTGCATCAAGTGTCTACAACTTTTTCTTTTTTTAATTTTAGTGTTTATAACTTTAATCACGAAAACGAGAGACTAGGGCCCAACTATCTATTTGCCAAGTTGCTCATAAATTATTCCTATTAAAGTCCATATTATGATTTATTACTCTCTTTCGACACTTATTTTAGGACGGAGAAATTTAATATTTTTTGTGTTAGATTTATTTTTGACAGATAATAATTCATCACATAAATTTTTTATGATTATATATTACTCTAATGTATATATTATTACTAATAACTATCACTTGAAAATCAATCTTCATTATTATATTAACATAATGTGAGTTATGACAAAATAATTTTGAATTAATCGATTTTAATATAAATATCGAATCTCGAATAGAAAGGAAAAAAAAAACAATCGAGAGGAGGTGAAGTGCATCAGTGCAAGATTTTTGTGGAAAAGAATGTAAGGTGATGACTAGAAAACAAATGCTAACTGATTAAAAAGAGTGGTGCTATATGATGACTGCCATGCATTATATACATTGGAATTATTAAGAATGAAATTATGGTCGAATGAACTACAAAAAGTGAATTTAGGCACGCACTTGTATGCACCATATTTCTCTTTCATTTTTTGTCTTTTAAAAGAAAATTAATGAAATACCCCATAAGTAAGAAATTATTATCTATAATTATCAATAAAATTCATACTTTAGCTAATTTTTTATTATTATTTTTTGCCTGTATTATTATATTAGAGCATAGAAACGGCAACGACGTAAGCCTTGTCCTTATCGCATTAGTTCCATCAGAAATTTCAGAATTGAAGATTTCATAAGGAAAACAAATTAAAACTTGTAGAATTGAACAAAGAGGTAATACTATCGATGTGCGCTCCGATAGAATAATTAAAATTTCTTCGTTTTTTATTAAAATTTAATTAAAAGAGTCATTTTTTCAAAAATATTGAGAAAAAAAATAATTAGTATATTTTGTTAGAAATTTAATTTATTTATGTTATTTTTGTATGATATAGATATTTTTTACATGTTGTTGATTATGATCCAGCCGCCTCCTTAATTAAATTAATTTTTAAAAGAAAAACACTCAAAAATATTATTGAACTTTAAGAAAAGACTTATTTATATTATTTGTTAATAACTTGATACGTGTATATTATTTTAGTTAATAAATAATAAGCTTTCTTTCTCAAATAACTAAACTTTTAATTGATAATATAAAAAAAATTCTTGAAAATTTAATAATACACTATGATTATATTTGAACTTTAATATCAATATCGAACGTAAAAACTAAAAAAAACAAAGAGATAATAGTGAAAGAAATTAAAGGGCTTTTTCCTTCTATGTCTCCCACCATCTTTTGTTGGGTCGGCCTTCCCCTAGACAAACCTTTGTGGGTTTGTCCTGTCGATATGTACCAAATTAAATGTTTTTTTTATATATAAATAATATTGCGTGCATGCGTGTTTTTGTTTTCTACCTTTTTTTTAATTTTATTTTTAGTCTTTGATTCCCATCGAACACTCTTTTTGAAAAATATTCTGTTAATAAAAAGAAGAAAAATAAAAAAAGATAAAAAAATATCCTCTTCCTTGTGGTTCATTTTGCAGCCTTTTTTTCTCTTCTGGGATTCTTTAAAGTTCCTTGTACTCTTGCTTCTTGACTCTTTTCACCAATTAATATAGAATTTTAAAAAAATTAAAGTGCTTGCACGTGAGGAGTCAATTAAATATTGCAAGTAATAATTGGATTTTATATCTAAATACATAGAATGTTTGTTATACAATTATTGTTTATTTATTTAAATATTTTATGCCTTATGAGAGGACCTTATCATTTGATCAAAATTTCAAAATCATTGATCATTATTTGGTAACCATTTGGCAAATGTATTTGTCCCGTTAAATATTATTTAGGTTTGAGGCGTGTTAAGTATGTTTTTCTTCTTAGTGTATAATATAATTTGACATATTTATAAAAATACTAAAACTGTGTAATTATACAGAAAAGTGAAAATAAAAATAACAGTGAAAAATGTCTTCTTTCGAATAACGATAGACAATTTTCAGATATACACTAGTTTATTTTCCTAACAAATTCACGGGTAAAAACCATATGATATTTGCAAATGATAATAATAATAATAATATATAATTTAATTATGAAAAAATAGAAATAATGTAATTGAGATAATTTGTATAGAAAAGATGTAATCTAACATAAAATGAACTAGTTACAACAGGTGCAGCTCTAAATCTTTTTATCTATATGTTTGGTATTGAAATATCGAGTGTAAATAAATATTTTCATCGTAAGTCAACTTGATTCGCAGATATACATATTATTATTTGCCAACTGCATGTATATCATAAAATCACAGCTTCAGTTTTCACTCCTCAGGCTTTAGAAATGGATTTTGAGTTTGTAAGAGCCCAATGGCCCAGTAAGTTCAGATCTTGGGCCTGATTATTATTGGGCTACTTTTGCCCCCTCATGTTACATACACCAGCTTGTTGGTCCAATTTTTCCTCTCTAGTCTCCCCTTGTTATTTTTTATACGGAAAATTATTCCAAGAGCATTTATATGTAATTTAGTGAAATAGTATGGAGTCGGAATGTGGTAGGAGTGAGGGCTTGGGGTGACGTGGGTTTGGCGGAAGGCATTTGGTAATGGGGGATGAGACATGTACATGGAACGTCACTAATAAAACTAACTTTCCGTATTATTTTTCTTCTTTTTTAAGAAAGTTTATATTTCTATAGAATATATTTTTCAAAAAACATTTGTCATAGCAACTTTAAGATTGTCATCTTTTGCTTTATTATAATCGTTTGTGTTATTTTTTTTGTATTTAAATAATAAAAGATACACGCAATAATTTATTTTACAAATATATATTTAACATAATTAATACATGCATACAAAACACATTCAATTAACCATGAGTATATAGAAAATTATAACAAGTAATGTATGATATATTAATTAATTTTTATGCATACATATTAATTTTTGAACATTTGAAATAAAATTTCTGACTACCAACATTGCTTTTGATGGAGTAATAAAACACACCCAAAAATAACCTGTTGTGTGCTATTCAAATTTAATAACAGAATATGCAGCACTGATTAAAAAAATAAATAATAATTGTGACTTCACGGTGTATTTGTGATTATATCATATCCACCTTCGCCTTCACGGCTTCAGGCTTCAGGAGCCACCCCAAGGATTCTCTCTTTCTTTCTGTAATATCAACTCATAGATAGTCAGTCCCCTGTTTTCCCATTTTCAGTGCCATTTCGTTTCGATTGCAATTTTTTTTTCCCACAAAAACAAAACAATTTCACTTCTAGCTGATTGATGCAGCAGAAAGGTAGAAACAATAACCGTAGATCCAGGAGCTTCTCTAGATCTCGTCTTGCCATTGAGGGTTTCTAGCAATTTATTTCTCTACCATATACTAATTCCCAATCCACATTCTCTTCTTCAAACATTCCAAATCATCACATCAGATTTCTCTATCATCAATCAACCATGGCTGCTGCTTCAGGTATGTTGAGACTATCAGTCATCTATTATGATCTTACGTACTTTGTTTGAATTGAACGGTTTTGATTGTGAAATCATGTGGCGTCTAGGACAAGAGCGTGAGGTTCAAAAGAGTTATTGGATTGAGCACACTGCGGAACTCACTGTCGAGGCCATGATGCTCGACTCTAAAGCAGCGGATCTCGACAAAGAAGAGAGACCTGAGGTATATGATTCATTCTATGATATATTCATGTCCATATTAGCTTAATCTCGCTTGGATATATAGATCGTATTGTTTAAGAATTACTCACTACTGTGCATGTCATTTTCATTCATATCCCATTTTTAGAGTATAGCCTTTTCTTTTGTCAAAATTTTATAAAGGAGCTACAATGCTTAATTTTGTTTCGAAAGTGTTATTGGTATCTAAGTCGTACAACATATCCGTTAATATGGAATTACTGTTTGATAACCAAATACTTGTTTACTCGATGAGTTAAAATCCATACATATCTGGTTCAGATTTAAAATGGTTCCATCTACGTCTATAAGATTCAGACACAAGGGATTGTTGTTGGTGAAGACTGAGAATCAAACAACAGCTCTTTTTTAGGATTAAAGACAATGTAGAATAATCATACTCAGTAATGTCATTGGTTCCTAGTGACTGATGGAGATGGGACTGACACATGCACTAAATAATTAAAATATTTACTATGATTGACACTGTAGCTATCTTCAACTCGTAATTTTCTGGGCATTTCCCAGATGTTTTTCTATGTATATATTGTCTTTGTTAAATGCTAATGTCTAGCTGTATCTCTGATCCAGCATTCGGGTATGTAAATTAGTTGGTTGTGAAATTCACTAACTAGGGTTGAGATTCTAGTGTATGGGGGTTTTGGTCATTAGTTAGACTGATGTACTACAGCCTCTCCTCTTTGGAGGTCCAACCTCTTTGAGTTCATTCAATCTGTTTTCTGCTTTGAGAAGGAATTGGTACTTTTTAGTTCTTAATTTTGTTGCCGAACTAGATGGTCTAATTGGTTTGTTTTGTGAGTTGGCATGATTACATGTAAGACAATTTACCTATCTCCCCGAAATTTGAAACTTTTGTATTGTCATATAGGTGCTCTCTCTGCTTCCGCCGTATGAAGGAAAAACTGTGTTGGAACTGGGTGCAGGTATTGGCCGATTCACTGGTGAATTAGCCCAGAAAGCTGGAGAGCTTATAGCATTGGACTTTATTGAAGGCGCAATTAAGAAGGTTTTCAGTTGTTTACCCTTAAGATATTTGCATTTTCTGTCTCCATCCGACATGTGCTGTCAATAAGGAGGGTTATTATGACTAAGATGAAAATAAAAGAACTAGTCTAGAAGATTCATTTGTCATTTCTTCATAATTGATAAGTACTGATAAACTCATAGAATATATTTGTGCATATCCTTATCTTTTAATGTGCTTCCTTGCAGAATGAAAACATAAATGGGCACTATAAGAATGTCAAGTTCATGTGTGCTGATGTGACTTCCCCGAATTTGAATTTTTCACCGGAATCGGTGGACTTGATATTTTCTAACTGGCTACTGATGTATCTTTCTGATGAAGAGGTAAATTCTCTCTTTTATTTGCCTCATCTTCCGCATAGAAAATCATTGTAGTTGCATCTATATTCTACACAGAGAACGAATTGCCAGTTAAATGTGTCAAATTTGGATATAGATTTATGCAAGACTGGCTATGAGACAGTTACTATATTAGCTAATATTCATCATGTTGGTTGGTTACTTTTGAGTATTTAAAGCATTTTCGTTCAAAAAACTATTTTAGTGGTGGTGTGGAGAGATCACGGTTAGGCAAAGCTTAAAATATACAGGAAAATAGTTAAACTATGTTACATACACATGTTTAAACTAATTTGTTTTTCACTTAGTGACACACTAAGATCCTCAATAAAATGAAGCATTTTCTTTGCAAGAAAATGATTTACAGCAGCATTGTTGAAAATAAAAACTTAATGTCATACGTATTTAACCTTTATTTCCACAATGGTTTTAGGTTGAAAACATTGCTTTCAGCCCTATATGGCAATCCATAATTTGAGCACCTCTTCGACAACTGTAATTTGAATGATATGCTTTGTACTAAATATCAGCTTTTAATATTATTTTTCAACCAATGTACTCCATATGATTTACTTACCTGTAGATATTAGCGACCATTATTGGTGTTAGCTTACTGGTGTAACAACTGTTAGAAATATTTCTCACTCTTTGTAGCTTGCTGCCAAAATGTCTATGTATGAGATCTTCCTCACTCACCATACCTTTGTCTGACTTGAATTGCTGTACTTTTTTGTGACTTAAAAATTTGAACTCGTTCTACCCTTGCTGCAGGTTAAGGCTCTTGTTGAGAGAATGGTTATATGGTTGAAAGTCGGTGGTCACATATTTTTCAGAGAATCATGCTTCCATCAATCAGGAGACCACAAGCGAAAGAACAACCCAACCCACTATCGAGACCCTAGCTTTTATACAAAGGTCTTAACTTTGCTTTCAATTGTTTTCTTGTCCCACATTATGTTATGGGAGCTGCATATTAAAAGAAAATTTTTATTATATCCTTGGAATTCAATTCAACACAGTGCTGAAGTATGAAGTATGTTACTGTGTTTACCAACTATCTGTCTTCATGTAGTAACTTTTTTTCACACTTCTGTGTGTATATTCCTGTCCTTTTTTCTTTGCCAGTTAAGTGGTTCTCTTTGGTAAACCCTAGATAAGGCATTTTCTTTTCTCTGGAGTTTGATTATGTTTTTCTTAAGTGATCACCGCTCTGTCATAAAGTGCTCTGAAACTCTACCATACGAAAAAGATGAAGTGCTTTGAAACTTTATCATGCACTCTAAATTACCACTCTTTCGATAAGTTAATTTAACCAAAAAAACTATCTTTACACAATGGAAGTATGAATAATTTGAAACGATGCATTTGTCAGTAGTTACTTTGGGAATAAGTTGAGTTGATGCGTCAATCAGTTGTCACCGGACATAGCTGGCCCCATTCTCAATTGTTACTAAGAAAGTATAGTAAGTATTGAAAAATAGCTGTCAAATACAGGTTTTCAGAGAATGTCACGTAAATGCTGGTGATGGAAAATCATTTGAACTTTCTCTTGCTGGTTGCAAGTGCATCGGAGCTTATGTGAAGAACAAAAAGAATCAAAATCAGGTAGAATTATGCTTACCTCATGAACCCTTTAGTTAGTTTGATATTAACCTGACTATCTAATCACTGTTTTGTTGCTGCTTGCACCTTGCAGATTTGCTGGACGTGGCAGAAGGTTGCTTCTAAAGATGACATGGAATTTCAGCGTTTCTTGGATACTGTTCAGTACAAGTGTAGTGGCATACTACGCTATGAACGAGTCTTTGGACAAGGTTTTGTTAGCACAGGAGGACTTGGTATGCCTCTCAGATTGCATGTTGTCTTGTTTACTGTAGAGGGATTGTAAATACGTGTTTTACAATCTTGGGACTACCATTGGCAGATAATAAAACTTTTTCATTCATCATACTAGAGACTAGATCTATGTCTATAAACCAACCATGCGTTTGGCACGAGACAAAAACTTTGTTTCCATAGAAGCCTTTGCCATTTAACTTAAATGGGAGAACCCAATCAACCTTTGAGTATCCAGAGGTTCCATGAATTTCAACCCCTTGGAATTTATTGGTTCTTCAATAATTTCCTTAGACCTTAAGCCCTTACCTTATTGAAAAAATGGCCCTTAGACTCTCAAGGTTATACTTACTAAGTTTCTTTTGTTTCACTGTAATTGTGGTGAGGACTTATGCAGAGTGTGCACTTGGTACTGTGGAGATATCTGCTTGCAAGTGTGTCTTCTCGCTTGATGCAATGTTATTTTGTTCTTTTCCAATCATTTAGTTTCTGAGCTGTACTTGTTATTGAGCAGAAACTACAAAAGAATTTGTGGCCATGTTGGATCTTCAGCCTGGCCAAAAAGTCCTTGATGTTGGCTGTGGCATTGGAGGAGGTAACTTCTACATGGCTGAAAAGTATGATGTTCATGTTGTTGGCATTGACCTGTCTATCAACATGATATCTTTTGCTCTTGAGCGTGCTATTGGCCTCAAGTGTGCTGTTGAATTTGAGGTTGCTGATTGCACCAAGAAAACATATCCTGATTGTACATTTGATGTCATATACAGTCGGGATACTATCCTTCACATCCAGGTAATTCACCAGAGTTTCTAAATCTTTTTCAACTAATTATCTTCTTTATTCTACTTATTTTCATTCCACTTGGTTCTTTCTTCAATTGTTATACCACGTACTTAATTGCAATTTCTGTGGTAAAAGTTGTCCTTTCTGTATGTATTCTTCTGCAGTCAACTTAGGCACAATGTCATGTCATCTCATCTTCTTGGTCATCTTACAACTCTTTTGAAATCAATTTATTTTGCTAATTTTTTTTTCCTTAGTGATGGAAGGACCTTACACCACCCAAATTATCCCTCACTTTGTCCGTAAACCGTTCACTGTTGAAGTCAATATCTTTATAGTTCGTTGTTTCAATGGTGTGATGTCAGGACAAACCTGCACTGTTCAGATCTTTCTACAAGTGGCTGAGACCAGGAGGCAAAGTTCTTATAAGTGATTACTGCAAAAGAGCTGGACCAGCATCAAAAGAATTCGAAGGTTATATTAAGCAAAGGGGGTATGATTTACATGATGTTGAAGCATATGGCCAGGTATATACTCATTCCATGTAACAGGCCCTCTCCTCTTTTTTGCCTCGTGTTTATTGTTTGACTGCTTCTTTGAATTTTACTTGTGCCGATCATATAGATGCTCAGAGATGCGGGTTTTCATGAAGTTGTGGCCGAGGATCGTACTGAACAGGTATGTAATTTACAGATCTTGTCTTAAACTGATCTGCAAGGCTAGTAATATATTGATACAGACCTAATTTCTGCACTTGCATTGCAGTTCATTAAGGTTCTGCAAAAGGAGTTAGATACTGTGGAGAAGGAAAGAGAAACTTTTGTCCATGAGTTCTCTGAAGTGAGTGCTTCATTATATGATACACTTTGTAATTTGTATCTTCTAGTTTTTCTCATCTTTTGTGGATTGATTTTCTTATTTTAAAATATTACAGCAAGACTATAATGAAATAGTTGGAGGTTGGAAGTCCAAGCTAATCAGGAGTTCATCTGGTGAGCAGAGGTGGGGCTTGTTCATTGCCAAGAAGAAATGATTTATCCAAACGTGTGGTGGATCTATTTCCATTTATATACTGGAGTATGAACATTTCTTCCAGTTCTATGTAATAATTGTTTTACCTGCGATTTAGGGATAAAAGATATTACTAGCATACTCTTCCCTCATCTTGGACAAATTTGTTCTTCATTTGCTATCATTATGCCTTGGATTTTGATGCATGTCGCATTCTTTATGAGTTCCATATTTCATCATGTGTTGTGCATTTGTTCTGTCTCACCATGTTTAACTAGTGTTGTGCGAGTTAGGAATTGTCAGCTTTCTCTATGCGTGCCTGCTGATCATCCAACTAATAATTCTTATCTTACAAAGTTATTTTTCATTGTTAGTTTAAAGCTATTGATAGTGTTGCAAGCTCTCCTTTCTTTGACACTAAAGGGAGGATGGAGAAGTAATTATCATGTGACATGATCCTATTCATTTAGAAGGAAATTCTTTGCAGAAAGTTGTGTACTCACTATTTGTTTTGAATTAACATATGCGAGTGAGATTCATGACACACAAACTTAAGAAGTGTCTTCAACATATATCAGGTAAATTTTGCAATCAAATTCTACTCACTAGAGTAGAATCCTTTAAGGTACAAAGTCATGACAAGGATACAATGCGTTGTGTTCTTGCCATTAACACCTTTTGAATGAACAAAAGTAGTAAAAGGTTCACAGTATCAGAAATGCATAAACACAGTACAAATATAGTAGAGAAAACATAAATCTAGTGGAGTTTCAGGTTCACAGCAGCACGTAACATACGTAATAGCAGATTGGTCGAACACCTTTAATCTTCTCCAGTTTCATCTTCATAATCACTGTTTTCTTCAGCTGTGGCATCTTGATACTGCTGATACTCTGCCACAAGATCATTCATATTACTCTCTGCTTCAGTAAATTCCATTTCATCCATCCCTTCTCCAGTGTACCAATGCAAAAATGCCTTTCTCCTAAACATTGCAGTGAACTGCTCACTCACTCTCCTAAACATTTCTTGAATTGAAGTTGAATTCCCAATAAATGTTGAAGATATGGAAAGCCCTCTAGGTGGTATGTCACAAACACTGGATTTTACATTGTTCGGAATCCATTCCACAAAATAGGAAGAGTTCTTATTCTGCACATTCATCATTTGCTCATCAACTTCTTTTGTGCTCATTTTGCCTCTAAACAATGCTGATGCTGTGAGGTAACGACCGTGTCTTGGATCAGCAGCACACATCATGTTCTTGGAATCCCACATTTGTTGCGTCAGTTCAGGGACTGTAAGTGCTCGATATTGCTGAGATCCTCTTGATGTTAGAGGCGCGAATCCAACCATAAAAAAATGAAGCCTTGGGAAAGGGATTAAGTTCACAGCTAGTTTTCGAAGATCAGAATTCAGCTGGCCAGGGAATCGCAAGCAACATGTCACACCACTCATTGTTGCTGAAATCAGGTGATTCAGGTCTCCAACTGATCACAACAATAAAACAGATGAATTAGAACCAACTATTCTCTTCCGTAACAGTAAAGTCACAAAATTATCTATTAAAATAACTGAACTGTCCTCACTATAACCATAATAAACAATTCGATGCTCTAGAAGTCACCTTGATAGATGATAGGCTTTGTTGTAAATTAAGTTACTTAAATATATTTTTGTGACTTTACTATAGTGAATTAATCATGTTCTTACAACTTGGTGTGGATAGTTTGAGAGTCCTGAAGCATATGTCATAGAGAGCTTCATTATCAAGAACCATACACTCATCAGCATTTTCAACAAGTTGATGGACAGAAAGTGTAGCATTGTAAGGCTCAACCACTGTGTCTGAGACTTTTGGAGATGGGAAAACAGAGAAGGTAAGCATCATTCTGTCTGGATATTCTTCTCTGATCTTTGATATCAACAGTGTCCCCATTCCTGATCCTGTCCCTCCTCCAAGTGAGTGACACACCTGAAATCCTGTATTCACATTTCTCGTGTTATCAAGTAGTTTTTTTTCAAAGAGAAAAAGTTCAAATTTACTCGTTTACTAGATCCAAATTCATGGAGTGAAAAAGAACCTTTTACTTTTGAGTATGAGAGTTAACAGTAAGGATCAAATAGTTGCTTTATTAACCTTGTAAGCAATCGGAGTTTTCAGCTTCTTTTCGAACAACATCAAGAACAGAGTCAATAAGTTCAGCACCCTCAGTATAATGTCCTTTAGCCCAATTATTTCCAGCACCAGATTGTCCGAAAACATAGTTATCAGGGCGAAAAATCTGACCAAATGGACCTGATTTGATGCTGTCCATAGTACCAGGTTCAAGGTCCATGAGAACTGCCCGTGGCACGTAACGTCCATTTCCAGTTTCATTGTAATAAACATTAACTCTTTCAAGCTGCAATTCTGAATCTCCACAGTATTTTCCAGTTGCATCAATCCCGTGTTCGTCACATACAACTTCCCAGAATTTCGATCCGATTTGATTCCCACATTGTCCTGCTTGAATATGAAGAATCTCACGCATTTTCAATTTATTTTTTCTTTACACAAATTTTTAGTAATTTGAATCGAGATATTGAGGACCTTATATACAAATAATGATCAACTTTTTCATTTGTTTGATCCAACGGTTGAGAAGTGTCCGTCCTGTTGAAATATAACAATCGATATTTTGTGGGTGGCCTCTCATGACCAAACTTTGCCATTTGTGCCTTTCTCTCTTGAGATGTGCCGTCCGTTACTAATATATATATCTACGTGTTTTAGTTTGATTGAGTACACAATTTTATGAAATATAAAAAGAATTTGTAATGTTCACAAAAGATACTTCTGTTTCGAGGACTTTATGCAAATTAGTAAGATTTAATATAGATGATATGTTGATAGTGTCTAATATTACATAAATTGTGATAGATGAAGTAGTTAGATTAATTAACATTAGCACCAAATTAAATCTTTAATTAAAAATAGAAGTATTTCATCTTATTTCTATAATAATGAAAGTTTAATTTATTGTTGGTGCTTCAATAATTATGTCAATATAGGTAAGTAGTTATGCCGCTTCATTCTTATATTATTTATTATTGAGACCGACTCTTTAACTCTTTTCTTGGAACTGTTTTAGATAATGTATAAATTATTGCTTGACAAATGAACATGATTATCTAGCCATGGTTAGGTAATACTGCAGCACCAGAGCAAGTTATGTAAATTGTGAGTTTTAAAGAAATTAAGGAAATGACTTATTTTTATATTACGTGATTAAAAATAGCTATTTATAAATTCACCTTGTTAATGTTGTTGCTACCAACGTTGTTTATACGTGATTAAAATTATTTTTAATCTATATCTTCGTTTGTTGAGTAACAAAAGATTTCATTCTTATGAGTTGGCCTATCAAATTTAACTGACCTCGATGTCATTGAAGGCACAATTTCCCTGGGCCCAAATTAAAGAACAGTGCAATCTGCTTCTAACTGCCTGATATAATTGAATTTGGGCCTTCGGTGTTCGGTACACTGGACTGTACCACACTTTCATGAGGGTCCATTAAACTGTTAGGTGGCCCAAATTACAGCTTGCTACAAGTGTTAATTAAGGACTGGTCCTCTAATTTTGGTCCGAGATTCAAAATTTATATATCTATATATATATGCCTGAAAAAGCTAAAAAATATTTCTTATTATAGTAATAGAATTTGGATGAACACCCTCACGCCCCCTAAATCTGCCTTTGGCTCATAGATGTCAGGGAATTAGTTTTGCTAATATTTTATCGAGACATTTTACACTATGTTTGGATCATTGTTATCTATTGTATTGTATTGTAGTTTTATTATATCTACAATGTTTGTTTTGATTGTTGCTTAAAATGTATTGTATTGTGTTGTTATATTTAGTTGTTAGTCACAACGAAAACCCTTATTTTATTGAACAACCAATTTGGTGTGTTCCATTGTTATTTAATTTCTTTTTTCAATTATATATTTACATAATATTTCAAAATACTATTTTACCCTTTATCTTAATTATTTGAATCCAGTCAAGTCTCATACCTTAGAATAATTAGGATATTTTAGTAAATTTATAAATTACAATACAGTACGATACGATCAAACCAAACAATAAAAATGTTATTAAACAACAACAAACAGTCTAGCCAAACATTGTATCTACCATACAATATAGTACAGTAGAGCACAATACAATACATTATGAAACAATGGGTAATAATGATTCAAACAAAGTGTTAGACTTTTCGAGGAAATAAATTGAGATTGAGTAGAATTGAACATTTCTACATCTTCTCTTAGCATTCAACTAAACCGATGTACGTACCAAGACTCCTCCCTATTGGTAGAGGGGCATTCAAATCGTTTGTTTATTATTCAATCTGTCTTATTTTATATGACTTGTTTTCCTTTTTAGTTAATTCAAAAAAAGAATAACATATTTCTATATTAAATAACAATTTCATTTTAAAAATGTCTATTTTATTCCTAATAAAATGATTTTTAGTCACACAAATTTCTATCATTCATTTTATACCACAAGTTTTAAAAAAATCTCTTTCAATTCTTAAATTTTGTGTCAAGTCAAACTATCTCACATAAAATGAGATGGAAGTAATATTATTTTTCCGTCAATTTTCATATATAGTAACAATACTACAAATAATGTGAGTATAATAGTATACGATAATATATACATACGTAGAGTTTAAGAAGAACAATATGTAGGTGATTTTACCATTATCTCGTGAAAAAAAAAAATAGAAGGGGTGGGTGTGGGGTCGAATGGACCAGTAGGAATGAGGGTTTGCAGTGGTCTATCGTTTTCATATTGTGTGGTGGTGGCATTCTTTCATTTAACATTCTTACAGCTATATATTAGCTAGGGTTTTGTAGAGAGAGAAAGTGAGACAGAATGAGTACTCACATGATGATCTCATGATATATATATATATATACACTATAAAAAAATTCAGTAGAGAGAGAAATAAAGAAAGACAAGACGTGATCACTTATTTAAACTACAATAGAGAAACTTCTGCATCCTTTTGCCTGCCTTATTTATGCCTTTGACAGTTGCCCCCTTTGTATTGTCCCTCTCCCAATCAGTTTTGTATATTTCCTCCATATATTATTTAATTCATTTCACATGAGTCGTTTGCCGTGAGATATTAGATTATTTTATTCTACTTTAAATTTGAGATATCAGTCATGAGATTATTAATACCTTCGTTTATACTTTCATGATGTAATAAGTTTATCACATAAATATAGTAGAATAGATTATCTTAGGATAACTTATCTCGGAATAACTTGTTTTCAACCAAATAAATGTCATTAATTAAATATATATACTATATCAAAGTGAAGGAATAATTTAATTATAAAGTTTTTTATATTGATAAGGTAAATAATAAGGCCAATGGTGGAGTGGGAGAATTATGATCTTTCGACTCGGTTCTTGACTAATCAAGAGATTTGGGGTTTGAGCGTAGGATATAGGGAAATAAAAATAATACATACAACTTACTTTGAAACCCCCAAAAATTGCATTGTTAATGTAATGAATGTTCAAGTAGACCCAAAAATAATTGATATATCTATGTTATACAATAATTAGTATAATTGTCAAGTTTGACTCAACCAAGCACGAAATTACATGTTCAATAGAATTCAGTAGCTAATTTTTAATTCAAACCCCTTTCTTTGATCTATTATAAGCAACCGAGCGATAGTAGATTTCTCTCTTTCTATTTACTTAATAAGTAAACTCGCTCCGAGCCGAGTCTAATAATATTGCATGTTATGAAATTTACTTAGAGAAAGTGCAAAAAGTAAAATTTTTAGTACAATGTTGTTGTGCTTAAGTGAACATGAAATTTAGGGTTGTAGAAAAGTAGTAACTAGTACTACCTAGGAAAATGAACAATCCGCGTGGCTAAGGAATTATAAATTATTTATAGGAAAAACTTAGGATTAGCACAAATACATTCGAACAAAGCAAAAGAAGATTATGAAACAATAGAATGAAAAAATATTTATGTAAAAACTATATAGTATAATATGATTTGTGGACAAAAAAGATTTGTAAGTCACTTTTTGAAGAAAAGATAGAGCACTTTTTATCCAAGTCAAGGTAAAAAGTTAAAGAGTAAGAAGAAGGCAAAAAGTACAATTTGGCATGGACAAGATTCTCCCTGCAACACTCTTTTTATTTGTTAGTTTATATTTTTGCAGTTGTAAATGTATATCTTCTGTAACAGCTTCCATATAAACAGATTTCTGTCCTTTGCCTGAAATATAATTAGCATAAAAATAAAAAAGATATATGATGAAAAATCAAAGTCTTCTATACAATTTATTTAGTACAATCAGAGAAAAAAGAATCAAATCTCTACAGGTTTACGAAATTGATAGCATCTTTCAAAACCTTATTCGGTTAATATTTATACATTTTTCGAGGTTTCGTTTGAACATAGATTTTGAAAATAAATATTTGGTCGTAGAGTTTATTTAATTTTTGGGAGATTTTGTAAATGTATTGTTTTAATGTTTGAGAGAATGTAAATATCAGCTAATATCGAGTTATTTGTTATGATGCGTTTTTCTCTAATCCTATAATTACAATTACATTATGAAATAGAAAATCCAAAGATTATTCATTTGTTGATTAATGATCTTATCCTAAGATAGTGTTGAATATTATTTAACATTATTTGTATTATTTTTTTAAATTATAACTAGTAAGGGAAAAATCATGCGGTACAAGGACCCAATATTTATCATAAATTTTTTAAAAAAATAATTTTAAAAAATCCATCGAAAGAAAAATTATATATATTTGTGTGGTATACTGTAAATCATCGCATCAAGTGTAAAATAATAACCCTATAAATATTATTAATATTGGTAATTTTAAAGTTTTATTGATTCAATGACTTTAAAGTTTTTGTTTCACAATAAATTACATTAATTTGTGTAGTATTAAAACATTTCCTTTTTTTTTCTCGAAAACTTGTTGTGATGGGTTTCATTGGGATTTTTTTTTTCATCAACCGTAAGTTTTTATTATAAGAAGTTGCAAATAAAAAACTTACGCTAATATTAACAAAACATTCAAAGTAATAAAACTATAATTAAAAGAAATAAAAATACAACTAAAAAGGATCCAATAATTTCAAGAAACTACATACTAATTAGTAATTTATTGTTTGACAAATTTTCCACATTTAAAACTAATTTCACAGATCCTTTGCTTCTCTATAAATTCATTGAAATGTTGAGCAGCATGAATATTTATCATGATTATAAGTTTCATCACACGTAAATTAACATGATGCAAAATTTAGATTATAAGTCTCATACAAAAGACATTTAACTGTTTTTTAATGATGTAAATTTAGATTAGTCGAATAAAAATAATTTTGATAGATATAATAGGATGATCGGAACCCACCGACTGGTGTGGTGGTAATTAATTATAATTGGGCTTGCTCCCTCTTGACTAGTATCTCTCACCTAATATTTTACATTTTGTGTTTGTAATAAATTCATTCAATTGCTCGTTCTATCATATGATATTGCGATAAATTCCTTAAAAATATTTATTATGAAGGCGAGTTTTACTAATGCATTCGTGAACTTCTTTTTATTTTCTTGCATCTTTGTTATTATGACCTACAAACAATAGAAAATGCACGTGTCCGATCTTTCAAAATGAAATTTTTATCTTTTATAAAAATTTAGAGTTTCATCAAAATTATAAAGTAGACAATGAACAAGAGATAAAACAGATTACCACCACCCATAGGCCATATTCATATCCCACCAACCAACAAAAACGAATAAAAAGAAAGATAAAATTAAAACAGTACTAGTGATGATGCTGAACAACTCAAATAATTGAAAGAAGAAAAGAGTACCACATGCATAGTATATATGAAAATATGAAAGCATGGTATTGTGTAAATACATGATGGTACAAAGAGTTGATAAGCTACAAATACACTCACAAAACCACACTACGTAGTACTATATTATCCGTCATGCCTCATCGATTCTAATAATATTGTATGGTCCACGTATGTAGATAAAGTCAAAAAAATAATTCAGTGTATGCAATAAAATCCAGAGTGTTGTCTCCTTTAATTTCCAAGAAAATTCACGAATTGTCTTAGACAACAAAAAGGTACTAACCACTGCTGCCAAACAAGAAAATAGGACCACAATATAAACGATGTCGTGCGACTGATGAAGTTATTGTTCCTTCTTTGATTGAAGATTTCGAATTTAAATTTTAGATGTGAAATTTCTTTTTTTTTGATAAAAACGGTTTTTCCTTTACGAAATTTTACGCGATACAAATCTAAATTAGTCAGACTCTAGTAAATATCCGACATCACCCTAAAAAAAATTAGGACATGAAAAACGAAAACCCTAGCCTGAAACAAACCTTACAGGCTTTAAATTTTGCCTTTTTTCTTTCTCTTTATTGTTATCAGTTTGAGTTTAATTCAAAAGTTATCCCTCTCTGATGGTATTTTTGATAATTCTTTTTGTCAAAGTGTACATCTAATTGCTCTTCTGTTTTCTTTTTAATAAGTACTGTGAATTTGCATGTACGTGTCAACTTCTTCTTAATTAACTGTTATTTCTAACTTTGTGTAGAAAGCAACTACACCTATTTCTTGGAAAACATGGCTCTTCCATGCGTTACCTCTTAAAAGGTACGTCTAAATTAGAAATTTTAATCGAGAAAATTGAATTCGTATTTAAATCAACTTTAAAAGTTAATTTACACTGTGAAAATTGTTCAATACTGTATAAAAAAACCACACTTTGAAATTATATAGAGAGAGACGGAGCCAAGATTGTCAATAAGGGGTTCAAAATCTATAGAAATAGATAGCTGAAGAGGGTTCGACACTACTATATATACAATAACTTATTTTAACCATATAAATAATATAATTTTTCGCGAAAAGGGATTCGGAAGGTATATATAATCTACTCTCCTACCTTGTTTAAATTATGCCATCGATCATATCATTTTAAATTAGCGTTAAAAAGTACACTAGTTTTTACATTTACGCATGGACTAACATCCCTTCTAGAAAGTGAATTGCATGACATTTGAGCTAATATTGGGTATATAATATATTATTAAAGAATAAGGTTTGTCTAGTAATTATATCATTTTTTAAGAA
This sequence comes from Solanum habrochaites, assembly GCA_027704765.1. NCBI lineage: Eukaryota > Viridiplantae > Streptophyta > Magnoliopsida > Solanales > Solanaceae > Solanum > Solanum habrochaites. The sequence continues at coordinate 64,346,341 of JAKWJA010002491.1, forward strand.
AAAGTTTAGCTAACTCAACAAAACTATCTGAAGTACGACTAGGGTCTTCAAAAATATAAGGATATTGTAGTATACGTACATATTTATAATAATAATTGACTCTGGCCTAGTTGATTAATTTAAGATAAATGTGTTAATTGGTCTCCCATGTCCCACCCCCAAATTAAGTAAAGAAAAGACTCGTTAACATATTCACATTTCTTAATAAACTGAAGCACAAAGTAAAGTGTTTCCTTATAATTAATCAGTAGATGTAGACACAGCATATCCTATTATATATATATGCCAACTTGAGAGGACTGTTAAATTATTACTATTAATGTCTTCAAAATGCTAATCTCTCATCCATATTTTAATTTTCAACATCTTTTAAGTTGTCAGACTCAAGATCAACAGAGAGATTAAATTTATAATAGTACGTAAGTAATTTTTTTGGCTAAACAATATGAGGAGTTTAGAGACCGCACCGGTCAGGGGCTCCACATCAAACCCAATAATTATGAATTTGATATCATGTAAAATTTCATATTTGAGGGGTTCAACAACATGGTCCAAATGCATTTTTAAGGCAATCTTTGATTTCAATAAACGTTACATCGCATTGAACAACATCATTGCTATAGCTAATAATAGGGATCATAAATTTCAAGTTACATAAACAGTCAACATCTAATTACTCATGTCTAGCTATTTTTCAGTTCTTGAGTGGAAGGAACTCAAAAAACTGATAATGACTACCATTAAAATTATTATTCAAGTTCGCGGCAGCTCCTATTTCATCCTTGTCTGAGAAATTATTTTCATCATTGTTGTCATTGCTGCTGCGGAGGGGAAATAATTCAAGAGTCTGTGCTTCATGACCATTGCCTTCTTCTTCTTCTTCGTCTCCGATGATGTTTTGGTGTTTTTGATCACATCTGAAAGGTGTTATAAAGATGTTGAGATGATCTTTGGGCTTGAAAAGTTGTTTTGTCTGATGGTCAACTGTTGTTGGCGTTGATGGACAACTCCTTATAATTGGAGTACAAGTTGCAGTAGTGATAGTATTACTACAAATTGTTGCACAATTGGTGTTGTTGTTGATGGTGGGTGGTGAACAAGACAAATGCATCATCTGCCACGTGGCATTCCTTTCTGCTAATAAGCTCCTTCTTTGTTCTGCTGCTGCTACTCTACATGATTCTGCAACTCCTGCTGCTGTTGCCCCAGCCGCTGCCGCTGCTGCACCTGCCTTTGTTTTTGCTGCAGTTTTCTGCATCAATATTTATTGCAAGATTATCAACTATTCCATGCAACTAGTGATGAAAAAATAAAATAAAGTAACAAACCTATTTTGACCATTGTTCATGATAGCTAGGTACATAGCATACAATTTTGATTTGATAGAGCATATACCTAAGCAAAGTCAAATTTCACGGAAGAGGTTATGCAAACGTCTTTTCGTGATATGACTACAGAGATCGGATCATGGGTGCCCATATCCATCACTTTTTTTTTAATGAAATATCTAAAGCACAAAATCCCAAAACCCTATTTCTCATAGACTCAGTACAGCTTTTAAACAACTTTCATATTTTCCAAGAAATAATGTTTTGATTATTTATTTATTTACCAAATCTGAACAACCATGAAAAGGACATGTTGGTTTGTTTTTTATTAGAGACTTTTTAGAGTTTTTAGAGTTTTTTTTTTTTTAGAGAATTTTTTGAGATTTAGGATTTTTTTTGTTAGAGTTTAGAGAAAAGGTTAATTGCTTTTTTGGTTATGAAAAAGAGAATGGAAGAGTCTAAGGAAAGAGAAAAGTAAAAAAAAAATAGAGGAAGGAGAGGAGGAAGGACCTCTGCAAGAGTACTGCAGTTTGTTGGGGATGGCCAGTGCTTGGTCTGTTCAATTTCAAAAACTGTCCTATTTGCCCCTGCGAGGACAAACACAAAAACAAAAAATAAGAGTAAAGAAACTTTTTCATCTCTAATAAGCAACAATCGGAATGGAAGAAAAAGCATATCTCAAATCCAAACACAGAATGCAACTTTACAATATATCTTTGAATAACAACAAAAAAATACAAAGTGGTCATAGCATAACAAGATAAAAAAAAAAAGAAAGAGAATATTTAGTGTATCATCACACACTATCAAACAGATTTCTCTCTTTCATGTATCATTCTCATCGCATGTCGTCTTTTGTTAACTTGCATGCTCATGTACTTCTCACGCTACCATTCTGATGAATTCCTCAGAAAATCAAAAAAAATTAATATTCCCTTCGTCATGATAATTAAGATTATCACACATATAATTTAAATAAATATTTCAAGAAATTGTTGAAATCTTTACCTGATTCTTTTCTTTCAGCATTTTCAGCGTTACAATTACTCTGAGACTGATCATCACCATTACCGTTTCCATTAGCAGAAGATTCAAGTTGACGGCGTCTTTTTTGGCGTTCCCTAGCTTTATGATTTTGAAACCAGTAGAAAACATTTTTTCCTTCAATTTTCCCATACCGTCTAAGTTGTGCAGTGATATGCTGAATCTGTTCAGCTGACGGAGTTCTCGTGCCGCGTCGATACAACTCTTCCAGCGTTTGCAGTTGTTCTGGAGTTGGATTCCAACGTGAGCTCACTACTAATTGCGTATTGAAATCTCTCTTATTTTGCTCACTCATAGCTGAATGCAAAAAAAAAATAAAAAAAAAATGTATGAGTAGTAGTTAGATCTGTCGATAAAATAAAATTGAGTTTTCTATGTAGGAAGTATCAGTGTCACGCATGCAGTAAAGGAAAGGAAAGGCAAAAAAGAGAAAAAGTAGAAAGACATGTCTATGTATAAAAATTAATTTACCAAGCTGATGATGATTAAGTGCAATAAAGTTTTCTCCATGAAAATTTCTTAAGCAATTCGTTGGATTAGTAGCATTAGCCACCGTAGGAGCATGAGGTACTCTCGGCATTAGTGGACGAAGCTTTCTTCCATTAAACGAATCCGTCATGTTAAAATCTCCTCCCTCATTGTAACCCATCATCCACATTTCTCTTCGTCTTTGATCTAGGCCAATAAATTAGTTGTTGGGTTAAATAAAAAAAGTAAAAGGGAATGGGGTGACTTTTAAGGGAGCTGAACACAAGGAATTTGGCAAGATTCAGGAGAAAGAGATGGAAGAATAGAGACAGAAAGAGAGAGAAGGAATGGTGTTGGTTTAAATTGAAACAAAAGTCATGAGCAAAACATGAGGTTGACTAGCTTAATAAATACTTAGTAGGATATGTAATGAATTTTTGTAGGAGACAAATAGGACAGAGAATTGAAGAAAAAGCAAAATGGATGGAATAGAGAATGAAACAAAAATAAAGTATTTCGAAGAAGGCGTGGAATTCTGGGAGAAAGAAGAAGATCGAGGTAGAGATGAAGGAGGTTATCGATAAATGTGAACGAAAAACGACGTGACGATGATGAGGGTTATGATAAGCTCCTCATCACTTGACCCCTCATTTATTCTTCTTATTTTGTCCTCTCCCTTTCACACTTATTCTAAATACGAACTGCCTCCTTCCCCATCTCCACAATCCAAAAAACATTAATCTAACACCTTTTTTTTTTCTCTCTCAACTTAATTCGGTATAAACATGTTTCATTACGATAGGTAAATGGGTTATTGATTTTTAATGGTATGAGATTTTTTTTTAAAATCGGTGTAAATTGATAAATTATATTTATATCATTTGGGATATTTATAATGTTTGATGTTGTATTTAGTTTCAGACTTTCGTTTTTTACTTTCACAAGCTTTCGGTTAATAAATGGTTCGTATTTGTTTATGAGCAAGATGTTTAATTTGTCAACTTATTTTATTTACTTTGTCACCTTGTTTTTTAAATGATTTTTTTTTGTGTGTGTGTGAAATCTTAATGGTTAAATTAATAACCAAGTCGATAATGATTAATAAATAATAATCGATAAAACGATATCTTAATGGTTTTTTAACAATATAGCATGTCTACAAATAAAAAAGTTGGAAAAGGAATGGTTCTAAATCTAAAGCAGTTTAGAATGAATAGAAATCGATAAATAAATATCTTAATGACTCCATAGTGATTTGCCACAAACCTTGAGAGGCAACAATGGAGACCAAAAGAATACAAGTTCTATAGAATGGGTTGGAGGTGGCAATTGTACACACATTGAGAGAAGAAAACAAGCTGGCTAATATTAATTTTTTTCTTTTGCAGATACCAAAGTTAAAATAATTTTCAATCTTTACCTAATGAAGCTAAGACAATATTAAACATGGATAAAAGACAAATTCCTAATTTAAGGATAAGGAAGTTTTAGATTGAAAAATTTGCACAAAATAGATGATATAAGATCATAACATATAATGAAGTAGTTATCTCAAGCTAAAGAAAATAAAATATTATGAAGAATGCGAATGTAGCAAGCTAAAATCAAATACAAAGATATAACGACAAAATAACAATGAGGAGTTTACAGAACAAGAAAAGTACCTGACTGCGGTAACTTTGTCGCAAATCTTTCAACGATGATATTAGCTTTTTGATGGGCTTAACCTGTCAAAGTTAAGGGATGAAGGTTGCGAGGTCATTGAATTAGGTAAGTGTTGAACAAGATAATATGCATTCAAAGGGTGTGAGGTTATCACTTGATTTGAAGCTTTGAGAAAGTACTCTGAGCTGGAGAAGTCTTCGATTGGAATGATGTCATGATGTTGGTGAGACTAGACAACGTTCGAGGTGGAATACACCAAAATCATATGTACTGATAGAGTTATTTCATGTATCTGGAGAAAGCTAGACGGAATAAGCACGATAATGGAGGTTTGAAGATGATGAGCTACTCGAGATCCCCTTTCTCTTTTTCCCTTCCCTTTTTTGTTTCAATTTTTTATTTCCTAATTAAGTAGACCGAAGTTAAGTGTTGGACCGGGTTCCTCTTTGGGCCTGATTTTGCTGTAATGTGGTTTGTTCAGCTAAAATAGCTTGACTCATCTTTTAAATTAAGAAAAAAATTGTAACATAAATTAATTTTAAAATTTATCATAATTTTTTTTATTTAGATACTTAAATTATATTGAATTTTTAATTGACTCAGGAATAGGGAAGAGGTCAATCTCTGAAAAAGCCATCTCAATTGGTATCAGAGCATAAACGTAAATTATTATAATGAAAGGTTTTTGTCCGTTAACAGTCATTTTATCTATGTCTCCTATGCTACACTACGCTCTCCACTGAATCGATCGTTTTGTTCTAATTTATCGAAGAGACGTCATTCGGAACACATGATAATCCAAATATTTTATTAGATATTTTTATTTTTTAAAAAAATTTTGCTTTTATTCTTAAAAAGCTAATTGTTTTTTATTATTATTATTATATGCCTTTGTTTGAGTGAAGTGTCATGATACCTTGGTTTTGTTTCAATTATATTTGATGTGAAACTACACGATCGGTAATATAGAGCAATTAATAGAGTGATAAGTTAACTTACAAAGAAGAATGATTGTTTTTTACTAATTCTTTATTGAGGCTGTGTTATTAATTAAATATTTTGTGAATATAAATGAGGCTCCTCTCCATTACTCATTCTCTTTATTTTCCCAAGTTTCTAAATGAAAGTCATATTTCATAATTAAACATTAAATATTGAGATATAAATTTCTCTCTTTTTAAAAATGATTTTTTCATTTATCATTACAAAAAATCTTTTTCTATTTTGTTCTAAAAATCTTTTTTTTTTCCTCCAAGTTCTTGTTTGGAATGAATACACATTGCATACATAAAAATTAATGACTAAGATTAAAATGATTAAAGTAAAATTCTAACTATATTTTACTATATTCATGAATATCCAACATATCCCAATTTTTTTGCTTTTATTTTTTCATTTGATATTTGGTATCGTAGTCAAATTAAATTCAAATTCGAAAAGTGCTCAAAAACAGCTTCTTCACTTGCGAAAATTCAAATCTAAAACTTTTAATTAAGAACAAAAAAATATTTATCATTCTACCACAACCTTCATCGATGTTAATATTTCTCTTGTAATGATAAAATATATTAGCTAAGCCCACTTGATCTAAATTTCCAACATTGTTCAGTACAACTCCTCCCCCACCCTGTATCCACCTGCATGGCCATTATTATGAAATGATATGAGCATATAAATCCATATACAATAAATATATTATTCTATAGTGCTATTTAATTACTACTATTGAATGGAGTGTGAGCAGTAAGTATTCTGTATGGTCATGCAAACTGTTTGCAGAATTTGTAATTTATTAAAATAACCACTGATTTTTTGCATGCCCAAAAGAGTCAACCTCTATAGCTCTGGATATTTCATGTTTACTAACATAGCTTCTTCAGTCCTAGGCTTTTACATATACATGTCTCTAGCTACTACTTGCCTTTTTTTTTTCATTTCCCAAAGCACAAACCAATTTTTCATTCCTCATAGGTTACCTACTAAAATATATATATTATATTTAATTTTCTTCTTATTTTATTTGTTTAATGGGGTTCAAAAATGGTTTAGTTGTACTTGAACTAGCGCTAGCCACAACAAATGAGGAGAGCAAAAGAGGAAAGAGATTGGATAGTTAGTACTCTAACAAATCAAACACAATTCTTTATTAGTCGTGGCGGATTTATGTTAGGTTAAGAGGTGTCACGTGATACTATTTCATCGAAAATTAATATGAAATAAATATACAAAAATGAAAAACATATTTGATATTATTAATAATCGAGCTGGATCTGATATATTATAAGGAATTTGCCTTTTCTATCGATTCATTCGGATTAGATCAAAAACAATTCATAAATAAGGCCGAAATATCTTTTCAATCATAATGAGTAACAAATATCTACTAATTAATATTTTTACTTTTTTTGTGAAATCAAATCAATAATGAGTGCTTATGAAAAATGTGACACTGCTCATGGAAATTTATTTCTTTTTATTTTTAAAATGTCACACTAATTATAAAAATTTCTAACCACACCACTGTTAATCAGGTTTCAGATTCAAATTAGATATACATATACGTATAGTCACATAAATCTCGACATGGAAAATTAAGCTCCCCATTCCGTAGGTACAACAATTATTTCAATACCAAAATCCAAAATAAATAAAAAAATTTTGTTTAAATTTATTTATTTTACTTCTCATTTTAATCTGTTTGGGAAAAAAATATCTCTGCACCTTTTTTTATAACGATTTAGTTTCAACTTTTTACGTGACGTATTTAAATTACATTCCATATATTTTTAGTTTAAAATCACACAATTTTGTTAAAAAAAATTAAACTCAATGCTAATGTCATAATTCGACAATTTAATTACCACGGTGGGAGTACTAACAAAAAAGATGATGACATTTCTATAACAATTCTTTTTAAAAGATAATTATCAACAAAAAAAGTAATATAGAATTTTCCAATCTAAACAATTCAATTTTTATTTATTTTTTGAATATATGTAGCAATAACATACATAATTGCACCACAATTCAATTTATTTTTTTTGGATACATGTAGCAATAACATACATAATTGCACCACCAAAAATTTGAAAAGTACCCCCTCAAACTTTAATAAGATATTTCAAATTCTAGCTAAAAATATAAAATTTTGATATTATATATACGTCATATATAAATTTTTCACAATTTGATATGTATTGGCAACCTTTTGGGCTACCTCAAAGCTTAATGTACTGTTGACGAATTAGAAGTGCGGCCCGTTTTAATGTGCATAAGCCCCAAAACTTGTTAACAATTCAAGAGTTTTGTAAATAATTTTAAAATTGATTGAACTAAAATTGTACTGAAGTATACATGTAGTCTGTACCACATGCATAGCGTGTGAACAAGTAAACTCGTGCGTAAATTATGTATTATCCTCTATTAGTTTTACAAATTTCCAAAATCACTTATTTTTGTGTATTAGATTAATGTATGAGCGTATCATATTAGTGTATCATGTATGAAAATGTGCATCAGATGAGTGTATCATATATAAAATGGAATGTATCTTACTTAACGATTGATATATCTCGCTTATTAAATTAATGTATCAGCGCTTATATTATTATATGTATCAGTTTGAGAGATTTCTGTAATTATAAACTTAAAAGGGACAAATGTCAGTTTTGCCTTAAAAGTATGTAATTTTTATCCTTTGTCCTTTTTTTAGACTGAGAAAATTAGCGAGATTTGTGTTGTTTTGCTCAAAAATTGAAAAGGGTTGTCTTAAATGACTCTATTTGCACAAATATAGCTTTTTTGGGTTTTATTTATAGGCCCAAACAGATTTTCATAGCTTGGACAGAGAAAAATAGTTCTTGGGCTAGCTTTCTACAGGCTATCTAAGCCTACTGCCAGGTTTATGTATGAGGAAAATTGTATATAATAGCAAACTGATAACCTAAATTAAATGGAATAGCTAGGGTTTGATTTAATTGTGCTCCATAAACAAAACATGTTAAAAAATTTTGCCAGGCGTCTCTCTCCCAAAAATCTCGCTCGCCACTCTCCATTCTCGCTCGCCTCTCTCGCTTTATACACAGAAGTGTATAAGTTGTTTCTGTTTTGTATAAAGCGAGAGAAAATGAAAATTGTATTAACACATGCAAAAAATGTATATTATTCGTGTTATACACTTAAATGATACAATTTACAAACCATTTTACTTCAAATATGCAGAGAAAAAGGCCAACAAATTATTACAATTGCGAATATTACATTGCAGTGAAATACAATTTTCTCTAGCTTTATACAACAGAAGTGTATAAATTATTTTTCGTTTTTGTATAAAGCGAGAAACACACTATATCTCTTGCGATACAATTATAATTGCAAAATATTACATAATTTTAATTGATTTCAAACTGTATGCAAAACCAAATTATACAATTGCAGCGAAAATAGGCCAGGCAAATTATACCAATTTAGACCCAGCGAATTATACAATTTTAGGGCCACGAATCATACAATTGTATATGTATAGCAAAATATACAGTTTTAGTTTTGCGTATGGAGCGCAATTATGCAAAGTTTGTTATAGCATACAAATATGAATTTTTTGTTTGCTATATGTGAAAGTTGCTCTTATGTATGGCAGAGGAAAAGGTAAGATCTTGGGCCTTATGTATCAGCCCAAAATTGGGCCCAAATTAGTTTATGAAAATATCTTTTAATTAATAATTAATATTCTTAAGAATTTTCGTTCTAAATTTACCAAAAGTAATTAAAGGAACAACAAGCCAACATGCTCTTAGTTCTACTAATTTGCTATCATATTAGTAAATTTAGGGAATCAACTGCGTTTAGATGTTTTATTGTGACCTTCCAAGACGGATCCACGAGATAAAGTCAAAGGGACCTTCTTTACCGACTTTTAAATTGTCAGGCTTTTAGAAAAAGTCCTACATTAAATTAAACGAAAAATATATACACACATTTTAAGCTTTATGGTAAGGCTGTGTATCGATCGGTTCGGTTTGATTTTGAAATTTATCGTGTTGTCTTATTGGTTACCGGTTTGTAGAGATGTTAAACCGTTATAGAACCATTAAGATTTTGACTTATCGATTATTGGTTTATCAGTTTTTCGTTGTTATCGGTTCGGTTATTGGTTTAACCGTACTTGAGTTCACATGTTACAGCTTGGTCAGAATCAAAAACTTTTACATTGTTGAATAACTAAGTGTTTGAAACAACTAAAAATAAAAGTAGGAAAACAAACTCTAAGTCGAAGACTTTCTATACAAAATAGTATAAATATAATTATTGAATTTAGTATCGGGTTATCAGTTAATCACTTAAGAAAAAACTTTAAACCGTTAAGAATCGATAACCCAATAACAAAAAAAATCAAAACCACTAAACCAATAACCCAATACTATAAATCAATAATTTTTTTATGAGTTCGGCTTATCGATTTCAGTTCGATTTTGAACACCCCTACTTCATGATGACATAGTTTAAAGGAAAATAATTATTAAACAAAATCAAATAACACATGTCAAAAACTAATCTAGTAATTAATATTGTCAAATAATTCCTTAACTAGTACTATAATAAACTGACTGTTATAAATACATTAAATTAAGTGGATAGTCCATAAGGTTGGTACATGAACAACCATTCATATTCACTAGGTTACATGAACCTTTTTGGATAAGAATGTATCTATTATCAGATCCTTAATATGGTGACCTTTGGAGTGATTTCTAACTATATAAAGAGGGTTGTTCATTCACTATGTAAAATATTACAGATGAGACTTAAATACACTTGAATAAGAAGAAAATTCCTCTTTCTTACTATCTAATTTATCTGGTCTTCTTCTCTTTATTTTATTTATTTGCTATGGATTGATTTTATATATAAACACGTATCAGCACGAGTCTCTAGCCAATTGAGATTGAGTTTTAGTTTTCTTTAACTCATGTTTTGGTTGTCTCGTTATGAGAATCAAGATATTATATGCCATAAAATCAGGGTATGTATTTTCTAAAATATTTTATGATTTAGAAACAATAGTATTCCAATCACAACAATGATCAGGAACCAAAGGATATACAATTTTGGTTGGAATATGACATGCTATAAAAATTTCTTAAATAGGAAGAAGGTTATAAAATTTAATAGCATCGGTTTTGAATATATTTTTGATTTGTTTTGAAAGACTCAAAGAATAACTCATGTTGTATTCGATTTATTACCGTGGTTAAGGGTAATAGAGACGATGGATTCAAGTTTCATCACACCAAAAGGGTAAGGACATCAGGTTAACAGTCCGGACGCCACCATAATGAAAAAAATATTTGAGTGATGGACACGATAGATTCAAGTTCTATCGCACCAAAAGGGAAGACATCCAATTAGAGTTTTGATCGTGCACCGTGATTGGGTTTTCAAGCATAGAATTATGGCGTAACACGCCTTTTATTATATGGGTTAAAGACATTGAGTTTGAGCCAATGCACCATAGAGATGATAAAATGAGACTAAGAAAAATAATATATTTTTGATGAAATGTCTGATGGAAATTCATCTCATATTGAATTTGCTCCATTCCTTGAAAAGAATGTGGTACTACAACATGTGGATAAACTCTGGAAATACGCTGTTGACTTGCTCCTTCAATCATTGAATGTGGTAGCGGTAGCAGTGAATGATTAGTCTGAAAGTGACAAATATTAACATGATATGATAAAAGGCGTGGAGGGCCGAATTATATAGTCAATAATTGTGGTAATGATAAAAGGTAAGAAGAACATGTGAGTTTTTCAATAGGTCTTCAAAAATGTTGAAGGCAATTTTTATCATCAAAAATTATATGAAGTCATCCTAGGACTTGTGAATGGTTGTCACCCAATAATTTGAACAAGTTTATAAATTACTCTATCATGATACAAAAGATAAAGTGATGTACACTTGATCTTTCAAAGTGATGTTGAGGGTTGATGTCATGGAAATATGATGAATTTAAAAGCCATGACATGTGTATAATGCCCCCCCCCCCCCAAAATAATGAAGTACCATATAAATAATTAGTCCATTCTTGAAGAGAATGTGACTTGTGTGAGTATCGTGACTGCCTCGCACTTCTATAAAGAGATGGGTTCCAGATGTGATCAAAAATCCTTATGGGTTGGATTATATGCCACAATCATTCTCTATGGAAAGTTTGAGAGGTAGAAAAAATGATCTATGTCATCTTTCATCTCTACGGGAGACTTGAGAGGAAAAAATTTTATTGGCAGAAAATGGCTAATTGTATTGTACGTTTATACGTCACTATGGATTAAACTACCGAAAGGCCAAAGAAAAGAAACGAAATAGTTCTTGCATAAAGCGGTTGTGGTCTTTGTGTGGCACAACAAAATTGTCATTGGTTGTGTACCTATGGTAACAAAAAAGTAAAGCAGAAAAAGCCGTCTTGCTCGTCAATGAATTTTGACCATGACATTAATAATAATTCCTCCTTGAAGGGAGGATGCTCACAATAGGGATGGTGTCATGACAATAGGTGATAGTACACAAAATTAATTGTACGCTCTAACGAGTTGTGTATTATTAGAGGGAATAATATTGGAGTTTAGTAAGTCTCAAAAAGAAACTTTAATTTCGATGAATGAAAATAAATATGAACATAACACTACAACCGAAGAGGGTTATAATGTTATAAAAGATTTCACCACTTTTCCTCTTGTTTGTTCCATACAAAACATGTACATGATGATGAAATCACATGTAAAAGTTAAACTTAGAAGTGATACTAAAATAAAGATCAGTGACCGGACTGGTTGACCATCCAAAATGTATAATGCAAACGTGCATTTGAGAATTCAGGTGATTCAAGAATTCTCTTGTGGTGCTTGTTTCTTTGATTTAAAATGACATTGTACCAGCTAGGTTGACTGTAATCCCCAAAATTTTTGGAAATATAAAAGGCGGAATATGGGCCCATTCCACCTGTTCTGTGGAGATCATTTGCAAACTATATAATTAAATGCATCTATGCGATTGGTCACATGTATTTGTTGTCAACTTACAAATTGGGTTTTTTGTAAGGGTTGTTTGCTCGAAATTGTTAAAATTAAGACCACAGTTCCAAATTATGAAACTACTTATTGATAATGATGGTTGATTTAGCAGAAAGAAATTGTTATTGCCTCCAATTTATAGCCTAAATCTGGTTCTGAGAACAAAAACTCCCAAATAAGAATTTGGTATGAGATAAATTTTATTAACATGTGGCAACACATGTATGCATCAACCAACAAGGTTTACCCGTAAAATTGGTTCAGGGTCAGAAACCATATAATTTCATCTAACAATGTTGGAATGTGCGGTTATGATTTAAATTGCTCACCACGGCACAAGATGAACCTTCCAAATAAGTTGGAATGAATGTTAGATTTTCAAACATTAGGGGGAGAGATGATTGGACGCTATGAAAAAAAAATGTGAGGTTAAGTATGAATATCTAGATCCTCGTTTTGTTAAAATAAAATATATTGAACTTAAAGTTCAAGGGGATTACTTCAGTTGCATAATGTGCAAATCAGTGCCAGATGAATGCACTGACCCATGATATCATCAGCGCAAAATGCTCCAATGTGAAGCCTGAAGGCGGAGTCTATGATACGCCGGAAGCGTAATAGACCCAATCGATTCCAATATAAATTCCTTGAGAAGGAAGGAGGCAAATTATCAATAGGGTCCTGATAATGAGGGCAAGTGCTATAAAGAGCAAAATTGACATAAAACTTCATACAATCTTGAAAAAGGTTCAGGTACCTGAACTAATGAAAAATGGAAGAGATCTCGATAAGTTATGTGTGTTGGAATCGATTATAAAAAAAAACCGTTGATGGATCGTTGATATGAGGTAAGCGCTCAAATGATATAAATTGTGACGAGGATTCTTGAATTCAATTGTCATATAGTGTGACAGTAAAAATGGTTGGCCAAGTAAAATGCACAATCAAGTATATTTGTTTCACTAGAAAAAGTGATATTTTGACTGGTATAGTCATAAATCAAGGGTAATTCAGTGGGGTGACAAATAAGTATTAGGCGTTAGTATAACTGTAAGATATAAAAATACGGTTTGTGCTTAGGGCATAAGGTTTATCGCAAAAATCCTGGCATATTGGAGAAGTTTTCGCCTTTGGGGATTTGCAAATGAGGTTTGTTTTGATCTGGAAACATATGAAAAACTTGCATTACATGTAACAATAATTGTAAATGTTAGTAGACAATGAAGGTTATATGAAAATCCTGAACAATCGACGTGGTGTCTGAAGCATTATAAGAGTTTGAAAGAAACTTTTCCAATTAAAAGCTTCAAGAATCCTTATGGATTGAAAATAGTCAAGGAAGAAAAAGGGTACAAAAGAATGACCCTAATTGTCTTGTATTTTATGAAAAGGTCTGGTAAGACAAAATTTTGTCTTGAACCTACAGATTGATAATTTTGACACACTAAAATATTTGTCTACAGTGCACACACATGAACAAATTTGGGCAATTTTATGTGGATATATCGCATTCAGTGAGTACCCCAATTGATTTGAGATCACTTGGGACATAAAAATGAGTGATCAGTTTGATCTCAAAAGAAAGGGATGAAGTTTCTTTGGTGTGAAACGCGATCTTGGTGCAATCGCGCACTAGTGCATCTTACTAAACAATATTTGACTAGATATTTGTTTGGCAAGTATTTACTGGCAAGATTCAGTTCTCCCCTTGATAAAAGGACATTGAAATGGTTGGTGAACACATGATTGAATATCCTCGAAGGACCATAGTTATGGGCTTGTTCTATTCCGGAGACAATCCAAGACAAAATTGAGTGGTTACGCAGTGCCAGAATATTTATCGACTGAATTAAAAGTTCTATCGCAATCACGCGATGTGTTTGCATGTGGAGGCAAAAAATATATTGGGGATCAATGAAGCAAAATGTTGCTCTGCAAGAAAAAAAATCCTACATAAGCAAGTCAAAAGGGCGTTGGTTGAGATAAATGACACACCATATTCAAGAAATGTGTGGTTGTTTTTAAAAAAGGAATTATACCAACCACAATGTACAAAAGATTGGAGACATCATCACAAGAAATTAAGTGATGTTTTAATCAGGGCGGAGTACAATACGTTGCCCTCATTTTTCCCTTGATCGAGGTTTATCCACGGGGTTTTTCTGGCAAGGTTTTTAATGAGGCAACAAATGGTGGCGTAATCAAAAAGCTATGTGTACTCTTTCCTTCACGAGAAATTTTTTTCCACAAGGGTTTTTCTAGTAGGTTTAACGAGGCAAATCTATGGACAGCAAGGGGGGAGTGTTATAAATACATTGAATTTATAGTAAGTGGATGTCCATAAGGTTGGTACATGAACAAACTTAATATTCACCCCTAGGTTACATGAACCTTTTTGGATAAGAATGTATCTATTATCATGATACTTAATTATGGGACTTTGGAGTGATTTTCTCACTCTATAAATAGGGTTTGTTCATTCAACTATGTAAAATATAACAGATGAGACTTACATACACTTGATAAGAAGAAAAATTCCTCTTATATATTCACTTCTCTTGTCTTCTTCTCTTTAGATTTTATATTGCTATGAGATGAATTTTATACACACTTGACATTTTAAAACCAGTAAAATTCATTTGATTGTTTGGGTGTATTATTATAAAAATATTGCCAAAATACTCCTTCGAACTTGCTTCTTTTTTTAACCATAAAAAAAAAAAAAAAAGCTTAATCAGCCATGGACTAATATTGGGCAGTGCAGCTTTTATTTTCCCTATAAATTAGAATAGGTCGAAGGACAGAGATCTATGTCAAATATATTTTAATTAATAACACTACTCTTATAGTAAAATCTTTGTTGTAAACAAAATTAATTATTAAAGGTATTACATTATTTAAACAAGTTAGTAGATCTTTGATGCAAAAGACAATAATACCTATAAAGAATCTCTGAGAAGTTCAGACCAGATATATTATTATTATTATTATTAGAATTAGAAAATAAGGGCAATCGCCACCGATTAAATACAATATTTTATAGCGCACTGCTCGACATATCAAGTGGTCCATTTTCACCGTCATTTTGAGGTTCCTAAAATCGAAAGGTTAGAATATTTTCGTAATTCAAGAATTGTTAATGACGTATTAAATTAGAATGATTTATATTTTATCTTCGTAAAAGAATAATATTCATATTTTGATTTTTTTTTATCAATATCCCAAAAAGTTAATAGGATGTTCAAAATTATATGTATGGCTTTATGTTTCACTTAAAAACATTAAATACTAATTAAAAAGTACTTTGGGTATAATTTTTTTTTTTTTTATAAAATTACGTGAAGATTAAAACAAATTACTACAATTTATGGTACGTACAAATATGTCGGAAATAGAGTTGAACAAATTATATTATTGTACATTTGAGTTTTGTGAAGAAGACAAATTAAGTGGAAAGGGCTTCCATGATTCCTCTCCTCTTCCTTATACTCACCCCTTTTCTACAATAACCTCGATCTCTCCCCTCCAATCCTGCTTTTCACCGCATCCTCTCTCCTCCTTTTTTTCTCTGTTCTCATTACTCTCGTGTTTCCATCTCGACCTCTGGTTTTTTTCCGTTGTGTTCCCTTCCCTCCTCCTTCCCTTCGAGCTCGGACACTCACCTTGAAGGAAGACAAAAAATTAAAAGAGATGGAACTCGATTTCGGTGATATTGTTTATGGAAAAGAGTTAAAAATATCTATTAATTTTGTTCTATTATTTAACTTTATCCTCGCCATTAAAATGAAGTTAAATTTAGTTCTTCTGTTAATAATTTTATCAAAATTATCTCTCATTTGACGGAATTCTCAATATTGACCTAAATTGACCCAATTACCCAAAAAAAAAAATTAAAAATATTTCCTATTTTTAATTCGATAACCCGACCCCTTAAAAAATAACTCGATTAACCGAATATTATATACCCATTTCCATTTACTCATTCCCACTTATTAAAGAACAAATCTTTAAACTTTTCAGTTCAAAATCTAATTCTCATAATATTACTATATCACTATGTCTTGAACCTAATGAATTTTTCAATAAATCATTAAGAAATTTTTGAGGCAAAAATTAATAAAGAAGAATAAAGTGTAAAAAATTCAAAGGTTGAATCTTTTGACGCAAAAATTACTAACACACACTCAATTCATATATCTTTTTGGATTTTATCATTATCATCCTCGTTGGAACTTGAAGAATCAAAGATTGAATCTTTGAGGCAAAAACTTAAAACTACTATTCAACTTTAATACCCAAAATCTTCCATCTTTCAGCATTCCACCGTTCTTCTGAATATACATTTAAAAATAAAGAACAATGGAGGAAGGAGAAATGAAGAACAATGGAGGAGAAGTTAATGTGTTATATGAAAATTTGAGAGAATGAGTAAAAGAGAAATGAGTTATCGTCTAAAAGGTTGGGGCATTGAAATAAAAATAGGAAATATGAATTTTTTGAAAAAAATCGAATAATTGGGGTCAATTTTGGGAATTCCGTTAAATGAGGGGTAATTATGGTGAAATTAGTAATGGAAGAGGTAAATTAAACTTTATTTTAACGGCGAGAGTAAAATCAAACTATAAACCAAAGTTGATGGGTATTTTTGATCCTTTTCCATATTTTTATTTGTTCTTATACTATAAAAAGGGTAAAGTTTAACATCAAAATAAATTTTAAAATATTGAAGAAATCGTTTGAAAGAGTGTATTAATAAAAATAATATTCATATTATTTGTATGCATGGTTTTGTGATATAAAATATATATTTTGATTAATATATTAAATAAAAATTATATAAAAACATATATTATATATAATTAATATAAGTATTTTTAATATATTTTATACACTTTATCAAACGATCCTAAAAGAAAAGCGACTTTCTTTAAAAACACACTGGAGAGTGTATCATGCATGCTCGAATTAATGTATTTAAATGAATTATAGTTTAAAGTAATTATCTCTAATTTAAATATAGGAAATAATAATTCCACATTACTATAAATAAATACATTTTTATCAGAAAGAGTAAAGAGAACAGTTTAGAAGTCAGAGCACACTTCGAGCCTGTTTGGCTCAGCTTAAAAGCTGGTCAAACTGGAATTAAAAGCTGATTTTTGACTTATTTAGTGTTTGGCAATACTTGAAAATAACTTACGTTAAATTAAAAAAAAAAAAAAAAACTTAGTTTAAGCCAAAAGTTAAAAAGCTGGGGTTAGAGGTGCTTTTCTTTTTTGAGCTTATAAGTGTTTAAGTTGACCACATTTGTTATGTGTTTGCCCTTAATATTTTTTATACAATTTTCTCCAAAATGACAACATAATCATAACATCTCTTTCTTCCAATTTTCTGCCTGTTCACGTTGGCATAGCAAATTCAGCCTTTTGTATCCAAACACCATAACTGCATTTTAAAATAAGTCAGCACTTTCAAGTACTTTTTTAAGATTTGATGCTTTTATTAAGCCCATCCCAAAGGGCCTTCATTATGTTTTCTGAGTAGATTTTCTATAGAGTAGGTGTTTTGATTTGATTTGCCATATTAATGTTCTATCTCTTCTGTAGTCCTTCTCCTCAACTTCTTCCCCTCTTTTTCTTTCTGTGTTTTTTTTTACTTTTTCGTTTCCCCCCCTTCACCTTGATCCTCCGATTATCACTCCGCGCGCTCTTTTCCCTCTCCTACTATTTTTCCCCTTCCCTTTTCGCCTCCACCTCCCCTCCCGCACTTCTCTCCTTCCGGCGACTACTCTCCCAAAATTGATTCTCCACCCATTTATCTGGTCCTCTCTGCCACTTTCTTTACTGCCCTTTTCTCATCCCTACTTCCATTTTCATGCCCCCAGATTCCCTATTCCCATCCTCTCACCCCTGCGTTCCTGTGTTTACCCTCCTCTCCTACTTTTTTCTCCATGCCTTTCGTATACTCCTGCCACTCTCCCCTCTTAACTCCCCGCTATTTTTCCTCCCTGTTTCCCCCCCCCGATGACTGGTTTTCATCAACCCCTTACATCTATTTGCTCTCGTTCTTATTCTCCTCAGCCCCTACCTCAGATCCCGTTTATTTCTTGTTTTGTTCCACTCCGCACCCAACTTATATCTCCTATTCGTTTCCCACTCCCCCTTCTCCCCCTTCTCCCCCTCTTTTCACTTTTCGCCTCTCCTCTCTTTTCTCCACTTTCCTCGCCTTTCTTATTGTCTTACTCCTCCGCTGGTCCTTCTACGGCGCCTATTTCCTACCCTCCATTGACCTCATCTTTACACATTTTTTCCGGTTTCTTTCTCTCTCACTGCCGTTTCCAGATCCTTCCTTCTTCCATTCCAACTGTACTGTCTCCTTACTATCTTCTCTCTCCTATCTTTTCCTCCTCCTCCGCCTCTCTACCTCCCTCCAAATCATTCTTCCACCACAAATTCCTTTTTCTCTCTCTCCTGTCCTCTGGTCCTTAGGCTCTCTTCCTCCGTTCCTGCCTCCCTTCTTTCCCCCCTCTTCTTTTCACTCCAATCCCTTTTCTTCCCAATTTCTTTTTTTCCCCTCTCGTTTGCCGACTGCCCTTTATTCATTGGCTCCCCTTCTTTTACTACCCCCCACTCCGCTCTCTCCACCTTCTCTCCATCCTTATTCCCTCCCTCACCCCTCTCTGGTTCTTTCCAGCCCTCTATTCGGCTATCTCCCCCTTTCTTACACTCGCCTTCTTAATGCCCTCCTCCTGGGTTCCACACTTGTCTATCCTATCCTCCTTGCCCTATACTTTTGTTCTTACCCACTCCACACACCTCCTCTTTTTCAATCTGTCTCACTCCCTATCTGTCTCCCCTCCACTCGCGAACCTCCTCTCTCCTCCCTCCGTCCCCCCTTATTTTTAATTGTTCCGTCATTGGGCCTGACCCCTTCTTGCCGATGTCACTCTTTTTTCGCTCGTTTTCCGACACTGCTACCCTCCCTCCTTTTTGCTGTTTTTAGTTTATTTCCGTCTACGTCTTCTCCCTCTTAATGCCTTGTCCTGAATCAGCCTCTAACCCTCACCCCCCTATGCTATCTCCTTCTCTCTTTCCCATTACCTGCATCACCATATGCTCTCCCCGCCCTGATCTATCCCTCCTTCCTTTACTTTTTCAGTCTTTCTGAATGCCTCTTCCTTCCCCTCCTCGCTCTTTCCACCTCCTTCTTGCGCGTATCAACTCCGTCTATCCCCATACTTCATCACTCCTTTTCCCTCCAATGGTTCCACTCTTCTCTCTCCTTGTCCCCCCGATTCTTTCCCTTCGCCCTTCCTCCACTTTGTCTCGACTCTGATCTCTTGCCCTATTCTCCCTTCAACTTCCCCTCCCCCCTCAGTCTTTTTTCCACCCCCGCTCCTTCCTGGTCTTTCTTCCAATTCTCATCCTTGCCCCATTACGTTCCTTCCTCATCTCCAATTTTATACTTCTTCCCCTCCTTGACCCACGTCCTCTTCCTTATATCCCCTCCTGCGTCCCCCCCACTACTTCCCTCTCTAGAGTTATATCAATCTCTCTACTTTCTGCTAGTGGTTGTGGGTGGGACTAGTGACTTGGGGAGGTGCAACATTGTCAGAGTGGTTTAAAAAGACGCGAGTGGAGTTGAGACGTGTTATAATAGGAAAGAAAATTAAATTTAAGTTATTAAAAATATAAGTTTGTAAATATAATCAAATTAGGTTATTATTAAAAATTAAAAGTTTAAAGATTTAAATTATTTTTATAAAAATTTTTATTTAATAACCTATATATATAATTAAAAATTATGAATTTTATTTGAGAAAGGAATTAATAGCAATAATATCTGATAATTACTATTTAGAAATATTATTATGTAATAATAAAAATATAAATTTAAATATAAAAAATTTAAAAAAAAAAAAACGTTCAAACATACATTTTTACGTCAAAAGTTTAAAACTCATGCTTTAAATTTTATTAAGCTCTATAAAATTTACACTAATATTCACGCTTCGATGTATTTTCAATACATCTCTCTCAAAATTCCTTTTAGCTCGCTCTAAAAATGTTTTTAAAATAAAAAAATATTTTTTGAAATAAGTGGGGAAAATGCACAAGTATCACCCGAAATCTCATAGACACACTTATACTATACTAAGGTATTATTACCCCCTAAATTTATTTAATATGTAATTTTCTATCCCCTTTTAGCTTATGTGGCACTAATTTGAAAAAAAAAGTCAACCATCGTTGGGCCTATAAGATAGTGTCACGTAAGTTAAAAAGGGGTAAAAAATTATTAATAAAATAAGTTTAGAAGAATAATAGGACTTTTGTATAATATAAGTGTGTCTCTAAAAATTTAGGCATAGATTGAAGGGGTATTTGAGCATTATCCCGACAGAAAGAAGATATAGAGAATGATTCGTTGAAGCATGTGAACTTTTTGTAAGGGTGCGGACAACTCTGACGCTTCTCTCGATTCATGTGCATCTTTCTCATCCCACTCACTTGCTACTCAATTATACTAATATTTTTTATTTGTTTAATACTTTATTTACTTAAAATTAAGTCAATTGTTAAGGAATTTTTTTTTTTACAAAAAATTAACTTAATTATTCATCGTTAAGATTATTTTTTAGAATGTTTTTTGATTTTATTCTTTATTAATTAGTATTTAAATTATTTAATTATTAAAAAATATTGACAAACATTAATAAGGATAAAAATGAAAACTAATGTTCAATTTATATCTTATTTTTTTAATTAAAAAATGTAAAACAATTTAATAATTTAATTAATTTGAAATGGAGAGAGTAGTAATTATTTTTATAATTAACTTTAATACTTGTATATTTTAAGAATTTACTTAATATTATTTGTTTCTAATTATTTATTTATTTATTTCTCTTTTTTTTAGTTGTTCTTAATAATTTATCCGTTTTGACAAATCAAACAGGATATTTTTTTTTATTTATCATACTCTCAATCAATATTTTTGAAAAAAGATAGAACTCTTTATAATTTTAATTTTTTAATTCACTAACTTCATAATTTATAAGGATAAAATGGTTCTCTAGAATTGTCTCGCTTCATAAGTTTTCTTAATAGATGTATCAGTTAAGAAGTGAACAAGTAATTAGAGCTATAGAGTATAAAATAAAATAGTACTGAAAATGTAGTTCATTTTTTGATTGACTGTTTGTGAAGGTTCGATTCATCCACATTACAATCTCCTAAAGTTAAAAAAAAAATTATGACAAGGAAAACTCGCAACTATTAACCTTTGAGCACGCACTTGATAAATATCTGATTCTATGCAATATCTTGCAAACTACATTGGAGAGATAACTCGTATTAACCAAGCCTGCTACGACAAGCTCAACCCAGAAGATAAATCCCTTACTTTTGTTGGCAAAAAAAAATTGAATTTAAGATCTCAAAAATGAAAATCTTAAGCCCAAAAATATATGTATTCGTATTTTGTCTTAAGCCCAAAAAAATATATAATAGATTTCACTGACCATTTTTTTTTATTAATACCTACGTGGCTAAACTAGCGACTGGACAACGGAACGGGATGTATCGGTACCGGTCTCGTATCGTTTCGGTTCGTCCCAGTTTGATTACCGGGACGGAACAGGACATTATAAACCGGGATATGTAATGGAATGGAACCGAGAGTTTGATATCGGTGTATCGGTATCGATCTATTTCGGTTCCGATCCGATTAATTAATATTTATTAATTTATATTATATATTTATAAATTTAATTTATATTTTATATTAAATAATAAATACTACCTAAGTAACCTAACTACCCACAATTAATATTACATTAGTATTAAATTCGAGACTTAGTTGAAAAAGAACCATTCATAGACGATGGCTGCTAAACTATGCATAATTGTTTTATCCTAATTTTTATTTAATTTTTTAAAATTACAAATGTAATTTATTTAAAATGCAAGTTATATATAACTTATAAATTATAACATATTAATAAATAATAAGTAATAACTTATAAACTTTAAAAGAGTTAACTCTTGAAAATTTAAGTAGACTTAACTTGCAAATTTAATAAGTAATATTCATATTTTCATAATTCAAAAAAATTATTTTTTTAAATAACTAGATATGTCATCACGTTCTATTTCGGTTCGTTCTGGTTTCATCTCGATATATAATGAAACGACACGAAATTGAGTTTCATCCCAGTAATTTCGGTTCGGTTCATCACGATACCGATCAACAAATCCATCAACTCATCCCATTCCGATTCAATGTTCCTGTTCTGATCCGATGATCCCATTCCGATTCATTACCCAATCTTACTAGCAGGTGTATCAAATAACTATATTAATAATAGTTAAATATAAATTTTTAAGATATAATTAATAAATTGGTTTAATAAAATTCATTTGTCATAAAAAAATCTTAGAAGATATTGTCAAGTCTGTGTACACCAATGCCATGAAAACGGAAGGAATATTCTAATAATTACTCCTTTCGTTTAAACAAAAATAATCTCCTTTAAGAAGAATGATGTTTTTTTTTGGTTAACATTTTAATTTTAACTTTCTATGTGACATATTTCAGGTCACAAGATTAAAAAAACAATTTTCTGTATTTGACAAACCTTTTAATTTATAACTATGAAATTCAAAAAATTTCTTTATTTTTTGTAAAACGAAGGAAGTATGTTGTTTTATTCTTATAAATCAATTTATGTTTATTTATAAAAAATTAACTTCAAAAGAATATTAGATAGCAAACAATATTAAATTAATCAAATTCTTAATGATAGGTAAAATTTAAAATGATGACTAAAGGTAGGGGTGTACATCGGTCGGTTCAGTTCGGTTTTACATATAATCGGTTTGATTTATCGGTTTTCAGTTTTAAAATATGCTAACCCAATAACAAACCAATAAGAAAATTTTTTATCGGTGTTTATCGGTTTTTGATGTATCGGTTCGATTTTGGTTAAACCCAAAAGAAAAATGTCAATCAAAGAATATTAAAGTACATATGTTATAATTACATGGTACCAAACTTACGCAAAAACATAATAGAAACTTGAATTTTGACAAATTACTAAAATTCACAACTGCAAAAAGCTATCGCCTAAAATTACGAACTAGAATTAAAATAAAAATAAAATATTCAATGAGGACAATCTTGAATAGTTGCTTTGATTCACCAGATAATCAACAAAGTTCTCCTCAATTCATAACCAACAATCACATAGCCTGCAAAAGCTAATATTGAATATATTTATGTATTAAATTATGTATATTTAAAGATGAAGGGTAAAGTAGTAAATAATATAGTCTTATGGGTACGGTGTACCCAATAACCCAATAGAAAAAACCAAAAATCGACCCCATAACCCAATAATTAATTTTTCTAACCCATTAAAAAAACTCAATAACCAATAACATTTATCGGTCGGGTTCATTGTCGGGTTTGATGTTGCACACCCCTAACTAAGTCCCGTTTGGATGGAGCTTATAAAAAGAAGCTTTAGAAAAAGTATTTTGAAAGTGCTGAAATTATTTTTAAAATAAGCAGTTATGCGTTTGGATAAAAGTGCTGAAGGTAAAAAAAATTGTGATGTGTTTGCAAATAAGTGCTGATAAACAGTTTTTAAAGCAAAATGTCTGAATTAACCTTAAAAGCTGTTACATTTAAACATAGAAAGCTAATTAATTATATTTTACAGCCATAAATAATTATATTTTTGCTATCAATCACATTATTTCTTGCGTTCTCATCACAAATTATTATAGAGGGAATATAAACTTATTATAGATTTTAAAAAATATATAATTTGAATAGATCAAAGAATGATTTAAATTAAGATTTATTTTTAGTTCATCCATAGGTAATAATAATTGTTTATCATTCACATATTTCTTTATTATCACAAATTATTTATAAGAGGCAATATAAATTTTTATGTTTAAGTTATATGTTGCAACTTATTTTACATTTTAATAAAGATATAATTTGAATAGATACAATTGAAAGATTTAGATTTTTTAATTTTCATTCATAGTAATAGAATTGTCTATCTCCCCACAGGTGAAAAGGAAAAACAAAAAACAAAAAAAATGGAAGAAGAGGATGTTAGGGTTATGTGGGTGGGGTAATTTGGAGAATTGTATAAAAATAGTAAGAGCAAATAGGTGTAAAAATGTGATCAACTTAAAATAATTATAAAGCTAAAAAAGAAAAACTCCATGCCCATATCTTTTAACTTTTGGCTTAAAATAATTTTTTTAACTTAAAATAAATTATTTTAATTATTACCAAACAACTAAATAAGTCAAAAACCAAGTTTGACCAGCTTTTAAGTTGAACGAAAATGCTCCGAATAAAAAGCAAGCAAAGAGTAAAAGACTAAAGAGGAAGGGGTACAAATCCTTTTGATCTTTTTCCGTTTTTCAGCTTTTTACAGCTAACAACTTACATTTATTCACAAAAGGCCCACTTAATTACCGTTCACCATCTTTAGTTATGTCCAGTATCCAAATTCTAAAGTAACACTACATTTTAGTATCTCTCCATTTTCCTCTGTTTCTTATTACTTATTGATTTTTCTATAAAAACCCCATTTCTATCTGCAAACTCCTCTTACTACCACTTTGCTCCACCCACCTTTCTCCATAATTTTCAGCCATGGCAGATCGATTTCTCTCACCCTTTCTACTTTTGGCCTTTTTCACCATCTTTGCTTCCCACATTTCAGGTACACGCTCATTTCCTGCACAAGTAGCTAGTTCTCTACTTCAATTTTTTTTTTTTTACTAATGTCAGTCTTTTTTTGTTCACTTTCAGCTACAACAATGACATTATACAACAAATGTAGCCACCCAGTTTGGCCAGGGATCCAGCCAAGTGCAGGTAAACCAATTCTGGCTCGTGGAGGGTTTAAGCTTCCGCCGAACAAGGCATACAGACTTAATATGCCGGCTGGATGGTCCGGTAGAGTTTGGGGCCGCCATGGATGCGCTTTTGATGCTGCTGGTCGTGGACGCTGTGCAACTGGGGACTGTGGTGGTTCACTTTTTTGTAATGGAATAGGTGGTACCCCTCCGGCTACTCTCGCTGAGATTACTCTGGGCAATGAACAGGATTTCTACGATGTGAGTCTCGTTGATGGCTACAATCTCGCCATCTCTGTAACTCCAGTCAGAGGCAAAGGTGAGAAACATGCCTAAAAATATCTAAATGACTCATTTGTCCTTGATTTGTTCTTCGATACTTCCTTTTTTCTTCTACTTTCTCAGTTTCGTAACAGGGTTACTTTCGTCATTACGTTAATTATTTCCCCTTTCCCCTTTCTTTTCTCGTGTATTAGGTTGATAGTTTTAAATCAAACAATATTTATAGCTCCGTCTGTTGATTAAATGATTTTTTCACCTAATTAGTGTGAGTTCGATTCCACGCCTTATAAGTAAGTAGTTGTAGATCTACAGGGATCTAAAATTTGTGGCATTGAG
Source organism: Solanum habrochaites (assembly GCA_027704765.1). NCBI lineage: Eukaryota > Viridiplantae > Streptophyta > Magnoliopsida > Solanales > Solanaceae > Solanum > Solanum habrochaites. Next base: position 64,372,426 of record JAKWJA010002491.1, read on the forward strand.
GATTTGCCCTTTGTTTTGACAGGGAAATGCAGCTATGCTGGGTGTGTGAGTGACTTAAACACAATGTGTCCAGCAGGTCTACAAGTTCGTTCTCATGACAAGAGTCAAGTAGTGGCTTGCAAAAGTGCTTGTTCAGCTTTCAATTCACCAAGATATTGTTGCACTGGAACTTTTGGTAACCCACAAACTTGCAAGCCAACAGCATACTCAAGGATATTCAAAACTGCCTGCCCTAAAGCTTATTCATATGCTTACGATGATCCCACTAGTATTGCCACTTGCACTGGTAGCAGCTACGTCCTCACTTTCTGTCCTCACCATTAATCTTGTCTTCTTCTTTTTTTCACTGTCATCAGATCAAATCAAATCAAATATATAGTACTCGTCATTTTCGTCTTTCGTCTAATATCTCTCTAGGTTAAATTCCTAGCTACGTTTTATCTTAATTGACTTCCTGATTGTATTTTGTATTATAAACATGATATCGCTGTGTTATGTTTCCTAGTGGTTTACTTTTCTAATTAATTGGGCAGCAAGTATCATATTAGTCATTATGTCTAAGTTGTGATATGGTGCTGCAATTATTCTAACACAAATTAAGTCTTGGTAGTTGCAGAATAATTATACTCACAATTATTTTTGAGATTTAAACGATTAAGCCTTTGATCAACATTTTTCAATCGTACTGTTACGTTTGTATGAAATTATTAATAACAATAATGAAATTTGACTATACGCAACTCGAAGTCGGTTCCTACTGATGAATAGTGGAAAAAAGTAAGTGGTATTTTGCAGAGGAATCTTTGTAACGTGGTTCATGTTGGACAAAGGAGGGTAAAAAGACAGAAAAATGTTTCAAATTGAGTTATTTTATTTTAAAAAATCAACATGTCTCTGCTTTCGTTGTTTTATTTCATTTTTAACAAACTTTTCTTTTTCTAACTTTATTACTCAAAAGCTTTTCTATCCGTTTCTTGTTTGAACATCGTATTTCATTGGACTCATGTTATGCACAGGTTCAATTTTGATCTTAAAGAAATCATTCTAAATGAATGCGTCATGATCGACGCTAAATTTAGGTCTCAATTAATTTGAATTCTCTTATAATGTTCAACTTTAAATATGACTTTGTATATAAGATTCAAACTTAAATATTTGTCTCTCCACCGTGACCTCGTGTAGTTTTGCCAAAACTGTTACACCAATGATGGAATCATTTTGTTTCTTCCTTTTTAGGTTTAGATTACAATTGAAAATTTATCATAAATTCTATAAGAAAATATTAGATCACAATCTAATATGTATAAAATTAAGCGATACGCAAGCAAATATATATTTATATAATAGGACAAAATCTCAATAATTACATAGGGACATTGGTTAAAATCTAAATCAGCCATATTGTTGGCATGAAAGGTGATGGATACGCGTTTCGAATAATGGTAAATCCTGTGCCATCAGTAGAAAATTAACTGTTATCCATCATTATTAAAGCTTTTCCTTTCCTATTGCTGACATAAAATTTCTTCCATAATTTATTTCTATGCTTTGGTGTGTGGTCACACCGTTCATTTTTTGTTATCATAATTTTCTTTTTTAAAGTTAAATAATCATAAATTTAACAAATATTTTACGATATTTTTTTCCCATCATAGTGATATGCGAAAAAAATTACAATATATATTATTTTTTGTATAGTTTTTGAACATCTAAATTTTTTGTTTACAATATCAAATTAATGTAATATAATTGAACTCTGAAAATAAGTCAAATTAACTTTTAGAAAACGCAATATGATAATTAAAGAGAAAATTAAAATATAATATATATATATCTATATAATATACATATCTAATCTAACTAACCGTGCATAGATATTTTACCTCTCTCCCCACTGTTTGCCCTCTCATCGCTCAGACTCTCTTCCCCCTCGCCAATCTTGCTTGTCCTCTCTCCTCGCTTTCCCATTGTCAATTGCTAATACAAATCATATGTATCAAATATACATATTCTAACCTATCATATCTGATATTATATATATATATATATATATATATAATATATATATAATATATACATTGATATATATCTATGATATCCAATTCACCTCTCTCCTCTCCACTCTTTGCCCCTCTCGCTCCGCCTCTCTCCTCTCCTTCCAGTCTTGCTCGCCCTTTTTCTCTCCCTATAACAGTAGTTACAATTGTAATTGACAAACTCTATCTGTATAAATGTAATTAGCGTATTTTGAGTGTAAATGTGAAATTTCCTGCTAAGTAAATTAGACCAAAGATTAATATGCTAACGACTCATTTCAAATGGGTATACACAAGCATTGCAGGACACCTTGTTGGGCGTGGGCCGACCTCTTGGCCCAAACTATGGACCAACAAGGGTCATCTATGTCTGAAGTAACTGTTGGGCTGATATTTATATTTGTAGCCATAGTCAATTGAGGCTTATTGTTCGAATTTTTTTATTTTTTTCCTTTTAAAAACATTTAACCAACTACTGAAAATTCACCTTTTTTATTTTTTCGTCCCACCATAAACAAATTTATTGATCAATTGAGCAGTTGGCTCATTTCTTTTCTCCAATTCAAATTCACAACAATCCAATCAATGCATTTTTGCAAATTTCCATTTCTAATACCTCTGCGAAACTCTGCTAAAACATTCACTTCATCTCTTTCCCTCTTCTCTGCCTTTGAGTTCCATTTAACCAATCAACAAAGCTTTGAAGTACAAGAATTTGACAGAGCTTACTGGACCAGACGAATTCATAAGCTTTGTGCTATTGATGGAGATGTAGACGAAGCTCTTCGACTTCTCGATGAGCTTCGACTTCAGGGTTATCATCCTGACTCTCTCAATCTCAGCAGCATTGTTCACGCTCTCTGTGATTCCAAAAGATTTTCCGAAGCCCACCGGCGATTCCTTCTCGCTGTTTCTTCCCAGTCAACTGTCCCTGATGAGCGAACCTGTAATGTTCTCATTGCTCGCTTGCTTTACGCAGCTAATCCGCAACAAACTGTGCGTGTTATTTCCGCTTTGTTCTACCAGAAGCCCCAGTTTGTACCTTCGTTAATGAATTACAACCGTATAATCCATCAGCTTTGTACTTTAGAAAGAAATAGAGATGCCCATCAGCTGTTTCTTGATATGAGAAAGAGAGGGCATTCTCCTAATGCTGTTTCGTATACTACTTTGATCGAAGGGTATTGTGGGGCTGGGGAGGTTCGGGAAGCTGAGAAGCTGTTTGATGAAATGTCTGAGTGCGGAGTGATACCTAATGCACTCACTTATAGCGCTTTGATTCGGGGGATTCTTCGAAAGAGGGACATTGAACATGGAAAACAATTGATCGGGAAGCTTTGGGACGTGATGCTCACTGAAGACGATATGCATGTAAACAATGCAGCATTCTGCAACGTGATCAATTGCTTGTGTAAGGAAGGGTTCTTCCATGAAGTGTTTAATATTGCTGAAGATATGCCTCAGGGTAAAAGTGTGGTTCAGGATTTTGTATATGCGCAAATGATAGATTCTCTTTGTAGATTCGGGAGGTATAATGGGGCTGCTAGGATAGTTTATATGATGAGAAAACGAGGATTCGATCCAAGCTTAGTTTCATATAATACAATTGTTCATGGTCTCGTCAAGGAAGGCGATTGTTTCAGGGCATATCAGTTGTTGGAGGAAGGAATTCAATTTGGCTACTTGCCGTCAGAATTCACTTACAAATTATTGGTAGAAGGTTTGTGTTATGTAAATGATCTTGTTAAGGCCAAGGAAGTCGTCAATATGATGTTAAATAAGAAAGACAATGACAAAACAAGGATTTATAATATATATCTTAGAGCTCTTTGTGTTGTTGATAACCCAACAGAGCTTTTAAATGTCCTTGTGACCATGCTTCAAACCCAATGTCAACCAGATGTAATCACCCTGAATACTGTTATTAATGGCTTCTGCAAAATGGGAAGAATTGAAGAGGCTCAAAAGGTTTTCAAAGATATGATGATGGGGAAGTTTTGTGCCCCTGATGGTGTGACGTTCACAACTGTTATTAGCGGGTTTTTAAAACTCGGGAGGGTTGAAGAAGCTCTTGAGTTATTGCATAGAGTTATGCCTGAAAAAGGTTTAAAGCCCAATGTTGTAACATATAATGCAGTTATCCAGGGGTTATTTAAGTTACATCGGATAGATGAAGCTATGGAAGTCTTCCATAGCATGGTAAGTGGTGTCATTGTTGCTGATTGCACGACTTATACTGTTATTATTGATGGGTTGTTTGAATCCAACAAAGTTGATGAAGCCAAAAGGTTCTGGAACGATATTGTTTGGCCTTCAAAAGTTCATGACAGTTACATATATGCAGCCATTCTAAAGGGGCTTTGTCGCTCTGGTAAACTGCATGATGCTTGTGATTTTTTATATGAATTAGCAGATTGTGGGGTTACTCTTTGTGTCGTCAATTACAACATTGTTATTAATGGTGCTTGCACATTGGGATGGAAGAGGGAAGCTTATCAGATTCTTGGTGAAATGAGAAAGAATGGACTAGAACCTGATGCTGTAACATGGAGAATTCTTGATAAATTGCATGGCAACGTGGAAAAACAGTTCCGCGATGATTCGACATGCAATTAAGTGGGGGTTTAAGGTAAGCCGGTCGTTGAAAATTTTTTAGTCTTAAATAAAGAGTGAAGTGACTAAATCAAAAAGCGTGAGGGCAGCAGTTGTCTCAGTTGTTATAGAATGAACTGTATGTATGTTTTCATGATAGTAGGATGTCTTTGATGGTTAAAAACAGTACGTGATATTGCTTCTGCTTCATATCTAACCTTGGAAACACGGATGGAGGAAGCGTTGGACCCGACCAGTTATACAAAATCATAATTGGTTTAACAGGAGATTCAACATTTATATGTAGCCAGGTAAAAATAAAAGAAACTGAAACATAACTATGAATAAGTCATAGAAGTTCTCAGAAGGTGGTTCGTCATATTAGATGAATGTACTTTCTTGTGTAATATCTCTTCTATTTATTAGTCATAGCCTCCGTGATTTTTTTTAAAAAAATTTAGACATTCATCTCATTTAACTCAATAATGAGATTTATTCCCTTCTATCTGAATGTACTATTTCTGTACTGGTCAAGCAAAATTTGATGTTTCATTATCTGAGAATTACTTCTTTCAGTTTTTTGTTTGTTACTGCCTTGCCAAATGCATCACCCTGCCTTCAATATTTTATATATGGATACTCAATTGATTAGAGAGCTATTATTCTTCTCACATCAAATCTGCAAATTTTTCATGTCAATACTTTTTGACGTTATATGTTGAAGAACTTACGCTCCATGTTGATGTAAGCACCCAGCATTCCTATACCTTGAAGCTTCTGTCACTTTCCTTAGCTAAATAGAGAGGTATACATTGGGACTAAAGACTGTTCATCATTTATATTAAAGTTGTTCCTTTTATAAAAGCCGTAACTAGCTGTTTTGAGGTGCTGAACATGAAGAAGTTGCTTTACGATGCATCACTGAGTTAGTGCAGTTTTATAATAGCAGGTACCATGACGGAGATCCTGGATTTACCTCCTTAATTTGAGTTTCCTCTTTGACATCAAGATAGTTTATCATCCTGAGGTCTCCCCTTTTTAATATTTTGCAGTAGAGCTTTATTCTCAGTACTGCAAGTGAAGAAGTAACCTGCTGGAGAATTACAAAAGGAGGAGAAATTAAATTGCTTCAGCTGCTATACAAACTTTTCGACTGAAGAAGTCTTGTAAGTAGCTGTAGTCTTCATTCTTAATTTGCACCTTAGAGCCTTACTTTCAGATTCTGTTTTTCATTTTATTTCTGTCGAATGGTTAACTTATACCTTTACTCATACAACCTCCGTTAATGGTATGTTCTCTGGAAAGATTTCATGTACCGTTGCACACATATGTGGTTCATTGAGCCATCTTCTGATCTTCAAGACTTGTACTTTCTGAATGGAACTTCCCTAGAAATGCTATACAGACCATAAATTCTCATTGCTTCACTGTGGCAGTCGCGTGTTTCTATGCTTCAATCAATTTACATGGTTGAGATAAGTGCATAACGTCTAACATGATAACTTAGGAACATACTAAAATTTAATTTGTTACCTAATAGGACATTCAGATCACAATCAAGGATGTGGAATTACTGCATTAACAGAATGTAATTTATTCTATGGGATTTTGCTTTTGCTGCTCTTTTTTTGTGTCATGGCAGGTCATATGAAGCTCAACACTATTCTACAAGTTGTCATCTCGTGTTTTTTTTTTTTATGAACACAAACCACTAATTTCCAACAATTTACTCTCAACTAAACACAGTTCTACTATTAATCTTTATTTTTGTGATCTGTTGTTTAGTATTTTTTCCATTACATAGAATGTTGGGGAAAATGACAAAATGGTCCCTTATTTTTTTAATAGTAGATTCAAAGTAACTTAAGTATCAATTGAACAATTTTAATCCATTAAATAATTACCCATCTCGATTGTTAAATTTAACCGAAAATATGAAATTCTTTTTCAAACTATAGACAAAGATTTTTGTGTTTTCAGGAAACTTCAATATAAAAAAGAAGTTATAGTATAATAGCAACAATACCTAAAGTAAGGAGTAGCTTTGGTTTAATTTATTGTGTTCCATAGACAAACACAAAACAACGCAATTATCTGCCCCCAAAAATTGTCACTACCGCTCCCTCTCTCCCAAATATCTCCGCTCGGCCCTCTCTTCCAATCTCTCGCTCGCCACTCTCTTCCAATCTCTCTCGCTCGGCGTCCTCACTTTTTTACAACACAAGTATTAAAAATTGTTTCTAATTATGTAAAGGGAGAAAAATGTGTATCAATACATATAGTTTTGGTTCCCCCTCTTTCTCTCCTCTTGCCAGATCTCGGCTCGCCACTTTACAGATCTCGCTCCGCCACTCCCCGAATCTCGTCTCGCCACCCTCGACTTTCTCACTTACAAACATAACCGAAATGTTAAATTGGTGTTTCTGTTTGTATAAAATCTTGAGAAAATTTATAACATAGCAAGTACATATAGTTTTCCGTCCTATACAACTATAATTATACAATAAGAATACTCACTGCCCGGGTTTTTCTTTTTTTCCTTTCTCTCTTTCTCGTTTTTACAATTTTCAAATTGTATCTACTTTCTCTCTTCTCGTTTTTATCCAATTCGCTTCCAATTGTATATTCCTTGTCAAATCTCTTTTGTCTTTCGTCTCTCTCATTTTATATACAAATTGTCCAAATTGTATATAATCGTTCTATACACTTATAATAATAGAATTTGTAATTTAGCACTTCGTTTTTATCCGTTCTCTCGCTCTCTCCTCAAGTTGTCTTTTCTTTCTTGTTTTATGACTTTGCTCCAACTGTCATATTATAAACAAATATACAGTTTCTAATTGTACTATAGCTCAATTATACAAACTTTGTTATAGCATACAAATATCAATTTTTTATTTGCTATACCTAAAAGTTGTCCTATAAAAAAAACTACACAAATACAAAAAAAGAGAGAAGAATCCGTCTGTAAGGTCATTTTTGTCATTTTGTCGCCGTTTTTCTTTGTTTCTTAGTCTGCTTTAGTTCTCCTAGCTATGTAGAAGCAAGTCGCTAAGCGAAGCAGTGTGTGAGAGAGAGCGGAGTATGACGACACGAATAGCTCCGGGGGTCGGAGCAAACCTTCTCGGCCAACACGCGGCGGAGCGTAACCAAGACGCCACCGCCTATGTCGGCAATCTCGACCCTCAGGTATTTCTCTTTCCTTCTAATCCTAGGGTTTCTCCTCTTTGTTGACGCTTCTGGTGCAGTTTCATGATGTCTGTAATAGGAACGGCTACGAAATTATACTAATAGAAAAAAAAACAGCTGATTTAAAAGCAACACAGAGACAGTATCACTAGTAAAACTGTGAAATCTTTTCCCTCTACACAAAAACTTCTCAAAAGTCTAGCTCGTAAACATCTAACAAAAGAAGAAAGAGCAGAGTCAAATGGTTCAGTTCATTTTAGAACTCGCTGAAATTTGACTCCATGAAAAATGAGCTGGTGGGGTTTGATATTTTTATTTTGGATACTGTTGTCCTCTGCCACAAGCTACTTACTGATTGTTTTTTTCCTATTTCTTTATTGCTTTCAGGATAGAATTAACTCAGGAAATTGAGATTTTTTTTCTAGATTCAGGTTACTAAATGTTTTTCTTTGGTTGATTGGTAGATTTCTGAAGAGTTGTTATGGGAGCTGTTTGTTCAAGCAGGTCCAGTAGGTATGTCGATTTTAACTGAATTGGTGGCCTCTTTAAAATGGGAATAAATCAGTGGAGATTCTTGATAAAAGTTATTTTAACACTCTTTGTTTTTAAATTTTCATCAGCATACTCTTAGTCTTTGTTTAATTTTTGGAGATTTTTAGATTCTTTTATATCTCACTTGTTTGCTATATAAATCAATGTGTGTTGCAGTAAATGTTTATGTCCCCAAGGACAGAGTTACGAATGCTCATCAGGGATACGGTTTTGTGGAATTCCGAAGTGAAGAAGATGCTGACTATGTAAGTGTATTGGTTGTTTTTCTTGTCACAGTATTTTTACTTGCTGAAGTTGTTATCTGTTATATGTTGTCCCCATGGATTTGTTTTTGGTGTTTCTTGCTTTCTCTATCTAATGCACTACCAATGCAGGCAATAAAGGTACTGAATATGATAAAACTTTATGGAAAGCCAATACGTGTAAATAAGGTACTGCTATGCCATTGATGCATTTACCCTTACTATAATGAATATTTCACATTTTCTTTAATCTAATAATGTATCCTGGTACAGGCATCACAAGATAAAAAGAGTGTTGATGTTGGTGCCAACTTGTTTGTTGGGAACCTTGATCCTGTAAGCAATTTATATCCTTGATAGTAGCTTACGAAACTCTTGTGTTCTTCTCAAATCAAATGCACCTGGTTGTGGATATTGGATAACAACATCATATGCATATTATATCACCTTGCTCATGCTAGCACCTTTATTAACTTATGAACGCATTTCTGTTTTATATGCAGGATGTAGATGAGAAGCTTCTCTACGACACTTTTAGTGCTTTTGGAGTTGTTGTCTCAAATCCAAAGGTTAACATTATTTTTCTTCTTCTATCATATGATTCATGATTCTTCATTTTTCTGCTTTTAAAGATGCTGTCTGGACTTCCTACTTAGTAAAGAAAAAGAACAGCTCAATCTGTGTTGATTAATTCTCGCCTATTTGGTATCCATGCTTCAAATTATGTTTTTAGCTCCTAACAATCTTATCTTGCTAGTTTGATTGTGGTTGAGTTTATTGTTGATGCATCTAGAATCACATCACTAGGCAAAATAGGAAAAAATTTTCCTCCTCCTTCATGGATGGCAGCTCATTTTCTCCTCTTACACCACCACAACTCTTTTTCTTTTTTTGTGTGACAATTCATTCAGCCAACTCCAACTAATTTATGGCTGAGGTGTAGTTGATTGTCGATTGATTGTATCTTCTTCGCATAACGGCAGATCTGACCAGATATATACTACTCCATCTTTGCCGACAGGCAAAGGTCGGCAATGCTACATTGCACTTGTTGGAGTTTTAACAGGATTAAATGGTCTCTATGGATACTGGAAATGTTTAGGGGAAAGTGCTGTCATTTTACGTAGACAGCAAGTCATTTCATCATGCAAGACCAGCTTGAATGACAAACTATGCATGTATTGGTTTTTTTAAGAAGGAACAATGCATACATTTTACTAGGACCACATAGTCACTTGCCATTTATTGGTGGTTTTTGTTATATTCTGATGTATCTTTTCTTCCAGATTATGCGAGATCCCGAGACAGGGAATTCCCGGGGTTTTGGTTTCATTAGTTACGATTCATTTGATGCCTCTGATGCAGCAATTGAGGTAACTCTCCTTTTACCTCTTTTCTTTTCAACCATAAATTCAGATACATGATATTGCGACTTACTAGTCCAAAAAAGTTCAAATCTAAATGTTATCTACTGTTTGACTTGGAGCCTGTGCTATGTGTGGACTCCTGTCTTCTTTTAATGTCTGGATTATAAATTGGGGTACATTTCTGATCAGACTTTAGAGGATAAGCTATTTGCATGCTATGGAGGTTGTAATGTGTTGAAAAATGGAGTATTTTCCTGTTTGGTTTGTACTATTGTTTTATCTGGTTTAGTCATAATGAAATCACATTGACAGGCTGATAGCGATAAAATCTCACTTACAGATAAATAAATAGTGTGCAGTATACATCTTCCAAGCATTGAATATCTTATCTCAGACACGTTTAAGTGACCAATATGATGATTTAAACTGTCTATTGTTTCAGTAACTAATTTGTAATTGAATCTAGTTGACACTGCTAAACTAGCTTCCTGAAATCCTCTTAAATTATAAAGACTCTGTTATTAGTAAAGATATGGTAAACTTGAGTGCAAATCTTGCGTCTTCATCTGACATTACTAGTTTACATGTTTGGAGAACACTGGATTTTTAATATACTGTTGCTTTTGAGGTTTCAAATCCTCTGTTCATGCCAGATGCTTTCTAGTTGATGCATCTGGACTTTGACTACCAACTTGGTGTCTCTGCAGGCTATGAATGGTCAATATCTTTGCAATCGCCAAATCACGGTGTCCTATGCCTACAAGAAAGATACAAAGGGGGAACGTCATGGAACCCCTGCTGGTAAGAATGAATTTGTGTTCAAGAAAAATGAATTGAGAATGCTAGGGTGTGGATACTTGTCTTCGATCAAGATTGTTGAATGTTTTGCTTGTTGCGAATTTAAATGTTGAATTTATTTTTAAGTTAATTGGACCATAAGTTTGTGGAAGACTGAGCTATTATTTTGATTACTTCAAAGTGTGTAACAGGGGGTATGAGTGGGGGGTGATTCAGTAAAATGCACAAGTTGCTAATTGTGCATTTTCTCTGCGATTTGAATTTCATTTACTTTTATTATCTTTTTGAATTATGTAGTCATTACTTTTCCAATACACTTTAATTCTGATCTGTTGTGGATGATATGCAGAGAGGGTTTTAGCTTCGAGTAATCCAGGTACCCAGAAAAACAGGCCTCACACCATGTTTGCAAGTGGACCCCCAACACTTCCCGGTGTTCCTCAAGCCAATGGTGCGGTTGGTGCTCCTGTTCCCCCACGTCCATTTGCAAATGGTCCTATGCCTCCAGCTCCTGTTCCAGCAATTCGGCCACCACCTATGCAGCCTAATATCTACCCACCAATGCAGATGCCTCCACCACAAGCTTGGCAGGGACAGCCTATGCCACCACCAGTTGCAGGTGGCATTCCGCAGCAGCAAATGCAATTCAGAGGAATGCCACCTCCGCCGCCCCCACAGTTAGCTCCACCCCTAAATAGGCCCCCTCCACCACCAGCTGCAATGGGTGGTAATGTTTGGCGTCCGCCACCACCCCCTCAGCACTTCAATGGCGGTCATCATGCTATGCCCCATATGTCGATGCAGCCACCCCCTCCACCTCCTGCACCAGGTTGAAAATTGGAGATGCCTAATTTTGTGTTACTTTGAATGTTTTTCCTTTCTGGGATATAACATATTTTTAAAATAGTGCTTACACTGTAAAAACGTGTTGATGTTGGTATTTCAAACTTTTAGTTGAGGATTTTTTGATTTGGATGTGACTTTGTTGTTGACCTTTATTATCGGAGACACGAATTTGATTGTTAATTTTTGTGGAAAGGCCATATGCAATTTCTGAGGTGTATCGTAACAATACAAACACATTACAAAATTAGATAGACCATCATCCGTACAAAAATCTGCTAACATTATTTCTGCATTGAAAGAAAGCTTTGACAACAATGTTTGATGATGTTAAAGCCAAAACTATGCTTTGTTTTTCATGCTCTCTCTGTTTATTTTTACTTGTTACGGTTGACTTAAAGCACCAGTAAAAGGGAAACGGACAGAGTCCAACTTTTCAGTTTTTTCAAAAAAGTATAGTTTATAGCAAAAGCCCTCAATTACGCAGGTAAGATAATGTTTGTTGGCAAATATTGAACTTTGATCATACATCAAATTGTGAATATTGAACCGCCAAAGATTAGGTTTCTTTGTGTTATTTCTCCAATTTTGCATATTCGGTCACTAATTTTTTCTCCTGTTGGGTGCGGCTGACTCTGTTTGAATCATTCCTTCGAGCGGTAGCATTCAAACGTAAAAGTTGATTCTAATCATATAAAGTATGATATTTTTATAACAAGTATCATCTAATCAATCAAGCTTTTTTCTTTGGAACTGTATTTTGCTACACCAATCAATTCCTTTTTAGATAAACCACGTCAGATTATAGTTCCTGTGTTGGTTAAAATTGTATTGCGTGAACTTTAGGAATGATAGAATCCAAGTTTTAGATGAATAGTTGAATCTATCATAGGATTGACAAGAGACAAGTTGCGGAGTTCGAATATTGAATAGTAGATGATAGATAAGGTCCATTTTCAGATTAGGACCCAACACGTCTTACACACGCCTAAAATCTCTTTCTCTATCCTCTTGAAATTTCCTACTACTTCCCCCAAAAATGCCTTTATCATCATTAAATATCTATTTATGGCTAACAGTTATCAAATCTTCAAATAAAAAAATATGAAAAGATACAAAAGAAAATGTTCAACATTAACTTTCCATGGGAATGTTTCTTTTAAAATATATTTATTTGAAACTAAATATGTCGAATATAAAGGAATCATATTCTTTACAACAAGTCATCCAGTTTATTACGTTATATTTTTTAATTAATTTTAAAATTATAAAAAAAAATACAGTATATTTAAATTCTGTTATGCTAAAAAAATAAATTATAAAATGTTAATCCCCCACACGGCGGCCAAAACCTTTCCTTTCTCGTGGGGTTCCTTCTTACGCTTCTAAACTTTTCCCTCCTATATATATACACATATTTCCGCCATTAGAACCACCATTTTGAGTCTTCCTCTTTCTCATACTATTACTTCCAGATCAACGACAATGGCTGCTACCGACAATGTAACCAACAACAATAACTCCGTTTCCAAGCCTTCTCTTTACCTTCAGAACATGGATGAGGTGCAAAAAGTGTTTCAACGGTTCGACACGAACGGCGACGGCATGATATCCGGCGAAGAGCTCTCCGGCGTCATCAGTGCTCTTGGATCTGGTACATCTCCTGAAGAAGTCTCACGTATGATGAATGAAATTGATTCTGACAGAGACGGTTTCATTAGCCTTCAGGAATTTGCTGACTTCTGTAAAGGCGACATTAACAGCGTCGGTGACGGTGGCGTTAGGGAGCTTCGTGAAGCGTTTGATCTGTACGATCAGGACAGTAACGGATTGATCTCCGCCGCTGAGCTTCATCAGATCCTGACTCGTTTAGGCGAAAACTGCTCCGTTCAGGACTGTACCAAAATGATCAACTCCGTTGATTCCGACGGCGACGGTTACGTTAGCTTTGAAGAGTTTAAGAAGATGATGACTACCAGCAAGTAGGCTCTTTCTTATTGTTAGTCTTTGTTTTACTATCCCTTTTTAGCGGCTGATAAAGGTGAGGTGCACGGGATTATAGTGCGTCCCCTTTATAGGATATAGTTTCTACCTCTAACTGATGATAGACGGAGAAACCGTAAGGATAAACTTTAAGATGAATTTGTTAGGTTAACGCCGTTAACAGTAAATGTCGATTCTGAATTTAATGTCATATGAAGTTTTAGTTTATTTTTCTGACATTCGTTTCTTCTTTTGCTGTGAAGAGTCAAATAAGCTTTGCCATTTTTTAGTCTAGGAGAAAATATATTTCGACATGATAAAACAAAGATAAAAAAAGAAAATAATGTCTATAAAATAGCAAAATAATAAATAAAGCAAACAAACCAGTAAGCGATAACGAAATAATAGAAATTGACGCTATTTTGACTCTGACATCAATTTTTTTTCAATCTACCTCCGTGAAATTGTTAGCATTTCTTTACGAAGTGGTGTTAATGATTCAATAGTATCGATAATTTAAAATTGCACCAATTATTGGTCACTTTCCAGATGTTGGGGAAGTGTCTTTTTACTCGTTTACTCCCCCGTCCCATTTTATATTTCGCTTTTCTCTATAAATAGTTATTCATAATATTTATCATTTCATGAAATAATGCATAAGTTACATATGTTATTTTTTTATCCTAATAAGTTACTAACCTTGAAAAAATATATTTGACAAAGCTAAGTAAACAATTCATGCTCATTGGTTAAATTAATTAATCAGAATGATTTAATTCATATCCATTGATTAAAAAGTTGAGTTTCAAAAAAATTAAACAACAGTTTAAGCATAAAATTATATAATTTTTTAATGAAAGTGCAAAGTAAAAATATGATATATAAAATAAGATGGAGAAAGTATAATGGAGGAACAATACTCTCTCTTTTACTCTTTAGGAATTCAGCGTTCTCATTAAAGTTTGAACAATGAGGGAGTGATCGTATCATATTTATTATGACTTAACTCATGACATTGTATTATTCGTTTTAGACAAAGAAGCCTCACATTCAATCTCCCCGATGAGGTTTACACAATTATCATACCATTGAAGTGCATACGTCATAATTTTATTCTTTTGGACTACACCATTATCAAAGTTCGAAAGCGCCCATATAAGAAGTTATAAACTTATGTTATGACTTATAAATCCCTTTGCGTTTCTCTCCCAATTGTGATTAAAATCCGTCTTAATTAAGTGTAACATGCACCTTATTTAATAGGAAAATTGTATATAATGATAAATTAATAACCTAAAATAAATAAAGTAGCTAGGGTTTGATGCTCCATAGTAAACGTTTGCAAAAAGTTGTTAGGCACCTCTCTCCCAAATATTTCGCTCGCTACTCTCCTCCAATCTCTGGCTCGCTTCTTCACTTTTTATACAAACATAAGTGTATAAAAGATTGTTTCTAACTGTATAAAGCAGAGAAAATTGTATAAATGCATATATTTTTGTTCTCCTTTCTCCCCTCTTCCAGATCTCGCTCGCCACTCTCCCAAATCTTGCTCGCCACTCTCACCTTTCTCACTTATACAAACAGAAGCAAAATGTATAAATTGCGTTTCTGTTTGTATAAAGCGTGAGAAATTGTATATTCACATACAAGTACATATATTTTCGTCCTATACACTTATAATTATACAATAAAAATACTCTCCTGCCCCTTTTTTTTGCCTCTCTCTCTTTCTCTTTTTATACAATTTTCAAATTGTATCTAATTTCTCTCTTTCTTGTTTTATACAATTCGATTCAATTGTATATTCCTTGTCAAGTATCTTTTGTCTTTCTCTCTCTCATTTATACAAATTCAAATTGTATATAATCGTTCTATACACTTATAATAATAAAATTTATTTCATACACTTCGTTTTTATACAGTTCTCTGCCCAAGTGTCTTTCTCTTTCTTGTTTTATACACTTCGTTTTATAAAATTTGCTTCAACTGTATATGTATAGCGAATTATACAGTTTCTATATTTGCTATGGAGCACAATTATATAAACTTTGCTATAATATATAAATATAAACTTTTTATTTGCTATATGTAAAAATTGCCCTATTTAATATCGAAAGAGAAAGCCCAACAAGTAATGACATATTAGTAGGTATGATAATTAAGACACTTGAGAGGGTGTCAATTAAAATTAAAAGTACTAGTGGACTGGTCAAATTAAGTAAAAATAAAAGAATATGAATTACGATACATTTAATATTGTTTGGGCCCAGAAGAGGGATTTAGGTGAGCGAGTACACATTTTGCCATCGTATCATATATCAATTCAGATTCAAAATATTGAGATATAAATCAAAATAAAGTGTAAAATATTTGTTCGAGCATATAATTATTTTTTTAAATATTATCTGCGTATCTCACGAAAAATGTATAAGGACAATTATTAATTCATGCCAATTGAAGGCGGCATGTGTAATAGACGGTCAAACTCGAAGGCAGAAGCTGATGTTTAATTGACTTCAATTTCTAGATAACTATGTACGTTTCAATCGCGTTATCAGCTAAGTTAGTCATCTCGAAACAATTCTACTTCTCAATGATGGGCCGAGTGTATGGATCTAGTCTATCTTTAATGGGCTTTAGGAGCCCAAATCCATCCTTATCAATGATCCAATATCTTTCCTGTTTTTACTTCTAAACAAAAAATCTACAATCATTTTTCCATATTTCTATTTGTAGCTTTTAGTCTAGCTCAACTTTGTACATGACCCTCATCCGTGACTTAACTTTTCAATAATTTATTTTCCTTTTTTTTGTAACGCCATTTCTTCGATAAGTCCTTAATGGTCAAAAATAGGTTAATTTTGAGGTAGAAACAAAATTTAGAAAATGATTGTGTTGGTCACATGAATACAGTGACTATTTTTTTTGGTCCACCTCAAATATAATTTTTTATACTTTATATTATATGTAAATATTTGTATAGATTAAAAATATTATATGAGCGAACTATATCTTAGTTAGTCCATAAGAAAAAACGAATCTTACATCTTACTTTTTTTTTTTTCTGTTTTGTTTCTTAGAATATAGATAATCGTTTCCTCTAATGACTTGATTTGATACCAAACACATTGATATTATGGTTGAATGTCGGAGTATTTCAATTTCATAATTACCAGCAATTAGGTCAAAATCTTTTTAATTTTCTAAAATAAAAAGGATTAGGAATGATTATTCATTTTATTACTTTAATCTTAAGATGCCTCTAACTATATATGAGGATAATCACTTAACTAATTTTTAGCCCCACCTGTCCTATTGCTATTTTGACAGTTGGGTGAGGAACCCTCAATCATGAAGCATGGGAACAAGCAATTATTCCATATTTAAAAATTAGGGGAAAAAATTATAAAGGGCATTACATATGGATCAATTTATTTGGTCACTGGAAAATTAAATTAGTAGCCAACATTCTGGTTACCACTACAAATTAAGTGGATGTCACCTAATAACTATAAGTACTTATATAATTAATAGAGTAACAAGTTTTTACACTCTAACTCAAAACTATATTTTAACTTATTATAGCAAATTAGTTTTCCTTTAATGAGCAGTATAGCAGGTAAGCTTCTCTTTAATGAGCAATTTTTTTTTTTGGAGTTTTTATGTGAAAACAAATTTTAATTTTAATTACGAGTTTTAAAACAGATATCATTCATCGGATGAAGAAAAAAAAAATTCCTACATTGATCAACTTTTTAAAAATAGTTATGCAACTACCTTCGAGGTGATCTAATAATGTATGAATAAATGCTAAATAATAACAATAATATATCTAGAATAAAATATGAAAAAGATAGGTGTTACGCAGTCTCACAAGTGTATAGAAATTAAATGTCATGGATCGTTTGGTTGATAATAAGTTATTTAGGGATTAACTATTACGGAACATATTGTCACTATTATATATATAAATGAGATAACTTATTTTATCACTATGATATAGATGACGATAAATGATTCAATGACTATCTAATACCTCCAATCAAACGTAGGATAAAATAGTTCTACATTTTATCTTGAAATTATTATACCTTATACCTCACGCCAAACGACTCTCCAATTATTTTCTAAATCTTTGCTTGAGAAAAATATAATTGGATAATGAAAAATAATTAATAGGCTTTGAAGAACATAATTAATAAACAAAGAACCTCAATAATGTCATTATCAAAAGGGTATCACATGGTATACACTCATTGCCTTTTTTTTCTTTCTTTCCCCTTAGCCATTTCAAAGGAGTCCTCATGGCTTTGGTTTCACATTTATGTATGTGTGATTATGACTTGAACTCATTACCTGCCTTCTTCTTATTCTTCAACAACAATTTTCCTCTTTATTTCTTGTTTGGTCTTTTGTATTTTATATAAATATTTTTAGTGTTCCTATATACTAATTAATTACTAAAGTAATTGTTGGATGAGTATGGATGATTCATTTGATGAAGAGTGTGATTATTTATTCAAATCAGTTCTTGTTGGAGATTCAGCTGTGGGAAAATCAAATCTTTTATCAAGATTTGCTAGAGATCAATTTCAGCTTGATTCTAAGCCAACTATAGGTGTGGAATTTGCTTATAAAAATATTAGAGTTGGTGATAAACTCATCAAGGCTCAAATATGGGACACTGCTGGACAAGAAAGGTACCCAACTTTTTTTTTTCCGACTCTTTTCGACAATCATCTTTCGTTATTTAATTAACATAGTTAAGATCTCTATGTCCTTAATCAGAAGTCTCGAGTTCAAGTCTTTACAATTGAAAAAAATTATATTGAAAATATCACCCGAAAAATGGTGCATTCAACGAATTCACATGTCACTACGATATAAAATGAATTCTTGATTAACACATTTTTTGGGACTGATCTTTATATGTGTTTATGTTATGATCATAGTTATTAAATTAATGTAAGTTTTTTGGTTAAGCGTTCAATTTTACCCATCGAGACGTTATAGAACTGCTCCATAATGCAATCATATGGTATAAATAAGAATCACCGAAATCCATATCGTAGATAAAGGGGTCAAGTTTTCATTTGAAATGATTATTTATTCATGTGATGTCATGTTAGAACCCTTATGGATGAATAATATAACCTTATTGTAGAACATGCAAAGAGAAAATTTAAAGAAAAGATTGTGAAAATTACAAGAAAGTTAAAATTAATTTCAACATCAGTCCAAACCGGCCATATTGATCTATGAACCTTATCTACACGCCTCTAAAAAGTCTATTGTTTTTTTTTATTTAAAAAAAGCGTCTATTAAAGTTAAGATACCAGCTCATTTGACATAAATGATAAATTTGACTAAAAAACATAAATTTAAAATTTAATTAAATCAATTTACGTTCACTTTTGTTTTTTCTTTTGTCGTGTCCGCTATCCATTACACCAATACAAATAATTGTTTTAATTTTCAATATAGTGGAAATGCGATGTCGTCAATATTCTACATTATTATTCTTTTAATATTTTAAGTTCATGGTGGAATCTAGAACCATTGGACTATCAAAAGTACCCCACAAAAAAAAAAGAAAATGTTATCTCAAAATTTTCAATGTTTAAAAATGTAGTTTTGATGAATATTAGATCGCAGCTTTTAATGGTTATAAATATGAACATTGATAAAAAGAGTTAAGTTCCTATCATCATTAGTAATAAATATATACTATTCATTAAAATAGTAGTTATGAGTATTGAACTTTAATAATACGCTTCTTTCTCTAGAATATTCCATATTAATATAGTAGGAGCAAAGTGGTTCTAGTTGAAACAAAAATATTTACTGTGTAGTTGTACGATATATATATTACATCTTTTTATTAATACTGTTTATTTCCTCTAGGTTTAGAGCAATTACAAGTTCCTATTATCGCGGAGCGCTTGGTGCTTTACTTGTTTACGACATAACAAGAAGGGCAACATTTGAAAATTTAAGAAAATGGCTACATGAACTTAGGGAATATGGAAATTCAGACATGGTAATTGTTCTTGTTGGTAACAAATCTGATTTATCAAATTCATCAAGACAAGTAAATATTGAAGATGGACAAAGCCTTGCACAATTAGAAGGATTATCTTTTTTGGAAACATCAGCTATGGAAAATTTAAATGTTGAAGAAGCATTTCTACAGATGATTAACAAAATTCATGAAGTTGATAAGCCAAAAGAGCTTAGAAGCAAAGTTAAATGAAGTGACTACACCAAAGTCACTTCAACAGGGGAAAAAATTAGAAATTATTAATATGATGGATAGTGAAGTAACAGCCACTAAACAAAATGTTAATTGTTGTTACTGAATTTACTAATTGTTTGTAATTGCTTTTGATAATAGTTTTGGGGAGAGAAAAAAAATCATACTTTAATTACTTTTGGTTGTTGCTTTTCTCTGTGTTATATTGGATCTTGGTAGTGTAAGGAATCCCAAAAATTAAGCTGTCAACTCATCTTCGGGTCTGTTCTACTGCTTCCTTGCTGGGTTTGTCTATTCCTTGCAAACAACAGAAATTTCTTATCAATTCCACAACAATGTAAAAGTTGATTCTTGCATAGAACTAACAAAATCATAGATGGTGCTTATGGTGATATACTTGAAAGTTAGCTCTGGTTAAATCTTGAGAATTACAGAACTCGAAATTCGAATAGCACCAAAGAAATAGTTATGATACACATACATATCAACCAAAGATATAAGATTGAATTAACTTGACTCTTTCTGAAGTTCAGAGAGAGTGCTTCGCTATACATAATTGAAACAAAAATTGTGAAGGAGAAACTTTGAGCAAAAGATTTAGGTTTTACCAGCTTAACTCTTCTTGCGGAAGATTGCGACTGTAAAAAGGAAACTCAAAAAGGAGTATGGTTTTGAACCATTGAGGAAGACTCCCATACACACCAGGAGGCAGCAGAATAAGAGGGCTGAAACAAGTATCACATTAAATTTTACCATTTTACGCTTAAATCAGACGAAAATAAAAGTGAAAACTATAAACCAACCTAGTTTTTCTCTTATATGATCTGTATGCAGCAACATTTCCAAACTTCTTGTCTCCTGATGCCTGTTTAATTAGCACGTAACCGTATAAGTTCATGCTTAGAGGCAAATGTAGCAAGACAGAGGAACGATCGAACCTCAAGCAAGGGTATGCCACTAACAAAAAGGAGCAGCAAGGTTATGAAGACTGGTCCAAACACAACCAGCCATTCAGCACCTTCTAGCACCGGTGTGGAAGCCAGGAAAACTCCCCACCAAAGTAAAATCTGAAGAGCAGTAGAAAATGTTTAGCTAGTCCATTTAAAGATGAAAAGAAGATTGTAATATTGCAAATTCATGCGGTTTTCAGTAACATATAGTCTTTAAGTTGATTAAAAAAACATTACGTTCATAGCCTTAAACTGGGAAATCAACTCTTCTGCCTTGGCCACCTCAACTGTTTGTAACAAAGGGCGTCAAAATTTATACTTCCCAGCCCTAGCTTATAAAAGAACTAGGAATTCCGTGCACTTAGATCTCAGGAGGAAGAAATTCAAATTCATCAAGATGCTCCAGAATCAACTCTGGGGCATCTTTCTGAGTTGACATTCTCTCTACCTAATCTTGACTTATTTCCCTCTTGTTTCTTTGTATCTTTATCTCCCCTTTGTCCTTTATCTCTCTACCATGTACAGGTTCCAAGTCCAAACAGACACTCAACTAAGATATCATACACAGTAGCATGGGTCACAACATAGGCTTAGCACAAGGAAACTCTTTATGTACTAAAAATATGCCATCCATTCACATTAGCTCGGTTAACTTTATCTA
Source organism: Solanum habrochaites (assembly GCA_027704765.1). Classification (NCBI taxonomy): domain Eukaryota; kingdom Viridiplantae; phylum Streptophyta; class Magnoliopsida; order Solanales; family Solanaceae; genus Solanum; species Solanum habrochaites. Next base: position 64,393,892 of record JAKWJA010002491.1, read on the forward strand.
TCAAAAAATACTGCTTTTTCTTTCTGTTACAGGTTAAGGGGACAAAGTTCAATGATGTTGGGTATTTCTTATGCTAGGCTTGCATTCTTGACTCCCCCAAGGTGGATTTTGTTATGAGAGGTATAATGTGCCTAGGGCGAAAAATACTCCCAGATGAATATATTTTTTACAATCAACAGCATCACCATTGATTCATAATTCATAATAATAAGCTCTATGTGTCATTACAAGTCACAAGATTCTAAATGCAGTATCTAGCTGTCCACATATGTTAGGTATCTGCACTGCATACCCCTGAAATGGCGTCATATTGTAAAGCCAAAGATCCCCCAGCTTTCAGTGTATCTTACTATCTTTAAATGCTATTCATAAAACAAAACTAAATGATAATCAAGTGTATGTAACAAGGACCTTGTGACTTCCACAAAAGAACACCATTTTTTGCATGAACTTTTAGTATTGCTCTCATAGACCAACTTTATAGTCCTACATTGGTTGGGTTCAGTTATTATGAGAAAAACTAAAAGTAGAGTACTGAAGAGAGCGGTGAATTATATATAGAGCAAAAACCTACTATATACAAGTTACAAATTTTATCTTTGCAGGAGTGTGTCCCATATAACTTTTGAAGTCATCCAAAATCTTAAAAACAATGAATAGCGAAGGGAAAAAGGATCTCATAGAAGGAAATTGACACTTTACACTTAGGGATGGACAAACAAAAAGTTGTTACCACCTTTTAAGTCTGGATAAAGTATCTTGCTAGAAGATAACTAAGTTAAAACCTCCTAGAGGTCACAATATTGTTTGTGCAGGCATGCGATATTTGTTCTTGTGGAACAAGCAACTCGTCAGTAGCTCCATCAGGTTGAATCTTACGACATCAAAACTCACAACAACTTCCACAAACTACAACACAAAAGAAGAGACATTTAAAAGGACTAACCCGCACCAACTAGGGTTGGATGGCGAGGAATAATTTGCCAAGGCCATCACTGGCAAACCACTTTCGCTCGGTTTTCCTGGATTTTTTGAATCCAATTTTTTGTTGGTCAGCTGTAATCTCAACCAAAATCCCAATAATCCACATAACCCAACCAATGATATCTTGAGCCTGAACAGAAGGCTGCTTGTCACTTGCATTAACAACTGTCACTGGTAAACTAACAGTCCATACCCAGATTGCCTGCGATTAAAATTAAGTTGTCATTCACAAAGCAAGAATATTCATTCTCCTGTTGCCTGCATGAAGAAAAGTTGTCATCCACAAAACTGAAGTATCTATTTCTGCTGAAAGCGTAAAACCAATATAAAGCAAGACAATTTACAGGATGCGTATGTACTAGAAAGGAAGGCAACAACCAAACTAGTATCAAAATATGCAGTTTTCCCAAGAGTTGTCACGTTTGTCATCAAAACGTCTGTCCTCCCCCCACTGTAATATCCTGATGAGAATAAGGTTAAAGATAAAGCTAATGTAAGTCTAATTTCTGCAACATCCGTTTAAAGAAGTTGAATATAGCTTTTGATATGACTATATCAACCATGCGAAGGATGACACATCATTCCTTTTCGATCAAATCTTTGCAAAGGATGACAATAAGCGATAGAAGAAAATAATATACACAAGTTTAATAGTTAATTACTGCTGATCTTACCTCATTAATAAGAATAGCCCCAACCGGAGGCCCCATATCACTACAAATAGAGACAACAACACCTGAAAGACAGAATGATCAAACAGAATAAAATGCTATCAAACAATTTCCTGAGCACTTTCAATAACATTTTCGAGCAAATGCAGATTAATAAACATAAAATCATTCCACGAGGTGCGAGATATAAAAAAACAACCCAAAAATTAATTTCTCTAGTACAATACCTTAAATTCTACAGCTAAGACTGTCCATTTTCAATTTATAGTGAATGCATGGGTCCATTTAACAAAATGGAAGTGGTTGTTACAGAGTTACAGCAAAGTTCCCGGGAACTGATAAATGTACATGGGCATTAGGAGAGAGGGAACGAGTTTGGGGAGGAGGGCACTGGAGGAAAGTTGACTACTAGCAAACCCCTTGTTGAGATTAACAAAAACTTTCTGAAGTAATTTTAACAAAGATAACCAAACTTCTAAATGATTGCCAAATCAGAGACTGGTGCAAAATCTTACCTGTCGAAAGTGCCATGAACCCTTTAGCACCAAGGTCAAAATAGCAAGTATAATGAAGTTTGTACCTACCATACGTAACAGAAACGATGAACAGAAAACTAGTAAGAAAAGTATCACCAAATCAAAAAATCCAGACACTATAAAAATTAAAAAAACAAATTTAAGTCACTATGAGAATTGGATATTCATTCGCAAGAGCTTATTTCCATGTCAGAATACTAAACACCAAAAACAAAAAAAAAAACAACACCAAAAACAAACGATGAATGGATAGTTAAGAGATGTAAAGTAACAGGGAGCACGATTTATTTATCATACGTATCTAGAATGATAACCTTGTCATGAATCTAAGGCAAGGCCAAAACTGAATATCCCAAAGTTTAAGGACGTATCTTGTGGAGTGTAAACCTAAACATGTCCTAGATAAGAGGAATATCTAGTCTGAATTAGTCCAATCATTGGTATATATGCACCAGTAAGCTAATGTCTAGGTATATGTACCACAAAGCAGCACTGAATGTCACATTAAGCAAGAATATGATTATAAAAATGTTAAACAATGAAGAGAAAAAACAAGAAATTGCACATTGATGTAGAGTTTTAGTAGTATCTTCGAAGCAGAGTCTAATAGAATTGATTGATAACAAGAAAGAATGTCAAATAAAAAAAAGATTGTACCACACTGTTCCAGTAATTGAACAAAGATTATTATAAACAAGAGATCATCCAGCACATCCTCTATAAAAATGAATTTCAGGGAACATAGTCAATCAGATATCATTATGTCTGCAATTCTTCATCCATCAATGGAAAAACTGCTCAAGTTTTCCATTCTCATATGAGGCCGAAAAGTGGATTGGCAACAGGTTGGCGTGAAGTGATTCATCATGCTCAAACATAAGCCGATCGCTCGTTAGGCTTACAAAGAATGTAAAATTAATAACACTGTGATTGTCGTAAAAAGAGCAGCTATGACTTACCTTCCCTCAACCAAATCAAAGGAGAAAACAAGAACCAACAAGCATAAACCAACATACAAAAGTTTTAATCAAGAAGTAAAAACGCACAGATTTTTGTAACAAGCAATTGAAGTGTTACGTGTTGCGTCTTAAATAATCCAATTTCCTGAATCCAAATAATTTTTTTTTCTTTCTTTCATTTTTTAGTGGATAAGGTTGAATTTCAAGATTATAGAAAAGGAAAATTCAACAGAACAAAAAAGATAAGCTTATAAATATACAGTAGTAGTAATCTTACCAGCAAAGTCAGTAACTTTATCAAACCTGAAGATTGCTGTGATTATGAAAAACGTAAACTGATAACCCAACTGCAAAAAAAAAACAAAAAAAAAAGCGGATCATAATCCAAATCTGCAGAGAAGCTCCATGAATGAATATAACAAAACAAAAAAAAAGTGCTAACAGTAACAATGGCAGTGAGGCCCAAGAAATGGGAATCCATAACTGTGTCCCTCAAGCTCCAATGGCAACTACTGATTCATTAAATTATTTCCGTGTTGTTCAATGAAGTCATCATAGCATGTCGTCACTTGGGCCGGGCTTTGTAATATTTGCGTGGTTTAGATTTCTAAGCTTGTCAAATCCTACGTTCCTATTTTATTTCATAAATAACTAGCTAAATGTAGATCATTATTACTTATTAACAATACTCGATCTATAAAATTACGCGTTTTCGCTATTTATATGATTTAATTTTTTATTTTTTGGTATAATATGTAAATATGACTTTTAACTTGTCATTAATAGAAAACTATGACAATTGAGTGTGCACAAGTAGATACTCAAACTTGTATAAAGTTGAACAAATAGACTTATTCGTCTTACATTACAATTTTGTGATACGTCGTATATACCAAAATGTAAAGCACACTGATTTTGTCTAAGTTTGTTACAAATTTTATACAAGAACTGTCTTACTGTTAATTGTTCGTTGAAGTTAAATTAAGAATTCTATTTAGTATTATGTCTTTACAATATATATCTCCGATCTAAATATATCCAGGAATAAAGTGAACCCATCATTTGTCTGGGCCTAACCTGGAAATATAACAATGGCCCATCACATTCAAAACTATAAATCCCAAAGGCTTTAGGGATCTCAAAACTCTTCCCTCAAGCTGTTTAAATGGTTCAAACCCATCAAATTGAAATGCTTTGAGTTGAAAAAAAAATTTATTTTATTTCTCTTTTAAATAAATTCATTATCCAAAATTAATAAACACAATCCAACACTCATGAACAGTATGAGATTCATGAATCAACACTTACCATATTTAAAATCTATTCATATGGAGTATTTATATAAAGGAACCAAAGAATGCCTAATCCCTTATCATAGACGTGGTATAATAAATTAGCATATATATTTAAATATGCATTCACAACCCCACACTTTATCTTAAAAATATATCTATAGCAATGTATGAAAGATTTTTTTTTTAAAAAACTAAATGATAACCATACACATAGTTTACCATAAACAAAAATCCCACCCCCCCCCCCCCCCCCATTTTTTTTCTTATATTGTTACCAAATCAAATTATACATCATTTATAATGTAAGAGTTACCCACCCAAATTAGAATGCGAAAGCAAGACAATCTCAAAAAGGAAAAACATGTCGGAATGATGTTATCAAAAAATGTTTAACAAAAGAAAAAAAGGCAATAAAACTTATTTTTTCTTTTTATATAGGGGTGTCGCACTTATCATCTGCTTTCACTTTCAACTCCTAACTTTACTCCTCTATTTTCTAAACTTTTCAAACACTATTTCGCGCTCTATAATTTTTCTTTAACTTAAATTTTATTATTTTTTTATAATTACTTTTGTAGCAAATTAGCTGTAAAAAAAATAAATATATATATAGCCATATAGTGTATAGAAAACAAGTCCACTTTATAGAGTTTATTCTGTTGTCGGAGGAACCAAACAAGAAAGATGTCAACGGTACGTTTATAAGCCATACAACACAATAACAAAGACAAAAAAATTCACGGTATCATCTCACCTACGATCTTCATGATTCAAATTTACGATCTTAAAAATAAATAATATTAATATTTATCATCTGAACAATTTTTATTTTATTATAATAATTTATAAATCTATTGACATTTTAAGTTCTTTCGAAGAAAATACCGTTATTTAAACACTCCAATAAATATTAAGCATTTCACATTCAAAAGGCACACATTTTTTAGGTCAAACGAATATAGAAGTAAATACTTATTTTATGACTTCCTCACACATGATAAAAGGACTTTAAATAAAGGAATTGTGTTTTGTTTTCCCCACTTGGGGAAGTGTAAACGTGAAGCCGGGAATTAGATATTATGCTGCTATGCCGCAGATTGTTGACTTTGTTATTTTTGATTTCGTAGACTTACTAAAGAATTTTCGTATTTTTTTTAATTTATGTGATAATATTTAATTTCTAAATTCAAGTTGCATTTTTTGGAATCCTATAAACCCTATATACACATCAAGTATAAATATAAACGATATGTTCAGCATTACAATCCTAAAATTGGTGGTACACCAAAACTACAAAGAAAAGTTAGAATAATTAGATCACCGTTAATGTCAAAATAAATGAGTATTTGATTTAGGATTTAAGTCAAATTCTACATTTGTTAAATGTTCGTTTCTGACTAAAGGGCACTAGTAAAATGGCAAAAAACAAGTCGTTCCTTTTTCTTTTGATTTTTTTTGCTTTTGGTTGGCACTATTAATTGTTTTGAAAAAGCCTTTAATTTCACTTTAATCAATAAAAATAAAGTAAAGCAAAAGAGCAATAATTTGCAAGGACCACTCAAACAATTTTTATTGCAAACTAATTCATAATTAGTCAGCACCAACGACAGGCTTATATAGCAAGACAAATTGATGATTCACTCTCCAACACCAAACCCAAAAATGCAGCTAATCACTTTCCCCAAAACCATATCAATAACACCATATCACACAACCCTATGTAAGAGAGTTTTTTGGGACACACGACGGGGGTGTAACAACACACTTCTCAGAGTAGAAATATTATTTTCGATGAATTTTCAGTTCAAGAAAAATAATTTACAAAATAAGTCAAAGAAGTATAAGAGTAAAAAGTTGTGATGAAAATAAACAAATGAAAAAATTAACAGCAAAATGACAGAAAATAGCATGTGAAAGGAAAAAAAAATAGTTATAAAAGAATAAGATAGCGATAAAACCATGCCCTCTCCCCCCTAATAAAAAAGATAGAAATTCATTGAACCACATATTAATTTTCTATCACAATGTTTGATCAATATTCTCTTTTATCTACGATCATGTCCTCGATAAACTCAAAATATATCATATAATATCTAATCACCCCTCTTCAATTCTTAATCGACATTACCTTTACCCCTCATTGGACCTATCACTGGCGGCCTCCTTGTCGAAGTATCTATGCTTCTGCTCTTCACATTTCCAAATCGTCTCACTCACATTGCATCATATATTTTCAAGTTATAATCTAGTTTATACATCCACACATTAATTTTACCATCTTTTTTATGCTACGTTCATCTTGATAAAAAAAAAATATTGTATATAAATTGCACATTTTAATATTTATGTTGTGTAATTAAAGTTAATAAAGTCTTTGCCGTAATTCCACTATGCTCAACTTCTAAGAAAGGCAAAAGAGACTAAAAAAGTTGATAATAGGAAATTAGGATATTATAATTATATATATTCTTTTGCTAAAATTCCTCCACCCATCTTTTTCATATTCCTCCCCCTTAAACCCCACTTTATTTTCTGGTTCACCTTTTTCCTCAGAAAACACTAACAAATTAAAAGAAAACAAATATAAATTGGCATCTAGCACAGTAGCATTTCATTTTTGTGGTAGTATTACAAATTAATTGTCATTACAATTCTTTTTGTATTAAAGTTAAGATTAGCAAACTATCAGATAAGATAGAATCTTAGCAATGAATTAAGTTATCTACTTCCATATTATATAATTGCAAAAACATATTTTAAAGAGTTTCTTTTCATAAAGTCATATTTTAAATAAGAAAAGGTTAATAATGCTCTTAATATATTGTAAATATAACCTAATTCGATCCTAATTCCATTGAACATTAATTTTTGGAGCTTAGAATACTCTTAATCCATTTGATAAAATTATATGATGACATAGGTAAGGTTTTAATTAAATGAACATTGATAGATTTATTAGATTCACATAAATACTAAACCAATTTATAAATAACTTAGCCTATCAAATGATGTGGTGCATTGAATACTTCGTCCTATATTTGATTTCAAATTTTAACTTTGACCTCTAACTTTCATAATGCACAAATAGACACTTTAACTATCTAACTTTTAAATAAATAAACACATGATTCTTATATGTCATAATACACGTAGGACAAAAAATGACATATAGGACATGTGTGTTTATTTGTTCAACTTTATACAAAGTTAAGCGTCTATTTGTGCACATCCAAAGTTAAAGAACATAAATATAATTTATAACCAAATGAAATCACATATAGCGTGAATTCAAAATAATCTCACTTCAAAAAAAATATTTTTCTTAATAAAATATAAAAATTTAAAATAATCAAACTTTAATCTAGCCAGGGAGTGGAGTAGAGTATATTCTTTTTTCAGTATTTTCCTCACCTCTCACTTCATCATTCTTGTGTTTCTCTCCTTCTTCTTCTTCTCTGGCTCTGACACCCCCTTATTCTCTCCCTCTCAATTTCACCCTTTTTATCTTCAATATCTTCTCTTTAGTGCTTCTCTCTCTCTCTACAAAAATCAACATCAATTTTCTTTACAAACCCAAATCTTGAATTCTCCATTGTTTTCTTCTTTCATCTTTACTGTGCAGAGCAACCATGCCTGTGGTATTCTCAGAAAGCTCCACGGTTTCAGAACAGATTAGATATAGAAAACCCAGAACGCAAAACCAACAAGAAACCCAAGATATGGATCCAGTTTCTTCTTCTTCTCGCTCCACTAAACCCACAATTTCATCTCTACTTCTAGCACCATTTTCGCCTACAAGTCCTACCCATGAAAACTCAACTACCCCCAGTGCCTCTACAGTTTTTTCCACTAAAAAGAAGAACTTTGCTACATTTAGGGGACTGGGTTGTACTGCATCACCGCAAGTGTCGGTTCCTGCTGTGATTAGGACTTCGGCTGACTGGGATTCCAAGAGAGTCAAGAAGAAAAAGCAGAACAGCAACAAGAACAAATCCCTTAATTCTGCTGTTAATGTTGGTGGAGGAGTATCCATTGGCTGCAGCAGTAACTCAGTCCAGAATAATAACCCTTCATCGTCGTCGTCTTCATCAGCACCATTATCGTTATCATCGAGCTGTGTGGCGGTTCCTGACGTTTGGTGTGGTCCTGGAATTGGATTAACTACTGATGCTGCTTCTGTTGATTGCGTTGTTTCAAGAAGACCCGTGTCTGGGAGGGGAAGAATCGAAAGTGACAAAGCTACGCCTAGAGAGGTACTATTTACTTTCTGTTTTCTTAAATTAGATTGCTTCAGCATTGTTTGTTGCTTGTACCCAATTCTTGTTGATTATGCTTTCACATGTCACTAATACCTTTTGAGTTTTAAGCTTTGGATCTGCCCTTGGGTTTCTCAGTGGCTTGTTGTTTTTCAGCCTGAAGTTAAGTTTCAATAGTAACATTGTCCTCTAAATAATTCATTAGAGCTTAGTAGATAGCTGATGACAAAAAGGGGGAAGGTGTCCTAAACGGATTAGGATGTCATCCCTCCTCCTCCCTCTTCGCTTACGTCCTTTCGGTTTTTTCATTTGCCGATATGTCTAATCTTGCATACTACATCTTTCTCTCAAAGAATTGAAGTTGTTGATTCTCTAAGTTGTTTGGTAAGTCAGACTTGGTCATTCTACAAATAAAAACTCTTGTGGTTCTGCTTGTTTATCTCACTCTTGTCCTTGTTTACTTCATTTTCTCACCATTAACACTTTTGAATCTACTGTATGAATATTTTAAGCTGTAACCTCAGTCAAATAGATCTGTAGGTGAAATGTACATGATTTACATTTTATTCTTGATAAAGCTGATACCAAGGTTCACATATAAGTTAATTCTAGCAAATCTAACAGTTGTTTCCTTTCCTTTCTGTACAGAGATCTGCATGTCCTATACGAAGAATGGTGAGCCCAGAAGACAACCCTTTCCTGGATATAGAAAGTAGCCTAGGTATACCACGCTCCCAAATAGAGTTATTTGCATCTAGGCATCATCGACATTCTCGCCATGGTTATTCAGAAGGACTTGCAGAGGTGAGTATATCATACTTTACTGCCAAATAGATTAGTCATCTCTTGCTGCTTTGTTGCCGTTTATCATGTAAATTGTGAAGTTGTCGTACCTATGTGACTGTCCAAGTAAAAGTAACTTCTCTGGTGCTCACAAGCATCTAGCCCATGATACCACATTGTCTGTCATGTCAATGGTGATGAGAATATCTTTTTTATTGTCAATTGTCATTTCCTTTAGAAAGAAGCAGTGTTAGGGTGACGGGTTTTTGCACAAGTTTTTTTCGAGTTCATTACTGGAAAACAGCAAACTTGGGCAGTAGTATTACATGCTGTTACATCCTGCTTATCATTTTTGCCTTGGTCTTTCAAATATGTCTGGTTAGATAGGAAGATGGCCCAGCAGATCTTATTGATCTATTTATGTTGGTTAGCTAGGAAGATGCCCAGCATATTGTTGAATGACTTCTTTATGTTGGTTAGCTAGGAAGATGCCCAAAATATTGTTTATTGACTTATTTATGTTGGTTAGCTAGGAAGATACAAGAGTTTCTTGTGATCGTACCACTTAGTTGTGAGTGCCAAATAAAATTAAATGAGAGGTCATGCTTAGTCCAAGGAAATGCTCGAGCACCTCAAATCTCATGACTTAGTTGACACTGTTGAGCACCTCATTGGTTCTTATAGAAATCATTGAATTACTTGATTTGATTTCTGTCTAACTAGTTTCGTGAGTTATTTGCTAAAGATTCCGAAAATCTGGTAATTGTTTGCCATATTTCATAACTGTTATCTCCTGAATTGTGGGTGGCTGCCATGGAACAACGGTAACCATTCTTAAGGACATTATATACATGATCTTTTTGGGTGTGATTGCAGATTGTGATGCTTCAAAATAGTCTTATGGGAGGAAGAACAGATGGTCTTGATCGATACAGGAACTGGAGACTAGATGTGGATAACATGTCCTATGAGGCAAGTCATTCCCTTGTCAATCTAGTCATCCTTGTTTCTATTTCATTTTCTCATAATTAATGACCACCCTTGATACAAACAGGAATTGCTGGAACTTGGTGACAGAATCGGATATGTCAACACAGGATTGAGAGAAGACGAGATAGCTCGATGTGTTAGAAGAACCAAGCCCTTCTTTTTGAGTAATTTATCTCTTATCCGCACAGAATTGGAAAGGCAGTGCACCATCTGTCAGGTTTATTTCCAATAATTTGTTAAGACATCATTTTTGTTACTTCTTGAAAACTTTTTTTGGTTCCAACAGTTGACACACATTATACCTTCCGAAATACAGGAGGAATATGAGCCTGAGGATGAGATGGGGAAGCTGGATTGTGGACATTTCTATCACATTCGTTGCATAAAGCAGTGGCTGAGTCAAAAAAATAGTTGCCCAGTTTGTAAATCTGCAGCTATGTCTAATAGCTAGACATCAAAAAACAACTTCTCCCCTCATGAACCTGTTGGTCTTTTGTATAGCTTCTTCTGTTATCATTACAAGCAAGAAAATTCTTTACAGAGTGTTTCTATCCTCTACTTGTTTGATTGCTGAAAGTGATGGTTCTGTTGTTTGAGTGCCAATCCAATGTGGATGGATTGAAACGAGTGGTACACAAAGTATTAGGCTTCTGGTTTGAATAGAGTGATTGAATGGTACAAATTCTACCAATTTTATATGTATTGCAGATAAGTTTCTGCCATTCTATGTCAAGGTTGGTTTGGCGCTTCATAGTATTAATTTGTTTTTTTCTGCACCCAAACCCCCAAATTTGTTGCTAGAGGGGAAATTATTGGGTGATAACAATGATCCAAAGGATATTTTGGTATATTACATGCGAATTTTACAAGATTTAGAGGTAATATATATTTGAAACATATTATAAGTTGTAATCTTTCTCATATTTCAAGAATAATATACCTAGTGTAATCATCAAATGGAATCCGAGAATGGCAGAGTGTAGGTAGACTTTTTCCTTATCTTGATGAGGTGTAGAGATTATTTCTGAAAGAGCTTCGGCTCATGTGAATACATACAAATAAAGAATAATTTTTCTCATAATTCGTATGATGAAGAAAAAATATCACGAAGGAAAGAGGGTAGGTCCACTACTCCATATCCATAAAAGGCCAAAACTTCATCTACTCTTCCCTAACCTTCTATCCTCTTTACTTAAATTTTCTATTTTCTACTTGTTTTTCTCGTGTATACTACTGGCCCTACTAGGATAGATGTTAGGTTCAAATAGACAAGTGCTCCACCTGGTATGTGTATCTTTATAGAGGCGGGTATTTTGGTCAAAACACTTGGAAACTTGACACCATCATATGTTAACATTTAAAGAGTGGACCTTCTATCATTTTTAGTGCCAAATAGCTTTACAAGTGGGTCACTACAATCCAATCAATTAACCCAAAATTAATGGACCTTGATTCCTTCAATCTCTGATCAATATTGAGGAATAGAAGTAGGCACGATGTCAAATCAAATGAGAAAAAGATTTAATCAAATACAGGCAAACTGCTCCATAACCTATGCCACCAAAACAAAAAATTCTCAATACAACTGTTTTACGAGTGAATTGAACTTCTGATGCTTCACAACTATACAAATCTTACCAACCATTTAATGGCAGAGGGTTTACAATTAAATATTTATACACATTTAATGAATTTATTAATACAAATACAGGGTAAAGCTAATGAATACGTCCGAACTCATACCTAGTATTGTAGCTCCTCCACTCTTGCCCACAGTGGCTTCTTCCACTGTCGCATGACACTTGCACTGTGGTAGACGTGACCAAGTAATCTGTCACACCTTCACATGGAACTGGATGCAGAGGATGCTACAGTCCGGTGTAGATCAACAGATATCATGTCGACTGAGGAATTCAATTATACGTGGATATACTTGATAGTACGCCTGCATTTACATTGCATCATATTTATAACTAACTTGTACTAGTTGGGTGGCAATTTTTTTGAAATGACTTTTTCAATATCAAATACCATTCGTCCACCAACTAGATCATAATGGGCATAGTGGGGACCTCGAGGTTCACCAAAAACTTTATAAGTAGCCAAGTTCTCAGGAATCAGCTTGACAGTTTCTAGTACATGAACATGACAGTAAAAGGTTACCATTCAGCTAATTAAAGAAATGATCAGAAGAAGGTAAATCTGTGAGTAAGCATGATAACAAATCACAATATGATATTCTACCATACACAGCTTCAGGAGGACAAATAAGGTCTTTGTCTCCTGCAAGAGCTAAAACAGGTACATTGGTTTTGTGAAGATGGTCCTTGTAAAAGAAAGTCCCACTTCTATTCCGTAATCCACCCTTTCCAAAGGCTGTTGATAGCTGTGACAGAAGTTTAGCAGGAATAGTGCCTGCATAAAATGTGGCCATGTGATACTGCATGAATAAAAGCAGTGAAAGAATTCAAAAGTTTTTCTTATTTTCTTTTTAAGTGGGGAGTGTTGGCAGTTTGGGGGATTCAATATTTTAATCTATTGAAGGCTTTGAGAGAGACGTTAGGCGTGGAAAGTATCATGTTAGCAGTGGTGTAATAATCTCAAAGACAGTTGATGCAACACAATATGACAAACACACACAGTTTATTCATCTAATACTGCTTGGTCAGGGATCTACTTGATAGAGTTTGCTTGAGAAAGTAAAGGAATTTCAGAAATAAAAACTACAAAGTCATTTTTCCCACAATAAATGCGTGTATTCAAAGATAAAGGTTGTTAAAAGTTTGAACAGGAGTACAATACACAGTAACAAAAAGAGAACTTTACAAACTATCTGAGTTCAAGTGTAGTAACGCCCTCAGGTATAAAACATGCGATGAGACCCAATATTGGAGAAGCAAAAGGTCAGATTCAATTGTGCAATGACATGATAATCCACAGCCGTGGATATCTAAGTAAATTAAATAAGATTTTTCACATAATAACATCTCTCTCAGGAAAATTCTCCTATATTCGCTTGGACTGTGAGCAAAAACTTAACTGCCTATTGGATATTGCTGTTCTAGTGTAATGCCATATGATGATACCAATCTTGTTTAGGATTCCATGCACTTGTTATCCCCTTCCATCTAGTCAACAATTCACTGCTCTTTAAGACTTTTACTATTAGGATGCAACTAACCATAAAAGCAAGAAGCAATAAGGTAATTTACCGTAAAAAGAGAACATTATGGGTGTGTCCGGTATGGAGGAATTTCCAATTTTCTCATGTTCGCTTGATCAAAATTTTTGGAAAACATGTTCTCTAGGAAAATAAGTTTCTAAAAGTTGGTAAAATGACTTCCCTAATGGAAGTATGGAAAACAAGTTACACAAGTGACATTCCACATTGATAGTGTCCTCCCCACCTTCAATACACCTCATCTTCATCCCCACCCGCCCAGCTCCCATTCCCACCACCCCACACCTACTACTCTCTAACTTCACCTCCTTTAGTATTTGTCTAGATTATATACAAATGCTTTTAGGATAACATATTTTGCTTGTGTATCAAACACAAAAAAATAAGTAAGAAACCCACTTATTTTCCACGGAAAACATTTCCTATCATATCGAACACAGCCTACAAGTCAATCATGTTTTGCATCTCTTTTCAGTGATGACTATGATCTTTTACTAAGAAAACCAGCTCATACTTACAAAAGTTTTTCAAGACAAGCCTCTCAAACAATTCTGGATGCATCATATTTTGTGCAGATATCTGAGGATTTAACCATGATAAGAGATACGGAGGATAGGATGCAAGAGGATAGATGGCTGCGAGTAATGCTCCGACTGGAACAACTGGAAGATTTACAGCTTTTGCAGGATCTACCTGTGCATCCACTAACAATTAAAATCCTCTTCTCATCACATCAGAGATAAACATAGGTACGGTCTATATGAAACCGTAAAGTGCTATATGTATAGTGTTTCATTTCACTTACGAAGGGTATAAGCATTTTCAGGGATGACCTTGAAGTAGTATAGTCCAGTGATGAACCCAAAGTGATGACTGAAGCCAACTCAGTGTTCTTTCCTCTGTAACCTGGTAAATCCATACACATTTACAAACATATATATATGTATACTACATAGAGATTACAGATGTAGTCCCTCTTTCCCCAAATGTGTGGCACTTTTCGAGTCTTAAGAAGTTGACAAAGTGAGCTTTGACCTAATATCATCATTTAGATATGAGGAGAAGTGCAACTTATAGTGCTTTTTGTTCAGTTTTTAAATATCTGATTTTGAAGATGAATTTATCTACTCTGACTTTAACTATGAGATTTAGCCATATTGACTCTGGAGGAGACTTTGAATCCTAGTAGGAATCATTTTGAAATTAATCCAAAGGTTATTTGACTAACTTTGGCAACCATTTCCTCCCATAATTAATACTAGGAAGTACAGAAGTCGTAATAGATGAGAAGACGTTATACCATCTTGTGAGAGCATTGCATACAGCAAGATACCTCCCATGGAATGTCCAATAGCAAGCAACTTCCCATCCTTTGGTCTGCTTTGGTTCCTTATGTAGTCCATCTACATAAGAAAAAACATAAAGGCTAACTAACATCGGGTGCATAAATATGATAATTATAGGAAAGCTCCTACAATATGATCCACCAGGAGATATAGAACAATATGTTCAAAAACTATGCCACGAGATGTCACCTCACCGCTATAGGCACATCTTCTTCCAAGTAATGATCGAAGTCCCAGTTATACTTCCCAATCAGATGAAGCTGTTTCCAGAAATCTCCCAGTGTAATAGAAAAGCGGTTTTGCAAACCAGTAAACTGAGTGATTGGTTGTTGACTTTCATCAATAATCTCTCCAAGTCTGTTACAGAAGTCCCCTAGTTGGCTAGTGATGGAAGAAAATTGTGCTGCGTCTCGTAAACCTGAATTTTTTATCCAAATATGAATGTGATGACCATGCATTCTCCTTTTCAAAAGTGTTTTACAGTTTCACCATTTCTTCCTGATTGATTTTGTATGCTAAGCAATAAGTCATCCATTGTTACTGACCTTCATCAGTTGAGCTAAGTTGCTCTTCAGATATACCTTCAAATTTTCCTGCCAAATTTGTCAAAATTTGCAAGTCATCAGATTGGACAGTATGCCCATTGATAGAAACACTATTGGCCTCATGAGTCACAGTTTAACCATTTGAATCTGTAGTACCTTGGTGAGGATCCTTTAGACTATTTCTTGCACTCAAGCCTGCTCCTCGAACTTCAAGAATCCAAGTATCAAATCCTTGCCCAGACATATGTCGTGCAAAAGATGACTGCAGAGTAACCAAAATTCTTGATTGAAAGTTAACTGGTGTCTATGTAAAAGTCAAAGACAGACCAGAGGAAAATCAGAATAAATTTTTTCAATGAACAAATTCGTTCACACAGATATTTTTTGCTTGTGTCTTGAAATACAGATAGATGAAAGCAGTAAGATCAATCTAAGAAAGCGAACGGAAACAAACCATCACACCCTCAAGGTTAATGCATTTTGCAATTAGACAGGCAGAAAGTATACAATATTGTGTATTTATACAATAATCAAGTGTGCGAAACTATCTCCACAAGCATAGATGGTATGCTAATTTTCACAAAGCTGTTAGACATTTAAATAAGTAAATGTTAATCATGGAACATCCATCACATTATTCAAGGTAAAAGAATAGTAATGTCACTTTCAAGGTCTTTTACACTAATTCGAGACACCAATTTTTGAAAATGATGTTAAGGATGTCCAAGAGATACCAAGACTACAAGAGGTGGAAGTTCATATTTCGCTAAGTGGTAGGTTAAAGCTAAAATTACAGTAGCAAGGTAACTTTCTACTATTGCACTACCCTATCAAAAGCTTTCAATATGTTAGACCAACTTCTCCATGTTTCACATGGTGTTTATTGAAGAAACACGTCCGGAAGTTCGTGTGTATATATATATATATATACGAACTAAATCAGCAAGAGGTACATTGATAGCTGGATGGAAAGGAAGAAAAAACAGAGACTTACACCAGGAGCAAGATCATAGCCAATGGCATTAGTGCCCACTCCAGACAATAATAACAGAGGATGATTCCTGCCGCTCCGCTGCACACACATTTTCATAATTATACATACATAATTTATTTTCTGAATTTCTATATACAGGGAGAGAGAGTATGTGTGTGTGTTTGATTCCAACGTAGAGAACCTGCGATGAAGGCAAGTAGCGCCATAGGGCGAGATTCCATTCATTGTTGGGAAGAGGAACGTAATGAAGCTCATCTGCCGTACAAACCGAGGGCTTAGGGGTCGTTCTACCATCACCGGCGCTAGCACTGATGCAGAGTCGTCTCAGCCGCTGCGGCGGACTACCGGCGGCGGAGAAAGAAAGAAGTGCAGCCGCCGAATGAATCGCCCACCGGAGATCCGATTGAGGAAACGCAATCATTTTAATTGAAACTCAACTGTATAATAAGTTTTGAATTTCCAAATACCAAGTTCCCTAATTTTCAATCAGGGGTATTATATGCATGCAATATATGTTACGTGTCCGGTTGAACTTTTTTTTTAAATCATATTCGTTTTTATTTATTTTTTAGTACTTTCATTTTGAATAATTTAAGATAAATTTAAATAAAATAAATACAATCAATGAATCCTATAACAGATTTTTAATTTATTTGTGACTAAAAAATGACTATCATAGTGGCTTATGGCGTACAAAAATATTTGAATTCTTACCGAATCAGTTAGCTAAAAAGAGACGCAATTGAGTACTATCAATCACCAACACAAAAATCTTTCTTACAAATAGTGCAAGAAACATTGTCCAATTAGAAATTAAGTGGAGGAGATAGATATAAAATTGCAAATACAGAACTACTGTCATATTCTAAAAAATTATGTCCATACATGTTCAGTAAAATATCTCATTTGTTATATACAAAATTGAGAATTTTCTTTTAAGAGTGTTTTTGTGATTGATACGCAATGAGGGGGACAAATTAATAATATATGAAATGAAGTTCGCATCTAAGATTTTAATCTTTGAACCAAGCATTATTCAGAATTTGATCGACGAGTTCACAAGAGTAAGAAGGTGTTTAGCAATTTCAACAGATGCATTTGGCTTAGCAGTCTTGAGAGCTCTCTCAGACATCTCCGTCATCAATCTATCATCATCTGCAAGAAACACCGTTACATAATGGAGGGTCAGAAGAATAACATGATTTAGGAAACGAGTTAAACATATATCTAGAGCAGCCAAAAGGATCCAAAATAGAGGAAGCTAAAGTGTAAAATTGATTGGCAACTCCACTCCATACACAAAAATTATTTAATAAGGAGATGATGAGCACAATATAAACCTCCTATATGCCATTCTATGCAAGGACCTGTTATATGTCTATTTATGCAATCTAAACATACGTTGGCCATTTACAGTAAAAGCTATGTACTACTGACGTTGTTATCCAATCTAGTTGGATGTAGTTATGACATGGATATAATTAGTGAGAAGCACGCGTATCCCTTATCTTCAGCAACTTAAAGGAACTAAGCAATGTTCGTTTATAGTGAATTTCACCTTTCTGTGAATTCTTGTTTATATGGAGATATACTAAAGATAGGCATGTATAAAGACTTAAGAATCTACATATATGTCAACCAATAATGGTAACCTCCGCCTCCCTCTCTGTCTCTCTTTATGTCTCAGGTGTGTCAAAGATTCTGTGATACTGATATGAGAGGAAATCAGGAAAACGCCATACTAATTGCAGTCTGGTAAATGTAACTGCATTCTCTTTCAGCAGATTTCTAATATGTGAGGGTAGCTTTAAAGATATTTCAGGTTACAAGACGAAAATTACCATATCTCTTGTACTAAGTTACAATGAATATGAACTTAGCAGCAGACTGAAGTCGAACCAATTACTAACACCAGCCACATTTATAGTCATGATACCATGCTCTAACTCCAGTCTCCAGCCCCGCTAGTTTTACATATTATAAGTGACATCATGGACATACAGAGTTTCGCGTCCGAATCAAAATCATTGATATTTAGATCCAGACAAAATGAAAGGTAACAAAACCATGAAAGCAAAATGATGATTAGATTTTTCTTTTGACCAACTGCAAATATAATCAGAATATTTCCCTCACATTCAAGACAGAATACCATACCTAAAATTTCTTCAATAGAACTTTTAAGAGTAAGAGAGTCAAGTTCATCTTCAGTTATAACCCTTGAACCAACCAAATCAGCCATTAGACAAGCATTATGAAATTGATGTCCTTCAGCCACATTCGGCGAAGGTATCTGCAAGAATTTCAAGGAAATGTTATAAAGAAGTGTTTTGTCCAAGATTAGTATACTAATATTTCAAGGAATCTGAAGTAACAGAGTTATAAAAACAAGGAGGAAATATAGGTGTATCTACATATAGGTTCTCTTCAATAATCAGCAGATAAAAGAAGCTACACTTCCATTATGATCAGCTAAAACATGAATCCATTCGGTTAGCACCAGCATATACTAAGGGAAAGGAATATCAGCTGATTAAGTTAACAGTTACTTCCATAATACTAGGCCAAAATAAGTTTTGGACAGGCCCAAAGCTAGTCTAATTAAATGTCTAGAAATAGAATTGAAGTTGTACATCGTAGACAACGATCATCATCTACATTTTTCCTACATTTCATTATCACTTTGTTTAATAGGTTGTACATTTGTAAGTTCTCATTTAGTTCATTCCAGTCCTCCAATAAGTTTTCAAATGATCTTTCATCAACTAGATAATTTGTAAGCAATCTTGGTACCCTCTAGAATGTTTTTACTTACCAGAATACTAGGTTTCCCAGCAGTTAAGATCTCAGTGCAGATCATTGCTCCAGCTCTAGATACAACAAGGTCTGCAGCTGCATACGCTAAATCCATGGAGTGCAAGAACCTTCACATAGTTAGGATCAAATCAGATTAAAACGGAGAAAAGGATATCTCTTTGTCTAGTCTAAATTAGGATATAAAACATCTGTAGCTCTAATGACAAAAGACATCGAACTGTTAAAATAAAACAACACTCACGGGGTAATGTATAATCGGGGATGGAATTTCACGAGGCTCTCCATCTCATCATATGCTAAGACCCCGGTTTGCCATATCAAAAACAAGTCTTTCCTTTCTTTTAACATCTCAGAATACAAATGTAAAATGGCAACATTAAGTGCGTTAGCACCCAATGAGCCTCCAAGAATCAATACCACCTTACCGTCTCCCTTCCCTACAACTGCATTTGAAAAGAAATGACGCCTTCCCACGGCCTTAGACGCATATTGCCTCAAAGACAATCTCACTGGATTTCCGCACACCACACATTTGTTCTTTTGCCAAAACCAATCAACACTAGAATTAAATGCAACAAACACATTATATGCAAATAAAGAAAGCACCCTATTAGCGATTCCAGGTACTGAATTTTGTTCTTGAATTGCAAGTTTAATGCCTTTGAGACTTGCAGCTAAGCAAATTGGAAATGAAACAAACCCCCCAGTTCCAATTACTATATGGGGTTTGAATTCTTTAAGTATTTGGGAACTTTTAATTAGGGATTTGACGAGTACAAAAGGGAGGACGAATAAGTTGTAGAGAGAGAAAAAGGGCCGGCCTAATGGTGCAGCAGGAATCGGTTCAAAGGAGTATCCTGCTGTTGGCACTGCAGTGCTTTCCATTCCCGTTTGAAGTCCAACAAAGAGAATTTGGGCATTAGGGTCAAGGACATTAAGGTCGTCAGCAATGGCAATCGCCGGGTAAATATGGCCACCGGTGCCCCCTGCAGCCAATATGATTCGAAGGGTGTCACTTCCAGCAGCTGTTTCTCCGGATGCATTGGTGCTTTGATTGTTGGGTTTGTTGAGAGAGAGACAGTTACTGATCTTGAGATTCCTGAAAGAATTTATACATATTATATACAAAACAAAAGTTCTAGTTTATACATAAGAGAAATATAGGCTTACCTAGATTGAAGTTGAATGGAGAGGGCCAAAGTTAAGGATTTGGGAACGGAGAATTGGGTGTTAAAGTACCGGCAGCTCGGGGAAGATGGTAAATTAATGGCTGTTAACATGATTAACAAATAAATATGAAGAAAGCAGAATCAAGATTAAAAGGTCACATTTGTCTGCTCAAAGATTGGAGCTTTACTAGATTCTGAATCTACAGTAATGTTTTAAATTAGGTTGGTAGATGAGTATAATCTTGAGTTCTTGTTTTTATGTCCAATAATTAATGTTTTCACAACCCCCAACCTACTGTGCTAAAGGTCCCATGCAGGTCTTTTCAAATTATATATCTTAATCAGTGTGTTCTTTAAGTTTATCTAACTTATTTGTCATTTGATTTAAGAGGTGAACAATCTCGCTTGTTCGTTCATGGATCTGTCTTAGTAATCATCATTCAACAGGTAAGTGAAAATATCCATTTTGACTTGCTTATGTGGTGATATCTTCCAGTGGTAAATGAATTTCTATAGGTGTTTGAACATGAATTGATTGATATTGATGGCATATGGTGATGAATCAAATAACATTAAGTAACTGTAGCCAAATGTACTACATATGTTACATATTACACACCATATATATGTCATAAGTTAAGGGTTAAGTTTATGACCAACAAATTAGAGCTTGATTTGGAAAAAAATTGTAAATTTGTGGAAATAACTGAACTATGTGGGTATTTGCCAATGACCACCTAGAAATTTCTTTATCAATGGCATTGTGACAGTGCAGCTGCCTTATTAACTAATGGTTGTGATGGTCATTGGGTTCTGTTCCGTTTGATTTTTTACATATAGCAAATTTTCTCACAGCCATTCTTAACTTTGAACATGTCTGGACTGATAGAGAATTTCGTCGCCATCTGTTTATGATACTAAAGACACTCTTCTGTTGGGAATCATTTTATTTTATATTTCTTGATAACTGGTTAATGAATTTGCACATGCTCTTTGTTTAGACGGCATGTGAGTTTTAAGTAGAAAACTATGTGCTTGCAAAGCAGTATGCAGCATGTAAACATTGAGCAATCAGTAAATATCATAATTATAATTCCATTTGATTATTATTCATATGAGTTTCATTTCTGACAATTCTGTTCTTATTTAAGTGACAAAAATCAGAGGGTTTTCCCTTTTTCAAGGAAGGGGTGTCAGGCATCCCATGTTACATGGAATAGCAACTATAGTCTGTAGTAGTATGAGATATACTAAGCCAGCTAGCTGCATTTGTAAGTGACAACCTATTTTATAACTCTCACAGTCAAGCCAGTTCGAAGTCAAAATCATTTTATTGATTGAACATCCAATGGGAACTCCACATTCAGAGAACATGATTCGGTTGACTTACCTTGAAGTGCTTATAGCAATTATTTTGGTCTCTATAAGTTCAGCAAGTGTTGAATTCTAACTTGATTGAAACTAGAGTTTGTTATGTCCCATTGGACTGAGATGGCTTTCTTAACCATAAATGACACATTTCTGAATACCGTGCTATCAAACAACTTCAGTAGGCTTCAACATATTATTAGCTCAACATGACGCAGATATCAAGAACGTGTTACCTGAGGAAACCAATTCTTCTCCTTTTTAACATAATCCAGAGAAGCATAAATGAAATAAGTGTTGTTGACCAAAGAATTAGTCTATAGGTTTTTTATTATCCGATACCAGTTCTATTAAGACAATATATGACCAAAGGTGGAGCAATAACTACATGGAAAGCAATTACAACATTGTTCT
Source organism: Solanum habrochaites (assembly GCA_027704765.1). NCBI lineage: Eukaryota > Viridiplantae > Streptophyta > Magnoliopsida > Solanales > Solanaceae > Solanum > Solanum habrochaites. The sequence continues at coordinate 64,416,200 of JAKWJA010002491.1, forward strand.
TCATTTCACCTTACGATACCACATGCAAGTATGTTCTTAGTCCTATCAAAGTAGCAGCATGTTGTAGGATGAGGAATACCATGATACCCTTATTCTCTGCCATAATATACTCCATACTGTTAAAAAAAAAATACACTTGATATGAAATCTTTAAACGGCTTGGTTTTATTTATAGAGGCTATGAAGGTCTGTTCTGAGTTGTGGTATTCTCCGCAGCTAGCTGTGCAGTAGCCTGTGATAGTAAAACTGCAGTATTAGGGGTCATAGTTTGGTACTGAGAAGGAAGTGTTGGAGCTGTTTGTTGGGCATAGAACACCTGGTCATGCACTGGATGAGAATATTCATAGCCGTAATTAGCTGCGCCATTAGGAACAGTAGCCATTTGTTGTGATGGAGGAGGAACCTGGGATAGGCTGTAATACTGTTGATGATATTGACTTGAAGGAACTTGAACTACAGTTTGATTTGCTGGGGTAGATGTTATGTATACATTGGCAGGCATTTCAGGCTTAGAGGACTGGATTGTCCTTGCTGGATAAATAGGGGGGAGAGCTTCTTTAAATGCTGCTGAGGATGAAACCGTTGTTGTATTTGGTGGTGTTAGCTGCTGGTTCGAAGCTACAGCACTAGCATCAGCTACATTAGATTGCACTGTCAAATTATACTGTTGAGTCTGAGGTACTGGCACATAGTACATTTGATACTGCTGATCCATTTGTTGATGTAGTGGTTGCTGGGTTGGGGGTGCATACATTTGATAGTAAGACGGGACTGCCACTGGACCTGTTGCAGTATGTTGGATGTAATGCGCATTGGTAGGAACGAACTGCTGCTGATTTTGCTGTGGAACTTGCATAACTACAGAATCTTGAACTTGCTGCATCTGAATTTGAGAGTTATAGTCCATAACAGCTGGATGCATTCTGGTCTCGCGACCTGTTGCTGGAGGTGCATCTTGGTAAACCGTGTGTTTCGAGAAGGATGTACCTGATGCGATGCTGCTATCACTGGAAAACATCCAAAATATTTTAGTTGATGAAAGTAAAAAGTTCTCGATGATTTTAATCTCAAGTATGATAAAACATGCTAAAAGTGAAGACTGAAGAGCAATAATTACCTTCAAGTCTTGTTATCTCTTTGTGGTTACTAGTTCTTTTTGTTGTTTAGATCTAAATAATATGTCTAAAGCTATTATTTTAGATGCCAAAACTCTTAACTAAGAGCATAGGTTCTACAATGGAATCTTGAGTAAAAAATTTTGAAGAGTTGTATGATAATTACTGAGATGAGGTTTGTGTTTCTTAAATGTCATGCTATTTTTGATTGATCTTGGACATAGTGATATGACGTTAGACGAACACAGAAGTGAACTATACCTTGCTACAGAATCAGGTGATTGCAAGTTGTAACCTCCAGCATGCTTTGAATCGGGCGATGGCAAGCTATAAGCATCTCCAACTTTCCGCTGAATAGGCTGTAAAGGCAATGGAGGCTTTCGGCGTCCAGAGGGTGCACCATGATCTGATTTCTCATCATCTGAGATAACCTGGCCATGATGTTCCCCTGTAGCTGGTGCAGCGTTCACCAAGGTAGCTGATGACGTAACGGCTGCACCACCAATTACAGTAGGAAGAGGTGGCGTTGCAGCTTGTGCAGCCAAATGAAGGTAAGCATCATCCAGATTTTGTGCATTTGAAGCTACATTCATGTGTGAAAACTGCTCATCTAACCCGAGCATCTGATCATGGAATCTTGCATTCATTTGACCATTTTCAGCTCTAACCTTAATTTGAGGCAAATTTGGCATAGATGGGGATGAAACACTTGATTCAAATGATGACGTTGTTTCAACCATTGGTGAATCAGGCATAGTGGATTGCACTTCTTGGATTACATTCTTTGCCATTTGCCGATTATTTGCAGCCAAGGACTCATTCTGAGCCTGATCCAGGTTTACACCAGAATCACTTTTGGGAATCCTTTCAAGCTCTAGAAAATTACCCTCCGCAGCTGAATCAGAAAGTCCTCTCGAAAGCATGCTAGCATTGTTAAGAGCATCAACAAACCACGTTTCGGATTTAGAATCAGCAAGGAGGCAACCCATAGAGGCTGCAGTTTCAGGTTTAGCAAGAAAAAGGAACAAACGAAGACGAGATGGTTTCAAAGGGGATGCTGACATTGCACGATCATATTCTTCGATCATGTTATCCAAGTCTTCATCAGTTGTGACAGATACAAGGGAATCAAGTTCTTCATTAGGGAGCTGATACTTTAGGGAAAATCTGCGCCCATTGAGGAGAGTATGGGAAAGACGAGACTGAAGATCAGCAAGGGAGGACTGACGCTCAGCAACCACAATGCGTGTGTCACCACCAACATAGCAGAGGGACTTATCGTGGGGACGAGGAATAATGTGACCACCATAGCTGCATATGAGACGGAGTTTGGCACCGGAGACTAGTGCCAATGACTCCTGTTCCCATGTATCATTTTGCCGGGAGCGCGGTGATGAAGAGCTGGGCAGAATATTACCTCTTTTATCATTGTCCCCCCCGTCCTACCATACCTATCCCTACTTCTCCCCACATCTTACAGTCCCCACTTCCATTTCGTCTGCCTCGCTGCAGACGATTAATTTACTCTCGCTTTTCACCGTCCCTGGTAATACATTCCCTTGACCCGTTAAAATTGAAGGGCAACTCCTACTCACGCTTCTGCTGTTGTTCTCTACTCCTTTCTTCCCCCCAGTCCGCTTTACTTCTTTTCAATTGCTTGTGGGACCTCTCCTATACCTTGCAGTTTTTCTTTCCTCCTTCAAGCGGTGGTTTTTGATCCATGCTCTGGCTTTTTCATGAAGAGGAAACTAGTTTTGTTGGGCAATGTTGGTACCTATTGGAGTGGCAGTGATATGAGAAGGAATAGGTGGAGGATCCATTGACTTCAGATGGAAAATGGCCTAATGAGAACTCTACTGCTAAAGGCTTATTTTGGGGAGAATAGTGTATAACAATAGGAGTAATTTTAAATAGTTGTAGACTTGTAGTATTTATTATATAATAGTATATATGTATATATCATCAAAGGTTACAGCTAGCATATTAACAGAGAGAGGGAAACAGAGTTCAAAAACTTACTGGCAACAGCTAATAAGTGAATGGAAAGATGCATTTATCAATGGTGTCCATGATATAAGTAGTAGATATACTAGTTATACTTGTATCATTTTTTTTCCAAAGAGTCTATTGGAGTTAACCAAATTGGTCGAGAGAATGAATTGTTGTCATAACTGATGTCTTTAGTTTCGTATAATCCTCGACTCGTGAACTAGCTTTTGATAATAAATTGAGATTATAGTCTATAGTACGAGCACAATGTTTTCTTATGGGAATTTATTGTTGAAAATCGTTGTTTTTCTGATATACATATATGGAGTATTATTAATTTAACCTCAGTATGGGTTCTGGTTCAAAACACTCCACAAGTCCGCTATTGCCTCATGAACAGTCCTCAACTTAATGAACTAGTAATTTTTTGGGAAATAGATCTGAAAAACTTTGGCCGAAATTGTTGTTACGATATCAAACTTTATAGAGTTAACTCTTGAACTATTTAATAGTGTATTTTAAAGATATATGTGTGGTTACGTAGACACATTACTATCTATAATAACAATTTTGATCAAAGTTCAGATATATTTAAAACATTTTTTTCTAAATTTTTTTTGTGAGGAGTAGTAAGTAAGATTCATTTTAATTCTTTACAAAAAAATTTATATAAGAAATTTGTATTGATTAAAGTATAAACAAAATGTTTCTATAACACTATATTGCCTGTAATACAATTCAAAAGATTTCAAGAAATTTAGAATTTAACATTTGAATTCACTCCAAAAATTAAAGAATTGATCTTTATACTGCATTATTCTCTTCAGGACCAACAACATATATTTTTTTTTAAAAAAAATAATATATATTATTATTATTATTGTTATGGAGAGAGTTGAAGGATCACATGGGGGATTTTATCGAAGAAACCAAAAGGGAGCTAATACTTGGGGAATTCCACGTGTGGTAGGACAACATTCAGGCTATTTGCCACATGAGATGTTACCGTCGATTGGAGTTTGGGTTTCCATTCTTTTTTTTATTTTTAAATATTTTGAAGCTCGATCAATTTAGATTTATTTTTATAAATAAAAATTTAAGTGTAAAATATTATTTATTAAAGATGATATTATTCTTCTTCAACTCAAAATTTTACATTTCAAATTTCTTTTATAGATGAAGAGATATTTTATTGAATTGAACTTATGAATTAAATTGAGCTTCGATCGTAATTATATAAATATTTACTTCTTTATATTTTAAACTGTCTTATCGATCTCTTTTTATTTTTCGGTGGCGTAATGCATGCATGAGAAATAGTGAGGGTAGTGGCGGATATTAAAAGCAATCCAAGTTTCCATAAAAACTTTAGCTTAAATTTGTGTTTCCTTAAGATTTGCGAAGTTTGTACTCTACGTGTGGAAACCCAATGGCATTGGCATGAAGATCCAAAAGACAACAAAAATAGTTTGTTTGTTTTTTCACAAAAAGTAAAAGATTTTAAACATTAATTTCTTAAAAGACACCAAATTATGATAATAAAAAATTATTCGGTGTAAATAAAATTTTATCGCATTATAAAGATCATAGATTCAATCATGAACTCGTAGGTTAAAACATACTAATATTTGCGATCAAATCTTTCTTTTATTTACATATGTGTGTGTCCGTTCGAAAAACTAAAAAAAGAGTTAGACATACGTTTTAAAATTTAAATTTATTTGATTCCAAAAAATAAATACTCGAGAATAAGAAAAAAATTAAAAGAGTAATCAAAAGTGATTATGAACTTTGGACTTAGATAATGTTGATAAATGATAAGAGCAATTTTAACTTGATACATAGTTTAATTATGTGCATGATTCATAAATCTTCCCTAATAACGTCGCGGAGCGTGACACCCTTCATCGAAAAATTATACGCTAGAATAAAAATATATTTTTATGTATATATATCACATATTGACACTTTTTAACTTCTAAGCAATTTTATTTTTTTATATTTTAACACCCTTTAATCAAAATATTAACTCCGTCACCAAATTGTCCCATTTGATATAGGAAAAAATTAACTTAAATGTTACACACACAAAAAAATAGAAAAAGAAAAAGTATCACCTATTGAACTTAATTAAATCAAAAAGGATTTTTATAAATGTCAAATTCATGTGCATGTCGACAAGATCAACCAAAGCGTAGTGAACTATGTCACATCTACGTTACCTGAAACTAAAACTAAGTTCATGCATAATCAGAAGTGGATAACATTAATAAATAAATAAAAGTTACATTTATATAATTCGACTCTAAAAAAATAATTTGGAAAGGAGAAAAGAATTTCCGATAAATAATTAAGAAATATAGTTCACACCTACTAGCTTGGAATTAACTTCAATCTTTTTCCTTACAAATATCCACATTTGTTTTCCTTTTCCTATTGGTTGGAGCACAATCAAGAGTAAATAGAGCGATATAATCAATTTATTTGAGATTGAAACGTTATTATTTTATTTTTCGAGACTCTTAGCTCAACTAAAATAGGTGAGGCTTCTGGTTTATTTCGAAGAAAAAGTGACAAAACCCAAGATAATGAGTAGACAGTAGTAGTAGTGTTTTTTGTGGATTAATTTATTTTTTTAAATTCTAATTCTTTTAGTAATTGTTACAACACATATAACTTAAACAATTTATAGGTATTGACTAAAGTATTACTCAAGCAAGGTGCAAATCCTTGCTTAGAGAAAAGAAACTCTACTTTTTATTTATTTAACTCAAGTAAGTATTGTATTATGGCACATATTCCTAACAAATACAACTTTTTAGTTTTATTTTTTACACATCTTCAAATTGAAGCTATATATGTACACTTTAGAGGTTTTCTGTTTTTTAAAAAATAAACCAAAATTGTCCACTTTGATGAGTACGTAATACTTGAAGCTAGTCAAGTTATCTCTCTCAAGCTACACCAAAACTAAAAAATACATGTTTATAGAAACTAAAACATGTTTTTTAATTGTTTTAATGCAGGAATTATGCGTGATTCGTGGGACTTTTTTGGAATTATTATATCTATCGTTAATTAAATTAAGAGTCATATTTTAATAAGTATTTAATAGTCATGAGAGATATACAAATCGTAACCTGAATAGTTATTCAAATCATAATTACGAACATTAACTAAGAAACCTCATTATATTTCTATTCTTAGCTATTTATGATATTTTTCCTTTAGTTTCCTCCAATGGGCCTCCAACTATCCATAACATCCTTTGTGGGCTTCCTATGGGCCTCCAAATATCCACAACATCCTTTGTGGGCTTCCTATGGGCCTCCAAATATCCATAACATCCTTTGTGGGCCGTGGATTTGCTTCTCATAACCCACTTATTTCTTCTGGGTTTGGATCAGAATACGGGTTCGGGTATTTTTGTAAGATTCATTTTGTTGTTATTATTGTAGGGGGAAATTGATGGATTAATTGGAAAAACTACATGAATTAATAAATATTTAAAAATAATTATTGATTTTAGCGATATTTTTTGTTTATTACCATTTGTAGCAATATTGTGATAAATCTGTAATATGCATTAAAAGTAAATTGTATATGCAATATATTTGAATATAATTGTTTTTGAAATATATTATGTTTGTTTTGATAAAAAAATGCCACATTGATTAAAATGTGATAAAGTGTAGTATCCATCATTAAAATTTGTATTAATTTGAATACTAATTTATTTCTAATATTATATTAAACTTGTATTAAAATAATTAAAGTGGTCAAGTGAAAAAAAAAAAATTGTGCTATAAATAGTAAAATTTTTTTATCATAGTTCTATTAATTAAGTTTATTCGATTAATTTGGGGCTCCTCCGCCTATCATATTTAGGTGTGATTCTGATTTTTTTTCTTTAAATTGAATCAATCTTTAATTTGAATCAACAATAAATAAAAAGACGATCAAAAATACTTGACACCAAAAGAACAAAAAAAAATTGTTTCACATAAATTTATATTTCGTATCATAATATATATAAGTTATGCTTTACAATATCATGCTCCTTAATTTCTACATAGCTTATGTCGATGGAGGTGAGAGCTCAGTTTATAAGAACCCACAAATTATGTTGTAGAAGACATAATTTAGTTTCTAAAAAACTTAAGTCGAGCAAAGCAAAAATTTCAATTTCAAAACCTACATATTATATCGTAATAAACACCCTCCTTTTTGTTGGTCATTTATCTCTATAGCAAGTAGCAACCTTTTTTGGCAAAAGAAGTGGAAAATAACTTGAAATATGGCAAAACCCTATTTCAGTTTACTCCCTCCATTTCAAAAAGGATGTTTGACTTGAAATGGAGTTTAAGAATTAATTTTTTTTTAATTTCGTGATTCTAAATTAAAGTTATGTCAAAAGTATCAAATGTCATTTAATCTTGTGGCCTTAAACATGTCACGTGAAAAATTAAAATTAAATTGTTACCAAAAAAAGAAATCATTTTTTTTAAACAAACTAAAAATGAAATAGAATCCCTTTTTTTTTTTAAACGGAGGGATTACCAAAATAAAAAAGAGATTATTAGTCAACATCCATGTTCTCCCAAGGGAACCATTTGTGTTATAAATCAAATCACAAGAATATATGAATAAATAAATATAAAAAGAAGAAGAAAGAATGTTATTTATAAATTTAACACCTGTTATGAAATTTATAGCTACGGCTAGGACCAATGGATCCAACTTTTTCTAATACTGAATTCAACAAATCCTAAGTGTCCCAACATAATTTATGTATAATATACAGATTTATAAATAAAAATATCACACACATTATCAGTATATAAGTTTTATATATTTTTATTATATTTATAAATAAATTTAATCGAACTATGCATATAGCTAAATTTCAGCCCATGATACTTTTCATGAACCCAAATATATTCCTCAATGCCACCCGGCTGCTGCGTCCATTTTCAATTGATTGTTATTAAAATATTCATTTTTATCATCTTTTTTTATTTAAACTAGTGATTATTATTTTTTGAGTCTTCAATTTTTTTTGTTTTAAAAAGATTATCTTCTTTTTTTATTTAGTTTTTTATTGCGACATGTTTCAAGCCACGTAATTAAACGACATTTTGATATAAAAGGTGAAGGTGAAATCAATGATGAAAGCTTAGTTTTGATGCAAATGTGGAATCGAATAAAAGAGTAGTATAAGAAGACTAGTCAAAATATTTATGATTTGACAACACAAGTATGATATATGCTTGGACAAGTTACTAGTAAATTCTATTAGAAGACGTAGCTGATTCCGATAAATAATAATATTGGGAGTCTTTGGTAGTCAAAAATCAAAACCATACTATACTAATTTAAAAAAAAATCTCAATTACTTGAAAATATTTTCGAATTTGTTTGTTTTTCTTTTATTTTAAGTCAATTTAAAAATAAAATAAATTTTTTTCTTTTTGACAACTTTTACATTTCAAATTTTTACCTCACAATGTTTAATATATTAAAATTACTTCCTAGAAAAACAAATCAAATTATAATGTATGACTTTAATTAGTTGTCATGACAATAAAGATTTAACAAAAAAAGGCAAATGGTATTAAACAGCAAAATATAACAACATTTGGTGTAAAGTTCCCATTTAGATAATATCTTAAAATCCATCTGGATTTGGATCATAATATTGCTGTAGAAATAGATTACTCCTATTATTTTGATTTTTAGAATCTAAAAAATGATTGTACGGAAAAAATTAATAATAAAAGAATAGACAATTGAACAGAATATATTGAGATACTATTGTTATGGTAATGACTAATGGTCATGAACTTTCTGGATTGAATATGAAAATTTTGATTTTTTAAAATTTTTTAAATTCAAGTAATCAAGATCCTAAGTCAATATCAGTAAATTCGGCCAACTGATTTGTATAAAGTATGATTATAGAACAAGTTTATTGGAACATGTAATTTGATCTAATTTTTTTTTTACTATAATTATGAAGAACCCTAATTGACACTATTCCTTAGCTTAGTAAAACATATCAACTAATTTAGTAGGATATTAAACGTAGTATTGCATAGTATATGAACTTAAATTCAGTTGATACAGATAAATACAAGATTATCATTATTTTTAGATTATTCAAACTCTCAAATTTGAAATGAAATCCTATTCTTTTTTCTTCAAATGTTGAAAGAAATCAACCTTTAAACTACTAAAAATAATTTCTAAATACTACCATCATTCACAAACATTCACTCACTTTTTTTTAATCTATGCCACCAACAAAAGTAAAAAACTAAAATGAAACATCCTTTTTTTCTGATCGGTATTTGATTAGAATAATATTTTACCTTTTCAAATATTTTTATATTTTAATTTTCATATATTTTAACTAAAAAATGTACCAAAGGTCATTTATTTTAAAATAAAAAAAATATTATTAATTTTTTATTTTTCTAATCAAATTTTAACTAAATTTTCTGGCTATTTAATATTACCGAAAACTAAAATTTTCACATGGATAATATTAAGATGCTCTTAAACCATGAGCAAGCGACCCCTTAATTAGTGATTAATTAGAGGGAAGCCCAATAGTCCCATGTCTTTTCCATTGTTTATTAGGATTAACATGATTGTCATTCCTTAATTCTATATACAAATCATTACTTCTCCATTTTAATTTACATTATCTTATTAAAATATTGACCAAAGTCAAAATCAAAAGAAAATATTATTTTAAAAAAATTATTAATTTAGTGAATATTAACTTAGTAAAACTTTAATATATAACAATAAAATAAACAGAAAAGTATTTATTACCCTTCCCGTCTTTTTTAGTTATCATAGTTTCCTTTTCGAGAACTAAATACTATGAACGTTGATTAAAATCTTAAGATTACCTTTTTAATCATATCAATATGATAAAAATAGTTATTACAATTTTATCCACACAAGAATTTACTAGATAACATGTTAAATTAAAAATTGACCCTGATCATCGGATTCGTGATATATCATGTGCTTCAAATCAATTATCACCATACAACTGATACATCAGAACGAGCCATTCAATATCTACTAGAACATTAACTTTCTTTTATCATGAATCAATCTATATTTTTATATATCTAAAGAAGACCAAACGTACAAACACATAACAAACTTTGATCATATTCCAATATTCTTGACCCACACTGAATTAAAGTTATAAATATCCTGGGCCATACCCTACCTCTTTCTTATATACTAATTTTCTACATCAACAACATATATAGCCCCCACAGTAGGATCAAAGATGTTTAATGAATCAAGCTGAGAGTTTTTGACAAGTATTTATCATCACTTGTCTCACTGATGAGAGAAATAAGATTTGGATTTGAACCATAAATTTTAAAAATCCTAAATCACTAAATCTAACATAAAAATCTTATATACGGTGTAATTTTTTTACGTAGATCTACCCCTAACTCTATTAAAATATCAACAAATTCTTTATCATATAAAAATAAAGGGAAAAGGAAAAAAGAGAGTGGGCAAATATTTGACAATTCGTTATTATGGGAACCAGGATTTAAAATTTTTAAAATTTTTTTTTTTTTCTCTCAAAAAAAAAAAATGTGTTTTATTCATCCATCCGAAACACAGACCATATCATGGACAGGCAATGAGGCCATTTCAGAACTTTTAATTTAATAATTTTGATATTTTCCCGGAATTACTTCTATTACGTTTCTTTAAAGAATATAATCAAAGGTCGTTAAAACTTTATAGAGTAACGAATCGTACGTAATCAATGATGAATCAGAAAAATCATACGTAATTAATGATGAGTCAAAAATTTCACGAATGGAGCAAACACTACCTCATTGAACCCCTTTCAAGTGGTTTGAATAGAAGGCAAAGTGATTATGCAAACTACGATACATTGAAATTTAGGCAAATCTTTTATCGAAAAGAAAAAATAACGAGCGATATATAACTTAAAAGTAGTTTTATATCTTTTTGTTACTTTATCCATGCATTTTTAGTCACAAGTGGATTAGTCATTCTATTTGTAGGCGGTATTAAATAATATATTAATTGGTATGTTTGAGTTATATGAGGATTAAATTACAAATCAAATATCAAACAAAATTATATACTAGTGACTATTACTATACATCATAATAAGTGACCCCATATAGTATGATTGTGGGGATTACACTCGTACAGTCTTCAATAATAATGTATGTGACATCTCTCCAACAAAGGGCATACTGACGAAAATAATTAATTAATCAAGGTGAAATATTGACCGTATAAATATATGAAACTGATCGAACTCAATCCCTAAAATTAGCTTATGCAAAATTTTTTATCCAAAGCCATGAAAAGAGACCAATTTCTCATCGACGTGAGACTTCTTAAAAGACTAATAATCTTCCGAAACAAGAAAAGTTCATATGATATACATACTTTTAGACCAATTTCTCATTCTTTTACCTTAAACTATACTCGCTGTGTTATATGACGAAACAAGGAAATTTAATATGATATACACACTTTTAAATTTAAAATATATATAAAATAAACAGATTTTGAAAATTTAATTAAACAAGTTATTATAATGACTGTGGAAATGATTTTTAACTATATTTTTACAACCATCAATATTCCATAAATAATTATGTGATTTATACATCTTTTGAGACTAGTTATCATCTTAAATAAATATGTCATAACAGTTGCATGATTATAAGAACTTTTCATTAAAAGCAATATTAAAAAATTAATTTATTCCATTTTTCAAATTTAAAAAGAAATTGTTCCTTGTTAAATCAGTAAAAACGAAAGTAAGTTCTCATGTAATTGACTCCGCAGGAAAATGAGGAAAAGAATCTTAGGGCTGTATTCGGACTTCAGTACATTGGAAATCATTGTAGAAAGATTTTCCATTTTGTCCCATGTCACCTTCTGTCAAATTTAGAACAATAGGACACCCTATATTCCAATTATGTCTACCTGCCATCTACTTGTTCAATTTTATGAAAGTTTAAATATCTACTTATACACACTCAAAACTGAAAGAACATTAAATTGTTCACACATTCGGAACCATGTTAGTATAAGTATATGTCAAAAAAAATAAAATAAAAAAGTCCTAGTGAATTTGTACACCGCCTCCCAATATCCACACACGACAGAAGCACCGCACTGATAGGGAAGTTCCAACACACACATCCACCACCTTCCACACCTCAGTCTATAACGACTTATATCTCTCATGGTATTTTATTTATTTTTAAAAAAGTCAAGAAAACTTTATTTTTAAAAAAATTAGGTTTATATTAGTAGTGTGGTTTTTGTTCAATTTTTTTTTTAAAATAAAATAAAAATAATTGGATGTGATTCAATCTTTCTGTAAATACACCTCATACCTGGTCTCTAAATAAGATAATTTGATAACCCGTTGTTAATCCGCCCTAATTCACTGTAATTCCTGACAGATTATTCGTAACGCCCAATTTAAATTACGAGAAAATCAAAGTGTCGATCAAAATCAATTAACTAAGCAACTAAGCTTTCCTAATAAGCCCTTGACCCGTAAAGAAACAGAATTTAGGGTTATTCAGTGCTGTGCATTTACAGTGAAAAACGTCATTATAACAATAGAGGGAGAGTACTAGTGACAGGTAATGGTCGGGGTAACCCACCCACACTAAATAAATCAGTACTACTCTTTATTTGGTCTCATATTTTCTTCCTATAAATAGGGCCCCCTCCATAAATTATACATATAAAATAATCTCCCCCAACCCTCTGTTCGCATTTAAAAACACCACCACTCTAATCATGTTTTTATCTCACGCTTACGCTGTGTATTAATTTAACACTGTTTAAGAGGGTTACCCTCTTCGCTTAAATAACACATTATTATTGATTTGTGTAAAATGTAGGGAGAGAAAAAAGGATGAGGAAAGGGATTGTGGTGATGGATGAAATGGGTGCTGATAATTTTTGTTGACAGAAGATAGAGAGCACATATGATGGAATGCTGCTGCTAAATCTGGAGAGTCTTGACAATAAAAAAAGCATTTCACTTCATTTGTGCTCTCTATGCTTCCGTCATCCCTTTCATCCTCTTTTCCTTCTATTTTTCTATCTTCTCTCCCTAAATCTATACAATAACTTGTTCAATTTTTAGGTTTTTCTTACTGGGGAAATTTCTTCCAATTTCTATAAAAGGGTAGGGCACCTACCATCATTATTCACCCATAATTATCTTTTTTTTTTCTTCTTCTTTTGCTGTGCAGGTTTCGTCAGAAGGAACATCTGTACACTGTATTATTTTATGTATTCGCTTTGATTATGGGGCCAACCATTCTATTGGATGAGTTAATCTGCTCAACTTCCATTGACGAATTGTAGGTTTGAACATTGTTTTGAATTTCTACAAGTATATGCTTTAACTGAAGCTTAGTTTCTGCAGCTGTGCTGGAAACACATGATTTGGATCTCTCTCTCTCGGCCTTACCTGAAGAGGTCAAGTTACAATTTTACAATAGGTAATCTCTCCTCCCCTCTCTTCATTATCTCAACTTATGATGAACATAAATACATAAATTTATATAGAATAAAAAACACGAATAGAATAACTACTACCAAAGTCTGAATCGTAATACTAAAAATATCATGAAGGATGAACTCGTAGAATTTAAATTCGAGATCTGCCTAGTTATATTAGCTCAGTAATTGAAGTATAATTAACAATCACCGGATGCCATATTATCTGATCATACATCGAAAGTGTATGGTTTTAGGATTAGTTGTTAACAACTAGTATGTACATAAAGAGGATTAATTAAGCATGAAAATTGCCTTTTTCCTAATGAATTAGTTGGATCTATGGCTTCGTCTCTTGATTCATTTTCAGTGTCTTATACTTTCCCTTCTGATTTGTCCCCAAAGAGTCTCTCCATCCAACATTTTACCCCACAAGTTTAAGATTAGGAGACTACACACATCTTTTATTTTTATTTAAGACCAAAAAATAAAAAACTCTCCAATTATTTTTTAAAACACTAAAGTAGATCTCATTTTTTTTTGGAACTACTGACCATATAGGTAATTATTCACTAAAGTGCAAGTTTAAAGATATGTCATCTTGTAGGATATTCTCTATTGCTAACTGATTCTATCTGCTTCATCTTATCTATAACTGAATTGATTCCGGTTGAATTTTTTAGGGATATTTAGACTTCAACCAAAAAGCAAATCAAAAAGTTGGCTTCATGAAAACTTGACTCCTACAAAGAATATATGGAAGAACCAAAAGCAACCATCTTAGATTATTAGGCTTTAACAAGAATAAGAGATAAGATGGTACCTTGTGTATACTGTAGAAACTGGAGGAATCAACATCCAAGAATGATTGGACTAATTATAAGTACTTGGCTTCATTTTTTCTTCTCATATTATCAAGAAGAATCTTCCATTTATATTGTCATTGCAATAGTTTGTTGCTGTTGAGAGTAGTGATTCAGTGTTCACTCGATCATCATGGTCGATCCTTCAAAATGTAGCAAATTGAATTTAAGTATATACTATACACATCATATAAAAGATATGTTTATTGAAAACAACCTTGATCTCTTAAAATCTATGCACATCATAACTCCCCATACCTGACTTGTGAGATTATTACACTACTGAATACATTGTTGTGTACTTGATAAAAAATGAGCTGGGAAATACATTAAACCATGAAATGCCAATCCCTCATAGTATTGTTGTTCATACCAGGAAGGATTTTAGACTCATAACAATCCTAATTTTTTAAATTTTAGACTTTTCTTATTCCTCCTCCTTTCGTGTCACCACTTCTTTCTTCCTTCAACTCCTATATACCGTTTTAATATTTGCCGTTGAATATATTTTTAACATGCATTTTCATGTTCATTTCCATTTCCAGTTACCTGTGCAAGGTCTTCAGCCAGTTTTCCTCTTTGGGGGAGGGGGTTGGGGGGACAGAGAGAAAGAAAAAACGGGTAGTGAAGTGATGGTGACAATGGTGGTAGGGACTAGACAGAGGTAGAAAGAGTGAATCGGTGATGGAGTAGTGCGGGGCAACTAGTATGCACCAAAAATACATAAATAGGACGAGATTCGCATTTGACCGTGAATCTATATGTGTGAAAGGTTTAACTTTCTCCTCAAATCATCCTTATACTAAGATATCAAATTTGCTCTCCGTTTTTTAAAATTATTCGGAGAAATTTAGCTCTTTCTAAAAATGGAAAAAAATATTAATCCTTAATTCGGAGAAAGTTGGCTGTTTCTAATAATAGCGAGATATATGTGCGTACTTAACCTCAATTATAAATGAGAAGCGAATTTGTCCCATATCACATAATTCTGGGGCAAATTTGATCCTTAATAAAAGCATATTGAAGATTATCTAGTCTAGTGTAAAAAACAAAACGCATGTTTGTCTAGTGTAAAAAACAATTATACTCTGTCCACGTCCAAATTAAGCCCTTTTCGAAAGTTAATTTGATTAATTTTTAAAATCAAATTAGATGAAAAAAATAAATCCTTAATATAGTTTAAATTCTTAGTATTTGACCCTAAAAAAAACTAGAAATTATATTTATTGCTCCGTCCATTGTTAATTTATTTATCGATTTCATTTTATAGCAGACTTATAAAATATAGATACTTTTGCAACCTTATTCTTAAATTAAAAATAGATAAAATATATTAATATGTAAAATCTTAAAAGAAAATAATTGCCAAAAGGGAAGCAAATACTTTGTCAAAACAAACTAGGAAGATGAGAAAAAACAAATAGATTCCTCTTATTATTTAAATATCGAACTATAATGTTTGCACTAACGGAACACGTATGCTATACAAAGAAATTTTTATACCCTTAGGAATAACTTTGGATGACCTAAAAATGTAAGAAAAATATTTTTAGTGGTATATATATCAGTTATATTTATATCCTAGTGGCTTCAGACTAGTTGGACGGAATGAATTTTTTTTTAAAAAAAACAAACATCAATGCTGTGATATTAAGAGGGCAATATACAATACAACTGGGTATGTATTGATTGGACACGTTTGAGATTTCAGTGATTTAACAGATTTCAGAGGCGGACTCAATATTAAGAGTTTGAATTCGCAGGTTATATAGAATCTACTGAAAAATTATCGGCTTCATTTGAAGCGATGAAGCCCACCTAGCTCCTAACTAGGCCTGGCCCGATGGAGTTTTTGAACCCTTCCCCCAAATCATAGATCCGCGTTAGTTGGAGAAACACTGTACCCAATTTAGCTAAAATCCAAACTAGTTAACAATAGCCTCCTAACGCCTATATGTCAAAAGCTAGCAGACAACTTTGACAGTGATTTTTGCAGCTCTCATTCAAAAAATGCCGTATCTTTTGACTCTTTAACTCTTTTTCATTTGACTGTGAATATCTTGTGGTTGCTAACTCAAACTAATTCCAAAAGTTTTACCATTTGAAGGAAATTATAAAAACTAAAATGTATAAGCAGAAAAAGAATCGGCATATATATAAAATCATATTCTCCAAGAACAGAACAATAATATTTCTGACCTGATGATAAAAATGAGTGAATCTGGAATGAGGTGTATGCTGGACCAATAATGTTAGCATATTTGATCTGCTTCTTTTGTTTGTCACTTGCAAAAATATTCGCGATGATACATTTCAATGGCGGGGGCGAAGAGGGACCAAAAATAAAAAGGGAAAGGGAAAGATTGATTTGAAATTTGGAATGTTTTTGTACTTATTTGGGTGGAAAATTGAATTAGTACTATTCTATCCCATTGAATCGTGTATGGTAAAGAGAGTTTATAGGGATTCGAGTGAAACGCATGCCCAACGCGTTTCACGCACACCTTCATCTTTATCCATCCCACTTGCTAACTTTACTCTTCTTTACTTCATTTTTATTTATTATCTTTATATATCAACAAAGTATAATCATTTTTTTTCTTCATATTTTAGTATTATTATTATTAAATATTTATTTTTAAAATTGTTTTTGTTAAGACCTAATAATAAATGTTTCCTCTATTTCATTTTATGGATACTTCTCAAATTTGAGATTCAAATCGTATGTTTTTCTTTCTCTTTTAAATATTTTAAAGTGTTAATTATTATAATTTATAATTTTTTTTTACATAATTTATAAATATATAAATTTTATATAAAAGATATTGAAAATTTCTTATACTAATTTCTGATAAACTTAAACTATTTTAACTCTAAAAAAATAGAAATGGTCATACAAATGAAGAAGTAAGAAATATCACATGGGAATAATAGATATCTCAAGGGAGCAATCTTCATGAAACTTCCTTTTCTAAAATATTCTATTTCATCACAAAGTACTTCTTATTTTATTTTATATGTCTACATTTTTATTTTGTATTTATATTAAAAAATAACATAGTATTATTCTTTTATTTTTATTTAATTTTATTGAAACTAAAATTTTCAATCAATTAATATGAATTAATTTTAATTAATTAATTTAATCAATAAATATGAATAATTTATTTAGCTTTTTTAAATTGATCAAATGTATATTTTTAAGGCTAATAATTCATAAGGATAAAAACGAAATAATATAATAATTTATGCATTAATTTTATAAAATAACAAATATTATAAACTAACTATTTATAAAAAAAAATAACACATAAAATGAGACGAAAAACGTAATTTATTGGCATATTGATTGACTAAAATCTCAACCTCTTTTGAGTGATATGTAGACCTACAAACCCTAAATGGGTTTTACTAACATGTGACTAATTCGGATAGCTAGTTTAGTATTTTTACTTTATATTTTGATATTTTTATTAAAATTTTTGACTCCGTCACAATTTATATAGGACGGCTTTAATCTACTATTCTTACCACACATATCATTGCATCATTCGTCTACCTGATGGAGACCGTCTTCTCCACACTGATAAGTTTTTATCTGCACACTTTTCTTTAGATTTTGAAACATTTTTCAATTTTTGCACATCAAAACCTGCGCATGTTAGATTTCTTGCGACAATCAAATCTTTATATTTACTATTTTCAATTCATTACAGAAAAGGTTTTAAATCATTCACAATGATAAAAAAAGAACCCAGACATTACGAGTTTTGATTGGATTAATACGATAAAAATTCATTATTAAATTGTTATTAATCATAATTTCTATGAAATAATATTTCCATTCGATTTTGATTTGGGCAAGCGCACAAATCACTTATTTTAATGAGATAATATATTTTTCATTACGGAAAAAGAGTTTCAAATCAATTCAAAGATAATTATAAGAATAAGAAATTAGGAGTTTTGATTGATTAATACAGTAAAACTCATTAAATTAATATCCAATTAATTAATAATTTCTATGAATATATTCCATTAATCTTCACTTTGGGTAAGTGTCAACAGTCATTATTTCGAATAATATAAATATATTTTAAAGATCTCTCATATCCATTAATTGGTCTTTTAATATTATAAATTAATAAATATTTAAAAATAGATATGTATAAAAAAATTAATGAAATATGATTTAATTGTGTTATGTTTTTTTGTTAAAATTTAAATCTAATTGAACTCATCTCTAGCTTTTTTTATTGCATTCAAAAGTTTTAAGGTTATCTTTTCGAACTATATCATAAAATTGTGAAGAGTTTTAAATGCGATTATAAGTGTTTTCTTATACGTAACTGGCTCCATATGTATTATATCATTTTTAACTTTTTTTTAAAAAATAATATCCATAATTTTTCTAAGCTTTAAAAACATATATCATTTCTACCCATTCAAACAAGTTATTAACATTCATTTTATTGTGACAATCGAGATCATTAATCATAATCTCAAATTCATGAATGAGTTTTACGAGTAGGTTCATTTCTCTGAAAAATAATTTTATGACGTCGAGACACTCTTTAAATTAATAAATATTAATTAATTAAATAAGATTTGTATAAAATAATTATATTTCATAGTTTCATCACTATTAATTTAGTGAGGTTTTAGTATAATATAGGAAAACTAATAGAAATTTTAAAACATATTAAAGAGAGAATAATTAGTAGTAATTGAAGGAAGGGATGGATGTGTTTGGTTAATTTTAGGAAACTTAAAGGACATTGTCGGTTAAATGAAATAGTACAAGGATAAAGTGACAGTTGAGGTGTAACAAGAGGGATGAATTTGGTTAGAAATTCTTGGAGCGTTCCGTGTAATTGTTTCTTTCTGAAATCGTCCCCGCTTTCAGTCGCATTATCCGTTTATACACCGTATAGCTTTCAGTCTCCGTCTCTTTGAGCTACCGATTTACTGGATTCCGGCCGTCATCTGAAAAAAATGGCTGAAAGTTCCGATTCAACATCACTTGATAAAGTGAGTGTCAGCACCAATGCAAATAACAAACGCGAAGCTCATTCTGATAGCTCGGATTCCGTAACAAAGAAGTTGAGAAGTAGCGACACTCATGAAGAGCCGAAGGCTGAAATCACTGTCCCGAAAAATCGATGTGAATTGTATTTCGAAATAGAAGCTGATGCAGCTGAGGATAAGGGTTCCAGACACACCATGGAGGATGCTTCTGTTGTTCTTCCTGATGCTGGCCTTGAATTTCCCGGGAAATTGAGGTTTCACTAACCCTAATTCCCAAATAAATTTGTGTTTTGTACGTATGGATTAGCTTAATGTAGATAGGGTTTGTTTGACAGTCTGCATAACTGGTTAATTGATTGTTGAGGGAGATGAAAGAGTTGTGTTAGGGAAGTGATCACTCGAATACTTAGTCTTTTCGCTTTGGTGTTCTATTTTCTAATTTTTTTAACCTGAAGATCTAATAGGACTCATAGCTTTAGCTTAGAACAATGATAGCAACAACAACCACATGTAATCACAGTAATTCCATTAGTGGAGTTTCGGGAGGGTTAGTGTGTATGCATACCTTACTAGAGATTGTTTCAATAGATCTTAGGCTTTAGGAAAAACATTTCAAAGCAGTTAGAAAAAAGAAAAAAAGGAAAGTGAAGAAGCCATGGCAAAATACTAAAGAAAATGTGATAAATCATTCTGTAAAGGAACAGTAGTTACAATAAAATAATACGATAATAGTAGTACAAAACGATTAGTACTGCAGAAATCGAAGAACAAAACACTATAAGAGTAATACTATGCCTACTAGGATGTAATGGTAAGTGGCACAATGCTCAACTACCTATTAACCTTCTACCCTAATCCTTGTCCTTCATAACCTTCTATCTAAGTCTAAGGTCTTGTCATCAGTAAGCTAAAGTTGTGTCATATTAAAATATAAAAGAGAAATATACAAATTTGACATGAATTTGAGACCGATGTACTCTTTGAGATCTGATTTAATACACTGCTACGGTTTTTGAAATTTTCCTAACCATGTTATTTCCTTTATTTAGATGTGCACATTTTGCAATATATGATGGGCATGGAGGTCGATTAGCTGCTGAGTATGCCCGGAAGCATTTACATGACAATGTTCTATCTGCAGGCTTACCACGTGAGTTGGTGTGTTTGCTTAGTCTTGTTAATGTTGGTCTATTTGTTGCGACCATTGGTCAATCATCACTTGTTGCATAGTTTTGTTAATAGTAGTGGTTACTTTCTATTTTGTTTCTGTTTTCCGTACTATGTAATCATTGTCATTCTTTCAATGAATTTGCAGTTGGATATTAAAGCAGCCAAAAAGGCCATACTCGAAGGTATGGTACTGGGCTTCTTTGCTAGATATGAGAACTTGATATTCTTGCTCCTTAACCTGTTTTCAATTGATCCAACTATTGATATTTTCATGGTGGATTTATGTATTCTCTTTTCCATCTATCAGGATTTAGGAGAACTGACGAGTCTCTTCTTCAGGAAAGCACCAAAGGTATATTTTTCTCAGTTCCAACCTTTTTCTGTGTTCTTGATTTCCTTAAAAGTTCCATCATGAGGTACTTTGTATGTAATTTGACAGCAAGATATTGGATGTGATTGTGATTTTGTTCTCCCTTTCAAGATTTTTGTTTTGTATTACTAATTTATATATTCTGAAGATAGTCTACTTGATTCCTATATCATTAATTTTCATTGAGAAGGAAAAGCAGCACTATATTTTCATTGGGTGGATCCATTACTAGTATGTTTTTACTAAATTTACGTTGTTATCGTGTGTAGTAGGGTAAAGAATGGTCGGCTAGATAATCAATCAGATAATTAGAAAATGATGTTGGTTCCTTTTCCTTCAGAAATGCTAGTGAAAGTTCATCATTTGTTTGAATCCCCACAACTCAGGCTCTGCTTTTCTTTTATTTGTTTTTAGGCAGCTTGGTGCACTAAGCTCCCACTATGCATAGGGTCCGGGGAAGGGTAGGGCGCAGGCTTTGCGTGTGATTATAAATTTTTAAGACAATGGTTCAAGATATTTCTTTGGCTAACTTGGTTGTATAGTGGATTGACAAAGTTTTACTGCTTAGTAATTTAGTTTACATAAGGCATGCTACTAGGTATGTAAAACTGTAAAAGAAGCAACAGTGACTTTCTGGTTTTCGTTGTTATTTTTGGAATACTGAACTGAATAGTCTTGACTTCCTTTTCAGGGTTTCGTTTTTTCGGGAGACATTCTTTATCTCCTTGTACCTCTTGTAATGTATTTTGTGTTTCTGCTCAGTCTGTACTTTTCATTTCTTGAAAACATTCACCTGTTTGTATCTTTCATGTTTGAATGCTTTAAAGGCTTTTTCTGGTATCACGTATCTGGTATTTCACTCAGAATTTTAGTAATATGTTATCACTTCTCTGGTATTTCACACTGAATTGTTAAGTGTTATCATTCTTTGATTCATAGTCCAGTTCAAGCTGTGTTTGTTATTTGCTAAGGATCTGCAGCTTTCCATTTTCTTAGTCTCTTTTAAAAGTGGATAATCTACTTACAGTTTTTAGATGCAACAGCAGGTGGTTGGCAAGATGGAGCGGCTGCAGTATGTGTCTGGGTATTAGGATCCAAAGTAAGCTTAATCTTATACTTTATTCTGTACTCAAATTAGTGATTGGTTTTTGAGCTCTACTGTGATTATCTTTCTACACTGTTGAGTTGCTGGAATGATGGTTTTGGCATCTAAGCGTATATCTTGAGGAACACTCATAGTTTAGTGTGACTCCTCTGTCTCGCAGACACGTAGAAGTGTATATCTAATCCTGTCTGGGAAAGCTTATTACAAGATACTTCAAATCTTGGTGCTTAAGCTTTTGTGATATTATGTTGTAGTCCTGAAAGAGTCATCTGGATGTTGAGCATTAAACCAACTAGCATTAGTATCTCTAAAGTAGTTCCTTTAGTCTAAATTGTCTTCATGTAAAACTTACTATCCAAATATCCTGCAGCGCCTCACAATTTCTTTCTTATCAGTTTCATATTGACTCCAGGGATTTGCATTGAAGATCTAATGAACTTTGTATCATTTTACGATTAGGTGTTTGTTGCTAATATTGGAGATGCAAAAGCAATTTTAGCTCGGTCGTCTCCTAGTGATGGTTTGAACAACACTTCTGATGGATCAACTCCAATAAAGGCCATAGTCTTGACCAGGGAACACAAGGCTATATATCCTCAAGAACGTGCACGCATCCAAAAAGTAAGCGTTAGGCAATGATGCCCTTTGGATGGTTACCAATCTTTTTTTTAACTCTTAAAGACCGGCTAGAGCTTGTTTAGCTTATCTTAATTTGTGAACCATTTTGGTACTTTCAAACTAAATGCGTTCCATAACCTTTGTCCTGATATAATCTCATATAATAGCACTTGTAATTATCTTTCAGATGGAGGTAAAAAAAGGATCTTGTTGGCAAATAATTTAGGTGATTTATTTCCATGCCCAAGTCTTGGTAGGCAGAGATACCCGATACCTGTACTGTGGTGGGAGGTGATAGGTTTGAGTGAATTTAGTCTAGGTACGTGTGCGTGTGCGTGCAAGCTTTCCAAAAGTTACCCATTAGGGAGTAGTGACCATATTAGTCTGTTATTTCTTTCCTAAAAAATTCAACGCTAATATCTAGATGGACCAAGTAGTTCCTACAATAGTTTTTTTGATAAATGCTTTTAGATTGAATTTTTCTTGTCATAAGTTGAATGTAGTGCCCAAATCATTTCTTGCTTTTCTGTTATGCTTATTGACTTCTGCTGATGAATATCATGTTCCTGTAGGCTGGGGGATCTGTCAGTTCTAATGGACGATTGCAAGCGCGCCTTGAAGTTTCCAGAGCTTTCGGAGATCGGCAGTTCAAGAAGGTTTGTGTGCTGAGATTAAAAGTATCTCAATGTTGACCAGACCTTTTCTTTTCTTTTAATTTTTTACTGGTGATTATGACGACTATAATTGTTCCTTTCTGTTTATCCATATTGCAAGTGATAATGTGTTTTTGCATAGTTTTAGAGAGCATCCTAAGAAAATACTATTGTTATCTGTAGGTGCACCGTTTTTGTTATTTCCTATCCCCTATAGGTTTTCATGTACCGAGTAAGGTGTGGAGTAAGTTTGATGGTGCATTTGCTGCATATACAGTTCAGATATCATTAGCAAAGTCGTGTTTTCCTAGTGTTTTGGCCTTGTAAGTTCCAAAAAAAATCATTCTACATAGGTATCCATAAATTAAGCTGTTTAAAAGAAGTGACATTTGAGACAGGTGATAGATTCATTTGTTTTTCTATCTGTCCATTTTATCTGACAAACCTTGATTTTGGAGCGGATGAAATGACCCACGTCTACACATAATATACGTAAATGTGTGCGTGTGTCTACTTATCGCGTGTGTCTACTTATCACTTCTTCATTAGTCTTTTCTTGCTTGAAGGAATCCTGTGGATAGTGGATTTTCATATATGTGCATGTGGCTGCTGAAATATCTTCCGGAGAATTCAATAGCTGGTTGAACTACTTGTTGAACATGCAGTTTATGTGGTGTATTCCATCTTTTTCATGTAAAGGAATTCAATATGCAGGTTGGTGTCATTGCAACTCCAGATGTTCATTCATTTGACCTTACCGAGAGAGACCACTTTATCATTCTTGGCTGTGATGGCTTGTGGGGGGTATCTTTGTTTTTTTTTTTCTTCTTATTTTATTATTCTTATAGTTATTCATATAACCACTATGCTTTGGGTGCCCATCCTGGGGATATTACTTTTTCTATATGATTGTAGGTTTTTGGGCCAAGTGATGCTGTTGATTTTGTTCAGAAGCTATTAAAGGTATGTCACCCCCAGAATGTTAAGGAGTCTCCCGAAGATTTGCATTTTTTGACTATTTTCTGTTAGCAGCTTGCTTCTTAACCTTTACATCTGTTTGACAGGAGGGGCTATCTGTGAAAGCTGCGAGTCGCCACCTTGTGCGAGAGGCAGTCCGAGAGCGTCAATGCAAAGATAACTGCTCCGCTGTTGTAATTGCATTCAGGAAAAAGCAGTAAAACTCCGAAATTTGTTCAAAAAGAATCTTAGAGTCTAAGACAACCAGATCCGGTGTTGTTCTTTGGTTCATACTTTGTGATTGGGTTTTGTATCATGGTTTCATCTAATGTAGTTGCAGATTCTTACGTCTCAGATCCCTTGGCTTTTGACAAGGTGTGCAATTTGTTGTAGAAAATAGGTCAGTGTTTGAAATCTTTTCCAGCACAAGACATGTATAAAACATCCAAGTTGGATAAATTATCATGCAACTCATCGAGCTTTTTTGGTGGAAATTAAAAGATTCAAGCCTTTTCAGTCTGTTGTATTTGATCAGCTTTGCTTCATGAAGTGTTTTACCTTAATTTGAAGCTATTGCTTTCCTTTCATGGTCGTTAATATTCGTTCGATTTTTTTCAAATTGTTAGTACTCTCATTCATGAACCAAAATCGTTAATACTCTCATTCATGAACCATCTTGGTAGATTTTATTTTATTTTTGAGTGACAAATTAGATAAGAAAATTCTTTTTTCTAATGGTAGAATCTCCTAATTAAAACCTACCTACTACTCTGAAAAGATCAATAATAAAGATAACATGGGTTTTGTCTACTGACTGAAGATTCTCAGAGGACAAACTATGATTTTGGTTGATTGCTTGTGAAAAGATTCTATTTATCAAATGTCTTTTGGGTTGCAAAAGTTTATTTTGCTTTCATTAGATTTCTTAAATTGATTAATAACTGTACTGATACTGATTGCATAATGATACAGTCCTATTGCAAAGTTGGGTATTTTATTATGAAAATTTGAAGGACCACATGGGATCTAAGATTCCTCCTCCTTTTAATCTCTTCGATAATGGCAATTTCTGAGACAAGCTCATATGAAAAATAGTTATCGTTTTGCTTGGTTAAGATCCCAACTAAAAATAAACATACTCCTACATAAATTAATAGCTGCCAAAATTGAAAAAAGGGTAAAAAAATAGGGTGTGTGTTTCTTATCTTTAAATTATTAACTACCAAACCAACATGCATAACTCCCACTTTGTCTCCCTAA
This sequence comes from Solanum habrochaites, assembly GCA_027704765.1. NCBI lineage: Eukaryota > Viridiplantae > Streptophyta > Magnoliopsida > Solanales > Solanaceae > Solanum > Solanum habrochaites. The sequence continues at coordinate 64,441,891 of JAKWJA010002491.1, forward strand.
CAAATTCCAAAAAAAAGTCTAAGTCAACCAATCATATAGCATTTAGATAAAAAGAAATCTCATAATGGACAGATTTGCATGCAAAGCATAGAGCAACTATATCAATAAATGCACATTATACATCAACAGACTTAGATTAAAAAAAATATATATTCAGAATCTCATAATATTATGTCTAAATGATCACTTTGCATATGCCAGTAAGGTTGTTCTGTTTTCTCCCTCAATTATTCAATAATTTAATACACTTTTTTTCTTTTTCCAATTGGCATCTTTCACTTTGTGTGTGTGTATATATGGGGACAATTGTTAGTACTTGAGGATCTAAAGAGTAAAAAAGAAATTAGACAAAAAATCAAAAGATATGGAACCAAAAAGTGGAATTTCTGGAAAAGTGAAACTTCTTATAGCATTGCTTGTTTTGCAATTATGTTTTGCAGGGTTTCATATAGTCTCAAGACTTGCACTTAATATTGGTGTCAGCCAAATTGTGTATCCAGTTTATAGAAATACTATTGCATTGGTTTTGTTAGGACCCTGTGCTTATTTCTTGGAGAAGTGAGTTTTTAAATATTACTTTTTTTTTATTATTTTGCATTTTTATCATTATTTCTTAATTTATAGTAACATTTTTTCTATACAGGAAGGAAAGACCACCCCTCACATTCTCTCTATTGGTTCAATTTTTCTTCCTTGCATTAATAGGGTAAGCAAGTAGCTTCTTTGTTTTAAAAACTTTTCGAATACAACTGTATGCAATGACAGTGTAAAGAATTTTTATACAATTAGCGACTAGGTTAATTGAAAGCCATAAAAAAAAAAACGGATTAGTGAGTTGCCAACTACAACACTTCAAATATATAGAGTTTTTACGTTGTCGGTGTATATGAGTTAGTAAATCATTTTTTTGAAATGTATTTTGTTAATCATTATAAGTTTTTGCTTTTTCAGAATCACAGCAAACCAAGGATTTTATATCTTAGGGTTGTATTATGCATCACCAACCTTTGCTTCAGCAATGCAAAACTCTGTTCCTGCTATTACTTTTATCATGGCTTCTATTCTAAGGTATGCAAGAGCTCATTAAAATGACTCATCTTATTTTTGTTGATAACTCTGATTTGAACGTGAGACCTCATCGTTCTCAGCTAATGTTATTGATCACTAGGCTACAACCTTAAGATGCCCTCAAAATGACACATTTGCATGTATTCCTTAATTTATTTATTTTTTAATCAAACTATTGAGACTAAATTACATGTTTGTATACACTATCAGGCTAGAAAAAGTGCATTTTATGAGGAGAGATGGCATGGCCAAAGTTCTGGGAACCATAGCAAGTGTTGGAGGAGCCACAATTATTACTCTTTACAAGGGCCCTCCTCTGTTAAAAGGAAGCAATATTTCTGATGAAGAAATGGCTGATTCTCAAAAGGACATGCTGAATTGGACATGGGGTTGTGTTTATTTGTTTGCTCAGTGCTTATCATGGGCTGGTTGGATGGTTCTTCAGGTATACCTAATGATTAACACTCGCTATGCTCGGACTCTTCAAAAATGTTATCATATGCTTGTTTGATCCCTCCACAAGTTAAATTACACTGATTGTACAAAAATTTCTTTATAATGAAACCACAAATGCAATTGTTGTTAGTAAGGCCAAGCAGTCTCCACATGGTTGACAACTTGTTATTTACTTGCTCTAATTAGACTTGGTAAACTATGCAGGCCCCAATGCTGAAGAAGTATCCAGCCAAGCTATCACTTACATCATTTACATGCTTCTTTGGATTGATCCAGTTCCTAGCTATAGCAGCTTTTACAGAAAGGGATCCAACACATTGGAAGATCCAGTCTGGAGAGGAAATCTATCTGATTTTATATGCTGTAAGACACTTGTGATACCCTGTTTCACATAATCTTATTTAACATGAATGACTAATAATATTTGACTGCTACTGAATTTAGGGTATTATCTCTTCTGGAATAGTCATTTCTCTCCAGACTTGGTGCATTCAGAAAGGTGGACCAGTTTATGTTGCCTCATTCCAGCCTGTGCAAACTGTATTAGTTGCTGTCATGGCTTTTCTAATTCTTGGTGATCAGTTGTACTCTGGAGGGTAAGTCAAAAAGCTAACTTTTTTCAAACTATATTACTTTAATGCAACAAAATAGTTTCTGAATTCGCCATCCCCCCTTCCTTGCTCACAATAGATTGATCCCAAACTAATGAACTTCTAAATGCAGGATACTTGGAGGACTTCTGATTATGTTTGGGCTTTACCTAGTTTTGTGGGGTAAAACAGAAGAGAAGAGAACTGCTAATACTGAAGAGACAACATTGACAAAACACCTTCTAGCTCCCACCAACAAGGAGGAAGCATCTACTGGAGCTGATAATTGCTAACAAAATATGTCAAATATTTTCTTTTTTGTTTCCTTTGAAATATTATTTTCTTATTACATGGTCTCTTTATAGAAATTAAAGCTACATGGTCAGTGTAACCTAGCATGGACACTGCTGAGCAACATTGAAGAGGAACCATTTAGTTGAAGCCAAGATAATGAGGGATGAATTCGTCGTTTGGAAGCTTATAAGCTTTGTAGAATTATTTGTACAATTATACTACTTCCATGTAAACCTTTGAGAAGGAATCAGTCAAATTGGTGTTCCATAGGAACCATGACTTCTAAAAATATTCCAGTTTGTTTTTTTATTTCCCTTTGATGTACAGTTTCTAAATTGAATATTACTTTTAAATGATGGATTTCATTTACATCTACATTATTCTCAATGTGAAGTCAATCCTTCCATTAACCCAACCCCAAAGGTCAATTAAGATTAATGCAAACCCATCGATTCAAAAATGGAAATTCTATGTCAAAGCTCCTCAAAGTAGATCGAACCACCTATACTAATTTATCCTTTCCACCGACCCTAACTCATAACTTACTGTACTTCAGATGACATATCAAACACAAAACCCTACTTCAAAAATATAGCCAATCCTTCACACGCACACACACACTAAAAGGGATGATTTTATGTATTGAAAGCCTAAATGTGCATGTTCTTGATACATATTCTAAAAATATAGCCAATCCTTCATACCCAGCCTAATTGAAGAGAACCCATTCTAAGATGTTGTACCATACTCTCCGAGAATACTAGAGGAATTCATAGAAGACTTAAAGAAGATTAGCATGTACTGGACAGAACAGTAGAGGTGTGCGCAAGTTTGACCTACACACCACCGTGGAAAAAAAAAACTTGAAGAAAAGGTATCAACTTCTTTTAAGTGGTTTGAGAGCAAGCTTCGGCCACTCCCAACCATCTTGCCATAAAAATTCTGCTTTTATGGGAAGATGAAGTCCATAACACCTAAACAAAGTCCCTTCATTGCAAACCTTACCAGAGGAAAAAGTTGATAGTCGCAGCTGACATCTCACAGGTTTAATTAACAAGGCAATATTAGGTGAGCTTATCTCACCATTACTATACACAGATTCTTTCTACACAAGATAAACTGAGTAGACTTGCTCAAGCCTCAAGTTGATCTTGGTCCAACTAAAGTTAAGCATACAAATATGTAATGTGCAACTAGATATGAAAACTGGACCAGATCCACAATTTGTTCAAGGCCAAACAAGTAGATAGTGCCTGAGAATATTCATCAACACTCAGCAGACACTAACTAAAAAAGATTGCAAGCTCTGTTGGTGGTAATAGGACAACAAAGTGCAAGAAGCACATATTAGATATAAGTTAAAGCAGGAAGCACCCTGTGGTAACTAATTGGAACATAAATTGCAAAGGGAAATAAAATTCACCAACTAAAGAGCATCTGACTAAAATATTAATAGACTGATAGTGATCGACATGTTACATATTGCACCATGTCAACCAATAAAAATGAAGAAGAGTCGTGCACTCAAAACTTAGTATTCGAGTAAAACGGAAAACCCCACAAGTAAAAAATTAGCTAAGCAAAAATGAAAATTCAGCATATAATCCGAAATAGAGAAGAATCAGAGGACCATTAAATCTTGAAACACACAAGTCAAAACCAAAGATAAGACAAAACACTTCTAATTTTCTGCAATTTCACATGACATCACCCTACCTCACAGTAACAATGTCATCAATCTTCAAAATCATCCGTACGCATTCGGTAGCCAAGGTGATTGCACTCGTGCTCACCAACAATGGCTGCACGACATTCTCTTCCAATATGTTTGTGATCTGCCCCTTCCTCACATTGATCCCTGTGTTGATCTCGCCCTGAGCGTGCCTGTTCCTCAACTCAGTCACAATTGCAATTGGGTTCAACCCAGCATTCTCAGCCAAAGTATAGGGAATGACTTCTAGGGCTTCAGCAAATGACCTCACACAGTACCCTTCCATCCCCTGCAAAACCTTTGCCCATGCACCCAACTGCCTAGAAAGCTCAATCTCAGGTGCCCCACCTCCTGCAATCAAGAACCTCTTGTTCACCAAACATCTTACCACACACAATGCATCATGCAAACTTCTCTCAGCCTCATCAAGGACCAATTGATTTGATCCACGAACCAGCACTGAAGTGGTCCTGCCCATGTCCTGGATCCCTGTAATCTTCACAATCTTTCCACCATCCCCAAGAGATATCTCTTCAACCAAATCTGCATGGCCGAGTTTCTCTGCTCGGAAATGATCAATATTGGCAATAGGCAGACAATTTAAGGTCTTAGTGATGAACTCAATCTCATCCCTCTCAACATCTTTAATCACCATAATCTTTGCCTTTGACAAATAATGCAGAGACAATTCCGTCACAGCGTCCCTCAGAATACTCTTCTGAATCAACAAAACATTACAGCCAGTTGCTTTAATCTTCTTAATCATGCCCAAAATGTAGTTTCTCTCTTCTTTCAAAATCCTGTCCATTTGAGTATAATCAGAAACCACAATGCTCTGCTCAATATCAGTCTTGGGAGGGGAAATCTGAAACTGAATCACCCCAATCTTAGCTTTTTCAACTCGTGTGAGACCACCTGAGGCATGACTCACCTTCTTGTCAAAAACTAAACCTTTAACCAACTCGGTATCATCAACAGTACCTCCCAATTTCTTGACAATTCTAATATCCCTTAGATCGACAATCTCTGGTTTTTCAGGGTCAACAACAGAAAGCACAGAATCAACAGCTAAAGGAGCCAAAAGAGTGGAGTATTGTGACACTACCTTACTGTTAAGCGCAGTGCTAGCTGATTTCACAAGCGAATCACGGTCAGTGAGCTCAACAGGAAGAGCCATGGCAGTGAGAACTTCAACAGCCTTTGTAGATGCCTTATGCAGAGAATCGGAAACGACAGTGGGGTGAATACCAGAGGAAAGAAGTGAAAGACACTGTTTGAGCAATGCACCGGCAATAACAACAACGGTAGTGGTTCCATCTCCGGCAACAACATCTTGAGACTTAGATAACTCAACGAGAAACTTAGCAGCGGGTTGAAGAACCTCCATTTTGTTAAGAATAGTAGCCCCATCGTTTGTGATAATGACCTCTCCGTTTGCAGTAGAGATCATTTTGTCCATACCTTTGGGGCCAAGACTAGTACGAACAGCGTTAGCCACAGCCTGCGCGGCCGCGATATTCGCCATGCGGATATCATCTTTCCGCTTGTTGTCCACGAAGGTCTCAGTTTTAGATGACGAAGCAGCGGAGCGCGGCGCCGAAACTACTGCCGGAGATGCCATTTTTCAGATCAAGATTGGCGGAACCCTAGAGAGAATACGAGATCGAGATGATTCCGAGTGAGTGGGAAAATGATTTTAAGTGTTTCAAAACCCTAGCCAAGTCGAGAGAAGAGTTTGGGTTTTGGACAAATTGAAATTTTTGAAGGGGGCTTTTGGTCTTTTTACTCTTCCAGAGGGTTCACCCATATTCTTTCATTTATTCTGTTTCTACCCTTGTTTTATATCTTATTCTATTTCAACCCCAATTTAAATTATGTATACATTTTCGCCCCTAAATCGATCATAAAGTTTTTAAGATTGGTGAAGTAGGATAATAATCTCGAGATAATATATTAAATTATTGTATTCTAATCATTAGGTTATGTACGAGTTTTTATAATTAGTATTATCCTAATTTAATTAAATAATAAGATTAATAATTTTATATAAAAGGCGAGGTATTAGTTCATCAAGTATTTCATTTCACAATAAAATAGATTATCAATATCTTATGAAAAAGGAAATAACAAGTTGAAACATACAAGAAGTTTACTTTGTATAGATGCATTATATTCGAATTCAGTGCATTTATTAACAATATCACAAACTAACATTTTCTCACAACTATCAAATTTAAATAATTTTAATAATAAAAAAATTAAATTATAATAATTGAACTAGGTATATTTGATAAATTTCTAACTTTATTAATCTAGGGATACAATCTACCATCTAGAGATTTCAAATTGTACATTATCTTTTTAAATAAAATGAGAAATTAAAATAAATCAATAAATATACATTTCAATAATACAATCAATTAATTTATTAAAATTACGATTAAGATTCTCAACTAGTGTGCTAACTAGTGATCCTAAAAAAATCTCAATTATAAATGGCTCACCTAACCCTAAACCCCTATAGAAAGCTTGGAGGTGAAGCGACATATATTTTTTCTTCAGGGACCAAACCGGAAATTATAACCAGCGAGAAGAAACACTAGTCTCGGCCAATGCTGCTCAGTTGATGGAAGCTCTGCGTTTGTGTGACTGTTATGCAAACACCTCTTACCCATTCTTCATTTTCTTCTTCTTCCTAAAACCCTAACCACAAATCTTCAAACGAATGTTTTCTTGAAACTTAAAATCTTTAGGCATCCATGCCTTACACTAATCTTATTCAGAACTGCCTCAAGGTGAGGCTTAAAGCCAATCAATTTCTATCCACTATGTCCACTTCTCTTCAATTTTGTCCAAATCGTTTTCACTTTGAAACAAACCCTCTTCTTTACCGCTCGTCACAGTCTGTAATACCTCAAAAACGATGCCTTCATGGAAGTGTTGGATTCTTTTGTTCAGCTAAGGGGTCTTCTTCTTCTTCGTCGTCGTCGTCTGTTGTGTTGAGGCGGAAAAGACATGGTTCATCTTCGTCTTCTTCTTATCCTTCTCCGTATTTTTATCAGCAGAATTTGGGGTATGGAAAATTTGCTTACGATGAGTGTGAGTCGGAGTCGGAGTCTGATCGTGAAACTCAGTCGTCTAAGCAATTGGTGAGTTAATTGTGAAAGTCACTAGTTTATTGGATTGTTCGGTAGTAAAATATTCTATTTTCTTGTTCAGGAAGATTAATTGGGAAGTGTATTTGGGACGAACACTTCAAATTCTGTTACTTCTGTTGGCATGGATACAACCATTTTGCATTAAGAGTTAGCTATTAATAGTCTTCTTGTGTGCATTTAAAACTAAAAGCTCACACCTTTCACTCTTTTAATAAACGAAGAAAGGAAGAAAGAAAAGCTTATCCCTTTTACTTTCATGTATTGTCAACTCTAGGGTGAATCAACCCTTCATAACATTGAAGAATGGAGGTGGAAATTAAGCATGCTAATGCGCAAAAAGGATGACCAAGAAGTGGTCTCAACGGATAAAAAGGATCGACGTGATTTTGAGCATATATCAGCTATGGCAACTAGAATGGGTTTACACTGGTATATCGAATTTCCCTAAAATTTGCTTTCATTTCTTCCAATATACTTGGTCAGAAAAGAAGGTTGTTCAGTACTTCAGTTCATTTTGTGTTTACTTTGATGTGAATTTCTTTTATACTAATATATTTGTATATTTTGATGCAGCCGCCAGTATGAAAAAACAATTGTGTGTAGCAAAGTTCCATTGCCAAATTATAGGCCAGATTTGGATGTTAAGCGTCCACAAAGAGAGGTAAATTAGTTGACATGAAACTTTTTGTCTGGCTGTCTATTCCTTGTGCTTCATTATTTTCAGTACGTTCTTCAATTAATGCATCTTCTCTTGATGATTTAGGTTGTATTACATTATGGATTACAAAGTAGGGTAGGTGATCTTCTTGAAGCACATCTTTCTAAAAAGTCAGTCAACAAGGGAAACCTGACACATAATGCTTTCTTGAGAGGAAGCAATGACAACAGTTCTCCCAATGATAAAGAGCTTCATGAGAATGAGAAGCCATTTGCACGAAATGTTGTAGCAGAGAGGATTCTCAGGCGAAGGAGCTTGGAGATGCGTAATAAACAAGAAGATTGGCAGGTTATATTCTATCTTTTGCCAGATTGTTGCCACTAACACTTGTTTCGTTTTCTAGATTTTTGTTCGTTTCATGGTGTACAGCTGTTATCTGTATGCTGTTCAGACCTTATTTCTCCTCTATCAGCTGAACTATGTTAGGCTTCTGTCTTCTTCTCTCTCTTCAAAATGTATTGGATCTTGCAACCTTGAAAAACTTGGACACTGTTAATGTAAAGAATGTCTAATGGCTTGGCACTTTAACAGAGGCCTCAAGAAGTAAATGATAACTATCTTGACCCATTCAATCAGATTCCAGGAAACTTGGCTTCTATTGTAATTCAGCTACATCCCAGAAATTTCTGCCTTTTTGTTTTTTTTCACTACCATATCTCTGCCAAGTATTAAATTTTCTTGGGACTGCTTCCTGGATTGAATTATTTGAAAGATTTGAAACTATCTTGACCCATTCAAAATGGAATGGGGTTCCTGTTCTTCCTGAGCTCCTTTCACAATGTAGCAATGACCTCCTTGGTCATCTACAGTTGCACTCACTACTTATGTATATGATACTCATTCTGAATTATGTATTTGGAGTGGGAAGTCCAAGAAATCTAATAACCCCTGTATCATCTTGTATCACAGTACTGCTTGAGTTCTGCCTGCTTCAAGGGATCTAATGACCCATTCTGATTGTGTTCTGCCTTCTTCAAACATTTCTCCATGCTCAATGTGATTCCCTGTCTTCTATCCTTCCTTCGTTCATTCCTACAAGTAAATATGAAATGCAAAATAAATTATATTGCTAAATGAAAAAAAAAACAAAAAGCAAAAATGATGAAGTGCATAATAACCAAACGGTGAACAACTATAAAAGCAAATTTTGTACCATAAAGTTAGTGCGCAAGATTATGGATGGTTGATATATTTTCTTCTTAAACTAAAACAAATTGATTAATTAAGTTCACGTGATTTTTTGATAAGTTAATTAATTCACGGGAAATTTTATAGGTAATTTTACTTTTGTCTTTGTCAAATTTCTTTTAGTGGGTTTAAACTACCTGTGGATACTTGATCTTAAGTTCTCAGTAATTTTGTTGTAGAACTTCTGTAAAAGGCAACTATCAAGTTGTCTCTTGAATGGATACTGAAATAAGCAATTCATCTTTTAGCACTGTCCTATATATCAGATTTGACAGACATCCATCTTTCTGTAGGGATCTCCTGAAGGCCAGAAGATGCTAGAACTTCTAAGAAATCTCCCTGCATATAAAGAGAGAGAGGCATTGCTTAGAGCCATTTCTGAGAATCAGGTTATCAGCAGTTCTGTCGAATTATTCACTTTTATGGCTTTGCTGTTGCTGTAAATTTAAGTTGAATAATAGTAGGTGTCCCTTTCAAGGCTTTTCTTATTTGACCTGATTTTAATCTTCCACTTCCAATTTTAATTGACCAATGAATCTATCACAATTATGTTTTCTCTATTTCTACTTTGTTAGTATGGTGGATAATGGGAATAACACATTATGAAGTTCTGGTGTGGGCCGTTACCTGCCTATCTAATTTTTTTTTAATTAGAGTGGCGCTGATATATTGGAATACTTCTTTCGGGTTGACGCTTGCTTTCCTAGAATTAGATTGCGCATAATGGTCATGTGAAGAATTGTCCTGACCGAAATTAGTTCTGCAGGTGGTGGTTGTGTCTGGGGAAACTGGATGTGGTAAAACTACCCAATTGCCTCAGTACATTTTAGAAGCTGAGATAGAAGCTGCTCGCGGAGCGAATTGCAATATCATTTGTACTCAACCAAGGCGAATATCTGCTATGTCTGTTGCTGAAAGAGTTGCTGCAGAGCGTGGGGAGAATCTGGGAGAATCTGTGAGTTCTTGGCTCTTGCTATTTCTTTTACATGTGTAGCATTGGGTGTATAAAATGGTATTTTTCTGATTATGTTCTCCAATTTTTAGGTGGGCTATAAGTCGGCTTGAGGGCATGAGAGGGAGGGATACCCGCCTCTTATTTTGCACAACTGGTATTCTTCTGAGGAGATTACTGGTTGATAGAAAGTTGGAAGGTGTCACTCACGTTATTGTAGACGAGATTCATGAACGCGGAATGAATGAAGGTATTTGCCCACCTGGCAATGTTGCATTTTTTATAAAAAAAAGTTGAACTCTTGTACTTCGATTAGCTTACTATAGTTTTCTTCCCTTTCCAGATTTCCTTCTAATTGTCCTTAAAGATCTCCTTCCCCGTCGACCTGAATTGAAGCTGATTTTGATGAGTGCTACTCTTAATGCCGAGCTCTTCTCTCCTATTATGGTGGCGCCCCAATGATCCATATTCCTGTAAGTTGAAGTTTTAAAACATTTTCTGCCATGATGAAGGCTTCAGATCATGTTATATCTGTCCAAATGCTGACAGCCGGATACCTTTCTTTGAGACCAGAAAAAGACGAAAATAGGAACAATTCATAGAAGTTTTCTAGGAGATTCTTGTAGACTGTATATGAACTATTTTATGCATGTTTGAAGGTAATTTGATATTCATGCAAGTCAGATATTTGTATGTGATTATGCCACATATAGAAATAAATAGGATGGCTGGAATGGAGAGAGTGCTATGCCATTCTATGCTATAGGAAGATACCTGTGATACCTAAAGACAAGTTATATAGATCAGTTTTGGGACCAGCAATTTTAGACAGTGTTAAGTATTGCGCCATGAAGGCTCAATATATCTATAATATGGAAGTGTATAGATGCAAAGATTTAGATAGATGTGTAGGCATATGAAATTGGTCGAGAGTAGGAACGATCACTAGCAACAGAGCATGCATGTAGCAACATGCGTATAAAATGCCAAAAGGTTGTTAATTTTCCTAAAAATAAATTATTTACTATTGGAATGAAATGGACATGTATATATTAGAGATGCATTTAAACCGACTTGGTGTTCAGTAAAAACTGTTTTGACTTGCCAAAAGTAAAAAAGAATAGAACGGATAAAATGAGTTATATAGCTAACTTCAACTAATTTGGATTGAAGCTTAGTCGGTTTGTTGCTTGATTGGTTTTTTAAAACCAAATGGAATGGAGTAGTTGGATTCAGTTTTAACATATAACGTCCTTTTTATTACAATCATTCAGGTTACTATATCCATGATTTATTTTAGGATTTACCTCAGCAACACCATAGAATCCTTTGTATTTGCATGGCCAAAGAATTATGACACAAGCTTCGTACTTGAGCTGCTTTAGAGTTCTTGATCCTCCTTTTGTTCCTTTTTTTGGGACTAATTTCTCTCTCCGTTCTCATCAGGGTTTTACTTATCCCGTTCGAAGTCATTTTCTGGAAAATATTTTGGAAATGACTAGATACCGGTTAACTCCATATAATCAAATTGATAACTATGGTCAAGACAAGATGTGGAAAATGCAGAAACAGACTATTAGGAAGAGGAAGACCCAAATTGCTTCAGCTGTTGAGGTATGTAATCTCTATGCTGTTATCATGGGCTCCGTATGATTCTTTTTTTGTTTGACATTTGAGCTTTGAAACAGGAATCGCTAGAATCAGCTGATTTTGGGCAGTATAATCCTCTGACTAGGGATTCACTATCCTGTTGGAATCCTGATTCAATTGGCTTCAACCTTATTGAGCATGTGCTTTGTCACATATGTAGAAACGAAAGACCTGGTGCTGTGTTGGTTTTTATGACTGGTTGGGATGACATTAATACTGTGAAGGACCAGCTGCAGGCTCATCCACTGTTGGGGGATCCAAGCAGGGTTTTGCTGCTTGCATGTCATGGTTCCATGGCCAGTGCAGAGCAGGTATTGCCAAGTTGGAAGTATTATTTTGTTTTTGATTGTTAGGAAGTGTTAATTTTTTATGCTCTTTGCCTGTTGTTGCATTTCTATATTCTTTTAGCTTCCTTAGAAATCAGTATTGTAGAACATCATATATGACTTAACGGAGAAATTTCAGTTATTTAAAGGCTGAACCACCTTACCAATGCTGTGAATCTGTAGCGCTTCCAGATTTTGTCCTACTGGTGTAAGAAATATTGAGATTTTGAGGAGCTCGTCTTTTTATATTGTTTTTGTGGTTACCAAAGAATTTTTATTTTTTGAATAGTTGATGATCTTTTTCTTTCTTGTCTTTGTTATGAATTATTTAGCGAATTCTCTTTCTTTGGTTTGAGGGCTGTAGAATGAATTAAGTGTCTATCTATTGGTATCTCTCTTAGATGTGTTGTGAGTTTCATCCTAGTACAGAAGTCATGTACCGATGACAAAACTTATTAATTAACATTTATCATGGAACTGATTAGGTAGGTGTCGACACGTTCTTTCTTACCTTAAAGTTTCATTTTGAAGTAATCCTGAGAGCTAGAGGTGTCAATTGAGTTTGAGTTCCATCCTGGCTCAGTAGGGAGCTTTAAGATCTAGTCGAAATCATTAACTTATGGTTAAGTAGAACAGTTATGACTTAATCTGCTTGATATTCTTGTAATTTATATATTGTTGGACTCTCTTAAATTTTTTATTTTTATTTCGCTTGCAAACAGAAATTGATTTTTGATAAGCCAGAGGATGGAATCAGGAAAATTGTGTTAGCTACCAACATGGCTGAAACAAGTATCACCATAAATGACGTGGTTTTTGTGGTCGACTGTGGAAAGGCAAAAGAGACATCTTATGATGCAATCAACAACACTCCCTGTTTGCTTCCTTCTTGGATTTCAAAAGCTTCAGCTCGGCAAGTAAGATAGATATGATCTAGCTTCTTCAATGTTTGCAATATAAAATGATTATGTAATTAGGGGTATAGGTCTTGCGACCACCAGTTTTTTAGTGTTTTTGAGCTATTTTGTTGGTGCTGTGGATTCGACATAATTAGTGAATGTCCTTTTAACTTTCCAGAGAAAAGGAAGAGCTGGCCGTGTTCAGCCTGGCGAGTGTTATCATTTATATCCCAGATGTGTATATGAAGCTTTTGCAGACTATCAACTGCCAGAGCTTCTGAGAACACCTTTACAGTCCCTATGCCTGCAGATTAAAAGCTTACAACTTGGAAGTATATCAGACTTTCTATCCAAGGCAATCCAGTCACCAGAACCACTATCTGTAAGTCGTGACAAACTCTTTCACCTAGCTTCGTGAATCTGTGATAGTTTGTGAGAGTGGAAGTGGAGAATGAGGGTATTTAAAATGTTTTAAATCGTCCGGGGAGGGAAATAATCAGGAGAGATGTTAAAAGTGATGAACTTGCAAGCACTCCATTTCATAATTTCCAATGCTTTGAATGGGTAGTGACACCAAACAACCTAATATGCACATATGACATCACATCTCAGTGTTTAGACTTGTAAACACTGAACTCTATTAATTTTCACATTCTGTTCATGAAAACATGGGTAAAGATATGTGCATCCTATCAGGTGAAGAAGACCTGGATTTAAGTTGTCTAGTATACTTCTTCGAATGACAATTCTGGTTCCCGACTTTATGTTTAATGGACATATATCTTACTTGCGTTGTGGTTAATTTGATTCACATGTAATTGCGATCATTGTTTTGCAGGTTCAGAATGCTATTGAGTATTTGAAGACAATAGGGGCTCTAGATGAGGATGAAAATCTGACAGTACTTGGTAAAAGCATAGCTTAATTTTATAAATTGTCCAACATATTTTCCGTAGGCTTTTTTCACCATCACTTTGGTAAAAGAAAACTTGACTTCTGGATTTTCATGTAGGACACAACCTATCAATGCTTCCAGTTGAGCCAAAACTGGGGAAAATGATAATATTAGGTGTAGTATTCAACTGCCTGGATCCAGTTCTGACAGTTGTTGCTGGTTTAAGTGCTAGAGATCCATTTTTAATGCCATTTGACAAGAAGGATGTAAGTTAATGTTCTCTGATTTATAGATGAAGATGGATAATCTTATCATGTTCTTGTTTCTTTGAGTAACTCAAATAATGTCTAGACTTTGTATATTTCTTTCGGTGATACATATATCTCTTTCTTTAAGTAAGGAATCTCTGTGCACTGTCTTAATGAGCAACAGATATAATATGTTTTATGTGCATGCATCTCGAAAGTTGCTCTGTAAACATATCCGTTAATGCTTGACAGGTCTTCAGTTGCCTTTGTTCCAAGTTAGTTTTGGGGACTGTAAAATGTAAATTACCCCTTTTCTTTTACCGCATCAGTGCAAGGGAATAGTGGTTGTCTCTAAAGTAACTTGCTTAGGAACAATGTTTGGACTGAGATTTTCTTTCACATTTATTGAACCTTTTCAATTAGTAATTGGTCATCTTATATTCTTGATTTCACTTTAGTGTCTTCTTCTTGAGGACCATGTGTCATGTATTGAATTATCACTTCTTGCAGCTTGCTGAGTCTGCCAAAGCCCAGTTTTCTGCTCGTGACTTCAGTGATCACCTTGCTCTTGTTCGGGCTTATGATGGCTGGAAAGATGCTGAAAGGCAGCAATCTGGTTATGATTACTGTTGGAGAAATTTCCTTTCTGCACAAACTCTCAAAGCGATGGACTCCCTTCGAAAGCAATTTTTATATCTGCTTAAGGACATTGGTTTAGTTGATAGCATTCAGAGTTGTAATGCCTGGAGTAACAATGAACATCTGGTTCGAGCGATTGTATGTGGTGGACTATTCCCTGGCATATGCTCTGTTGTGGTGAGTTGTGCTATCTTGATTACCAATTCTTTTCTTGGTCATCAAGGTTAGCAAGTCATATGGTATTTACATGAACTGAAAGTTGGCTTGTGCATGATTCTGATTGCTCAACTCTTTAGCTCTCTTACTGTGCATTTTTGGGCTTCCATCTTAGTCTATTTCATCAATAAAAAGGTTGGTTAGTGTTGAGCTAGGTCAGATTGGTTTTTTACTATGTAGATCAAATCTCATGGCAATCCTTGATTCTCTCTATCTGTGTGCTAACTGAACATATATTGGACTGACAGAACAAGGAAAAGTCAATCTCATTGAAAACCATGGAGGATGGTGGAGTCCTTTTATACTCTGTAAGCTTCATTATATAATTAGTTCTGTTTAAATTTTCACGTCATATATTTTTTTGACGAGAAGTTCCATTCTTTTAATACTGCTTTCCTTTTTCCCCTTAGAATTCTGTTAACGCTCAAGAACCTCAAATTCCATACCCATGGCTTGTCTTCAACGAAAAAGTTAAAGTGAATGCAGTATTCCTGCGTGATTCTACAGCTGTATCTGATTCTGTTGTACTCTTATTTGGCGGAAGCATTTCCGGAAAAGCTTTAGTAAGTTTTTCTTTCTTCTGACTCTACCTATATTCCCACCCCGGCTCCCCCGCTGGCAGGGACAAGGTTGATTTCTTTGTTGTTTTGCTTAGTTTATGTTGTCATGTTCTTTAATCCTCTATGATTATTTGTATGATTTAGTGTTTGGTGCGCCCTTAAAACTCCTATTTCTCTTGTTAGGATGGACACTTGATGATGCTTGGAGGATACTTGGAGTTTTTCATGAACCCCTCACTGGCAAATACTTACATAAGCTTGAAGAGGGAGCTTAATGAACTTGTCCATAAGAAAGTATGTATATCCCTCATCTTTCTTTGTGTTATCATCGTTTGAGTTTTCCATAGTTGTCATTTCTGTAATGTTGCTCCTAGCAACTATGCATGGATGATATCGTTTGTAACTATTCCACGCATATCTTGTTTCATATGCATTCTTCGGAAAGAATATTACTAGTGGATGCACATGACAAATTCTTCTCTACTGATGTTTGCTTTTTCTGCCAGCTCTCGGACCGTAATTTTGATGTAGGAAGTCATGGTGAGCTATTAGAAGCTGTTAAATTGCTGGTGTCAGAGGATCAATGTGAAGGTAAATTTGTCTATGGTCGTAAACCGTCCCCCAAGAAGTCTGCAAAGGAGTTACAGAGAAATGTCATTTCAAAGAAGGGCAGTGGTGGTGAGAATCCGAAGTCTCATCTCCAAACGTTGCTTGCTCGGGCTGGCCACCAATCACCCAGTTATAAGATAACACAGCTAAAAAATAATAAGTTCCGCGCCACTGTAATATTCAATGGGTTAAATTTTTCTGGCCAGCCTAGCAGTAGC
Source organism: Solanum habrochaites (assembly GCA_027704765.1). Lineage (NCBI taxonomy): Eukaryota > Viridiplantae > Streptophyta > Magnoliopsida > Solanales > Solanaceae > Solanum > Solanum habrochaites. The sequence continues at coordinate 64,458,286 of JAKWJA010002491.1, forward strand.
AAGAAGGATGCTGAAAAAGATGCAGCTGCTGAAGCTCTACAGTGGTTGACTGGTGAGACCCAATCCTCTTCTAAAGCTGTTGAACACATGTCAGCACTTCTGAAGAAAAGCAAGAGTAAAAATCAACTTTATAGTACAAAATGGAGGTAATTTTTTCATAAGTTAGGGTAGCTAATCCAACAGTCCCGCGTATAAAGAGGTTCTCGCTGGCATTAGTTTTCTTGGTTGAAAAATGATAGTGTGATTTTTGGCGAAGAAGATGCAGCTTGAAGGTTGTATATAACAAGTCTTATTGGACCTTTATTTTTTAAGCGGGTTGCAGACAATCTCGAGGGAGCTACTGTATTTGAGCATTGCCATTGTGGGAGGAACTAATCATTGGGGTATCTTCCGATGTGGTGACCTAGGTTAAAGTTCACTACGCTCTGGTCACCATGATGTCTATATTCTGCCCCAAAGGATAGTCATATTCTCAAGCAAGTGTTTGGCTCAGTCGATCAATTCTTTCACTGAGAAGTGGACTGCCGCCTAGTTTTGATGGGCAGATGTGCAATGACTGACTGTCAGCCGGGCCCTCATATTACATATTTGTAAACCTTGTAAATGAGTTTTTTTGCTTCGATTATTACTACTTATGAGGAAGGATCTGTAGGAGGAAAATGGAGAGTTGTACACCAAATACAAAGTTGTATTAGAGATTCGTGAATGATCATGATCATGATGTATTATAGACTTGAAGTCTAAGAGTGTATTTTTCCTCTAAAATTTTCACAATGATTACATAAAAATGGCGCCTTTCCAGTTTCTCCGAGACTTTCACTTGGAATTCTGAGTGCAGATTATTTACGAGTATTCCTTTAAAACAATCTCGTTATGCAGTACGTTCGATTGTTTATTATAGCATATTTTTGGTGTCCGGTACTTGCATTTGTGTGTTACAATACAATTTTATTTTTGGTTATCACCCGATATTAAATATTTGTATTGGAGTTTGATAAAATTCAGATTCACGCCTTTGCTGTGTAAAGTGTTACATAACAAAAGGCAATGGTTACAAGATTGACTGTCAAAAACATGCCATCTGGATTTAGAAAAAAAGAATTAACTACACAATCCAAGTTAAACCAAATAAAGAAAAAGAACAAAGTGAAAGCAAGAACGAATCAAATGAAATTTAATCCTGGCTTTGTTTTTTTGTTTATTAGAGAAATACCAAAAAAAAACGAAACTCAACTCTTCAAAAGCTCTAATGCTTTCAATAGAGTTCCTCTAAATCTATTTACATCAATTTTTACATCTTGTTGATCTAAATAAACTTTCCTATATGAAGCCCATCCTTTAGGAGAAATCATATTACCAGGAGGATCCTTTAACACATGATGTTCAAGTGGATATTGTTGAATTAAAGAACTCTCATTTACACTAATCTTGTAACCCAAATACTTCAAATTCATATCCATCGCTGGAATTTCAAAATCTTCTTTAGATACCCATTCCATTCCCAATCCCACTATTGGATAACCTTGCATTCTGCAAAAAAAAAAAACCATATTTGTCATCCGCAACCCTGTCTTCCCATTAGTACCTTATCAATGAGTTCACTTTTTTCGCAACTTGAGCCAAATTCTCCCTTTTTGCCCGCCTCCTTCCTCGCTTCCTTCCTGTTCCTCCCTTTCCTCCTTTCTCCCTCCTCCCTAACCTACTTTGAACCCCAAACTTCTAGCTAAGCTAACAATTTCTTCTATGTTTGTAAAACGTCTCGTTCTGCTTCTTGAAATTATAAGTAGTCTAGGCTTATTTTTCCTCCTTTGATCATCATCATCAGCATTCTTTTTCAATCTCACCGCGGATTTTCTCTTCAAGGAGTATGTACTTTTCAAGAACCTTGTGAAGTCTAACATATTGTAAGAAGATTCTGAAGTGTTGATGCTGAATTCTTTGTTGGCTTTTAAGCCAATTGTCATACTTGGGAAACAAAGAACATCTTTTTCCTTGTCAACATCAATAGCCTCATATTTTGACAATCTTTGTAACACTGCCTTAAATTTCTTGATCCACCAAGGCATGTTGTTAGTAATCAGAAACTGAACTTCACCATTCAAACGTCGCGATGTTTGAAATAATGGAATCAACACATCACTGAAATCATGGAAGTGATTCCCAGCATACCCTTTAGTTGAAAAAACAACTGCAGGGACAGTGTAGTTTCTTGTGCAAATTGGGATTTGTTGAGAAATATGAACTTTTTTTACTATTAAAATACTTTACTATTAATTTGTAACACTCTCCATTGCTCTATCATCACCTTTTCTTGCATATGGTCTTATGTTCCATGAGTTGTTGTTTTTTTCATCATCAATTGATACAAAAAATATTGTTGATGAATTTCCATGTATTCTTATGTCACCTTTCATCTCACAGAGATCAGCTCTTGGATGTAACACATTACAAATTTGTTTCTCTTGTTCAATTTCGAAATCTAAAAATAGAAAAAATTTACAAGTATGGTAAGTACTTGGACAAATTTAAGTTAATTTACAAAAAAAAATTATGCTAATTAATTAACATGAATACTTACATGGCTTTTTAGGCTTTGTGACTTCCTCTGTTATTGCTAGAATTTTCGGGCTACCTCGAAGAGTAACCTTAACATTCACTGTTACACAAATACATATTCATGTTAAACGACTTGAATCTAACTTATATATACTCAGAACGTAAATATTATTTCATAACAGAGTATTGAAAGCTTTAAACATGATATTTATATATACTGACAATATTAAAAAAAAACTTACCAACTCGAAAATGACGAATTTCAGGCTTGAAGAGAAAACAAAATGTGGCTGCTAAAATGAAACAACTAACAAATGCTCCAATTCCTAATTTCTTTTGCTCATGTTTACTAAAACTTCTGGCTAATAAACTATCATACTTCATTTTTGCTAAAAATAAATAATGTAATGTAACTACAAAAAAAAAGTTTTTTTTTTTTTTGAAAATTTCTCAACTTAACTTATTAATTATAGAAGTGAGAAAATGCTAGTATTTGCAATTCTGAAGATATATAGAGGTCTTATATTATCTAAGTGACTAGCATGAAACTCTTTTTTTCTCTTATATATAATATAATTTTAGTGAATGCTCTCCACGTATTTTAGGACAATTTTTTATAATTAAAAAATTTATGTTTTTTTCTCGTTTGAAAGATATAACAAAGTTGACTATAAAATAAATGTGTGTTTTATCAAAATTGAGTCCATGTCTAAAAAAAGGATTTAGGATGGCCGGCACCTTAATTACCAAACATACTCAATAAGTAAATATAATTAAGATTTTGTTGATTTTTTCTTTATGATAAATACTAAGATTATGAGTTTAGGTGGGAACTAATTAGACGTGCATATAGAAAATACTTATATGGATAGAAATTACTTGTTCAATAAAATATAGATAGTTAAAGAATTATAATAAGTTTGCTTACATTAAATGTGGAATCTTAATGTGAATCTACTTTTAGGTTATTATTTGTTACATTTACTAGGAGTAAATTGTTTTTCCTTTTATTGATTATTAATTAGGTAATGCTTTAGTGTGAATTAGTGGATTTCATTAATCAATGGCTGCTTAAGTGTGAAAAGTTTTACGTTAATTATTGTTTTTCTTTTCCTAAAATTTTCAATTTCCCTTTACTTGTTTTTTTTTTTCATAATTAATTTCCCTTTAATACTTTATATATGTAATGTAATACAACGACAATTGAGTTATTAGTGGAAATAAAAAAATTTCTCTCCAATTTCAAATAACCTTCCTGAAATAATAGTTATTTTCATTTTTATTTGATTCTTTTTTCGTCATCTATTTCTGGAACAGGGTGGGTGGGAGTGGGGAGTTCACTGATATTAAGGTGTCGAGGGAAATTAAAGAAGGTTAGGGGTGGAAGCAAACCATGCTTTGATCATTCAATTGACTCTTTGTTGTCCGTCTATACTAACTTGATGTCATAGTAGATAGTATGAGTTTCGATTTTATCAACTATTGGATGAGTGCGGGTGGGGAGTTTCTTTGATATTAAAGTGTCGAGGAGATTGAAGAAGTTTAGGGGTGGAAGCAATCGTTCTTGTTGACAGTCTGTACTAGTTTGATGTCATGTGATAAAAATAGAGATTTCAATCGATATTATTTATTATTGAATTTTAACTAACTTTCACCGTATAAAAAGAATATTTATTTTAATATATATATAAAGAGAAAAACGGTTGCATTGTTACCATTATTCATATACATATGATTTCTCAAGATATTGTGATTTTTCCATATAATAATAGTATTATTTTATCAAAATCTTATAAATTGTGATATCTTAATTAAATCCATTTTAAATGATTTCTCAAGAAGCGTGTTGTTAATCCAAATGTCGGTTGTTGTCCCGATTGAGTTTGTCTCAGTTTAGTACATTGGATATGGTAGTTATGTACCAAATTTTTTATGAGAAAAGGTTAAATGATTAGTTTAAAATTTTGTAAATTATAATACTAGGTGGTAACAATTTGATGTTTTGTTTTGTTTGTAAGCTTGAGAAATATATGAGTGGCAGCAGATTCAAGAATAAAATATTCCTTCGTTCCTATTTAATTGTTCACTTTAAAAATGACACACATATTAAAAAAATAATTAATGACATGATAAGTTTATCATTTTATCTCTATTAATTATAATGTGGACATTTTTCAAAGTAATTAGTCATTTAATTGAGAATATAATAAATAAAAAAGATATTATTTCTTGATTTATCAAAATGAACAAGTAATTAAGGACAACTATAAAAAATGAAATCTTGAGAACTATGGGCGTAGCTTTTTACTTAAAACACATATTATAGTAAAAAAATTATCAAATAAATTTGAAGTTTTGAAACCCCACAAAGTTTGAAGTTTTCTAAGAGGTGTATTTGCTTAGTTTCTATTGATATTGAATTGACTTTTGCTATCTTACAAAAAGAAAATGAAATAAAATAGTAATAACTTTAGTGATATTTACATAATTCTCACTCCCAAAGGGAAAGAAAAAAAAAAGGAAAAATGAAAAATTTATGTTGAATGGTCCAAGAACATTGTTTGGTTTAAGAGTGGGACATTTTACCAAATATGGTGGGAGGCACGTTTGGGAGGAAATTTTGAATCCTCTAGTCTATAGACAAGTGTGGTGAGGAAAATAAAATTCAAACTTTAATTTATTTGAAGCAAAATAAATATCCAAACAACATCAGTTTTACCAGAATATTTTTTTGTTTTTTGCCTCATGAACATTTATTAAATCTTTAATATGAAAACAATCGTGCAAATTGATCAGAGCACAAGTCAATGTTAGGTCGCATTGGCATGTATAAGCATCAGAAAATTTGAATATCAAAATCATTTAATCATTTGTTCTTTTGTTCTATATATATATATATTTATTTATTTATTTTATTTGGCATTATATCTATAACGATTCAAATTATATGCCATATAATATAACTTTTTTTGAATTATGCAAAATGGAACACTTTGCCTTTACTTTTGAGATGTGACCTCATGATACCATATGCCGCACAATTAAGAAATATTTGATCTCAACTATTAACGGAGAGCAAATCTTTAAATTTCGTATAGTTTAGAAGAAAATTTGAGCTCTTTGCCTTTATATAAATAACATATATAGTTCAAGATTTCACGATACAAAAATAACTTCTTTTAAATTCCATATGATTTAGAGTGAGGTTCTTGAGTACTTAAAAGACCTGCGAACTAAAATACTAACGCTTAAAACGATTTCAAAACCATGGCAACATGTATATTCTAACCTTCTTTCTATTGTTATTTTACGTCTATATACATGTTGAAATAGTATAAAATATCTCACAAATATCACAAATTAAAATGTACTGACAATATATGAATATATGTCAATATATATAACTTAAATCCCTTTTATTATAACATTGCACAATTGTTCATCAATGAAAATTGAATCACTCAAGTAGTACATAAAAATGCACATTACACAATGAACTACAAATGAAACGTATACACTATAAGTGCACAAAATCAAGAAGTGGCTAAAAGCCTTTTAGCTTCTAATAAAGTAGACCTAAAGCTATTAAGATCAACTTTTACATTTTGTTTATCTAAATAAATTGATCTAAACACACCCCATCCTTTCCTAAAATATGATGATGGATCTTTAAAAACTTTATGATTAAGTGGATATTGTTCCACTAAAGAACTCTCATTCACACTAATTTTATAATCCAAGTATTTTATGTTCATTTCTCTAGCAGGATCTCCAAAATCACGTTTAGCCAAATAATCCATTGCTCCTAAAGGAACTAACTGAATTAAAACTGCATTATTAGGGAGAAAAACCATGTTGGTTAATCCAGCTCCATGAACTCCCATTATCACATCACAAGAATTAACAATTTGCGCGAATTTCGTCAAATTTGTACTAAGGTTAGCCTCAGCTAGGACAACCTCGTAACCTAAATCTTCAGCCATTTGTCTAACATCATCCTCATTTAATAAAATTCGCCATTTCTTCCTTGACATGATCAATAATCGTGGACTCGTAACAATATCATCCTTCATTTTGATAGACTCAACTCTGTTTAGTGACAATGAACTCCTCAAGAACTGTCTAAAATCGCGCATAGACACCCTATTTGGGAACTTTGATGAGTCAATACCGAATTCTGTATGTGATTTAAGGCCTGTTGTCACACTAGAAAAACAATGTACCTTCTTTTCATTGTCAATGTCAAGAATTTTGTTCTTAGACATGTTGTTAAGCAACGTTCTGTACTTACCTATCCACCACGACTTATAATCTGTGGCAAGAAAGTGCACCTCTGAATTAAAATAACGCGAATTTGAAAAGATTGGAACAAGTAAATCTGAGAAATCATGAAAGTGATTTCCAGAATATCCTCCAAGTGAAAATAGAAGTGCTGGATAGCCATGATACACACTACATTTTGGGATTTTTTCGCCGTCTTGTACTAATTTTACTGTCCATGATTTTACCCTTGACATTGCCCCTGCATTACCTTTTCTTGGATATGGTTGTATGATCCATGAATTGATGTTGAAATCATGAGATGAAACGACGAAAATTGTCGATGAATTTCCTTGAACCCTTATGTCCCCTTTGGTCTCACAGTAATCAGACAATGGTTCTAACACATTACACATTGGCTCTGTATCCTTTTTCTCTGTTTCTGCATAATAATTTCATCTTAGTATCAACATATTTGAAACTGATTTTTTTGTTAGTTTTTGAAGGCGCGAATCAATTTTTTCCCAAATTCATAAACACATCCTTTTTCACAAGTACAAATACACTAACAACAACTAAAAATCAAGACAACGACTTCAACTTCTATAACTTTCCCCTTTTTTCAAGTTTCAACGAAATCTATTATCAGACGTCAAATAAGAAATTTTGAATGTTGAGTACTTACCTAATTTCTTGAGAAGTGTTGTATCCTTGATCACAAACATATCTTCAGCACTAGCCTTGATTGATAAGTGTAAATTCATGGCATCACCATCTACAAACAAGATTAAAAATCAGCTTAATAAAGATTAATATAAATGTTATATTAAGTGCAAAAGACTTACTAAATGATTGAGGATACAAATGATTCTTGAAAATAATGCAAGTGCTAAACACAACAATTAACATAACAACAAAAGCACACCATCCAAATGTTTTTCTTTCATAGTGACTAAAACTCTTTGCTAATATGGGATTATACATTTTTTTGTGTGTGTGATAAAAAGCTAAAAAATGTCTACAATTAATTTGTCAACAAGAAAGGGAAGGGAAGTGGCTATTATTTAAACACCACTTCTCATGTTCACTCATACTTGAAGTAGCTTGCTTAGTGAGTGAACAATGATTATATTTGCATGAATTTTTTAAAAAGGCAAATGTGGTTACAGGTAAGACAATCATTTGGTTAAATTTTTTTTATAATATTTAGGTGATGTTTGTGTTCAATTTCTTGTGATGATTTTCAGCATTGAAAGGAACTTTTCAACTAAAGTTGTTATAAAATCACTTGGAAAATTTAAAAGGTCAACAGCAACAACAATTAGAGCAAGTAAATTAACTAAAAACATGCACTTTCTAGTAATATTTCACCTATCTTCTCCAATAGGATGACAAGCTTTAGCTTTTGAAAAATGTTTCTAGTCAAGTGAAATATTATAAGAGTGTTGTTTAAGTTATGGTGAAAAAATAAGGACGATTTTGTCCAGAAACTCTTAACGCCACACCCTTCTGTCAATTGGACACCCTTCGTCGAAATATTATATCATATATATAAGTAAATAGTAAACAAAGTAACTAAATAACATATATTGGACACCCTTGACACAATAATATAATGTAGCCCAGTGATTTTAGATGCTGTGAATTAAAGTCTTCATGTGTTTGAATCTCACTAGTAGCAAAAAAAAATTCACATTTTAAGAAGAACAATTTCACTTTAGCACTTGAATATCCTTCGTAAAAATCCTAGCTCCACCCCTGCTTAATGCATCAATATATTTATGTTACCATACCTATAAGGTAGTATCCCTTCAATAATCAATTATAGAATGAAAAAGGAAAAGGAAATAAACAATTTTTTTTAAAAAAAAGAACGTAATGTACAATCAAAATCATGATCACCGTCAAAAAAATTAATGTATATAATACATAGGTGTTACCTGCCTGTTATATTTTAATCATCCTTTAAACTAACAAGGTGGTAACAGAATCTGCTGTCTATTTTTCTTGATCTGAGTTAGAATTTTGAAGCAACCAACTTAAATAATCATTCAACTATTGAAAACTATGTAGTAAAATTATATATTTTGTTATGGCAAAATTATCTTTTTTTTTTAATAGTCAATAGTCAATACACACATTCAGACATTTCTGATTGATTTGTGAATTTTCTGTACCCACCTCCCTGATTTATAATTAGGTAAAAATTAGGCAATGCATACGGTCAAAGATAATTACATTCTATCCCTATATAGATATTTATTAAAATCCCTTATTTTTGTAGAATCCCGGATACTTATAAAACAGAAATATACTGACTTAAATATAAATGAATATAATGACGGATTTTTTATATTTAGCATCAAGCATTATGCAATTTTTAGTACACATTTAAAACATTATAATTATTATAATGCTCTCAATACTGACTTTATTAAACTTTTTATTATATTTTTACAATTTATAAAATTTTATTTGTTTTATTTGCAGAATATGAAATCACGTAATTAAACTATTTTTCAAACTATGCATTAAAGTTTTTTAAAATATCACTAAATTCCTTGCCCAAAATAACATAACTTTCAAGATGATATGACATGTGACATAATCACGTAAAACTTATACCATCCAATTATGTGTTTGTATAGACATTCTTACTACTTCATCATGGTTAATTAATATGTACACATCACTATTATAATTTGCATAGTTGGGTGTAAACACCTTGAAATATTTAAATTTAAATATATTTCTTTTGATACATTAATTTCATGTCAACACATAAAAGGATACTCCAATTCACAATGTAAATTAGATACTTAAATTTTTATATACTTAATCACTAATTCATGAATTTATTGATACTGTAAATAACAGATGTAATGACAACATGAGACACATAATTTTATTTGAATAACTTAATATATCCGAAATATAAGTAAAAATAAACAAAGAATCAATTCTATCATGACACCAAAAAATATACTTAATAAAATTAATTGAACTACTAAACAAATTTCATTCAAAATCATGATAAGATTAAAAATATTTAATACAGTTTCTTATATACTAAAGATAAATAAACAGGTTAACATAGTATATTATAACATACAATTTGAAACTAATACTATATTAAACAAAATATTTAAATTTAAAAATATAATTTCTTTGATACATAAATTTTCTATGTCCAACACAATAAAAGATACTCAATTCATCACGATTTTAAATTAGCATACTTAAATTTTTATACACATATACTATTAATTTGATACCTTAATATAATACGAAATATAAGTAAAAGAAAATAAAGAATCATTCTATCACGTGATACTTAACAAAATACTAATTGAATCTATATATAACGAAAAAAATTATGGGAAAAATTTAGGAGAAGTTTTTTTTGGAGGGGGGGGTGGCGGAAATCTTGGTTAGGGTAATTTTGGAAGGTGATTTTTTGAGGGAAGGAGTCATGCATTGAGAAGGTAATTTCTCTTTACCTGGTAGGTAAATATTGTCCTTTTTAATATTTTAAAAATATATAAACTTTAATTAGTCTCATTTGAAATAAAAAAAAGAGATTTGTATAATTTAATACATCATAGAAATTAAGGAAATTAATAATTAAAATAGTGTTTTTACTCACGTGGACTTAAATTTTTGGGCCTACAATGATGGACCTGGGCTAAACATACATTTCGAAACATGGCCTGCCAATTTATCTGCATTTACCCCTTTAAAAACTTTCATCGTTACTTGAATGATACGATACAATAAAAATTTAAAAGCTTAGAAGAAGTCTCTACGGCCCCCTAAAGTTGTCCCCGCGTATTCAATTAGACACTAAATATGGCCTTGTACCTATTAAACACTCTAATTTAATGGATCTGTTACTTATTAACCCAAAAGATAAGAAAGATTTTAAAATATTTGTGTGGTAGTTTCACGGCACATTGTCTGAAAAAAAATAACCATAATACTCCAACAACAAACACACCGGTCCCATGGACCCAATTTTTTATGAATTTTCATTTTTTGTTAATTCCCAATCTTTAAAAATTTTTTTTTAAAAAAATAATTACAACATAAAAGAAAAAAATCATTCCTTTCCTCCCCACAATACTACCCATCTTTCTTCTATCATCCCTTAATGTCGATGGTACTCCTGCGACACATGAAAAAGGACAGGAACTGAAACAAATCACTCACCCACCCCCAACCATTTAGTTATATGTGTTTTCTTTTCCTTCTTTCTTCTCTGCTTCATTAGTGTTACCATTATTAGAAATTTAATGGAGTGAATATTGCAAATTTTTGTGAAAAATAAATTAACTTTGATAAATTTATTTTAAAATTAATTACCAAGAGAAATCTTGAGATTAAAGAATTATATCAAATTTTTGATATTATGTTACAAACTTAATGTGTTGATGTTTGGTTGATTTCAAATCGGATAGAATGAACTGAGTTGCCTTAAACTCTGATGTCCGATTATTTTTTTTCATTCTTGCAAGTTCGATTTAACACTTAGAAGATTCAATTTTTTTTTATGAAAGCAAAAAAAATAAAAAAAAAATATCAATACAGAGTTTACAACAATGAAAATGGGTAAAGAAGAAAACAACTGTTGATATAGCTAACATGGAAGGGGGTGGGGGGATTTGTTTTCTTTTTGGATTTATAATGCAAAATACTTTTTTTTAGTTATTTTGATTAATGCAATGCCAAGTGTCATTATAAGAAGAAAAAAAAGGCTGAAAATTATTATTAATAAAAAATAAAAATTTAAATTTGTTCACGCGCTTCCATGCAGTGAGATGCACTTATTTTGCCATATCAGCATTTTATGCTTAATAGATCGTGTTTTGAATAATTTAGGTGTTCAATAGGTACAAGTCATAGTTGATGTGTCTAAGTGAATTATGCGGACAACTTTAGGGAGCTGTAGATAACTTAAGTCAAATTTAAATAACTAAATTTTAGAAATAACAAACATAAAAATTAGATTAGCCCTCAGTATAACTATAAACTAATTTTTTGCTATTTGCACTTCATAATCAAATTATATCGATTAGATAATTTTATATATGTAACTATACTATGTATATGTATTAATGACTATGTTTGAATATCTTCGTAAATTTGATTTCATATACAATTAATGTAATGTGACTCAACAAGTTATATGTAATTTTTGAAAAATAATCAATAATAATTGTGATAATCTCAATTCTCACCTAAGCTTTTGGGCAAGTGATCATCAGAGTTAACTTTTGGACATATATAAAAAAATTACTTTGGACATTTTAATGAAAGAGTATCGTCATTCATTTCTTTGAGATTTTAAGGAGTTGGACTAAAGTTCTTTTACGCATAACAAATATTCATTTAAGCATTGAGATAAAATAAAAAAATAAATAAATATACACGATAGCGATTCAATTGTGATTTGAGCCAGCTAAATGCTCAGTCATTTTCTTATTTTCGACTTCTTCTGTCTTTTGAAAACAATCTCTCTATCTTCACGGGATAGTGATAAACTTTGTTTACAATTCAACTCAAATCCCACTTAGTAAGATTTCACTAGATATGTTTATTTGTCGTCATTGTCTTTGCATGTTCAACACTCTTCTTAGTTATAAAATGGGGAAAAAATGGTAAGCACGACGCTCCTCCTGTAACCAAGAGTGTCATTCTAAATCTTATTTATTTAAATATTCCTCTCTAAGGATAATAATTTTAGTCTTGCAATTATTAGAAATAATTTATTTTACTTTTGTGATATTTAACAAAATACATATAACCTTCCCTTTAGGTAAAAAATAAGTAAATATTGTATTTAAACAATGCATGCATTTGGTGCATTTTTGGATATTGTCCCTATCAAATGCTCGAATATTGTACTTTTTTTACATTCAAATGAGATATTTGTAGATAAAATTCTTTAAAATATGTAATTTTTGCAAATAAAACAATTTACTTGTTATTATATGTTATGCTGATATGATATCTAATTCTGAGAAAAGAAAAAGAAAAAATAGTGTTATTGTACAAATTGATTCTCCCTCACAGTTCTCATGCAAAGTAAGTGTTGTACAAAGCCATGATAAAGGGTTAATACTCTTCAAGACTCCATTTTTAGTTTCTCAGCAACTATGGAGTTCCCCAAATTTACTTCCAGTATGCATCTCTCATCATTTTATTGCTTGATTCATGTTTTAATGTATGCTTTCAACACTAATATTATTTATGGTATAATATATTTGCAGTTCCTCCGGCACAAGTAATGTACAAGAATCAACTACAAGAGTACACACAAAAAAATGTCAAACCACTTCCAATTTATCAAACAGTTAATGAAGGTTTTCCACATGCCCCAAAGTTCAGAGCAAAGGTTTTGGTTAATGGATCTGAATATGAATCCAAGTCGACATATCCCACGAAGAAAGAAGCAGAGCAGGCAGTAGCAAAAATAGCTTATGAATGCATTCACAGCGAAATGGATGCTAGAGATATTTCACTTATTTACAAGGAACCTATGTTGTGCAAATCCATTCTCTATGAATTTGCTGTCAAGAGGAATTTGGATAGGCCTATATATAACACTAGACACACAGAAGGGCCAAGCTCAGTTTATATTTGTCACTTGGTGTTGGCAGGCAAAACTTACAAAGGTGAGTTAGCTGGGAGCAAGCAAATGGCAAAGCAAGTAGCTGCTCAATCCGCGATTGAGTCACTCTTGGGTATGTATGTTGATTCACTGGTTTTTATCTATCTCAATGCTTAAAGTGTGCTGTCTAACACCTTAAAAATCTTGAAGAAACTGATGCAGGAACGCTTTACCAGATCATCATGTCCAAAAATAAGTGTCATCCTTGTATGCAAACCAGAATGGATACTGCCTCTAGTGAGAAAATGTTGCCAAAATGCTCTGGTGAGAAAATTCCGACTTTCTTCTTTTTCATGAAAATTATACATGTTGAGTCACGTCTCATGTTGTTTTGAATAGGCAATTTACAAGATCAAAAAACAAGCAGTGAGGTAAAACACATACCCTGCTGTTTGCAATATATATACGGTTTGATCTAGCCTTATAGATCATGAAGCAAATGTTCAGGGGAGGAGTGCTCATTTATAAAATATTTTCATTTACAGAGAGCAGTTGCTTGCTTCAACACTGACGGCATAGTTGGTTGCTCTGGAAGTGGATCAAAGCGTAAAACCGAAACCAACAACTGGGGAAGGAACAAAATGAGAAGATTTGGCAATTGATATTTGGACTTTTATGTCCGTCTTATGATCTAGGTAGACTATACTTGGTGACTGTTAAGACTCATGAGATATTTATTTTTGAGTTGTATTTGAAAACCACTACCAGCAAAAATTAAGGAACTCCTTAGTGCGTAGTAGTTATTGAAGGGCTGAATTTGATAATCTCTTGCTATATTGTAGAGTTGGTCTACCCTTCCTTTTGTTATATGGTGCGTAAGTGCAACAATTATGGGTGATTTATCTCCTTTTACCAAGATCAATGACGAAAACTGAAAAGTCTCAAGTCGCATTCATCGTATTGTGGGAGTTGCTTACTTCTTCTTCCCAGTTTGCGCGTAGGGTGATAAACAGAAGACATAACACTTGTACTAGAAGTGCACAAATAATACCCAACCATAAACCCTGTTTGTAAGTGGAAATAGAAGGTAATATTACTCAAAATCTTCATGACATTGAAGTAATGAAGAAAAGTAATATGCACAGATGGATAGCGTAAACAGTAAGTTGTTACTGTTACCTTCCCTCCGATGTGAAGAACAAAAGCCATCAAGACAGCACGAGGAATTCCCACAAAATAATAGGATCCAAGGTTAACAATTGCCCCAATCTTCTGCCATCCAAATCCTCTTAAAGCACCTGAATGTAAAATGTAACTATACAGTTTCAAAAACTCTTTAACAACGTGTATAAGTGCGAACCTGATAGAACACATTGAAGGCCATCAATAAAATTTGATGTTGCAAGAAGTGGCATCATGGTGGCTATGTAACTAACAACTTCAGTTTCATTGCTGTAAGCATATCCCCATACGATACGTAGCAATAATATGATCAATCCCAACACAATCCCCTTGATAACAGTCACAGCTAAGACAACGTGTAACGCCAAACGTGCAATTTGAGGATGACCTGCTCCTAGTTAATTTGCAATCAGTGTACTGCATTGCACAAATATATGATCATAAGAATTTGCATCTCCCATCTTCAATTGTGAAATTCATTTTTCATATCACTTGGTTAAACACGAACCAAATTAACACATTTTTTGATGACTAACCTCACAGTACCACTCAGTCCAATAGAGATCATTCAAACTGTTGCAGATGTATTAAGACTAGCAAACAATGAAGCATACCAGTTAGACTTGAAAATGGAAATTTTTGCTTGATAAATAAGAGGTGCACAATTCGAACCAGATTGAGAGCACTGAAGTTTCCAACTATGGATTTGGAAGGAGGCCAGAAAGCAGAACCATTAGCTCAAATGACCACATTTCTAAGCTGTTGATAATCATCAATGTAGACAAGTTAAATCAACAAATAAACCAGTTCCAAAAGTATACATATACGGGTTTTTTTTGTGCTACTTGCAGAAAAATCAAGAAATGTAGACTGACCAGACCATGATGGCCGAGGGAATCGCGAGTCTAACGAAAGCAAACATATCCTTGAGAGCTTCTTTTGACAGTCCTGTCCAAGTCTTTGCACATGTAGGAGAAAACTTGATATAAAGAGCCAAAAACAAGAAGTTAAGCCAGTAAGAGATTGAATTTGTTAGAGCAGCTCCTTTGACACCAAGTCCAGTCTTGAAGACCAAAATCCAACAGACAACGACGTGGATTAAGGTTGTAACTCCAGCACATAACACCATAGGGATGACAATACTTTGTGTTTGTAAGAATCTCACAACACATTGGAGAAAGCCGTAAGCGAAAACACCAGGGATGAAATACAAAGCATAATGACCAGCTTCATCAGATATACTAGGATCTTGGCCTAAAAACTTGAGAATAGACCAGTGTTTGCCCAAATGACTGCAAGAGGTATGCATACAAGTGAAAGTATAATCATAGCTCTCTGCATGTGAATGCCAAGCATATGATACTGTTTTGCTCCATAAGACTGTCCACAAAATGTGTCGAGTGCACTTGACATCCCCATCTATTTGGAAACAGAGAAAAAACTTTTTCATCAGAATCAATACCATATATTAATTAAACGGTCGTAAAATTTTGATGTCATGAAGGACTAATAAAGTTGTGTTTCTAATCCTACTCACCAAGAGGCTAATACCAGTAACAGAAGTGAAGGAATTCGGCATGGAAGCACCGGAAAGGGGCAATTCTCCAAGATGACCAACAAACATAATGGAGATAAGCTTTAATGAGAACTGCAAAAGGTTAAGGGTCCTGCTGGCCGTATTTGCTTCTTCAGTTCCTCAACAATCTCTTCCTTGCTAAAACAATTCTGTTTTTCTATCACAAAGGGAATGAATTTCCATATTCTGCTTCCTCTCTCAACCACACATCCAGTCATATTTATAGCCCAAAGTCATCAAAGAAGGAAGAATGCCCGAAGACGCGTTAAAAAGATGAAAGGACAGACACACCTTCATGGTCTGAACAAATAGAGCATTCTCTTGTATGTTGCGTTTCATTTCACTTGTAAAGGATTGAATTGTTGACAATACTTGTTTTCCAAGATTACTCTTTCATTACATTATTGACTAAAGGTTATATACACTCTTACAACACATACATAAGCACCCTTGATTCCGAAATTAAAACATTTCAGTGTATCATAAACAACAATATCAAATTACCTTGTTTGCCTTTATAGCCATGCTAGTATCATAAAAGTTTGTTAGTTTGTTAACGGAGATGTTATGCATTTGTGTACATATATAAATTTTGAATTTCCTGAACAAGATGCAAAATGTTAGTTCAGCGGTCCTGGACATTCAAAATGCATCCCAACATTCAAGGTTCTGGAATCCAAAAGCTGCACTGATATTCTAATGTCAAATGGACAAATTTCATTAATTTAAACGAGTTAAAACGAGTCAAATCAATAAATAAATTTGTCAAATTCTGAATCGAATCGTGTGAATATTATAACTTTGACATTCATAAAACTCACATATATAACATATGATAAATCATTTATTGTGGAGAAAGTAGGTAATTTCCTCTCTAGATAGAGTAATTGTTTTAAGGAAAGCTACCTCTTACCTTAAAGTTAAATTTGGTGGGATTAAACATGTTTGTTGGATTCAATGAAAAACAAGAACCAATTTGCATTTCATACAATCACTTCATGCTCTGGTCATTTGGTAGAGTATATAAGAATAATATTAAATAGAGTGTATTGACTATGTTTGCATTAGTAATGCTTATTTTGGTTATGCTTGCATTAATTATACATAGAATATTTCCTATGCATTATTTAATTTGGTGTAACTTACATAAATATACTATAAAAAAAATTACCATTTATAGCAATAACATTTTTTTTTCACTTGATCACTTTAAATTCATTTATAATACAAGTTTAATACATATTACAAATAACAATTTATTTTTAACATATAATACAAGTTCTAGTGATGGATAATGCGTTCATCACACATTTTAATACACTTTTCATGCATTGTATAAAAATATTTATTTACAAAAATATCATCCACAACTATGGTGAAAAAGATATAGAAGTGGTTTTGAGGGGTAATTGTGTCTTTAAAATAACAATGCATGCATTAAATCCCTTTGCATTAGTAATACCTAGAAATTCATGTTATTAGTAATACACACTATTAAACCACCCTTATTTTATTTTTTTTTGAGAAAAATAAAAGAGAGAAGAAGAAGAAGGGCAAGTGCTTTGGCCTTTCAAATTTGAGGGGTCCTATTTTTATTTTATTTTTAGCAATAATTGATTATAGATGTTTCTTTAAAATAAAAATGTAGAGTCTGATTTGTGAAAAAAAGTAAAGTTTCAATACAAAAGGAAAGAATTATTGAGGGGTCACACAATTATTTTAGTTTTAGCAATAATTGATTACTAACAAATTTGCATCCAATAAGAATAGAAAATAAACTCTATAATACATATCCCAAAACCTTTTTTTTTTCCTTTTGATTAAATTATGGTGCAAATGTTGTGATTTTGAGAATTGTACATGGTCATTGCGTTTGTTGATGGAGGGAGATATATCACAGTCCTAACATTTTTTTTGCTCATTGATCTTTAATTCGAACTTTAAATTTGTATTAGTACTTTTCATTAGAAAATTCATAAGTAAAATTCTGTCATCACTAAATGTGAATTTCTCTCAATAAACATGTTTAAAATATGGTATTTCCTTGTTCCGAGTTAAAAAAACGTACAAAATTAATTATTTGGAGAAGTAACTTAAACTTTTATTAAGATGGTAAAAGCCATTGATTTTTAGTCCATAATATGCCACATATCAGAGCTACAAAATTGAATTAGAGTTCTTAGACGTTAAACCATACGTCAAACAGGTCAAAAATCTCTTTAGTTCAATTCAGTACACTATCTCCACTGGTAATGTTGTTTCTTCCACTCTCTCTTGAGCCTTCTTTGCCTAAATAAACAACAACGAAAACTCGTCAACTATAGATAGTAAAACTGGAAACTCTCAAGCAATCATTCATTGTATTGTGGAGTTGCTTACTTCTTCTTCCCAGTTGGTGCGTAGGGTAATGAAAAGAAGAGACAACACTTGTACTAGAAGTGCACAAATAATACCCAACCATAATCCCTGTTTGCGATTCGAAATAAAGATTAATCAAATTGAAGTAGTAAAGAAAAGTTATATATGAAAGAGGTAGCGTAAACATTAAGTTGTTTACCTTCCCACCAATGTGAAGATAAAAGGCCAACAAGACAGCACAAGGTATTCCCACCAAATAATAGGATCCAAGGTTAATGATTGCCCCAATTTTCTGCCATCCAAATCCTCTTACAGCACCTGGATGGGAAATGTAACAATATAGTTTCAAAAAATCATGTATATGGACGTAGTAAAATCTGTTGCACCATATATAAATGCAAACCTGAGAGAACACATTGAATGCCATCCAAGAAATTTGATGTTGCAAGAAGTGGCATCATGATGGCTATGTATCTAACAACTTCAGTTTCGTTGCTGTAAGCATATCCCCATACTTTACGTATTAATATCATGACCGATCCCAACACAAGCCCCTCCATAACAGCCACAGCTAAGACAACGTACAGCGCCAAACGTGCAAGTTGAGGATGAGCTGCTCCCAGTTCATTTGAGACCCGTGTACTGCATTGCACAATAGTATGATTTAAGAAACAGAAACAGAACTGAAAAATGCATTTCCCATCTTTTTCAGATAACTTGGTTAATCTATTAAATCTTCATAATTAGCAGAGTTATGCCAAGTAAATCACTGCTGCTAATTCTTTTGCGAGGTTGCACTTCATAATTAACACAAACTGATGTGAAATAATACATTTTGCGATGACTAACCTCACAGCACCACTCAGCCCAAAAGGGATCATCCAAACTGTTGCAGCTGTATTAAGACTAAGAACCAATGAAGCAAATCAGTAAGGCTTGAAAATGGAAAAATTAGCTTGATAAACCAGTGGGAAGATGCTGTGCTAAATGAGAGGTGCATAGTACTAACCAGATTGAGAGCACTGAGGTTTCCAGCTGTGGATTTGGAAGGAGCCGAAGCGAACCTTAGCTCAACGGACCACATTTCCTAGCTTTTTGACATCATCAAGTAGACGAGGTTAATCAATAAACAAATCAAGTAATGAAGCCTGCTACCTGGAGTATGGGTTTTTTTCATGCTACTTGTAGAAAAATCAAGAAATGCAGACTGACCAAACCATGATGGCTGAGGGAACCGCAAGTTTAATGAAAGTAAGCATACCTTCCAGAGTCTTCTTCGAGAAGTCATCCTGTCCTGTTTTTCACCCATTACGGAGACAACTTGATATAAAGAAGCCAAAACAGAAAAGAAGTTAAGAAAAAAAGCCAGTAAATAGTGAATTGCCAGAGCGCTCCTTTACAATGACCAATTTCCAGTCTTGAAGACCAAAACCCAACAGACAACTATGTGGATTAAGGTTGTAACTCCAGCACATAACACCATAGGGATGACAATACTTTGTGTTTGTAAGAATCTCACAACACATTGATCAGGCCGTAGCGAAAACCCCATGGATAAATCCAAGGCATAATGACCAGCTTCATCAGATATACTAGGATCTTGGCCTAAAAACTTGAGAATATGGCCCGTGTTTGCCCAAATGACTGCAAGAGGTATGCTTACAAGTGAAGTATAATCATAGCTCTCTGCAATGTGAATGGCCAAGCATATGATACGGTTTTTGCTCCTAAGCCTGCCCACACAATGTTCCAATGCCTTAATCCCCATCTAGTTAGAAACAGAGAAGACTAGATTACTAACAGCAAAGTAAAAGATTGTTTTAACTTTTTGGAAAATGTAAATCAGGTCAAGTATAATTAGCAAGCTTCTGAAAATGAGGCGTATATAACAACTTGTGCAAATCCACCTCAGCAATGGGAGAGTAAAGTAAAAAGGCATTGTTCAAGTTTATATGGTACGTGCCCTTATGGTCTCGATGTAGCGTAGCTCGAAAAACAAATTCATTCTGGCCTAAGCCTAATAGAGATAAGAGCGTATGCATCACAGCACTGAATCAAGTGCTTCTTTTACTAAATGGGTAGACTAGGGCATTTAAAGTGGACAAAATAAGCAACAACTAAGTTGGATCATCGTGAAATTATAGTAGAGTAGTAACTAATGAAGATGGGTTTCTTCAAAAACAGATCTTTTTGAGTTAAGCAAGTAGAAAAAAAGCAAAGGAAGGTGAAGAAATACTGACCAATAGACTGATACCAGTAACAGAAGTGAAGGAGTTAGCCATGGAAGCACCAGAAAGGGGCAATTCTCCAAGATGACCCACAAACATAATGGCTATAAGCTGTAACGAAAACTGCAAAAGGTTAACGCTCACTAAAGGTCCTGCTAGCCATACTTGTCTCTTCACTTCCTCAACAATCTCTTCCTTGCTAAAACCACCACCATTTTTTCTTTCTTCATCAAGAATACTCTGTTTTTCTCGGTCATCTATCAATGGAGTCTTTACAGAGGATGATTTTCCATATTCAGCTTCCATTTTTGGTCTCCTCTGTATTTAGGACCTCCTTTCAGTCTTATGGTTGTTTGGCAGAGTGCAAGAAGAAGAATAGGAGTAGGTTAATAAATGCTAACATTTGTATACATATATATATATATAAAACGTACGGTAAATATAAATCAAAAAATTATTTTTGGAAAGTATAGTATAATATCCTGTCGTAAGCCGTGTTTTAGGCGTTTGAATACAATATTAATTTTATCGAATAGCACAATATCAACTAAAGCAGCCTCCTGTTATCATCATCAAAATCGCGATAGAATAAGTGGTTTAGAATTTGAGAATTATTAAAATATGAAAAAATATATACTAAAAAGAAAAATATATTATTTACTATTTTATAAATTGATGTAGAAAACATGGTAGGGACACTTGTTTTCTTGATGAGTTTGTTTTTAGTGTAAATTGAAATTAATTAAAATTCAAAACTGTTATTTATATGAGGAAAAATATGTGAATAGCACGAATAAGATATTTCGATGTCATCATTTAAATTTTGAAGTCATCGAGAAAATTCGTAGAAAAATGTGATATCCATACCAGAAAAAGGAAGCATGCTATTCATGGTTGCCAAAATGACACATTGTAGAGATTCACTAATAATACATTTTTCTCATAGCAATCCAACAATCTCCGATAGGTAGATTCATCCTAAATCTTCATAAATCAATAGATCCATTTTGTCTTCTTAATAAAAATAAAATAAATTATTGAAGCTCAAAAAAATTCAATAATAATATTTTAATTTTTTTTTCGATCAAATCAATCCAAAATTATTTAATAATTGATACTCTAAGTTATAAATATTACTCATCAATACCAGCACAATGAAAGAGAAACAGAGGAGAAGGCAAAAGAATAAGATAAAGGATTGAGAAATTTCGAACAGGCCCAACCACTCCCCTTTTTCCCTCCCTTTTTCCTCGCTTCCCGCTTCCTCTCGGTCGTTCCCCCCGCCTTCCGCTCCCGTCCCTCCCCCTCCTCCCTCTTTCCTCTCCTTTCTCCCTTCCCCCTTTCTCGCTTCCCCCCCCTCCCCTCCCCTTTCCCGCCTCTTTCGACCGGACCCCTCCCTTCTCGCCCGTATCCCTTCCTTCTCTCCTCCTCTCCCCCCCCCCTCCGGTTCCTTTCTTCCTTGTTCGCCCCCTTTTCCCGCTCCTTTGAGATAATAATTAGCAGATTTGAATTTTAGAAGACAGTGACATTGGATTAACAATAATTAATGTAAACAAATACAAGTATTAAACCTAAGGGTAATTGTGACCTTTTTTTTTTTTTTATATATATATAAAGTACTTATTTTTTAGGGGTGTGCAAAAACCGAGTCGACCAATAAACCAAACCGATAAAATGTTATTGGGTTATTGGGTTTTTAATGGTTAGAAAAAATAATTATTGAATTTTGGGTCGGTTTCGTTTTTTCTATTGGGTTATTGGGTAAACCAATAACCCAATAAGACGATAGTTATTTACTACTTTTAAACGCCTTTCTCATATTCATTATACATAATTTAAAATACATAAATATTCACTATTAGCTTTCTCGCTATGTAATTTTTTGGTTAGGAATTGGTGAAACTTTGTTGATTATCTG
Source organism: Solanum habrochaites (assembly GCA_027704765.1). NCBI lineage: Eukaryota > Viridiplantae > Streptophyta > Magnoliopsida > Solanales > Solanaceae > Solanum > Solanum habrochaites. The sequence continues at coordinate 64,480,974 of JAKWJA010002491.1, forward strand.
GTGGATCAAGGCAACTGTTCAAGATATTTTATTTTAGTTTTAATTCTAGTTCGTAATTGTAGAGATACTTTTTGCAAGTTTGTGAATGTTAGTCATTTGATCAACCATTCAAAGTTTTCATTATTCTGTTTTGACGCTAAGGTTGGTAACATGTAATTTAGAACTACGTCTTTATATATTAATTTGATCGACATTTTTCTTCATTGGGTTAACCAAAATAGAACCGATAACCCAAAAACCGATAAAAAACCGATTAAAAAAATTCTTATTGGTTTGTTATGGGTAGCATATTTTAACAAATTCCAAACCGATAAACCGAACCGATATATGTAAATCGAACCCGAACCGATCGATGCACACCCCTACTTATTTATTTTTTGTCCCTAACTTTTTTTTAATAAAGTTTAAAAAGGAATGACACATTTTTATATTAAGTAACAATTTTAACTATATATCACAAATTTTTTTATCATTCATTTTGAGTCACAAGTTCTATAAGTCTTTTTTCTTTTTTTATTGAACTCCGTGTCGAGTCAAACTTTCTCATATAAAATAAATTTATTAAGTTCGATTCGATTAATTGATGACCGATTTATGATTTTAGTTTTGCCCTGTTTGAGCTTATAACTATTTTTTATGTTTTCAAATACATAAACAAATGAAAAAGATTGATAACTCACTTTAATCAGCTTATAAATCAAATCAATTTTCTTCTTACGTAGCTCACAAATTTCTCCTTTTTTTCACTTAGAAAATGTTTTTCTACTGTAAATCTTATGCTAGGATTGGACATAAACACCGAAAAATTGAAATATCAAATCGAATCAATTTTTTTTATATTTGGTTTTCGATTTGATATTCGGTATATGTTTTTATATTTTTTGATATTTCGGTTTGATTATTTGATTATGTCTTTTGTGTCATTCGATATTTCGTTTCTCGAAATTATTTATTATATCAATTATTATGTAAATAATAAATATTATAGTGGAAAATATAAAAATTTAAAAATAAAAGACATTTCTTTGATGTAACTATTTTTAGCCCATGAAGCTGAAAAATCAAACAAAAAAATTTGTGAATTTTTAAATTTTAAAAAGCCTACTAAGCAGATCCATTAAAAAAATTAAAATAACAAAATCGAACCAAAATAATATAAATCGAATCAAAATAATTTGATTTGATGTTTGATACACTGTTATACAAAAACCAAAAATTAAAAAAAAAATAAAATCGAATTACCGAATGTCCACGCCTATCTTTATCTTATGCGATATAAATATACACTCTGTTAGACTTCTCTTTTACTTGTGGCTCTCCAAAGTCTCAAACACGCAGCCAATAAGCGAAGAAAAACGTGGAAGCTTATGGTCAAGAAAGTATGGCGGCTCATACTCTGTTCTCCACGTAAATCTCAAGGGGAATTAAATATAAAACGAAAAGAAGACGCTACCAACGTTTTTTTTTTACTTTTGGGAGTTTGTTTTTGGAGTATATGATTTCAGGGAATATTTGAATTTTGAATGTCTTGATTTGATAAATTAAACATGGAAATATTTTTTTATAAAGAAAAGAAGAATTATTAGACAAAATGAGAAAAAAGAAATATTTTATCTTCGGAAATGCCGTCGGCTAAATAAGAAGACAAATGCTCCTGTACACATAAGACATGATTCATATGTTTGTTTGGAACATACATGTGAATTTCCACACTCAATATGCAAGTTCTATTTTATTTTTTTTCCCTCTATCATATATTTCAGATAGAAAAAAGAGAACCGTCCTCTTTTTATATATATTAAGATAATCATGAGTCAACAATTTCGATATCTAGAGTCGACTACGACTTTGGAATAACAATAATAATTAATATAAATTATGAACTTTATACTTTTTACACTTTTATAATCCTCGTACCTTCAATGTGTTCCTTGTGCCACAAATCAAACAACATATGTTTTTCAAACCTATTGTAGAAGCTTTTGAAAACAGACCAATCCAGTAAAGTGAAGTTGTTGTAAATCATCACACTACAATAAAAATAACTTTTAGCGGCATTAAATATTGATACTAATAAAGAATGTTAAAATCTTTATTGGTATTTGTTAAATGTCATTAGAACTAATGTCGCTAAAGGCTTTAGAAACATATACAAAGAGTAACAATTACCGCTAAAGATACATATTTAACAATAATTAAATATTAAATACCGTTAATAGTCATTTTTATTGTAGTCTTTGTTACCTCAAAGAATTAACCACAACTACAGCAACCATTACTACCCCTGTTCCAAAAAAATTGGGACCGCTATATCAATCATTATTATGTTACTCCATATATTAAGTACCCGTTATGGCCATAGATTTCCCAAATAATATTTGAGAAAAAACTTGACAAATAGTATTAGTCCATATACTTTGCTATTATTTGACAAATATTTGAAATTCCCAAATACTAGAAAACTAGTATTAGAGCCAAATCTCATTATTGGGATCTTTTAAAAATTGAACTTTTACCTCAAACTTTTATCTTTTACAAAAACACTATCTATAGTTGTTGCTTACATAGTAATACATAATTTGTTTAGGCTAATTCCAAAGTAGTGATGAGATATTCGGTGAATGTTAAATAATGATGATTATTGATGAAAATGATGAACAATTGACTCAAGATAACAAAATCATGTGTTTTTTGTCTACTTCAGCTACTTCACGATGTAACAACTGATGCTTGTTGCACTCCTCCAAATTACCGACATTACCTCTATTATCATGATAACTACTTGGTTATTGGTGTAAAAGATCGCAATTGAGTTGTATCAAACTTATGATTAGTTTTTGATATTTTAAACACTTTAGGGTATAAATCATATTTTTCTAAAAAAGTGAAATATATATATCCCAAATATTATGGCCAAACACATGGTCAAATTTCACCCAAATAATATTTGTCAAGAATATTTAAAAATCTACGGGGCAAACACTAGCTAAATCATCTGGTATGAAAATTATGCAAATACATATAAAATGATGTTTTCTATGCGATACACGGCGACCAATGCAATTGTATTTCAAAAGCAAAGGTCCACAATTATTGGTATTTTTGGTGCATATATAAGATCGACTAGCATGTAAAATGGATCTATCCTCTACCAAACTCAAGATAGATTCATACAGCACAACGCATTAAATAACATGCACCATCATCAGATGAAAATATAAAACTATAACGGATACCAGAACCAATAGCACAGTAGGCAGAGACTAAATTGGTGAACGTTTGCACATATATAGCAGATCACATCAACTTAGCTCCAGGTTAATGCTGCAAAGGACCAAAAATTGTGTCTGCTGTCATCTAAGTTCAACTGACCTTTCCTCTGAAAACATTGTTCAAAAAATAATAAATGTCATGCAAAATGATCAAGTCTCAAAGTACACCTAAAAAGCAAGTATTACTGAAAAGAAGAACTTCAACAAAAAACAATTTTTGATCACTTAAATCCAAAGTTCATCAACATACCCATAAGTGGAGTTTAGGGATGGTAGAGTGTACAGGGGCCTTGACCTTACCCTATCTCGTGGAGGTAGAGATGTTGTTTCCTAAAGACAAAAGTTGGCAAGTGACAGATAAACTCACTTACAACAGATATTAACACTGAAAAGATAACAGGAAATTCACCTTTTCAGTTATCATGTTGTTCACGCATTATTAGCAACAGTAGGAAGGGTGGTAACTTTCCCCACAGCAACAGTTTTCCCTGCACATAGTGGCAGTCATCATGAATTTATGATCCCCTTTGCAAGGTAGTGTGTAAATTAAAGTATGACAAGCTTACAAGGCGAAATGGTTCTTTACCTTCAGTGCGAAGAGTGAACCGCCCAAGTGGTGGAAAATCAGAGAACTTCTCGATACAAATCAGATAATTCACCTGGCATGATTATTTCGGGAGATCAAGACCTAGCACACTATACAACAGAATGGGAAAGGCAGAAATGAAAGAGGAAAAGGGGTTAGTACTATCCCATATGTAAAGCATCGCCGATTTTATCTTTACAGTTGAGGCTAAGCACATATTTTGGAAAGCATAAATATTTAAAGCTAGTGAAAATAAAGGTAAATTACAATAGTAGAAATACTAAAGTGACCGGTTTCACTATTGTGTAAACATCAACTACTTTGCTCTCCCCTGTAGATAAATATTCCAACTGTCCATATTACTCGAGTAGACAACTAACCTGAACACGACATAGAACGATTGCTCCGTTCTTCACAAACAAAGGTTTTTTCTTCATGGGCTTCTTTTTCTTGATATCAATCTGCTGCATCAGTTCAACAATCTCGCATTCCTCAACAATAACATGAATATGCAACACAGCCTTGTAGCCAGCGGTAAAAATAGCCTGAGAGAGCACACAATGTTTATTTAATCACAGATGTATGAATGCACTTGCGCATTCTGAAGCTAATTAGAGTGAATGAAAGGCTAGGTTTACGTTTGACCCATACATTGTACAACAGCTCTAAGATCTGTAACTCTGCAACAAACTCAGTAACTGCAGGTATGGGCTTTGCTGCAAGTGCAAAATTTATTAGATATCAATCTAAGCTTGAAATAACAATCTATTACGAAGTTGGAGATTCATGCATGTGTACAGTACCTATGAATATCCTCTTTACAGTACATGAATATCTGGATTAATTTCACTAAACCAGTATTATATCTCCAATCTTATTACAATTGATTCTCAAACCGGGTTAGTGATTTACTAAATAAGTGTGGTACCTCAAAAGACCATCAGTAATTTTCCTCAAATCAAGTACTGTAACTGCATGACTTCTATTAACTCAACAAAAAGTTATTTAAGGCAAATGAAAGAAATTATTCTGTAATAAGAAAAGAATGTCTCATTAGATCATTTTATTTATGACTTCCCAACTTCAGTTCCTCATATGTTGGACCAGAATAAATCAAAAGCAAAATATGAGTCTCATATATGTGATTAATCAAAACCTTGCTAACAGGAGATGTATTTTTCCATTAGCTCACTACATTAGCTTTTTGTCCATTTGCCTCGTTCACTAGAGTATTAACTTTGTCCTGATCTTATATTGGTAGAATCAGCTCATTTGTATTTCATTTGTAACATCTACTGTAAAAGACCAAAATCTAGGACTCACTTTGGGGGACATCATTGTCTAAGAATCAACTTAAGAAGAAAAACTAAGATTTTTTTCACCAAGTTAAAGACTAATGAATATTAAAAGACCATCCCATCATTTAAAAACAAATACGCTGACACTAAAGAAAATCACTTTCTTTCGTCTTATTTGTACCCTTCACGTCATCTAAACAGAAACTGTCAGACGAACTGCAACATATACACAACATAGGTTCCACATATAACTTTATTGTTTACTCTTTGTCCAGTTCTGTTAGAATGAACGGTCATCTTAAATTCACTAGGAGATATAATTCAGTAAGCCAGCCACACTGCTCCACAGGAAGTTCTTCCTCGAGCTCTCGGCTGACAGAAAGGTTAAGGGTGTCCTCTATGAAGAGAAAATATTTTGCTAGAGATATTTTTGGTGTTCCGCAAGTGAGCAGAAAATATCCATGCATTTTATACATAATTTAGGCAAACAATAAGGCAGATTCGGTCGAGTGAGGGTCAGAGGGGACAGGGTTTGGTGGAGAGTTAAGAGAGGGAGGAGGTGGTAGTGTAGTGATAGGGGTGTTGGGGGTGCGGAGGAGACAATCGACATGGTATGCCACTAATAAAACTTGTTTTACATACTTCCATTGGAGAAATCATTTTTCCTAATTTTAAGTAACTTGTTTTCTACAGAAAATATTTACAAAACATTTTGACTGACCAAACATGGAAAAATTGAAAAACATATGTTTTCCTCCATAGCAACACACCCCAAATGCAACACTTTTCTCCTTCCAAGGATTCTGTTATAGTATATGAGACATTCCATGTTTGTGAGAGGATAGTGTTCCCTTAAATAGGTAACTGGTTAGCAAAATAAAACCTAATCTCAAACATATATTACACAGAACAAAGAGAATGAATTCTATGTTATGGATAATATTAAGAAAACATAACACTGCACAAGACAAAACCCGACAAAATGTCCTCTTTCTCGATGTATAACCTAACTCGTACATTTTCCCCAGATCTGTGTACCTAACTCTATCTTCGTCAAAGAATAGAGCAGGTACTTTCACAACAGCCTGTAAATCAACTTATGGCATAGCAACAAACCATCACCTTCACAAATGCTCCCAGATTCTGTTTTACCCATAACAACAGTTCCCGGGTCTTTAAATTTGTCAATAATAGGAATTCTGCAAGAAAGGGAGATTTAACACTCATACAACTGCTAACAAGGGGGATATGGAGGACAAAAACAGAAGGTTCTGCTCGCTATCCAGTTAAGAAAATATGGAAGATGAGGCACAAATTATACGAGCCCTCGCACCAGAACCTCTCCCCTCCCCCTCTTTACCCTCTTCTAACTCTTTCTCTACATAAAATTCCCGGTCCCTTCCCCTCGACGGTTCCTCCACATAATTATTACCCTTCCCTTATCTACTGTCGTGTTGCTTCAATCACTGTATTTCATTTCTCATCAACCTCATCGTTAGGATCCTCAGTGCATCATAACTAGAGGCTGAAAGGGAGTCAGAGGGAACACAGAGACATGAAGATGCCAGCAGATCAGCAAAACTGAAGTACCTTAGTGGACCTTCAGGATCTTGCAGAGGAACTTCTACCGCATCAAAAGCTTCAAAAAGGCATGGACCATCCCACCATGCGCATACTCCTTCCTCCACCCAAGTTTTCATATTTGAACCAAGGAGACCAGAGATTGGCAGGAACTGAACATCTGAAACTCAGGTACAAAAATTTTCAGAACCAAGTGCAGAAATTAAACATCTGCGAACACACAGAATTTTAAACAAAGTAAAGAAACAGATTGAAATACAATTGAATGATGGGAAATAAGATTCCACAATCAGCATTCTCCTTTGATTATATCAAAAGGTGGTTTTCTATAAGGTATCATACAAAAACGAGGTATTGTTTCTGTAATGCTCATAACACAAGTGGCAGCATGAGAAACACTCTTTCCTTAGGTATGTCGAGGACTTCTAAAAAATCATTTTATGTTTACTTCAATGGCCAGATTGACAACAAATAATTTGATGTTCGACATGAAATTAAAAAATTCCCATAATTTAAGGGAGAAATGGATTGGGAAACAAGTTTTAGTGTTCTGAATTGGTTATACAATAGAAGCAAGATAAATTTTGACATAGATCAGCTTTTCACCTTTAAACTCTAATGAGAGGGTACAAAATCGTAAAACACCAGGTCATTTTACTGGCTACTATAGCAAATTGATTTTCTAAGATGTTTCATTTTGGATTATAGGTTGCATAGATCATTAAAATACAAGAACTTCAGCCAACAATGACGTAATTTATGAGTAGATAATCCTCTTTACCTTTCTTAACATTGTATTCAGATGATTTTAAGAATGGTATCATTTTTCATTGGATCTCGTCATACCTTCAAAAGACAATTGTTAGAAATTATAACCTAGAACAATTAATATTTCAAATGCCTGACGGAAACATAGATGGAAGAAGACCTTTCTTTAGACCAGACAACAGTAGGATCATCCATCTTATTTACAACAAGAAGGAGCTTAGAAACTCCTAGCGTCGTTGCAAGTTGAACATGTTCACGTGTTTGTCCACCTCTTTCATATCCAGTTTCGAGTTCATTCTTTCCAGCGGATATAACCTTCAGAATAGCCAAATCAAAGATCTGTGTACACTTCCGAAATCCAGAGATATAATTCATAAACTCCCATGGAGTTCAATGGCAAAAGGTAACCATTCATACCAATACACCTATGTTGGCTTGAGATGCTCCACTAATCATATTCGGGATGTAACTCTTGTGACCCTGGTAATAAGAAAAAAGAAAATCAAAAACCATAATGTAAGCTGACAGATGACATGTTACACAATTGTCTCGCACATAATTGAAGTGGATACTGATTTATACAGTTGCATTAATCATCATTCTTGAGTCCTCAAATTACGAGCAGTAAACTGAAACGATGTCTCTCTTTAAAGGAACTGCCTCATTCATGTAAAAATAATGTGCTAAACTTCTCTCCTTCAAATCAAGCAGCAAATTTATTGGCATCAAAAGCTCAAAATCACAAAACTAGTAAACCTAAATGGAAGAAGATTTAACTGCCTCGTGACAAGAAACTGGAGTGAGTTCATGAGATACGATAGAAGACAGGCATCAAGCCTCATTACATTTGAAAGATCAGAAAGACAGCTAAATTGATCAGCTTACATTTGATTATCAGAGTAAACTCTGTTTCATAAGTACTGTCCTAGCTCCTTACTGTAATTTCTATTTCTTTCGGGAAGTCCAGATGAAAGAACCAAGCATGCAGAGAATTAATCTGTGCAAGAAGGCGAAAGAAATTTTCACAGAAAAGGCTCTTTCATAAGCACCTAGAAATTTATTGAAGTTATGCACTAACCCAGTGCATCAGGAATAATAACAGGTTGTGTAATTTCCCTGTTGTGCCTAGCATTCCCTCAACATCATGTTCAATAACCATATTGCACCAAAAATCTAACAAAAAAGTACATCTCTGTTTAAAGCTGATGTCTTCTTCAACATTATCTATCACGTAAACAACCAAAACTTTCACCAATCTATTAATCCACCAAAATCCTTCGCAATTAATCTCATGAGTAATAATCATCCATAGATAAATCCAAATTTCTGTAGATATAATCACTACTGTAATTAAAATACAACAAATACGTAGCTATAATTTTGCCTATTATGTAGATAGGGTGCATTTCCGAACTTATTAACCTAAGGCAACTTATTAAGTTCACTTATCGAATTGGAACATCCAAAATTTCACAGAAAATAAGCAAGTTCAAATCGAAATTAAACATGTAGAACAGTAAACCCTAGGCCGATTAACAAAGGAAGATCGAAGAATTCATAGAGAACGTACCCATGGCGGTAAGCTGAATAGAAAAGGATTCCGTTAGAGGAGCGAAATGCAGAGACCTGGAAAGTGTATTTTAATAGCAAACAAGTTTAAACCAAAGTTGGCAACTCTCTATATATATATATTTTAGTGAACAGGTTTAAAGCTTAAGATTTAGGTATTTGGGTTTGGGTTTTGTATTACACGTATCGTCCAAAGAAAAAGTTATTGAATAAACATAACAATTCAGTCATATGCTATATAGTTTGTAACTTTTACTTTCTTATGTATTTTACTTGTTGGATCTCGATTTACATGGTTGCTATCTCTCATAAATATAATAAAAAATTTAATAATAATTAACATCATTCAATCTATTTTGTTCAATTGACTACAAATTGAATCAAAATATAAATATTATACTAAACTGATCACAAATTGAAATTACTTTGAAAGAGAAATTCAGCAACATGCACATTAAATAAACTCACGAGGTCGAAACTAGGCTTCACATGGCCATATTGATGATCAATTATCAATGATCCAATTCTTAATTATCTAATACGAAAAAGTTACCCAACATGCACCTTTAAATAGTCTCAAGGAGACTTATGATACAAAGGTAAATTTTCATGTTCTCTTATATAATAAGAGACCGTTAGTGGTGAAATAGGCACGTTTCCATTGATGTACCTGGAAAAAAAAATTATCAGCATTATAATTATTTTAGTCAAATTATGGTTATGAATCACGATGATATTTTGTCTAAAAATATATTTATGTGGTTATTTTCTAGTTAGGAAAAATCTTGTTGGCTGGAAAATTTGACCAGAATAATATTTTATTTTTTTAAAATATTTTTCCCTTTTTATACCTTCTAACTAAAAAAATGAAAAAGAAAAAAGATGAATTTATTTTTACAACAAAAAATATTACTCCATATAATTTTTTATTTTTTCTGAACAAATTCTAATCAAATTTTCTAGTCATTTAACACTTCCTAATTGATTTAAATGTGACGATCAATTTTGCTATATATGCTTTCCCAAAAAACTTTAAACGAACCAGCTCATCTATAAATTTGTAAACGTAAATGTATTGAACGCAATCGTGGACAATAGCATGCATAATTAAGGCTGAAATTGTTACAACAGTACTAAGCCTAACCATATTTAATTCTCTCTAGATTTCATATTAGTTGTCAAAATTATATTTTAAAAATCTTAATTTATTTGTAACATTAACAGATTAATAAGATTAAATTTGATTATTTTAATCCTAATTGTTATTAAATGTTGTTGATATGAAAAAAACCAAAAAGATGCCTTCATTTCCTTTGAATATTTTAATTTTTTTAAAATAAAAATATATATGTTAGATTGGTAAGTCATGTTAGAATATTATAATGGAAATGATCGAATGAGTCATATTGTTTTACGATTTTGAATTAATGTTAACATATAGAGTAATTTTTAGTTGAGTTAAACTCAATATTGGATTTTAACAATAAAATGAAGTATAAACTATAGTAATCATTAGTCAATATTTAAGATGAGGAGGACACATATATAATAGTAGGTTTTTTCAAATATTAGGTGAAGTCATGGCTTTCATAAATATGCTGACCAAGCTAGCTACAATATGGTCCTGAAAATGTTTTGAATTACACAACTTTACTAAACTGGCTAATAACGGTCAATTAATTAATAATATATTACGTCTTATTTCTGTAAACAATAAATTTGCAGAACAAAACAATTGATGTGGTTAAATTAAGAAGACGTGGATGTGATATTTCCACACATAAAAGTTTGGACAAAATATATAGCTTTTTTTTTATTCAGTGTTCAAAATTTATATTAAAATTTTAATTAAATTTAGATTGCGCTCTACAAAACTTATTTAGGAATAGCACTTTCAACATATTTTTTTTCATATCAAAAATTTAAATTCAAAACCTCAAATTAAACATAAAACACTCTAATCAATATATCATAGCCCAAAAATATATTAAGTTAGATTCAACAATGACATATATTTATTCTGTCACACATATTCATAAGAATTGCACATGTGGTTTCTCCTCTGAGAGTTGTTATTTCATGTAAAATAATCAATCGTTTATTCTTGCACTTGATATGTCTCCTCGTTCCCACGAGAATAGTTTAGTTTGACTTAACACACAGTTTAAGAAAATAAAAAAAAATTAATCATATAGTTTTAAATTAAAGTATATCAAATATATAAAATTATTTTTTAATTTCGTGATCTTAAATATATCTCGTGAAAGTTTGTACAAAAGAAATCATTCTTTTTTAACGGAAGGAATATATATAAATACAAACAAAAGGGATAAAAATGTACTTAATTAATTAACATTTACTATGATGAAATCACTAGGTTTTAAATGCTTTGGGGCAAATTAACCTATTATTTATTATTATATAATTTACGTACCGACTCATGTTGGGACGAAGTTAGCCTTAGTTTGATAGAATTTTAGTTTTGTTATCTTATCACTAAACCCATATAAGATTCTTTGTATATTTATAGTTAAAACAATACGTAAACCTAAGAATTAAGTTTTAGAGCTTAAAAATTCAAAGTCTACCTTCGCTAAGCTCAGAATGTTCGCAATTAATGCTTATCGTGAATCGAAATCAATTAAATGCAAATTGGTCAATTCCAGAAAAACTCACTATGATTTTGTCTGGTATTGGAAAAAAAATGACCATATTTGGAATGGTTTAGTTTTAAATAAAAAAATCAACCCGGCATTATATATGTTATTTTAAAATTTATTTTATACAAAAAATATTTACTTGAGATACTTGAAAATATTTTTATAATATTTTCATATTTTTTATATCTTTTTAATAGTCTATTCTGGTTTTTTTTAAGTTTTTAAATTTAAAATTCGAAATGTCCAATAAAGATTATAGTTCATAGATATTATAATTATAATAAAACTAAAATTCAAATCAAATTAATATTAATTCAAAAAAGATCAATTCAACCTAAAGAATGATAATCATATTGATATTTGCTCTTATACTTTTAACATTGGTTTAACGATTAAAATATATTACGCAATTTTAATTTTTCCAATGTAACGAAATTTATTAAACTTGATTTTTTTAGCATGATTTAGTACTTTTAAATTATGATCATTTTTATTATGACTTACACTATCTATTTATATATGATTTTCTTTATATTGTTAATGGAATATTTTTGTGTCATCAATACTCCTATCATATTTTTTGTTATTTTTTTAAGACACCTTAGTTATTCAATTTGGTTGACTAAAGAAATATTTGAAGCCAGTTATTATATGTTTGTATACAATACAACTTTACCGAAACATTAAACATCTGAAAGAATTCTAGATTTATTATTTGGTTAGATTTATAAATTTAAAAATTTGACACAATAGTTTGATTTTCCGTATTTGAAAAACCCGGAAAAATGAATTTTATTATTTTGATTTAGGTTATAAATTTAAAAATTTTATACAAATAATTTAATTTTATATTTTAAAAACCCAAATCAACGAAATTATTACACCGTATATCCCAACATCGTGATAGATGTCAGCATATTGTTCCGTCCTTATTATTTGCATTTGTGGATTATATTTGGCTCTATATACATTATTATTAATAACAGTTTCATGGAAGTGTGTATACATACACCATCGACCATGGTGACAAAGAATATGAGAAAAAACAAGTGATTTATCTTTACCAAAAGTAAAATTAAGAAAAAAAAGGTGAAAATTCAACTTTTTTTTTCTTTCTAATTTCACCCTTTTCTTAATTTTACGTTTGGTAAAGAAATTAGACATTGCTATCATTAAAATGAGAGATAAAGGGAAGCACGTACAGAAAAATAATGAGGGGAAAGGGATGGCTTTAATTATGGTTTTGTGTTGGAGGTAAATAGAAAAGATAAATAGTTTTTTTAATTTTTTTTAATTTTAATACTGAGTGTGCTTTAGGATATATAGATTTAGTTGATTTGTTTTTCTTTTTTAAATAAAAAAAAGTTTTTGAAGTTTGAAAATACTATTTGAAAGTTGGGTTAACTTTAAATATGCATTTTACTATGTTGAGAGAAATAGTAGAAGTTTTGTGAGTTTCTTTCCATGTGAATATATCAATTCATCTAAAAGTTAAAATTAATAAAAAATTATATTTTATTTACTTAATTATATTCTCAATAATTAACCAAGTCTACTTCTAGAAAAGGAAAAAAAAAAACAAGAAGGGTGACCATTATATTTCTTCTTATTTTTGCAAGTCAAATGACATTTTAGTGCATAATCTATGTCCAAATAAGAAATGTTTGGGATAGTCATTGATATTAACTATTTGATAGTAATTTTACTACTAATAATAATTATGTCTTAATTTAAATAAGTTGAAATGTAAATTCTTATTTCTTTCATTAATCTCATATTAATTAATATCATTTCAATCTAATAAATAATAAAAGTTTCACATGAATTAGCTAATATATATTATCACCAAGCTATCAAAAGATCTCTTGAGACCATGCTATCTTTCCATGTAATTTTATGTGTATTCTGTTTTCTTTTAAATTTCAAATCTATTAATCGATCTAATATCTAGGTCCACACAAAACATGTCCAAATTAATATGGTAAATTCAAAATTTGTGGTTACCATACATATGTATATATATATATAATACAATGAGAGAGATGATATTTATTCTTCACAAAACCCTAAAACCAACTTTAATGGGTGAGGAGAGGACAAAAGAAATACAGTTGGAAAGGCAATGACACCAAATTTACTTTTGTCATTCCATAATGGTGGACAGATTTTTTTAATACTATAGTGTATAGTATTATAATATTTTTCACATAGATAGTCAAATATTGTAAAAAAAGTACATGCCCCTACAAGTGCTATAGGGTTTTGTTTTAACAAAGACAAGGAGGGAGGTGTAAATTTGTAGGTAACTTTGGGTGACAAGAGCATGTGATATGCATTCAAATATGTGTAAGAGAATCTAATCAATTTATAAAATCCAAAGGACTATATACACATTGGTTCCCGAGACTCATAATATAGTTATGGGTGCAACCAACAAGGTAAAATAGTAGTACATCTTTAATGAGGGTTATAAAAGTTAATGACCTTCAATTTTTCTTTTTCAATTTATGGGATGCTATAGCAACAACACACAAATTTAGATTTAAATTCTAAGGTTCAATTTATGTGGAGGTATTAAAAATACTAAATCTAGGTTTAACTTTTCTAAAATAAAAACTTTATTAGTATATAATCAAGAGAAAGTGTTGTATTGTGTATATTATTTGTGATGATATAGTATCAAATGACGAAATATGTTGGTGATCTGGAAACAAACTTTCAAGTCTTAGTGTCCGTTTGGATTGACTAATTTTAGGTGCTTTTAAGCCAAAATAGTTTTAAAGCAAATTTTGAAGTGTTTTGGTAAAGTTTAAACATTTATTTTAAAGCGGAAATATAACATAAGCTCAAAGTCCATAAGTTAACAATTTTTAACTTATGACTTTTGGCTTTATATTCCAAATTCAAACATACCCTTATATGTTGATTCAAGTTGAGAGCAATACTGGGAGTGCTTGACGTTGAGTGAAGTTTTAGTGACCTAACATTGAATATCCATATAGAAATTCATATAGAAGTGACCTTCAAGATAGCACCAATTTAATTATTTTATTGAATCAATAGTTTATGAAATATGTACATTGATTATACTGTCCATATTTCATAAAACTATTGTGGCTCACTGTCAGTGAAGCTCACATCAGGTAACCCACTATAAAGATGGAATCCCTAGATTAAAAAAGAAGGTTGGTATCGATGATAGCAATGACTAGCTATAGTGTAAGGCATCGTATTTTGCCGTCAAAAACAAATACACTTACGTCTCTAAGGATGAGAACCTAGTAAAAATGAGAATGTTTAATTGGACATATGTTATATATTAAAAGTGGTATGATTAAGAAACGAAAATATTCAAAATAATATAGGAGCGACTTTCAATATAGACAAAACGAGAGAAAGGAAGATTAAGATGTTTTGAATATATGAAGAGATTATGTTTTGATGTCTTTGTCATGAGATATAAGCATTTGGTTTAAAAAATCTAAAAAGGTAAAATAAATTGAAAAAAATATAATATTTTTGTAATTTAACGAGAACATAACACAAATATATTGAATATAGATCAAAATTAAATAAAAGATTAGTAGACATTCTATTGTTGGCTAGTTTTCCTTGTCAATATGATGGTAGTGTTACCTTTCTTCTATTACCACTATCACTTGTCGGATTCTTCCGATTAAGCTAATATTTTTTTTTTGTCATAGTCATTATACTTTTTATTTATTATTTGTAATACGTTTTTTTTATTATTTGTATTATCTTTTTAAATTCGCTTTGTATTTTTTATTGATCTAAAGATTTTTTTGAAAAGAATTTGTTTATATTCACCTCTTAAAATTCTTTAGCAAAATTACATATATATGTTGTTATTTCTAAAATAAAATTTATATATTTAAAAATAAAAAAAATAGTCTAACTTAACGTAAATAATAATTCAAAATATTATTTTAAAAAATATAAAAATTATTTAAAAAGAAAAATGATTAATCCTAAAATCGTAAACTTCCATAAATAAAAATATCAACAGTAATACCAAATACTATGAATAAAGCCATAAAAATAAGAGTTCAATCCAATCTAATAAATTTAACTCATGTTCCTTACATACTCTATGTATTTTTGTAAAAATTCAAGATTAATTATTATCACTCGAAATCATTCCTTACGTACTCTATGTATTCTTGTAAAAATTCAACATTAATTATCAATACTTGAAATCAAAACCTTCTAAAATCAATAAATTTTGAATTCATCTTTAGAAATGAAAACAAAATAAGAGTAATACTAAATGACCATAAAAATTGATCAGGATATAGTCATAAATATAAATATCTATAATATTTTTTTCATTGTAAAATAAACTAATTCTTTTTTATATTTTAATTAAATAAATATAAAATAACATAAATAAAATGCCATTCTAAACAAATTACTAAATTTTCAAGTCAAAATGATTTTTCCATAAAATACCATGGTCAATTCTTGTGTGTGAATGTAATTAAAAATATATCCTAATAGATTATAGAGTAAAGAAAAAAAGAAAATTTAGCCCCAATCCCCAATGTTACTCCATCTCCTATACCACTATATATACAACCCCTCTCCTCCATCATTTCTCACTTCTCTCATTCCTTAGGTCATCTACCAAAAGTTGTTTGGTTTCTATTTTCAACAAGATAGGTCCTAATTTTTTTTTTCATTTTTGATATATGTAGATAGATCCAAAACTCATGTGAGTTTTTGTATCTTCATTTTTGGGAAGTATTAGTATAAGATTAGGGTTTTTGTACATATGTCCTTTAATTATTTATGTGTTATGGGAGTGGAGCTCCTTGAAGTCCAACAGAAGATCTAACAGGTTAGATTGAGCTGCTGACCTATGGATTCCTCAGCCCTATCTATTTATGATTTCAAACATATAGATAGGTTTGTGGGTTTGCATATGTCAGGAGCTTTATTTTACCCTTTGTTTGATCATTTTTTGGATTGAAGGGAGCTCTACATTCATTTCTTCTTACTAGGTTATTATGTTTAATCTATGTTGGTAAATTAATCTACTCATATTATACTTTAGATCTAGTTTTTTAGATTTTATAATCAAGTATGTAGATCTTATTTCCTATTTCTAGCTACTGTTCTAATATACATATATATATATGATTTTGGATAAATTTTTAAAAATTTTGATGGTCTGTTTTAGATCTGATTTTCCTATTTCAGGCTTCTGAAGAAATGTTGGATTTAGATTTGGGTTTGAAGTGTTTCAGCGCAGCTTTTATCGTTTGTCTAGATTTGAGTTGTGGAAGATAATATTTTAGAAACTGAATTTTTACAGTTGTGTAAATTGGGAAATACTTGTTTGTTTTTTACTTTTGACTACATTTACGTATTTATTCAAGTGTGTACATATTAGTTTTGTTAAATAAAATAAAGTGAAATTCATTAATTTTTTTCTTTAATCTTTTTTTCATTAGGTTTAGAGTCTAGGTTATTGATAGCCACTTTCTCGATTCTTGATCTTTGTGCAAATTAAAAGCTACGTTGCATTAATTAATATTGTGACAGGTGTGTGGAAAAAATTTAGTGTACGTTCTTTATTTTGAATCTTATCTCTGGAAGATATTTTTTAATTTTGAAATTTGACTTAAATCTATCATTGGTCCTACATTTAACTCAAGATTAAAATAGTTTTTAGGATGAATATAAGATTAAAGCGTGAGAAATTTCATATTTATGTATATCAATTGTTTTTTCATTATTTAATACTTGCCAACCGTTTTCTTTATCACATTCAGTATTTGTTATAAAAGTTCATTTTATTATTTTACTATAAATAATCGTTTCAATTTCTATTTAGAATGATTGGAAATGAAATAAATATTAACATGCAGTAAAAATGTTTATGTGGCGATATTTGTTCAATATTTTAGACGTTAAAAACAATTATTTGTTGAAATCATAAGACTTTTTTTTTTAAAAAAAATAGTTAATTTGCAATAATTTTACAGTTAATTCATAATAATAATACTACCGAAATATAGTAGTAATATGTAAATAATTATCTATCAAACGTTAAATACTATTAATAATTGCTTTCTCCGTTTCATAATTTGATAATTCGAAAATAGAATGCCCTACTATTTTCACTTTCAACATATTAAGTAAATCAACTAATTTTTTCTTTGTTTTTAACCAGTAACATTAATAATATATATTTTTCCCAAATCATTGGTTAAACTTGAAGCTATACTACATATTGTAAATAGTAAATCATGATCTTTTAACAATCTTACAAAATTAAAAGTGAGCAGTAAAATCGAACAGAATGCTATATGCTGTATAAAAGGCTGCTCTTTTTTTTTTTAATCTTTGTTTTGTATATAGTGATTTTTAAAATAATTATCTTAAATTTATTTATCATTTTAAAATTTAATTATTATTTTACCATTTTACTCTTTAGTAAAGTACAATAATTATTTTTGAAGTTTACATACACTTAAATTATAGAAAAATAACGACACATAAATAGAGTACAAATTTAATTAAGTGATGTTAGTTTATTTTTTTAATAAATGAATGAGGGTATTTAAGAAGATTACATACTCTTCCAGACTTCTTAATTAATGATTGATTATGTAGCGTATAAAAAAAACAACAAATAATTTAATTAGGAGGGAATACAAAACACTTCTTTTTAGTGGTAGGGTACCTATAAGAGCCAATTTGAATTTATTTAAATTTATTTAGAAAACCAAACTTATTGTTAAGTCATTGTTAGCTTTTAATAATATTTGACAAAGTTAAGAATAACTTAAATTAAGCTTAAAATAATTTTTTTTAAGTTAATAGTTAAAATTAGATACTTAGATACTTTTCATCTTTCAACTTGAAAGTTACTATTATTTTTGTTCACTTTTAATTGTCGTGTTGCATTTTTTTCAAAAGTCAAATTGACTAATATTTAATATTAAATTAGATTACATTAATTTAATATTTTAAAAGAAAAAAATTAAATATTCAAAAACTATATGAAACATTATATAAATTACAATTTTTTATCTATCAATATGATAAAAAAGTACGTCTCAAAATGTAGATCAAAGTTCTTATAATTTAACTCTAAAAAACGAAATCAATGACAATTAAAAGTAGATGGACGGAGTAAACCATAAGAAAATAAAGTGGACGGAGGGGGTAAATCATGACAAATAAAAATCCTTTTTGGCACCAGAATAGTAAAATAACATATTCTACACTGTCATTTTACCTTGAACATTTTTACCCTTTTAATTAAAAAATAAAAAAAGATCAGTTCAATTTGAAATAAAAAGGATATTGTAAACTTTTTAAATTTCTGGCTAAATTTTAATTTAATTTTCTTACCATGTAGCATTATCCATTTTAAAAAAATATTTTAGAAAAGTTACATCTTTTAAATTAAAGGCAAAGGGCTCCAAGTCTAACCAATCCTATGAGCATGGGAACCATATATATTCTCAATCTAAAGGTCACAAATCCTACCTGAATAAGGCCACTTTTTTGTCCCTTTTGCTTGATACGTTCCAACTATTTTTCTTTCTAAAAGAGTTAAAAGTGGATCCTCAAACTTCTTCTTAAAATTATTCATATTTGGGCATATTTTGATTCTGCCTAACAGTTGTAATTAGGAGTCTCTCAGGTGCTTCACCACTCTTATAACGTAATTTACATTATATTACGAAGGATATAATATAACATATGGAGTTATTTCTCTCTTAATCAGAGGTATAAGATTCGAACTCCAAATATAAAAAAATCCTTGTTAGGAGCACTTCTTCCTGAAGAACGCCTATCAACGGATGCGGCTAGGCAACTCTATTTGACCAGATGAAAACAAAAAAAAAAAAATAAAATGCACATATGAAATGAATAAATTTAATATCAAAATATGTTTGCCTGTATAAAGAGATAGTATAAATTGAATATTGTTGTTCCTGTTGGGATTTGAAGATAAATTTACCAAGTATATAAATCCCTTTATACATACGAAATTAAGTTGGTGAGTCTTTATAGTATAATGAGTGATTGGAATCTTTTATACATTCGAAATTAAGTTGCTGACCATTTAAATCATCTTAACCGCTACAGTTACAGCTGCTAAATGGAGAACTTGTTTATAAAATTCTTAATATTAATGAAGATGGAATCTTGAGCAATAAAAAGAAAGAAACAAAAGCGAGTCATCTAATGGTGATATTGGTTCTTCCGCTGAGTTGAAAAAGTCATCTTTGAACTAAATTGGGTCTGCTTCCAAGTCGGATCATTCACCAATTAAATGTTCATAAATAGAGCTGTTACCAAGATAAGGAAATGAACATGTGCACAAAAAGCTGGTCCATACAGAGGCAAGGCAATGAGTTTTTCCACACTGGACACATTCCTCACCAGGATTGTAAAGCAATGCCTAACAGAATCTTGCCAACAAAAGACATGGTCAAACCTCATCGCACCGACCTAAAGCGAGGACTTCAAACCTTAGACCAACTTCTCCAGCTTAGTCCAGCAGCAGCAAATCTTCATGATTAATGGACCTACACCTACATATTCCCTTCACAATATTAGTTCCGACAATTCTCACACACATCTTAGAAATTGACAAGAGAAAGAAGGAAGCATGGCCTACAGCCTCTGTGATTAAACATAAACCCCCCAGCCAAACCCAATTTTGTACTATCATCTTCCTCCACAGGGTTTTATAAGACCTTGTCTATGCAACCTGAATTTTGCTAAGCAAATACGATTCCAGGAATCGGTTTTTTCATGTCTGGAAATGGAAAAAAATGATGGAATTTTTCTTTTTAAAAATTTGTTACATTATTTTATAGGAAATTGAAAAGATCAGAACATTGCAGATCATAGTTTTTTTCTTCTCTTTTTCTTATCTTCTTTCTCATCTCAAACAATTGGCTCTTTAACTTATAGAATTGTAATTTTTTATTTCTATTCTGCACTCCCCGTGTCATACTTTACATTCATTTCAACCATCTAATTCATTCTCCATTGCCTCACCTAAATCACACCCTTTACTCCCCCACTTTTTTAATCTGTTCACCCCCTACATGTGTATACATGGTAACTAATCCATATATAGAACGACGGCATCACATAATTAGACAAAATCATACCTCAGAAATCTCATTGCGTTTGAGGCCAGTCTCACATTAGCCTCCAAATTTCCCATCCCTGCGTAAAAAGGTTAATATCTTAAAAGCTAGCCTATTAAAACCATAAAAGGCATAAATGATATGCAATAAAAAACCGACCTCTCTTCAGCCTCCTTCTTCAGTTGTTCTCTGTGGTCTTGTAGTTCCCCACATGCAGATTGGATTTCTATATTTTTCAGACAGAGCTCTTTCCATTGCATGGACAACGCATTGAGCTCATATGCAGTAGTTTGCTGTTATGCAATGGCGAACAGATCAATAAGAACAATGCAAAACGCTACAGAAACAGATCAGTAGTGACACAAGATACTTATACCTGATGATATTTCCTTTCCCTGTTTGCTGTTTCTATCATTTCATTCAGTTCAGCAGCTTGTGATTGCATTCTGCAGAAAATTAGTTTGATATCAGCCATGGAAGGGATGCAGAGGAGAAAGGTTGAGCGAATTATGCTATTTTTGTAAGAGGCATATTAATACTGTGCAGAACTGGTTCCAGTTGTGTAAATACAGTGATAAATACTTCTCCCTTTTAAATCACAATTGCATCAGCAGCGAAGAGGGGCAATTGTTTGATCATATCATATTCTTTCCTTTTTATTTCACCAAAAAACAGAACATGTCCTTGCTTATTTTTATGCAAAAGTATCCACTCTAGAAACCAAGTCCAAAATAGTTACTATAGTCTTCAAGGTCATTTTGTACAAAGCCAGAAACTTCTTATATCATTTTCAATCTAATATCTTTTACTCCTTTTGTTCTTAATGGTATTTTTTCCTCATTAGTCTGTTCCAAAAGAAATTAACACAACCGGTAGTCGGAACTCTTTTAACTTTAAGCTTATCATTTTCTCTTGATTGACATGTTCTTGTAACCAAATGTTATGACATGTTTAAGATAACAAGTTCTAAGGGTATTTCAGCATGTGCAAAAAGTTTTCTTTCTTTGACCCAGTCCCAATCACCACTGTCTACAATGCAAAAAAACAGAAGGCCGAGGGAGCTGTAGAATCTGTCAATACAAGAATTAGGCAGTACCTTGTTAAGATGAATAGCTTAACAATTACCAACGACCCCCTTTGTCCCAAACAAGTTGGGGTCAGCATCAGTAAATTGTTAAATAAGGATGCCATATTAGAGCACCATGAAAAATATAAAATTAGAAAAAGAACCTGGCTAGAAATGCCTCCAGTCGTTGATTGTACAGCTTCCACACATCAGGACCATGCTTTGACATTAGATCCAGATTTTCTAGCCTATAGAATATCAAGGTTACCTTTTGGTTACAGAAGCAATAAGCACAGTTGCGCAAAACAAAAAAAGGGGAAATTTTTTAACCATAATATATCGAAGGCATGAACGTTTCAGTAGCAAAGTACTAGATGCCTCCATACACAGGTAGGATATTGTGATGTAAAAAGCACTTTTCCTGATTAACAAAAGCTAAGTAAAAAGCTTTGGTAACAAAGTAACAAAATTCACATGACTTCTGTTTGGATATGACCTGCTGAAGCTGATCGTATATAAAGTTCTCCAGAATCCTATTTCATTGAAATATATACAAACACACTCCCCCAACACGTGACAAATAGGACTATGTTTCGCCACTCGTCGTGCAGGCTTTTGGATTTGGCATAGAAGCCAAAACAAACACAATGCTTCTTATTAAGAAGTTACTTGGAAAATGCATTATTGAATCACCATATATTAGCTATTCCTTCGAAAAAGTACTCTTTTATCATGCTTCACTGCAACATCTATTTTATTAAACCTTGTAGCCTTCAGACTCCATTTCTTTTGCATTTAAAGATAATTGAGGAACTGATACAAAAAGTTTCTTCCTACCAATAAAGGTTATCAACTATCATGTGCCATATCTAGATTACAGACATATATATACTAATTGTTGGACAAATGCTTTGATCATAGAAAAAGAGAGCTTAAACTGAGAACCATGAGTATATAATTAGCAAAGGGAACTCTCACAAATACTACCTCTATTTTCACCTCTGGGTACAGGTAGCCTACCTGATTACTTGATGCTGCAGTAATCGCTGAGCTTTTTGAAGAGATTGTTTCCATGCAGTTTCATCATTGCGTTTGTTCACAGGCGGCACCTCAAGTCCATATCGTGAAGTATCTATTTGTACTGGAGGTTTTCCAGCTCTCACCCGCTCATATTCCCTCGCAAGCATAGGATGATTCTAAAACAAATTCATTCATTAGATGAGCAAAAACCATGGCCTCATCAAGCAGTTACGAAATCAACACAATTCAAGACAAAGTAACAATTGTAATCCTTCAATAAAGCTAATTCTTATGGAAATTATGAGTACTTCAAAAAAAATGGAACCCTAGAATTCACATAGAAAAAAGTTGAAGAGAAGAAGTATTGGCAAGTATAGATTGAAACCTCGAAGTTGAATTTACGAAGAGGAGGGAGGTTTTTGAGGAAATCGGAAGGTTTTTTGGAGCTGCGGCGCATCTCCTCTTCGACCAAACGGTCCACCTCTTCTTTCACATTGGGATCACCGTAGTCGTCATCAATGTACGGCAAAGCATCTATCACTTCCGCACTACTAGACACCGCCGGACGATACTCCGGCGGGGCCTCTAGCATCAAAATGTCGCCGTCTTTTGTCGCCATTATTGCTCGGACCTTCTTACCGATGTGTAATAAGCCAGCAGTGAGTATACTAGCCCTGACTGAGGAGGGAGTAATGTTCATTACTTTTTCGTTTTATAGGTTATTCTTTTTCTTCCCATTTTACCCTTGTAAATATCCTAACACCCCATTTTACCCTTGGAAATAGAGCATGTTTTTTCTTTTATAAATTTCCATCATTTCGTTCACTTTTACTTCTCGATAAATAGATCTTTATTTTTATTTTTAATGTTAAGTTATCTATTTCCCTAATTATTTAAAATATCTAATACTTTATTTTAATTGTCATGATATAATTTAATATAACCGTTAATAAAAAAAATATTAAGGAATGTTGCTTGACCAATATATCCCTTATTACTTCTTTAATCTTTGTTTTATATTGATATTATTTATATATATAAGAATGCCCTTAATCTAGAATCGTGATTTCAATGTAAAATTGAAAAAATTATATTAATTCTCTTGTATAATGGTAAACACAACTATTTTTGGGTACCAAAGCCCTCCTCCATAACTCCACAAGCTGCCTACTCATTTGGTCGTGAAAGCAATAACATAGCTATGTTTACGAATCCAAAGGCCACTCATCTGAGCCACGGATTCGAATTCTGCTAGGGCCCGGTGCACAAGCCAGACACAAGACTTGCGTAAATCTTTTGTCTGTGAGTTTTATAGTATACCTACATAAAAGAACACAAAGGAATATTAATAGAAATAAATATATGACATATAAACTATTAATCTACATTAAATGTATACTTATAGTTTATTTTAATTTGGAAGTGCATCAGACGTCCCCTTTTTTTGCCAATAAAATTTGATATATGCTAGCCTGTTCGCATAATTAATCGTTTCTTACTTTTCCGACATAGAAATGATTTTTGGTTTTATAAAATGAGAGAAAACTCGGTCTATACAAATATTAAATACATATATTTTTGTCCTATACCTTATTATTACAGAAAATACAGGATCTTATTTACAAATTATAATATTAAATGACATTTATACAAACCGAATCATTTTTTGGATGTCTACAAATCAAGCAATCTTTAATCACAAACTAAAATTTGTTATGAAGCGCAATTATGCAAATTATAGTTATAACATACAAATATAATTTTTATGTTTGTTATATATGAAAATTGCTCTACTAAGTATCAGTTACTATGAATAGTATGATATAATAGTTATATCAATTATGATTTTCTTAACGAACATGTTAAATTCAAAAATGATAAGTAAAAATGATGAGAGAAAACAACTTTTATTATTCTTATATTACGGTATTAAATTTTTTTTGGAAAGTCAGGCTATAAAAGAATAGTATTGACATATAAGTCACTTCCAAATGAAAGTATAGATTAGCTAAATATCCTTATAACTCTTAAAAAAAAAAACACTATAATTACACTCTTTATCATTTCAATTACATTATGAGATCACTCTTCAGTTTCTACGATTTAAAAGAAAGTATATGTTACTTTCTTAATTGATTATATATTTTGATTATCTTGATATCAATTCGTTTAGGATTTTTGAATAATAAAACTAAACTACTACGTATATCTTGTAATTTTTTAATTTTTTTTTTGTAGGTGAGGACCATGAAGATACTGGGAAACATTCATCATTAATCTTAAAGCAAGCTGCTAGGTGCCTAATACCTTGTCACAAAGCATAAAAATTCAACATCATTAATTTCGTCGTCAGTACTGTTCTTGATGACAATAATAACGATTAAACAAAGATATTAGGCAGACTCACTTTATAATATTAAAGTGAGACACGGAAAGTATTCCTCAAATTTACATAACAATAACACTGCTTCTTAGTAGTATTTTTTATTTCTTTAAATTTCGTGTTCAGTTAAACAATACGGGAGGAGGAGACTATTGTTATTATTTTATATAAAAGGCTCCTCCTATTACTGAGTGTAGGTACTTGAGAAAGCAGAGGAGAGAAGGAAACTGTTTAGTCCAACCCAAGGTGGGTTACTGGAACTGATCTTTGCTGCTGAATCATTGGCTCATGAGCATGTCAAAGAAGATGATTGAACATTCTGGACATGTTCTTGCTCCAATGATACAGGAGCTGAGCTCGGTTTTTCACCGCCTTTTCTTGGACTGAAGGGTTCTCCTCCCTTCTCTTTAAGCACTGTAAAAATAACCAACTGATCATGAATGGCTGATCAAATCATCAGGAGGAGGTATTTACACAATCAAGTTCCAGTACCCTCAAAATGAAGGTACACTTGATACACACAAGGACAATCAAGCAAGCAAGAGAATTCAACAAAGCCATGAGAAACAAAATAAGCAGCTTTAAGCTATTAAATTCAGCAGATGAAATAATCACTGTGTGTGATAAATTTAATACTCATAAGCAACACTGTGGTAACAGGTAGAATGAAACTTCGCCAGAAAATCTTCAGTTTTCTTATTTTTGTCCATATTTTAATCCTTGAAGGAGCTAACAAAATGCTACATGTAATCTTTTACATCCACGCCTACCGCTGAAGATACACAAAAATACAACATGTCCTACACTATGAAGCTGGTGTGCTTGCATATAACAAGGTGAAGAACATTTCAACTTCTGGCATGTTTTGGACAATTTGGATGTATCTGTCCCTATTGGATTCTTCAAGCAGGATGCGACTCATATGAGCAAGTCGTGGTATAAGTTTAGCTAATGGAATACCCAACTTTAAATTGGTTTCTCCACACAGGACCTTTATGTCTTCCATCATCACATCCACCACTGTTTTGAGTGACATATCCAGAATATTCTCAAATTCAGAGCTGCACAACAAAATGATAAGTAATCAACCAACAGAATTGCCAAAGGAATAAATATTAGAAACAAATACTTGAAAGTTTGTCAATATTGAATACTGTCAGGCATCAATTCAGAGGTAAAGAATGAAGACATTTTGCTTTATCTGCTGCGTTCAGTTCTAAACTTATCTTTACAACGACACAGCACTCAGTCCCTTCAATTTTTTTATTTGCATTTTAAAACTATATTCCCTCTTTTATTTTTTGGTGGGAGTAGGAAGTTCAGTCACTTGTGCTCAAAGCAGCATGAAAAGGTGAAAATAGTTCCATTATGTGCTCCAAAGCAACAAAAGATGTCAAAGTTTGGGTTTTCAGTGTGATATCGAGAAAGTCTCAATGTGCACCTAGTTGTTTCACATTCCAGATTAATATTCCTTTAGTGCCTCAACCTTTATAAAAATTTGTATCTCAATATACTGAAGAACTAGTACCAACCTGAATCTTTATTAGCAACACGATGGGAAAAGCAAACAAAAGTACCTTGACAAAACGGCCTGTGCCTCCAGCATAAGTTGTTCAAATTTGGATGCAGGCGAAGGTTCTGTACTATCACTGCTAGAGGTAGCAGCAGAGTTGTATAGTTTAGAGTGCTCTGGCATTAAAAAGCCCATCCAGTGATGAGGGCTTCCCATGCTCAGAAAGGTGGCCAATATCTGCAGAATGGTATCATGAAGTACAGTTGTGTTGAAGAAATCCTTCAACTGTTTTCTGCAAACCAAAAGATCAGTAATTTTTGTAAGACACATTTTGGCAAGATATAGATAGTTTCAAATAAAAAAATTATATGACATATGCAATCCTATGGTTTAACTTTTAAGAAGGTCAATCAACTGCCATCCATCCACTAAATATGTTTAACTCCAAGAGGAAAATGTTCCAACACATTGCGCCTTCCAAATAGCATGTGATTTTGTACCACACATTGATTTAGAGACATTTTCTTAGTGAACACCCACAGACCCTGCATGGTCCTATGCATGGTTATATGACCTAGGAATGCACGTGCATGGTTTCTTTGTTTGGGGCTTCATATGCAGGTTAAAGGTTTGATTACCCTGTATACTGACGGGGGATTATTTGACCCTTTTCATTGTCCATTGGATTAGGAGGTTGGCAATAAATAATCACATTTTGATAGCTCAAAAGACTCCTTGCTCAATAGTTGGTGTTTTTATGTCGATTGGCTTCCAACTAGTCATCCTTTATAGGCAGCTATAAAATAAAAACAGAGGGTGGTGCATCTAACTTCTACCCTCTTACATGGTAAAACTACAAAAGAAATATAATGTAGAAGAATAAGCACACAAGCTATGTGATCTACTGTTTGCACCAATGATTCAGGATGTGGTTCCCAGATCGTAAACTTTATAAGAACTTCATTGCTGTCCGAGGGAAAGTCCTCTGCTTTTAAACACAGCATACTTTGATTACTATCAACCTTGCAGGCAATTGTTTCTGGATTGAGCAGTTGTGTTTTTTTTTTTTGTTCCAAAGTTTTTTACCTTTTGACTCTCTTTCGTTTAATTTTTTTTCACAAACCCAATGTGTATTATTCCTCTCTCCCATGACCTTTTTGTTAATGCATAACAAACGCTCAAACTTGGCCTCAGCTGGTAAGTAAACACTAACTTTGAGACTGAACATCTAGACACCTAAACTCGGTCTAAACTGGCAACTAAACAATCCAACTCGTCCTCATTATGTCTTGTGAACACCCAATGCTGTGATTAATTGGGGGTGTCTAGATTATAATTTGTAAGTTGGAGCATACGACTAACAGTCTGACACAAAGGAGACAATGACACATTGGAGACGAGTTGAAGTGTCTAGATGTGCATACTTAAAGTTGGAGTGTTCACTTGCCAGTTGAGACCAAGTTTGAGCAATTGTTTATGTATTATGCCTTTATTTTCTCCCTCATCTTATCATCATTTCCAGCCTACGAAAGCTACACATGAATGCTGCAGAATTTCAATCTCCACCTTGTTGCACTCCAGCAGATATTCACAAATCATCACCGCAATATGTTGAGGATTAATTTTTTCCAACCTCTTGTATCATGCCCATCTTGATTTTATCCTCATTAGAAATCAATTATCATAATAATATTGAACTTCAAAAGTATGGCTACACAATGATGGCAAAAGAAAAAGGTTTTCTCTTTTACAAGGACAGCAAAAGAAAAACATTGTGATTGAAATTTACAAAAAAATGGCCTATGGCTTTAATAATTTGAGTCTTTAATGCGTAAGTTTTCATTATATAGATTATAGGTTGACCCTGATTAAGTTTCACTGCAACTGAATATTGAAACAAATGGAAAAGCGGGGGGATGATTAAATAAGCCAAGATTTTACCATGCACATTTCAACTTCCGAGAGGAAAAGAAAGAAGCAAGAGCCTACCCTTTAAGAACTTCAGATGTTGCAGTTTCAAAACATGAAGTCAAGGCAGGCAGGCCAACATTGGTAAGATAGTCTGCACTGGCTAGAAACTGCTGCTCGTCATCTCTGTCAATTAGATCAGCTTCATCCTGGAATTAAAAAAAATTCAAGATGTGTTGGCCAAAAGACTAGTATCAATTGCACTTCCAATAAGCAACAAAAACTGAGGCTAACTACCACCAGTTGGATCAGCATTAACATAGAGTAAGCAAAAAATTGCATAATCACCTAAGAAATAGGTTCAGATGAAAATTCCACTCATACACCCCCATTTACATTGGATAAAGGATTCAACTTCCATGTTGTTACTTTTTTCTTGTTATAGAACCCACTTCTTCTTAACTTTTTATTGTGGCACTTCCATTCCTTTAGGTGACTTCCAGGGTTTATAAGATTGTCTCTTCATATTACTTCTCCTATCTTTCACCTTTCGTGCTTTCCTCCCACAATCAGCAAATCCTTGTCATGGCAATTCACTCATTCATTCTTCTTTGGTTTTCTTAGAAAGATCTGGAAACGTACTTCACTATTGGCTTCTCCATCTTATATCTCACTTCTGACTAAGAGGAATATCTAGCCTTGTGACTATAAGTAAGATACTATTCTCTATTCACAGAACGATGGACCTTCATACTAGACCTAATTGTTTGCCAACTTTCAAGTCAGAATCCTTTTTAATGACATACCTTTTAAACAACCCAATACCATAACAGCGTAATTTCCAGAACTCCCATAGCTGCAAATACAATCAAAAACAGAAAGAGCGCAGCCGCGAGAACTTCAAATCAAATTGCCCATGCGAGGAGGAGATGGTCACACATGCCGGGGAATCAATTATCGAATCTCAACTCCAAACTCATAGAGATCGATGATTATGACTAAGGGGGAGACTTCATAAAAGATGATAATGTTCGATCACTCTCATGAAGGACTGGAGATTGTGAGGAACCAGAACCGCTGCAGAGTCAACAGCAGAAGAAAAAAGGAATAAGGAGAGGGAAACTTCAAACTGGGTGCAACAACTTGATCAAGAGCTGGATAAAGTTTTGGGTGTTGATTTCCATGGCCCATGACGAGGATGCCTTGGAGTTGCTACTACTCTCAAATTCGACATTTCGGAAGACACGCATAAGAAAGGAAGTAAGGTTGGTAGCAAGAAAAAAATAATGCAGAGGTTTCTCAGTCGTTGACAAAGACGAGTAAGCTTTGATGTGAAATTAAAAATAATTGGGCAACAGGGGTATGGGGATAAACTTGCTCTTAGTGATAATTGAAGTTTTAATTGTTTTCATGGAATGTAAATGGGAGCATAACAGGATATAGAGAAGATTAGTAAAATTGTTATGGGATGGAATGAGACATCCTTTGTTTGGCAAGAAACTAACTACGTTATAGGGTGGATGTGAGGATGAGGTTATGGCAAATTGGGGAGGGAGATGGGTTAAATATGCATTTCTGGAGTCTGGCAAATTAGAGGGGGGATTTGTGATGTTGTGGGACATAGAGTGTGGAAGGAATATATTTTGGAGACTGGCATCTACATTATAACTTGCAAATTTGAAGCTCCACTTCAAAAACTTCAGTGTCAACTTGGTATGGTAGAAGAATCTTGTTTGGGAGGAAAAAGGGGCGATAAGGGGTTTAATATAAGGGCCTTGGGCTGTGTGTGGAGATTTCAATATGGTGAGGTTCATCTGAGAAGAGAAACTGTTTGAGAAGAACAAAAGACATGATAGAATTTTCAGATCTCATAGAAGATTTGAAGTTGCTTGACATTCACTAGAGGATGTCCAGTATACTTGTTCAAAGGAGACAACCCAGACATTGCCTCCAGAATTGATAGGATTTTGATATCAAAAGAATGGGATGAAAGCTTCAACAACATCAAACAGATAGCTTTACAAAGGCTCGGATCAGACCACACTCCTATTGCGTTGCTGGGGGAGTGTGGAACCAAAACAAAAATTATTTCAAGTTTGAAAACTGGTGGTTAGACACAGAAGGGTTCACAAACAGAATCACAAAATGGTGGGACACTTTCAGCTTCTCTGGGAGACCGAATTTCATACTTGCTTCAAAACTTAAGGCATTAAAAGAAAAGCTTTAGGAGTGATCAAGCGAACCTAGGAGCTAAAAGGATGAACTTACTCAAAGAGCTGGCTGTTTTTGACGAAGTTAGAAAGGGTAGAGCACTAACAGAGGATGAGGTAACAAGGAAGAATTCTAGATTACTAGAGTTCGAGGAATTGCTCAAATATGAAGGAATTTCACAGAGACAAAAATCAAGATCACTATGGTTAAAAGAGAGGGACAAGAACACTATGTTCTTCCACTTAATGCCAATGCACACAAGAGGTACAACAACATTGATGAACTAGTAATCCAAGGAGAACTAAACCAAGATTCTGCAAGAATTGAAGGAGAGATAGTAGACTTCTACAAGAAGCTATATACTGAGACTACTAACTACTAACTAGAGACCAGCCTATACTGATGCTAATTGCCCGGGGTTAACAGAGAAGGAAAAGGAGAATGTGCAGAGGAACTTTGAGGAGAGTGAAATCCTAAAATGTCTGCAAATGTGTGCAATTGATAAATCACCTGGGCTTGATGGATTCACCATGGGTTTTTTCTTAAAATGTTGGGAGGCGGTAAAGGAGGACATCATGAATGCTTTCCAGAACTTCTATGAGCAGGAAGTATTTGAAAGAAGTTTGAATGCAACATTTATTACTCTCATCCCAAAGAAGTGCAAAGGATTTGAGAGATTTCAGACCCATCATCTTAATAGGCAGCATCTACAAGCTTTTTGCTGAAGTTTTGACAGAGAGAATGAACGGAGTAATGGCTAATTTTGTGGATAGCTAATGAGGCAGTGGATTCCAGACAAAAGCAAAAGAAACCAGAAATACTTTGTAAGATAGACATGGAGAAAGCCTATGACCATGTTAATTGGGAATATCTTTTGAACACAATGGGGAGATTGGGATTTGGGAGGAACTGGATCCAATGTATGAGACATCACCACTGTGAGATTCTCAGTACTTATGAATGGATCCCCTCTTAGTTTCTTTAGTGCAGAGAGGGGACTAAGGCAGCGAGACCCTTTGTCTCCTTTCCTTTTCCTACTTGCTATGGAAGGGCTAAACAGTATGATCAAATCAGCTAAAGTGAGGGGATGGCTCAGAGGTTTTGAAGTCGGCAGACCTGAAGTTGATAATATGGAATTACCCATCTACAATTGCAGATAACACATTGATATTATGTGATGCTAATGAAGGCCAACTAAAGATGTTGAGGCCGAGGCCTTGAGGGTGATCCTAGTGTTGTTTAAAGGGTTCTCTGGTCTACACATTAATTGAAAGGAACCTAAGAATTCTAAGAGTTGATCAAAAAGTTGATCTAAATCCTCTAATCCTATCTCTTTACACCAAATATAGAGATACAATGCAATTCCACTTAACCTTGTGAATGGAATTGAATATATCTTCAAAATTCCTACTATTCCTCTCCTTCCACACTGTCCACCAAATACAATGTGGAATCAAATTCCACCAGGTTTTTTGTCTCTTGCTATCTCCTCTCCTGATCCAACAACTAAGTAAATCAACTGTATGTTCGGGCATAGTCCATTTCACTTCTAAATAGTTGAGAAACACGGACCATAGGTGACTGTTAGTTTCTTCTGTCTTCCCACATAAAGAGCACCACGGAATTATGATCTTTTTTTCTTCCTCAAGACTTCATGTGTCAAGCATGCCTTTCTAATGACCAGCCTAGTAAAGCATTTAACTTTTGGTGGTGCTGCATCCCTCCAGATATTTTTCCATGAACTCTGGTATCCAATTAATGAAGTACACAACATGGAAGCTTAAAATGTTGTGTTCTAGGAGGGGAAATTGGAGCACTACCTACATCATATCTTGGGATGTCTTTGGGGGCCAAATCTCAGTCATGAAATCTGGAACAATGTGATTGAAAAAGGTGAAATGAAGTTAGCAAGATGGAAATTACAATATCTCTCCAGCGGTTGCAAGTTGATCTTGATTAATTCTGTTCTTGATTCACTACCGACCTATATGATGCCAGAATTCCCAATTCCTAAAAGTGTAGTCACTAGGTTGGATAAAGACAGAAGAAATTTTTTTATCAAGGAAACAGTGAGAGGAAAGGCTACAACTTGGTTAGATGGGATTGATGTGATAGTGGGAAAGAAGCATGGAGGCCTCGAAATAAGGAATTTGATGAATCAAAGCAAAGCCCTTATGATAAAATGGTTGTGGAAGTTCAATAATGAAGAGCAGTCCTACTGGAAGGAAGTCATTAAAGCAAAATATGAAGAGGAAGATAATTGGATGAGCAAAGAAGTGACTACACCATATGGGGTTAGTGTATTGAGATCCATTAGATCTATGTGGTCTGAGTTTAAGGCTAACAAAAAGATCAAAGTGAGGAATGAAGAGAAAACAAAATTTTGGAAAGATGCTTGTCATGAGGCAGGTAGGCTAGAGGTCTTGTATCCTGATATATAGTCTCTAGTATCTCACCAACAAAAATACTAGACCATAGTAGATCTCTAAACTCCTCAAGGGTGGAACCTCATCTTTAGAAGACAATTAAATGATTGGGAGATTCAAAGGGTAGCAGATTTTTTCAACACCATTCAGCAATTTAATGGACCGGAAGGAGGTCAAGACATTTTGTGGTGGAAATGCAATCGAAATGGCAGCTTTGAGGTGGGTTGAGCATACAACAGGTTGAACCACACCAATCAACCTCAAAGTCACTGGCCATGGAGAGGAATTTGGAAGTCAAAAATTCCACTCAAAGTAGCATGTTTTGTCTGGTTGTTAGCCCAGGAGGTTGTACTGACTCAAGACAACTTAAAGAAAAGGGGATACCCATTATGTTTTAGATGTTTCTTTTGTGGGGAAGCTAATTAATCATCTCATTCTACATTAGAAGATCACAAGCCAACTATGGATGTTATTCCTGAGTCTTAAGGGCACCTGCCAAGATCACAGAAGCAATCCAGAGTTGGGAGGAAGCAGGAAAGCTATCCAAGAATAAAGACAGATGGAGAATTGTCCCAGCTCGTATATGGTGGGCAATATGGAAGGGAAGGAACTCTAGAGCTTTTGATAGTGTTGAGAATAGTATGCAAAAAGTCAAACTAAATTGTCTTATGCTACTATGTTTTTGGTGTAATCAATTATACTCAAATGATACTATCTCTATAATTGATGAACTAGACTCAATTTAATAAAAGATAGTAGGATTTGAAGTACATGTTGTAAATACTGATCAGTACTAGTACTGACTTTTGAGGAATAGACAAAGTTACCATTTCAAAAAAACAACAATTGTTGTAGAACCTTCAAGCACTGCAAACAACTCAGCTGCCAAGGTTTTTCCTATCTTCTCTGGTTGGTTCTCAAAGGATTCTCACTCCAGGCTAGGAAAGATTGAGAACTACATTTGCTTTCTTGTCCAGATTGAGAAAAGTACGGCAAAGCATGGAAAAATATGGCATCACTGGTGCCATCCAGCTTTCTAGGCTTGGCATTTCGTTGTATATAAAGCTGATCTCCAGCTTCATCAAAGCTAGCAGATCACCCTGAACCGAGCAATATTGGGGACCACCTTAATAATTTATCATAATTAGGGTCCCATTTAATGTACGTATGTCATGTAGTTTCTGTTCTTGTACCTCTGTCATCCTCATCCCTTTCCCTGGACACTTCTTGAATTTCTTTTGGTATCTTTGGTACAACACATCCAGATAGTCATCTCAAGTCTTCCCCTTTATGGGACGAGATTATTTCGAATGCAAAGAGGTGTCAGAGAATACCAATGTCGTCTACTCAAAAGAAGAAGAATCCTATTCTGTCTTCCTAATGAACAACAATAAAGATACGGAGAGGTAAGTGAATAAGGGGGTATTATGTCTTCTTTCATTATTGATTGAAATTCCTTTATCATTCCCACATGATTGCCCAAGGTCGAGTTTCCTCTCTTACTGCCCTACTTCTCTTCTATTCTTCTTGAATAAAAAAGGCAGTAACTTGGCACCAAGTTGGTGTTAAGACATACAAGAGTCGGTAATCCTATTGTACGAAAAAAGAAGATGAGGATATCTTCAATAAAGGTCCTATTCCGGTAAAGATCTATGAAATCTAACATTCTATTTTCATCCTTCACATTCTGTAGATTTCACCAAAATCCATAAACATCGTAGTTATGTTGTTGTACACTTTATTCCCTTCAAAACATCCCACATTTCATTCCTTCCATATATTCCAGCATATACATGCAGGGATTGTACACCAAATCTTCTTTAATGGTTTACTAACCCCCTGCACTTCCAACAACTCAGTTTTTGACTGTTTATGGAATAACAGTGGTCATCTTGAAAACCCGAAAGAACAATGTCTAAATCTGTCTAGCCAATGAGCAATGCAAGAAATAGGTGGCTGCAACTTTCCATTTTTTTGTTACTCATGAAATACCTACTGCACAAAAACACACTCTTTATGTAGGAAGTTGAAGGCATGCATCATGAACCACCAATTACATGAAACAGTTAACTTTATAAGAGACTTTAGACTTCCGGGCCAAAGGCGGATCCAGGAATTTAAGACCATGGGTGCACCACAGCATAATACTTCCTAGGTCCCAACTTATGTGGCATCTATTCCTTTCTAGTTTATTCCAAAAAGAATGACACATTTTCATAATCTACTTACCTTCTCAAGGAAAACCGAACAGAAAGTCTTCCTTAATTAAATAACTTATAGTCACACAAATATCTAAGATTTATTTTAGACTACAAGTTCCAAAAGTCTTCTTCTTTACTTAAAATTTGTGTCAAGTCAAATGGGGGTGGGGGTAATAAATTTGTTACTTTATAAAAAACAAACAATTATATACACAACGTGCATAAGCAAACAATACAAGTCCAAGCATAATGAGAAAAAATCCATCTCAAAAGTTGAAGGATCTTCAACTCATCTTCTATCCCTCTCATTCAACTCTCTCCATAAGCTATAATTATTCTAATTTTGTCTACATGTATGACCTTATATTCAATTGTATTTGTACAACATTTATCAAGGGTATGCTGCGCCTTACATTCACTCTCATGCAATATTGTTGGTCTCAAAACCATTTTGAAGAGATCTTTTATAAGGACCATATTGTAGAATATATTTTAACTTAGTAGGTATCTTCTCATCACATAGAACTCTAAGAATATTCTTGATTTTTAAAAAATAAAGGAATTACTAAAAGTTGAGAACTGTTGTCAACAATCTGCCGCAGACTAATTAAAGCTCTGCAAGATACATTATCAACACATAGCAAAGCGATTCATTAACCGTCTGACTAATTCATTTTCACATGGAATATCCAATATACAACCACGTAGATGTGGAGAATCATATCATCTAGAGGCAATACTTATAACTTCAAGAGATTCTAGATAGAACAATCAATACAAATGCAAGATATAATCATAGTCATGTCAAGTAAAAAGAGGCAGTTCTTACAAGTTGAATAGAGCTTCCAATGCCACGCGCAGTATCGATATAAAGATGTCTCCCTAATATGTTGACTTGAACTCTAATGTATAAGCTTAGCATTGTGGTCGCCCAAAGAGACAACACAATTCTGGTAAAATCTGGATAGGCACGAGATACAACATCATAAGCTAACACCACTATAGAATACTAAAGCAAACTATATGGGTGCACAAGTCCATACTTGAAATTTTAAGTCTGTCCCACAGCTCCAGCTTCTCTGCAGCAGTTAGAGAATTTGGCTCGTCTTTCCCTTTCATCAGCCTCTCCATCAAGTGTGTGAGGTCCAAGTCTTCTTCTATTCGACTACTTAAATGTCGCATTACATGGGGCAATGTCGTTGAATCAGCTATTGTCTGAATTTTCCCGAAGTGTTCCTTGATCCTACAGATGAGAGAAAAATAACTCTGAGCATAATATCATATCATCCACCAAACATGATGAAAAGGAAAGAGTACACCTTTACAGGAAAATAAACATTAAAAAGAGAAAATCTTTACTGGGATCTAATGAGTTCATCATTTCTCTTCTCATCTGCAAGTTCCCTCTCAAGATCAGAGAGTCGCCGCTTGTGTCCTTCATACAGCTTATACAAAAGGTAGCCACTTCCAAAAACTCCAAATGTAACATATACCTTCCTCTTATGCCTTCTCCAAAATTCCCTGACCCAATAAAACCAGCGTCAAAAAAGGACAAAACCCTGAAACAACAATACCACAACAGTTGCCTCTTCTAATCAATCAAATTACCTACCACTACACACTCTCAAATCATACATCTCACATGAACAACCAATTTGCAATTAACAAATACTTCTCAAAAAACACACACACAAAAAAAAAGGAATCTTGAACTGCGACAAAGCAAAAGGTATAGAACAAAAGTTTCACTGCACGTATAATTTCATACCCAAATTGATTTTTTACTTGTAAAAAGGAGGGATAGAATTTACAAACCACATCCAATCCAAATACTAGTTGCTCAGGTTATTGTGTGTTTATGTCGCCGGACGCCGGCCTGGATTTTGGCCGGAATTTTAATTTACTTTCCCGGCTATATCGTCGGAGGCTACCGTGGAAGAATAGCTTTAGGTAGTGATGGCCACTTCCGACTTTGAACCTTGCAATTACTAAAAGTAGATGTGCTGGTTTATTTTAGACATTCAATAAAAATTATATAATATGATTGACATTAATATTATATTACTCTATTCAAGGAATTTCAATAATTACATACACTGTCCCTCAAGTTTCTCTAGATTCCGCTTATCCCCAGGGTCACGTTTGCAACCCTAAAACCATGAATAAACTTCCGTGTTTTTAATCACGAAATTTTTAATTAAAGATAGAAAGACGTATAATAAATCTTAGTTTCTCTTATAATTAGTTACTGTTAGACTTGTATTTTTAAAATCAATTTTATTTATCAATTAGATTCGTATATATTAGATTTTTTTTAATATATCATATTTAAAATATTAATATAAAAAAGTATAATTTTAATTTTTTAAATCTCGAACAAATTAAAACAGAAGAAGTCACATTTATATACCTACCAATTGTTTTTTAATTTCTCACTAAGAACTCAAGTATTCCCATTAATTTATAATTAAGTTAAGTTCTCCAATTATTCATTCTTAATTCGAATCATTTCTATTTGGAATTGTTAAGACTAGTTACCTAAATTTTCATATGTCCTGATGCATACATATTCAAAAATTAAGATCATGATGGACACTCTCAGAACCCTAAAATTGATGTTTAAGTCGAAAAAATAACACATTGGATGCTTGTACAAGAAATTCTTTAAATCTAGAGATCCAAAAAAACAAGGTCTCACCCCTACTTTTGTTATCTTATCCTAGCTAAGCTAATCTTCGTAGTGGTTTTAAAAATCATTTTCCCATTATTCTTTTGGTTAAAAAAATAATAGATGAAGAAAATATTGGAGTTATTCCTTGTTTCAAGAAGAGACAAACAAATACGAAAATGATAGCAGATGAGGAACATCTCATTTTTGTCGATATATATGATTTCTGTAACCTAATAACTTTGACGATATCTGACCCTTGCATATGACATTATTACAGTTTGAATCAATTTTCTATCAAACCATGAGCAAACCAAACAACACACTAGAATGCATTAACAAATAATGGACAAAGCATAACCATCAACACTTTCGTGCTCAATTGGTCTCGAAAATATACCAATGACGAAACCCTAGCCCCAATTTAGGTTTCCCCTTCACCATAACTGGAAATTTTCACAACTTCACCTTCTATCCTGCTTACCTGAAAGACTTGTAAAACCTAGGAAAAGAGAGGGTGACAATAATTTCACTAGTAGGACAATGAATATGAATTCAAAAAGGTGACTTGCAGGTTCTTATCCAACCATGTATTAGGTCAAAGAATTGAAAACATAACAGGAGGAGCCAGGGAGGAATAACAGCAACACAAGCTTGTAACGAAATTCTAAACAGAATTCCAAAAATGGAACATCAAAACTCTCAAACTCATGAGAAACAAAGAGAATCCAGATACATTTTCAAGAACAATCTAAACGTCTTTAATGGACTATAGCCAAAAAGCTTGCCTAGATGCAATTCCTAGTAACGCCCAATACCCCAAACCCTAATCAAACCATCTGTATATCCGCTGAAAAGTGTGCTTCCATCAGCACTCCAACTCAAACTGGTACAGTAAATGACCTGCCAAAAGGATTCAGCAATATTAGCAAAATGTAAATTGGTAACAAGACGTTACAACCGTGGATATCAAGAAATCAATACAAAACTAACATAACTACCCTTCTACATTGTTTGTCATATACTGGATTGCTGAACATGTAACTTCTAAATATACTAATGCAACCAACAATAAGCATTGGAATAAGAAGCTGTACAAAACCCAAAAGAACCAAATTACATTCATATTATCCCGCAAAATGAAAAATTGACAGGACAATCAATCGTTCATATCCTAAAGAGCTACCCAAAATCATTAAAAGCATCAAGAACGTAGTCTCGGGGAATGGTCCAAGGTTGTTCATTTCCTATTCAAGTAAAGCAACATGGCACCAAAAAAACTGGAATAATCTAAGAGAAGCCTTACGAGTCGATCAACAATAAGCTGCTGATGAATTTCGTATTTGAAGCATTGACCCAAATCCAAATTTATCATCCTAATGCTATGCAATTATAAAATTGTAGCTGTTAATCTACACACCTACGCTAATTGAAGGCAAATGTAAAATTCATTGAATATGTTAATCATCTTACCCTACATACAATAATAAATTTCCAAGCATTCATAATAAAATTATGTTCACACAACAGAAGAATATTATGCAACCATGATCAAGTAAATGCATAATAAAAATACCTTGGTTTTTGGTGCAGTTCCACTTTCGTTAGCCATCTCACTCTCATGCTTGAGATCAACTCTAAGGTCAACCACGATGCTCTTGCTCTCCAAGTCCCAAATCTTGATGCTAGACTCGGTGGCTGCGCAGAGCCAGTACCTGTTAGGACTAAAGCAGAGAGTATGAATGATGGAGCCAGCGTCAAGCGAGTAGAGCTTCTTCCCCTCAGCCAAATCCCAGAGCAAAATAACTCCATCCTTGCCACCACTAGCGCACAAGGAACCATCAGGTGACACTGCCACAGTGTTCACATAGCCAGAGTGTCCAGCAAGAGTCGAACGCAGCTTACAGTTAGTAAGGTTCCAGATTTTCACAGTACGATCCCAGGAACCAGAAACAATAGTTGGCTGGAGAGTGTTTGGGCTGAAACGCACACACGAAACCCAATCGGAGTGTGAGTCTCCGTCCTGAATGGTGTATTTACACTCACCGAGAGTGTTCCACAACTTGATAGACTTGTCCCGTGAAGCGGACACAATCTGACGGTTATCAACGGAAAAAGCAACGGAGAGAACATCCTTAGTGTGACCAACAAAACGGCGAGCAGTAGTGCCGGCTTGAAGATCCCAAAGGCGAAGCTCTCCATCCCAAGAACCAGAGAGAGCAAACATACCGTCGGAGGAGAGAACAACATCCTGAACAAAGTGGCCGTGGCCTGTGAGACGGCGGCGGGGGACACCGTACTGTGCGCCATCCTTGGTGAGAGACCAGACAATGATGGACTTGTCCCTGGAAGAAGTAACGATCATGTCGGAGTTATCAATTGGGGTGGCGATGGCAGTGACCCAATCGGTGTGGGCTTTCATGGTGCCGCGAAGGACAAGTGATTCTTGCGCCATTTTGTCAAGCAAGGTGGTCGCCGCTCCGGTTATCCTCTGAAGGCAAATGAGACGACGATATAGCAGTGAAGAGAAACCCTAATCTTTGACAGGTGAGAATTTATAGTGTGTCTCAATTTTAGGGTTTTTGCAAGAAATGTTGAGGGGTTACAGGTCCATTAGGCAAATTGGGTCATGTTACTGGGCCTGCATGGGATATATCCATTTCAAGGATGATGGGTAATTAGCTTCACCACTTTATCGATCCGGCGTTTGGTAGATGGGACAAACATAAATAGTTTGCGTAATATTATTTCATTGTTTGATTAATAATTTCAATATAAATTATGTTAGAGTTAGTAATTATTATAGGATTAGTTATTTTTTAATAAAAATTGAAATAGTAAGACCAGAATAAGTATATCACAACAATGATAATATATCTAGTAAATTTTTACAAGTGGAGTTGAGAAGGTTAAAATGTACTTTTACCTCGTATGTGAAGAGGTTGTCACCAAATGATTTTTCGAAACAAGTGCAAATTTAAGTATGAGATGGAAAAACGGCAGTAGAAAACTAACAAGTAATTAGTGGAAAAGGCAACAGGGCTAATTGTCAGTAAAAATGAAAGTGTATCATATCATGTCTAACAATCTCGCTCCAATGCTTATTTGGCCTATCAGAAGTTTACGGTCTCTCCTCGTACCCAATATATCCAACTTCTCACACCTAACATGGCATTTGCATTTCAACCGAATAACCAACCTAACCAGCCTCATATTATTTGAATTACAGGCATGCAAGGCAAGACCCACACAAGCGGCCTCAACTAGTTTAAATAAGTATGTAAGTAAGAACCAGCTAACGCTGACTGGGGAAAGAAAAACAATACATTAATGGCATAGTTTTAGTAGTATGCAATTATATTCGATGTATGTGTATATTTATACTTAATATACACACAAAAATCCCTACACTTGCTATTTTTCTAAACTTATCACCAAAAGTTTTAGAACTATAATTATCCATTAAAACTAGTACTTGAAAAATGTAACCAACCAAAGGATTACGCATTAAGATCATAGCAAAATACGCATGCATGTCGAACCAAAATTGTAACTATATGGTAATAGTATGCTATAGATTACAAAAACATTCATCGCAGTTCGAAGAGGTAAAAAATTCTACAGTAATATTGACACGGGAAAAAAGTGCTGATACAGTACCCCCAAGGCCTGAACCACATCTTCAGAGCTCTCCCCATAGTATTAGAAAGAATGGCTTCAGAATTTGAAGAACAAAAATACATTAGAGCAATTTATAACTCATGCATCCAGCAGGAAATAGAGAAAACTTTCCCAATCGTGATCGCCTATACAAGTGAACCTCATAAGGTTTCCCCCAGCAGCCTGAAAATTTTTGTGCAATGTAGATGTATGCATCCAAGATGAAGATAGGATAGATCAGTTTTGGCCCATACCATTGCTTCAGAGAATAATATGCAGCCTAGGAAATCTATAAAAAGAAATTAGTGTCGCTCCCTTTTCAATCTGCCCACAAAGAGAGAGAGAAGCATGTCATCCCCTACTTCAGTACACTCCCTTTTCTTCACTCTGCCCATGAAAGAAGAGAGGGGCATGTCATCCTCTACTTTAGTCCCAGATGTCTGATTGGAACTGGTGCATTCTTGTTTACTTCTCTTCTCCATCCCATCATGACCACCAGATATACAAGATCTGCTAGAGTGATCTCTAGACATAGCTTTACTTGGAGCTTTGCCCGAATGCAACCTAGCAACCTTAGTAGAAGACGATGAACTTACCTTTGCTCGCAATTTAAAGACAAAAGAAGCAAGGGTCATGCCGTCATCTGCTGTTTGCGGCAGATAATCTAAGGAAGGCTTGACATTATTCTCCAATTGATTGGATTTATTAAGCTTGTGACAAACAGAAGCTCCATAATCCTCACCTTCCCGAGTGCCAGGTGTTGCAGAAGCTTCGAACTGACTAGCATTTTCATCAGTGCACACAACAGCATTCCTTTGAAGAAATAAAGAGTCATCCTGGAACCCTGTTGTAGAGGCATTTTCATTCTCACCAACATTGAGATCAGCTGTCCCTTCATCCAAGTGTGGATGTGCCAATGGATGACCTTGAGGGCTAATACAGGGATCATCATATTCACTTGCGGAATTGCATTTATCCATAACATTCTTGGCCTTCCTGCTGTCCTGAACAAGTGACTCAGCCTCTTCAACAACTTCCATTGACGAAGACAGATTTGGCAAAGATGATGAACTCTCTCTACTCTTTGGCTTCACTAACGAACTGGCTCTCCTCCTCCTCTTGCAGATATTGCCATCTACAGTAGTAGATTCAACCACACTGGAAGCAGAGGGGACAGTTCTACTCTTTTTCTTCACCAGTGAACTGGTACTCCTCCTCCTCCTCTTGCAGATATTGCCATCTGCAATAGTAGAATCACTGGAAGCAGAAGCCTCTGAAACCTTATCATTTGGTGTAGATATTTTTGTCTTTCTAGGACGCAGTTTAGACGGTCTTTTATTCTTCTTCATTGCATCATTACAACCCTGGTCTCTAGAAGGTACCAAACTGCTTTTTAAAAGATGAGAAGACTCTGGACCTTCACTCCCCTCAGCATGTGGCTTCTCCATTTCAGACATTGCATCACACCTAGGAGCCATACCATCCCTTGTTGCTCTGGGCCTACAAACAAAAACTAAAACAATCAGAAAGCAACCTAGCAGCTAAAAACGCACCCCTTCCACAAA
The DNA here is from genome assembly GCA_027704765.1 of Solanum habrochaites. Lineage (NCBI taxonomy): Eukaryota > Viridiplantae > Streptophyta > Magnoliopsida > Solanales > Solanaceae > Solanum > Solanum habrochaites. The sequence goes on from JAKWJA010002491.1 coordinate 64,524,472, forward strand.
AACTTGTGTAGTCATGACCAGACAACTATTTCCTAAGCAAATAGCAGTTTGTGAAAGAATCTTCGCATCCACCTAAGACCTTAAGACTATGAGTGGAGCTGCCCAGGACTATATTGGCCCCCATGAAACCCTTACATAAATGATGAGGAACAAGTTTATTCTCTAAACCCTCCAGCATACATAACTTGCATCTTGAGTTTGAGAAGATTGGAAGTGTGAATTTAATGTAGGGAGAGAGATTAGGCTCAACATGCTGAAAAGTGGGCCTGGGGCTGAGAGGAGAGTACGCTCAAGAGGCTGAAAAATGGGCCTTGATCTGAGAGGAGAGTAGGCTCAACATGCGAAGGAGTGGGTTTAAAGTTCAGAGCATTTTAAAGGACTAAGCTGGGTGAAAGAAGCCCAGAGCAATAAAATATGATGAATGTTATTGTGCAAATGGGTACATCTAAGTTTGGCTTTGATACCACGTGAAAGAATCTAAATGTCCAACCCAAGTCTCTACAAGATGGAGCCGGGTAGGACTTTATATACTCCTATGGATGCCCTAATAAAAAATCGAGTGTCAATGACCTTAATGATTGTTTCAGAAGAGTATGTTTTACACCAATACTAGCTTGACAACTCAAAGCAAGGTTGACACCCATCCCTCTTTTTCACATTGATAAACAAATGGCCGACCAAACAAGGACAGATTACACAGTAGCAGCCAGTTCAAGGAAGTGAAACTAGGACGGGAAACTTCCCTTCTTTTACTTTTAAGTAGGACCCTCTCCTTGTTACAAGTTTATTCTCTTACACTTCATTTAACAATTACTCCAGCGATCCACAATAAATGATTTTTTAAAATTAGAAAAAAAAAGATGTATAATTATTTTCTTTCCAAATTTGTTATCTGATAAATTATATGAACAAATTTCTAAAAGGTCTCTCAGTACTTCTTTATACTTCCCCGTGAATTGATTAGGGTAATTTAGTCAAATAACCTCATTATTAATATTTATTAGGTGGTACTTAATAGATGTGCCAAAATCCCAAAAAAAATACTTATTGTGGAACAGAGGGAGTAATATATAATTTGATCAGTGATCACAATTCATAAAGATTGCTCTAAGCAGCATTTTAGCAGATCCCAGGTCAAATGGTAGACCAAATAAGTTGCAATAACATCTATAATCAGATGGGATAATCCGTCCCAAGTGGCCATTTAAAATTTTAAAGAATCATTACCTATCATCTCCCTCCGCTGCTACCAGCCCCAAGAAAAAAAGAAGATTTCTTTTGGGCAGCGGGGGAGAAATAAACTATAGCATGCACAAACTAATTTGAGATTGAGATACAGTTGCTTCATTGATTGAAGCAAGAGTAGGGAGATACAGCGTAAATGACAATACGGCATCAGCCTGCCACAACCAGAAGAAAATTCATCCAAAGGGAAGATAGTTTCAAATTTCTCCTCTTTGAATAGGGAGTAAAAGTAAATTAAATAAGCACAACACGTAGCAAAAATATCTGGAGCACAGTTGTTGAATGCATACCGTAGTTTCCTCTTTTTATTCACAGAAGTAGTTTCACGTCCAGCTCTAGAACTAAGTTTCTGTGTCGGAACTATGGCATTGAGTCTAAGGGCAGGTCTTTCATCCTCCCTGTCAACGAAGTTGGAAATAAAAGTTTCTCGTCGTATCTTTTTAGCTTCTTTCAGCATAGAAACTTCATCTGGAAATAGCACAATCCATCTCCTGTACTTCAGAAGAATTGAATAAGAAACAAATCTGGATAACACCCAGCATATATTCTAATATGCACAATTAATGAGAAATAACCCACAGGGAAAATACACATATACAGGAGCTGGATCGTCCAAATAAAAATGCTACAAGGAACCCACCCCACCCTCACCCACCCAGGTTAGACCATAATAACAAAACATTCATACCTGCGACATTGATTGTCAGTCCGTGGAGGAATGCATGCAGCAACCTTGGACCAGGAATATCCATGTTCATCAATGGCTGATTTTAACTTCAAATCCTCCTCTTCTGTCCACTCATCCAACTTCAAAGAAGGATCTAAGCTATTGACCCATCTGAATCAACAGCAACAAAAAAAACCCAATAAGAATGATAACAGCTATTTCCACCTTACTCATCAAAGTCAGACAGATAATAAATACCTTTCTCTACATTGTACATGAGTCCGCCCAGGTACATATTGAGCAACCTTCTTCCAAATTGGAGTTCGCCAAGGCACAGATTGAACAACATTCCTCCAAGTTTTAGGATAAAAAAGCATCACAGCAACTTTCAATCGCTTATCTTCATCAGCACTCCATTTCCCGCACCTTTTCATTGCTGGATGAATAGATTTAATCCACCTGGGGGTTTCAAAAAGAAGTCACTAGCTTAATTGAGAGTAACATCATGGAGAACACCAAACTGCAAATTGCTTAGAAAAGCACTGAGTAGAAAAACATGTGAAAAGCAAACCCAAACACGAATAACATTTGGGATTCAGAAGCCTCAAATTTAACCATGTACTTCCTCCTAATTCTCCTCCTCCCCAATCCTTTGGATGAGATAACATCAGTACAAATATACCAAACTTTAGACCATCCAACAAAACCTTACAAAAGTAGCTACATTATCTCCAAAGAAATTGTTGAAAATCATTTATGAAATAGCAGAAGGCAACTTTAGTTACATAGTCTCAGAAGAAAAAGTTCTCGGTAATTGATGAAATAGCAAGAAGGCAACATTTAATTTGCCAAGGCTCATTTTAAAAGGCCAAAGAGAAGCAATAGATCTATAGATCCTACTCTAGAATCTAGATACTGGACCTACATAAAAACGGCCAATCACAAACATCAACTTTGAAGTTTTAACAAAAGTAGTACTGAATACAGTGTTATAAAAAACTACCACTTCGACAACAAAAGTAATATACGTGATCTTTTAATACATTATAAGAACTGAGTAGCATTATACTACCTTAAAAGAAATATTAAATCACAATGAGGAGATGACTGACCTATTGGAGCACTGAGTACCTGTCCGACCTTCAATGACAGAAGCAACAAACTGCCAATTGCTCTCACCAAAAGTCTCCACAGCAGCAGAGAGTCTAATATCCTCCTCATCTGTCCATTCCCGCCTAATGATTGAAGCATTCAAACTCCTCTGATAATGTGATAAGCACTGAAACGGAGTCCTACATACTCCTAACGATGAAGAAATATCAACCCAGTTACTCATTTTTTTCTGCTGGACAACTTGCAATAGATTCTTTTCCTCTAATAAATCCCATCCTTCATGTTTAATAAAGGGGTCTTCCCAGTTCAACCACCTGAAGGGATTTAGGAGAGAACAAGACCATTACTCTCATTACCTTATCAAAAAAAAAAACATATCTCTCAAGATCATCAGTAGTGCAATAATAATGTTAAATAAAACAGTATATGTCCATTCATGTTTACGTATATCTTCATAAAACTTGTGGTAGTTTAGATAATAAGATGGCTTTTAGGGACAGAGGGACTCAAAGGAAATAATTCCCTCTACAGCACTGACGTTGGACAGAGGAGGCAGAAGACTGAACGAAGAGAGGGAACCAAAGTTCAGATTTTCACCAGGGCGTATCTTGGAAAGAATTGAGTTCTTCGCAACATGCTTGGTGGGGAAGTTCAAGAAGAGAGCGGCTTCACCAGTTCTTGTTACTACTAGGCTGCTAAGCCATAGACTATATCCAGTGGTTTAGCAATGAGGCTATGGTGGGATTTTCTTAGGTGGTTCATCTTGCCGTGGATATGTGATGAATCGTAAAAGATTTTATGTTTTCCTAGAAGAGCAGGAGAGGAAGGAGAAAATGTGGGGCGTGTAATGTCACTCCACTCGCAATGCTTGGAGAGAGAAATAGGAGAGATTTTGAAGGGGTAGATATGAGTTTTACACAGTTGAGTACCCCTCCCATCCCTTACTTTCTTTCGGTGCACCCATGTAGTCCCTCGTTGTATAGAAGATTGGGTGGCATTTGTGGATAATCGTATTTTTTTGTATTTCTTTTTGGTATACCACTTGTAATATAATCATGTTTTTGGTCATGTTATTAACGAAAATACTTCTACTTAGGTCAAAAAAAAAACGTGGGGCATATCCCTTAAATGTTTAACAAAAAGTTTATATTCTCATAAATTAGCAAACCAAGCATTATCTTTACTTGGAATCCAATACAAGCATTGATCCTATCACTTTTTAAGCTCTTCTAATCCTTAACTTGGATGATAAGCCATTAAGCATGCAATTCTGACAATTTGGAGTCATGATTCATGCATTCAGCAAATGTTCTCCATAACTTATTATGGCTCAAAAGGACATAATCCCCGGTATTCATATTATAAGACACAGGAAAAATTCAAAATTTCAATATAATTTTTCATATACATGCATGCATAGAAACGGACAAATACCCAACAAAAATTACCTAATTCAAGTATTAAACGTCATTTATACTATAGAATGTAATGTCATTATTCCGTACAAAGGCATTTTAATTCTACCTTGATTGACATTCAGCACCCGAACGACCAGGAAGATACATGGAAGTTACTTGATCCCAATTGACCTTGGGTAGAAATAACCTCATGGTCTCGGGGGTAATTGCGAGGTCTCTGATTGAGGCAATGACATCATCAAGATCACCAGATTCTCTAGAACATCCATCCTCATCACTGCAAAAGAGTTTGATAAGACCAAATCATCCCAAAAGAGCTAATGTGGTGGCAACATGGAGTATTTTCCACACACAAGTTAAATCAAATCACTCAGTTAAGCTTATCATGTTTTGTGTCATCGCAGAAACCATTTGACCATCATGATCTCATGTTCTTTTAAAAAAAATTCCACTTGTTAGAGTAGTGCTCATTTCTCCCGAGACTTCTACTTACAAGTGTATTGATAATAGTACTTCAATATTTTTACACGGCACAAGTTGATAAAACCAGTCATAAACAATTTGCCTTCATGTTCCAACATCCAGACTTCAACTTCATATCCAAATAAACAAAACCAAGAAAATAAAACTGATGCCAGCTGGGAGAAACACATAAAAAGACATGGAATAAAAGGGTGGGGAGAAAGTGGAAGAGATAACTGAGAAGAAATTAGGGCATCCGTCAATGAATATTCTTCAAACCAAACTGCATACCAGTTTTAATTTAATCCTCAGCTGGTATCACAATAAGAGAACGCACACAGACGCAGAGAGAGATAGAAATGAGGACTTAAAGTTGCAGAAAAATACTTTACATGCTGGGGAGAAGGGAGTGGAAGTCAAACACTTTACAACATTAAGCTATAATGGCGGCATTGAAGAAAACCTCAGACAATTCTCCAGAATAGTACAAAAGAAAAACACATTTAGGTAATATTAGCTTCAGTTTTTTGACACAATCTCTAATCCAGCAACATAGAGACTTCCCTTACACCAAAAACACATTTAGGTAATATTAGCTTCAGTTTTTTGACACAATCTCTAATCCAGCAACATAGAGACTTCCCTTACACCATCTTTACACTACTTTATGAGAACATCATTTGCACATGTAACTTTTATTTTTGAATTGCACCTGTAAATTTAATAATATAAAAATTATGAATGTCATGTGGCCAAACAGTTGATCCCAAATATTTTGACCTAAAAGTGTAAAATTAAAAACCGACATTATTTGTTCTTGCGCATAAATCAAATAATATATCTATAGCTAGAAAAGAACCACATATGATTGAATTGGTGCACTAACAATAAGGTATCCACTTCAAACTTAGAAGTCATATAAGCAGGGCATCCTGTCTCTTTATGATTACCTCCAATAAGGACCGTCAAGATAAAGATCACTTGATTTTCAACAATAATAGCATGGGGATCAACTTTATTCCAAGTCCTATCACCCCCAAAGGCCCACACTCACTCAAAGTTGCTGAAAGTGAACAGTATAATTTAACTCTATTGCTATTAAATAAAATCAAGTGACCAACAATTATACTTTTCCCATCACCGATCTGCCAACTTTCCTGGTTACTCTTCAACCAGAAATTCAAATAAAAGCAGTACTCATATTTATAAAGATTTGCATCACTGTACCTTTTTCTAATGGACGTGAATAGAATCCATTCATTGTCTGCTGCAACAAGATTTTTCCACCGTTCTTATTATTTTCTATGAGATAAATAGGTCTACTAAATTGGGAAAATCCCCATGTTGGAGAGTTTATATAAAATCAGTTCTAGACTCTCCTGCCTTCTTCTTCTACTAGTCTAATACGGCTACGTACTTCTAGAACAATGAACCGACTGCGCAGACTCTGTGTTTGTGCTCACTTGAATTCCCGTATAGTTGCGTCACACTATCATTTTTGACTGTCTCGTCTGCTGTGGCTTTGACAATCGTTCAAGTCTCTATACTTGACACTGTCGCTCACTAGGCTAAGCATCGTCACACGTGGAATGATAGTAATAGGTTCCGTCTGGGTGTGCATCATCGAACAGACAGCGGGAGTACTGTGTGGCAGCGGGGGGTGTGGAGGCGTTTGCGTACTGTGCCGGTATACTATAGATAAAATGTGGCTCAGACAAACATAGAGAATCGAACACGAAATAGGTAGGATTGCTGAAAAACTCAGTGGCCTACATCTCAGCTTCACTAAGGCATATCTCACGACACGTGACTCAAAAGACAAAGAGCAGAACGCGATAAACAGTGAATCCCAGAGATAAAAAGCAAAAGGCAGAGAGAAGGAGGCGCGGGGAGCCAGCATGGGAACAAGCGAGGGCGCAAAGTGTGTCGCGTCGAGGGTTAGCAGCACAAAATTATGAAGTAACAAAGGCGAGTTTGAAATGGGAGACTCGGAGGGGAAAGAATGGAAGCATATTCACAAACAAACAATCCTTATAAATGTTCCTTTTTAAACTGGTAAATAAGCATTTTTGAGAAAAGAACTGGTAGGGGAGTATTTTATTGATATTAACAGCAATAATATAATACTTGTATAAATGTTAAAAATAATCATGAATGGGTTGAACTACAGATTCTAATCCAGGCAAAAAAGGGGAAATCGTCTATTTTGAATACGATGATAAGTCAATCAACCTTAATCTTATCAGTTTGATGGATGAGATATTTTTGCTGATACATATTAGCGTCATCAAAGAACATGGAGGAGAATACAGGAAATCATTGAGAGGTACAAGGTTTATATGAAAGTTGACCAGTATCAGAACGCTAGTGTTGTTCATTTCATTATTGTGAGAAAACATGTATGTGTGCATACAAGTGCAGTATGAGAAGGAATCTAATCGGAGAGAAGAGTTGCCTCACTAACATAGCAACAGCAGGGAGAAATGTACCTTAGAAGATTGACCGAGCGTTGAAGTAACATCTCTTGAAATTGTTGTTTCAGTCCTTTCACAAGATTTTCACTCTCTTCCTTAGACCACTCCTTGCGACTCAATGAGACAGCAAAATGTGTCAATGCCTCCCTATAGCTAGCAACATGAGAATTCTCAGGCGGTCCACAATGTGTTCCAGATAACTTCTTTCCCTGGAGTAGTATAAACAATTTAGGATCAGAAGGTTATATACAACAGGAACCATTTTTTTTCCATTAGTACAGTTTGCATCAACAAATGTATGCCTTTTTTCATGATAAGTACAACTTGCTTCTCATATAATAAGAGCAACCCCAGGAAAGCAGTATTTTTAACCAGTCTCACAAGAGAAGAATCTATTACCAAGCTCATTTGGGATTGAGGTGTTGTAGTACTTTCTTAACAGAAAAATTCAAGCTTTCAGAAGATGCAACCCATAAATTTGCACATATAAACCTTCTCATCCAGTTACACATGATACGATACAGATATACCAAGTTCTTGTAAAAAAATGTATATCATACAGATATAAAAGAAAAGGTTGCACAGTATATGATCAATCAACTAGAATGAGAAAACAATGGAAGGCAAGGCTATGAGTGTTCACCAAGCAATTTATTGGCATAGATGAATGCAAGAAACAGAAAAGCCACACATGTCCATTGATGACATATTTGGCACACCTCAAATAAAAAAAAAACTATTTTTGAAAAGAAAATTCAGATAGTTGTACACTATACAAAAACTTAGATGTTTCGAGAAAACAAAATACTAATACTTATGTTCTTGTATATTCAAGTTGTCCCACGCAAAAGTAATCTTTTGACAACAAACTCAGAACCGCATATGGTTTTGTTTTTATTATCTGGGGGTCTGGCCTAAAGAATGAGCAAGGTTAGGAAAAAATGAATGAGACAAAGACAGCTAAATGAACCCTAAATCTTAAAAGTGGTCGTGTGTTCTTATCCAAAATTATTTCATGCATGCAGCAATATAAGATGCAATTCGACAAAGTAATATATAACAAAGATTGCAGTAATTGGCAGTTACCACTGCTGACCTTTGAACTGAACCTTTGCTTTGGCAAAGAAATTAACTGGACACGAGCATCTCTTTTTTGTGACAATGCCCGCCCCATTCTCTTTTTGCATGTGAGCTGAAAGCTCTTAAGGATCTTGACCCGCTCGGTTAATTTTTTCACCTCTTCCAATCTTGCTTCAGTTTCGCTCATCATCTCCCCGCATAACTTTCTGAACCTTTCTGACAAGACATAGTCTTTCCTTATGGGCATCAAGACTGCATGTGCCTGATTATTGTAAGGACAGAAAGAATTACTGACGATTTCACTTCGTGTTTCAGCATCGAAATTCTAGCCCCTCACAGTGAGATTCTGAGAACTAGCAACGTCATTACTGCATCCTTCAGAAATCTGTATGGTTCTATCTACACAAGCGGGAAACCCTTCCTCAGCATTAGTTCTCTCTACAAACAAATTATTGGAAGTTTCCTTTTCCGAGGATGTTAGGAGACCAACACAACCTGCTCAAATTATCTAACCGACTCCTACTCTTCTCCTAGCCCACCAGAATCTGCTGTAACAAGTCTTATACATATAAATTTAGCTCACAATAAGATATGCATGGTAAACATTATTCGATCAGCAACAAAGAACAAGTAATTTATACTCCTGTAATATTACAGATAGACCATCGAACAATCGAATCCCTAATTTAAGGTTTCAAATATAAAGACTGAGGCATGAGTATAGTTAAAATTAAAAATCTAAATCAACAACGGAAATAGTCTACCATCGTAGGCCGCAAAACGGCGCTCAATAGCACGTAAGGTCTCTAAATCATTCTCTTCATCACCCTCTGAGGCCGGTGACCGACTAGAGCACATGGTTGCAAGATTTATGGCTCGGCAAACTTCCTTGATAGGGAAAATCGCTCTCTGTAAAAGTAGTAATCACGCACATGATCATCGTCATATTCACTGGCGTCTGAAACAGAGGGCGTTACATCATCCACATCCATCACATCATCGCAGCTGCAACAAAGCTCCATCGCGCCGGTGGAAGGATAAGGTTCGGAGTCGTCGGCGTCTTGCTGCCCGGCGAAAGACAAGCTTTCTTGAGGGCTTCCAATGTCCTTCTCTTCTTAAAGCCCGTCCACACGTAATCGTTGTCGGAGAAATCATCATCGGAATCGAAGGCCATTGGGAATTAGGGATTCGGGTAATCCAAGGTTTTAAGAAATTTTTCAGTTGAGTGAATGGTGAAGGCGGTAACAGCTAGTGTTTAGAAAGCTGAAGAGTCAAAGTTTGGGCTCAACCATAGAGAGAGCCCATAAATAAGCATTAAATAGGAGCTAATCCAATGAACGCGCTTTAACAGTGGGCCTACAATCTTGAAACCACGGCCCATTAAGCTAATATAAGTGGGCTAAGAGCAACTTCGGCTTTCTCTATTAATTGGGTCGTAGACTCATGGCCCATGAGAGCTAGAAAGCGAATACAAAATATAAAAAAGGACAAAATTGTTATAATAGGCAAACTATTAATATCAAAATTCAAAAGATCTAACCATATAGTTTGATTTAATATATATATACAAAAAAAATTAGCTCGTTTAATACAAACACCGAACACAAGCGCATTTTAACTCAGTTCTTATTTGATATAAAAGCGAGAGAGCGAGGGAGAGAAACGAGAGTGGCGAGCGAGATTTCGTCCTATACACTTATGAATAATATATACAAAATGACCATCTCTTCCCTGCCTATTGCTTTTTTCTGTTGCCTTTCTCCCTTTCTCTCTTTTCGCTTTCATCAAAACACATATTAGACTCTATTGATTTCTTTTGTTAATCGGTATACCAAACAGACTGTATACAACAGTTTTCTGTTTGGTGTATAGATAGAGAGAAATTATACAAACTATTTTATTTCATATATGTATAGCGAAATATCATATTTATTTTTGTTTATAGAGATGCAATTAATGCCCACTATAATATATCAATTACGTTTATTATTTCTATAAGCATTTAAAATAGTATACGTGAACATTAAAACTAAGAGATTTTTTACAACCTGTGAAACACACTCTTCTTGAAATTGAAAGAAAAGATAAATTGCGGGCATATTTTACTGAGATTTAAATCATCACAACTTCAGCCTTTTTTTCGTTTTCTTCTTCACGACATAAAGTTTTATTTTTTATATATATAATTTTTTTTAAAATCAATCAAGAAGTAGGAACCCACCTCATCATAATAGAAGAAGAAAAATAAAGACCAGGTCACTCAAGGTGGAGGATATTCATACATTGTTAGATTTTGCAAAAAAAAAAGAAAACACGATTCATGTATTGCGCTACGACAGCGATTATCATTACATAGAAAATAGCATTATAATTAAGCACAAATTAGTTATTATTATTATTGACTATTATGTGTATTTAAAAGTTGGCAACCACAAAACATCTTTTTTAAAGGCACATGGAGACTTTTTTGCAGTGATCACACTTGTGAATTTCATGTTTATAAAGAAGAAAAAACCGCTACTTAAGAAATTTAAATTATGAAACTTAATTTTTTTTATCAAAATTATTTCATATCGCGTATCAAACAAATCTTAAGTAAAAAGAAAAGTAAAAAGGGAAGGCGCACTAATATATCTTCCTTATCCTGTCTATCCTCTTTTACAAATAATACCAACAACAAATTTTCGATAGCATTGTGGACCAAACACATCTTCATCTAAATAACTTTACCAAACGATAAGGCACCAGAAGTCGCTTTGATTAATTTTTATCTTTATTATGTGCTAATGAGTCACCATGACAACGATAAGTCCTCTGCCCTGCGTTCACACATTTCACACACCCATGTTTTATACAAAAGTCCGTGAATTAATACTGTTTATCCCCCCCCCCCCTAAAAACAAAATTTTTTTTTTTCCCCCCCCTAAACATTGCTGTATGACTTTCTTCCCGTCTTTTAAATGCAACTTCCACAATAATTTTATATTTTAACCTTATAATATATTTAAGATTAATTATGCTCTATGAATCGAAGTCTAATAATGATTATAGTAACTACTATTGTTATTATAAATAATAATACTAAGAATCACTCACTGTCTTGTACTCACTAATTGATTGCATTGCTGCCATTTTGTGTCGTGTGTATGTAATCGGGTTGTGGTATATTCATCTGGATTTGACAATATCTTCTCCTCTATCTTCTCCCTTGTCTTTGCTGGCGATATATGTCATAACCATCTTTTATTAGACACACAATTATATGTCCAAACTCATTCTAGTTTAAAATCGGAAAACAAAAACCCCCCCGACAGCCCCACCCATTCGGGTTTTCTCTAACCCAAGTGCCAAACAAAAGCCCGCGCACTCGGTGCACGGGGTATTTCGACTTGCGCTTTGCGCTGGAGGACGGATGGGAAGTTTCACATGCGTTCGTTCCACTCAGTTTTGCGGGTTTTGCGGAATTGGTTGCGAGTGTCAAAGGGAGTCTTGTGGACGGAGGCGATTGCCGCGGTGGCACGTAGCGCTCGGGCTTAAGGGGGCGCAGTGTACCAAGTGTGTCCAGAGTTCGCAGCGCGCGCAAGTCGGAGCATAGTCTTATCAACTTTAATTGTCAACAACATGTCAAAATTTAAAACAAGCGCTAACAACAGGATGGTTTTGGTCTTTTCATATGATTTATTTGGACAAAGTTTGAGATCTTCAAACCATATCATGATATGAAATTATTATTTCCTTTATTAAACATATTGGAAACACAATTTAAAAAAAAATTCCATTCATCTCTACGTATTAAAATATCGCAAAAAAAATTCTTGAATATATTTATTAAAAGGAACTTGGCTAAAAGAAGCACGTTAGTTAGTATGAAACAGGATGTAGTTTGACGTGACACGTACGTAATGATCCAATCATGTGTCTTAACTTGAGGGGTAATATTGGCTGGGAGTGGTGAAGTGAATACTTTAGAGTAGAAAGAGTGAATAATAGGATAAATTATGAAGAACCAAATTTCTTTCTTTTGATGGAAAGAAAAATAAAATTATTTTCCACTAATTGACGTAACAAACAAAAGAATACTCTCCTTTATCTCACATTTATTCGTTTCTATTTGAGATTGCATGTAATCAAAATTGATATACTAATTTTATATCATATTAATAACTTTATATTTTAAAAAATAATGTTAATATTTGGTTGAAAATATTTTTAGTAATAAAAATAACAAAACATTATTTTTTATTAAGGTGTTCAGAATAGTTTATAAAAAGTTAAAAATTTATTTTTTGATAACCAACACAATAAAAATGTAAGGTGAATAAAAAGGCCCCGCTTCAGGCAACCCATAAGTTACTCTGTTTCTTATCTAATCGGTCGACATCTAATTTTACAATAGTATATATTACTATGACTATATCATATATATATAACAACTATAATATACATATAGATCTATATATAATATATCAGCTATATATTATCATATATATATACTACTAATCCCTTTGGTAACAGAATGATGTCTCATTTTCATTGTCAACACACTTAAATACCCGGTCCTAATCGTTCCAACTACTAACATCCAAATCATTAAGTTACATGGCATGCTATTTGGTATGGAGGAATCAATGCTTTTATGTCATTCTTTGCTTGACTGAACAACGAATACGTTTTTAACACTAAATTAAGCTTATATTTTTTATTTTGAAAGCTACCTATTTATTTTTTTAAGGGTCAAACCGGCGTCTGATATACTCCCTCCAACTTTGTCATTTGGGTGATATAAATCCCTCCGTTATAAAAGTTGGCTCCATATATGCCCCTTGGACCACGTTTATATAACCAACGGGCTCAACATATACCCTCAGCCACGTTACAAAATGGCTCAATATTATCCTTCATTTCAAAAAACAGAAAGCTTAAAAAATTAGTTATTAAAATTTACATTTATTACTTCTCACTTTATTTTTTAAATAAATATATTTTAGTGGTATATATTGATTCCTTTCCATCAAAGTTCAAGGTCCATCATTTTCAATCTTTTTTAATACATAAACTTATCTTTTGACTTTCTTTTACTTCATAAATTACTTTTGAATTTCCTATTCTTATTCTTATATTTGTTTTTTTCTTCATTCCTTAGTTTTAAAGAATAAAAATTAAACTATTTTTCTTTTTGTGTATTGTAATTTAAAATTTCATAATTCGGAAAAAAACCTTTGGTCATCTACAAATAAGTTCTTAACAAGAATGATTTAGTGAAACACAAAATTTTTTTAAATTTTGATTATCTAGACTAATAATTATAAATATACGTCATCGAAACAAAAAAAAAATACAAAACAAAAATATGTTTGAGCGAGGACTAAAATTTACATCATAGATATTGTGACTTATATTCAAAAAATAATAAAATTTAGACGTTAAAATTAAATTATTTTTTCATTCCCGTTGAGGAAAGGACGGTATAATGGAGCCACTTCTTGTTGTACAAGCAGGGTATATGCACACCACCCTACGCCAGGGCGCCGTAATAATCGCACCGCCCCACAGCCATCGACCGTGAACGCCTGGTCCGGCGCAGATCTAACTGGTCCGAAAAAATTTGATTTGAGTTTTACTCCTTTCCCTTTCATAACACAAGGCGGCGTAATCCAGCTTAAAAATGACAAAGTTTCTAGGCGTATTAGTCAGACACCCTTTTCCCTTTTTTTATATTTTGATGATCAATATTACGATGAAAAAATATATCTTAAAATATTAATTAAAATTTAAGATTAAAAAGATAACTATACATCAAGCTCACACCAAGTAATTTGAGACGAAGAAAATAACACAAAAAGGCAATGCATTTTATAGCGAAAAAGAGACCCACGAAATTATATACGGACTAGGTTAATTTGGAATACAATTGTAGAATGTGAACTCGCTGTGACCGCATCACTCGTGAATTATTTTAAATTTTTGATAGCCTTAAAAATATCATTTTACTTTGATTATATATCTCTATCTTACTACATGTGTGAAACATATTTCTAAATTCGTCAAGTTTTGAGTATTTTCAATACTTCTCTCAACTTATTATTAACATATCCATGCTCCTATACGAGTTAAGATTACTTATTATGTCATGCGACAAATGAAATGCATGTCTAAGTTTAATTAGTCAAATATAAACATATTTTTAAAATTCTTATTCAAAATAAAGCTAATAATTTATGACAAATTTATCGTGAAAAAATAAAGTAGATAGATGGACGTTAACCTTCCATACTATAAATCATTTTGCTCAATTACTAACACCTATACACTTTTTCCATACACATTTGCTAGCTAGAAGAGATGAAAAAAAAAACTCTTGCCCCCGTGTGGTACGAAATTACTGTGTGTTACTTGAATTTTGTAGCTTGAATGTACTCCATTGACATTCTTATAACTGTTGTTGCGCTTGATGGGGTCATACGTAGAAGCTGATCCGCAGGCCTTTGCTTATTGGCATGTGGAAAACGTCCAGCGGGGACGCACAAAACCTGGATGCTCAGTCCCCTTAGCCTTAATTTTTGCAACTATCTTTCTTGCTCGAAGTTATTTGTATTTTATGCCTATTTATTATTACTCAAAGACCTCAACGTTTTTAACCACAATTCGGTCGGGTTCGGGTTCACGCAAATGTGCCCGTACAGAACCTCTGCTGTAGTTAATTTCCACTCAGCACATGTTTAACAAACTTAAATTCCCAGAAACCCCACCAACCACTTTTTGGCGTATAACATGAACTATCGTAGCGTTTGTGTACAACGGTCAACCTCATAAGTTTTACACATCCTATTTGGTTGAGCTGAGCTTGCATTTATTGCATAGACCCTCGAGGTTGCTTCTCTCAATCTCTGGTAGACAAAACGAGGGAAGTCCGAGATATGAAGAATGAGTTAATCGTGATATGATGAAGGAGCGAGATGTATTTGACCGCGTCCAGTAGACAATGATGCCTGATAGGTTAGTATAGGGTGATGGGAAATTCAGAGAACGTAGGCATGACATAAAGCTTATTGAGAAAGAGGTGATCACCACCGACAACAATCTGATGTAACTCTCAGGTTATGGAAGTACATGACTTACGGGAAAAAGTTAATAGTTATCGATAATTGTTGTTTATGCTTAGGAGTGGTATGTACATATATTTTTTTATGTATATTTCTTTTTTAAAAATAAATAAATCACATTTTTTTATGATTTTTTCAATATCATAACTTCCTTTATTTTAGTCTTTATGATGTTCTCGATTATCAACATTAAAGATAATATATCTTGTTGTCTTTGGTTTGCCTTTTCTGGGACGTAAGACTTTGTCGATCCTGCACAGTCTGTTTTACTTTCTCCCTATGCTCTTGTCTGTGTCTCTTTTTATACACATTGAGCCGAGCGCCTCGGTCTAAGCGTTTATGGTGAATTCTCCCCCTCCATCCTGGACCTTTGTGGGAATTTCGTGGTAATGTTTTGTTTTAGTTCCATCACTCATAGTATTTTCTTCTTAACTCGAAAGGAGTTTGATTTGTTGGAGAAATTTTGTTACCGTTCTGTTTAGGAAGGGGAGAGGGCGAGGCGATATGCGAATTCAAAATTTGAATTTTATGTAAAGTGTGAGTCGAAGTTAGTTCGGATGATCCCATAAATTGTATACGAGGTCCACATTGGAGGGCTTTCAGAAAATGGAAGGACATAAATATATAAGAGTGTGATGTTTTGACTAGATGTTGGTATTTTTCTTTAAGATCATTCTTTTATGGATACTCAACTACTCTGAATATGAAACGTTACAGATGTTAATGTTCTGGTTTAGTCTATGACTATCATTCAAACGAAAGCTACCGTTGGATGTTTACTGCTAATCCTCATTAATTAATGAACTAAACATGTTCTGGTGAAATGAAACCTAACTGGAGAATCAGGTGTCAAGGCTCATTAAGAAAAGATATCCACTATAACAACAAACTACTGGACCACTAGTTCCTTAATCCCTGAATCAACATCTACTATTAAAAAGAGTTAAAGGCGTAAAGACCCACCTTTAAACTTATTCCACGTTTATGAGTTCATATCTTAATAATTGGAAGTACGAGTTTCACTCAATAGTTCAAGTTAGAACTAAATAATATGGGTACAAATTTAAGAATGTACTTTTTGACCCGTTAACTATATAATAATGATAAATGGGAACAAGTTGAATTGACTAAATCAATCTTGATTGGGCCAACTGATAAGAGCAATTGAATGTCATGAAACAGGACAAATTTGCACAGATTTAACGCTTATAAAATGCTGTATATCTTCCCTTTCAATCTTCATAACTGATAACACATCTCTTGAATCCTTTTGACTTTATTTGACAGGTCAACTGTTGAGAAACTCTCATGGCATTCTCAATTTCTCTTCCAGACTTTGTTCATCCCCTCCACAACGACGGATTTTTGTTGCACAAGCTTGATCTTTTCTTCTTTCTTCGAGACTCTTCGCACACAATTTTGTTCTATGCTTAGTCCTGCCACCTCCGTAATCCCTTCTTTTACCGTTCAACACTGTGTGATAGATATGCTTTACGTACACACTATAAGTGATTTTTTCCGTTTTTCTTTCTACATGCTCACCTGAAATTTTTTTATGCTCGGTGTGTCCATCTTGTGGACCAAGCTTCTACTTATTGGCATAGATTGCCGGTGTTACTGGGGGCAGCTTACCTAGGAATAAGAAGACACTTGCACCAGCGATACAATCTTTTACATTAAGGCGGAAAATGTTAATGCCAAAAACTATGACCACAGAAGTATTTTGCCTACGTACTGAGCTTGATCGGTTCATGCCAATCATCAAACCTGTGGATCTTTAGTGGGGCGCAGTCAAGGCCATTCTTTGGCCGCGAACATGTGCTACCTATCCACTCTCAAGTCAAGTTTATGCGGTAAGCCAAAATGCAATCAATTATGCTACACTAATTAAATCATGTAAATTTGATAGTTTCAATTTTACAAGACATTTCAGTTTTCTGTTAAACGCGTGATGCTGATCTTTTTAGATAGCTAACTTACATGGTCCAATAAATGTGTCTTAATCATATAGCTGTTTGAAATATGTATCTTGAGACCTCTCAATGATCACTCGTGACAATATCATTTGATTATGCAGCTGCTGGAACCTCACCCTGTAACAGTGGCCACCAAGCTCTTGGAAAGAAGAAAGTACACACCCGATTTGGCGGCGGGCCAATTTCAACCACTGTATAGCGTTGCAGCAGTGGTGTAACCCAATTATGATCCATGATTGGAATGGACACCTATTGAGGATCAACCCTTGACACCCGGTACGTAGCTAAAATATGGGTGGCGCTTTTTTATAAAATTGAGGGAATTTTCAAGGTCAAAAGGTGAACCCTATAATCACTTTAAATGTGGTTTTTATGTTTCACTAACACAAATTTTTCAACAGGTGGAGCTTAGAGCTCCTCAAGACGTTGCAGCAGGGTGTCCGTTGAAGTCATTTAAGTTCCTTAAAACCAAAAAACTTCCCACAGGTTCACCTGATCTGAAGTTTGGGCATTTGAATTCAAGGACCCCATGGTGGTAAGTAGTGGACTCAAAAACTCTAAACAATTGTGATTTTGTTTGTACTTCTATTTACTCCAAAGCCAGCAATAAAACTAAATATCT
The DNA here is from genome assembly GCA_027704765.1 of Solanum habrochaites. Lineage (NCBI taxonomy): Eukaryota > Viridiplantae > Streptophyta > Magnoliopsida > Solanales > Solanaceae > Solanum > Solanum habrochaites. The sequence continues at coordinate 64,542,632 of JAKWJA010002491.1, forward strand.
TTATCTGTTATGGTACATAAGGGGGAGAGCTAAGTAGTATTCCGGACGCATAGTCCTTAAATATTTACCTGCTGCTCTTAACCTGAATAATTTATTAGTTAAAAGAGGTATTTGGTTTACCTCGACTCTTTCATTCTACCAAACTACTGCTTTGTAGCATGCTAAAAGAGTCAAGGTAATAACCACGCGACAGAGCTGGAGGGGAGAAGGGGAGGCGGAAATATTATTCCTAGTTGATGTATACACACGTCAACTCCTGTCCACACTACATCCATTTGAACCCCCTACAATTCCTGCTCACTTCAAATATTCATGCAATAAAAAAAACTGAAAGTTGATTCGACTTGGTGACAAGTAATTTCCGCTTATAATTATATATGCCTCCTGCTATATTTTGCTTAGAGGGACTGGGAAGCTGTAATATATGGCAACAACGATAGGGGGAGGGATGATAAAGGGGGAGAAAATTATTACAAGATAAAGCTCCGGCCTCACTCAGGTTATTGCGCTTCTGTACCATGATGCGACAGGCATTCCAATATCCGGAGATGTCCGAAACTATTGGAGCAGCGCTACTCCCCTCCATTTCGCAGGGCCTGGGTTTTAGTGTGAAGGAACGACTACATGCCATATGTCGATATGCTATAAAGTAGGTGAATGAGGTAAACCAAGTTTTCTCCTTTCTCTATGCGTCACATATGTAACGTTTACCGGTCAGCTATAGATTTGCTGACCAATCGTGAAAGAAAGCCACATAGAGCATGTGATTATGAACAATTTGATTATTTTACACCTCAAACTGACTTTGCTTAAAATCACCTCTCAGGAACATTACCCTGAATTTGATGATGAAAAGGTGTACCGACAAATAGCAAAGCAAAACCTGATAACCTCAGCGGTCATTGTCAAAAACAAAATCCATCACTATTGATCGGACGACTTTGAAATTGTTAATACGCTGAAAATACTCTTATGGCAGGAATAGACATCCACTGGTCAATAACTACTTGATAAAAAATCTATGTTGCCAGATCCTTCAAAAACATGTCCATTGCACCTTGCCAGGATCACATAACGTGATGGGCCCCGTTTATGGACTATTTGACACACTTGTGTCTGAGGCAGATATAAACTAGAACTGTGAACCTTAGGGAACTCACGACATATAGCATCCCAATTTTCAGTTGTTCGTCATGACATGATCGTTTTGCTTACGACATTGAACTAATAATGTAACTAAAGAGTCTAGTGGCTATTCCATGGTTATGTGGCGTATTTGGGGAAGAGAGTCAAGGATTTGTTAGGACCCAAATTTGGACCAGTATTGAGTGGCTTAGTTGGTCTTAAAAAGCCTAGAGATCACGGAACTCCCTACTCGTTGACGGAAGAGTTCGTTAGCGTCTACAGAATGCACTCACTTTTAATACTACCTGACCACATTGTGTTTCTGCCAGGACTTGAGAGGAGTCCGAACTACATCAAAGACCAATCCTTCTCGCCTTTCAAGAGAAGTCGTTATCCAATTACACATTTTCCATTTATAAGCAAATTATGCCTCCTTATATGTCATAACTTGTAGGATATATGTATTTCTAAGTGTTTAGTTTGATAATCAGGATTCCTATGAGGGAAATGATAGGGAAAGAAGGAGAAAAGAACTTGTCGAAAATCGGTATCGAGCCTAGCATATGCTGATCCATCCTGGTCAACACCATCCATCTGACTCCTGGTAACATGTCGGAGATTCCTATCATGGCTAGCACCTCTGCGATTCCTCATGATATCGATGGAGATGATAGACCTGATTTAATTGACATGGCCGCCTTGGACAGTATGTTTATCCCAGTGGACTTCTTTTGTATATTGTTTTCATCCTATATAAATAGGAATCACATACTAACTTTCTAAGTGAACAGTTTATAGAGACAGAGAGAGGGGAGTTCCGCGGTACAATGAGTTCAGAAGGAATTTGCTGATGGTACCAATTAGCAAGTGGGAGGATTTAACAAACGACGAAGAAGTAATTGAGGCTTTACAAGAAGTATATGGCGATGATATTGAGAAGCTAGATCTCCAAATTGGTTTGCACGCGGAGAAGAAAATTAAAGGCTTTGCCATTAGTGAGACTGCCTTTTTTATATTTCTGCTCATTGCTTCAAGGTATGTCAATATAATAACGATGTACAAAACTTAAACTCAATGCCAACAACCGCTCTTGCAACCTACATTTTTTTTTTTTTCGCAGGAGGTGTTCATAGGCTGATCGATCCTATTCCCAAACGATTTCTAATTCTCCTCTCCAATTCGCCGGAGACCTACACAGAGCAAAGGCATATCTTTTGAATAGGTCAACAGACAGAGACATTAAAAGATGTCATCGATCGATACTTCCCTGAAATGACAGAGAAAATACATGAAGAATGGACCAAGGGGCATTCTCAATGTGGATCTCAGACTCCATATCCCCTAAACACTACCTTACCACCAACCACCCCCAACACTCACTATACCACTTACCTCTTTATTTATCTGAGACCAGCAACCTAATGGTAGTACTATATTTGGTGATCAACTTTGTATGGGGGTACATGTTAAAAACATTAGTAGTATTGCAAGGAAAATACACAAACGACCTAGTTTAACGGTCAGATAGAAAATAAACCACCGCGCGGAGCTTGCTAATGAAGAGGTGGCTTGAGTCGCGTTACTACTGGTGGGAGATTTATGGATTGTAAGTTTTTGTGTTACGTGTCTGTTGTATTAAGACCGTACGTTATTCTCCAATTGAATCAGATATACATGCAGAGTGTTTTTTAAGACTAGTTTGTATAGGAAGAGCTTGACTTGGTGTTAATTTTATTCAACCCCCCTATTATTATTTCAGCAAAGTCTCCACTCACCTTCAAATACCGTATCTCGATTAATAGTTATAAAGTTATAAATGATAGTGCGGATTGCTGCTATAACTACCATATTGTTTTAGACCTGATAAAAAGTTATGCGAAGACATATCCTTGGATGTGTCTGCAGATGGTTATTGGATTTACCATGTACATCAAAGTGGCAATCTTTTATATCTAATTTTTGAGTAAATTAGGCCAATTAAGCTAAGACTTTATACTACGTAACTTACTCATCCATAAGTATAGTTTCGCTATTCCACTATTCTCACGACTAACATTATACATACATTATGTGGGCTGACTTCCAACGTTTGTATATTAACCCACACTTTATCAGACATTATAATTCGTCGTTCAAAATAACAATAAATTGTATATTACAATTATCTAACTCAATATAAATATACAATTCATCTCACCCTCTTCCCCACACTGTGCCCTCTCGTCTCACCCCCACTCTTTCTTTCCCTTTTTCCCTGATCTTGCTTGCCTCTCTCCTCTTTCTCCCAATCTCACCTATTTTTATACAATGCATATGTATAATATAAAAATATCTAACCAATATAGATATTGAATTCACCTCTCTCCCACTCTAACCATCTCCCCCACCTCCCACTCTCTGCCCCATCTCTCCACTAATCTCCCCCGTGTCATGTATACAAATACCTCTGTATACATTATAGGATTTATCTAATCAAATACATATACAATTCACTTCTCTCTCTCAATCTCGCTCGCCTTTTTCCTTCCTATAACATATAGCTACAAATTACAATCATAAAATTATAGCTTTCATAAGCAGAATTGGTAATTATGTGAACCTCATCAGCTATAATAATAATTACAAACAAATGGTTTTCTTTTTAGTGATTATCATATATATGAAAGTTTTCTTCATTTTTCCACCATCAGAAAAGCTTGGAAAAAAACAAGAACAGACTGAAAAGCTCCTGACTCCCAAAAATCCGTCCCACTCTTTATATGGCACAAACCATTGATTCTTTTTTCGGTTTGGTCAGTCAAACAAGAACTGAGCTCATATTTCTTTTACGTGGTAAAGTATTTAAAGGTACAATTTTCTTTATCTTTGTTTGTCCCCCACTTCAGATAAACTCCTACACTATCGTTAGGAGGAGAGCGAAAGGTCAAAGCTTGCATATTATTTTATGAAGACTAATTTGATAAATACTTTCTCTAAACCTCTGTGCCGGATTAAATTTTGCCATATAACATGCGAGACTACGAGGAGTTATTTACCAGCCAAGAAAGTACGGTAATTTTTTCTAACAGCAAACGGCAACAAATTAGAAAATTATGCACCGCTAGCCAACAGGAGCGCTGGTAAGATAACCGGGACTTCCACAATGTTCAATTTACTCTTCGGCGGTAACAATGTTAAACACCTCACAAGCCCCCGTGATACGTAAGCGAGCACAACGAAATCCCAGAATTCGAACACGTGTCTACATTGAGCTTAAGAGGTGTGTTATCGTACGGTGGCTCTTTTCCTTGGACTAGGCTACGGTCTTTTCCCTTTCCCGTGACAGTACCGTTAACAATTGTCCGCATCTGGAGCTAGGGTTAATTTCACTCATCATTTTCAACACACACAGGCAAGCGACCCCTGCTCCTATCTTACCCCCTCCAATTTTCTCTCCACACTCCCATTACCAAATCTGCCCATTTATTTGATATTCATATCTACACGATCCAAAACCCAGGAAGCTCAAAGGAAGAAAGGTAGGAGAAAATACCCAGAACCTTCTTGAAGAATTAAAGAGGAAAAAAAATGGGTATCAAAGATCTCCTCCGGTTCATGAAGCCCTATGTTGAAACTGCCCACATAAAAAAATACGCCGGCAAAAGGGTAAAAGAATTAATTCATTGACTTTCAATTCAATCGCATTTATCACATTCTGGGTTTTGATAAAATTATACATTTATGTTGGTATAGGTGCGGAGTGAATCGAGCTTACTTTCATTGGCTTCACAAAGTGAGGATACTCTTAAAAAAAAAAATTTGTTTTGAATATTTAATAATCAATCAAGTCAAATTTGTATTAATTTTAACATGAGATAAACTCAACTAAAAGCTGTACAATCTTTCAGACATACTCATGTATTATGGAGCTTTGGCCTTAATTACGGAAGGGTGAGAAGTAAATGCATTACTCTATTCTTACTTCATGAAGTCAGTCGAAATCAATATCTTATACGCCAATTTACATAATATCACTTCCTGTAGTTGTTTTTTGATGTGGACCCAACCTCTTACCCTGCAAGAGTGCTACTGAAGACGAGAGACACAAGTGTGTAATCTAAAACCTAATTCTTGTTAATTAATACCTGATTTTGTGTCGTTACTAGCCTTCTGGATGGTGAATCTTTTATTTCAATAGGAGAAGGAAAACAAATAGAGATCAGGCAATGTTGAAGCTAAAGGAAGGCAATGTTGCTGGCGCTGTTGAGCTCTTCCAGGTACTTTTATGCAGTTTCTTTATCAATCCCATGGTTAACTAGTTGCCGTGGTTTGATAATTTATTGAAAATACCTTAAGGGTTGTGGCATTTGAGAATAGTTAACTGATAGCTATATAAATTGGTCTTAACACTTTGACTGTTTACCTGCACAATTCAGTCAGCTGGCAAACTAATGTTCCGCGCATCTGTATATTCCAATTCTACGATGCTATCTCATATGCCAGCGGGCCTGTGAGTGGTTCCATAACCCTTCAATCGGCATCATCTAATCTCCATACAGGTAGCTATGAAAATCCTCTGAGTTGATTCAGCCAGTTAGAGTTTTAACAGTAGACTAACTTGTCTACTTTCAGTCATACAAGACGTTTATTCTTTTTCTTTGTTTGTGGAAGACATTCAGACACTTTCCTGGATTTTTTTTCAGTAATTTGGCATGATTTCAATTATCTATATCTGCTCACTTCTAGATCTTCAAGTACTTCCAGCTGATTCACAAAGATGTTCTACCAACTCGTGCGATCTCCCTGGAAGTCCGACGATATAGAAATTCGTTGTCGCACCCACGTATGCAAGCGATGCACAATTAGCCTACTTGTCTAACCTCAAAGAAGAAAAGAATCGGAACTAGTCGGACATTTATATCTCCGAAGATAGTACGAACTACCCTGCATATTGCATGTACCCCGACTGATCCAAAAAATCATCAAAATACTATTGTATGGCATGATGGAGGTTACTACACATGCTCTCCTAAAACAGGCTCTAATTCCCTTATATTTAGTGCATCTAGGCGAAAACCCATGTTCATACTAGGGTGTTATGTCAACAGGTTTTCTTTAAGATGGATGCCCATGGAAATGGTCAAGAAGTGGTACTAGACCATGTTTTCAGTTGTGATACTCGTGTTCCTTCCTTCAGACATTTCAACAAAGATTTATTTACAGGTTATTTTTCAATTTCTAACTTTAACTCATTTACATTGATAAACAAAATTAGAACATTTAGAAGTTGCTATACCATACTATCAGCTATCACTCCAAGGTACTCTTGCGACTGATAATGATGATGATCTTGTAGTCAATGGAAGCAAACTAGCTGCTGAAAGTGAAATGCTTTTTAAAAACTTTTGACTGTCTTTTTTCCTTTGTTAAACCTTTGTACTCCGGACATCTTTACGTTATTCAACGAAACCACCTCCTTGGCAAGGGCCATGCTGTGTCCTTACACGCTGGTCGGCCTGTGATTTTCTTCCCTTCCATCCCTGGTATACAGGAATACTAGAGCTATAATCGAGGTCTCCAAATCATCGCACTTACTATCGGTAAGCATATTCTCCATTTGTTCAAAACAAAGAAGTTTCTTGCATCTGTAATTGGTGATAAATTGCTATGAACAAAAAATTTCCCATGCCTGACGATTAATTTCTAATTTGAAAAAATTCTCTACTCCTGGATTTTACTATTAATACGAAACATGAAAGACAAATGCCATCAGAATTGACTTGGTTATTATTTGGATTGGCTTTTTAGCACAAATCAGGCTATGCCCTTATCCGATAACACCCCCCCATGATCTTTTACCTGATCAAGATCTAATGTGACCTTACCATTGAAGATGTAAATTACTTTCTAATTAAGAGGTGAAATCATAAGAGCTCTAGAGAGACATCGTGACCTCTCGTACACCGCGTTGCCATAGTGTACCTTTTAACTAAATCTTGATTTACTCACATAAAAACAAAAAAAAAACAACAGCGCAAAGTTTACAGGGGTGGAAGATATTATGAAACTGGGAGAATCTCAGGCCCCAGCAAATTGTCTCTATATTTGGTGGGATGTTTTAGATGGAAGACGGTTTATAACATTTGCCTTGTCCCTATTTCTTTGCTTAAGATTGACTGAAAAGATTTATAATCTTTGAGCCTCGCAATTAAAAGTCATTTTCCAATGTTTAACAGGTTCTTTCCATGTTAAAGTTTGAGAAAGGAGATCAAATGCCCGAAGATTACACAAAATCATTTCGAGAAGCAGTTGCAGTTTTCCATCATGCTAGAATGTGAGTCTAATAATTGACATGACATCTTTTTGATGTAGTTCTGCCTTTGTTTGTCAGCTGACGAAAATAATCAACTTTTTCGTCTATGTTTGATCAGATATGATGTTAGTTTGAAGCTTATCAAGCACTTGAAACCCATCCCAGAAGAGCTGTTGCAGTTTTTAGACGAAGAACTTGACTTCTTAGGACCGTATCCTTTAGTTACTTGGACCTTGCCTTCTCTTATGCCAAAGCTTCAGCATTCTCTAACCTTTTGCAGAATAGTGCTTTGAATTGCTTTATCTGATGTTTCTGCAATGAAAAGTATGGTAAAAGAACTTCTCCTTGACAGTCATAAGAGAAATTCTTCCATCATTGGCAATGTCAATTGCTCAAGGTAACATAGATCCTTGTACAATGGAGGCTTTCGATGTCTTTTCCAGTAAAGTAAATCATGTGTCTACTGCAAACATCAAGAAAATTTCTGCTCCCTTCTCTCGACAAGAGGCATTTACTCAAGCTTCAAAAGACAGCAGCGTTTTTGCTATTTCTTCAAGTAAATCCAGAAAAGAAACAACAGGCAAGCATGATATTCAGATAACCATTAATGCCACATCTTTTTTCTTGTGCATGCTAATGTCACTAAGAGTAGAACTTGTGCGAGAAAGAGTTGATGATTCTCCAATATTTATTTAACACATTTTTTGTTGTCATTTTCAGTGGTGGAGACAACACAAGCCTCTGGTGCTGAACAGACGCAGTGTCCGTTTATGGATGAAAGTGAATGCTTAGAGGAAGCAGTAGCTCTTCAAAACATGATATGCCCTTCAATATCAACTCGGAAGATGGTGGCAGAAGAGAAAAAGAGTCATCGAAAAGAAGTGCTGAAAGTTCCAGATAATAATCCTTTTAGGAAAAGAAAAGTGGAGGAATTTGAGCCAGATGAGATGGATAATGTTACTGAACTAGTCTCAGAAGTTACTGATGTTGAAAGCCTGGAAGTTATATGCACAATTCCAGAATCACAACAGAGTGTGGAATCTAAGCCAGTTAAAAGGATTGAGTTAAAAAGAGTTACCAAAGAAAAGAAGGTTAAGAGGAGTAATAGCCAAAGTTCAGAAAACAAGAAAAACACTATACTAAATTTCTTTTCTCGAGTGTAATTTATAAAATTTGGCTCAACATAATTATTTCTTGTGTCAATCACTTTTCTTTTTACAGTTAATTTTATTTTCAATTATACACAACAGTTCCACTGTCATTAAGCTAGTGATAGGCAATCTGTGGTACAACTTAATGTCTAGACTAAGTTAACCTTCAGTCATTTGGACTTCTAATTACCATTACTTATATAATATACTTATGTTATACACCTTCTTGTTAGTTTTATTTAAACAATTTGATGAACAACTGTTTAAGTTAATTTTTCTATATTACATTAGTAGAATTCAAGAATTAGGATGATGCAATGCTAAAACTCTGTTATTCATTCCTTAATAGTACATAAAACTGCAACATGAGAGACAGAGATGTGCTAAATTACAGAAAGAACAATTTTAAATCAAACTATTATAAGTGGAAATCCTAGAGCCTAAGGAACTTAACTTATTGTGTTTTTCGAACATTAAAGTCACTCAACGTATGAGTATCAAGTTCTCTAAAATCAAAATAAACATGGAACTACAGACAAGGGCAAGAGCAGCCTTAATGCTTCTGGCGCTTAAGCAATTTCTTGAACCAATATGCTGACATCTTCGGGTATCGTTTGAGGGTATTGAAATCAACATAGACAATGCCAAATCTGGAAGTATAACCCAATCTCCATTCAAAGTTGTCAAGCAATGACCACGCGAAGTAGCCTATGACATTAGCTCCATCATCCACTGTCTTCTTCAGTTGTTGCAAATAGCTCTTATAATAGTTGATCCTTTTGGTGTCATGTAAAGCTTTTGGAAGGGTAATGTTGCCCGCGTAATCCATACCTGAAAATCATGAGATTTTTTTCGTAAGTTGGTCTGTAAGACGCTAAACAATAAACGTTTCACTAGTTAAGCAAACCATACCATTTTCTGCTAGAATAATGGTAGGATTTCCGTAGTGTTCTTTAACATAGTTGATAGCTTTATATAGACCCCATGGCACAATGTAGAGCCAATATGAGTGTGCCTACAGAAAATTTTCAGCAAAGATAGTGTTAGCTAACAATTAAGATGTAAGTATGTATTTCGCTTAGAAACAATGTTAACTTCATCATATACTCACCCTAGGACCAATTGGTACTCCCTTGCGGTCATCTACATCAGGACAATGAAAAGAATTTGAATCAGTAGTAATTCCATTTTACTAGGCCTAACTTAAAGAAGTGAAAAAGGTGGAAGTATCTTACAAGCAAATCCAACATTCCAGTCCTGTTGGTAGCCCAAGGGTTGTGGTGTGGTATAATGAGGGTCATACATGTAGTAGGAAGTGTACTGATTTATGCCCACATAATCAAATGATCCCTTCACCATCTTAACTTCTTCTTTCGAGAACTTGGGTAATCGTGTTCCCACAATATTTTGCATGGTTTTTGGGTACTCACCATATACAAGAGGATGCAAGAACCTGTAAAACAAGCCCAAAGAAAATTAGTATTTCAGGTTTTGCAACTCTAAAGAGAAGGCTTTAGTAACCCCAAACTTGACACAATTGACAGCTCATAAGAGATGAAAATTTGAACTTCTTTTGTGATATGTAAACATAACTAACGGGGACTCGATTCACATTGGAACATGACTGCATTACTATATGGGCAAACTCTTACCATCCCAAATGAAAATCTCTAGCTCTTTGAGCAGCATAGTTGTCGGCTTTTCCTTTTGTTAGAGGTTCGTACCACACAAAATCCAATAGAATGCCAAACTTCCCTTTCTGTTTCTCCTGCCATTACATATACAACATGAAGTCAAAGACAGATCTCAGATCCCAAAAGCAAGGAAATACGGAAAAAAAGAGAGAACATATTACTTGATACTTCTCATGGTATCTCTGTGCTGCAGAAGCATGACATAAGATGAGATTGTGTGCAACAATATAAGGCTCAGTAGCGGAATCCCCTTCTGTGCAGTTTCCAAAAGGCTTTGAACATCTTCCAGGTGCAAAGAATCCGTTATCGTACCCTAAGGCAGCAACCACTCTTGGCTCATTAAACGAGAACCAATTCTTCACTCTGTCTCCAAATGTCTTAAAACAAAACTCTGCATAATCAGCAAAATCCTTCCTGCAAATTTTGAACCATCATCAAAATGAAGAAGCAAATAGCATAAACATTCTTCTTAATAGAAAATGTGAAGAAGTGATGTGCTTACACGACTTCACGGCCCAACCATCCGTTGTACCTATCTTGAAGTGCTTGCGGTAAATCATAGTGATTCAGATTAGCATATGGGGTAATACCTGTAAAAAGTTCGTTTAAAGCTCAGTACAGTACTTAACTACTATGTTGATCGGGTAATACGTGTTGATCTATCCAAAATTGTGCATTTTTGGAGGATTTGACACGTGTGCAACAGCAACGTAGCTTAAATATACATTTCCACAACAACAATCATTAAGGCCATGCATTAAAAAAATGAAATTTTACCTCTTTTGAGCATATAATCGATCAATCTATTGTAATAAGCAACTCCCTTCCAGTTCACTTTACCAGTTCCATCTACATTAAGACACAAATTAAATATTACTATCATTCATTCTTCTAATGACAAATATCTAAACTTTATAGACAATAAAATAGTAAAATTACTTGGGAAGATCCTTGACCACGAAATTGAAAAACGATAAGCTTCAAAGTTCAGCTTCGCCATCAGATCAATATCTTCCTATACCCATTACAATAATATCAATTCTACATAGTTTTAACTTTTATATATAAATAAAAATTTTACACTATCAAATTGGATTTGTGAACTATGACTCATAGAAAATGAAAATAACCTTGTATCGATGATATTGATCGACAGCAATTTCTCCATTGGCATTGTTTGGTTCAAGTCCTGTTTTCATTCAAAATAATCAGAACAAAATCAAAATGATTATAAAATTTGTAGTACTATAATCTAAGATTAATAAATTAATGGTACCAGGTATTTTAAGGAAAGTGTCCCAAATACTAGGTCCACGGCCTTCAGTACTGGCAGAACCTTCAACTTGGTAAGCTGAAGTTGCTGTTCCGAATATAAATCCCTTCGGAAAACTTTCTCTACTCAAACCTCCGGTGTCTAATATGGTATTTTCCGGCGACACGTCATCAATCAGAATGTACGGTAAGTACAGTAGCTGAAATTAGCAGAAGCAAAATTAGACATGGAGGATTTGCTTTCATTATTACTAATTTTAGTTATGAATTGAAGGAATATGGTGGCAATGCTAATTTATTTATAGTAGAAAAAAATAATAATGCATTATTTGTCCTGACTTGTCACGAGCAACAATAAAATAAATAAATTACCAACTCTTAAATATTATTTTAAACTGAATAAGTTAAGTAAATATGGTATATCTATTATAATTTTTAAAGAAAACTTACATAAATATATTATAGTAATATTTTTTTTAATTTAATCATTTTAAATTTATTTATAATATAAGTTTAATACATATTACAAAGATAATTTTATTCACATATACTACAAGTTCTAATGAGGAATAATATATTTATCACATAATTTTAACACTGCACTTATCATACAATGTGATCATTTTTTATCAAACAAACATCAATATTTTCAAAACAATTATAATTCAAATATCTTGGGCATACATATTACAAATTTATCACATTATTGCTATGCATTATATAAATCAAAAATACTCACAAATTAATGTCATCAGTCTTTTAAAAAAATATTATTTCATTTATGTAATTTTTTCAATTTTTTTAAAGTATATAAGTGATAAGTATAAATTAACACATGCACGAGAGTAGTATAACGTTGGGATCCATGCCTATCTTTTTATCCTCTTTAAAAAAAATATAATCGTCCTAAAATACTTGTCATGTTTTACTTTTCAAAAGATAAATAAAATAAATTTTGATTGGTAATTTATAATTAATTTTCTTTTATTATATTAATATGAGTAAAGTTATAACTTGTAATACTTTATATATATTTAATCAATATCTAATAATACTTTTAAAATCATTATAACTGAATACACTTAATTTTTAAAAATTAAGTCCATTAACTTCAATGAGATAGAAATTTTGATTAATCAAATATACACACAAAGGCATACCGATATATTTATATAGTGTACATGTACAGTATTAATTTTTTAAAAAAATCATGCATGAATCAATACTTTGTATTGCTGAAAAAAATGTGCATAGGCACATAAGACAACAATAATATAAAGAAAATAATTAATCAATGGAAAATGCTCTTCCCAATTCTCTCACAAAAAGTGATAATCCCCAAAATAGAAATTGTGAACAATAGAATCAACGATACTTCTACTTTTTACTATTTTATTTGGAGGCCACGTAGAGGGGTAAACAATTTACCCTCTTTGGTTACAATGTTTCTAATTTTTGTTGGCGTTTTTTGATCTTTTAGATTTCGAAAGTTACCCTTTTGATTTCAGATTATTAATCTTATCACATTGTTGAAAGTAGAATTTTTACTTTCTTCAATAAAAACTACTCGCAATTAGAAAAAAGTATATCAAACATTGCATTTGTGGTTCACAAATTATTACTTGAGAAGTTTTACCAAATCTAAACGGTATATGAATTCTTACTCTTTTCATTTCTTTAATTTGTAGGACTAACTATATTGAATATGTTCCCGGACTAAATAGTTTTTTTTTTTACTGAATAATGAATATGTACATATTATTAGTGTTGTGTTAAATAAGGAAAATAAACAATATTTTTTAAACATATTAAAAAGTAAAGTAAAACAAACAATTTTATTCTTACCTGAAAATCCACTAAAAATATTTAATTTCAATTACAATATTTGTCTAAAATTATCATAAAAATCATAAACTTACGCCTTGTCGGTTACTTTTTAAGCTCATCGTACGAACGTATCAAGTTGAGAACTAAAAAACAAGGTGACAAATAAGGAGGACTCCTTTGTTGACCAAAAAAGAAACAAATTGCTTAAATGATTGGTAACAAACAATGAAAAATTTGTGTTGATAAGTAGGGATGAAAGAAAGAGCATTATTATTGGTCCTGTACATATAATTAATTATCTTTCACCTTTGGACCCTTTTAGATATTTTCTACTTGAATTTCTTGATTAGTGGTCTAATTTTAACTATTTTATTTATTTATAGCAAAAAAATCTTACAAAGTTGTAAACTGTGGCTGCGGCACATTCGAACAAGCAGCTGATGCAGTATTTACAACCTATCGACTAAATGAAATGAGGCATAATCCTCACTTTTGTGCAAACCTAAAATGTTGGTTGACTAGTTTAATATGTAGAGCAATTCAAATGTATGTATTAAAATAGTCATTTCTATATTATTATTTTAGAGATGAAAAAAAAAAAGAAGGCAATTGAGATGGTCCTAAAATTATAACAGAAAAGACTGTTGCTGGGGCCATTACTACGCACGCCGCCTGGCCTTTCGTTACTTGACAACCCCATATCCTTCTTTTCGTGATGAAGGCACGTGAAGTACAACTATATTTTTAGCCTAATATCGTCAAAACCACACTCATCTTGGGCTACTAAATTTCATTTCTGACATCTTCAGAATGAATGGGTTCAAACCAATCTCTAAGATAAACCAATATTTGAACATTATATTTTTTACTTTCAACATGTATGTCTAAACAAAACTTCAATTTTAACTTTATCTTAGGTAATTTCAAATCACGATTCAAGAGGCAACATCTTGAAATATAAACAATGGCGGCGAATATAGCAGAAAGATGACCATTTCCCGTGAAAAAAGTAGCACAATCAAAGGGCAACATAACTGAAAAGACGTCACAACTTACAAATAGGACCAAAAAACTGCAAATCCCTATAAATAAAGCCTGAGCAATAAGATCACACTTGCATCATCGTAAGCACTAAAACATGGAACTCTAACCAAAAACCTATAATTGGAATGACAAATTATATGAAATCAACGCATACGTACAAAGTAATAGCACCACCTAATGGCTGCTAAGGTTTTTTGTATATCACCAGGACAACAAGACTCAAACACCACTTTCCCCCCCCCCACAGCAATGTTGATGCTTTTCCAGGGCGAAAACAATCCAACTATAACTTTTTGAATTTTTTTTTTTTTGTCATCTATGAGAAAATAAGAGTACCTTTTGGATACAGGAAGTTATGATCCCTTCGGAAGAACTCTTTAACTTGGTGGTTTCTTATTACCATGGTTACAACTATTGGCACCATTCATGAGCTGTCCGCAGTTGAGGCCAAACGAACATTTCAATATTTGAACTGTGTTCCAGTTGATAACCTAATGAGCAAATATGAACAACCCAATTGCTTATCATTGATACTTGTCAACTCAAAACATCTCAGTTACTGTGGAGTGATTCCCCATACACGAACACAAGCATCCTCGCCAGAACTCACTATACTGCGTTCATCAGTAAAAGCCAGTCCATATACTCCACCCAAATGAGCTCCTTTAATAGTGATTCTATGCGATGCTGGCTTGCTGATGTCATATATTATAACACATGTGTCTAGGGATCCAGTAGCTACCATTGTGTTATCAGGTGACCAATCCAGGCAATTTATTCGGGCAGTATGGTACAACATATTATTAAGTTTAACCTTTAAAACATAAAAGTTTTTATTAGTTATAAAATGTAAAATATATCAAATAAGTAGACTAAACAAGTAAAAGTGATGATTATTACCTCGCGAGATGCACGATCCCAGACGACAGCTTCTCGGTTCACATCTGCTGATGCAAACATGGAAACATCTGGAGAGTACCGAATAATGGTAATAGCTCCCCTGTGTTTTTCAAGGACAACCTCTTCATTGAGACTATCATCCGTAATGGAATACAAATGAAGTTTACCATCCTGACCACCCACTATTGCTTCAGTTCCATCAGGTGAAATAACAGATGCTGTCACCGTAAATCCAAGGTTTATGGTTGACAGCACTTTTGTACCACGGAGAAGAATGACTCCAGTTTCAAACGAAACTAAAGTCACTTCAGGAGAATTAAGGGCAAGGCTTAAGTCCTTAGGTTGGGTGCCAACATCTATAGAATTTGCATCTCCCCATTGATCTCCAAGCAGAGATACTCTCCAGATCTAAGTCCAATCAAGAAGAAAAAGAAATTGCATTATGGCCAACAGTTATAAGGAACTCTACTTTTGTTTGATTTGACAAAATTGTCTTTGAGCATCAACTTTTTAGCCCAAAGAAATAAGGAAAAGCAGGATGATTTAGAAACCTAAAGTATCACTCACATCACACATAAAACAGGTAACGTTCTTATAATGCCACATTATTGGTATCTACTGAATAAAAATGACAATGAATGAGATATCATCTAATCATATTACTCATAAAATTGATGCAACTTATGTAAATTGTCAAATAGTGCTTCTATAAGATTCTTCAAACATTAAGGGGACACCCTCGGTTTAAATTCTAAAGCTGTCTTTAAAACAATAGAGCCTTAAGCAAGTACTTTCTTAAAGAACAAATTCAAACAGAATGAAACGTAACCATAGAGCACTAGCTAGATCTCTTAAGAGACCTTTTTCTATTCACAGGAAAGTAAATATCACAACTCACCTCCTAATATATCATATAAGAAATGAAAAAGGAGTTGTTATAACTCACCTTGTTGTCAAACGCACATGACACAAGTTCTCCTTCCACAACTGCAAAGCATTTGATTTGAGAAGTCACCTTTCGGTCTAGTTTCCCGCTATATCCAATGCCTTGAATCCATTTAACAATCAAACCATCATAACTGGTGGACAATATGATTTTCGGGTCACTTCTGAGGACAGCTAAGGAATTAACATTTTTCATGTGCCCAGAAAATGACACGGGAGGTTTTTCCAGATCACTTGCTGAGAATATGGAAATAGTTCCACCAAGAGAAACAGTAACAAGATGGTCATTTTGCCAGAGACAGCCAACCAGCATGTCCTCAACTCCACCAGCAAAGAAGCATGTTATTCTTTCTTTCTCACTATCCCTTTTTTTCACCTCATCAGAGTATAATCCCATACTTTTGCTGACTTATCAGCAGAGACTGTGAGCACCTGAAATTAACAAAGTTGTCAGACATTGTAGGTATACTCAGAAGAGGAAAGATTGACAGTGCAGAATGGTAGTAGACTATGAAGCTGCAGTTCTAAATTTCCATCCAAGCTGGTTCCTTTAAGCAATTTTGATGAAAAAGATTCTGTGCATTAGGAGAAAGTATAATGTATTTTCAACCTGAGAAAGTCAGCCAGAAAAATAGTGTAGTATGGCATACTCCTAACAAATAATTCAGTGTTCTTGGCATATTCAATTCATGTAGCACTCTCAAGAGAATTTACAATCCAGCACAACATGGAAATAAATGGAAATGAACTAGCATGGAGATCCAACAATCACCTGTTTACTATCGGGACTCCAACTAACAGCATATATACTTCCTTGATGACCACCCTCAGATGACAGCTCTCCAATTATATCTCCTGTTTTGGCATCATAAATAATGCCCTTCTTGTCCGAGCTTACACTGATAAGTTTGCTTCCGTCTGGAGAGAACCTCAAACAATTGACAAAATTTGAATGCTCCCTGTAGGTCCAAGGCAAAAGGACACTTAAATCACAACCATTCCGAACGTGTTATTTGTCAACCATACTCATATTACATTAAATAGACAGATGGATTGTTAAAAGAACATATCGAAAGTCTCTGAACTCGGACTAGAACTATAACTACTGGTTTTTTATTTCCTTATTTCTAGCAGGCAGTTTACAAGAGGTGAAAACCACATTGCAACAGGAACGGTAAAAGGTAAATATATGGGTGTATATGTACCATGCATGATCCAAGCTCTAAAACAACTGCAAGAATGGATTTATCATGTACACAAAAATGAACCCTCTCAAAGGTCTTCCACCTGGCCTTGAAAAGCTGTGTCACTTGGACTCTCCAAAAATGTTGCCGCATCCGTGCCAGATTCTCCAATAATACACTATTTTGGAGTATACAACACACAATCGTCAATATTTTTGAAGAGTCATGGCGACATAGTTGAGAAGTGCTTTATTTTTAGAGAAAGACAGGTCCTAATGTTCTTTTAAATTGTCAATCTTCTCTCTCAAGTTTACTGTTTTACTGATTACTATTCGTTTATGAACAGATTGTTTCTCTCTGCTCGCTTTGGACAAACATTTTGGAGAAAACAATAACCATATATTGATATTGATACAAAAAATAGAATGGGAGACACTTGTTCTTATTCAACATAACAGAAAGGATAAGGAACCTGTGAGACAGCTTGAATTTAAATGGTGGTCCTTCATAAAAGTTCATTAAGAAGTCTTCGCCGCAAGTGGCTATGCGGAATGGTCTTGTGGGTTTAAAAGCGCAACTCAAAACTCTCCTTGAATGGCCATCAAATTCACCCACATTTGTTCCTGAGTCCCACCTGCCCAAGACAGTTCATCAAACAAGGATAATAGATATGCAAGTATGCACAGATAGCAATCTTAGTACATGAAATACAAATAGGGGCATTTAAAATGAGCTCAAATGCGTTCTAGACTAGAAAGAAAAGAAAAAGCACATGTAAAATTCCTTCTCCGCTATGTTCATTATTAGTTTCACACATGGTTCTTTCTTCATTCAACTTTACATTATGCCCTAGCAACCTCCCTCAACAATATACAACATTATTAGTTTCACACATGGTTCTTTCTTCATTCAACTTTAAATTATGCCCAAGCAACCTGCCTCAACAATATATGAGCTTGGTGTGAAATCTCTGAGATTGTTCACATCTTCCAGCTATTGTCTTCAAGTATCCCTTAACCCCAGATGAAGCCCCTCTTTTTTGGATGCTTCATTAAATAGTCCCTTCAAATTTTCTTCTCTTAGTTCTCCATGCTAGTCTACAACATCTGATGCTACGGTAAGGTGACAGCTTTAAAAATTTAAGGTTGCTTTAGTAAAATTAACTATAAGAGCTATAGGATCAAAAGTACAGTAATATCATATACAGCTATCAGTAAAGTGATTTGGGAGCAGTACTATCAGCTAAATTTCTTACCCAGATTGAATAACTGTGTCCTAACTTTTTAATATTACACTGCTTTGAAAAGTAAGGCTTCTGTTTTAATTGTTTCTAGTTAAGCTGTCCATGGTGAAATTTAACACGTTTTGAGAAAGCATCTGGATAAGAATGGTATTGAACTAACTTACCAAAATAAAAAAGAGAATCTGGAAGTGTGCCAACTGTCCTCTAAGGGATCTAAAGTCAAATTGATAGAAATTTCTGTCCATCAAAAAAATGGTAACAAATTTTCATCAATTCGGAAGAAGGTGATTTCTTCGAATCACATATATATCTTTGATGATATTAAAAAGGCATCCCGGTGCACGAAGAATGTTGTGTTCTCACAGGGTTTAGGGTAGGAGGCACCCCAAGGGATATGATGTAGGCAGCCAATCCACAAGCATCAATGATTGTACCGTAGATGATACGTGTGACCTATAGGTTGGAGACAACTTTAACCTTGTCCAAAGGCACCCCTTCATGATGACATTACTGATCAGAATTTTCAAGCACGTGGTTGAGACTGCATTCATTTATTTATATTCAACTTGATACGTGGGAAGGGCTTACTCTACAAATGGCTTGGCTTGGTCTCGCTCCCTTCTCGCACTAGTCCTCCCCATTAAAAGGAACAATAGAGAATCTCAAGAACATTTCCAAGCGTCTACCTTCACGGGAGCAATTGGAAAAAATGGAGTATTTAAGTCTTTTACTACCTTCCATTCAGCTGATAAAAGTTGTTATAGACAATACATATGTAGAAAGCCTATTTGGTTCCAGTAGTTACTTTACTAGATTTTTCTTCTTTTTCCTTTCTATAATGGAGATAGTTGCACGTAATGACAACCATATCATTAAAAGCTAGTGGTAAGAATGTGTTTCGTTCTAGTGCTCGCAAAGCACAATGTTTAGACATATAACATGCTGCATATACGTCAAATGGGTTGGCAGAGATCATATTTCTGATCCAAATCCACCTAGAATATATACCTATCAGCATCAAAACAATCCCGGGCATTTACCTTTTGCTTGTTTAAAATAAAAGTTAAAGTCAATTGGAAGTAGAAATTCCAGCCTAATCATTAAGAAGTAGTACTAAAGTTTGAATGGAAAGGAAACAAATTAGCTCAATCTCAGAGGATCTGGAGTGAGCTTCGCAAAGCATATCACACGCCAGATACAGCAGAAAAATAAACTATAAATACATTCATTAGGACTTACCCTACGCCTGTATTTACCGAAATCAATAAACACGATCATCATTTTGCACCAACAACAGAAAATAGCAACAGAAAAGAAATACTAACAGAAAGAAAGAAGAAGGAAAAGGGGAAACTAACATGAAGGCACGAACAAGTGATTTTCCCTTGCCATCACCACAAGCAACAATGCGCATTCCATCAGGAGACCATTGAAGGTCATCGATCCGACCCGATAGTACCCGAAACTCTTTCTTAAGAACGAAGTCATTATGGGTCCCCCAGATCCGAACAGTACCTGAAACATCAGCAGAAGCGATCCATTCACCATTAGGAGAATAACGAGCGACTGTAGCCTGATAAGCATGCTCCCCGTAAACTGCAACTTGGAGGGGGCGATCGAGATACCGGATAATAACGGATCGGCCGTTACAATAAAGGATAGAGTTGGATTTGGGGTCACCCGAAATGAGAATACCGCGACCTCGCTCGGTAGAAGGTATACAAGCGTAAGTTTCTTTGAGGTCAGCCATGGAGATTTGTTGTGTTTATGGAGAAAAAGTGAGAAATGATGAAAATTAGGGGAAAACTAATTTTGTGAACTGTACAACTGCTTTTAGCTCTCCACTTTTTTCGATTATCTGACCGTGCCAGCACGTTCTTCTTGAATGACACGTGCTCTATTATTATTGGGTATGTTCTTTTCTTTTTAAAGACATAATTATTGTTATTTACTTTTTCTTTTTTAGAAATTGTAAATAATGAAGGAGAACTTGCAGAAGAAGTGAATTCAAAAAAAGAAAAAAAATGAAGTACACATAATATACAAAATATCTACGTAGCTATTATGGGTAGAAAAATGATTAAATGAATCTTTTTTCACATAGACTGTGGAGTCCTTAGGGCCCGTTTGGATGGCTTATAAAAGCAAGTCTTTAAAAAAGTACTTTTTGAAAGTGCTGAAACTTATTTTTAAAAATAAGCGTTAGTGTTTGGATAACAGTGCTAAGTTGCTATGCCAAACGTGAAAAGGGAAATGGAAGAAAGAGATGTTAGGGGTTTGTTTAATTTGGAGATTGTAGAAAAATATTAAGGGCAACACATAAAAATGTTGTCACTTAAAACAGCTTAAAGCTAAAAAATAAAAAGCAAACCTCTTTTTACCCCCTATCTTTTAACATTTGGCTTAAATAAGTATTTTTTTAACTTAAATCAGTTTTTTCAGTATTTCCAAATAGCTAAATAAGTCAAAAATCAGCTTTTAAGTCAGTTTGACAAGTTTTTAAGCTGAGCCAAACAGGCTCTTAGTAGTTCAGGTCTTATATTTTTTACAGGGTATAAGATGTTCTGGCAGTGTAAGATAAATTGATCTATTATCACTATAGCTCTTAAGTGATATTTGTTGGTTAGAGAAACTCTACAGAAGTAATTACATGGTTCCTCAAGGGGTTCTGCTTAATATGAATGGGATACGAGACTATTCATGTCTTGTACAAGTAGACTTTGAGAAGGAGTTGACATCATGTTTTAAACAGTTTTCTTTTTTCTTTATATTGCACTTGTTTTAAAGTGCTTTATAGTGAAATGCGTTCAGTTAAGTATTCGTAAGTTGAAAAGAGTCAAGGTAAGAGTTTCTTTTAGAATTTTTTCGAGCCTATGTTGTATATAACATTCCAACACGCATACTCATACATTCAATGTACTGATGCCGATTTCATCATCTTGCAGCACACTGTTGATCCAGTATTGATTATGTTCTTCATTTTAGAAGAGGAAAAAACGGATGAAGTCGAGTCGATGGGTTTTTCGTGGAGTTAGTATGGTAATTTTACACTAAAAATAAAAGTAATATATATCTAAATAGTCGGTATATTTCAACGTGTATTAGGTACATGTCGCATTGTAAAATATATTATTTTCTTTTTATTTATTAAAGATGTTAATCGTATTTATTTGTAATACAATTGGTTGAAAAATGTTAGTGTAAAATTTTATTAAATAATATCAATATGTGAATGGTTTAATTTAAAATTTTGAAATATCATCTAAATTTAAAGATATTTTTTTTAAATTTAACTATTAATGGCGTCCCTGATTTTTGAACGCAAAAAAAGAAGGCCGTCTGGGACATGTTTTGAATTTGTTCAATGTTAAAATGGATGTCAAGTGATTTTTGCTGTAAGAGCAAATTTTTTTTATGACATGGGAGAATTCATTGCGAATTTAGTCAAATAAAATTCATCAACATATCAGAAAATATGGCGAACACATAAATATAATAAACTTTATTGAAAATAGTTGTAATTGTATTCGTTAAAAAAATAGCTTGACAAAATTACTGTAACTTACCCAGCATATATAATTATATATCAACAATACTTTAGATTTAATCATAATAATCAAATAACAAAAAAGAAAAACATTACAAATTAAGCTTCTAAACTAGTTCTTCTCCAATAAGTTTTGATTCGTGAACAAAACATGAACTTATATATGCTATGAAAAAAAATATTAAAACAAAAAATATACATAAAGCATGAACGATGCCAACCCAATAAATTACATTTATTGATTGACCGAAAACTCCTATCCACGCTAACAATGAATAAAGTCCTAGCATACCAAAAAGAAACATTAAACAATCATATAAATATATTCCATTTTCGTCATTGTTAAGAATTTGACAACATCTTGAATTTTTCACTTCCACATATGCCATTAAACTTTCAAAATCTCTTTCTCGAATATATCACTCTTAATTGGTAGGAATATATATTACATATATAGATTACCGTAGAAGGAATCCTAATTCCATTCGTTGAAGAATCCTAATTCTATTCCTATTAAGAATAAATAAAATTATTAATTTCATATAAGTGATTATTTGTTTCTTTACAGAGACCCAAGAAGGGGTTGGTGCGAAAAGTGACGGGTTTTCTTCCCCACCTTTTCACCTATCAGGCTAAGATGATTGATTTTCCCAAACAGATATGGAACCTCTCAGGCTAAAAGCCAATTTATTGAAGTATTATGAAGATTAGTATCGAAGGATCAAATAGAAGTAACCCGGCCCATATAATGCATGGGCAATCAAAATGTATAATTAGGAATTGGCAATATAAACTACCTTAGAGAATTTTAATAAAGTGAAATACAAGGTACAATCCTTGTTTATCATATTAAATTTTAACCATTTTCTATTTGTAATCATCAAAGATATGTGGATTGATCTTATATATTTGATGTAGGTATACTTGTATATATACCCTTTTCCTCTCTTAAAATTGATTGTATTAACCATTTTTAAAAAAGAAAAAAAAAATGGATGAAGTTGAGCCGATGAATTTTCCGAGGAGCTAGTATGGTAATTTTTACACTAAAAAGGAAAAGAAGTGATATATCTTAAATAGTCGATATATTTTAACGTGTAATACGAAACTATTGCATTAGTTAGTATCATAGCAAATGATAGTGTAAAAGCTATATGATATCAACTCGTAAAAAATGGCCCAAGCGATGTGATACTAAGTAAATGATAGTGTAAAAAGTTATATGAATTAATTAAACTCGTAAAATAACAACCAAGCCAATACATGACCTCAGAAAAAAAATATATAATATAACAAACGTATTTAAACACATCAATATATATATATATATATAGAGTTTAAGTCATAATAATACATCGACCAAACAACTGGCAAACATAAATTCTAGTATTCTACGGTACAAAAGATCATACATTTAACATTTCTTTTAACATTTTAAACTTAAAAGAGTGATTGGCTAAATAATAAGTGACAAACTCAAAACACACAAATTAAAATTCACCGACAGTAATAATATTAATTAACGATATTCACACATGACATATATATATATATATATAGTGTATCGTCGCTCACTTAGCGCTTACGATCGCTGTTCCTTTGAGCTTGAAATCAACCTTGCAAGACTAGAACGCCCAGAATCAAGTGATGTGCAACATCGGAGTACAGAAATATCAAATCTTCCTACCGGTGCCTGAAAAATTTCCTGCATCGGCGCGTTTTGTCGGAACAACACCAGTATGTACCGGTGTATCCCAACTGGTGGACGTGGCCCAACATATCCCAATACCTCCTTACCTGCAATTTATATAATACCAATATTTTACGTTAATCATCGATGGTACGACTTGGATGATGTCAAATAAATTGAGACACAGGAAAAATATTTTATTTATTTTTCAGAATTGATCTAATATTATCTGACACAGAAGGATTCGCTCAGTTATTTATCAAAAGGATATAGAGATGACAAGTGGCATGAAAAATGCTTACTAGGCTAACTCCAGCTGTACTTCTTGCTCTAGAAGGTACTTGTATGACAATTTAGAAAAAAAAAAAAACGAAATATTTCTTTAGATAATTTTTGTTATTTTCATCTCTTCATCAAAAGTTCTCTTCTTCTCGATCGATTTTTTATGTAAAGAAGTGATGGATCATTAATGGATGAAATTATGCTTACTCTGAATCATTTATGTTTGTTAGAATTCACTAACTAGAAAACAAATATTATGCACAGCCGAAATTTATAAAATACAATCTCCTGTAACTCATTTACGAGATGAACTAGTTAAGAGCTATTTAGCTACGAATTAACTGAAATTACCGACAAATTTTTTAACTAAAACAAAAAATTAGTGACAGACAAAATTTTATTGCTAAATAATTAAAATCTCATGTTAATATCATATAACGAGATGAACTAGTTAAGAGCTATTTAGTGACGGATTAACTAATTTTTAGTAACGAATTAACTGAAATTACTGACTAATTTCATGTTTCATTATAGTAGTGTGAAACCATTTCAATGTAGCTATGAAATTAATATATAATATTTAAAGAGATATACCTCGAGCAACGTTGCTGCACCCAGGTATGTCTGTCACAATCCTGAAACAAAGCCAATAACGTATTTATATATTATAATAGATGTAATTAAACATGTAAACAAAGAAAAATAAATATTCAACAAAGTAATTTTTATTTATTAATAAAAACATGATAATATGTTTTAATTTTATTTGCTTGGAATGACGAATAAATATTTACACACCAATGCACCCACTCTCTCATAGTTGGTTCACTTGGACTTGGAGCATCAGGGTCCGTCATAACCTATATATAAAATACAGAACAATCCATGTATTAGAATTTAACTTATATACACAGTGACAGTTACAATTACAAATTACGTAACGATAAATACCAGAGTGTAAAATTCATCAGGTTGTCCACCAATGGTGATTTTAGGAGGTTCAGTAGCAATAGATGGTTTGATATCACAACCATTAGTGACATGTTTGTTAGCATAATGGACAGACATAGTTACACTAGGCACAAACATGTCAACTACATCACCAATCACTCTTCCAACCACAAGAGGATCAACTTTTCCACCCATTATTATGTTTTTTTTTTTTTGTTTCAAATCAAATGCATTGGGGTTTTATTTATATAGACAAAAAAATATGGTAACCTACGTACGTTTTGAACATGCATAGGTTAATAGAAAGACAAGGCAACACGTGTCAAGTTATTAAACTAAAATTCATTGTAATTTCTTGTAAAATGTGGACACGTGGTTAGTAAGAGGAAAAATCTGTCATCAGTTACATATTGAAAGACAATGGAAATGGAAGCAACAGCTAAAAAGTGAGTAATACAAAGAATTGAAAGGCCATATTTAATGGAGTTGCCTCCATGTTTTACATGCATATAGGCTTACTTTCTTCTTTTTTTAGTTTTGTTGTTGCCCATACTTGTTACTATACCTAAACTATGCAAGGATTCCCTCATTAAAGTGCACGTTAACATCCCCATTTAACTCCTTTCACTAAAAAGATCACTACTACTTTAGTTCTCTTTTTTTGTTTCTCATCCGTCCACATTAGAGCTACGATTAAATTTGAACAGCGCATTATAGAATTCTTTCTTCTGGCGCTTTTAATAAAATATTATTTATATTTAGAGCTCGAATTCGAGACCTCTAATTAAGGGTGAAACACTCCTATCAATACAACACAATGCATGCATGTTGGTATTCGATTCTCTTTTTCGGTGTATTCAATGTATAAATATAATAAGTATATAGTTTGATTTTAACGGGGAGATTACAATTCGAGTGGCCTAGTTCATTTGTATAACTTAAACCCATACGAATTAATCATAGCCGTTCATTTAACGTAGTACGTTTTTGAAAACTATACAATAAAAAATAAAAAAAATAGTGTAACTTTCACTTATAGCAAATAAAAAAAAAAATTATATTTGTATGCTATAGCAAAGTTTACATAATTGCGCTCCATAGCAAACATATAAATGTATAATTCGCTATACATATACAATTGTATGATTCGCTGATCTATTTCGCTGCAATTGTATAATTCGATGGCCTATTTCGTTGCAATATCTGTATAAAATTTGCATTTGTATACAATTGAATCGAAGTAAAATGTTTGTATCCTTGTATGATTATAAGTGTATAGGAAGAACATATATGTTTTTTTGCATGTGTATATATAATTTTCTCTCGCTTTATATAACACCAAATACAAGTTATAACAACTTCTGTTCATCAAACGAGAGAAAATTGTATTTGGCCTACTTGTATAATTCGCTGCCTATTTCGTCTGGCAATATCGGTATAAATTTGCATTTGTATACAATTGAATCGAAGTAAAATGTTTGTATATTGTATAATTAAGTATATAGAACGAAGATATATATTTTTGCATTTGTATATACAATTTTCTCTCGCTTAATACAAAATAGAAACGCAATTTATATACTTCTGTTCTACAAAGTGAGAGTTTAGGGAGAGAGACGACTGTCAAATTTTATTATGGAGCACAATTAAATCAAACAGTAGCTACTCCATTTATTTTAGATTATTAGTTTACTATTATGTACAATTATCTCAAAAAAATACTACAAGTTCATAATCCTTCTTTTTATATATATATATTTTAACGTATTTATGAAGTAAGGACTTAGCTATTCTCCCTCTAATCCATATTGAAGTGAATTGCTGACGTATAACACACTCCATATAAAAATATTTATGAACTTAATTTGAAGGCTACTTTCCACTATTACACATTCAATTTTTCTTGAAGTAAAAAAAAAAGTCTCAGCATTTTTCTGCAGGCCAGGTTGTTATTGTTTCACAACGGGATATGAGGCAACTCGACACCCTACATACGGAATACACGCTAGCGAATTCGAGATTTAAACTTTATGTATTAAAATTTGAAATTCGATATCAATCTATTTGAATCATTGAGTTCTAAAACTGCAGGCCAGTACTAAAATTGATGCATGAACATCCATAGCTTCATTCATTTGATGAACAGTCGTTACACAACCACAAAAATTACAATATTACTAACCTGAATGAACGAATACAGAGGACTGAATTTGCCCTACGTGGCATTTGAACAACAGCTACATTTTTTTTAGTACAATGTTCAACTGCTGGAGATTAACTAATATTTGAAGAGCAATGACACAAAGTTTATGTACACTAAAACTAGAGGTAGGATATACGGATAAAGTGAAGCTTGAATAGCAACTGCAGCAGATTCATCGTTGATCTCCGAGGAGTCTACTGCAAGAGGCATACCATCACTGTTGAGTGTGCACGACTGAGGATCTGAACTGCCTTCCGTCAACATTAGAGCCCTTAAAACAGAAGAAACTGTGTGAATGTAACTGGATCGATTTTTGTTGAGAAGCCATGTTAGACCCATCAATTGGCAATCCCTGCTGCGCATTTTCCTAGTCCTATCCTCTAACCTGCTCTTGTTTCCAACTCTGGCCTCACTAAGCTGCAATGTGTCACGATGCATTAGAGAAAGAAAAAAAAAAGGTAATTTTTCGCTGATAAATCTGAAACTAGTGCCTTATACAACATATGCTTTTAGTCATTGACAAAATTTCTTACTTTCACATGATTCCCAAGTACAAAATTCATATAACTAATAAACAGATCAATTCTTGCATGTAAATGCAAACAAAACGTTATATCGTTATGAGCTTGCTCCAGTGTGCCAAAATATAAATTATCATCATCCAAGACTAAAGAAATCTACAATTAGAACAAGTGATAAAAGTAACTAGAGATAAAACAGCTCAAAGTACACGAAATATAGCTGACCACGGAGACCCTTACGAGAGGTGGTGTCATGAGTTTTGAATTACACCCTCGAATAGAATATAGAGAGCGTAAATCAGTGTCCCCCCTGCACTACAATAAAGGATCCAGCAAAGGTCCTTACACACTATCTAAAGGTTTTCTTTTTCCAGTAGATGCAACCCAACAGGTCCAAGAGTTCCAATGAGAATTGTGATTGACTCCTCTTTTCGAAAAAGAACTACGAAATCAATTTAAAGAAGAATACCACACAAGTAGACCATAATAAAACAACCAATAAGGAGGAGTTTCCATTTACGCGTACTCTTATAGTCTCATTTAGTTTTCCTGCTGTATGAGATCAATACCTTATTTCACTCTAGTTGATTAGTATATATTACCCTAGACAATTTACCTACTGATATGCATGCTACAAATCCCAAGCCCTCAAATGCTCAAGCCTCGTGTAGACACTTCAATTGTATCAGTGCTGAATTAAACATAATCTCCGATAGCTTTTCTTCTTGAAACGAGGGTCTACTATCTATTTACAGACAAATTTATCAATTATATGCTGGTCTGCAGAAAGACTCATTGGATATAGAAGAAGATAACAACATATAGACATAAGCTAAAGTATTGTACCCCATTAATTACAGTAAAATGTTCACCAAACTCTGAAAACTTAGGTGCCATTTCTGCTACGGCCTACACAGCATTAAGCCTTTGCAACTGCCAAACATTACTCCAAAATTACAGAGACGACCATATAGAGAACAGAGGTTATTTGAACAAAACATAGATGTTATTTGAACGAACTTTTGGGGAATCTTAGTAGCTCAGTTGGAGTTTGATGCCCATCTTGTAATCGTATTTTCTCTTCTTTATCTATCCATACCACTATTTCCCCTAATGTAAACTTAATTTATAATAGCAAAAGCAGATAACTTTCCCAATTTCTCTATATTTCAGAATTGAGACCCACATTATGCATAATAAGTATATGAATAATCACATTAAGACTGTTAACTTACCTGATAAAGACTGTTCAAGCACTTGGAGCAACCAGCCAGACCAGTATACCGGGTTATTGCTTCAAACCATCTCATTGCCCACGATCTCTTCCGCTTTATCACTACGCCTTTCCCTTTGAATCCCAAGAATGCGTTCAGGCAACTAAGTGGATGAAGCCTAATTCCACAATAACAATAAAATACATCACAAGTCTTGTTTGGCTTCACTAATTCAATCCCTCTGTTTCCCAAGGCCTTTTCAATAGAGTCCACACACGTCTCCGAATCATCAGGGAGCACCGGCATATCAACGGAAGTCGATTGTGGTAGTTTCGTAACAGCTCTGTGTAGTGCCGTCCTAGCGTAAGCCGAGTAGAGCCAGGCAGCTAGCACAGGGCAACAACGGGTCTGGTGTACTTGACCCGAATAACCACGGGACCCACAAGCTGATTTAACGCTATGGTAGAGGTCTTCCGGCAGATCCAATGGGCAACCGGCGACGTTCGACTGCTCCGGAAAAGCAGGAATTGTGGCCGGCGGTGCAGAGGAAGGTAAGAATGTTTGAGAACGGACCTCAACTGGGTCGGGTTCGGGTAAAACCGGCATGGAGAGTAATTCTGGTGGATAACCCAAGAAAAGTAGAGTGAAGAAGAAGCAAACGTAGAGGGACATTGCTTTGAGAATGAGGGAAATGTGAACTTCAGTGCTTTTGGTATAGCAAAATAAAAAAAAAAGTGGTAGAGAGGGAAGAAAAAAATGGAAGTTTGGTGGCTTTATTGATAGGCCATTGATTATGCAGAACAAAATTTATTAGAATTGAGTGTTTATATCAATCAATTTATATATGTCATATGTTTAAATTTATAGTTCATTTTATTTTATTAAAATTTAAATTATATAATAATAAAAATTATATTAACTTGATATAAACAACAAGTACGATTAAATTTTTTAATATAGATTAAGTTAGAAGAAGAATAAGGATGAGGTTTTGGACTAATGAGGCAATGGTGTAGGGTACATTCTCTTGAGGCCTAAATCTCAAGAATAATGATGATAGTGACTTATAAGAAAAAATGTACAGTGATACAGTTATATATATATCTAATATAGTATATATTATTTCTAGTTTTGTTATGATTTACAAATAATTCTTGGACATGCCAAGAATCATAGCAATTTTTCCCTTCTTGTCTCATGAAATGCAATACAGTTTGCTTAGGTTTGCATACAACCAAGTGACATTATATATAATATCTCTAGTTCAATGATAACGAGGAATAAATATAAATTTAATCTAAGATACGAATTAATTAAAAGTTTATAAGCTTTTATAATATCTTCAATTAAGCTACGCTCAAACAATTATGAATATTTAATCTACATATTGTTAATGTATAGTAACAGTCAAGTTGATTGCATTTTAATTTTTGTTGGCATTTATTCAATTACGTATATGTAACGTTTAATGTATAAAGTGATTATAATGAATTTCGTCTCTTTAAGTACATCCATAGTACAACACATGTTAATTATAATTAATTAGGGCTTTTTGTTTTATGTCGGAAGATAATACTCTACTATTAATTATTAGTTACTCAAAAAGCATTAGTAGTGGTGGGTTGATCTTATAATTAATTATTGGATTTTAACCCAAGGTAATCATGATTACAAGGAGTACTAGTGTCAAATTCTTATGCTAAGTATTTTCTTGGCGATTCATTATCGCTATCGTGCTTATTAAAAATAATTTTTTCAAATAATTGTTCTTTTGGTAATACAATTTAGACAAACAATATATAAATTTTGACTAAAAAAATAGTTACATCATATTTTTTTTTTTGCATATATTAAAAAAAACAGATATATATCTGAATATTTGATTAAGATTTGTTTGATCGTAATTACATATACTACTCTTAAACATCAATTCATCATCATTCTTTTTGGAGTTAATGGTTTGTCACCTTTCTTGTGGTCTTAACTGCTTTTTATAATGAAATAACTAATCATGTTATTAATCAAACATTGATTTGTTATGCCAATTTTTGGACTCAAATGTTTCAATCAAAGAAACCCGGGGTGGCTCGTCAGTGTTAAAAAAAAAAAAATGTCTTACGTCTTCAAATTTAAGAGGCCTCATTTTATATAATATGTTATAAGTTATTATTTTTTAACAAATATTGAATACTTATTTGTAGAAAAAATTAAATTTTAATGAAAAATGAATGAAAATTATTAGAAGAAATTTGATATATTTGGAGTACTATATCTAATGAAAAATAATTTTAAATAAAAATAATTATATATCAGATGAAAACTATAATAAATAGTTTATATAACAGATATTAACAATTAAATTTAAGATTCCTTTTAATTTTTGCTTTTAATATCTTGAGCCATTCCTTAGGAACCCCATTAATATCCCCTCTATTACGGAGATGAATGGACTTTTTTCTAACAATAAAATATCCTACAATAAAAAAAATAAAAATATGTATATACCCATTTCTAGTAGATAAAAATTAAATTTCTATATTTTATCGGTTTCATATTTAAACTACTGAGTATGACATGAGATTGAAGGAAACAGATCACATGGTCGTTGTGAAGTCGAACGATTGGAGTTTCTTGTGACGCATGCAGCTCTTTTGTCCACTTCATCTGCAACTCCACATTCCTTAATTCTATAACTTTAATTACTTTGTCTTTTTCAACGATACCACTATTATTCTTTTGTCATTTTTTCATTAAATTAGATCGATGAAAATTTACTTCTATATAATATTTCTATCAAATTAATATATTGAAGTGTGGATGGTGGGTTGATTAGTCGAAATCATCTGAACTCGGTATTTCTAAACTTATAAATTATCAATTTTGAATTTACCTCTACACTCACGACGGGTTAATTATAGTATATACATATATTTCACCTTATTTTTTAAATTTAAAATATGCCCATGAATTAGCCCCACTTCGAAGGGGTTACATCAACCTTTGAAAAGGAAAAAAAGGGAAATTGCTAGCTATATCGCATATATAGTAAATTAAAGTTTTTTCATGAAAATAACAGTGAGTTCGACGGCATTGATTTTTTAGAAATATATGAGCTGTCAATGCCCCAACTTATCTTAAGTTTTAAAATGCCATATAAGAAATAATGTGTTTTTTAAATTATTATATTTTTTTTTTTTTTTTTTTATTTAGTAGTTATTTCATTAATTACTATTTAATTTTTTTAAAAAAAGTAATCTTAGCAACCACAAAAAATTGGACACAATTATCTCTCGATGTCTAAAATGTCAATTATTTTAAACCAATATATTTTTAATAACAACAAATGAGGTGGTAGTACTAATTAAATTAAAAAGGTAATAAAGAAAAGTCAAAGCTTATTAACTTTGATATAAATAGGGTCCCATAAATTGTATGTATGCAAATTGTTGTGGAAACAAGAGAAGCAATCAATGGGACAAAGTTGTAGTACAAGATAAAGAGTTAAATGAATTGATCATGTTGGGTTGGTCACGGGATCTCTATTATATTTATCGTACAACTATACAATATAAATAAAATAAAATAAAAAATACTTATAATGTATTTTATTATTTGTATTTGTTTTT
This sequence comes from Solanum habrochaites, assembly GCA_027704765.1. NCBI lineage: Eukaryota > Viridiplantae > Streptophyta > Magnoliopsida > Solanales > Solanaceae > Solanum > Solanum habrochaites. The sequence continues at coordinate 64,575,343 of JAKWJA010002491.1, forward strand.
CGAGTGATCAATCGATATGAAAACTTAATTAATATGGAAGAAGTCTAATTATCAAACTAATCAAATAATGGAAACTGTGATTAATGTAAAAAGAGTCAAAAGGTATAAATTGGGCAGTGTATTCAAAAGCTGTCTGGACTTTATAATATTTTATAAAGGAACTAGATTCGTTTGATAATTAACCAAATATTATTTGTTTCTCGTATTGTCTTTGACCTTTATTCTAGTTAATTATTTTATGTAAGTTATTTCGATATAAATTATCTTATCATGCATATATATGTAGAATAATTCATATTGATATGAATCGTATGATATAAATAGTAGGATAAATAATTTAATAATTATCTAACAACTCTAATTAAATACAATATAAAATAATAATATATTTTATTTTAATATTATTGTACCGACAAATATTTTATTATTGCAGTCTCTGGTCACCATTCAGAATTAGTATATTTGTACATTGTACAATATTTATTAGCACGAATACCAACTTAATACTGTAGTCAAGGCTCTAAACACACTCAAATCATTGCTTATGACCATTCCTTAAAATAAAGGAAAAAATTTTAAAAAAATTTATTCCCTCCTTCCACTATTATTTGTCATAATTCATTATTTGTAGAGTTCCAATTATAAAGAATTGGAATAACATTATTAAATGTATTTGTTCATCCTATTAATATATAAAAAAAATTGTAATTTATAGTACTTTAATATAGTATTTGAAACATTCAAATTTTTTATTTAAAAAAGATTAAATTAAAAAAAAAAAAATATAATTCTAAGTTAATTTAAAAATTAAATACATTAACTTTAAAAAATGTAACCTAACAAATAAAAATGAATAGAAAAAAAATTATTTAATTGTGACTAAGAAAACTCCACTCATTCCCCACACCCATCCAATAAAAAATCATAGTAAAACCATGGCACACAAGTAGAGGTTTAACCCATATATATATATATATATATATATATACCTACATTTCGTAGGTTTGGAATTTAAATTTATTTGTTTGATTTTTACTTAACATAAATTATATAAAAGTAAAAAAAAATAATTTAGTCTCATTGCTTTTAAACATTAAACATGAGATATCAAAATTAGAAATGATTACTCGATGTTCGATGTCTATATTGGAATTCAATTAAATTTAGATACATGCTAAAAAATCTCACATTTGATATTGTTTAAGTAATTTTTAAGTACATTGATATTGTAGTTGAAATATAGTGCGCATGGAGGTGTCTTTGGTTGTGGTGTACAAAGCTGCTAAAAAACAAAAAAGATAAATGTCAGAGCTTTTCTGCAAAGTAGTCTCCACACAAGAGATAAAAGTTTCATGGGCCATAATGTGGTGCACACAATTAAATGTTATCACGAAAATTTGTATGTCAACTCTAAATATAAGCTAGTATTGTATTTGAAATCTACTGTTGTTAAGTCAGAAATCATGCTCCCAACATGTTGTTATAAATTCTTTTATTAATTATCTTGTTTTGAAGTAGTTTTCAAGAGTTATTTTGGAGAAGCAAGTTTCAACTAAAAATTTGTGTTGATGGGAAGTTGACATTAAATTTGAAGGTTCTAAATTCCAATAGGACCCCATGTTAGAGATGTTTGATGTGCCCTTTAAATTGGAGCTAGCCCAAGTATCAACTATATGGGCTGTTTTCAAAATAGTGACATGTTGGGCTACATATATATGCACAGGAAAGGGAAGGGCCTTACCACTTAATTCCTTCTAGTGGCCTATCACATGGGACCTGAGTTTGTTCCCTAATAAAAACGTTTCCATATTAATAGGATTCAAATTCAAGAAAGTACCAACATGTTTTTATTCGTAGCATACTTATCACTTCACCAAAACTCTTGATGGTCTCTATTAAATCAGGTAAAATGAGACAAACAGTTTAAGGCACCACATTGATAAATCACATATCTTCGAGTTTCTTTTATAAAGATCCACTAGTCAACTATATTAGTATTGACTCAACAAGTAGGAAAATCATGAGGAGGAGGAAGCAAACATTGAGAAGGATATTGACCACTTTGAACAATCAATCCCATAGCAAGACCCCATGAAGTATGTTCTTCCAAGTGACAATGTATAAACCAAACCCCTGGATTATCAGCTATTACCCTTATTGCAGCCCACCCTCCAGCAGGAACACCAATTGTGTTCCTCTCAGCTGGATCAACAACATTATAATTTTTTATATCGCGATCCACATCATAATTTCCAAATCCCCTTCCCACAATGAACCGTGTACATGAATTGGATGGTTTTCTTGATTCAAAAAACTCGTGTCTTGAAACACGATCTCTAGTCTCGTGCCATATGGCACTACTAAGACCCTAGTACTAAATTCAGTATTCAGGTTTTCGGATAATGGATTCACCCCTGTGTAGTTAAAAGGATGAGGAGGCCGTTCAGGGGAACTAGAGAACATGGTAGTCGATAAGTTCCTGTAGTGACTTTCCAGGATTGAAACTGAAGGCCTAACAAATGATTGATAATTCATTGATGCATAGAATTTCTTGTTTTTAAATCCTTTACATGTCTGATTAACAGGACAATCTTGAAGATCAAGGCTAATTGTAGTAATTACTCTCTTGTCTATTTTCTTAGGCACATTGCAAGGGTATTCAGGGGATCCTAAGCTTTTAAGTTTTTCAGTGAATTTTAATGGTATCTTCCATTTGCGGTAAATTAGAAGGCAAAGTGAAGGATTCAACAGGGGTTTTGGTGATATTTGTGTTTGGGATTTTGTATTTAAGGAAACCAATTGTAGTGGAAGTCAAATGGGAAGACTGAAGTAAGATAAGGCCTAGCCGCCATGACAAACGTTCCTGTTGAGTCAGGGATTTGATTTGCAGTGATTTACGACATTGGTTGTCTGTCCAGGGGTGATCATTATGGCTTTTGTTGTAAAGGATTTTGTGTAAACAGAATCAATTTCGACTACTGTTAATGTATGATTTGCCACCGCGAAGAAGAGTTCATCATTTAGTGTTGCATTGATGATCCTTAGCAAGTATGTTTTGCCTATCTCAATTGTCTGAATGAATGTATCTGCAACACAAAAGGGTATGGTGAAGCACACAAACAAAAAAGGGGAGACATCTGAATCAAATTCATATTGATCCAACCAAAAGCTTAACTATGAGAATGTTACATCACGACTCATTTTATTGTTCTGGTCCGTTTTAACCTGTCCAAATTTGTCCTGATTCGCTCATTTATCACTTCTAGACACTAATTTTTTGAGTTTAGGCTTGGGTTTGATTTTTGTTACCTTTATTAGAATAAGGATATGAAGGGCCTGGTAAGCCATTGATGGTATAAGCATCAGAAGAAATAGGACCACTTCCTTATAATTCCATTTCATTTTCAGTATCTTCAATTTCTCCATTCCACCGTTCACCTATTAATCAACATTGTAAACGATGTCAATTTTCATTCCATCAATCATGCTATAAAAATTATTTCCATAATTAATTGATTAATACCAAATATTATAAGGATTTTAGCTTCAACGGGAGGTGAAAATGGATAAGGCCCCTTCGAGGGTATATGATAAAAGCACCATAGACAGTAGCGCGTTGCCATGAGAGATGAGCATGCCACCATAAGGGTTCGTTTCGTCTTTGGTTAATAATTGTGAATTTGTAAGTGTAGCTTCCTCCTAATACTATTGGGCATTGAGTTATGTATGCTGGTCCATCTGCCCAACCACTTCTTAACTGCCGTACCCCATGCCTACATCATCATAATGTAATTATAAGTTACTTGTTATTTTCCTCTGTTTTAATTTATATGACATGTCTTATCCGTAACTGAAAAATTCATTAAAATTGTTAAAAATTACCGGTGGACTCTGGTTAGTGACTTTAACCTCCACATTATCGCCTTCATGAACAAAAATGGTTGGTCCTGGATACTTGTCATTCACTGTTAGCCTATCTTTTCGTATGACATAAACGTCTTACGTTTTTTCTTTCTATCTGAAAATAATTAAACAAAAACAAATCAGTTAGCTAATTACACTAAAATTAGCGAATGAGTTTCAAGTAAACTTGCGTTGTATGAAAAACGCCTAATAATTTAGGAGGATGAAGATGGCTTAATATTTTTACTTGCATAATACACCAAGTCCAACAACAATCTACCCAAATATAAAATAAATTCATAAAACAAAAACTAGAGAACAAAGTCAAATTTTTCACTTAAAAAGAGGGATATGTCTTTTTTTTATCTATCTGATATCCATATTGAAATTCGACTAATTTAGATTTACTCCGTATAAAATCTCATACTCATATATCAAATCTGAGACAAATAATTATAAAGCTGCATTACTCCCTTTTGGTGGTAAAGAGGGCTATATCCACCTTATTCTTTTACTTGATTGGATTTTTCAGTTTATGAGAGTCCGATCGATCAGACAAAACTCAAGAATTGATCAATGTTTAAAGCCATATATATATGCTCATTAATTCATGACTAAAAGCTTTTTCTGTTTCTTTTTTCTACAGACCCTATTATTTCATTTAATTCTAAGGCAACTCTACTAAAGTATTTAAATTTTTCTAATCATATTTTGGAGAAAAAAAAGACTGAAATTATTTTCTTATCAGTTTAATTTAAAAAATAAAGGGAAAATTATACAATTAAGTAAATTTATATGCTTAATTACTCACACAACCTATAGTTTGAATATCATTAGATTCGACAAAAAACTAACATTTATACATAATTACGTATGGCTGACTTCGATATATATGTAGTCATGTTTGTATATTATAATCGTCAGAATATACGATTACATATGTATTACTATACAATATTAACCTATATATACAAAATACCTCTCTCACTCTCTGCCTCTCCGATAGCCCTCTCTTCCCTCTACCAATCGCGCCGCCTCTCTCTTCCCTCTCCCAATATCTCTCACCTCTCTCCTCCCTTTCCAATCTGCTTGCTCTATATATAAATGTATATGTTATTAATTACAATTATATACATATAAAAATTCAACCTTTCTCCACTCCTGCCCTCTATCGCTCGACTCTCTCTCCCTCTTACCATTTCTCTCGTGCCATATATACAAAAACATATGTTATTAATATACAATTTATCTAACCATAACATATCATTAACTTCTCCACACTCTCTCTCTCACTCTCTCCTCTCTCTACCAACTCTCCACACCTCTCTCCTCCATGTAACATGTAGTTACAAATTCTAATTATCAAACTATAGCTATGGAGAATAATTAATTATTTTTAAATGGTTATATGTGAAAGTTTCCCAAATAATAGGATTTGTTGGCTGGGATGGCTGGGCCGATGTCAGAAGTTGTTACTTGTCAGCCCATTTTGGTCTCGGGGGCCCATGAGCTGATTAGTGGATGTACAACTATCTCCCGCGAAATCAAATTGGTGTTTTGAGAGTTTGAAAACTAGCAATGCGCTTGAGAAGATTGCACAGCACCTGTTCGCGTTTACTACTGAATGAACCGGCGAGCCATCTCAAAGCAGAATTACCACGCACAAAATTAACCGGCGGTAAACCACCGGCGAAGTCAGCAAAAGCCAGTAGCTCAGATATAGTGCAATGGAACAGGTCTATCACCCAATACATGCGACAAGGAGAATGCGATTCCGCATTGACCTTATTCAACTCTATGCCTGCAAAGTCCTGTGTATCCTGGAACGCATGATGTCGGGGATTTGGTTGGAATGGCAAAATTGGACCTCGTAGAAGCTGCTTCGACGAAAATGCCTCAAAAGATTTAGTATCCTGGAACATCATGCTTAGTGGGTATATCAAGAATAAGAATTTTGGGGCAGCTAGGATTTTGTTTGATCAAATGCCTGTTAAAGATGTAGTGTCGTGGAATGCATTGCTTTCCGGGTATGCGCAGAATGGGTACGTTGATGATGCTAGAAGGATCTTTATCATGATGCCTGTGAAGAATGAGATCTCTTGGAATGGACTTCTCGCTACGTATGTTCAGAATGGGAGGATTGAGGAGGCGAGGAAGTTGTTTGAGTCAAAGGATAATTGGCCGTTGGTTTCTTGGAATTGCTTGTTGGGTGGGTATTTGAGAAAGAAGATGTTGGCTGAGGCAAAGGTGCTTTTCGATAAAATGCCTGTCAAGGATCAAGTGTCATGGAACACGATAATTTCTTGTTATGCCCAGAATGATGATTTGGAGGAAGCCAGGAGGTTATTCGATGAGTCCCCTATTAAGGATGTTTTTACCTGGACTTCATTGCTTTCTGGTTATGTACAGAATAGGATGGTAGATGAGGCTAGGAGGATCTTCGATGAGATGCCAGAGCGCAGAATGAGGTTTCACTGGAATGCAATGATTGCAGGATATGTGCAGTCTAAAAGGATGGCTTGAGAGGAATCTTTGAGGCAATGCCTTGTAAAAACATCAGTCATCTTGGAATACAATGATAACAGGTTTGCTCCAAATGGGGATATAACTCATCCAGAAGTTTGTTTGATTGTATGCTAACAGTGATTGCATATCCTGGGCAGCAATTATTGCGTGGTTATACTTCAAAGTGGGCCAACAGGAGGAGGAATTACCATTGTTTGTTCAACGAAGAGAGAGAGATGGTGGGAGGATAAATAGGTCGGCATTTTACTGGGTTTAGTAAATCTGCGACCTTGCTGCATTTGAGTTGGAAAGCAAATTACTGGCGACTTGTCAAGGCTGGATATCACACTGGGTGTTATGTAGGAATGTTGCACTCCTATCAATGTACTGTAAGTGTGGAGTATTGACGAGGCATATGATGTTGTTCGAGGAGATAGCGAGAAGGATGATGTCTCTTGGAACACAATGATCAGCAGGTTATGCAAGGCAGGATTTGGCAAACAAGCTCTTAGACAAGCGAATTAATGAAAGAAGGGATCAGACCTGATGATGTACCATGGTAATTGTTGAAACATGTCTATTTAGATTATTTCGAGGGTACTGTAAAAACTGTTTTTACATTATTGAATCTGTTTTTTAAACACTACTTCATCCCGCCATTGGCTTAATGCAATAGCTTGTAAAGATTGCTCCCATGGTTGTGGGTGCCTCAGACGTCAGTTATACACATCATCTGATTTATAGGGTTTTTCTTAATCTTGTAAGGTTTCATTTTTGTACTTTTCTTACAGGTGGGTTGTATTATCTGCTTTGTGCCATACCGGCTTGATTACAAAGGCATGGAACTTTTTACTCAATGGCTCGAGATTATGGAATAGTTACAAATACCAGGCATATACTTGCATGATGACCTTCTGGGTCGAGATGGGCGACTGGATGATGCCTAAAAATCTAATGAAGGACCATGCCTTGGAAACCAGAGCTGCAACTGGGGTGCTCTACTGGGGGCAGTAGGGGATCACGGAAACACTGGACTTAGTGAGAAAAAGGCTGGCTGAAAAATGATTTTCAGATTAGAGCCTTGGAATGCCGGGATGTATGTCCTCCTCTCAAATTTATATGCAGCCTCTGGCAGATGGCGTGACGTTAGCAAGATGAGATTAAAAATGAGGGACACGGGAGTAAGGAAAATGCCTGGTTACAGCTGGGTTGAGGTGCAAAATCAGATACATCTTTTTTCAGTTGGGGATACCATGCATCCAGACAGCACGAGAATATATGCTTTCTTGGAAGAGTTAGAATTATTAATGAAGCAGGAAGGTTATGTCTCTGCCACAAAATTGGTCCTGCATGATGTGGATGAGGAGGAGAAGGCACACATGCTCAAGTATCACAGCGAAAAATTAGCGGTTGCCTTCGCAATTCTAAATGTACCATCTGGCAGACCAATTCGTGTGATGAAAAATTTAAGGGTTTGTGGAGATTGTCATACAGCAATCAAACTCATATCGAAGATTGTGGGTAGATTAATTATTGTTCGGGATAGTAACCGTTTTCATCACTTCAGTGAAGGTGTTTGTACCTGTGGAGACTATTGGTAGTACTAGAGAGTAGAGTTTGAAAGTATACTTAGCTATTGTGCTGGTCATCTCCATAAGTGTTGAGGATTTGCACACATGGAAGCAAAGCACAGAAGAGGGATAAGTGGGTAATCCCTTTCTTGTTGTTTGGTGAATTTGTGCGTATAATCTGTGATCTCCTCATTGATCTTGGTAAAAGGAGATAAATCACCCATAATTGATCTTGATATGGTGAAGAGTACATGTATTGGATGGCTAGACAATAACCAAACTCACTTGTAGTTGGTACTGGTATCCTTCTGAGTTTTGAGAGCAAAAGGTAAGAAAATTTTATGTCGTTCTTGATTCATCTTCCTATGATCAACAGTTTGTGTTAGGTTCACTAACGATATTTATTGTTAATCTGTTCTTAGCAGTGATAGCACAGTCCCTGTAATTTGTAGTTTCTGTGTTGCTAAACTAATTACATTCCGTTTCAGGAAGAAAGGAGTTATACTTCGATTGTTAAAACGGAATGGTGGAGAGCCTTCTTGCCTGAAGGTAAAAAATACTTTTTCATGAGAACTGCAAAGGAGAGAATCATTTTGTACAATAACTCTCTTGGTTGAGAGTAAGACTGGTCAACGGACCGGAACCGGTTCACCGGACCGGAACGAACCGGTATCGGACCGGAACAGAACCTGTTGACCGGTATGTTGACCGGTACCGGGATGAACCGGACCGAAATTACCGGGATGAATAATCGGTTCCGTCCCGTTCCACCATATACCGGGATGGAACCGGAACGAACCGGGATTAAACGGGACGATATTTTTGGAATTACGAAAAAGATAATTATTTTTTTATTTTTTTAAGTATAAATTAATAGTTTTTAAATTTATACTATAATTTTGTACTTAAGTTTATTTTAAAGATATTTTATTAATTTTTTGGTTAAGTTTGCAAGGGGTAAAGCTAATAAAGTGTTCAAAATTTAAATCTTTTGAAGTTTATACTTTATAAGTTATTACTTATATTCTTAATATTTATTTTTTAAGTTATATTTATAACTGTGTCTTGTAAATATTAAAATAAAATTATAATTTATAGAAAATTAAATATAAAATATACAATATAAAATATAAAAAATTATATATATTAAGTAAATCGGATCGGAATCGGACCGGATCGGAAACCGGGGATGAATCGGTACCGGTTACACCGGTCGAAAATCACGGGTTCGTCCCATTCTGTGTACTGATTCAGACTATCTCATCCCGTAAGCAACCGAAACGAGATGAACCGGAACGGTACTGGTATGTCCCGTTCCGTTGACCACTCTTAGTTGAGAATGTTTAAAATGCAAAGACGATGACAACAACAATACCTAGTAATAACCCATCAAAATGGGGTTTTGGGATGAGTAGAGTGAAAAAACCGGGGTGGACTAACGTTGGTGTCCGTCGGGTGTCGAGGCACCCATTAAACTTCGTTACGAAATATATATATATGTAGAAATTGATAGTATGTGTAAAAATTAACATAGAAGCACCTAATGAATAAATCATATAGTTGGCTCAATGGTTTCTAGGATGGGGAAGTAAGACTCTTTTAATGTTGTCTGTACCAAATTTCGAATCCAACTGAAACAAACCTTATCATTATTTCGTGAAGATAGAGAGTTTGTTTACGAAAACACTGGGCTCGAGTGTAGCAAATCTAATACAGAGAAGAGAACAATATAGTAACTCTTTTGGCATTATATTAAAATACTGTTAACATCCCATTCAAACTATTTTTTTGGCATTACACCTAATTTTATAGTTTTATTCCACTTTTCCACTCCATGCACATATCATACTACTACTATAACAACACAACATATTATAAATAATTCAAGTCAGAATTAGAAAGTAAAAATTAGACAAATTTCAACAAAAAACCTATTTGACATTGTTGTCAGATGTTAAAAATACTTATTTTTGTAAAGGATAAATGTACTTCGAATCTAACTAAGATAGATAAGTAGAAGTATTTATGTATATGTATGATTTTTCATATATAATACAATTATCGTACAGTTCCTCAATAAAATATACTCCATTCTCCAACCATTTCTATTTGAATAGAGACAATAAATCATGTGGTTATCAACTAATTTTCCATTATTGCAAAAATTATATATAATGACAAACTAATAAATTAAATTAATTGTTATAATCATCTTTTGACTTAATTGTGTTCCGTAGCAAATTTTATGTCAGTTACCTCTCTCCCTCTAACTTTCGCTCGCCATTCTCCTCTCTCGCTCCATATCTCGCTCACTTCCTCTCCCTTTTATACAAACAAAAGTATATAAAATTTGCTTCTATTTATATAAAGCAGAGGAAATTGTGTAAATACATATATTTTTGTTTTTCTCTCTCCCCTCTTCTAGATCTCGCTCGCCACTCACCCTAATCTCCCTCGTTCACCTCGCCTCTCTCGCTTATACAAAACGAAGCGGAAAGTATAAAATTGTGTTTCTGTTTGTATAAAGCGAGAGGGAAATTGTATAATACAACAGGCATATATATATATATTGTCGTTCCATACACTTATCATTATACAATAAAAATGACTAATGCCCATTCTTTGCCTTATCTTTTCTCGTTTTATACAAATTCAAATTTGTATATAATTTCGCTCTTTCTATTGTTTGAATCAAATTGTATAAAACAATACATTACGAAAAAAGTGATATAATAATAGATTATCTATATTCAATTTATAAGTACATCATATATCTGACTCAGAATATATTGACTTGGTATAAAAAAATGGAATAAAATTAGATGGCTATTGACACACTGTTGAAGAAAAAATAATTTGTGTTGTGACCATCACTTGTGAAAACGTGAAAATATTAAATCAATTTTTTCTTTATATAAAATAATATAAAGAATGTAGTAAATAAAATTTCACCAATGAAACTAATGATCAATAAAAATAGTAATAATTACTTAACTAAGGCATGCATATAGTAGTTGAAAAAATTTGACAAGTGTCACCATTACGCATCTATATAAAAAATAAAATTTTAAAATTAAATGTAAAAAAAAGGATTATGAAAAATGAAGGAAGAGTGGAGTACATAAATAAAAATAAGTATTAATCACCAATAAAACTAATTAATAATCAGTAATTGTAGTAATTCTTACTCTAATTGATGCATGTACCTAGTAATTAGTAGCAAACAAAAAATAATACTTAGCATATAATGCTACCATCACTTATCCACATACTAAAATAACGAAAATATCAAATTGTTTTTGTCTTATAGAAAATGAAGTAAATATAAAATTGGGCAACTTCACATTATAGCAAATAAAAAATTTCATATTTGTCTATGCTATAGCAAACTTTGCATAAATTGCGCTCCAAGCAAACATTTAAAACAACTGTAATAATTCGCTATACATATTACAAAGTGTATAATTCGTTTGCACGAAATTGTATTAATTCGCGGGCCTTATTTGCCTGCAATTGTATACTTAGTTTGGCAATAGTTGAATCGAATTAACATGTATGTATATTGCATAATGATAAAGAGCTAGAAAAAATGTATTTCAACTGCAATTGTATAATTCTTTGGCCTTTTTCTCTGCAATATTTGGAAGTAAAATATTTGTAAATTATATAATTAAAGTGTATAAACACGAAGATATACATTTTTGCATGTGTATATACAATTTATCTCTCTTTATTACACAATAACAGAAACAAAAATTATACACTTATGTTATAAAGCAAGAGACGGCGCGGAGAATGGGAGGGAGAGTGGCGAGCGAGGACTTCTGGGAGGAGAGACGCCTGGCCAAATTTTGCCAACGTTTACTATGGAGCACAAAATTAAATCACACCTAGCTATTTCTATTTAATTTAGGTTATTGTTTGATATTATATATAAGTTTCCAATAAAATTCACTAATGTATACATAACAATAGTATGACTTACTTGAATTGAATTGTGAAATAGTAGCAAAACAATTAAACCAAACGTGTCAATGAATCATAAATCATATGTAGTTAAAAAAAATTAGAAATATTTGAATAAAAAAAATATTTTTTTTAAATAAAAAATATAATAATTATTAATTTGCCAATAAAGCTAATGATCATCATTCATCAGTTAAAAAAAAAAGAGAAATAAACTAAACATTATAAATCACCAAAACATATGCAAGAGAGACTACGAAATCGGAACTCTATCCGAATTCAAATTGAAATATCATATAATTTTTTTGTTAAATTATATTTTTCCACTTATTTTTTTAATTATATATATTCGAGAGATAATCATTTGAAATCAATAAGATATTTCTATTTTTTACCTACTTTCTTTTCATTTATCTTTTTTTTTCTTTCTTTTATTTGTTTTTTATTATTTACTTTTTAATGTTATTTTTTATTCTATATTATTATTATTATTGTTGTTGTTATTATTATCATTATTATTAATATTTTATATCTTTTATGTTTTAATGTAATATGTAAATTAAATATTTTTAGATTTATTTTACAGTATTTGAAATGATAAATTTACGAAATAGTAGAGCTTATTTATATGCTTTTCTATCAGACTCCTATTCATTATGGAAGGTTGTCAGTTCTTTTTTTTTTTTATTATCAAACAAAATTATTATTATTTTCCTTATGTTGATTTGATTAAACCTCTTTTAAAATGTAAACTACCAATATAAAAAAAATGCTAAAAATATACTAAAAAAGAGTCTTCAAACGTGTTTTTTAAAAAATTTAAATTATATGTAAACACTCTGCAAAATAAAATTTCTACAAAGGAGGAGTAATTCTGAAGAGTTGGTAAAAATATATCAATGCATACAATTTAAACAAATTGTTGATAAATGTGAAATTAAATCTTAGACCTAACTCACACCCAAAAGTTAGCTCAAAGAAAAGAGGATTGTCCAACCTTACGCCTTGTGTTTAGCATTTAGTGCGTGGACAATTTTAATTTTGGAGACTCCAACATCGGATGAGACGGACGTGAAATTAGATTTTACACCTAACTCACATTCCAAAAGTTGGCTCAAAGGGAGGAAAATTGTCCAAGCCTTATAAGGAATCCACCAATCTTATTAACCACCGATGTGAGACTTTTGTCATTCTTTAACAATAAGATTGAAGCGCTATCTAGAAATAGGATTTTTTTTTTAAAAAGAAAATAATATGTATGATAAGTTATTGTTGCAACTATTATTACCATGTTTGTTATTGTTATTGCTTTTTCAAAAAATACTACATAATAGAACTATTTTTATTGTTGTAATGTTATTAATATTAGAGATAAGTATTAAAAATATATAAAATATATATATTTTTTAATTTAGGTAAGAAATTTTAAAAAAGGTATTTTATGTTGTTTTTTGATACTCATCTTTTATTATTATTGTTATTATTATGTCATATTTTCTGTGTTATTTAATTTTTAAATTAAATAAAGTTAAATATATTTTATAATATCGGAAAAGGAATAAGTCACTTCAGACACTCTACGGTCATGAAAATTACTTTTAATTAATCTATTTCTATTTTTTTCTTCTAAAAATCTAATCTAAAATTGGTGAAGTCCAGTCGTTTTTTTTAAATATTTACCAAATTCTATACGGCTGCTACTATAGTACTAATTTATTATTATTATTATTATTATATTTTAATCTTCTAAAATTATTAAATCAAATATATAATTATATGTGATAACTTCAACAGCAAAAATTGGAATAATAAAAATTGATTTAGAGTTGTATTTTGTATGAGTTTCTATTTTAAAGATTGTTAAAAAATGAAATATTGTATATATAATAGCAAACTGTTAATTTAGATTAAATGTTATAAATATACTTTGATCTAATTGTAATTTATAACAATCTGTTGTTATATTCGTTTCTTTCTGGTGGAATCTCGCTCGTCACTATTGCTTGATGGTGGCAATCTCACTCATTTTTTTTACCAACACAAATATTCACATTGTGTTTATTATATAACGGGAGATGAAAATTGTGTGTTGGTATATATATATATATATATATAGTTCTCATCTTTCTCCTCTCCGAGATCTCGATCACCACTCTCCCATATCTCGCTTATACAAACTGAAACGAAATGTATAAAGAAAATTGTATGTACACATGCAAATGCATATATCGTTCTACACACTTATAATTTTATAAAAAATATATTTCCCTACTAATTTTCTTTTGCCTTTCTCTATTTCCTGATTTATACATACACATGTTATACAATTGATCTTTTTTGTATATAACTTTTTTTTTTGTATATGTATAGCGAACCATACAACTGTTTTGTTTGTATATGTATAGTGAATTATATATATTTTTTTTTATATTATAGCTAAATATACATATTTATGTTTGCTGTAGATCATAATTATACAAGCTATACTTATAGCCTATGAATATAAATTTTCTGTTTGTTATATATGAAAATTACTCTTAAAAAAATTAAAAGCTTAATGTATTATTTAATTCAATTCCTTAAAATATTTTAAAAATATTTATTAACTTATTCCTAAAATTGCCAGTGGCTTTTCACCACTTTACTGCTTAACCTAACCACATTGCAAAAGTATTCTTTCATTTAAAATATTAGCAGAGTTTCATCACTCGTTTTTTCGGTATTTTAGATATTGTTTGATATGTAAGAAAATATTGAATATACCATACTAATAGTGAATAATTAAGGCTAAAATTAGTTCCAGTTAAAATATTTCAATTACTCTATTAATTTTTGTATAATAGGAAAAAAAAACAATTATTGTTGTAAAAATATTTGAATAAAAAATTAAAATTAAATAAACATGCATTAATTATTTAAAGAAATGTTTGAATTCAACTGTGTCAAATACTACGAAATCTCACCAAGGGTATGAAGATTCGTTTGCCCCCCAAAAAAACACTTAAAAGTGGTGTTTGACCATATAATTTGATAAAAATATTTGTCAAAGTATCTTAAATTTTTAAATACCGAAAAGAATTAATATATGGAACAAGTTCTAATATTTGAGAATTTTAAATAAACTCAAAAACAACCCAAGTATTATTTTCATTCATTATTTATTTTCAATAAAAAATTGTTACTACCTCCTCCGCAAAAGTTTGATTTATAATTTGAGTGATAAAATTAAGAAAAAAGAATCATTTTTATTTAATAAATTATATTTATAATTGAATCAGTAACAAGTTGATTATGCGATTAATCTATTATCTTGCTCATATTGTTATTTTATTGTTATTGATTGTTTCTAATTATGTTGTAAAATTATTTTTAATTGTAACTATCTATTATTCATTATACAATGGATAGGATAAAGTATGATATTTTATATTTTTTTTTGTTAAAATTTCTAATAATATTTTTGAAAACCATCAAATATTTTTAAAAAATGGGAAGCCAAAACATATAATGAAACGCATGTGAATTTTTTTTTTTGAAAATGTTAGGAAAAAATTGCTAGGGGTTTCAAATTTTCCCCGAAATTTTGGTGAATTAATGAAATTTTTAGGAAATTCTTACGCATTTGAAATTTTTACGAAATTTTTGAAATTGAATTTTTTTACGAAATTCATACACATTTCAAAATTTTCACGAAATTTTTGAAAGTCCGCCAAATAAAAGTAAAGGAATACACGAGAAAGCAATTAAATAAATAAAAAAGTCAGTCAGGGGTGAAAACGAAAATACAGAAAAATCAGATCTAAAACATAATTTAAAAAAAATAAAATGGGCCAGATAAGGACATACTTCATCATAAAAACTTAAATTCAATAAACGTTTCATTTTTAAATCCGATCTTACCCTTAGCTCTATATATTTTTTTTTTGGCTGTGATTGTACGCCACCCCCCCACTCGACCCGCTACTACAACGGTCCAATCCAAATCCATTTCTTCCCTAAAAATACCCATCTAACCCTTATATTTTCCAATTTTTTTTCTCTCTCTACCTATACATACACTCTCTCTATCTCTCACTTCTTGATTTCTTCTCTGAATTTCACCATTTCTGTATTTTAAGCTTTTTTTAATTAAATTTATATACATGCCCTTATGGACCCATCCATGGATCTACCGATGGATATAGAACAACCGACGTATAACCCTCCACAGCTCGTTAACCATGACCTTAACCCCCCTCCCCAAGACCCTACCCTAGCCCCTGATTTCTCCTTTCCCGAACCTGATTATGCTGAGGTATGGCTTATCTTCTCTGAGAATTTTGTGGGTTCTTTCTTTTTTGACTAATGGTTGATTTTTTTTTTTTTGTTTTTGTGTGACAGTTGATAACGGCGGCTATAACGGCGTTAAAGGAGAAAGAAGGGTCAAGCAGGGTAGCTATAGCTAAGTATATAGACAGAGTCCACCCAAATCTACCACCCAATCACTCGGCTTTGTTGACTCATCATCTCAAGCGCTTGAAGAATTCTGGATATCTTGCTATGGTGAAACACTCCTACCTGCTTGCTACACCTGGATCTGCTCCGCCTCCGCCGGAGGCGGCGGCCGTTGATTCAAATGGGGGTGATGCTACTCCGTCTAAGCGGAAACCTGGTCGTCCTCCTAAGTCGAAGCCTGATGCCCAGTATCAAGACCCATTTCAAGGGGCTCAGATTCAGGCCCAGCAGCAGCAACAAGCAGAGTTCCAGTCTCAGTTCGTTCCTCAACCGCAATTCCAGCAGTTTCAGCCTGATCCGTTACTCCAAAATCAGATCCTTTTTCAGTCTCAGCAACAGCCACAGGGATTTGCTGCTCCTCATGATGCTGAGAATTATACGAATCTTGGGGCTCAGTCTGTGTTTGTTTCTCTTGGGTTAGCTGATGGGCCTGTTGGGGTTCAGAATCCAGGTGGTTCTGTTCCTTCTCCTACTGGAACTCCGGTACCGGCAAGTAACACCAAGAGACGCTCTGGTCGTCCTCGAAAGGATGGTTCCACTGTAGTAAGGTCCTTGGAAACAAAATCACCTGAACAGAGTGGTACGAAGAGGCGACCTGGTCGTTCTGCTAAGACTGGCACAGTAAATGCATCTGCTGCGGCTTCCCCCAAGCCCAGA
Organism: Solanum habrochaites; assembly: GCA_027704765.1. Classification (NCBI taxonomy): domain Eukaryota; kingdom Viridiplantae; phylum Streptophyta; class Magnoliopsida; order Solanales; family Solanaceae; genus Solanum; species Solanum habrochaites. The sequence goes on from JAKWJA010002491.1 coordinate 64,592,439, forward strand.
GGGCGGCCAAAGAAAGGTTCTACTCCCTGGACGAAGAGGCAGACCTAGGAAGAATGTGCCTGTTAATGTTAATGCCGATGCAGCCAACATTCCTGCTGGTAATCCCAATATTCCTGTTGATGGTGGTGACCTTACTGCTCAAATACCAACCCCTAAACGACGGGGAAGGCCAGCAAAATCTAACAATCTAGGTGGACCTGCTGCTGCATCTGTCGGTGTCACTGATGTGCCTATTGCCGCTGCTTTTGATTCCGAGGGCTTTCCTAACACTGTTAGTGGTGTCACAAATGGGGCTACTACGCCCCTTGGAAAGCGACGTGGACGTCCTCCAAAATCATACAGTAGTCCAGCGGTTACTTCTACTGTTAAGAGAGCCAGGAAGCTTTTGGGAGGGCCTCTAGGTCGACCTAAAAAGGTATCAATTTACGCGAATTCGTGTTCTTTAATCTCAGTAAGTCATCATCAGTTTATGCAATTAATAAAACATTTAGATATACAGAAAAAACCATATATAGAGACTTTAAGCAACAATCAAGTGACTTTACATTTCCATATGAACCTGCATAGTAACGAGTCAGAAGAAAAAATACAAGTTTGTGCAACCATTAATATGCTTTTTGCATCCTTCTTAGAATCAACCAACTTTTAAGGGAAAATGTTTATTCAACGGTTGCATCATATGTTAATATTAAATTACTGGATGGTTTTCAAAAGTAAGAGTATTATTTATAATTTTTCCGTTTCATTTATGGGTAAAAGTGGATATATAAGTCTTATATAAATTGTCTAGTATAGTTTATAGAATTGGAATTCTTACTTGTAATTTAAATTTTTTCACATTTTGAACTAATTAACATGAACATATCATCTACTCATTTTGCATCTTTTTATATGATTCACTTACTATTTGAATTGTGAATTATAACACCTCTCAAGTATTTCTAGGTGAAAAATAATCTAAAAAACTTGAAGATTTTATATCTGAATTCAAGCCTAATATTCAATATCTTGAAACTGGTACTGTGAATCACCTTAAATAAAGTGGGTCAGGAGTAACAACTAACATGCACACATCATTTATGATAATTTGTTTTTATTTTATACTTCCTCCGTTTCAAAAAGAACGATTTCCTTTTCGTTTTAGTCTGTTTAAAAAATAATGACCTCTTTTTTTTGGTAACATTTTACTTTCAGCTTGCCACATGACATGTTTAAAGTCACAATATTGAAGGGCAATTTAGTACCATTTAACATAACTTTAATTTAGGACTACAAGTTTTATAAGTCTTCTTTATTTTCTAAAACTTTGTGCCAAGTCAAATCAGATCACACTTTTTGAAACGGAGGGAGTATATAACAATTACTAATATGCACAATCTCCAAATTTTAGATTAAAACAGATATCAATAATAACTAGTTGGATGTTCTATGGTCTCAATGCGTTGATTTAGTGGTAAGAACACAACATGTGATGTATGATGTTAGGTGCACATTATGGGTCAAGCCTTGCTACAGGAAAGTCTTGGTATTTAAATAGATAGAGAAGGGTAGATGTGAGGACTTATTATCCATAGAGTTATGAACCTTGTGCTGGTGCTGTGTTTGATTTCTTAGTTACTTTGAATCATTTCATATAAAGATGGATGGAAGTAGTTACAGTTAACTTGCACAGACCAAGTATTGTGCTGGTGCTGTGTTTGATTTCTTTGTTACTTTGAATCATTTCATATAAAGATGGATGGAAGTAGTTACAGTTAACATGCACAGACCAAGTATGTTATTATTTTCTTAATCTCTTATTTATATATGATGATTGCTGACATGCACAATCACCTGACTTTTAGGATACTATTTACTTAAGGAACTTATAACATATTAGTGTTTAACTATATTTTGATAGTTTTTCAAGGCTTTGGTTCAGTGGTAAGTGCACAACAAATGATGTGTGGGTTACGTGAATGTACATTTTCTTACACATGCAAAAACATGGTATCTGATGTAGAAGGGTGGAGGTGCAGGCTCATTTCCACCAAGTTCTGGACTAGGTGCCACTTCTTTATGGATAGTTAGTTATAACAAAAAATCTGAAGTATTAGTTTTAAAATATTTCCTCTACTGTTATGAGAATATTAATAATTATAAGTAGAACAACACAAATCATCTATTATAGAAATGACAATGATAATTATCTCATATTTAGTATCACACTATTTTCTCCTGGACATATTGGGTATTTTAATGGTCCAAGTACACTGTTATATTCTGTGTTTATATATAGTAATAGTTTTTATGCACATATCATGTAGCACAAACATCTTATTTGGTGGTTCCTTCTATATCTGTCTATTTTAAGGGTAAAATGTACAATTTGAAATTGCCTTGATGTTTGTGCCCATTTTCATTGTTGCTTAGATTTGATTGGATTACTGTTGAGACGAAGGGAAAAATAGCAAGAGAATGATGAAGACAGACAATATGAGAAAAGTGTGGGGGTGGGGTGGTGGGGTCATTGAGATTCCTAAATGCTTCAAAATTGTGTCTTGAGTTTATAGTATACCTTTTTGATAGTTTCAAATTTAGCTTGCCAATAAATAGAAAGATTATGCCAATGATCTGAAGAAATATGTTAGAAGTAGAAAGTTGGTAAATAAATTACCAGACCTCGTAGCTTATCTTCTTGTTTTAGCTGAGCCACTGCTGTTATGTCATTTGTGTTGAATGAAGCGAGTTTCTTTATTTAAACTTGTTTTTAGTTGGGGGAATGAGAGTATGCATGACCTATTCTAACTTCAAGCAAAAATAAGCAGAATACAAATTGGTTGATTTGACCTTAATAAGATATTGCTTTTTGAGAAAGTGGTTCTTAGAACATAGGAATTTTCTTCCTGGAAGTTATCTTACCGGATTTGTTGCTCCTCTTTTGGCTTTAGATGGAAAATGGCAATGACAGATCATGTATTTAAATTTTGCCGAACTAGTTCTTATTTGAATTATCCTATTTTAATCCTTTCTACTGTTTTGGTTTCTAGAATGTGACATCCCCTGCAGTTTCGGACCCCAAGTTGGTGGTGGCTTATGAAGATCTAAAGGGCAAACTTGATAATATGGTAAGTCATTAGTGAAACAACTATAATTTTAGCTTTATCTGCCTATGGTTGGGTTGATATAAAGAATTTGAAAACATCGACAGCAATCAAGAATCAGGGAGGCAGCAAATGCCCTGAGGCCATGCTTAAATGCTGAAACACCAGCAACTGCTCTGGCAGCATTTCAAGAGTTAGAAGAGTTAGCAGGACCGGATGTTGCAGAGATGGAGGCAGTGGTTTAACTCCAGACTGCAACATTATTCAGGGCTGGAGACTGAAAATCAAGGCAGTTTCAGGGCAGAGCTAGTTGTTGGTGACGGGATGAAGATGCGCTTAGACAGTGTAGTTACTTCTAAGGGATGTATTTGTTACTGTCAATTTGTTAGGTTAATCAGGATTCGATATTTCGTTGCACAGTATGCGTTATGTTGTAGTTCTAACTATTTGTAGTTGATTTCGTCGTTTGATAAGTACCTTATCTGCTAATTTTGTTAGTGACATTAAAGGGAGACTATGTCATGCTCTTGGAGTATGTTGGATGGTTGGAAATGCCTTTGCCAGTTTTATAATACCTCTCTTCTTGGATCTGTATGACTGCTCTCCTGTTTTATAATAGCTTGAATGGAGTAAACAGGTGGTGCTATGTGTTCATATAGGTTAGTTGAGATTGAGTTATTAACTAGCAACTGTTGTTATCTGATGTGCTGGTACAATTTTATTCCTTTTTAGTTTTAAGCCTCCAAGAAACAAATTAACTTCAAATATTTCTCTTTTATCTGGTCTGTCTTCATTTTTGTGAAACTATTTCTCAAGTAAAGGGAGAAGTATTCATATACCCAAACCTCTTGTATTAGGTGTCATATTTCATTCTTGAAAAATAATATGATTATTTTTAAAAGTTAAATATTAAAATTATTCGAAAAACATTACTCTACAAGTTACATCTTTTCTCAATTAAAAAAGATATATATATAACAATCAAATATCAAATGAACAAAGTATATTATTATCCTGAGGAAAAAAGAAAAGTAAATATCCCAGTACAAATTAGATGTATGTTATAATTATCTACTTATTATGTTCAACATTTAACTAATTTTTTCAAAGCTAATAATAATATATGCAAGAACTATTACTTATGTTCATCAATAATCGTTTGGCTAAGTAATACTTTAACGTGTTAAGTTTTCTTTTTTCTTATTGAAAACATAAGATAGTTCAATTGATCAAACAAAATAAATCACGTTAGATATTAATTTATAGGACACGTTTTATTTGTTAAAATCAGTTTAAGATATTTGAGATGTTTCTAATATTATATAATTTTCCAAATAGCAAAGATTATTATTATCTATAGATTATATATATATATATTGAAATTATATTTATATTGAGCACGAATGAAAAGATGGCAATAAAATAACGAGAGGGGCTAAACAAATTAACTTGTCCTGTAAATTAAGATTTATTTAAACTTGATTTGCCATTACCATCTCATTAACTCGTAAATAAGGTTTGTTTGAACTTGATTTATCATTACCATCTCATCTAAAAATTTAGACTTTGTTAGATAAAACACACTTTTATTGTTTGATTATATTCTCCGCACGCTTCCTCATGTGGGGTCTTATTCTGTTTCATGGGCCAAGCACGTAATTTTTTTTTAAAATTTGGTGGCAGTGTGTTACTATTCAACATTTTTTCCAAAATTATGCAAGAAGAAAACTTAGAAAAAATAGTAAAGTTTAAATTTGAAACGTTTTGGCGGTTCTTTTAATTTTGAAAACAATGGAAGTGTATCGAGAATTTTGAGGTCTAACGCGGGAAATCTTTAAAGCTCTTTTGTCAAAGAGTTGTTTAATAGCACACTTGAGCAACTTATAATTAAGTATATAGTTTGTGAATTATAGATATAATTTTTTTTTTGGTTAGTTAAATTTACGTACTTTAATCTTGAAATTTGAACACGATATTAATCAATGATGAGCGAATTCAAATTTATATAGCAATGTTTTTGAATTAAGGCATGATTATAGTGTCATCTTAATTGAAACATTAAAACTATTTCAACATCATAAATTCTTTCACAAAAATTTATAAATTTATACAGACTATAACAATCTCAAGTTGTTAATATTATTATTATTATATAACTAAATTTATCATGAAATATTTTCAGTTTCCAAACAAGAGTCTGCTGGAGGGACGGCCCAAAAGAAATGGTCCAATGGAATACAATTACAAATTGTAGCCTATAATAACTTTCAATCTTAATTTTCTCGAACAGAGGATATTTTTTACTTGAAAACCAAAAATAGAAAGAAAATAAATAGCTTATTTTTAGGGAAAATACTCATATATGTCGTCAGAGGCTCATTTATTTCATTATCGTTAAAGAAAAGACTCATTCATGTCATTATTTTTTAACAATAGTTTTTGAAGAACCATTTTCGACATGTGGCCAATTATAATTCGACAACGTCATTATTTTTTTAATGAAAAAATCATAATTCTGGAAAAAATTTTTTATGAATTGACCGAATTATAATTGACAACATCATCAAATTTTTAAATAAAAAAATCAAAATTCTGAATAAAAATTGATTTTTTTTAATTAAAAGAATTAATGACATGGACGAATTATAACTGATCATGTGTCAAAAATGATTTACGATTGTTAAAAAATAATGACACAAATAGGCCTTTTCTTTAATAATAATAATATAAATGAGCCAAACTTTTAACTGATAACATAAATGATTCTTTCCTGAAAATTTAATGACATATTTACGTCTTTTTTCTTATTTTTATATAAAAAAAGTGAAACAAATGGAGCAATTAATAAATATTAATATAATGTTTGAAAAAAAAATGTTTGGACAAATGAGGCCGCCCATGACCATGTCAGACTGCACCTACTATTTAAATTTTAAATAAAATAATTTTCCTCACCTTTAACTTTTGCTTATGTCACTCTCAAAAACTCCAACAATTACTCATTTTATGATGTAATAATCACATATATCTAAAATATATTTTTAAAAAATTATATGTAAAAGTTTATTTCTATCTCAATAGATAAAAGAGACGATCACTCATTTTATATTACTTTTACATTTTATATAATCAAATCGAAAAGCATAATGCATTGTCATACTTCTAAAAATACAATTTTCAGTCCCACATAGTAGTCATTTTAACATTTTAAAATATTTGTTTTTAACAAATTTTAGAAAGATTACAACTAGTTTCGTTCTTCACCATTACAATTAATTATACAATGAATTTGTATCAAATCGTTATTTCCCCAATATTAATCATAGAAATAGATAAAATTTATTAGTAGTACTATAATAATAAGAAACCACATTTCCTCTTTATTACGTGATACACAATACAAATTTAAATTAATCATATCACGTATATATTATTGAAAATATAAATAAGTGTAGATGATAAAAAAAGAAGCGTTGATGTGGTTGGTCAAAACATGGCCCACCAAGAAATGATATACAGTATAGTTGAGTAGTTGCTGACGAGATAAGGATAATCAATGTACATTTAGGGTTGACCTAATTTATATTATATAATTATATTAAAACTGAAAATTTGAATACAACTTTTATTTTTCAAAATTATATAATATAATTAAGAACTATAATATTCAATAATGGAACGCTATAAAAAATAACTACGTAGTTTATTTTTATTTGTAAAGTATATCCAATAATACAAATTGTGAGTTGTGGATTATGGACTGCACTACACTGGGAAAAAAAATATGGAAACTTACGTAAATATACTATAATAAAAAAATATTTACCATTTATAGTAATCATACTTTTTGTCACTTGATCATTTTAATTTCACTTATAATACAAGTTTAATACTTATTACACCGAACAATTTATTATTCACATTAATACAAAGTTTTAATGATGGATTAATATATTTATCACACATTTTAATACATGTGGACAATTTTTTATCAAACCAAACAGAGATATTGTAAGACCTATTATAAATTTCAAATATTAGTTGCAACTATTAAAACTTTAAGACATATTACAGATTTAAACAATATGCTATAAATGGTAATAAATAAAAAAGGTATACTCTTTAAATCAGTAATTATTTTTAAAATGTATTAATTGAGTAATTTTTCAAAAAAAAGAAATTGAATCTCTTAAAAAGGGTAGGAGATAACCCTCAACGTGTGATTTAAAGTTGATATAGTTTGTTAGACATTGACTATATGTACACCTACTTATAAACAAGTGACTCTATATATAATTTTTCCTCTAAACGGAAATGGAAAACAATAATAATTAAAGTTTATTTTTTAGTATTTTTTCTAGAAAATATAATCATATGAGAAATTTAATTCTCGTTAAATTATTTTTTGATTTTATTGTTTCAATGACTAATTGAGTATTTATCATTTGATCAGCAATTTTTTTTTATGTTTCACTAAATATTCTTAAAAAACTATTGTAGAGACCAATTTTTTTCTTCAAAATACCAAAATCAAATACAATTTAGGAAAAGTTTAAAATTTTTCTTTCTTTAAAACTAAGGAATGAAGAAATAAAATTAAAATAAGAATAATAAACTCAACTAATTAAATTAAGAAGAAAGAAGTCGAAAACTAATTTATGTATGAAAAAAATTAATATGCCTAAACTTTGATAGAAGAGTCATATATACCTCTAAATAAATTGTTTTTTTTAAAAAAATTAAAAGTAAACAAATGTAAATTTAAAAACAATTTTTTAAACAATGTAAATGAAGGGATATGTGAAACTCATTTTGTACCGGCATCAGGGTATTAATGGAGTCATTTGTATAATAGTAATTAAGCCAATAATAAAGCCACTTTCATAATGAGAGATATATATCAACTCCAATGACAAAGTTGAGGGTTATATCAAACTTTTTTCTCTATAATCTAATCATATAATGTAAAAAGTACATATAGCGATTATATTATAAAAAAAAAAAAAAAAACAAGAAAGAGAGAGTATCAATTGGATCCACACTTTGTTATAGTATTATATATTTGAAATTTTCGTGAGTTCAATCGAATTTAATATTTTTCAATTATAAATTAGTAAAGTGAAGTAGAAGGGCGAAGATTAATAAGGCACAATTTTTTTAAAAATAAAATTTTACACGATATAAATTTAAATTAATCGAACAAAATCGAAAAAAAAGAAAGAAGTTAGAAGTAGGGAGGTAGCACACCTTTGAAAAGTGCATGCCACCACATATGATATCAACAATTGTGAATTTATATTATTTTGGGATATTCACAACCACGCAATATACACATACAATACTATACCCCAACAACAGGTCATCTCTATAATTCTAATATAAAATACATATACGGAGTATTAAAATAAAGTATCTTTTTTTTCATATTATATTAAAGTCATTTTCATTGTCCTCTTTCTTCCATTATTTTTATCCTTTTCTCATCATATTATGAAAAGTAGGAGACACATTTATTTATCATTTTTGAGGAAATTTTAAGTGATAATAAAGTCAATTAAGAACCAATAGGTGAGAAAAGTGGTTGATCTTATATCTAATTTTTAATTAATGCTAAAAGTAGTGGAGCTACTGACTATTCCTCCATTCAGCTATAGGATTTTTTTTTGTCAAAATTTATTTAAAATAATATTTTATCGTTTAAAATATTTTTATTTTTTAATATTAAAAATAAAAAAAATTAATTTATTTTAAATAAAAACAAATATTATATTTATAGATCAAATTCTAATTAAATTTTCTAGTCATTTAAAACTTCCCAAAATTAAATGTATTGCTTTTGTTATTCTTATTCGAATACAGTCATTTATAATATTTAGACATAAATGGTACTAATAATGTTCATTTAAATATCCAACCTCAATCTTTTTGATGACTAGGTATATCTTGATTTATTGAAGCATATTCAAAATTGAAAAATGGAAAAGTTAAATATTCTATTTAGATTTTCAAAAGAAAGTATCAAATCACCTAGTCTAAGTAAAATAAAACTAAGCTAACAAGTACTCTTATGTATAAGTATTAGGTGAACTAAGATATGAATAAATATAAGAAAATCACTTCATACTTTTATCTCGACTAATATTGAGAATAAAAAATTCAATCACCCTTCATATAATGCTGATAAATAATCTATCAAAAATTATGAGTGTAACATCGCTATATTACTATTTTAATAATAATATTCCATCTTGGAATTTGCAACTCCAGTTGTGCGTGCGCAGGGGGCAAACACCCTATGTGTATCTGTTGGTTTTGGATCCTACCTATAGTATTTATTGCTCCGTTCGTTTCGTATTAATTATTATTTTAATATTTTTAATAAATAAATTTATTTTTAAAATTTTAAAAATATATTTTAAAGTAATCATTTCTAACAACCGTAATAACTAAAATAGATAAAATGAAGTAGGTATCACGTAGAATCGTAGTAACGATAATATGATTCCTCCATTTTTTTTGAATTTGAGTTTTAAATGAAAAAATTCTTACTTGAAGTGCTTCCATTTTACTCAGTTTGTTTACAATAGTATCCATATTAATCGAGTACTAAAACAAGTAAAAAAAAAGATCGTGCAATAGTACAAACCTTCTTAAGTATTGATTTTCTTGAGATACCAGAACACGTATTTTAAAATGATTATTCATATAAGTTAGATTTCAATGTAGATATCAAAAGATAATGAAAAAATAGCATAGTAATACACAATCACTTGACACTCAAGAATGTGACTAATTAAACAAAATTATTATCTGATATCTATCAATAACAAATTAATCGAAGTGTACAAAGCTAAAAGCTAATTCAACCATTTTCAGGTATTGGTTTTATGAGAAATGCTAGAGAATTGTGTGTGCGCCTCAAAATTTTGAATGTGGGTCATCTCTCTTGATTATCATGAGCCAAGTCCCACTTGTTGGTCTTTGCTGTCTTTTGGCCTCTCTCTTTTCCCAAACTCACCACTTATAGAACCCCCTTTTGGCTTTTAATTAGTACACGACTAGGAGTATACAATTTGTCATTCTTCTTGTATCCAGTAAAAAGCTTCAATCTTTCTCTCTCTTCACGCAATCCTACATCTTTTCTTGCATTCTTGTACCCCTTTTCTTGATTTAGCCTTGTTCTTATTTGTTAAGTTTAGAACAGAACAACTTTTTGCTGATTCTTCACTGTTTTTTTTTTTTTTTTGTGTGTGTAGACAAAATTTTTGTCTTACTGACATCGACATGTGGTGTAATATATGAGTAATTTGAAGTTTTTGTTTGTTTCAAGATTTGAATTTGCTGACTGAGTTCTGTTACTATTAAAGAAAATTTAATGGGCGGACGATAATGAGTGATGATTTGATGTGGACAAGTCTGGATGTTAGGGACTTGAAACCCCTTATCAAAGGAGAAACGATATTTGCCCATTTTGTTGTATTGTGTATCAAGATTCATGCTTGGAGGCGACCAATGGACAGAGGTTTATGCCTGCTTTCATTTCTTTTAACACTTTGTGCAGAGGTTTAGTTTAAAGAAAGATGAAAAATTTTCTGAAGAAACTTCATATCTCTAGTCAATCAGAGGATTCAGAAGGGTCGAAGTCTTCAGCTAAGATCAAGAGATTGAGTGACGTTTTGTCGTCTGAAAGACATTCAAATTCTAGGTCTGATGATAATAAGCCCTTTTCAGCTATTTCTGGATGGTTGAATTCTGTTACCAATCGTCAAAGTCCTAGTCCTCCATCTTCTTCAAACGTGAGTAGAGGGAATATTAGGATGGAACCTTCTGATTCTGCTAGTAGCAGTGGCTTAGAGGCTGCTTTAGATGCTGTAAGGCGTGATTCGGAGTCTAGCAACTCGAGGGGGCCTGATATAGAGGAAGAGTATCAAATACAATTAGCTCTGGAGTTGAGTGCAAGGGAAGACCCCGAGGCAGTTCAGATTGAAGCTGTCAAGCAGATAAGTTTAGGCTCGTGTGCCCCGGAGAACACTGCAGCTGAAATCGTAGCTTATAGATTTTGGGTAAGTTTGTTTCATCTAGTTGTTTGGTTGATTTTTAATTGCTTTTCTTTAGCTTGTTTTCCTTTTGGTATTAATAAGCATTTAGGTGTAGCAATTTGGTAGATTATGTTTTTTTGGGACCTAATTTTACCAAAAAAAGGAATTGAGCAGGTTAGTGAGTTCCTTGACTCTGTCAACACGTTGGCTTGACAACATGCTGCTTTGATAATTTTTGTGCATTGGTGATCATGTTTGTTATATTGTTTTGGTTTGTTAACAGTTAGTTTCAGCTAAGGGATGCTGCAACATACCTCTAATTAGCGACTGTGGTTAAGCAAATTCAGCCTTTATAGTGCCATTGTTGTCGATATAATGATATGATAGTTGTCAGTATTTTACTGTTGATTATACTTGGCATTCCTCAAGAAGTAAATATAAGAAGAAGTCAAAGGGGGTCAAGATCAACTATATATACATAAAAGTATTTTTGACTTTATATATATAGTGTAATTTTTCGATGAAGGGGGCTTGAATTAATTCCTTTTCAGTACCCTAGCTCCATCCCTGCTAATGCCAAATCAATTGCTTAGTTTCATGGTATTCATTCTTCTAGCTCAAAATTCTCATGACAAAACTATGAAGATGTTGATGTTATCTATAGGGAAGTTCATTCAGTAACATTGCGTGGAATATAACACACTTTGACACTGGAATACTCGTATTATAGTGTGTTCTGATGTGGTGTGGTAAAGACCTTGTTAAACATGGATATGTTATCCTTTATCAAAAAAGAAATACGAAAGCATATGCTATATTAACAAAAGACTCCATAAAGAATATTTTTCCGAATATAAAAGGACTTCAAATGCTCAGATTCATGGAAAATCTAAGGAGTTAAAGTAAGTCCACATGCTTGTGTATATATTAAGGGGAGAAGTCATAGTAAAGGAAGTTCCTACTCATCTTTTGCGACAAACATGCTTATAGTGGATAATGTATTTTCCCGACAAGACTAGTATGTACATGGTGTTTGTCTTTTCACACTCTGTAGATAAAAGGAAATGACCTGAGTTGTGGTAAGAGCATAATGTATAATGAGTAGGTTAGGCGCGCGTCATGGGTTCGAACCTGCCGTGGACAAAGCCTGGTATTTAAGTACAGAAGGTAGAGAGGCTAACCACTGTCCACCGAGTTTGAACCTGTTCCAATGGCCTTGAATATTTCTTGGTCATAAAAAAAGAAGAAGCCATTGATTAATAAGCAAAAAAGAGGAAAACCTTTACTAATAATCCTGGACGACAAATTACAGTTAGTTAGGAAAAGCACTATCACAAACTGATGAGAACATTCCAACAGAGTTCCCTAAGAAGAACCAAAACTTTCTTTGGTCTTTTGGATACCATCCAGGCAGCACAATTATGCATTGAAAATTTATTTCCATTTACTTCCATATTGCTAATTGGGTGGGTTGGGAAGCCTTAAATCTGGTCACATCCTCAGCTGCAATCTGGTGAAAGGTAGGCAGTAGGCACTATCCCTGCTTTTAGTGATAGAGTCCATTTTGCAGATGATCCTCAGTTGCCAATTTTTGAACCCAAGATTTTCTATCTCTATTATTTTGTCAAATTAATTTCCAAGAGAACAAAATTTTATAGAAAGCTCAGTTGTCTGACATTTGGAGAGATTGGTTTGTGGACTACTATTTGCTCTATTGTTTGATCCACCTGTGATGCTTATTTTGCACAAAATATCCCTGTTTCTATTCCGTGTTCCTCTCTGACACATGAATTATCTCATATTATAGATTTGTGAATGCTTTTCAGAATTACAATGCTCTAAGCTTTGATGACAAGATCCTGGATGGCTTTTATGATCTTTATGGGATCCTGACAGAGTCCGATCCCTCAAAAATGCCATCTCTTGTCGATCTACAAAGAACACCGGTAGCAGACCAGATCACTTGGGAAGCTATCCTTGTTGATAGAGCTGCGGACTCTAAGCTGTTGAATTTAGAACAAAAAGCTATAGATCTGACTGTCAAGGTCAGGTCAGAATCCATAGGCTTTGCTGATAAAAAATTAGTTCAGAAGCTTGCGATGCTAGTTTCTGAACACATGGGTGGTCCGGTTGGTGATCCTGATGGCATGTTAATAGCATGGAGAAGCCTTAGTCATAGTCTAAAGGCCACTTTTGGGAGCATGGTTTTGCCTCTGGGTTCTTTGACCGTCGGACTGGCTCGTCAGCGTGCCTTGTTATTTAAGGTACTTAGCTTTTTGACCTTCAAAACCTTTAACAACACACTTCTATTTGTATGAAAAATATATAAAACTCGGTAGTTTCATGCTTAATTGTTTGATGCTAACAGAAGGAAGGAGTACTAGCTGACTATGATCTTGAGATTTTTTTTTTTATTTGGAAACGGCTATGATTTTGAGATCCCATGTTGATACCTTTAGCTCACTTCTGACGCTGTAATTATTTCCAACAGTTGGATCGTGGAAGTGTGTGGAGACCACTTTTTTATCAAACAAAGACTACATATCCACATAGAAAAAACTGATTAGTTTTGTGATAGAGGGCATACATTCTTCATGTAAAAGATGAACAACAGCAGTGTTCTTTGGACACACTGTTGGGTGAGTTTAGTTCAGTTTTATTTGGATGCTTCTCAAATATTTGTTTGAAGTACTTTAGTCAACCATTATTTAGATCCAGTATGTCATCTCCATATACTGTTCAGCATTCCACATCCATTCTTTCTGCTGTTGTATGCAGGTGTGCTATATCCATCCTTTATAAAATGTCAATTGCAAGTGTGCTGTGCTCTAATCAAATATGAGTTGAATCAGTAATGTGCCCATATTCTATTCAGCAATCTGTCTATGCTTTCTACTTTTTGTGCATAATTGATGTATCTCCATCTTTTCTGGAGAGTCAATGGCAAGTTCCTGCATGATATCCTTGTCACTTGTCAGTAGTCTTTCATATCAAACATCATGTCTATTCATAAGTTTGATGAATGAGAATAACCCAGAGTATGTTTGTCCCATTTAGTTGTTATGACTTCAGAAAATATTTGAAAATATCCTCCTCGTCTGCTTACCGATTTGATTAAAATTACTTTTGCTGTGGTCATTAAAATATTAAGCCAAGAAATAATCCAGCTGAACTGTTTCTTAAGCCAAAATGACTTGAGATGTGATTGCAGATAACAATGATTGCAGACACTCGTGTTTTTAAATTTATTTCTTTAACACCCATCAGCTAGCACATTCTGCCATTTCTTTTTGTTTTTGTTGAAAAGTTCTTTTTGTATTGCATATCTCATTTTTGCGACTATAAGATCAGTATTTTATGTTTTAAAGAGTTAACAAGAAACATGAAAGGAATTCGATCATACCAAAAGTTCAAGGCAGAGTTCTTTTGATTTTTTCTTTAAGAAAAAAGATTCTTTCTGTCCTTGCCTTTTTCTTTCTCAAGTAAGAAAGCTTTGATCTCCATGCCTTTGCCTTTATTAAGTTAGATATTGAGCAATGTATTTTCGGTCAAACAAAATGTATTGTTCAATACGCAAAAAGAATGGCGACAAGTATCTTACTTCAGAAAGGAAAGCCAATATTTCCTTCAAACAATATATTATCTCTCTCTCTTTCTGTGTGTGTGTATGTCTGTGTCTGTCTACATGTCTGGTATGTATGGTGGATGTAAATTATTTTTCTTCAAACAAATAAAAATTGTTAAACATATTGATGGTAAACTTCCTCTTAATCCAGCAAGGAGCCCCCCCCCCCCCCACCACCACCAAAAAAAAAAGAAGAAAAAAGGAAAGAAAGTGAAAAATTGTAAATAGCTAAAATTGATATGTGGATTTGCTGTTTCCTGTAGCTTGGACCTGAGGATGAGTAAGCTGGATTCCCCTGTATCTACATTCTACTATGATTTTCTATCACTGTTGTGTTTGTTTCTTCATCTCCTGGCATGATGGTCAACTGGGGCCTTTCTTTTCTTTTTGCTATGATTTGATGTACTTCTGAAATTTGTACAGGTTTTGGCTGATAGTGTGGGGCTCCCGTGTCGATTAGTAAAAGGTCAAGAATACACAGGTTCAGATGAAGTTGCAATGAACTATGTAAAGCTTGAAGATGGAAGGTTCCTTCTCTCTAGTCTTCTTCCTTATTCAGATTTTCTAATTTCATTTCCGTTTCCTATGTTTTTGTACCATAGTTGGTATACAGTCAGGTAGCATTTCGATGAGCAAGGTATATGTTAAGTTTTCAAGGCAGAGTGCTGGATAAATCTTCTTTGTTATTAAATACATATCTTTTGACAAGTCAAATACATAAACTTATTGTTAAGGTAGTAAGGTGATCAATTTGAAACATATAATCTGTTTCTCTTATTTCTTAAGATTGTTGCTGTTTTTATTTGCTGGGAGTATAAATTTGAATTCACCTCGGTGGAAAAGTTTGTTCAGGCATATAATTACTCCTCCCAAGGTTGCCTCTTTGCTTACGAAGTCATACGCTTTGCAGGGAATATATTGTTGATTTGATGGCCGACCCTGGCACACTTATTCCCTCTGATACATCTGGAACACAGGGAGACTATGAGGAATCCATCCTCTCCATCAGTCCATCATCCAAAGATGTTGATTCTCATACGGGTTCTTCTAGTAGTGGGGTTGCTTGTTCTTCAGAAGATCATTCAGAGTATGGAACCGAAGAGAGGAAATCCAGGTTTGGGGAAATCAGTGCAGGAAATGAGTCTCCCTCTACAGGTAATTCAGAAAAGCAGAAAGGAAATAATAACTCTGATGACTTCACAAAGCTTCGTACTGTGAAGGAGCAAGGGCCGGAAACTTCATCCAGGACTGTGTATGCAAGATCTCCTTATTCACATACACGATCTCCTTCCTGGACTGAAGGCATTAGTTCCCCAGCTGTACGGCGAATGAAAGCGAAGGATGTCTCACTGTACATGATTGATGCTGCTAAAGAAAATCCTCAGCTAGCTCAAAAACTACATGATGTCTTACTTGAAAGTGGTGTTGTTGCACCCCCGAATTTGTTCACTGAAGTCTATTCAGAGCAATTAGATTCTTCTCCTGTGGAGGGAAAATCCAGGCCAGAGGATATGGAAAGTCAGGGGAGGGATGAGGTTGAGAAAATCAAGAGTCAAGTTGATCTAGATTGTAATAATTTCTTGCCTCCTTTGGCTTATCATGCCCAGTCCAAGGTCAATCCCCGTGGGCCATTTGATCCTCATCTGGATGGTGGAGAAGTTAGTGGGCAGCATGTTTCCCCACACTCTGAGCTGGCTGCAGCGAAATTCACGAAAAACATGCCTGTTGCTGCAGCTGCAGCTGCTGCAGCAGCTGTGGTGGCGTCTTCAATGGTAGCTGCTGCAGCAAAGACCACATATGGTTCAAAAGCTGATCTCCCTGTTGCAGCTGCTGTGACAGCCACAGCTGCAGCAGTGGTAGCAACAACTGCCGCTGTCGCTAAGCAATATGAAAACTTGGAGACATCTGCTCTTTTACCAAATAGTCCTGCTTTCTTACTTAATTTAATGGACTCTAAAAGAGTTGATAAAGATGCAGATGGTGCTGTGCCTGAAAAACGGGGTAGTGGTGATCAAGTGCATGAGGCATTAGGAGTGAATTCTGAGGGTGAAAGAGTATCAGATAGATCAACCAGTAATGATAGTGTGAAATCTGATGTGACACTTGATGATGTCGCAGATTGTGAGATTCCAATGGAGGAGATCACCTTGGGTGAGCGTATCGGACTTGGTATTGATCTGCATTGTATATTTCTAATCATACAAGCATCCATGAAGCAGTTTAACTCCTTGTCATCTTACATTTTCACTTGTCTTTCCTGTTGCAGGATCTTATGGGGAGGTCTATCGTGGAGAGTGGCATGGAACTGTAAGTTTTTCTATAGATTTCTTCTTTTCATTTTAGGCTTTGCTGTAATGAACTTTTGCATCTTTTTTCTTTACAAAAGTTGAAAGCTAGAACATACTGTATTATCTGACTATCAGATGTTGTTTCTTCAACTTAGAGAGTAATAATATGTATGGGCATCTGAAATCTGTGGATGTTGTTAGTGTGTGAAGTGAAGTTGTTGAAGACTGCCAAGTTTCATTTATACTTGTGTATTCTTGTAGTTTGAAGAGTCTCCAAAGGGATTTATATGGCCTTTGGGGAATGGCAAATTGTGGAAGAGTTAATAGTACTCCACCTATTGACTTGAGGTTTTGGGTTGGATCCTCATATTCTTGGATAAACCTATTCTCTCACATGTGAGGTGGGAAGGGTGTTGGAGATATGCAATTTCTTATACCAGGTATTGAAGGACTTTCAAAGACCTTTGTAAACCCTCATATCCGATGTGGAATTTAGGATACCAGGGACATGCGTGTCTGCTTTAAGAAACTGTGTTCACTATGAACTAGATTTTGTTTTGCACACCATTATTGAAAGCTTTTTTATATATATTATTTTATTTTTAAAAAAAAATTCTGGATGTTAATGCCTCTTGGGAAAAAGTGTCTGACTGGATCCATTGGCACTGTTTAGATATTGTGGGTCAACAGTGATATAGCTGTGTTGTTCAGTCATTTTTCACTTGCATGAAATTTAAATTGTAAAAATCCGTTTCTCTTACAAACATTTATAGTTGTCTTCAACTTGAACTGATACAAATAATGGAACCTTCTTATTTTCAGGAAGTAGCTGTGAAGAAATTCCTAGACCAAGAATTAACTGGTGAATCACTTGAAGAGTTTAAAAGTGAGGTATACCCTTTCTTGTCCAACATAGGCCTTTTCCCTTGGTTTTTCAGGGAAGTTTTGAAAATTACAATTCATGGCATTACTATCATATCTTGGATGTCTTTCTAAATCATCGATGGATTTTCTTTTTTCAAAATATATTGAAAAATCCTTTTCAAAAGAATTTGAAAAGCTAATGAATAAATGCCAAAGGAAAAAAAATCCAGAATAAGAACATTAAAATGGGGATACATGCCCTAGTACCACTGATACAAGAATAAAGAATCTAGCTTAATGCATGCCCTAGTCACTAACTCGGTATAAGCCAGGAAGAATACTGGCAGAAAGTAATGCTTGCTTGTAAGGTACAATTACAACTGATGGGATAAGGGAAGGATAGCCTAGTGGTAAAGACCCTATACCTCCAATCATTAGGTTGGTGGTTCGAGCCACCAATGGAGAAAAGTTGGAGAGGGCCACTGCTGGGCTCCTAGAAGGTCTTTTTGTTTTGATGAATTTTACCATATCAAAAGAAAGAATTGTGTAATTACATCTTAAAATTTTTTGTGTAGAATGATGAACTTTGTGTGAAAGAAAAATATATTTGACTGATGGAGAAATAATATAAGGATTACTTGACTTGAGGCAGTATCAAAATGGGGAAGTATGCTGCATTTTCTCTTAGATAGAGTTGAATTTGTCCAACTAATACTCTAGGGCATCATGACACTATCAACTTTTACTCAGGATTTATTAATTTCAAGCTTCCAGAAAATTGAAAATTTTTCATTACTTTGTTTTCCAAATCGATTCCTTTCTTTCTTGCTTATATACTTGAACTTAGAGAAATCAAAAGCTATATGAAAAATTCACTCTTTATTCAGCTAGTGGTCCTTCTAATAGTTCCTCTATGCTCTTCTTAATTTGTAACTCTTGGTAAGAAGCACACAGCATGTTAACTAACATGCTGATGCAGTCTTTTCTTTAAACTGTTCCTCTCTATCATCCAAGTTAGTGAAAGTTTTCTCCACTGAGTTCAGCCCTTTGATGTTTGATCAATTTGCCCAATTAAAACTGTAAATGATGCAAAGCCTTAAGTGATTACTAAATTCTTACCTTTCTAGTTGAGATTCTTCACGTTTAACTCTTTGTAGTTTTTTCTTTCTGAATGTTGTTGCAGATCTATTTTGTGCACTTATCCATTTGTAGTCTGTTTGTTACACTAAGAAAGTCAGTAGTCATTGCTCTTATCTGATGTGTTATTTAAAGGAATATTGTAATCTCACTCAAACTTAATTTTTCCTTGGAAGGTGATGATCATGAAAAGACTCCGGCATCCTAATGTAGTCCTGTTCATGGGAGCTGTTACACGTCCTCCAAACCTTTCAATTGTTACTGAGTTTCTTCATAGGTACATCAAAATTCTGTAATATTTAGTTTTGCCGTAGTTCTGGTCCTCCAGGAAATTTAAAGTTGCCAAGTAGCTGTTCCCAAGCTTGGAAGTATAAAGTGTTTGCAGCTTTGATATATAACCGTTCAAATGCTGGAAATCAAATTATATTTTGTTTTGCAGAGGTAGTTTGTACAGATTAATTCATCGGTCGAACAATCAACTAGATGAACGGAGACGATTGAGGATGGCTCTTGATGCTGTATGCTCCACTTCTCTTCTTCTTTTTAATTTTTCCATTGATTCAAACCTTCTACATTACATAATGACTTTCTGCTATACGTAATTTATTTAACGAACAGGCTCGAGGAATGAACTATCTACACAATTGCACTCCTGTGATAGTTCATCGTGATTTGAAGTCTCCAAATCTCCTTGTGGATAAGAACTGGGTTGTGAAGGTGGAATTCCTTTGACTGAAACCTAGTGAATGATATCTTACAATACCTTCCCATTTAACACAACTATTTGTGACTCTAGGTATGTGATTTTGGGTTATCAAAAATAAAGCACAGCACCTTCCTATCTTCAAGATCAACTGCTGGGACGGTAAGCAGGGATTTGATTCAATTACTCAGTACATGCTTCTTTCTTCCTTTTTCTTTTTGTTTCCCTTTATTTTCTACATTTATTTAGCTGTTAAATTGCCGTTCTCCTATGCTTGATAATCTCTTGTTCCCACGACTTTATTTCATAGTGGTGCCTTTCTTAATAGAACTTGTAATATTCCAGTCATGCATACCTGCTAATCTTTGTACATCATTTTATATCAGCCCTTTTGTAGAAGATAGCTCCATGCTGTTGGTCTTAAAACAATTCAGGCTTTTGGAGATGTTTTGGTTGCCAAGTTTCTCCTTCAAAAAGGTGGTCGCTGTGATCCATGGTTCAAAAATAAATTTAAATGTATGACATGTTTACCTCATCTGAAAAGAGTATCAAGGCTTCTAATTACATATTTTAGCCCTTTCCGATATCATCAAGACTTAGTTTTGAAGTTGTGAAATTGTTTTACCTTGTTATCTGCGCATATGATGAACTACTGTAAAAGTAGGACAGCTGCTCTTTGATACTATTGATTTTGAAGAAAGCCAGTAAATATATATGGTGGAGATAGTTCCGAAATGACAATAATTGCATATTTGTACTGTCTTTCATTTGTTCTCATAAACCTAGATGCATAAATATAGTTTAGAACTTTCTTTTGTTTTCTGATCTTCACGTGTTATTTGTGGTTATAGTATTCATTAAGGTAGAAAATTTATAAGTTCTATATCTAATGCTAAGTGGGCATTTGGCCGTGTTGCATTGTGATGTTTGATAAAAGTAGGTTTTTGTTTTTAAAGTGAAAAATTGGAGTTGTGTTTGGCCATGGATACTAATTGAAGTTGTTTTTGTTCATGGGCAAACGCCTCATAGCTGTGCTGTATTGCGTTTCACATAATATACAATGTGTAAATTTTCCCTTTCTGCTGATATTTTGTGGAAATTAGCAGTTACAATAGAATATGCTTTGCTTCATTCAGATTCTCGGTGATTTGGAATTAACTTGGATGACTCTTGTACTTAAGCTTATGCTGCACAAAATGCTTGCAGTTTCAAGGGTAGAAAATTAGCACTTGTAGAAACATATACTTTTTGTTAGTAATTCGTGGTAATGAACTGTTGTATGTTTCTACTTATACACGGGAAATTTTACCACGTTAGAAAATACTGGGTAATGGAACTGTCGCTTTTGAGAAGTTTCTCTGAATTTGCATTATTCATGTATTACATATATATGGTCTAACTAAATACTGCAGACAAGTCAGTATTTTTTTTGTATCCCTGCAAGAGTTTAATGAGCAAACATTTGACTCTTGTTGTTGCTGGCTTATGATTCTGCTGCAACCTTTTGTTTTCAGGCTGAGTGGATGGCTCCAGAAGTGCTGAGAAATGAGCCTTCAGATGAGAAGTATGTCTTACATAATCATATTACCCCATTCAAAGTGTTGAATAAATATGTATTAGTGAAAGCAACTATAACACAAGAATTAGAACAATTCTACTACAAATATCAGGGTTCAACTATGAGTTTGTTCACCGTCATTGGTATAATGGTTGTTGAGTTGTACAATGATTTCATGCCTTACAGATGTGATGTATATAGCTTTGGTGTTGTACTGTGGGAGCTCTGTACTCTGCAGCAGCCATGGGGAGGAATGAACCCCATGCAAGTCGTAGGTGCAGTTGGATTTCAGCATCGCCGTCTTGACATACCAGATGACATGGATCCTGCTATTGCGGACATCATCAGAAAATGCTGGCAAACGTGAGAACAATTTATCTTTCATTCATTTTGCCCCTAATTGAGCTCTGTCCATAATCTTTTACTCGCTTCTTTAGAGCTTGTCAGGCTAACCAATGTTTTTGGTTAATACTAGAATCAGTGTTATCATTGGTTGTTGTTCATAATCAAGGCGCCTAGGTGACCATCACAGTGTTGGTCTGGCAGTGCCTGAAATTTTTGTGCATCTGTTAATATCTTCCCAATGGTATGTGTAAAAAGAGTGAGGGTTAACGTTCAAATCTCAACAGAGAAAGAAACAACATTGGGTGATTTTTTTCCATCTGTCTATATCTTGCTTGGCAAATTTATCTGCTACCTACAATACCCCGTGAGAATAAGTGTAAGCAAGCTGGCCTAGACACCACAATCATTGAAAAAGCACTTATATGTAGTATTAGTACGCAGTACCAAAGCACCTCAGCATGAAAGCCACGCCGTTAGTTTTGACAAAATATAGTACCTGTTTGCGTGTCTATACAAGGTCATCTCTGGTTTTCTTGATGTAAAAATCTTATGTTTTTTTTTTTTTTTTGATTTACCTGTTTAATGTGTAGAGATCCAAAGTTACGGCCTTCATTTGCTGAGATTATGGCTGCTTTGAAACCACTGCAAAAGCCTATAACCAGTTCACAAGTACCAAAACCACTGGGGAACAGAGGTCAAGAAAAGGGCCGGTCATAAAGGAACGTGGATGATCGAGCAGCACAGCATGTTTAGGACAGAAGGGAAAACGGAATTTTATATTTTGTTGGAAATGAAGACAGGTCCATATTTGTTTAACCAGAAATTAAAGGAAGACATAAAGGATCTGTCAACAAACATATACTTCATGTTGAGTCAATTGTTGTGATTCTTTTTTTTTTGTTTTGTTTTCTGGCAGTTGTCAACCCACAGGTCCTCAACATTGTGAATCTTATCTTATGTATATTCATTTTTGGGATCAGTTTGTAATTAATAGAGATTGAGAACATTTCCCATACTTCCACATCAAATACTTTGAGATGCTTGATTATCCAGTTGCAGCAATAGAGGAACAGACTCATCTTTTTTTGTTTTTTGAATTGAAAGATTTCTGTAATAGTCATTTGTTGATTTAGTTTTTAGTTGAAATAGCATCCCTGGAGAAAACTGATTCATGTAAAGATAAGGTAGGGACCATTTACTACAACTGTATACAGTTGAGTCACTACAAATATCTACTACTGGGGGGGGCGTTGGGGGGGGGGGGGGGGGGGGGGGGGGGGGGGTGGGGGGGGGGGAGGGGTGGGCGGGGGTGGGGGGGGGGGGTGGGGGGGGGTGGGGGTGGGGGAGGGGGGGTGGAACGGGGGGGAATCCCCCGCCCGGGGGCCGGGCGCCACCACCTGGACGTCTGTATCCTAAACCCCGCCCGCACCCCCCCGTAGGGTGGGGCCGTCACGTGGGGTGGCCACCTGGCGTCCGCTACCTCGTACACCCCAAGGAGGGGCCTTTCCAAGGGCCCTATATTAGCCCCGGAAGCTCCTGGACATTGGGGGGCCGTATGGGACCGACCCTCTCCCATCCCTTCCCTGGCTCCAGGCCTGGGGTTGGGGGTAACACCGTTGCGGCATTTCGAAATCACCACACAAAACCCTCCGTTCTTTTTCAAAAATATTGTTTTTTTGTTTTTTGTGTTTTTGTTTTTTTTTTTTTTTGTGTCTTTGATGACAATAGTCAACAAAGGAATGAGGAGTCGCTCCATTCAATTTGTGAAGCCAATGTTAAAGAGGAAATTGACGCGGAAGGAAAAGCGATGGACATAAGATGAGAGTTATTGGAGGAGATGCAGATGAAACCACTGGATGGTGTAAATGATGAAGAGTTTGAATCAGATTTCGAGGAAGGTCACAGCACTGATGAAGATATTGAGGATTTGTATGACGCAACAGATATTGTGAAAAGGAAAATGGTGACTGATAAGTTCTTCAACATGGATGACAGGAAGTGGGATGATATGATAAAAGAGGCTACTGAGCATGGGCATCTTAAGGATACAAGGGAGTGTGAGGAAATTTTACAGGAGATGCTTAGCTGGGATAAAATTTTACCTGGTACTACTTCTGTATGATCTTCTGGCTTCTTAGTTCTTAACTTCTTATCCCTATTAGTAGAAAATTAATTCTTTTGCATCATGATGTTAATTTTGACTAGGCTTTAAGCTTATAAAAGGTCCAACCCTTAATATCTCTTTAAGTCTTATGATGAGCTTCTTGCAAGTGAAAAATTTAAGTTGTCTGTCGCACTGGCAAAGGTGCCTACCAGTAGCTCATAATCATCAGGTAGTCAGCTGTTTGGAGGGTTGCTGGTGCATATTTTTATCATTCAAAAATCTTACATCTGTTATAAAAGATCTAATAAACTGCCCCCTCTTGGTTAATTTATTTCTGTCTGTGGACTTTTTGGAGCTTTAGCTTAAGGCCCTTCTCCTTGCAGTAAATAATTCTTTTTGGCCTATTAGCTTCACTAGTTTTAGATTGTGACTGGCCAGTGAACTGAAACATCAACTGTGATGACTGTCATGCTATTTTCTGTCTTTTCCTGCAACATAAAAGAATTGCGGCGAGCACAATTTTTAATGTGTTCCCATCACATATTAAATATAAGGTAGGGATAATAACCTCAGTGAGATGTGAAAAATTTCAGTTCTAAAATCTTTTTTCGTTAGCATGCAAGATGAAAATAGCGTATTCCAATCAACAATCAAAAGATAATATCTGTGCTCCCAATTCAGCAATAGTGCTGATAGTATCCGAAATCTAATGGGCACGGGGATGCGATTTCCACAATAATTTTCTTAGTTAGATAAATTTCATTTTCTAATTCCTTCGCTATTAGGTTTATAAAACTGTAGTGGTGGAAAAAAAAGGAAAGGTTAATCCTCAAAGAAGTGTGGCAGGAGCAATTAAAAAGTAAGTTGAGGTTTCTTTGATCGAGCAAATTACGTCTTACCTGTTGACAAAATTCTTTCAACAATTCAGTCAATTATAATTTCATCACTAGCTAATTTCTCTGATAGCTTGTATGGAGTAGTTATAAGTTCTGTTAAATTTCAGTTTCACGTAATGTATTCTTTTTAGGACACTATTCAAACTTGTCTTTTATAGGATATTAGAGTCAGTTTTCAGTGATCTATTTGATGTCCCAATCTATCATTTGGATTCTTGACTCATCGGATATTTTATCTTTATCCAGATGAAATTAAAAAGAAGGTAGAAGTTAAGTTTGATGAGATAGGTGAAAGGGTTGAAAAAGGTGAGATTACCCCTGAAGAAGGCTATGCATTGTTCAAGGAGTTTGAGGATGGGGTGGTCGTGGAGTGCGCAAAACTGATGGAGAAAGATGCTCCACAGTTTGATGGGACTACTTTGCCAGATGACAAAAAGGATTTGGATGACCCTCCAGGTGAAGGCCCAGTCCTTAGATGGCTAACAAGGGTGGTCTTTGCTCCTGGGGGTGATGCATGGCATCCAAAAAACAGGAAAGTCAAATTGGCTGTTACAGTGAAAGAGCTGGGTATGTCAAAGCATCAATTTCGCCGCTTAAGAGAATTGGTCGGAAAACGGTACCATCCTGGGAGAGACGAGCTAACCATCACTAGTGAGAGGTAAGTTCACATTTTGGTGGTGTTGTCTAAGTTACAAGTATCTGATCTTGTCATGGGTCTTAATGTATGTTTCGGCTTATCTTTCAACTGAGCTTTATTAATGTGTAGCTATTGTTGAAACTATTAGTTGGAAGTATTTAACTGCTGCTTATTGGTGAGCTACACTGGCATTTGAAGTTTGGGGAACTTACAATGAATAAATGTTTATTTTTACTCAGATTTGAGCACCGCGAGGAGAATAGGAAGGACTGCCTGAGGACTCTATTTGCTCTTATTGAAGAGGCTGGAAAAGCTAACAAAATTGTAGAGGATGTTCGAATCGTATGTGAAGCAGAGACTCAAAGCAAATCCTGCATTCATGGAAAGGCTGCATGCAAAAACCATGAAATTGAAAGAATCCAGCTTGTTGCATGCATGACAATAAGCTGTTTGCAGCTGGCATTTTCTTGTAGAAGATAAACACAAGGTTATTGATGTGCCTTCTCATTGACATTTCAAAACATTTTTCAACATTCACGATTAGTACAGGTTTGCAAGGGGGCATTCTTACATGGTCTGGTGCAAAAGAGTTACCACTTACTTTTGGTGGCACTGCTATGTATTAGCTACCCTTGTTCTCAAAGCATATGAAGAAGATTAGGATGACAAAGGTCAAAGACAATGGGAAACCATATCAAGATATGACCGTTTGTACTTTAACTGCGCTTCTCATCCATCCCCTGCTGAAAGAGAGTGAATTTAACTGCTGTCTTAAAGTCCTATAAGTTGTCTGCTAATCTAGGTTGATAGTGTGTGAACCGTGACACTTCTGGTTTGGGATGTGGTTTTTCTGGATCTTGTGCCCTGCTTTTTAGTTATTTTTGTCTGTGTAACTTTATTTTCACTTGCGAATAATGGAGTTAATTCATAGCTGTATTGCAACCCATTTAGGTGAAGAAATTCCTCGTCCATGATGAATCTAACGTTTAGAGGGAATCAACAAATATGTTCCCGCTGAGTAACTGAATCTGAGAATAGTGGTGAAAAGGTATTGATTAACACTGTCAGCTACGTTCAAGCTTTTGACACAAGAAAGTAAAATGGATGCAATACAGAGCTTTCGTTTGAACATTTTAAAGATAAGTGCTATGCTGCTTATAACTCCAGAGATTGTTATGACTTTTAAGTGCTATGCTTACTCCATGAGGTATGAACGTTGATGGTTAAATTCGGAGAAAAAGAAATATTTTTGTCAAGAATGGGATTTGAACCCATGCCCTTTCGGACCAGTACCTGAAACTGGCGCCCTTAGACAACTCGCCATCTTGGAAATGTGTATTTTCACTAATAAATGTAATCATAAGCGGTTATATGAAGTAGCATCCAGTTAGGTAATTTAAATGCTTGGTGGCCATGCATGATTGTATGCGAACTATACAGTAAAAATAATCAGACTTGTGTGGAAACAGGGAACAATATGAGCTCTATTGAGTATAACATTTATTGGTATTTGATTCTTCTTGTACCCTTTAATTTGAGTGTCTGACCTCAAACAAATAACAGCCAGCACTTCATTGATATATTTGAGCATAAAGAAATGAAATGGAAAAAAAGTTAAGAAATAGTACTAAATCTTGAACCTCCACCAAAAAGAAAAAAAAAAACAGTTTTAGGCTACTAGCTTTAGGGATTTCTCTATTACTTTCAACTTCAGCATGATTGCAAGAGACTTGCTATGACAAGATTACATTCAGGTTGAGGTACATTTAGAACGAGTTTTATACGTTTAAATAAAATTCATTTATTTTCCAATTGATCTAGAGGTATACATATGCTAAAAAAATTAAAACTCTGACTCCACCGATTCTGAATTCTAAATTAGGCAGTTCATTCTGAATCTACCGACTCTAGATTCTTAATCTCCTACACATTCAGGCACCACAACCTGCACCGCATCCTGCTGCACATCCGGCACCTTCGTAGGCACTTGATTCTGTTGCTGCTGATTTATCTCTTGGCATCCCTTGTGCACATGACAAGATTACAAACGTTACGCCGAAAATCGTAGCCAAAATTCCCATGAACGTTAGCAAAATATTAGTTCCAAGATTTCCAAATCCTTCTCCATCAATTAAAACACTCAATTCCCTTGCCATTTTTTTTTTTGTTATTCTTTTGGAAGGGAATTGAAGATAGGGGAGGAAAAGTTATATATATAGTTGTTGCAAAGGCCAAATTCACTAAAATTGACCCTTGGCTTAATGTCCTTCAAAGTCTTCTCTAAAACTTTTCACAATAGCAACTTTATTCATATGTTGTGTGGGTACACACAGCCACTATCAAGAGTTGGATTTTGAGTTTTCAGAATCCCACTCTTCTTTGTCCCTTTCTGTGATGTGTGAGAATGAGTCCATTAGTATGACACCTCAATTCCAAATTAAATTACAGTTCGCTACGTGAATTTTCATCTTTTAATTCTTTATTTAGAATTATTGAGACTTGAAAAACTCTGAAAAAGAATTCATAGCTAAAATGATTATGTATCTCGAGTTTAAATTTAAAATCTCTAATTAAGAATAAAAGACATCTTATACCTACCCCCAGAAGCGCTATAGGGAATTTTATATTATGACATATTTGGACCCTTTATCAAGTATGATGAAATGTATACTACTATCTTTCAAATGAGAGGTTCTCCAAATCTAACACTCGTCCCTACCAAAGTTAATGTACTTTAATTATTATAATACTTAGATCTTAATTCCAACTAATTACTATTGTTTATATGCTCTGCTTTTCATTGTCTTCTGTCCTTAACTAAGTCCACTTGGCTTCATGTGATTTGAAGCCTTCCATAATGCATGTAAACAACAACAATAACAGCGCAGTGTGATCCCACAAATAAGGTCGGGAGAAGACGAACTATACACAAACCTTACTCGTAATACGACCATATGAGCGTATTGGAAACAACTTTAGTGCATACATACTATCCTCCTTAAATTCCATTTGTGAAATTACATTAGGTATGTATGTAACAACATATAGCGAGTACATGATTTGCATCAAATTAGAATAATTAATTATATATTTTGCTAATACTCATCTTGGGTAGGTTGTAATTAGTGCGATCTAATCCTTAGATTAGTGGGAATTCAAATTAGTGCAATAATTCAGTTATATTTTACTAAAAGAGAACATGCCTACAGAATTTGGTCACAAGCTTCATTGTTGAGGTTAACATGGTGGTTTCCAAAAAGGACACACAAACTATATATGTGGAAACATTAAAGTTCTCTTTTTCTATATTTCTCTCTTTGTGTTTATCAATTTAATTAATTTAGTCTTTTTTTTAAGGCCATCCGTGCATGCGGTTCAAAATTCAATGGATAATAATCATTCTTTTCTATCTTTCTCCACTTAAGTTTTATATCGTGACATACTCCCGACTCACAAATCGTGACGTGCTCCTAACTCACATTGCAAACACACTATGCACCTTTTTCCCATTTTTAACTTCAGATGCATCATTGAAATTTTGACTAGTTCTGCAAATACATTTTACAAGGTGTGCTATTGAATTACTGTACATTGATCAAATTGCAAATTTCATTATTTTGGATATCCAACAAAACAACATAAGTCCACTTCCAAATTTTGTGCTTCCAACTTATTTCTAACCCTTTTTCTCTTTGGCTGGTCCTCTGGGAATTTTGCCTAGAAAATCTGCATTGAACTTCCTGTAAGTTTTTCTCATTTGTCTCTTAATTCTATATGCAACATAGTCGACTTCTTCCTCGTATCGCTCGTAGAAAAATGGGAGAGTTTCCACACACAACAAACCTTGTGAACAAATACAGAGAAGTTTAATTTAACATTAATGGATGAAAAAAGAGACTTATGTTATGTTCCTAATAGAAGAATGAGAAATAGCTTAGTAAACTTACCAAAGAACAAAAGGTTCAAAGTGCTGATATAGTTTCCAATCACTGATAATATATAGAGAGAAATGATAGCCTAAAACATGAAATTTAGCATTGGTTCATTTATGTATATAATAAATCTATTGAATTGAAGGATATAGTTTAAGTAAATTATTTGATTCATAATATACCAAAAAAAAGGATTTTGCATCATTTCCACATGCTACAAAGTGACATATGAAGAGGAAATTGTTGAACTTGTTGTGTATTATTGAAGCAACATCTACAAATGAAGTATCCACTAATATGTCTTTGGGAATGTTTGGAGGTGTCCTGCAAAATGTTATATGAATAATCAAACAAATCAAATCTAAATCAAGTTCAGTGCTATGAACATAAAAGCTGAACTGATTAAATTTAAATCCTGAATCTGTCTCTGTATTGTGTGTATGTATATGTTTTCTTTCATAGGACGGGAAAAGAAGAGGATTTACCATCCAAACATATCTGCACCAGCAGACCAGATGAAGACTATTAACATATGTGGGTGATGTGAAAATGACAAACAAGTCCACAAAGGTCTAAATCCACACCTTCAATAGAACCACATTACTGGCCCAACGCGATAAGAATCTCGCAGCTGAAAGGTCCCTTGTCGCGCCAGAACATATGTCCCGCAACTACAGAAAAAAAAAATACCAAAAAAGGGAAAGCGCAGTTCAAATGGTATAACAACCTTGTCCCTCCACTATCTCCCTAAAAGATTAGCAGAAGCAGGGGGGGGAGAGATCAGGATGAACGGTAAGATGTGGTCAACAAAGCGTACGGATACGCTTTACCGGAAAGGGGTTAAAAAGGGAGAGGTCGCTATTTCCCCTCCTCCCTAAAACACGAATAATAGCCTTTTGGCGGCCTAGAAGTTTTGATGTTGGTTCAAAATCATTATCAGAATCAGATGAATAAGTTGCCATGATTATGAAATTCTGGTAATGTACGTAAATCGATTATTTGGCAATAAGTTTAAATAAGTGTATTTTGGTACTAAGCTTCGTAGCCAAGAAA
Source organism: Solanum habrochaites (assembly GCA_027704765.1). NCBI lineage: Eukaryota > Viridiplantae > Streptophyta > Magnoliopsida > Solanales > Solanaceae > Solanum > Solanum habrochaites. The sequence goes on from JAKWJA010002491.1 coordinate 64,622,703, forward strand.
CTAGAAAAAAAGGGGAAGAAAAGAATTTCTTGAGCATAGAGTTTAACTTTGTATTGCACCTAATCTTAGTGCTCTGCATCTTCTTCTATGCTTTTCGTTTTGCAAACTTTTAGTATCTCATCTTAGTCCTTTTTTAAGCTTTGTGTACATTACATGTGCCTACAAAAGGCTAACAATATGAGTTTCTCACCATGTGGCCATGGCTAGATCAACTCCACTTTATCGGAGTATCACCAAAGTCATCAAATTATTTTTTGAAACTAAAAGGTCACTCGAGTTTGCCGAAGTACTATAAAAGTCACTAGACGTTTTATATGATACTTAGGTAAAAATTAAAAAGAAATTTTAGTTACGGGAAAAATAATTTAGTAATTCATTAGTCTATTAATATAGTGCGATAAAAAAAAAGTTGAGGGCCATAGCTATAAAACAAATTAAACTCCTTAGTGCAAATTACAGAACTCACATACTTTTAAGGATAATTTATCCCCCATAATAGTTTATAATTACATAAATTCCTTAAACAAATACATTAACAGAGGGTCCGAATATATTAATGGCCAAAAATGAAAATGTTGATACATTAAAATGAAGCTCGGATACATGCGTTGATACATTAAAAAGAGGATCGAATACATTAATGAAGGGTCCGGATACATTAATAGCCAAAAAATCAAAGTGTTGATACATTAAAAGAGGATCAGATACATGAACTAATACATTAAAAAGAGGGTCGGATACATTAATAGGAGTCAGATCCATTAAATAACATTTTTTGACTTAAGATGAAAATGAGAATTTTGAAAAATTTGTAAAACTTTATATGGATAATTTAATAATAATTACAAACAGGTGAGAGTTTTCTTTTCTGTAATTATTTTATTTTATTTTGGCTAAAATATAAGTACTTTAAAATATTTATTTTATTTAATCAAATTCTACAAAACTATTTTAATTTTAAACTACATAAAATAAAGTCAATTCAAACGACCCTTTTTTAACATACAAAAATTGTCTTTATTGCATTAAAAATAAAAAAACTTTTGCTTTTGTTGGGCAATTTGAAGCTGCATGTGTCTTGCTAGATTGATGTTGTATTAAATATTAAAAGAGTGCATACTAAAGACAACATGTTGCAAAAAGGTTTTTGAGAATTTTATAATTTTTGTTTAGACTTAGTATTAAATATTAAGAAATCTATTAAAAATAATTATTATTCTATATTTTAATTCAAATAACTATAATCACTCATTAAATTTTGAATCTGCCTCCGTATTATATCATTGATGTTTGGAGTATCAAAAAAATCGACTTTTTTTTTCAAACAGGACAAGAGCTTAGCTTAATAAGAAGGCATTAGTGGATTTACCCTTTGGAGATCAAATAGGGATATTAACTGTAGAATTAATGGGGAAATAACCCTAGGAAATATCCAAGAGACATCGTATAATATAAAGTTTTAACTTTTAATTAATGTTGGACCACTCTGACGAGACCCTATGTGTTTTAAATTCGTAGAAAAATATTACTAATTAGGTGCTAAACATGTTAAACATTGCTAGCTGTCATGTTTTAATTAAAAATAAGTTCTTTATTTATTTGGTTGTGAATTGGTACTTGGCTCTTCGTTGTCCCTTGCTTGCGCTTCCTTCACCGTGTGCTCTCTCTTCCTCGCTTCTCTTTTGGCCTTTCCCTTTCTTGCTTTCCCTTCCCTTCGCGTTAGTCTCTTTACCAAAGCCTTCCTCCTGGTTTTTGCCCTTGTCCTCCTCTTCTTTTTCCCACACCTTTCTCCTTTTTCCTTGCCCTGAAAAGGAGCCTCACTAATCCACTACTATCATTACACCCCAAATTCTAATAATTTGATTTTGAATATAGAAAATGGTTAAAAAAGAAGTTCCTCTTAAGTATTAAAAATAGTTCAATTTTGTCCTCATTTAACTTATTAGACCCTAATTATTTTTAACTTATATTTTCAAACTGAAAATGTCCTTTTAGCTTCAACAATTCTTAACTAATAAATTTGAATGAATCAGATCTGCTATCGATATATGAGCTAATAAATTAGTACCATTTATTTAATTATAACAACACGATAAATAGAGGAAATTTTTTTTATTCGCACCGAATATTTACACAAAGCTAAACAAAATACTTTATTAAGTGATTTAATGAAGTAAAATAAAATGTATGTATTAATTTGATATAAATATCCGATGAGTAAGTTTTACCGAATAGAGGTCATTTCATAGTTTGATTAAAAGGAAAATACATTTTTAACATAAATAGCAATTGAAGTCCAATAAGTAGGAGGGATATTTTTAATCCGAAAATCAACATTAAGTATAATTATGATTCAATATATGAAAGATCAATTCTCGATCATTTTCATTGCGTCAATAACATATTTTTTAAAATCCTATCGTAAGCAAAATCATACGAAAAGACAAAGGGGGATATGGGATAACCATAGCGGATGCGTCGGATGGGCGTCAAGTGATTGATATTATCCCTTCCGAACTAGAACTTCTTGTTTCCGAGGGCGAATCTATCAAAAAAAAATTCCGTTCTTAAAATATTTATAATATCTTAAAATAAAATAAAGAAAGACTTCAATTTTAATGCAAGAGGGGAAGAAGTTACAAGGAAAATTTTAAGGTCATATTATTTATGAATTTGAAAATATAAATTGAACTTTGTTATCAAATATTGTTCCTATTATTTCTCAGTAATTCAATAATAGAGCGCTCATAATTAGGCATAAGTTCAAATCCTATTTAAATTATTTGATTCAAAATAAAAATAGTTTTTATTTTTCTTTTTAATTTCTCTTGAATGATAACTCACATCAATATCCTTTTTTATTTTAATTCATGCCTTAAGAGTCTTTTTAAAAATCGTTTTTCTATACGAAATAATAAGATTCGTATACACTTCACTTTATAATAAAATTTATATAAGCTATATTATATTGTGTAATATTATGTTGTATCTTATATCCCACCAACCCTTCTATTCCAATAAATATAAGGAAACACGCAAAGTACTCTTTAATTTCAAACTTTTTAGAGAGCATACTTTATATTAATATTAAGATTCTATTAATACCGTTCAGTTCTGACTTACTTTATAAGTAATTTTTTATCTTTTTTTGGTTTTACGTAGTACTAACTTAAAAGAAAAGTCAATCAGTGTTGAACCTACAAGATAATTTCACATAGATTGAAAAGAATAAAAAATTATTAATAAAATAAATTTTAAAAATAATAAAATTTTAATATAATATAAGTGTGTTTATAAAATTTTGTGCTTACTTAGGATGTAGTTATGCATTATCCCAATATAAATATAACAAAACAAAGTACACAAGAAAAAAGCTTTTCAAAATTCTCCCACATATAGACAAAAAAAAATTTCCAAATAAAATAAAACTATCAGTCTTTTCAATCACAGTGTCAACAGAGGACAAGTATAAGAACAAAGTTGGTCGATAATCACTATGACATTTTTTTTTTCAAATCTTCCTTTTCTGTCCAAAAGCCAATCAGTGAAGCTCAAATTCACTATTTACTGCAATTCATAGAAGATGGATCGTATTGGGCTTACTCAAAACTTCCAAACTCACTGTTTCTTTCATTTTACTGCTTCTTTGCGCACCCATTTGTCTAAAGTTTCTAACTTTACCCCCAATTTCAAGAATCCCAAAGTTGTTACAGCCTGCATGGCGGCAGCGACGCCGGCGGTGGCACCTACAGCGACAAGTTTTGGGTTCAAGAATTTGATGGAAACAGTGACAATTGATGTTCATAAAGCGGAAGGGAGGCCACTGAATGTGCCACTGATTGCTCCTTTTACTATTGCATCATCAAGATTGGACAAAGTGGAAAACGTAGCTATAAGGGTTGAGTTGAGTAATGGCTGTGTTGGGTGGGGTGAAGCCCCAATTCTTCCATTTGTGACTGCAGAGGATCAATCCATTGCCTTAGCAAAAGCGGCTGAAGCCTGTGAGTTCTTGAAGCAGAGCCGTGAAATGACTTTAAATGTTGCATTAACAAAAATTGGCGACGTGCTCCCTGGACATGATTTTGCTTCTGTGAGTTATGCCTGTAATTTGTTTTGCTTCGTCATTATGGATTATGTAATAGAAACTCTTTTTTTTTCTTTCATGTTTACCATTTAACTCTGTTTTATGTCAGTTGTGATATTGATAGTGTTTGATTTTGACAAGAGGGGTCCCTCAAATGGTAAACACCCAACACCTCCAATTCTAAGGTTGTGGCTTCGGGTCACCAAGCAAGCAAAGCTCTTGGAGAGGGGGTAAAAAAGAAAATGACGATAGTGTTCGATTTCTTCTTGGTTTGGCTTTGATCCATTTGGGTCTGTGGACTGTGGTCCTCTTTTCTTGTTGAAACTAGTAGGGTACTAAGTCGCTTTCCATCTGTTGTATGTTCTGTACAAACTGAAGTTGTTTTAGCTGAAAATTTTGGACCTTTTTCTGCTGGTATAACACTTAGATAATACTCAAACTTGGCCTCCTCCAACTTTGGAGTGCACATCTAGACATCACAACTCGGTCCCACTGATCTTGTGGATGCTCGACGTTGATGTGACACATAAATTTTGGTGGTGTCTACATGGTCATTTTGTAAGTTGGACTGTTGGAGTGTTCAATTGATATAGTGGAGACGAGGTGGAGTGTCTGGATGTGCACTCCCAAAGTTGGAGTGTTGATTGAAAATTTAGGCCCAGTTTGAGTGTCTATCTATGTATTATGCCCTTTTTTTCCTCTGACAGAGACATTTCTTTAACCTTGATGTTTGTTTGTTGTCTTCTTTTGGCTTCACCATTTTAAGTGTCTCATGGAATTGATTCTTAGGATTGGAATTAAAAGGTCATCATAATATTGGGTGCTCTAGGCGTATTTGTTTATGATATTTTTCTCAAGGTCTATGAGAGAGATAAAATTGCTGATAATGGAGTTATTTACTAGAGTACCTTTTCTTAATACGATGATTATTGAGTGGATGACTGCCTTTGTTACTGTAACAATTCAATGGACCTTTTGTCTAGCTTATTTACATTGGCACGTGGCGTCAGAGTCTAGAGGCTAGGATATGGAAGGCATAGTATTCTGACTAGGCGAAACTGGAAAAAGAAAGTGACTTGGGAGACCGTTATCGCTTTGAAGGGCATGCATAACTTGCATATGTGTTTCTTCCAAGCCTGAGAATTTTATTTATGGACATTGTTTAACTAATTTTAGTGTTACTAGTTTGCATGTTTGGTCTTTCTATATTGACCTATATAGTTTCTGGGATGGACCCTAGATTGTTATACATTTACCAATTTCACTCATCATTCTTATTAAGTCTCTTTATCTATATGATGATAACTTCTCTGTTTTGTTGCACACTCAATTGTCCTTCTCCCCTGGTTCTTTTGACTTACCTTCAGTCAGCATCTTTTTAGTTTTCGGTAATGTCATGTGCAGAAATCCTTTCTGTGAAGCTAAGCTAGTAATCGTTTCTTATGGTGATGGATTTTTTTAATACATTGAACGAAACACGTACTTAAGTGTTTACAGTAGTCCTACTGCTGCCTCCAGCTTGGACACCACATTATTCACAGGAATAATTGACAAGCTACCTTGAGCCCTTAAAACCTTTAACTATGTTTAATATTATCTTTCAAATTCATCTTTGTAGAACTGAAAACTTGTGTGGTACTGATTCAAATTTTAACTTGATTGAAGGTCAGGGCAGGAGTTGAGATGGCACTGATTGATGCAGCGGCGAACAGCATTGGAATACCTCTGTGGAGATTATTTGGTGGAGTATCAAATGCAATATCTACTGACATTACAGTTGAGGCTTTCTTTCTTATTCTACTTTAGTTGGCAATACACAGTAATTTCTGCCTCTGTTAGTTTCCTAGAACTTGCACCTGAATCATTGCTCTCAAGTTACAACAATGCCATCAAGCAATCCTAAGTTGAAACCATATTCAGCAAGATATTCTTACTTAAGAAAATTAGAGTAGAAAATTAAGAACTGTCATAGATGTGTTTAAATAGATCTCAGTGACTATCTTATTGTAGATTCCGATAGTTTCACCCATGGAAGCTTCTGAACTGGCTTCAAAGTACCGCAAACAAGGTTTCAAGACTTTAAAGCTTAAGGTGGGCAAGAATTTGAACGGAGACATTGAAGTGCTTCAATCGATACGTGCAGCACATCCTGATTGCTTGTTTATCTTAGATGCTAATGAAGGTTACACGGCAAATGAAGCTATTCAAGTCCTGGAAAAGTTGCATGGTAAATTATATTCTTTTTTAAAGTTATAATCTAGATCTAATGTTTTTGGCCTTTCTTTATGACCGAGAATGACAAAAGAATCTCTGAACTCAGTTTTCTCTCGTATCCTTCGCCTCTCATATACTAATACATATCTCGGCTGATAAATGGATTTTTTTTTTAGTGGCTTTTCATTGCTCTTGATACATCATTATCTGCTCGAAAGAGAAAATCACAAATCTCTAATTTCCTGTCAGAAATGGATGTGACTCCGGTGCTATTTGAACAACCTGTTCATAGAGATGATTGGGAAGGTCTTGGTCATGTCAGTCAGATTGCAAAGGACAAATATGGGGTATCTGTTGCTGCCGATGAAAGCTGTCGAAGTTTGGTTGATGCTAAAAAGATTGTGCAAGAAAGTCTTGCTGATGTCATTAACATTAAGCTTGCCAAAGTTGGGGTGCTTGGGGCTCTGGAAATTATTGACTTGGTGAGGTCCTCGGGCTTAAATCTGATGATTGGTGGTATGGTTGAAACCAGGCTTGCCATGGGCTTTGCTGGTCATCTAGCCGCTGGCCTTGGATGCTTCAAGTAAGTTTCTGTTGCAAGTTCTCTGGCAAAAACAACCTGCTTTGATGCCAACTCATAATCTATCCTCTTTGCTAGGGAACATGCTCGCATAAATATGAAATATAGTTGACTTATAAACTATCACCATACTGGCAATTCAGCTGATTTTCTAGTTGGCAATCACGCATTGATACTTTGGTGGTCAAAAATGTTAGTTGCCGTCTCGTCTTCCGATGTTATCCACTGTTCTATTTTTTGGATTCTGGTTTTCACAATCACCACTACTTGGAGACACTAGGAATTGGAGAATTAATTGGGAGGTGTTCACTAGTAATGTTGAATAAATTCGTTCTTCTTTCGGAAAACAAAATAAGAATAGGATGAATCTTAATGTTAATTCAGTTCATGCAATGTGATAAGGGTCATGGAGAAGAGAAGGGTATAGGATTGGTTTATTTTGCCTTGGTGAGTTATTAATTCTTTGCGACATGTCAGTTGATACCCGTAGAAGAGAAGAGAATGTGAGTGACCTCCTTTATCTAGTCAATTTTTGATCGAGTTGTAAAGCTGATTACTCTATTTTCCACCCCCTCTTGAACCTTGCAAGTGATGATAATCTGCACCTTTTATTTTACTTCCTCTCTCTCACCTTCCCTGTATCACCCAAACTCAACAGTCAACATGGTATTAACCGAATCACTGAGTTAAACAAATTGAGATAGTACTATGATTGGATTAACTCTGCTAAATTCTATGAAGTATTTTAATACTTCACTGAAGTTGACATCAGTAAATCCATGTTTCGACAAATACTACAGATAATCATGGTTGTATTATCGATCCAATTTGATTGGTTCTCTAATTTATGTACCTAAATTCTCTGCAGATTCATTGACCTAGACACACCCCTTCTGTTGGCAGAAGATCCAGTTTTCGGGGGTTATGAAGGTACTTCTTTTGCCTTCCCTCAGAACATTCACCTATGACTTTGTAATGAATTTATCTGATAAACTGCATTGCTCACTTCTTTATGTACCCAGCTTCTGGACCTGATTACAGCTTCTCAAATGCTAGAGGGCACGGTGGTTTTCTTCATTGGGAGAATATTGCATGGTAAGTTTGATTTTTAATATTAAAGTCTGAGGTAACCATGTCTCGTGTGTTCTAGCAACATTTAGCAAACATGATTATTAAAGTGACGTCCCAATTCTACATGTTTTATCTTATTACTGGTGTGTACTCTTGTGTGGATTGCCTGCAGAACGGCAGTTCATGCATATGAGAACAAAACTGAAGGTCGATTATATGTTTATACATCCTTACATTTTATTTCAGTAACAGGAGATGTTGACTATGATGTAGCTAGCTTTATATGTGGTATTCAAATTAGTTTGGAAGTATCCTACTAGTATTTGCATAAAGAATTGACTAAAACAAGTCATTTACTAAAGCTAAGTTCTTTTCCTTCATTATATGGAAGCATTTCATACCTTGTCAGTTTGAAATCCGTTAGTCTAGTTTCCCTTGGCCAAATAGCAATGAAGACTTAAACGCTCGACTTAGTGTACTTGCTTCCTCCTGATTTGAACTCCTTGTGAATTTGTTTCAGTGACAACGGTTCATGTTGTTTGTATGAGATTACTCAATTTGCTCTAACATTTGAAATTCTCTGCAGATATTAGTAGCGGAGCTTGTTCACTCTTCAGGATTGTCACTCACAACGTTCAACCCAATTATAGTTATGCATATGTACTTGTGAATTAGTTGTTGGTAATTTTGAATGTTTTATAGGCTAAAAAAATCTGTTCTTTATAGAGTACAACACATATGTTACCATGTCCTTCATTTCTCTGTTGAAATTGATGTTAGTTGAGAACGTCATGCTTGATCTTCTCTTTGACAATTTCAACAAATATTAAATCAATCTGCCAGACTCTTGGTACTAATTTGTCTGTTATTGTTATATCATCTAGCTTTGGCACACAATTCTAGTGCAAAAAATGATGTCTTATGAGCTCAAGATAATGATAGTGTGGACTAAAATTCCCCAATCAACTTGCCCCGGGTTCTGGTCTACTGATGAGAGTAGCACGTGATATGTTTGGGTTAGGTATACGTCATAGACTTGAACTACGTAACGAGCCAAACGCTTGATATTTTAAACTACAAAAGGGTTGAGGGATGGACCATCATCCCTATATATTAAGTTGAAGCCTTGTGGCCTCTAGAAGAGCATGTCTCCATGTGTTAGATCTAGATGCATTTGAAAGTAACAATACTTTTCGTATTTAACTATGAATAATTTAGTATTGATAGGCTAAAGCAATAGTCTGGTCCTATAGCAAAGAGATGGACTTCTTTTTTTAAAAAATGAAAATATGAATTACTATAATGTTGACAAATGGAGAACCCATCATGCCCACTTTTTACCCAATGCAATCACTAATTTCGTGTAGTGCTATACTAACAATAAAATCTTATCGACACAAGAAATAATACAACTCGAATCATTAAGATAAATAAAAATTGTAAAAAATTATGGATTGAGATGATCAGATGAACTATAGCTAAAAGTATTTTTTTCAAACATATAGTATTTTTTATAGAATCAATAGTGGCATATACTTTTTATTAATGACATGATTAATGGTACCTTTTTTTTTTTTTTTGGTTTTTTGTGAAGAACAATCCTAACTTGGTAAGAACGGAGAAGGGGTTAGCAGAGAATCATATAATTAAAAAAACAAATAGCAAGTGTGAATCAAGTATAATGATGAAAGCATATTGTGCACATTAAAGCTAAGAAAATAAATATAAAGTCAATTAGCACCGAAAGCAAGTTGCAATATGTGTTGTGTAGGGTCCGTCCCGCGCTAAATTTTCAAGCGCAACTTTCATCTTCCATTAATAACAGATATTAAGAAAAAATTATTTTACAAGTTCAGACCTTAAAATTCTCAATCAATTCATCTCAAATATATAAATAATCGTATATCACGTCTATATTTGTTATTTCAAGTTTATGGTGTGGTAGATGCACTAACCCATTATATATCAAAGAAATTTGAGTACTCAACAGTACACCTCATTATCAAATGCGTTGATTAATGGGTAATTAATATAAATGATGAATTATGAATACTCCTACTGTTTTACAAAATGGACCTCCACTATTTTCATTGCTTTTAAATTGATGCAAATTAAAAGGGTTTATAGTGGTCATCACTATTTGTTTACATTGAACATGAAATAAAATTGTGTAAAACAATGAGAGTAAATTGTTGTTATTTTCCATCTTTTCCCTAAATATAAGATCAGAAACATCCAAGAATTAGGTTGCATTAGTAGTGAATGACCTGATTTTAATTGCATTAATTGACTTGTCTTTCACTTTTAAAAAAAAAAGCTATTTTCTAATTTATTTTGCAACTTCCATATAGCAAATATAAAAATTCATATTTTATGCTATAGCAAAGTTTGTCTTAGGCAACAGAGAAACTGTATAATGCCCGTCTAATACATATACCTTGAAGCAATTGTAGAAACAAATTGTAATAACACAAGAAGAGAAAGAACACTGTGGCAGAGAATGTATAAAAATGAAGTATATAAAACGAGTTGTATATTATCAGTTTATAGAACGTTTATAATACAATTTGAATTTGTATAAAACATGAAAGAGAGAAAACAAAACAACTTGACAAGGAATATACAATTGAATCGAATGTATAAAACGAGAAAAGAGAGAAATTACATACAATTTGAAATTGTGTAAAACGAGAAAGAAGAGCGAAAGGCCAAAAAAACTGGACCAGGAAGTATTTTTAATTGTATAATTTAAGTGTTTGGACAAAACTAATGGACTTGCCTGTGTATATCATTTTCTCACGCTTTGAGAATATACAACGAAACGCAATTTAGTACATTTTCGCTTCTGTTTGTATAAGTGAGAAAGCGAGGTGGCGAACGAGATTGGGAGAGTGGCGATCGAGATTCTGGAAGAGGGGAGAGAGGGACAAAAATATCTGTATTATTTTACATTAAAACATTTTTTCCTACAACTTGTTCTTGTATAAAAAGTTGAATAGCGAGCGAGAGATTGGAGGAGAGTTGCGAGCGAGATATTTGGGAGGGAGAACTCTGAAATTTTTTGCCAAATGTTTTTGTTCATGGGAGGCATAATTAAATTCAAAACCAGCTACTTACTACTCCATTTATTTTAGGTTATTAGTTTGTTATTATACAATTTTTCCTTTATATTTTATACTTTTTAAAAATAAATAAAGTAATTAAACATAATGCATGATACATACTATATCAAATTTAATCGGGTTTTAATATAATCATCGAAATAAAATAAAAAATGGAGCAATTGGGTCCCTTATATTAGAATGCACACTCTCATTGCATCAAAAGAATAATGATCACTGGTATGCATGCCACAACTAATTATCACATGAATACAAGCAAAGTACTAAATCATACATCTTGATGATTCTCTATAATGTACTCTTTATGGGCATTAAAATAACCATTCCTTGTTATTGAGCTTAAAGACCTACTCTCTTATTTATTTATTTTTAATTTAGGTACACTATAATAAATTTACAAAATATTGTGTCAATAAAAATATGAATATTTATAACCGACCCTCTGTATAAATGTTGTTAAAGGCTATTACTAATTCTACTCACTCTAGATGTAATGATATTAATTCAAATTGTCGCTAACATGAAAATCTATTGTCACTAAATATCTCTTTTGTTGTAGTGTCTGCTTTCTTTTCAACCACAATTTTTTAATATTCTCTTTCGTATTATCACTAATATTTTACGGTCCTAAAACAAAACGCAAGTGATAATAATTAAGGAGACAATCGAGATTGATATGACTGGTCGATGCTGCGCCAATTTGGAATTTTTTGGTCATGGAATTTTACATTTGTTTTCAGATTAAGCTTGATATGGCCTTCGTGTCACTCATTGAAAAGTAGTAGAGCTAGAGTTCTAGTTTCGTGTTTGGTAATCCTTAACTTTGGTCAAAATTTTATAGTAATCGTGTTAAAGAAATTTATTTAGTATATATTTAGTAACAATTTATTTTAGAACTCAGTAAGTAAATTGTTCTTTTTTAAATTTCAAAACTCATAACTTAAAATTCTTAATTCGCCTTTGAATGAGAGGTGATTTACCTTTCAACCGATGAACAGTTTAAGTATCTATTTCTACTACAACAATTGTTGTGACGGACTTTCGTGGAAATTAAAAAGGCCCATTCACGCGTGTAGCCCCATGTTGACTTGATAATTTTTGGGTTGTACCATAATTATGTGAATCATAACAGGAGGTAATTAAACAAATTGCACTAATTGTACTTTCTGAACAAAAAATCCCTCCTCACTATTCAATTTTTCACCAATGCTTTTCCCTATAAATTGAGCTATTAACTATGTTAAAATGCAGCAACTATCTCTTATCTACTGAAGCAAAAAAAAAAAGAAAAAAAAAAACAGCTTCAAGTGACAGTAATGAAGACAGCATCAAAGCTTGCAGTACTCACAGTTCTAGTTCTGCTTCTTGCTGAAGCACACATCTCCGTAGCTGTAACGTGCAGCGCGATTCAGCTGAGCCCTTGCCTTAGCGCGATCACATCAAAGTCAGCACCATCTAAACTCTGCTGCAGCAGGATCAGGCAACAAAAGCCTTGTCTCTGCACTTATCTCAAGAACCCAACTTTAAGGAACTATGTCAACTCCCCTGGTGCTAAGAAAGTCGCTAATACTTGTGGTGTTCCCTACCCCAAGTGTTAATACTACATTTGAAGAATCATGTGATTCTTGCAAGTCTGTAATGTAGAAGGAAAATATATGTTTGATGCACTCTTATCTCATTAGAGTCCACTGTGTGCTATCACTATACTCTTTGTTTTAGTTATCCCCATGTGTTTTTTGCTTTGGCTTTTATTTTATGCCTCTTGAATGAAAAAGAATGCAAATAATTCTATGTCTACATCTTACAAGCTCTGTCTAAGTACTCTTAGGCGATATGGTATTTTTCTCTGACTTATGTCTCCTATCATGCACATGGGGGCCTGGATCTAAATGCAAAATTTAACCTGCAAGTTTCCACTGGGTGTGATATCCATTTTTTTGTCTATGTGCTTTTTAATTCCTCCCGCAATACCATCTCTTTTGTTTGCTTCTATTCAGAGATCGAAAACTATCAAAAAGAGGACATAATAAATAAGAGAGATATCTCACCGGAGAAAGAAAGGCTCGAGAAAAAAAAAAACTCAAATAGTAGGCATGTAAATGGACCCGAAATACCCAAACCACTCATAATACTTCTGGGAGGACAATATCACCTTTATATTAATTGAGTCAACCAAAGTGGGAGTTTGTCCAAATCCACTGTGGAGAAGAACACCTAGAATGTGTTGTTGCCTAAAATTAAACTCATAATGGGGCGGGCAGATGTTACCTTGTCGTCATTCTAGATGAACGACAGTTCTATATCAAACCTCTCTGTTTCCAACTTCTTCCGTCCCCTAGCCACCTATATGCGTGTGCACAACAATCGTATAGAACAAGTATAAATCTAGTAACATATGACACAATTTCAATTAAATTTCTTATTCAGCAATGAATTGCATGATGTATGCCTCAAATTCCAATCTTCCTACTTCTCTAAAGTAATCCGTTGTAATGGAACAACTTGGGAGGCTACCAAAATTGGATGCTCCAGAGAGTGCTGTACATGAAAAACCACCGCGTACAATTTCCCTTACTGTACAAAAGAATCTGAAGCTTCTCTCAGATATGGAGAAGGTCGTAGATTTGGTTCCAGCCAGCAAACCATGGCCTCCTATCTGATGAAGGACAAAGTTTAAGCTCAAACATCTCTCTTGACACATGTTACGCGCCTCCGGCAGACACCTAAACGATCTTTGCCACTATCTCAGCAACTCTCTTTAACGTGCTTTTCGTCATAGGCGGAATTTGTCCAGCTTGTTAATAATTTGTCATTCTCTCTGTTTTCCCTCAAAGGAACTTCCCATTTTATTACAGATTATCTTCGTTTCTTCAGCTGTCAAGTCGAGTTTGTCATCCTCTTGGCAATGATTCCTTTCCCTCTTTATAACTCTAATGCTGTTATTCCCAGTGGAAAATAGTAGAATCATTGAGAGTTTGACCTTGTAGGCCAGACTGCATTTATAACTATAAATAAAACCGTTGTGGAAAGAGGGGAAAGAAAATACCTTGATGACAAAGAGACTGTTGGCTCATTTCCAACACGGGCCGGGGTTGCATTTCCAAGCTCTGCCAGATGCTGTTGTAACCATGTCAAGCGCCTGAGTTCAACTTCCAGATATATTTCATCCGCAGGGTCTCCCTTGAATAACAGATAAAACTGTGACCTGTGAATAATGGAGACATAGCAAACATCCCACAAGTCAATAATTTGCTGCCTCTGTTCCTTAAATGTGATTTGCCATGAAACTGGGGACTCTTCTGGTATCTGATGAATATTTTCGTCATCTTCTAAATTGTATCCAGCCGCTTCATTTGCTTCCAGCTCAAGCACCTACAGGCACAAACAAATAATAAAGTAAAATTGAAGATAAGTATTAATTGTGGCAAAGGGGAGGAGATTCAACAACTTCAAATAGTGTGACACAAAAACAAAGAGAGTACAAGGTTTACCTGGCATACAAGGAGCTGCTTTTGGTATTGAAGTTTGGCCACCCGTTCTTTAAGTTCTGTTACATACGATCTTATGTTTCTGACGTTCTCTTCTGCTGCCTCCTGAAACATCTTCTGCATCTTTCTCATGTTTACAGAACTGGAACGGCGATATGGAGTGCCTTCCTTTGATGAAATATCTCCTCCGTCACTTTTTGTAGGAGTCTCATTTTCATGCATCGGCTGAATTTCACAGGACAAATCATCCAAATCTGGAGCTCGATTTTCAATCTCACAATCCAGTACTTGTCGTGCAGTTGACAGAGGAGAACAAGGAGATTTCAAGAAATTTTGCCTGTTGATACTGTTGCTCGAGGCCAATGGGAGCAACTTCTTCTTTTTTGATGGATGCTTTGCCTTTTGTGTGGTGTCATTGTTTGACTGTTGATCATTATTGCTTGGAAGAGACATAACCAGTTTGTCCAATGATTTCTGGACATTTTCTAGTTGTTCTTCAAGATCAGCAATTGTGCTTCCTTGTGAGTGAAGTCTGGCTATCTCGTCCTTCAGGTTGGCACTGACACTCTTATTGACAGCAACGACATTTCCAACTTCAACTTCCTTGCGGAGGACTGGCGGTACTGAACGCATTTCTCTGATCTCTGCTTGCAATTTGGCAATAGTTTCTGCAGCATCCTGGTTACCTAACCTATGACATGCAACTTCCTTTTGCAGTACTTCCAATGCTCGATTTGCTTCATCTCCGAGCTGCTCCTGGAGATGTTCGAGTTTGCGAATTTCATGCATAAGTGTAAAAGGGGCAGCCAAAGATTGCCTCATTGACTGCCTTCCCATTGTGTTTCTTGTTCTTTCACCAACTACAGGTGCTTTTTCTTCGAGGTTTGGAGATAATGTGCCAGAGAATGAGAGACATTTCTTCACAATTGGACTAACAGATTCAGATGGTTTCAGTCCCTGGTTCAAGAATTCAATATTAGCACAAAGAGAACTTTACTTCACTGTGAATTACGCACAATGCAAGAAAACTTAGATACAAACCTGTTCCTCCTGAAGCTTTCTGCGCAACTCGTCTACTTGTGACTGTGCAAGATCCCTTTGACGCTTCAGATCCTCGATTTCCATTTCCATCTAAAAGGGCCAGCCAGTCAGTTAGTTAAATAAATGCTAACACTTAAATTTCATTTTCTTAAGGAAATTCATCGTTGATGAACCTGTTGAATTTTCCAATCTTTCTCATTAGCTGGCTCTGGGGTGCGCAGCTCTGCTTCTAATCTGGCTACTTCCTTCTGCAAATGCTTGACAAGCTGTTTGTCGGAAACAACCTGATATTTAAGGAAAGAGAAAAGTTCAATATTTGTGTTAAAAACTTAAAAGATAAAACGAGGTACATCTCATAAGAGAGGTACACATTCACAATAAGGTTTAGACAAGTTACTGAGTATATACCATGTTCACTTGTGCATTGTTTGTGACTTCCTTTGCTCGGGTAGCAAAAAAGAGAGTGTTGCGAGATTGTTCGACGTGACTAGATGCAGGGCTAAGCGTGCATATTATAGCAGTACGGGCATTGCCACCAAGTGAATGTTGCAATATTCTTGTCAGTTTTGAGTCCCGGTAGGGTACATGACCACTTCTTTTGCCCACACTACTTACAGGAAAAACAAAAGAAATGAACCAATCAGATTGGAGAACTTCAGTGACAAAATAAGTTATCAACTCAAGTAAGCTTATCTAGTTGGGTATGTCATCAGCATAACCAATGAGTTAACTTTCATCACAGAACTAAAGAAGCATAAAAATACTTGTCCATGCTTTACATGCACGACGACAGGGATGATGAAATAACTTAAACAAGAAACACAGCTGTCACATAAGTGAAAACAGACCTGAGCTTTCTAATAACGGTTGTAAGAGTCATCAAACTGAGATTTATATGGCAGCCTTCCCTAAGCCTGGCACCATCTGCATTCGTCTGTGAGGCTCTTTCGCTCCCAGCCAAATCAACAAAGTTCTGCAGCACAGATATATTAATGATAAAGTTGCCTCTATCTCTCTTAAGTGTCCTCTAAAACAATCAAGGAGGAGGTTAATTTACCAAGCTTGCTACATAAGACCTCACACAATCAGAACTTTCACGAAGAGTGCTTTCTATTGTCTGCATATGATAAGAAGTTATAGAAGTCCGTTTAGAAAAGTTGTTGCTTAGGAGATTTCAATTCGGGAACACAAGACTTTCGGCACACAATTAAGGACTAACCAGTCTTATTATCTGGTGGGATCGTGAGCTTGTATCGTTTAAGGCTGTTTCGCCGACTTGCCTCTGAGCTGCAGTTTTAAGTGGTACATGTTGAAGATGGATTTTCTGGGGAAACTAAAAATAAAGCAATATCACTTTGAAAAGAATCAAAGTCTTACCCTCGCAGATACTAATTAAATGCCTCAAATGCTGGTCATTGCTTGCTGTTTCTTCCACCAACTTCTCAACGACAGTTCCTTTCTGCAAATTAAAAAGATATCATGATAAATTGATACAGAGAGTAAAGACTATAATTTTGAAGGTCCGCTAATTTTCTCTCAACTTTACCTCTGGATCATCAAGAAGCTTGAGATTTCGACCAGATTCAGAATTCAATAGGTCCCTGACATTTTCATTGTAGATCTCCAGTCCAGATATTCTTATTCTGAATTCTCTTTCTGGGGTCTATGACAATTGTCAAATGACCAAAAATAAATAATAGAATCAGCAACAGTTTCCAAGGATAATGGCACTAAGAAAGACTAAATTTTTGTTTTATTTCAAAGCTAAAGAACATAGAAGACATGATGTATTTGCAGAAAATACAAGACAAAGGAACTACTTGACTTATCATTTATTACTCATCTAGGATAAAGATCATATAAACTACATGCTTCAAATATCTCAAACTATAACAACACTTTTCTACTAATTCCAGTAATCCCATTTGTGACGTGTCTTCAATGACCTTGGTCTGACATCAAGAAGTATCAGATGACAATAGCAGTTGCTCAAGAATGATGAAGCTTACACTCATTATATGGGAATATATGTCGTTGACAGCTTTCTCAGTAATTCCTCGCATTGTGTAAGTCTTCCCACTGCTGGTTTGTCCATATGCAAATATGGTTGCTGAGATGCAAAGATTGGAAATTAGTCTATGATCAAAAGGTTTCCAAAAGCTAGAGATGTTTATAAAAAACCTCCCTTCAGAATAGGTGGAAGAGAATTACCATTTATTCCCATCAAAGAGGATAAAGCCACATTCTTTACTCCTTCCTCATACACGGCTTCAGTTATACTATCTGGACCGAAGACTTTATCTGAGATAAAAGAAAATGTACATTCTCAATCAGATTTTATAGACTCTAAATTAAGATAAGACGACAAAATGACAAGAACATTTAAAACAGCGGATGCGTCAATTACCAAATGTGAACGAAGCGGGTTGAGCAGCACGTTCCTGAGGCAGTGATCTATAAATAATTGTGTGATCATCAATGCATTCCCATGCAGCATGGTCCTTGGCTAAAAGCTCCCTTTTGTTCAAAGGCCTTAATCTTACTGTTACAACGATTTTCTCCTCTTTAGCTCGATGTCCACTAGGCGTGGTTGCTGGAGTCCTTTCTATCTTTGAAGCTGGAGTACCAGGAGTTCTAACCGTCATCTTGACTACAACTAGACTAGTAATCCTTCAAAATGAACTCCAGCTGAAAAATGCAACGGCCTGTTGACACAAGACTGAGATACTTAAATTTTTAGATGTCTTGATGATCTTATTATAAAAAGAGAACCAATCACACTCTGACTCAGTGCTAGAACTTGTATATACACAGTCAATTATGATTAGGAAAACAGTTGTCCTGTTTTCTTGGCAAAGGTAAGATAGGATAGAGACAAATCAAAGGTTTTTAAGCCTGTGGGTGTGGAATACGACAGCACCATGCTGATGCTACTCTTTTGTGACCATGAGTGAAAACTTGGTAAAAGTATACACATTTAAACATTATGGTTCAAATTCAAGACACTAAGTGAGGAAACACCCCTAGACCTCTACATCCTCCTCTCCCAGGCACTACAAAAATTAAAACCCAAAATTTTAAACTTCATTTCTGTTTATGATGCATAAAAACACACAACATGATCAATCTCTTTACAGTAGACCGAACATTAGTTTAGATACAATCAAATATAAGCTTTACACCAATAGAAAAAAAGAACCAAATCGCTAAGATCTCAGTCTACTTTCCTATTCTCCACTTCGACAACCGATTTAAACAGTAGGCCTTCCTTATTTGACAAATTAATCTGAATCTCGCTAAATTCCACCAAAATCAAGTCACATTCACAGTAAGCACTAACTAGAAAACAAATCAACAACAACATAATCGGTGTAATCCCATGGAGGTGGTGAGTAGAGAGGGTTTTCTGATAGACCCTCGGGCTCACGAACTACTTTACTACTACTACATAAGTGAAGATCATTGAGCGAAATAAGGCAAGAAAATCTAACAACATGAAGCAGAATTTGCATCTTAGCACCAATTTTCGCCTGAAATTGAAAAAGGAAATTCAACATGAGATTTACCTGAAAGGAACAGAAGAGATTGCTATGATTTGTCGCCGATATCTGAGATAGACAAATCTGATTGCGAGAGAAAAAGGGCTATCGAAAGGGACAAGTGTGACGCCTTAATGTTTGTCTCTTCTTTGATACTCGGTCGTCAATTGGGGCTTTTGAATTTCGAGTCCCCAACGGCTAGTTCATTATCTCGTGTTTAAATGGACTTTTCGTTATTATCATCTCGTTAATATATCGTCGATCTTGCGGTGCAGCGCTCTAGGATTAACGGTTTAGTGATCTGTCATTTGTAAATTAATTTCTTTCCGACAAAAGAGACAAACTGATGGGATATAATTTGCTTTTATGCCCCTCAATTTAGGGGGAATGTGAACTTACACTCTCCCTTTTCTAATATATTTCTCCTACTTTTTGTTTTCTCTTCTTTTTTTTCTTTTTTTTTTTTCTTATCCTTTTTTTTACTTTAACTTTTCCTAGTATCATATAAAAGTCTCTTCTATTTCATTCTTTAGTTCTTATTTTTATACTTACAAATTTGAGTGATTTTCTTATCATAAAAAATTATAAGTTGAACTAAAATAGTATTTCTTTCGTCCCATTTTATGTTGCTATCATTTTCTTTTGTTAGTCTCAAAAAAAATGTCACATTTCTTTATATAGTAAGTATTTAAAGTTATATTTTTTACCCTTGTTGGTCCCACTTCATTCTAAAAATAGTGAGTTAATATCTCAAAAAAATCACTCAACTTTAGAAATTTATGTAGTAAAGTCACTGAACTCAAGAAAATCACTTAACTTAGTTCTTTATATCAATTAAATCATTCACTCATATTTATCATTAAAAAAATAATTAAAACCACATATAAATTAATTTTATACTATATTTAGAATTAAATTACTAAATAAATGAATCAAAATTACTAGTTCATTATAAAATAATATAAGAATTGAAAATAAAAGATTAACTTATCAAACTTAAACCTAAAAATTCTCCATCTAGGCGTCGTTCACAACAAACAACAAGTATTCAAACCAGCATAACAATGTTTGTTATGCGCTCAATGAAGTAGTAGTAATTTATCACATGAAATTGACTTAAACTATAAGATAAAATGGTAGGCATCACTGCAATGAAGGAGTAATCGATTTATCAAATGAATTTGGTGACATTATCATTAATATTTTTTATTTTGGTAATAAAGGAGTAATGTAACATGTATTTATGTTTTAAGTATCAGATATTTATTTTTATTTTTTTAATGATAAATTTGATTGAATGCTTTTATTGACATAATTGCTCAAATTGAGTGATTTTACTGACATAAAGATCAAAGTTGAGTGATTTTATTGATATGAAAATAGAAATTTTGGAGGCGTATCACACAAATCCGATGTTTATAGCTATGGAATGATGGTTATTGAAATGGTTGGAGGAAGGAGGAATTACAGTCCTATACTTCCCCCTGTTGGGCTTATCAACGTTCTTGTGACAGATGAAGACTTGAATATACAATGCCTCACGACCAAAGAAGACGAAGAAATTGCTAAGAAGATGATAATAGTAGGTTTTGTGGTGCATACAAACTGATCCCTCACAAAGGCCACCAATGAGCAAGGGCAATTTATGCTGGATCAATCCAAGTTTGCCCTTCCACCAAATCCTTCATATGTTCCTCGCTCACGACATAAGATCGTGGGCCGTGATTAGTCTTTTGGGGAAGCCAACAAAGCCCTTTATACATTCTTATTCGAGTTCAACACTTGATTCTACAGAACATTTGGTTATATAGTCTTGTATAAATTTGTTTCTAGTATCATGTCCATGATGATTTTAAAGAAAATTAGTTTAATTATTCGGTTGGTTTCTCTTTAAAAATTATACTTTTCTAGTTTTTCGAATTTTTATAATACATAATCAAAATTAGATTCTTCAAAGTTGATACAATTCGATGAACTTTTGTTTTTTTTTTTACTTTTAAATATCACTTCAAAATTATTAGAATATCTTTTTCGCAAATATACTTTTTTGAAGTACTTAAATCCTTCACCAAGAACCTTGTTACTGTATTATTTGATCATAAACTTTTATTTGAGTGTTTGCATAGATTTCGCTATACTAGTATTTTTTCTATAAAATAAAACTAATTAATGAAATACTAATGAAAGGACAAAGGTCCACAGTAGTAAAAGAATTTCAAACATATATTTATATAAAATTTAACATATTGTTAATATGTAATTATATTTGTATTTAAGGCTATTCAGTTTGATTTAAGAATTTTTCATTTCATTTATAAACTAAAAAAACCATCTTAATTATTTAATATAATATATACTTAATAATAATTTACGATTTAATTTTAAAATAACATAAAGCGGTTCGGTTCAAGAAGAGTGATACATGTGTGCGTGCGTCACGTCGTGTACAAATTATAAAAACGGTTCAAAATGTGGTCAGCAGTCAACCAAATGAACAGAGACAAATTTAATATTTAAAAGTTTATGAATTTTAAATTTTTGTTTCTGAAAGTTACTAAATTCTACCAACTTATATTTTATAATTAAATTATTTCTAACACAAATATAGAATTTGAGTTAATAACTGAAGGGACACACTGTTCGTAGACAAACAATACCAAAATATGTCTAGTCGTAGCGATAATCACATGGCCGCGTGAAACGTGAGATCTTCTAAATCCAATTTACGTCGTGTTTGTAATAGAGAAAAAATTGTAGATTTTTTCATATTTAATTGGTTAAAAAGTTATTCGTCTATCTCAATTTATATGATATTTTTTAGATTTGTAGATTAATCAGTTTAACTTATGATGACTTTTATACATCGTATCTAATTCACTTCAAAATTTGAATGCACAAAATTTTTATATCAAATTAAATGGTGACTCGAGAAATAAAAAATATTATATAAATTGTATAAAAGGGAGAACGAAGCATATTTTTTTCAACAAATAATATTCTTAAAAATGTGAATGATTTTCCTAATGAAACTTGGAAAAAACAAATTTAACAAGTGACATTTCAAATTTATTATTTATGAACCCCGGCCCTCCGCAACAACCAAAACCCCCAATCCCCTATCCTTGACCATCCTCTCCCCACCACCCTCGATCACTCCCTCTTCTCTCTTCCATAATGTTTTACTAGATTACATAAAAAAAATACTTTTAATTTGATATGTTTTTTTATTTAAAACAAACATTTTCAAAAATATTTTCTGTCATACCATTTCTTCACCACTTCAAATTTCAAAATTTACTCTTAAATGCAACTGTAAACACCTTTTTTTTTAAGTATCAATTAAAGCTACGATCAAACGCTAATTAAATCGATGTCGAATGCTGCCTTGACTCTATTTCTATTTTTATTGCCTCTTTAATTACTTTACTTAAATTGCAATTTACAGATAGGACGAAACTCCTTGAATTGTACCGTAAAAAAAAAAGCTGGGTTGCACAATTTCCTTCTCTTCTTTTTTTTCCTCTTTTAGTTGACGTCCTAATTTGACCATCTTTTTCTTTTGCATTATTTTTAAAATCATCTCACCTTCTTTCTGCATTCTTTATGTTTTCCCAAATACATAAAATATACTCACCCTAAAGTCTTCAAAAGTTGATTCCACTAATAAAGTCAATACCTGTATTAAGAAATCCAACTCTTAATAACAAATTACAAAATAGTTTGGTGCCTATCCATTAGACTATAAAGCTTTACAACCTCCAAAAATTCAACATTTCATATTTCATGTTGACAAAAATATATAATAATTTTTTCGTTTTAATTTATGTGACGATATTTTATTATAGTTGAAGCTTCAAAAGTTTATACTACTACTATCTCATGTATCCCAATCAGCTTTGCAATTTGTTTGATATCAATTAATCATGTTTCAAAATCAATCAATCTCCTTCTTCTTCTACTATTTTTTTGTGTCTCTGTTTTTCTCCTTTGTTAGATCCAGTGCAAAAAATGATTCTTCCTCCTATGCATTTTGTCCTAAATCAACCTGCAATGGAGTTGAAATTTCATATCCTTTCTGGAGACTTGATAATTACAACACCAGCGCTCCTCAGTACTGTGGTTATCCAGGATTTGGAATCAATTGCTCAAAAAATCAACCGCTTCCGATTATTTACCTTCCAAGCGATGCTTTCTACGTCAAAAGTATAGATTATAAAAGCTATTCTCTCGCTCTGGTGGACGCTGATGTTTTCAACGTGAAATGCCCTAGAGCACGTCACAACCTTACATTGGAGAAATTGCCGTTGAAGTTTTCCGATTCCGCTTTGGAACTTACCTTCTATTTCAATTGTACGCAAAATCCAGCCGATGCTCTTCCCGCAGAATGCTTGAAATCAGGTACGTATTTCTACGTTGGGGACACTGAGCCGGACGATTTGAACTGGTTTGGGATTTGTGAGGAGAAAGTGGTGACGACGGTTACGAAGAGGAGAAGCTTCCAGAATAATGATTGGATCGAAGGATTTGGTGCTGCCATGGGAGAGGGTTTCGTGCTGGACTGGCGGAGCGCGGTCGTAGTGGCGGCCATGGTGAAAAGTCGACGGGAGTGCGTTAATAACAATTCAACCATACGCCTCTTGTCTATTGCAAAGATGTAAACCAGTTAATTTTTACACTTGCAAAGGTACACCCAAAACTCTTGCTATTTATCTTCTTATGAAACATCGCATTTGCCACTAAATTTTCATAATTTGCAAATCTAGCTATAATTATCTTATATTTTTTATAAAAGAAAAATTGAAACCCTTTATTCATAAACTTTGAACTCAAAAATTTTACTAAGTAAAAAAAAGTTGTTAATGAATCTAGCTAGATTCATAGACAAAGGCAGGTGATAATATATCATTTTGATTGTGGGTTAAGAATAGAACTATTTACGTATTGCATAGTTAAAACATAAAACCATATTTGATAGATTGTTAGTTGTTTATACAAAATTTAGCACGTCAAATATGATGTTACAATCTCATATAAATAAAATATGTATAAACTATGAATAAATTTATATCTTAAAGATGAAATAATCAATATATAAATTAATCTTTGCGTTATTAAAACTTGCATAATCTGACAGAGGACCCAACAATCTCTCGTAAAATATAAAAGAGTCACAGTGTTCGTGTTCAAGAGATTGAAATACCCAAAGTTTGATCACTTCTATTTTTCCAACTAGCAAAAATAAACAAAAAAAAAACTATTAATTTATCTAAAAAAGTCCAATTTTGGTGATTCCATATGGGTCGTGTTTAGACTTTAGTTATTATCATATTATCTTATTTAATACGCCAATCAACCAATGGTATCAAGTTTTTGAATATAGCTGATGTTAGTATTTGACTATAATTCCAATTTTTGCTTACTTTGAATTCAAAAGAATCAAAATGCATAGTTTATTGCGTCTAAAATCTGAAAATTTTAGAATCTAATTTTAAATTTTTTGCTTACTTTGAATTCAAAATGCATAATTTATTGCGTCTAAAATTGGAAACAAGATTAAATTTTCAAGAAAGAGAGCCTAAAATAAGTAGCAGTACTGCGGGGCAGTACTGTGAATAGGTGTGTACCAAATCGAACAAAAAATCAAATCAAATCGCATGTCAAGTCAAACCGAAAAAAGAACTCGATTAGTGGTTTGTTTGACTTAGTTTGATGTTGAATTTTTTGTAAACTATATTTGGGTTGGTTTGGTTTCAATTAAAAAAAAAACTCGATACCAAACCAACTCGACATTATATATGGTAATTTTAAGAATTTTATTTTATACATACAAATATTTACTACTTGATATCATTTAAAAATTCTTATACTATTTCATAGTTGTTTTGTTTAACTTTAATTAAGTACATTATTTCCAGTTTAAAACTTACTAATTCGAATGGTCCATAAAGATTATAGTTCATAGATGTTGATAATTATAATCAAACTTAAATCAATACTAATGGCAAAAAGAAAATCAATTCAACACTAAGAATGACAATAAATTGAATATTTTGTCTTCGTTTTAGATTGGTGTAGACAATAAAATACATAATCCTATTTTAATTTTCCTTCAACTATTTGAATGTAACTAATACTTATAAACTTATTTGAGCATGATAGTATTTTTAAAATTATATTATTTTCATATGACTTTAAAACTATTTATTTTATATGATGAGTTTCATTATTATTTGTGTTATTGAATATTTTTGTGTCATCTATCCCCATATCATAGTTTGTGTTATTTTTAGAAACCTTTTATAATTGTATTTTGGATTGGACTAAGAAATACTAAGAGCACAAGTTATTAGATTTTGTAATGGCAAACTTTATCTAAAAATCCAAAAAAATTCCCTGGAAAAACATCCAAATTTTTAGTTTGGACTGATTTATAATTTAAAAATTCGATATAATGGTTTGGTTTGGTATTTGAAAACTCCCAAAAAATTTGAATTTAATTAGTTTGTTTTGATTTATAAATTTAAAAATTTTACACGAATAATTTGATTTGGTATTTTAAAATTTTGAATCAACCTGATCATGTACAATCATAACTGTGAATATACTGAATCGAAAGGCCCATTAAAGATTGGGCTAGTGGCTAAGTATGCCAATCTAAGCCCAAAAATAAAAATATTTGGGCAAAACTTGCGATTTTGATTTAGGGAAGACAGAAACGGGTTGAAATTAAGAATTAAACTAGGACAAGCTGAAAACTATATTAAAATGGTAAATAATTGAATGACTTCTAGAGACAATTCAGACAAAGTAGGTAATTGTTGAAATTATCGATGCTTTGAGTAATTAACATCTAGCTTTATAAAAGTTGTTTCATTAAACCCATAGTAAATTATCCTTAATCTCAGTTTTAGATGGGTTGGCGGGTTCCTTTTTTTGGGCTTAGGGCCCGTTGGATTGGCTTTATAAAAGCCACTTTAAAAAGTACTTTTGAAAGTGCTGAAACTTATTTTAAAATAAGCAGTTATGGTTTGAGATAAAAGTGCTGAAGTTCTATTGCGCGAAACGTGAAAAAGGGTAACAATGGAAGAAAGAGATGTTAGGGTTATGTTTAATTTGGATATTGTCATAAAATATTAAGTGAGGCAAACACCCTAAAATTGTCAACTTAAAACAGCTTATCAGCCTAAAAAAGAGAAAGCATACCTCTAACCCCAACTTTTAAACTTTTGGCTTAAAATAATTTTTTAAACTTAAAATAAGTTATTTTCAGTATTAGCCAACCAGCTAATAAGTCAAATCAGCTTTTAAGTTTTCCCCACCCCCCAAAAAATTTTGACGCAGCTTTTTAGCTGACCAACGCTCTTAGTTTGATATTATAGATAAAAAATAACAAATTCAGGTTTCGGAGTGTCATAGTCTAACATAGCCTCTTTTATTACACTATTTATCTCCTGTAACATTTTTCGATATCACGTTACAAAATGCCAAACAATAGTTAAAACCTTAGTACATCTATTTTTTTATTTTATTTTTTATTTTTTTTAGTGTTTTTTTTTTTCTTTACACATTGTCAAAAGGTGCATATGAATATGATGTGATCTTTGGAATTTTCTATTCCGCCCAAAGAAAGAATTCTCAAACACACATGTCCTTTTCTTGTTCAAGAGTTTCCGCCTCTTTTCCTTTTTTTTTTTATTACTTTAGTTTTCTGTATTTTAAATCTGCGGAAAGTTTCAGCTTTCAAGGTTATTGAATGGATTGGTGTAAAATATTTATCCCATTTGAAATTTCTCCCTCTAGTTGTGACAAAGGAAATGGAACTTAATTTTGGGTGGGGGGGGGGTGGGGGGGGTCGTCCCAACTGCGTCTAAGTTGGACAAGTAAAAATTTTCTATGGTTAAAATAATCACCGAAAAGTCTTATAAAGCATGAGCAGCCATTTCTTTTCTCATTCATAACAGTTCTCAAGTTTGTCATCTTTTGTTAGTCAAAACTGGATTAACTTTGACACTTGAACACCTCAATTGAATCATATATTTTGCCTAACTCTTCTAATACAAGGTTCTCCAACCAACATAGTCTATCATTGATGAGTTCTCTCACAAATGCATGCTCAAAACTTTCCTCTTCCTCTGCTCCAATCCATCGTCGCCTTCCTATGTTTCTTGATCACGTCCTCGCCATCGTATGGCCAAGAGGATAAACAGTATTCCACTTGTAATAGCTCCTACACCTGTGGGAATATTCAGAATATCAGCTTTCCTTTCTGGGGTGGTGATCGACCTCAAGAATGTGGTCTTCCACAATTCAAGCTTGCATGTGAAGCAATCAGGATCCCCTTATACATATCGATGGTCATAATTTCCGCGTACTTGACATCAATGGAGACAATCAAACCATGAGAATTGCACGAAATGATCTTGAGGATGACATTTGTCCTGATAGATTCGGTAACACTAGCTTAAATGATGCCCATTTCCGCTATGCTCCTCGCGACTTAATGATTCTCATCCTGTTCTATGCTTGTCCTTTCGATATACCTTCTCAATGGAAAAAATTCACCTTTAGCTGTAATAACACTGGAGAGTCCAATCTTGGTTTCTATCCAGATCAGTCATTTATATCATTCTGGGGACCGAAGTTAGGGAGTTGTGAGTTAAACGTCGCAGTTCCTGTATTGCTATCAGCATTTAATCGGTTCCAAGACCAAGGAAGTACGAAAATATTGGAGCTAGTGAAGCAAGGGTTTGATGTGGTTTACAACAAAAGCCCAGTATGTATGGCTTGTGAGAAATCAGGGGGTTTATGTTGGTCAGAATCAGATTATGCAGAGCCAACTTGCCTTTGTCAGGACCGAACTTATCCTTATTACTGCGGTTTTGTAGGGGAACAAGGTGTGTTCCATCTCTAACTTGTTTTGTTTGCCAAAATTTAGTCGAATCTAACTGTTAGGTCAGAGTTTCAACTGTCAAATAAGACTGCCAGAGAAGAGAAAAAAAATAAAACTTAGGCTGCCATGTGAACATCTAATTTAAATTGTCCATTCAAAATATCTATGAAATTTCCCCATATTTTGGTGAGGAACTCCAATTCTTTTCACACCTTCCTTATTTATTCCATTCCTTGTAACATTTCTTTGGGCATTCTTTCAAGTTTATGAAGCCCAGATAATAAAATTTAGTAACAGTTTGCCCGGCACAAGCCATTTTTGATGAAGCCTGTTCTGAGAATTTCGTAGTTCTAGACAGAAGCTAGTTTGTATTTGCTTAACCCGTTGAGACAGGTATATCAAAATTTGTGAACAATGGAGATGACAATGCATCTTTACCTTTCTAGTTCTTCTTGCCAAATCAGTGATTGAAATCTCTTTTCCTTTTGCTGCATCTAGAGATGCTGACTCTCTTACCCAGTAGGTGGTGAAGGTGGACTTTTGATGTTATTAGGACTTAACAAATTATTTTCACCTTTTCGCCTGACTTAAGGATTCAGGCTTTTCAAAATGTTGTTTTAACAGCAGTTATTTTCCTTGTTTCCTTCTCTTATCTGGTTTTTTTGTTTTCTCCATTTGTAAATTGCACCAGCAAATGCCAGAGATCATTGTTTTGCAAATTGTTCATACTGAGCTTTTAGTGCACTAATCATGCCAGAAACCTGTTCATGCGAAAATGAATTACCCTCATCTTCCGCAAAAATGAATGAGGCTTAACTGTCAAGATTGCCTGAATAACAGAGGGCACTATATGTGGTGCTTGAATAACAATTCCAACCCCTAAACAGAACAACGTTTCCATAGTAAATTCAGAAACTTAAAGTCCAAATCCACGTTTGACAATGTTTCCATAACAGCCTAGAAAATAACCACATAATTCATCTATAGATTATAAACAGTAAGGTGGTAGTAGTTGTATTCCTGTCTCTATGATACTACTGGAGATACTTTATCGTGGTTCTGTATCATCTCATCACTTGTTTATATCTGCATTTCAGGCGATAAAAGAGATATCAAAGTGAAGGTTGCTGTAGGTAACTGTCCTTTGACCATGTTCATCTTATGATTATCCTTCTCTTTAACTATGATCAAGAACTTCTAAGTCACATATTTCTCTCTTTTAGGTGTAACTGCAGCTGCATTCACTGCCATTGTGGCATGTGTAATTTTCTTTCTCTATTATCGTCGACAGAAGAAAAGTCATGCTGGTTCGTCTTTGATATCCAGAAGTATCCTTTCCTATCCCTCCTCAACTATGGACCCTGAAAAGGCTTCGAACTATTTCGGAGTTCACGTCTTTGACTACAGTGAACTGGAAGAAGCCACAAACAATTTTGATTCCAGCAAAGAGCTAGGAGAAGGTGGATTTGGCACAGTATATAAAGGTAAGTTAAATCCTGAAGTGGGCTTTCTCTCACTGCCAATATGCTACTAAAACCTAAACATTTGATCTGATTCATTAACCATATGATTGAACATGACATGTTATAGGTAAACTTCGAGATGGGCGTGTTGTTGCTGTAAAACGTTTATATGAGAACAACTACAAGAGGGTTGAGCAATTCCGAAATGAAATTGAAATCCTCACTCGTTTGCGCCATCGAAATCTAGTTACCCTTTACGGATGCACATCTCGCCATGGCCGCGAGCTTCTTCTTGTGTATGAATATATTTCCAATGGTACTGTTGCTGATCATCTTCATGGAGAATTCTCAAAGCCTGGATCACTTTCATGGAATACACGAATGAGCATTTCCATAGAAACGGCAAGCGCACTAGCCTTTCTCCATAATTCAGAAGTCATTCACCGAGATGTTAAAACTAACAATATCCTCCTAGACAGTAACTTCTGCGTCAAAGTAGCTGATTTTGGCTTGTCTCGGCTTTTCCCTACTGATGTTACACATGTCTCAACAGCTCCACAGGGTACCCCCGGATATGTTGATCCCCAGTATCACGAATGCTATCAACTCACCAGTAAAAGTGATGTTTATAGTTTCGGGGTGGTATTAATCGAGCTTATATCCTCTCTGCCAGCTGTTGATATCTGTAGGCATCGACAGGAAATAAATCTATCAAATATGGCAATTAACAAGATTCAGAGCAACACATTACATGAGCTGGTTGATTCAAATCTTGGTTTTGACTCTAATAACATGGTAAAGTTGATGATCACTGCTGTGGCAGAGTTGGCTTTCCAGTGTCTTCAGAACGACAGGGATTTAAGACCATCCATGCCAGAGGTTTTGGAAGCTCTACTGGGAATTCAGAGAATGGATAAAACAGCAACAGAAATAGGGAAGCCAAGTCCCGGTGATGATGCTGGATTATTGAACAATCACGCATTCTCTCTCTCACCCGATTCAGTAATTTCAAAATGGACTAGCAGTAGCAGTTCAACAACACATGCTTCCAGTATTGGCTAAGTTTATGTCCTCAGTTTGTCTAGTTTGTGGTTTTCTTGATAGTGATTCTTCAGCCACCTGCTCAATTGGTTGCCGAAAGCTGAATTTTAGTGTCTTTCCCTTGAGTACTTTGGACCTTTTTTCTATCTTAAAGAGGCTGTACATATCTCGTATGCAGCAATTTAAATTTAACAGTACTAATTCAATTCATTTCTTAAATTCTTTAGTTAAATTGTGTAGATACTTGTTTAATTTATCATCTTTGTCATAGCAGATTATTAGTATGTTTCACCAGGGTGAGTAAATAAGAGTGTATTTTGTCTGGTGTAGCATGATATTGCGGTTAAATATATTTGTTAAGAATTTTATCTTAATGAGCAAGATTACATTTTGTTGTGCCTTCATTTCATTGCTCAAAACTTAATTTTATACCACAACATATCCATTGTAATCCTACAAGAGGGGTTTGGGAGGATAGAGTCTACACAAATCTTACTTCTACCTCGTAAAGATAGAGATGTTGTCTCCGATAAACCTTCTGCTCAAGTAAAGCGTTTCAAAGCAGTTTGAAAAAGAGAATACAGAAAATAAAGAAGGAAGAACAATGAAGTATAGAGCCCTGTGTAAAGCAGTACATAGCATACAAAAAAAAAAAGAACAGTTACAAAAACAGACTTAGTGTGATAACTCAAGCACAAAAAATACAAATGATAACAACGATCCATGAACAAGAAACTACTAGAATAGTGTTAATACTATACGTTTGAGTAAATTGACTGACATTGTTGAATAGAAAAACTTAACAGGAGACAATCATCCGGTAATGCATAATTCAGGACAATTTTGAAAATTTCAAGTAAGTTGTAAGAAGGGTACTGTTAATAAAATAAACAAGACATTACTGAATGCATAATCAAAGTAAATATTTCCATTAATTTGTTCATTCAATTAAATGAACAATCACCCTCTACAATAGACGACTCAAATTTGAATCTTAAATAAAAAAAAATTGAAACATACTTTTGCATACTATTGCCAGACCACACATCTTATACAAAGGGGTGGCGCGACTTGTACAACAATTTTCCGCCCTTTATTGAGCAAAATTTTGTTCCTACACACTATGTACATTTACCTATAAGCATAAGTTTCAATCCTTCATTGTCTTCTGTTTACAAGAATTCAAGTTAACTTCTATATGCTGACAGTGCAAAATTTAAAACACAATTTCCTCTACCTTCTGAAAAAGTAACTACCCAAAGGACCGTTATTAATCAGTAGTTATCAAATTAGTTTTAGGATTACCATCCGATCATTGATTCGATTAATTGTTATAAAAATGCATCTGTCAAAATTGTGTTTCGTTGATAGGATCGTATCACTGGTTGTTGCTGCTGATGAACATTTGGATACTGATCCACCATTGGTTCTCCTGTTCGTATGACAAAAACATTATATTATGTATTAGTAGTAGTTAATAACCAACATTGTACTAAAATATAGAAGCAAAGTGTGTTGACTCTAGCTAATAATTCCAAAAACTTTGTGCTTTTTGAAAAAAAGACCTCTTTATATAATCATTAAAGAGTACAACTGAAAACAAACTTGTTTGTACATGGTGGGCATATGACCTAGTAATCAATGAAATGGATCGAGAATTATGAGGTTCCATATTTAAATTCATATTAGGTGAATTTTCTTATCCCGTTCAATTTTTGATGGACAGAATTACTCAATATCTATGCTGATGAAAAAAAGTTAAGTATAAACCCGTGGACTTAAGCAAGCTGGCTCGAACACTACAGTACCTTGAGTTAGTAGTGCTGTCTCATTAACTAGACCATCAACTTCCTCTAAAGAACTCCAATTGGCATAAGCCTCTTTCACCAAATTCTGGATATATGCCTATTGATACAGTAGAATAGATATTAGCAAATTTACAATATCTCAAGAATCAAACCCGCAAAGTGCATATAAAATCATACCTTTTGTATTCCTGTTAAGTCATAAGTAGGGTAAATTTGCCCATCAATAACTGCCCTAACAACTTCACAAATCGGAGTAAGGATTAGAACGTAGTTTGAGCCACGGGCCATGAATAACTTCGAGCCCATCTCACAAGTTTTTGCATGCTTGTATGTCACTTCCCACATTCTATCAGACATTCCAGTTCCCAGTATCTGTATAATCACACAATCAATTAAGAGATCTTTGTAATTCGTATTTAGTTTATATTTGTTTTGTGTGAGTAGCTAGAGGCTTACAGTTCTGATTTGTTGTGTGTCAATAGTAGCCAACTTCAAGAAATCTTGTACAGTGTTGATGCCTTTTGAAGTGAGCTTTTTGCGGAAAGTTCCATCTTTTCCAATCTTCTCAAGACGCCACACTTCATCTCCTAGTGCTGGTGGGTAATGTTTTTTGTACACTGCAACATGTTAACATGACACAAACTCATTACTTTTCAACTACAATAAGGTCACGAAAGTCCTCGAACTAGTGAAATTGAAAAAAAATATGTAATTCGTTAACAGTTTGGTCCAAAAAATGTCATTGTCATGAATGATTTAGTTAATTTCACGCAATTTAAGAACATTTTGTCTCATCGGAATCACTAAGCTAGCTTGTCCTAGCTAGCAGAGAGATTGCTCCGATAGTAAACGCGCTCAACCTCCAATCCTAAGGTTGTGTGTTCGAGCTAAACAATAAAATATGAAATTCTGGATGGTAGAATTCAGAATAATGAGTCGAGGACTTTTGTGAAGTTCAGAAAATTAGCTTCGACTACCAAAAGAAACTATAATGAAAGAAGAAGAAATTGCTTACATTCTCCGCGGTGATCTTTAACCACAAACGATTCAGTAACGGCTTCTATAATTCGAACAGTAGTTTGATTGTTTCCAATTTGAACCACTTTTGCGCCAATTCTGAATTTCCGGCTCCGAATCCAGCTGGAATTGTCAGTAAACTCGATTTCCCCAACGGGAACGACGCCTTCACGCATCGTGAAATTCAGTTCGCCGGTAAGCAATGGCCTCTTTCCGGTTCTCTCCTTAACGACGCGTTTGTCGAATTCTTCGCGAGACCAATTAGTTTCAGTTTCTCCGGACGGGAAATCTCCGTCGAGTACGACGAGTTCTACTTTGATAGGGTAAGGTAGAGTCGTCGGAACCATGCCTTCGCCGCTTGTATCCACCAGAAGAATTTGAAGACTCTGACCGTCGGCGGCGACGACTTTGCTGCTGGTAAATATTGGTTTACAGAGCTTTTTGTTGAAAATGAGACGAAGATTCGATGGTTCTAATGCTTTGATTCTTAGTGAAGGAGATCTCGTTAATGAACGACATGAATAACGCCTTAGTCCCTTCTCCACTTCCTCAACAACCTGCAAAATCAATTTCACGTGACAAGTTAATTTCGTAAAGTTATCATCAAAGTGAAATTTATTCAAAAAAAAATTCATACCACTCGACGGAGCATCGGTTCCAAAGCAGAAGACACGTTCTCTAGGAAATTCGCCTCCTTAATAACACTAAACAAAAATTTACTATAAGTCAGGTAATCATGAAATTAAATATGTATATCGACATGAATTGAATTATTGATATTTAAAAAACCAGAAGCATACGAAGCGAAAGAAGGCATGGTAGAAGATCTCATGCGTTTGTAATTCGGTTGGTTTGGATCCGGATTAGAATTATCTATAAACCGTTTAGCTGCTGCCATTTCTGTAATGAGGAGTAAATTCTCAGTAGATGTTGTGGGAAGGGCAAGTAAGTGTGCTTGTATATAATATAGGGGGACGATGGGTGAGTCTGCAATAAATTTAGGTCGAGGTGTTTGGTGGGTGAGTGGGTCTTCTAGGTGAGGCAACGAGACGACGGGGTGGGATAAAGTCCTCCCGGGTTAGATGCGGGATGTGGCTTTGGGGTTTTTTCCCAGACGGTAAATTGGGTAGAGGGCTAGGCAAGGGGTGTGTGGCGTAGGAATGAAGAAAGTGGGGAAGCTGACGTGTGTCTAAAATAGGGCGTGGGTCTTCGCAGTCGCGCGTTCCAATGGATCGTAAGGGCCCCCGATGTTACGGGAAACTTAGACGTCAGGAGGGCCCTCTGGGTCAGTCACGCAATACCACGCCAAAAAATATAATAACGTATTGTTTACATAAAATCAATATATATATGTTACTGTTTTAACTTATAAACAGGTTAAATTAGTGCGTAAATACTTTTTGATTTATCTACGTGTTTGATGGCATTGAAAGACAAAAAAGATATATAACTTATAAGTCGATATCAATCAAAAATCATAAATTGATCACCCGTGATTTTACTAACTTATAAACTTTTTAAAATTTGTGTTTTATTATTATGAATTTTAATGTTGTTTCTAAATATATAGATTATTGAAATATCTTATTCATAATTTGATAGCTAAATAATGAAAATGTCTTTTAACACAATTTTCTAATTCAGAGAAAAAGGGGTAGCAGAGAAAAGGGGGGGGAGAGCTCAACGAAGAGTCTCAGGGGGGGGGCAAAAGGATAAAAGGTAAGAATGGGGACGGAAGAACTAGACCTTACGGTTAGGGATAGTAGGAGTCGAGCGAGTGACGCATCAACGATAGGGGGGTAAAATTGGGGTGGGTGTGTTAGGTGAAAATGATTGGGGGACAGTAGCGAGGGGGGGGGTGGACGGGATAGAGTCCTTGGTCGGGGTTCAGTCGTGGGTTGGTGTGGTTGAGTGGAAGTTGGTGCGGCTTGTTGGTGTGACCATGTTTGGAGGACAGGGTTGTCTGGCTGGTGGTCGAACGAACCAACCCCTAACAACAATTATTT
Organism: Solanum habrochaites; assembly: GCA_027704765.1. Classification (NCBI taxonomy): domain Eukaryota; kingdom Viridiplantae; phylum Streptophyta; class Magnoliopsida; order Solanales; family Solanaceae; genus Solanum; species Solanum habrochaites. The sequence goes on from JAKWJA010002491.1 coordinate 64,658,067, forward strand.
GGTGGTACAAGACGGTACGACAGTTTTGAAGTGCGGTGGAGGGGTGGGGGAAAGGGGGGGTGAGTGTATAGGAAGAAGGAGTGGTGGGGGGCCTGTGCGGGCAGGCGAAGAAAACAGCCAGAGTGCAATGGAAAACCGAAAGGGAGGGCCAGAAGAAAGAGGGATCGAGGCGATTGCAGGGCAGAAAGGGTTTGGGAAACCACAGATTGGGGAGCGCTGGGGGGGGAGTCAGGATCAGGAGAGCTGCGCGGGTAGGGGGAGCGGAAGGGATGGCAGCACGCAAAAAGACAAGACAGAGGGGGGAGAAAACAAAAATCAATTCAGTACAGTGGTGGAGGGCAAAAAGAACCGGGATGACCCAGGATGAGCAGGGGAGTGAATCACAAAAAAGACGAGGGAGCCGACGACACCCACCTCACACACAACGCACAAAGTTGGGACCAGAAGAAGGTACATGTAAAAGTTATTTTTTTCGTTTCAAAAAGAATAATTTATTTTTTTGATAATATTTTAGTTTCAATTTTTCACATAATATATTTAAGATCACAAGACTAAAAGATCATTGTATATATTTGACATAATTTTAATTTAGTATCATAAAATTTTAAAAAAAATATTATTTTTTTAAATTTTGTATCAAATTAAACTAATCATTTTTTTATGAAACGAAGGGAGTAAAAATCAACTCATTACTTGTTTTGTGAGACAAAAAGAAACGCTTAATACAATTATTATGAATTGAGTGAATCACAAAGTAAATAATTAATCCCACTACACACATAACAAACACACACACAAAGTTGACAAGAAGAATAGGACAAGAGAAGCACAAAAAAGCCACACATCCCCACAAACGACTTCTTCACCCCACTGCACTTTTTTCAAAATTGACTTATTGAATTATGGTTAATAAAAGAACGAAATGATATTTTATTTGACTACTTGGATAGATACAACATAAAAGAGACACGACACGAAGATTTTTTTTTGATTAATTATACATTTATAATATAATATATAAAGACGTTACTTACCTAGACTTGGAAAAAGGAAAAATAGGATATGAAACGCGTAGATGTATATATATATAGTTTACTTTTAATTCTTAATTAAGACTTTCTTAGAATTATTTTTCCATCGTACAATCCTTTACTAAGAACTTAAGATCAAGCAATATCATCATGTCAAAAATTATAGTTATATTGATTGTAATCGACGTAATTTTACTTCTTAATTAAGTTTACTAGGCGGGTGTCATGTTCAATCATGATTGCAACCCGAAGGCCTATTAAACAAATATCATGTTCAATCATGACTTTGATCTGAACCATCCAGTCTTTCGTGAGCCTTATCATAGAAAGGATGTTGATTTTTTTTTTCTTTTTTGGATGTTGGCATTACCCACTCAACATCTTTTTGTGTTGTATGTGATCTCTCGTTAATTTGCACATTTGAAATAACTTCAAAATTTTTACCCTATATTATTGTGTTTGTAATTTTTTCTTATTTTATTTTACATACTTGATTTCTGATATACTTAACTTGTAAAGAATATCATAAACAAAAAATTACATATTAAGGTAGGAATAAAATTGCTTACACATAATCCTCACCTAATCATAGTGTAACATTTATGCATAGAGAAAATGATCGCATATGTCCACTTATGTATATAAAATATAAGAAATAAACGAAACTTGTGGTTGTTATATTACAAGAAAAACTTTTTGATTAATCAGAGGCAAAATTAAAATTTGAAACTGTATTTAAATAACGATTCAATCTCAATATCTCATATACAATAATAAATTGTGTGTTTTTTCACCATATATCTATATATATATATATATTATATATATAATAATTAAAGCTTTGCCCTTCGATTTTGATTTTAGGAAACAACAATAACAAGAAAGAACTTTGACAGGTATTTAATAACTAAAATAACGAATAATTGTGAATTTGTGATCATGAGTTAGGTGGGTCTTGGAACTATTAAAACATTGAGTGGAAAATGAGTCATTGAATTATAATCCATGTTCTTTAATTTAATGTTTAGTTGTTCTCCAACAAATTGAAATAATAATACTATATATCTTGCGCTCAAGAAATTAAGTCATCTATTATATATTATTATTATTTTTTCGAACATTATACGAAATCTAAGGACCTTTTAAAGATATGATAACTCCAAATAATTATATGTACAAATATATACATATTTGGAATTGATTTTAGTAAGTGATAAAAGAACATATATTTTTTTCTTATTTACTAAAGGAATATCGACAATTAAAAAGAAAATTTTATTTTTTAATAAAAAGACTGATTAAGTGAAGATATATTCCCCTAGGATCTAGCATTATGTACTTGGAAAGGAATCCCAACATATATGTTTGTCTTTTAATAGAGAAAAACAAAAGGAATTAGTAATAAAAATTGGCTTCCCCATTTTATTTATTTTTTTGGATAGGATTAGACTATTACTACTCACTCTTTTTAATTTTTTTAACGTTTGATCATAGAATTTGAAACTTTAATTTTAAGTGAATTAATTATGATTTTGTGAAATCTGCATAGAATTTCAACATCAACTTCAACTTATTATTTCAAATCTTAAATTCATTATTATTTTTTCAGTTCACTTAGTGGTAATTAATTTTACCAATTATAAATAGTTTAGTTATAAAAGAATAACACATAAATATAGATAAAATAGTTAAAACTCATCCAAATTACTCCTTTCGTATCAAATTAGTGCTAACCGTCCAAATTAAGTGGTGTGTAGTTTTGCCGAATTGCCTTAATTATATTTTTTCATAAAATGATACAAATTAATTATTATGGAAGTTTCGAAGAATTGCTTGAGAGTGAGTAATAAAAATCTAATCCCAAAAAAAAAATAAAAAAATAATAGTCCTTTTTATATTTTCTAAAAAAACTCGGTTTGATGTTTTTATTTTTCGTTTTTAATTAACTTTTCATCTCTTCAATTCTATACAAACAAAACAGAGGGAAAAAAGAAAAAAAAATGCCAGGAAACAAAGATGTCCTTTCCTAAGAAATAAATTTTAATGACTTTTCTTTGTCCGTCTTTATTTCATTCTATTCAAAATAATTATTTTATCTCCAAAATAATTAATGTTTCATAAAAATTAAAAAGATAGTCCTTCCGTCCAAAAATATTTATTCATGATTGATTTTGCACACTTTTTAAGAAATTATAATTAAAAGGTAATTTATTATATCATCATTTCAATATAATAAATGTATATCTTAAAAAATGTAATAGAAAATAACTATAATTAATGATAAAGGGAAATTAAGTATAGATTATCGTAATGTGTACAAGAGGGGGTATTTGATTCTTTTTGTTATAATCGTGGTCATATCTTGATTAATTTTCGCGTATCTTGACTTATTTTACTAAACATGTCATCTCTCATCAGTCAACATGTATCAAATATCTCTCCACGAAAGCTAGAATAAATGAGTAGAAATTATCTGATGCTTTATTGTATTTATCTCCCCAAAAATCTGACTATCTCAATCTAAAAAGGAAAGAAAATCATTATAATTAGATCGATGTTTATTTTTATTCTAAAATTTAAAACATTAATCGTTTTAAATTTAAGAGACTATATGATATTCAAAAAAACAATAACAATAATATATCTAATGTAATTTTTAATAGAGAAAATTACTCACATGTTTTAGTATAATTTATACAATTTATATATAAAAAATAAAAAAGGAGGGGCAGAAAAATGGCGTTCAAACAAACAAACGGGAGCGCGAAATGAGGAAGGAAAAAATATATAACGGTAAGCAAATGGAAGTCATTTTCGTTTGGAGAGGGACTGTTGCATGACCGACCATATTAAAGGCACATGTCTGACTATTTTTCAAATTTGATTTATGAATAAAAAGTTATATTTCGGCTATAATTCGTCATGATTTAAATTATTTTTTTTCAAATCTTTACGGCGCCTTTAGATATACATTTAGTTTTTCAAATACTTTTTCCAAGTTTGTTTCTTTAAACTCATTGGGTTGTATGTCAAAAAAATTTAAGTGTCAATTTTTCACTCTAAATATCTTTCGAGAAAAAATAATTTAGAAACTCTTATTTTCAATATATATATATATATATGTATATAATGCTCAAAACTTAAAAGTTGAATTACTATTTTGCCCTTCTAATAAATTAAAACTTTTATAATTTTCATATATATAATCTTCTTATTCTCATTCCATAATCTTGTCCAATCAAATTTCTAACACAAATATAAATAAAATAAAAATGGATAATTAGTCCTTATAGACAAGAAATTAAGTAGATTCATTGTATCTTTTAAAATTTAAATTTCAATCTCTATCTTTTTTATATTTTGTTAAACAATAATTCATGTGACTTTTCATGTTTCCATAAGTTTGTTTTTTTCTATAATTTAACTTTTCAAGAAAACTTTATTTACACACTCCTACAAGTTTTTTGTGTGTAGGGAACTCTAAACACTGTGAATAATGTCCCCAATTTGATGTAAGTTTGAATTCCTTCGGCAGTCACGAATAGACAAGAATTCAATTACTGAAGCGTCAGAACTTTATTTTAGTTCTATACTTATTGTGTAGTAAGAATTATAATAAGACTTTTTTGTCTCTCTTCATTAGTTGATTCTTTGTTTTAATTAGCAGTTGCTCTAAATTCATATTTGTACTTTGTATACTCAAATTTGTTAGTTTTCACTATAGAGACAAAAATAAAATGAAATCCTAATTATCTTGCTCATCTGTACCAATTTTTTTTTGCATTCGTACTCTATTTTACATATACATTAATTTTTCATCTTAAAATGTGTGTTAAAATAGGAGGTGTTACTCTTTTCTTTTCTTTTATTGGGAAAAAAAAGGTGACATTGATAATTAGATTAATGGTGGATATTTTGTATGAAGTGAAAATTAATTTTTATATAAAAAAGTAGTTTTCATAAATATTCTGATTTCCAAATATAATAATACGACTTTTTACGTCCATATTTTAAAATTTATAGTTTTAACTAATTAGTTTAACATGTTGGTGGATAAAAATTTAATATATCTTTAAACACATCCGATTTAATTAGCACGGCGGTTCAAAAAGATAACATAGTAAAAAGTTGAAAGGTTTTGTTTTCCTTTCGCTCAAATTTTAATCTTACAAACACTATTTTTTCTAAGCATTGGATCTACCATTAAACCCGGAACTATCGAGAATTTTGTTTAGATGTTGTATTGTTTCCTTTTTGCTTTGCAAACTTATTTTGAATTATAAACTAAGTTTATTTTTTAATTTCTCCATTATTATCGCTCGAAGCATTCACTCGTAGGTCAGAAAAGTGGAGTGTTCACATTAGTAGTAAAACAAAGTAAGAAATCTCAATTAGACATATTTATTATTTAGTAAATGATTATCTTTTAGAATAATACTTCATAGCAGTGTTATACGCGCAAAGCTGCTGCTTGAAAACTAATCTATATATATATATTTAAACTTTAGTTGAAAATTATTATTATTGAAAATTAGCGGCTGATAAATTTGCGTAATAGCTAAGTTATAAAATCTGAACCTATTGTATTTAACTTTGAATATTTTAAAATTCAATTATCCTGAAACGTTCTATTGATGGATTTGTTAGAAATAGCTGATAAATTTAATTGTTTCATTTCATATTTTCTTGTTATGAATATCCTATAGTTTATACTAATAATAAAAACTTGATAACGATGTAAAATCGAATTAGGACGGTTATTAAGTTCAAGCAACAAAATGATTGAAACCTTTTCAGGCAAAAAAATATAAAAACATAAATCTGATACTGACAAATATATATATATCATATAATAATATAGTACTAATATTATTAATTAGTCGATCGTTGTGTGTCCAAGTCACTTGGTCCTTGTCATTTCATTTTCCATAGTTCACAATTTCATAAACACACATCATTTTTTAGATTTATACTCAGTTTCGTCTAAGTTTACAAAAAAATAAGTGCTAATAAAAGATTGTATATTTGTATATCCAAGGAGAAAGGATTTTTTTCCCACACCTATTTGTATTTATATCAGGAATAACATTTAAAGTCGCTAAAAATTTATTTAAAGTAAGTGAGCAGCGGAGCCAAAACAAATTTATTTTTGGAGATAAGAGATAAGAATTTGAAGAAGTCAAATTAGAAATTCATCATTATTGTATATATATTATTAAAAGTAATTTTAACATCGTATATGCATTGTTTTTTACTGAACAAAATTCAAGTGAAACTCGTTGTGGAAAGTTTTTTACTTCAATATTCTCATATTTACTACTAAGTAATCAGTGGCGAAGCCAGAAATTTCGTAAAGGGTGTTTATGAATATCAATTTATTATGTTAAGGATGTCCAAAATATATTATTTAATCATTTACTAGTATATATGCTATTTTTTCGACGAATTGGACACCCTTATCTCTACGTGACTACGTCATATATAAAAGTGTTTCTTTATAGTAATAAATAAAATCACGTATCATATTCAAAACGACATAATATATTCATAGAGTATTATCATACACACACCAAAGAAGATTTTGTGTGTGGGTTTAGGTCAGGTCTAGTCTGTTGAACAATTACAAAGAAGCTACCAAACAAAGACTTGGAAATTTTCAAAAGAGGAAAAAAGACCTCCTATTCCTTTATTCTTTAGGGAGAAGTACACTTTTAGTCATATCAAAAGCATTCAATAGCACTCAATTAATAGTTATTAATCTCGAATAAATTATTTCTTTCAGTTAATTTTAATTTTCTTCAATAAAAAAGTAAATTTCTAATCCCTCAATCCCATTTTATGTAGCGCAAATTCCTTTTTAATTCAATTCAAAAAGAAAGTCACCCTTACTATAATTATAATTAATTTAACTTTAAAATACCTCTTTTATATATCCTTAATGAAATAATTTACAACCATGTCAAATATCTAAGTACTGTTTTACATTGATGGATCAAATCATTCTAAAAAAGTGATATGCTTAACACAAACTTTTCTTTTTGCCTACTCCTGGAAAAAAGTTGATTCAATAGACAAGTCGAGTAGAAGGGAAGAGCTTCCCAAATCTTACGGTCAAGAAAAAGGCTAAGAACACTTATTAACTTCTAGCTTGTTAGAGATGGGATTCCTAATACTAAAGCTGATAATGCCGTATACTACGACTGGAAAAAAGAATTGACCTCTAGAGAATTCATTTTTAAGGTCTCATTATGACCTTAAGGACTCCTTTAAAGTGGGTTAAAACCTCACTTCTTATAATAGAAATAGGATTGTAAATCTAAAAGGATTAGTGCATCGATAATGCAATTGTTGAAAAAAAGGATCTGGTCTTTCATTATCAATTTGGGATGATTTGTCCAATCCTGCTAGACGAGATCATAAGTTTCAAAAGTCTCATTTTTTTTTATCAAATATTATGTCAAATCAAACGGTATCACATAAAATGAAACGAAGGAAGTCCTGAAATAAATCGTGAATTCCACTGTCTTATCAAAAAAACCGATTGAGTTGTAACACATGAAAAATTATTGAAATGAATATGATGTATATTATCAGTGTCATTGAACCCAATGCTAGAACTAGAAATAATTAACAAAAATATTCAAACTTTTACAAATATCAATTTATCCAAATTTCATGATTTTAGGAGCAAATCTCAAAAGCCTATCTAAAGTGCTAGGCAAAAACTTCCTAGCAAACAAGTAACACATGTTACTGGGCTGCCCATTATACTCACATTTGGTCCCATTTCTCATCCCATAAAGCAAATCTTCTGTCACATCAGGCCTGATAAATTTTGTTGGATGAGGCCCACCTTTGGCCCAATCAACCCAAGTCAATGTTCTATTTTCATTTTTCCACCAATATTTCATTGTCACAAATGTTGGCAAATAATGTTCATCTGAATAACATGCTGGCCTACAAAATCTCTTGAATAAATTAGAATATTTTTGATCTGATATTATGTCGATGGCGATCTCTCGATCGACCTCGAACCATTGGGACCCTTTTCGCCATTGGGCTAGGGTTACCAATGGTTTCATTTTCTTGTTGTAACGACCTCGTCCCACGGGGCTTATCAAATCGTAAGACTCCATGAATGTGTTTGCGGAGTTGATGATGTAATTCAATAGATGGTTGGGTGAAGTGTTAAAGGAATGCATGCCTCTGAAAGTACGCAGCTGAAACGTTTCGTTGCGATATGTCTATAAGCTCGTTCGCGTAGTAATCTTCTGCTCGGCTTCGCACATTTAAATTTTCCCCATTCTACTTTCTGCATAAAATAACATGTTAAAATGTTGAGTTTATCATTTACTAAACAATTAAATCTTCCAACTAACTAGGTGAGGGAAAAATGGATTTTTGCAATAAGGTAAAAATTTCAATGGACTCAAAATTATACTTTCCTAAAAGCCCAGATAGTTATCCTTCTAAAGTGGTTAATTGGGCCAACTCCAATATGGACTCTGCTTCAAACATAAAGAAAGGAACTTAAAAAGAATTAACCTAAATAACCACCGTTCAAATTACATGCATATTTATTAACGATAAAAAGTAAATTGTGAATCTGACCGACTATTTATGTAAAGTTTTTTTTTTTTTTTGTGGAGTCTAACATGTTCTTCTAGAGTTCACGTGAAAAAGATAAAGATACCAAGGCACAGAAGAAAGGAATTTTATAAAGTGTTTTTTTTCTCTAAGTTGGCAAAAGGAGTAGAGAATAAAAAAAATTTACAAGTAAAAGTGTTTTGTCTTGAAAACTTATTTAACTAGTTTCTTACCCTAAAAAACATCAATTTTTAGAATCAAATATTTATCACCATATAATAGTAAAAGTGAATTTAGGATTTTAAAACATTTATAGATATACTTAAAAAAAGTTTTTGAACACACTATAATATATGAGCAAAAACTATTTAGTTTTTCGTGAACCATAGATAACATTCTGGATCTATTTTATAATAAGATATTTTGTTTGTGGGGGGAATAAATCTATGCAAACAACCACCATAAGTTGTGACAAATCACATAATTCCCTATTTCGACTCCACTCCATAAAGCATCATAATTAGCATTAATTACACAAACACAAGTGTCGTAAAATAGTCTAATCTTACAATATTATATCCAAACAGTAGCAGGATTCTCGGTAATTAATGCCAAAACACGAGTTTTTCACAAAACACAAAGACAGAATACTCGGTCCAAGTCAACTATATAGGTGAGGGTATATCGCATTGACATAATCGTGTCTATGAAGAATTTGCATCATCAACAATATAAAAATTTATATTCGATAGATTCAAAATTTAAATTTAATAATTTAAGTCGTGGATCAGTTTCCATGCTGTCTAGTAAAACACGGACCATTTGATACGGCACCAGTTGATTTTTTTCTCCTCACCAAACTTTCATTATATATTTTTCCACTATACTAGGTTTGTGCGTAATACTTTATAAATGAACTTGTAGATCTCCATGTGACCATGGAAACAAACAAAACATTACTTTTTGTAGCTAACATATGAATCAGCTATAAGAAAAAGATTTTAAGTTATATATACAGATAGTACAAAATGTGTAAAACTAAGTTATCTATCAAATTTTGTTAGAAGTTCACAAATTAATATACATATATATATTTATTTAATTTTTTTGATACAAATATAGAATCTATGAAAAATTAACTGAATTCGTCCGAATCCATGAATCTCACGACCTAGCTCCGCCTCTGGTCTAACGGATGGTTAAATATCATTTTTTTCATCACATTGTAATTAATACTTCTCATATATTAGTTCGAGTTCATGCAAAAATAACAATTATTTTCTCATCTGTCCAAGCTTTGATAGAATAATTTGGCCTAAACATCATAATTATGTATCAAAATACTTATGGTTAAATATTGAGTTTAGGCAAATGAAGATGTTGAGTACTTAAGATAGTGCATAGTAAATCCCCATAAAATTGGTATGTATAATGACCTAGATTCGAAGCAGACAATATCAAATGAAAATTATAATTAATATATCAATAGTGATAGTAAATTAAACTTACCTTACTTGCTACTCTTCTGTCATGAAAAATAGGTCCTTCTTGTGGAGCAGTTCCATTAAAAGATGGTTGAGAATGAATATAAATAGAATAAAGGCCTTCATGTCCTTGGAAAAATCTTTCCCATAATGGTGCCAATGGTAAACTTCCTCTTGCAAGAAACATAAAAGCAATCTTTGGTTTTCTAATAAATGGCAAATCACTAACACTTGGCACCATCATAGCCCTCCATATCAAGTCTTCATCTTTCATGACATGTTTAGGAGTACTAAATTTTGGTGTCTCCATAAAATCTTTTAACCTTATTCTACTAGGGTCAAAAATTTTGGTCTCATTATTATTTAAAACAAGAGGAATAACATTTTCTTGTTGAGGTTGTGGAAGTGATGGTGGGGTAATTGGTGTAGGGTGTGGGGGTGGTGGGGGTGGAGGTGGAGGTGAGGTGAATTGGATTATTTGGGGGAAAAATAATTTGTTTTGTAAAGTGTTGGGAATTAGGTCTTGGAGATAAAAAATTAGTGTTATACCAATTGCTAAACCAGACCCAAATAAAAAAAAATAGGACACAAGATTATGGAGGTACCTTTGAGAAATAGTAAATAGTTTTGTAGTGGTGAATTGATATTGTTGTTCATTCTTCATTTTCTTCAAAATCTATGGAAAAAAAAATACTACTACAACAAAAATGCAGTCGTTGTAATCTCACAAATAAAATCTAAAAAAAATTAAGATATACACATAATCAAAGCAACAAGTTATTTATGATATATTTTGGAAAAATTGTGGGTTGAATTATCCAGCACACAATCACACGCAAAGCGAAGAGAGTGAAAAAACACAAAGGATGAAAAAGTATACACTACAACTCTTATATATAGAATTCGAGTAGCTATTAGGACAATTGATTTTCTAAATCAATAGGAATTATGATTTTTCTAAAAATATATATAAAAAAAAAGATAAACAAATTCAAGACATAATTCGAAAAAAGTACTAGGAAGGGAAGAAGAAGAAATGGAGTAAAGCAAAAGAGGAGGAGGAAATATTTATAGTTGAGATGGAAGCAAAAAAATTAACTAGAATTAAACACAAGATATGTTCTAATTAATTATTATTTTAATTAATTTTTTTTATATCTCCAAGACATTCATGTAAGGAATTTAGTAATATGTAAAAGATAATTTTATTTAATATTTACTTGATTTACCTCTCCTATTTATCTTTTTCGTTCTACAATAATCTGAACGTGTTAATATCAACAAACGATTATTTGTACAAGAGAGGTTCTTATAGAAAATAAATTTACAGAAAATATTTAGTAATCTGGATTAATATTAATTACATGAATTATTATAATGTAGAAAAAGATAGAAGAGGAAACGTGATGATTTAATCATTGTTGAAAAAATGTAAAAGAGGAAGAAGGAATTGAGTAATTGTGAAAATTACCAGAGAGAGAATATTCTTGGAGTTGATGTTGAGACATGTTGAGGGAATATTTAATTATTATTCAACAGATTTAAGAAAACAAATTATTAGTTTTTACAGCTATAATTTACAAGATTTTTTTATTTTTATTTTTTTTTAGATAGAAGAAAGATGGAGGAAGAAGAAGAATTTGTGTTATGCCAAGTGGATACCAATTAATCCAAAAATATTTCCATGACTTACGGAAGACAACCTTAGGCATTGGCTACTCCACGTACCTATCTCTTATTTCTATTTTGGGTTTTTTTGTTCCGATTCCCTCCGTTTAAAAAAGAGAATTTTTAATTTTTTTTAATTTGTTTAAAAAAATGATTCTTTTCTTTTTTTGGTAATATTTTTAACTTTAACTTTTCACGTGACGTGTTTAACACCACAAGATTAAAAGACATTTTGATATATTTTACATAACTTTAATTTAGAACCACAAGATTTAAAAGTCTTCTTTCTTTTCTTAAATTCCGTTTCAAGTCAAACTAGGTCATCCTTTTTGAAACGGAGAAAGTAATTTTTTTTGTGAGACCGAAATTTATATTATTAATATGGTAACATAAATTAGCTCCACAAGTTATTTTTTAGCATGACTTTAGTTTCTAAAGATCTTGTTGATTAACAAAAAGTTAAAACCAACCTACAAAAATTCAATTTCATGTTAATTTTCTTTTTTTGTACTTGTATTCTTCGAGTTAATATCTAATATAGTTAGTCAACAATGATTCTTCTAACAGAAGTCGTTCAGTTAAAAATTCTTTTCACAAAAAGCCACCCGATCAATCTAAATTGAATGTCTTTCCAATAGTTGATGACTTTTAAATTGTAAAAGAAATTGAGTGATTTTCAGTGAAAATAATTATTAGTTGAGTGTCCATATGAGATCTTCCTTTGTTTTAAAAAAGTGAAAACTCCAAATTACAAGAATCTGGTTATTCAATTAACAATTAGAGCATGTTTTGTGAATCAAGTTCCTATATATTATGTACAAAGTTTTGTGACTACATTTGTATCTATTTTATGTCATCTTCTGTCAACATTTTTGCAAGAGACTCGTGACCTTATGATCATATGAAGATATGCTTAATATGTTGCCTCCACCTCTAGCGTGATGATAAGAGTGAACGATGTGTGTGAAAGAGAAAATCATAAAAGATTCAATAAATAAAAATTATGTGAACCCATAATTTTTAATAACTTAAAGGTTGAACTCGTCAACCTCTGCTAAAGTCCTGGTCTTTCAGTTGACAAGGATTATAAATAGAAAATCAAAAGGGACTTCTTTTTTTAAATTGAGATACATTAGTTTCCATTATAACACAAACTTATTCATTGGGAATTGGGATGAATGTTGAAAAAAGTGAAAAGATAATTCCGTAACGGTAAGGTAGATACAAGAAATATAATAGAATACAGTTTTACCTTGATTTGATGTGTTTTATTATCAATAAATATTTAATGATTTCCTAAAATGAATGTATGGTCAAACATCAGCCATGATTTGTGGCATTTCTTATGGTTCCCTCCTTTCCCTCTAGACGTATCTAAAGTGGTACAATTTGAGTTCTCACTTCTTCGTTTTTCTTCCAACCAAATAGTGCAGCAACAAGACAGAGAAAGTCACATAGGCATTGCAGACCCAACCCCCCTACCTCGTAAGATAGAGAAGTTGTTTCCGGTAGACCCTCGGTTGAAGTAAAGCATCACAAAGGTAATTTGAAAAAAGAGAATACAGAAATGAAAGTTTCGTCCACTGTATACCTCTCATGTATATCAAGCTCTCTATCTGCAGATCATGCAGTAAGTCTTTGAATGTAGAGTTTTCTGAGATCACATCTCCTCCACACAGTCTCTTATGACAGTTAAAACCAATAATAGAAACAAAATTTTGATAAGAAAAACAGAACAGAATATATACTAGGCAGTAGGCAGGCAACATTGGGGGAAAAAGAGAAGGGGGGTGGGGGGGGTCTGCTTTCACAGATTCTGTTAGGTGATTCTTTCTACACTAAGATATTTCCTTTTTTCTTTCAGACATCTGCTGCATCTGTAATTCTCTTTATTTTTTGGTTAAGGAAGACGTCTGTCTCCAGTAACAATAGATTCATACTCATGAATAGAAAACAATGGAAGATGTTTCTCATGCCAGCAGAATACAAGTAAACAGCAAAGAATTAAGTCAGTATAATCTCCCTCAATATGCTCAACTACTTCACAACTGTTACACAGACGAATATCCCAAAACTGAGGTGGAAGCCCAATATTGACCATACAATTCAGTAATGCTTCAGTTATGGCAGTACAAAATCCATAGTTGTTTAGAAGGTTAAAATGAAAGCTTCTTGATAATAACAAAAGGGACGACAAATAATAGTTTCAGTTATTTAGAAGGGACTGCTTGTCTATTGGTCCCTCTCTTGATTTATACACCTACCCTCATTTCTGATTCTACAAGGATTGCACTTACACCTCACATGAGCAGAATTTACCTGTTGGCGGTGGAGGTCTCTACCACGAAGCAAACCTCACTTGTGAAGGTTTTTCTTAATACAATGGAATATAACTCATCTTTGGAGAGAATGAGTTTTTCTTTGGATTGGCATTTGCTGAAGGAACTGATTTTTTCAGTTATAGTACCTACAAGCAGCTCTTTCTTAGGCACAATGTCAAGAGAGTATTTAGCCTAAATGCTTCAACCTGTGCATATTTTTCTGATTATCGTAACCTAACATGTCCATATTCTCTTCTTTTTTCCAAGTTATTATGAACTCTCACCAAGCATTTATTGGCCTCATGATGAAAAATTCACAAGCACCAGCTAGAGGAGATTACAAATCTTTTAGCTTTTCCCATAGAGTATGGGGATTAGCCCTCTTATATTCTTATCAGCCAGTACATCATTATTTCTTGGGGCAGTTATACAGGGACTATAAGCACATTTAATTTTGATTTTGGAAAAGGTCTAGGTGCCTATGCTTTACCTTTCATCAAACTAGCAAAGAATGTGACTGACAATGCATACATAGATGAGAGATGAATAGAAAAACAAATATAACCAAAGGATCATAACCGGTCAAGGCCTTGTAAAGGTTTCCTTGTACAAGTGTTAAGAACTCAAAAATATACCCTTCCCAAAAGAAATTGCACACAGGAAAAATTAAAAAAGATGGACAAAAAACCACTTCACCAATTGCAAGTATAATGAGTAACCAAATCAGAAAAAAAATAAAATGAAGTGTAATGTACAGAAGAACTCACCTAACCCGTATTTATCAAATTGATGATCAATATCCCAGCACTCATTGCTACAAAAGAAAATCAGGAATTACAGGTGATTGTGCTGCTAATGTTAGAGCCCCGTCTGCCCTTTGTCTGGATTTATGCTTGCCATGGTGATGGCTAACCTTCTGCTTATCTCCTTCTTCATGTTCATCTCTATCTTTTGCAGTACTTCTATGTTTCTTCTCTTTACCACGAGAATGGCGTTTGCTTCTTCTCAAATTTGCATTTTCTAGTTCAGAATTCTCCATCATTTTAGAATCCTCCATTGGTCCAGAAGACTTGTCTACATCTAACTTGTCCTTCTGTCTTCTCTTACTTGATGACTTGTCAGACTTCTTAGCCCGTGATGATGATGTTGTTGCTTCATCACCAAAAAGAACATCTCTCACAGCACCAGAGATTAGGTCATCTTTTGACTCTACCTTTTTGGCAGGGATAAAAGGTCCATCCCCATCATCCAGTTTCACTACTACAGGCCTAGGCTTTGCTTGGTTTGCCTTTTTCTTAGAGAAGAGAGATTGTTCTGTCAGCTTAATCAGATCATCAGCCTCATCATCAGCATTCTCTCCAGTCTTCAGGTCATTAGCAGGTGGGTAATCATCATATACCATCTCCTTTTTCTGGGACTGTAAATAATATAGCCCGTGACGTTTGCGATGCTCAGTAAGAAGAGACGTTGATTCAGTTGATTCATATTCTTCCTTACTTTGCCGGTCAGACATGGTAACATCATCCTTCTCAGAGGAAATTGATTTTCCAAGGGAGAAAGAAGTAGGTATATGCAACCCAAGGTCACCACATATGGCATCCAGATCATCCAGACTTTGATTAAGCACTATTCCTTCAGGCATAGGCACCCTTTCCTGAGAACTTGCTGAAACTGGACCAAGCTCTTCTGAAAAGGCTTCAGCAATTAGTTTGATCATTTCATGAGTCTTCTTTTGTCCCTTGTCATCATCTTCTTCCCTTTTCACCAAGTAACCAGGTAATTCTTCTCTTATCAGCTCAACCAAACCAAGGACATTTCTTGACCTCTCCAGTATCTCCACCTCATGGCTTCCTGCTAGTGGCCCCAACGTTATTTCTACGAGATCTAATATGTTAAGTATAGACACTTCAGTTATTGGCTCTGCTTTTGGCAATGTCGAGGACAACCACTCATGAGCAGCAGACATATCCTCAAAACTCTCTACTGAAGCATCCCTAACAGATCGATGTAACATACTGGGATTCAACCCCCCATAATCTGTGTCACTATCAGCTACTGGTCCAGTTCTTACAAACTGAGAATTTTCCAGTACTCTTCCATGCATCAGATCTGCCACTCCTTGGGAAGCTGAAGAAATAACTCCCTTGGTAGAAATAGAGTAATGCAGATAAAAGGTAAGTACTTTGAATGCAGACTGGATATATACAGCTTTTATTGATGATGGCAATAAACTGGTTCTTGGTTGCAGCAGTGCTTCCACAATTTCTGATGGATTTTTTGAAAAGCGAACATACTCCCCCGACACCCAAGCAGCTGCTGATAAAATCCTGTGTACAAAAGGATTGCCAAGCAATGCAGGATCAATAAGCAAATCACGGCCAACTCGAACAAGTTCTGGTCTTGCATCTTTGACTCTCATACCTATATCCACAAGCTGATTCTCTATTTCCTCACCCTTCTGACAGTGTGGAATTCTCGACATTTCCCCAAGAAGTGATACATACCAATCAAAATCCACAATAATCTCATACACATTTCTTGAACATGTCAGCAAGATGCATCCCAGAATCTCATTACAGAACTCTGGGTCAGACTTAAGAGCATAATTAATCAAAACCTTGCAAATATCCACCACATTATCCTCAGAAACCATGGATAAAACAAGCTGCAAGGCCTCAAGTTTAATATTTGCATCTGCATCACTTAACGATTTAATCACAAAATCCTTATTCTCCAGGACTGCCCACAAATGCTTTGGTGCAACAATGGTAAGTGCTTGCAAACCAAGATACTTGAGATTTGGATCATCTTCATTCAAGAACTCCTTAATCTTCTCAACAGCAAGCCTCACAGCAGAATCATACTCACTGAAACTACTAAGGATAGTCCTCACACACTCAAAAGCCAATGACTTTGCACCCGTTTTCTTCAAATGGTCACAAATTGGCTCCACCAGTTTTTTCCCCAACCTCGGCTCCAATGGAGCCAACTTCACAAAAATCTTTAAAACTTTAATCAACAGCCAATTATTGCGAGAATCCGCCAATATCTTATAAAACTCAGGCGCTAAAGGGAGATAAGATTTAGGCTCTTTACAAGCAAGCTCACAAAAAACACCCACAACAGCAGATACAATTGCGGGATCAGAATTCTCCAGATTTTCCACTAATCTCTTAAAACAAACCCTAACCGCATCTGGATATAACTCAAACAGTCTCAAAATAATAGCAATAGCCTTCTTCCTAGTAGAACCCTTATTACTATTCAGTAAAGTAAATACCTCGGGAGTTAAATCTCGGGCTAAATCAGGTGTAGAAATGAAATACAAAGCATGAAGAGCGAGGCTTACTTCGTGCGAATTAGGAGATTGAAGGTCCTTACGAAGCTGATGAGTCAGCAGGAGGATGACGTCAGTAGTCGAAGGATCGAATGAAAGCGAAGCGGCGAGATAAGCAATGCGTTTGAAATTGAAGGACTGAGATGAAGAGAGTTCTATAGCATGAAAAGCAGCCCAAGACATGTCGACGCCATGGATGGAATGCAAGTAAGTGAGTTTCTGAAGGGCAGTGGCTTTGGTCTGTTGATCGGTGGACTTGATTTCACGGCGGATCTCGTCGACGGCTTTGGAGATGAAGGATGATTCATCGCCGATGAAGAGACGGAGACCTTTGATTAAGTCTTCTAAAGATCGTTGGAAGAGAGAATCGAGAAGAGAAGGACCGGCCATTACATCAATTTTGTTGCTTTTTGCAGCTGCGAGTGTAGTTGTAAGGTTCTTTTAGAAAGACGCCATGACTGTGGATTGCTTGGGATTTTAGTTACTTGGATAAACAAACAAAATTTTTATTGCAATTTATGAGTTGTAATTTTGAAAATGTGAAGTATAAATTTCATTTCAAGAATGTTCTTTAAAAAATAAATATATATTTTAAAATGTGAGTTAACTAAAATATATATTAGTGAAATCTTTTTATTAATATCGGGTACATGAAATAAATTAGTTCGAGAATCCAATCAACATTGGACATATGAGATATATTAGTTCAAAAATCCAATCAACATCAGACATATGAGATAAATTAGCTCAAGAATTCAATCAACATCGAACAAAAAAAGATAAATTAGTCCAGAATCCAATCAATATCGAGCAAATGAGATGGAATTATAGTTCTTTGTACTAATTTATCACACCTAAGTTGTGGGAGATGAAATAGGTGGATATCTAGAATTAAGTTTGGATTAAGTTCAGATATCTCATCTCATTTCATAAACCAAACTACAAGGTATGAATTAAAGAGTACCAAATATAATTAGAGATTCCACCTATGTTTTCTTCTTACAAACTAGCGCATACTTTTGAATCAAATTAACAAGGTTTATGATCACAATTGGACCTTTAAAAATACCAATATACAAAGGAAATACTTAATCTAGTTAGGGAGATGCATGTAGTGAAATATCTTTTCCACATTAAAATGTTAATTTAGTTCTTAGTACAAATATGTGTGTATATACTTGGTAGTCTTCTACTATAAAACGTAGTTTTGCATCCTACTATACTTTGGTAGTTCCTCAATTTTTTAGGCCTCCTCCCCGTTCTAATGGCAATTAATTTATTATTGTGACTAGAAAATGTTTATGTATGTTAAAGTGTACTATGTATATAACTTCTAATTCAGAAAATCTCCAACTTGCCTTGAATTACACAGATTTTGGAATGAGATGTATCCTAAGAGTCGACAGAATATAGAGGATTTATATATTGAATCCAATTAGTTTTATATTCAGACCTTAGTTATTTTAATTGATATTACACAGGCAATAAGAAAAATATAACAACAGCAAAATTTAATACCTCATTGCTTTGCCATCACTAAGAAATACCCAGCTTAAATAAACTTAGAATTATTGGCAAAAAGAACTATTGCATACACCAAGACGCTGTTCCGTTACTCCAGTTCATCGAGTTTTATCTCCAATTGCTCACCTGTTGAAAGAGTCTTAACATTGACCATGCCTTTTTGCCATTCAGCCTTTCCAACTAAAATCAATCTGCGTGCATTTATCCGTGCTGCTCGCTTGAACACCCTTCACAAGTAATGGAAAATTGGAAGTATGAGCTTCAGAGTGAAACAACAAGCAGCTACATCAACAAAGAAATAGTGAAATGATATAAATCGTATTGTACCACTTAAGTGGCTTGTTCTCCAAAACCAGATCAACACTTTGCCCTTTTTCCCTGAGAATGGTGGCAACTGCAGATGCCGCACCTTGAAGTTCCTGATCCAGTGAGCAGACAATGTTCTCTATTTGGAGGTTAAGTTCTGGTAGGAGTCCCCTCTCCTTGAGTAGCTGAATATTCCCCAACAGAGAAAGCACAAACAAATACCGTTTAGACCCTAAATCTTCTAACAGAAAACATACAAATGACACAAAAAAGCTAGAAAGGATCTGTCCCTGCAACCGATGGTGGTTCTCAAATTGAAATTAAGCAATAGAGCTACAAAATATTACTGCAGCATTTCACAGATATCAAAATGGAAGGAGGAAGCTTGCTCATAGAAGAAAAAGAAGAGTTCTAAAGTACACAAAACAATGGCAGCTAGAAACAGCTCCCCCCCCCCCCTCCCCCTTCCCCAAATCTGAAAAATGACGAGCTCAAAGATCTTTAGGTGTTCTCCTTTATCTTGTACTCTAGTGATCCCAAGTGAAATCTACCATGAGCTCACAGACATTTTCTAAATCCTACATAAAGAAAACTTATTCCCTTTGCTGACACATTTCAATATCAAATCTGCTCACATACTCGATACTCCATCTTTATCAGCAAGACTTATCCCAGGAGAAACTCATCTTACTGAAAGCAACTATTCTGTGAAATAAAAGGTTATAGATCTCAGGGAAACAAGTAAAGTTGAGAAGACAACCTTGGTTGGAGCCCTTAGTGCAATCACGGATTTTCAGATAAGGTAGTGGTGATTGTCATTTGCTGCATGTTTTGTATGCACAAGGGGATCTATTTCATGCCCTATGCCTACAAGTGTTACTATGTGCAGGTCACCGATGCAGACATGGAGAAAACAGAATTTGTGATGTTCAAAGATTAATAAATTTCACAAGAACCAATGACTTGAATTGGATGGAAAACTGAGAATAGTAGTGTTTGGAAGCAAAACAGGCAAAAGAAGTCCATCTCGACAATGTCCATAAAATTACTGTGAACTTTCACCTAAGTTCAAGGTAGAAGTATTTCGTGCTTCACAGATCATCAATTGGAAAAAAAAATGAACTTTTTATCTCTAACATCCAGTAAAACAAAAGGACTGGAAACAGGAAGTTCTACTCACTTCTACTATCACAGCATCACCAAATCCAAATCCACAAGCTGGAAGATCATCGCCTCCAAAGGTAGATAATAGCCGATCATACCGTCCACCACCACAGATAGCCCGGAGCTTTCCTTCACGATCAAATCCCTGCAGGAAACTGTAATTATTCAATGAAGTGGAAGAGATACCCATTTACGAGCAAACAGTTTATTAGTAAGACAAACACGACAAGCAGTTAACCAATTCCAAGTCTTCTTGCACAAAGTTCAGATACTATCAAAAAAAATCTCGAGTCTAACCTCAAACACAATCCCAGTGTAATAGGCCAAACCACGGACAATTGATGCATCAAACTGAAGCCACTCTGAATAGCCATACTTCTCAGCAAGTGAAAATAGTTGCTTCAAATCAGAAAGTGCTTCTCCTGAGGCCCCAAGTTTCTCTGCCCAAACAAAAAGGTATAAAAACCAAGATCAGAAACCTCTAAGCTATAATATTTGCTTGTACATCAGTAGAGGATTTCAACTGTTCCGTTTCAAACGCAGGTAGAGATACAATATTCATCTGGAAAGTTCACATAAGTTTCAAAAAGAGGATATCTTAGAAGTTCTATCACTTCATATTCTCGTAAACAGTCTACAGCTAGACTACACAAAACTCTGGTACAACATTCATGGATCCACTTCCTGGGTGCTTAACAGGTTCTAGCAAAGAGGAAACTTCCATGAAATAAAACCTTTTTACATGATATAAAACTTCCAAACTGGATAAATTTTGGTAGATACAAAGGGGTGTTTTGGACCATGCACAATGCTTTCAACCCCAATTATCTTTTGAATTTTATTTTTTTTATGACAAGGGAAACCCGCAGCTGCTACCCTTTGGGTACGCGCGGATTAAAAATATTTAATAACTTAACAATATTAAAATTTAAAGTCTGAAGAATTTATTTTTGATAGGAAATGACAAAAAAAGCTGCAACTGAATTCTTACCCATCCAGAAATATTACGAATCCTCCAACAGCTAATTTAATATTTTCTACTGTACAATTCAGGTAATATACAAGGTCAAACTAACTTGTCGCAATCATCTACATTAACTAGTGGACACGTATGGATGAAGGGGAATAATAACATTACAAGTGAAGAAATAAATTCCAAGAGATACTTCTTGAGCAACAAATAGAAGAAGACCATAGGTAAACCTTAGTGAAGTAAATGCTGTAACAGCCAACCTTCTAACTTTGCCAAAGACTTCAATGATAGAACTTGCAATAGGTCTTCAATAGCTACCTCTGACATGTCAGCAGACAACAGATCTTTCCTGATATCATCCATTGGAATCTTTCCGATCTATTCAGCCAAGAGGGTAACAGGAGTTGATTAGAACAAGAAGACTGAAATGTACAGTAGGTGATACATAAATCAACTATACTATAAACAACTGGCTGTTCATTAACTGGCCCTCACCACAGTCACCAAAAAATAAAAAATACAATGATTGAGCTCCTAGCAGAAAAAACAATGCTAGGTTCCTTTTAGAAGAAAAAAATGCAATAGACTTCTTTAAGATGTAATGCTAAAAGGGTACCTTTGGAAGTAAGGGATAGACCTATGGAAATGCCCCACCTCCAACCTTAAGGCATTGTCGTCTATTCACCAGAGAGGAAAAGTGGAAAACAGGCCACTTGACTCCAGCGAGGAGTTTTGTGATTTTGGGCTTATATTCCATGTGAGAAAAATGCAATAAGCACAACTCTGATATAAGTGAATAGCACTTTTAATTGAAGATCCTAAGGAGCAAACTTCTGACTATGGGTCAGAAAAAGGAATAGGAGAGGATTACTATAACCCGGCCCAACTACTTGTGATAAGTACAACAATTGATAGAGTAATGTCTATCTGTAATCAATCAAATATAAAACAGAATTAGAGAAGCAGAACAGATTTCCATGGCAGGATCGTTACATCAGTTGCTAAAACATATTCCCACTACCTCATAATAGAAAGAAGATTTTTTAAAATTAAGATAAACATAATGATTAGGAAAATCCATAACCATCTCATACTTTAGTGCCAAGACCAGTTATCCAGCTGCAAATGACAGATGCATCAAGTAACCAGTGTTTCTGCTTTTGCTTTTTTAATACATAGATCAAAATAAAACTAAATTACAATTATCAAACTGACCTTGTCTATCTGATCAAACCTACCAAACATATTTTCTGGTACTGAATCCCCCGTCAATCTTCTCAATACTTCTGCAAGACCTATCATAGCACATGAATATTGAATACAAAAGAACAGATCCAAAATACATAGAGTTGTTTAAGCTGAAACAGCACCATAAATGACATCCTTAAGAAGAAGAAATTGTATGACAGGCATTAACTCGAACTTAGTTCTAAGGAGATTTGCCTAACTTCCGTCATACAAGAGAATTCGCTACTCACTGAACTTTACTCTTCCCACTTTTCTACTCAATTCCAAGACAAAACCACTAATGATATTCCTAGGACTAACCTCATCGCTTTTGTAATTAGGGCTCCTGTAATTCTTTTCAAAAGGGAAAAGAAGAAGCCACCTAAATTCCTTACGAGTTACGACATTTGCAAGCCTCATTCACACACCTACTTGTAGCTCCTTCAGGCCAATGCTCAGCTAAACAACATCATAGTCTTATTGATTGATTAAAAGAAATAGTACTTCGCATTTGCCTGGGACAGTATCATCAATATAAAGACCAAGTTACTAGTAAAACATGAAACTATTATCTAACATGAAAATAATCTACTATGAACTGGGCTTCTTTAAAACTTTCAAATAGGTTAATAGCTACTTTCTTGTTTCAGTTTATGGATGTTGAAGAATTATGAAAAAAAATTGGCCCGGTAACAAATTAAGTTTGGTTATAGATGAGATGTACATACACTTCAACATTTTATCAATTTTAGACTCCGACTCATCTCAATTCCTGGTATATCGTTTAGCCAATGTTAGCTCCCATGTTACATTGTCCATGCTTGTCTTGGGCGTGAGGTGGTCTTAAACGTCGCACATTGGTTGAGTGATGGGTTTATCTCCTTGTATGATTTTAGATAATCCTCACTCATAAGTTATCTTTTGGAATTGAATTAAGAGCGGCATTATCCCTAAACTTTAAGAACACACAAAGAACTCATGCAACACAACTTATTAACATCATTAGGAACCATCCCTTCTTCAATGTCCATTAATATAGCTTGTCAAATGTAAATCACTAGTATCCCCATATATACAATACATATTGAGGTCACAAAGGTCCATTTCTTCATAATGGGCATCACGAGTATCCCTTTTTTGCACAACCTATGAAATAACTATTACTGTCTATCTGTGTTCTGATTTAATTTGTATAATACGTAGGTAGTAGAAAAGAATGTGATTGAAGTAACGGTTTGACAACGTTGTGATCAGTATCATGTCCTGCTTCAACCGAGTTCTTTCGATTCTTATTATAGTTAAAAATTGTTTTGTTAAGTAACAATAATGATAACTTGTGCGTAGTAAATACTGCATTAGTAGCATAAATTTCGGTATGTCACTTAGTAGAAAGTGGGTTTTCTAAATTGAGAAGAAATGACAATAGCATACGATGAATCTCCAATTCTACGATAACACGAAACAACATTTAGATCATGTGTTCTTCGAAACATATCTTTTCTTGTTACTGAGATGCCAACAAGTAGCAAGAACACAATAGAGATTGTTCTGGTGAATGATATGGGAAAAATACATAAACTCACACCTTTCTACTAGAGACCTTAAACCCAACATCTGATGCTGTTAGGCCTATGCGCTTGAAGAAGGTAATCATTGAAGATATCAGCTCTGCTTCACCCTAAAAGAAAGAGGAATTACAAATAAATTGGGTGAGTGAAAATGTGAAATTAGCATCTAAATCATTGTATTATATATTTGAAGCTTCAGCAGCAAGAAAACATCTTTCTCTAGAAAAGCTCATAACTTACATGCAACATATGGAAGAGGGAAAGAAAACCTCAAATGAGTGCTAAGCATACAAGTTATGTTCATTCTAACATGAAGGTTATGATCAGTGAGTAAAATAACCAATTCAGAAATCAAGCTATGTTCACATCTAGTAACTTAGGACTTCAATTTCAGATATGAGAAGATTCTGATCCAAGAACCAGAAGTAGTCATTCCTTTTGCCAAGAAATATTATCATGTCTAACCCAAAAAAATTACCAAGCATTTTTACTTAGAAAATCTAATCCTAACATATCTTCAGATAGATTGAGGTATTTTATATAGAAGTTGCTACATGTAAATAGACAAGTACAATAAACTGTGGTGTACAGGCATGTTTGCACCATCTTGACTAATTCCTCGGGGTTAATTCTGTCTACCAAGTCTTTGGACGATAGGAAGATAACACCTAGTAGTTTTGCCTCCACTGGAATTTGAAGGTTCTCAACTTCACTCCATTGACCACTGAGGACACACTCTCGTGTTCTTTTCAAATGCTTTATTACAGTACCAAGGATCAGCCAAATATATAGAGCTTAACATACCGTTACATCTGGTACACCAATTATATCCATATTCCATTGGTAATGTTCACGTCGTCTTCCCCTGGTCATTCTCTCATAACGCCAGCATTGTCCAATAGCAAACCATTTCAATGGAAGAGATACAGATTTTCTGGACAGAAAAAAACTTGCAGATCAAAATGTGGCATCCCCGCCTGGATACAAAAGTGTAATAGCATATAAATGAATGGTGAATGTTGAGAAGTCACTGAAGAATCATGAGATTCTACACTCAAGTAAAACAAATTAGATATTTACCCTTTCTGTATCACAAGTCTTGCCAATGAAGGAGTCAGCTCAGGCCTCAATGCAACTCGACGGTTTCCACGGTCTTCAAAACAGTAAAGCTGCAATATAGAAAGAGAACAACAGATGATATTATTGTTCATGTTACCTTCTCAAAAAATGTTTTTATGTAGCAAATAGTCATACAAAAAAGTGTTACCTTAATTGCATTTCAGTTTCTTTCTTTGCAATGCTTAAGACAACATAACAAGTCTAGCCTACAGCCTACTTAAGCTCACGATAAGCAGAGTAGTCAAAAAAGAAAAAGGCCAAAATCAGCTAGGACTTCAAACGCACAGCAGCATTAAGGGGGATCTAACAAAGTATAACGCTAATTGAGAAAAATGAGTGTATATGAGTTTAACTTATACACACCGACAATGATTTGTTGTTGATAGGTTAAGTCATGCTCACAGACGTAGTTCAAATGCATGAAGTAGTGATTTGTGCATTACTTCAAATACTTGTAGATGGGAAACTTTTTCATCTCAAAAACGGGATTTTTAGAGTGGGATAAAAAAGAAATAGTATCAAGCAATCTCAACCATGAGTTGTGATAAAGATTTCAAATAGTCTATCACCTATTACCCTCATTTAGGTATTCACAGCCATACTCTCAAGAAGGTTGATAAGAGAAAATTGGAAACTACATCTTTTGTTAAAAAAAATGCCCACGTAGTTCAAATGCATGAACTAGTGATTTGTGCATTACTTCAAATACTTGTAGATGGGAAACTTTTCCATCTCAAAAACAGAATTTTAGAGTGGGATAAAAAAGAAATAGTATCAAGTAATCTCAACCATGAGTTGTGATAAAGATTTCAAATAGTCTATCAC
This sequence comes from Solanum habrochaites, assembly GCA_027704765.1. Taxonomy (NCBI): domain Eukaryota; kingdom Viridiplantae; phylum Streptophyta; class Magnoliopsida; order Solanales; family Solanaceae; genus Solanum; species Solanum habrochaites. Next base: position 64,684,201 of record JAKWJA010002491.1, read on the forward strand.
CTATTACCCCCATTTAGGTATTCACATCCATACTCTCAAGAAGGTTGGTAAGAGAAAATTGGAAACTACATCTTTTGTTAAAAAAAATGCCCATTTATGTCAGCACTTCAGAGAATAAATACTAGATGGGAACCAAATCAATTAATGTAATTTTTCCTGGTCTTCTTCTGAAACATGATTTTATCAATATCAGATCCAGTCACAAAACTTAGCAAGTGATTCAAGGTAACTTGAGAGCAAGCTTGTAGAAAATAGTTATAGCTTACTATTTAAAAGTTTGAGTTCAAATTGATAGTATTCTTCTTATTTGGATAGAGATAAAGTAACGAAAATAGAAGAGGATGTAAGTCTCAGGTTCCATCCCAAACTAATTGGCTACAGAATGCAAGTAAAAACTAAATCATTTAATAATATCTCAGGCCAAACCTATTCGAGCAAAACCAAGTTATTTTTTCTTGATGACAAAGAAAAATGACGCAGGCACATAAATGACCAATGACACCTTTTAATGTAGAACAAATCATATCATGCCTCATCTACAGTTAAATGTTATAATGTCAGAACAAATCATATCATGCCTCATCTACAGTTAAATGTTAGCTAGTTTGATCCAGCAAAGTCAGCATAATTTAGCTCACAATCCAACGTCTCTAAGTATATACCAAACATATGCCTGCAGTGTGTCAAAATTCACAAGACAACAAAATAACCAGCTACAAACCTGGTCTCTAATTTCCTCCCCAGCCTTCCTGATATAAAGAGCCTCCGACTCTAGCACAGGAAAATCAACCTCTTCAAAACCGAATTGCTGAGATACCTGAAATACGTAAAAACAAATTAGCAAATGTACAAGGGCAGCAGCAGCAGCAACAACAACAGAAGACAGTGTAATCAATTTATACATATACCTCTCTGAAGTGATGGAAGAGCCAATTGCGGAGGCGCATGTCTTCAGGGGGGAAATCTCGGGTACCTTTAGGAGGATTGACGTCGATTTTCTGAGCAGTATCGTGTTCAACTGGAGGCGAAGTCGCTGACCCTGACCGTCCGGTTCGAACATTCTGGTTTGTCGATGATTCTATGGAAAATGAGGAGGAAGAAGTAGAGTAAGCTCTGAGAGTAGTACGTGGAGCTGAAAAGAGAGAAACGTTGAGGTGGTGGTGATGGCGGCGGAATGAGAGAACCGCCGTCGAAAACAGTGAGTGGTGATGGAGGAGAAAGAGGGAAGAGTTTAAAATTGCAGGCATGGTTTCACCGGCCTGAAACCATGGAACGGTACAGATTTTCGGCTAAGATGTTCCCCCACGGTTCACAAATGTCAACCTATGCTATTGTATTTTTTTAATTTTAAAAAAATAAAATAATGTTCGTTTAGAATATTACTTATATAATTTGATTTAGTGTATTTAATAGGCTATTTTTCATTTCATCGTTTTATTATTAAATAATTTTTATTTTACTTTTATAATTATTTATTTAAATTTTAATATTGATTTGAAAGGCCGAATGTGCTATGAATTTTTTGTCTTCTTTACTTCCAAATGGCATAGGGATCAAAATCCAAGCCAAATCAAAATTGCGTTTGGTCAATTTTCTAAATGGTACATGATTAATTTTTTTATAATATTTTATTTTTTATATATGCCAACCCTATTTTGTATCTTAAATATTTTTTTACTATCGTTAAGTTCACTTTTTAAATTGTTAATGTGTATAAAAGTGACAATCAATATTATATTTATTAAAACAATACCATAGATAATGAGATAAAATATAATTATAAAGTGTAAATAAAGAACTCTACTGTTATTTTTACACGAATTCGGTTTGGGGAATTTTGAAACTAAATATCTTGATAAATTTATTTTAAGTAAATGGATTGCTGTTTTTCATTATATTGATGATGTGAATAAAAAATTAATTAGAATTACATTTAGTGGGAAAATGATTTTAAAAGTAAAAGTTAATTTGTATTGTAATTTGTAACTTCAACAATGGAAAAATGTGATAAAATATTATTTCTATTTTTTTTATAGCTTAATTGAATTTAGAGATCTAGACTAAAATATTTCTTAACTATGACACAATTTAATACACATTTTTATATTATTCTAATGAGAAAAAATGTTTTTATACTATTCAAAAATTAATAACAATCATTCTTTCAGTCTATTTTGTTAAGAAACTGATTAAACCAATAAAAAATAGGAAAAAAACTAAAAAAAAACTGGCCAAACTACTTCTATATTAAAATAATATAGCTATATTATACTTTATTATAATTTAGGTTATATTAATGAATAAATAGCAAATTTGTTAAAACGAAACGCCTAATTCTTGTTATATAATTTCACAAGCCTAATTTTTTTTTTCCCCTTTTCCAGCTTCTATCTTCCGAATAGTCCCAGTTTTAGTTTTCTTAATTAATATCAAATCAAATTTCTTGACCCAAATCATTTCAATTACTTTTAAATCAAAACTCACCTTTTTAAAGTATCCACAAATCAATATGTTCCCATCAGATAATATTAAGACGTCCAGTTACAAATATATTTGAATACTTTCATTTGTATTGAATACATTTTGAATAATTTCTAGTGTAGTTAGAGTTATGTGTATTATGTTTTCGGAAAATGATTTGTAGTATCCAAATTAGTATATTGTGGCATACTGTAATCATTGAATATTTATAGTGTGAAAGATATTATACTTGTATTTGATACTTGCCCATTTTTACACAGTACCTTTTAGCATAGTTTAAAAAATACGTTTCATCACAATACAACACATTCAAAGAGAAGATGCATTGACACCAAAACAAAATTGATGAAAGTAAAAAAAAATGCAGTTTAATATTTATTTTTTGATTGAATTTTTGTATTAACACCTTAAAATGTAAACTTATCCATGTGTATTTGATCCATCGTTATCTTCTTTGCGATTGGTTCGATTATTTAATAATTTTTACCATCACTGGTTGGATCGCCAAATGTTGAACAATGGCAATGCATTCATCCGGCACCACAGTAATTCTTTATTATATCAAGTTGCCCAACAATCACCTTAGACAGAAGTATCTCGAAAATCATTATTATATTATTGTCAATATAAAAAAATACTTACATAACAGGGATATACTCCTATTTTGACTGTTGATTAATTTCAAATTAACATATATCGCACACCACTTATTATTTTCATAGGTGTGTCTTTACCTTCGACAATTATATTTAATTTTCATGCACTTTTTTGTAGATTGGTGTTTAGTGGATCAAAATCAAATCAACTCAAATCAATACAATTATACCGGACGCATATTTCTTCAAACAACATATCCTGGTCAATGCAATATTCCACATAAAAATTCTCTTTCATTCCAGTTTTCAAATATAGAAACAAAAGTGTGATAGTAGCCCAGTGAGATTGTATTTTGTTTAGGCTAAATGAGAAGAAAAAAAGAAACATAAAACTGTCAGAATCATAAAAGGTATAAGGCAATATTTACACTTTTAAAATGAAAATGCTAAAAAATTAGTGGATTTTACGGGCCTAAACAATCGCATTTTTTGTTACGATAATTTTAATTGACATCATTTAGTGGGAAATTATTTTGATGTATTTTTGTTATTGAAAAAAAAAAAAAAAGGAAGTAGTAAGTACGTATGGAATTTTACACATTTAACCCAAAATGTAGATATTTTTTTTACATATGATACTTATAGCTATTTAAATCTTAATACCCTAAAATTATAGCTATTTTTGTAAGTTATACTAAAAAATATATATTTCAAAAAAAATCGGGGTCATGCCTTATCCACAATGAGAAGTTTAAAGTTACCTAAAAAATAAGGATAAGCATAAGAAATTAATATTTCATTCTCAAAATTTGAATTTTGTGTATTGTTAGTTTATATGTTTTTTTTTGCGTCACCTAGTAAATTAAATTGTAACTAGGGGTGTTCATGGTTTGGATAAAAATCGATACAATCCGAAAAACCAAATCAAATCGATTTAATTTGGATTTTGTTTTAGTTTGATTTTAGATTGTTAAATTCCAATAGTATTTGGTTTGGTTATGATTTTGTTTGAAAAATATCGAAGAAATAATCTAACCGAACCAACAGTTATATACATAAATTTTATTATTATACATACATAATATTTATATTCAGAAATATTTTTTAAAGATTTTATATATGTTTCATCAAAAAATATTTATAATTTACTTATGAGAAAAAAATGTAGCATTTTTCTTATTGGTTTCATATATATGAGTGTCTATCAAAATTATTTTGTAGGACTGAAAATGTCATTGTCTCTTCATTCTATTGTCAAAATAGTGAATTTTGAAGTTTTATTTAATAGATTCAATGATCAAAAGTTCTGTATTGGCATTCATTCTAAATATTTTTTGTTTTATTGAATTGTTGTCACTTTTTTCACGTTTTGAATGAATTTTTCTTTTATTTTTTTGTATGGTCAATAACCGAACAACCAAACCAAACCAAAACTGAAAATAACCAAATCGATAAATGTACATTATATTTGATTTGGTTTAGTTTTGATAATTTTAAAACCAATTAAATTGTTTTGTTTTGATTTTGACCAATAACCGATCCAAACCAACCCGTGAACACTCCTACTTGCAACAATACATATGTCTTCAAATATTTATACAGTATGTTCTGATTATTAAAAATATTATGTAAAATTATTTTAAAAATATCACGTCTATCTATTTAGAGATTTCCTTTGATAAATATTTAGTACGTATGTACATTATATATGATGCAATATATATTTTATACCATGTACATAAATGTTAGAATTTAATGAAATTACGTAAGCGTTAAGTTATGAAAATAAAAATTATTACTTTATTTGAAAAAATTGAAGTTAGAGTTGTATTTTGCCATACTTTTTACAAAAAAATATTTATAATTTTAATATATCTTGTCTGAATATAATTTAAACTCTCAATTTCTAAAATTAAAAAAATCATTCAATTATGCACATATATTCATTCGACTTAACACATTTTCTATTGGTGAATGATTTTCTTTAAAAGAAATAGATAAAAAAATATTTTTTTAATTTTTTAATAGTTTAATTTATTTTTGATTTACTTATATAACACATGAATAAATATACTTTAAGTTTAGATTATACAAATACTTTTAACTAAAAACTCAAATTTAGATGTTATGATGACTAAATTAAGAAAAGAGGAGAAAGAAATATGTTACATCACATGTTAAGCAATTTAAGAGCATGTGTCACTAAAAAACAGATATCAAAATTTTCTCACAAAGTATTGTCTGTAAGACATAATATTAAAAAATAGTTAATAAAAATATTAAACAAATATGAGTGTTGTAAAAAGTTATAAGAGCTAGGCGAGAAGAGGGATCAAAAGTAAGTTTAACCTTGTCCTTTTATGATATGATTTTAATATGGTATAAATTTAAGGAAATCCCATAGTGTATGTAATTCAATAATTACATTCTGTCCCGACAAGTTTAGAATTACAAAAAGTCTTAAAATGGCTTGAGCAGTGATACGGTAGAATGTAGTGATAGGATACATGGTACAACTTAAACCTATTAAGAAAAAATAGGGGATAAAAAACGGTTTAAATTTAATGGTGTTACTAAAACTAGATTAATTTTGTGGATAAACAGATAATTAATAAACATTAACATCGCACGTCGTTTTAATGGCTATTAATTTCAAATTTGAAAATCAAGATTTTGTATCAGTTATTTGAAAACTTTTTTTTAACAGTCTGTTAAAATTAGAGCTACCGAAAATTTTGTTGTGTGTGCCAGTGGATTTTGAAGAGAATACTTCGATTTTGAATGAGAATCGGAATTTGGGTGTGATACATGTCTATAAGATGTATCAGGAATTAAAGTAAAAACAGTTATAACATGTGATATATGTCTAATATGTATCATAAACAGAGAATAAACAAATACACAAAGAATCTATATGTATCATCAATTATATCTGATGAAGCATTAGTTGAACTTAGGGAATGAACATTATAACAATTTCAAAACCAGGGATCAGTACATCAACTAACACTAATACCGTACTGTAATGATATCATGTCAGGAATTCATTACTACATGCAAAAACATGTGATACATAGCTACTAATGGTACAGTACATTGACGAAACAATTAACACACAGATTATACTGTATCATCAAGCACAGTTTTACTTTTACTACACTTATTTGAATGATAATTATAATAATTTCAAAAACTTAATGATACATATAAAATATTAGAAACAAACAAATTCACGTATTCAGTTGACCATGTAAACACAATATACACCGTTTTTTTTTTTTTGAAATGTTCAGCAAGCACACTGATCCTTAAAAAATTTTACTAATTTAAACAACACCATTTTTAAGATCCCAAATACTGACCGAGACAATTGTAGGCAGTAACAACAGTGGTTTGCTGCTCTTTTTTTCATTTTTCGTTGTCTTTTTACAACCTTTGATGTTCGCCATGGCTTTGTTTGAATCCTTTGAAGATTCATAGGATCATGCAAAGATTTTTTCATATTTTCTTCCAATTCTCATCGCGGAATCATATATCCTTCATAATTGACGGGGATCCATTACTAGATGTATAGAACAATTAACAAAACAAAAAAATGAGAAGAATATACGAATTGATGAGGAGTAATAATAAAAGGGATGGGTTCATACGATTCAAGATTAGGAAGAAATAGGCGACGAGCATAGAATAAACAGAAGAAGAAAGAAAGAAAGAAAAAAATATGCTGGTGGTTGAGATGGGGGTTGTGAGCATGAATGAAGACACGGAGTAAGGAAAAAGAAGAAGTGAAAGTTGACGTTGGTTAGAAAAACGGTTTGTTGGAAGGACTGGAATTACCCTGGATTCTGATTTTTTGAATTTGAAATTTTCAAAAATTCAAATTGTTCTCTTTTATTAAAATTTAATAAATTAATAATAATCAAAATCAAAAGCTTATTAAAAGGTTGAGTGTTTAAATGGATAAAATTTAAAATTAAAAAATGATTTAAGAGGTTGAGTTGTGAGTGTGTTCATGGAGAAAAAATAGGCATTAAATGGTAAAATGTGTGTAGTATAGGAGGAGAGGAGTGTAATGTATCTAAAAAACTACACTAAATAAAAAATAGGAAAATTATGTACTATTTAAAAAAAGTAGGAAAATTGGAGAATATAAAAAAATTAAGTGTGTATTTAAGTTATTTTTTCTTTTAATATTGGTCACTTGTATGAATTCAAGTCTACGGAAGACATTATTTTATTATATGAAATTGTGAAAGGTATAATTTAAGATAAAAGTTTAATAAGTAAATTTTATTAAACAAGCACTAAACAAAATGTTGCTTTTGGGAAATAAATCCACTGCATTATACTAAAATGTTGCTCTTGAAAATTGAATCCATTACATTGGTTTCGTCCACTTGTTTGGATCAAACCATCATATCAAAAAATATAATTGATAGCAAATGCAATATTAAATGTTAACTAAATCAACCAAGCAAGTTTTTTTGTTTTTTAACTATTTACTTGTAAATGTATTATACGATTTCAATTTAAGAAACTTTCACAAATAGTGATAATAATAAACTTAAACATGTTTTTATAACTACAGTTTGCATATTTATAATTATACTTACAGTTCGAGGTGACTTATTTGTATAATTCGTGAGTTCGTATATTCGCGTATATATTTGAATAATTTAGTTATTTTTGTATAAATTCAAAATAACGAATTTAGACAATAGAAACATCAGAAGTGTAAACAGTGAAATAAATTATATTATACAAAATCTGACTTATACAAAAGTTATATAAAATTCAAATTGTACAAACATGTGAGTTATAAAATTAAAAAACTGAACCGCATAATTATAATTAAAAATAAACTGCAAATAAAATTAAAATAAATTATAATTATATCAATTAATTAACTAGTATATATTTAATTATATACAAGTAATCTTCCTTTATAATTCCTACATAAAATCATATTTTACATTGAGTAATTACCACCGTCCACCCTCAACCCACTCCCTCCCGAAAAAAAAAATTACTTGATTAAACTGCATCATATTTTTAACATTATATAATTACCGCCCCTCAACCCACCCCCTTCCAAAAAAAAATTATTTTTGCTCCTTTTCACCGTAATTTTATACTCTATTTAGGAAATTTCTCGAACGAGAAGAAGAAGAAAGGCATAAATAAAGCAGAAAAATAAAGGAAACGAGAGAGTCTTTTTACCGGCGGTGAAAGACGAATCATCAACATTACAGTAAAATCGCACTTCTCAATACTATTTCTTCCGATTCTGCGACTGTTCTTCGCCGGAGTTGACAACAGTAAGCTTACGTTTCGAAATTGTTTATCCTCCATTTTCACTGCCTTGCCATTCATCTTGTACAAACCCTTATTTGTTATCTTTAGAATTAAGTAATTTTGTACTGTCCATTTATGTGTGTTTCTTGATAATCATTTGTTACGACAATTTGGTTTCTTGGAGTTAATTTGAACCTCAACCACATTGATATGGTATATTAGTCGTGCAGGTAATTTCTTGAAAATAAATACATGTGATATAATCATGTGTTTTGTGACTCTCCTAGATCTTGTATTGGCTACATAAGAGTTTACAACTTCACAAAATAAACAGTTTAACTCCTAAATTTGTGAAGTTTAACTATAAGTGTAATTCCTTAACTTGAGATGTATAACTAGTGTCCATTTAGGTGTGTTTCTTGCTGATTCTTTGTTACGCGGTTTGTTTTCTTGTATTCAATTTGAATCACAAACCGCATTGTTATGGCATATTAGTAGTACAGACTGTGTTTTCTTGAATTTTCTTGATATTCAAGTATATTAACTTTTTTTCATTTACTTGAAAATAAATACACGTGAGATGATTATGTCTTTGTTGACTCTTTTAGGTCTTGTATTGGCTAGATAGGAGTTTACTATTTCACGAAATAAATGGTTTAACTCCTTAATTTCGTGAAGTTTAACTATTAATCTAATTCCTAACTCAAGATATATAACTACTGTGGATTAAATTATCAAGTTGACACTACTACCAAATAAATCTAGTAATATTTTCCAGCCACAGCATAATTCGTTACTCACTCTGTCTCCTTTTAGTTGCCGGGATAAGGTGTTGTACAACCCTTAAGAAAAAAATTAATTTGGAGTGTAATTTGACTCATATATCCCTTATTAATTATTTAATCTTTGTCCATTTATGTGCCATTTGCTTCTAGAATAATTACGCTTAAGGACAAAGTTGGATAATGTAATTACTTATCTCATGAATTTTTTGAATTGTCGAGTATATGGGAAGAACCACTTTTAGTATACATGACAACTAAATGGGAGAAGAGGAACATCTCTGTTGGGGCTGAGACGTAGTTGCTGTTGTTGCCTTGTTGGTACTTGTATCTTGGTTGGTAATACCAATGCAAATTAACCCATAGGATTCAAGTGCTATAAAAAGATCTAAGTTGATGTTTAACGAAACTGTATTATTTTACGTATTTATATAAAGATTTTAGTTCATATACACTCTCATTTTAGACGCCAGTGTATTTGTCCGGTTGAGCAGGTGAAGTACCCTCTTTCCGGTTACTTCCAACACTCTATATAGACAGGTATTTGTTTTCGTTATTGTTGGTTTTTTTAACAGTAATTTATTGTGTAAATTCCTTATAAAGAAAAGTAACTTATTGTGTAAAAGTTATTTTCATCATCAATGAATTACAATTAGTCAACGGTTATTTGATTCACCTATTCCGATGTGACTATTAGGTTTTATTTGGTATGACAACACATGTTTTCCGGAAAACAAGTCATTTTTTGGGTGCTTCGGTTGCCGGAATTTTCTTATGATAGCAGTAATTTGCTCATTTTTGAGTGGAAATCATTTTTCTTTTCACGTCCATGTCAACTCTTAACTTCATGTCACTGCTCCAAATGACGTTTAGATATTTATCATCATTCTTTCATACTTATAAATTCATCAATACACTCTCAATTTGTTAACATTGAAATATTTTTTGTTTACTAATCATATACAAGAAAATATTTTTCAGGAAGTAACTTATTTCCGAGAAGTTTTTTTCTGACATACTAAATATGAAGGGTTTCATGTTTCTAGTGTGCTACTGGCCAATGGGTGTTATACATTTGTAACTACTAAGGTGATGAACTAGCTGGATTCTACTCTGTTGGGGGCTCAAAATTAGCTGTAAGTTTAAACTTGACAGTCTTCCATGGAATTGAAACAAATAGTAGAATTAGACAAAGTCATATAGACATCTATATACATACACGAGGATAAACACTGAACTGAAATACATAGCTTGTATATGGCAATTGTCCCTCCATGTCATATCTGCAAAGAAATTTTTTGGAACTCATAATTCTTTTATCTTCCTTTTGAGAGTTTGTTTCAATGGATTGAAAGGCTGAGCCATATAACATATAACCAGTTGCGAGCAGAGATAGGATGAACTTGATGATTAAGCTTAGTTTGAACTTTTTTCTGAGCTAGTAGCTTCTTTGATTGGACAGGAAACTTTAGATCTTCTTCCCCCACGCTCAGCACACTCACAGAAGATTTCCTGTTCCGTAAATTAGTTGGAGAAAGATGTTTTCCAAATGAGATCATCAACGTCAAGGTAAATTACATTCATATTCAACTTTATTTCAGCATGACAAAGGAAAATTTTGTGTTTTGTTTTACCGTTAAAATTTTGGAGCTTCTACATTACGTTACACCTTTGGTAATGTGGGTTTGATTTATCAAGAGAGTAACCATTCAAGTACATGATTTTTAGGCATAGCTGAAAGTTCACGATGCCTCGTAAGGTGAATTATGGAGTTAAGTATGAGGAAGATTTTGATGACTATGAAGATTACGGTTATGACTATGATGATGGGTATGATTGTGCAGAGGAATATGGTGAGTACCTTAATTCTTTCTAGGGAGCTTGTTAGATTCTCATGCTTAAGATCTTGAGGCAGCACAATCCCATTTTATCTCCCCTCAACCCTTAACAAACAAGAATAGCAAAAGACACTAATCATACTGAGATTACTTCTTTGTAATGCTGACTTACCTTTGTTGATGTCATGTTTGATTAAAAGTATTTTATGTACTTCCAAACTCGTTTGTGCAAGCTATTAAAATTCATGGTATTGTCCATTAAATTGCAATGGACTTGCTTTATTGTGTTATTTTTTCTCTGAATTGTTACAACAATTATTGATGTGTCATCATTCCATTGTTGACTATGTTTCTTGAAGTAGGATGGTGGAGAACATTTAGTTGTTGTGTGGGGCTCTTCTATACTACTCACTGGGATTCGTTGAAGGATTAAAATACTTAACAACTTACTCCAAACTATTACCAGGCTTAAACATATGATTTGTTTAACTTCTTGGAGGACTCCCTAAACATTACAGCATTACACTATCCATGTCTCCAATTTTTGTCTCCCAAGCTGGAACATCCCAATGCTTTTGGTACTCTTCTACAGATATATCCTATGCAACTTCATGACCATTTAAATTGAGGTCTCTACACTAAGTTTACAACTAGTACTATTACATGAAAGAACACAGGAAATACCAATGAGATTTGTTCTTTGCGTAGTTAAATGTTTATGGTTGTTTACCATGACTGCAGGTCCTGAAAATAGCAAACCCCGTAAATGTTAAGAGAACTTTGAAGAACTCATTATGCTTTTTAACAATGTGCTGCAGGTGTGCCGCCAGAAACAAGGTTAAAACAGGAGTCAGTTAAGTCTGGGATTTGGCGTTGTCCCATTTGCACATTTGATAATGAAGATACTATGAATGTATGTGATATATGTGGAGTCCTTCGTAATCCATTGGTCAAAAAATGTGTCAGCAGTAAAGAAAATGCAGGTTAGCAACTCTGGACCTGTCCTCAGGGTCTAAATATGTGTCTCTGAAACTTTCTTCTACGCTTAACATTCTTATGGACAGATTGCTTAATGTATTTTCCATCTCCATTAAACACGAGAAATACTATTATTATTCTTATTATTTTTTTGGGTGGGGGGTGGGACGGTGGGGGTGGGGGTGGGGGCAGGAAGAGGGAACTGTTTTTCTCTTCCTGTTTTGGTGCATTGCTAGCTTGTCTGCTGTGTGGTGTGTGTGTGTGTGTGTATATATATATATATATATATATATATATTCTCTGTGAATTTTGTTACTACCTTATAGCATTCTTTTGAATACTAGCAGTTTGAACCAGGGAAATAGAGAACATGACAAGGCATTTTTTGTGGGGGTTGGGGAAGAGAAACTGTTTCCTTGTGTTTGGTCGCATTCTCCTTGATTTTATTTCATGTTTGTCTCTATGAAATTTGTCACTACCATCTACCAGACTAGCTCACATGTGAAGTTGTGAACTGCTTTGCTTACTTGCACTATGGACCAAAGCGTTTTACAGAACAGGAGAAAACATTTTCTTTGGGGGTGGGAGATTGAATTATTACATGGGTAGTCCATCTCTAATGTTATTTCATGCTTTATTTACTTACTACAATATAATGCTTATTTGAAAGTTTTGGGCATTTCTTTCTTCTTGGTGTGCCTATTTTAAAGGTTATTAAAGGTCATTAGGTTGTACGAACAAACTACCTTTTTTTACATTATTATGTTTAGGTCTTATCCGGTCTGCTTGTTGTTTCATGTGTGGTCTGCTTGCGGCTTCATAGAATAGATGGTTCCCGTGCAGTTGGTGGCATATGTAAAGATTCTGGAGCATCTGTAATGGCCGAGTCTCTATTTTCATCACTGCTGCTTCAGAAAGCAAAAAATGTTATAAACTTTGAAGCACAGAATTACTGTTTTAAGACCGAAGATTGCTTTTACTACAAGCCTGGAAATATATGTGGACAGTTTCATGATTTACACAGAGCTTTTTGCTCTCAAAGCCACTGCAAGATTGATATAGGTCTGCACATGTTCAAGCAAAGGCCGGTGTATAGACATATGCATTCCTTTTTTCCCCTTCCCTTTGCTTGAAAAATTGTGTTTGTTGCATTATGGTACTTCTATCTCTGTTCAGTATTTGACCATCTTTTTAATTCATTTCCTCACACATGCTAATGATGGTGCAGTACCTTTCAAGTTTGACTCCCCATCTCCGGACGATTTAGTACTGAGTGGAATAGCACCATCCAAATTACGTCCCAAAGGTACTCTATTCATGCTTTTGATTCTATTTGTACACTTATTTTATGTCCTATTTCCTTAAGGTGGTTCTAGTTGGGGCAACAGTACTTCTAACATTTAAGTCCGTGGAGTCAATGGTGGAGGTTGCACTGACGTTGATTAACTGCAAAATTAAATGAGAAAATTGAAAAGAAAATACTTGCAATCAGTGAATCTTAATGCATCAACCATTTTTGCATTGGTCTACTTGATGAGGATGGAGCTTGGAAATAGTCAATGGAGGGTCACTTCAAGCTATGTTGTTCAGACTCTTCAAAAATATCGAGGTTGTGTGTTGGGTCCTCCAAAAATAGTGCATTAGGAGGATCCAACATGGGTGCGGCAACATTTTTGAAGAGTTCGAGCAACATAGACTACAAGTTCCCTCCTAGTTGGAAAGATATATCACTATTTTGGAGATTCACGTGAGGGAGTATTGATGTCTGGGTGTTCCCTTTGAAACACTGGACAGTGAGTGAATCATGCTCTTACAAGTAATACAAGCCATTTTCAGTTTTTTTCTAGTGGTTTGCCAAGTAATAGCTTAAAGTTCTTGTTAAATTGATATAAGTCTTGAATCTCATTTGGATACCATGATATTGTTAATTTAGTGTTTCATGAAATTTCTGTTTTTCTTTTCTTTTCTTTTCTTTTGCCCTGTTTAACTTAGGTTAGGGTTCACGAATACCCTTTTCCAGGGCTGTATTGAACACTCAGTCGTGTAACTGTTTTCTTTTGTTTTTATATATTTTTTCAGTTTGGAGAGGTTGACATCTTTTATTTGCCGGTGTTCAGCTGATACTGACAGGATCTTACAGTTAGATATCTCATCAAATAACAAGGAACTGAGTACAGAAGTAAAAAAGGAATTGGCTGCGGAAGGGCATCCAAGCTCTTCAACATCATTAGCAAAAGTTAAGCACGATGATCTGAAGGATAGTGGTCCTGCTTCGAAAACTAGGGGAAATAATGGCCTAGCAAGCAATTTGAACGATATATCTGTATCATCAAAGCCTCAAAGTGTGGATACAGGAAAGAGTGACAGTGCAGCATCAAGCTCAAAGAATAAGTCTGAGAAAATTGTGCAGCCTCCTCAAACAGAAGACAACTTCAACCAGCTAAATCTTGCAATTGTAAGTCCTCCATTTACTTTATCTTGATTTAGTCTATATGACACTGCTTCTTAGTCTCAATTTTTCCCCATATGTAGGTTGGCCATGTGGATTCTGGAAAGTCAACACTATCAGGAAGGTTGCTGCACCTATTGGGGCGGATATCCCATAAAGAAATGCACAAATATGAAAAAGAGGCTAAGCAGCAAGTAATTATTCTCATCCTTTATTGCAAGAGACAATCAAATGTTTACGAGTTTGTTGACAAGTCCGTTGTCTATTCAATCAGGGAAAAGGTTCATTTGCTTATGCCTGGGCATTGGATGAGAGTGCTGAAGAAAGAGAGAGGGGAATAACTATGACAGTGGGTGTTGCCTACTTTAACACAAAATGTTACCGTGTTGTTCTGCTTGATTCCCCAGGCCACAGAGACTTTGTCCCAAATATGATATCAGGGGCTACACAAGCAGATGCAGCAGTTCTTGTAATTGATGCTTCAGTTGGTGCATTTGAAGCAGGTATTGATGCTACTGGAGGTCAGACGAGGGAGCATGCACAACTTATCAAAAGCTTTGGGGTGGATAAGATTATAATTGCAGTTAACAAAATGGATGCAGTGGGATACTCCCAAGAACGATTTGATGCAATTAAGAAACAATTAGGCACATTTCTCCGTGCTTGTAAGTTTAAAGATTCTTCTGTAACATGGATTCCCCTAAGTGCCATGGAAAACCAAAATTTGGTGACAGGTCCATCAGAATCACGGTTCTTGTCCTGGTTAGCCTACTAGCCGACACTCTTTTTTTTTTCCTTCCTGTTTTTTGTGTCATGGGTTTGTGGGTTTAAGAAAGCACAACCTTACTTGTATATTTAATTCTAGTCACGTCTCTTAACTTTATCGCATAACAAAGAGTTCTTAAACAATAGGTAGCTGGAATTTAAATAGTGAAAATCTTCTTAGATATAATAACTTAAAGTTCTGCTTTTAAGATGAAGATTGTGCTATTGAGTTGAATTTTCGTAGTAATTGTGGTTTACAGTGTAAATGGAAGTGAATATTGGACCTCTAAAACCAACACACATAAGATGAATGTTGTAGATATAGATGGCATATTCAACAAATTACACAAGAGTACACGTAGAGAACAAAATGATAGAATGTGACCTGAGATTATTCACCATATCCTGCATAAACTTCATGTGCAGAAGTTAGTAGGTAGGGCAAGGTGATTGAAGATGATTAAAAGGGATGGAGGCTGACTTAAAATTACAATTAGAGAATTTTACTTATGAAACTTAGAGTCTCTGGAATCAGTGTAGATTTAGCTAAAAATAATAGATCTATTTAGGCGATACCAAGTAATTTAGATCAAGGCTTAGTAGTTGTAGTATGCTCACATTAGATTAGTTTTTTTCAAGAGCATTTGTTTTAGTTAGAAAATTTTATCCCATATAGAGGTAAATATGAAATTTATAGAACTTTTAATTATATGAAGCTGCTAATCTGCTTTAAAAAATGTAATTAGTATTGAAATGAAATGGAGTTGGATAGATCAGAATGGATTTTGAGGATTTAAGTGTATGAATCCAATTAATTTTGGACTGAGTTTAGTTGTTTGATATCGGCTTATGAAAAAAACTTAGTTGGTTTAACACAAATTACTGGAGGTGCCTTTTTGTCTTGATTCTTGACAAACTCATGAAGTAAGGACATGGCTTCGAAAACTTGCAGGTTTCGAGGTCCTTGCCTATTGGATGCAATAGACTCTCTCCAACCTCCTCAAAGAGACTACTCGAAGCCATTTTTATTGCCAATATGTGATGTTGTTAGAGCACAGTCTCAAGGGCAAGTGTCAATATGCGGTAAGTGGGAGGGAGCTCTCAAAAACTGGAAAAAGGTATGGAGAACCTGTACAATATTCCTTTCGTATACCCTTTTTTCCTCTATGTAACACATGCTGTGGGAGGCATGTTCTTAACTAATGGTTATGTCATCAAAACATTAACCTTTATCCACATTAATGTGAGAAAGGAAATGTGAACCTAATAATCTGTTTCCAAACTACTTAACAAAAAAGATGCAGGCTTTTCAGAACATTCTCAAAAAAGATTATTAAATTAAAGCATTTATGAGTAACATTTAAGGATTAGTATTCAAATTCCAAGGGGTAAAATTAAGGGATGACGGGAGAACGGTGGAAAACTCGTAGCTCAGGTTACACAGATATTTAATGTGTTGGTAACGTTACTATAAACCCGCCATATTTTTAGAAAAAAAAAAACCAAACGGTACTAAGAATAATGTTTAAAGGTGTTCTATGTAACAAAGTTTATAGGCCTATTATCTGGAAGAATTTTTAAGTCATTCATAACACGTTTTTTTTATGAGTACTTTTTAGAGTAAGTAACATTCTCTTACACTGGAGAAATGTCTTTTAAATCCACAGACCACTATAATCATAAAAAAGAGCCCAGCAGAATGTTTTGGAATAGGCAAACACTGCCAGAAAACCTCATTGTGGTAGATCTCATTCTTCTTATACTTCTTCTTTCCACTCTTTCGCCGAAGAAGATGTTGGTTTGTGCACTGGGATGCTCTTCTGCTAAAATTTAGGGGGGGGAGGAATCGACTTGAAGAAGGTATGGAGGTGATGTTATGGACGGGGGTCAGGAGAATGGAAGTCTGGTGAAGGTTAAGAGTTGGTTGTGAGTGACGAGGTGGGGAAGGAGAACGTTAGTGTTAGAATGGTCTAGCGAAGATTAGGTGTGGGGTGAAGATACGAAGGTGGGAGGGGGGGGTAATATGTGTGGGGTGGGGTGAGCATGGAGAGGGGAGCTCTTCAAACTGGAAATAAGGTACTGGAGACTGCTACAATATTCCTTTCGTATACCCTTTTTTCCTCTATGTAACACATGCTTGTGGGAGTCATGTTCTTACCTAATGGTTTATGTCATCACAAACATTAACCTTTATCCACATTAATGTGAGAAAGAGGAAGTTTAACCTTAATAATCTGTTTTCCAAACTAATTAACAAAAAAGATGCAGCTTTTCAGAAAATTTCTCAAACAGATTAAAGGCATTTATGAGTAACATTTTAAGTATTAATTTATTCCAAAATTCCAATGGGTAAAAATTAAGGGCTGACGGAGAACGGTGAAAACTTCGTAGCTCAGGTTACAACATATATTTTAATGTGTTGGTAACGTTACTATAAACCCGCCTATATTTTTAGAAAAAAAAAACCCAAAAGGGTACTAGAAGTAATGTTTAAAGGTTCCTATGTAACAAACGTTTATAGGGCCTATTATCTGGAAGAATTTTTAAAGTCATTAACACGTTTTTTATGAGTCACATTTTTAGAGTAAACATATCTCTTACAACTGGAGAACTGTCTTAAACCACAGAATCACTATAATCCTACAAAAGAGCCCAGAAGGTTTTGGAATAGGGCAAAACACTGCCAGAAACCTTCATTGTGGTAGATCTTCATTCTTCTATACTTCTTCTTTCTCACTCTTTAGCCGAAAAGGATGTTGGTTTGTGCACTTGGATGCTCTTCTGCTAAAATTTGTGAAAAGTTTGGAAAAACATCAGTTATTGTTTCTTAATAATATGGGATAGGAGAATCTGGAGGGGGGGGGGGGGGGGGGGGGGGGGGAGTTGTTTCTGAATGGAAACCAAAGTATAACTGGAAAGTTTTTAGGAGTAAATGATGATTTCAGCTGGTATCTTGGTGCAGTATATGCAGACTGCAACAGAATAAATAGGAGAGTGCTCTGGCAAGAACTTTTAGAGCTGAAGCATAACATTAACGGGCCTTGGGTAGTGTATGGTGACTTCAATGTCACTAGACTTCCGTCAGAGAGAACAAATTGTGAGAACAAATTGTCACAGACTGACCGGTGCTATGTCAGAATTCTCATCCTTCATTGAAGAAATGGAGATGGTTGATCCTCCATTATGTGGAGGCTCTTTCACCTGGAGAAAGAGAGGGAGAAAATAATATTTTTGCTTCTAGAATTGACAGCTTTATATATTGTGCAGAGTGGGGAGAGAATTTTACTCAGATAGTTCAAAGCAGTCTCTCCAAAATTGCTTCAGATCATAATCCTATTATGTCCTGTGGAGATGAAGGTGGAAAAAAGACTATTTTAAATTTTACGCATGGTGTGTCGGGTAGAGGGTTTCAAAGCAAGGTGCAAAAATTGTGGGCGTCCTTTAGTGTGACTGCAGAGCAGGTTATCTTTTGGTTTAAAGCTAAAATGTTTGAAAGTAAAGCTTAATGAGTGGAAGCAACATAATAAGGGCAACCTGGAACCAAGTAAGGAAGATATTCTTCAATCAAATTTCTAATTGGGAAATAATCAGGAACAGAGCTCCCCAAGATGATGACCTGCTGCAACAAAACTCTTGCATGGTTGAAGATGTGGCAAGGACGGACGAATAGCTTGGAAGCAACGATCAAGAATCCAATGG
Source organism: Solanum habrochaites (assembly GCA_027704765.1). Lineage (NCBI taxonomy): Eukaryota > Viridiplantae > Streptophyta > Magnoliopsida > Solanales > Solanaceae > Solanum > Solanum habrochaites. The sequence continues at coordinate 64,703,084 of JAKWJA010002491.1, forward strand.
TTAAAACAAGGTGACATAACCCGATTTCCACAGATTGCAACCGTCTCATAAAGATTTAACTATATAGACCAATTGGAAGTGATGGAGCTGTTACTAGGACCAAGCTGTGATCAAAGAGGCCGTGCATATTTTCTATAAAAACCTGTACAAGGAGGCAGAACAATGGAGACCTGAGTTGAGACTGCAGGAGGCTACATGATCACTGAAGACGAAAAAGTATGGCTGCAGAGACCTTTTGAGGAAGAAGAGAAAAGGGTATGTTTGAACTTATGTGCAAAGGAGAAAGCCCGTGTCCTGATGGATATCCGATGGTATTCTTCCAGACTTTTTGGGCCCTTTTGGGCCCTGTTGAAGGAAGACATCACCAATACAATTCAATTTTTTCATTCTAATCAGATTTTTGAGAAGAGCTTTAATGCAACCTTTATTACTTTAATCCCAAAGAAACCCGGAGCATGAGGGTTGAAGGATTTTAGGCCAATCAGCCTGTTGGGGGAGTCTACAAGATCATTGCTAGATTGTTGGTTGAAAGGTTAAAAAAAGTGGGTCGAAATTGATCAACAAACATCAAATGACTTTTGTAAAGGGGAGGCAAATCATGGATGCAACACTCATTGCTAGTGAATGCATTGACTCAAGAATGAAAGGAGGAGCCCCAGGTCTACTGCAATGGATATTCAAAGTCTATGACCATGTGAATGGTCTTTCCTTCTGAATACTCTAACAAATGGATTTTGAGCAATGGATACGGGATTGAGTTGTGTATACAAACGGTCCAAGTTTTCTGTCCTTGTGACCGGGGATTCGTAGGTTTTTTCGATCAGAAAGAGGCTGAAATGAGGGATCCTCTTCCTTCTTCCCATTTCCGTATTATTCATTTTGGCCCCACATTTGGGGCAAAAAGGCTTTGTGTAGATGAGATGCAACACAAACAGTGGCAGAGGCTTTCAGGCGGAGATAGAGTGGGAAAAAAAATGTGTCATCTCTCTATGCAATGATACTATCATCTTTTGTGAACCTACAACAGAACAAATTAGCTACATCAGAGTGATTTTGGTTTTGTTTGAAGCAGTTTCAGGTTGAAAGTAAACTGGGGAAAAAGTTATCTCTTTCCTGTAAATGAGGTCCCTCAGATGCAGAAACTAATAAATATATTGGGATGCAAAGTGGAGCATTTGCCTACCATATACCTGGGCATGCCCCTAGGTAGCAAACACAAAACAATAGAGATATGAAATTTTATTCTGGTGAAAACGGAGAAGAAACTTGCTAGAAGGAAGACACAATACCTATCCCTAGGGGGTAGATTGATCCTCATAAACTCTGTTTTGGACTCTTTACCAACCTATGTGATGTCCTTGTTTCCAATCCCAACAAAGGTGGTGAAAAAACTACACAAACTTTGAAGGAACTTCCTATGGAAAAGCAATAAGGAGGGATAGGGTTATAACTTAGTCAACTAGAAGAATGTTCTTTTAGAAAGAAGAGGGGTTTTTAGGGATCATAATTTGCGGCTTGCCAAATGACAGCCTTTGATGAAATTGTTAATGGAGCTACACTGAGCAGACGCAGCGGCTCTCGAAGAGGGTTTTAGTAGCAAAATATGGAGAACTAAATCCCTGTGTACAAAAATTACCTCCGACCAGATGGGTCGGGTATGGAGGACAATCAGGAACCTATGGGCCACACATGGAAGGAATATGTCTATAAGTGGGTATGGAAACAAATAAATTTTGGAAGCTGGTTGTAGACCAAACTTCTCATATATGTGAGAACCCTGATGACCCCAGAGTTAGTGAATTGTTGGACAGAACAGGGATGGGACATATCTTTAAGAGACTACTTTATGACTGTGAGGTGAGAGATGGCAGCGCTACTGGAAAAACTATCTGGAATGATTATGACACAACACAACAAAGACAAGATCTAAGATCCTGTGGAAACATAGCAAGGATGGAGTATTCTCAGTAACATGCCTATAAAAGGGACTAATGGGGGATGACAGGGGCCCCAAAATATATTGGAACTATTTTGGAAGAGTGACATCTTCGAGTAAAGTGTTTCACCTGGTTAGTTGATAAGAACATGTTTTAAACAGAAGAATTCTCAAAAGAAAAGACAGACAACTGTGTTTCCTAGGTGTTTTGGCAACTTTACAGGGGAAACAAATAACCATTACTTGTTTCTCACATCACAAGCATGAACTGTGACAATCCAGAATATACATCAGACTGTTTAGTCGTTGGATTAGGATGGGAGGATAGAGGTAAAGATATGGTGGAGCTAATACCATCCATGTTAGGTGGTCAGTTCTGACAAGAAAGAAATGGAAGATGTTTTAAGATAGATCCCAATTTCCACCACAAAGTTAAAATGGATTGTTTATATCTCCACTTTTTTTGGTGTACACAGTTTTGTATAGATGATATAGATCAGATTATAGATTTGATAGGAAATCTGTAATTATTCCTTTTTGGAGGTAGCCAGCATACCCACTGAATATTTCAACCTTACCAGTTCCCAAAAAAAAAAAAAGATTTCATATTTATAATATCGGAATAATCTTTCTCTGTGTATCATTGATTGTATTCATTATATATAAGCTGTTGAACAGTTTGACTTTGTTGTTGTTGGTGTTTAAATTTTTTTAACCGAAATCATTTCTGGTTGATATCTGAGTTATTTTGGCTGGTTCTGTTGCAGTAGTAGCTGTGAGTTTGTTTTGCTGTTTTTTCTTAATTTATGATGATTCAGGGACGGGGGAGATGAGTATGGGGAAATTATGAGGAAATCTGAAAAGACGGAAGAGTAAGGTAAGAACGATTAATTTTGTGAACATATGATTGTAAGGGAGAGTCGGAGAGTGCTTAAGATGCTTGGAGAAAGGCTCTGAACTTTTGATATCTGCATGAGTCTTGAGAGATAATTTAGAGAAATAGAAACCCCTAGCCCCTAGGTACCTTTCGAAAAAGCTGAGCCAAGATTATTGACACTCTGTATTTTTTACAAACATTAGTATGGAGCCATAAGATGTCATGGACACTACCCTTGAAAATTGGGGAGAAGTATGGAAAGAATAAAGTATGTCTACCACGCATGAATAAGCAACATTTTAGAGGTAGAACTGTGAGTGTAGAAAGATGCTTGAAGAGGAACACTGGAAAATAGAGTTAGGAAGAAATAAAGAGGTGGAAAAAGGGAAAAACTTTGCTGATCATAGTGAAATAAAGAGTAGGAAAATGTTCCATTTAGCAAAGAGCAAACTGCAGAAGTTGGAACTTCAGAAATCTACTTTGTTGTCAGTGTAGTTCCGTTGTATTTGACAGACTAATGTCTATGGAATTTAACACCAAATTATGAACATGGCCAGGTTTTAGTCATGCCATTCAGAGATGTGGCAACAGTGCGTTCTTTGGAACGTGATTCTCAGGTTTATAACGCCGCAAAAGCTGGAGACAGTGTCACTATCAATCTACAGGGTATTGATGCAAATCACGTGATGGCGGGGGGTGTCTTGTGCCACCCTGAATTCCCAGTTCCAGTTGCAAATCATTTGGAACTGAAGGTCCTCATCTTGGACAATGGCATTCCAATTGTAATTGGCTCTCAGGTACCATTCATTAATCAATCGTTCTACTGGAAATTTAGAAATATCCATGTCCGATGGCTTATAAAGCACTTAATATCTTGAACTATGCAGTTAGAATTTCTTGTACACCACGCTAAGGAGGCTGCAAGAGTTGTGAGGATTTTGTCCTTGCTTGATCCAAAGACCGGAAAGGAGACCAAAAAATCACCTCGATGTCTTCTGGCAAAGCAGAATGCTGTGATTGAGGTTTTTGACAAAAGCAACCGTCATGTTTCATGTTTATTCTATGTATTTCTTTTTCTTTGGTTGGCAGATGCCGCCAATATGCATTTTCCCTCCATGTGTTGGCTGGTTAAAGATGACTCATTTTTTATGGTTTAGGTGGTTTTGCAAGGAATGGTTTGCATTGACGAGCATGCTAATTGTAAAGCTCTTGGAAGGGTGTCCCTCCGATCATCAGGAAGAACTGTTGCCCTTGGTCTGGTGACCCGAGTTATAGGGAAGCAGGAGTAAAGAATTTTTCAGTAATGGAATGAAAATCATGGCATGGCCAGAACACAGCATTAAAAGTATCTGTAGCCACAGCAAAAGCTGCCCAAATTTATCATCTTCTGTAAAAGTGACACTATTTCTCAGGGTAAAGTGGGAATCTATGGTGGGGTAGTTTCTGATTTTTACATGTAATGCATTCATTCCGATATGATTCTCTTTTTTCTTCCTTTTTGTGTAGTTAATCTATTATATATATTCATTACGATACATTTCGTGGAAAATGCAGGCACAATTGTCGTGAAATGGACAGCTATGATTCTTTCTTTCTTTCTTTCTAATTTGGTGCACAAGAATGGTATGAGATATTCACAAGTATCAATATTTGAAAGCGTGTATTGCGACTGTCTAGCTTTGTTTAGACTCAGTTTGATATGTGATTCTATTCCCTAACACACTCTCTGCGCAAGCTTTTTGCGTGCCATGTACATTAATAAATCACCACCTAATTTTTTTGGTTAAAAAAGAGGAAGAAAAGAAGAATATTGCTTGTCCCAAAACCGTTATTAGTAATAATTTAAGTTGACTTTATATCAATTTGCTTAGTTTATATGAGTTAATTTTCTTTTAAAGTAATAACTCAGTTCTGTATCTTGCCAGTTGTTGACCCATTTTTCAGACATTCATTGAATAGTTTGTGAACACAAAATTCTATGGAATCTTTCCGCTTACTTATATTATTTAAAAATATTGCTGTTTTGCTCATAGGTATTTTTAACTTATGGTTGGGATAATTACCTAAGGATATACTCTCTACCATAATTAACAAACTATTTATTTCACATAAACAGCGGGATTGATAATTTTTATTATATTTTTAAGATAACCTCATTTTGAATCAGATGATCTAATGTAATTTTATATTGGTACGAACATGCCAATTAACTTCTTAAAGTTTAAACAAACCAAACGAATTGCTCACACTAATGACCTCACTGGTGACTCACCTATGTAGAATTAATTACAATCAAAAGGGTTAAAAATAATACAATAAACACTGTAAAATAAATAAATAAAAGTCAAGACTTGTTCGAGTTTATCTCCCAACTAAAATTTGACTAGAGGAAAAAAAAGGTTAATCTCCCAACTAAGAAAGTAATGAACAATCAATTTTGAAAATCTCATCCATTAACTACTTATTTCTTTCCTCATCCACACACATATCTTTCTTACACTTTTGTCTTTATTTGATGAAATCATACTTTCTGATTATGTGGGTATAATCCAAGTGACTGTCACTAAACGACAAATTCGTCCCTACTTACTTTTATTTACCTTTAATTAATCAGATTTAGATGTTGTAATTTTCCATACTAAGAAAAAACATATTATTGTTTGACCAAATATATTATTGTGGAATCAGATTTTGTGGAGTGGATCCTGAATAGGAATATAATCATGTTGTTCGAACTCTTAGCCCTAATTGATAGTTTTGAATATATTCAGAAAATATGTTTTACTTCAAGTCATTGAACCTATTAGAAAGCAAATGAGATTCACACATTTATCCATTCCTTTCATCAAATCATCCAAACGAAAATATTGAAGACATTACAATAGAAAAGCCGATCAAAATCAACCAACAGTGTTTAAAAAGAACAAATTATGAGTGGTTCAAAAATAACGTAGTTGATATACCTGAAAGAAAAAACTTAACAAGTCTAGAGATCTATTTATATTTCAGCATGCCGTTATTATACGAAATACATAACAAAATTTATACGTAATACAATTAGTCGAATTTATCTATTTTGAAATTTTGAACTTAAAATTTCTCAATCACTTAATGATTTGATCCATTTCAAAATTGAAGGTGAAAAGTATTAATTATCTGAGCTACTTTTTGTTATGGTGGATATGTGGCACGTGGGCTCCAGGTCAAAGTAGGAAGAAAAGTATTTCACCAGTTCTAATCCATAACTAGGAATCTGTTATTATGTGTAAAAAATTATTCATGATTTGATAATTAAATTGAGAAAAAAGGGGTACGTATTATGTGCACACGTACGACTGGCTAGTCACATACAGACATTTCTGGCGGAGTGTTTGAATGCAAATTTCTCTTCTTTCTTCTTCTTCTCTAATAGAAAAATTACGTGTTGCAAAATTGATGAATTCACACACACACAGAGGAAAACTGTGTGTGTTTTTGTCTTTTAACAGAAAGGAGGAAGTGCCAATTCTATTTTGAGTATTCAGAATTGTTGAAAATTTTGGAGAAATTAGGGCTAGAAGCGGTGGAGAATGGCGACTCAAGGGAGAGAGGGAGGTGGAGGAGTAGCGGTTTTATGTGGTGGGGGATGAAAGAACAGGAGTGCGGGAGTAAAAATGTAGGACGCAGGAAAGTGGAGGCCCTAGGAGTGCGTAGGTGAGGCTTAAGCGGGGAGATCTGAGGGCCTGGGGGTGTGGGAGTGGAGGGGGGTGTTGGATAGAGGATGAGGGCATGAAGAAAGTGAAGAGGAGGAAGTGTGGATCGGGGGGGGGGGGGGTTAAGGGGTGGGTGAGAGTCAATGCGGTGGATTCCTCTGCTTCGTCTTCTAATGGAGTTTTGGAAAAGGAGACTGGTGGTAAGCAGGAGTCACCAATTCTGTTTTTTCTTTTTTTTCATAAGGCAATTCGGCTGGAGCTTGATGCACTTCACCGTTCGGCGTTGGCGTATGCTACTGGACAATTGGAAGATATACAGCCTTTGCTAAAGCGGTACCGTTTTCTTAGATCAGTTTACAAGCACCATTGCCATGCTGAGGATGAGGTAAACAAACAACTTTTGAATGCTTCAGTTTCAGTCTTAACATTGTTGTATCAAGTGGTATTGGCTTATCTGTATATGGAAATTGCTAATCAAGCCATTCTATTAAGTTACTAAATTTTATTTATTTATTTATTTTTTAAAAAAAATAAAAATTTCCAACATTATGCTGCTGCTTGTTGCTATTGATTTTTTAGTGAGCTTCCGTGTTTACTTGTTGTCATCCTTCTTATGACTAGTGATTTGTGTACATGTTTCTCTGTAAATGTCTGTTCTGTTTTTAATTGGGGAAAACACTCTGAAGTCTGATCCTAATCAATCAATACTTCTCACCTCTAATTTCTTGGCACTTCTTCTGACGGTGTTAGTTTAATTTCTTTTTCCTTTTTGGAGCAATCTAGTTTTATGCTAAATAAGTTGTTCCTTGATACTGAAGGCCATACTGCTTGTAGAAGTTAAACCATCTTGGTGTAACATGTGATGAAATCCTTTTGGATTATAATAAAAAGTACCGTGGATGATTGACTTTTTTTTGTTATGCGTGATAAAGTGAGATGTTTCCTAGTTGGGTCTACTTTGCAAATGTCTCCTCGTCATGCCTGTGCTAGAATGATAGCGTGATTATAACAATTGCAGGTGATCTTTCCAGCTCTTGATATACGTGTGAAGAACGTAGCGCCAACATACTCCTTAGAGCACAAAGGTGAAAATGATCTTTTTGATCACCTTTTTGAGATCTTAAATTCTGAGAAGCAGAATTGCAAAAGATTTCCACGGGAGCTAGCATCTTGTACTGGGGCGTTGCAAACTTCTGTTAGTCAGCACATGTCAAAAGAGGAAGAACAGGTATTCATGTAGGAGACTCTGCTTAAGTTTCATGTTCAAGGATTCCACATATTAATATACCATCTCAATTGTCAGTTTTTACAGTCTCTATTAATCCAAAAATTGTATGTTCTTATGTGAGCGATGTTACATCATCTTTTTTCTTCTCCTTGTATGCGATTTCTTCCATGTCCTATTTTATATGAGCCATGAGATTAGGGAAAACCAACTTTCAGAGCCTTCAGAGGTGTTGCGGCTGGTGTAGTGCTGGTATTTCGGATACTCGACCTATTTTCGCAGCAGTTAAATAGGATTGGTCACCTGAATATGGAATCAAGTGGATCATCAACACAATTCATTTTTCAAATGAGTTGAAGTTGGGGTAACTCAGTACTCGTGTGCAACTGTACCAATTATACACTCCTCTGTTGTTATTACCTTAGAGTCTATAAAAGTAAGTTGAAGTTGAAAAAACATTCATTGAATATTCCATGTGGAACAAATGTAGTGCTCCAACTCTCGAATTTGACCAATAAAGGAGTACCCAAATTTTTTATACTTGCATGATATTTGTTGAGATTTCTAGAAGCTCGTGCTATTACCTCTTCATTATGAGCTTATTGATATCTTCGAATATTTTTATCTAAAAAGAATTTAATTAAGACATTCATAGAAAGAAGTTTATTATTTTACAAGTAGCATACCAAAAAGTAAAGAATCTACAACATAATATGATTATCAATGAACAATACCCATTCTTCGATACAAACTGGAACTTTATTACAAGGATAACAACACACCCAGTGAAATCCCACAAGTGGGTTCTACGGAGGGTAGGGTGTACCCAACCTTACTCTAACCTCGTGGAGTTAGAGAGGCTGTTTCCAAAAGACACTCAACTCAGGTGCAACAAGTCAAAGTAATTATGAATAGTGTTATCAAAAGCGAAAAACGCAAGAAACCATTAAGGTTCAGTGGGGATTTAAGTGCAAAGCACACATAAAGTATGGGCTTTATTGAAAAAAAGGTGCAAATGGAGAAAACATACTCAAGGAAAAATATGTCTTCGAGCCTTGATGATGACAGTGAAGCTCACATAAAGCGAAGCGAAGCTTTCAAAACGTTTTGAGCCTCACTTCAGGGTTTAAGCGTGCTTTAACGTGGTAACTAATCACAAAGGACAAGATATGGAAACAACTATCAAAATCAAGTAACTGCATGTATACGACTAATACTACGACACTTCCAAGCTCCCACCTGGCCTAATCCTACCGAAAAACAGGATAAAACTCAACTACTTGCAAGAAGTTTTGTTTTGCCTCGAGTATATTTGTGTCTAGATATAACCTATCGGTGTAACCTGGCCTATCAATGGTTGGGTTATTATATATATATATATATATATATATATCAAGTTTTGTAGTCCTAATGGGTAAATTTGGAAATTCAATTCTTTGGTGATGTGACGTGCGTTGATGCTATCTTTTTCCGGCATATTCCCATTTTTTCCCTCATTCTTTTTCTTAAGACCATTCCTACTTTGGCCTTTGTAATTTGATAAAGAAATAGATCTTGGGTCTAACTCAATCCCAAAGTTAGCTCATAAGAGTAGATTGCCTAAGATCATTTAAGGAAATAAAATGACCTTATCCGGCCGATGTGGGATACTCTACACTCCCCCTAGGGCCTTATCTGACCAATATGGTATACTCAACATTCCCGCTCACACCTTATCCGACCATTGTGGGATACTCAACACTCTTCTCATGCCCATGATTTGACATTTGGAGTGTGGACAATATAAGATAGGGGACGAACCCTTCGGGGTGGCCCAGTGGTTTGAGCTTGGGACTTCCATGTTGGAGGTCTCAAGTTTGAAACCCCTTGCCAGAAAAGCAACGGGTTTGCCTTCTGGATCGAGCTCGTCGCACCAGGCTTGCCTAGTGAGGGATTCCTCTCCTAAGCGGTTTGCGAGCTATTGCATAGGAGAGGGGGTTTTACCCTGTGCGTACCCAAAGGGTAGCGGTTGCGGGTTTCCCTTGTCATCAAAAAAAAAAAAGACGGGGGAGACGAATATCGAAGACAATGAATTCGGATGAACCTTATTCCTTGAGAAAGAAATGGATTGGGCTAACTCAATCCCAAAAGTTAACTCATTGGTAAGTGATTACCCATAACCATATAAGGAGACCAAATGACCCTTTCCACGGATGTGGGATACTCAACATAATTGGTGTGACCTGGTAGTAACTTTGTATGAATCTCTTCTTATCACTTATTATGTTAATTTTTAGTTAATACTCCCTTCATTTTCTTTTGTAGCATTAGATGATTCTATAAGATGAAAAAAATAAATTTTCCAAGAACTCATGCCACATGAAATTACGAATGACATTTAAACATAATAAGCGAAATAAATTTATTTCTATCTATAACTAAGAAATTACATGCTTACAAAGTCATAAAGATGCCAACTTTTTTATTTACGATCTTCATCAACTTGTAATTATTACATATTTTAAATCTTGTTATTTTATAAAATATCAAATTACTTGTGTCCTTTTGATATCTTCTAATCGAGTCAAACTCTCTTCCTCATAAATAAATTTTATGTAGAATTTTCCAGTTATATGATTAAGAATTTACGAACAAGACATGTTTAACGTGTCACTAGAGTATATTAATTATAAAGAAAAATAGTAGTATACATCTTTAATTAAAATCGTTACTTTTATATCTTGAGTTTGAAGCCTGTGTATCATTGAACTTATATGTACAAACACACACATAAGGGATAATTCAAGTTTTGTAGTTCTCACAGGGATAAATACGGAATTTGAATTCTTTGGTGATGTGAAGTTGCCACAATGGTAGTTGATGTTGTCCTTTTCTTGCATATTGCCATTTTCTCCCTCACTCTTTTTCTTAAGACCATTCTTACTTGGGCCTTTGTGTAATTGGTGTGACCGGATAGTAACTTTGTATGGATCTCTTCTTGTATCTTATTACATTATATTTTAGTGAATACTCCCATAAAATAATAGTCACTGCTCAAAAAAATTATTCCAAAAGTCCTACACGATGTCAGTATTGATCTCACAAAATCCAATTGCTTGAGAACCCATACGATTTACATGTTTATTGACTATAAATATTTCTGACAGGTGTTCCCTTTGCTCACTGAGAAATTCTCAATGGATGAGCAGGCATCACTTGTTTGGCAATTCCTTTGTAGCATTCCTGTGAATATGATGAAAAAGTTCCTTCCCTGGCTTTCATCCTCTATATCACCTGATGAGCACAAGGATATGCAGAAGTGCTTGTCTATGATTATTCCAAAAGAGAAGCTTCTCCAACAGGTTTTTTGACTTCTAGATGCTAACCACTTCTCTCTCTCTCTCTGTGTTTGCCTTTTCTATTTTCTCCTCTTAAACCATGTTGCTTGCTGTGCTTCTTTTCTTGAAGGTAATTTTCTCCTGGATGGAAGGTGGAAAGTGTGTCACTGCAGTTGGTGGGCATGATGTTGATGCTGACCCTCCATGCTCTGTGGATTTTAACTCTGTCACTGAAACTTATGCGTCAGGAAACGAGAAGTGTGTGTGTGAATCTTCCAGCCCTGGGAAAAGAAAATTCAGGCTAAAGGGTGATACTTTTGATACTGATTCTGGAAATCCAATTGATGAAGTATTGCATTGGCATAATGCTATTAAGAGAGAGTTAGATGAAATAGCAGCAGAGGCTAGAAGAATTGAGTTGGCGGGAGAATTATCTAGTTTGACAGCTTTTTATGCAAGACTTCAGTTTATAGCTCAAGTCTGCATATTTCACAGGTATTGGTCTATAACAATTCTTATTTCACTATTTGATAGATAGAAATTCGTCAAATCTTATGACACTGCAGTTTCATTGAAGATACTATGTATACCATGCTGTCGTTTCTATTTTGATCTCCGTTCAAATAAAAGAGCATAAAGACATAATTGATGAGTCTTCTTGTCCTGTAATGATTGATTTTTATTTCATCAAATTCTATGATGCCTCACTTATTGTTTATGGCTGAAAATTAGAGCTTTTGGGAAAGAAAAGAAATTGCCTGTTGTCTATAAAGCCATACATTTTACTTGTGTATGTTGATTGTTGATAGGTCACTCTAACAGTCTTAAAGGGTTTTGATGTTGAGCTCAAACCACCCTTTGGATCTTTTCTGTATTGTATGCTAATGAAGGACAAGAACATTGCTGATTTCTACAACTCCGAAAACAGTTTGTATTACAGATCTTTATTCTCTTTAAAAAAAAAAAGTAAAGGAAAAAGAAACTGCTCAAGTTCGAGTTGGAAAAACCAAAAATTACATATATAAGGTGGTTGCAAGGACTGGTAAAGTAATACCTTTAGGGGTCGTTTGGTATGCTGGACAAACATAGATAGTCCTGGATAAAAATTTGCCTTATCCCTTATTTGGTTGCGAATCCTGGGATAAGTGTTCCAGGATTAGTAATTAGTATCTGGATAAATTTATCAGGATTAGTTATCCCAGGATACAACAATGAAAATTATAAAAATACCCCTAAGGTCTCTCAAACACTTTTTCTACTAAAGAATGTGGAGTGTATTTTTGTAAACTAACAACTTCTTATAAATTTTGCAATGCATGTTATCTTTAATACAATAAACCAAACCGTCAATTATAAATAATACTAGGATAACTTAGCCAACATAACCTGTTTCAAACCAAATGACCCCTTAGTCTTTAATCTTTTGAAGAAGTTCAGGCAGCTAATCTTGCTTCTGGTCTGACATTTTGAAGCTTTGTCTAACAATTCAAATTATATATCCTGCACTATTGATGAATGAACTTACTGTTAGAAACTGTAATATGAGCAATTTACTAATGCTGATGATTGAATTTTGCATATCCACAACAAACCAGATTTTTCTTCCTGTCTTGAACATAAATTTTACTCTTTTCGATTTACCTTATGGCAGCATTGCAGAGGACAAGGTCATATTTCCTGCAGTAGATGGAGGGCTCTCCTTCTTCCAAGAGCATGCTGAGGAAGAAATTCAATTTAATGAGCTACGTTGCCTGATTGAGAGCATTCAATGCACAGAAGTCAATTCCACCTCAGCTGCTGAATTTTTCTCCAAATTATATTCTCAGGCTGACTTAATTATTGAGACAATTAAACAACACTTTCACAATGAAGAAGTTCAGGTAGGGTTCATCATAAATTTATTTTTTTCTTGCTGAAATTATTTAGTTATTATGTTCTGATTATTTATTTACATGACCATATGTGAATAAATTGGCAGGCATTAATTCCCAAAAATATGAACTTGCTCTGTAGGTTCAATAAGCTCCAGAGTCTGCTTACTCCATAAATTCCATTCGAACTCGCATCTACTTTCTACATAATCTTGTAGCTATTGCTTGCCTTCTCTCCATGTCCGCAAATATGCTTCAGAGCTAAATGATGTCCGTATTGTCCTTCATATAGGTTCTTCCTCTTGCTCGAAAGCATTTTACCCGGGACAGACAGAGGAAACTTTTGTACCAAAGTTTGTGTTTAATGCCATTGAAGTTGATGGAACAAGTCTTACCCTGGCTAGTGGGAACACTGTCTGAAGATGAAGCCAGAAGTTTTTTAAAGAACTTGCAGCTAGCAGGTATTGCTGAATAATTTTGTTGGTAGAACAGTTGATATGCCAGGAGCTTTGTTTTTTTCCTGAATTATGTAATTGAATTCTGCTCTTGCAGCTTCAGAAGCTGATACTGCTTTGGTAACCCTATTATCTGGCTGGGCATGTAAAGGACGTACAGATGGTGTATGTTTGTCTTCTAGTGTCACTGGTTGCTGCGCTGTTAAAAGATTTGCTGACATTGAAGAATATTATACTGGAGCACCTTGTCCATGTTTTCTCTCTGTCCATTCTGATGATTCTAAGAGGCCATTCAAAAGAAACCTTAATTCTCTTTGCTCGAAAGATGATACATTGGACTTGTCCAAGGGTGTAAATGCTTGTAATATATCTTGCAATGATCAGTCATGTCGTGTCCCAGGATTGGGAGTTAGTGATAATAATCTAGTACTAACTACTATATCCACACCAAAATCTCTTCGTTCGTTGACCTTCAGCTCTGCTGCTCCTTCTCTTGAGTCAAGCCTCTTTATCTGGGAGACAGATTGTACCTCTTCTCAACCCAACCATAAAGTGCATCCCATTGACACCATATTCAAATTTCATAAGGCGATACAAAAAGATTTGGAGTATCTTGATGTTGAATCTGGTAAGCTTAGTGACTGTCCGGAGACTTTTCTTCGGCAGTTCATTGGAAGATTCCGGTTGCTTTGGGGTTTGTACAGAGCCCACAGTAATGCCGAGGATGAGATAGTTTTTCCTGAACTTGAATCTAAAGAAGCACTCCACAATGTGTCTCATTCCTATATGTTGGACCATAAGCAGGAGGAGAAGCTGTTTGAAGACATATCATCTGCCCTCGCTGATCTTTCGGAACTTCACAAAGGGTTGAAGGAGGCCTACCAGAAGGAATCCGGGAGGAGTATTCTCGAGTCTACTGGCCTGTATCATAGAGATTGCAAAAGAAAATACAATGAGCTTGCCACAAAGGTTCAAGGAATGTGTAAATCAATCAGAGTTAGCCTGGATCAGCATATATTCAGAGAAGAACATGAGCTGTGGCCACTATTTGGAAAGCATTTCTCTATGGAGGAACAAGACATAATTGTTGGTCGTATAATTGGAAGCACAGGGGCTGAAGTACTTCAGTCAATGCTGCCTTGGGTAACTTCTGCTCTTTCTCAGGATGAGCAGAATAAGATGATGGACACCTTAAAGCAGGCTACAAGAAACACCATGTTTAGTGAATGGCTCAACGATTGTTGGAGACGAAATCCAGAAGTTTCTTCGCAGTCTGAAGCCTTGCAAAATAGCTATACAAACAGAGGTCATTGCTATGACATTTGTTGTTTCATTGCATATACTGCTCTTGGATTCACAGTTCAGTGCTTAATTTATGGCTTGACCGTTTATTGCATCTAATGGAGGTAACTAACATCTGTTCCTTGATAAGACAGGTGTTGATTCACATGAAGGCTTGGATCAGAGTGACCATATGTTCAAACCCGGTTGGAAAGACATTTTCCGTATGAATCAAACAGAACTTGAGTCGGAGATTAGAAAAGTTCACTGGGATTCAACGCTTGATCCAAGGAGGAAATCTTATTTAATTCAAAATCTGATGACCAGGTTTGTGTGGGTGCTTCCTTTTCCTATTATTATGTATTGCATCTTGAACTGTAGATAAATAGATAGTAAACCTCAGCTTGGTCATTTTTCCATGTACTCAGCCGTTGGATAGCCTCTCAGCAGAAATCACAAGCATCAACAGAAGAAATCTCACGTAGTGAAGATGTTGTTGGGTATTCACCATCTTTTCGAGATAAGGAGAAGCAGATTTTTGGATGTGAACACTACAAAAGAAACTGCAAACTTCTTGCAGCTTGCTGTGGAAAATTGTTTGCATGCAGATTCTGCCATGATGAAGTGAGCGACCATTCAATGGACAGGTAAACTTTAGCTAGAAAAGCTTGAGCTTGTAGTTGGGTTCTTTTTGTCTCAAATTTATTCTTTTTCTAGGAAAGCGACACTAGAGATGATGTGCATGCGTTGCTTAAAAGTTCAACCAATTAGACCCAGCTGCACGACACCATCATGCAATGGATTTTCCATGGCGAAATACTATTGCAGTATATGCAAGTTCTTTGACGACGAGAGGTAGACGAGTCCACTCAGATTTTAATTTTTGAGTTAAGCATAACTGTGTTGCTTAAAGCCTACTTCACAGGTTTATCCTTTGAGTGCATCTTCTAAGTATACCTCAATTAGCAGAGGAAGAATTGCATGATCTGTTTTTTTCATATAATGACTTTGGAAGTATCGTAGTTCTTGGCAATATCACCTGGTTGTAGGCTTATCGCTTACATAGGTCACTAAAGGATCGTTTGGTTGGAGGGACTAGGAAAAATAATTCATGCATAGCTAGTGCAGCTTTAGTTGGCCGTATAAGAAGTCCTAACTAATGCGTAATACCAGCATTAAGTTATGTTAGAATTTATGTATTGTTTTGTGTGTGATAGATATCGAATAAAGAGTATGTGTATTACTGCAGAGGCGAACTCAGGTTTTGAAGACTTTGGGTGCACCAATATAAGCTCTAAGCTAAACTTAAAATTAAAAAAAATAAAATAGGTAATAGCAAGGTTCAAACCTGGGTCTTGTAGGTGACATCACTAGCTTATACCAACTGCACAAGGGCACTTTTATGATAATTATGGGTGTACTGCTAATTATATCCTACTTTTTTCTAGTTTCTTATGATAGATATCATATATATACGTGATTTTTTTCGAGGTGAACGGGTACACGTACACCCTTACTGAACCATGTGGGTCTGCCTCTGTGTATTAGCTAGCAATATGCGGGTAAAAGTACTTGCATATAAAATAATATTCCATGTATTATTATTTAATGCAGACTTACAATAGTATTCACCCTATAACAGTCCCTTCATTTTTATTCTTGGCATAAACAATCTCTGTATTATAATCCCAACAATAACTAATATTTGAACCGACCCACCCATAACAACATGTTCACTATTTGTCTGGAGCCAGGAATGGGATAGACAATGAAATAAAAGAAAACAAATGGGATTGACACATCCTCTATTTCTCTGGAAAACTGATGTATGAGAACAGCCAGTTTTCTTTTACTGAATGATTCTCTTGTGTATCAGGCCGATATATCACTGTCCTTCTTGCAACCTTTGTCGTGTTGGACATGGTCTTGGAATTGATTTTTATCATTGCATGAAATGCAATTGTTGTCTGGGAAAAGGTTTGGTAGATCACAAGTGTTTGGAGAAGGCGTTAGAAACAAATTGTCCCATTTGCTGTGAGTTTTTGTTTACTTCCAGTGCAACAGTTAGACCTCTGCCTTGTGGGCATTACATGCACTCGGCTTGCTTTCAGGTGAAATTTCAAATCATATTGTACAGTATGCATACTTTCTTTGACTTCTAAAGACTTTTGGGAACTAATTCACTTTATTTAAGTTTACTTAAGTTTAATCATGCTCTCTCTGCCAGGAATATGCTTCCAGTAACTACATTTGCCCGATATGCAGCAAATCCATGGGTAATATGGCGGTAAGAGAATTTTCTAGTGATCTCCTTTTATAATATTCTTTTTTGGTTGCACTATGCGACTAAAATATTTATCGTTGCTGCCTCCAAGCACGATAGCTGGCAAGTGAGGAGTGTGTGCATGCTAAAGTTGTGAAGTTTTGTGTTCTTTGTTGTTGAGTATCAGGTAGTCTGAGGTTTTGTGATCACTTTTCGAAAGTATCACACAGCAGCTATGAAGAGTGTCCATTTTTAAAAAAAATTCAATCATTTTCTTTTGATTTGTGGGTTGTGCCTCTCCTCGCTGCATCTTTTTTCTCCTTTCTCGTGTTCTTGATTTTCCTGGGAGGGGGGCAATCTTTGAGGGTTGGTTGGATGGGTTCTATTCGCTGAGCTGTTGTAATTCATAAAATTGTTCTTGAAGGTGTAATTAGTATGAAGGACTTCTGAGAGAATTGGATATTTTAACAGTCATTGACATTTTGCCTGCCAGGTTTATTTTGGAATGCTCGATGCTCTGCTGGCTAATGAGGTTCTTCCAGAGGAGTACCGGAATCATTGGCAGGTTTGCCTTCTTAATTAACTTTTCCGTTTTACATTTTCTTTCAAGTTCTTGGACTTGCATTGACATATTTGGTAAGGTTGTCAATTTGTCCATGGGATGGAGAGCATGTATAGTATGATTCTTCAGTCATGTTGGTGGGATGAAAAAACACTTAGTATGATTATTTGGTTGTCTTTTCAAGTAATTTCTTTTTTTTGCTCCATAAAACTTAAAGAAGCCTAAAAGGAACAGGAGTGATTTTGTCTTCTGAGTTGTTGTTGCCACATGGTGACATTGTCGTTATGACTCTTTTAGCTGTCTCGAGTCTCAACATCAACAATGTACTTGTTGGGAAAAAGAAGTTGTACTCGGTACTTAATTTTGATGATCTGTTTTGTAGTTGTTCTAACTTCTAATTATAGCAAATAGTATATAATATGGTGCTAGGTGATGATACTTATGTGGTGAACCCATATTTTCCTTAAATCATCCATCTAATATGACATTTCATATACAGGATATTCTTTGCAATGATTGTGAACAGAAATGCCGGACATCCTTCCATTGGTTGTATCACAAGTGTGGGTTCTGCGGATCTTACAACACCAGAGTCATTACACTGCCTACAACAGCTTCTGACTGCCCTACCTAAAATGACCGAGGAGTTAGGATTCTCTACTCCGTTCAATGAAATTTTGAACCTGTAAAAAATGTACAGACGGCTAAGCTCCCCCTTAAACCCCCTTCTCTAGTGTCAGTAGACTCTATACTATGCAAAGGAAAGTAAAAGTAGTTCTTCTAAAATGTACAGACGGCTAAGCTCCCCTCTAGTGTCAATAGACTCTCTACTATGTAGAAGTAGTTCTTCTAAACAAATATGTTTATTGCGCTAATTAAAAGCTTATATGGTGCAGCTAATTTGGCTTTAGTATCAGCTTAATCTCTGAGGTGACAAGTTTTGACAGAAAATTCATAGGGATCTTATGGAGCTTTAGAGTGTATAATAAATAATGTTAAGCTTACAAAAAAAACTAATGTTAACAACTGTATCGTGGCTTTGCTTCTGTGAGCTATCATAAGTCAAAATATTTTAGTAGCCTATAAGTTTATGGAAACCTTCAATGTTGTTACTAGTTAGTAGCATATAATGAAAGTGGGGGCAATGCTACTTATGACGTTGAATCCTCCGTTTATCTAAAAGCACGTAACTAGTTTTCTTTCTTCGTCACTACCACTTTGCTAAGATAAAGGCATATTCAATTTCACAATGAAAACCAGTTGAATTTTCTTGAGACGACTAAAAAATGAAAACATATGAAGTCTAAAATAAAAGCGTGGCCAAATGCTACATGATTAGCTTGGGTGAACGTGGTAACTATTGATGCATAATCTCTCTCTGATTGACTCATAAAAAAATAAATTAAGGCTAAATGGAATCTTCAATAAATATAGAAAAATCAACAATCAATACACATGAAAAAGAAACCACAACTTTAGTCGCCGCAAAATCCTCTATCAGTTGACGCTAATACATATACTAGTCGCTACTAAAAGTATGCAGGCTTTTATCGTCTTAATACCTATAACAATCGTCGCTAAAAGTTAGTATTCGCAGCAAAAGTATAGTCGCCACAAATGGTATAGTCGCCACAAATGGCTTTATATCGCCGCTAAGTAGCTTATAGTTGCGATCTCTTTCGTTACTAAACTTGTCGCCGCTAAAACAATAACAGCCATAATAACCGTCGCTAAAGGATAGTATTGCAGCAACTAAAGTCGCCACAAATAATTTTAAAATCGCCGCCTAAAAGTGTCTTATTAGTAGCGACGTTTTATTTACCACTAAAGCTTTTGTTAGTTGCCACCGCGGATTCATATATTAATTGCTACCAAAAGTAAATATTACTCAAGGCTTGGTTGTCACGATATTTATAACGATCGTCGCAATTTTTATCGTCACTAGTGTTCTATTTATTGCCGCTAAAAGCATTTTAACACCAGTAAAAGTGCTTATTAGTAGCAACTTTAGCTGCCGCGATGGCTTTATTTGTCGCAATTATTCACCACTAAAAGTTAAGCTTGCTGCAATCTTAACTACCACAACTTTGTTTTGGGTTACACATTAGTATTATCCCATTATCAATATGTATAACATTTTTTCCTATGTATTATTAATTTTCAACAATATTTCATATTCACAAACACACTAATAATATGATCGATTCTTACAATATTTACAAATTTTCATTTTCTTTCTTATCAAGTGCATCTACAAATCATGCAGATTTTATTCTTATCAAAACTTTTTTTTTTTTTAAAAATTTTGCATTCTAGATAGTGTATCTTATACATCTTATTACATTCTGATCCCACAGCAACAAATTTTTCTTAAATCTATCATATTAAATATAATAACTTCATGAAAATCCTCCTCCTATTTATTAAATCTGCGTACCTTCAATAGGATTAAGTGAATCTAAGTGAATTCATTGGCAATAAAAGGATAAAAATTATTTGTTGCTTAACTATAAAAGGATAAAAATTATAGTATCTTTGTTTTCTTACGCATCATTCAGAAAATAGGATAGTATCGATCTAGCGATGAAAAGACTAAACTTTCATGTAGATGTATAACAATTCCACATGCAACAAAATAGGAGGTATTAGGTAATCTTGAACTATTTATCTCACCATTTATACTTTAGCAGTGAAATAAATTATCTCATATCTCACCGTTCTCAATTTTTTGTTCCATAAATGTTTGCATTTAATTATCAAAATAATGTTTTGTTTTGCGTCTTTTATTGGTCAAACAAAACAATTGCTAAATTTGCTAGTCCCTCGTCTGGAATTTTTGTCAATTCGCTATTGAAAGTCAATTTGACTATTTCAAAAGTGTAAATTTGAATCACATCAGTTGGTCCAGGTAAAGGCTGACCAAGCCAATGATGCTTAGGGGATGGTCCTTTTCGGTATGAGTAGCCCACACTGGGAATGAAGACAGGCCCGGACTCCACGGGGGGGGACAGGCAATGGGGAATCGTGGAATACTATTGTCACGAGAAAGGCCAACCTCGAGCGCGAGGCAAGCCTGGGAAGGGCTGAGACAAAAAATTATATTATTCTTAAACAAAACTATATGAAAGTACTAGAAATAAAAATTTGCAATTACTTATAATGAAAAAATATGTTAAAATATGTTAGTCACATTTTATAGTTTGCCTTCTAAAAATCAGAAAATCATGACAAACAATATCGAACGGAGGGAATAATTTAAAAATATTTACTATAAAGTTGCTCAAGTGGCTAACACCTTCTTGGGAGCTTCCATTGCTCGGTGACTCGAACCGATAATGTTAGTATTGAAACTAAGAGATATTAGCCACGTAAGCAATTCTTTCTTGTAGTCCATTCCATTTTAATTATTGTTTTAGCTCATAAAATTTGTTCCAAAATAATTTTCATTTTAGAAATTCAAAATTAAAGTTGACAATTGTTTCCAACTATACCCTCTAACATTAAAAAAAGTATGCACAATATTTGACAAAAAAATCAATCTACCAAGCATAACCTAACGGAATCAACATTATATTTTTGTTTACTTAAATAAGCGCTGAGAAAAAGTTAATACATTATGTTTATTATTTTCTTAACAAGCATAAAAAAGCTAAAGCGACAACTAAAATAGAACAGGAAAGTGTAATAGACTTCAATAATGAAGCAGGTTTTCCTCACAAATAGTTGAAGACTTACTAAGAAGAGCAAAACATGTCATTTAATTACATTCAACACCAACTTTCAGCTTTACCAACAAGAGTTCAAACTACTAGTTGCAAAGAAAACAAACAAGAGTTGTTAATTTCAAACATACATGTACATTTAACACCACCAAATAAATGGAAGGCCACCAAAAACATTCACTACCAATGAGGATGATGAACACACACTCTACGAATATGTTCTTATCATTCGAGATGGTTCAGGTTCAACGAAGGACCACCCGGAGCATCCTCTAGAAAAAGTTCCTCTCTATCAAGTTGGCTTCATTGTATGAGAGGCCACCCACATTCTTCATTATTCAATTATATACGTGTCGTTACTGGTAAAATAAGATTATTATTATTATTTTTAGTCTACATATCTTGGAAATACTAAAACAAGGCTTAACAAATGATGTGGAGTAGGCTTACTGCATCAACTTGTCCACTCCGGTAGCTCAAATCAATAGCTTGTTTATGGTTTAGCTCCGTCAAATCCTCAACCTAGAGTTAACATTATAGATTGTCCGGATCAGTGCTCACTAAAACAGCTTACTGCTCAACAAATGGACTAATGAAGAAGCAATACCTTTTTTTGAGAGTCAAAATACAGAGTTTTGTAGTTGCTATCTGTCTCTGGAACTTTACTTGCAAACGGCCTTTTGCCTCTCTGTTCAGTAATCAAATAGACACATCAGAGTAAAACAACTTCATAAGAGACAAGTACAAATAACAATTGAGTCGCGTTGAATACTGTCCTAAGAAATTATTATGAAACATCTCCCCAAAACTAAACAAACTCTCTAAGTCTAATAGATAATCTAAAAAAAAATCCAATAAATTTTAGATTTAGGTTAGAGTTTCGGGTTGGCCAAATTTATGCCCAGTCCTAATTAGTAACAAGATAAGTTACTCATGTTGGATAGTGAAATAATAGTATCGCGATTAGTTATCTCAAAAATAAAACAATGAAAATGACAAAAATACCTCTAACGTCTCTTAAACCCTTTTTCTACTTAATATAAGATGGGCGGCAATTTCCAAAGGCCTAAGCAAGTTTTGGGATTTTTGGACTTCTGATCAAAAAAATTCATTTTTTTCATATAAAATGTATGTCGAAACACAATTTTTAAACTTTCTATCGTCAAACGAAAGCAAGAGGGAGAGAGTATTATTTAAACAAGCAAAAAAAATACTGAAGTGTATGTATGTAAAACAAAGCATAAAAAATCAAACAAGAGGAAAATAAGAGCGTATACAGAACCTTCGTATCGGCTGTTTTATTGGATGCTTTGATCTTCTTCGTCATTGTTGGCTCATCAGCAATTTTTGGAACTAATGTTGTCTTCCTTGTAATTACTTCCGATCCGGCAACTTTAGGGTTATTTATTGCTTCAATGGCAACTATCGGATTCATCACATTTTTCGCTTTGGCTATCCTCTTGCTTGCGCGGATCGGGTCGATTGAAGCTTTTGGGTTTCTCCTCATTCCTGATCTCAACATGAAGAAAAAATCACAGTAGAAACCTTTGATTTTCTTCTTTCTCCTCACAAAAAAAAAAAAACTGTAACAGTATCACTTTTTTCCTTCTCAGAGAAGGACAAAATATTGAAAGCAGAGTGAGCGTTTCACGAGACTGATAAAGCTGTTATGAAATTGGCCTTAATTCGTGCAGAGCAGGGGTTTAATCTCTGTCGTTCAATTCGATTCCTTCATGCAACGTGTAAGGTGGAGATTTCTTTGTTTCATCGCGTAATGGCAATGTCTTAATTTTCGCCAGGAACGAATGACTTTCCTTTTTAACATTTTGGTTATATTATTTTTTAACTTTTGCTTCTTTTTTCAATTTTAAAAAATACAGTATATTATAAATTAGATTGAATTGAACTTTTTTAAGTTTGATTTTGATTAGTTTGTTTATTTATTTCAAATTTTAATAATCGATAATCATAATTAATTTAATAATTTGTTTCTTAGAATTTTCTAGAGTATCACTCGGTTGTAGTCTCTATTGTATAATTTCATGTTGAATGATTCTATAAGATTATTGGATACTAATTTGGACGTTTGAAAATTGAAATTATTAGTATTATATAAGTATTGATGAATTAAGATATATAATTTTGAAATTTTGAATAGTTAAAAATTTGTGCTACTAAACTAGATATTCAATTTAAATTCATAATTTTTTTAAAAAAAATTGAAATAGATAGAACTCATAATCCAAAAATCTAATGTTAATGAGACCAGCTTCCTTTGGAGTTTGAGGGAAGACAAAATTGAATCTATGTTGTGAAAGATTCAATTGATTGTCAAAAATTGCACATCCAATGAAGTAAAAACAATTTAAAAGTAATAATATTTCAATGTCTTTGATGTAGTTGTGTATTTAATTTCACTTACCGCGCAACGCGCAAGTCTTGTTTGATTAATATATATATATATGATTTAAGTGCAATTAAAACTTTAATTGCATATTCTTTGTGAAAGAATTGATGTTCAAATCAATTTGCACGTATCTCAATTAATTCTTTGTATCAAATATCTACTATCAAGTCTCATATTGTATTGAGATAAAAAATATATATATGATCAGCCATTGTCTTTTGTAAACTTTTCCCTCCACTTCCCCACTTCTCAAGCTTGAGTTCCTCCTTACACCTGTTTTCTTTTATATGCTCTCTCATCGATCAGACTCGCAGTCTCTAATTTTTGGTCACTTGTCTTAGATTACTAGTTTTATCCTATATAGTATATCCAATCCAATTTACATAGAAGTTCTTAAAAGAATAAATGGGAAGACCAAATTTTACCAAGTGGTAGTACTATACGAGTCAAATTAAGAACGTGCTCGTAATGACAATGGTACTGTTGAAGGACCATCTAATGACTATACTCTCTACGTTCTCGTTTATTATTTTTTGTCACTTATTAATTCAACTAAATTTATATTTCTATCAAAGTTTTACGTGAACAATACCTAACAAAATTTTCAATGTTTAGGGTTTGAATCAGAAATCTCCCATTAAGAATGAAAAATACCTATTAGTTTGTTAGTAACAAAGTCAGAGTTATCACTAAAAAAAATTCAAAAGGTAGGAATACAAAATTCAACATCTACGATATATATAAAAATTAATTTTAATTTTATATATATAATATATTTTTTCAAGGAAATGAATCATGCGTTCAAATAAACTCCTACCTTCACAAATGCATTTTACCGCAATTCTAGGAAAATAGAAGTGCATGAACCACATAAACCATACAATACATTCTTCACCTTACTTTGGTTAATATTTAATATATTTGATGGGTACCGACTCATAATTCGACTTGTCGAAGGATGATATATACGTATAATTGTCGATCTCAACAAAATCAGACACAAAACGCAATGGATACGGTAAACCACTATTTATGTAAAGTTTGAACCTAATCACTATATGGTACAATTATGATATACTACATTACCAAAAATATAAAAAATAAAAAATAGAAAGGACAGACGTAAAAGTAATCTTGAAATTTATATGAAATAATAGATATATATATTCAAGATAAACTATAAAGGAAGAAGCCAGAGAAGACAATCATGAAATAAGGTTGATATCTATGTCTTTGTGTCACCTTAGAATATGACAGTGGGGGATATTACATGAATGATATGAATTTGTACATTTTAACTCATCCACCAAAAAAATCATCTTTTAATATGATTTTTTTTATAAAAAAAAAAAATTGTTTAGTTATACATTCTAATCAGGTGAATAAAAAAATAACAAGATTTCTAATCACAAATTTCAAGTGAAATACATAATACACAATTTCAAAATACTTTCAAATTACCTTTGCAACTTCTACTTCAAAAACCCTTTCTTTTGGGATAAATATAGTCTACTTTAAATATACTTTTTGCTATATTTTTCATAAAAGTATGTGTCTTGCTAATTATAAATACCCAATTTATGGGGAAAAAAAACTTAATCGCACCGGTTGTTTACACCAAATCAATATAAAATGTATTGTTATGTGATTTAATGAAGTAAAATAAACACATAACATACATATATTGACTTGATATAAACACTCGATTCGGATAAGTTTTACCCCGATTCACTTTACAAACCCACCCCACCCATGACCTATCAATAGATCGAAGGAGGTGTTTGAACATAGATTTTTTTTCCTTTTTTCAAAATATTATTTTGTTATATATTCAAACAAGGTGGAAAAAAATCTACTCACATTTTTTTTTTTACTTTTTTAAAGTGAAATATAGTTCAAATAAAATTCAACTTTAATTTTTCAAAATTTCAATTAAATCTGTGTCCAAACGCATGCTTAAAACTCATAATTTTGGGTATTTCTGTAATCATGATAACCAAACAAGACAAAATAGAGTCCAATTCTGCAGATATTCAAAGAACTCAAAAAAAAATAATTAAGAAATCTTGAATCTATAACAAACTGTGATGAGTTGATCACTACAAATTGGTACAAACAAAATCATTTCTTGCTCTTTTTATGTTTCCCATTACGAAACAGAGACCCAAATCCAAATAAATTTTGTGATGCAACATTAAGAACTGGACTAATTCTACTCCATCCCTTGTACACCCTTGTTTCTTGTTTCCTTCCTTTCCCTCGTCCTTCTGCTTTATCTTTCTCGCCGTGTCTCCCCCTACAATCCACGCCCTTTCCCTTCACAGTCTATCACTCCCCCCCCCCTCTTTCTCCCCATCCCATATCCAGTTCTCCTCTACTTCCCTTTGTGCTTTCCTCCTCTCTATTTCCAATCTATCGTCCACCCATATTCCGCTATTCCGCACCTTTTCCCTTTACCCCCGTCCTCTGACCCCTTATCCCCCTGCTACCTTATACTTCCCCCTCTCTCCTCCATCTTTCCACCTGTTTTGGACACTTTATTTATCCCCCCCCCTTCTCTCGCTCATCATCCTCTCTAGGCGTCTGTTGTCGATAAACTCCGGCCTCACTCCACTCTCTCTCTATCCTTCCTGCCCTCCACCCCTATTCTTTCCATTCGCTGGTGGCACATAAGACCCACCAACTCCCCCCCAGCCCTGATCTCCCTACCCCCGACAATGCTTTGCCCCACTCCCCCTCACCTATACTTTTACCCCACCACCCCAATCCCTATCCCTCCACAGCTTTTCATTGACTCCTCTCCAACGTCTCTTCTCACAAGATTCAATTCGTCTCGCACTTGTCTCTTATTCGTACCACCTTTATATCATTCCGCACCTCCTCCCCCTCCCCATCCTCGCAAGAAGGTCATCCTCCTCCATCATTCAACCTCTCCCTTCCTAGCTGTCCGCCCTACATACCCCTTCAGCTTATATCGCTCTTTACCAATTCCCTCCCTTTAACCCGGTTCATATCCCTAAGGCGCCGCTCAATTTTTATCTCATTATGGCCACCCCCGGCGCTTCTTCCTCTTCTCCGCCCCCCACCGCCGAAACACTCCGCACTATTTCCCCGACTTCCTCCCCACTTTCTGCTACTGCCTGGCACCTTTCTACCAATTATCTAGCTTCCCCACTTCGCCCTTTTGCATCTTCTATTCTCCTTTTACATCCGACCCGCACCCGCATTTTACCATTACCACTACCTCGTTAATTTCCTAAAGGCCAAAACTGGTCGTTATCTAAAACAATCTCCCTAAATCTAAGTACCTAGTACCATATTAACGCCCGTGCTGCTCCATAATTCTTCCTTAATGGCGGTTTTTGAGCTGATGGATATGTGTAAAAACTTGCTGGTGTTGATGAATTCTTGATTTGCTTTAATTGCAGAGTCCCCTGTTTCTTGGAATTTGGTACTGAACCAGTTGAATTGCTTCGAGATAATAAAGGTAATGACCAAAATGAACTACTTTTCTTGTGTGTATTAACACAATGAACACTACTGCTTCTTTTAATACCCCAAAAAGAATGACTCTTTTGTTGCTCTGTTTTGATTTCTTGTTTTGGGTTTTGATCATTTTGGTCATTTTGTGGAAGGGGTGGAAGAGATTGAGCTTTTTTGGATAAAATTGTTTGTTTTGAAGAGTTCACAAACTTTTCTTGAAGTTGAATTGGGCGAATTAAGCCATCTGAAAAGAGTTCATCTGCTGATGAAGTTTCTGCATTGCTGATACAGAAATCAAATTCAGAATTTGAATGAATAGGTTCTTGGATTTGTGTTTTGTGAAAAATATTAGTAAGATTTGAAGGTGAAAGATTGTGGGAAAAAGAGATTCTTGGACTTGTAGCTAAGCTTGGAGGCTCAGATATCATATCAATGGCCATTATTTTTTATTTTGTTTTGTTTTCTTTGGTTCAATTATTGAAAGAAGAGAGAAGGGGAAAAGAGAAAGAAGACAAATATTCAAATGTGATGTGGGAATACTGACAGATGACAGAGGAGAAAATGAGATTTTTCAGAGAATGGTTGCAGAGTCTAAAGGAAAGAGAAGAAGCTAAATAGATGGTTTGAATTTTTGGGGCACTTGTAGTTTGACATGGCTTTTCTGTCCAAAACAAATACTAAAATCTACTTGGATATTGGATAGGGTTGTTTATTATTTGATCTAGAAAAGAAAGAATAAATATATTTTTTCAAATTATCGTAAATAGTTTGGAGATATCCTTTGTCATGTTTTTGAGATATTTCGTTAAAAAATTAGAGCATATATATCCTTTATACTAACGGACGTACACATGTCATAATTTTATCAGTCGAACCGACGGATAAGATTGCACTAGAGTGAAGATTATATATGCTCTAGTTTTTTTAACGGCAGAAGCATCAATGTTCCAAAAGTATGACGGAGGATATATGCATATCAATTACGATAGTTTAGGGGCATATTTATCCTTTGTCCCATGAAATAAAGATCTCGATTTTTGAGTTTTGGTTATTGATAGGAACACCATTCTTCAAAATATGAATTAGTCAAATTTTATTACGAGTTAGAGAGTATTGTTATAGATTTTTGAAATTTAAATTATGACTAAATATTAGTATTCCTGTTGTAAACTCGAAGGTGCGAAGAAACATACAATTAGTGTGACCTAATTAGTTATCTTATCAGTATATTTAAGTTAAACAAACTTTTCATTCATGAAATAGAAAAAATTATTAAATTTCACGATCCATTATTAAATTTATTTCAATTCTAAAAGCTCGGATTTTATCAGATGAATAACATGTCTACTCCCTACAAAATGAGTATGCACGCTTAACACTTTTGGAGGTGAAAAGAGATACCTTGTTAATACAGCAAGGAACTACTTTTATGAAACATTGAATGAGTCATTATGTTAATTATTAGCCTCTATTACTCATGAAAATACCATAATTCTTTAGCAAGAAATTGTTTCTTTTAATTGCTTTGCTACAATGTGCAACACATGTCAATGTCCAAATATCAAATTGTAGTGAAAAAGTCTATGGTAACAATAATAATAAGTAAAAGCCATGAATGATTTATTAACACTTTGAAGCAACATACATCATTTACTAGCAATTACCATTAAGGTGTGTATCTTTCCATATGATTTGTTCTACACGTTAGAGTCATAGGCCTAAATACAATTGAGTAATTTGACCACATGCCAATTTTCAGGTTATTGCTACTCAATTACGTTGGCTTCTAACTTGAAGCACAAGATCCCACCATAAAAAATAGAGTGACGGAGTGATAAAAGATTCTTTTATGGTTAATTAGAGATTTCAAGTAAGGTTTGAATCACAATAAAAATTATAAATTTAACAAGTTTTTGATAAAAAAAAAACATGGTGTTTATATTAAAAAATTATAAGAGAAACTTGTATTCAAGAAAAATATAAAAAAACATGTGATTATTTCGGAAATTCATTCAATTAAAATTTCTGAATGCGCGATGAAGTAAGACTTACAACCTCACAATAGAAATTAAACTAAAATCAAATCGTCCAACTGACTAAAACTTAACCCCCCAAAAACTAAAATCGTAAAGCTACCATTGGAAACACTAACATTAGTATTGTTAGAGTTTTAGTAAAACAATGTAAAGCGGCCTCTAGTGTGAAGTAGATAGAGAACTATACATTTGACATAATTATGTGTCTAAGTTATATATTAAATTCTTAAATTTAATTATTAGGGAGGGTATAATAGTGAAATTATTACATTTATTAGGTTACCGTTTACCCCAATAACTCAATAGGTCAACCGATAGAACTAATAATCCAATAAACAAAATTTAACTCATTAAAAAAGTAATAACTCAATTACCCAATAACAACAATTCAATAATATTTTTTTCGATTTGCGGTTTGGTTTTTGCACACTCCTTAGTAAGAGAGGGAGGTTGTGGGTTAACCCCTTTCTTCTCTTTGACTTTTTGGTGTATGCTAACTCCAACCACCAACTTAATTATTATTACTATTATTTTACCATTTTTTTCTATTAACAGGCTTAGAATTTAGATGAATGAATTCTTCATATATAAATTACTTATTGACTAGGAAGGTCCTATGTTTTTTTCAACACACACACACCACAAATAGAAAAAAAAATAAAAATATAGAGAAAAAACAAAATGATTCATGATGAATTGTACAATTAGGTTTAAGTATGTTTAATTATTGAAACATGATCAAGTAAAACATGGAAATTGTTGATTAGAGGGCCCTTTCTCTAGATAATCCAAAATCCATCATTGATTTGTAATTACTAACAACATAACTAGGTCACCAGGAATAATTTATCTCGATTATACCTTTAACAACTTTTTTGTTTATAGTTAATTAAGATAAATTGGAATTAAATAAGATACATTTGCATATAATTTAAACACTTTATTTTCAAATAAAATGGATTACACTACTTATTCCTACAAGGACATTAAACCTAACTTCAACGCTCTCTATGATGACTTTTGTCATGCCTCTATAAAAATTAAACTATAACAATCATTATCACCAAAGGTGAATTTATTGGGTCATACTTAATTCAAGTCAACATAAATTTAATTAAAATTACTTGTCCTAAACACAATAATCAGAGTATATGAAGAAGCAACTCTCAATTTTCACTAGGTAGGAACAAAATTACTTAAACCAGTGATAGACTGATTAAAGAAGGCATGTCAAAATATAAAAAAATAAAATTAAATAAAAGTTAAAAAGTGTTAAATATATAATATATATATATAATATAATTTTTCGCAACTCCGCTACATACATACATACATACTGCTTTTCTTAAATTCATTTATAAAATTGAACTAGCTAGTTATATGTTGTACTATATATTATTTAATGTCACTATTTGTTGGTGACTCCCCAAAATGAGACCTGAAATATACTCTACCTTATTATTTATTGTTGTTTGACTTTGTGACATAACATACTTCCCTTGGATAACGCTCTCCCAATAATAGAAATTATTGTGGTAGAATTTGATTCTGACCAGGACTTCCACTCCTCATTACTCCGATTACACTTGGGCTTAGTTGCGCGCTCTGTTGAAAGTTACGTTTATATTTGTCTGATTCTGATATTGAAGACATGTTTTCCATTTTCTTCTTAACAATGACATGAAAACAACAAATTAAGCAAAAAAATACATGTTCTTTGCTTTGACAGTTTATCAATAAACATTCGCAAGTTTCACAATTGTGCTATGCAACACTTAACCACTTCCTTCTAGAACTAACATGGATAAAAAGAAGTTTTGTTGCTAAAACTAGTTTAATATTTGATTCTGTTGTCAAGGTTTTATATTTATAATATTAGCTTTGGAATGTTTTAAAATTGAATTGGCATCACTAAAATGGAGGTATTTAGTGACCACCAATACAATCATTGAATATAACAACAGTCTCAATAGTCTCAAAATAAAAAGAGAAATATGTGTTTGTATGTACCTGAGGGTAATCAAACCCAGTGGCAGAGACACCTTATAGTTATATTATTTATGTATAATTAAAATAAGGCCGAATTCATATTTTTCTTCAGGTACCTTAACTATGTTATTTTCTTATTGAACCATAGAACCATCCATAATTTATTTAATTTAAACATTGTAGGCTGATTTTGATCGACTTTTCTATTGTAAATGTCTTCAATTGTGTTCGTATTGTAATGATTTTTATTGAAAGAATGAAGATAAATTGTGTGTTAGTCTCATTTGTTGTCTAATGTGTCTAAATAACTTGAAATAAAATCAACATTATTCTCGAACTTGTTCACTATAAATTAGAACTCAATGAGTTTTGGAACACATATGTAGCTTTATCATTAATGAACCCCGCCCAAAAGATGATTCACACATCAGCCAACAATGTTTAAAGGCTAACAAATTATGTGTGTTCAATGATTTAATAGGAAAATAGCGTAATTGAGGTACCTGAGGAAAAAAACCCCAAAAAGTTTGAAAAATCTGTTTATGGATTTGGCCTTGAAATAATATTTAGATATATGTAGTAGATGTTGAACTCCCTTTAACTACTCCTTGTATTTATTTTTTAAGATTTCAAACCCTCTTATTGAAAATTCTAGCTCCGTCACTAATCAAGCCCGTACATGAGGGGCAACACAGGGTTCTTTCCGACTTTCACCAACACTAAACCAAGTGATTGTTTTGTATTTCTTAAATACGTAATTGATTTTTATATCCTATATATCCTCCCAAAGAAAGAAACCTTTAGGCTTCACGTGACTCAAGTATATTTTTTTTCTTGGTGTCTAGCAATAACTAGCAAATCGTGATAAGAAAAGGTAGACAAAAATAAAGTAACACGAACCATTTGTGTTATATGATTGATTGGAAAAAAACAGAACGTAGATTTCCATGTAAATGCTTCGATTGAATAGACACCACACACGAAAAAAAGAAAAATACCGACCCAACCCATAAACAAGAAAGCCATGTTGAGTACCGAAGTCCCTTGTGACAAAGGAGGAAACCAACATACAACTACTCGTTGGAAAATGCACAAAAAAATCAAATAGTAATCTTAAAATCCTATTAGAGTAAACATAATATCTGCAAACCACCTTAAAATGTAAACAATAGTAAGCAAAGGAAGCAGGAGACGATGAACTCGATGAGTCCCTTTCTATCAGGGAATCAAAATTAATGTTACCAAGTCAAATATAGAAGAAAAAAATATCTAAAGTTAGAGTTGTTGGGGTCAGTGGAAAAGACAATCCATCCACATAAATAATTAAAAAAAAAAAATAAAAAAGCTTTCTCGATTATTCCAAAAGAAAAATAATTTAGGTTGGAAAATGACAATGATGGTAATGATTAACGAAAATCTAAGATTAAAAGCAAAGATGTCTAAGGATTACAAGTCCAGATCCATAGAAGTGATTGACATAAGTGGGAGGTATATATTCATCAATGACAGCCCTCGTTCACCACAAAGGTTGTGTCAATTTTTCAGGTTTTTGACAGACGAACCATATTTTAAGACTTGACATGTGACCAAGTTGTCCACATTATTCAATTTAGGCCCAACAACACACCTAAGTTGTGAATTCCCAAGCCATACAATACTCAGCGGGTTGGCCACAAAGCATGGCATTCACACCTTACAAGATTACAGGGTCCCAGAATCAAGTATGCACTGGTTGCTGTCAAAGGTGTAAGCAAACTAAAAAAGTATGTCAATACAGGCAATTCAAGGTTAAATTGATACACATTAGACCAAATCTACATCAGAATGAAGATAGAAAACGAAGAGGGTTTTACAGGCAATAGCATCAAATTTCAAACACTTTTGGATTTTATGATGGATTAAGCCGAAGAACAGATACTGTAAGCTTTTTTGATCCAAAGTAGAAAATACGGGTCATAGGCAGAGATCAATCTTAATATGCTAATTCCACCACAATGGTTAAGTCTGCCTTGCTTTACCCCACCAATCAATCCATCCCAAAAAGTTAATGCCTCGACCACAAGAAAACAAACAGTAGACTATTCAATTCAGCCAAAGACGATAAAACAAACTGGAACTCAACCCCGCAAACAAAAAGAAGATAAGATTAAAGGGAACAAAGAAAGAAACAGCTGGGCAAAAAAAAGATTCTACATAATACAGACTAGTACTGCCGACTCTTACAAAAGGCAGGAAGGATCACACTGCAGATCTCCTGAACATACACTTCTTCGGGGCCCTGGACAACGAAATAGGAAATATCATGGACGAGATCATTGCAATTTGAGCACCATAAAGCTGTGGATGGCACACAGCAAAATATAGATTACTAGCTAATAATGCTCTCCAAATTTAAGCTGTTAAATCATTCAATAACAAAGTCAGATTGGATAAAGAATTCTACTCTAAACTGTTTCTCTTTTCTTCTCAACCTCTATTTATATTTTGACCGAAGGAAAACCCTTCTATGAATTTTTAGTCATTCTAAATGATGCAACAACAACAAACCCATGAAATCCCATCAGTGGGGTTTGAAAAAGGTAGAATGTATGCAGACCGTATACATCTTACCTCGTGGAGGTGGATAGGCTTTTTCCGTCATTCTAAATGATGAAGAGATAACGTAAAAGATATTCTGAACCAACAAAACTATATTCACAAAGTACATGTCACAACTGATGTACAGTACAATAGCTATGACGTTCAATAGTTTTGACCTTTTGCAAGTTTACACACGACGATGCCTGAAAAAGAATTTCTATTCACACAAATTGTTCTAATTATACGTCTTCAAAGATGCAGTTCTATTTATATCTGCAAGAATGCCAGGTATGAACCTTTTACAACCTTTACCTGCACGCAAGCTGCAGCTTCAAAGGTAAGAGTTATCCGATAACAACTATCAAATTGAGTATTCACTGATTGTGTATTGAATCTCGTAGACCAACCAACATTAATCAATAAACAAGCACCACGGAAAAAAGATGTATTTTTTCAAATCATTAATCGATGATCGAAGTCATCGCAGATCAATGACATCAAACTTCAAGTTAGAATCCATATAAACATCTGTACAATGCTTGTAAATTGGGCTACCATCAGGAGGAGGGTCATGCGGATGAAAACCACGCCTTGGACATTGTCGTATAACTGTCATTCCACCCGGATTTGTCAATCGGAATATTCCATGAGTTCTACGCACAATAGAATACCACAGATTAGTTGGATGAACATCATTAACTAGAGTTAAAAGAGAAGATTGTCATTTCTCACTTGTAGGAGGGATACAATCCTCAACAAATAATCCCACCCACACCAGGACTATTTTCTCCAATCGTGAAAGATAGCTAAATATTTTTTGGGTAAGTAGCTAGGTTGAATAACTAATCTCATCAAGTTAGATATATAAACTCTATCGAATGATGTATAATGCACAATACATGTACCAAACATCACCAAAAAGGGCATTGCACTAATGAGCAAAATCTACTTCACCAGAGATTAAGGCTACTTTACCTTGAACTGTCTCTTGGGGCCATTACAATTGCAATTGCTTCAGGCAACATAATCTGCTTAATCATTAGTAAAGGAAATAAGTGAATCCAGGATCAGTGATGAAATCATATCAATAATAATTAAACATAAATTCAGGTGTAATAGGCCATATAAACTTTGCCTCAGTTTTTTTAAACAAACTAGAGAGAGGCATATCCCTGTTGAGGAAGTAGAGTTAAGAGTACAGAAACCTGATATGAATACTGAGTGTGAACATCGATGGATGACATGAAACATGATTGCGTCGGATGTGTCTGAAAAAGAGTGCAAAGTCAAGAGTCACTATTTGTGACTTTAAGGGAAAAGATGCTGTAAAATAACTTGCAGAAGATACCATGGACAACATTTCAATTTACATTTCCTATTATGACTCAACAAATTGCAATTCAGTATTTTAAGTGTTCTACCCGCTACTTGATAGTTCTTCCACATATTTTCTTACAGAAGCATAGCAAACTCCACTAGATCACAGAAACTGAACTGTGACTTGATACAATAGTTTAGACTTAACATGACGTTGTAATTCAGGAGTTATTCATCAAGGACTAGGATCTTTGCAAAACAGACTTACATGAATCCACCCAAGAGGAAACAATGATTGCTTATCTTGAACTTCAAATATTTCCTCCTCATTTGTAGTTTGACACTGCTTGGAAAGAATCGATCAGGATACTATCAAAGGGAAAACATAAAAAGAAAAATACAATTACTCTTTTTATGAATAATATAAATGAATCTTACTTACCGAATCTGATGTCGATTCCTGCTTAGGAATGATCAGAGCAGTGATGTAAAATTTTCGGTTTTTCTGAAACAAGTAATAGTATGGATGATGATACGTTAAAAGAGATAGTAACTAAAAACACAATGATAATAGTTAATAGGACATACTAGTGATCCAGCAAGAACACCACAGGTTTCAAGATTTTTGTTAGTATTGGACTTGGCTAACTTCATGAAAGTATCCATCACAGATGCTGACTACAAAATGAGAATCGGTGGAAGTATTTTATAATGTTAAATGAGAAAAGACGATAAGGAAATGGACAACCAAAAAATTGAATAGGAAAATGTAAAAAAATCTCACAATGTGCAATTGCAGGGGATCTTCAGAACAGATTAGACCATCAGGTGATGATTTAACTAATCCACATTCCACCTCTTCGATTGGACATGCTGCAGTTGGCATCAAATCTTGTACCTCCGCAAGAACAGGTGGAGGAGAAGGTTGTCTAATGATTTCTGATTGTAGAGGGCTTTCTTCTGCATCAAAGGAAATCAATGAAGCAGGTTCCTCAAGACGTAGCACTGGCTTGTCACTGTTGACTGGTAACATTAATTCCTGGCATGGTTTCCCACATTCTGAACTGATATTATCCTTCTTATCCGAAGATTCACTTTCCAGAGGCTGCTTCAGGAGGCTGTTTACCCATCAAGGATTAGGAATTATACTCAAAAGTCAAATGCAAGCACACTGAGAAATAAACTTATACAGTAAATAATATTATCTATTGATAGCTCAGGACTGCATTATAAGCCCCGACAATGTTATTACTAATATGTGTAGTAACAACGAAAAACATTCACAAATGATAAAACATGTTGAAAAGAAATTAATCAACTGAGAACCTCACCTGGGGATCAGAACAGGGGTGAAGTCAACATTACTTGGATAAGACACCTGCATTTATGTACAGAAGTTGTTATTTGTTAGACTTCAGTCCTTACATTTACTTGAACAGGACTTAGAGCCCGTTTAAATGGGCTTAAAAAAGTGTCTTTTACGTCAAAAATAAAAAGTCAAACTGAAATGACTTTTAAGTCAAAAAATAAAAAGTAGGGGAGACCTACTTTTGGTTTTTGACTTATTTCAAGTCATTTTTAACCTTGCCCAACACTTCCTAAATTACTTTAAGTCATTTTTTATTAATTTTAAGTTATTTTTAGTATTTGTCAAATACATTCAGAAGTCAAAAACCGACTTAAAAGTAGGTTTGACCAACTTTTAAGTGAATCCAAACACCCTCTTAAGTCCTTATATTCCTGAAAAAGTTTTGTCCGCCGGACCACTCAATTTCGTTGACTTCTCATGTACGAGGATTAAAATTCTACTTCACTATGCCAAAGTTATAACAATACATTTTAGGACTATAATCATGTTTATCTAAGACAAAAAAACAAAACAAAGAAATTATTTAAAATATCCTTCATACCCCTCTGTCACTAGCTGGAAGCTGCAACTGTCCTCGAAGCCCATTCGGACCCAAGATGGAATGTCTGTTCAGGGTTTCATCCGTTGGACGGGGAATACTAAGTGACCTAGAAAAGCAACAAGAAATATACAAAGAAGAAGAAAATTGAATAAACAGTTGAGATCCAGCAAACATAAGCTCAGTTTCACCTTGACTAATGCATTCTACCTTGCCCATCATTGTATCTAATCCATATATTGTGCCAGGCTGCCAGCCTAAGAAGAGGTTTTAATTTGTGAATGCTATACAATATGATTTCAGCATGTAAATGTGTGGTTGCTATGCTTTGTGGACAAGTTAAAGCTACAGCATTTACTTCAGGAATCTTTTAATCCAGTATACAATGCAAAATGTCCCATTTTATATGTCACCTTTTTACTTTGCACTTGCATTAAGAAATGATGTGATTTAATACTTCTACCCTTATTTAATGTTTTCTTAATTCAACTTTATTAAAAAATGACAAGATTAATTAACTATTCTATCAATAGGCAAAATATGGTAATTTATGCATAAATTTTATAAATTGACAAGTAATGTGGTCCAGCTATTTATAGAAAGGGATGACATATAAAATGGGACAGAGGGAGTAATAATAAGCACACTACTCTATGGATGAAAGCTACAAGGAGGTAAGTCATACTAAAGTCTGTTAGTGGTTCATGTATAACAGTATAAGTGATTCTATAGGTCTAAAGTAAATTTTAAGCAAGGTAAAATGAACAGATCCCACATGCAACATTCAGATTTAGCAAGAGACCCCAGACTAGAGCCATAACTAAGCAACTACTCCATGCGATTAAAGTGCATTGATCGGGCACATTGCATCTAGCAATAAATTACTGAGTATTTTTTATTGGAGAAACTTACAAACGGCGGATATGCTCATCTACAGGCTTCACAGGTAAAAACTGTGTGGTTAGTTGGTAGCTTGGATACCAAATTTTCGAACACAGGTGCGCTATTCTGTCGAGGTGCCAGAAACAACGTCTCGCAAACGAAAACCCTTAATACAAGGCGGCCTAAAGTTACCAACCTACCCATGAATCTAGCATTCCGTTCACAAACTTTCACCTTCTCTTAAATAAAATCTTTGAAGGCAATCTAACACACATTGGCCTTTGTGAATTTCTCGGTTATCGAAAAAAAAAATCAATTTTAAGCAAGAGAAACAACCTATGGCTATGATACACCAAAGTTTTCTTATAATTTAAAAGTTTTGTTTCCGGCAAGCCCCGTAGTTACGTGAATTGCAATTATCGCTTTGGTAAGTTTCAAACGAACAGTTTTTCAACACCTTCAGTGCATCTCTTGATTTTTTGTTATTATAATTATATACAGAGTGC
Organism: Solanum habrochaites; assembly: GCA_027704765.1. NCBI lineage: Eukaryota > Viridiplantae > Streptophyta > Magnoliopsida > Solanales > Solanaceae > Solanum > Solanum habrochaites. The sequence continues at coordinate 64,741,392 of JAKWJA010002491.1, forward strand.
TTGGAGCACAGCACGCCAGTAACCATACACTTTCTAGAAAATATGAAAGACAAATAGAACCCACAAAACCACGCATTACAATCAAGTTCAAGACAGCCAAACAAGATCACCTGAATGACACCTAGGAAGTAGAATGTACATGATGCATACCTTATTTGTCCCCCAAGCCTTAAAGCTTTGATTATTGGCAGGAGAATATTCCCCTGAGAATCCTAAAAGATTATTTTGATGATGATTTTTCCCCTTATTCACTTGATATGTGCTTTTTCTGTTTAGCGCCTCAAGTTTCTGTTGAACTATTGGCTTCAAATCCTCAAGCTCAGCCACAGCATTTAGTAATCTCTAAAGATCAAATATAAGAAAGTAAGATTAGGTAAAGCTTACATATGAACACAGAGGAAAGGCATCGATTGTCTTACCTTTTTCAAATAAATTTTGTTGCTCTGCAGTGATGCTTGATAATCTCGATGGCATGGTATTGTCTCAGAGACCAAACTTAAACAGAAAAACACACGTAATTTAAATACATTGACAGGCGTTCAGAACAAAGTTAAGACATCCAAATCATTGAAACCACTTAGTAATTCAATCTAGAGGCTTCTAATTTAAATATAAAATAAAAAATTTTAAGGGTTGATTACCCTAACTAGAGGTTAATCTATCAGACGTAACCCATCTTTAATTTCAGTTACAAACTTCCTGTACTTCAAAATTCAAAAACTTTTCTATGAGTAAATTAATCTACTAACCCACTGGATAAGAATGTCGATTAAAAACAAATAAAATACTTATTTAAGTATTTAACAAGCATCTAAAACTCAGTTTTTTTTTAAGAAATCTGGTGAATCAAAGAAAGTTTTGGAAGACTAGAGCATAAAATTTTGACAGTATTTTTGAATGCTTCCCTGTATCTTATGTTAGCAAGTAGTTCGGAGGTAAACAAAAAAGAACTTCGATGCATGCACTATTGAGAAATATTTTTTCTTAGGAGATAATACTATTATTCAATAGGGCGGCTTGGCCAACTCTGAAGAAAAAAAAAGGGAAAAAAGAGTTGGGTACTCAAAACTTGAAAGGAAAGTCTTCTAGCATCTAACCATCTCAGAGTTAAGCACAATAATAAACATAAACCTTAATGCAGTCTCTAACATTAACCTGAAAACAAAATATAATTTTGGACCATGAGACTTCCCATCTCACCTTGAGTATCTAAGAAGCATGACATACAAATCTATGACGTCTCCCTCTGCGCGAAAAATGTCAGCCTACAATATTGTAACCATATCATTTCCTGCAATGTTGCTTGTAGAGAATAAAGAAGAACTTGGACTCATACAGAAAGGTATTTATAAACTATTCCGAGCAGCAAAGCACTTTAGCACCAAAAGGCATTCAATTGAGTGACATGAGAAGTCACAAAATGATGTGAAAGTTACTACCCAGTAGCATATCAGAACAGACAATTCCAACTCAAAGAGGCACAGTTGCACCACCAAACAAGTACCATACTATAGTTGCAATAATATTAAGAATGCAAAGAAAACATCCAGAGTACTAACCAGGTATAGCAAACAATAATATAGTGGCAGTGGGTTGATCAAACAAGGGATCAATTGTGGCTAGCATAAAAGATTTAGCAAGGTTTTCTAAGATCATCAAAAGCAACAAGCAACATACATGTGTGACAGTTATTGGACAAAGTAGAAGCAACTATCTTAAGGAGATTCGGCGACTTCAAATCTATAATTGTATACCAATACTCAGTAGAGCTTAATTCCAGCTAATGCATCTGCTTAGAACTCAAATAACATTATAAAATCTTTGATTACCTGTTCTTCTGCACTATACCAAACAGAGTATAACTAGAGTAAAGGGAATCATATATGCTACTCGACTTGGAATAGGATCAGAACAGACCCAAGAACTAACCTAGAAGCAAAGCAAAATCTTACTGAAAATCCAGCATTGGACCTAAGTACTGACCTAAAATGAGCATGCATTGCCCTAACTTCACATGCTCTGTTTCAGCAAAACCTAAACAGCTAGCACACCATTCGTGGTTCAATGGTTACTTATTTTAGCTAGAAATGCATTACATAAGCTAAAGGTAAAACCTGGGTATTGGTAATCATAGAGAGTTACAAAAAATTGTTTCCAAGTATGGCAGTCTGCTCACTATTAGTTTCCCAATTAAAGGAATAAATAAAATCACAATATGATAATGACAACAAGAACGAAATACTCCCAATAGTTCTCCAATGAAAACCCTACAGTCGCCAATCATTCAAGTATGCCCAAATACAATACAGTGCCATCAAATTTTCAAGCTATAGGAGTTGCACATAATGATTAGAGCCTTTGATATTGAACATCGATATCAAAAAATTCACAAACGTCGTCACAATCACGAATTCAAATAAAAAGTACAAATTCATAAAGTAGGTTATGGAAAAGGAGGACCTGTTTGAGGACATTATCTGCGATGCGATAGTAAATTCTCAAAGCGATTCGATTATCCACATCGAGTTTCTTCGTACGCGCTGCGATGTTGATTTGCCCCGACGACGACCGAGTCATCATATTGAAGAATTTGGAGGTTTTCTTTCGTCTATTTCTGCTTCCTTATCATTCGATTGAAGCGGATCGTAATTCTTAACATTGATCAGACACAGAAAATTGAGTCTTCAATGGCTGCCCCTGCTTGGAAGAGAGAGAGGCAGAGATTGGGGAAGGCACGGGCGAGGAGAACAAAGAGGTCATTCATGAATCATACGAGGGCAAATGTGGAAAGATGTTTTGGGCTGTTTGCCGTTTGAACTTCGATACTCACTTAACACCTTTTTGTTATTCGTTAATTATCGATTATATTATATAATAATGTACCATGTGTCCTTAATTCATTTCAAATTTTATTTGAGCATAACATAATAGCAATATTCATTATCATTTTACAAATTGAAGTTTGGGCATGTAAATAAAGTTTATACATATTTTTATAGAATATCGTTAGATGAAAGAGTATATGTGATAGATCCTCAGTTCAAAGAAGAAAAGTCCCAAGTAATTTAAAAAAAGTACAAGAAAATAGATAGTAACAAATAAAATAGTCTTAGAATTTATATTTATTTTAGGATAGAGATATTTTCTCGAGAAATTGTTTAAGGAAAAAAAGTTCAAAATATTTCCAAAAATTAGTAAAAACACATGAAATAGTATACAAGAGCAATACTAAAACCACTGATATAGTAATATGAATGGATAACAAGACACATAGGGGTCGTTTGGTACAAAGATTAATAATGCAGGTATTAGTAATGCTGGGATTAATAAATAGTGTAGGAATTAGTAATGGAGAGATTATTTTTATCAAATATTTGGTTCATTGTTTCCACCTCATCTTGTGTTTGCATTAAAACTTTATGAAAAACATCTTTCCAATTATACCCTTGAATTATTGAGCAATTGGTTAATGTAAATAATTGCGAGACAATATTTTTTTTATGTCCTTCTAATTACTTATGAAAAGAACAATTTTGTTGTCATGTTTGGCTTTTGCTTTTTACTTAAATTATTTTAGAATAAATAAGTGTCATCTTAGTAAATTGATCACTAACAAATGTCAATTTTCAATTTCCAACAAAGACAAACTGATCAATTTTAAAATGAAAAAGACGCGTGGCTAACAATAGCTAAAATGATAAATCATCTATATTTAACATAAAATTGACAAGTGTGTAATTGTTAGATATGCATTCAAGTTAAAATTAATCAACAATACAAATAATTAGGAAAATCGCACAATATCCTTCAATAAAGTCATTCTTACCTTATCTTGAATATCCTTGATTATAATTCTTTCTATATCCTCGTATGACTTTCAATTTTTGATACTAGTATAGTGATCAATAATATCATTGATCATTATGTGTCTTTTTGCACTATCATTTTATGAGATAATATATAAATTTTTAAATCTGCAATTGCTCAAAAAAAAATTAGTTGAATCATCAGATGGAATAAAAAATAAAAGTGTACACTCGTCGTGCGATGATAAAATGGCGACGATATACTAATATAGAAGAAAATTGATCAGAGTCGAGGATATGCCACGTTGGTTCTTTTCGCGTTTTCATCCTGTCGAATTATTCTCTTATATTCCTCTTAGGTCAGCCCCACAGAGACTGTACTCGCTCGCATATAGATAAGAAAGATTTTTTTAAAAAAAAAATATAATATAAAAAATGAACCTCGTCAATAATTTTTTTTTGACAAAATAAAAAGTCTTATCTTCATTTTAGTGCTTATCAATCACTCCAACAAATGTTTGAGATTTTTAGATTAACATGACTAGTATGGAGGTAATACTTTTACTTTTAAAATTTGTGTATCATCTACCAAGGTAATTGTGCCAAAATAAATGTGCAAACAAATGGCAAAGTCTAATGAAACTATTCATCTTACAAGAATTCCGTGGTAGCCAAAGGCTACAACCAACAATATCGAGTTAATGAACTTAAATAGTTATTTTTCTTTTTTCGTAATTTTATATTTAAACGTATTTTTTTGAAAAATCGACTACATGTAATATACTTATCAAATATTAATAAAAGTACTTCTCATATTTTTCAAAAAAAATAAAATAGAGCTTTTAATAACTTGTTCCAAAACATTACTTGATTTAATCCCAATTCAGAGTTTCAACATACATATGATCCAATTCAATGAAACTTCACTATTTAGGATTTTTTTTGCCGCGGAAGATTGGAAAAGAGGATCCCAAAACAAATTAAAAAATCAAGAAAGTAAGTTTGGGGTCATGTTACATAATTGAATTAGCTAACGATAACAAAACTATAGGTATTATTAGGTACAGAGAAAATGACTCAATACATATTTTATTTCTTTTTGGTGTAAGTGTTTTACGTAATGACTATCTTTTATACTAATCAACGCGTATAAAATAAGTAAATTTTAAATTCTATTTCTCAATCCGTTTGAGAATTTAAAATTGAAATAGCATTAGACCTGCCATATTTAAATATATTTGAAAAGTAATCTAAACGACACATTTTAGTGTTAATGTTAGATTGAAGATATTCGATATATCCAACACATATTAATTATAGTTGTGACCAACTGTCCACGAGCTCACGATGCAGTAAAATATGTTGACTTGCGCTACTCTCTTTCTTAAGTTATTTTGTCTTATAAAAAGGAAAATGTATATAATATTTTTTTTGCAAACTAATAACCTAAATAAATGGAAAGATTAGAGTTTGATTAATGATAATCCCATAACAAATATAGCTACAAATTTGCACAGCGTCCTCTCCTCCAAAAACCGATCGCCACTCTGCATTCTCCACTCACCTCTCCGCTTTATACACAAAAGTGATAATTTGTTTCTGTTTTGTGTAAGCGAGAGAAAATTGGATAACACATGACACAAAAAATGTATATCTTCGCTGTTATAAACCTAATTATACCAATTTACAAAACATTTTTACTTCAATATTGGCAGAGAGATAAAAGGCCAACGATGTATACAGTACGGAATTATACATTGCAGGAAATACAATTTACTTAGCTTTATACAACAGAAGGTATATATTGTTGTTTACTTTTTTGTATAAAGCTGAAGAAAATATACTATATTACTTGACCTTATACACTTAGAATTATGCAATATACATACATTTTAATGCGATTTTCACTGTATGCAAAAACAAATTATACAATTGCAGCAAAATCAGGCCAGCGCAATTATACAATTTAGGCCAGCCGACAAATATCCAATTGAATGCTATAGAAAATTATACAGTTTATGTTTGCTATAAAGCGCAATTATGTAAATTTGCTTAGCAACAAATATGATTTTTTGTGGGACTATAGTGCGTGAAAGTTGACCTTATAAAAATTCAATACTTTTTTTATGTTAGTAATTTTTTAAAAATTATATCCATGTTATAATATAGTGAAGACATAAAATTCAAAAGATGTTGTAATACGTGTCTATTCATACACCTCCTTAACTTTAGATTATAATTTTTCTTTTTAAATTGCATGCTCATCCTTTATTTTAATTACAATTTCTTAAAAAAATTGCATGCTCATCCTCAATTTTTAGATTACAATTTTTTTAAAATTTTTTACATGACATATAAAATAAAATAAAAGAAACTTTTAAAAAAAGATTCTATAAGCCCATAGGGATGGATTCTCAGACATGTCCCACTAATAAATGCAACTTAATATTACAATAAAAATAATTTTTAATAGTAATAAATATTAATATTGATAAAGAGTGATAAAATTTTTAGAGGTATTAGTTAAGTGTAATTAGAACTAATATTACTAAAGACTTTAGGAACATATACAAAGAGCACCGATAATTACTAAAATTATATATTTAGCGGTAATTAGTGATCATTTCTAATGTGATGTAATAACAATTATAGTGAAATAATCATTTATCTTTCATCTTTAATTAGAGATTGAATTTGAGTTTATTGAATATATAGTTGTCATTATTAGAAAATATTGTATACTTGATGTAACTTTTTTCTATGAGTTCAAATTTCAATATAAATATTAAATATCAAAGGAGACACCGTAAAACACCAATCGGATGTACTCTTAATGTTAAGCATAAATTAAGACTTGGTTATTATTCCCTTCGTCCCATACTAGTCCATGCTATCAAAACAATTATTCCAATTTAGTTGTCAGTTTTTTAATTCAGATAGAATTGATTATATAGTTTTTATTTTATATTAACAATTATTCTTTTTTGGAATATGGAAGTATATTTGAAAATTTTCTAAAAAAAAATTTAAAAGGTAAACTAGTAAAACTATTTTTTTTCATTTATTTCTTAAAAATTGTGTAAAATTAAATTAAACAATTAATATGTGACGGAGAAAAGTAATTAGTATTTGTGTTTTGTCTATGTTTCTGAGAGTACTTTTTTGGGTCAAGGTTAGTGATAAACTAGTTTTTTGATTGGAAATAAAAGCACTAAATTGTAGTGCGCCATCAAACAATTTCTATAGAACTTTTCCAGCTTTAATCCATGATTTATCCTCCTAATATATAGGATTAATCTATTCTGACTATATTAAGCTATACTACTAATTACGTTTCAAATTCAAAGTTCTCACTTATTCTTCTTTAAATTTTTTAATTGACAACGTCGCCGGGAATTAATGGTACTTTCGAATTACAGACCAGTTCAGAGGTGTTACATTTATAGATTAAAAAACAATATGACATAGACCATAAAAAAGAGTGATTTATTTCAATAAGATATAAAAAGTACCTCGATCATTTTAAATCATGTTTAAAGTCAACAATAGGGGAATCTATGTAGGAAGGGAGCGCTAAGATTCGTCAACAACGTTCTCCTTTATAGTCGATATGATTCGCGTTAACTCAATCTACTGACTTTTCAGTAAAAATGAATCATTATCAAAATACTCTTATCGGTCGATATGATTTTGATTAAACAAACTAGTCAATTGTAGTGATCGGTAATGCCCTCAAGTTATTATATTTGCAATTATTGTTGTTGAGTTTGTCAAATCCAATCTTATTTAATTTATATTATTTATTATTCTTATTATTATATAGTTTATAGCCGGACTTACTCAGCAAGATAGGGATATTGCCTCCAAAGTTATGGACTAAAGAATTATTTTGATCAGTCTACCAACACTTTGAAAGGATGGAAAAAGTTGGGACATCCTCAAATTTCATGTCTCGCCCCTACTTTCATGCAGATGAATTATCGCTATGTTCTAACACTTATTTTTTTATTTGAGTAAGTTAATTGCAGAGCAAATATGTATCCTATTTTTTTTTTTAATATATAGAAAAGGATACTACAAAGATGAGACCATTGATCATGTGAATATACGATGATCGTGACCTTCTTAATAGGCTCACCTTCAGCTGTGATAGTGATGATTTGAGTAATGCTGTTGAGGAATCAGGAGAGATGATGTTCCGATTTGAGGCATCATCTAGTGATGATGATTTTTGACTCCCAATGAAAAGTCTATGGCGTACTTGGAGTGCTTCTTTTGTCGAGTTGTAAGGTTCGTGGAAGCCTTTGAAACACTTCAATCTGGAACAGTAGTCATTTGCATGTTGATAGGCAAACACATATGGTGTTGTAGAAATAGTCAAACATAAATCCACCATGTGGAAAAAATTATGAAATTTTTGATATTTTTTCGGAGAAAAAACAAATAATAAGGAAACATGTTTTCACTATATAAGTAGACAAAAAGATGAATGTTTGCTGTACTTTATGACATAACTACTTTTATTTGTCTTATATTTACGATAGTTCTGCCTCTTAATTTATTTTATTTCATTTTTCATATGATTTTGAAGTTAGTGTTAAATTGAAAACTTTTATAGGAAGTGTAACCTAAAGTTTTCTATTCAATGAATTAGATGTCTTCGAACCCAAACTAAATAAGTCTAAGTTGCAAACATAAATCCAAACCAAGATCAACATTCAAAAAAAAAAAAATTTCCTACAAGTAAGGCTGCCCAATCTTATGCTATTTTTGCACCAAAGAAACGATATGAGTTTGTATTGTTGTAGAGTTTGTGCTCCTCCAAAATGTTCAATTGGTTAGTGTGGGCCTTGACCTTCACAAACTGTCGAATTGGGCCAAGACCATCTAAAGTGAAAATTTTTTTTGGAAGCCATGTGAAAAGGAAGAGGCGAGAAGTCCGGTGATGATATTAAAAGAAACGTTATGGAAAGTAACGGAAAACGTTTAGAAAATGCGATTATAGGGAACTTTTCTTCCGAGATAAGCTTATTTTCGTTACATTACTAAAATAGTGGCTTGTTTTGCGTTCGTTTTATATTTTTTATGGCCTTATTTTGGTTCACAACTCAGAAATAGGGAAATCCCAGAATAATAAGACAAACAAAACATAAAAGTCCACTCGTTTGAAAGAGTTCCTAATACATTAATTATATGATTTTAATTTTTTCACTTTTGAAAAAGATTATATTAATATATATTTAAAGATTATATTAATATATATTTATGTAGCAGTAAATTATCTCATTTTGTTTTACTTACGGAGGTCCATACTTAAAATATTTTTTATCATCGATTATTGATTTTTTTAATTAATATTTAAAATAATAAAGATATAACTAAAGATAGCTAAAGCGGATAAATTTCATAATTTTGAAAAAATATATGCTAAATAAATTAAAATACAGTAAATATACTTTTTATTCAAATATCATTACTGAAGCAAAAACGTCAATAAAAATATGCCTACTTAAAAGTGAAATTTTGTTTTATATAATAAGAGAATACACACTTTCTACGTAATAAAATCAAGTAATCAACCCATGGGAGGAGCATTAAAGTTGCATACAACCTACATTTTCAATCTAATAACACATCTAATATAATTGCACATCTAACATTTTGAGAGAATAGATGATGTATACGATCTCATCTATTGTTTCGAATATACAATAAATTTTATCTATATATAAAAAAAATCTCATTTAGAATATACATATTTAAAAAATTCTATTTAGTGATATATTTATTATGGTAAACTATTATTTTTCGTTAAAATAGCAAATGAAGAATGCGTCGATTCATTCTTTCAAAATATCATTCAATTATATCCCATTACAAATAAAATTTTATTTATAAAATTATTTATTTGGTATAAAATTAATAAAAATACTATTAAGATCAAAAAGTTATTTCGTCAAATTGACTACAAGTATTTCAACTGCTCATTGCTTGCCACGCACACGTAATCAGTCAATACCTCAAGTCTTCAACTGCTCCAACGACTTTGCTTAATCAATGTTTGTTACAATAAATAAACATAACCTTCTCACGGTGTTTCCATATGTGTTTTAATTTCAAATAACACAAAATCTTATTACCCCCACATTATATAATGTATTGCCTTCATTGTTACATCAAGCAATAAATAAAATCTGAAATTTAATAAAATATGCATAAATTTTTACCCTATGACCTATTAATCGTGTTTTCGTATAAGCACGGTGAAATAAGCACACCATCAATTTGACATATATACGAATAGCAATAGTTCTTTTCGTATTCAAGCCATCCGTACATCCGTGTAAAGTTTAAGAGCTGAATACGGCCGGCTGCTGTAGTCCACACCTGATCACCAGTCTCTTTCTAGCTGGAACCTAAGAACTTTCATAAGCAGTACTCAACACGTATCTTTTAAATTGTGTACGAATTTTAATTTGGAAAAAATTGCTGTTTAACTTTTCTCACAACTGAATGCATTCTTCCTTGAAGTTTCTGTTTTCTATGGGATTCCTCTCAAGTTTATGCAGTTGTTTCGAGAAGCGGCAGAAACGCCGCGGCGGAGACGAAGCAGATGACAATGGAGAAGAGTCGTTTAATTTGTTCTATGAGCTCCGCGCTTTGCAAATTGCTACTAACTTCTTCTCTGACCTTAATCAGCTAGGTCACGGAGGTTTGCGACCGTTATCGAAGGCGTACGTACGGCCTTATTGATTTGATTTGTTCTCTACAGGATAGACCACAATAGCAAAAGAGCGCGTCGGAGCAAATTTACCACGTTTGTGCGTTACTTTAGGAAAATTAATACCGAGGGCAAAGTGCCTGATCATGGGATATAGGTTCAGAGCTGTGTAAACGAATGCCCCTGCCACCTAAGACAGGCCCTACAATAGAACCTTGTAGTCCGGCCTTTCCTTCCGAGTATAAGGAAGCTTACTGCGGCGGACTGCTCGTAAAAAAAAGTAAATCCAAATTAGGTATTGAACAGAGTATACAATTAGGGGAATAATTGGGGTTATTTGGTTGCATAATTGTTACATTCCGCATTGATATTCCTTTTGTGACTTCGCTTCTCCTATTCATGAATCCCTACGTTCTCATTTCGTTCTAACTAATGTTTGTATTTAATGGTTTTGAAACTATAAGAAGCTGCTCATATTATAAGATTTTTCACGTTTAGAAAAGCAATGCGGAGTTTACTTATTAAATTATCTCATATTTGAATATACTTCATTTTTGTTTATTCAGAACGTATATCTTAAATTTAACAAGTATAATGTTACTTCTTAAGATTGTTGTTTATTTAGAAGTTAGAAGATATGTTAGAAATAAGGCTATGCAAATTCTCCATTTAGTACCATCTCGAACTCCTGTTGCTTAGGAACTGAACCTGTAAGATGGTATTCATTAATAACTAACAAGTTTTCATACATCAGAGAAAGCGTTTGTAATATAATCAGATTCGGAGAAACAAAAAATTCGAATTCCACAACTCCGTTAATAATTGACACGCTCGTCGAACATTGATGAACTTCATATGGTTTATTTCAATGAGGAGATCGGAGTCTATCTTGATTATGTTTCATATACTTTCTTCACAGGGACTGATGCCAAATGGTCAGGAAGTTGCTGTAAAGAAGTTATCAGTAGATTCAAGACAGGGAATAAGAGAATTCACTAATGAAGTGAAACTATTATTGAAAATTCAGCATAAAAATCTGGTGTTTAGTGTTCAGGATGTTGCCATAGGAAGGACCTTTCAATTAGATGCCTGTGTATGAGTATGCTGACAATACAATGGCCTTCGACTGCTCCTCTCGGTTGAAAAAAACACTCATGATGCCGAGAGTTTCTTTAATACCATCCGGTCATCAAAAACTAACAGTGTGATTTTTCAGCCAAGCGAGAAGCTCTCGTCCTGTGGAGGTGCGACAGAAAAGAGGCGAGTTTCCAAACAAATTGTACTGAGTAGGGTTGTCAGACCCGCGGGGTGGTAGTGCTGTCTGTCTGCTATTTCGCTATTCCGGGGGGTGGTTTCGGATGAAAAGCAGCAGCCACAGGGTAAAAGAAATCATAAATAGAGCCCAGTAAGGGCGCGTCTTGTAGGTCCTTGGCTGGGACAGAGATGCAGTGGTTAAATCCAAAGATCTCAGACTTCGGGCTTCGGCAGCATTGTTTCCCGAGGACGGCATCATGCTAAACTACTTGAAAATCTCATGGTACATAGATGAGGTATTATTTTTCACTTTCCTGGATGTTGTTCGAACACCAAGGGAAAAAAGAAGGTTGCCTCTGGCCCCATTCCTAGCCTTGCCCCTAATCGGCATCTGAGCTGACCCTTATGTCACTGAATGCGTGGGGCTTATAAGTTGGCACTCCGGAGCGGCATTGTCAGGTGTGTGTGGTTACGATTGGTGTAGACCGACTGGGATCAGAGATGTGTTTAAGCATTCTGAAGAGGACGTGGTGTTCTTGCAGCTAGTGTTTGAGTTGGGCAGATTGTGAAAGTGGACAGTGTTCGAAGCGGTAGAGTAACGCGCGAGTGCCATGGGGACACCCGGTGCGTTTGCTATGGGACGTGCGGATTAAGAAAGACACAGACGCTGTCTGCTCTGAAGCTAGGTGGAGTAATGTTGTCCGAAACTGCAATGAAATTTGGGAGATGTAGGTGTGTTGGGTTGTACGCTGATCTTCCCGCTGACTTGAGATATCAGCTAGAAGTACTAAGACAATGGTTGGTGGGCTTAGGCAGAAACGCGGGTGGGGGGACCGGGATGCGACAGGTGGGTGTGCACTACTACAAACTATACTAGAAAAAGAATACAAACTATGTTGGCTTGAGTATTGCACGCTAAAAGCTGGGAGCTCGGTTGGCGATAAGCGGGTCCCACCGCTGCCGGCGGTGGGGCCGGGCGTCTCCGGGGTCAGCCGTGAGCTCACGGCCGCGCGGTTGGGTTGTCCTTTTTTTGGGATGGTCTGGGGTGCGTGGTGCTGCGGCTTGGAGGCCATGCATATTAGAGCACACATTCTGAGGCACGTAACACAAAAGTGTAAGTCTGCGACCGAGGTGTTTTGACAGATTCAGTAGGCTGAAAAAGGATGGGCTGAGTAAGCAGGAAAATCGCATTGCATGTATTTGTCATTTCTAGTGAGAATGAGAAATAAGTATCCTGCGATTTCACGTCCATGGTGTTGACTGCTTATCTTGGGTGGTGTGACACAGTGTTACTCCTATGGGTATACATTGGCATTGAGGGCGATCTCTGGCTTCAAGAAAGGGAAATGTGCAAGCTGGTTGTAGTTCCACGCTACTTAAGGAAGACTATGATGCTGCAGACAGCAGGTAATGTTTAGTATTCAGGATAGGTACTATATATACTGACGGGGATCAAATGCTACGGTTCTTCAAGATGAGATGATGTCGTACGATAAGAAAAAGTCTGGCTGCGGTCCCGGACATGAACTCTGTTAATCTCAGGCTTTCAAGTGATTCATTTACGTTACCAAAACCTGGGAAACCTGCAATTCAAGGACGTGTGAGCAGATGGACAACTGACAGTTCTAGTGCCTTTACCAAAAATACTACTACTAATGCTAGTAGTACATTAACTGGCGCGACAAATGCTATTAGTACTACTAGGGCTTCTGGAGGCAGTAGTTTTGTTGAGGATTTTTCTAGAAATTCAATCTCATGTTCTTCTATGAATGAAGGTAGATGACCTCATTTGTACTGTTAATTTGTAACGAGTTTGTTGTTTACCATTTTTTTATTTTGTATTTACCTGATTGTTTTGATCACCATATGTGCGCGTGAGTTTACTGTATGTAAAATTTGTTCCTAACATTAAAGTGCAGCCTTTTCGTCTGTTGTCGTCTACTTCAGGTCAAAAGCAAACCTTTATATAGTGTATATATTATATATATATATATTAGACTATGCACTTTCTGAACTCACCATCATCTGATTAAATTTAGATTTTAAAATATGAATATATGGTGATGTCTTGGGTAATACAGTTTTTCTCTCTCTTTAATTTTATGTTATGTAGAGGAGCTATGACCAATGAGATTCAGAACCAAGATCCAAGAAAGTTGATGCTCGAGTCAAAATGTTTTCTCCCAAGATAATTTTCAATAAACTTAAATAGACGACTTATGTCAGTACTATCTGTTAATTAAATTGAGTGTAGAAGTAGAAACAAAGTGTACTCCCTTGATAAATTATTTTGAGACTTTTTTTTATAGTTTAAAATATATAAATTGTTTTAAGTTAAAAAAAATTATTAACTTTTATGCGTATCGTATAATTTAATGAGATTTTAACTACATTATACTTTTTAATGTGTGTCGTATCACCAACAATTCAATTAATATGGAATAGGCAGAGTAATGCTATTGGGTGCATGTGGCATGGGTTTCATTAAACAACAAGAACCCACACTGCAGTTAATTATAGCACAGCACCGACGAGCGGAGTCAGAATAAACTATTAACACCCATTCAGTATCAGCCAATCTCATTCTCTCTGCCATTTTCCCATTCACTCTCTCAACTCTGGCCCTTCCCACAACAAACAAAAACAAAAACAAAAAAGCCGCTAATTGTGCAAAAGTTCACTAACTGCAAGTCATCACCTCCAAATTTCTTTACTTTTCAAGCTGGAAACTAAAAAGAAGGAACAAAGTCACTTATAAAAGTTTTGCACTCACACCCACTTGAGAAAAAAAGATTCTTGATCCCTTTAGCCCTGAAAATACCACTTTGAACTATTTTTATTTTTCTTTTTGCTGTTGCAAAGCATGCCAAATTGGGAGCTGAAGCATTGTTGCAAGCATGAACAAATCGTTTTTCTCGCAACTCTTGGCGTTTGTGCTGTTGTCATTCTTGCAGTACTTACTCTTCTTGTTTCTTTCCTTTTTACATTCATACTCTTACAAATTCAATGAAAACAACTCCTTTATCTTCTTTTCTTTTCTTTTTTTTTAAAAAAGAACTTTTTTGTATATCTTAACAATAGATCTTTAAATTTGGATCACATTCATACTCTTACAACTTTTTATGTTGTCATTCTTGCTGTACTTACTCTTCTTGTCTTCCACTTCCTTTTTTTTTGGAAATTTAATCTGTTGTGACCTTTCCTCTTGGTGACAATCTGTTGGTTCTTTTCTTGCAGCTATGGAGGACAGTTCTGCTACTACCTTTCAAGCTCGTTACCGTGTTTATTCATGAAGCTAGTCATGCCATAGCTTGCAAACTTACTTGCGGACATGTGAAAAATCTTCCCCCACCCCCCTTTTTTTTAAGCATAAGATACTGTTGATTCATACTTCCTGAGAGTTGATTGTTGTGGTAACTAAAGCAAGTTAAAGACTGATTGTTGTTAGCTAATAAAGTAAAGACTACTTCAAATATTCAACAACAATGAGATTGATTATATTTGACGAACTGAAATACAGAATTTACAATAGGAAAACTAAGCAATGAAACAGTAACAAATAAGGGGATGAAATGCCAGAAGAATCGGAGGTGAGAAATATAGACTTTGCCAAAGCACAACACACAATAGACTCTCTTTGCTTGCCTCCGCAGGGGCATATTTGTATGTTAGGTTCATGACAGGTAATATACAATCATAGGTTGAACTGTCGTATTATCATGCTTCATAGCAGAAGTGAGAAAAAGAGTACCTTGAACATATTCTGTCTTCAATGCTTGCTTCAAGTTCCTTATAACTGATATATTTCTGATTGAACTGGGAAACATTCTCTGTTGTTTGTACTAATTGTTATATTAGCTACGCCATTGCCTCTACATCTGGACATATATACCAGTTAACAAATAGTCCCATCTTCAGCCTTAGCCCTTATGTCATTCGTATTTTAGCTTATTTTGTGATGCTTGTATCACCTGCAGGTCGAGGGAATACAGGTTCATGCTAATGAAGGTGGCACCACACAAACGCGTGGAGGTGTATATTGGTTCATCTTGCCAGCTGGATGTATATTTCTATCACTTCACTGGTTACATTTTAATCTTATCGACATGAACTATGAACTTGTTTATTTACTTTTGTTCGGTTGATTTGCTTTGTAAATAATCTTAGAACTAGCATAATGTTCAATATCTTCTTATGTCTAAATAATATTACAAACTACTGCAAGATGCCCATGATGAGTTTTCTCTTTCAATGGCTGACGTTAACTCATATCACACTCTTGTTTGGTTCATGGAATCGACTCTATTTTCTCCTTATAGATCTTGGTTCAGCATTTTGGGGAATGGTTTTAGTGCTTGCATCCACCAAGCTCCTTTCAGCAAGAATTGCAGCAGGATGTTTAGTGGTCACTCTAATTGTTGTTCTTTTTGTGGCTAAAAATGTGAGTGACAATCGATTCCCTTAGAGTGTCTCAAACTCATCTTCTCAATGAAATTACATGTATACTTAATGGCAGAGCATCTTGGATTGAAATGACTTCAATAAATCTCCAACTGTATCCTTTGACAAGGACGAAGTTGTTATTTATTTCGAGCTAGTTGATGTTGGATATTCTAAACAATAATGCTCTTAATATGCATGATTCTACATTGAAGTTACAGTACCTTCTTGCTGAACATGTCTCACCTCTTTTGTGCAGTGGACACTCCGGGGCCTTTGTATAGGTAAGATCATTCACTCTGCAAGGTTTTTCGCCATGAGAACTAGACCAAATTGATATTTAAACCTCAAAACCATCAGGGTTTGTTCTCTTCCTTGCTGTTGTATGGATTCTGCAAGAAACAACAAAGATAAAAATTCTGCGGTACATCATTTTGTTCATTGGTAATTTTCAATCCCTTTACCCATGCTAAGTTTCATGCACCATTGATTTTCTTTTTCCAATGTCTAGACTCATTTTAGTGTTATTGCTTTGCAGGTGTAATGAACAGCTTATTTTCTGTATATGGTAAGGCTCTGGAGATACACAATTGTTTCACGTACTTCCTCATTTGATAAAACTCTACATTAGCATATTGATGCCTATACATGTACTGAATTGTTGCAGATATATACGATGATCTGATATCACGAAGAGTTAACTCAAGTGATGCTGAGAAGTTTGCTGAAGTGTGTCCCTGTCCTTGTACTGGTGTTGGCTGGGGAGTCATTTGGTGAGCACAACTATTACCTAAAAGGCATTGAACCATTGAACTTAAATAATACAACTTTTACTGAAGGGGAAGTCACTTGCAGGGGACTCATTTCTTTCTTGTTTCTCTGTGGAGCCACATATCTTAGTTTGGTGATCTTGTCCTAAGGTACGCCTGCCTTAGACCGTTGGTTACCAATCTATTACTTGTTGTCATGTGCTTGGGTTGTCTTCTTTTGTTCTTCCCCGCGACAAAAATGAAGAAACTATATAGGCGTTCATATTAAGTGTCCTAAGCAACAGAGTTGCAGGCTGAGGAGCTGGATACTTGACACAACTCAAGGGACTCCCATCTATACAAAGTTCAAGAGCATTTGTGTACCCCTCACGTTGGTTGGCTCCTTACTATTTATGGGACTGCATTTGCCATAACTTACAATACAAACATGTTTGGGTGCGGCGAGAGGAGAATCAGAGTACTATAGTGCTACAATTATAACATTGTTCTATTTCCTTTCTCATACACCAAAAGGAATCTCAGTATATGATACATTTCCTCATGACTTGGTCTCTTTGACATTTGCTGTTGTATACATCAGTTTCATTTTCTTCATAGAACTCTATAGCTTTCAGGTTTTGGATATTTTGTTAAGTTTAAACTCTGCCAGTGACAATAACATCATTCCTACTAGTACAAGTTACAAGGACAACATACCCAGACCCCACTGTAATTTCAAAAGTGAAGCGTACATAAACCTTACCCCTGGAGAAGTAAAGGTAGAGAAGTTGTTCCTCAAACACACCTCAGCTTGTGAGTAACATATTACAAAGTGGGATATCATTCCTCTTACTTTCAAGTTTCATGCAATAAGCATCTGTAATTGTAGACACAAGTCAATCTTCCAAACAAATAACAAATTTAATAGTTTCAAATAAACCTTTACTTTTAAAAAATCCAAATATCCCATGGACAACTTTTATATCTACATCACGTAGATTAAAATAGTAAACGAAAGTTAATTCACAATAGTTTCTTGATCATTTAAACAAAATTATACTTTACATAAATCACAGTGTTAAGAACTAATTACATAATTTTCTGCAATTTTTCAAATTACAAGTTTATGAATATACAATAGAGAGAGGATGTATCTAAAATGAGATAAAACATCCGAATACATAGAAGTATCATAAAAGGAGATACAACATCCTTGTGCATAGCAGAGAAATGCAGAGAGAGATATCAGAAAGAAAGAGAGGGAGGTATCGAATCCCAAAAGGAGATAGAGATGTATCCATAAAAAAGTGATGCAACCAACAGGAGATTTTTGAATTTTTCTTTAAAATGATAAAAAAAAATTGTAGATATTATACTATCCAAAAGATTATGACATAATTATCGACCTAAAATCACCAATACCATGTAAAACCTAATCTAGACAATCAATTGGATCACCAAAGGATACACATGATATAGATGCTAAGTATGCAAATAAATAATTGCAAGCACCAGATTATAAAACTCTAACAAGACCTTAAATCCTAGGTATAAGAGAGCACATAATGGGAGGAAGAGCACAACACCAGATTTAACAAACAAAACGAATAATCTAGAGCATTGCAACAAAGTTTCAATGAGATCCAATAATTGTCTAAATACTGTTCTCTGCCTTCAAAACAAAACTTAAACACCAAAACTTATATTTTTGGAGCAACTATTATTGTAGTTTGCCAACAAAGGATCAAAAACATCACTATTTATATCTTCAAGCCTCAGTTGATGGGGTTACTCGAACACGCATCTGCCTGATGAAAGCTTCCTATAAACTGAGAAAAGAAAAAGTCTCAGCTTGTATGTACTCGTGTGATCGCTCCTTGGGGTCCAAGTAGACCTGTCCAAAACAAGCACAACAATGAAGTATTGAGATAACTGTCAAGAGATTGATAAGGTTTTTTCTTTCCAAATAGATAGAGCAAAGAGTTAGTCGAATATTTAGAAATGAGCTGTAAAAGTGGAAACTTTCAACTCAAAAGAGCTACTTGTCTTGTAAAAAGTTTCTCATAGCAGGAGTGATTACTCAAAAAAGTAGCAACAAGATAAAACTACCAGTAATTCCAGCAGCCTACCTTCATTATCTTGGATCCATCAACGCGATATCTAGTTCGCTTCCCAACAATCTCTGCAGGGACAACCAAATCCTCCAACATGGCATCATGGACAGAAGTAAGGGTCCTGGTGCGGGGTCGCTGAGCAGCAGAGCCTCTCTTTGGGGGCCTCACTATCCTCCTGGTGGCAATGAAGATCACATCCTACAAGAAAAGGAATTTCAGGAAATGCTAAAAGAGAATGTATCCTTCCTGGAAAAGTGTTGAATGAATGATCTAATCTATTCAAACCACCAGGAGAATATATGGGACAACTCAAAAATTAAAATGTAGCCACATCTTACACTGAAAGCAAACTGTCATCCAATTAATAAAGCAAGCAATAGCATAACTTCAGATTCATGTTACATCAGTTGGTTAGATTTATTATCTAAATGTACAGATAGTAGATATTCCTTGGCGAGAATGGTAAAAAGAGGACAAAAAATAGAGTATATGACTAATTTTTGCCTAATCATAAAAGAAATATTTACATTGAATCCACCAAGTGAGGTATGCGATATTATAATCAACATAAGAATTAGGCACAAGTTAGCTATGAAAATCACCATTGTCAAAAAAAACTTCTTATTAATATGGAGTGTAACAGAATGTCATTAATTCTGATGGACAGTTTCCAAAACATATACTTCTAAACACACACTTGAAGGAAGTAACAGCAGGAAGCATAAACTAAGAAGTGTTTAATGGGTTACCTTTCCACTGAATTTCTTCTCCAGCTCCCTAACAAGCCTGACATGGACCTTGCGGAAAGCTTTCCTCAGTCTGTAAGGAACGTGAATAACAACAGCTTTCCTATTTCCTGACACATCAATTTGACTGCAGCAGCAGTGAACAAAGTAAATACCACAGTGCAGTCGGATACATATTTACTACCAGAATCTGTAAACAGCACCCTTACACTGCTGAATTGATGTACAGATCTTTCAATTCACTTTTCAGCTCTTGGTTGGTGTTTTCCAAATCAAACAAAGCCTGTTGAGCAAAAGCTTACAATCTTAAATTCACAGACACAAAATTATCAAATGAAAATAAACAATAACAGGAACTATCAAAGGAAAAACCAGCCAACCTGTCCAACAGACACCTCAAATTCAGATGGTTCAGCATCTTTGTCTTTGTGAATCTTTTGCTTTGATGTGTACATCTTCACAGATCTAATCAATTAACATATTAGAAATTCAGACCTAACAATCACTATATAGCATATGTAGAAACCAATTGACCAAACTAAACAAACAAAAACGCAATACTACTCTCTAAAATTTTCTCAAGGATGACGACAAAAACCTCAATTCTGATGATACAACACGAACAACTTCGAAACCATACCAGCATTGATATATAAATTACATCCCATTGATTCAACGAGAACGACTTTGAAACCATAAGATATGAAGTTCTATCCTGGTGGTTCGAAAATGAACGGGATAATTGACACATCAAAGCTAGTCTAGCTGCTTCAATTATTTCATCAGTGAAATTGCAGAAACATTATAATAATACAGATTATTAATACCTACTACCTACTACTTCAGCAATAAAATAACAAACATCATGTAACTATAATCAAAGGAGTAAAATGCAATAGAAAACATATATATTTCTGAGCATTCTCAGGTATCAAATCCTTCAGTTTACGATGATTCATACTTGCAAGACGCCGCTAAAAACGAATTCGGCACAAAATTGAAGAGTGAGTTGAGAGGTAAGAAAAATGGAGGAGAAGAGTACCTCTGAGCGTTCGGCGACGGCGGACAGATCTGTGAGGGTGCCGGAATCACTTGCTCTAACAGAAGATAAAAACCCTAGGTTTGGAGAGTGAAATGTTTTATAAAGATATAATAAACGGGCCGGATGAGACGTTTTGTGGTTTCGATTAATTGGGCCTAATCGAATTAACAGAATTTCAGCCCATTCTTTTTTTTTTTGTATATTTTGAAGGCCCAATATTTCTACCTAGCCCATCATGTTTATGGGTCAAAACAAACGGAATAACGGATAAAAATGGGAAAAATCAGATGAATTAATACACTTTTAAAAATAATTACTGATTTTAGCTATACTTTTTGTTTATTATTATTTATATAACACTATGAGAAATCTAATATGTATTCAAAGTGAATTAGGTATACAATATATTTGAATTGTAATTGTTGTTGAAATATCGTATGTTTTGTTGGTTAACAAAAATTGTCACATTATATTATAAGTGTATTAAAATTGCGTAAATGCATTATCTATCATTTTAAAAAACTTGTAGTATATGTGAATAATAAAGGTTTTTGTAATATGTATAATTTTGATTATAAATAAATTAAACAGTGATTCAAATGAAAAAATTATTGCTATAAACGATAAATATTGTTTTATTATAATATATTTATGTATTTCCCCAAAAAAATGTAGTACCATTTGTCTATAACCTTGGAGTTAGGTAGGTATTAAAAATATACAAATTTATTATGCAAAAAATGTGTATATTTTTTTTTTTTTTTTTTTTATAAGTATTTTAATTAATAAAAAATAATAGAAGCATTAGTTGTGCAAAAATACATGTATTACTTTATATAGGATTTAATTACACATATATAAATTATTTCATCTTATATCATGCATAAAATAATACACAAATTTTCTCATAATTTATACATATATTAGTAATACAGATTTTCATTTTGCAAATCAAATATGGTAGGTGATTTTACTGTGTTTAGTTTCATAGCTTTGATGACTTTTAAGTAATTAACTCACATTTGTTATAAAATTCCTTTTTATTTCTTGCATAGTGTTCAGTATTTATATTAAAGTCCGATTAAAGTTGGATTCAGGTTGAAAAGTCTATATTGGACATTTGTTATAAAATTCAATATTGTAAGTATAAAAAGAAATGAAAATAGCGTTGAATGAATTTCCATTTCTCTGAATATTATGGCAGCGACGAGAAGTGTATGGAAAAAATGTTTCCATTTGTGGTGAAATTTGGAAAATGGAAACAAAATAGTCAAATTATTTTACAAAGAAAAGTTGTGCCATTTTATTTTCAAAATATTTTTATGCACCAAGTCAACCTAATTCTTATCATCTCATTATTCTTTTACTATTTGAAAATACTCAATTCATTGCATCCATTTATAAAATTATGTATAATTTCAGGACAATTATAGGTGCAAATGACGATAAATTTCCTTATGTTTGGTGTTATGTTTAAATGATGTAATACTCTGAGCCGTTTCATCCTTTTAAGTTTGTAAGGGATAAACATTCTTTATGAATCTGAATGTGTATTTTGATTAATTTTATGAAGTATCTGTCATCTCTCACCAATAATAAAAATTAACACTTTTGCTAAATATTCAATTAATTTTAATCATTAAATATAACGAAAATGTGAAAGAAAAGATTTAACTCGTGATACTAAACACACTAAATAAGAAATAATTTAACGTCGTAAGAATTATATCTTTCTTTCTTCAATTAAAAATTCTTATTCAATGATGAGATTGAATTGTTCCAAAGTTTAGACTCAGTCATCCACTAAGAATTAATAGTAATTATTACTCTAAAATGTTTCATACTTGTATACATAACAGACCGAAGAAAAAGAAGAAAAATGCAAGTTTTTCAATTCTTTAATGGGCTGCCGGAAATATCTTCCTCCTTTGATATTTTTATGTTTCAAAATTTTTAATCTGTTTTTTTTTTCAAAATAAATTAAATATATAACAGTATCTTATATTTCGATAACTTCAGCAAACTCAACAATAATAATAGTACATTAGAGAAATATTTTTATTTTAAAATACAAAAAAGAAAAAAAAACTCCTAGAAATAAATTTTATTTTCCCTTCTTTTAAGACTTATTAGATCTTAAAATGACCTAACGATATTTAATTTAAATTTTTTATGAAAGGGTGATCTACTTGTCTTATTAAGGTTATGGTTTATTTTTATTTTGAAAATCTGATAATTTAATCATTTGTCATTAATCTATCTGTTCTTGGTGGACACTGCCTTTCGATTAAAAAAACTTTTTAATCTGTTCTTTTTTTTTTTGGTGAAATCTCAAGATTTTCTAAAAAAGTTGGAGTGACTTCATTTAGTTGTAAAAGTTGTTGAAAATAAGAGATATTTTCTTTTAGTTTTAAAATTGTTTTTATGATGCAACCCATGACACATCATATTAAAGCGGATGAGTGAAATAGCGTTTTATATTTGAAATAATGTATGATAAAAATGTGTTTTCACATAAATTCTATATAATGATAGTTAAATTAATATTATTGTATGGGACAATAGATTGATAAGTCAAAAATGTCTATGCTTAAAAGATGAGTTTGGGAGAAATGAGGATATACTATTTAATGTGTGGGTACAATATATACGAGAGATATTATTAAGAATGAAATTATAGTGGGTAAAATGAAAATATCTCTATAATATATAAGACGAAGAAAATAAAATTGAAATAATTTGAATAAGTAAAAAAGATATGCATGCGTGAAAATGACTATAATAAGAATTAGGAGAGATGAGATGACGAAAAATAATTGTGAATGTAATTTCTAAGAAGTTTCTTTTAAAAAGTGCATTAGTAAAATTTTCTCTTATTTATAATTTCTCAATATAACATACATAAAAAATAATAATAAACTAATAGAAAGAGGAGGGACTACCCTTCATTTTTCTTATCACATTTAACAGTAAAAGTCTTGTATCAATTATGATCAATTAATGAATCCCCCTGTTTATAAGGACTGACTCAATAAGAACCAATGGAGGAAATTAGGAATTTTCAAAAGAACAATATTCTTGCTTTCATTGACCTTTTTATCAATCCCCTCTATTATGATATGGAAGTTCGGGTTATTTTTATTTGTTCAATATTAATTTTATATATTTTTTAACAAATAATAAATAAAATGACAGTGTTATTATTACACTTTAAATATAATGAATTCAATTTAATAATAATAAGAGAAAATTATGCGGTTAAACAAATTTATATTATTTAATTACTCATTATAGCTCTTAGGTTTGTATAATTACTACTCGCGGACTAACATTATAGCAATTTCGTGGGCTGACTTCGAGTTTTATAATTAGTACGTTGTATATGTATATTCGCAAAATATGACATTATACAATTCACCTCTCTCCCACGCTTGCTCTCTCTCGTTCATCTATCCTCCCTCTCCCAATCCCACTAGGACCAGAAAGACACCAAATTTCTTTAGGTGTTCAACTGCGGTATAGGTTAGAAGGAGCGGGTACGTAAAAACCTAATACTATAAGGTTTTTGTGAAATGGTTTGAATTGAGCGAGAGTAGACCGATGATCCTGTAGTCATTTGTCCGGCTATTGAAGAGAAGCTTCTTGCATCTCTCTCCTCCATTTTCCTAATGTCGCGTTCCATATATATAAATTATATGGATAATATTACAATGAGCTAATCGATAGTACATAGACAATGGCACCCCTCTCTCTCTCGGATGCCCTCGTAGTGTCATCTATCGCCCCCTCGTATCATCTCGCTCCCCTCTCTCCTCCCTCTACGGAATGCTAGCTGGACTTATACAAATACATATGCATTCATATACAATTCAGCTAATTGTATACATAGGGTCAATTCACCCTCTCTCACACTCCTTACTTCTCTCGCTCACCTCTCTCCTCCCTATAACACGTAGCTACAAATTGTAATTATCAAACAATAACTATAAAAATTAATTAGGCTATTTTAAGTGGCTATATGTGAAATATTCGTCTATAATAATAGTAATTAGGATATCATTGAAAAATTATATTTTATTTTCGAAACTGAACAAATAAAAGTAAATGAAAAGAGTACTTCTCTCCTTACTTTTCTAGAAACAGTTTTCTTTTTTGGATAATGCACAAGTACCCCCTCAACCTATGTCTGAAATTTCAGAAACACACTTAAACTATACTATATTAAGGTCCTATTATACCCTCAACTTATTTTATTAATAATTTTCTACCCTTTTGGGCCTACATGACACTATTTTGTGGTCCAACGTTGGATGAGTTTTTTTTTCAAGATAGTATCACGTAGATCGAAAAGGAATAGAAAATTACTTATAAAATAAGTTCAGGGAATAATAGAACTTTAATATAGTATAAGTGTGTCGGAAATTTCAGACATAGGTTGAGTGCTACTTGTGATTTTGTTTTTTTGAAACTTGCTTCAATCAAGCCATATCAACTACTAGCAGTAATATTTACTATTGTTCGTATCCTGTTTTTTGGTAGAAAAATTCATCCATATTGCTCCAAAAGCTGTCAGCTATAACATCACCAGTCATCTTGATGTGATCTCCACTCAATTGATCATAATCCATCACATCATTAAAGTTTGCAGTTGTTAATTCTCCAAAATTATCCATATCATAAGTGTTGTCAAATGGAAAATGAGCCTTCACGAATGAATCTAAATCAGAATCATCTATCTCTCGTGTTGGAATTCGAGGACACTCTGAAATATTGTTTGGAGAATTATAGATACTCGATGAATGTGAACTCGAATTACTGCTCGTGCTGAAACCTGGAGGGGTTGATGACTGTGAACTCTGAATTGAAGTCGAAACAGAGGAGCTCTGTATTTTCTGAAGAAGCCGCGGAATCCACAAAGAACGAATCATCTCTTGAAATGCTGCACTATTTGAATCAATCTTCAGATTCCTAGCTTGTTTCTGCACTCTCGTTCTCCAGTAGTTTTTGATTTCATTGTCCGTTCTTCCAGGTAGATATTGCGCGATTTTTGACCATCTAATAGTAAGAAAAAACAGAATTTTGATCGTTTTCTCAAGTATAAATTACAAGATTCAAAATTTTCATTAAGAAAATTACAGGGAGAGTCAGAACTTTCATTAAGAGAATTACAGGGGAAAAGTAATTTTCTAGCGAATAGGCTTCCTAGCTCCGCCCCTGATTACAATAGTCTATTTGAAACAAGAAATATACCTGTTGCCCAATTTGGAATGAAGTTCAAGAATCAGGAGCTGTTCCTGAGGAGTGAGATTTCCTCGTTTAACGTCCGGTTTAAGGTAATTCAACCATCTTAATCTGCAGCTCTTGCCTGTCCTCTTCAATCCTATAGAAAAGAACATATATATGCTAAACTTACATTTTACGCGCAAAAGTGAAAGACTCAACAATGACTATATAGAAAAATTACCAGCATGTTTGGCTAACATATTCCATCGTCCTTCGCCATGATTAGTAATGTAATGAACAAGGAGTTTATCTTCTTCAATAGCCTGGACCTCTACTACAATTAAAGTAATAATAAATAGAACTTTACTACTGAACTTCTCCCCTGTACAAAAAAGACATTTCTGTTTCCATATATTAGAAATAAAATAAAATTGTTTGAAGGGAAGTTTTCAAGTGTACAAGTTTCAAAGTCTAGTAGTAGTACAACTTTATATTAGTACTACTACTACAACTACAAGTAGATGCTGCGTGGAACTTGCCTATAAAGTTAAAAACTTTAAAAAGTCATAAACCAAATAAAAAGGTTGAGAAATTAACAAGAAAATTACATGACTCTTTTCATGTATTTGGAAATTATAATCCTTAAGTCGTTTTTGAAATTAAAAGTAAAGTCGTCCATTAAGGTGACCAAAACGGTTATTGGTTTAGGCTATAATAACGAATATTAATCAACACCCATGGTTAATTAAATAAGATTAAAGTCATAGTATCTAGATTTAAATAAATAAATAAAATATAGGGTCAATATGATAATTTTTTAAAATATATTTTAAGAGGAAAAAAAAAGGTGTACAAGGACATAAAAATTATCAAATGTTGCTTTGGCCCGGGGATGAATTTTAACTTTTAACACAAAATACTTAACAATACTGTTTATATTCCCAAAGGCCAAAACTATTCATTTCATTGAATTATAAGAGTCCAAAATTAAAATAAAATATACTGATTATTAAAAAATTAAAAGTTTGTAAGCAAAATACATATGTTACATTCATTACTTCGCGCAAATATTAAGTGGTGATAAAAAAAAAATGGAGTTCCATTTTGAAAGTACTAACTCCGTTCTAATTAGTTCACTATTTTCAATTTTAAAAAAATTATAAATAAAAATTATAATTTTATTATTCAATTATAATTATTTTTTTTTGAGAATTTCATAAATGAATGTGAACGGTCTAAGAAATAAAATCCAAAAGCAATATAGGAAAATTTAATTCATATTTTCTTGATTTAGTAAGATGGACAATTAATATGAGATAATTATTCTTAATAAGAAGATCAACTAATCTAGGACAAGAAGGAGTAATATTTTGGAGATCAGATAAGTTCAACATGAAAAAAACTGGCAAATGTATCTCAATTGATTAGCTATCTAAACTTTAAACTTTCAACTTTCATTCCCATCCTTCGTTTTTGATATGATATTTTTTTTTCTTAAAAAAAAAAGGTGAAATATTATGGTTATAT
Organism: Solanum habrochaites; assembly: GCA_027704765.1. NCBI lineage: Eukaryota > Viridiplantae > Streptophyta > Magnoliopsida > Solanales > Solanaceae > Solanum > Solanum habrochaites. The sequence goes on from JAKWJA010002491.1 coordinate 64,769,014, forward strand.
GAAAAAAAATATATATATAAAAAGTAAGGTGTCAATTTTTCCAAGATTCTCCATAAATACAACGTGGTTGACTGAAACACATGTAGCACAACAACTATTTCCATAGAGTTCACAAAACTGTACAAATAAAACGTGGGATTTTTTTTATTTTTTTTTTGATTGGCTAATTAAGTTGGTCAGTAAGGCGGCACTTTAAGCCGTTGTTTGCATTTTCGTTACAAAATTCCTCACTCTTACTTGGATGATGTCGACTTATCCTAAGCTCTTTATATTATGTGGTTCTTATTTTCTTTTCATACAAAATACTACTACAATAATTACACAAATTAAAGTTTTTTTATTTTATTTTATTGAAATAAAGTCTTGTATTTCGGCTAGATTTGACTCAAATATCATCTACAAATTCTCATAATAAAAGGTAACAAACATGTGTTTTGAGAAAATTGAACTCAAAATTGCTGCGGCTAGCAAGAAATTAAAAGTTAATGGTGATTGTGATGTGATACCATTTATGTGTAGCAATGAATATCTTATCTACATTACAAATGCAGCAATGTGAAGATGTGGTCTAACTTCATTTAATAACTATCTTCTGTTTTATTAGTTTCGTGATTCACAACAGGAAAAAAAAGAGAAATTATTTAACAAGAAGGATAGAAGTTATAGCCCAAAGTATCATAACTAAGGGTGTACAAATGAAATCATAAAGTTAAATCGAATCGATGAACTATATCAAATCAAAAAAAAAAAGAATTGACTTGTAGTTTGGTTTGAAGGTTTAAAAAAAAATCGATCATTCTTGATTTGGTTTAGTATTAGAAAAAAAATCAAACCGAACTCAAACCAAACCAACACACACACAAATATAGAGAGAAGACATAAAATCACCCGTAAAGTTGTCCCGTATTTGCATAAAGACACTTTAACTTTGAAAGTGTCCTATCACCATATAAAACTATTTAGTATCTTTGTACATAAGTCATTTTGACCCATTTTCTCGTCTGAGTTGTTATCACGCAAATAGGGCGCGTGATCCCATCTTTTAAAATGATAGCGTTTCATAACCAGTAGAAATTGGTAAGGGGTCAGTTATATGCTTTGATATTAATGATTGGAATTAATTATTCGTATTCTCATTATCTTCTTCACCCAAATTCAAAAATCCAATACCTTTTCGTCATTCTCAACTTAGAAGATCCCATTACTTCATCCATTTTTATCACTTTTTGTTTCTTATGTCCTCTTGCTGTTTGGGTTTCTTTTTTTGTTGGTGGTTTATTTTTTATTTTTTTAAAAAAAGAAGTCCAATGATTATGAGAAGTACTATGAAAACTCTATTTTATTTTGGTCTCATTACATTGCGTTAGTACTTGAGAGTTGAATTAATTTATTTAGTGATGTTTTGATGACGAAAATAGTGTGTAACTGAAACATCATGGAGACTAAATTGAAGGGTGACATGGCTGCTTACTTTTGGAGGATTTACAAAAAGAACAACGGAATTTAAGTAATTGAAGATTTAAGAAGAATGAAGAAAAAAAATGCAAAATGAAAGTAATAAAAATAAAAACTATTAAAATGAAATGAAAATGAAAAGTAAAAAATTAAAAGGAATTAATATGTATCAAACAACTACTTGGTGTGTGCGTCAACCTCTTTCTCCAATTGGGGTTGGCGTAAAAAATGGGATATTTATAACATTCTTAAATTGTTCATGGAAACTAAAATACCCACAAATTAAGGTGTTTTTTTGAAACTTCAAATCAACTTAGTGATAACTTTATGGTTTGAGTAGATATCAATATAGAGATATTATATATATAGATATTATATATGAATATAGATATATAATAATATAGATATAATATATATATATATAGATATATCTATTATTATATATATATATATATAAATAATATATATTGATGATATATGTATGTATGTATGTCATGTATATATGATATATGTATGTAATTTTTAGCTTAAGTCATCGACCAAACCCCTTAAAATTGTTCACATAATTCACTTAGACACCTCAACTAGGACTTATACTTGTTGAACACTTAAATTCTTCAAAATATCTGTTTATTAAACACAAAACGCTGATGTGGCAAAATAAGTGTGTCACTGCTCTTAGCGCGTGAATAGAGTAAAATTTTATTTTTTATGTATTTATTTTTTTGCTAAATGGTACCTATTTTCTAACAGTTGACATGCATTAACTAAATAATTAAAAAAATAATATTAGTTTCACATTAGTCTCTTCATACCCACCCCATCTCATCCCATACCCATATCCATGCACCAGTGGTCATCTTCTTCCCTTACCATTCTAATGATTTTAAATTTTTAGCATTTTGTTTCATTCATTTTTTTTCTTCATTTTGTAAAAAAAAAATCTACTAATTTATAGTGAGAAGAAGAAAAATTCGAACATGGAGTTAAAAATTGATCGATATCGTCTATCCTCATTTCGATCACTAACAATGTGAACAAACTCGCCACTCATTAATTATTAAGATGATATTAAAATTCACAACTTTCAATTTTTTATGATCATTCCATTAATCTCAAAAATAATTTTATTGAGTTTATTTATTTTCAGAAAAAATCTCCAAAAACGCGGTTCACGGGGGTTAGGGAAGAAGAAGAAGAAAGGTCAAGTTCAGGTGGGGGTGGCGGAAGATTTTCTTTTTAAATATTTTGTGATTAATAAATAAAGGCTGGATGGAAATTATTTTCAGTTTCTTAAAATGGAAAATCTATATTTTATTGTTAGTAGGATTGGGTCTATGTGTCAAGTGTGACATGATTTATATTGTCATTATTTTAAGACATGCGCGGGGAATTACAGCCAAAAATATTTTAAAAAAAAGTTTTTCGTTTATGTTCAATAGAACATATTCTTTAATATTAAAGTGTCTAATAGTAATTAGTCTAATTGAGGTTCTAAGTAATTATGCGAATAGTTTTATGGGCGTTGACGATGACTTAAGACCTGTATTTTATTTATACTAAAAATAGTCTTATAACTACTTGTTATATTTTTGTTAGGGTATATTTTCAATGTTTATATATTGTTTCAAATTTAGATTTGCTAAAAATTGTAAATATTTTATTTTGTATTAAGATCCGAAGTATAATTATATTGGTATTATAGTTTTGCAAATTCGAAGTTGACAATTTACTTTGTAAATATTTTTTGCATTTACTTTGCATCTAGCCTTTAATCTTATTTGTTTAGCATAATGAACGTTAATAATAATAAAAAAATATTTTGTATTCATGTGAATTTATAGTCTTTTCAAAAATTTCTATTCACATAACATTTTTCAAGTTTAGTTTATCACATAGATAAGTGAAAAAATATTTGATTGCTTTTTCAAATATGGTATAGTTGTAAAAAATCAAAAAAATTCGAAAGAACCGACTAAAACCGAAACTGAAAAAACCAACTTTATCTGATTTGATTTGATTTTTAAATTTGATAAATCGAACCGACCTATGTACACCCTAATCATAACATATCGTGTTGTGTTGTATTGTACTGTATTATTTTCATGAAAATTAACATTTGAATAGATTGATGTATTATATGTTGTGATCGGGGGTGAAGTCGAAAGTAGTGGATTCAAAATATGAAAAAAAATAAACAAACAGAGAAATTGAAGGGGTTCAACTTAGTTAAATTTTTTGCCGAAGAAGGTATAAATGAACCCACATGCAATATTAGAGACGGATTCAGAATTTTAAAGTTTCGAATGCAACATGACCGTATCCTTTGAACATTAGTGTGATTCCTTTATCTACATTGGATAGAGTTTTGTAATAGCAATAGCTTTGGCTAGTTGACTCTTTTGAGTCTTTAGGTGCAACTCTGGATGACACATGTTATATATATATATATCTATATATATATATAATATTATATATACACACACAATTCTTAATAAGAGTGTTTCAATCGAGACAGACAATCAAGTGTCGTGGCACTTTAAGGCTTCTGTACATAGATCCACACCCTAATGACATAACGATATAACAAAATGTAAACAACAATCAAAATAAATATTATATTTAAAAAAACAATACAATAAGTAACAACCATCCAAACAAGAAAAATAGACCTGATATGTGTGTGTTGTTAATGATATATCACTCAAAGGGAAGACAAAATTTGTACCAACTTAATATGAATAGTTCAATAGATGCCCTAGATTTATGTAGTCATAAAAGTCTACCAGTAGCCATTTTGGAAGTGAAACAAAATCATAAGGAGAAGTCTTAAATCCTTCCCTTGTCAAAGTTTTATTGTTCTATTTGGGGTCCAGTACACACATGAAAATCTGATTGAATCCGAATAAATATTAAAAACTCTGATATTGGAATAAAAGTTAAAACACTTCCTAATAAAGGTAACTTCGTATTTCAAGGACTCGAACCTGAAACTTCTGATTAAGCATGAAAGAGTACTTGCTACTCTCTCACAATCCTCGTTGGCTCCGTTTTCAAAGTTGATGTTGCACACGACTTCATATTTTTCAGAACGTGTGATGTGACAAATGAAATTTAACTCCTATAATTTAGTAGGACTAAAACACTTCATTCCAAACCGACAAAACTCAGATTTGTCAAACTCAAGACTTTTTTAACTGCTTAGTTAAATAGTAGCCGACAGTCAATGAATTTATTAACTATAATAAATGGCATACTTTGATCAGATGAAGTTAAAAAAGAGAAAGCCCTTTCCACAAGCAGTGTCATTGGACTAAGTATACAACTAATTCTACAAAGGCAAGCAACAGCAAACAATATTAAAGAGATTGAATCATATTGACTAGTCTTATAGAAGTGTCAAAGAAGATTATTCATCACAGTTTAATTTCTCAATTAAAGTGTGATTAGGCGTGACAAACGGACGTCATTAGAACAATAAGACAAGTAGTTAACCAAATAGTTTGAGTATAAATCCAAATGCAAAGGTAGATAAGAGGACTAACTTGTTTTTATAAGGTGGAGGAAGACGAGACATCACGATTCTTTGTGGAAAAATTGATTTGCTGAGACGGAAAAAGAAAGATAAACAAATTTCTACCAAGATTATTGGAAGTTCTAACTAATAAGAGACCTATAATGAACCTATAAATGGGTAAAAGCCTACTGGAAATTACTTATTTTTTGAAATAAAGTTACATTTTCTTTCATTTACCTTATGTGAATGTAAGATGATTTGTACACTGAACTGTCAATTGTCCCTAATGTAATTAAATTTTTATATTATGTGGATAGAACTGCCATTCGCAAAACGGTAGATTCAAGTGCATGCATTATTATTAGGAAAAAAATAGTAAAAAACATAGTCAAAAAAATAACATATTAGTAAAATATCCCATACTTTATAAGTATTAGCAATGAGTATCAAAGAAAATGTCATTATTTTAAAAATTTATTGTTGTCCAATTTTCCTCCTATTTTATCTTCTCTTTTCAATTAATTTTAAATCCTTTTTTAAAAAAAAAAATCATTCTTCTCATATCTATCTTTTCAAATTGTTAATTTAATTCTCTCTCCCATTTAATTGTTTTCTCCTCATGGTTATCTTTTCTGATTTTTCTCCAACATTCAGTTGCAAATCTTTTGCTGCCATATATTTGGTTGATTTTTTAATCCAAAATTGGATCAAACAAGGAACCCTTGTGATTAAGGTTATATCTACTCTTTATCTATTTTCGGTTTGTTTCTAATTTATTTTGTTTAAATCTTTAAAAAAGTTGTTTGTATTTTTCGATTTCCTTATATTTACTCTCCAATGGCTGATGAATCCAAGAGGACTTACATAGAGTTATTCATCTTAAAATCAATCAATCTTGTGAACTTTTCATCCTTTAATTTATTTTATGACGTAACAAATAGTGTTATAAGTATGATCCGCTGATTGCTAAAATGAGGGAACGAAAAGAGAAAAGAGGGTTAGGTCGTGGTAGTAACATTTACAAGACTCATTGGTTGTGAAAAAAACCTTCCTCAAATTAAGAATTCAAAAGTAGAATCTTTGTCTAAAAACTTGTCGTGAGGGGTCTGAAAAAGACGACGAAGACGGGATAGTTTCTGAACAATTTTCTATTAGTTTATTTATTTATAGTTCTTTTAGAATTTGATATGCTTTCCCAATTTGTTTAAAATCATATTATACTATCAATATTTGTATTTCTTACAAATCATGTGCATGGTTTATGGCAATCTTGTATTGTCCCTAATTTGTATTCATCCAAATGTATGAAACTAGTTTTGTTATGTATTTTATTTATCAAGAGAACAACTTTCTATTAGTTTATTTGTATTCGAATACAAATACAAAAATAGTCAATAATGGGGAATGAATACGACTTAGAAAAGAGAAAGGAAATAAGATTTGAAGAAGAGAATAAAATAAACAGTGAAAAATATATCAAATACAAATGGATTTCTTAAATAGCTACATTTTTTATTTGACATAATACATTTGGAATGAATACAAAACTAATAAAGAAATGACAAGCTCATTATACAAATTAAACATGAAACTAAAAATGGATACATATACACAAGATTATACATTTTGAATAAATACAATTTAGCAAGGATACAAAATTTTAAAAAAATTAAAAACAATACATTGTGAGGAAAAGTATGGCAATTACAAATTAAAACGATAGGTGTTCAAGTTTATAAATTAAAAAAATAAATAATTTAACGATAAAAAACTATAAGGTTGATTATTATCATAAAGTTTTATAATAATAATAGTGGGAATGAGAGATTTTTTTTGTGATTATGATTTTCATAACAATGAGCGACAGGGGAAAAAGTGCAGAGGGAAAGGGGAGGAGAGGCGGGGGGAGGAGTTGAATGGAGGGAGGGGGAGAAAAAGAAGGAGGGAAACGGGGAGATTGTAGGGGGGGTGCACAGAAAAGCGGTGGAGAAAAAAAAAATAATGAAAAAAGGCTTACCAGAATTGGATATTGAATTTTTTTAGAAAAAGGAGAAAGTTTGTTTTTTTATAAAACATGATGAAAAAAAAGAAAGAAATAGATTAAGGGGGTGTTTTTAATAAAGGTCAACTGATAAACTTTTAATATTTGTTCCTTTTCAAAATAATAATATCCCCTAAATTCCTCTCAATCTGTTATATAAAATTATATTTTTTTAAAATAAAACAAATTAAAACATAAATAAGATACATAACCAACAACTTAAATTTTGACATTACTAAATATTGAAATGTTGTTAATGAACCCTCTTAAATGTTAAATATTGACATTTTAAAAAAATTCCCTTATTATTATTATTAGAGGATAGTTAATAAAAATCAAAGAAATAATGATCTTCTAGCCACTAATAAAATGAGCAGAAGAAAGAGATCTTTTCTTTGTAAAAGTGAGAAACATAAACCCATCACTCCAAAGGGTCCAACAATTGTGTTAGTGATGTATTTATTTTAAGTCAGTTTGTGGACATAGTGCCTTGAGCACTGTATCTTGTCGACCAACAACTATATTTACAAGGCAAAACATTTATGATGATAAAAAAAAAAAACATGTTCTACAGCTTGTGGACAACTACAGGTTCCTACAAATACAATAAATTCAAAACTGTATTCCAATCGGCTCGCGCGAATGAATAATCATTGAGTGAAGGTACATAATAACCAAGAGGCTGAAACATTAGGCGATATGCTCTGCAAGACTAAGAATCTTAACATGTTTCTTTTTCCTCAACTCATGGGGCACTGGACCAAAAACTCTGGTTCCAATGGGTTCACCGTGCTTGTTGATGAGTACCACAGCATTGTCATCAAACTTTACTTCGCTCCCATCACAGCGACCCCTTGGCATAGCAGCACGAACAACAACACCATAATGCACTTCTCCTTTCTTCACCTTACCACCTGGCTGAGCTTCCTTCACTGAGCAAACTATGGTGTCTCCTAATCTTGCTCCTTTCTTTCCCTTTAGTGCTTGGATGCACGCCACTCTCTTTGCACCTGAATTGTCTACCACTTTCAGACTCGTCCTCATTTGTATGAAAGTTCTTTGTTGCTGAAAGGACCAAAAAACAAATGAAAAACTTTACAATCATTGTAACAAGAGACAATTCAAATACTACTCAATTAGCAGAGTCGACTAATAAGTTTCAAGACCTTTTCCATAGCAACTCAGCCATGTGATGTTATTAAGTTGCTTCCTTTGATAAAAATAAGCATTTAAAATTATTGATCAGTAATAAGAAGGGTTTATCATACATAATGTGAGGTATGATTATGAATGATGTGTAGCTTGCAATATTATTATATAATATCATGCGTTGACAAAATGCATGCAACATCCAAATTTTATGCTCAATGACTGATTAAGATTGCAAACTGGAAAAAGATTAGGGTATTGGGGGTGAGAATTAAACAGCATAGCAGACGAACCTGGAATAACAAATGATTGCACATCATCTCGTGTGTTGATCTCATCAAACCATCAGCATTGTTGCAAAGACCACTGAACAATGAACGACCCACTGCTGCAAATTCATCATAAATTTTTTAAAGCACAGGTCATGCATATAGACAAGGAAATCAGGAAAAGCTGATGATTAGGCAATGTGGATAGCACAGGAAGGCAGTGGATTCAGTGAGCTGGTACAGGGAGCATAGTATCCAGTTGCAGTTGCTAACGGGCTTCGTAATGCACAAAATATCAATATTGATTTAACCATTTCCACAAAATTGTGCAAGTGCAAAATTTGTTGGTGAACTTATGGCTGATAAAAATTACACTACTTCCTTTTTCCAAATTGAATTATCATGTTCACTTTAAAATCATTAAATAAGCTTATAGGTGTAGAAGTTTCACACTGCAACTCTGAGACCAAGTATAAGTTAATTTTTTTTTCCTTTAAGAACATTAAAAAGAAACAAGAAAGCTGTATCAAGTGGGAAAAAATGAGTCCATAAACATCATTTAGGACAATGAGGATATACAACTTGGAATGGAGCAAATTGATTCCAGCAGAAGTCTTATTCACACACGAGAATAGATCTCCAACGATCCAGACTTTATAACTATAAATCTAAGTTATACTTGCTATGCTGTAAAGAATGAAGAGGACATTCACTGCTCAAAGATTTTGACACCAAACCCCACTGAATGAGTAGATCACTACTTAATCGTTTCTCCAGTTTCAATGGAAAAATTTCAGAGAAAGAAAAAGGGAAAATGATCTGACATGTAACTACTCCCTCTTACCCAAATTATATGGTGGCCCTTTTTGCTTTTCGACATTCAAACTATGTAAACTTTGACCTCACTTTAAAATGTACTTTTTGTAATGTTGACATGAGAGAATTGCAATTTGTGGTACTTTTCATATAGTTTGTTAATCTAAATTATAATTATAACATATTGAGTTGATCTAATCCAATCACAGATAAGTCACTCTCAGGATACAGAAAGTGTCATACAAATTGGGAGGGGCGTAAGAAACTAGATAATAGAACCCAACATGTCATTCCTGTTTATAGGCGTCGTTTGCAAGAATATAAAATGAGTTTGTTGTGTGGAGAATAGCTACAACATGTACATGCAAAACCTAATCTGAGTTCATTATCCACCAATGAGCAGAGATGTAAACTGCCTTTCTGCAGATCAAAAAATGTCGTATCCTGGCTGGTAACCCCTAAAACTTACTCTTATTTGTTTTACACACTCCTTTTTTCATTAGTTTATATGCCTGAAACCACATCACTTTTTCCCATGAGGCAGGGTGAGAGAGAATATCATTGGCATTTTTTGATATATTATCATTGAAAAAGAATGAGAGTCACACATCTCACACAAATGTATATCATACCGCTCCATATTAGCAATCAAAGCAAATAAAGCCCCTTACCACGAACCAACCGAGAAGAAGAAGACGCTGCAGCCATTTTGGAAAAGATTCTGTGATAGGAATGAGAAAGTCAGATACGATATAATCCACGAATAGACATAACATAAGCATTACAAAATTAGAACACCAGTTCTACCAATAGATGTGAACAATATTCAAATTGATTAAGTGTAATTGATAATCAAATTATGTGAAGTACAGTAGTAAGTCAGCAACATGTGATACAGTGACCAGGGAAAGAAAAACTCAAGCATCAAAATCCTTGATAACTTGAAGAGTCCCTTCTTTTTCTGTTGAATATGGTAACCCATCCCCTTACAGGAGATTAACAGTGGACCTTTTCCACTTCGCTTCATTAGTGACTCAACCCTCAATCGTGTGAAGGAACATGCCAACAGGGTATTCCTACTTTGTCCTTTCCATCAAAACTCACATCATAGTATACACATTGAATTTTTAACAAACAGAACTTGTCAAATACACGCAAAGACAATTATCACAGTCCGTTGTCGATCTTTTTTTTTCCGATGTTGCAAAAGTTTTTTTGAGAATTAACCAAAAGAATTGTCACCCATAATTCTGTGCATAAATACTTGGTAATTAGGAAGCTGAATTACATAACTCACTACTATGAACACATTCCAATAAGACTATTTTTAATTAACACTTGCTCTACCCCTTACTTTCATTATTCCAGAAAAAGATCATTGAAAATTGAATAAATCTCTATCCTGACAATAAAATTTTTTTGAAAACATACAGGCATGTAGATATAAATCTCTATTCTGACAATACAACACCAACTACTTTGAAACCATACCAGCATTTAATTAAAAACCTCAATCCCGGCGATACGACAAGAACGACTTCGAAACCAAACCAGCATTGAGATATAAAGTTCTATCCTGGTGGTTGAAAATGAACGGGACTTTGACATATAGAATCTAGTCTAGCTGCTTCAATTATTTCATCAGTGAAATCGCAGAAACATTAAACTATTACAGATATTTAAGCATTGACCGGTACGTTCTTCATTAATATCTACTACTTCAGCAATCAGATCACAAACATCAATTGAATTAATTTATGTATTTATCATCAAAGCAGTAAAATGCAATAGAAACATATATATATTTATGAATATTCTCATTTAACAGGTATCATATCCTTCGGTTTACGATGATTATCGTACTTGCAACACACCGCTAAACACGAAATTGAAATTTTGGCTATAGTTGAAGAGAAGTGAGTTTGAAGAGATGAGAAAAATGGAGAAGAGTACCTCTAAGCGTTCGGCGACGGCGAACAGATCTGTGAGGGTGCCCGAATCACTTGCTCTGTCTGTCCAGTATGTATTTTCTACTTTTACTAAAGGAATAATAAACGGGCCGGATGAAACGTTATGCGGTTTGGATTAATTGGGCCGGACTCGAGTAACAGTATTTCAGCCTTTTTTTTTGTGTGTGTATATTTAGGCCCAATATTTCTACCTAGCCTGCCATGTTTATTGGTCAGCGTACATTCGATTTTTCGGTTCGATTTTATACTATTCAATTTGGATTTTCGAACTTTTGTTTAGAAAAAGTGTAACCAATTCGAATCAAAATAAATTTGATTTGGTTTGATTTTTTTGGGTTTGGTTAATCCGTTATGTCAATATTTAGAAACATAACAAAGTTATATTTGCAATTTTAAAAATATATATATATTTCTTAAATACACTTTTTTGATATAAATTACAAGTAAAACATAAAACATAATACTTAAAAGTATATCAATTATAAATGTCCAAACATAAGAAAATAAACTAAATCATGGAAAATGGATAAAAAAGGGGCCCTAAGTGATTGTCTTCACACTGAATCCCCTCTCTCCTCTCTCTATAATAGTCTTGATATATATATAGTATAGATAGGAAAACGTTCACATAGAGCAACCAAAAAAATTTCATTATTTAATGTTCATAGCCAAAGTTTGTATAAAGTGGGTTCCATACAAACATATAAATGTTATAATTCGCTCATACTCATACAACTGTATAATTCGTTGGTCTCGCTATTATACATATATAATGTATGCTTCGCTGGCCTAATTGTATTAATTCACTGCCGTTATTTCGCCGCAATTGTTGTATAATTCACTGGCCTATTTTCACTGCAAAATTGTATTAATCGTTGGCCTATTTTGACGCTATATGTGTATATAAATTTTGCTTTGCATACAATTGAATCGAACGTAAAATGTTTGATATTGATATAATATAAGTATAGACAAAAAAAATATGTTTTTTCTCGATGTTCGCTTTTACAAAAACTGACACACATTTATACAATTTCTGTTGTATAAAGCGAGAGAGAAAATTGTATTTCACTGCAAATTGTTATAATTCGCTGGGGGGCCTGTTTACGCTGCAATATTTGTTGAAATCTGCAGTTGTTGTAAAGTGAATCGAAGTAAAATGTTGTAAATTGTATAATTAAGTGTATAGCACGGAGATAGATGTTTTTTGCATGTGTATATACAATTTCTCTCACTTTATACCAAAACACAGAAAGACAATTTAATATTCTTGTATTAAGCGAGAGAGGCGAGCAGAGGAGAGTGGACACAAGCGAGGAGAGTAGAGTTCTTGGGAGGGGAAGGCAACTGGAAAGTAAAAGTTTGGCCAAACATTTGCTATAGGGCACAATTTAAATAAAAAGTACTACTCATGTGATTTTTAGGTTATTAGTTTGTACTGTATTATTATATACAATTATCCCTATATATAATATAATATAATTCGATGTTCGGCATTCATTTTTTTAAATCCGAGACCAAATCAAAAAATCAAACAAAGTAAACTATAAATCTAAAACCAAACCAAGAATTCAAAAAAATAATCTGGATTAAAATTTGATTTGATTTGGTTTGATTTTTCGATTTAATCCAAATAGTGCACACTTTTTCAAAACCAAGAATTCAAAAAACCAATTTATTTGTATATGAACATTAGAGTTAAGTAGATATTAACAATATAGAAAAATTAATTTTGAAAAAAATATATATTATTTTTTATAGATATTAATAATAGAAGTATTAGTTATTATAAGGTAAATGAAGAAATTCATTGCTTTCTACTTGATTTCAATTTATAAACAGAATCAAAAAATTTAGTCTTATAGAACACGTCTTTTATTTCCTTTAGGATATAATTAAAACATATTTGTCGCCTATCGACTGCCACAATGGTAGAATAAATAAACGCAAAGAATCAAATGGCATTTGGAGATAGATTTTTGGGATAGTTTTTGAAAATTTATTAGCAAAATATCTGTTTGATCAGATTTTATTTTTCAAGTTCCCAAAAATGGGCTGAAGTCTAGAACCAGTTTGAGCCCCAACTTCCGCTCACAAAATATTGTATTTTTTTTTACAAGTAAAATACACGTTAAAACATAACTTCTAATTTTAATAATTGCAACTTTCAAAAATTTAAATTTACAAGTTTCAACTTCAAATCCATGACAAAGTTTGAGCAATCTCCATGATATTGTATCGACAACCTATTCCTAATAGTAGAACTAATAAAGGGGATAAAATATTTTAAAAAAAAGCAGGCCAAACCTTATACTACATGAGCACAAAAAATATTTTTCACTTTTTTACGCAAAAAATTCAAAAATCGCTTAGTAGAAGGAGGGTCGACATACGACATATGGTTAACAGCCATACGCTCTTAACCAAAACTGAGCTATTTCCAGCTTTGTGAGAATTTTTAAAATCTGTATTGTAATCTTGATCTAGCTTTAGTAAATCACCACTAAAGCGGGACACACTTTAAGACCCCGTTTGGTAGTTTTGGTAGGAGGTATTAATCAAAGAACATGGATTTTAAAACATTTAGTCAATTAAAAAATTACTTGCGTCATTTTAATTTAATCTCTTTCTTATTCATGGAATTAGTCTATACATACACCTACAAACGGCTCTTATTTTACCCTAAGAAAAAGGAAGGAATATTAATACAAGGTTTACACAATCCTTGGATAAAGACCCCCTCCCTCTAAAGACTACCTAAAAATTATTCCCAAAATGTTTTCTTTTTATTGTTTCTTTTTCTAATTCTGTTTTTTGTTTATTTATATGAGAATATTATAAATAGTCGTTTTGAATTTTCTCATACAGTCATGACATCGGTAATTGAAACCTCTATTTTTGCTGTTTTATTTGTTAAAATTGAAACTTCGTCTATTTGACAATTTTAACCGTATTAACATGTTTAGAATACGTTATATTTGAGTGAACCAAAAATTATTTGTTAACTCGTATTATTGCTGTGACTATCCACAACTCCAACACATTCGTTTAAATTTTATACTCTCTTACTTTTTAGTTATGTAACCTTGATTAGTAATTTCATGCACTATAACTCTACAATAACCTCCGGGACTCCCTTATACATAGGAAGATACAACTTTTGTAAGGTTTTAAATCAAACCATAACAAATTAGTATATAGGGAACAATTGAAACCCCAAACCACTTGATATTAATAATTCTAATCTAGTGCATTACGAATTCATGCACGTAATCTTTTTATTAAAAACCAAATTCTGGAATATAACACGTAAATTTGGTGTGAATTAAAACAACTTGAATCAGTGGCCAAATTATAATTGGCTCGCCCTATCAAAAATGCATCTTTGCACAACCTTTTACTCACCCCATTAAACAAATAATGGCACTGAATGAGTCTTATTCCTTACATAGTAAATGACAAATTGAATCAAACTTTCTATTGATCGCCCCCCCCCCTCCCCCCCCATCAACCCAATAAATGCAATAAATGAGCCCTATTCTAAAAGTTCAATGACATTCTGAGCTTCTCAAAAAATCAACGAATACTGTTGCAACTGATGGGTTCTATCACATGCTTGTGATTCAAGACTTTTGAATAAAAAAGAACAACATTACACATTGCAACTATCCTTTCTGTCGCGTATGTCTTATGGCTTTTTTGTCCTAGGTTTCCTTTCAATTTTTTTTCCTTAACCCCCCAACTAACAAGTCTTTTTTTCTATTGATTAAATTTATGTGTAAACTATACTATTATATAATGTGAATTTCAAATATAACAAACTTTTTTTTTTTGTGATAAAATGGCTAAAAGGTTATGTCTGAAGTCCCAATTCCAAATCTATAATGCTAATTCTAATAAAATTAACTTAATTAGAACATCTTCAGTAGCAAATCACGAAGTATGGAGTAATTTTGTAATTTTGAATAGAAAGCTACAAGACATTGAATATTTTTCTTCTTAATTTGATTTGAATTTCTCGCTTAATCTTAGTAAACCATCCAATCTTAATCGTTATCAGGTTGTGATTAAGATCTTTCCTTGTGTTGTAGGTGCGTCATGATGATATCCATAACAACAACTAATATAAAGGACTTCTTAATTTTTTTTTAGAATTTACCCGCAAATCTCCCCTTAACAAATCATAACCTTTTCCGTAATCAGGCATTCAAAACTCATAACACACTTGTCACCATCGAATTATTCATTTTCCTGCTTTCCTACTCAAAAGTTGTAACACCAATAAACATCAAATTGTTACATTGAATATTTCCATACTAATAACATTGTTTTAAGTACTCTTTATGATGCTAAGCCATGTTCATTGATATGTCATTTTAGCATTGAGTTAGTGGAAATTAACAATCACCAGACAATTAAGTTCAATATTGTAATAATGACACTTAAAAAGAGTCAAATGACTAATAGTGATTAATAACATGATATGATCACTCAATACTCTCTAGTCTCCACTAATATAATCTTTGAATTAGTTCAATTAAAATGAGATCATCTATATAGTGTTTTATTATAATTATATATGAGAGGTGAGTGTCCCCATCTCAAATCAACCACTTTGATAGTGATTATTAATTATCAAAATGAGTGATCCATATCCTTCTCACCTCAGACCGTGCCTTTATAGTTATATCCTTGTCCTTTTTTTTTTTCCAAAACTTTATTTTAACTCATCATACTACTAAATAATACTATACTGTCTATAAGACTATAGTTTTTAAATACTATACTGTCTACACCTTCTTGTCCCCCTTTTTTTTTAAATTTATTTACCCGACGAAAGGAAAAGTTTAAAATACACGTCCTAAGGTTTATATTTGATCTTTATACTCGAATCTGTACTAATGTTTCTTTATGGAGCGGAATAAACTTTTTTATTTACTCTTTATTGAAAAGGACAGGCCCCCCAAACTATGCTCTTTTACTGACCATTGCATTCTAATATTATGTTTTTTTAAAAAAAAAAAAACCGTGGACATTTTTCCCCCTTTGTTTCTTTTTTTTAGGTTGTGCCGCCGTTTTTTTTGTTCTAATTTATATGACTTGTTTCCTTCGGTCCCAACATTTTACTCCACAAACGTTTTTTTTTTGGGTATCTACATTGGGCCCCCCCAGTCACCTATTTTGGGACATTTTGAAAGATTTTGTATTTTTCTCTCCTTTTTTCATATTTATTTAGAAAAAAAAAGAAAAGTTTGTTAACCAAGCTTGTTAATAAACTGACCTAAATTTGAGTAGGAGTTAGTTTTCGCCCCCCCCACGAAACATTGTGGAGTCCCACCCCACACCAGACACCACCCAACAAGCCTACTCCGTGACGTGACCGCTTTTCAAAACAGTCCGGGAGAGGAGGAAAATAGTAAGTATAAACTATTATGCATACAAATATTTCAAATGGAGTAGCTAATTTTAATAATTTTTTTTTTTTTAATAATAAGGAAAATTTGTAATCATTATTTTGAATATGCACAAGATAAATATTCGTTTTGATGCGGTAGCTATCCATAAAGGTAATCCACCTCAGGCTAGTCTAATATAATGAATTCGACCCCAAAAGGCAAAAACAAATTAATTTAGTTCTCGAACCAAGCTAATTTTTAAAAATTTGTGACCAACAATTTTTCATATACTAATATATTGATAAACCCCCCCACCCCCTACCCCACATTGTTTTTTTTTTTGGTGATTGGCAAAACCGTTTCTATTTCATGCCCTGCAACCTCAGTTTCTGGACGTTCCATCACTTTTTTAATTGGATATCCGTCCCAATCACCCCCCCCAACCCACCCCCCCCCCCCCTGAATACTATTGGCCCGGTCCTATAAGCACCCCCAAGGGGACCCACACAACCACCCACGTACGAAGCTCAAGATTCCACGTGGCCTCTAAAAATGCTTCACTTTTTTCACTGTTTAATTAATTTTATTTTTTAAAAAAGAAAGAAATTCAAAATTCAACACTGCATGTTCCCTATATATATATCACTCATCACAAAACTCTGTTATCACAAACTAAAAAAACAAACACAACATAAAGGGGACCTTCCTCCTAAAAAAAAATAACTGGCTCTTGCCCCCACTATCTAGCCACACATTCAATGCGACATACAAAATTTTATCACAAATTCACCATTTTCTCTATTAAATTTCGATTCGAGTATTTCGAGTATCGATTTTTTTTTTTTAATGAACCAATTTCAGATATGATGACCTACGTGTTACTCATCAGACCTGTCAAAGCTTTCAATAGACAGGTTCAATGGATATTTTGACATGATAATGTTTTCACTCAAGTAACTGATCAGTTTCCAGGAAGTTTACAAGAAATATTTCAAGGAAATATACAACAAGAAAGCAAAAATGAGGAAATTAATGATAGCAAAAAAAGAAAAATTAGTGATACGCCAGAAAGCAGTTCAGCTTCTGCTACGGGGCATAAAAGAAGAAATGTAAGTTAATTAGTTCTAAATTATTACTCTGTTCGTCTCAATTTCAGTGTCTTAGTTTAGTCGAACAGTAAAATTGGAACAGAGGAAGTACTTTGTTAACGATCAAATTAGTTAAATTTGTATGTTTTTTTTTAAAAAAAAATTGCAGACTAAAGGAAGAGGAAATAGAGTGAAAATTGATGAAAAGGAAGAAGAGAAACCAAGAGAAGTGGTTCATGTTAGAGCTAAAAGAGGCCAAGCAACTGATAGTCACAGATTGAAGAAGGGTAATTATTAATGATTAATACTCTATATTTTAAAGGGTTAAGAATGAGGTGAAAATGTGAAGTTGGAAATTATTTTATAAAATGTAAAAATTTGTGATGATTAATGTAATTTTACTTTTATATGGTTCAGGTTAGAAGAGGAAAAATTAATGAAAGACTTAGGTGCTTGCAAGATATTGTTCCAGGATGCTACAAGGTATATTTGTATGTTTTATACTGACGATATATATTATTTAAATTCGAAAAAATAATACTAACAATTTTTCAATTTTGATCAAATTCCAGACAATGGGCATGGCGGGAATGTTGGATGAAATTATTAATTACGTGCAATCCTTGCAAAATCAAGTCGAGGTGAGTTTAATTTCCATAATTACTAAAAAAAAAATTGAATATAAAAAAATAAAATAAATAAATTGACTTATTTTGAATTTGTTGGATCCAGTTCCTCTCTATGAAACTTACCGCAGCAAGCTCATACTACGACTTCAACTCGGAATCCGACATTCTTGTGTCATTACAGGTAAATTTTTCGTATTTTCTTTTCAATCAATTCAATAAATGAAATAAAAATTTACATAATACATAATTGTTACTACTAAAGTATAGTCATAATTGCGATATTTCTTTTTATACTTTTTGTGACGGACTAAAAAGGAGGAATTGGAATATTTTATGTGCAGAGAGCAAAGGCATATGAAGCACTAAAAATGCAGAAAATGATGAAGAAGGAAATTGAATGTGAAGTGATGTCTTCAAATCAAGTTGGTCCTAATTTTGGAAGTTATCCAATGTTGCCATACAACACCTGAAGATTCTGCCCAATTTTATTTTTTTTATTTTCAATCAAACTTTTTTCCCACTTGGTGCTATACATTTGCAATATTTGTACACATTTGGAAAAAAGAAATTCAGATATTTTATATTGATATACTTGTATTAGGACTCACTCAGATTTTATGTGGGTACTTAACCAAATTATATATAGTGAATTGTTTGATTTTCTCTAATTTTCTTTGTTGGAATATGATTAAAACGAACAATCTATATTGAAGTTGATTAATTCTAGCAATTACTTATCTTATTTTGAGTTTCACTTATGATATCTTTATTATATAATTTAATCGAAAGAAGTAACTCAAAAATGCTCAAATTGATGTAAAATGAAATTTGATAGGGCAAATGTTTCATGGGAGGCAACAAAGTTCACAAATCTTCTAATTGACACTAACAAATTGTTAGTAACAAGCATATTAGCAACAATTGATGTGTTAAACTACTAGTAGAAGTATAAATTACAATAATTGTGAAATTGTAGTTTTTCAAAGATTAGATCAATTTATAGACATACTATAAAGTTAATATTTTTTTTTTACATGTGTAACATTTCCTTATAACAAAATAGGCATAGAAAAAGATCAACAAACCGAATCAACCTATGTAAACGAGTGAATAGTTATATTTATAGTCTAAAACCTCAAATTTCACCTAGTTTGTGAAATTGCTTGACTACTAGATCTACACAGGAAAATATATTTGTTTCTCTAAAGTTGAAATCTTATTATTCAATTATTATTTTACTATAAATATCTAAATCATAATCCTAATGATTTATGACTTCTTTGTTAACTCTAAAAGACAAAAAAAAGTCATTCGTCTGATATACTAAATTTTCGCTATGTGTAAAAATCGAGATGATTTCAAAAGAATCAAATTATTATAAGGTAAATTGTTCACTCAAAGGATCACATCAAAATACCAATCTTACCTTATCCAAAAGCATGTGATTAAACTTTGATTAATTGGACATGATGAGATTGATGTGTTTGCATTGCTTATTCATTTTCCAACTAAATGATAAATTATAACAGCCAAATTTTCTTTTTGACTTGGTGATCCTCCAATGTAATGCTACCAAGCAAAACTATTAATGTCCCACTTTATTTTGCTATATAATTAATTTAATTAGTTGCCATCACTTGAGAATATTACCATCATTTTCATAACCAGTTAACATCAACTAACATAATTATGGTTGTCAAATTCACATATATAGAAGAGTAAAAATAGCTTCAATGGACAAAAATTATTTTCTTTAAGGATCCATAAAGTCACCTTTTTTCCACTATAAATTATTTGAGTATTATTTCAACTCAAATAATAATTGTTTTACTACCAATGAATATGACAAAATAGATGAGCGTTTGAGCCCTGTATATAAAAAATTTCTTGTTAAATAGTGTTTTCTTTCGAATGAAAAATTAAAAAAAAGAACATAATACATCTTTAACATTTTTTTCCTAAGTAATTAGTGTTTATGTTCAAACACAATTTTAATTTTTAATATTTCAACTGTAATTTTTTTTTTTTTTTAATTTCAATCAAATATTATCTGAATCCATACATAATAATATCTTTGTCTTCAAGGTGCATAATGAAGCTATTCATTGAAAAAATAATAATAATTGCATAACTGGATCTCACAAAATGTATAATACACTATTTATTTATTTTCCTTTTTCATATCGCTAAATTATTTTCTCTCATCAATCTAAATTTGATCTTATGTTTGAAGCGTTCACTCTATTATTAATTAATCAATTTATTTATATATAGGTACCAATCAAATATTAAATTTAATTAACTATGTTGTAAATTGCGGTTGACTTAATCCTCTTATTAATATATTCTCTTCAATTGAATGTGAGTTTTTAAACCCACTACTAATGGAAACACTTTTTCAGACATATGCACGAACCTTCGAGGTTTTAAAAGATACTTTCTCTCTCCAAAATTGTTTGTTATGTTACGAAAGTCAATTTGATTAATTTTTAAAGGTAAATAAATTACATTAATTCGATATTTTAAATAAAAAATTAAATATTCTAAAACTATATGAAAAGTACTACAAATTACTATTTTTTACATATTAATATAATGAAAAAATACATCTTAAAATATTAATCAAAATTTCTATAGTTTAACTCTAAAAATAAAAACTATGACAAATAATACCAGACGAAGGGAGTATATTAACTTTTATATTTTCAAAAAATAAAATAAAATAATACCATGGATGCATAACTTTAATTATATACACTTTAACAACGTGGAATATTACGTAAGAGATTTTCTATTAATAAACATAATTAAAATCACACCAAATTAAAGACACCAACCAGCAAATCTTTTTTAGAAGGAACAAAAGTACTAATTAATTAATTAAGTGGATACATCAATTAATTAAGTTGTTGAAGAGTAATGTGGGAGCCATTGTAAAACAAGTTAGTAAGTTAGAGGGCAACAAGTTGTAAAAAAATGTTTTTATAAGAATAATTAAACAACAGTATGTTTCAATGCAAGAGAACAAGACAAAGCTGTTTTATATGCATGAATACATTTATTAACCGTGCAAATTCAATGTATTCAACTACAGAGAAATGTATTATTTACGCGCGAATATACTTATTATATTTACAAATATAATATATTTCATTATTATTATGCGTATAATATAGCTAGTTTATTTATATTGCTACAATTTAAAACTAATACATTTTATAAATACAAAAACTATCACTGTATTTTGTTATCACACGCAACATTATCACCATACAAATTTTTTTCTGAAAAATGAAATAGACACAATAATTAGATAGTAAGGACAAGAAACTCAATAAAATTGAAATGTTCATTTGTTTTATTAGAACTTATAACACGCAATATATATAAATTGTGACTTTCTAGCCACTATTAATAAACTGTGTTTGAGGGACTGAAAAACAGTAAATTAGGGGATAGAACATAAATCTGATGGATGTTGCCAATTCATTGGTTAAATGATTAATTTTGAGAAAGATTGCAAATGACAAAATTCCAAACCCCCTTTATTCCTATTTAAAATCTTGAGGACCCCCTTTATTTTTATTTTTTTTCAAAATTCCAAATAAAAAACAAATAGAAAAAATAATTAATAGTATTGATATTATTTATTTGTATAAGATGTAAATGTTTTAAAGGCAGATACGTTGTATGAGACAGCTTGAAATGGGACAAGTGGTGGTTATAGGCCAAAAGAAAAAGGGTCAATTATCCAAAATTTCACTAAAATGTTATATAAGAGATTAATGAACCTTCAAAGCTACTTTTGTTTTTTCTCAATTCCCACTAAGAAATAAGAAAAATAAAATAAAATGAACATCTTTTCAAGTTGACTCTCTTTTGACCAAAATTTTGTTGCCTGGTTTGTTGGAGTATACATGCATGAGGAAGGAGGAACAACATTTTTTGGGGACCTACTAATTGTATACTCAACAAATTGGATAAACATATATGGTAGATCACATAAGATTCAAGAAGAGACATATTTGGCATAAAAATAAAATAAATACATACTTTTTATGACAAACATATACATTGTGTTTTGCCAAAAAAAGAATTACTCTATCGAGTCATTCAAATTATATGGGAATAAGACAGACAATCGGTTACAAAAGTAAAATTTGACATAATATGATGAAGTAAAAATAAAATAAAATTAACGGCGTATGTGACTTAAATTCATAGATGTTAACAAGTATATCTCAATAAAATCCAGTCTAGTGACGAAGTCAAATTTTTCAGTGACGTTCATATTTTAATATATTGTATAAAATGTATTTTCTCAGTTTCAGTTTTATTGATGGTATTTTGAGAATCAAAAAAAGATTTTTGAAATTTGTGACTATCATGATATCATTAAAGATAAAATACAAACTTTGAAGTAATATTTTCTTTATTTTTTGGTTCCTCATCTGATGTACGGATTGATTTTAGATCGCGTAATGCAGGATTCATTCGAAGGTGAAGCTCTCAACGTAATTTTTTCGTACCGAAGACTCAAACTTAAAAACTCTAATTTAGGATAAAGTAATTCAACTATCGCACTACAACCCATATTAATAAGTTTAAAGTATTACTTTATTTGTACTAGTTATTGAATATAAAATGTCATTCTTTTTAAACGGATTATAATATTTAGTGAAGTTTTATGGGTGTAAGTAATGCACATGCCCCAGTGACAAGTAGGTAAGTTGGGAAATAGCTAGCTGGGACAGATAAGAATTAGAAAGGGAATTAATATGCAAAATTGGGACAAATTCATGGATCCTTAGCACAGTCTTTTACTTTCATCACAAAAAAGCCTAAAAAATTGGGAATATTGTCGACTGTTAGTATGTTACCATCACTAAATTAAAATGAATATGAAAGGTTCTAATTAGTTTCTTGTTGCATGTTCTTTTTTTTCCTTTTTTTCTTTTGATTAATTATTACTCACTCCATGTAAAGATATACCTTTTTTGAACTCCGTCTCAATTTATATGATATAGTTTAAATTTTAAAAAATTTACGATATTTCAAGTAAAGTTTTTCCTTGTTGTTTTCTGATATCTGTATCGATATTTATTGAAGGGGATAAATTTTCTGTAATAGGATTCTTTTTTCCCAATCGGTGATTTATAATAACAATTGAATTTGTCTAATTAGGTAATCAAGTATACTTGATTTATTACGAGCAAATATTATATGTTTGATGCTATATAATTTGCTAAAGAAAATGATCTTATGTGAATTGTAAAATTATGAAATAAAGAAAGAAAGTAATTAACTCTTATGCATTGTTACGTTCTCCGGCGCAATTATCAGGGAACCTTATAAAAAAAATAGGCTAATATTTAGCGATAAAACTTTATAAAAGTTATAATCTTAAACATGTTATATTATGTGTGTAACGTAAGAATTTCGTGTTGAGGAGAGATAGGAATGTGCATATTTTTTTTTAGAACGAACTAACTAAAAAAATAATGTCAAACACAATACTCCCTCCTATTCCATATTTATTAAATCCGTGAGGAAATACATACTCACTATGAAACCATTGGAGGACATAATTTGAACCATATTTTCCATTACTATCGTTTGTGAAATTATAAATATAAAATTTCATTAAAAAAAAAGAAAAATCATGTTAAAAGAATCTAACATTCCTCTTAGACTTTGAACAATTATACTATTTGGAACAATGATAAAAGATTCAAAAATTCACTCATAGATGGAAGAGAAAGGAAAAAAAATTATTTTTTGTTCTCACTTTATTATCTCACTAGTCTGTTTTAATACTTGCAAGTTACAACATAGTTGGATTGACTTTTAGTTTTTAACTTACTAGTCAAAATCACAAGTTTTTTTAGCTTTTAAGTATTTTTAAATTTATTCAAACACTTCAAAAATACATTTTATAACACTAAATTAAATCATTCATTTTTTTACATGACTAAAGTACACACATGGGTTGACCGATCACCGATGGTGCCGTAAAATTAACCCTAAGAAATCAACCATGGTGAAAATTATACTCCATATGGACTAATTTAGTACTTTATAATGGGTTGGTGAGAAAATGTGTCAAAATGATCTCTTAACCACGATATGTAATACTTTTGTGAGGAAATAGAACACTCGCATACTTAAGGTATTTTTTTGATATCATTTTATATCTTTTTTTAATTAAGTTGATAAAATGAGATGGATATCACATGATACTTTTAGAGGAAAATTGTATATAATAGCAAACTATAACCTAAAATAAATGGAGTAGCTAGGGTTTGATTTAATTGTACTACTCCATAGCAAACGTTAGCTAAATTTTGTCAGGTCGTCTCTCTCTAACAAATCTAGCTACGCCACTCTCCATTCCTCGCGCCGCCTCTCTCGCTTTATACACAGAAGTGGTAATAAATTCTGTTCTGTTTTGTATAAATCGAGAGAAAATTGGTATACAGCATGGCAAAATATATACTCTTCGTGTATACACTTAATTATACAATTTACAAACATTTTAGCTTCAATATTGCAGAGCAAAAGCCACAAATTATACAATTGTGAATTGGTACAATGGCAGTGAAATACAATTTCTCTAGTTTTATATACAGACATAAGTGTATAATTATTTTCTGTTTTTTGATAATACAGCGAGAGAAAACATATCTTCTTCTCATATACACTTAATAATTATGCAATATACATCATTTTAATTCGATGCAACTGTATGACCAACAAATTTTATAAAAATATTTGCACAAGCGAAATAGGCACGAATTATACAATTGGCATTATACAATCACAGTGAAATAAGATAGCGAATTATCAATTGCAGCGAAATCAAGCCAGCGAATTATACAATTTTAGAGCCAGCGAATTTATATAATTGTTATTATAGCGATATATACCGTTTTATTTTTGCTATAAGCGTCACTTATTCAAACTTTTATTTATTCGCATACAAAATGAATTTTATTTTATTAAAAATTACTAAAATACACTACTTTAATTTATTTAATTTCATTAATCCCTACCTGATGTATTTAATTACAAAATCCCTTTTTTATCCCAAATAACTATTAAATTTTATACATTACATTTCAATGTCACACTAAAAAGATACCTCAATTCACAATTTAAATTAGATCCTTTAATTTTTATATACTTATCCAATATTTTCATATAAATATGACACTTAATACAGATGTATGACATATAATACACTATACATTATTTAATACCTTCTATATACGAAATATAATGTATAAATAACCAAAGAATCATTCTAGCAGTGATCACCTAAAATGATACTAATAAAATTATTGAACATACTAACAAATATAGTCAAAAAATCATTATAGATTAAAAAAATATCTTAATACATTCATCTTATACGACATATAAAAATACTAATTGAAACTATATTACTATATAAAGCAATATTAAATTTAAAATATATTCTTTGATACATTAATTTCATGTCCAACACATGAAAGATACCAATTCCAATTTTTAAATTAGATACTTAAAATTTTTATACACATATATTAATTATTTATACCTTATAGATACGAAATATAAGTAAATAATGAATAAAACTCATTCGATCACGTGATTACTTTTACAAATACTATTTGAATCTATATATAAACCCGAAACATTACATTTAAATATGTTTTCCTTTGATACATTAAAATTGCATGGTCCCAACAACCCAAAGATACTCAAATTCAGAATTTAATTTTGTGATACTTAAATTTTAGTGACAATATATCATCTTTCACTCACCGGAGCTCCGGCGACAAATACTTATCAAGGGCCATCCGGTTATTATATATCCGGAAAAAATTGTCTATTATATATCCCCCTTCACATTGTACATTATTGTTTGCTATTTTTATTTTTTTTTCATGGAGTTTATTTGCCCCAATTCGTGAGAGTGAAATTAGTTTACAAGATTAACTTAAATCAAGTGAGTGGAATCAGTTACCCTTGGATTTTAGCTATAACTTTATAGAAAAAAAAATATTCGATCATTTCGATTTAATATCAATTCTATTTTAATAAAAGTATCCGAATTCTTAAAAATAGAAATTTTGTTAAATATTGATATATAGGGATAGAATGTAAATTTAGCCTTTGACCTCATGTCATTTGTCTATTTTTACTTTTTTATTTGCCTATATGTGAAAGTTGCCTAATGAACTATTGGACTCTATGTTGGGCTCAAATCATTTCATGTAACCTTTGTTCTGAACCTATGAGCCCATAATGAGCTTGGCAAAAATAAGTATACTGAATTCTATTTGAAATCAACACCTAATGGGATATTATCTACCAACGAGACCTACATAAAGGTCGTTTAGGTAGAGTGTATTAACAATACTTGCTTAAGTGCTATTTGTATTAATTATGCTTGTATTTCTCACTAAAATATAGTCACTTTAACTCACACTTTATGATTGTTGATTAATAAAATCTTGAAGAATCATTGAAAGGTGTTTCATTTTTACTCAAATTTATTACAAATAACTTTGTAGTAATTTATTACTCCTCTGTTCTCCGTTTAAAAAAGAATGTCCCTATTTCCTTTTTAGTTTATTCCAAAAAGAACGCCATCTTTTCTTTTTTGGCAACACTTTAACTTTAACTTTCCACGTGACAGACATGTTTAAGACCATAAGATTAAAGAACATTTTGGTTATAGAAAATCGGAAGAGATGGGCATGAATATCAGATTTTTGTGAGAGAGGATGAGAATTGAATTTATTTATATTTTTAGAGAAAATCAGGGAATTAATATTTCTCATTCGTTTCAAAACTCTTTATTTATGAAAAACGATATTAATTTATTAATGAGGTTAATAATTAAGTTAGTTATATTTTTTCGTTTTTATTAGGTTTTGATTGAACTAGAGAGTCCTGTACTAGTGGTGATGGTGGTTCTTAAATTTGTTGTTTTTTTCTTCTTCTTCCGAGCAAAATGTGGAAGAAGCAACTCAATGCAAATCCGTTTGTAATCGCTGGTTATCTCTAATCTCATCTGATTACCGGCCTCTCTAATTCATAATCGCAACTACGACAAAAGAAATCTCCGTCTCTGAAATATGACTGTAAAGGGTTATGGGTTTGACGGAGTGACTTAAAAACAATATTTAATATAGTCAAGTGTGGAGTACAAAGCTGAAACAGATTTTTTGGTGAGAGCATTGTCAGTTCAAGATCAAGGTGAGAATATATATTGGCAGTATCACAAGTAAAACATAGCAAAACAATTGTAAGTCAGCAGATGCTTGTATTTCAACACTAAAAAAATAGGCATAAAACAGCTTGAACGAACAAAATATGGTCCCACTAAAACAAAATAAGAATGCTCAACAATTCTAATCCAAGCTCTGAGTCCAAAGGATTGATCTTACTGTTGTTGGCCACCAACTGTGGGTAATTGGTACCACATGATGTAACTCATCATCTGGATGTAGTGATGTTGGCGATATCACCTTAGATTGATAAACGGAAGGTCGAGCTTTTCACTTTATCTGTTTGTATATTGTACACCACAACATGATTATTACCTGCATATAAGATCCTCCCTCATTATATGGGTGAAAACCTAATACAGAACCCCATTGTGTGAAATGTCGTTGGACTCTAAACTCTGCGTCTCAAATTATCTTGTGCTTAATCCATAAATTTCTAGACCCAATTTTCACAAAAATTGATTTCTTTCTTTCGCATATGTTTGATAAAGGGAATAATTTTATCCTTTGAGAACAATAAAAAGTGGACTGTGTTCAATTGGAACATGAAAACGTAACGTGACTAAATTAATCCTAGTTACTCTCCTGGACAGAGTGGAAGAAGGGGAGAATTCTCGAACGCGAAAGAAGATTCAATGAATTCAAAAGAATTGAACAAGTAGTCGTATGAGGTGAAAATCTCATGTACGGTTCTGTAGAGTGGCAGTAAGGGTGACTTGTCTGTCAACTTTTTCACTATCACCCCAAAATAATCAAACTCTGCCCCTTAACGTAAAGTTATCACAATATACTTGGTATTGGCCGTAATTCACAAGAACATTATGTAGTTTGAGTAAGAAGGGGAAATGTTAAGGATTTACAGTCCCTTCTCATCGATGGATTCCTGACGTGTAAGAAGGAGTGCGGTTCGTTCGAGAAATTTTTACCTCTCTACTTATGTCTAGATTTTCCAAAACTCCATGAACATGCAGAAGAGAAATGATATTCCCACTCGGACCAAGACAAAACTTTAACTTGTTTAAATAACAATTAAGGTAAAGAGAGTTCAGGACACTACGTATCTTGTTCTAATAAAGAGATGCATTTTTGGCAAGTTAGTTCATTACCGTATATTCCTACAAAGGATCAAACTAATGATGTAGAAATTTACCAAATTCAAATTATCATGTGTTTAATCCGTAGATTTCTAGACCCAATTTCATCAAAATTGATTTCTCCAAAAGCCATATTCAACTCTTTTAACTAGGTTTGATAAAAAAATTTAAAGTATTTTTGGATATTATTTTTTGATGAAGTTTTATTATACATTTGAATATAAATGTTAGAAAAAATATTATTTTTTTCAATAAACTTAATTTATAATCATAAATTTTAAAAATTATTAAATTTACATATTAAAAAGTATCGTTATAACATAATAATAACCATAACCATCAACAAGAAAACAATATTAACAAAAACAGTAGAATATACTCAAACTTATTACTAATTCAAATATAAATTAGTATTGTCCCCAAAATTACATACTTTTTCTTTTATCTGCGTGGTTCACACTTCACACCACCAAAATCTTTTCTATAACCGTAGCTGCTTTCTCACAGTTTCATCTCAGAGTTTAACTCTCACAAGACGACGACACCATTATCGATCTGATTAGTCTTTGTCTCTTTCCATCTACAACAAGACACGCACATACTCACCTATTCCCTGTCTCTATCTCTTATCAAAAAATAATCATACTAATATATGAGTCGGTGGACCTCAATATCTGCTTTTACACTGCTCGATTTCGCACAACTAACTTTCCCTATTTCTCATTCACACTTCTGCCATTGATTTTACAGGTATATGCTCTTTACTCAGCTCTTCAAACAATCTATTGGGATTATCGGAGTTTTTTTTTTTATAAAACCCCTTTTAAGTATTGAATTGACCCGTATCAAAGAAATTGATGTTTATCGCTTTTAATAGTTGATTAGAGTTTCAGGAGTTAGTCTTTGACTGTGATTTTTCGACTATGGGCATCCAAAATCTGTGAAAGAAGTGATTTTGGAGAGTATTCATGACCTAGTATTTCTTGTTTTTGGTGTTATGCGAGAGCTTGGGGGTATTTCATATTGTTGATTTTTCGTAATGCAGTGGTTTGTGTAAGGATTTAAGTGGGTGATTCCTGTTGGTTAATGATCTGAGGAGGAGGTCTTTTGAATAGCAATGGTTAGTAAAACCAGAACTATGCTGGAGGGTCTGGTTAAAGAGGGATCGTTTAAATGGTTGACTAAAACCCCGAGTTCATGTGATGAAGATTTAGATGAGATGGGGTCTTCATCCACTGGCAAGAGTTGGTTGCCAGAGCTATCCCCTGCTGCAAATGTAGTTATCCGAAAATGCTCAAAGTAAGTTTCCGGTTCTTACTTGTCTTTCAGGCTTCTGCAGTTTTAGGTGAACATAATATGCCAAATATCAAACAGGACTTCCATTTTGTTTAACTGAGATGTTGCATTTAGATACAGTATAGTAATTATTAACAATATTGATTGCCAATAGTAGATTCCTGGGAGCCACACACACAACAACCGACCAACCACGGTCAGAGCCCCACTGTGTGCTGTGTTGCGAAGTAGGAAACCCTGGGTAAATACAGTGTACCCTCCTGCCAAGTGCCTTCACCCAGCCCATCACCCCTCTTACAGACCGCCGTGTGTCTGACGTGATGTGTCGTGTGGTACCGCGCTGCTCTCGCCTTTGTGCGTGAATTCCGGGGTTCGAGTAATCTTTGGGTATTTCCATTGAGTTCAGTACTTCAAGAAAACTTTGAGGCCGAGGCTTCTGAATCCATAAAGCATAAATCTCAGTATGCAAGGAACTTCTTGGAATACTGTTGCTTCAGGGCTCTTGCCTTGTCTATACAAGTAAATGGTTACCTAGGCGACAAACAGTTTCGACGCCTTACATTTGACATGATGGTTGCATGGGAGTTTCCAGCAGCTTCAAGTCAGCCTTTTGCCAGTGTATGAATTGCTTTGCCATGTTTTCCTTAATTCTACAGAATGATTTTTTAGTTTGTTGAACACCACTGAACCTTCCTTGGTTGTGTGGACTAATCATGAAATCCTTGACTAGTCCATTAGTCACGTATTGCTTGTTGTCCTGTGTCTTCTGGGTTATTAACTGGCTTTCCATTTAATTGTAGATGGATGAAGATGTCACTGCTGGTCTTGAGGCCTTTT
The DNA here is from genome assembly GCA_027704765.1 of Solanum habrochaites. Taxonomy (NCBI): domain Eukaryota; kingdom Viridiplantae; phylum Streptophyta; class Magnoliopsida; order Solanales; family Solanaceae; genus Solanum; species Solanum habrochaites. The sequence continues at coordinate 64,799,849 of JAKWJA010002491.1, forward strand.
CCCGTATTGCTTCAGCAGTTCCTATAATTTCCAATGCGATAGTTACTGATAGTATTTTTGGAGTGCTTACATCATCAACAGGCGGTCGACTTCTATTCTCAGTCTATGACAAGTACTTGACCTATTTGGAAAGGTAATACCAACTTTGGTATTTTATTACTTGCAAATTCTTGAGTTCCATGCTTTTCGAGTTTTATCATCTTTATGCCTTTGCTGCTTGCTTCAGTATGTGGTTCATCTTCCAACTGACTTATTAGATCATAGGTTCTAGTGATAGATTTTCTTTTCTAACCTGGGTAATGTAATCAAGGTAAATAACACAAACAATTCTACCAACACATGACATAGGTACTTGAGTTATTTAAGGGATCACAAAATGCTGTTTAGCCCTGTTATTATATATCCACATGCTTTAGGTACTATATAAACTGGATTCGTGTTGCCATTTTCTGAGCATACTGCATGTTACCCTTGGTGGTATGCTGTTAACAGCTAATAGATCTGGTGTATTATAGAGCGCCTGGGGCTGTTTGAAAAGTGTTCCTCAATTGAAAGAGAAGACCTACACAATTCCCCCCCCTCCCCCCTCTCCCTACCTACAGGTCCTACACACACAAAAAAAAAAAAAAAGAGTGAACGAGTGCCCCTCTATATCTATTTGTGTGTGCACCTTCTACTTTATTTTTTTGGGAATGCTTAAATTATAGATTATAGGCTTCTTTTGTTATCATTTATATCTTACAAGTTCAACTTGAGAGAGGAGTGCCAAGTTTAAATGTGTTTTGGCCGGGAAGACTATCCTATAAGCCTATGTGTGCTTGCATAGGGTTGTCCTGTAGTTCCACTATTGTCGGCTAATGCTTTCGTAGTGGTGAGATTGTAGTGGTCTAGTTAGTTACTTTGAAGTGTAGTGAAGTGATGTGATTCATAATGCATATCTTTTCTTAACTGTTTCATTACAGATCTTATGAGAAGCCCATTCATAATCATTGGTTGAGAATGTTGCTTGTTTGGGAACTTTTTCAGGGGAATTAAAAAATTTAAGAACCAGTCTGAGTCATCCCATCTGTCTGCCTTACGTACAACAAGAGGGGAGAAAATTCTGGAGCTAGATGGGACAGTGACAACCCAGCCGGTGCTTGAACATGTGGGAATTTCAGCATGGCCTGGTATGTTTTTGCGAGTAGTAATGGTTTTAATTGCTGGAAATTCTGATCTGCAGAGATGAAAGGGATGATATCATTTGGAATTTGAGCGGATTACGTGTATCTATTAGCCTAGTTGATATATTTCATGGTCATGTATTTGTGGTTTTCAGGTCGGCTAACTTTGACGGATCATGCTCTCTACTTTGAGGCACATCGTGTTGTATCTTATGACAAGCCAAAGTTATATGATCTGTCAGATGATTTAAACCAGATTGTTAGACCTGAACTAACTGGACCATGGGGCACAAGACTCTTTGATAAAGCAGTCTCGTACAAATCAGTTTCCTTGTAAGGCATGCCACACGATGACTCCTGTGTGGGTCATACTTCTCTGCAGAATTTGTGTATTTCTTCTACACTAGATTATTTTCTAGTTCATGCAGCCTTCAAATTTGTTATTGGTCTTTGGAAAATGTTGTAGGTCAGAACCTGTTATAATGGAATTTCCTGAGCTTAAAGGACATACACGCCGTGACTATTGGTTAGCCATTATTCGGGAAGTTCTACATGTGCATCAGTTCATACTTAAATTCCAGATTACTGGAATTGAGCGTGATGAGGCGCTTCTAAAAGCTATATTTGGCATATTGCGAGTACAAGCCCTGAAAGATATGAGCTCCAAAAATTCACTTTGCTATGAGGATCTTCTTATGTTCAATGTATGTGATCAACTTCCTGGAGGAGACCTTATACTAGAAACAATTGCAGATAGGTCAACTGTGAGGGCACTGGAGCGGACAAACTCTCCCAAACCTAAAAACAGAATGTACTCAATTTCAGCTTCAGCCTTGGCTTCCAACCTGGGTTTAGTTTTTGGGACAAGTTCGCATGTTCCTAATGAGCCAGGAATTGTTGTGGGTGAAATTTCTGTGGGGGAGATGACTCCCTTGGAAAAAGCAGTTAAGGAATCCAGAAGCAACTATAGAAAGGTGGTGCAAGCACAAGCTACGGTTGATGGAGTGAAAGTTGATGGTCTTGACACCAATTTGGCAGTGATGAAGGTAATTATAACTATTGCGGCTTCAAACGAGACAGTAAGGTGAAAGAGGATAAACTGAATTATTTTGCCATTTTATTGAGGAAATCGGTACTGGGTCTTTAAGAACTTTTATGAAGCTGCCTTGATATTTACATAGCACAATTTTTTTTGAACAGAACCGTTGGAGTATTTCTTTACAACAAATTTTCGTTTTGAGCTGTATCTTTAAACTGAGTTACCTCACATACTAATCCTTTGAAATTCGTTGACATGCAGGAGTTGCTCTCTCCTATGATGCAACTTGGGAATTGGATTCTTCTTCTGGCTTACTGGGAAGACCCTTTGAAGTCCATGATTTTCTGTTCTGTTTTCTCATTTATTATTGTCAGGTAGTTAGCTAATTTTATCTGTGTAATGGGTCCGATTAGATTCTTTAGTTATTCAGTCTTTTCAAGTCCTAAGAAACACCCTGGTTCTCAAAATTTATTGCTCTGTTCCCTTAATTTGTGGCATTTCCAACTAAAAGCTGGCCTGATAGTCTTTGTTGAACTGCCTTTTGGTATTCTGCTATGTTTCCTTGTACACTCCCGCGCATGGATGGAATTTCTTGAAAATGTGGTGGTTGGAAAATATTCACTGATGTCCTCTTTCTTTCTCTTTTTGTTGGTTGCAGGGGATGGCTGTGCTATGCCTTTGCACTGTTGCTAACTTTTTTTGCCGTCTTTTTGGTTATAACTCGCTGCTTAAGTCAAGGCAAGACAGTTGATGAACTAAAAGTAATGGTTCCACCTTCAATGAATGCCATGGAGCAACTTTTGGCTGTTCAAAATGCAATATCTCAAGCTGAAGAACTAATCCAGGATGGAAACATTGTTCTTCTCAAATTTCGCGCTTTACTTTTGTCCATCTTCCCACAGGTTTGTGCAAATTTTACTTGTTTTCTATTACTAGAACAATCCTATTAGGAAAGTTTAGTAAATAGAGGTTCTTAACTGTCATGAATGAACAAGTCTTGTGGTTACTGAACCCTACTCTTTTTTTTATCTGAAAACTTTGGTTTGCTGCTGAGGCTGAACCAGGAGTTTCTTTCACAATGAAACATTCCCAGATGTTTCTTTCACATAACAGAGTTGATCTCGTGATAGGAGTTCGAAACAAAATGTCTTTGCTCGACTGTGACTAACAGTTGTTGCATTTTTATTTGGATGTAGACAATATGAATTGTGAACCATATCTTGTTCCTGTCATTTCAGGCAACCGAGAAGTTAGTGGGTGTTTTTTTGGTTTCGGCACTAGTTCTGGCATTCTTACCTTTGAAATACATAATCCTTCTGACTTTTCTGGAACTCTTCACAAGATATTCACCTATCCGGAAAGCAAGCACAGAAAAATGGTCTAGAAGACTAAGGGAATGGTGGTTCAGTATCCCTGCGGCTCCTGTAGTTCTTGAAAAAGCCAAAGAAGACAAAAAGAAGAGATGATGAAAATCTTTTGACATATGATCCATCCGCGGAGCAATATCATAGTATGTCCTGTGGTTGTACATTTGTATTATATGAGAGAAGATAAAGATGTAACTTTCACTGGCCTTGTTGAGGTCTCCATTAACGTTTGCTTTTAGTGTTGTATCACTGTCTCTGGGTATTGAAAACCTATTATGTGTTGTATCCTACTAATCATGGGTTATAAGATCGGATTTCTTATCAACATTTTGATTTTAAATCATCTTGAGAAACAATTGGCTCAGTTAACTTGAGATTCTCATCATTATCTTCTCCTTTGATGATCTTATTGTTCTCAGTGAAATTTCAGCTGCAAAATCATTCACAGCCAATAAAGATTGTAAAACATCTTATCCGATGTAATCCCAATGTGGAGCATGAGTAGGAATGGTGTGGGTAGATTTACCTTTATTGGTATAGATTTTGAAAGATTCTCAGCTAAAATAAAGCATTTATATGTGAGTAAACGAGAAATGAAATTTACTTATGTCTTGAATTGCGAGTCATGGGCCAAGACTCCAACAGGACTCGAAGCTCTAACGAATGTCATTTCCGGTATGACCACTTACCTTTTCATAATGTTCTAATCGAACTTTAAGGCATTTATATGTGACTTGTGAGTGTACGAGAAATGAAATTTACTTATGTCCTGAATCGTGAGTCACGAGTCAAGACTCCAACAGGTCTCAAAGCTCCCAAAGAATGTCATTTCCGGTTTCACCAGTTGAAGCTCCAACGAATGTCATTTCAGGTATTACCACTTTCCCTTTCACAATATTCTCGTGAAGTTGCTCCTCATATCAACAATAAAAATTGTCTAGTTACAGAGAAGGAAAGGTATATTATTAACTTTGATAAAACAAAAGCAAGTATAGATGATTAAATGAATACTGCATGCATTCCCCTGAAATCAAAACGGGAATATCGAACATTTATTACACCCTCAAACAAAAAATAGTCCTAAAAAATCTATTTGAAGTAGAAAGAATCGGTATAATTACAGAGTGGTTCATAAGAAGCTGAATACAAGAAATCCAAGTCAGTATCTTCGTTTTCATTTTCATCAATAGTGTGAGGCAGATCAAAAATGGCTCGTTCCTGAGGAATGCAGCATGAATTAATTCCAATATTATTTGTATCTTGATTAGTGTTAGGCGGATCAAAAATGGCAGCTGATGAGGAATTAATCCCGGCATCGCAACTGTTGTTGTCATGATAATTAGTATTTGGGTCAGAATTATGACTGGAAAGACCAGTGAGTTTTTGGACTAATGCCCTAAAATCACAGGGATTCGTATGAATTATTTTGGGGGAATGAGTATAAATTATAACGGGACGATGCTGGTTTAGGAATGAGGATGAAGGGGATTTTTTGATGTAAACAGAGTCCTTGTTCATCTTCAATGGAGATGTTGGAGGCTTCATCGTAATTGCTGCCAAGGGTATTTACACTAAAATTTACTATGGTAAAATGATTTAATAACATCATAATAATACATTATTATTATTATAAACTAGAAGAGATTAAATATTTATGGACAAATATATATCACGTATTTTTAGAGTTGATGTGGGTAAATTTTTTACCTAGATTATATGTGAGAAGAGAATGGAAGATTTGTTAGGAGGATGGTGTGTGAGTGTCAAATACAGCTGATTTGTAGGGAAAATGAGGTGAATATTAGTTTAGGCCAAGGAGACATCATACTCTCCTAGGACTTTTTGCCTTGTATATACTAAAATTCATTTTTTTATTTTTTTATTTAAAAAAACTAGTATAAGTTATTTAACACCCAATCTAGTAAATGTTAAATTAGTTCTTATGCTTAACTTATATCCCAAAAGTTAGTTTTTCATTACATTAATCACTGATGTTCGACTTGTACTTAGCATCTGATACGTGGACAATTTTGATTTTTGGGGCTCCAACATCGGGTGAGACGATACCATGTTAAATTAGGTCTTGAGCCTAACTCACACCCTAAAAGCTAGTTCTAAGGAAAGAAAATTGTCCAAGCTTATAAATATTACACATCTCATTAACCATTGGGACCTTTTGTCATTCTTTAACTGTAAAAATATTAATACTATGATGAATCAATTTCGATGAGGCTGAGACAAAGATTAATATAAGTTTTATTTTAATAACTGATATAAAAATATGTAAAAATTAGGTATATAACATTTTCTATAGTAATATTCTCAAGATATAGCATTAGAGATTGTATTTCAAGCTAATCAGATTATTATAAACTTAATTGTTAATTTGCAATATTAAAAAAAAAAACCATTGTTTTAAAAAAATTAATAAAAAAAACGGACAAAAATATAAATGGAAAACTACTCCTTATTACTAATTAAATACAATTATTACTTGGTGTTAATTGATAACACGTTTTAAAGGAAATTTACAAAATTTCAATTAGTTTAGTTGCTTAAATCTCTCAAATTAGTTAAATGAGAATAATTTTGATTTAATAATTCCTTAAAAAACTCTACTAACAAATGAGCATCAAACGACAAGTACAAGATGTTTTTTTTCTCTTCAATTTTAACTATTCTTTCAGATTTGCAGCACTATCATGTTCATTTTTTTTTAGTTAATTGAAGAAATTTTGACGTTGGAAAAAATTGATTTGCTTGGATGGGTGAACAATTGTGTTCGATTATTAATTAAACACTGGTGAAGGTGGAATTCATCAGGTTGGTTTTTAATTATGATTTGTGTGATTGTGCATTATGATTTGTTGGGTTTTTAACACATGAGAGACATTGTTCGATTTTTTTTTTATTATTTAAGATCTATATAGATTTATAGCTTTTTTTTTGGATGAAACATGTTTTGGTATATATACTGTATCTGAAAAAAAAACTAGTATAACTTATTTAACACCCAATCTAGTTAACTTTAATTGAAATATAATATGTTCCACTGAGAGTTCCCACCTCACCTATAAAAATAACGAACAAATTAAAAACAAATCCAAAATAATAACCAATCTAGTAAATGTTAAATTAGTTCTTATGCTTAATTTACATCCCAAAAGTTAGTTTTTCATTACATTAATCACTGATGTCCGACTTGTACTTAGCATCTGATACGTGGACAATTTTGATTTTTGGGGCCCCGATATCGGGTGAGACGGGTCCTGCTCTGATACCATGTTAAATTTAGGTCTGGTCTTGATCCTAACTCACAAGACCCGCAAAAGCTAACTTCTACAGGGAGAAGAAGTAGTCCTAAACCTTGTAGGAGTCCACAATACTCATTAACCACTTAGATTTTTTGTCATTCTTTAAGAGTAAAAGTATTAAAAAACTATAGACTAGTATTCTAGAAGAGGAACTAAATTATAAATAAGTAGAGATTTGTGTTGTAATTTTTATTTATACTTTAGCCTTAGGAAGTAGTAGTATAAATAGAGGACTCTTATTTATAAATCATCCAACCTTGAAACAAGCAATCAAAACAAATTGTAAAACAATATACAAAGCCTTTTCAAAACTCTCTTAGTCTTTCTTTCACTTGCTTAGCAATCTCAAAACTCTATTGGTCTTTCTTTCAATCTCTTGGCGATCTTAAATCTCAAAACTCTCTTGGTCTTTCTTTCATTCTCTCAACAAATGTAAATCTTAAATTTCAAAGAGAAAAGGTCAAATATATTTTTGGATCACTAATAATAAACTATTTTATTAGACATACATCATTATCCTATATACTAATTTTATCTCTACTTTCAAACAATTACATATATCATCACTTTTAATATTTTATATCATATATTATTGAAAATACAATTCATATCCACCTCTCTTAAAACTAGGATTGATTAATTATATTTACGTTTAAACTTCAAAAATAGTGTTTTAATTTAAAACAAATATCATCTTTCTCTCATAAGAGAGTATGAGAGAGAAATATATCACATATTATTAAGATTTAATTAATTATATTTACATTTAAACTTCAAATTAGTAGTGTTTTGATTCAAAATAAATATATCTTTCTATGAGAAGAGAGTATGAGAGGGAATAACACCGATTGATCACATGAAGCAACTATCATTGCGGTGAGTTGTTTTGACTAGCCACGAACTTAACAAAAAGTTTCAATAAGCAAAGATTTAAGTATGTATTTGATATATTATTGATATATTTAATACATTACTGATATTAATTATATGTATCTAGTTTTAATTAGAATTTTTATCAAATGTGTATACATATTAATATATGGAGATTTTACGTATTATTAAAAATTTATGCATGTATTTGACACAATTTGTTCGATCATGTATCCGAATCTTGTGATATGTATCTAGTCTTCTATCATGTATCTTAATATTATCATATATATTTGTTATGTTATTACAATGTATTTAGCTATTTTTATATTATTTCGATAGATGTTTTCACATCTACCTGTATGAACTTGATCTGTTTTTTTTTTGTGTTTTTATTTTTCATTACTAACTATTAATAGATTTACTTATTATTTACAAAAAATAAATAAAATAAATCTAGTTAAACATAGATATATTGCTTGATCTCCACCTTATATTAAGCGATTTAATTAATTGAAATTTCCAGAGTTAATTGTTCAAGTATATTAAAAATCCTCAATTACACATCTGGTTAAAGAAATTCGTTATAACTAATTAATTTAAATAAATGAAATACATATCTTTATTTTAAAATTCGACAAATATATGTATCTCATAAATTTAAACTCATGTATTCAAAAAAAAAAATATGATATTAAAATATAGATAATGAACTAGTACCTCTCAACCTATGCCCGAAAGACACACTTATACTATCTTATTATCCCCTGAACTTATTTTATTAATAATTTTTTGGGCCTATTATGGCCACATTCCTGGGACCAACGATAGTTGACTCCGAAAAAAAATAGAAAATTATATATAAAAAAAAAAAATTTTAAAAAACAATTAAAAAATATAACATTTAATATAATCTCATCTAATGTTTAGATTTCGAACGAGGACTACTCGTACATTTTCCTTAATTAAAATATAAACACAAAATAAGATGAGATTAATGTTTAGACCCGACCCAATTAGTTGAAGTCGGTTATAACCTAGTGCAAAGGCGGTATTCGACAAACTTATAGAAAGAGAAAAGTATAAATTGGTTTGAAGACAAATAAAAGGCAGATACATTTGTCCACTTTTGACCGGCACTTCTGACTTCACCGCCGCACAACTCCGATCTCCGATCATCCATCGCCTGAAGTTTTTTAGTATTTCCGATTCAACTGTTTTCTTATTCAGTATGGTGAGTTTCTTGTATTTGTTCTTTCTTTCGAAATTGAACTTTCCATGTTTCCAGTGTTTCTAGAGCTCGTATTTATTTTCTTTTTATCGTAAGTTTGTGTAGAACTTTATTAGGTTAAAATCAATGGTCAAAAGTAATTTGTATGTGCTAAATGGTTATCTCTTATCAGTTCTTGTTCCGAATTGGAATGTACACAGTTAGGTCAATTTATTGTGATAGGCTCATCATTAGTTAATGAGCGATCTTCACATGCCTATGTTTGTGTATTCGCATGGGTAAACTAACCTCCTTTTCAAGATTCTAGTGTTAGGGTGTTGCATTTATGTACCTACAGCATAAAATTGTGGTAGTATAAAAGAAATTGAATTAGTTTTCCTGGTTTGAGCCTCAATTTGGTCATTTTGCCACTTCTTTAGGGGAAGGTGGAGTGGGTTGTTTTCTTGCTAACACGTTCCATGAGATGTAAATGTTGCAAACTTGTTCTATCTTTTAGTTTTGGGGATGTATGATTGTTTTATCTCTAAATTCGGGTTTTCATTCTTTTGTAGGACGGTCAAGTTGGAGATGGTAGTATATTGGTGCTTGTCGAGGATGTTATGGTACCAATTAGCGTGGTATACAATGCCATCAGTATCTTGAAGAAAGAGGGAGTTGAGAAGTTGGACCCTATGATTGTAACTCAAGCTTCAACCCAGAGTAAAATTCTCTCCTTGATGTCTGCTAAGTGATACTTCTCTAGCTTGCTTATGCTGTGATCACGAGTGACTCGTTTTGTTTTCTGTGTCAATATTCTGCTAACTTCTTTTTTAGCAGTCGGATGTTTATCTCTTCATTTTTGGGTTGTGCGTCTATATGGATTTTATGATTCTCGTGGCTTCTTAAGTTTGTTCCTATGTTTATACTATCAAAGAAAAATTTTATTGCAATGTTTACACCTATCAAAAAAAGATTGCTATTGGTTAGGAAACAGAAGAAAATAGCTGCTCTTCTTTACCATATTACGCCTTCAAAACATGAACTTTTTTTTGTTTTCTTTGTGTGTGTGTGTGAGAGAGAGAGAGAGAGAGAAGCATGTGTGGAGAAAGAAGTTCTCAAGTTGGTCAGGAAAGTGTGCAAACTCGTCTTTTTTTCCTTTCCGTTTTCCCTCTCTGCGACCTTTACTTAATCATCTTATAACTCTATCTGGTAAGTGCTTGTCCCTTGGCCATGATGATGTATTCTTTTTTCCTGTGTTAAAATCTGGTTATTACAGGTCTGACATCAGTGGAGTCTGCATCTAGGGATATTGTTGCTCTCATCTGCAGGTCCCTCGAGTTTCCTAGTGATAAACTGTGTGGGGACATCTCAAGAGTGTTGAAGCCAGGTGGAACAGTCCTACTTAGCCTAAGTTCTCAATCAGTCTCGAAGGTGTGTGAAATGTCTCTTTATACATATTTTTTCCGTGGATAACTTGTGTGAACTCTGAACTGTCCTTTCTGTATAGCAGGCAAACTCCACCCACGAGCGCAAGTTATTGTTGGCTGGATTCTCTGATGCCCAGTCATCTGAAGCCGGCCACTCTATCGTGGTTAGTATTTCATCCATGTGCCTTATATCTTGCTTCTTTTTTTCCTCCGCATGCTCGCCACTTCAATATTACTTTCCTTGTTTTAATCTGTGATAACACCTCGCTTTATGAATAAAGAATTTTTGATAAGATTCTTAACAGCTTTTTTCATGGCATTAGAGTCGTCCATGGCTTTATATTGGTGTGCTGCTACTCTAGGCACTGAAGTGATAATACGGTTTGATCTTTATTCAACTGCGACCTGTGGTTTTATTGTTATTGGGTGTGGCCCTCTTATACACTGATGTTCTTTAAAAGTCTTGAAGTTAGTCTTCATAGTGACAGTATCTAGTGTTTGATAGTAGTGTTTTTGTGTCGGTTCAAAATTCTATGATGGTCCCAACATTGAGATATAGAGGATCCCTAGTTTTACAGAACCTCCACCTGTTCTAAATGATTAATTGAGTAGTCAAATGAAATGTGCCCAGATGAGTGTGGAATGCAATTAGAGGATTCACAGAGCCAACCCCAATTAAGTTGGGATTGGGGCACAGATGTTGTATAAAAAATGTATAAAAAAGCCTTGAAGTTATTGATACGACTTATGGCTGATGTAATCTGTCAACAGATAACAGCAAAGAAACCTTCATGGAAAGTTGGTTCATCCTTCTCTATCAAGAAAATCACGAAAAGTTTACCGAAAGTTCAGATTGATGATATTCAGATCTCATTGATGAGGATAGCCTTCTCACTGAAGAAGATCTGAAGAAACCTCAATTGCCAAATGGTAAGAGAAGTGCAATAAGGTTGTTTATCTCTGACATTATTAGTTCTATCAGTAGTAGATTGAACTCAATTTGTTGCTCACTTTGCCTGGTGGCAGTTGGAGGATTGGTGAAGTTTTGGAAAACAAATAAAGCGGCAAAAATTGTTCGTCAAGCTGGAACGTTCTTGAAGCATAGCCCTAAAGTGCAACTTGGGCCAACTGCTGAACAACTGGATAATCCTCAGTCTGCTTGTGGCAGTGTATGGTTTCTTCTATATCAATTTGTCATATAGTTGATTACTCTTTTTGCCTAACTAGTAGATCCCTTTGAGAAGCAAGGGAAGTATGATATTTCCACCCGGTAGTCAGTATCATGGTTCCTTCTGATCCCTATAAAATGCAAAAAAAGAATTGGCTGCTATGGATGTAAGAAAGGGAACTAAATAACAAATGATAACAATCATGTGTTTCATTGGACACTATCTCGGTCCGACCAACGTGGTTGTTCCTATTTCATTTTCTTATTTCAAGCTCTAAAGCACTCCAGTTTTATAGGACTGAGTACATTAGTTAAGTAGTTTGGTAAATTCAAACCAAGTGCAGGCCAATTGTCAATATTGCCAAATTTGTGCATTCGTTTATTGATTGATGTTTATAGTGTGATTAATAGACAGCTGAACAACTAGTTGGTTTCTTTCTTCGTCCTTATCATTCTTGATCTTCCTTTTAAGTTTTTGCATTTGGTTCTCTTTTTAATTGTTTTTTTGGGTGACATCTTCTATGTTTACAGTGTGGTCTAGGTGATGCTTTCCGTTGCGGTACATGCCCTTATAAGGGTCTTCCTCCATTCAAACTTGGTGAAAAGGTACATGTCAAGCACAAGCTACGTTTCTGTTCTTTTTCTCTGTGAGGTCGGTTGTGTTATAAACTTATACAGGAATAAGTTTCTATTAATATATCTATTACTTACTAGAGGAAAAAGATTGCAGTATACGGGAAGGCACAACAATTACTAACATTTTGTAGTTCAGACGCCAGTGTTAATTGCAATAGGACTTAAGTTTTTTGAACTCTGAGAACATGTGGAAGAAGTGTTGCAAAGATTTGGGGTGGGGGGTGGGGGTGGGGGGGGCTCTATACTTGTGATGTTTGGGAAACATAATATGAGAAGGGAATGATTGACTCTGCAGGATGTTTGTTATTATGTTCATCATGGATGTAAAGATCAAACTGTATACTTAAATCATTTGAGTTGTTTGACATTGTGGTGCATCTTCATTTGGCCTAGACATTCAAGTTCTCCATCAGTTGTCGACTGCATAGTGCTGTCTTTTTTCTAATTGATCTGATAAATGATTGAGTTATTGATGTCTTTTCCCCACTGAATCTGACATGGACACTGAAAAACGACATTCTCTCTTACCTTCTGGGATCTCATCTGGTCATTGATCATACTGCTGCTGTTGTTTCTTTTGAATTCTAAATGAATTAAATTTTAGTGATCATTTACTTTCCAAAGAATAATCTCTAAGAGATGGACGTGGTGAATTCTTGGGGGGTAGCTAGCATTATCTTTCATTATAAAATTCTCGATGAACATCCACTTGATAGTTTGTTGAACATTGTTGGAGCCTTGGCCATGAAATTGATGCTACCGAGGATTTGGTTGGTGATTGGTATGTGATTCTTGTTAAAATGTGTATCATTATCCAATATTATCATTTTGGGGCTATGGCACTTGATGAGGTGCTTCACTTGGGGATGATTTTAGGGTAGTCCTGATTGTTGTTGATTTTATTATTGCGTTCTTGTTTGCATTGTGATAGTATTGTGAGAGTCTGACACCACTATCTCTCTCCTTTGGCAGGTTACACTTTCCAAGCTTTCTTGATGCTGATATCTAATTCCGGATGACAACAGTCGATTGCTGGAACTGTTGCACTGATGTCAAAGATTTGTTTGTTTGTTCTCTTTCGGTTGATGTAAGATGAGAGAATTATGTACTGTTGTCGAAGGAAGATGCACAAACAGTGTTCTGTGAATTGCTGTTGGATATCACTCGGAGTTGTTAGAATAGACATGGTTTCACATGACAGGACTCAGGAGTTCGGAAATTTATTTTCTGATCTTTGAAGCTGTTCTTTAAACCTCTAGTCTTTTTTTTCTCTGTTCTTCAGTTGTTTATTGGAGTCCTTTTTCCGTTCATTGCTTGATGGAAGAAAAAGATGAGCACTAGGATTAAGCTAGAGGATTGGTCATCTTGGAGTCATTTCTGGGGGAAAAGACTGTCTTTAAGTGTGGATGCAAAATCAAAATTCTTTCGAGTCAATTCTTGACTCTGCACTGCGTAGTATTGCTGATAAAGATGTCTCATTCGTCAACATGATACTATCCTTGTTTCTCAATATGTTCTAGTTCAAAACAGTGCAATTTGCTTGATATTTTTCAGCTGACAAATGATGACTGTCCTTTTATTCAAGGACCAGAATTCAGTCCGTACCTCAACATAAAAAAAAGCTTTAGAATTGAGTCCAGCAGAACAACTGTTACCTTGAGCAATGTCATACCTTTGTGGTGTTGGTCACCTTCAACTGTAAAAGCTATCGCAAAAAAGTAACTAGACAACTGGTTGCAGTTTGATCAAAATGACAAATAAACTAAAACACAAGGGCCAGTAATCCAAATAAATACACTAAACTTATAGAGCAGGTAAAGCTAATAGGTATCGCGCTGAAAATAAGTGAATTGTCAAGTTCTACAACAATGTGACAGGTCAAAATGGATCTCACGTTCGAAGAAGCTTTAAGAAGACCAAATCAAATGTAACGGAATATTTTGTTCTTTCAAGCCAAAATGGAGAATCAGCTTATAAGCACAGTAAATGACAACTTGTATCCTTCCAGCAACATATTTAATTGCACCGAAATATTTGAGATGCTAATACTCGCCATCCCTTGTTTAGTATAGAGCACAAGAGGCCGAGATTCCGATTCAGGTGGCCCCTTTCTTAGACAGCTCTTTCATGTATATAGGTAGATCACCTTGGCTGTCAGATATGGCATTGTACTTGAAATTGGAACTGAAGTAGCAAATTTAATACAATTCAATAGTCATCTGAGCACCAGTGCAAGGCATAAAGCTGAAGTCATAAATCAGGGGACCATCATCTATGTGATCTTTGCCTCCGATCTTCCTCATCCCGTCCATCACGGTAGAGGCGAGATCGTTTCTCCATTTCCCTGCTTTCTCTTTTTTCTGTATGATAAGATTCAGATTCATATCTTTTTTGTCTTCTTTCGTCTTTCCTATCATCGTATTCCTTTGAGATCACATCATCATGCCTCCTAGATTTTCTCCCAATAGCTTCCCCCGAGTCTTGTACATCATCATACCGCCTAGATCTTCTCTCCACATGTGACCTATCCAGATCATCTTCTTTGTAATTACTTTCCTTTTCCTTCCGCTCTGACCTGTGCTGCTCGACATCTCTCTTATAGTGATCTCTTGCAGTTGAATCTCTCTTATAATGATCTCTTGCAGTCGAATCTCTCTGCTCATGCCTTTCTACATCAGTAATTTTTGCTTTAGAATTTCTTGGATCTTTATCAGAGACTTTGACCTCTTCCTTGTAGTCAGGCCGAGGAGGCCGACCCCAGTGGCCAGATCTTCCATCCTTCTTAGAATCTTCAGCTTTATCATGGGCCCATCTCGAACTTCGATCTTCCTCAGCACCCCAACCTGTGTTTGCAGCTCTCTAAAGGCAAAAACAAAATGACTTTTAGTACCCTAAATATATAAAAGATGTCTTAAAAGTTTAGAAAGCTGAAATCTCCAAATGGAGAAAGAGAGTCAAGAGATAACAGAGCATTGTGAGAAAAGAAAAAATCTGCTTTCCTGTTTCATTTTTACAGGGAACTCGTATGATCACCTTAGTTTAGTAAAGCTTCAAGAGAATAATCAGCAGACAATTTTGAAAGACAAAGGCGCTGCTTCTCCAAAAGAAAGCTAGAAAAATTGTGCTATGCAAGGATACTAGCAGCAGTTAAGACCGAAGAGAAGATCATAAGAAAGATAACCCAATTCCCTAATGAGGTAATGAGAAAAACTCCTAACTATGGAACAAAAGACTGTTAAACTTTTATCTCCTTTAGTTTTCATTCCAGTTCATCGACTGCTACTCACTACTCACACCCTTGAGTGCAGGATAACAAATAAATGTCATTTCAACATTCAACAGCTTGCTCAAGATATTGGTCAAGACTAGGACTATTGGGTTTCACTACCTTTCAGACTGAAGTTCTATAAAATGGGAATGTTACCGCCTAAATGCAATGATATGAAGAATTACACAATCTTAAGAGATATTCGATCATCTTCTCCCAGAACACTGGGATTACACGGGGATTACACCGGGTATGTTGGTGTTTTCTCCAATACACATGTCAAAGTCAAAATTGTCAGAGGAGTGTGTGTGTGTGTGTGTGTTTTTGTTCTAAACCGACAGAGGAGTGTGTTAGCCATCCCTAACATATTCAGTCATACACTTGAAGAAGCTGTTGCAACTATTACCTCCTGGTAAAGCATATGTCTAGATACTTCTGTTGAACTCAACTTGCACAAACTACAATACACAGACTGAACCAAAGCAACATGCATTATACAAATTCAGAAGTGACTACACTTCCCAAACTACTATCACAGCCGAAATTATAATAACAATAACATTACATAGAAGATGACATATAAAGAAACAAGACAATATACAAGAACAAAAGGAAAGACTAAGAACAAACCTTCTCATCGTGAGAGAACTTGCAAGCAGCACCACGATTGCATTCACCCCTCTGAAAGAACGACAGACCCCTCGCTCCTCCCTCTTTTTCCTCTCTGTCTCTTCATCCTCTTCTTCTTTCTTTTTATAGTTGGTAACATGATCGACTCTGATTATTCTACCCAGGATCTGAGCACCGTTTAAGTTATCTACAAGTTCAATACCAAAAAAGTGAGTTATCTAGCCAAAATATGTTGAATAAAGTAACCTTATCTAAAAGCTTATCATCAGTTAAAAAAAATGATAAATCAAGCACTAGAAATTCTTTTTAAGGTTGAAGCTAAATGAAGAAAAGAAAGAGAGAGATAGAGACATACCCACAGCGAGATTCGTACTCCTTTGATCCTCATAAGCAACAAAAGCAAAACCCTTTGACTTGCCAGTACCTTTATCTCTAACAAGATTGACATCAACAACCTCCCCATACCTAATTAACATCGAAGAACCCATAAGACGCTTCTATTAGATGAAAACAAAACAAAGTGGGCAAGGCATGAGAAATGCTCAAAGAGTAAGATGACTTACTGGGCGAAAACAGCTAGGAGATCACCTTCAGTGAGGTCAAAAGGAATTCCACCAACAAATACATAAGCTGAATCTTTGTATCTAGCATGCCAGGATGCCTGATCGGAGATCCCTAAAGATGCTTCTTTTGCATTAATATTTTGAATACGCTTCACTAGCGTCAACGGATTCATTGCAGTATTCCAATTCCTCAAAACCTAGGTAGTCATTAAGTAAAGGATTAACTAGTTTATTTTGGAGATATCAAGCATTATCTACTTAAATCCAACAAGATACACGGTTAGAAGAGACAAACATGAACATGTGAGAAATTAATACGCTACTCGCCCTAAAATTAGCGTTTTTTTTTTCAATTTCAATCAATCAAACAAAAGGCATGGAGCATAGAAAACCTAGGGTTTTGAACTCAATAAAAAAATCTGAGCTCTGGTAGTCGGAGATGACGATACCTGTTATCCGGCGTGATTTCGTATTTGGCCGAAACAGAAGCTGAAGCAGCATACGGTTTCCTCCCCCACAGAGTCTGCCGAGAAAAAAAAAAGAAGATTCTAATTTTCAATATTATTTTTCAAAATTCCAAATAAAAAACATTTATTTTCATATTTCTTTTCAGATTTGTCATATTTAGTTAGTCTCTAAGAAAACAAATTTCTTTTAAATGAGAAAAATTACTTTCCCTATTCGTCTTAAGTTGCATTTCAAGTTGATTGTCTCCTTTCCACCCGTCCTATTCCTCCAACCTTTCACCCCTTTGACAATCCCCCTTATCCCGATTCTCATTTTCATCCTACCTCCATTTTGTTTTGTTAGATAAAATACAATTATCTTTGAGATAATATTTTTTTATTTATTTTTAAGATACTAAAAAAATAAGTAAGAATCTATTTATTTTTTTAAAAAAATATTTTCGTTATAAATCGTATCAAAAACGCCGAAACAACGCCTGGATGGGCTTTCAGGAAATATTTGAGCCCAATGAGACGGGATCAGCCCACAAGATCATCCAGCTTTAACAAAGAAAGGTCTATTATCTTTTAATATAATACGTTAAAGTTTTTGTTGAAAGAAACATTGGTGTTTCAAAGCAAAAGCAAATACATCTTAAGAGTCGTTTAATATGTATTTGTTACAATATCACACATATATTTATACTCATGTGTCGAGTTTTTTTTCTTTTAAAATTGTGATGCATCTGTTTCACCCTTAATTAAAGCTCTCAGGTCTAAACCCTAAGTATGGAGAAATTCATGTTGGGAATGATCTCTGAATAGTCTTGATGTGCATGATTCGAATTTAATCAAAAATTTAATATAGGTTTCAAGACACCGAATGAAAATCAAAAAAAAAATTACAAATAAGGGAAAAATATATATTATTACAGTATACAAAGGCATTATTAAAGAAGAAATAAGTGGTTGGCTTGCTATATAATATGTAACATCTGCAAAGCTATCGCAATTAATTTGACCTTGGTGCTAATCAAAAAAATACTAGAAAGGGAATGAAGGCTAATGATCTTCATATTCACCATTAATACCTCTTGTACCATTGCAACTCCCTTCATCAATGGCCTCACTGCCCTAATTTGAGGTAAACTTCACGTATGATCATATAATTATATGTTTTTATTAGAAATTACAAAATACTTCATCACTCTACTAATATAAAAATTTAACTTTCATGAAACTTGTTAATATTAAATTCACGTAAACCAATACTGTTATTGTTGAATATAAATAATATGTAAAATATTTTATAAATTTCAACAAATAGCATATTATATAAATCAATAACTTTAGAAATATAATGAGTTCAATATAAAAAATTTTAAATGCTAATATAAAATTTACCGTCCGTCATAATGTCCATGAATTAATTAAATTTATCATTGATGTGTGTATCACGTTGCCCTTTTACAAAACCTTAAAAATATTCTTTATCTTGACGAATCAATTCGTTGCTAGCTGTTAAATGATTTTATCAATAATACTTGATCTCACAAAGACAAAAGTAAATCCACTAAAAATGGTGGGGTTACCATTTTTGTTCCTTTCTATATTGATGTTCCCAACTAAATTTCACTGTTTGTAATCATGGATAAAATAGTCTTAGATGGAAATAAATTAAGAAAAAAATAAACAAATATTCATTCTACCAACGGCCTCATTAAAAACAAATAAATAAGAATTAAAATTTGAACCAAAAACTTCAAAAATATATAATTAGTCCAATGGTAAAATCAATTAAACTTAAATTCTACATTAGTCTCTGATTATATAATTATAAAAAATACTTTGTATGAATTCAACATAATATAATTAGTTGTAGTTGTATAAACAGACAAAAATCTCGAATAATGGCAAGAGAAATGTACTATAAGCTTCTTGGTGATCGATCAAATATTTTCCATGATGATAATTGATTGAGGTGGTCCTAAACTAGCACATCTACTAATTTTTACTTTTTTAAAGAAATATAATTGCGATATTCTGCTCGTTTACAGAAATATTCGAGTTGTTTTTTTATAGATCATCTAAGTAATAATTCTAATATTAAAAAGTTTTTCTTATTTAGTAAAAAAAGAATTATTAAGATAATAATTATTATTCATAGCATAGTAAAAGAATATGACAATCAATCAAAAATATTCTTACATAATTTTAAAAAAAAACAATTTTGATTGCGATTAGGAAGATCAAGATATTCTAGTAGTTATCTATGTTTATTTTGGGAAAATTGTATATAATAGCCAAACTAATAACATAAAATAAATGGAGTTAAGTAGCGTAGTAGCTAGGGTTCGGTTGAGTTATTGTGCTCCATAGACACAACGTTAGCCAGCATCTCTCTCACAAAAATCTCGATCGCCACACTCCAGTCTCGCTTGCCTCTCTCACTTTATACACAGAAGATGTATAAATTCTGTTCTTGTTTTGTATAAAGCGAGAGAAAATATATATACACATCTAAAAGTAGATCATCTTCATGTTATACAATAATTATATATTTACAAACATTTTACTTTTAAAAATATGCCAGAGAAAAAAGGCCAACGAATCATACAATTGTGAATTATACAATGGCAGTGAAATACAAATTTTCTCGAGTCTTTATACAAAAGAAGTGTATATATGTGTATCTGTTTTTGTATAAGCGAGAGAAAAAACATAATCTCTTGCTTACACTGTATAATTATGCATATACAATATTTTTTATTCAATTTCAAATCTATTGCAAAGCAACTTTATAAAATATCTTCAGCGAAATAGGCAGCGAATATACAATGACATTATACAATCGCAGGGAAATATGATAGAGAATTATACAATGTAGCGAATAGGCCAGTGAATTAACAATTTAGGCCAGCGAATTAGACAATTGTGTATATGTATAGCGAATAGTTTTAGGTTTGCTATGGAGCAATTATATAAACTTTGCTATAACATACAAATATAAATTTTTTATTTGCTATATGTAAAAGTTGCCCTTTATTTTCCCATTTTATAATTCTAGTATAGAAAGAGAACTTTTACTAGTAGTTTAATAATCCACCACTAATATATAATATGATGTGACATTATGCATTATTAAAGGATAGTTAGAACAGTAACACTATTAATTAAGGAGCTCTTGTAGGGAAAAACATTATTAAATTGACCAGAATGTCCACTCCAATTGCAAATTTTTCTCAACCAAGTTTTCTAGATGCAATGATATCATGTGTTTACTTTTTTTTTTTTAAGAAATTATTTATGTAAGGTCAATTTTTGGTCGAAAGGTATTGTGTGTTATTTAAATTTATATTAAAAAATTTCATATTAATTAGTAAAATAGTCTTATTAAAGATAAGTATGCGATATACAAATAACATAAAATTTTTGATTAAAAATGTATTTAATTGAAAATTTAATCAGCTTACTCATGAATCCATGTGCGATAAATTTAAGGATAAACCTTCTTAAGCTTGAAATTATCAAATTACAACTACTATTTGTTATTGCACCTTGATTATCTTAACCGAAAGATTAATTAATATTATCATAAAGAAAACCACAATTGGACTTTGATGTAATTTAACAATACATAACAAGGAGCACAAAATGATAATGCTATCAAGTCGTACTTATGAAAATAAAAGACAAAAATGCTAAGGGAAATAGACAAATAAATAAATGAGATTATTACAGTCAACGAGTCAATAATAAAGATTTAGGATAACTGTTAAATGTGATAATAAAATTATCTTCTTGGTGTGTTTATCAATATATTGTTCTATTAGGCATGTAGTTAAATAAAATTATAAAAGAACAAAAAAAAGTTATCTTATTATTTAGATCAACTAATTTTATTCTTTTTGATTTTTTTTGTATTTAAACTTTCTCTAGAATCCATCGATAAAGATTGTTGTAACGTAATAATAAATCTTTTATCTTTAATCAGAAGTTTTAAGTTCGAGCCGGATAGACATCAAAAAAATTATCTTCCAACTTATTACCATATACACCCCGGTCTCAAGTTTCCATTTAAAGGGAACTGAAAAAAAAATCCTCAAAAGATAATGACATGCTTAATTATACAGTAAATTAAGTTTAAATTGATATCCACATCGGATTAACAAAATAATACTATATAAAAATTCTTTGACACTTTAGACTAAATAATATTAAAAGCTAAGTACCCCACATGTTAAAAGATTAAAGCGTTTTTGTAGGACATAAACAACAAAGGTGAATTATTGAATAATAATAAAATTAGGCTAAAATAAAGAATCTTTCTCTCTAGATGCGCACCTAACTACAAAGTTATGGAATTAAATTCTACATATTTTGTCTTTATCATTACAATCACAATTCTTTTTTTATTTATAATAGCTATAAAAAAAAAAGTTGAGGTTACAAAGATAGTACGAATGAAATATTACAATGATTAAAAAAAGAGACTCATAAAGAATAAATTAGTTAGACTTAATCCTCATTATTTAATTAAGAAATTCAATTCTTGGCCATTATACTCCACTTTTAGTTAATTTTATAACCCCTTCCTCTTTCTCATCTTAAAAAACTTACTATTTTTTTCTATTTTTAAAATATAATTTTATCTTTAATAGTAATTGATCTAAAAAATTACAAACACCAAGATACAAATTAGGAAAAAATATTCATCCTAATTAACATTTTTTAAAGGATAGTATATGCAAAAATACAGTAAATAGTTTTTAAGTACAAGCACTTTCAATATACCGTAACAAACTAAGAATTTATTTAATTTAGATGATACATATATGAGTTCATGTTCTCTTTAATCTTAATCATGTTTAGCCATTCCTCCCTCCATTTCAATATTATAATTACCTAACTCATGTTAACTTTTGGTATGATTCTTATGTATTTTGTACTAGAAATGTATTTTATTAAATTGATTTCATAAAAGATATTATGATACTTTAAATTTGATTGCTATTTATTTATGTTGTTCTTTAAGGAGTACCTAAATAGAATATTACTTTATTTGTTAAAATAGACAAGTAAAAATAATAAATCAATAGTAATATTCGAACCAACTGAAATGTAAAGATGGGGTACTTGTAAATTATAATAAAGAAAAAGAAATCTTAATCCAAACATTTAAAAATATATCTAGTGTTCAATTATGATTTTTTTTTTCCTGTTTGCCATAAAATTTGATCAAAATTTTAGCTTCAAGTGCTAGTATATAATGATTCAAAAATAAAATATAACATTATTTTATCTTACATTTGATTGGAGTCAGTGAAGTATGAATTCTTTTTTTACATTTAAGTTTAAACTCATAACTCTCGTACAACAATTGTCACACTTAGCCAACTAAGCTCCACACCCCTTTATTAAGAAAAGATTCAATTTTTTTTTAGACGTAGCTAGTCACCATAAACATCCTTAGTCTCATAATCCGCTCCTATGAATTATTAGATAGTTCTATCTTTTATCCTATATTTAATAGAAATAACAAATAGTAAAATATTTATTTTAAAACAACTTATTTCCGATCGTTCTTTATAGTTTCGATTTTAAAATTGAGGACCAAAAGGAACTGTATAATGACAGGAAAAATATGCAAAAATATAGGGAATAAGAGTTCCGATTCTCACTCAAAACTAGCTGATAAATTAAAACTAAAAGCTGACACTGTCTGCTCCTATATGGAATAGTAATAAAATATAGTAATTCTCAACATGTTGGAGTATTGCAGCATTGTCCAAGAGGCTCTGTTGACTTGAGACTTTTCTTCTTGGCTACCAATCTTCCAGCTCTCCATTTTGGAACAGAGAAAACAAAAAGCCACAATATTTACCAAGTCTAATAGCCGTCTATATGAATTCCATTAACGGATTCAAAGGGGTATGTTTCCCCTTTCATATATTTCCAAATAAATAAAGAATTTTTTTTCATCTTTCTGTTTCTGGGGTTCTTTCCTTTTTTACATCTATTCTTGAATTCTTGAAAAAAAGAAGAAGTGAAAAAGACAGAGTCTTTAAATCTTTGTTCATTTTTCTGTTTCTGGGGTCTTTCCTTTTTTTCATCCTTTCTTGAGAATTCTTGATTCTTGAAAAAAAGACAGTCTTTGAATCTTTGGTTTTTTTTGGGAATGTCTAAAGTTGACCAAGTGAAGTACTGTTGTTGAGAATTCGGTTAACTGTAGTTAGTTGCATTTTTTTTAGATGGTGAAGAAAAAGAGAGCAAGTTCTTGGGATGTGAGGGAAGTTATGGATTTCTTGAATCAGTTGATTGCTGATAAGCCATTTCTTCCAGTTGTAATTCCTGTGTTTTTAGTTGTTTGGGGCATAGAAAAGTGGATTTTCTCTCTGACCAATTGGGTTCCTCTAGTTGTGGCTGTTTGGGCTGTTTTTCAGGTAACATTTATTCTTTATTGGTTTTGGATGAGAATTTCTTCAACTATATCTTGATCTTTAACAGGTTCTTGGATCTATAGGGAATGAAATAGTATATTTTTGTTTGTTCCTGCTGACATGTTGCTTGATCTTTTGTGTTAATTTTTCTTCTGATTTGATCTGTGGTTTTGTACTTTTCATGTCTTCATAGAGAAGCTAGTTTTTCTCTTGTTTATTTATAAAAATCAACGAGTTAGATGATCACTATTTGCTGTGAAATTTATCAAAATGTCTTTAACATCCTGACATATTTTATTTAAGCCAAGGATTTCGGAAACAACTCTCTATTTTTACGAGGCAATGACAAAGTCTGCGTCCTCACCAGACTACACTTGTGGGATTACACTGGTTATGTTGTTGTCTTTAAACAGTCTTCAATGTGAAAGAAGTGATCTTTAGTGTTGGTATTTGATGGCTTTTATTAGTTAATGTTTATCAAGCCAGGTATAGTCTAGTTTCCCTTTCTTTCCCAGAATTTTTGTCCTATTATATTTTGAATAGAGACAAAAGGTATACAATAAGTGTCTAATAAAACACCAATCTTTCTATTTGCAGTATGGAAGTTACCAACGCAAAATTCTTGCAGAAGACTTGAATAATAAATGGAAGCAAGTGTTGCTGGAGACATCCGTAATTTCTTTGCCTTTCTCCTTGTGACTTCTTTTCTTTGTCCACTGTTTCCTGTACGAGTTAGGTAATAATTTACTCTCATTTTGCTCTTTTTTTTGGCCTTCAACGATGATGTACAGCCAACAACACCTTTGGAGCAGTGTGAGTGGCTTAATAAGCTATTAATTGAAGTTTGGCCTAATTATATTAGCCCGAGGCTTTCTTTGAGGTTCTCTTCTATTGTCGAGGTAAATTACTTTGTCCTCAACAAGCAGAAGAATCTTACTTGACAGTCGATGTTGATGAAACAAGCGGATAGGATAAATAGTAGGTGTTTAGTGAGTAGGATACATGTTAAATTACCGGCTCTCTAGAAGTTTCAATCTGGTCATTTATCAACATAAGAATTTAGGTTGATCTTCACCCAGCTCCTGTTTGTCAATGGATCTTGATGTATCATTGATACCAAAAACTTAAGTGTCAGTCTTTCATTCTTACAAATACCTGATAACCACAAACTTCTCCTCTCTCTTTTGTTTTGTTTCTTTGCTATTTTACTCTATCCTGTTAAATATTTTACTGAGATAATCTGAGTCAGATTGATCATATTTTACACTCTTGATCCGCATACAAGTTTTTTGCCTAATGTATAAGAATTTAGCATTAAGAGAAAGTTACAATGTGATCCTAGGTTTAAACGCCGAATCCTGATATCTGAGAATGTATCAATTGGCTATGGAGTTTCTGACTAGCCTAATAAAAGTTTTAGTTTAGATTTCAACTGTCCAAGCATCTATTATATGCACAGGCTAATCCTAGACCCTTAAACCTTGTTAAAATTTAAAGGCACTCCACCCCACTTTGTGAAGCAAAGGCCACCTTAAACCTCTGAAAATAGTTACAAAGCTCTTTTAAGTCATGTTTGATCAGAGCCGGCCTGTCGCGAGGAATCAAGAGATTTCATCATTTAGATGAGTTGGTATGACGACATTGAAGAAGCTGAGTTTCGACATACTGTCCTTAGGGCAATAGAAGCTGAAATTTTTTCTTCAATAGAGAAACAGATTGATCCACCAACTAGCTCGTGATTGAGGCATCTGCATGATGTGTATAGTTGATTGATTCAACATGATTGATGTGTGTATGCTTCATGTATTGCTTATACTGATGCATTCTTTGCTTTAATCTTATTCTTTTGATAACCGAAAAATGCTTTTGGTGTATTAATCTTATGTTTATGTTTAGATGGATTGGAAAATAATGTATATGTGATGCTTTATAATGACAATGCTTTTCTTTTGAAACAGATTCAGCTGTTTTATTATCTAACTATTTTCTTTTTTTGACTTATTCTTTTAATTGTTATGACACAGAGACGCATGAAACAACGAAGATCAAAGTTGATTGTGAGTTTTCTTGTTCGCCCCTTCATATGATAATTGGTGCTAGAAGTACTAAATGTTGCCTAAATTACAAAAACTGACTGTAGACTTGATCATGGTTGTAGGAAAAGATTGAATTACAAGAATTTTCACTTGGTTCTAAGCCTCCAGTTTTAGGGCTTCGTGGAGTACGGTGGTCAACTTCCAATGATCAGGTTTGGTTCTAACTGGAGTTACTTTGATTTAGTAACTGAATTGGAGTATTATATTCTATTTGATCAATTCTTTTGCACTTTTAATTCCTTAAAAAAAGTCAAAACTGTCATTATGAGAGTGACTATTGTAGTTTTTAAATTCTCATGGTCCAGTTTCCAGTATTCTCAATCTTTTACTATGAAACAAAAACAAAAATATTTACTATCATATCATCTTTTGAGGTGTCAAATTTTGAGGGGCCAAAAGCAAGGACCTCACTTGCTTGGTATGATGCATGGTTCAGTAACTCTGCCCACCAAAGTTTAGACAGTTCTAAAATTAATCAAATAGTTTTTTGAACTCTGCTGAATTCATAATGTTGTCTGCATGATTCTTATTTCAGTTTCATTAACTGGCTAGATGATATCCTGGGTGCTTGTCCAAGTTCTTGTTTTGAGCTTTTAGTTTATAAACCTTTTGCTTTCATTAATAAACTTTTCTTTCTTTCCTTTTTCTCCCTTTCAATTAATACATGTCTGTATTTTAACTATTACTTTCGTGGACAGCGAATTGCACATCTTGGTTTTGACTGGGATACTACTGATATAAGTATCATGTTGCTTGCCAAGTTGGGAAAGCCATTAATGGGGACTGCTCGGATAGTCGTTAACAGTATCCACATCAAGGGTGATGTATGTACAATTTTACCTTATCAGCCTCTTGGGAAAACATAAAAGTAGCTAGAAGAATGATTCATTGTACAAACATTTCATTAGTTATTTTTGCTAGTATTTATGTTTCACATAAGCCTGCAACTATGCAATTCTCAATTTAAATTGAAGTGAGCAGCTTTGTTCAAACAGCTCGGCTGCAGAAGAATTTACTTAAGATAGTTAACTTAAGTCCTTGAGATGATAACTATCTGGTACTTGACTCTCGTGATTTTTGGCTGCAACTGCATAGCCATCTGCATAGGGTTAAATTTCTGTTTTGTTGTTTCCTTGGCTGCTAGAATTACTGCTGTGAAATGACAGTTCCTTTATTTAACTTTTACAGCTCCGCTTAGTGCCAGTTTTAGATGGAAGAGCATTTTTATACTCATTTGTGGCTTCCCCGGATGTTAGGATAAATGTTGCGTTTGGAAGTGGTGGAAGCCAATCTCTTCCAGCAACTGAGCTGCCAGGGGTTTCTGCATGGCTGGTATGCAGCTGAATTTACTACATTTTGACATCTTCTTTCCCAAATGTCTTTTGTTATCCCTATTTCACTCACTTCCTACTCCAAGTACCAATCAGTCTCCTCCCATCAACCCATCTCAGCCCCCCGTCCTTTTAAACGTGCGCGTTATTCTCTTCGCGCATATACTCTTACACCAGCCAATACCTGCCACCCCCGCCCTCTCTTTACCTCTCACACTCGAACTGTTTCCACTTACTCTTTCGTGAATCTCCTGCTACTTTGTTCCTCCCTTTTTACACCTTTTCTCCCTCCCTACTCTCATGCAGTAGATTTTCTGATCTTAACTTCACACATCCTGTTACCATTAGTAAGGTTTTGTGCTTCTATGTTATTGAACTTCTCTCTGGCCTCAGTTTACAGAAGCATTCTGGTACACTATTAACAAGTTCATTATTTTGTTTATTTTCTTACACAGGTTAAACTTGTTAATGACTCCTTAGCTAAGAGGATGGTTGAACCTCGCCGTAATTGTTTTTCTTTGCCCGCGGTGAATTTATTCAAAACGGCTGTTGCTGGTGTACTCTCTGTCACCGTGATGTCTGCCAGCAAATTGTCAAGGAGTAACCTGAGGACTAGTCCTTCCAGGAAACAACACAGTTCATCAACAGATGGTTATGTGGAGAATTCTAATGATTACAAGGATTTGCGGACATTTGTTGAAGTTGAACTTGAAGAATTAACCAGGAGAACAGAGGTCCAACCAGGATCCTGCCCTAGATGGGACTCAAAGTTCAATATGACTCTACATGAGGATGCAGGAACAATTAAGTTCAATTTATTTGAATGCACTCCCGGCGGTGTGAAGTATGACTATCTGACAAGCTGTGAAGTAAAGGTGAGTATGTGTAGATTAAAATGATTACCCATGTTTTATATATAAAAGCTCTGTCACATGGACTTCTTTATGAGTATGTATCTCACACGAGTTTGTTTTCAAGTATCCTATACACGTGTGGTGATTTTTGCTAATATTTGGTGTATCCCACATGCTCAGCACACTCGCCTGGCACGGGTACATCGGGAAAATGGACTGTGTGATGTTTCTGGTTGACTTGAATGTCATAATATGATGCATAAATCTGGTTAAAGATCAGTGACATCTTTTTCTTTTTTCAATCTTTAAACAGAAAGTATTAACTATGGATTAACATCTTAGAAAGGGGTGAACCTTAATGCAGTAATTTTTCAGTTCACTCAGTTTACAGGCTTAAACCTTTTCTAGTTATCTAACAGTTCGTAGTGACATGTGGCTTTATGAAACAGATGAGATATGTTGCAGACGATTCAACAATATTTTGGGCGACGGGAGCAGACTCCACTGCTATAGCCAGGCGTGCAGTGTTCTGTGGTAAAGAAATTGAAATGACGGTGCCATTTGAGGGGATCAATTCAGGGGAGGTAGGAATCTAATTTTAAACTATTGTCCATAGAAAGTTGCAACCCCTATAATTACTATACTTTGGCTTCATTTGAGCTTGCACATCGTTTAGTTGATAAAGATGATGCAGAAAACATAATACGGAACAGTATTATTCACATTTTTATCATCACAAGTATGATGTCGTTCAATTTCCACCCATTCGTCGTATCATAGATTGCTTTTGATCATCAGAGTTAGGACTCCTGTAGTAAAATATGGGTAGATTTATCCTGTATACATACAAGGGAGCTTGAGCAAATTTGTAATAGATCCCATATTTTATGCAGTGTAAAGTTACCCCTTTTTCCATATACTCTCACCCCCTATATGTAGGCTTTTGCATGTCATTTAAACCAATTAAAAGATAGTCCTTACCTTGTTTTCTCCCTCTTCTTTGATTACGTCTCTACTAACTGTTTTTCTTCAACCAATAACAATCTGTAGGTTAATATGTACCACATAATTAGTGTTTTGTCCTGCTTCTGCTGAACATCTTATTTTTCACATGTGGAACTACCTTAGTAGGGTATGCTCCACCGGAAGTAGAAGGATTGAAATGAAAAACAAAGTAATATTTGTTTTTGTGTTTTTATTTGGTGTAGCTAAGAAGTTATACTGCTGATTTCTTTGTTTTAAATTGTTGTTTCAGTTGACGGTGAAACTCGTTTTAAAGGAATGGCAATTTGCTGATGGTTCACATAGCTCAAATGGTTTGCCAATGAGCTCTCAACCTTCACTCAACGGCACATCAAGTTTCCTACCTAGAACAGGAAGAAAAATCTATGTGACAATAGTTGAAGGAAAAGATCTTCCATCAAAAGATAAATATGGAAAGCTTGGTTCTGGCTGTTACGTGAAATTCCAGTATGGGAAGGTATATCTCCTCTTTTATCCACACAGAACTCGTCACATGAAATATCATATCCAAAGCTAAATTCCCATATATGCTCTTCATTGTTGCCCTTCCTGAATTGATTTAGAAATGGAATACTAAAAGCTCTTTCATATTAACTTTTATTTCAATAATACAATGCAAGGGAGCTTGATCAAAATTATAGTGAACCTTGAACTTTTTTCTTAGGCTCTCAAAAGATCAAAAACTGTTCCACATACATCAAATGCTATCTGGAATCAGAAGTTTGAGTTTGATGAAATTGCTGGTGGTGAATATCTGAAGATAAAATGCTTCATCGAGGAGATGTTTGCAGATGAGAACATTGGTAGTGCACGAGTAAACTTAGAAGGACTTATAGAAGGCTCCCCAAGGGATGTGTGGATTCCTCTTGAAAAAGTGAATTCTGGAGAATTGCGGCTCCAGATTGAAGCAGTCAGAGTTGAGGACTCTGAAGGATCCAAGGTATTATCTATTCATTTAGTAATTTAATGAGGAAATAATGAGAAAAGAGGAATTTCAGATAAACATTACAGAAATTAATATTATCTGAAAGTAAGCACTGTGTGCTAGAGAAAAGAAAACCATAACACCTACATGCTCATGTTCTCAATTTTGATTCCACTTTCATTCTACTTTTGGTTTTTAGGGTTCAACTTCCAATGGTTGGGTTGAACTTGCTCTCATCGAGGCTAAAGACCTTGTTGGTGCTGATCTCCGAGGAACCAGTGATCCTTATGTGAGGGTACAATATGGGAACTTGAAGAAAAGAACTAAGGTAAGAGTTTTAGAAAGGAATTATTTTCAGACTACTGATACCATTTCATATATGTGCTAAATTAGCAGTCTCATGCTGCAGTCCAGTATCTGCTGAAGGTTTCTTGTCTCATGTTAAGCTATTTTTGCCAACAAACTGTATCATCTAATATCATTTTGAAATGTTCCCCTCCAACTCCAAATTGTAATGAACGGTTAATCAAACTTCTGTTTTTTTTTAAACCATCACCAGCAAAATACTTTTATATATGCGTTACTTAGGCCAAAGGTTCATTGGAAACAACCTCTCTACCTTCACAAGGTAGGGGTAAAGCTGCGTACATACTACCTCCCCAGACCCCACTTGTGGGACTACTACTGATATGTTGTTGTTATCACTGCAAAGTACTCCAGCTGCAATGAAAATTGGAGAGAGGAAATGCTTGCATACTGTCAATATGAAAAATATGAATGTTTAACTAGAATTTTCTATCCGTCTGCATTCTTCGCAGGTTATGTATAAAACGGTGAATCCAAAATGGCACCAGACGCTAGAATTTCCTGATGACGGGAGTCCCCTGGAGTTGCATGTTAAGGACCATAACCATTTGCTGCCAACATCAAGCATAGGTGATTGTGTTGTTGAGTACCAGAGGTTGCCTCCAAATGAAATGTTTGATAAGTGGATACCCCTTCAAAATGTAAAGAAGGGAGAGATCCATATTCAAGTCACACGTAAAGTTCCGGATCTAGAAAAGAAATCGAGCTTAGATTCTGAGTCTTCAGTAACCAAAGCACGCCGCCAAGTTTCTAACCAGGTAAGAATAGGTCTTTTATGTCATTACATTTTGTATACTTGACACTATGTGTGTTTGCTAGGATGGAAAATGTTTTCCACCAAAAGAGGGGAAGTGGCATTCCTTGCTTTTGAGTGGAGATGATCTTTTCGTCACAATTATGTCTTTAACTTCATATCTTTGTTTTGACAAACACTTCAATATTAAAAACATCAACGTTTGAAACTCAAATATTTCATCAAACAAAAAAAATTACCACTCTCCAACCAAATGCTGGAAGATATATACGTATTAACTTTGATCAACTGTACCTGCCATCTGATTATTGATTCTATCAGATGAAGCAAATGATGATCAAGTTCCAGTCTTTAATTGAAGACGATGATCTGGAAGGACTTTCAGCATCGTTGCACGAAATGGAAAGCCTACATGACACACAAGACGAGTTTATGGTCCAGCTCGAGACTGAACAAACACTTTTGCTCAACAAGATAAATGAGCTTGGACAGGAAATCATTAATTCATCACCTTGTTATGCTTCGAGTAGAAGACCTATTTTACCTTGAAAAAACTATAACCCCATTGTTATCCTTTTTGTTAATATACTTTATATGATTATCACACTAGATAGGTCATAGGTCCATATTGCTCTTGTTGAATTTTTTAAGATGTATAATTGATTTTTCTGTATGTATATTAACCGGAAGAAATACACATTCACACACTTGCAAAATGAAACCATTGGCTAAAGAAAGGACAGTCTGGTGGACTAAGCTGCAGGGTTCGGAAGAGTCACTCTGCTGAGGTTGTGATGTAGGCAGTCTACTTTGATGCAATGTATTAGTGGCTAATTTTATGGCTCGAGCCGGTGATCAATAACCTTTTGTAATTGTAATGAAGAAGCATATAAAAGTCAGCTTCCTATCTGGTTTGATAAAAACGTAACGTTTGTATATACAAGGACTCAGAATTACATTTTTCTTTCAATGTATATTTCAGTGGATGCTCAACTTACATTTTTTTGTATTCCACATATACTGCTTTTTTTTTTTTTCACAAATCTTTAAGTAACTACGTAAATGAGCCATAAAACTCAAAATAATTACATTTTCATATCCAATTCAAAGTAATTCAAAAAATACAATTCTCTAAAAAAAAAAAATACAATCCATATCCCCATAGACGGATAGTTTTCGCATCAATATCATACACTGAATTTGTATGGCTAATAATTTTCGATTAACTGATACTAAATCAATACCGTATTCAGTGATATTAGTCTCGTGAAGTTTTAAATTGGCTAAAACTTAAACAGTAATCGTAAAAGTGGCTACCTGGTGCCATTTCCACGACATTTTCTGGGCCCAAGATCCTTTGCGGGCCGATATGGCAACAGTTGGGTCGGGTCATAAATTCGGAGGCTGACGTGTAGATATAAAAATATCCGAATTGATTGATACCTTATCGTCAAAGCTCTGTCAACTGAAACCATTTTGCCCTCATTACTATGAAGCTAACTGAAAGAAGAAGAAGCTGAGCTAATTGAAAAATGGCCTTGTCGACGGCGAAATTTACACAATTGACACCACAATTGTTCTCGTCCTTCTCTACGCCTACTGATCGACCTCCATTTTTCCTT
The DNA here is from genome assembly GCA_027704765.1 of Solanum habrochaites. NCBI lineage: Eukaryota > Viridiplantae > Streptophyta > Magnoliopsida > Solanales > Solanaceae > Solanum > Solanum habrochaites. The sequence continues at coordinate 64,832,361 of JAKWJA010002491.1, forward strand.
TTCCTTCGCCGCACTATCACCGCCGGTAACACCAGAACCAACATTCCCCGGAAGGATAATCGGAAACCTTACAGGGATTCAAATTCCAGTTCTACCCCTGTGAAATCAAACAACTCTCGCTCTTCTACTTGGCTAAACAAATGGCCCAATACATCTTCTCCAGTAAAGCATTCATCCAATTCCAGAACCGTCGAATCCAAAACGGAAACCAGATATTTTGACGAGAACACTAGAGTAGGGACTACAGCCATAGATAGGATTGTGCTTCGCTTGAGAAACTTAGGATTAGGTTCTGACGATGAAGGAGAAGGAGAAGATGAAGAAGAGGGAAATTTGAAGTTGGATTCTAGTTCGACAATGCAGGTTAACGGTGAAGAAGAGAAATTAGGAGATTTGTTGAAGAGGGATTGGGTTCGACCGGATATGATATTGGAAGAGAGTGATGATGAGGGAGATACATATTTGCCATGGGAACGAAGTGTGGAGGAAGAGGCGGTGGAGGTGCAGAGGGGAGGGAAGAGGACGGTAAGGGCACCGTCACTGGCTGAGCTAACCATTGAGGATGAGGAATTGAGGAGGCTGAGGAGAATGGGTATGACTTTGAGAGAGAGGATTAATGTACCTAAGGCTGGGGTTACAGGAGCAGTGTTGGAGAAGATTCATCATTCATGGAGGAAGAATGAGCTGGTAAGGCTCAAGTTTCATGAGGTTTTGGCTCATGATATGAGAACAGGCCACGAGATTGTAGAGGTTGGTGTCCTTGGCTTTACCATGATAGCATTAACTTGGTCGTGTTGTGCTTTTGTATTTGTCTTGCGTTCTTTGGGTATAAGTCATTTGATTCTTCAAAATAATTTCCAGACTCTGTATAAACATTTTATTCTTCCTGTACTGTCCTTGTGATGGCCATGATTACGGCAAATAGTCCTAGTTGCATTTTAAACTGATGGTCCAACTAGATTAGATAATACTTCCGAAGCAATACTAAAAATCACCATTAAATTGAAGAAAGAGATCTCTTCATAAATCTTCATTTAGAAATGAAATTGCTATTTAACCTTAAATGGTCTCGATTTAAATGAGAACAATTTTCATCACTATGATTTCCATATTTTCCATATGTATTCCATGTAGATATAGAACAAGTAGAGTTATTTTCTTTAACTCCATTTCAAGGAAATGATAGATAAATTTACAAGCCAATTATCTTGTAACGTAGTTAAAACCGCATATGTTTGGGAATGTACACTAACGAGTAATTATCCGGTAACGTATTTTTCCTTCTCCTCCTTTTGCAACAACTAATGAGCTCTTTGCATATCAAACCTCAAGTTTAATTCCGAGCACTTTGGTAATAGGGTTATAGGATGAATTTATCAGTCAACCTAAAAGACTTCCCCTGTCAACCAAAAGGACTACCCCTGCAAACTCCTAAAAGTCTTTCCTGAACAAGTTGATCTGAGCTTTCACTACTCCTCACTCATTTGTAATTTACCTGAATATTGTATTTGCAAGAAATTTTTAAGTGCGAACTTTCTTTTTTCTGGTTGTCAGCGTCGGACAAGAGGGCTTGTGATATGGAGGGCTGGGAGCGTTATGGTGGTGTATCGAGGAAGTAACTATGAGGGGCCTTCTTCAAGATCTCAATCTGTGAGTGAGGAAGACAATGCTCTCTTTGTTCCAGATGTTTCATCTGACAAATCTATTACAAAAGAAAACAAAAGCTTTAATCCAGTTATTGAAAATCGTAATCCAGTTCATCCTAATCGTGTCCGAAGCATGACTGAGGAGGAATCAGAATTCAATAGGGTATTAGATGGTTTAGGCCCACGTTTCGAGGATTGGTGGGGTACGGGAGTACTTCCTGTTGATGCTGATTTGCTCCCTCAGTCAATTCCTGGCTATAAAACACCTTTCCGACTTCTTCCTACTGGAATGAGATCACGCCTAACAAATGCAGAAATGACTAATTTACGAAAAATTGCTAAATCACTTCCTTGTCATTTTGCTCTCGGTAAGTTTCAACCCTTCAAGTACTGTTACTTTTTATCGTTTAGCCTTATGACACGGTTTATCTTCCTCGTGTTCCTTCTAGGGAGAAACAGAAATCATCAAGGGCTGGCTGCTGCTATAGTCAAGCTCTGGGAGAAAAGTTTAGTTGTGAAAATAGCAGTCAAACGTGGAATTCAGAACACAAACAACAAGCTGATGTCAGAGGAGTTAAAGGTGTGTTAGAATGTTTTGATATGATTTTATCCCAAATAAAAAGATATGGGAAGAATGTCCTTGATATATTAGTTGCTTCTTTTTGTGACTGCTTTGAGTCTGAGTGATGCCATATTAATTCAAAGGTTCTATAATCTTCCCTCGGAGGGAATACTGATTTCATGAAATTAGGTTGTGTTAAGGTTGTTAGTCATATCACCCAAGTTTCTTGTCTACAAGTAAATACTTCTAGAGAGTCCTTAATAGCCCAAGTGATCATAGTTCATAATTCCACCTTCCAAGAGGAAGTATTAGTTCTCACGTCGTGTTTTCCATTTATTTTTCCCTTCTGCAGACACCACTCATAGTTGAAAGAAGAAAAAAATGATCCTGTTTATGTGAACCTGGAAAGTTGTCTGGAGAAGACGTAACAGTACTTTTGAATTTAGAATACATCTTAGTTGTTCCTTCTGTCACTTCTAAAGTGCCATAGCCCATCATGTACAGATTTCTTTGCCCAAAAAGCTCATGCTCTGTATCCTGTCATATGTGATTCTTGGGACTCATCATAAGCTGTTTACGCCATACAGTATTTCAATAATCACCATCGAGTTGTGTGTGCCATCCTATGTTGGAATCATATATCAGCTGATTTCATTTTCAGTGATATGGTAATCGGCTTCTCTAGGAATGTCAGAAGTTCTTAAAGTTATTCCTTTTTTTATAATAAAGCTCATACAAATATTCTTCCATAGATTGTTGGATATTAAGGTTCTTTTGTCCCTTTTAATCGGGTACGAGCTTCTATGAGAATTCTTGTACGGTATGAATGGGAAGACTATGCTTTGTTGGAAAATTATAGAAACTATTTAGAAGTATGCCTCCCATTGTGTTGTTTGGGGGTGGGGGGGTTAAGGATTGTAGAATTAGGGTAGACCGGTAGACCTAACTGAGCAGCACATAATACTTAAGTGCCGCTAAAATAGGAAATCTGCTGAGTAATACCACTAACATATCAGTTGCATCTCAGATGTTAACAGGGGGAGTCCTACTTCTGAGAAACAAATATTACATAATCTTTTATCGAGGAAAGGATTTTGTCCCACCTACTGTTGCGGCTGTTTTAGCCGAAAGGCAAGAGTTGACAAAACAGATCCAAGATGTTGAAGAGCAAACACGGAGTGGGCCTGCTAAAGTGGCACCATTGACCACAGATGGACAGGCCGTTGCCGGTACTTTAGCAGAATTTTATGAGGCTCAGGCTCGGTGGGGGAAAGAAATATCTGCTGAAGAACGTGAAAGAATGTTAAAAGAAGCAGCAATGGCTAAGACGGCCAGAGTAGTCAAGCGGCTTGAACATAAATTTGAGATCGTAAGTATATTTTTTTCCTTCTAATTTTACTAGCACTTCTCACGTTAGAATTTTTCATGATGACCTGTTGTTTTTACATATTGTTGCAAATGTTTGTCTTTATTCAAATCCATCAGATTTCCTTTTAATTTTTAAAAAGAGAGCTTGGTGTGATCGAGGTGTATTAGTATTATCAAGCTATTGGAAGGTATCAACTGATGAGCTATAGAATTCTTTACCTTTAGTTTTGGTGTCTTTGGAATTCTTCATTTTACCCTTTTATGTGTGTAGGCTTTTTGTTTTTTCAGAACTTCTTATGTTTATTCATCTTTTTTGACTCTCTAGTTTTTTTTTTCTTCCGTTCTTTGTTATAACGTTTGGCTCTTCTGAAACTGTCCTGCCAAAATATGTTTTTAAACTTTTCCCTTAATCTTTGTTTCCAAAATTATTTTTCCCTAGTCATGTTTCATTTTTTATTTTGATGATTCCTTTATCTTCTATTAATAGTTTATATGTGATTCATGAACAGTCCCAGACCAAGAAGCTTAAAGCAGAGAAGATTTTGGCTAAGATTGTGGAATCCTGGATTCCTGCTGGTCCTTCTGATGACCTAGAAACGATAACAGAGGAGGAGAGGGTCATGTTGCGCAGAGTTGGATTAAGAATGAAGTCGTACCTGCCACTTGGTGAGCTTTCATTGTTTTTGGACGTAAACTACAATATTGTGGCCAATCTGTTGATTACTGCCTGCATTTAACCGAGAACTCATGTATATGCTTACCTACCAGGTATTCGTGGTGTCTTTGATGGTGTTATTGAGAACATGCATCTACATTGGAAACATAGAGAACTTGTTAAGTTAATATCAAAAGAAAAGGTACTTGCTTTCGTTGAAGAAACAGCTAGACTTTTGGAATATGAAAGTGGTGGGATTTTAGTGGCAATAGAAAGAGTGCCAAAAGGTTATGCTCTTATTTTCTACCGTGGGAAGAACTATAGGCGGCCTATCAGCCTCAGGCCAAGGAACCTTCTGACAAAAGCAAAAGCACTAAAACGTAGAGTGGCACTGCAGCGTTATGAGGTTTTTCATCTTATACATGTCAGCTGTCCCATTTATTAATTGATGTTATCTCACTTTTTACTGATAATCTACTTGTTTTATCTGGCATCCTAAATACTCTCTTGTAGGCTCTCAGTCAGCATATAGCCGAGCTGGAGACGACAATAGAGCAAACAAAAAGTAAAATTGTAAGCCAAAAAATCTGATCTTGGATTTGTTATTGTAGTGCAATTCGCTAATATACCTCATGTTACCGTTTTTTATGTTACTCTGCACTCTCCTTCCTCTTGATTTGGGCTGTTCAGTTGTTCTGCCTGTGTGACAAGGTAGCCAGCTTTATAGCTTATACTGCTTGAACTTAAATATTCATGTATCAGAATAATTTGTAGTCCCAACTTCAGCAAATTGTCCGATCATTTGTGCTTCTTTTCTTGGTTTTTATTCTGCTGCAAATTCTAACTGTTCGTTTAAAATATTTCCCCGAATTTTGTTAACCTTTTGGAGGCTTATGAAAAATTGATAACTGGATCCTCACTAATTGGTGCATAATCTATCCTTGCATCTTTCTCATATAAACTATAGAGCATATTGAAAGTTAAGTTTAATGTGGGATCAGAGTATTGGAGTATTATTATATTATTCATATTTCAAAGGCCAATGATCATGCATAGCTGAAGATACTCTTGAAATCAATTTCTTTACTCGAAAAAGTAATGTTTCCTATAAATGACCATACTTGGTCCATCAGTAGTAGTTTTTCATAGAGAATATAGTTCTATATTTTCTGATCAAACAATAGTTCTAAGCATTATACTAGAGTTGGTAAAGAAGCGATATAAGGATGGTGTACCAAGAGAGTTGTTAAAGCCATCAAACAAGTATGGAAGATGATCCCTACAAATATTTTTTGCTGTGTCTGGACAGAAAGGAACAAACGGTGTTTTGAGGGCTTATCAACTAAAATATAATTCCTTAAAGCTAGATGTTAGTTTATTTGTATAGCTGGCATAATTCCTCTCCCGTAGAATCCCCAGATAACATTTTAGATTTTGTAAGCTCTATGGTCTTGTCAAAGTTTCCGATGTAAAGCAGATAATGGTATTTTTTCTTACATAACTTTTGTAGTTTATGCATCTACTTGATGTCAGTAATACAATCTACTATTACTTCATCAAAATATAAACAAACATTATATATTACAATTGATAAAATAATTGTTCGCTGATTAAGATAGCCATCTCTTAGAAGACCAAATCCTAATATTTGGAAGTTGACCAAAACTCGGATTCTGTTACAAATTTTCAGTTCAGAATCTTATAGAGATGTGACGAAGAAGACCGAGTCTGATCTCTGTAACCAGATCTAAGGACTTCTATTTTCATCATTGCTTGATAGAGTAACAATTTTGTGATATGGTGTGAATTTCCTGGTATATAGAAGTGGAGAACTTACATAAAATATGGTTCTTGACGAACACCACCACATCGCTTGTGCTAATTGGATCTTCTTTTAGTTTTGATAACCGTGGTATTATGCGCACCCACACTGTGTTCTTCACCAGTACTTTTGAAGTTCAAAGTGGGTACCTCACCTCTATACTTGTTTACTGAATTTTCTTCTTGTCTGTCCATAGGTTGATTTTGGTGATACTAGCAATTTGGAGGCGCTTGATCAGTTCAATCATGTCTCGGAATCCCTAGTAAGTTTACCACGATTCCCCTGGATGTCTAAGAAAAATCAGGAGATTCTTATATGATAGTGGAGAACTGTCTTTAAGTGCGCGGCTTCTTCTTGTCTTAGCTGTTGATAGTTTCTTGAGGTGAAGAATGTGAAGGGATCCCCAGGGGAGGAAGGGTGAATTTTTGTATTTCAAGAAAAAGGATCAGTATAACGAGATATCCATGTTGACTAAATTTTTATTTGGTATGCAGAGTGAAGATGAAGATTCATCTTTAGAGTCTGGTGATGACGAGGATGAAGATCCTGAATGGGAAAATGATGACGATTCAGAGTACTCCAGTCTTGAGGACGATGAAACAGGATAACAACACTTCATGGTTAATACTATACGAGGAATTGCATTGTATCATGGCCATGATCCTATTGAGGTAATCATTGCAGGTCTTATGCCTTCATTCTTAAGACTACTCTTAGAGCTCTTATTCCTTGAAAAGTTAAGTGTGAATAAATGCATGTTCATTTTAACTTGTAAAACCTACTGGTCAATGATTATTATTACTGAGTGAAAAATGTAAAAAGATGGCACGAAGAGAAGTTTTACACTTTTACTAGACTATGAAGAATGTGATTGGAACTAGTTGTAGCACATCTCTCCAGGAAAAGTTGATGCTCCCACAAACTGAAGGAACAAGGAAATTACGTTTCACAATCAGTTCTATGATCACACTAGCAGTACGAGATCCGCCAACTACTTGTTTGTATTTAAAACCTCATGATGCATGTCATAAAACTATTTTATTGCGCTTTTTTTAAACTGCTTCACGTGCGGGGTTAAGTCTTCAACTATATGTGTTCGCTGGTCTTCAAATGGAATGAATATACTGTTCAATTTTTTCCAGAAGATACCTAGTTGCTGCAAACTACATAAGTTTATTTGTTGGGAGTATGCACTTAATATTCACTACCTTTAACCAATGGTATGTTAGCAGTGGCATTAACTTCCAGTGCCTGAATGTGATCAGAACTATTGTTTGGGTGCTATGAGTCCCAACTATAAATTGTATGTTCTTATTGATCAAGTATGTCACTATCATTGCAGCCACAACAATAATCTTTCTGAGGTTTTTGGATCATAATTTGAGGTCACAGATCCCAATTACTTGTTTATGGTCATTGATGGAGCCTTTGGACCGATGGTCGATTCAAACTGTGGAAGGGGTCACATCATGCAATCCATCCAAGCTCAGTTTGTTCCAAAGAAAGAATGAACTGCCCCAAATCGTACATGGAAGAATTAATTGGAGTGCTTGTCTTCTGGGGTGAACATTGTAATGGGTGTACATGTAATTGCTTTGTCAATTGTCCTATCTTCCAGTTTTTGTAATTACTATGTTGAATTTAGAGCTAAAAAAATAGAGGCAAACTGAAAAGGTAACATGAATAAGTTTGTTTTCCATTTCTAACTGAGTAGAAGTGAATATTTACGATTCATTAGAACAAAAGGGAAACTTTCATGTGGTTCCAAATTTTCGGAACATTCTTCTTCTTAAAGAGAGGCATTTTTGGGAACATGGCTGCCTGAACAAAGAAATTGGACATCTTTATTTACTTTCATATGAGTAACGCGGGGCTAATGAAATCCATGAAGAAGCATCCACTGTTGCATGAGTCCATGCTTTGCTAAAATCTGTCTGATACTAAACAATGAACATAAATATCGCATATCCAAAAAAAAATTGACATCATTGTGTACACCTAGTGTGATAAGAGAGAACACACTCTAAATGAATATCCAACTATACCTTCCACAAAGTCCAGCAAACTGTTCACAAGATGCATCTGCAAAACCAAAATGTGTCTGGAAATTTTGGATACAAGATTAAGGGAAGGGGCTATACTGTTTCACAATCTCATATTTGAGGAGCATTAGGCTATTCTAATACAGTGACATGATACATATAAGTGACAGTACATAAAAAAGAAAGTGGAGAGCATCCAGATGGAGAAGATAAGATATATATGCACCAAAGAAGCTCTCCATCGACGCCTATAGTCTTTACGGTTTGCTAGCAACATGACCTGCAACCCGACTTGAGCTGAGGAAAAATAACCTTAACAAAGGGGAAAAAAAACACCATTGAACAAGGAGCGCACTGTCCATCCACCCAATGGTGATTGATAAATAGAAAAACCGATTAGCCAGATGAGGATATTTCAGTTTCTTGGCAGAACCGTATTTTGCAGCACTCGCTTCTGATTAACGGAGCATTTGCTGTAACTGAAGCACTTGATTCCTTTGCTCCGGAGGCAGCATGTTAATCTGTTCTGGGGTCAGACTCCTTACTTGCTGAAGAAGTGCCTGCTCCATCTCTGGTGACAGCTGCACATCAACAAGATTAACTTATTTTTTGTCTGAAACAAAAAGTAAAACCAACAGTCTGTCCTTAAACTAAAAACGTGAACAATAGGACTGAAGATATATTACTGCTCCTGCTCTAGGAGGCTGACTGCCCGGGCCCATCTGTGCAGGGAATGATGGTGGCCCTGGGAGCTGTGTTCCTGATGTATTCTCTGGTAAGCTGGGAATCCAAGGAGATCCTCGATCTGCTTGCATTGAATTTCCAACTTGATTGAATTCTGGTCTCAAATGTGAACCTCCCATCTAGATTATGCACATACAAAAGCATCATGTCAAATCCCATGATAATAGTACTTGCCATATATTCTAAAACAAGTAAGAGCTAAGAATTCTCTTTCGAGCAATAGACACCAAAAATTATCGCGCATTGTGGACCATTGCCAGAACTAACATATTAGATTGTCGTTGGGAACATCATGTTACAGAAAGATGACTTGGGAATGGTCAGGTTATACTTTGTCAAGTTTTAAACTCTATTGAAGATAGTAAGCATATAAAGTGTGCCACCTGTAACAACCTTGACTTTTATATTCTGTGTTCACACAATTAGACAAGGTATTTTTTTACAACGTTTTTTTGAGGTTATACTACAATTTGACATGGTATCAGAAAAACCAAAGGACCTTAGTTCAAGTCCAACTACCACCTTCTGCAAAAATAATATCCACGTGTTGGTGAATCAAACCAAAAGGGGCATAGTTAAGAAGCTTAAATGAGATGGTCACACAAAATATCAAACTTAAACGTTGAAGGTACAAAACAAAAGAAACAACCCGAACAATATTGCAAATTGATGTATAACCTTGAAAATACATGGTAAAAGTATAAGTAAATTTAGTTCCAAATATATCAAATAAATTAAGAATATTTTGATAGTCAAATAAGAAAATGAAAATAGAGTCAAAATAGAACCGTTAGTTTGGGCTGGAGGAACCAAGGGTACAGGAATGATTTGGTATGTAAAAAAAAAAGTCAGTAACCCAGATCTGTCAAAAGAAAACAGTACCACAGCAAAGCATCATTCATGTGCTAAGTGAGCAAACATAGAATGCAAACTATGATGGATTCTAGCCATACATCTGATCGTATTAGATATTTTTTCGCCAAGACTAAGAAACCCCTATACCTATGACCTATCCTACTTCATAATCCCACATAACGAATGATCATGACACTGGCGTATTTAATATAGCTGTGAAAAATCTTAAACAGAAAAATTGGCACGGAGTCATGCATTTGAAAAAAGGTAACTATTAAGAGGCACTTAAATTTAACCATGGCCTCTACTAACATCAACCAAATTTAGTAGAGCAAGAAACAGCCAAAGGTAACATAGAGTGTCAGTCAAAGATTTTAAAAAACTAGGGCACCTGATATAGAGGCTGGGGTGGAAGCTGACTTTGACCAGGTGGTTGTCCCGGTAGAAAAGAAGGTCCCATGCTTGCTGGAGGCCTCATTGCAGGCTGAATGATAAAAGAATTATTTACATCTTATACATGGAAAAAGTAAACCTTAAAACTCACTAAAGGCATAATAATTACATGATAAGCAGGTTGTGAATGGTGGTGCTGAGTTGCCCCAGATTGCGGATAACCAGCATTGGGCCCCATGTGAGGGTGAACTTGATGGGGGAAGGGTTGCATTGATGGTCTCACTTGTGGTGGTAGCTGCGGTTGCATAGCCAGGTGTTGGTTTACACTAGTTTGCATTGGTTGCTCCAACTTGGGGGATGCTGGATGCATCTGTTGTTGAAGATGAGATGGCAGCGGTGGAGCAGAATGACGAGGAAGCTGGGACATATTAGGAACTTGAGAGGTTTGTGGTAAAGAGATTGGTGTGGCTTGAGCACCAATAAGTCCTTTCTGCTGCTGCACTGTCTGCAATGGATGAGATGGCACGGATGTGGATTGAAGGTTCGAGGGTGGAAGAGAAGCGGATGGCACTGTTGGAGCAGGTTGATTCTGCTGCTGCTTTCTTGTTTGCTCCTGAATGGCAATATGCCCTGGCAACGATGTAGTAGTCTGAACAATTGGTTGTGGAAGCTGAGATACTGATGGCTGAGTACTCAATGCTCCTGTTGGCTGGATGGTTGGTATCTAAAAGCAGAAAAAAGTAATTATCTAGAACTGCATCACATTTTTTTTTGAGAATGATAACTTAATTGTAGACGTGGAAAACAGATACTTCATCAGGTCAAAATGATAAGTGTACCAACTTACCACTTGTGGGGGCTGCACCATCCCAAGCATTATTTGTGCCTAATAAACACATCATTGTAAAAACCCACATCAGAGAATAAGAAGTCAACAAAGAAACCTCCAAATTCATGTGAAACGTTCCTATTGTAAAAGCTAATAGTCCCAATCTTCCACGGAATCTTGTGATGATTCATAATACAAAACAGACAGTAATTCCTTGTAACATCATCCATATAACAGTAAAATCAATGCATAATCTATCTTGAGAGCTTGCAAGAGGGTGAGGAGAGTTATCTTTTAAGACATAAAACAGTGATAGTTCACCAACTACATCAGCCCTCTCTAAATGTTAAAATTATATGAAACATCAAAATTCCAAAATAGTAAGGCATACAACTTTCAAATATTGAGCTTTACGATCCAACACATCACTCACAAATATCCGAATTTAAGTTCTAAACCAAATCACACTTTCTCAGTGTAATTACACTATTCCAATAATTAGAGAAATTAAAACCCTAATTTTAGCATTTGTAACGTAATAGTTACACAATTTATATACAAAAGTAAACCAAACAAGTAACATCAGCAGAAAAAGTAAAATAAGACCTGAAAGAGTGTTTTAGTCAAGCTAGGGTTTTGGATGAGAATTTGCCTTGCTTGTTGCTGGTTCTGTTCCACCAGTACCTATACAAGAACACATAAGAATTCACAGAAAATTTCATCAGGTAGCTCTAGGAAGAGAATATAAGTAACAAACAAAAAGAAAAACAATCGAAATTGATTTAATCTTCACGAACGAAAATTATGTATGGATTATTACACGCGCACACATATATGAGTACCTTCATCTGAGACATGACATCGTATAACTCTATTTTAGACATTCCAGTCATATTCGACGGTAAACCGTCGCCGGCCATTGCTCTCAGCCTCTTCCACCGTACTCTCAGCCGGAGGACGGAAAGGGAATGTTACATTTTTTTTTCAAGAGAAGAAAACGGTTGCTACTTAATTGGGCTTTCATGGCCCAGTAGTTTTATGGCCCATATATAGCCCACTATCCTATTGGAAACTGACCATATAGTCCTGCAACATTTTTTCACCTTTACACAAATAGCCAACGTATTCACTATTTCTCTTAGTCCGTATATATATAGATTATAGGGAAAAGGGTGCTGACCTATTACCCCTCACTTTGTCAGTTATGATCTGATATATCTCTCGTAAAAAGTGTGGCTCAATATATCCCAGGGTTTTGTAAATAAATGGGCTCACATAGACCCTTTTCTTCTAACGGGAAATGAAAAAAATAATAATTTAATCTAAATTTTATTAGATTTTTTCTAAAAATATAATCCCATATGAGGAAATTTAATCCTTGTCAACATATTTTTTTACTTTTTTTTGTTCAATGACTAATTATAAACTATTATTTTGATATCAACTTTATTTATGTTTCATCACTAATATTCTTGTAAACTTTTGTAGATGACAAATTTTCTTCAAATACTAAATTAATTACAATACACACAAAAACTGTTTTTTAAGATTTTTTTTCTTTACACTAATGAGTGGTGAAGAAAAAAACAAAATAAGAATAAAAAACTCAAATAATATATAAAAGAAGTCAAGAAATAATTTATGTATGAAAAAAATTACAATATACATTAACCTTTGATAGAGAATCATATATAACCCATAAATATTTTTTTTAAAAAAATTGAAGTAACAAATATAATTATACAAAACTAATTTTTTACTTCCGTTAAATGAAGGGTATAGTTGAGCCATTTTAGTAACAGCAGGGGTATATGTGAAGCCGTTTGTATACGGTAAAGGCAAATATATGTGCCACTATTGATAACGAGGGGTTATAATCAGCTCTAAATGACAAAGTTGAGGGATATATTAGACCCTTTTCCCTAGATTATAAAGTAATTATACACGACGATATACATATTAAATACAAGTTTAGAGCATGAATACATATTTATTTATTTATGTAAGAGCTGAAAAACATTTTTATTTTATTTTTCATACATCACAAGTGCTTTAACTTCACAAAATTTAGTTAATTTCAAGGGTTTATTTTAAGGATCTTATAAAGTTCATTAAACACGATTAGGATAGGATGCTGTCCCACTAATGAACTACTACATCCTACTTGTAATCCTGACAAATCTTTGGGGCCAAGTTAGAGACAAAATATAGGCCATATATTCAATATAACTTTTTTACACTTTTAGACTAAGCTGAACAATAATAGAAAATAATATGAACTACTTATTATAGTTAAGTTAAAAGTTTACTCCTTATATATCGTCAGATGTGTATAACTCAAATTAATCGCAAGTATAGAAGTGCTCCACATGAGAACCTTAAAATGTACTATTTTTTAACTATTGTCCTAGCTCTTTTATGATTGAGAATCATAACGTTTCAAGTTTAAATTCTAATCGAGAAAAAAACACTAGGTAATTTTTTATTATGTGTTTTAGTATTGGTGGATAAAGTTACCAAGAGTTATCTGGTATCTATTAATCATGATAAATATCATTGGAATTAATGGAGATGCGATATATATAGTTTAATTTTTCGATACAGGGTTCCCTTCTGATACCCTAGCTCCGTCCATGTTGCCTGCACCAGAGTATTCTAGTGGAGTAATTCTTTTGTAAAGAGCAAGTTACAAATGCGTGTGGCTAGGTTTTGGTCTCTTCTTTTTAAAAATTATTTTTTGTGTTTTTATTATGGAATATATAATTGATCTAGAAAAAAAGCAAAGGACCATCTTGACAAACAAGGATATTTGTGAAAGCAATTAAAGGACTGACCTTTTTATTATTTAATGTCACTTTGTTATTTTTTGCTTTACCTAAGTAAAGAAGAGGATCATTAGAAACTCGAAAACATTCATAATTTCAACCAAATTTAAGAAAACAATGCAATGTTCTAATGAAACAATTGCAAAGCTATTCTACAATGTCTCAAGTTCATTTCAACTTTTCCTTATTTTCTCATACTTCACTTCTATTTTACTTGGCAAAGTCTTCTACTTTCTTGGTGGAAATCCATTTTTCTGGAGGTATGTATCGTATCGTATCGTATCATATCACAAGTTTTTATTCGTAATCATCTCTATGTTTTCCATAGTCAATATATGTTCCTTCTCATGTCTGGATAGAGAATATGCACGATTTCCCCCCTCTTTTGGTTCTACCATCTAAATAAGAGGCGTTCTAAGTATCTAGGTGTTCAATATAACCAAATTGATCATTTTAGTTTCGAAGAGTTTAATCCTTAACTTTTCTAGGAATAATCATTCCTTCATTAGTAATTGTGAATGACTTCTTATTTTTCAAAATTTTCCCTCCTTTTTTGTTTTAATTTGAATATTTCGAACTCCCATATTGACAGATGATTGGTGTGTTGCGGATTGCAGAATCGGTTAATGAGTGAAATATTGCTGAGTTTTCAGACGAAGAAAATGAATATAATTATCATAACGAAGCTGAAACAGGGGAGGAAAAACATTTTCTAGCACACACATTTGGCGAAAGTGAAAAAATTGAATATAACTTAAATAGCAGAGTTGCTGATGAAGGAGATTCTGTCTATGCATCAGTAGCTTCAGAATCTGGTCATACTGATGATGATGACGACGATGTTGAAGAGAAGAATCTCAAATCGGATACTTACAAATGCAATTTGAACATGATGGATAATCATGGTACGTACTACGTACAATGAGTAATCGTTAAAATGTGTTAATTTAAACTTTGGCCTTATGTTGTTGTTGATGCAGGGAAATTTTATACGAAATTCACCAAGGATAAGAAAATAAAGAAGAGTAAAAAGTTACGTAGAGAGGATAATTTCTTGTGTTGTATGCACTCATCTAATTAGAGACTCACAGGGACACACGCGAATTCCGAAAAATGGTAGGAGGTAAGATAATGTAATGATGAAAATATTTGGATGTGATGTGCTATAGTATTTGTATTAGTCGCTTTGCTTGAGTAGTGTCTCTGAAATGTATGAAGACTGAAGGAGCGAAAATGTTAAAAAAGCACTTAGGGAGTAGCCGAATTACTAAACTCACGTATTTCGTCTTCATGTCATAAGAAGTAATGCGAGCATAGCCCAATGGGAATCTTACACGGTGCTGCCAAAAAATATGATGAAGAAATGTTGTTTTTAGATAAAATCAGTGTACAAAAACTCCATGAAACAGGTAATGTCTAACTTTGCCCACTCAAATTCAATTTCTACGGTAACACGTAGAAATTTTTCTTTCATAATGGGTGACAGTGAAACTTGAACTGTAGCACTGTAGTGTGCAACAAGCATCTAAACGCTACACTTTTAGAGTTTATCAAATATTTTTTCAATATTATCTAAATTCTTCCTTTTCTTTTCTTCAGAATCACTAAGATCCATTCAATCATGTCCAAGATCAATATCAGACAGGATGGTTCATAAATTGGCAGTGAAAAACAGGAAATCATCGGAATTCCGACACAATCCATATCATGAATTAGAGGCTGCGTATGTAGCACAGGTAAGCATGCAAGGGCGGATTCAGTATTGTCCCACGCACAACACATAGATAAATACATGAGATTTTAATAAATATTAATATTTAACTCGTCAAATTTAAATCCTGAATATGCGTACGCTTGTAGGTATGCTTAGCATGGGAAGCACTGAGCTGGAACTACAAATACTTCAAAAGCCTAAGAGCTTCGCGTCTTGAAGAGGATCCAGGTTGTCCTGCTTATGTAGCTCAACATTTTCAACAATTTCAAGTGCTTTTACAAAGATACATTGAGAATGAACCATATGAACATGGTAAGAGGCCTGAAGTTTATGCTAGGATGAGAAGTTTAGCTCCAAAGTTGCTTCAAGTTCCTGAATATAGAGGTAATTTAGTTTATCCCTTTTTCGAGTTTAACTTCTATATACTACTAATCGTCATTTAGAAGTATTTTATGAATAATTTTTATAGCGAGCATGGATAGGTATCCTACGAAACATGTACTATCTCTGTTTCAATTTGTTCGACTTAATGGCACTACCTCTGTTTCAATTTATTCGACTTAATTTACTATGATACTCCATCCTTTTACAGTTTGTTTGTCTTAACATGATAATCTCTCTGTTTCAATTTGTTCGTCTTACTTCCTTATTAGTCCATTTAAAAAAGAATGTGTCTTTCCTTTTCTTGACAACTATTTAATTTCAATTTTCCTCGTGACACATTTAAGAACACAAGACGAAATGATATATTGATACATAATATGTATCATTAGTTTAAGATCACACGATGTAAACATCTCTTTTACTTTCTTTTAACTCAATATCAAATTAAAATCAGAAAAACAAATTGATTGCAGCAAGCAAAACTATATACTAGTAATAGTGAACTTTTTTTTTCCTCGTCATATAAAATATAATAGTGTATGTGATTTAGATCTTCTTTTTGTCTCCATCTCGAAATAAAATAACAAAATTTTGACTAGATTCAGATGAGGAAAAGGGACAAGAAGAATTATGGTCGAGAATATCATCAGATTCATTTCTTGGGATAATGGAAGAAGCAATGAGAACATTTATGAAATTCCTCAAAGCAGACAAAGAGAATCCTTGTCAATTACTAATGACATAAGGCACCTTTTCTTTAGGAGAAACCAAAAGTGTTCCCACCACTAGGTCATATGCGCCTTATCGGTCCTGCGTACGTCTGCGGGCACCGACTACTCCTTCTCCTGCAATAATACCTCAGAAAGCTCAACAAAAGGTCGTCGTGTGATCTGTTTAATTTTCAAGCATTATAAATATCTATCACTATTTAATGATCCACGAGCGCTTTATTATTCCCTTCTCTTATCATCTATTGTTTTGTTAAGCGGTTTCCCTCGTCTCGCTCCCTCTTTCTCGTTTGTATCCTTCGATTGAATATGCAGAAAAAGACAAGGGTGCCGGCCTCTTGGTCGGTCCGGCCCCTGCCTCTTGGGTGAACCCGGCGCTTCCTGCCGCACGCCGCCCATGGCTCTCTTGCTGGGCTTCCTCGCTTCCCCGTGGTCTCCAGCGTATTCCGCCTGCGTGCCGTGGGCCTGGCTGCCCCCTTGTCCTTGATGGGTGCCGCCCCCCTGCGCCCCGTCCGCGTTTCTGCCTGGCCCCTTCCCTCGCGCTGCTTCGGTGCCCCCCTTTTTTTCCCCTCCCCCCTTCGTGTTTTGCCTGCTTTTCCCGTTTATTTTTTTTTTTTCTCTTGTTTCGCCTCGCCTTCCTTTTTCCCCCTACTCGAATCGATATTATAATAGAACATATTCCCTGTAAAATGTCGGGATTCAAAAGATGAAAAGAAAATATGTTGCCTGTTATAAGTTGACTACACAATAATTTGATAAGTGACAAAATTTATTTCCGTTGTAACCATTGTTAGTTCTTAAACTCTAGCTAGTTTAATACCCTCGTGAACTTGTTGTTTTGTAAATAAGTACAGTAAAAAGAGAGTGGGTGACCCATGCATAGTAGAAACTAAAGTAAGTTCAAATATGCATGTGGTCTGTGGGGATGACAATAGAATTTTATGAACAATTTTGATAAAAGTGAATTATTGTCTCATTTTAAATTTGTCTGTCCTATTTCTTTTTTAAAAAAATTGTTTTAAAAAGACTTTTTTTTAAAAAAAAAACTTTTATGGAAAAGGGTCTAAAATATCCTTAAAATATTAAAAGTGGTATAAAACTATCTTTCATTCAATTATTGGCTCGAAAGTGTCCTTTTCATTCACCCATCTTTTGGCTCACAATATCCCATGTTATTCTGCTTGGGTTCAAAATTAACCGTGTAACTAATCGGTTTTAAATTTAACCATTTAAATATATGTTGTTTAATACTTGGTGCTCAATCTATAACTTTAATTTATGTAATATCATTTATAATCAATCCCAACTCCTACCATTACAATGTAAACCCCAACTCATTAAAATCGACTCTAAGTATCCAAAATCATCCTAAACACTACTAAAAACCAGATGGAATTACATCTCCTGAAAAATGACCCTTCAAAATTATTCGAGTTCAAATTGAAACTCCAATCAAATTTAGATTGAGCCGCTTATTTTAGAAGGTCGCTTTCAAGGATTCTCTTTCACACTTGAATTTAAATTTTATGATTAAAGGTAAAGAAGTAGTACATCTCAAATTAATTCATACTTTTTTCATATAATTTTATAAATATTTATTATTTGTTTTAAATATTAAAACTTTAATATATTTTTTTTATCAATTATGTAACATCACATAATTGAGGAGCACTACGCGGCCACCAACACAAAAAGGTTACTGAATAATTAAGACGAACTAGTCAGAACTTTTTAGGTTATCTGATAATTTTTAATTTACCTCTAATGGAATTATAATATGTTTTGACATTGAGAACTTGTTTAAATGTATGAATAATTATTTTCCATACATTTTCACCTTAAATTTTTAGAAACACTCATTGACAGTAACTTTTTTGTTGTTGCATTAGTAACGGGGAGAGTTTATTAATTGAGTGTGATTTAATTAGTATTGGTGGGTATTAAATTGATCTATAAATTATATTAATAAGTTAAATTACAACAAATAGTTGAGAGCCATGTACAAATAATTTAAATTTAAAATCGTTAAATATGTGGTCAATTTTGAATCCAAAAATAGATGACAAGGGTATTTTGAAACCCATAGGTGAATGACAAGAATACGTTGGAGCCAATAGATGGATGAATGATAGTTTAGTACCATTTCTAATACTTTTAAAGATATTTTAGACTCTTTTCTGCATTTTTTAATTTTAACTTTTTACAAAATCTATATAATTATAAGACTAAATGTTATTTTAATACTTTAAGGATCAAATTTAAACGAGAAGAAAGTATATATAAGCAAATGGATTAAAGGAAAAAGATGGATACGTGAGGATAGTGACAAGGGCAGCCTTACTTGAATTAAAAGGAAAATCAAAGCTGAAGATTGTGCACTTGAATAAAAGTAAAAGGTTGCAGCTGAATACATGTCAGTCAAATAAAACATTGTCTTAATTTGTATCATCGATTTATGTGATTTAAGATAATTATTTTTAAAATTAAAAATAAATCAAGTAAAAAAGTATTTAATTTTAGACAGCTGGAGTAACCGTGTACAATTATAATTAAACCCAAAATAGTTGGTGGTAGGTTAGAAGCTCACCTGCCATGGCATCATCTTTTTCGATTGTTATTTAATCTCTTTTCTTCATTGCCACAATTTTTTGCAATTTTATTTCTGTAAGATCTGAATTCATTTAATTGTATGGTTGGTTGACTGGATCATTTTTGCTCCTAACAAGAAATATAATGAGTCGAATTTGTAAGTAAAAAGCTAGCTCATTAATGATAGTTCATTCACAATAAATAACACGAGAAAAAAATTGAGCTTAATTAAGATTTTAAATTTTAATTGCTAAAAGGTTATTAGCTTTGTGTCTAATTATTTATATATGTTAAGTAAAATTTTTAAGACAAATATTAAATTCGAGCCATGTGGAACATTTGTGATTAATTTCAAAGTTTACGAGTAAGTTTTAGACTAATTTTAACAACTTGGTCAAAATATAATCTTGATTTAGATTTTGGTGGAAACTAAAATCAAAATTTCTGCATGCTTCAATTTAATATTAAATTATTTGACCAATTCACTCTTTAGAGTGATAGCAATGGAACAATTCATTTATTCTGTGATGATTACTATATAATCCTGATTTAGACCTTCGGACGGACAGTCAACAACTTGGTCAAATTCACTGTACCTTTTGTTTTTATGTGTTTGTTTTTTTGTTTATTTATTTAATTAAGTTTTGAATCAAGCTTTTACTTTTTTTGCGTGAGTATTTGTGCGCACCGGGTTCCCCAACTGTGTAATGTGTAATAGTTTACCCGTAAATTATATAGAAAATATAAATTATATTAGATAAATTTTATGAGATTAATTTAATTCAAAAAATATTGAATAGTTATTAGTTTCGAGTAATTTATATGGATAATCATCCTTTAAATTACTGAGTCATTCCGAATGACTTATTTAACTAAGTCATTACTTATATTTATGTTAAAGTTTCCTCTGTATAATTATTTTTAGATATAGTTTATATGCGTTAGTTTTTATTAAAGATGATTTGTCTATTTTTATAATGTAAAAAACTTTTGTTGGGAGCGGTATTTCTCTAATTGAACTAGAAAATTTAATTGGTACGTTTGATTGAGTTATATAGTGCATGATATAAATTTGGCACAATACATGTATTAGATTTTAAATTTGATTTCAAATTTTAATTTTGATCTTTAACTTTCATAATCCACAAACAGAGTTTCAATTTTTAAATAAATAAACACGTGAGTTCTACATGACACAATACACGTAGGATAAACACATGATATTTAGGATATTGTGTCTATTTGTTCAACTTTATATAAGTTTGAATGTTTATTTTTGCACACTCAAAATTGACAAACATAAATATCAAAGTTAAAGAATATAAATGTGCTTCAAAGCGAAATTAAAAGACATATTTACGCATTTTTCGTTTAAATTTAACAGAAAATGCTTCATCTCTTTATTACTCATGTACACTACTGAAGTATCTCTGTTTCTTCGCCATCCTCTTTGTTCCCCTGAAATCTCTCTCCTCCATTTTCGCCCTTTCACAGGCGCCATCAGTTCCTCAACCATACAGGTAAAATACCCTTTTCCATTTACGTATTTCTCTTTCTTATCCAATTACACCTTCTATTTCCCCCATTATCTTTATTTATAGTAATATCCAACATATATATATCAATATATGTTCATAGCTATGATCATAGAGATCTCAAGTTTTTGATACACTGTATTCTTCTTTATTGCTTCAGCCCTTTAGATCTGTTGTGCAAAATCGAAATAAAAATGAATAGATGCGGTTATCAGCAAAACACCTTGATGGGTTGTGTTGGAGTTGGAGAAATTAGAGGGGGAGATTTTTCTGTCTCTGATGGTCTTGTTTGCCCCAAACCTCGCCGGAATGGGCTTTTCAACGAACCTATCAGACCTTCTCGATTCCTGCAAATCAAGTATGTTTATATGCCTTTTTTTGATCTGCTGTTTTAATTTCTCCCTTCTTTTTTTCTTTTGTTAATTGGTTTTGGTGTTTCTCTTACAGTAATCAGCAAACAGAGGGTTACGAGTTGAAAGCCGGAACTGAACTTCTGGATATCATCCTCTCCAAGGTAAATTATAGATGATTTAGTTTTTCTAATGGTAGATTGGTATATCTTTGTGATGTGAACTGTTTATAATTCAATTACTACAGCTGATAATTTTTTTTTTCTGTAAACAGGAGAGCTATGATGTGGAGATGACCAATTTTGAGATGGATTCATCACCACCATTCTTTTTTGGGTCTCCGCCCAGCAGGGTTCCGAATCCCCTGATTCAGGATGCCCAATTTGGCAACGACAATTTTGTTCCTATACTAGCAATTCCAGAAGGAGCACCTGCACCACCACCCTCCTTTACTTCGACTTGTGGTCGTAATAATGGAGGCGGCTGTGTTCCAGTGAAGTTTGGGATTAAGCCAGCTGCTGTGAGGATTGAAGGCTTCAACTGCTGCAGCAGCATCTCTGCTGTAGCTTAGGTAAATCATATTGCAGAGATGATTATGAAAATAACTACAACAAAGAAAAAGATATTAAAAAGTGAGCTTTTTGGGGAGACATGAGAAACCAAACCAAATTTGTTTTAGTCTTGTATATATAGAGTGAAAGAAAGAGGGTCACCATGAGTTATGTATGATACCCGGTCATTCAAATCTTGTTTGTGAATATGTTTATGAGGTGATGAATGAGTATTAAGTTGAGAGATCGTAAAAACAATAAACGGAGAAACCCAAAGAGTAGAGAGAGGCCAAAAGATTGTCCTCTTCCTATTGGGATTGTTAGTTTTTTCTTTTAAGCATTAGGCTTAAGTTATGTAATGAGTATCTACTGTAGTGTGAGAGACTCTTAAGAGGCTTCGGCTTTGTGACTGAAAAGTTTGTCGCTCTTGTCCTTCATTGTAATTGTAATTCAAAGGAGAGGAGAAGATGCTCGTCTTTTGACAAATTCTTTTCATCTTGTATTTATTCTACTAATTGTGCGAATTTATTTTTCCCTGTGCTACTAATTTGCTTATAGTTTCTGCTGTATCGTTGCAAGGAAGAATGTGTAATGAGCTTTTTTCTGTCGAACTGTGTTTATCGACGCTGTAGTTATAGAATTTTTTTACACATATCTTTATAAAAGGTGCATTTAAAGGCGTTATTATCTGCACTACTATGTTTATGTGATTCTGCTCAGGAATTTAAACTTATCATATAGCGATCACTGACTTGAGCCGTGGCATTCCCAGGTTAGTGATCATCTTTATCTAGCTCAGATACCACTTGTTTGTGTAAATTGATGTTCTTTTGATTAAAAAGTCTGTTGTTTTGAGGAATGAATGTAAAATATTAGTTTCAGTTGAACCATTTCAACCATAGGCCACAATATGTTTGGAGAGGACAACGATCCTGGGAATAGTAAAGAATGGGTCTTGTATTTTCTTTTCAGCAGTTTATTTAAATCCAAAGCCTGGCTTCTCCTCTTATAAGATGAATCAAAACTCAATACTTAATACTTTTTGATAATAGAGTCGTCTAAAAATATAAAAGAATAGTCAGGTCCAAAGAGACCAAAGAAGAGGGCTTGACTGAAGAGACAGAATTTCAAATTGTTTCCATTATAAGTGCAAGTATGACAGAAACCTTTATCAGTTTGTAGTAATTCTTTCCCTGATGGCATTAATTAGATAAGTTAGTTAATAGTTGTGAAGGAGAGATATCCTTCTTAATTAGATGCAGAACACGTTTGAACAACTAAAACATCTGAATAGGCGACCTTTTAAATTATGCAGCTGTGCACGTTCCTAGGGGCCGTTACAATATGTCCCTCTTGATCAATGGGATGCGATAAATGTAAAAGATTTTATGTCCCACAACTTGAAACTTCTCAAGGACTTCATATTCGTTCCCCCCTCTAGTGTCCTCTTTCCCTGCTTTTGAGTTTGCCCCGAAAATTGTTTTGCTAGATTGGTTATTGAGCTTTATACTTGGCGTGTTCTGTCACATTTTAAATTCATGCGGCTTAAAGACCGGCCACTCAGATTTTCTAAGATAATGCGTCATGCCAATTGACCCAATGTCTTGGATATGTTGGAGGCAATGTATGGTCCTTGGAGTTGTGAAGCCATCTTCTATTGTGGATCCAGCTGATATCAAGGGTGTCGTTGGTGCTAAATTTGTGCAGTCCCATTGTGGGCACTTTATGTGGCTCCTCAGCCTCCTGTTGACTTAGTGCAGAATTTCAGGTCCAAAGTTTATATAGCTGAATCATTGAACTTGAAATGCTGGGGCATTATTTCAATATGACAGGATGAACTGTACAATCTGGAGTTGAAAAATACTAATGTAAGGGTCTCCTGGTTTCTCCTATCACAGTGAATTGTTCACATTTGTACATGTTGATTACATGCATTATGTAAATATTGTTTTTGATATAATGACCTCCATTCCTTTCTTGGTAAGCTCCAATTGTTATTGGTTCTTAATTTCTAAGCCTGTTGCTTCTGTTGATAAAAAGGAGTTGATATCAATCCAATGTGCTGAAACTTATTTTAGCAAATTTATCAGCTAAATGAAAGAAAAAAAGATGAAAAGTAACTTAGATGAGCAAAACTGATATCTGGGAAGGCCGTAGACGGCATCTTTTTTCTCCCATTTCTTTGGGCATCACATCACTTCGATTGGGATATGGAGGACAACTAAGTTTGTGTTTATTCATGTGATCTATAAGCTGTTATTTGGTGAAGTATGACATTTTTTCTTTATATATTCTTCTGTGCTGCATCACTCCCTCTCTTACCTTGTAAAGACTGTTCTTGGATTAGTTTCATTGAAGTATTTTATTGACAGATGATTGCGAGACTTGAACTCGCTGTTTGCTCTGGTATAACATTGAAAATGTGTGACTGAACCCTTCAAAAGTTAAAAGATTCGTGAGGGGGGGGGGGGGGGCTGGGTGGTAGGGTGGGCACTTCTATTATTTGTGTGGCGCAGTCAATTCGTGTCTAGTTATCGTATGCTGGGTTGAACAGTCATAAAGAGCCAATTAACCCAATCTGCAAGTAGACACTGGCAAGTTGATGACATTGGCAAGGTGGAACTTGTCTATAAAACCTTATTTGGTGAATAGGTGTTATGTGATCAATATGCAATGGATGTGTAATGTGTTTGATCTATTGTACATCCATGTGCAGGTGGTTCATCTCTCTACATCTGACTTCATCGAGAAGAATGATATGGTTTTCGTACCAGAAGACTTTGAAAGTTGCTCCAAGCAAAGCATTGCTTTTATAATCGAGAGTTGATGATGGACTCTCTTCTACCTTCTTCACTTAAACACCAAGCTTTTTGTCATTCGAATGGCTCCAACCAAATGCATTTCAAGTTTACAATGAAAGATCAGCTGGGAGAATAGTCACGCCGTTTAGGCTAGCTTTAATGTTTGGCTTTCCCTTGTGTTGTTTACAACTATAAATAAATACACCATTTACCTTAACACTTGGCTACAGCACTATGCCCTAATAATTTCTTAATATGTTTAATGATTTGGTAGCTGGAAATTGATTGATTTCAAGCCATCTCTATTTGAAACTCAACACGCTTTGGTTTAATCCAACTGTATGGGCTGGCCGGATGGAGAATATCATGGGTGAACAGGTTATAGTCTTCTCGTGCAATTCAAACTATTTCATTAGTATTTTCCTACATGCATCAATATACACATCGAATAACTCTTCCTTCGAAAAATTATACATTCAAATAAAAAGAAATCACCTGATTTTCATTGAAAAAATCTGCTATATTAGGAGTAACAATTAGGTTACATATATATGTTCTAACAACATTTAGGTGACATATTTTTCTAAAAGGTAGAACCCATCTCAACGTTATTATTACTATTATTATTATTATTTTTAAAAGGCTAAATACATAAGCAGATTCCTAAACTTGTTAGGTTTTTTTTCCAGGTACCTCAACTACGTCATTTTTCTATTTAATCATTGAACCCTCATAATTTGTTCCGTTTAAACAAACACCGTTGTCTGATGTGGAATCAGATTTGTGAGAGGTATTGATAGAGTATACATATGTTATTCCACAAATCATTAGTCCAGTCCAATTGATAGTGAAAATGTTTGAGAATAATTGTAATTTACTTTAAGTCATTTGAACACATTAGAAAACAATGAGACCTAGCACGGTTTTGGGCTTCATTCTTTCAATCAAAATTTATTACATCGAACACAATTGACACATTTACCAAGATTGATTTATCAAAATCACCCAACGTGTTTTTTAAGAAACAATTATGGGTGGTTCATGCTTCAATTGAAAAATGACGTAGTTGAGATATCTGCGGAAAAAAAAACCCAACAAGTTTAGAAATTTGTTGGGTATGTATTTTGCAATTTTTAAAAAAAAGGATTAAATAGTGGTATAATCGGATAATTTTTAATAGTTGAAAGATATTTTTAACTTTTTGGTTTAAATAATAAAAAGAATAAAGGATTACTGATTGTTTTGTTTTGTTTTTATTGAAAAAAATAAAATAAAATGTGTAGAATAAAAATTCAAACCTGTCAGTAATAGAAATAGAATATAATTTGTTGGCATTTGTCTGAGTTTGAAAATCAGTGGTTATTTGGGCGGTCCGTTTCACTTTTCAAATTCTAAAATCTCCACTTCCCCTTTCAAACCCTAGTGGATCAAAATTATGAAGACGGCGAAGCCATTGAAGCAGCTTAAGCTCTCTGTACCCGCTCAAGATACTCCCATTTCCAGCTTCTTGTAAGTATCTTTCTTACTCATTACCTCGAATCTACTTGTAGTACAACTTTTTGAAAAAAATCCCATTTATTTAGTGAAAAAAATGATGTTGATACTATTGATTCAGGACTGCGAGTGGAACGTTTCATGATGGCGATTTACTTTTGAACCAGAAAGGACTCAGACTCATTTCTGAAGAGAATGAATCTCTGGTGAGATTTTTCAATTTAACTGATCTACTTCTAATTTTTGTTTTTTTGGTTTCTACCCATGTCCGGTAACTGCATTAGAGTCTGATTAACCCGGATTCACACTGCATAGGGCCCATTTGAGGGAAGCTATCCCTACCAAGGAGTTTTCCTTACTCAGGGCACAAAACAGAGATAATTTGTTCTGATTTTATTTGCTATTTCCACATGTTGTAGTTTAAGTTTTCGTATTTCGTATTGCATTTACTTTCAGTTATGAAACCAACCTGAGATGTCTTCATTGATGTTCCTTTTTAAGTTGAGCATATTATTTTCAATTGTGTATTTAGCTCTAGTCGCGCTTTGGAAACTTCAAGTTTGTTAGCTTTTGTAAACTTGCATACACTTTTAACCTGAAAATTATTCATTGTTATTCCATTTTAAGCTAGCAGATTATTTCCAATTGCTTATTTAGCTCTAGCCGCCCTTTGGAAACTTACATTTGTTAACTTTTGTAAATTCGCAGATACTTTTGACCTGATATGTCTTCATTGTTATTCTATTTTAAGTTGAGCAGGTTCTTTTTGATTGTATATTTAGCTATAGTTGCACTTTGGAAACTTCAATTTGTTAACTTTCATAAATTTGTAGATTTCTTTGGCTGATGTTTTATTTCGTCAAATTGAATTTAGCTCCAAGCAAGGATTAATTGTTTAATTAACGAGCAGATATATACTTAAATTTTAGGTTAATTCAAAATTTGGTATTGTACATTTCTATGATCTGATGGAAAGTTTCAATGTTTTGTGGGTGCAATGTTCACAGCCCTCAGAAACTAAGGAGATAGATCTTCAGTTTTCGTTGGAAGATCTTGAAACCATCAAAGTCATTGGAAAAGGAAGTGGGGGTGTTGTTCAACTTGTTCGTCATAAGTGGGTTGGAACATTGTTTGCTCTGAAGGTCAGTACCTACCAAGCAAGAATGCCTTGGACTTCCTCTTTTCTCCAATTTAATTGATTTATGATGTCACTGTGTGGTTAGGACCAAGAAGAGTGCAATACTACAGAATAAGGTCGGCTAACCTATCAATATCAATCCACTTAGTGGTCATGGTATGATCCGCCATTCGGTTAATTGCTAGGGCGCAAGCCTTTTCTTGTTTAAGGTGTAGCACTCGAAACAAAACCACACTAATCTTAAAAAAGAGTTTTTTAATCCCTATTGAAGAACCGTTTTAGCATTTGGATAAAGCAACCAAATAAGCACATTTGTCTTAGTGTCTTGGAATAACAATTTGCAAAATCTTTCATTCCGCGGTGGTGCCATTTGACCCTTGTATCTTGGCCATTTGGTGCAAATTGACCCATTTCATATTTTGTTGCGGTGGTGCGCCGAAATTGTATTTTGATTTAACTTCATCCTGATCACCTCCTTCAATGTTGATGGATGATTGTTTCTGATCCAGGTTATCCAGATGAATATACAAGAAGATATTCGTAAGCAGATAGTGCAAGAACTGAAAATAAATCAAGCATCACAATGTCCACATGTTGTTGTATGCTACCACTCTTTCTATCACAATGGAGCTATATCTCTGGTTTTGGAGTATATGGACCGTGGATCTTTAGTTGATGTAATCGGGCAACTTAAGACCATTCTTGAACCATATCTCGCAGTTGTTTGCAAGCAGGTTCTTGGTTTTCTAGAAACTAATCTTTGAACAAACTTCTGCTCTACCTATTAGGAATTTATGCCTCAGCGCTTGATATTTTCTTGCAGGTTTTACAAGGTCTTGTCTACTTGCATCACGAGAGACATGTTATCCACAGAGACATAAAGCCATCAAACTTGCTAGTGAACCACAAAGGAGAGGTAAAAATTACAGATTTTGGTGTAAGTGCAATGCTAGCCAGCTCTATGGGTCAAAGGGATACATTTGTTGGAACCTACAATTATATGGCAGTAAGTCCTCTTCCTACAGCAGTAAAGTTGTTTTGTTCTGTGTTTTGATTAATTGCTCTTGTTGATCAAGAAAAGAATTTGCGGTATGTGGGGGAATCAAACTTGCAACAATAATTGCCTTTTATTTTTGTATAACTTCAGCAATCTTGTGAATAATTCCTTCCAGGATTAGTTTCATGATTGAATGCAGTTTAGCAGTAAAGTGACTCATTATTTACCCTGTCCCTGATTAAGCCTGAAAGAATAAGTGGAAGTACCTATGACTACAAGAGTGATATCTGGAGCTTGGGCATGGTCATCCTTGAATGTGCTATTGGACGTTTCCCATACATACAGTCAGAGGACCAGCAAGCTCGGCCTAGCTTTTACGAGCTTTTGGATGCTATTGTTAGCAGTCCACCACCTTCTGCTCCAGTAGATCAATTTTCCCCAGAATTCTGTTCATTTGTTTCTGCTTGGTAAGGAAACAACATCTTTTGCTTATGTGTTTTGGCTAGAATTTTTAATTAATGTTTCTCTAGCTAACTTGCATTGTTCTATTAACACAGCATTCAAAAGGATCCCAGGGATAGATCTTCAGCTCTAGACCTTTTGGTAAGCATAACTCAGTGCATCATCTTTCATGTGTTTTCCTTTTTAGTTGCTGTCTGTAAATGTGCAACTCACCACATTATGACAATATCAATTTCAGACTCACCCTTTTGTTAAGAAGTTTGAAGACAAAGACATTGATCTCAGCATACTTGTCAGTAGCCTGGAACCCCCAGTAAATTTTCCAAGATAAGTTGTTGTCATATATATATTAGTACAACTACTATTACATTGTAGACCTGTAATATCTAGCAGTTTCTGTATGTAAACATCACTTGAGATGAATGAATTACTTAGCAGCATTTTTATCTAATATGAGTTCAATATACTAGTGATTTGTCTCCTCCATTTTCACCTTCCACAGGCGCTACCAGTTCCCCCACCCACCCTGGTTACTATCCCCTTTCCCATATTTGGCATTTTAGATGTTACTTGATTACCATTATTAGTACTGTATCATTTGTAAGCCTAGCTCTTTATGTAATGTTTACCAGAAGGATGTTGCTTTTGAGCCATGCTAATTGCTAACCAAAATTTATTCTGTGATGAGAACAGGTCAATCAAAAAGACAATAGAAATAATTATTAAAGCTCTGAGCCATGCTAATTACGGGCCAATATTCATCCTCTAAAGGCAAAAAACCACAAAACTAACAAGGGAGTGGCCTAACTATTGATTTTTTGTTTCCAAAAAAATATGAAAGTGAGCTTTGTCAACATCTTTTCGTTTTCTTTGACCTTCCATGGATACAGAGAACTTGATGCACCGGATTGTTTTTTTGTTTCTTCTTCTTCTTCTTTAACCTCAAAATATTTTAAGAAATGGCGCCAACACTTGTCATGAGTACTTGAGCAACAATTGCGATTCCTTCTACCGTACAACTTCTTGATTACTCCCTGTTCAACTTTAAATTATTTTCTTTTACGAAAAAATGAAACAAACTAAACTGGAAGAAAGGGAAAAAAGCTTACAAGTGCAGTTGAAGAAAAACTAGTGGGAATTGATAGAGTCAATGTGTTTGGATGAGACATCCAAAGTAAGTTATCAATAATGTATCTCATCAAATGTTCCTCTTGATATTTGAGTTTGTTCATGTCTAGCTTTAAGTGTTTGATATAATGTAGCGGCTGTGTTGGAGCTCGTCCACTTGGCTTGCTACTAGGATGACATAAACTTGTCTTCATACATAGTAAGAAGATGATTCATCAATGGTACATACATAATAAATAAAAAAAATTAAAGAGCATAGTTAACAAAGATGATTAATTAAGAGATTTAATGTACCTTAATGCGTATCTCCAATGTTGTATTGTGGTTGCTAAAATTCTCAAGATGACTTCTCCATTTGAGGAACCAATCTCTCGTCATGATCTCATAAATTTTAGGAACCAATACAATAGTATAGTTGGTCTCCAAAAGTTTTGAAGGAGCTAAATATGGTTGAAATGTTATACCCTTATATTGGAAATAAGACAAATTTGGAGATGAAACTATAGTTTTTCTTGTACATTCATACATCTTTGGGATGGATAAGATCAATTTTCTGAGCGAAGTTCTGATAGGCTTCTTTGTCCGACAAGGGCCAAGTAACAAAGTTTCAAGATGAGGAAAATCTGAAGAGAGATTTCGAGGATCAAGACCATTAGGAAATTTGGTACAATTCAAGTGAAATTCCCGCAACATTCTGCAAGCACGAATATCCATGGTAACAACGTTTCTGGATTCAGGATACTTATTCCGTAAAATGAAATGGAAGACTTGTAACCTCGGGGCAATAACTTGTATGTTTGTAAAAGAAGATGAATCACTAACGTTCACATAAAGCTTCTCCAAACAAGCTAAGTTAGTTAATACTAAAGAGTTTATCCCCCAACATTTGACCATACTCAATACTCTAATATTAGGGAACTTATGAATAAATCTAGATAGTGTTTCTTCAGATAAGTTGAACCATTCCAGTTTCAACTCTTTCAAAGTGGGCATTGTTACTTCTTCATCACATAACACATGCTTATCAAGATAACATTTGACCAAACTCAATACTCTAATATTAGGGAACTTATGAACAAATTTAGATAGTGTTTCTTCAGACATGGTGAAATATTTCAATTTCAACTCTTTCAAAGTGGGAATTGTTACTTCATCACATACCACATGCTTATCAAGATAACCTCTATTTAAATGAAGAACATAAAGACATTTCGACTGCAAAATATAGGGAAACTTGTGGTTATATTCAATACTGCGAAAATAGACCTCATGGAAATTGTATTCCTCCAACAATTTCATTATATCGCGGATGCGTTCGCCATTGTTAAACTCAACGTGCAACACTCTTTTCTCAGCATTGATCAACTTGTTTTTAATAGTGTCGATAGAAGAACGGACTGAATCCCGGAATTCGAATTCGTTAAGTGAGAAATAAGTTGCATATTTTTGGCGGAAAAGATATTCATTGAAGTGGAATTTGAAGTATGTCGGTGTGTTAAGATACCAATTTTTGTTTACAAGGCGTACATGAAACAGGTCATGAAAACTAAGGTAGGAAAATATGTAATGGAGAATATGATGAGGCAATTGTAAGGCTGGATCAACTAAATTTGGTGAATTATCTTCAGCTGCAGTCTGAGTAATGATGAAGAGTTCATCTTCATAAGCCATGCTGTGGAAACTCAAACACTAACACAAAACCCTAACTAGTTAGGTTTATTTGGAGGAAAATCTATGGTATAACACTTAACGATCCCAATATATATGGGCTTTTCTTCTAACAATTTTATTATCTAGGTACTACACGATAAACTATTATGTTATTTTCTTTATCCAATATGAACAACAATCATCCATATCACTAAAACTAGGATTAATTAATTATCTAGAAATATATTTCTCTAAAAGAGTATGAGTTGGGGTAAAACTCAAATACCTACTTTTTCTCTTCTTTGCTTTAGAAGTAACATTTTGAGATGTATCTGAATTTCATCAAATTTAAAAGACTTCTGTAATTTGAAAAAGAATAGGAATAGAATATTATTAGCTCTTGATTTATAAAAATTCCCTTTATTTAATAGAAATTTATTAGGACTAAATGTATATGTAAGAAATTTTGCATCCGGTGATTATTCTTTTTTTTTTTCGCTTCCATCTCTATTTGATATTTATTTTGAGTTCTAATGAGCTCGAATTATCACTTTTCAAATCAAAAGGCAATTTTATATTTTAGTCTCACATTAGAGGCACTAAGCATGCATTTAGTCATAGTGAAATTTGAAAAAACAGGTTATGAGGTAAAATAAAAACATTGATATGAATTTGCAGTTGACTTTAAATACAAATTTTTGCAAAGAGAAGAGAACAAGCACTTGAGCCGTGCTAAAAGCAGATCAGAACTCATCCAGTAAACCAAAAAGAAACCACAAAAATAAAAAGAGAGTTGCCTATCTATTGAATTTTCCAAGTGAATGTGAAAATTAACTTGTCCTTCTTCTCATTACTATCTTCTTTGACCTGTCCTGGTCCTAGAGGGACATAGTGGAAGTTTAACACATCGAGCTTTTCTTTTTCTTTCTTTCCTTTTAACCTCGAAATGTTTTAAGAAATGGCGCCAACACTTATCTTGTGTACTCCAGCAACAACTGGGATCACCTCTACCAAACAACTTTTTGCTTATTTCCTGTGTGAAATTAAATTTACTTCAAATAACTAGATGTATCATTCTTTTGTTAACACGCGCACACATGAAGGGGAAGTGTAAGCATCCCATTGGTTTAGTTCAACTTTAGTATTCATTGGTAAAGCAAGTTATTAAAGGAATAGTAATTGGAGTGAAAAGAAAAGATTTAGTAGTTGCAAATTGGTAGATTTGCAACCATTTTTTGACTGTTTGCTATGTGTACATA
This sequence comes from Solanum habrochaites, assembly GCA_027704765.1. Lineage (NCBI taxonomy): Eukaryota > Viridiplantae > Streptophyta > Magnoliopsida > Solanales > Solanaceae > Solanum > Solanum habrochaites. The sequence goes on from JAKWJA010002491.1 coordinate 64,864,882, forward strand.
TGTCACTAGTGAATAGGTTATGGTTATCCTTGCTATAAATATGAGCATCGTGTTCATTTGGTAGAACACACCAAGTTAGAGAGAAAAAACCATTTTGAGAGCAACGAAGGTATTCCATAGACTATACAAGAAAATAGTCTGTGAAGAAAAATAGAGTGTGAGCGATATTTAGTAAGACGGAAACAAAAGAGTGTGTTCTGTTGAGTTTAAGTCGTCACTGAGTATTTGGATTCGTGATACAAGTGTAAAATTCCTTACTATAGTAATCAATGACTCCTCTTAGTCCGTGGTTTTTTACCTATCAGAAGGTTTGCCAGTAAAATTCTTGGTGCTCTGCTATTTTCCATTTTATTTCCATTACTTTTACCATATATATTTGTGCTTGTCCGCGTTTTCCCAACAGGGAAAGCTTACACATGCCGTTGGAGAAAAACTAGCTGGTACTAATAGAGTCAATGTGTTTGGATGAGACATCCAAAGTAAGTTATCAATAATATATCCCATCAAATATGCCTGTTGATATTCGAGCTTGTACATGTCTACCATTAAGTGTTTGATATGATGTAGCGGCTGTGTTGGAGCTCGTTCACTTGGCGTGCCTTTAGGATGTCCACATGAACTTGTCTTCAGGCACAGTAAGAAGATGATTCATCAATATAAATAACAAAAGTAATTAACTAAAAGATTGAATATGTGTGTTAAATGTACATCTTTGAGAAAACATAAGTCCAATGTTGTATTGTAGTTCCTAAAATTCTCAAGATGACTTGTCAATTTATGGAACCAAGCTCTATTCATGATCTCAGGGACTTTAGGAACCAATACTATATTATTGTTGTTCTCTAAAAGCTCACTTGGAGAAGCTAAATATGGGTGAAATGTTGTATCCTTATATTGGAAAGAAGATGAATTTGGAGATGAATCTATACTTGTTCTTGAACATTCATATAGTTGTGGAAAGGATAACATCCATTTTAGGAGGGATGAAGCTGAAATTTTGATAGGCTTCTCTGTTTGACAAGGTCCCATTAACAAAGTTTCAAGATGAGGAAAATCTGAACAGAAGTTGTCAGGATTAAGACCATTAGGAAATTTCCAACAATCCAAGTGAAATTCGCGCAACATTTTACAAGAACGTATATCCATGTTAACAGGTACATCTCTGCTTTCATAACTCCGTAAAACGAAATGGAAAACTTGTAAAATTGGGGCAACAATTTGTATGTTTGTAAAAGAACAAGTGAGGTGTACATAAAGTTTCTTCAAACAATCCAACTTAGTTAATACGATAAAGCTTAGCCTCAAGCAAAGTATCAAACTCAATTCTCTAATATTAGGGAACTTGCTAATAAAAATGGATAGTATTTTTTCAGATAACAAAACGCCTTCCAATTTCAACACTAGCAAAAGAGGGGGTTCATTTTCTTCACCAGTTATCGATTAGCTAGGATTATAAAGTCCACAATTAGTGAAAGAAAGAAACAGTAAGAAATTTGCGAATGAAAAAAACAACAGCGGCTAAATAGAACAAACCAGGAACCTTTAATAACTCAATTTTCAAATAAACCTCATGGAAATGGTTTCCGTCAAGTAATTTCATTATATCGTGGATATCCCCGTGATCATTGAATTGAACACGCAATGCTCTTTTCTCAGCATTGATCAACTTATTTTTAGAAGCATCCACAGAAAAACGAACTGATTTTCAAAACTCGTTATACGAGTATGTAGTTGGATACATATACATAGATACATTATCGTGCAATACTTGTAAGGAAGATTTATTTGATTGGCTCTCAAATTACCATATATAATTGTTGCTCGTTGCTCACTCAAATTAACCTATATGTTTGGTGTTGCCGTTTCAGTTTACACACCATGCCTATTGGGAAGATATCTCTTTTCATTCTCAAAAACAGTTTAAATTAAAATATTCGTAGATCCACGACAATTCCCGATCATTCTTTCTTATCCATTTTTCCGCCTTATATTTTCACGATCTACTCCATGTCTGTCTTGTTTCCAAAAAAAAAATGGAATGTTTAACCTTGGAGTAAACCTGATGAATACGTTTTCGGTTGCAAAAATCCAATAATACTCGTAAGAACGACGTTTTGGACGTCGGTTCGTTTTCTCGGATGTGTCTAAAAATTAAGTTGATCAAGCCTGAGAAAGAGCCATGCGTGTTTCACTTCAAACCATGGGGATTTTCATCCACGATATGCTGAAATTGTCGACGCGACACGACTTTCAGGAGGTTTACTGAAAATTGAGTCATTTGTCCAAGGTATATGGAAGATTGCCCTATATTGTTCAGTGAAATGTCTACTATATACAGTTAATACTGTGGACTTGTGTTAGTGGGTGAAAGAAATAATTCCCGCTACTAAGAGTTTGAAATGGAAGGTGTTATACTTATCTGAAAATAATACATCAGGTTTATTAGTAAGTATCCTAATATTAGAGATTTGAATTTGATGTTTTCTTGAGGATAAAATTCTTAGTATTAACTAAGTTGGATCCTTTGGAGAAGCTTTATATACATGCAAGTTGTTGCCTCGATTTCACAAGTTTTCATTTCGTTTTGGGGTAATGAAAGCAGAGATGTTACTCTTAACATGGATATATACTCTTGTAAGATGTTGCAGGAATTTCACTTGGATTGTTGGAAATTTCCTAAAGGGGCTGAAATCCTGACAACTTTATGATTCCAGATTCACTTCTCTGAAACTTGTTACATGGGACCATATCAAACAGAGAAGCCTATCAAAATTTCAGCTTCATCCCTCCTAAAATGGATGTTATCCTTTCCACAACTATATGAATGTTCAAGAACAAGTATAGATTCATCTCCAAATTCAATAGTACCACTGTTAAACTTAATGGGTTCACAAACCATTCTGCGTCTAAATCATCAAAATTTCACTGTTGAACTTAAAAGGCTCACAAACTATTCTACGCCTAAATTAAGAATATATATTTTGTGGACGTTACATAGTATATTTTTCTTAATCTCAAGCACAAAATGAGCTTTTTGTTGCGTCTATCCTTCTCTTTTTTCAGATAGACTATACCTTCAAAGAATTTTTTTTTATTCACTCAAAGAATGAAGTTACATTAGGCAGAATATATGGTATATTATGCATTTACTCGAAACACATCTCTTGAAGGCAAAATATATGTATAATTTGCATTTACTCAAAACACATGTCTTAAGACAATATATAATATAATCTGCATTTACTCCAAAACACATATATATGTTTACTACAAAGTATCTCAATTTGGCTAACAGAAAAGAAACTGACCTAACTTACTAAGTGTCAAGTAAATGTGAAATTGAACTTCTTTGTCTCTGCCATTTCATTCGTAACTCGCTCCCTAACCTTAAAATTCTTTAGGAAATGGCGCCAACACTTGTTCTCGGTATCTGCACAACAGTTGTCTTTCCTTCTGCTCATGAGAAACTCATTGCAGATTTCCTGCGCAAATAAGCAAATGATATGAGAAACAATTGAACACCTACATTCAAACTTTCGAATTTCAAATAATTAATAAAAAAAAAAATTTACAGGAGTTGTTAGAAATAAAAGAATTCAATAAAATTAAGATTTATCACTCTCAAAGGAGTATATCAGCAAACAAATTAAATTGGGGGTAAAGAGTACCACAATCTTTGCGCGGGTGCAATTATTAGTCCTTACTTAATTCATTGTCACTGTATAGACTAGCTTCTTTTTACTTTCCATTTGACAAATAAGAAAAAAAATAATTTTTTTGACCTATTATATCCGTAATTAATTATTTTGAAAAAGGTGAATTTTTTAAAATATTGAATTTTTAATTCATCCACTTCATAATGAATAGAAATAAAATGGTAAACACAATAAATGGGCGATATTAAAGTGGAACATTTTTATTCATAACTCTAACTAGAATTAATTTTTTAGCAAAAAATATTTCGGAGGCATGTCATGTTAAATTTTTTTCCTCGTATAACTTATTTGGTACCCTTTAATCACATCTAAAATAAAAAAAAAATCGATTTACTTCATTTTACGGATAAAGTTTCTATTTCACTATGTTTTTACCTTGATTTTGCCGAACATACTTATAGTATAATCTAGCCTTCTACATTTACTAAAGATTTTAAGACATAAGTTATGTTTTTATCTTGATTTCATACTATGTTTATGTTTAACCATTCGTGATCAGGTATAGTACACCCCGACAACATTAACCAACTAAGATGCACCATTAGTAGAAGGCTCAATAGTATGATCTGCAGCTCGATCAGGTGGGCTTGCCAGTTCTAATGCATTAACAATCTTTTTGGGCTCCTTTTACAATGGCCCAAAACTCCGCTAATGAAATAAATTTTTGATGATGTATACAAATCAATTATATCAACACGATAATTATATACAAGCTAGGCTAAACATATACAAATTTTGAACCTGTACCATTATAAATCAAATTATACAACCTTTGCCTAGGGAAAAAGTACACTAGAAGATTTTCACAGGGAGAGAAAATTGAAGAAACAAAAAAATAATCACATTACTTTGTCTCTGAATTGGACCAGAAATATATTGTTATCCTCAAAGACTGAAACTAATCTCTGTGATTGAGATTCAATAGTATCACAACCACTGTTGAACTTAAAAGATTTACAATGAATTCCAATGGCGCCAACACTTGTTCTGAGTATTTGCACAACAATTGTCTTCCCTTCTGCTGATCAAAAACTCATTACAGATTCTGTGCAAATGATACGAGGAATTTAGATTTAAAACCTCTAAAGACAAAATGGAAAACCAAAAATTATATATAAATGTTTGAGATCATTACAAGTGCAAATGACATAACTACCTAAGTGCAAATGACATAACTAGCTGACATTGCTAGAGTCAATGAATTTGGATGAGACATCCAAAGTAAGTTATTAATTGTATATTTCAGTAAGTATCCATAAGATTCTTTTGGAACTCGAGCCTGATGTCTAGCTTGAAGTGTTCGATGTGAGGTATCACTTGCGTTGGACTTTGTCCAATTGGTATGCTCCAGAATTTATGTCCTCGTTTGGTCAATTCAGAAAAGAATGTCTTCATAAGGTTTTATTGGAAAATTTTGTTTTCTTGATTAAATGTATACATTTATTTGACGAATTTTGGAATGAACGATCTTCTTTCGATTTGTGTATTACTCAAAAGCAAAGTACACAAAAACGTGTCATCATTATTCATGCATTGTAAGAAGATGTTTATAGCCAGTACGATGAAAATAATTATGATATATTAACAGATCTAAAGTATGTTTATGTACCTGATCATGAATGGTGAAAGTCAATCCAATACGATTGTTGAGTTTTGTAAGATAACTTCTAAATTGGAGGAACCAAACTCTATTGATCTTCTCAACATGAGGAATCAAAAAATGTTGATGGTGTTCAACAACTTTTGAGTTTCACTCGGAGCTAAAAATGATATTGTTAATGTTCTAACCTGCCGGTATGGAAAGAACATAAAATGTAGAACTAAGAACAAACACTGTTCTTGCAGGATTATAATTATGCAGTTGTGTGAATATCAAGGTTAATTTCCTAAGTGATGGACTTGAAATTTTGACACACTTAGATATCTCACAAGGACCAAGGACCAGATTTTCAAGATGAGGGAAATCTGAGATGAAGTGTTCATTATCAAAACCAACTGGAAATGTGGGACATACCAAGTGAAATTCCCACACCATTCTACAAGCACGAATATTCATATTAACGGCAACATTGCATCTATTAAAGTGAACAAAATGGAATACTTGTAAACTCGGAGCAATAACTTGTACGTCAGTAATAGAACCTACCATATGGTAACACGAAACCTATAGGTTAATTTGAGTGGGCAATGAGGAAGGTAGAGTACTCATATGGTAATTTTGAGCCCAGTGAAATATATGGGCGGGCTTCAGGCTAAAAATTACTATATGACTACCTTACCTTCCTCATTGCCCACTCAAATTAACCTATAGGTTTCGTGTTACCGTCTCATCATTTCAGTTTCAGCAACAAGTGTGTGCACCGACATTTTTGGAAAAATTGTGCATTATAGCAAGTTATGAGTACCTGAGCAACAATTGCGATCCCCTCAACCATACAATTGCTTGCTTACTTCCTGTTAAAAATTAAACTATTTTCAGATAAAAGATGTATCATTATTTACAAAAAGATAAACAAGGAACTGAACCGGAAGAAACGAAAGCTTACAAGTGCAGTTGGAGAAAAACTTGTAGTTATTGATAGAGTGGATGAGACATCCAAAGTAACTTGTCAATAATACATCTCATCAAATGTTCCTCTTGATATTTGATAATATTTGAGTTTGTTCAGTCTCACCATAGAGTGTTTTGTAAAATTGTTGGCTCGGTTGCTCTAGGTGTCTATATGAAGTACAAATATGAGGATTCATCCATATGTATAAAAATTGAAGAGTATAATTAACAAAGTTTGATTAATGTACCTCTTTACAAATGCGCAGCTCCAATGTTGTATTCTGGTTGACCAAGCTCTATGCACCAACCATGTCATGAATTTTAGGAACCAATACAAAATATTATTATAGCTCACAATTCAAATGAAATTCCCGAATCATTTTACAAGCACGGTTATCCATGTTAGTATCAACGGGAAATGAAATGGAAAACTCGTAAACAGATGTATTCGCCATTGATAAACTGAGCGTGCAATACTCTTTTCTCAGCATTGATTAACTATGGAGGGGCAATTGTAACGCTGGATCTAATAAATTTGGTGGATGATTATCTTCAATTGTTTGACAAATGATGAAGAATTCATCAGCAGCAGCCATGCTGTGGAAACACAAAACCCTAACTAGGTTGATTTGAGAATAATTTTGAAAGAAAGAAAAAAATGAAGCCCATGTACGTAAAAGACCATGTTGAGCCCAATTAGATACTCCATGGGCTTCACCGTTTTGCACAGACCCTCCCCCGATATAGGACAATTTTTAATGTTTACTATTTTGAGATCTTTAATAATACATTTGTCCACTTGACCAAATTTTAAATTATCGTTATCACTAATTATAATCATATATGCTATTAGAATTTTGTAAGAGGGATATTTTATATTAAGCGATGGTATGGTATATAATTATTTATTTGAATTTCTTAAGAAGCGGGTAAAAGGAATAGATAAAAAAGAATATTGAAACATGGATTAATTCTTATGTTTAGATAGGGATTTCTAATTTTTGTCTCTAAATATATAATTAAAAATTGATACCCTAATTTAAAGTGTATGGTTGGTATTACCCCAAAAAAAAAAAAAAAATAAAATCAAAATATAAGTGTAATGCTAACTGCATGTTCAAATCTTTTCTTATTTAATTTTTCATAAAAAGTATATAGTTCATATTTATAATTTTAAATCAATAACGCCAGTGATGATTAGAGCTGTCAATATCGGTTAGTTCACCCCATTCGGGCTAACTCATACAGGTTTTGACATTTTACGGGTCAGGCCCACCCATAAGTAGGTGGGCCATAAGTTTGACGGGTCAACTCACTTTTCGAAACAATCTATTTTTTTATATAAATATTAAATTAACATTTTAAATTATATTAAAAATTTATCATTAAATATGACAAAACAAGTACATGATGTTAATGTTAGTATGTAATCGAATCAAAATAAAATTATTTTATAAATATTTATAGGGATAATTCAGAGACCGTCATGTTTCGTCTATAACAATCACCTCCCCTATGGCTTACGATACAGTCTACCTCCTTATCTTTCATTTGTACTTGTAACCATCTTTTAAACTGATTTCAAATTAAATATAATTATATAGATTGGATAATTTACTCTTTTTATATAAATTTTTCTTATTAATAATATTAGACAAAAAAAACTCATTTAACAAAATTCTAAAATTAAATTACCACACAAAGACGTATTTTTTGTAAACCAACAAAAGATCAAAGTCTTCACCTACGTGGACCCACATCTCATCAAATATTAAATTTTATTTCTATTCACCTTAGCCCAATTCACGTAAAAAAAATTTCCCGCAATAACCCGATACATTTTCCAGGGCAACAATTCTTCAAAATTAGAAGGACAAAATTGAACGTTCCAAGAAAGAAATTCGCATAAGAAGATAAGATTTGTTCTAGTTAAACCATTTACACAAGGCGAACAAGAAACCATCAATCCAACGAGTAAGATAAAATCATTGAAAATGCGATCGAAACATTCAATATAAGGGTTAAAATTTGTCAAATTGAAATTAATTTATATTTATTTAATAGGTTTGAAGATGAGTACAAAAATGAAAATAAGGGCAGAGACGTAATATCGTAACCCAACAAGAAATGGGTGTTATAGAGCGAAGCCTGGAAGGGAGGTATATGAAAATATCTATTATTAAGTTTTTTTTTTTAGGTTAAGGATAAATATATAAATAAAAACATTAATCTAGTTTTAAATTTGGACTCTCTTTAATTTTAAAATTAAATATTATTATTATATTTTTTTAATTAATTATTTATTTACCCACGGGCAGGCCATACCTATATTTCTTAAGTCATAGGACCCAACAGACGTAGGGCGATTTGGATGGGCTTAATAAAAGCCAGCTTTAAAAAAGTACTTTGAATAGTTCTGAACTTATTTGTAAAATAGAGTTATGTGTTGGATACAAGTGTGAAGTTGCTATATGAACCAACCGTGAAAAAAGGGGAAAATGGAAGAAGAAAGCGCTGTTAGGGTTGTTTTGTAATTTGGCGATTGTATAAAAAGTATTACGGGGCAAAAAAGATAACAAGGGGAAACTTAAAACAGTTTATAAGCTAAAAAAAACAAAACAATCTACCCAATTTTTAATCTTTGGATTAATAAAATAAGGTTTGTATTTAACTTAAAATAATTATTTGAAGTATGTCAAACAGCTAAAATAAGTCCAAAGATCGGCTTTTAAGTCAGTTTGACAGTTTAAGCGGAGCCAAACAGACTCTTATTCACTCGGGACCGGGCTAAAACAGTTTATTTCTTAAATAGGCTTTCAAAAATTTTTAGCACAACCTTATTAAATTTCAGGTTAGGCCAGACCGGCCCAACGGGCCTAGCCCATATTAACGATTCTAGTGATGATTATCCACTTTTCTTTTCTTTTTTTGTAAATCTTTATCTTGTATTATAATATTTGTCTCTAAAGTAACCTCAACTAAGTTTTAATTTTACCGGACAAATCTTTTTATAGAATATTTATCAAAAAAAAAAAGTTTAGTGTTATCTAATCCGCAATACAAATCTTCATGAAATGTGTCCATATTTGAAAATCGAATCAACAATGCTAGTGATTATCCATGTTTTTTTAATTTTTATCTCATATTTTATATAATTTAAAAAATTTAATAATTTGAATTCACTAATATTTCCTTACTTATCATTAAGAAGAGATTTTATATTCCAAATTGAATTGTTATATTTTTTTAAAAGTATAATTCATACGAATTGCTCGTTCTATATGCTTATAAAAAAAATGTATCATTTCGCCTTCTAGTTATGATGGTCATATTGTGATATCCACGTGCTTCACACTAAACCGTACGGAAATTTTATTTTTAATGTCTCTTTTGTTGTATGAATGGTGTGTCCCTTGGCTCCTCCATTTTTTGGTTCGTCATCCTCTTTGTTCACCAAAAATCTCTCTCCTCCATTTTCGCCTTTCACAGGCGCCACCCACACAAACAGGTAACTCTCTCTCTTTCTAATCCTATTATTTTTCCATAATTACATGCTCCGTTTTTGTTAGCTCTTTCTTTTATCATCATCATGTTTATATTTAGTAATATCAAATACATATATATGTAAAAACTATGTGTTCATAGGTATTATCATAGAGATCTCAGGTGTTTGATATACTATATTCTTCTTTGTTACTTCAGCTTTTTAGATCTGTTGTGCAAAAACGAAAAAGGAAAAAAATGAATAGGTGTGGTTATCAGCAAAAGGACTCTGCATGGGGGTCGTTGTGTTGTTGGAGAAATTGACGGGGGGGAGATCTTCGGTCTGAGTCTGGTTTGGCCCAAGCCTCGCGGAGGGGCTTTCAATGAACCTATCAAACCTTCTAGATTCCTCCAAATCAAGTAGGTTTATATAACTTGTTTTTTGTTTGCTGTTTTAATTTCTCCGTTTTCCCCCTTTTTGTTAATTTGGTTTTGGTGTTTCTGTTGCAGTAATCAGCAACCGGAGGGTTGCGATTTGAAAGCCGGAACTGAACTTCTGGATATCATCCTCAGCAAGGTAAAATTTATGCGTTTTATGATCTAGTTTGTGATGTGAACTGATTGAAATTCATATTGATGATTTTTTTATTTTTTTTGGTAAACAGGGGAATTTCGATATGGAAACGCCCAATTTTGATATGGGTTCTTCTCCACCGTTTTTTTTCGGATCTCCACCGAGTAGGGCATCAAATCCCCTGATTCAGGATTCACAGTTCAGCAACAACAATTTTGTTCCTATACTAGCAATTCCAGAAGCTGCACCTTCTCCACCACAATCTTCTGCTTCCACTCGTAAGAGCGGAGGAGGCTGTGCTCCGGTGAAATTCGGGATCAAGCCAGCTACTGTGAGGATTGAAGGCTTCAATTGCCGCAGCAGCATCTCTGCTTTCGCTTAGGTGAAACCAGAAACCAACCAAAAACAATGAAAATGTGAGATTTTTGGGATGAGGTGAGTTACCATAACGAATTCGTTGTAGTCTTTGTACATATAGAGTGAAAAAAAGAGAGTCATCATTCAACTCCGGTTTGTGAATATGTTTATTAGGTGATGAATGAGTGTTCATTTGATATCGGAAAATAAATACTTTTAGTATAAACCCAAAGAAGAGCAATAAATCAAAAGATTGTTCTCTTTCGTTTGGGGATTAATTAGGGTTCTTATTTAGCATTAGGCTAAAGTTTGTATTGAGTATCTACTGTAGTGTGAGAGAGTCTAAAAGAAAGACTTGTTCTTTTGTGACGGTAAAGTTTGTCACTCTTATCCTTCATTGTAATTGTAATCTGAAGGAGTAATGAAAATGGTCTAATTCTTTATAGCAATATGCCAATTTCTTTGTCAATCTTTGATCATCAATGATGTAATTTTTAAGTATTAATGTTTAGTCATATGAAAAGTGCGTTATTATCGCCACTAAATATGTGATTCAGCTTGACGATTTTGTACTTATCTAATTAGATTTGTTTGGTTTAAAGAATTGTTGAAGATGGCAAGTTGGTTGAGGAAAAATATTGAATTTTCATGTGAAAGATGGACCCTCACCTAAGATTAAGGGACGAAATAGGTGGGGCCTCGCCGCCCCCCCGGTATTTGTGAGTTTAGCACACACCCCGCAGATTGGTATTTAGAGATGGAAGAGCCATATTTTATTGATTGCTGACTAGTTGCTAGGCTGGCTTTTGGTCATGTGTTGGGTACCACTTTGCTTAAGACAAATACACACAATAAAAGAATGGCATATTGGTGGCCCATGCACTTTCCAAGAAGTGTCCTTTTCCAACTATCGTGCACATAACAAAGTGTGAAGAATGCCGTGTGCCGACCATGAGTCGCCACTGTTCACCAATGATAATATCCTTGCCATGTGTTTTCTTTTTTGGATTATGGCTTTAACCCGGGCCATCCCTGACTCATCATCAAGGCCTCGTAGTAGGCAGGATGATTAGTGTTATCCGAAAATTCCCCTTTCATCTTGTTGCCACATGCAACATGTTTTTAGCTGTCGAGTTCATGATCTTGACAATCACAGGTCATAACAACATACTTGATCTTATGAGTAAGTTTTTTGCACAACTTACTTGCACCAACATCACATACTCAATGTGATTTTACAAGTGAGGTGTTTCAGAAGTATGTTTTTGCTTGTTTTACCTTTTACTTTTTTCGTCTTTCTTAATGACAACTACATAACCAACCACTAAATTACCCTCCCCCGTTCCTTTTTTTACTTCTAATTATTCTCAACTTTTTGAAAAAAAATAAAAAAGATATTACTCAAAATGGTGGCAAGCATCAAAGCCTTTTGTGCTGTCAAATATGGAGTACAGCATCTACAATTATTTGGTTCAATAATTCGTCTTCTGTTTGCTATATTTTGAAACTTGCTGTGCATAGACACTTTTTCGTTTCTTTTCTTCCTTTTGAGCAAACATATTCATTTTCCAGAGGAGAGTGACTATAGTTTTTAGTTCTTAATTGTTATGTGTCAATCGTTCCTCTGATTTGTTACAAAGAGTAGTGGTAATGGTTTATAAGTCGAACGGGTACTTCCGCAAGTTAGTAGTCTTTTGGCTACTTTACTAGGGGAAACTGTTGAACCAACAAAACTTGATGTGGAAAAGGTGAAGCATTTATACTGATACAGAATGTGATTATTAAATTATTGGCTACAAATAGAAAAAGAATTATGCATACACTATACTTGTTAGACAGCTATATCGTGGGCAAGAATTTGCATCCACGCCTATAAAGAAGTGTCCATAAATCCTACAATAGTACTAATTTTGCTTTTACTTGAAACATTTTGCGGTTAAATTCTTTGTGCATATGGAGTGGGCCTCATTCTTTATTCTTCATGAAATAACGTCCATCGTTCACTTTGGATTCTATTTTTCAAAAATACCTCTGTTGTTATGAAATTTCAAATTCTACTTATGGAATTCTAGGTAATGTCACAAAGGGATAATTTTTTCCCTCCGATGAAAGCTCGGTCTTTTTACTCTCCATGTCACTCAAAATTTCGAGCCTAATAAAAAATGTGTCTAGAATGATAAAGTATGGCTCGTGCTCCTTTCCGACTGCGGCTTGTATTGGTTTTCACACGGGAAAAATCATGAAACAGGATTCAGGGGGATGCAAAGGAGGGCTACGCTTGGAGGCGGGGGGGCTTTGGGCTCTCGTTGCGCTAAGCACGTCTGGCGGTGCCGGGCGCAGGGAAGAGCTTCGTCGGGCTAGAAGGGAGTGCGAAGGGAGTGAAGGGGAGGGGTGGTTGTCAGGCGAGAGCTTTCTGTGTTTCCCAACTTTGGAACACTTTTTAGCACTCTATGAATTTCTCGATTTTTTTTTTTATAGTCATAATTTGCTTTTATGTTTACGCAACACTTGTATGGGATACTTTGTGGGCCAATTCGATCGGGCTTGCGCACTTGAGACAGAAGAGCTAAGGCATTCATTGGGGCTTTGAATAGAAATATCAAATCTGTAATACACAATACGGGATGTGACCAAATTGGGAATGAGTTTTTTCAAATTAATTTCAGTATTTAACAATAAGGGGGGGCAACTTTCAATATAGCAAACGATAAAAAATCATATTTGATGCTATAGAAAACTTTGCATTTAATTGCATCATAGCAAACATAAAAAACGGTATAATTCGCATATACATATACAGTGTATAATTCGTGGCCTTAAATTGTATAATTCGCTGTGGCCTATTTCGCTGCAATGTATAATTGAAGCTTTGCAACAGTTGAATCGAATATTAAAATGTATGATATGCATAATTTATAGTGTATAGCAAGAAGATGTAGCATGTTGTTTTTATGCTTTATACAAAAAACAGAAACACAAATATTACATTCTATTGTATAAAGCTGAAAAATTGTATTTCACTGCAAATTGTATAATTCCCAATTGTATATTTTTTGGCCTTTTTCTCTGTAATATGTGAAGTAAAATGTTCTGGTAATTATATACTTAAGTGTTATAACACGAAGAGATATACATTTTTTGATGTGGTTATACAAATTTTCTCTCGCTTTATTGACAAAACAGAAACAGTAAAATTATACACTTCTGGTATTAAAGCGAGAGAGGCGAGAGAGAATGGGAGAGTGTGCGAGCGAGGACTTCTGGAGAGCGACGCTGGCAATTTTTGCAACGTTTGCTCATGGAGGCACAATTAATATCAAAACCCTCGCTATTCTATGTAATTAGGTTAGTGTTGTATTAGATACCAATGTTCCCTTTAAATAAACTAAAGTCAGTATCGAAATTAAAAATGTTGGTCTGTGCGTTTTTAAATGTCTTCTATTTTACAACTTATTTAATTTTTTATATTTGTTAAGACCTATGTGAACTATTTGACTAGTAAATTTTTTCTTCCACACTTTGTGGTTCGTTTGCTTGCGTTTTAAAAAAATTCAACTAGTAATAAAGTAGTTTAAATTCACCAACGACCTTTCTCACACCATTAGATTAGAAACGAGTCAATTCAATCGTACTATTATTATAATTGATTCAAACAAGTTATTGGTCAGTATAAATTTGTATTAACACTCCTAAAAAATGTCACACATGAGTTATTATTAATTTATACTTGTGGAGGAGAAAAAATAAATCAAGCAAACTTGTCAGAATTTTTTTTTTATTTCTAGTAGATTTTAATGTGGACCAAGAACAATTCTTATAACAAAATAATGAGGGTCAATTTATACATTGTTGTATTAAAGACCTCACTTTTGAAGGCATTGAAATGGTATAAGCAACCTTTGGATATCATTAATAGTCTATGCATATTTTAGTGGGTCAATTATAAAGTATATGAATTATTAATACTAGACTAATACATTTTACTTCGTACATATACACAATCGAGAGAAATATTATTAAATGAATCAGTAAATTTATCGAATAAAAGCTTTCATGATGATTATATAATTTTAATAGCAAAATAGACTTATTCAAGTATAAGTAGAAAAGAACAGAAAAAACTACTCCTAAATACAATGAAGTCTAGTTTGGGTAAGCTTCATTTTTTTAAACGAAAAAATATTATTGACGAAAGTTATTCCAAGTTAAACTAGATTATAACTTATAGAAAAGAAAAAATAATTATATTAAATTAAATTAGATGCGTAAAAATAAATAAATAAAAAAAAAAATAGAAATGATTAGTAAAATGGTGGGGGTGGGGTCATTTCCAGGAAAATAGGATAAGAAGGAGTATGAGGAAAACCAGAATAGCAGTTCTAAGGGCGCCCATAGTCCCCCGCGTACGGTATTCCATTAAACCGGGAATGCCTTTTTTTTTTTTAAGGTGTGGGTCCCACCTTTCTTTTTCACTTTACCTAGCCCCGCCGCCTTCTCTTTCGAATCCCTATATAGTTCAAGGAGAATTGTAAATCGGATAATTTAAATAAAATTGAGTAATTTTAATTGATACAAATATAAATAAAGAGTTAAAATATTAGAAATAATCACTATTATTTGAAATTAGATTAGACCGCAATTGAAACACGAATGTTTAACTATATAATATAAACTTTAAAAAAGTTTATTAAAAAAAGATAAAGGGCTATGATGATAAAAAGTTGAAAAATCAAAGGGAAATATTGTCATACTTAATACAAATCAAACAAAGAATAGTGGTTTGGGAATTATAAAATCTGGCTGAATTTATGAAGTGCTGAATTAATATAAATCAAAAATAAGTGACAAACAAGAAACACACAAACACAAAATCACGCAAAAACAACGGTAAAACTTGCAATTTTCGCACAACAGACATACACACCAATAAAATATGCTCCGCATGCTGCCCCCCTCGTTTAAAAATCCCCCGCTAATTAATATTAAATAAATCAGAAATTATAATTATATATAGTAAACTATAGTTATAATTAATCGTTAAGTTATATAAATTTATTCAACAAAATAATTTTTTAAAAAGAAAACTAGATAAAGAAGCCTTCGATATAACTAGTCATATTTTTTTTTAAAAAATGACCATAACATAAGTGAACAAATCGATTAAAATTGATTTGAGTATTTTTGACATAAATATTGTGAAAGAAGAAAAAAAAAAGTTTGATTCTGATTCCCTTGTTTGCTTGCACGCCAAAATATATGATAGGAAATGTAAAAAGATTTCATGATTATGGTTTAAAAAATTAAATTAAATTGTAATTTGAGTTAAAATAATTAAAAAGTTAATATTTGGTTAGGTTTGGTATTAAATTTTAAAAATTAATATTATTTGGCTTTGTTTTAATTTTATTTTAAAAAATGTAAAAATAACTAAATCGAACGATAAAATAAATAAATAAATTTTGTAATTATTCTATGTCATTCATAAATAAAATATAAATATTTTGTTAAATTTTAATTAACTTAAGTGTATCAAAATTTGTTTAGTCTTTACCTATCTTTCTTCACATAAAATAGTCGCGCTTTCTCTTAATTGAAATATTTTATTTGTATAGTGATAAAACTAGTATTGCTTAATTGTTTAATTGAACGGACAATATACTTTGATTGAATCGTTTATGTGCTAGGTGTTTGTTTCTATCGTCGCAAGTCCTAAAAAAACACTACTTTCAATTTGAATAATAAAAAAAAATTAAATCATTTTTTTTTCATCTCATTTGATTTTAAAATTAGAAAAAACAAATTAAATCAATTTAATTTTAATTTTAATTTTAATTTTAATCAATCCAAACCGAACAACAATTATCTAACTAATACCTTGACCTCACAAATATATCACTCCCTTTTTATATTTTGATATCCTATATATATATAAAAAAAATAAAAAGTAAAAAAATAGTATTTCCTTCGTTTCATTTTATGTGATATCATTTTAATATTGATCAGTCTAAAAGATAATGTCACATTATATTAAAAGATATAAATCCTCTTTTACCTTTGTTGGTCACATAGTACTTTCATTAAATTTATAATGAGAGAGAAATGTGAGTTTATTCTTTGGAAAGCGAAATTGATAAAAATTTCAAAGTCTCATTATTTTTTAAATTCCGTGCCGAATTAAATATTGGTCACCTCAAAGGGACGGAGAAAGAAAAGAAAGTAACTATGAATAAACCCTCCGTTCAAAAAGATTAGCCTAGTTGACTTGGAATGGAGCTAAGAAAAAGAAAGAAGGACTTTTTAATCGTGAGTTCATTTTTCAATTTATGTCAAATTTACTAAAATACCCTTTAATCATGTGGTATTAAACATGACAAGTGAAAAGTTAAAGTTAAAATATTATAAAAAATTATTTTTTTTAAACGTATAAAAAAATAGAATTATTCGTTTATAAACGGAAGAAATATTAATAATATAGAATGCGTGAATGGATATGCAGTATAAGAAGTATGTGGCGAGCCGCCAAGTAGTTGTGGGGGGGGGGGGGGGGGTGTGGGGGGGGGGGGGGGGGGGGTCACACTGCCACTAACGACAGGCTTTTTACAAAGTGGCAAATATGTCACAATCCTGGTTTTGGACCCAATTGCATTGCATTCTCCCCGCCCCCGTGTCGATTTTTCCATGAATTTTGTTCGCCTTTGAACTTCCAAATGACCAAACTACCCTCAATATTCGTTTTGAAATACATTGGAACTAAGAATGCTCAAATTGTATAATAAAATTTGGTAATAGAACAACAATTGAAATATAATAATTAATTATAGTTGTGTTCAAATTATTTTTACAATATTAATAAAATGAAGCAGAAGAAGTATAGAATAATAAGTAAGAAAAATGTGCAGTTAGGCCAAAAAATAAATATGTCAATATTATAACTTAAAAGTTTGAGAAGATTATGTGCTTTGATTATGTACTTTTTAATCATAGACAGAGTTTGAGTCTAAATTAAAAATTTGGAGATTTTATAATTTTAAGATATAAGAGAAATATTTTTAAATTATTTAAGTCGTTAAATTAACTTTGTTAGGAATTGACAAAATAATCTACAAATATATATTTTAAGAATTTAAAACATATGAAATTGATCCGGAAAACACAAATTTCTTATTGGCTATGCTCTAATTGAACACATGATCATGTGTAAAAAGATATTTTTCTTAAAGAGGAGGTATATTTGATGTTTGTTGAAATGAGTAACACCATTATAAGTTAAGTAAAATACAACTTTATTTATAGATCATTCATGAACAAAATAACATATAAGCATCCAAAATTCACAAAATGAAAAGAATATAGAGATCTCTGAGTACATGTAATGATATAATTATGGATATTCATTTGTTTACTTTAGTAATTTATAATAGTTTAGTGAGTCAATTGTCAAAAAAATATATTATAGATAACTTTGTAAGTAGATTTGAAATTTCTACTAATAACTTACAACTAGCTTTATAAGCATTTCATTAAATAACTCATGTAGTTTTTGTTAAAATTACTCCTCGCGTCCATATTGATATATGAAAAATAGCAATTTTTAATAATTTTTTTGTATAAATTTTTAATATTTAATTTTTTATTTATAAATTCAAAAAAATAGAATTTAATTTAATTTTAAAAATTATTCACATTTAACTTTTTGAGAAGCGCAAATAACAGAGTATTTTTAGTAAGTAACTTACAAGTAGCCTTTTTTTTAAAAAAAAAAGAAGCTAAGAGTCTAATAAAATATGAGTAATATATTTTTGAAAATAAATGAGTACTATATAAGTTTGATTCACAAGTAAGCAGGGGTAAAAAGGAGATTGAAAAAGTAGGTGAATAAGCTTTACGAAACAGCTAAAATGATTAAAATATGTCCAGGATACCAAGGTTCTAAAAACCATTGGGGCGCCACGTTATAAACTTCCAATCCCCTCACATGGAAAATCAATTCCTTCAACAATATATATACACACTAACTCTTTCCCCTTATCAACTCCAAAAATCCATAAACAACTCTTCCATTTCTACAACAAACAAAATTGATTTTTCTCTCTCTATCAAAGCATAAGCTATGCGTTTAAGCTGTAATGGTTGCCGGGTTCTCCGAAAAGGTTGCAATGAAAAATGCTCCATTAAACCTTGTCTTCAATGGATACAATCTCCAGAAGCTCAATCAAACGCCACTCTTTTCCTTGCTAAGTTTTATGGCCGAGCTGGGCTTCTCAATCTCATTAATTCTGGACCTGACCATTTGCGTCCTGGTTAGTTAATTTTACATATAATGTTATAAGTAGCAAATTAGATGTAGTGATGATGATGATTAATTTTGATTTTTTTGTTTATTGCAGCTATTTTCAGATCGTTGTTGTATGAAGCTTGTGGCCGTATTGTAAATCCAATTTACGGTTCTACTGGTTTGTTAACCTTCCTCGGCAACTGGCACTTGTCAGCTGCTGTTTGCAAGCCTGTTCTACCGGTGCGCCATTGGTAACTTCACCGACTCAGCTTGCCAAGACGCAACGAGCCCTTCGCTTAAAGCATGTGATATTCGCCACGTGTCCAGAGAAAATATCTCGGATCCCGATCTGCACAAGGTTAAGTCCAGAACCCGGTTTAAACGGGTATCGGCTAAGCCTGAGCCGAGGAAGCAGTCGCCGGATGTTGACGATGCGGCTAGGGTGATGTGGAGTTGGTGTCATAAGGAGGAGGAGAGGCAGTCGGGTCACCGAGCCTTAATTCGGGTCTGAGCCAACAGCGGACGGAAGAGCCGAGCCGGGATGGAGAAAGCGGCGATGTGGATAGCGGCTCGGTAGAGACTGTAGAAGCCTTACCAGCGAAGCTGGATGAGAGCGATGTTGGCTTGGAACTAACGCTGGGGTTGCTACCGTTGATTAGAAGCTGATGAAAGAAATGAACGGCCGGGATGAGGCCACGTGTATAATACAACTGTTGGAGCTTATTTTGACGGGTTTAAATTTAAGATAATCCTGTGAGAGCCCCCAGTTTTTGGATGGTGGTTTTTTATTTATTTATATTATTAGAGTTTATTCCTAAGTAGATTTGTATTTCTTTTTAGTACTAATTCTTTTTGTAGTAAAAGAAGTCCATGTGCAATGTGAATGTTAGATATAGAGGATATATGATTATACAAATCTAAGTTACATTTGCCCTTTCATTATCTCGAATCTGTTTATTAACTTATTTTAGTATTAGTTTTTTTTGCTTTTATAATTGGCATATGATATAACTTATATTATCGTTACAACAAATACAGTGCAATTAATAATTTTGAAATCGCTTAAAACGTCCAATCAAATATGTGTATGGTAATATTAATTTTTTGAATAAACTATACTTATTGTGAGAAGTAAACTTACATATGTTTGGCTGTTTCTTAATATTTTAAGAAAAACAAGAGTATGTTTGGTGTGTTACGAATAGCTACACCTTTCATTTTCTTGGTAGTTGGTTTATTAGATAAAATAAAATGTATTCCTTACAATAAAAAAATTCTGATCAATTAATTTTTGCTTTTTTCATCGAAGTTTCTGGTTTTTTCACTTTTTATAACGTACAAAAGAAACAATATTTGTCATGTTATCATCACAACTACTTTGACATTATCTATGTTCGTCTATTTTGAGTTGGTAAAGGTAATTTGTTCTCTCTTCTTTGATGAGTTTCGGTTAAGAGATTTATTTTTTCCAGCACGAATCGTAATATATTACATTATGATTGTACCTAGCGAGTCGATTGCTTAGTTTACCCTATTTAAGCAGGCGTTTGACAATAAAAAGTGAAATTCTCATAGCCAAATGAGCCTACATTGACTGATTTCTCATTAGGACTAATTTAAATTTGTATATTGCCATTGGATTCGGCATAAATTGTCCAAGTCAAATGTGTAGGTTCAACGATACTAGCTAGATAGGTACAAATGGATAATTCTATCATCACAATTACGCTCTCAAAGTAATTGTTACTCACTGAGTTTGGGCTTTTTAAATGCATTTGTATATATGAATCCGTACAAAATATGAAGAGGACAAGGCCCAAAATCATCTTAGGTTACACACACAACCAACCCCAAAACAAATGGGTTGAACCCCAACTAAATATAGTCTTATATGTCTACAACAAAAGTACAACATGTTGTATACAAAAGAGTCTTAGAATGTATATCCATTGTATATTCTCATCTTAATTGAGTTCCTCGACGCCTTGTTGATGTCTCTCTTTCAACCTGTGCCACCACAATGATTAGAGATTATTTATTTTCATGTTTAATTAACAAGAATACAATTGATACATATATGCATGGTAAATCTGTTTTTTTTTTTGTACATACATACTGCAATTAAACAACAGTATATATGAACAAAGAAAGAGATTATACCTTTATCGAAAAATTAAAGTCACGGAGAAGTTGATTGAAAAGTTGCATAAAATTGTTACTTACTATTATCAAAATGTTAGTACTGCTTAACTAGCTAGAACAAGCTAAGGTTAAAATTAATATATTTTATATAGTTAACTTAACTATATATAAATGGATAGGAGCTCCCTTCAGTCCAATAAGTGAGACAAGTTAGCGGAAGTAGTTGCTCCCTTGCCATGCAACTGGTTAATCTTAACACTGTACATAATTTGTTTGTTAAGGTTAACCAATATGCATGACTAGGCAGCTCTTGCCGCTCCTCGTCCCTCGGACTTGGCCTGAAAGGAGCTCCTACTTACATCTACACATTCTTAACTTACTAGTTGAGAATGTGGACTTCGGAAATCAGATGAAAAAAAAAAAACTTAGTTGTTAGAGCAACATTTCTCCTTTTTTTTTTTTTTTGTGTGTGTGTGTATAAGCTTCACTTCCATCAGCTATTTATATATGTAGAAGTAGAATGTGCCCTACATGAAGTTGCACTTAGATAAAATTGTAGGGTAGGTAGGTTTGGAATCTTTGAGCTACCTAGTAACCTATAACAATAGGCAACATAGCTTTGCCACTTCTAATCATTTTTTGGAGTTTGGGAATCATGATTCATGCAGACAAGCCTCTGTCCATTACCTAATGGATACTTTGATTGAAGAAGCTGATGCTAAATTCACTTACCACTTAGAGCCTGTTTGGCTCAGCTTAAAAGCTGGTCAAATTGACTTAAAAGCTGATTTTTGACTTATTTAGCTGTTTGGCAATATTCAAAATAGCTTATTTTAAGTTAAAAAACAACTATTTTAAGCCCCAAAAAGTTAAAAGTTGGGGTTAGTAGAAGTGGCTTTTTTTTTTAGCTTATAAGTGTTTTAGTTTTGGAGAACATTTTTATGTTTTTGCCCTTAATATTTTGATAACAATCTCCAATTACCACATAACCCTACATTCTTTCGTTCCATTTTTTTTTTCAAGTTTGGAATAGAAACTTCAGCACGTTTATCCAAAACAATAACTGCTATTTTAAAAGAAGTTTCAGCACTTTCAAGTACTTTTTAAAGCTCTTGCTTTTATAAAGCCCATCCAAACGGGCCCTTACTCTCATTTTTAGTCTACCCATCGTAAGATTGGAGCGGTATATTTGGAGATAAAGTATAACGAGGGGTATATTTAAATTATTTCTATTAGTGTACGAGTGTATTCGACCTTTTGTCATTTTTTTAATTATATGATAAGTAATAATTTAACTTTAAAATACTTATTTTATCTTTAATGAAATGATTTATAGTCATCACATAAAATATCTAATATTTATTTTAAATTATAAATTTCAAAAGTCTTTATTTTTCTCGTAAAATTTTTTGTCAAATCAAACTAACGGGACAGAAGAATACTAAATCAGGTTGTGTGACGTGATCAAGCTTCTCAATGTTGTTTGCTTTTGTGATTTGATATGACTCTACATGGGAAATAAAAGATGTTGTAGTACATTACTCGTAACTCATAAAAAAATAAAATCTTTGACTAAATCTAGCCGTACTAATAATGCTCTTGTAATAATATGCTTGAGATGAGCTACGCGTGCATTAAATTTTTTTTTTTTTATGAACATGTTTACAATGAGGGAGCATACATGTCATGATAATAATGAAAATAATAAATATGCATCATTTCAAAGCGAAAAAAAAATGAGTAAACATACCTTCAAAATGAGTCAATTGGTTTGGAAGGTGATTATTCACACAGGTAATTTGAGATTGATCCCCCTCAATATCTTCTGAGCCGAGCCTGTCACATAAGACTTGTTTAGTGTGATTTACATTTGCTGTTTGCTTTGCAGGCTATTACACAGTTGGAGGTTTACTGAGTGTTCATCACAGAATGATCACCCAAAGGACAGAGACTGTGACAAAAATTATAATGACTGCGAGTTATTTAAAAAAAATAAATTATAATTTAAAATAAATAAATACATTACTCATTAAACGAAGGTACATATATACACTTGCGTTTAACAAATGACACATATATAGGCCATGAATTGAGCTGAGCCGATTCACTTTTACTAGAATGTTTTTTTCATAATTTTATTAATTAGAATTTTTAAAATATCTACTGGTCAATATTATACAGTGTTGCTAATTAAATCTCAAATCATCTTAATAATATTTTAAATATAACTTTTACCTTATCGGTGAAGATTCGGCTTTCACCTAACATATGGCATTGGATAATTATCCCAACAATCTTCATTCAGCAATCACGATTCTCTTTTTGATTGATACATTATAATTACGTATCAATGCAACATAACCTATTGATAAATCTCTAACTTTTAACGTCAAAAGTGTTGTCGAAATGATGAAATAAAAGAATGAGACAACAATACGAGGTCGTTAATATTTTGTTTGGTCCCTCCGTGACTAATTAGATCGTCCTTCCCTTGTTTTGTAAGAATGTTTTGAATGTTTTGTATTTGTCTTCCTTCTAACCTTTTAGGATTCCCCTATTCCTGAGATTGTGACATGACCTTATTTTTGGATTTACTTCTTCTCTCCCATATATACTTTTAAGGCATGGTATGCCTTCTAAAAAATTGTCCGGATATTTTATGTAGACATTCAAACTAAGTCATGTTTTAATTGAACATCTCGACTCTTAATAAACTATTCTAATTACATACTTTATTTAATTTTGAAAGAAAAATTTGTGTGTTCTCTGACTATTAATTTTTTTCTACTCTCTTTAGGAGGTTTCTACTTTTCGTTCACTTGATGACTCGCCCTCACAACCTTAAAGTTGGAGTTGGAGGATGTATACTATTAGTATGGTTAAAGTATCACATTGGTTGGGGAATGGACAGAGTGTTTAGTTATATAGACTTGGACAATCCTCCCTCATTAGCTAGTCTTTTAAGTTGAGTTAGTCCTAAATGTGATATTTTTACATGGTATCAGACGCAAATTTATCTCCGTTTGGGCTCCATGTTTATGTTTCAACTGGGCCTTGGTTTGAAGGGGATGTAAGAGTGGGTTAGATCCGACGTGAGTTTGCAAATCGGATTGATTATTTGTTTATATGGACTTGGATAATCATCCGCTCGTAAATTAACTTTTGAGGTTGAGTTAAATGTGAGTGTCATATATTTACACTTACCTGAGTGACCCCCTCATTCGTCTATTAAATAGTTATATCAACTATATAATATATATCACTTTTTAATTATATGCATCATTTCAATGAGACATACAAGCTTGATGCGTAATTAAAAAAAATGACAATTGTGAATAATTAACCTAAGTAGTTAATAGACGATGAAAGCACACGCACTTACTTTTTATCAAAAATTTGAATGAAAAGTATCTGGTTAAAAAACTTTATTAAATTTGAGATTTACAATTAAAACCAACCTTAATAGAAAATCATGATAAATTAAGAGGATTAGCATGTACTATGTATGGTTCAATTTTGTTTCTTTTCGCTTGTCGGATTTCATTTCAGACATGCTAAATGGGCCAAGGCCCACGAGAATGAGAAATTGTAGAGTTTCGAAGAGGAGAAACTATCTAATTACACACATTTATATATCAAATAAGAGAATCTTATACATATTTTTATTATAGAGTTAATTACATTTTATTTTTATTATTTTTTTAAATTAAGAAAATTTCTCAAATTTAATGAAATATAGATACATTCAAAAATGTCTAGGTACATACCATCTCAATTTAGGGCCTTTTGGCTACATACCTCCACATTCAGATACATCACATTTTGATTTCAGATACATTATCAATCTCTCAATATATACATCGTACATATCTAGATACATCGCGTATGTGTGAGAGAATAGGAATTTTTTTTTATCTATTTCATTTGGTAATGAATTTTAGAGAATATAGTAAAATAAGTTGTATATCTAGGTAATTTTTCTTTCAAATAATTATGTATCTTACCGTTAATTAAGACTTTCCTATCATATATTCAGGAAGATATATCAAGATTCATGTATTTCTTTTACCAGATATACTAAAATTGAGAGAGACAAACGAAATAAGAATGAAAATAGTTATGTATCCCAAATACATATGAAATACATTAAATACATATATCCATATATATCTCATGTGGTTGAATATATCTATGGTACCAGATGCATAGAAAAGTGATTGAGCTAGTGAGATATTTATGAATTCTCATCTCAAGAAAGAGATATTATCAAGTTATCTTGCAAATATCTTTGTTGCGTATTACTTATGTTTTTCAATATGCAACAAATAGAACTTGTAATTACTTGTTAAAGCACATTGTCAGACATAACAATATTATTATTTTTCTTGTTTTGTCGATAGGTATGGGTCCAACCTTTGCGCTTGGTGCTCTTGATATATCATTAGGCATTGTTCTTGACTTTGACATACCCCAATACCTCTTTCTTTTTGATATTGACATTACAAGCGCCTTACTTTTGTATTTTTAACACTTGTCCTTGACATCCCAAAAAATATCTGTAGTTGTGATATCGATATTTTAATCCGCTCAACTTTTATCAAATTTATTTTTTTTTAAAAAAAAAATTGTTTCTTTGATCGATAGATGCATCATATATATCTAAGAGAATATTCAATAAAAAAAAGTCAAAAACTAGCTAGGTTAAATCAGCATGCAAATTTAGCTCTAGTTCTCTAACAATCTCCTATACTAAAAAAAATTGAGTTAACAAATTGTTTTTTAAAATATTTTTAATTTGTCTGTCATGTTTCAATTTTGTAGAAACTTTAAGAAAATATGGCAGATGAAAAATTGAAATTACAAAATTATCATAAAGAAATAAAAAACATTTTTGAACTAAAAAGAAAGTAGGACAAGTAATTTGTTAGATACATAAAAATAGAAGTCATTATATAATAGGACGAAGGTGTGATATATATCTGCCGAAGTTAAATTTCGAGTATTTTTGGTTTCTTAATTTAATAGAATATATTGACAAATTAAATACAACGAGCATATATATTTGATTGGGTCATATAGTGCATTATTTGCTTCCAAGACAGGAAAAACAAAATTATGACATGCGGAGATCTTAATTAAAGTAATTTCCATCAAGGATGTCAATTTATGGATCAACTATTCAAATGAAGGAAGGGCAAAAAAAATAGCGTAATCAAATATGGAAAATAATTACGTAAATTCATGGGATAGAATTAATTTATAGTGGTAAAATTTTAAAAAACATTTTTATTTAGATCAGAAATTTAGGAAAGGTTGCATTTTGTACTAAAAGTGTTGTATAGCTAATTTAATAATAATTGGAGAGAGCTTATTAACAATTGGATGTTTTATTGGGCGTGGGTGTCCACGGATAACTCAATGCTGATTAGAAGGAAACGATGGAGCCAATTTGGTCACCACTCTCAATTTGGGTTTCCAGGCTATTCCGTAGTTCCCACATGCAGCTCCACAGAGATATGAGAGAGATAGATATAGATGATATATAGATAGATAAGTGTATAATTATAGCTGATATATATAGATATATATATATTAAATAACCTCAATCCCAGGAACTATTTGAACTTGACACGTGTATATGTACCGTCTTAAAGATCATGAACTCTCTGTAGATATATGTCAACCTCAATCACGAAACTTTTTTAAATTGACACGTGTAGAGGTACCGTCTCTTTAAAATCTGAACTCATTCCTTGACGAATCTGATACTCTGTCGATAGGCCAAAAAAAAAAAAATTTGGTAGTGATGTAATTTGACTTGATATAATCTGTTATCGATCTGATTATGCATGCACAACTGGGTGATTTTGTATAGTAATTAGGGTTTAATAATAAGCTCTTTCTCTAACAAAGAGTGTTTAGTAGCATGAACTTTTAAAATATAATTAAGTGGCTGCAGATTGAGATATCGTTTTTTCATTTCGTTGAACTAAAAATGATATTGCATACTTTATATATGTATGCAAATGTGCAATATATGTAACCAAAGCTGAAGTAATTATTTTATTGATTGAATATAAGTATAGGTTATGACTCTTCTACTTAGCTTTTTGTGATTTGGACTCTTATACTCAACATAACATAATATATTAAACTCCTCTGACCATTGATCATTTTTATGTGGCATTAATATAGATGAGTTGGCAAGATTGTGTAGTCACACGCCTGCAAAAACAAGTGAATATGAGATTTGAAATTTCACCTTTTACTTTAAGTTCATTAAAAAAAATTTTAAAGAAATAAATTTAACCAAGGAACAAACTCCATTTTCTTTCCACACTATCTTTTTTGACCCAGCCAACCCAACACAACATAGGTGGCGGCGGAGGCACCCCCGATATGTAGTTTATCTCATTCGTTTGCTGTGTAGGTCCCCCCTGCCATCCCCTATTTTTCCCTCTCAATCACACTGGTCTTCTTTCCAATCACATGCTGGTGAATTTCTATCTTTGTCGGCCTTTTCTGCTCGTTTTCCACTTCTTTCTTATTTTTCTTTTTGTTACCATAAATAAAAAAATGGAAATTTGGGCAAAAAATTTGAACATAATAAGCAAAGAAAAGAAAACTCAGAAATAGTGGAGTTGTTGATATCTCTAATGAGTAAACTTCCGCTTTTGAGTACAAAAATTATTTCTTCTCGTCTTGTAAGCATGGGGTATGAAATTAGTAGTTAGCATTGAATTATGAAAAATGTGAGTAAATCTTATTGTTAGGTGGCTTGATGTTTTTGTTTATTGCGCTTGTTAGATGGTTTGGTGTACTTGATGTCATCGGTCAAATAAAAAATGGCGATTACGCGCGGGTTTTTAAAAAAAAATGGGACGATGCCGTCGTAAAAAATGAGACGAAACAATTGGCTTCATCGATTTTCCCCAGAATCACGAGATCCTTATCTGGTTCCCAACCAGTTAGTTTGTATTGATTAGCCCATGCACCAAAAAAATCGAAAATGATATGGGTTTTACAATGAATTCGAAATGGACTTACGCCGCCACCTGGTGTTGAAATAGTAAAACATAGGGAGGATTAAAAATGTCCAATAATAAATTAAAATAGCCTGAAGGGAGTGAAGTAGTTTCATGACTTCATCAGATTGATGGAGTAAAAAAAATTTGAAGAAGAAAAACAAAATGGGGATATGGAGCTGGGTGGATTTTTGACAAGTGCCGGTGGGTTAGGGGAGGGTGATGAACGGAAAGGAAAAGGTTTGTTTGACAAAAATAAAAAATTTATTTATTGATAAAATATTTTTGTATTTGTCTTTTATTTAATTTTTACGTAATAATTAAAAAAATTATTATGAAGAAAATTATTGAGATTGACATTATAGATATGAACATGGATTAAACATGCATCTAGTAAGGGAGGGAGGAGATACACACCAATGGTGGGATTAAATTTTTTTTTATTTAGTTAAGTTCAGAAGTTTAGATGACAAAAAGCTAAATAGAAGAGTTCATAATACAATCCGATACAAGTACGAAGGTCCACCAGACCAGACTATTTTGTCTAAAAAGAACCTAAGTCATTCCAGATTGCTAGTGTAAGCAAAATGGTGATGTTATAATACAAACTCTACTATCAACTACATCAATATCAATTCATCATCATCGTTTATTCATCATGTAAGAAAAACCAGGCACTGAAAACGACGATGAGCTCCTTTTAATGAATCGCCCTTTCAATCTAGGCCTTTTTTCTGCATTCAATTTCCTAACTTCATATCGAATTTTCTTTGAAAACAATCTATTCCGTCTCTTTTCTCTGTAACGCGATACCCTTGCTTCTCTTCCTCCATCGCCACTTCTTACATGTCCCCCATAATTACCTTCATTTGTTTCCTAAATCAAAAATATATACAACAATATCAATGATTATATATAACTAGTTATTCAACACGAACAGTAATTGTGGAAGAAGAAGAAGAAAATACCGAGAAAAAATCGGGCGGCCAGTAGTCATCTGGATTGAAATGGGGTCGGATTCCATTTGTCCATGGAGAAGATTGATTTGGCCAAGCACTAATAACAGCCTCATGATTAAGCCTGAGAAACAGTCTGTTTTTTTCATCAGATTTTGTACTGCTACCACTGTACTCTTCTGCACTAGCGATAAATTCTGTTACTGCTGCATCTGCTGCCATTACTTTCTGCTCAACTGTTTCTTCATAATATTCATCAAAGTTCCAATTCAGTGCTTCCCTTTCCATATCCAATTCAGGATCCAAATGACAAGCAACAACAGTTCTCATTTCTTCGTCTTCAACTTCAATTTTAATCGCCTTGTTATTTTCAAAATCCGCATTCAATAACTGATTACTCTGTTCTTCTTCGCCTCCCAATAAGGTTTCAACATCCGCAGCGAATTCAGCAAGCTCAATATCAGATGAAAGAAATTCCGGAAGGTTCAGATCATGGCAAGCATCTTCAGTGTTCAACAAAATGTCCAGATCAACAATAGATCCTGTTTCATCTGGCACATTGCAGAGTTCTGCTTCAAACGGATCGAAAATTGGAACTCGATAAAGCAGCTGCTCTTCGTTTTCGAATTCATTTTCATCCAACGAGTTCTCTTCGCTGCCAATTTCCGGTACCCGATTTTCTTCGTTCTTTTTCCATTGCCTGATTTGTGCCTTTTTTCCATTTCTCGGCGTTCTAGCCTTTCGAGTAAATCCCTGGTGCCAAGAAGGTTGATGAGTTTTGTCGACTAATTTTGTAATGGTTGATTTGTTAGAACATGTTTCGAGACGAACACGTTCATGGCGACTCGCCAATTGGTTCGCCGAATGGATCGAAACATCGCACGATTGACAAAGAAAGGCATCATCAGCTGGGCAAAACCAACGTGCCCTCTTTGACAAACAGCTATCACAAGCTCTAGCTGTTTTTCCTCCTATAGCATTTGCCGTCTTACTTTCACTAGTCATCATTTACAATCGTTCTGATATAATATCAAAACGAGAACCGAAGGAGAATATAGTAAGATTCGTAAACGCTACGGAGGATTCAATTAAAAGGAATTTGAACAAGCCCAAAAAACAAAGTGGAACAGTTCGATATATATAAAGGATCGTTAGTACAATAATTGTTCATTTTTGTGTGCCCACAGCAACCGCTTCTGATATAACAGTTTATTGTTTCTACTTGTTGAGTCCATGCACTTTTGGCTATTATTTTCCTTGAAGAAGAAAATAAGATTAAGCTGTTTTGGGTCCCATAAATTGGCACATCTGATTATTGATTGGTTGAATTTCTAAAATCCATCCAGAACACTGTATTTTCATTGGTTAAATGTCTATATTTACGATTCTTATGGGACCTATTTTAACATGTGAATGAACAAGGCTTACTACTATTAGTGTTATTTATGACATTTTTGTCTCTATATTTCAATTATAAGAATTTTGAATTTTTTAAATTTTATTTTTCGTGTGTGGTCCTTTATTTTGTTTCTTTCAACTTATGTTTGCTTGATGAGAAAATCTGAACCATTGTTCTCCTCCACTTGATCCACTAGTGGATGGTAACAGATTTTAAAAATGGCCTCAAAATTTATTCATATGGTAATTTTAATTTGTATGTTAAATTATTATCTTTTGTAAAATAATAATAATAATAATAAATCTGGAAACAGCTATAAGCATAATGGGCCCATGCATGGAGGAGTACTCTTGTGGTAAGAATTCAAGAAATAGAATCTTAATAACCATATCCACTAATTTTTACATGCAAAAGACGAAAACATATATATCATAAGAAATATTAGGTTTTATACATTGTGAGTCGCATAAACTTATTAGTAAATTAAAATTCGAGTTATTCTTTGTTTTAATTGAGCATTTAAACACCTAACACAAATTATTTCAATAAGACACTATCACTTCAATTTTTTCAAAATTATCTTCTTCTTTTTTTACATGTTCATAAGTATTTATTAGGTGGTTAAGTCAACTATAAAATATTTCTTCTTCTTTAATTATATTTATCAACCTCAATTAGAAAATATTTAGAGTTTTACACTTGTTGAGATGAACATTGTATAATTGGAACCAAAAATATTTAATTTGAATGCTTTATTATTATATGTTTAGGTGTTTAATTGAAATAATTTATAATTCTATTTTTGTTCAACTATGACTCAAATCTAATATACAACCTCATATTGTCTAAGTGAGCAAAAGACATCCTTGTACTATCCAAAAAATAACAAGAATCATCCTTTATCCTATTCTTATAAAGAAACTGATTGAATCAATAAAAAAACATATTTTTTTAATTTGGTCACGTCTTGGCCACGACGAAAAGATCAAAGTCACCTAAAAAGAATAAGGATATGGATAGGAAATGAATCTTGAATTTAAACTTCGAGTGTTGTTAGTTTATAGAGTATGTTTTTTTTGCATCATCAAGTAAATTGACTTGCACCAATGGATAAGTTTTGAAATATTCATACAATATGTTCTGAAGGTTAGAAAATTATGTAAAAAAACATTTCAAATATATTGCATCCAACTATTTAGAGATTTTCTTTTGTAAAATATTGCGGGGTATATACTATATATACAATACTCACATTTTATACAATGTACAAAAAAGTTGAAAATTTAGTGAAATCACGTTGGTGTTTAGTTATTAAAATAAAAAATAATTACTTTATTTGAAACTTTTGAAGTTGGAGTGATATTTATTTTTTTTCAAAGAATATTTAGAATTTGAATATATATTGTCTTAATATAATTTAAACCCTCAATTTCAATTTTTTTTTAAAAAATCGCCTAACTTGATTAGCTTAACCATGTGTATATATATTCATTCAATTTGACATATTCTTTTGTTGGGGCTTGAGTTTCTTTAGAAAAATAGAAAAAAGGATGAATCTTACAACTTTTTGGATAGTTCAGAGATGTTTTTTGTTCACTTATATAACACAAGCAGGGCAGCTCTTGCCTATTAATTTTTAGGCCAATGCCTTTTTGGAGGCCTAAAATTCCTATATAAAAAATAATAATTATGATTATTTTTTTCATGAATAAAATAATTATTTATGATAAAAAGCATTATATATATTCTTCCCTAATACTCACATTATTTATTTTAACTATAGTTAGAGTAATATTCTGTTGAAAATATGAATTAATAGGAAAAAAGCGTTGAAGAAAGTAAATTACAAATATTTTTTTATTTCTTCGTAACTTTTCATATTAAAGTATCATATACCAAATTATCAACTTTTTGAATGATTTTAATTCTTATCTTTATTTAAAATTTATCAACTTATTATTTTAGAACTATACTATTGATTCATATAATAATTGTCTCAATAAAATGATGTTTTTCAATGTTGAATTGATAAAGTCTAAAATAATAATTAAAAAAAAGTATTTGAATAAATAAATTATAAAAAAGATATTAGGAATAATTTACACCTAAAAATTTAAAAAAATAATAAATACGGATAATTTTTTAAAAATTTTTTAGGTCACTAATTAAAATTTTACTTTTAACTCTCGAATTATATTGAGCCGCCCCTGAACATAATGTACTTTCAATTTTGATCATATTCCAAAGATAATTTTAGCCAAAAACTCCATACTTCTGATCATACTCCAGAGATAATTTTAGTAAATAACTCTATATTTCTAAGTGTGTAAATAAATTTTGATGACAATTCCGAATTGTAACTAAAGATTTTTATCAAAGTTTAAAGCCAACAAACATACATATAAATCTCTTTTCTGTTAACATAAGTAACTGTCCACGACAATCGAGATCAATACTTGAAAAAGGCAGATAATTAATCTCTTACCACAATTAAAATGTATCAATATTATAAATAAAATTTACACCATAAATATATCTTTAATAATATTAACTTATTAACTGGAAGACAAGATAGAAAGTGATGAAGGTGAATTGTTGAAGTCATGGACATTCATATAAAGAATCTTTGGTACAACAATAAATTGACAGTAAAATAGACAGGCATGAAACTAATGTACTAGTAGAAACATGCTGACACTTGTCTCAATTTGACGTGGTGAATAAGTTGTTAGAACTATCTTAATTCATGTGTACCAAATCTTCTAAATCACACAATTTTACCTATGATGAAACTATTGTCTATTTATTCAACTGTATACTAGATAAAGTATTTATTTGAAGACACTTAAAAATTGAAGATCATAAATATCAATTGAGACTAAATCAAATGATATAGTTATATATTAATTCGTGAATAAACCTTTTATATTAAAAAGTCACAGTATCATAACTTATATATTAAATTAAACACAAGAAAATAATATTTGTGTTCCAAAAACACAACACCTCTTTTATCTTTTTTTGTCCCACTATTGGGGGACCTCACAATTCACTATAGTCAGAGTCATAGCCATCATGTGCCCATAATCTTTGATTAATGACTACATTACCACTTAAACTAAGACCGGTGGAAACTGATTGGAACTCATCAAGATCCAACAAATTAGTTAACTATATTATCCATACCAAAATAAGTGTTGTCTTTTTAGCAACAAATTAGTTTTTTTTTATCGATTATAATTAGGTTTTCATGTTCCAACTATTTAAGCACTACTTTTTCTTAACAATGCTAAATTCTCAAGAAATATCTTATAAATTAAATATAGCTGCAGTTTAGTATATGATACCCTGTACCTTTTCTTTAAAAAAATAAAAATGCAAAAAAGAGATAAAACGACATTTATTATAGGAGGGAGGGACTATTTGGCTGAGTTATAGTTTAATGATTTCTACGTTATGTAACACATTAGTAATTTTAGTATTTTTGTATATCTAAATTTTAATTTTATAATATTGAGTTGATCATATCTTTCGGAAAAAGTGAAAATTAATTACCAAACAAAATGGGATAAAAGAAAACAATATAAATCTTTTACACAATAGGTGTGACTGTAAGTTTGATTTTCATTACCCTCATTTCTCCAAATAATCTATTTTTATTTACAGAATCATTTCAAGAGAAAGCTTCAAAAAGCAATAGATTATAAAATGTATGTTGATATAGTGATTTTTGATGTATTATCTATGAAGCAAACTGAACTGAATATGAGTAAATCCCTAAATGAATGATTTTTGGGTGAATGTGAGTAATGAGATGGACTTAAATATGGTGCTATGTAATTACTTGGTGGAGACTCCATTGGTGACTCTGTACCCTCACTCTCTTTACCTACACACATCCCAAAAAATAATTAAACAACTAAAACACCAATATTATAACTGATAAGATTAAAATAAAATCCATGGATTGAAATATTACCTAAACACTTGACATCAGTTGAATTCACCAAACTGCAAACCAAACAAAGAAAAATATTTACTCTAGTTGATCCAAATTAAAATCGAAAAATGAAGTGTTGTGACCCTTGTTTCACATAAATTGGGCCAGAGAGAGTATTATTATATAATTATTACTTATTTTGGGACGGAGGGAGTATATACCTTCTAAATATTTTGCCTCCGAGATGTCCACGATAAATACAGGCTGTTACATTGCAACCAGATGTTGTATGATTTTCATGCCTTTCTCCAATGAAGATATTGGAATCTTTGCACTGTAAATGTGAACATTTCTCCACAATTCCAGAAGGGGAACACTCCAGGCTATGTTCGATCAAACATTAAAAGAATTAGAACAAAAAAAAAATGAAATTTATCTCTAAATGATTGCAAATCTGTAGCATTATACTAATTTCATTGTTGATTACCTGAGATCAGTAGGTCTGCATCCACATTTGATGCAATTGTTAGCAGTTAAAGCATAAGAACCCTTGGGAACTACTAAGCTTTCATTGTACCAATTCAGATTTGCTGATGAACATGCTGCAGGGGACATTATGAATAAAACAGTACTATACGAAATATCTTAATTTTACAATGAAGTAAGCACTGTATGACTCATAATTCATACCCTTAGGATCGTTTGGTAGCTGGTTAAAACAAATATTATACATGTATTAGATTATGGTACAAAACACGACGATGGTAGGTGGAGTCAATTAAATCCTTCATCAGAAAATAGTACATTTTTTTTCTTTTTTTGGTGCGTGTGTGTTTTGGTTACTTACCAGCAAGTGGAATAGCCAGAATATCCCCTGGATCAATTTGATTTTGGGGGCCAATCCAAGTTAGATCTCCAAATAAAAATTTTTACCTAATTTGTTGCATTTTTTAATTCATCTCCACTTTGCACCACATAAGACATATACACACTATCTGCACCATTATTACTATTATTAAAACAAGTACATGGCAAAGGAATCACAACACTCTGTCCACTTGATAAAGTATTTTCTTCATCAATCCCATTAGCATTCCCAATTTGTTCTGCACTAACCAGTCTACCATACACTTCCGATACTGACATCAAAGTATCCGTTGCACCAATCGTGTAATGTGTGGATACAGATCGTCGTATTCCATCCACACATGAACACAAAATTGGTACTTTTACTAATGATTTTTCGGTTAAGATTTGGTTTGGTTGATTTGAGTCGATAGAGTTTGCTACTAAGAGATCAGAGACGTTGATTCGGAATCTGAAAGCTATTTCGGAAATTTTGGAGTCCCATGGAAGGCGATATGAGAGATAAGAAACACATGAATCAGATGCACTACATGGTTCAATTACTGATTTTGGTAGTATGCATTTTGGTAGAACGAGAAATAAAATTAAGAGGTAATTAGGAACAAGAAATTTGCATGTCATTTTTCTGATCTGTTTTTCCTTGTACAAAATGACAGTGTTCTTTTCAATTGAATTGAAGTATGGTAGGTGAGGAAATTATTGCAAAGACAGAGAGACAGCAAAGAGATAACTGAGATTTGTAGTAATAAAGTAAAACAATGGCATTAAAATATTGGAGGACCAGGCAATTTTCAGATGTCAGACATTTTGCTCAAACAACTATGTGTATTCACACTGCTAGTTTTCAAAATTTAAGCAAAAATATTGCCAAATTAGGTTTGCATACTATTATTTTCTCTTTTCGTGTACTATACTGGATATGTTATTGATACTTATAGCGCATAGTCCAGGTGAGGGCATGAGCCATTACAAAGGGAGATGTAATTGTAAGCGTCTAAGCGATATACCATCTGATATATATGCACGAGGATACATATACTAATACATGGAGTACTAAAACTTCAAGTGATCGAACAGCTATTCAAGACATGTCTCAAGTTTGTTCTCTAATTGTGCAGACCAAAAAAAATAAAAATAACATTCTTTAGTATCTATGTTATTTGTCAACAACAACTAGATACTTCATAAGATTAGGATAAGTGTATTTAAAAATAAATAATTTGGTTGGACATTTAATAAAACGAAATGTCATTAACTCATGACTATATGGAATGGTAGGTAATAGTACTAACATTCAGTCAATTAATTTCGACTTTGTTCCTTTATTTCTAAATAAATATATTATACATTGTTAGTAAGATAATATATCACAATGCTTACTCATGGAAACAACCGCGATAATTGAGATTCAAGATAAATTTTCTCATAAAATTCTTCAAAATAGCTTAATTATGATCTATAACTATAGTTTATTATAACTGTTCAATGGTATATATCTATCTATCAAAATAATTGTGTATACATAAGGTTTAAATTGTCATTATCTACAGATAACATGGATAAATTTTCTAATAATGCGAAAAATATTTATACGTCTTTCAGGTTTCAAACGTGCCGCCAAAATTCAAATCGTCCGGCAAAAATTGGCCTAACCGGCGACCACAAATATTTACCGGCGGAATAGGTTTCCGTGAGTATCAATACGTTAAAATTCTAGTCTTGATAGGTTTTCAAGATTTTTTCTCCTTTGGTTAAACTGTTTCCTTTTCCAAGTATAAGTGGGAATTCTAGTTTGGGTTTAACATGGAATTCAAATTTTCTTATTTAAGAAATCATTGTGTGATTAGATTTGTAGAAAATCTTTTTCTTCTTGTTATATATACCAAGATTGTTAGTCCCATTAATAATTACAAGATGAATATCAGTATGGAAGATATTCCGATTAATCCTAATTGGACCCGTCTCGATATTTTGGCTGTTGTTTGTGAACGTGTTCTTGAAGAAGAAGAAACTGCAATGCACCAAGCAGAGAGTCAGGAAAAATTAATGAGAGTAGAAAACCCAATAGATGATCAAGTTAAAACAAGAAAAAGGGAACATGATCCAGAAGATAAACGTCGTCGTATTATTGGAAAAAAGAGGAAAAAATCTAAAACAGGGGAAATCCTTCCAATGCCCCAAATTGTGAAGGATCGAATCAATCAGTTGGAGAAAGGTGTAAAAGAGGTGAAATTTATTATTGAAAAAGAAATACACAAAACGGATGCTGGTGAACATCAAAACCGTCTCTCCATACCAATAACACAAGTTGTGGAAAAATTTCTAACAGATGAAGAAGAAAAGTATCTCTGTATGCCTAGTAATGGCAATAGAAATAACTTTAAGAAAGTCCGAGTGATTGGTCCGTCCCTCGATATTTATGAATTGGATTTAAGGAGATGGAAGATGAAAGAGAGCGCAATTTATGCGTTGAATGGAAAGTGGACTAAAATGCGTGTTCGTAATAAAATCAAACAAGGCAATAGAATTCAAATCTGGGCTGTTCGAATGGATGACGACGAATTAATTATTGTTATTATGAAGCTTTCTCCCGATGAAAATCTTGCTCATTAGGACTTGGAGGAGTATATATTTTATACTAATGGAACTTTCACAAAATAATTTCATTACTAACTCATTATGTTTATATAATTTAGTGGGTTATAGTTACAGTTTAAGCTGTCTCAGATTATATAATTTGTGGAAATATTTATATAATTTAACTTTTTTATATAAACTCGAAATAACGTATTTATACGATTACAAACGTCAGAAGTGCATACAGTTATACAAATCATATCATACAAAAGTTATACAAATTATATTATACAAATTTTGAATCATACAAACGTGTGAATTATAGAAAACAAAAAAGTTGAGTTGTTATTATAGCTAAAAGTAAGTGGCAAATTGTAATTAAGATAAAAGAGTTATGTTAACTAATTAACTAGTATATATTTGCTTCTACACGTATTTTCCATGAAAAGAACTCGTGTCAAATATTTTCCATTAAAAGAACTCATATTTTAATAAGACATAATACATAAATATGCCCTTTAACTTGTTTCGAATTATTTTATGCGGGGTCGCCCTTCAACTTTGATGTGCACAAGTATACCGTAAATTTGTATAACTTTAACAAAAGACCCCATGTCCTACCTGTCATTTTTTGTCCTCGTGGTATCCCTCGTGTATTGTGTCTAAGACTCATGTGTTTATTATTTAAAATTGGATAGTGTAAAGTGTAGTGTTTGTGCCATTAGGAAGTGAGGTCAAAGTTAAATTGAATTTAAATTTATGATCAATTATATTTATTATTCCTTTAATATTGTACTTTAAATTTAAGCAAATAATAAAATATTAAGAGAAATAATAACTTGTACTTTAAATTTAAGCAAATAATAAAATATTAAGAGAAACTATGTATAATGAAAAGGTGTCGTTATAACAATTAAAAAATAATAAGTTAATTTAGGAATTCAAGACAATAATTAGGATTCGAATTAAAGAGATTGCTAGTAAAGTTATAGAGAAGACCAGCTAATTCCTTATTAAAATTTTTAAATTAAAAGTTATGTATAGTTTAGTTTTTTCTTCTCGTGTGTATACTTAATTTCAGTTACATTTATTTTAAATCATATTCTAATAAAGTGAAATTATGCGATTAAGCAAACATGTATTATTTAATTAGTCACTATATAGTTTTCAAATATCACTCATTACCAAGCACCAAACTTTTAGTGATAATTATGACATTACTCGCTTTTTTCAGTTTGTTTGAGTGCATAGATTTTTTAATATAATTTCGTATAATTTTTGTATAATATTATTTTTATAATTATTTAAAGTTTAAGTGTTTGTGTTAGTATTAATTTGTTATTGCGAATTTATACAAAAATAAATGCAAATCAATTAATATCAACCAATTTATACTAATACAAAAGAAAATGACTCAATTATACAAATATACTCGTAAATTATATAAACGAGATTGCTTATAGCACCTTAAATTATAGCTAAAGCTCATAAATATGTAAACTATTATTAAATAAAATAATTATATTTATTATAATAACTATTTGCGAAAATTTGATAAACCATTTAGGTAGTAGGTACACCGTACACCAAGCAAGGACTTAATTCCAATTGAAAATAAAGGCATTAATTATCGGATTATGCTAAATTGATAGAAAATTTTATAAAAAATTTAAATATTAATAATATTTTTTTAATCTTAAAATAAAATCTCTTATTTTTTATTTATTTTTTAAAAAATAAAATAACATACTTAAAATACTATTCTAACCAAACTTTGGCCAAAAGGATTTTTTTTAATTGTCATTATTTACAGATAACTTGGAGAATTTTAATTTTTTTCTATAATATGCGAAAATATTCATGTCTTTTTAGTTTCATCCCTATTCGTCCTGTAAAAGGTTAAAACACGCGCCGCCCAAATTCAAATCTCCCGGCAACATGGGCCGAACCGGCGACGGCAGAGATCAACCGGCGGAACAGCCTTCTCGGTTTTCAGCAATGAAAAGTAGAATTCGTCAACATGATATTGGTAAACATCGGAGCAAGAAGAAGCAAAGAGTATCAATACGTAAAACTGAGACTGAATCTGCAACCGTAACCCTAAATCATACTTCCACTTCTTATACACATTCATATGCAAATTCCTACTCATACTCGTACAGTAGGGGCAAAGAAAAACGGCATAAAGGAAAAGCAAAGAGGGCAATTGCGGATGATAAACGCAAGTGGATTTACTCTACTCACGACGTTTCCCCAAATCAAGGTTACCAATTGTCAATTGATAAGAAACTTCATCGGTTCTTCTATTTGTAGTCTTTAATGTGTCTGCAATCATATACAGTATTTTATTTTTTTTTGAATTTGGCAAATGTGTATCCACCTTTATTGTGTCTGAATAATCATCTTAATTTTGCAGATAGAGTTATTCTTATGTCGTATAACATACTAGGGGTAAAAAATGCAGCAGCACATGAGGACCTGTACCGCAATGTCTCTCCAAAATATTTGGATTGGGACTACCGGAAGAAGCTCATATGCAAAGAAATTAGGGACTATAATCCGGATATAATGTGTTTCCAGGTAACTTTTAATTTCAAAGTTTGTAGTTTTCTGTATATTTATTCTTCATAAAAGGGAAGGAGAGGAAAATAGAGCTAAGAAGTTAAGAAAGCCTACTGTATATTTATTCTTAAAAGATACACCCATGATTTGGTTCAGTGTGATAGAGGTTCGGATGCATTATTCATAGAGTTGGAAGTTGAAAACAACTGATTTCTCGATTATCCAAATAAAAACATCGTAAATGAAATTATTGTTTCACTATTTTCTCGCCGAGAATGTTTGAATTACTGTATGAACACATTATGTAGATGTTCAGCCACTTTAGAGAAACTTATTTCTTCTTGTAAACCTGCAGGAGGTTGACCGTTTTGATGATTTAGATTATCTCCTCCAGAAAGAGGGCTTCAAAGGGGTTTATCAGGTATAATGTAGTGGAACTTTTCTATGGATGACCTGTATGTTGAATTCTTTGTCACATTTTTTAATCAAGTGGCGCTTTTCTTTTTCCTTTACTAGGCTCGTACAGGTGATGCAAGTGATGGCTGTGCAATATTCTGGAACAACAAGCTGTATGGTCTTTGATTCTTTCTTAATTTCTCTCTGATTTGTTGCTGCTTACTAAGCTAGGTTCTTTTTATGGAAATGAAGACCTGCTGGCAAAAGCATCATATTTTTGCTCGTCATTTTTGGCTACCTCTACGGATATTGAAAACTGTCTGCTGCTAATCGTTTCCATTTCTTTCTTATCTAATTTATGCTACTTCCAATTTACCAATATATATCTGGTTACAGATTTGACATTCTGCATGAGGAGAGCATAGAATTCCAGAATTTTAATCTACGCAATAATGTTTGCCAACTTTGTGTTTTTAAGGTAAATCTGCCTGCATTTCATTATTAGTTTTTTTTTTTTTTGGGGGTTGGGGGGGGGGGCGCTATGCACTAGGGATTATATTGCCCAGTGTAGTGATGATGTGCCTTATTTATTGGAGGCTTTGGTCTCTTTTAATTTGTCTGATATCTTTCTTTGGCACTTCCAGTGTGCTTATTATTTTGATAAGTTACTAGACAATGTTCTTTTGGTAGTTTGTACTTAGCAGAATCAGCTAATCAAACAAATCGGTTTGCTGCAGTGACTACATGCCTTTTTCTGGATTTACTCT
Source organism: Solanum habrochaites (assembly GCA_027704765.1). NCBI lineage: Eukaryota > Viridiplantae > Streptophyta > Magnoliopsida > Solanales > Solanaceae > Solanum > Solanum habrochaites. The sequence continues at coordinate 64,906,469 of JAKWJA010002491.1, forward strand.
CTGTTTGAGACAACTGCATGTTAAGCTTCATTTTATCAGGCATTTTTAATCTTATTTAAATTTAAAGAATAGGCTACTAATCTCAGAATAACGGTGTGATGTCATTACATGAATGCACTCTACACATGCTGCACATATTATGACATGACAGGATATATCATTTCATAATCTCTGTTCTGGACATTGATGTTGCATGAAATTTCTTAGACTATCATGCAAGCCTGTTCTTATTTCCCCTGCACACTACAAGATGGTCGCAAAGAGTTTATTTTACTCTAATGTTCAAATGGGGTTTACTTTGATGTGTAGTTCTTTTAATTAACTTTTAGATGAATGTGAAAAGTTCAAGCAAGGATGTGAGTACTTCAAATTCGGAGTAAGTCTGCTCTATTTTATTTTATTCTCAAATGTTGAGTTTTGTATGGTGCTGTGATTACTTAATTTATGTAAGTTTTAGTTTCAGTTTCTCAATTCTGGGTCCTATGTTATGGTTGATCTCTAAAAAAAAAAAAAAAAAAAAGAAAAACCCCCCCCCGACCCCCCTCATTTTTTTTTTATTATTTTATCCTCTCCACTTTCTTTTTTCCATTTCATTTAACTGCCTCCCACCCCAATCTTTTATCCCTCCACTTTTTACCTTTAATACTTTTTAATCACACTAATGTTAAATCATTCTTTTACGATGAATCAACTAGTACTTTGGATAATAGTATTGTCACTGAACACTTGGACGAATGTTCCGTTAACTTGGTTTTTTTATATTACTGCCAGCACCAATATTCCATCCCCCTCCACCCCTTTTAAACCCCCCTTCCAAATAAAACTATAACTTTGTTTAGGCACGCAGGACTGAGTGGTATTTCGTCTCTTTTATGCTTGGAAGCTTTTTCCCTTTAATTTGAATAAAGCAAGATAAATTCTGCTTGGGGGTTGGTCTTAACTTTTCAATTCCTTAATCCTTACTAAAGCGTCTTCGCTTCACCTGATGGCTGATGCATGTTTACATCTGCCTCCTTAAAAAGGATTAGTGGTGTGACTGTGTCACTGAATTTGGTTCTAGGACCAACAGTTTTATTTTGACATTTTTATCTGTCCTATAACATCTCTCTCTCACTATTTATTTTTGTGAGGAACGTCTCCAATAAGATTCTTAAAGCTTGCATAGCACTTCCCTTGTTTATTTTGCTTAATCATTAGTTGTTCTAAACTTATCCACTCTTCATTTGAAATTAAATTTTATGAACTAAATCTTAAACTGGTTTCAAATGGTGATTCTGTAGTGAAAAAGTTTCAAAGAACTAGAAATAATCAGTTTACATGAAATGCGCATTATGAAGAGAATGTGGCTGTTTGTGGGCTAACATGAAAAAATGTAGCTAGACTTATTGTTTTTTGATCAAGAAGTCTTACCTAAACTTTTTCGAAATAGACAACGTTCCTGTAGTTTAATCTTGAACTATGAGAAAAATTTAAATAAGTTATAAATATTTTATCAGGGAAAGTTTTAATAAAATTGGTTATAGCTGTCATGGATTAATTGATTCTTGCAACTTATTTTTTGATGTAATAGGTTAGACTCTTTCTTGAGAGTGCCCAGAGGCTATCTCATGAATGGGGTGATATACCAGTCGTGCTTGCTGGAGATCTAAATAGTATGCCTCAGGTAATTTACCTATCCTGGAAAGTTTTTTTGGAAATGTTATATTTTGAAGCTTGCAGATCTAATTTCTTATTTGTTGCTGCTCAGAGTGCAATGTATCAGTTTTTTACTTCAAATAAGGTGAGACAGCTACCAGAACTCTGTTTCTTATACTTCTTAATCAACCTTTTAATTTTTTTTAAGTTTTTGCAATTTCTAAATCATGTTGCATTTGGCACAGTTGGACATCCAAATGCATGACCGAAAGCAAATCTCTGGCCAAATTTATCCATTGCAAAATAGAAGCTTCAACCCGAGGTTCTTTTATGTGTGTCTTTTATTTCTCGGCACCTAATAATGCTTAGCCAATTTGAAGTAACAAATAGTTCTAACTTTAACATTAAGTGGCTAAGTAACAAATGGTAACTGCACATGCATGAAATCCTATAAGCCTTGAACAGACTAAGTTATAGATGGAGTAATGAAGAGCTATTGCTTGCTACCGGAACAGGAGCTAGTCAATTGATACATCAGTTACAACTGCGCAGTGCCTATGCTGGAGCTCCTGTATGTTTTCTTCTTTCCAAATTCCATCGCTTTCTAATTCTTTTAAATGGATCTCTGCCATTGTGTAGTTGATAATGTGAAAGATTTATCTTCAGTTGTTGAATTCAGGGAACACCAACATACTTTGACGTCAATTAAAATTTAATTTTCAAAAAGGGTTGCACCTAAACTGTTGTTTCCGTTGGCCACTTTGTTAATTTCTTATTCTGGAACTGTTAAAATTTAGAGCAGGAAGGGTATATATCCCTTGGAAGTAAAAGTAAAGAAAGGTTAGGAGAGAAAAAATGGAATTCGTTATAAGGGAAAATGGCAAAACACCAAAACATATAGAGAAGAACACCAAAACAGTCTTATTCTTCACTATCTCTTTCTTCCTTTTTCCTTCTTATTCTTCGTTTCTCTTTTGTTTTTTGTCCATCCTTTTATTACTCACGGACTTTTTTTTTTTTTTTGGGGGGGGGGGGGGGGTTCATGCTATGGCTTCTATTGTGTTGTCCTTTCATTGTAGTATTGATGACAATCAATTGGGAACAGTTTCTTAGAAGTATGAGTCGAAAATTTTATGCGCTTAAGATTCGACTTACATATGCTTTAAAGGGTCAGTTTGGTGGTGGGTGGGAAGGATAATTATCCGCGATACCCAATAGAAGGTGAGATAGGTAATTCCATGGGGTTAATATGTTCCTTTCTCTAAATTTCTTACCTGCTTATTACTTTGTCCATGTCAATCAGGTTTCAGTTTATATAGTTTAGTTCTATGTTGTGTTGCTTTCATAAGTCTTTATATTTAAATTTCTAGGGAAGTTCTAGAACCAGGGATAACTCTGGAGAACCCTTGGCGACATCATATCATTCGAAGTTTTTGGGAACTGTCGACTATATATGGTACTCTTTACTTAATAGGAGCAGTGCATTTGCCTGAAATTGAGTATTACTGCCATACGTCAATGGTAGTTTCCTTTTTAAACATTGTAAGGTGATGCAGGCACACAACAGAGTTTGTTCCAGTACGAGTTCTTGATACCTTACCTGATCGATATTTTAAGGAGAACAGGAGGGCTTCCTAGTGAGGTAATAGCTAGCTATTTGATTCAAGGAAAAACATATAAGTGCCTTGTGAGTTATTTCCGTAGAGAATATAATATTTGATGAAAGCTAAGAGACGATTAACTCTCAGAAGGCTCAATCCCAGTGCTTAAGATCACTTTTGAAGTTTGCTGGGCTATGATCAACATCTTCAACTATCTTATGAAGAACTTATTCAATTTTCTTGTTTCTGCAGAAATGGGGAAGTGATCATCTTTCTCTAGTGTGGTGAACTTGGTTTGCTTGATGAAGGGGGTGAGACTGAGTTTTCGTTCGATAATTAAAGTTAAAAGTTGCATAATACAAAACAGGACGGTATATCATCATCATGGAATACGTTATGGGTTAGCAGATTCATCGGTGCATAGAAGAATCTTGTGCAAACAAAAGGAACACAAGTGTACAAGGAGGAACATGGGAAAGAACAGAGACTCGCGAAGTTACATTATAGGGATCAAAAAGACGATCCATTTCGTGTTTTTTTTTTTTTTTGTCTGTCCTCTTCATCTTAGTAATTTATTAATCATAATTAATGTTTTATTAAATATAATAAAACCATCTGAATCATAGTTTTGTTTCCAACAAAAGATTGCACTATTCATTGTAACTTGTAAAGAAACATGGTAAGTTGCAACCTTAAAAGGAGAGACTGTCGCATCGTTCAAATATCTAGTCAACTGCTAATTTAAAACATCTTCTACATTTGACCTTGTCATACATTAAAAAGTCTGCTAACTTTGTGTTTTTTCTGAAAATTGGTTTTAATAACTTGGACATATCTGAAATTACAACAATTGAAATACTTTTCAAGTTTAAACATTTATGAAATACGACCTTCTGTGTCATCCTCCACCAAGTAATTCTTTACCTCTTTTGATATTTCTATTCTACTTGGCTCATAAAATGGTAGATATCTATCATTTTCAGAAAATATTTCACAGCATCAAAGTAAATAAGTTCAGGTCGTGCCACAATTTCAGCCACCCACAACTAAAACGAAAGCAAAAGATCATCTATCTCATACAAAACACATATTCGCGTCAATTTTATTTTAATTTTCTTTTCTGGAAAACATGAAAAGGTCCCCTAATGAAAGACAAAAGAAAAAGCAAAACAAGGGGCTCTACCTTACACCTTTCAGATTCTCCACATATGAAATCAAGAAAACCACAAACTTATGTGCATAATGTAACATATCTAAGCATTACACAGTTGCTCAAATATATTGACAATAACATGAATAGAATTTCCTCTTCCTTTTTAAAGATGAACATCTGTTGAGCAAAGGCGAAAAATCCCAAGAACCACCCCTTTTTCATTGCTCACATTTTTCGACTTTACAACACACCCTTCAACTTAACTCAATAATTATGGAGCTGATTCATCTTATACCAAAACTGCATCTAACCATCTTAAGTCAACTTCATCTAGGTCGACTTCATCTTTGAAAATTTTGCAATAAACACACTCATTCCAACCATCACAGCATTGAAAAGTGCTGTCCAAGCATATAGCATCTGCATATGGATCAAATAATTGTGATATATCTTTATCAAATAAAGCATTGTCATCAAAGCCTAGAAGTTTCAAGCTATTCCCCGTAACTGCTGTTTCCTCGATGTTCAAGTGAAGCAGCTCTGTATGAATAGGAGACATGATTGTAGGCTCGTCTAATACACTGAAAATGGAGTTGTCATTACGATGGTCCTCAGATCCCTTTGTTAATATTTTACAACTTGCTATCGTTGGTTGTCTGGCTTTCGTTTTCTTCCTGACATTCACTTCAGTCATCTCCATAACACTATTGCTAATGGAGCCTTGTTCTATCAAAGGATGTTCGATCAATTCTGAAATGCCCCGTCTTTGTTTGATAAATTCATGAAGCATTTGGTCCTCAAAACTCAAGTTAAAATCTTCAGAACCTGAATCTGGCATTCGAGCCATATCTCTGTTAAGGATTTCATTGGACTCAACCGGGGCAGCAGCTGATGATGTGGGGACATCTAGCACCGAAGACGGGGAAGGGTGTGAGTACACACGATTTTTCCCATTTGTAGGATGAGACGTACACGCCATAGAACACTCAGCAGGAGCAGGGCTCAAATTCTTACCCTTCCCCAATGAAATAATCCTATCAAATTCAGCCCTCTTTGCCTCGTATGCTTGTGAAGCCGCCTCCACAGTCTCAAAAGTCCCTAACCATATTCTTTTCCCCTGCGAGGGATCTCTGATCTCAGCTGCATATTTCCCCCATTTCCTCATCCTAACTCCTTTAGGCAACGCGGTCGATTTTAGCTGCACCTTCTTATTTTCATGAATCTTCTTGGAATCTTTAATCCTAATGTTATCAAGTTTAGAACATTTTTTAAAATCATTCTCCCATGAAACAACAGGAATAACAATTTCCTTAACAACACGCTTGATTCTGTTCACATTTTTATCGAAACGAGCAGCATTCTGATCATCATCGCTCTCAGAGTCCGTAGCATCAGGATCATCATAAACTATTCGAACTTTCCTCACTGAACTAATGCAACCATCCATGACCCTCTCCCTTTTAACATCCTTTTCCAACTTCATATCTTTAACAATTTGGGGCAAAAAAAGATAAACCCTAAACCCTTTCACCTTCACATCCACCAACACCAAGAATTAAATTTCTGGTAAAATCGTTAGTCCCAAGAAAACCCCAGAAATTCTACAACCAAATCAGAAAAAACACAACCTTTTCACATGAAAAGCCTCAAAGCACTCCACTCCAAAACAAGTCCTCCTGTAAACACAGCAAAAATACAAAAACCCTTTTAAACCCCATAAACCCCATTGAATATCCATGTCTCACAAATAGTACTAATACAAGATTCAAATCATGTAAATCTGTTCTTTAAAGAAAAAATGTACAAACAAAATCATGTAAATCATACATAAACAAGAATTTTTGTACAAACACCATACATCACATGCATAGATATATTTTATAAAGTACAAATTAAAAGATCAAGATCATACCTTTTTGGTCTAAAAAAATGATGGAAGAAGGTAAGAGACACTTTTCTTGCCTACAAAATTGAACCAAGCCAACAGTGAATGAGAAAAAGAAAAAAGCAAAGTTCTTCAGAAGCTCTAAGCCAGATCAATTACACCTCTGATCACAAACGACATATAATTCCTTTTTCTGTCTCCTAATCACTCATGAAAAATGTTAAAATTTTTGTTTAAAAAAAACAATAGATTCAAATAAAACTGATAAAATCTCTCACTGTAAACAGAAGTGTTAAAAGAGTAGAACTCTGTTCTTTCTCCCAAACAAAGTGGAGAGAATTTGGGGGTAGAATGACAATTTCAAGAACCATATAAAGTGTCCGCGTGGACTCTCTATGGGACCATAATATAATACTACTTTTTTTTTTATATATATATATATATTTTTTAATTAATTTTCTAAACTAAAGTTTAAAAGAGTAATTGTTTTTCTATTTTTACTTGTATTTGTATTTTCTCAAAAATAAATATTTGTTTTTTAATGGAATTTTGTTAAAGTCTGAATAATTTAAATTTTGAAGGAAGGTTCTTTATTAAAAAATTTCTATATCAAGCTTAAAACTTTCTACGTTTCTAGTATTTACTTCCTTTTACCTTTTCTCAACTTTTATATTGGAATTTAAATTTTTTTTACTTATTTGTTTTGGTTACTTCCATTAATGTTAAAGAAATAACGTCCTATTTTAGGAAGAACAATAAATGTTTCCTTATTTATTTATTTATTATTTAGTCAAATTTAAGAATATTTTTAAAACTATCAAAAAATTTAAAGACGAAACTAACAATTTTCGTAGTGTTTTAGTTTTTCAAACTTTCACTTGAAAAGGAATAAAATAAATTCTTGTATTTAGATCTTGAAGGGTTTGGCGAATTTTAACTTCATTATAATAGTAATGAATAAAATAAAATTGCTAATGTTGTGTTTGGAACTTGAATCAGTGTGCATTTTTAATTCATAAACATGTATTCGAGGAGCTTTGTAAATGTTTTTCATAGTTGGAGAGACAATTAATTTATTGACTGGTCAATAATTAAGTAGGAGTGTTGTTTTTTCAATTTTTCATCACTCGTACTGATTAGTTTGTTTGTTTTTTTGACAAATTTTCAATTAAATTTACCACCCATATTTAGCATTTTTTGTAGCTAAATGACCAAAGGTATTTGTAATTTCCAAAGATGCAATATTTTGATTTTATATTGATGTTTCGTCTAATTTAAATTTGTATTATATAAAATTTATCAAAGTAAAAAGTCATGTGTATTGGGATGTATTTTAAAGTATATATTGAATGTGCCGGTTCACGTAGGGAGCGATAAAATTATATAAGTTCATTGTTAATTGAATGATTATTACAAAAATAACAATAAGTTTGAGTTATATTTTAATAATAATTCTGTTGTCACCCCAGGCTGTAATGGGTGGGAATGATTAAATTCCAATTATAGGAAGGACAAAAAAATTGAAGTAAGATTGTGTATTTATTAACAATTGGTATTTTATTGATTACGTTAAGAGATTATTTGGTTAGAGAATATGTGAGTTATTCTGATTGTGAATTTGATATTAATTTTTTTTCATGCTTAGTTAAAAGCATTAGCTAAAATATTATTAAAATCATAACAATAATTTGGATAGCTTATGTAGTATAAGTTAGGATATGTTATTCAGATATCAACTTGATTTTAATTGTAAAATTATAAGTTTGAGCAATATCAGTGTTAAATCAAACGCTCATAGAGTATTAGATGATATTTCATTCATTTTAGGTTATATTTTTGTTGATGAATTGAAGTTGGAGAAAAGTAAAATGCTAGAAAACAAATAATCTGAAGAAAAAACGTAAAGCCAGTAGAACTTTATGATTCTAAATATATCATAATATTTGTGTGATAGAAAAATTTTAACACATAATTTTATACTTATCAAACAATAATATAATTATCTTAAATGTTGATTGAACGCTTTGCCCTTCGTAAAAAGCTTCATTTTAAACAAAATCGTTATTATCATTCCCCCCCCCCCCCAATATTTAAGAGTTTAAATCAATTAAAGTTTTATTTATTAAAACTTTCAAATTTGAACTATTTTGTAGGAAGTCCTCAGTATATCTAGACCAAACAGAAGGACTAATTTTATTTCTCCATTAGCAGTGTTTTCGGTTCACACTATGAATATTTCAACTATTTTGTAATCCTTTAGATTTATATGAGGGTCTTTTGTAAGTAAATTTCACAAAGTAATTCATTTCTATCTATCGTAAAATAAGAAATTTAAACGCTAAATATTGATAGATTAAAATATTTTTATATTTTCATTTATTATTTTAAATAAATATTATTTAATTATTATCCTAATATTTAAATCTTTCAAATAGATAAGATATTATTGTAATATGAAGAATCAAGATGTTAGTTGAAATTGGTATGTTAGTACCCCTTTATTTTAAATTGTTTATTACGTTATAATTTGATACAAAATTTAAAATATTAAAAAATAGCTTTTGAACTTTAAATATTTAAATATATTACGTGAAAAATTTAAATTAAAAATTTTCCTTTTTTTTTAAAAAAAAAAAGACACGTTCTTTTAAAAAACAAACTTAAAGAAAAGCAAGACAATTAATTTGAATTGAGAGAATAATATAAATTATAGCACAAACTCTCAAAATAAAATAGAAGAATAAAAATATCATATGAGAGTAATTTGTTCTTACTTATTATAAAGAAAAAATTGTGTATAATAGCAAACTAATAACCTAAAATAAATTAAGTAGCTAGGGTTTGAGTAATTGTGATCATAGCAAACGTTTGCAAAACAAATTGTCATCAGGCCTTCTCCAAAAATCTACTTGCCACTCTCCTCTAAATCGCTCGTCCGCTTCCTCACTTGTATACAAACACAAGTGTGTGAAAAAATGTTTTAATTGTATAACGAGAGAAATTTGTAGAAAGAAATACAGTACTATTTATTCTTTTCTCCTCCCCCTCTTCAGGATCCGTTCGCCAACTCTACAATCTGCTCGTATCACCCTAGCATTTTATCACTTATACAAAACAGAGCGAAATGTATAAATTGCGTTTGGTGTATAAAGCGTGAGCAAAAATTGCATATGAAATGCATCAGGAAATATATTTCGCTATACATTATTATATACAATAAAAATACTCTCCTGCCAGTTTCTTTTGTCTTTCTGTCGGTCTCCCTTTTATTATACTAATGTTTCAAATTGTATCTTAATTTCTCTCATTTCGTTTAGGACAAGTCGATTCAATTGTATATTCCTTGTAAAGTCTCCTTTTGTCTTTCTCTCGTTCTATTTATACAAATAAAATTGATGTAATCGTTTTGTCAAACACTTATAATAAACAATTCGTGTTATACGGTTTCGTTTTTTACAGTTATCCTGCCCAAGTGTCTTCTCGTTCTTGTTTATACACTTGTTTGATACGATTTGCTTCAACTGTATATGTTATAGCGGAATTATACCGTTTCTATGTTTGCATGTAGGAATTATGAGCACACTTGTTGGGTAGCATAAAATATGAATTTTTTATTGTTTAAATGTGAAAGTGTCTATATAAATATAAAGCACGAAAAGTATTCAAAAATCGGTAAAAGGTCAAATATAGCCATTGAACTTTGATTCATTATGTCATTAGTTAAAAGTTTTAGTCATTATGTAATAAGATAAAGAAAAGATTTATTTGTCAGGATTTTTAACGGTGTTTTGCAAAACACATTTTGGACACATGCCAATTTAATGCGGGCACATCATCACTTTATTTAATAAAAAAAAAATTACAAAAAAATTTTCTCATTTTTTTTTAAAATGATAATTTTTAAATTAAAAAACAATGTGGACGTGGGCGAGCATAATTGCCACGTGTCCAAAATGGTTTTGCACACAATATGGTTGAAAAATAAGACATAACTGAGCATTTCTTTAACGGGTACTGACATAAATGAGTCAAACTTTAATGATGGCAATAAGATGAAGTCTTTTTAAAAGTTCGAGGACATATTTGACTTCTTTTCCCTTCAAAAATATAGATCACTTTTTAGATTAAAAGAAATATAGCTATACTATATATATATCGATATATATTATATTATATATAGGTATATAGAATATATAATATAGATATATATATATTATAGAGGGTAAAATTGAATTTTTTAAATTTTAAAATAGAGAAATAGGTATATTATATATATAGAATATATCTTATATAATTTATATATATATAGTATGAATGAGTAGGGGATGATTTTGAGACCCTATGTAAGTGTTCTAACCGATTTTAATTCCGAGTCATGTACATGCTTTAATTGGCTATAAAGTTTATAAAGAGGTTGCATCTTTTCAGTTTATAGTTTTCTTGATTGATGTGAGATACACGTGTAAAACACGTATTTAAATAAAAATAGAATCTAAATATAAAAATTTAGGTTCACGGAATGCATAAATGACGTAAACTTACCCATGGTTAAATATATAACATAAATAACCTAACATGTACCCTATCATTAGATAAAAACAAGTAGGAAATTTTTTTAGGTTCATGTGAATGCACAAGTGACACGTAGATTAATTCGTGAATTAAGTCTAAAGCGTGAATAAAATAACATGTAGCTTAATATTAAATAAATTCAAGTGATTAAGTGGATTTAGGTACACATAAATCCACACGTGACACATCAATTCACCATGAATTGGATATAAAGCGTCGATACTATAATGAGTAGTTTAATACTAAATAAAATCAAGAATGTAAATGAATATTATTCGGATACCATATAACAAAGAATGAAAATCTTATTCGAACTCATGATGTAAATTATAAACTTTGGTTAAAGCTAATTGAATAAGCATAAAACTTCATACTTCAATATAAAGATCTTCAATTTGTGGAATAGAGAAGAGAGAGCACTTTTTTATATAATCATTAGTTTATGTAGAGTAATTAAAATTTTAATATTAATTAGTTGGGGAATTTTCATATTACTGACTCAAAAATAATTTAATTATATTTCATAGCAATAGTTTGCTAATTATGATTCATAACTACATGCTATAGAGAGGGAAATGGCGAGCGAGATCAGGAGAGGAATGAGAGATGCGAGAGAGCATAGAATAGAGAGAGATGAATTATATATATGTCAAAATAATTGTATTATATGTAATGGTAAAATAGTATTGGTTTATATGCGGATCCGAGGGTGGTGAGAGAGCGAGTGAGGCGAGAGTTGAGAGCGAGAGCCACAATTTGTATAATGGTTGTTGTTTTGTATAATTGAAGTACTACAAAGTCTGGAATATAAAACATGATTAAAATTCAACACAAATAACGCAAATCGATACAAAAATTAAACTATGGAACTTTAAGTAGTCAGGTAAATGTACATCATATAATATATTACGATAAAAAATTCACAAGGACACGTTTATACAACATTTAATAAAGTTATTTACAAAAAAAATTGAATGTATATGGTGATAAAATTGCCAAATACAAGGAAATCATTGTCATATACGAATACAAATCATCACATACAAATAAAAATCAAAAAAAAAATTGTCAGTTGCAAATTTATACAAATGTGACGAATTATATAAACACGACTGATGAACAAATTCGAAATCATCCCAATAATTAATGATTACCGTTAATCATAAATAATAATTATAATAAATTAATCAACATATAATAAATATATAAATTCTATGTATCGTTAGAGTAAATTTTTACATAATCAGTTTTTTTCTTTTTCACACAAAGCCCAATCCAGAATATATGGCCTTCTCTTGCAAACTTGCCAACTTATTTGGGCCCCGCATTAAATTTGTCAACATTCTAATAGATCAAGTTCAATGAAGGAAGATTTGCACATATAGGATATTTCAGTGCCATTTTAAAATTGGGAAAACTGTATATAATAGCAAACTAATAACCTAAAATAAGTGGAGTAGTTAGGGTTTCATTAATTATGCTTTCATAGCAAACGTTAGCCAAAGTTTGTCAGACGCCTTCTCCCAAAAATCCGCTGCCACTTCCTATTCTCGCGACGCCCCTTCTCCCTCTGCCCTTAAAGCATGATAAATCGCACGAACAGCCCTCTAATCATGATAAATCGCCACGAACAGCCCTTTTTTTAAAATGGATAAATCAGGAGAGAGTAGAATCAAGGAGGACACATTTTTTACTACAATCTTGAGGATAAAATTCACGTTTCTTCATAGGTATTTGTAGGATTATTTATTTCATATGTTTAAAATTTATTGTCAAAGTTCTTCTTAAACTATATGGAATAAACCTAAATAACAATTGCTCTGAATTATATTAAAAATTATGAAATCAATATCACTATTTTTAATGATTTTTTATATATATTATCTGTATTATTTTTTCAACTAAATATTTATTTTACGATTTCCTTTTCAAAAATTCTATACAATGCTCACTGAAATCGATAGCAACTTGATATTACTTAAAGTTAAAAATGAGCAAACTCTTCATTTGAATTGTGAATCTATTTGCTTCTTCTTTTTTTATGTTTTTTGTTTGTCTTTTTTTTTTTTGTTTTTGCTTTTTGTTTTTATTTGTTTTTTTTATTAGGTAGACCTGATAGTAAGCCTTTTTAAAAATAGTTAGATTATCTAACACCACGTTGCTCTCTTGCCTTTCGATGAGTCCAATTTCTTAGAAACTTTATTTTTTAGTGGTGTGATAGGGATGTATATCAAAATTTCAAGTCAATCACTATGAACTTTGAATTTATTTTTTACCCAATTTATATTCTTTCAAAGACATCAGTACAAAGTATATAACTTGTTTAGCACCAAGTGATTCTTCAAAGCTAGTAGAGTCCAGTATTGAACTACATATTAAAGGGACGAAGATCAATAACGCTTGGTTCAAGAAATTTACGAGTTACATTAGCAAAATTTCATCAACAATATGGTGTATTTGAAAGTACATAGTTCACGTCCTTGTGTATGGAGCTAATGATACTAAATAGGTCTCGATCATTTTAATTAATTTAACAACACGATCTATAATTACACAAAAGATTCAAAGTCGAAATTTTAGTAAAGATTTAGCAACAAGTAAACGATAGTAGAATCATAGATTCACAACACATTACAAGTATATAAATAACAAAATGTATATAATTTTTTAGGTGTTTCACACCTTTTTTCTAAAAAGAAAAAGTAGATTAAGACATAAATTGAATTTAATTTTTTCTTTTTATTCTTATTAATTATAGTCAAATTTATGATTGAAATAATTAAATATTAATTAATTAATAATCACAATACTAACTAATGAGGGGTAAAATTGAAATAACACTCTAAAAATAGTCTTGAAAACTAAACAATTAAGTTAATTTACAAAATGAAAGATGCCTAGAAAAAGATAATAGAAATATCACTGTGATTAATAATAAGAGTAAATTAGGTACTAAGTGTAAATTATGTATTCATTTTATTAACTGAACAAATATTGATAGACATCTTAAAATAATATAGTGGATAACATTATTAGACCAAGAGTACGTGAGTAAATGCTAGTAATAATTTATAAGACGTTTTTAAGAAAATGAAATAAATGACAAATATTTTTTATTTGAAACAAGAAGGAAGAAAGAGAAAAATGGAGAGACTCGAAGGAATGAAATAAAAGCTACTCTAATAATTAATGAAGAAAGAAGTATATTTTGTTGTGATAAGTTTTTTTATCAAAAAGATTTGAAAAAAAATATATAATCAAAATTGAACAGTTTTTATTGGAATTCCAAGTAAAAATTTAAGGAAATGGTTTAATTATTACCTGACCAATATTAATATTCTCTTTTGTTACATGATTTCCTTTCTTATTTAAAAGTTATCATAATTACGTAAGGATTTTAATATTTAAGTATGTTAATAAATTTTGTTCATAGTATTAAAAAGATGAGAAGTAACGTGCAATAAGAAATTTGAGGACATGAAATATAAAGTCAATACGAGAAAGGAAGATTTATTTATTTTTAATTTGAAAGAAGACGGAAGAAAGAGAAGAAAAGAGAGATTTGAAGAAATGAAATAAAATTCAAGAATTAATGAAAAAAGAAATATATTTTTTTATAAATTTTTGATAAAAGAATTAGGATAAACGTTCAAAAAAAATAGAAAAATAATTTCATAGTTGATAATTAACTTTGAGATAATATTATATTTTTTTTATTGTTCAACTAATAGGATGTATAGATATACATCTTTAAAAGAACAAGTGATATGATTTTTTTAAAAAAAAGGACAAATCAAATTTGTAAAAAAATAAGATGCAATGCTTATAAAATTACAATAGTTAATTTCATGGGTTAAATACATAAAAGAAGTGAAAAGGAACAAAAAAGGAAAATGAGTGATGTAAGGAAATGAAATCAATAATATTAATGATGAGATTAAGGAAATATAAAAAAAGAGATTAATAGCATTAATGATGAAAGAAATTAAAATATAATTATTTCAAATATAAAATTGAAAGGTAAAACTTTTAGCCTTTTAAAAAAAAAAATTAAAAAAACGACAAAAAGAATTAAAAAGAGAGAAAGAGAAAGGAACTTTCCAATCACTAATTATAGTGGAAGCTATTATGGTGAAAAAAATGTCAATCTAACAAATAAAAAATGTATATTTTGTATGCTATAGCAACTTTACGTAATGCACTTCATAGCAAACATAGAAACGGATAATTCGCCTATACATATACAGTTGAGAAAATTATAAAAAAACAAAGTGTATAAAACAAGAAAAGTACGAAGACACAGTGGGACAGAGAACTGCTACATATTAAAAACGACGTGGATAAAAATGATTGTATGATATAAGTGTATAGAACGATTAATACAATTTGAGTGAATTTGTTAAAATAAAAATGAGAAGAGAGAAAGACTAAAAAGACTTGACAAGGACTGATACAGTGAATCGAATGTATAAAACAAGAAGAGAGAAATTAGATACAATTTGAAAATGTATAAACGAGAAAAGAGAGAAAGACAAAGAAGAAAACTGGGCATGAGAGTATTTGTATGGTATATATAAGTGGTAGACGAAAAGATACATTTTAATGTTTTTTTTTTATCCTTGTATTGTATATAAATTTTCTAAGCTTTGTTATACAAACAGGCAACCAATTATACATTTCACTTCTGTTTGATAATGATAAAGCGGGATAGCTGAGGAGATTGGGGAGAGTGGCAGAGGGGAACAAAAATAATATTTATATTAAATTTGCCTTACTGTTATACAATAGAAACAAGTTATACACTTGTGTTTGACAAAATGAGGAAAAGAGAGCGAGGAGATGGCGGAGTGTCGAGTGGGAGCGACGAATTTAGGAAAGAGGCGCCTTGGACAATTTTTGAAACATTTGTATGGAGACACAATAATTAAAACCCTAACTATCATTTATGGTCCGGTTATTAATTACTATTATATAATTTTTTCAATTTTTAATAATTTATACCAAAAGAAAAAAAAAGTCTCTTGATGCCAATTTGAAGGGCATGTGTACTTTGAGAATCCCTTAGTACCATAGTAGTAGATATTTATACATAATTTGGTTAAAAAGTTGCATCTCTAGCAATTAACAACGAATAAGACGGTATAATAATGGATTGATATGTAGTAAATATTCCAGGAAAGTTATGGACGGTACTATATAATCGTACCTAACAACTTAATTATTTCTATATATATATAATTATATATATATACTTGTATATATATATATGATAGATAGATAGTATATATAAGAGATTAAAAAAATAAAAAAAAATTGAAACGTTATTAGATTGTACATTTTATCATTCGGTCATAAAATTAAATAGAAAAGACGACTATATATTGAATTTCATGCTGACAGGTATTTAGTTATTTTTATGTTAGGATTTTAACTTAGCACATAAAATTAGAACTTGAAATAATTAGTTTAGGAGTATTTTAAGTAGAATAAAGGTTTTCACCACAAAATTTAAAAATTTGAACTTTTTCTCCAAGTGAAATCTTCGTCCCCACGGTGACTATTTCACTCGTCAAAGATTAGTTTTCAATTGCTAATCTATTTTCATTTAACCTTTAATTTTTCTCTTACTTCATGTTGTGGACCATTAGATTCGGGTTCGCAAAAATTATATAAATAAATAAAGAACTGAATTTTTAAAATTGGATCTTTTAAATCTATATCGAGATATTATACTATCTATAATATTAACATTCTTTTGTTATTAACTTATTTGTATAAAAATAAGTTATTCGCCTCAAGTTAAAAGAAAACAAAAAAAAAAAAGTTACGCATAGTTGAGTGTTGGAGACCGAATTATGATGTGTGCAATATATAAAGATGTTAAGTCCAGTTTTATTAAAAAAATAGAGAAAGCAGTGTACTTATTGTTGTCAGATTATAGATAGTAGAGGAGCTATATTATAATATAGATATAGATATATTCTATATATATATCTATATCAGATATGAGCATCTATCATGTGCTTTATTATTCCTGGAAGAAATAAAGTATGGGTCATATTTAACTAATCAATACATTATTCTTCTACATTAATTAATATTATATACCTACCCTTCAAACACATTCTAGTCAGCTCCTTGCTTGTGGACCATTATAACTAGGAGCGGAGCAATAATTTTGCTTATGAATTTGATAAAATTCAGTAATTTTTAATTTAAATTTATATTTATCATATATATGTATGAAATATATGGTATAATAATTTATCAAAAATTAAGTAAGTCATATTTAAATGGTAAAATATTTGATCGAGTTGAAATTTTTATTTCGCCCTGTAATTGTTAAGGCGAGAAAAAGCAAACAGCAAACGAAGTTAAAATTAAAATGATGTTAGTCACTTGGTTGGTGCAGATTCCATCTCCTTATCTTTGTTTTATACGAGCGAAGTTTCCACATTGTTTACAGCACACTAATTAATTACCAAAAAATAATGAAACACACCTATTAGTATATGCAAAAAAAGACAATAAAACTGCGTTTTTTAACTCCGGCACAATGAGATGGAGATAGTTGCCATATTGAGAAAATGAGCGAGTTAGGAGATTCTAGAAGGTTTTTAACACACTATTAAACTAGACTATATTTTCATAAGTCTTTTTTAAGTAAGAGAGAAAGAAGATTTCTCATTTCCATCACACTCTTATAGGTGATTAGATTAAAATAATATTTTTAATACGATATATTATTCTTTATTAGTTCCACCTCATTCATTTTAACGAAAAAGATTTTCAAAACAATAACTATTATCACTAGGCCCATTAAACTCTATGTATGTGTGATATGGTATAAATAATTCATATCTTTTTAGATGGCAATTTAAATAATAAAATAATTATTGGACTAACGTGACTTGTTACATTTTTTCTATTTAAATATGTTGACTCCATGGAGTCTTCTTCTTTAAATTAGTCGTTTTCAAGGAAACTTCGTGCATAATAATTTTCTTTTAGGTAATAATAAATAATTAGAAAATTTAGCAAGAAATTTAAAAAATTTATGATATCTTCTTATTTTAAAATAATATTTTTATTATAATATAAAAAAGATTTACAAATAAAGAATATTAAAAATGTAAATAAAATAAAAAAAATTCGGAACTATTGCAAATAAAAGTGGGAGGGAGTAACTTTCAATTGCCGATATGCTGGTCAAAATCAAGTTAAGTACTATAAAAAGCCTCCACACATATGCAGTGTATTTAACATGTTTCTACTTATAAGGGGTGAATGTTCCGTCTGAAAATAAATTTTTCGTATGAGATAAATTATTTTAGTATGTGTATGAAATAATTTATTTCATCATTATAATAATCAAAGACGGGAGATAATTACAGTTTATTTTTATAACATAAATTATTAGTATATCTATATGTCGAATAAAAGATCATATGAGTTACAACGACCCTATTGATTTAAAGGAATTATTATTTTATTTTTAAAACCTCGTAAACGTAATCTAGTAGGTCATTGATTTCCTCTTTACGTCACATGCTTGTGTATATTTACAAAATCAATTCAATTAATCCCATTATCATCCTCAAAAGTATCAAATATTTTCTAAACTTATATCAAAATGACCTTGAACGAGGTTAAAAGAAAAGTAAACTTTAACTGTGTGGGATTGTGGACCCTATCAAAAATCAGCTAGTTGAAAATTGTGATAAGTCTTATCTCACTTTATAAGAGTCTTAAATACGAAATCACTTAGTAAAAATATAGGGAAACTAAGAGGGACTTGGTTGTATATGAAAGTTCATCAACCCTATTTTAATAGGAACTTCACATTTCACTTAAACATAATTACTTCCTTACCCTCGCTATTGGTAATAATTACATTTTGTAACTCCAGGTTAGATGGAGGGGAGCGAGGCGAGTGAGAATGGAGCGAGCGGAGAGAGGCGAGAGAGCGGGGGAAGGAAGAAAGGGTGGGGAGAAGTGAATGCTAGTATATTGGTGTTCGCTAATTTATCTATAATATGTATTTGTATAATTGCAGGAGAGATTGGGAGGAGGGAGCGAGAGAGGGAGCGAGGACGCGAGAAGAGGACAGAGAAGTGGAGCAGAGGTGAACTTGTATATGTAATATTGTATATAACTGTAGATTATACATAGATATTTGTATAAATGGCAAGCGAGATTGGGAGAGGAAGGAGAGATGCGAGCGAGGGATTGAGAGAGGAGAGGAAGGAGCCGCAGCATGACGATGAGAGGGCAGAGAGTGGGAGAGAGGTGAAATTGTATATGTATATAGGTTAAAAATTGGTATATATACGATTCATTAGGATATCATGGGGATATACATATCCACAAGACTAATATACAAATCGAATCAGCCCCACATAATGGAATTGTTAAATGTTCGCGCAAGTGATAATTATAGCAACTCTAGCTATGCGATGAGGAAATTTAAATAATTATAGTATGCTTAGCCGCGTAAGGTTCTCATTTTAAAGATGTTTTTTATGTTCTAAAAGCTGTGACAATCAAATAAAAAATTACTCACAATCGATTTAAAACAAATTTAAGTGCTTGACAAATTGAAAAGTTACTTTAAAGTTAAAAAATCAAAAATAAATCTCTCCTATTTTATTTTATTTTTTAACTTGAAAAATAAGTAAATTTAATTTTTTTTTTCTTAAATAAATACGAATTAATCGAGTCGCAGAAAATGTGAAGCGCGTGAGCTAGCATTAAACATTGCGCATTGTGTAAAATATGAAAATGATTCCGAAGATGACATCACGTAACTGACGTCACGAAATTTGTTTAATGGAGGGACGGACGCATTTATATTCTCATTCAGCAGCAGGAAGCAACCAGCCAGGAACAAAAAATACACACAGAAAAATACACATTTTATTATATCAATCGAATGATAGAATAAAGAGAAGTAATTGCACTAGCAGTAACCAAAAATTAATCAGCTAGCCGGCGTGAATGCTACTTATGGA
Source organism: Solanum habrochaites (assembly GCA_027704765.1). NCBI lineage: Eukaryota > Viridiplantae > Streptophyta > Magnoliopsida > Solanales > Solanaceae > Solanum > Solanum habrochaites. The sequence continues at coordinate 64,926,326 of JAKWJA010002491.1, forward strand.
CGGAGAAAAGAAGAGGAAGAGAACATCAATCGTCGCCGGAGATCGGAGTAACGATGACGTAAAACCTACTGTGAAGGAGGAGGAGCCGCCGTCAGAGGCGGAGGTCAACGAGTTCTTCGCGATTTTACGGAGGATGCACATGGCCGTAAAATATCTTCAGAGAAACGCTCAGATTCAGCCGGAAAACGTTAACGCTCACGGCAGCAAGTTAACCGCATCACCGGCCGGTGTTAACGGAGATGCAGCTGGACAGAAGAGTGAACGGGGAATCGTGAGAAAAGGTGATTTGGATCTCAACACTTGAGGACGGCTGGAGATAACGCAGTTAGTTTAAGCATAGGCTTAATACAGAAATATGCACTTTAATGATCAGTAGACTTTAAGATGATCTATGTACAGATTAATTAAGTGAAGCCTTTTTTTTATATATATATATATCTCTGATAATCGGTTTGCTCTTTGTGATTTACTTTAATAAATTTAATTTATTTTATCATTAGATGTTCCATACTGGCTGCCCATACATAAAAAATTTTCACTATATAAATTACAATTTAAAATTATTATGTCTAAATTTTAAAATATTTCACACTCGAACCACATGACAAATCAATATGATGAGAAATTGAGTTCTACAAATAAAAACCAACCGTGGAAATTACAAAATGGATGAGAAAAAATTCAATTTCCTCAGACCTTGTTCTGTTCTGTTAAAATCATATTTAATAATATATTAGTATTGCAAAAAAAGGTTAAAGTAAGAAGTAACGGATTTTATTATGACTTTTATTCTTTGTTAATAATCTATATTTCTATCATTATTTGATTGAGTCGAAATTGTCCTTATTTTACACTAAGTTTAACCTGTGACTAATAAGAACATATTGACCTGACTGATATATTAAGTATGTGTATTCAATTTCGTCTTAACACAGAGAGGGTTATATTAAATGTGGAAGTTGCATTTCCATCAATTAGTTAGTACACTCTCTGATTTTTTCACCATTTTAAGTCAACACAATTTTATGAGTCAATTTAATGGGAAAGCTTCATATCAATTTTAGCAATTTAAATTTAGAATTTCTTATAGTAAAGAACTAATAACAAATGTAATACCCCAAAAATAATAAATAATATAATTGTAATATGGCCAGTGTTGGGTGAAAATTAGGAGCCAATAGCGGACAAAGTAAAGATTACTAGAAGTTTATTCTTACAAATTGTTGATCCCGTTGTACTAGTTTTAAAAGATTATTGTTTTGTGTTTTGTAAGAAAATTAACCGCGAAACAGATTATTAATTTACTAAGTATGAAATATGTATTTAAAAAAAAATGTTAATTTTGAGTGGTGTCATGGTGTGGGTATGTAAGAATTGTATTGTTTCTCCAACTAGTGGTCTTTCTCATCATTTTTTTTTGTATACATTTGGAATAATAAGTAGAAATTGTATATTACTGAACATATTCATTATGATTATCACAAGTTATTTAAAATTTAAAAAATGTCATTACAAATGGGTCTAAATAAAATTTTAATTAGTTAACTCTTAATAAATAAAAAAAATTTCACCTGATATATTATATATAGTGTTTATTTTTCATTTTCAGGTATTACTAATCATAAACATATAGTAAACCCATTAGTCAAATGACTCGAGAGATACGTAATACTCTTCACTAAGGCGGAGCGCTCTGATATGACGGGGTTCATTGAATTTTTCAACGAAAAATTATATTATTTTTATATAATTAAAATAATTGTATGATATGTAGAGAGATTAATTCTTCAGTTCTACTGCTATATTTCTAATTTCTGTGAAATCGTAGCTTCGGCCTCAATTCACTACAAGCATATTACGATCCACGGACGACTTTTCAAAATCAGTTTACTTTGAATAATAAATCTTTTTAATGAAAAATGCTTTTACAAAAAGTATTTTGAAGAGTAGTGTATTATGTCTGACTAATATATTTTAAAAACACTTTTGTCAATAGAACAATATTTTGTGCTTGATTTATGCCTCAAAAGTGCTCTCGAGCATTATTTTTTTTATAAAAAAAAACTTGATCACATTACACAGAAATAATCCAACCATAAATTATGGAATTTCTTAAACGGTGAATGCATTTGGGAAATTGCAATGTACATTTCTAAGTAACGCCAATCAAATTACCTAAACGGAATTCTTTTTAAAAAAATACTATAGTATATAATTAACGTGATTATTGACACGACGGTAAGCACGTGGATTGACTGTTTGACTAATAAACCTCACGTAATGTAACAAAAATTTCTGCCAATAATGTTAGGAAACTTTATATGAATTTTCTGTCAGAAAAAAAAAAGTAAACATATAAAGGATTTTACTAATGATAATAAGACCTTAGTGGTTATTTACGTTTAAAACATATCAAAACTAGATTGTAGTTTGGTGCACGATAAATAAGTTGGCACTTGGTGTAGCCAGGCATGTATACTTTATTCATGTGCATAATAATATATTGAAAATACATTATTTTCTACTCTTAATATATGTATCCATGTGTATATGATGTCTTTGTCCAACTATATCCCTGTGAATATTATGTGTAATCGTCGTAACCGATACTATAATTTTCAAATTATTAGTATGTTTTACTGCTATTTCGAATAAATTAGGATTTTAATCATATAATTTACCTAAATTTCATAGTTTTAACAGTTGATTATATTATTTTTGAACTCTTTTTCAAATAATTAAAATATCTTAAAATTTATGGATTTCGAATATATCAGAAGATTTCTGAATATGCAGGTGAAGGATGTATCCGAGAGGGGAAGTATATTATCGCGGACAACGTGATATATTTTTGATTTTGTATAAATGTCGAAAATTAGAGAGTATAGTAACAGACCCTGTATATATGGTAATATGTCTTAAGTTCCAGTAATTTTAAGACTGCGGGTCGTTGCCGATTACAGTTATGGAGTGAAGCCGAAGGCCTTGGCCTTGTGAAGTCTTTTAGGCCCATGATCATGAGCTTATATTATTGCGGAGATCTATAATTAATTTCAACCAATCATTATTTTGTAATTTATATCTAAATTATTTATATAACGATAAGATTATATATGAGTTGTTAATATAACAAAGTTATATATCAGGTTTAAATCGCACAATTGGGGTATATATGCCCTTGTCCTTAAACAATGTAGCTAACCAGTTAAGTGTGCTAACAAAATTTTATATTGTAAAATTAATTTTAAAAAAATGGAGCTATTAGCATAGAAAGTACTTTAGGAATACAAGCAAGGGTCCTAATGAAATCATGCAATTTTTGGTATACTATTTTATTCATGGGGTCGTTTGGTTGGTGGGATGAGACAGAGGCGGAGTCAGAATTTTCAATAAAGGGGTTAAAATCTATATAGATAAATAGCCGAAGGGGGTTCGACATCTACTCTATATATACGTATAAACTTATTTTAAATAGATATTAAATAATATAATTTATCCGGCAATGGGAGTTCGGATGAATCTCTTTCATACAATGTAGCTCCGCCCCTAAGATGAGATAGTCAAGGTTATTCTATGAGTTGGAGACTAGAATGATAAGTTAAAGCAATCTCATGAAATTTCTCAAAATTATTATCCTTATCCCACCAATCAAATCAGAGAACAAAAGTCAAATTTTCAAATCAGTAACTTCATTTGCTATAGAGTCATAATTTCCAAAAATAAAATAAAATAATGTCTTCTCAATTTCTTATCAATTTACCTTGATTATAACGTGGATCTTTTTAAGTCGTCGATTATTTATTTTAAAAATGTATTTAAAGTATGTAGCAGTAAGTGTTTGATTAAAGAGACGTAGTGGTGTGGGTGCTTTTAAGTTCTTTAATGGAATAATAATTATAATAATAATAACGTGGATGTACCATGTTTTCTATTAGAATAAAATATATTGACTCATCGAGTCTTTGTCTCTTTTTTTTTTATCCCGGGAATATCGGTCATTTGGTATTGTGAGCAAAAAAGAAAAATCTAACGGGACTACACGAAAGGATGTTGGATGGAGTGAATCTACCACGACTTAAAAGGAGCGTAAAGATCAATCAAGTAGAAATAAAAGCAATTGACCATATATTTTGGCAATTTTTAATTATAAATTATTTAATACAAAAATACATGATTTTGAAATACTCAATCTCGTTGGATCCGGCCAACAAAAGAGCAAAATTTGGCGGCTATTTTTCCCTTTAAGTAAAAATAAATATTAAGCTACCTTTTTCCAATGGTAGCCAATTTTTTTGCCTTTTCTCTCGAATTTCTAACATATTTTAGATGCTAGAAGATGTGCGAGAGCACACCAGACAATACACACATGTTACTTTTTCATTTAAATTGAATGATATCTTTGATTGAACGAAAAATAAATATAAATAATAAGAATTTAGTGATTGTAATTGCAGTCTGATTAACTGCTTCCTCAAACACCCGATGACCTAGTACGTATTATATAATAGGATATGAAATTAGATATGTTCGAATTGAACCGCATTTCAATTTGTACATGAATAATTTATTGTATTGCTGAAATCGTTTTTAGAATGGGTAAACTTTTAAATATAATAACTTTTTTCTAGGCTCTCATGTATATTTCAAAACTCATTGATGTTGTTAAAAGCATACTATTTTGATCCAATCTCAAAACATAAGGGACTAATTTTGTCATTCTCTCCAAGTTTTGTGTACCAAACTGGAGCTGTTGTGTGACGCACAGAAGGAAGCGCGTGGGTGAATTTTACAAGTTGAGCATTGTTGAAGCATCAAAAAAAATCAAAAATGATAATGCCATTTCCCATGAGATCACATTTCTGACATCAGCAGATTTGGGGAATCGGTGGAACGCATTAATAATTATCAACAACCATTCATAGAGAATAGACTTCTTCATAGACTATTCTAGAGAGCAGAGAATAAAATTAAAATCGACAACGGCGAGGCCACACTGATGGACCGGCACAAGAAGCGGAAGAGAACTGACAACGGCGGTAATCGAAGCAGACATGAGAGAGAAAGTTCTGTGAAGGAGAACACCGGTAGTGTCGAAGCCGCCGCCGCCATCGGAGGCTGAAGTTAACGAATTCTTCGCGATCTTACGGAGGATGAACGTGGCAGTGAAATATCTTCAGAAAAATGCTCAGATCGGTGAAGTAGAGGATAGCCATAAGAGAGTTGATTTGGATCTGAATACACTACCGGAAAGCGGAGATTAACGCCGACGAAGCTCCGAATCTTAGACGGTGACGGTCCGTCTGTACTCTGTACAGGTTAAGTGCTTGCTTTTCATCACTGACAACGAATTTGCAATCGCTTTTTCGGGGAATTATAGCTGCTACTATTTTGTTAGGTTTTGAGCTTTGTAACAAAAATCTCCAACGTGTTTAAATTTGCATCAATAAATTTTCTTTAGTGTTTTCACTTATATAATAATAATAATAATAATAAATAAAAATATTATTACCGTCATACGAACAGATTGGGATGTTATGAGCTAAAATTTTCTTTTTTAATCCATTCTTGTCCCTCTACTTGGTTATTTAGCAATTTACTGTCAAGTAATGTTTAGCAATTTCATTTGTATATTTTATAAATAAAAATTGTTTTTTTCAACTATGCGCTTTTATATTAAGAAAATTGATATACAAAATGATAGAATTAGATTCATAAACCAAAAAAATATATATATTCCCTGTGCAAGAATAAATTGTTAGAAAATTGTGGCACAAGGCATAACACTCATTGCTCCCGTTTACATTTTTAAAAAAAATTTTGTTTCTTGAATAAATTAGGCTAAACTTTTTGACTTTTAGCACATGTTGTTTTAGTTAGCTTGGGAATAAGAGTAAGGAAAAGTGATATGCAAAAAAAGAAATGAAATTAATTATCCTTGTCCGTTTATTTAGACTTAGCGAAAGGGACAATTCAATGGAGGAAAAGAAGATTATATTTATTCTAATAAAATAGGAAATAAAGATAGCTCATTAAATTGATTGAGATGCATCCAAGGAAGTTTAAATATTATATTTATTTAATTTGTTTGTCTTAATTATCTTTATAGTTCCTTTTAAAAAGGAAGTGTTCCTTGACAATTTAATAATCTCAAATTTTTACCTAATACTCTTTAAATCATAAAATTAAAGAGTATTCTAGTATAAAAGAACGTGATGTATATTCAAATCAAGAGCAAATAAATTTGTTGTATTATTTGTTTAGAGTTTCACACTTTCACTAGTTAAGCTCAAATTGGGCTAAAAAGATGGGCCCTCCAAGCCCAAGCCCATGAGCGTCCAATCGAGTCAGTGGGCCTCCCATTGCATGAAGTGTATGTCCAGTTAATTTGTGAAATCCAGTTCCTGTCCATTAGCCCAGTAACCGGTGTATCGTAAATTTTGGGGCTCATTCACACAAATATCCTATTTAATGTTTCCCATTCAAATTTGTGGTGTTTACCAGCCAATTCGATTCGATTTTGTGCATGGAAGGAAAAGGAGGTCATAATCTTAGTGCAAGAAATATCTATCTCGTATAACAAAACTATCTGTGGAGTCCCTTGACTTACACTACCTGTGGACACAAACCCTAAACTAAGCCTTAAGGTGTGAAATTCTAAATAAATAAAATATACAACTTATTTGGTCGATCACTGTTTGGTATTAGCCTAGCTCGTCTCCAAGAATAGTCTCCTTTTTTGGGGGCCTTTTTTTTAAAATAACATTTGTATGTAGCCACGGTAAGATCAGTTTACACTCACACTTCACATAAAGTCACTTAAATATAAGCCTAATTATTCTTCATGACGCGATCCTGTGATAAGTACGATTCTAGCCATATGTGATAGGGAGGAAGAGGCTAGCAGAGCTGGTATAGAGAGGCAGATGATGGCAAGCGAGAGAGGCAAAGGATGGAAGAGATTGAATTTATATGTATATCTCAGGTTCATACTTGTATTTTTACACATTCAGATGTAAGTGGGGCAGCGCGATGGCGAGAAAAGAGAGGCGATTCAAGAATAAAAGAGGTATGTGATAGAGGCCGAGAGAGGCGGGAGAGATCCCAGAGAGGTGAATGTATATAGTATATATTTGATATTGTATTTCTACATAGTACTTATTTCCTTCAGTGCGTTATACATTACAACGACACTTATCAACCTCGAAGTTTGCCCACAATTAAATTAGTATATGTTTGATTAACAACATAATTTTTCCATTAAAAAATATAGATATCTTTCGCTTAAGACCAAAGATTCAAAAAAAGATCATTACTTTTTAAAAAATTTAATATCAAAATTAAATCAAATATGTAAATTCATAAAGAAGAAATAACAAATCTGAGATATTGAAAATGGGAAAGGAGCATAAAAACCCAGTGAAGTGGGTCCAAAAGAGTGAACCCAATATAATAAAACAAAAGGGATAAAATTGTAGCACCCAATTAGAGAAACTGTACACCATCTAAGTCTAAAAAAAAAAAAAAAGAAAAAAACTTATGATGGTTCTAGCTTATTTGTTGTGATTAATTTTGTAATATGGTTTCTTAATTGTGTGAATTTATGTATTCGAGTTAATAAGGGTATAATCGACGAATTCTATAATGAATCCGTGTATGGTGATACAATTTTTTTGAATGCAGAATCTAAACTTTGGTAATATGCTTACACTTACACATCTATTTATTTGCATAAATACTTTCGAAAAATCCGGGATAAGTTACCCCTTTGTATCTTGGCCAACGAAATACAAATCCATTTTTCAAAATTCTTAAAGATAGAAACCATATTTTATACACGTACCTTCATGTTTTTGTTATATTACAGAACAAATATCAAACCCGGCAACGCCAAAGAAAATAGCAACTTCAAATCGACTCCATTACTGTGTATAATTACCGCTATTGCATTTGGCCAACAAATATACAATATGCAAATGAAAATATCATCGAATCCTCCAGCAATATAATAGTAGCGATAGCACTAATTAGTCCAAAATGTAATAAATAAAACTACAAGTATAATAGAGTGCATAAATAGTGATTAATTTCTGAAATGCAACAGGCAAAGAATAATGCATTGAAATATTTCTACCTCATGATCGTGAAGCGATCGCTCAGCCCATGAAGGATCATACCATGGCCCTAATGATAATACATCCACCATAGCACCTTGGCCCCCCTTATTAGAAAGCCCATAATTTTTTGTATTTCGTTCTCTTATTTTTTTGTACAAAAATTCCAGTGCACTAATTTTGACCATCGCATTATTTAGTATACATTATTTTTAAAATATTTCGTATCATTATAGGAATGCAAAATATATATGGTTTGAAGTAGGCCTTTAGAAATATAACTGTAGACATTTTGTAATAAGAATATTTTATTATTGTGCTTGAATAAATTTTTCTGTGAAGTCGTGAGACTAGAAAAAAAAAAAACAGTCACATGTCACGATGATTCAAATCGGGGCAACGTAAATATGTTCTCGAAGTTAAATTAATCGCAACTAGTGTTCAACTATTGTGTGTCAAAATTTCACGTCAGTAGAAATAGGAAAAAAAAATACATGACAAGAAAAACAAAGTACGTGATTGTGGCCGATATCGCTCATTGTGTATTTTCAAAAAGGAAAGAATATTTGAACAGTTTTTGTTTGTTTTTGGGAAATGTGTAGGGTAATCCTTGTCAGCCTCATGGTCCGAGATTCTTGCGACTTGTAAGCTGCCCCGTTGCTATGTTTAAAAGTCCAAAATCCAAATAGCTTTTGGCAAGTCATAGATGCAGTTATTTATCTTACCTATATAATATATAGTATGATGTTGAGTACTCGTATAGTATACACCTCAAGAGCCACATTAAACATTATTATTGGATAGGTTTTTTTTTTTGGCTTCCTTATTCAGAATTGAAGTGTAAGTATGAAGAAGGAGCGAACAGATGTAGATAATTATCGCTTAATTTGGATATATCTGTTATAATAATATCTATTTCGTTGCTATATTTTATTGAAAGGTGCGACCGTAAAACTAGGTTAATTGCGAAACCTAACATTTATTTTTTATGACTTGCGCTGAATCCTCCTTTCACCTAAACATACTCTGTATCAGTTTTAGTGTAAATTTACAGGCCATGCTTGATGAAATATTATAGAAATTACACAAACCATTCTCTATTAACGGTTCTATTATTGGACATACATAGAAAATATCCTAAATTAGTGTGAAAAAAGTAAAATGTCCTTTTTAGAAGTTTGATTCAAAAATATTCAGTGATCATTAGTTGTGGGGGGGTTTTTAGAAATAGCTTTGTCAGTCAATACCTTTGAGCCAGAAAGCGGGCCTTTAGTTACTAAAAGAGGGTCAAAAGAACATTTTACCGATACTCAATTTTTTATTTATAAAACCAATGTCTTCTTAGTTACTTAATATTATTAAAGACATTATTCTTCGTATTCTTTCTTCAAAGAACTGTAACCAATAAAATATAAGAAATCTTGTCTGTTCGTCTTATCTAATTTTGTAAATCCAATAGAATAACTTCATACCCTTTGACAATATAGATATCATATATTATATGATATAATATTATATATAATATATAAACTAAGAACATAGTGTAATTATTCTTATATTTGGTCATTTATATATCCGATTAAAAACCATGAGAGACAACACAGGAAGTTATTTTTATTGTTATTTTTGTTTGAGCTGAAGGTAACTTTGCTTTTTTTTAAAAAAGTCTTCAACAAAAAAGTGTTTAAAAAAAACAAATATATATTTTTTGAATGAATGACGTTTTTCCACCGTTTAAGATACACAAGGACGTTTTGTGTTGTGTTCAACATACTTAACGACAAAGGAAATTTTGGACCAACTCCCAAGGAGAGCAGTGGTTTCCTTTTCCAGAGTTTTAAGGTCATTTGTATTACCAATGGTCACTCAACGGTAACTTAAGAAGCAGTTTTTAGCACGAACTATAAATTCGCGGCAGTTGGATTGCTTCCACAGCCGTTGTAAAGGACATTTTTGGGGCTGGCCTTTCCTCCTTGTATTACTTTTTCTTGGTGGGAAATAATTAAATTCTTTCACTATTTCATAAATTTTATATCACATTTCAAATTAACATCAAGACAAATACATATATTATTTACCCATCACATACAGTTTAACAGGGTGGATGTTTGTAGAAATAAGGCACGAGAGAGGGGTACCAGATTGATGAAGAGAGCCGAGGCGGAAGCGGGGAAAAAAAAAGTTTGCCAACTTCAGAACAGGCAGTCGCGAAAGAGACTTTATTTTAACATAGAATACTTTTTCAAAAGTCATTTTCTTCCTCTTCAACTTAAGAAGATCAAATAATATTTTAGGGATGGCAATAGGGGGTTGGAATGCAACGTCGTGGGGTTGGTTGTAAAACCTATTTGGGGCGGGGCGAATTAAGGTTGGTGGGCCGCGGTAGATTGGGTAGGGATCTATAGTTTTTAAACAAAATAATGGGGCGAGTGGGCTGCAGGTATCGTGATTTGATATGTTTTTACATTTAATTTCTAAACTTCTCACATATTAATAGCGTGAATAGATAATTACTTTATAAGATAATTTCAGTTAAAACTACTAAAAATTTAGTATAATCACTGAAATAATTCATAACAAACAATCAATTTCTTACCTTTTCTCTCATTCGACATCTTAAAACGACAATAACAGTTGAAGTCCTCCTATTACAGTCATATAAGTTAATGAAAAAACAATTGGATTTTCCATAAGTTTTCGTATATCAAACGCAACCAGGAAAAAAAAATTAAAAATTGTTATGGTGCGACTAATCTCACGAGGGCGTGAAGTGGAACAAGATTAAAATGTAACGAAATAGTTATTATGTGGATCGAGGCCAAAGCATTAAAACAACTTTCTGGGAGATTACAATTCAACCCCCTCCTATTCCCGCCGTTAAAGCCCGCACTTTATCGCTAGCCCTAGATAGTTCTTTATCATTAAACTAATACAACAGAACAATGAATATTTCCAATTCAAGCTCAGTCTTAACTTGAAAATGACTATATAGTTGTTCAACTCTCGTTTAGTAGTGGGAGTGTGTTGGGCAGGGGGGAATGGAGCTCTTCTTTGTGGCATTTTTCAATGAACCACATATTTTTTATGAATAATGAGATAGCCACACCAAAAGAAATCTCAACTACCATACCTACCCCAGCTTTTTGGGATCAACTATGTATAATGAAGTGATTTTTGGTTACAAAATGTCAGATAATTGGAGATAAATCCTATTCTTTGTTTTGTAACTTGAAAAAATATTTAACATTGAAATCTAATGGAAGATCGCCAGTATTAATTCTTTTCTATCACGTCATCCAATTTTTTTTTAATTTTTTTTTAAGTCATCCAACTTTTGGACACACCTTAATTTACTTTTTATACACCAATATTATTAACGGCACAACAATGAATAAAAAACTGAACGATAAATGAAATTGCAGCACCCTAGATATAGATCGTCGGTGGAATAGCGTCAACAATAATACTTTTATTTGTACTTTTACATGCTTTTTTAAAATAATATAATTATTATTTATGATCATTGTAATACTTTTTAGATGGATTTTTTTTCAAAAAGAATTGAAAAAAAAAACTAATTCTGAATTAGAGTTAATTTATTTTAAAATTTTACCTCTAATAGAGCCATAAGCTTTTGTCGGTGGAGTTCAAAATTGGCCCAATGTATCGATACTCTTTCTCACTTATTTTGATGCCATTTTCTTTAAAATAGTGATTTTCAATATTATTTTTTTTAAAATTGATATTCATTATGAGATTTAATAAAATCTGAGTTCATATTTCTTGAGATTTTATTTGGATGTTATCTAGAAAATTTTTCCTGTCATAGAAATTTTAACAAAACGTTTCATTAAAAATAAATAAATCACAATTATTTTGTCACACCATATAATCAGGGGCAGCACCATCGCTTTAGACGAGGTGTTCCAATCGAAATAACACATACATCAGTTAAAAATTATTATTTTGAACACTTCAGATAGAAAATGATGTTGTGGCTCAATAATTTTAGATTGTTAAAATACAACCTGTCATAGCGGTGCTCATACTTTGTTTAAATGCCTAGCAGCTCATTTTATCTGTTAATTATCTTTTCTTAAACTATACCTGTAGTGAAATTTGTAGCCTACTTTTCTATGTCTTTTTGCTTGGACATAGTAGCCGTTACAATCTTTGAATAATTGCAACTCGCGCGAGAATCCTTCAACTTAGATTCGCAATCCTTTCAACGTACAAGCGTGTTCGTGATATTTTCTTTAGAATTATAGTACTGTTCTCTAATCTAAGACATAATCATCTAGTTGATTTGAGATCAGTTTAACAAAAATAAAATAGGATTTTAAAATTTGAATATTTTAATTCACGTTCCATGCAAAAGTATCAAAATAGTTGTTTACTATTGATGTGGAACATTTTGTAGTGTCTGTTACACATCTCTCCATCCCAAATCGGTGACACGTATCTTGTTTGCTACATCCAATGTGAAATGTAGATCTTCACCTAACCACAGCTCAAAAGTTAATTCAAGACAGAATAAAAATTATACAAGTCTTTAAACAATATGTATCCATCTCATCAAATTTACTGTGTGATTTTTGTCATTTTCACAGCTTAGTAAAAAAATCATTAATTTAAAATATTATTAAACTAAAGACGATAGTCATTATCTTTCGAATCCGATTAAACACAAAAGTAGTCCTTTTTTTTAATGTTCAGGCCCGTTTTTGGATGGCTTATAACGCAGCTTAAAAAAGTACCTATTTAAAGGTCTGAACCTATTTTTAAAATTAATCAGTATAGGTTTTGGATAAAATCGAACGAATTGCCTAGGAGCCAAACGTGTAAAGCGGAAAAGCTGAAGCAAGAGATGTTAGGGTTATTTGTAATTTGGGAGATTTAATTAAAACTATTAAGAGGCACACTCTAAAAATGGTGGGCAACTTAACACACTCGCTTATAGCTACAAAAAGAACGCACCTCTACTCCCACCAGCGTTTCACTTTTGGCTTAAAAAGTTTTTTGTATTTTAACTTAAAATAAGTTATTTTCAGTATTTGGCCAAACCGCTACTAAGAGACTCAAAAAAATTCCAAAAACACTTTAGTCAGTTTTAAGACCACTTTTAAGCTGACCCAAGCAGCTCTTAATGTAGTTATTAGGACTCTTTGGCTTTTGGTCTTTTTGCCTTAACCTGTTTATTGTTGCTCTGTATTTACAACCTTTACCAATTCTTTTTGCCTCATAAGTTTAGAATTTTTGAGTTTCAGACATTAGCTGTAACATAGTCCCGATCTGCTGTTTTATAAAATTAGAAAAGGATTCTCGTTTATTAGCTAATGCAAAAAAATTACCTGTGACCACAAGCGTTATCTTAACCTGGTTAATTTTGAAGATATTACATGCAGTAAATTAAAACTCTGAAGATTTCGTGTATAACTAGTACTGTCTGCAAAATCTGACGTCTAGCTTACCATCATAAAAGAACCAAGAATTTAGATGATTGGAACCCCTTATCAGTATGTGTTTTCGCACATAGATTATAACATACATCACGGGGTGTTTCCACAAGTATAAATAATGCCATGTAGACGGTTCTTAAGAGTAATTCGCTCTGAGACAGTTTGAATAGATGTAATGTTTTTATAAAATGAAACTGAAAAGCTACACAAACAACCTGAATGGGTTTTCATTTCTAAAATTGCGTCCGTAATTAGGTTACAAGTCGCAGCTTTCGTCAGGGAATTTTTAGCTACAGCTTACGTTTAGACACTGATTCATATTCAACAAGAGATTTTTTAATTGTATAATGTCATATCAACAACATTTAATCTAGGCAATGATGGGATTAAAGAGAAATAACTTTAAACTATTCATAAATGATCTAATGGATAATTTGATTATAATTAATTGTTGATATTTATATTGTTATCACAAAAAACATATAAAAGACTCCGTTCGAGATTTTATCTTTTCTTCCAATCGACGTATTTAATAACTATTTTAAGATATAATTTTTCTTCTTTCTGTCAATCGACACAACAATAACAGGTTTGTGAGTCACCAAGAGTCCTGGCATACTTGTAAGCTTCCAACAATCGTGGTTCTTGTTCGCAAAAGTCCTAAATTAAAAACACTAATACAAATCACTATTTGTCTCCTTTGAAATTCATCTCGCATAAGCCAAGATTACGGTGGGGTAGTGGAGGTGCCAGGTTAGTGGCATCTTAGGAACCGTGAACTCGATAACGATCGAGAGAAATCATAACATTTGAAAGATATAATAGAATCTTTTTTTTATTAGCGAGTCAGTTTTGATGAGATTTCTACTTTTTTCAACACATATTATCATGTACTATAAAGATTAGCTTTTACAACAATATGTCCTTGATTTAATCTATAACTCATAGGTTTACCACCTACCTCTACGCTTAGTTTTTGTAATTAAGGATATTTTGTTTACCTATTTTTTTTTTAAATAGTTCATACAACCTATTTACAATTATCTAAAAAGAATATATATTTTCAACTTTTAATTACTAAAAAGGCGAATACATTATTTTTTTCACATTAATTTTTTAAAAAAAGATTATTACAATTAAATTTATAGCGTGGTGTGTTAATGTCATTTTAATATCTGGTGTGGATTGTGACTATCATGTTCCTAATTCTAATTATTTTAAATTCTAATCTTCTATTCAATATTGCCTTTTCTATTGAACAATAAATATGAGATAATTGAAAAACTTATTAATATCAGAATAATTTGGAGTATAAAAAGTGATATACATTCGTATATGTGGAAGAAAAAGATCTTAAATCTCGAAAAAAAATGTCAAAAATTTATTTGTTTTGAATAGGAGAGAGAGAGTGTTAGCATTAATGCATGTGACTAAGGTAACAACAACTAATAAAAAATGCATGGGTCCCCACAATTAAAGGATCCATAATTTGTGGTAACAGCTAGCACGCCATCCATATCCGTCCGATTGTTTCGTAAAATAAATATATATTGATTAATTAATTAGTAATCTCAATAACTGAATTCTGCTGTCATTTTATTAAAAAATATTCTGCAAAGAAACGAATAAAAGAAAACAGTAAATTTATTTTATTTTTTCATTAAATTTTGAAAATGAGTAATTCGTTAATAAAACAAATAAGAACACATATCTGATTTCTACTAACACTGACGTCAAAGATTCTAAATAACTATAGTACTCTTACTTCAGATTTCAGCACCCCAATTCTTATTTATTTTGGTGTATTTTTTTTATTTTCCTATTTATTCAAACAACTAAGTAATTACTCTTTTGTTGGATTCAACAAACAATAAAAACTTAAAAAAGAGTGTGTGCATTTAAAGGTTAATACTATATTTGATTTGTGAGAATTTTGACTAGTTGTTCTTTTTTGTTTTCAAATATTTCCCTCCTATGTTTCCTTCAGAATTACTCATCTTCGTATTTGTGAAACAATAAAATTTTAAAAAATTGAAATTATTCAATAGGTTACCACATTTATTTGTGAATTTTTAATGTTAATATATCGTTTTCAAACTTTTCTTAGTTTTTATTAATCATTTACTCATTTTAGAAATTTATTGAAAAAATTAAAAGTAAACAAAATTGTTGAAAAGGACTCTATTAATTGTTATATGGTGTCTGAATTTTTTTTAGAGACTAATTATCTTTCCATTATGAATGTTATTGGTAAGGCTAAATAACATCACCAGGCTATCATCTTGACGCGTTCTCACTCAAGCAATTAAAAAATAAGTTGAATATGTTCAACATATTAAGTAACGCTCATAAAAACATATTTGGATCAAAATTTGAACGACGAAAATCTCAATGAAATGAAAAAATTATATCTAAATTTTCTTAAATAATTTAGAGACATATTTGACTATCTCATCTTAAAAAAAAAAACTAGGTTCTTCTGTCCAATCCAAGCATTACTCTTCGCCCCGTTCTGCTTTAGTTTTTAGGAAAAGAATGTTATATGTGTTGGATTTTATGGTACTTTCGCCAAATAACGGTCGTTGAAGAAAATAAGTGTAACGTGTGGGGTATTTTTGTGATTTGGCAAACGGTTGGTCGTTAAAGAAAATTAGAGTAACGTCTTAGGGCACTCTAGTAATTTGGCGGTTGGAGTAGAAAAATCTGATTGGTCATGAAAGAAAATATGGAGTAAAGTTCTTATGGTCACGTATGGCATTCCCTACGAACTGGATACAGGTCGTTTGAGTGTTTACCAATAGAACTTGAGAATACCTTGTGGGGATGCTACGTAAATTCGGGAACAAAAAATATCTAAAGTGATATTCCAGATATCGGGGCTATCCACCGGCCACGGTGGGAGGACCCACTATTACTAGATCCCCGTGACACATCAACTGTGTCTCAATCTCACCTTTTACTTCCTTGGTGTTTTCGTTCGATCGTTGATCGAGCCTTGTCGTTACAACGTCGGGACCCTAAACAGCCTGACTTAAACCGATTTATTAAAGTTAGGTTTTTTTTGTGTAGAGTTATTAAACCTAGTAAACACATATCAAAAGTCAACTTATTGTCTGTCCACAATAGCTTATTTTAGGTCAAATATTAAACATGTTCTAGGTGAGACACGACCCTTCTATATGTCCCTCTAGTTTAATAATATGAATTATATAATTATTTACTCTTAACTCCCCTTTGCTTTTTATTATTATTATTACTATAATTACATTAGTATTACATTATACCGTTTAATTATCTCTCTATTATTAATTCTTTATTATACTCATGATACATTATTTATTATTAATATATTTGTATTCAATGTTTTATTATTCAATATATTTTCTTACTTAGTTAGTATTATTATCTTCATATACTATAGTCTTTCTTATTCTTATTTGATTATGACTATTAATTTAATAATAATTTTAATATACTTTACATATTTAAGTTTTATATCATAATTAATTCATTATGGATTAGCCATAACTTTATTACTCTAGTATTATTTATTTTTTATTAGTATTTATTATTTATGTTATATCATTATTTTATTTATTAGTATTATCTATTATTCATAACAATTTGCGTATGATAGAAGCCACTATGTGAATTAGATCAACATACTAAGTATCTAGGGAGGTAAAATATAAATTAATTTTGTTTATAATTTTTTTTACAGTATAAACTTTTTAAATTAATAACTTTTTACATGTTAACAACTTTTACAAGTGTTTGAAACATTTTTATAAAAAAGTGTTTAAAAAACCCACTTATTTTCCAAACGCTAACCTGTTTTTTAACTTCGACATTTTCACATTTTATCTAAACACGAAAATTTACTTATTTATAAAATAATCCACACTTTTCAATTACTTTTTAAAAAGTAAATTGATTACGATTGCATTCTATACTTTAAATAAAAAAATTGATATTCTAAACCTGTTATGACAGGACATATGAATTTTATTTTTTTGGATATTACTATGATGAAATAATAATACATCTTAAAATTTTAGTCAAATTTTTATAATTTTACTCTAAAAATATAAATACTTTTTAAACTTATCCAAACGGACTCATAAGTGTATTTGGTACGTTTGAGAAAACTTTTTAATTTTTTTTATTAATCAGTCTGTTGATTATAATTTTTATATATATAAGATTCGTATATAAATCATTTCTAAGAATTTCTACCAAATTAAAGAAATTTAGATGATAAATTTCTAATCTTTTTTCGGGATACCGTTTTGCTTTAATGTATCTAAATGTCTTGTTACAATATATATAAATGGTCATGTTTTCCATTTCTATTAGCACCCTGTGCACTCACGTACTTCTGCGGTTTTCTCTCCCTATACAACAGCCTCGAGTGACATCATTTATCTTCCTCGAATAAATCTCATATATCTCATCTATAAGTATCATCAATTTTAAAGAGATTTCTTAATTTTAAAAATTAGATAAATAAATGCATTATACTCTTTAACATTTGTAAGCATACACGCACCTGCAAAACGACAGATAAAAATAATTCATGTAAAATTACTTTTTAATCTAGCAGTAATTAACATGATCCTTCTCTAAAAGTTCAAACTATATTTGGACTTTTTCCCTAAAATAATAATACGAAGTATAATTTGCTTTTCTTTCTTCATTCTTTTTACACAAACTGTCTTTAAGCATCTTATACTATTCCTTTGTATTTAATATTTGTCTTTTTTTTTCAAAGCGAACTAATAATTAAGGGAAGGAGAAACATATCACAAAAGATTTATGTTATAACATTAAAATTAGCATGTAATCTACTTATTGATTAATTAATTAATTTTGAAAATATACTTTGACCAACTTTAAAAGCTACAACTAATTAAATAAAAATAAAAAATTATCTTATTTCTTAATGCAGGTGCAAATAAAAAAAATGACTTAAAGTCATAAATTTATATTTAATGAGCTTAAATAGTCAAAGTAAATGACATTAATTATGGTGGTAACGATTATTAGTGCTCATTAAACATCTCAAATATCCAATTTCAACACTTTCCAAAGTCAAACTACACTACATAGTGGTTGCAGAATGCGCTGAATAGTGAGCCACACATACTTAATAAAGAAGGTTTAAATATATTTAAATTTTTAATAAATGGTTTTAAACGATATTAAATTTTGGAATAATTTTTTATTTATGTACTATTTAATATTATATTTTAAACGTATATTTATGTAATTATAAATAATAAGGATCCTTTATAAAATTTGACATCGTAACAATAACTTCAATAAAAATTATAATACTTTTTATAATTATTTTCCTATTAAATATATCATTTAATTTTATCAGAACTAAATATACACTACACCAAAACCACCATAAGATGCTATTTGTCCACCATAAGAGACATGTTTGTAATAACAAACAAAACAAAATACATGATTAATAGTTTGAAAATGGATAACAGCTTCTCCTACAGTTATTTACGTTACTATCTCATATATATTTGCTATCATTTTAATTATAATAATCTTATTTATTTATTAATTTTTATAAATCTATTCTGATTCGCACGGTATTGTACATTAACTACAATATATTCTGCTATATTTTAATTTATATATATCTTATTTAATTTTAATTATGTTATACATCTATTTCGTTACTAGATGATCCATTATAGTTATTCAACTATTTAATTGGATTCCTGGATTATGTTCTAATGTTTAGATAATTCAATTCAAAACAGGTTATATGACCTTGATGATAACTAAGGTATACTTCCAAGGTACCTTTGACCATGATATTCTTCCACTATAAATAGAGATTCAATTCACCATTATCTAACTTGAATAGAAGAACATTTCTCTCTCTTCATCTACTTCTCATTGTTTTCATTACTTCTCTTTATGATTATATTGTTAGTGAGTTGAATTTTCATCACAATATTTATAATTATTTCATTAACATTACATAACTAATAAAATTAGATTAATACTTAATATACTCACCAATACAGACTAAATTTTTCTTTTCAAAACGGCAAGTCGTTGTAATTCACTTCAACTGAAATATCGGGAAAAAACTCATTTGATATCCTTTTTGAAAGTTATGTAGATTCATTTTATATTTTTAAATTCTCCCTGTAATTTAACTCACTTAATATATATTTTTCTATCAAATATATTAAGATTGAAAATAGAAACATAGGAAATAAACGATCCAGATCCAAATACTTTCTCATCTTACATCCAGACATTAATTTAAACCCTCAATTTTAAAGCATTTTTTAAAAATAATTAGTGATAGAGAAGGTGATGGAACAATATTGAGTACGTGGCGGCCTGCATGCACCTCAAATCTCGCTCCCACTACTCCTATCTAGAATTATGGTGGATATTTCCACCACATAATTCTAACCTACAACATCTTCAAACTTCTATATGTACTTTTTTTATATATTTGTTTTTTTCTTTCTGATGATCGGTTTTTTAAAATTAAAATATAAATATTAAAATCTGTCTAAATTTTTTTTTAATTCATATTTAAATATTGAAGAGTTTGATTTTTATATGTAAACGTCTATTTTTTAGTTTTGGAAACACATCGCTCTCATTTATATAACTTTCATCATGGTATTAATAATCAATACACACCGACTCTCTTTTTCTTTTAAAATTTCAATTACGCTCCACCTAATAAAATTCACCTTGATAAAAAATTATAACTTCCATTAATTCTTAGTTTAAATAGAGTAGAAATTCAAAAAAATAATTTGTTTATACAATAAAATGTCAATTTTTTTCTAACCCACACCCCCCGCTTTGTTACAGGGTTTTTATTTTATTTAAATTTCTTTTATAAAAGTATTTCCTTTTACTTCATCTCCTCTCTCCTCTCCTCACAAATATTAATTTTAAATATTTGTTATTTTTCCTTAAATTAGAATTCTAAATCCATCAGTTCATCTCCGCTCTTGAATTTTATTTTCATGTTTAATATACATATTGAAAATACTTTTTACTTGCCAACCAAGCTTTTAAAAATTAGAGTGAAAAACTAATAGACTGGGAAATTCTTTTTAAACAAAACAATATCATTTCTATTAGGGTGGAGGCGGGGGATAGGATGTGAAATATGAAGGGTTTAAACATATTGTTCATACAATTTTTTTTCTAAAAAAAAATGATGGTCGCGGGGGAGGGAGTACCAGTAGAGAGAGAGTGGAGTGAGAACTACTAAGAGCATAAATCACAGTTTTTAAATGCTAGTAATTTTCATTTTTTTAATATAGCTTTTACTTTTATTATTTTAATTTTTATCTAGATCAAATATTCATAACATCCATCTCGTATAATAAGTTATAGTTTTTGATATACTTGAATACTGAACATACCTCCTAAATGTATTTTATTAAAAAATTTTTACGTTTGGTTTTAACCTCTAGCAAAATATTTTAACACATAAAATTGAAGGGAGGACGTATTGAACACATCATCTTCCAAATCCACGATATCGATTACCGTCATAAACCCTAATCTCATTTTTCATTCTCATTTGTCTCATTTTTATATCACGTATTTTCTTTTGTTGTTTTTTTTGTTTTTTATGCTCTTAAATTAATTTTAAAAGTAATAGTTATTTTTTTAATTTAATCTATACTAATAACACTTTCTAATTATCCTAAAGTCTAACAAATAAACACATAAATAACGTACATAATCCCCCCGATCCATAACACACACCCAGCCCGCACCAATCGTAATATCCCGTTAAACAACTTTCATTGATATTATTTGATATCGACATAATATCTTATTTATTTTAGATAAAGACAATAAGTTATACATTCAAATGTTTCCGAGAATAAAAGTCTTTATATAATATTTTATTATTAATCATATATTTCGATCTAAACTTTTAAATTTTAATGCATATTTTATCATTTAATATTATTAAAACTATGTTTTTAATTTATAAAACAATTATGCTCAACGACTCGAACTTTTGCATCAATATCCTAAATTCACTCTCTTAAGGGTCCGTCTTGGATGTTACTTAATAAAGCGGCTTTACCAACAATAATCCTAATGCAATGCGGAAACTTATTTTTAAAATATAGTATGTTGTTTCTGGATAAAAAATAAATGCTAATTTGCTATCCAGCCGTGAAAGGAAAGGGGGAAGACAATAGACGTTAGACTTTTCCGTTGTCCAAAAAAAGAAGCACCTCTAGACCTCACCCTCTCAGCTTTGTAACTTTTTGTTTATCAATACAGTTTGTTTAACTTAAATAAGCTTATTTACTAAGTATTGCCCCAAACACAGCTAATACATCAAAACTCAAGTGTTAAGTCAGTTTTTTGATCAGCTTTTAACGCTGTAGCCAAGCTCAGTTTCGAACTTTTTGAGGTAGTTTCAAGCCTCCCCCCCCCCCCAAGGTGCGAATCAGAAAAGAAAATTGCGTTTTATAATTTCTGGTTTGGAATTGTTTGACACTTGAGAAAAACAAATTACTAATTCTTGAATTTAGTTTGATATATCGAAATTATTATTATTATTGATGAGAAATCTAATTAGCATCTAATATGGTGAATAGATTTTTAATTAGTTTCTGATTTATGTTTCATTTTAAATATATATTTTAATCTGACAAACTTGTATTATTTTATTTTTTAGATACCTAAACGCAAAGTTATATTTATACTGTTATAATTTTCCATTTCGAAGAAGTTGAAATTTATTTATTAGGTTTACTTTATCTTTATGTTATTAATTTAACCTATAAAAGCTGTCTTTGGAAAAAATATTGTCTATTCAAGCGAGTTTACCATCTTTCTTTCCAAAAAGATATAACTATAATTATACAAAATCACAATAAAAAACTAACAATAAAAGCTTGAAACTAAAAGGTCCAATTTTATATTTCAATTTAGTTTTTAAAGTAATAAATTACATAATTAATTCAAGTTATTTAAAAAATCGAAGCAATCCAATCTATATAATATAATTAATTTAAATATTTTTTAAAAAATAAATCAATCTGACCTATGTACGCCCGTAGTCGCAAAAGAGAAAGAGGGAGCTCATATACATTGGGGCCATTTGTAATAGATTATGGAAAGATGGGGGCCCCTACCCCGTGATACCAATGTATTTACCCTTTAGAAATTTTTGGGTTACGATTTCCATGGACCATGATTGTATTAGCCTCTATGAACATGACCCGGTGCTCACGAAATTCAGTTGTCCCGTTTAAATTTGTTTCATAGAAAATAACTCTTTACTTCTACTCTAAGCTTCAAATTTCATCAACACTTTCAGTACGACGTTATTCCTCTTTTTTTCTATTCTGTCTTTTTTCTCTCTAGAAAACTGGAAATGCAATGGAAATTTCCTTGCGCTAAATGAAATTATTCAGTCTTTTTGGTGTTCAAGTGCTAAAGACTTCTAAAATTCTATGCTTTAGAGCAATAAAAAATGTAGTAAAACTTGAGAATCTAAAGTATCATTTTCTTTTTTTCCTATCATACATGATAAGTTATTCAAAATTCGATTAAATACTCAGCTAATTTTCATCTTGTATTTTTTTATCGAACAATGCAGTTAGTCTTTCTCTCGTTTATACATGGCAAGATAAAGACGCTCTCATTGAACTCCGTAAAAGATTTGGCAATCAATTGTATAACATTAGAGCAACTTTCACATCCACAACATAAATGCATACTTATATTTGATAGAGCAAAGTTTACATTATTGGCTTTCATAACACACCCTAGAGGTATAATTCGCTATACATGAGACCTTGAAGCAATTTGTATAAAAAAGAATGAAGATTTATAGAAAATTTTGAATTTGTAAGAAAAACGAGAAAGAGAGAAAGACCAACGTGATTTATAAGGAATCGTCGTAGTTATTTAAGTTTATAAACGGAGCTATATGTATTTGGCATGTATCATATCAATTTTTTTCTCGTTAATAATTGGAAAATACGATGTTAATACCTTATATTTTATAAAGCGAAATAGACAAGCTACAAAAGCGACGAGAGAGGGGAGTGTAGAATCAAGAATACAAGGAAACGAAGACTGACAAAAAATTTGCTATGAAACACAAATAAATTAACAATAGCTATAATATTCATTTTATATTATTAATTTATCATTTTATATCATTATTTCAAAAAAAATAATACTATAAATTTTTCCTACGGGTGAAATAGACGTGAGGCCTACAAAATTAGTAGGTGTTCCGTTTACTTTACGTTAGTGGATTTAAAACACAACTTGTTGGTGAAAAGTTTACTTTTGAACGTCAAATTATTTCCAAGTGTATGCTATTTTCGTCCAATTTTATATTTTATATTTCAGATTTTAAAATTAAAATAGATTTATTTTTTTAATCATAATTTTCATCAGGATCTCTAAATATTTTAAATTAATCATCATTTCGTGACAGTTTAATATTTTTATGTCAGTTTTATACATGTATAACATTTAGTTTTTCAAATAATTATAAACATATTATCGATATTTCTGACGTCAACTAAAATTTTGAATTCTCGAAACAAAAAAATTTCATATAAATTCGATCACCGTGAAGTAGTAAATGATTGGGTGGGGTGCTAATTTTCCATTTTGTACTTTTACCCAGATAGTCAGGGGTGCCGCATACTAATTTCAGAATATATCAGTAAAGACTGGTGACATATCCAGAACGTCCAAACGAAAACGTACGAATAACATGAAAGGTCCGAGAAGAACCATGAAATTCAGGAAAGCGCACAAAGAACACCCGCTCATGAGCCATCAAAAGAAGTAAAACTAAAACATTACAAATTGCTTAGATAATATTCCTTTTTGATAACTGCATCGACGACTTGTGCGGATTATGAGCGGGTGGACTATAAAACAACTTATACGGCCAAGTGTTTATTTTCCTTATATTCAATATTTACGTGATATTGACTTAATTTGAATTCACACAAGAAAGTTTTATATTAGAGTAAAATATTTTTGATAAAATTGACTTTGTACTAAAGTGAGTTTCAATGTGAAGTCTTCCATTAAGAATAAATGAGAAATTATCACTTCATTATAATTTTTATTATATAATTAAAATAAAATTAGTTATTTAATAGGTACAGATCTTAACTGAGATATCAATAATGTGTAATGTATTCTATCTTAATTAGTTTCATATTTAAACTATTATAAGAATAAGTTTCATTCCTAAACGCATCTAAGTGGTGTGTGTGTAATGTACTTTATTTTTATTGAGCAACTATCACATATATCAAACACAATTCATGTTTGCAGCTGTTTTGTAACTATGATTGTAAATTGGCGTTTTTATCATTACAAATCTTAAAAGTTTTTGCTATGGTTTTTAGAATTCGTATTCTTCGTTAATATATCATATATTTGTCATACTAATTGTTCCAACTTTTTATAAATGATTTATCTATTTGGGATTTGCACTTTGTATAAATTAAAGTGCATAGGACAAAACTCTATGTAATTTGATTATGTTTTCGTATTTAACAACACAAACTGTTTCTATGTTGTGTAAATCAATGGGAAATTTGATAAATTTTTAACTTTAATAAATTAAGACTTCTTAATTGTATGTTAAGTGAAATGAAATATGGCTTTTCCTCGTAGAGAATGATGTGACAATTTTAGCTACACCACATTTGTCCACCCAAGTTGACCCACTCACCATTTGATATCATAATTATAATCAGATCAGTGAACGTACCCGTCCTGTTAAAAATAATAATATAGAGTTCCCAAAAATTTAAAAGTTTTATTTTGAATTAAATAATTTTAATTTTATTATTTTAAGTATAAGCACATGAAATTAAAATATTATTTAAAAAATAATTGTATTTACTTTTTATCTCTTTATATATCGATGAAACATATTTTACGTAGTTACAACAAGGTCACCATAAACAACCATCTATTATAAGGGAGGTGTGGGGAGCAGTGCAGTGCAGAAATAATAACCGGACAAGTAGGGAGAAAGAGACATATTTTCCGTCGGAGAAGTGTGGGCCCGGACGGACTTGAAATGCGGAATTGAAATTAAAATTAAAACGAATGGACACCAGAAATGCATGAGACAGGAAAAAAGAGAATTCAAATCCAACTAAATAAAGGAAAAGGAAAAAAGAAAAAGGCAAAATGTCCGTGAAAACGTGATGGTAGGAACTTAGGAGGATTGGATGGAGAAAAATGCCAAACACGCGCCTGTCAACATCTATCCATCCCCACCTCCCTTCCTACTTTACCTCCTTTAATTATTACATAACCAAAAATAAACTAAAAATATATATCCACCTCTCTTTCTCTCTCTTAATATTAATAATCTCTCTCCGATCTATTTGATATTTGTATTAAAGTCAAATTACCTTGATTTTAAATAACAATTTATTAGGTGGGACTTAGGTACTATTAATTAATCTTTTTGATAAACATATTTTAAGATCAAATTTAAGTAAACATTTTAACATTATGTTAATGATCATAAAGATTTTACATTTTAAAAAAATATCTATAAATTTTAAAAACTATCCAAACTAACTATATATTTGTATTACATGACACATAACTTTATTACACTAATTTAATTTTTCATCAATAATCATATCATCACTTTTATATTCATAAAATATCCTACCATACTTAGATATCTATGTGAAAAATTATGTAAAACATTGCAAATAAATATTATGAAGAGTACTATTACAAAAGATAAATATTTAATATAAATTCAACTCTATTAAAAAATCCAATAATGAGATTTAATTAAATTTTTGATTTGCATAGTATTTACAACATTACATATTTATTAAAAATATTTATCAAATAATAATAAATAACATGAATATGACCATCCTACAACTTTTCGCCCATGAGTTCTCCTATGAGAATAACATCAATTTTTTTAAGAAGATCTATCACTACACAGGTGTCATCACATCAGCAGTGCGTACTGCATTTAGTGGCTATTATGGTGAGTACAGGCCATTAATCAGAATTACTAGTACTAGCCATTAATAAGAAATTTATAAGTACGTTCTAACTTTTTTATATGGATGGCTGTTTGGTCAAATTTTTGGGCGGCCAGAAATATTTAGTGGCATTTGTCCATGATATGATATTTTATTTCACGAAGTTCAGATATGTGATTTTCAAATTAATTTTATTTTATTATTGCATATTATGAGATGTGATTTATTCTCTAAAAAATATAATATAGAATTATATGGCGATTTTATATATAATTTGAAGATATTGTTACATACTCATGAGTTTTATATTTTTGTCTACACATAACTACAGATACACTTTATATTTTAAACTTTATTTCATTTGTCAACATAAATTTATAATCCACATCATACTTTTTAAATTTATGTATTCTCATAACTATATATACTTTAACTCACTATAACCAACTACTTGGTTAAGCGCTGACATATATATGGCCAATAAACCTTAAATATATTTTACCAATGATATGAACAATACTCAACGTAACATTGTTGTCCCTTCTCATCACATAATCGAAAAACACGATTCAAACTATGACGCAATTGTTAGTACTCTTAATGGTAAGCGAACGATACTAAACCTATACAAGATAATCTATGTTCAATTTTTGCTTCAATATTAAGTTAGATAAACATTTTTTTTCAGGTGGAAAAGAAAACCCTTTGTAAATATTTATATAAAACAGTTTTTTTATTTTCTTGATTGATAGATTAAATAAACATTGGAGTTCTGTTAATCATTTAAACAACTGTGAATTGTTTAATGTTTATTAAAAAATATACACATAAAAATGTTCATACTGATGTCCAACAAACTTTAATTTCAAGCTTTGATTTCATATTCATGATAACCAATATCGCTGATAAAAAAAAACCTTAATTTAAAATAGTTAGCTAAAAATGTTATCCAAATTTACGAAATGCGGTTGAATATAATTATATTCTTGCGATGTAAAATTAATTTTATAAAAATCAAGTTAAAAAAACGCTATTTGGCTTTTTCTTTTCAAAAAAAAACAGGTATTTAACTACACATTGAGACGTAAAATATATTGGTTGACCACTAATTGCTATTTAAAATCATTTTCTAAATCAATTGGTCAAACACACATTTTTTAAAATCAAAATACCTTTTTAAAATAAATATTTATTAAAAATATATTTTAAAAGCCTGATAAACATAGAAACCTCCTTTTTTTTCTTGATGTACATTATAAGTTTTTTTGCCCCCGCTGTATAAATTTTCTGAAAAAATAATATCTTTGTTTAAAACTGAAAATGAGAACCCTCTTTTTAAAACACTTTATTTTCAATTTTTAATTTTTCATGTTGTATATAAGAGGTGAAAATGAGAACCCTCTTTTTAAAACACTTTATTTTCAATTTTTAATTTTTCATGTTGTATATAAGAGGAAGAAGTAGGTGGAGGTTCATGGGTTTCACAAACTCATTAGATTTTTTAATTTATTTATATTTAAAATATATATATATATATATATATATGTTAGATATAAATTTTCAAATAAAATTAATTTAGAACCTTTAAGTTCCGACTCTAAAGTTAACATCGTTAGAATATTAAAACACATTTTAATAATAACTTTAAGATTAAAAAAGTTATTTAATTTTCATAGATATCATACTAAATAAACTTCGATATGCGCACTTTTTAATGGGGATTAATAACCTGTATTTTTTTCTGGGCCAAACGTACTCGATTGGAATTATTAAATTGCCACCCCCCGCTCGGAAGCAGAGGCTTCCGCGTCCCCTACGCCTTGCACTCTAACCTGAAACAGCATCTTTTGTCCCCTTTCTCCCCTTCTCTCTCTCTCTCTCATGCACACAAAACCAAATCTTATCGCTGTCACCTTTTGGACCCCCCTCCTATTCTCTCCCACTATATAAACAATCGTCCCCTCCATTATCTCCTACATTGCTTCTCGAATTCTCCTTCTCTCTCTTCTACCCAAAATTCAAACCAGGACTTGCAACTATCAAATACCAAAACAACTCAATTTTGGTTTTCTTTTCATTTTCTCTCTCTAGATATTAGAAAATTCTAGACTAGACAACCTACTGTAGTTTCCCCCACAAGCCCCCACCATCTTATTTCTAATCATCCTGTTGTCCTTTTTCTAAATTTCACATCATGAAAAAAGAGTTGAAAACTGATATATACCAGTTAACGGTAAAAGCGGCTCCCGAGTTGAGAGATTAGACTCAGCTGGTGGACAGCACCCTGATCTAAGCGAGTTACCACAGATGGGCACTTAGAGGTTAGACCTTATCCTGACTCCGTCCTAGTCGACGAGTGGATTCCCAACCGTTCAAACTCGCCGGAATCGGATGATGTGCAAACAGATGTGTACCTGGATTCAACGGAGGCCAAGCAGATAAGAGAAGATATATTGGATATCTTAGATGAGCCTGATGCTCTGACGGAATGTCCTCCGGAGATTCAGGATCTGGACTCTGTCATGAAGAGTTTCGAGGAAGAGATCCTTCACCACTCGCCTTTGAACGATACACAAACCGTCCTCGACCTTACTCCATCGGAATCTGGCGACTCACAACCGGACCTCGGATACCTCCTCGAGGCCTCGGATGATGAGCTCGGTCTTCCTCCTACAATATCTCCGGCTAACCATCAGGTTAACGTCGAATCTGCCGTCATGCCGGAGGCCGCTGAATTTGCGAATATGGCTGGTTTTGAGGACGAAATGCCTAATTACGACACGTTCGACTTCGGCATGGACCACGAGGTTAGGGTAGGAGATAATGACATCGGTAACAGCAACACCGACTTTGTGACGGTAGGAGGACTGTTTGATTACCCTGAGCCGTCGGATTTTTCCGATTTCTCATGGAGGCAGGAATCCTTACCCGCTCTATAAACAAATGAAATTTCTACCTAGGTTATGTGAATGGTAGCGTAGTTTGTACATCTGAAAACCAGAAAGCACAAGATATAAATAGGAAGCTCATACTGTAGAATCCAATGTTTTCAGAGGCTAGAAATTGGAGTTTTAAAGGGAATTTGCTCATTTGAACTCAAATCTGAATTCTTGAGAATCGATGTTAAATTGCACTATACAACTGAATTGATTTCCCGCCATTAATTATTGAAGCAAATTAATTAAGAACAAACATATTAATCATTTGTCATATTTGATTATGTTAAATTCTATTGTAATATGAGGAAACAAAATTTCAAATTATTCTATTTTAATATGAGGAAACAAAATTTCAAATTGAGTTTTTCCTTTCAGCTGTATTACCTTGATTTGATTTAAGTGATATTTTTCTTCTTCTATCTCTTTAAAAAAGAATTATGGTTATCATTGAAATAATGTGGATAACACCTCACAATCCAGAATTTAATTAATTTTTGATTATACGTCAAGGTAAGAAGAACTAATCAAATTATTAAAAACAGATAGACAATACATGATTTGCGGATTTAGTGTTATGTCACCCGTCACGTAAGTACCCATTCTTTCATTTTATTTTTATTTGTCTATGTTAAATTTTTAATTTTAATTCGATTAGTTTTTAAATTACAATTCCTTTCATTAAATAAGTTAATTATATTTTGAACCAAAGCTTTAAAATATTCATACATTATTAAACACGTATAAATCTAATAAATTTTTGTGCATATCACAATAATGAATAAATATAACTTAAAATGTCAATTAAAATTGTTATAAATTAATTATAACCAATGAGTGGGGAGGAATCAGTAACAGGAATCAATTTATGTATGCCTATTGAGTATTTCGTTATTCAAAGAATTTTCATAACAAAATAGAAATAGCCGAAATGAATATCTTTGTGGAATAATTTATATATGGAGTTATACAGGAGATAAGATGTATAAATATAAACTTACACTTTTGTGGTGGTCAAGGATCTGGAAAATGAAGCTAAGATAAGTGTTGATGCTTGAGACGTAGGCGATGGATCTGATAAAATATTAAATAGTCGGCTCACTGGATGTAGATTCGACTTAATATTAAAACATAAAAAATAATACTGGAAGTCTTTCAATTTGGCTTATCGGATTAGTAACTAGTCATAGTGTAAAATTAAGACCAGATTCATTCTATAATTTAGAAGCAAAGTTTTATTTAGATATTTTAACTAATCGATATTTATTAAATATTTCATGTAGATTTTGTTATATTATTTTGATATTTTTCTGATAATAAATAAAAAATAAAAGAGAGTGTAATATACTCGTTGATAACTTAACAAATAATTAATATAAGTGAACTTTCACGTATTATAGTAAATATAAAATTCACATTTGTATGATATAGAAAAATTTGCATAATTGCACTTTATATCAAACATATATATGTATATTTCGATATACATATACAATTAAAACGAATTATATAAAACAAGAAAGAGATAAATTATATACAATTTGAATTTGTATAAAACGAGAAAGAGACAAAGGCAAAAGAAACATTGGCAGAAAAATATTTGTATAGTATAATTATAAGTGTATAAGACGAAAATATTTGTATTTGCATGTGTTGATATAATTTTCTCTCGCTTTATACTATTAGAAACACAATTTATACAATTTTATTGTATAAAGCGATAAAGGCGAGCGACAGAGGGAGAGTGACAAGCGAGAATAAGGGAGAGAAGGACTGACAAATCGTTTGCTATGGAACACAAAAAAATCAAATGATAACTATTATATTTATTTTATATTATTAGTTTGTCATTTTATATAATTATCCATTGATTAAATGATTATATTTTTTTTTTTCAATTTAAAAAAAATATTTTTTTCTTTTACTATTTTTCATATTTATTCTTCTTCTTTCTTTTTAGTGTTGTTTTTTTGTGAAGAAAAGAGGGAGAACAAGAAAGAAAGAAAGAGAGAACAAATATGATATATAGTGTTGATATTCATTTTTTTTTAGTAAAAAATAGAGGAAGATGATGGTAGATTTAAAAAAGTAATGCAATGAAGAAGAAGAAAAATGACTTAAAATAAAAAAAAAATTGACCTCCATTGAAGAAGTTTAAGCTTGAAAAAAAAGGTGTGGGTGGTGGCTTGAAAATGGAGAAGAAGAGAATAAAATAAAAATGGCTAAATTAAGTCTTTTGGACGCTATTATTGAGTGTGTCACACTTATTATCAATAAAAACTGTCAAAATGACTCAACAAAATCTTACATATGGTGTCTAAAATAAACAACGCCTACTTAAGATGTTTAAGTGAAACTTGATTTCTAACTTTAGATACACCGATGGATTTTGCTTTTTGAAATTTTGTATTACTCTTTCTTTTGTTTAAAATATCTTTTTTGCACAATTGATTAGTGATAGAAATTGTTTGTAATTTTTATTAAATATTTTTATACGATTAGATACTAATATAATATAAAAGAGATCTTATCAAAAAGTAGAAATCGTAATATTTATATATCATATCAATATATGTAAGTCAAATCGAAATATATATAATTGTCAATTTATTATATTGTAATAAACTTATATCAATACTTTTTAAATATGGAGTTCAAAGCTAAAAAATATTCATAAAAATTCTAAAAGGGGCATATCAAAAAAAAAATTTAACCAAAAGGCAAAATTGTTAGTAAGGTAGCAACTTTGATTTGACTTTGTTACTCCGTTAAACAATCAAAATCTCTAACCAACCAATAATTTTTTATCCAATTTTTTTTTTAAAAAAAAAGTAAAACGCTTCGTGCAGTGTATTTTGGGAAAAGTTTTTTTTAAAAGACAAAATCGCAGCTATTTTGGTGAAACATTTTTTTTCATTTTAGTAGCCTTTTGTATATTCACGTTACTGATAAAAATAGTAAATTAATCTGCTTATAGAAAACCACTTAAAGATTTTTAAAAATAAATTCTTAAGGAAAAAAAAAAATTCCGCCTAAATCGCGGCATTTTAAAAGAATTTTTTTTTTTAGTTTTTTTTTAAAAAAAAAACGTTTTTCAAAAATAGTATACGGATAGCGATTTTCTTTTTAAAAACAAAATATTTTTGGACAATATCGGTAAGTCAGAGAATTTGATTGTTTAGTAAAATAACCGGTCAAAACAAAATCGCTACCCCATTAGCAATTTTGCCCCTTTTAGAATTTTTGTCGATTTTTTTTTGTGTCCGGACTCTTAAAATATGTAGTATATCAGATTTGGATTATCAAATTAATTTGGTATGATAATCCTCAATAATTTGGATTATCAAATTAATTTGGTATGATAATCCTCAATAATTTTTTTGTTGTTGAGGCAGAGCCTGCATCTTGTATTTTTCTAGGAATTGAATAAACAATCCTAATACCATTTCAATTTTGGGTAATTGTATAGTGTTATCTTGAATCGTGTGTGGCATTTTTGGACCCCTTATGATCTTCCATATACTAGTCTATGAGAATGACTTGGAAGAGTAAAGATTGACAAGCTTCCGAAGAAGAGTATACATGATACTTGATATATCAGGCAAATTTCACATCGAATTGAGTACTTGTGCCTTTGGGCTTTTTCTTTTTCTTGAATCCCAGATAAATCGCACTAGATAAGCACTATGTGATGGGCTCAGTCACGAGGGGGGTCATTCCGAAGGATACTTTTGGGCTTGTTAGTAACGTAGTATGAAGAGAAATTTGTGAGGCCTGATGGATGATAGCGGACAATATGATTTTCTGTCTTGGTTTGAAACATATAATAAGTTCCATTTTCATGTTTAGGTGAACAACTTTCATTAAGGTACTTCAGAGCATTGCAAAAATAGTGAACATTTGGCTTCACTAATTTAAACCTATGATGAGGAAACTTTCCTGTTCTGTGATATGATAAAAAAAGATAAATAGAACTTGGAACTTTTGTAGGTTACTTCAAAGGGAATATGGCACCAATACTTCTAGCATAATTGTCCTTACAATGTCACTGGGAATAGTCATTAGTACAGATATAAAGATATGCTAATGTTAAATTGGCATATGAGCATAACTATCTATATATATATATATGTGCTATTAAATTGGCATATGATTCTGGGAATAACTAGTTTTAAAATGTGTGGACCAACTAGTTTTTAATAGAACAATAACATGTATTGAAGCATATTCTACTTGCTAAATATCATGTCTGAACTAGAGTTCCAGTCAAAATAATGAGTTAACAAACAATATGGAAACGGCGGCTAGAGCCAGAAGAATGCACCCCAAGAAGTTAGCACTGTGATGATCATCAAGCTCTCCTTCGCGTTGATGTTTGCAGCAGAGCTGTTGTGAAAGCCAAGTCCAAAAGTGCTGGACGTCTGAGGTGGTACTGTTACCATTGGCGAAGCTGAAATGCAATTCAAAAAAGGCAAAAACTTTGAACAAACGCGTAGAAACATTGTGTTGTTACGTGATTATTGAACTATTGAGACAGTATAAAAAGTTCATATATATACCAGCAACAGATGAATTGTTATTTGTCCCGAATGAAACTTGAGGTGTTGATGACCTAGGAGCCAGTCCTTCAGAACCTAAAAATACAGAAATTAGATGAATGAATAACACATTGAACTTTAAACAAGGGATGTTTTTCAATAAAATTACAGTATTTCTCTACTGGGGGAAGTATTTACGTCGCGTAGCACATATTTTGATACACTATATACAAGTTTGATACATTATGTAATGTTATATATTGAGTATCTTTACTGTTACATACCTGAACAGGTATTATTGTCAACATGCATACTGCAAAGAAGTGGCAATTGAAGTGCTAAAGTGGTGTTTATTGGAAGAATGCTGATGCCAGTTTGATTGAGCAACAGGCAAAGACAATCTGGTTGTTGGATATAGAGTTGCCTGAGGTTACTGCAACACCGCTCGGTCGGTGAAGGCGATACGCCCTGCACAAACGGTCCACAGGGAGCCAATCGTAGCAGTAGTGGCCCACACGACGACACGGTAGGCCCTGCAGGTAAGTTACCGAATGTCTGTGAAAGGGTTGTTGGTACAAAAACAAATAGAAGTGAAAAAATAAGAACAGTAGTAAAAGCCATGCTGTGAACACTTTAGTATTACTGAAATTGGTTTTCTATTACTGTATGGACTTTTTAAATAGAGTAAATGAATCAAATTTTGTGTGAATTGCAGCATACATTGAGTGTGGAAATAACAAATTATAATTACCCTACATTCACACAAATCTTATTTTTCATATCTTTCTTAGTCAAAGAACCAAATGTTATGATATAGACGCTCCATGCTTTTATCATTCAGCAAAATGTGTAATTATTTTACTTATTACTACTAACTTCTTGACCCAAAAAAAAAAGGCTTCAAGTCGAAGGGATAATGGTGTACATTAAAAAGGGCTTATGATGGCATCCATTTTATAATTAGCATTTGGGGTTAATCATAATTGAAAAAAAAAAGGTGGATGCATGATACAGAGTATTATATATCACCTTAAGATAACAGAACAATAATTAATTATTATGACTAATTGACAATAATGATAATCAAATCTCATCCTAATTAGTACTTTACAACATTAGCATCGTTTTGTACTATAAATATTGGAATTGATGCAGCAGCCACTTGAATTAGAACTTTGACACTTACTTGTTCGTCAAAAAAGTCTATATCCGAATCGAAGTCTGAGGTGGATAGCACCAAGAAGTAAGATAATGTAAAAAATATCAAGAATAGATTCACTCACTTTTTAAGCTAACTTGTTAAAAGCCAAGGAAATGAATACATAGATTCTTGGAAAAGAAAGGTAAAAAGTGTGGGGAAGGGAAGAGTTTCAACTTTAGAATAAGAATATTTAGACACCAAAGGAGACTCCGGAGCCTAAAGGTACAAAATATTAACAAAAATTTCAAAACGGTATATAAAATTTTATATTAATAAAAACGGTAAAATTACTGTATTTTTACCGCTGTTGATGCAACGATTTTACCGTTTTGATTAATATAAAATTTTATATACCGTTTTGAAATTTTTGTTAATATTTTGTACCCTTTAGACTCCGGACTCCCAAAAAGGAGATGCTTTTAATTAATTGAAAAACATATATAGGCCCTTTTTTTAGAACAATCTTTTTTTTTTAAAGGCCACGAGGCATGTGTGTATAAGAACAATAGGAGAAGTCAAGAATAATGAATGAACAAATTAAGTACCTAAAAATGTGCAAATGCTTGTTAGGCAGGAATCAGATTCCCAATCAGTCAATAAGACATCTAAAAAAAAGATAAATGAACAATCCATAATATTTTTCAATTCATAGAATTTCATCATTTCCTTCCTAGCTTCTTTATTTTAAATCTCAAAGAGAAAATCTTGCTTTCTTCATGACTCAGAAGGTAAAATATCGAGGTCCTTGATCGAAACGAATCTATAATATAAACTTGATAGTTTCTCATGTGTTGAACTCATTATATGTATGTACCTTTGAAAATATGATATCAAAATTTATTATTTGTTGAAAATTTAGCGCGTCTTTTTTACATTTATATCTATGTTGAAAGTATTAGATTCAGTTGAATTCATTACACAAAAATTACATTTATTTTACTTTTTCTCTCCTTTGTAGTTGTGTTGCATGGTGATGAGGATTAACATAGACTGCAAAGGATGTTACATGAAAGTAAGTAGGGCACTTCTCACGATACCAGGTAATTAATCGATGATTTTTAGATATTATAGTTTGTTTGACCAAGATTCTGGAAATTGATCAAGTACAAAGTATTGCCATAATATTAATAGATGTGTTTTTTTT
Source organism: Solanum habrochaites (assembly GCA_027704765.1). NCBI lineage: Eukaryota > Viridiplantae > Streptophyta > Magnoliopsida > Solanales > Solanaceae > Solanum > Solanum habrochaites. Next base: position 64,962,767 of record JAKWJA010002491.1, read on the forward strand.
TCTTTTGAAACTTACTTCTAACAAAAAGCACTTTTAAAACTGAACGTATTTTTGTATGATTGGTCAAACGTGCTATTAGTTTGATTTTGCGTTTATAAGAAAGACTCTGAATTGTTCTTGAAATATTGTGAATGAAGAGCTGGAGACAAGATTCATAGAGAAAAATCACAGCAGAGTAATTGTATGTGGGAATTTTATACCACAAGATGTGGCAATAAAAATAAGAAAGAAGACAAATAGGAGAGTTGAAATATTGGAGATACAAGATTTAAGTGGCAATGATGAACAAAAGCAAGAGGAAATGCCCTTAATAGCTTCTTGTGACAACCAAGTTGAGACAGAAACACATGTAACATCACAAAATCCACAACCACACATGTACTTTCAAGTTTACCGCTAATCAAAAACTTAATTGTATTTTATAATGACTTAATTTCTAGTGCCCATCGGGTAAATAGATCATTCCATTTTGTATAATTATTGATTTATTGTGGATGGAATCTTTGACAGTGTATTTTTTTTTTGGATATTGTTGTGCTTTTAATTTTAACTTGTTATTTTTCTATAGTACCAAATTAGATCATTATCATAGAAAGTTATGCTTGTTAATGTAATCCATCTTAATCTATGGTTGAAAATATTATTATGTCTTGTAGTTAATACTTATTTATTGAATGTGCAATTCCATTTGGAATTAATTAAATTATCAAAGGTGTTGCTAAGTGATTAATGAAGTTGGTTGAGAATTATGAGGTTTCAAGTTTAATTTCCAGCACAAATAAGAAACTTAGTGAGTTCTTCTCATATTTTCTAGCTTTGATTGATAAAGTTATAATTTGATATTTGTTGCTAATGAAAAATGACAGATATTTCATGAAATAGTAAAGGTGCGCAAAAATTGAAATAGACACTAAAAATTTTTTAAAAATGGACTTGATTAGTTTTTTTTTTTTTGATGTTGTTGGTGAAAGATGACAGGTATACTATGAAATAATATTTTTTTAAAATTGAAGTTACTCAAAGAGAAAAACAAATTCAACTAAGTTCTGTTTGTTATAGTCGCTGTGATTATTGAGGTGTTTGAATGGAATGTATAATAATTGAATAACAAGTTTATTTAGCTATTAATATAATAAGCCTTAATTACACGTAGAAATGTTCTCAAAAGTTTTGACATTTTGCACACATGTTAATAACTTTCTTTGAGGTTGAAAGTGATATATCTGTAAGTTCAATAAATGTATTGAAACGATATTTTCATGCAGTAACACGAAACAAGTAAAACTTTAATGTGGACCTACCATATACAAGGAGCTTACCTAACGTTCTGTTATACAAGTATTACTAATATGAATTCGAAATCTAAAAGGTGAAAAATATTAACAAAAAATTTAGAAAAGTAATATGAATTTATTTTAATTAAAATGATAAAATCGTTAAGAATGTAGTAATTTTGTTGGCCGATGTTAAGAGAAATCATTGCTATATCAGCGATTGGTACAATTACTTTTTTTTTAAAAAAAAATCAATAAATCACTGCCAAGGCAGCGATTTTGTAAATGAACTTTTTTTTTAAAAAAAATGTTTGGTTGCATCATTACGTGAACATATATTTTCCAGGAATATAATTGGAAAAAAGTAAAAAAACTATATTCTTATCACGAAAAAAGTTATTTTATTAGTTTTTTTTTTTGAAGAAAATTCGCTGTCTTGGCAGCGTTTTACCAATTTACTTAATTTCTTTTTTTAATTTTTGAAGGAAATCGCTGCTTGACAACGATTTATCAATTTACTTTAAAAAATTTTAAATGAATTGCTGCCTTGGCAACAATTTGTTAATTTTTTTATAAAAAAAATAAATTGTACAAATCGCTGCTATAATAGCAAATTTCCTTACCGTTTTGATTAAAAAAAAGTTAATATACCATTTTAAATTTTTTATTAATATTAAAGCTCCAAACTCTTAAACACGATAGGATAATATTATCAATCGCTTTTTTATGGGATAATAAAACATTAAATGTGTTACATGACAGCGAAAAATTAAAGAACATTATAAATTTTCTTTTATATATTAACCGCTCCATCGAAAATATATAAGTTTTTATAAAAACAATTATATATTTTCTTAGACCGACTTTCAACCTAATCCAAAGGCCAATGCTGAAAGATCGTACTAAAGTATAGTGAGAAAAGTGCGGCTTGCAAAATAGGATAAGTGTTAAATTTATACAAAATTTAAAAATAATTATGGTCATTAAAGTTAAAACAAGATTAAGTGGTGATCATCATATTGATGCTTTGTGATCAAATATTCAAGATTCAATTCCATAATGCTATAGAATTAACACACAAAATAAATGACTCATGTAAATTGATGATACTTTTTGTGATTATTTATTATTAATTTTCTTTTACTCGCCAACATATTATTATCTAAAGTTTTATTAAAAAGTAAATAATACTCTTATTTTTTCGAAATTCTGAATTCACCTGTCAATTATCATTCATAATTAGCACTCATATATCAAGTTGGTAACTTTCCAGAAAGACGTGCCTAAGATAGAGGATTGCCCAACAATCATTTATAAGGTGTGATTATTCATTATTGTTAGCACTGATAATTTACATGATGTATGCCTAAGATGTTTTGTTGTATATATGACTATACTATATGACCCTTTGTTTGCTGAAAAGGTAAAACTATATAATTTAGAAAATAAAATAATATATATATATATATATTGGTTAGTGGATATTGAAAAATGAGTACATGTAATACTTTGAGAAAATATTGATAAAATGAGTATACTTTTATTGATCACTTGGTTCAACTAATGGTTATTAGTGGAGTATTTTTCGAACTAAGATGATTTAAATTTAATCTTTATATGAATATTTCATTAATTTACAAAATATTCGAGATTGCGTTTTTAAAGAGGAATTAATACCTTTTTATAAGAGGTTAGCTTTTTTTTCACAAGTATAATTTAAGAAACTGAACACATATTTGTGTTTTTTTTAAAGTCGCCACATTCAAATCAATTTCATATTATAATGTATTTATAAAATCTTATAAACTTGTTTAGATATATATATATATTTTTTTTAATAACAAATAATATAGACCACAACTAAGGAGGTAACAGAAGAAAACAAGAAAACGGAAAAAGAGTAGCTATAACAGGAAATTACCATAGATGGGCCCCACACCGGCATCCCAATAGCCGATTCGTTTGAAAGAGAAAAGTCCGGCCCTACCAATCTCCACGCGGCTTAATAAGGGTTAACAATCACCATACCTACGACGTCGTATAAGTATAACAGTCAACATAAACAATTCTTTTCTTTTTTTCACGTTCATCACTGTCACAGTATCCCTCTCTCCGGGAACTCTTCGTCAGTTTTTTCGACTTTCCCCCATATTATCGGAATGGTGAGAAAATTGAATTCCTTCAGGAAGAGTTTTGAAGACAAACGATTAAGAGAACGTCTTCTTTCATTATGCAACGGTGTTGAGTACACTGAGTTACCTGGTTTCCGGCATAGTCTTGATCACCAAGACCAAGAAACTTCTGGATGTTGTTCTTCTTTCAGGGAGAAGTTTCTGCGATATGGAAGGATTGGAAAAGAGTTTCTGTAAAGGCGATGGAGATGGGTCGAACCGACCCGAGAAAGATCATCTTCTCCGCCAAGATGGGTTTGGCATTGATTCTTATATCTTTGTTAATCTTTTTTAAGGAACCCGCGGTTAAAGAGCTTGGTAAATACTCTGTGTGGGCTATTCTTACTGTCGTCGTCGTTTTTGAGTTCAGTATTGGTAAGTAATTGCACTTTTTCCCTTCATCTCTGTTTAAAGGTATGCTTGAAACCATCGAAGATTTGTTTTTATACTTGTTGTAACAGTCAATATTTTAATTTAAATTTCCCAGATAGAAGTAGGCCCTAACATTTATTTTGTTTTTCATTTTTGGGATGGATTAAAGATTGGCATTTATTTGTGTCCGTATAGCTTTGTATGGGAACCTTTTTTTATACATATACACTGTACCACAGGAGCCACTCTAAGCAAAGGGTTTAATCGTGGGCTTGGGACATTATCAGCTGGAGGACTAGCACTTGCAATGGCTGAATTGTCTCAGTTGGCTGGAGAATGGGAAGAAGTTGTTATAGTAATTGGTATATTCATAACAGGTCTGTTTTTCGTTCAGTACTTACGACTTATGTGAATTGATGTTCATCTCTTTGTTATATTGGTACATTGCTGACTTAAGTTTGTTTGGTGTTTCTAGGTTTTTTAATTACATATGCAAAACAGTACCCAGCAATGAAGCCTTATGAATACGGTTTCCGGGTTTTCTTGATAACGTATTGTTTCATCATGGTATCGGGCTATCACACAAGAGAATTTATTGAAACAGCTGTTAGTCGGTTTTTGCTCATTGCACTTGGTGCTAGTATTTCTCTAGCTGTGAACATATGTGTGTATCCCATCTGGGCTGGTGAGGATCTTCACAATCTGGTGACGAAGAATTTCATCAATATAGCTAATTCACTAGAAGGTAATTCAACCTATGAGATGGTTGTTACTTTCTCGAGATGGGATTTTAGAATGAATTGTTTCCCGAGATTGGATTTTAAAGTTGATGAAATTGAAACCTTTGCAGGTTGTATCAGTGAATATCTGAACTGTGTCGAATATAAGAGGATCCCTTCAAAAATTCTTACCTACCAAGTGGCTGATGATCCAGTTTACAATGGCTACAGATCAGCAGTAGAATCTATAAGCCAAGAGGAAGCTCTGGTATGTGCTTAAACATTCTTTCACATGGATTTGTAATTTCTTGAAATTTCGCTTGCCGGATGTCCTTACTTTGGTACCACAGGAAGCATTTGCAGTCTGGGAGCCACCCCATGGTCCATACAAGATGATTAAATATCCTTGGAAAAACTATGTCAAAGTTAGTGGTGCGTTAAGGTATTGCGCTTTCATGGTTATGGCACTGCATGGATGTATACTGTCTGAAATACAGGTAATTTCTCTACCTCCAATTTCCAACTTTCCTACTAGCCCTGAGATTGTAAAGTGCATCATATAGTATTCTCTTACCATATTTATTTTTTTGTCGCTGGATTACTTAGTGCCTGTTTGGACGGGCTTATAAAAAGTAACTTAAGTTGATGGTACACTACTTTTGACTTTTGACTTATTTTTAAATTAAAAGGGTGCTCACTTTATAACTTTCCAAACACCTCCAAAACTAAAAAACTACATTAAAGTCAAAAGCACCTAAAAATAAGTTAATCCAAACGGGCACTTATTCTCCTAACCAGTACAAATTTTCTCTATAAACAGTCTTTTAGCAATTCTTTTTTGCTTCTGAAAGGGGGAGGGGGAGGGGAAGGGATGAGGAGGTGGGTGACTGTTAGCAATTGCTTGTAGTATTAATCATAGTTATGTTGTGTCCCTGTGCAAATCTATTCATTTGATTACGTGGAACATGTGAAGTATAGTTAAAAAATGAACAAATTGAAGTGCTCGCTCTTCACTCCTGATAATGCAGCCTATAAGGTTGATGTATATCATTACCGAACTTATTATACTTGTAATAGGTGTATATACTTCAGAACAATCATATATTAAGATTAATATCTATATAGGGTCCTTAATTGTTTGAGAATATAATTTGGCATTATAAATGGCATGCATGCATGTAAGACTTTCATTAAGAGATGAATGATTTAAAAATCGATCCTGTACTCTCTCTCTGGTAACATGTGCAATTTTCATCAAGGAGACTAGATGACTGGAAACCTTTTTCTTATCATTCATCCATTACTGAGTGATGCTACTTTTTGCTTCCCTTTTACTGGAACTGCACGAGGAGATGTATGCAGACAGATGAAATAAATGTTTGAATGTCTTCATTTCCTTTCAGCCAAAGTGAAGCTGAAAGAACATGGTCTGCACTCTGCAGTATTACAATCTACAGAAGCATGTCATGAATTCCCTCGTAAATCATCTTAGGACTTAGTTATAAAGTTAAGTTGTTGCTTAAGCTGTGAACAGAGTTACGAGGTATCTTCTGGTGGGAGGTAGCAGCAGATGTTTGGTGTGATAGTCGAGTTGCATGTCAGCTAAACCTGGACACCACCATTATAAAAGTAAAGAAAAAAAAGTTGAGTTGCTACTAGATATGCATTATATATTGATTTAATATTTGTCTGGCTCAAGTCCTTGCATATTCAGATGTCTCAGATATACCACTTTATTTGATAATGCTATGACCTCTTTACCAGAGAAAAATGACTACCAAATATTTTTTACATGTAGGCACCTGCCGAAAGAAGACAGGTTTTCCGTAATGAGCTTCAGAGAGTAGGTACAGCAAGTGCCAAAGTGTTGAGAGAACTGGGGGAGAAAGTCAAAAAGATGGAGAAGTTGGGGTCAGGGGACATTCTCTATGAAGTGCATGAAGCAGCAGAAGAGTTGCAAAAAAAGGTGGATCGGAAGTCTTATCTTTTCGTCAATGCTGAAAACTGGGAAATAGGAACACGAGCCACAGCGGTGGATATTTCCCAGGAGCTTGGAAGCATGGATGAGGACAAAAGCTTACTTCAACATCACAGGTCTCAAAGTGAAACAGTCATCAACATAGACTCCATCCTTGCCTCAAAAAGTTGGGATAATAGGACGTGTAACCTGGCTAGTAATAACAACCAAACTACAGGAGTAACCCCAGAAAACACGGTGGGGAAGGAAGGAAACACACACAACCAAAAATCCCGAAAACCAACACATTCTCTGCCTAAAGATAATGCATCAAATAAAGGAGGTGGGAGCGCGGGGGAGGACAAGGAGGATGAAGAAGAAGAAAGAAAGAAAGCAACAGGGACATACGAAAGTGCCAGTGCTTTGTCTTTAGCAACATTCACATCCCTTCTCATAGAATTTGTTGCAAGACTTCAAAACGTAGTAGACTCATTCGAAGAATTAAGTGAGAAAGCAAAATTTAAGGATCCTATGGATTTGTCTGATGCATCGCAGAAAGTTGGCTTGTGGTCCAGGTTTAAAGGGTGTATAAAGTTTTGGAAAAGAGAGAGCAGTTTACCAGTTTAGAGGCCAGTCCTTCTTGTCCATGCAATGACAGAAGACTACAGATTATATCCTTCTTGTCTGCAGATAAGGAGATGTTATAGCAGCTTACACAACTGGGAACTCGAATCGTCTTGGAAATGCAACATAGATTATATATCCTGACTCTGAAAAGTCTCAAACATTTGAATAGGCTAATTGCTCCTGCTGGTTAGTTTTCAATATATACCTATCAATGTATTGAGCTAAAATTTTAGCAAAGTGTTCTGGGCTCCAATGCATTAAGGTCTAACGGTAAATGTAGGTAGCATAAATGTACATTGAAATACATCTGTTTACTCTAATTTTTATATTGTTTATTGTGGCATTATTCTAAGGTGCATTGTAGAAGTGATCATCATGGATGTATTTGGTCAAAACGGTTAAAGTTAAACCTAAAAACTTGAATTCAGAAATTCTAATCCGCATCTCAAAGTCTTAAAAAGTGAGGTATTAGGCATCCTAACTCAAAGGGCCCAATCTTTTTTTAGTAATAATAATACTATATAAGCCTTTTTTAACGAAAAATAATATATATATAGATATAGAGAGAGAGAGATTTATTTGTCTTATTTTAGTTTGTTTTCGAAAATCAAAGAAGTTGTTCCTTTATCAATTTTAAATTTAATCCATCGTGATATGATTAAGATCGCAAAAATTTAAAACGCTAATATATTTAAAGTAGTTCAATATAGACAGACAATGACACTTTAAAAGATTCAGTATATTTAAAGAAGATCATATAATAATATTATTAAAATTTTGCCTCAAATTTTAGTTTATTTTAATTTAGGCCAATTAAAAGAAAAATTTCCTATTAAATAGTGATCATGTGGTTGTAGCTTGCCATATTGTCCTGCGTATATTTCTTGAATAAGATAATTTAAGCTTTCAAAAAGAATGTTTGGTAATCTAAATATATATATATTCTCGAAAGGTTGTTCAAACACCTCACTTTAAAAAGTTAATATTAAGCCTATAATTTTTTAAAATTAACGACTTGAATATAAATGCCAAAAGTGAAAAACTTTGCACAAATTATCTAATACAATTCAATAATATAGCATTTTGTGGCATAGTAAGACCATTGCATCATCATTGTTTCTTTCTTTTCTTCTTTGCAGTTATTTGTCTTCTTTACGAATTTTGACTAGTACAATATTTTTATATGTCATAAACGTAGTTAATGATAAATATTCTCTTTATTGAAAGAGCATGTTTTGATCTACTTCTAAATTTGCCCTTAGTAATGGATTCGAGTACTGTTCCCAAATTGGCCTATTAATTTTTCCGTGTTGACAAAAGAGGGGCAGGTTAATACGTTCTTCAATATGTCAATGTTATTACATATATTTGTAAGGGTCAAGATTAAAGGCACACACTAAGATATTTCAGCGGGCGAATGATAGGGAGATCATGGGGCAAAGGGATGTTATTTAACAGTATCATAGTTTATAGTTAATAACCGTACAGTGCACAAGTTAATCTAGTTAAGATATCTATCATCTGTAGGAATTTATAAGATACGCGGAAAAAGGATGTGGATAAAATTAATTCAGATGTGTTGAAATAAACTAATCAAGCAAAATATATGCATTGAGTGTCTTGGTGCTTACTTATTAACTTTCTATGATAGGTGTATGCACATAAAAAATAGAAATGATTAAATAAATAGTATAACTTTGTTATATCATCAACAACAACTTTCAACACGATATGACGAATTACATGTAACAAACGTGAAAGTAAGTACAATAACAAACCAAACATTAAAAATTTTATACTTATTATTTACTTAACTATTCAATTACTAATTTAAAATTACAAAAACTCCAGAGAAATGAATACAATATTTTTTGGTTAATTATTTTATTTATTATCAAAGTGAACATTAAAAGAGAATAAAAAAGGAAAAAAAAATTGGTAGAAATGGCAATTAATAAATCAAATTAATGGTTCTATAAACAGCCTTTGATTAAGTGTCCTGTAGTAAAATTTGCAATCACCTCTCTCCCTTAAATCTCACTCACAACTCTTCCTCTCGACTGAGATCCTCGCTCGCTTTCTATCACTTTTAGAAAACACATAGTGTATAAAATTTGTTTATATTGTATAAAAGCGAGAAGAAAATTGTATAAAATACAATATTTTTTGTTCCTTCTCACAGATCCGTCGCCCACTCTCTCTCATCTTGCTCGACACCATTCCCACTTTTCGCTTACACAAACAGAAAGAAATGCACAAATCCGTTTCTATTTGTAATAAAGCGAGAGAAAAAATTGGTTATACACATGCAAATACATAATTTTATTTCTATACATTATAATTTATACAATAAAAAATACTCCTGTGTCCCAGTTTCTTTTGCCTTCTCTCTTTCTCGTTTTATACAAATTCAAAATTATATATTAATTTCTTTCTTTCTCGTTTGTACAAGGGATTCAATTGTAACCGGTATTTCTGCAGTCTCTTTTGCCGTCTCTCTTTCTTATTTATTACCAAATTCAAAATTGTTTATAATCGTCAACAGTTATAATTATACAATAGGTTTTTTATACATTTTGTTATACAATTCTCTACCCGTCGCTTTTCTTGTTCGTTTATACCCTTTTTTGATATTAATGCTTCAATTTGTTAGTATACGAGGATACATAGGATATGTTTGCTATTATGAGTTGCAATATTGTAACCGTTGTTATAACTACAAATATGAATTTTATGTGACATAGTGTGAAATGTTGTCCTACAAGAAAAACGAGTGGATTTAATAAGTAATACGGTGGATTAATTTGATAGCATGTGATTGTTGCAAGAGTGCTTGGATATCTTTGTTTCATTTGAAAACTTCACGACATTTCATATCTTGTCATTAAGGATGATATCAAATCAATCATAAGTCAAACCAAAATAGCACGAAACCAAATTACCAAAAAAAAAAAAACCGACTTCGTGGCCTTTGAAATTTAAAAAACCGGACTATTCTTGATTTGGGTGTATTAGAGAAATAAGAATCAACGAAACTCAAACCAAACCGACATACATAATATATATGTATATATATTATCATATAATTTTTTTATTTTATAGATAATAAAAATTATTTACAGAAATCGAATTGACGAATGTTTTTTAGTAGTTTGTTATGATTTTCATTCTTATATATTTTATTTCAAAATTTGGATTTTGAAAATTTGTGTATTATACAATATATAATTTTATTTTTTTAAATTGATAACTAATTAAAATTATTTTAAAAATGTACTTCTTTGCAATATAATTTTAATAGTTTATTATTTTTCAATATGCGGGAGAAGAGATAATTGGGAAAAAATTTTTTTAAAAAAAAAAATTGAAATTTGATTGAAAATGGGGATGTTCGTCTAAATAAGGGGATATGTATGACAAGGTTGCAACTTTTGTGAGTTTATATAAACTTGTATTTAACAGTAAAAACAAAGTTAAAAATAGATTTTTGACCTATTCTTCTCTAATTTTTGTTAGGCACATAATTTCCCTTCAATTGAAGAAAAATAAATTTATTTTAAAAATATTTAAACAAAACGAATATAAAAAAAATTAATTTTTTTTTCTCGGTATCAAGCAAATATACTTACTTTAGAAAGTCGGAATATCTGTATAGGGCTGGGCTCTGGCTCGGAAAGCTATTAGTTGCTAGTTCTGTAGTCTTGACCCAAAATTCGAGTTGAATTCGGTCTCGGGGGACGAGGGTCAGGGCCAACAACAGCGAAAATTTTCTTGTTCAACTTCAATTCATATGAATGCAATGTATCAGATCGGAGTTAACGTATAATCTGAAGTTGGGATCTGTCAATGGCTAGGATCTTCGAGTACTTCGTAGTATGTGGTATTGGGACAGAGATACGGACCTTGGATGGTAACAGAGGGTACCATGGCGCAGGGGTTATGTATATGCCAGCGCTTCTTGATCAGTACCCTCCTTCCAATCATACTCTCTATCCTCCCCCTCCTCCTCAACTTCCTACTGTAAGCACTCTTTTCCAATCATAATTTAAATGATTATATGTTTTTTGCACTACAAATCATTTTTTGCGGTTCTGAAATGCAGTGTGTTCTACCAGCTGGTGTGGAATTCTACGGGTCAGGTTTTGATTCAAATGATCCATCAACTCTCCCCAGGAGTTATCCTATTGTTTTGACTGGTACGCTAGTAGCTTTCACATAATATTTTCCCTTGTTTTCTGGAATGCCATTTGATTGTGTACAAATCCCTTCAACATACTTATGCTAGGCTGGGTTAAAGTTGTCTGGACGTTTGAACTTTACTCTGTACAGGTTGTAGCTCTATTGCTGGTCTTGTGATAAAACATTATATCCTCATTTAATAACGAAGAAGGATTTAATTAAACTGTTGTTTTTAAGGTCATTTTATTAGAAGAAAAATTAATCTCTTCTCTGTGTCTTCTGCTGTTGTCAGTTTAGTCTTTCCGCTTTCTTTCTTTTATTGGGTTGTGACTAGTGTTAATGGCTATAGAGGGTGATGGGTCAAAAATCTACGTCAGCTGCATCGCATTTCGGGATCCTGTTTGTGAGGATATTGCCGAAGCTTACTGCATTCCTGTAAATTCATATGCTGACAAATGCATCTGTCTTGTCTCACGCTCTCCCAGTTTTCAAATCCTTCGAGATGCCCTTGAGGAAATTTTTGTGCTTTGTTTTTCCTCCTCTGGAAGCAGGTATGGATTTAGAGCTTCGCTGTTTATGATACAACCATGGACTGTTGACAAATATATTGCACATCAATTTTTAATGATAAAAGTTCATACTTTGTATTTAGATCTCCCAGAGAGTCTGCAATTCGTTTCTTATTAATGAAAAAAATATTGCTATTTTATTGGTTTATATTTCTGACAATCCTGCATTGCTCAAAAGTGTATATCAGAAACAACCTCTTTACCCCACAAAGGCAGGGGGTAATGTCGGCATACATCCTATTCTCTCAAAACCTCACTTGTGGGATTATGTTGTTATTGTTGTTGTCAACAAGGGGAAGGAAAGAGAGAAGTTGATTTGAGAAGGTTCTCTACCTTCTTTGGTTTCACACCGGAAAGAGGAAGTTAAGTGGAGAGAGTGTGAAACATCCTTTTCTAGGGTCCACCTTTTTCCTCCCCTTCTACTCCTACTTTACTGGCTTATATTTTTCCCTACCCAGTTGTGAAGCAAGGGTTACATTTTTCCTTTTCCTGCATGTGCACAAAAAATGTTATAGAAGAATAATTATAAAACTTCTTATTCTTACTTGACTACAGAAAATATATGGATTGCAACAAAAAGTTTTTTTTGTTGTGCCTTTTTCTATATTTATCATCTTTCGCATTAATGTTGTCAGCTCTGCAAAAATTTCAGCAAGCCACTGTGGGATGTTATAGCATATTCAGTCTCCAATGTACCTTTGCCAACACCTGGAAAAGATAGGGTGCTATTTGCTATTGAGAACAGCCTTCTCTCTGTTGAAGTTCCACCAAAGGAGGGCCTTCCTCATGCCGATGTAAGCTTACTAGCATTTGTCTTCTTGAGAGTTTTTCCGGTTAGGGTGTCTCACTGGATGGTTGCTTCAGGATTGACTATATTTTACTTGATGACAGATATCATTTCAGCCTTTGCTTCAGTGTTTGGATGTGGACAATGTAATCCAAATATTTACAGCTGTTCTACTCGAGAGAAGGATTTTGCTTCGATCGAACATGTATTTCCTATTGCTCTCACTCCTGGGGAACCATAAGTAAATTTGTTTAATTTCTTCAATTTATATGTATCACTGTTTGTATCATCTCCTGTTTCTTGTGCATACCTTAAATTTTAAATGATGTGTGATCAAGGTTAATTGCTTACTAGTATTTGCAAGACTCAGAAGACAACTGACAAACCCCTAAGCAGAGAAAAAAAGTGGTAACTGTATATATTTCATAATGAGAGTAATCAGTACATAGGTTGTACCAAAACCATATTTACGAAGAGCTCCAATTTACTGTCCTTGTGTAGCTGATTCTATACTGTTGTGGGATTCATGTTTCCTAATTTCAACTTACTGATTTTGTAGGTATTCTCTGTTAACACTTGTATCAGAAGCCATATGCCATTTAATTTATCCGTTTCGGTGGCAGGTGTGTTTAACTGATTTATGAAATATTTTTGGGATTTATAGCTTGCTATTCCAATTTCTATCCCGTGCATTTTCTCAAATTATATTATATGCATGTATATATGAATTTATGAATGTATATTTATGTATGTCTGCACGTTTGTATGTATATTTACGTAAAGCCCTATCCTATGGGGACTTTATTATGATTTGAGGTTTCCACGGACAGTCATCTGATTTTCTGACGTTTGTTGTGCTGAAGCATGTCTACATTCCATTGCTGTTTTTCAGTGGAGTAGACTATATTGACGCTCCTACGCCATACATGATGGGCCTTCACTCTGGCGTGGATACTTACGGGCTTACGATGGATGGTGTAAGTTCACTTAATGCTTATAATCTAATATAGATACTTAACTTTCTTTATCCTTTTCATTTGATACTGAAATAACTTGAATTATCATTTTGAGATTAAACAGTCGTCTTCAGTGTTGATTAATCATGGAGCTTCATGGGTTACCTCTTTTTGATAGTAAAGTAATTTTATTGGCAGACCAGCACCAAGAAAGTTCTACCTCTACTTAGTTTCGTATAAAGATGGCACTGTTTTTCCATGTTTCCTTTTTATTTTTAAGCAAAAGAAGAAGTATCTTGTGAGATTTTAAAGATGTCATAGAAATCTCTAAAGAATTCTTCTTTATCGATGGTGATCGGTCATACTATACATAGCCTTGCTTTGTTTTCTGGCCAAATCCTGATTTATTTTTGCTTCTCTCAATCGACGACAGCTTGGATAGAAATGGTAGTTTGATATGACTTTATTGCATATGAATATGAGAGACATTATCAGGGAAATTGTTGGTAGCTTAGTAGTGTAGTCTGAATCCAGCTAGTTCCCAGGCTGGAGTGACGTTAGTAAAGTTTTGCACGGTCTCAGATATGCCAAGCTTGAGCCAGTATGAGTCAGGGTCGAAGCAGATCCAAGCTTTATAGGTTAAGAAATCGTTGCTTGGTAAATTCTAAATGACATTCTTTTAACAGTCTCTTTAATTCACTTATCCTTCGATTAGGTTTTTCATGCATAGGATACTTCCATTTACCAGAACCACCACTTCACACAATAGTGGTCAAAACCTCCAGTTCGCTTACTAAACTACTGACGCTAAACTGCCTGACTCCGTTGTTCTCTAAGGTATAAAGACAAGTAGTGAGAAGGAGAAATTGATGGAGAAGCTCATATACATATCAATAGGAAAAGCTTGCTAAGCCTGGATTTAAGGTTCAACTGGCAAAGGTTGAGGGACTTATGACTTAGATCACAGGTTTGAGACTTGCGTCATGCTAAGCCTGGTATTTAAGTGGTGAAGGGTAGAGGGAAGGGTTCATTAACTGAGTTCTGAAAGCTGCGGTTGTGGCCCTATACAGGTTTCCGGGTCATCAAAAAAAGCTGTGTACTTACCAAAAAGTAGTGAATTAGAGTCCTCTTCAGTATCATGCTGAATCTTGGAACTTAGCTTTAGTGTGCTCTGACTTAATTTACTATTTATCCCACTTTTTTGATTTGTTCTTTCTTTGATGTTTTAGGTAGTTATAGTGGATCTTGAGCATAATCGCATCACTACAACAGAGGACATTCCTCCCATACCAGAGCCAGAATATAGTACCCTGCGTGGTGACATTATGAAGTTGTTGTATCCAAATGTTGTTGGAATAGACCAAATGAAGTCTACTCGAGCAAATGTCTCCGATCAGTTCCAACGAGGTGGCAACAGACCATGGGGAGAAGAACACGACATTCAAATTAGGTGATTCTTATGTGTCATTTTACAATATTTGTGGTTGCTTTTGTTTGTCTCAGGGAGGATACTTGAAGTTGTAAGTTAAGGTTTCAAATAAAATGACATATTACTGGTTATTGTTTCTTTTGCAGATTTACATTCTTAAAGTTCTTTGCATCAATACTTGGTGGCTACCGCAATTTCATAGTAAGAAGCTTATACTTCTAACTAATTGGCGTATCAGGTGAAAGTGCAACTGAAAAGTAAGATTTTTCATCACTTTATATCAGGAAAATACCGCAACACAGGTCTTCAACTCTCAGGCTTTCCTGAAGAAGCGCTCTCGGTCAACAAACCAGCCACCAGATTCAATGGTGATGTCGAAGTACCCATCTTGTGTTTGTAGACATACAAATTGATTTAACTTGCTTGTAGTATAAATATTTGGTCCTTTATAAGATATACAGGTTCAACATGTCAAAAAGGGCATGCAGGAATTTAGGATGGATTATTTGATGATAATATACATTTTTTGATCCTATATGTTACATATATAATATTTGCTTAATCTACACATGGTGTGTTTTTGTTAAATATTTGATGGGATTCAGTTTATTTTAGTAATGGACAAACAAATAAGACTGATTTTGCATTATAATTTCATCACATAATTGAAGGCTAATATCTTGATAAGATAGGGAGGACATAGCTTAGGACTGAGAAGTAAGGAGACTCCGACATTCATGTTCAACTTCTTTTGTTTTGTAAGCCTATTGTGTGATATTAGTATAAGATGAATGCGACGAGGTTTGTTAAAGCTCAATCTGTAATGAAAAAAATTTCACCTCATCCACCTGCTTTATTTCTAATATATATGTATATTTCATAGGTACACATATAACCTATACTTTCATGTGCTTTTTCTGTATGGTTATTGCTTCTGGTGTCACCAAATTTGTGTATTTATTTTCTTTGTACTTTGCCAACAGATAAGTCAGTTTTTAGAATCCCAAGGTTTCTTGGATTATTTGGAGAGAGGTCTTGGTTCTGAAGAAAACAATAATAATCTCCTCGATAAGTTACAAGATGCAATTGGCAGGGGTCAAAATCCTCTTTCAGTTCTTCCTTCACTTATGGCAGAGCCAGAGATCATAACTATATCTGATCCGGGTGTGGGGATTTCAGGTATCTTTTCTTATTATTGTGATGTGTCTAAATCATGTTTGATGAACATACGATTGTTGGGATGGATACAACACTGATGTAAACCCCCCCTTTGCTCCAAAATAAAAATTAGGATCAGGTGCCAAATACTGTTATGACAGGTTTCCTGCAAATGTGAGAACGGAAGAACAGGAGGAAAAGAGGAAGCAGATTCTAGCAGCAGCAAGTGGAGCACTTGAATATTCTGGGAGGCATACTACTAGGTATGTCCTATGTTATTATGCGGGATTTCTCTGGATGTTAACATCATTTTGCTTCTCTAAAATGAAAATTAATTTTTCCTTCATTTCACTAGTTCACTTTCAGTACTTGCTGGAAATGATTCAAAGGCCGAAAGTCTAAGCCCCAGAGAGCGAGCTGTATGTTCTCTATATTTTGCTTGTGATGTCTGTGATTCACTATTTTGTCTCTCTCAACCCAGTTTTTTTTTTCTTCCTTACAGGCAGAGAGGGAACGTATGGTTTTGGACATAAAAGTTAAGCTTCAGGTGAAGTATTTGTTACCCTTAAACCTCCAAGTCTTTTTATATCAGATGCTTCCTTCTATATATTCTCTCTTAAGTTGTACAGTATATCCATATCAGATTCTTTAAAATGAAAATTGCAGAAGCACTACCAGTTAAGGATACTTTAGAAATTAGTAATACTATTCCTCGTTACATTGAGTTCATCATTCCTTAAAATTTTCCTTGCTTTCCTTCAATATTACACCCATCTTGAACTGTTCCATATGGAGCGGAAGTTCATAAAAGTGGAAGTTATTGACTACTATTCTATTGTCCTTAATTTTCTTGTTCTATTTTTACAATAAATTTGTATCATGGAGTAAAAGTGGAAGGAGAGTGGCCCGTCTATTTACTTTCCATGCCTAGTGATTATGTATATTTTATTGTTTGCTAGGATTTAATGAAAATGATATCTGTTATGCTATTGCTCTCGTATCCGGAAAAGCAGAAAAAGATGGCTTATATGCACCCCTGATCCTTGTTTTGCACTTATATGATCTATTCTGTTCTATCTTTCAAATCTAGAAGAGTAGGAAAGGCTGGTTTTAGTGCTGTCCTGCTCTTTGCTTTTCACTTTGTTACATATGAAGGAAAACAGTTCACGCCCCTTTTCCTGCCTGTGCCTCTCTATCTTCTTGGATAGACAATCAGTTGCCTTCCATCAGATGGTGAGTAATTTTTGTTATAATAAGTTAATATTAATAGAACTGGAGAACTAAAAGCCTCCTGAAACTATTAGTTTGGACCTCTTCCTATTATTGCGGTATGTCTATGTTGCTGATTTTAACCAGAAAAATAGTGAATCAGCAAACAATTATATCAGAAACTTCACTTTTAGTTATTTGATCATATTTGAGTTTCTATTATCTTGAATACACAAAGTCTTCCTGAATTCATGTTAGTCCACTTCTCCACCACCAGTGGCTAAAGTTTGTATATAATACTTAAATAGGAGGTGTACTTGGTTCAACAAGAAGGAAAAAGAATTGCTCTTTTTTTTCAGAAAAAGTACAAAATAATATATTCTTATCAAAAAGGTTATTTGAAAAAACAGAAACCAAAGCTGTCCTACCGCCAGGTCTTTGGTTCCCGAAAAGTAAAAAGTGTCAGTTATACATCACACAAGATCAAAACTTGGTTTCTTGCACCAATTCTATTGACTCTGGAATTTTAAGTGAATAAGGATAGAGGGTCGTGGGCTTATTACCCCCAAGTTCCGAAGTTGAATTAACTGCTTTCTTGGTCATTCGAGAAAGAAAATGCAATTAAAGCTGTCTTATTAACCACTTACATTTGAGCTTCCTCATCACATTAAGACTGGGGATGTGTTGCATGTAATACAGTTCATTTGCTTCCAGATAGTATGCAAATTACATCTGAAAATAATACACTTATTGACTGTTGTATATACATTCCTGGATTGGCTTTAAATTGCATGATCTTTCAACAGATTCAGTTCTTTGAAAAACTTTTGACTAGTAAAAATATGCAGTTATTAGCCACTGTACAACAGCCTAAGATGGGTAATGCTACACCTATTATTTGACCAGGTCGGTGAAGTCTATACATTTTTATAGATAGACCAAATATTCATGGTCATCATTCATCACATAACTTTGATCATATTACATGATGTCTGGAATGTATTAATAAGAGTTGCAAATAGTAGTGTTGTCATTCTTATAGCTTACAGAATATTTTCCTAATAAATGATGCTGTCTGAATTTCTTAGCATTTGCAACATCTTTAGTTTCGTCAGGACAACAAAAGCACTAGCAATTAGTATTCCTATAAGAGAATTCTGCTTAGTATTTTGATGTTTCTCAGAAATACTGAGTTTACAATACATAAATACGTAGGTGTTCTCTCTTTTTCGAATGCCAAAAAGTTAACAAGAAGTTAAAGTTCTTCATTTCTTACGGGTCAATTTTTCGAGTTTGACAATGCAACTTAAAATCCATTTAGTTCTCAGTAGATGGACTGTGTGCATCTACTCCATTTATCTCTTAATTTTCCGGCTTCCAAGGCTCAAACTGACTTGCGAGCTTAAATGGAGAAACTTGGTGAGTGAGGATCGATATAGCCGACCCCAACTTGTTGGGACTGAGGCATCATTGTTGTTGGTTCTAGTTGACTTTTTGTGTAGTGTAACAAAATTTTCCACCAACTCTGTGGAAGATTTCCATCAATCTCAGAGGCATTCAATGGACAATGCCTAGCACGATCGTTGACACTCTCTCAAGATGGGAGGAAGCAGGAATCGAGGCAAAGAACAGAAGATATTGGAGGACAATTCCAGCATCATCTGGTGGACCATTTGGAGAGAAAGGAATGCTAGAAGCTTTGAGGATAGAAGCAGATCCCTACAATTGATCAAAACAGATTGTATTCAGTTATTATGTTTTTGGTGTACAAAGAGTTCCCCTGTAGATGCAGAAGCAATCCTAGAAGTATTAGAATCATGCTAGGCTTGCTGTTTTTGTTCCTAGATTTTCATACGTTTTTGTAAAGGGGCTTCCAGTACTACATAAGTACTGGTTTATGCTACAAATCGTTACCTTCTCAACAGAGAAATTCTCCACCAACTTTACACGGGAAATTATGAGCTTATAAAAGAGCTCTTGTAAAGTATTAAAATTGACTATCATATTTAGCTTTCTTGCCAAAGATTTTTTTGATTCCGACTTAGGTTTCTTTTGTCTGCTCTGTACATATACCTGCACTTCTGTGGCCTCGTGGATGCCTCTTACTTTTTTGATGAAAGAAAAAAGACTTCTCATATAGATCTTTAATTCCATATCTGCAATTGCTTTTCCTTAAAACAGGGATTGTGGGTACGCCTTGTGAATTTGGGACAAACTGATGATCCTCTTTCCTCCTTTGAATATGGAACCATCCTCGGTATTTTTCATAATATCCCAGAATTACTGGCTTTTTTATGGTTAATGCTGGTATAATCTACTGTCCTAGCAAATGAAGAACAGGCTAATTGGCTGAATATTTGTGTTTTTTATCAGCACTTATTGAGTCAGATGCTGAAGGAATTGGTGGTAGTGGTTTCGTTGAATGTATAAGAGAGCACATTCATTCAGTACGTAGCTTCAAATCAGCACTGTTATCTAATCATTTGACATGCTTTGTGCACTGACTTCCACCCTTTGCTCCACATATTCATAGGGTTTGAACTGTCAATTGTCAGAGGAGCAGTTTATTGCAGTCAAAGAACTGGTAAAGTGACACTTCCTACTTTTAAGTGATACTGTTGACAATTTTCTTCAGTTTTCCCCTCTGAGATGACATTTTTATTTGATTTACAACTTCATGCAAGACTCCTTAACTAGCACTTTTACTTTTAAGTGATACTTTTACTACTCAGTATGCTTTCACTTTTGTTACTTCTTTTAAATGGCTTTGGACTGTTTTTTTGTTGAGCCGAGGGTTAATCAGAAACAACCTCTCTACTTCTAAGGTATGTGTAAGGTCTGCGTACTCTCTACTATCCCCAGTCCCCACTTTGTGGGACTACACTAGGTATTACGTTGTTGTTTGTGACTAGACATATCACAATCTATCCTGAGTATTCCCTCTTTCAGCTAGCTAGCCAAGAGCCCAACAGGAGCATTCATGGACTCAACTTGTCTAACATATACTTTTTCATACAACTGCAGCTGAAAACAACAATTAATCTTGCTATGTCTAGGAATGACATGGCAACTGTCAGAGATGCCCTGGAAGTCTCTGCAGAAATGTACAAGAAGGATATAAACAATGTCTCCGACTATGTTCAACGACATCTTCGTTCTCTTTCTATCTGGGAGGAGCTACGGTATGTTTCTGTCAACTATATAATACATCATAAGTTGATGTCTCATAAAATATGTTACTAGTTGATGTCTCCTTTTCTGGTGTCATGTTAAATTACACAGTACAATCAAGGTAACAATAAGATCATATATGTCCATATATGACCAATCAAAGTCCCCAAGGCTTTGATCTAGTGGTAAGAGTACGACATGTGATGTGTGGGTTTCGAACCTTGTTGTAAACAAAAGCCTAGTATTACAGTGGGTAAGGGTAGAGGGCGGCCCACTATCTATCCAGTTTCAAACTTTACACCGTTGGCCCTTGGTATTTCTCGGTTATAAAAAAATATGTGACCCATCAAAGTATTCTTTCTGGAAATTTTACCCCTATGGTCTTCGAATGTCCAGGTGCTATCTCCTTCATATATTTTTGAATATTCAGCATAATTTATTTATTTTTGAAATTGTTGTTCAGCATAAATTTTATTTCAATCCTAACTAGCTTTATTGATTAGATTATAAAAGAGCTTCCACAAGTTTCTCCTAACTAACTACTGGAACTTTGAACAATTAGCGTATCACAATTTCAATCATTGGCAATAGACTAAGACGACCAAATAAGATCATCATGCTGATGAAAACAACTTGAACATCTTCAAACAAGATCCAAAAATAAGACATGCCAATTACATTACTTCTGTTATAGTACCGTATAGTAACTTGCAAGAGACCAAGAATATAATTTGCAGTATGGTTATCAAAAAGGACTTGGTAGCACATATCCACAAGAGAATGTATCAGGAGACAGGTAGAAAGATGCAATTGAAAGTGCACCATGCTGTTTAGTGCTGACAGTTTATTTATGCTTCAGAAACATGAACATTGCTTACTTATAAAGAGTTCACCATAAGAAGCAACACCTTTTTAATATTAGCAACACTCATCAGCAATAGCAAGAAAACGGAATTCTAAAAGTTTTGGAAAAGAAATGTTGATCCTTTTCCTTTCCACCTTGCAAGGCGTAGTGAATAAGGAAATAATTTAAGTTGTCATTGAATTCAAAAGAAGATCAATCTTTGTAAGAATCAAGCAGGACTCTTAATATACAACTTGCAGCTTCCAGTTGAGTCTTTTCACATCTCTCTATTACTCCCTCCCAAATAGCTATGTTGCTCGAACTCTCCAAAAATGATTTTGCACCCGTGTTGGATACTTGGGTTCTCCAAAAATGAACTACTTTTGAAGGATCCAGTGCACACCCATCAACATTTTTGAAGAGTTCATGCAACATAGTTTGGACATGAATTGAATGATATTTGAAAAAAGGTAGTATGAAGTTAAGTTGAAATGGCTATTCGGAAGTTGAAGCTGTGTTTCGACATGTATTTTACATGTAAAAATGTTAAAAGGTATTTGGAATGAAAAATTGACAAAATGTGTCATTAAACAGGTTCTTAACATTTTTAAACGTGCCCTAAGACTCTTGGCCCAATTTTCATGAATTCCTGATACACCTTCCAAACCACCAAGGATTAGTCTCGTATATCTTTTTTGTCTTTCCTCAAGTTCACAGAAAAAGTGTCATCCGCACATAGAAGGTGTGAAATTACCTAATTATTTTCTTGCCCACAGTTAATTGTGGAACTCTTGATCCAATCCTCAGTTGCAACAAAGTTGAGCATTTTGTAAGCCCTTTCATAATTCATAGGAACAAGAAAGGAGAAATTGATCTCCTCGTCTTTAGCCCCTTTAAGTTGGAAAGGATCCTTGGGTATAAATTCTCCCTGCGTGTCAGTGGAGAAATGCATTTGAAATATTTGTGGTTCTTGTTGAAACATGCATTGCATGTGCATTAAAACCATTAAAAGCTTAGATATCTTCTATGTTTGCTTTTTTGCTGGTCTACATTCTCATTGTAGTTTGTCAAATACTCAAGTTATCTATTATTGCTTTTCATGTATCCAACAATATTGTTAAGAAGCTACTAAGCTGAGAGACATCTTCAACCCTATGTTTGAGTGATATAATACTTAAGAGATTAACCCTTGTTTATGCACTACTCCCCCAGAAACAGTGCAGTTCCATGATCTTGGCATCACCTTCCTTAACAAGTTTCTAGGCATCTTTTGTGCTGCCATTTTCAATTATACTTAGATTTGACCCAAAAGGGAAAAAATGAAGGAGAAAGTATGCATGATATTTCAAATCTATGTTCTCTTTCTGTCAGGTCAACTAATTATGCTACTTTGGTGACAACCCAGCTCATTGTTCTGGCTACTCACATGGTACATCTTATCCTCATTGTAAAGCAGAAAGTTGTTCCACCCAATTGCTTTTGGGATGATATTTTCTCTTCTGAATATTGATTCTCTTCCCTTGTTTTCTTGAAGGCTGGCCTTGGACTTCATGATACTGATGCATGGTACATGATTGAAACAATAGCTGGGAAAAACAACATTGGGTACAAGCACATTGTGAGTTATATTAGACTTTTTCTCATGTCCCTAATCCGCCTCTCTTCTTTTTGACGTGGAGGTGTTTCTGTAGGTTTGCCATGTTAATGTTAGCTTATTATTACTTGTAAAAATTGAATGTTTCCTAGGGCGTTTCTATCTGTTTCTTGCTATAATTGTGTAAATCCAACTCAATATGCTGAGGAATACAACATTACTAGTTCCCAAAAAAAAAACATTAGACAGGCTAGTTAGCTCCTTTTTACCCTGGATCCGTAATGCAGGAATTCTATGACTGGGCTGACATATTTTTTGGTCTTTTCATTTGATTTTAACCTATAGCTTATTTGTCATAGTCAAAACTTACTAATAATCACTTGTTGTCACACAGATTGTAATGTTATTTTTTAGTGCGTTATGAGAATCATTGAAGAATGTTTTAGCTGCTGCTCTGCTTAATTTTTGGCACTCTACCTTCTGCGCTTCTGGACTATATTGTTATTCAATTGTCCGTTTCTTCAGCCTTGTTCTCCATATTAGTAAAAGTTGGTAGTATTTGCATGCTTTAAGCATGTTTTTTGCTCAAAGCATTTGACACCATGTTTAGAACAAGTTTTCGAGGAAAAGAAAAAGAAAGGGTCTTAAAAGATTGAATAATGGACTTCAGTGTTGCTAAACTTTCTTACCTAATCTGTTCTAATTTATTGTCAGATAAAACTCCGTGGATATTTATCCCATGTCCGGCATATGTTTGTTGGTTACTGGGGAATCCACTCAGTTAAGTTACAGTCTGCATCTACCTTGGGATTACCTTCCCCGCGAGCACAGGATGCATCTGATGATGCTCAACAACCTGCTGAGGCATCTGGTATCGGAAGAAGCTGGGTCCAGAGCATGTTCAGCAGGGATACGTCAATAAGAGCCAAGTCTTTTGGTCGTGTTAGCAAATGGTCTTCTGATAGTGGCACTCTAGGTCATTAGTATTTCCTCTCTTTTTGCCACACTAATGTTTCCTTTCCCTTGTGTTTGCATACTGAGGATATGTTGCTATTCTAATTAACTACTTCAGCTTCAAGCGAGAATGGGACGCCTCGAAAACAAGATCTATCAGCAGCTGGACAAAAGAAAATGCAAACCAGCATCCGTACATTAAGGGGTCATAGTGGTGCAGTTACCGCTATACACTGTGTGACGAAAAGAGAGGTTTGGGATTTAGTTGGTGACCGAGAGGATGCTGGTTTCTTTATTAGTGGAAGCACAGACTGCACGGTACAGATATATGAATATTGAGTCTGATTGTTTGTTTATAATTATTACCTTTGTCATGGTCCAATTTTCCTTATGCTGTAAGACCCAATAATTTCTTTATTTTAGTTGTGAGATAACGGATTTCTAGTTTTAAAAAATTCTTAATGTGTCTTTATTAAATATTGGAATGATATGGACCCCATAGAGCAGAACAGATACAGATGGCACATGGAACTGACTCCAACTAGTTCGCTATTGAGCCATAATGAGAAGAATAGTGATTTCCATCTTTCCTTATGCCATAGCTTCCAATCACATGCACAGTGAACTCAGACACATTTATTTGTGTATGTGTGTATAATATGCATTCTATTATCAAACCAATTAGTAATACCCTCCTATTGTAAATTACATGCATTTAATTTCTCATAAAAATATTCAAAACTAAAATAAAAGAGAAACAAGAGTCAACCATGTAATGCTTAAATGAGTTACCTATTGTGTATGACATGATTATCTTGTAGAGATAGAGACAGCAGTAGCAAATTCAAGTGTTTGTGATCTTATTTTGCCATTTTAGTTATTGCTCTGGCAAAAATTATGCAGGTGAAGATCTGGGATCCTAGCCTTCGTGGTGCTGAACTTAGGGCTACTCTGAATGGTCACACAAGGTAAGATTATATGTACTTTCTTCTCATTGCTGGTGTTTAGCTTATTGCTTTCAACTTACATTTAAGTTTTGGTTATCTCTTTCATTTTCCACCACTTGAAGTTAAATGTAAGAGAGTTTCTTAATCTTCTCCTTTTTTTAGTTTCTTTAATTTTTTCATCTGTCTTCTTTACAGGACTGTTAGGGCAATTAGTTCTGACCGAGGGAAGGTGGTATCAGGATCCGATGATCATTCTATTCTTGTATGGGATAAACAAACAACACAACTACTTGAAGAATTGAAGGGCCACAATGCACAGGTTCCATTCAATCTCTTCATGTTGAATGTGCTCAATCCTTTTGTTTGATATCCAAATAGAAAATGATTCTTTTTTTGCTTGCCTTTTGGCAAGTATTTTCATTTATGGACTTCAAAGCAGTGAACAAGTGCAAATGTGGTGTAATTTAACATAAAGGAAAAGTAAAATCTCAAACTGAACTTGTACGATCTTGTACCAATGTTGCTAATGAACTGAAATGGTGTTGAAGTGGAATATAGACTAATCAGGAACCTAAGTTGTTTGGTATCTCTATAATTCTTGCATAATTCTATGGGTTGATTATATCATTCTTATAATGACAATACTTCTTACTTTATTTCTTCTTAGATCATCTCCAACCCAACATCAATTTTTACACCAAATCCTAAATTTTGGTGTTTTTAGCTCCAACCCACACCAATTTTTACACCAAATTTTTGGTGGTAACCACTAATTTATCACACACACCGCTTCATTTTTTTAATATTATTAATACACATACTTTTCATTAATAACAAACTTTTTTATCAAACATTATATAAATGGTATGTTTTAATTATATCTCTTGTATATTTAATTATTTCTATGTAATATTTTTATAATATTAATTTTAGATATAAAATTTAGCTTTTTTATAAATTAATTTTTCTATGCATGGTTTTTAAAAAAATTAAATTTATGTTAATTCTAGTATAAATTATAATTGAATATAACTACGATTAACATTCACAAAAATTAAAAATGCACACATATAAAAACAAATAATACAATGTACTTAAAAATAACCAAAAATAATAAACTTCATGACCGTCACGTTTTTGGAGAAAAAAAGTGCTACATGATATATTAACTTCATGTATTATAATGGACACCATGATAATTGAGGATGAGTATGATCTTAATGCACCAATCAAGATGCGTCAGAAGATCCAACTCCGACCTTAGAAATGACAATAGATGAAAATATCAATTTCAATAATTTCTAGCTTGACATAAAAAATAAATGACAAAGAAGCTTATTTTGAACTATGTAATGCATTAATAGAGCATTTATGGGAGCACCGTAGTGATCTTGAAAGGTGAAATTTAATGTAGATTTAAAATAATTTTTTAATTATGTAATGTTATTTAATTGGTAATTTCCTTAATGATTTCACTTTATTTGTGTTATCTATTATTATGTTAATGTATAAATTTGCTAGCAATGGTTATATTATTTAAAAATTATGGTACAAAATGAAATTTTTATATTAAACAAGTAATAAAAGGAATCGTATGACTTTCATTGGTGTTTCGAAAAATTTTTTGTTTTATGAATACGACCCTATAAATACCTAAGCCCATAATAATATAATAATGAAGAGAGAAAAAAATATTCCTTTTTGGTGTAAAATTTGGTGCAGTGGGTTGGAGTTGATTACACCAAAAATAGTGTTGATACCAAATTTGGTGTTTGGGTTGGAGATGCCTTTAAGCAGCTTATCAAGATATCCAGTTACCTTAATCATCTGTGTTGCTAATGAACTGAAATGGTGTTGAAGTGGAATATAGACTAATCTGGAACCTAAGTTGTTTGGTATCTCTATAATTCTTGCATAATTCTATGGGTCTTGATTTTATCATTTTTCTAATGACAGTAGTTCTTACTTTAATTCTTCTTAAGCAGCTTATTAAGATGTCCAGTTACCTTAATTATGTGTACGATGTGTAGATGTACATTAATGTAACCCTTCTGGTGATCTCATCATTATACCAAATCATACTCTCTTCTTGTAGGTCAGCTATGTGCGCATGCTTTCAGGTGAACGTGTCCTTACTGCTGCCCATGATGGGACAGTAAAGATGTGGGATGTAAGAACAGATACTTGTGTTGCTACGGTAGGCCGTTGCTCTGGTGCTGTTCTTTGCATGGAGTATGATGACTCAACAGGAGTCTTAGCTGCTGCAGGCAGAGATGCGTATGTCACTTCTATCAGCATTTTAAACAACCTGTTTATTGTGTTCATCTGAGATGTCATGTAAAACTGGTTTTTGCAACTTAAAATATTATGATTAGGGGTCGTTAATTTTGAGGGAAAAGGAAAATTAATCTACTTACAAAAATTCTGCACTAGTTACACGGAGATTAGTTTCTGGTACAGAACTCTGTATTACTATTGTGATCTCTACATGACTACCATAATGTTTTGTTTCAGGAGTTCAAATTGAAAATCAAATGGAGTATTACTATTACTTTATAACTTATGCTGGACTCTCTGTATTACTTTTATATGAGATAGAGGAATAGGCATATGTGTATTCGATATACCTGGATAAGAGTATCTAAAAACAAAGATGTCCTTAAAGTAGGCTTTTCCTACATAATAATCTATGCATTACTATTGTTTACTGTGCAACAATCCTATGCATTATTATTCACCACATGGAAATCCATACAATATTATGCAGCACCTTATAATCCTTGAATAACTTAGAGCATGTTTGAATTGCCTTATTTTAAGTGCTTTTAAGCTTTTTTTTTGCAGTGTCTGGGTAATTTTTAAGGAATGCTTATAAGCACTTGATGTTAAGCTAAAATGTTAAAGAAAACCAAAAGCCAATCCAAACATGCTCTTAATCGTTAATGAATATCACTTGTTAGTAAACTGGCACAAGCCTGACTTCTTTATATTTCCATTTGAAGGGTTGCAAACATTTGGGATGTTCGTGCTGGGAGGCAAATGCACAAGCTTATGGGACATACAAAATGGATAAGGTCAGATAAGGTTCAGAGTTATTATCTTTTTCCTTTTATGCTGTGCTTCTATGATAATTAATGGAACTTGTAATTTCAAACAGATCAATTAGAATGGTGGGAGACACGGTAATAACAGGTAGTGATGATTGGACGGCACGAATCTGGTCTGTTTCTAGAGGACAATGTGATGCAGTGCTAGCTTGCCATGCTGGTCCAATTCTATGTGTGGAGTATTCCTCAGCGGACAAAGGGATAATAACAGGTCATATTACCAGTAAATAAAGAAGTATTCGGTTTCTGAGTTTCCTTTTATTGTTTCTCAGGGTATTATTATTTTTCATCAGTTTTGTTGATCAAAATCTTGAATAGTACGTTCTAAAGAATGAAAAAAA
The DNA here is from genome assembly GCA_027704765.1 of Solanum habrochaites. Lineage (NCBI taxonomy): Eukaryota > Viridiplantae > Streptophyta > Magnoliopsida > Solanales > Solanaceae > Solanum > Solanum habrochaites. The sequence continues at coordinate 64,991,132 of JAKWJA010002491.1, forward strand.
TGCTCTCAGGTTCAAGCGATGGTCTTCTGCGGTTCTGGGAAAATGATGATGGTACGCACAAGTCTTTCCTGAAAATTGGTTGTTTAATTCCTCTGAGTAACCCAGTCTGTCCCTGACTTAATGGAGAATTAGCTAGCAATATGCAGTTAATGTAACAGGGAAAACATTGAATTGCATGTGAATCCATCTATTATAGTTTATTATCATCATAGTGAAGCTGATTCCCTTCTTCCTAAATACACGTTAAAAACATCCGAATCCTTGACTCTCTAATGGCGTTTGGCAAATCAAATTGTTCAGACAGATAGCTCATGATGCCTTTTTGAGTTACACTTAAGCTGGTTCTTCGTTTATCTGTATTAGATACTATTCTTTTATCAGCATTAGTCGTAGTTTCTTGTCCGTCGATTTTTGTTTGCTTTTCCTATTATTTGCTAGGTCTTCTTTACTTCTGTCTTTTTTTTTCTAAACTGCTTTGATATGTGTTACTCGAGCCAAGGGTCTTTTGGAAATAGCCTCTACCTCCATGGGGTAGGTAGGTAGGGTTAAGGTCTGCTTACACTCTACCCTCTCTAGACCCCACCTCTGGGATTTCTAGACCCCACCTGTGGGATTTCACTGGGTTTGTTGTTGATGTATTAGAATTTAGATACTAATATGTTGCAAGTTATTAATGACATCTCTCTATTTAAGGTGAGATTTCCCCCCGTAATATCAATAATAGTATAACTCGCCTTGTCAAAGGCTCGCTTAACCCTGAACCGAGGTGCAAGACATGTTGAGCACTTTGCCCCACTTAATGCACTTCACTGTCATTATCATTAAGGTCCTAAGACATATTTTATCCAATAAGCATTCTCTTAACAAGGCGACGCTAAACAATGGATATTTCTCTCATCGTTATTTTTTTTCAATTTCTTTGTCCTATGTTATTAATGCTTTGTAGTATTAGTCTTGGACTAAGCATATATTTTTGTATCTTTTCTCCATTTGAACCTTTTTTTTCTCGTTAAAGCCCATGTGTTATGTGCGCTTAAAGCCCTAGCGGACTTTAGAATTATTTTTTTTGTGATTTTCGCTTTTGATAACATTGGACCCAACTTATCTTTTCTTTCTCTTTTTAATCATTAAAGAAACTGGAACTCTCTATGTTCAATTTGATTTATGGAATTGTTCAAACTTTTTGTGACATTCTAAAGTTGGGAAGCATCAAACATAATCATAAGTTTAGAACCTGTATTTTAAATATTTTTGTTAGCATGATGAAGTTTTTCATTCACTCAACCCTCTCCAGACCTCACTTGTGGGATTACACAGGGTATGTTGTTTTAACACCATCATATCAAAAGTCTATCATCAATTTAATGTAGCCTTGTAATGCCAGAAGTCTGATATTTAATGTACCCTTACCCGGCCGAGAATTCAGAGTTTTCTCATTGAATTGGACTGATTGTGAACTGTCATGGTTAGTACATAAGACTTTCCGTATCCATTTGAGCAATCTGATCTTAGATTGCATCTCTGACCATTGATGGGGTTTTATTCTTTTACTTGGCTGACATTGTCAATATGATTGTCAACTGTGCTATTAAAATTTAGTATATAGGAGTATTAAGCAACTCATTCACACAATATTCTTATATACAGCATGCTTCTAGCTTTGCTGGACATTTGATGTTTGGGATGTTGGTAGATGAATGTTGACATTAGTTAACTATCTTCTCTTCCATAGAGATGGATGGAAGATGAACTGGTTGATTGAATAACTAAAGCTGTTCTTTTTATGTGTAGGCGGCATAAGGTGTATAAAGAATGTCACTATCCATACTGCCTCAATATTGTCCATTGATGCTGGGGAACACTGGTTAGGAATAGGGGCTGCTGATAATTCAATGTCTCTCTTTCACCGTCCTCAAGAGAGGCTAGGTGGCTTCTCTAGTGCTGGTTCAAAAATGGCGGGATGGCAGCTCTACAGAACTCCTCAGAAAACAGCAGCAATGGTATGTATTTTTTTTTTTGGGGATAAATTGTTTGTTGTTGAGATAATGGTAAAATAACACATCTAAACTATCACTTTTTTGCAAGTTTCACACCCCAACTATCCGTTGTTCCCTTTTCCTACCTAAACTCTCACCATCTTTGTATTAAAATACAGTTGAAGCTGACTAGGCCAACTATGAGTTGTTCCTGTTTCCTTCTTGAACTATCACCATCTACTCAACTAGGTAAGTTTTAATACATAGATGATGGTGATAATTCAAGTAGGAAAAGAGAATAGATCATAGTTGGGGTGTGAAGAAGTGATAGTTCAAGTGTATTTTTGACCATTGTCTTTTTCTTTTTTGGCTGTACCAGTCCTAAACCTTTTTGAGTGATACTAATAGAAAAAGCATCTAATGAATCAAGGAACTAGCTATAATAATTTTTAAAATGCGCCTAGGCAGCAGTGTTATCAAAGACGCGCTATAAGCGCGCTTAAGCCCTGAAGCGAGGCTCAAAACGTGTTAAGCGCTTCGCCTCACTTTATGTACGCTTCATGTTGTCAATCAAGGTTCTAAGGCAAACATTTCCTTGCCAATGAGCCTCTTATGAAGAAGTGAAACTAACTAATTGATATTTCACTTTATCATAATTCTTTTTCAATTTCTTTGGTCATATATTTGTATAATTATTAGACTTGGACTAAAATATATATTTGTATTCTTTTCTCCCTTTGCGCCTTTTTTCATTTAAGTTCATGCTCTTTATTTGCGCTTTGCGCTTAAAGCCTCCACGGACCTTACAACTTTTTTGCGCTTTTAGCCTTTGATAACACTGCAGTAGGCACTAGTTTTGAGGTATACATTTGAATTAGTGGAGCAACTCCGGTGGTCCTTCTGATCACCGGAAAACACTTCTCTTCAGGTCTCCACTATGTCAATTTTCCTGTTTTAGTATTATCTTTTCTAAATTCTTTTTTCTTGCCATGCCCTTCGGCCTTGGAATAGATCAGCTGTAGTGTTAAATACTGTATCATTTGCTCTTTAACTTTATATGCCATCATCTTTTATCTTCAGGTACGATGTGTGGCTTCTGATCTTGAAAGGAAAAGGATTTGTAGTGGTGGACGCAATGGGTTGCTTAGACTGTGGGATGCTACTATAAACATTTAGGTTTTAAGGGTGACTGTTGCATTTTCTTGGGGATTATGTGTATAAGTTTGCTCTATTTGGTTGCACTAGTCACTATGTACATGTATCTTGTATAATTTGTACTCAAAATAGATTGAACTTTTAAGCTCGTGAAAATTCTTGAACATTTGTCTGAGTTATAAAATTCTTTCTTTCAAAATATTTAGCTTGATAAATTTATTGGGGCAGCCTTACAAGATTTTATAGCAACTATCTCTGTGATTTTTTATGGCAACTATCTTGAACACATATGCATATGCAGGCTTAAACATTGTTTTTGAATTGCAGTGAATTGTGTAAATAAACATTGTTTCTATAGTTGCCCCAAGACGAGTCATATCAGGAAAGAGATCAAAATTGTTCTCACAAGTAGAGTAGTATCATTTAAGCTATAACGTAAGTGGAAAGTGAACCTAATTGAAGTACTTAGCCTTGCTACTATATCTAACTTCAGTAAGGGAATTAATGGTGCCATACGATGAGCTATGAAAGTTCCTTTTGCATTAAAAGATAGTTCTTCATTATGAAAATCCCAGAAACATTTTAAAATTTAGCATTATTTCTCTTTCCCATTTGGGGAATTACAAATCGCAAAGCCAGAACAAAATTTAGAGAGAAGCACAATATAAATACTTTAGTTTCTACAAATTAATCAGCCCATCATGGCTTGGTGAACTGGAGGGACCATAGCTTGTTGGAACTGCATGTTCTGTTTCTGTGCCTGATTTCCTTGCCATCCTGTCAATGAAGAACAATCCATGTAGTTTAGAAATATGACAACTATAATTGCGAAACCCATAAAACGGAGGTCTGGTTCATAATTTGTAGATAAGGACCATGATACAATTGACCTAGCAACTTAATACTTGTGATTATAAAAATAAAAATAGAATTACCAATTGAAGGGTCAAGTCCTCTGTGGTGAAGCTCTCGATATTCTTGACAGAGAGCACAGCATTCACAAAAGCAGTGGATTACCCAGTCAGGTGCCGGTGATTCAATGAGCCCGTACTGGCTCCTCAACTTTGTACGATAGGTGCATGACATTATGCAAGGCATTCCAATGAACATAAGAATCGCCCCATAGATTAAGCCGCTAGTGGTACAAGCTATAGTATAGACAAAAAAAAGAGAGACGAGGAGAGAGATAGGAGGGTGGCCCAGAGTTAAAGAGAAGATAATTATTTACGTCAGTATGGAAAATTCGTCTGCAAGGATCGCACTTTGGGCGTGAAGTAAGATTTCCATTTTGTTTTTATCACTTACGAGTTTGTCCAGAGTCTACAATCTCCGCAATCTGTCCGAATGTCAGGCAGGGGAAGCATGCTGTGATGAGAGCTGAAAGTTTGCACTAGTTAGTAAATCACATTGCTTTTTCTGTGCTTGAGTGCATGAGATTAAATAATTGCTTACCATTTGTGGGGTCTTCCATGCAATCAAACAATCCAGTCTTCCAAGATTCAGTTGGAAGAAGTGGCTTGAAGGGGATGCCCATCATGGGACCTGTTTGAGGCTGAGAGCTAGCAAAAACTGGAACGTTATGATTCTGAGGCACAAATGCATGTGGTCTAGAATATAATTGGGGATCAACTTGAGGTGGTGGAAAAGCATGTACTTTATTAGGAGTTGGAGGAAAGCTATGTGGTTCATAACTGTCCTGAGCAGGAGGGAAGGCCTGTGGCACCGTTTCTTCTTCTTGCATAGGAGGAAAGGTGTGCGGCTCGTTGTAATCTTGAGCAGGTGGGAAGGGATGTGGCTGGGGTTGAGACTGAGGCGTAGAAAAGGCTTCTGCTTGAGGTTGAGGGTCATGAATGGGAAAGCTGTTGTGTATCGGTGACCTTAGAGTCCCTGATTTGGGCTTAGGCTGCTTCCTTGGTCTCTCAGTCTTTCCATTTTGCTGAGAAACCTGTGTGGTCACTGCCTGTACATAATGTTGTTGTTGTACCGAGTCTTCATGATTTTCGTGTGATTCACTTTGCATTGTCAGTTCTTGTGATGGTTCATCTTGACTTTCTTCTGGATAAAGATCTTCATGGAAAGACTCAATGGATTCAGGGGCTTGATAATGGTCAAAACTTTCCACTTGAGAAGGCTGTAGCTGGTGCTGATCATTTTGGTTTTGAACTTGAAACTGATGAATGGGTTTCGCACCTATACGCCCCATCTCTCTTTGTTGAATAAAAGAACAAAGAGGGTAATTTATATATAGATGATCTGAGTTGATACAAGACTATTAATAGACATGAAATAATAATTATGGAAATTTGGCTCCCAAAACTCCCACTAGGCTCATTGTTTAATTTTGGCTGTTGAGGGACATGTTGATTCCACGTTCCTGCATAGTTGATTGATGTCAACTATAGAGATAATGGGAATATTATTACTTTAAGTAGCCTCTATTTATTAAGTTCCTAATAATATGTGAACACTCAAGTTTTCCTTCTAATAGGCCAAAAAAAAAAAGAAAAAACAAAAAACCAAAACAAAAAAAAAACCGCGGGGGATAGCTACAATATCATGTACGGGTTCAATTATAAACTCCAAATCCTGGCTCTACTTTGCTTATAGCTAGTCGGTGCATTAACGTGAAAATTATCATTCAATACAATAAGAAAAACGTAGAGATGTGAACAAGATTTGCTATCATCAAACAATGACAACTTTGACCTGATTTACACAATGCCAATAAGTGATTGCAGTTATTATGGAAATTTAGTAGTATCGTGATGATGACAACTCTAAACCAAAGACTTAGTCCACAAAGCAATGTGAGCATCTTTCTTCAAAGTCAACTAAAAGCCTAAAATATTTGTACACTTGTGAGCAGTGAGAGACGACTTTTACTTGTATAACTTTCAATATATTGATTGTACAATTCCAATAATCATCTTTGGACTTTGAGTATAATATGTAAAAGACTTGCACTGTTAAAGAATCTTGAGTACCAAATATTGGGACTCGTGTATAAAATGAGCATCATCCATAGTTGCATCGCATAAGTGGTAAGACCCAGGATCGAATCTGAATTTGAGATCTCTAATTGAGAGCATCACATTATTTTGGTGATATTTATGATTATTTCAAACACGATAAGATGTAATTAAGATTTAAGTATAATTATATCACCAATCTCCGGAAACTAGAAAGTTGATAAGGTATTGATTTTGCGTATTGCATTTACATTTGGGAATTTCGAATAGTGAAAAAGACATATTTACTTTTATATTATTTGAAATTGAACAGTTTTACCTAACATTTACTTTCAATCCAATAGTATATCGTTGTTAGGTGAAATCCATTTTTTTCCTTGACGCTATCGCCTATCAACGATATGACAAATACGAGATTGATTTTCTAACGACACATTATGGATAAAGTAATTAAAAATGTAACTAGTACAATATATAAGCAATTTTCTGAAATTCTGTAATTTGTAAAATGCTCATTAGTTTTTTCAATTTTTTCTCAAATTGCAGATGAGCCATATCAATTTCTTTCTATCAAACTTTCTTTGCTTTCTGCGAATTACAAATACAAACAACGATTAATAAATTACGCTAAACAACTTATAAATATCATTTTATCAATTCACATCTATCATTTGCGACTAGAAATCACATTTATACTTGCTAACTAAAATAAGTTAATTGATTCAGATAGCGCACAATTCATCAGGTACAATATATAAATTGTCTATCTAATTAAATATCATCTTATAAATTAAATTAAATCATAAATTCTAAAGTAGTATTTATGCAACGAAACTTTTCAGAAACTAAATAGTACTCCATTTGGTATTACTTGACCATAATTGCACATATTTTAAGAGAAAAAAATAGTACTTCATAAGACAATAAGTAAAAGTGATTAATGGAAGAGGTAAAATAAAGACGTTATAAATAAATATGATCTTTAATTGGGCGTCAACTGACAACTATGACTCTTAACTTTGGATGTAAATAATTAGATATTTAAATTTATATAAAATTAAACAAATAGATACACGTATCCTACATGACATGATACGCATAAGACGCTACGTAAAATATAAATTGTCCATAAAATGCCATATTAAATGAATATGTCAATTTTTTCAATTTATATAAATTTAACTGTACAAACTTGTATAAATTTAAAATTAAGTGTCATAATTATCCACTAACTCAAGTCTCAAAGCTAAGGGTCATATTCATACTGTAGCGAAGCTTTTGCAACGGGAGGTTATTATATAAAAAAAAAATATCGTTCAATTTCTTCATATCATCGCATCGGATTGTTACCTAGCAAATTTTGATTATTGATAGGCTTAGGTGAACAATGGATCTTCAGGAAGGAGGATCAGAGTGGAAGAAGGAGAAAACTTCGTCTTCTTCTACTCCTCTTGCTGCTGTCGCTAGCTACTGGAGAGGTATGTGTTGCCGCATTATCTGTTTAATCACTTTATGATGCATATTTCCGGCCCCGTGGTAGGTTTTGCTGTTAAATTTTATCAATTTTTTTGTATTAATTTTGGGATTAGTTCACTTAAACACAAAGCAAAAGCAGTTTCGCGTTTCTGTTCTAATAATCAGTAGTTTATGTGATGCATTAATCGGGTTTTTAGCTACTGCTTAGTCAAGTTGCTTCGCATTTTTCTGTAAAATGTTGGAACAGAGAGATAGAATGAGAGAAGGGAAATTAGCTCGGGTTTTAGTTGGATTTGGATTGCTGGTGATGAAGTGAATTTAATAGAGAAAAATGTTCATTTTGCATTGTATGCTTCTTTCTGATTTCTGTGACTTAGTTCTTTACATACTTTTGTCTGTAGCTCAGTAATTAATTTTTTCATATGATTGTTTTGTGTATAATGATATTCACCATCATCAATAAGAGGGTTGAATGTAGGCATATCTAATCCCTACCTCGGGAGGTAAAGAGACTGTTTTTGAAAGACCATTGGTTCAAGTAACACACGTCAGAGCACTATGGAATATGATGTTGATCAATATGGGTTCTGATAAAAGTTTTAAATTGTGAACTCTTACTACTACATCTCTTGTTCCTCTAACTGACTCCTTTGAGGAACTAGTCACCGAACAATTAGACCTTCCTTTTTGGACAACGCTTATGGTTACCCCAAAAGATTGCATAACTCCAGTGGTCTTAAAGAGACCTTGGCGATCCACCTCTGTGAGTTGGAGGAACAAGTGATGAGAAACTAATCTAAAACCATATGAAACAGCAAGTTCAATTGATAAAAATGAATGACATCTGTTCATGGGGATCATAGATAACATCATACAAGGATAAGGTTATCGAGTTATCTAGTAATGTTTAAGATTAGATTTGCAAAAGTTCAATGCTTCTGATTCATATATTTGAAGTTCTAAAACGCTATAATATTCCGATATTATGAATATGAGCTTTCAATAAATTGACGTATATTAAAGAGACCGTTTCGGGGCTCGCTTGCAGGAGACTGAAAGAGTGTTGCACTCTTTTTTCCCTTTATTTCTGAAATGATCTCTACTTCTATTTTCCTACTTACCTTCTATAAAACCTCAGAATCATTGTTATTAAACCTTGATCTTTCTAGGAAATTAGACGTCTGAACGAGAAGATAGGGGCGTTGACCTCAGACCTTAAGAAAACAAAAGCAGACAATGTCAAACTTTATGGAAAGATCTGTTATGTTCAAGATTGTAATTCTGAGAGAGTGATTTCAAGAGGATCAAAGAAGGTGACCTGTATGATTTTATTGTTGATTTCACAGTCTGATTCGATTTCTTTTTCTTCTGAAATGTTGTTTTCTCATTCTCAGTATGCAGAAGACCTAGGAAGTGGTTTCAGCTAAGATGAGGAGTCCAAATACAAGAAGATGTAAGAAGAGGATATAAATCCATTTGCAGCTTTCTCGAAGAAGGTTCCCAATTTTTCTGTCATATCTTAATTGAATTTTTTTTTCCCCTGATGGCAGGGTTAGGTTGGTGTTAGTAAAACTTAGTTGTTCCACTTGCCTCCATCTGCCAAGTCCATTCTTTGAGGCCTATGAATTAGCTTCCAAACTATTTAAATTCATAAGAGTAGCATAAAGCATGTGCTATTTTCAACGTTCCATGCATAAAAATTGCAGAAACATTTATGATTCCATTTTCTAAATTGTTTCTATGTGTTCTCGGCTTTGTATTTCCCCATATTACAATTTTACATTGTCTAGTCAGTGCAATAGCTTCCTTCAATTTTCTGTATTTCCCTTGTTTCCATTTCTCAATCTGTACATGCTTCATACCCATTTTACTCATGCTATTGGAGGTTCTTGGTCCTCATCTTATCAAATTGTTTTGTCTATAATAGGAAAGGGACCAAAGATACAAGGAACTAGGTTTGAGAGACAAGATTACTTCAGGAGTTGATGTTTTCTTCTTGGGAACAAGTAAGCCTTCTCTCTTCAGACAAAATTCTTTGAGTAGTTTGTTGAGTGATGACATTAAGTTAAACTCTCTCACTTATATCCAGAAGATTGGATTGCAAACTCTTGTTCCTTTGTTTGACATACGCTGGGTTACATCTTTTATGGAGGGGAAACAAATAATAATTGTGTTAGTTAAGGGCCATAACTTCTAATCCTGACCTAGACTCAGAGACAGTTTATCATTAAAGCTATGATATTGGGAAGGTGTATCAGTAATTTTAGTTCGAAGCTCTAAACCTCTATCTTGACACCTTGGAGATTGCACACCTTCATCTCATCTTCTAATGTGGGATGTGCTTAATTAACCAAATAGAATTAAACATATTTTAGGATTTATCTATTAATATGTTCCTATAGTAAAGATATGAATTATTATCTATTTAACATATTTTAAGATTTATCTATCAATTTATTACTTTTTTTTTTTCAAAAAATCTTGAGCGAAATTCGAATGTGAAATATGAAAGTTACAATAATCAGTATGTTAAAATTATTGAGATTAATCATGGTCAATTGGGTGGGTTTTCAAGACAACGCCGTTTTACCCATTTAAATCCAACCGCATTTGAGCCCAAATAACTTGGGCTGGTTCCAAGACCCAACCCTATTTCCTAGCTTAAACCCATTTTAAGATCTCACATTTCAATCAACCCCACCCCCCCCCGCCCATTTGACACCCATAGTTGTAATGTGTGCACTATGAATTTAGTGTTACCGGCACACAATTGTTGATATTACTTAAAGAAAATTGATATTACTTAAAGAAAATCTTGAAAATTACAATGAAAGTGATAAAGATGATCTCAAAAAAAAGGAAGTAGTTAGTTCAATAAATTCAGTTAAAGTAATCAAGATTAATAAAAAAGTAACAATAAATGTAACTAATTAGAGGGGTAAAATCATCTTATAAGGTTTCATTGAGCTGGAGTTGTTGAGGTTTTTTTCTTGAATCGACATCAGGAGAAAATGTACTTCTAAATAAAAAGTAAAAATAGTTATTTCACATGTTTCCTTTTATTTCATAGTATAGAATAAGCATTATACAACAGAAGGATTGTCCAAAGCACAAAACGTCCCGCTTTATCAGGTCCAGAGAAGGGTCGCAACTCGCAGGCAAGGCGTGTGATGTAAACAATCTACCCTAATGCAAGTATTAGTGGTTGCTTCTATGACTCGAACATGTAACCTATAGGTCACATAAAGACAATTTTACCGTTGATTCAAGGCTCCCATTTTGAATTAACATTATAATGTAAATAACTTAAAGGTATTAATATGAATACACTAAATAACTGTGACAAAACACGTGAAATATACTCATAATATGAATACTATAAATAAACACGGCAATACACGTGACAAATAGATTCATAATATGAAAACATTATAGAAAAATAACAGTTTGGTTTTCATTTATCTTTTATTCCCAACAAAAGATGCCTTTTTATTTGTTCGCAATTGCAAAGTAACAACATTGAATTGAATAACATTATAATGTAAATAACTTAAAGGTATTAATATGAATACACTAAATAACTGTGACAAAACACGTGAAATATACTCATAATATGAATACTATAAAAAAAACACGGCAATACACGTGACAAATAGATTCATAATATGAAAACATTATATAAAAATAACAATTTGGTTTTCATTTATCTTTAAATTCAATTCAATGTTGTTACTTTGCAATTGCGGAACAAATAAAAAGGCATCTTTTGTTGGGAATATAGTAATCACGTAATAGAATGGCATTATTGAAAACACTGAATAAATGTGACAAATAGTGTCACAATGTGAAAACAATAAATAAAATGGCAACACACGTGATAACAATATTCTCATAATATGAGAACATGTAGTTAGCGTGACAATACCCCTGGCAATCTACTATAAATTAGACAAGCTTCCCTCACAAAATTGCTCAACCAAAACATTGTATCTTCTTCTTCAATCATTTTCTTTTGCAATGGAAAATGAGACTAAAAAAGGTAAGCAAAAGATTGAAATGAAGTTGATTGAATCCGAGACAGCACGCACAGTGAGTTTCTCAAAAAGAAAAAGAACTTTGTTCCAAGATGTAGATAAGTTTGCAGCTCAGACCGGAGCAGATGTCGGTGTTATGCTCTTTTCACCAAGTGGAAAACCATATTCCCATGGTTCCACAAGTATAGAAGAAATCATTGATCAATATCTCAAAGTGAAACTAGAGGATCACCAACGTGATCATGCTGAGGGAAAAATGAACGGCTTTGAGGTATTGGGAGCTCTCCATAAAGAATTACAAGCATGGAACGAGAAAGAAAAAAATCGAAAACTAATGTATAAGATTATGCACTCTGGCTCAGAAGCACCTCCAGATAAACATATGGAGGAGCAGAAGTTGGCATTGAAGTTGAGGTTAGAGAAAATTAAAAAAGAAACACAAGATGCTATTCTGGCTGAGCATCTAAAGTTTGATTTAAATGTTGCCCCTGAGCCAGAAGAAGATTAGAGTTCTTGAACTCATAATTATCATGTAGTTGGTAATTGGAGTTCTTGACATTGGAATTATGCTTGGAGAAGACTTTACCAGCGGTCGAGTCTTCTGATATATTCAGTTATTGTTTTTTTATTAAGTCACATGTTGTTAGTCTTTAGTCATCCATTGAGGTTTTAGACCATAAAAATAGAAGGTTATGGAGTTCTTATGTTATAAGTCAGTGTTGTTTCGTTTGGGTTTTCATCATTAGTCCTATAATGATGGCTCCTGTGTTGTCAACACAAATACTGGTAAAATCAAAAAGTGAATTTGACAAGGTTTTTAGACCATAAAAAATAGAAGGTTTGGAATTTCTTAGGGTTTAATAAAGTCAGTTTGTTTTCGTTTGTTTCATCTTTAATCTATAATGATGCTCTGTGTTGTCTAGATTGGTAAATCAATTGACTTTTTCTGTAGATCATAGATTAATTGATATTCTTCTATTTTTCCATCTCCAGCAAGGTTGGTGCATTTACATTTTACATCAAGGCTAGCTCTGTGAGATGTAGGAATGTCTGTAATATGAATTTATTTGATAGAATACAGCTAAAACCTTACAAAATGGCATATAAATTACAGCAGTCTAAACTCTATTTTTCTTAATTAGAAAACAAACTCACAATTAACATAAAACAAATCCCTAAAAATCAAATATTCAGTTATCCGATTTTGTTATTAACTCTCACGATTTTAGCCACAATTCTTGAGTGAGTTTCAGCACTTCTAGAAATTGTTAGCACACAATCAGGTCCCGAGACATAATAAACACTCCTCCTGGACTAGGATGTCAACTCCTAGCTTTTCTCTGAGAAGCTCAAATCTTAACATGAAATGACATGGTAAAACTATCAGCCACTTGACTTTTTGTTTTACTATAAACCAAATATCACTTCACCATTATTCGGTACTTCCCTTAACAAATTATAATTTGATATTAAAATGTTTAGTTCTTCTATGAAAGACTGGATTTTGTTTGTGTCTATACTCTATGGAGCGTTGTTATCGATAAATATCTCAGTACCTCTCTTCTTGTTTCAACTGCAAATCTATCACAATTATTCTCAGCCATAATGCTTGATTTACAGGCTACAGCAGTTGTTGCTGCTTTAAACCCTGCTTCATTAATTTCTGGCTTCTTTGAGCATCATGAGCCAAACTGAAACACTACCTGAGGTACTTCTCATTTCATCAACTGCTCCACCGGGGAGCAGATAGGAGCTCTATATAATGTGTATGGGTTGAAGAAGGTTACTTTAATTGTATAATTCAGTTCGCATAAAAATCAATGAGATCCTGGTTCTGCAGGTGTCTTCCTGTTTTCCTGCGTTCTCTTTCCTCATGGTACTCTTGTGCATGTCCAGTTACAGCGCGACAATGAATGGAAGGACCATGCGATGAAATCTGGTATGAAGTAAAGGATACAAGTTAGATATACTGACAGTGTGAAGAAGTTACAAATACATGAGATTAAGTGTACATACCTTATAAGTGACTTGATAATGTTATTTTTTATTTCTGGTTTCTTTTCAATTTGGCGATTTCATTGTTGGAATATATGCTACTTTATTTGCTTCACATACTTGATTTTTAAGCCAAAGATCTATCAGATACAACTTTTTTGTGTACACTCCATTACATTGTGTATGTTATTGTAATAAGTGTTCGAGTATATATGTTCTTTTCTATGCGGAAGTCACTTGACTTGTGTTTAATTGCATTCTTCTACGAATGGCTTGAAGGGCTTGTGTCATTTAGATTTGCATTTCACATTGTAAAATGAAAACGTCAATTTATTAAACGAATAGATATACCTCCACATAAGTAAAATCAATTAGTTTTATGTAGCTCATTTATGATTTTCTTTTACTGTCTTATGGCAAATCTCACCAGAGATTTTATTTTTGCATGTTAAGTTTGGATTTCAATATTTCAACTAGGTATCACAATCAGTCAATCACACTGGTTATATACTAGCTCATTATAAATGTTACTTTTAATCCTGCAGCTCATATATTTCCAAATTTAAATTATATTATTCATGAGCCTTAAATTGAATCACCGATAATTTTTTGTTTCCGCTTAAATAACTATACCCCGGCATAGGAACCTATGGTTCCATTCACATACCAACCTGTTAGTCCTATAGCACTTAAGTAGGCAGTAAAAAACTAAAAATCGTGAGGCACTAGCCTACAAGTACGTTCATCTGCACTCGCAATGCTATAGAGCCTTAACTTTTTGAAGTATGTGGAAGAATATTTATTCTCAATATATAAAATACTAAGCTTCTTGTAGTATTAATGTCGTTGTAGTATAGTGGTAAGTATTCCCGCCTGTCACGCGGGTGACCCGGGTTCGATCCCCGGCAACGGCGATCTTTTTTGCCTCGCCGGCGACTCTGGTTTTTCCGGTTCATCAAGCAGAAATTGAAACTGAGATATTATACTCTTGCATCACAACAAAGTCAACAAAGTCGTTGTAGTATAGTGGTAAGTATTCCCGCCTGTCACGCGGGTGACCCGGGTTCGATCCCCGGCAACGGCGATCTTTTTTGCCTCGCCGGCGATTCTGGTTTTCCCGATTCATCAAGCAGAAACGGAAAGTGAGATATTATACTCTTGCATCACAACAAAGTCGTTGTAGTTTAGTGGTAAGTATTCCCGCCTGTCACGCGGGTGACCCGGGTTCGATCCCCGGCAACGGCGTTCTTTTTTGTTTTGCCCCGCCGGCGACTCTGGTTTTTCCGATTCATCAAACAGAAATCGAAACTAAACATATTTTACTCTTGCGTCACAACAAAGTCGTTGTAGTATAGTGGTAAGTATTCCCGCCTGTCACGCGGGTGACCCGGGTTCGATCCCCGGCAACGGCGTTCTTTTTTGCCCCGCCGGCGACTCTGATTTTCCCGATTCATCAAGCAGAAATAGAAATTAACATATTTTACTCTTTCATCACAACAAAGTCGTTGTAGTATAGTGGTAAGTATTCCCGCCTGTCACGCGGGTGACCCGGGTTCGATCCCCGGCAGCGGCGTTCATGTTTTTAATGCTCAACTGCAGTCAGATCAAACTTCCGTCGGCTACTAAATTCCCATTCCGGCCGCACATCTAAAGCTCAATGACTGTAGTATGTGCATGTTTTAGCTACCGTCCTTTGGTCCGCCTCTTCTCTTCCCTTACTAAAACCCTAATTGCACCATCATATCAAACTTCCGTCGGATACTAAATTCCGATTCCGGCCATATATCGAAAGCTCGATGACTGTAGTATTTGCATTTTCTAGCCACGGTCCTTTGGTTCGCCTCTTCTCCTCCCTTACTAAAACCCTAATTGTACCATCATATTGGAGGAGTTGGATGAGAAGCACTTCCGCAGAACTTTTTAAAATGTTGCCAAAGATATGTCAATGGAGCAGTGTCGTTTTCAATGTGTTCTTCGGAAAAGGT
The DNA here is from genome assembly GCA_027704765.1 of Solanum habrochaites. Classification (NCBI taxonomy): domain Eukaryota; kingdom Viridiplantae; phylum Streptophyta; class Magnoliopsida; order Solanales; family Solanaceae; genus Solanum; species Solanum habrochaites. The sequence goes on from JAKWJA010002491.1 coordinate 65,006,722, forward strand.
ATTTTCCTTTTTCTGATTCTGGTTCTCATCTTCCTCATTATTCTGATTTTGCATCATTTTTGTTATTTAATTTTGTAGTTTCCTTTTAATATGTGTGTATTATAGTATGTGTGATGAAAATCAGACGTGCCACAAGTAAGGGGAGATGAATAAATATAGAGTCTAATCCCAAGTAACGTCTTTTGTGCAACACGATTTAATTGGGATGAACTTTAGATTCTTTCAGAATGTACTGTTGTTGTTGTTAACGCTTATCTTGACTTGTCACTAATATGCTTATCATCTCGTTGTTCCGGATTTGCATCATTGTTATGAATCCCCAGTCTTACCCTTTACGATCTAATGACATGTCTGATGTTACCTTTACTGAACTAGATTCAGATGAACTTTAATTATGATGTATCATCTCCTATTTATCCAACTATGAAGACTCTATTTCTAACCATACAAATAATTTGGGAATTGAACGTTTTGATAAAGAAATGGAAAAGGAAATTGTACCAACTAATATGAATGAGTAACTGATAAACCACAAGCAGCCAAAGAATGGTAAGTGACTATTAGCTCTGTGAGCCAAAGAACATGAGCGCAGAAGATTCTTATAGGATGTCCCTCTTTTTGCACTGAATTCGAAAATCACTAACTTATATACACGTACAATGCAAATAACATTTACTCAATGGTGTGTATCAAGTTGTCTTCATTTTTTTTTTCCAAGTGATTAATTATACTTACAGTTATTTATAATCATCTTTTAAAAACTTTGAGCAAAACTTATGGTGGACTGAGGTAATATATACGGTCCACTCACGAGCAACTTTATTCTGTCACACATAAAACCTATGCATATTGTGTGATCCGTGAAGCTTGTTTTGGGAACTAGGAGTATCATCCTAGGATTGATTCCCATGCAAGGTGTTCATCAATGTGTCTAAATTTTGCTAAAAATATTTAATCAGTTACGAAAAGTTAACTTTTAATCAGTTATATATGTTTTTCTATATCAAATTTAAAGCGTTTAACTGATCATCTTCGCTCGATTAGACTCTTCATGTCTTAATCTGTGCCAACTAATTTTGGAGATACATGTCAAGTTGTGATTGAACATGGGTATATAAAGCTAAAGCAGATTAAGACATCAAAATTAAAGGGTTACCGACCGAGTCCAAGTCATTTATAGTATCTGATCCCACTACTAAAGGCATGTATGGCCTACTTCGTAAGTGACAATATCCACACGTTGTCTCCTCCAATGGAGATTCTTCTTTGTATTTATCCTAATATATTTTTTTTAATAATAATCTCAAGCATGTGAACTCCCTTAAGCCACCTCCCTTCAACTTCAATTAGACCAATTTGTCATTTTATTAATGACTTAATTATTGATCTTCTGTGTTAAAAAAACAATTTCTTAGTCACTCAACTCGCTGGTAACAGAATCTGACCATCCGCCTTGGTTATTATTATTAGTTTTCTTTTTTCATTTATACACCAATTTAAAATTGTGAAACATATCCATAATATAGTAGTTGAAGTGAATCACTCAAAACTTGCAGTGCTAGTAATATTACTCGAACAGTAGGAAAGTGTATCCGAGTGGTCAAAAAGGGCAAACTATAAATAATATACGTTCTGCATAGTGGCGATTCTACAATTGGGATCTTGAGTACTTAACAGAATCCAATAATTTAGAGTCTAACCAAATGCTATGTGTAGATAGCTTCGGACACATGTTTCGAGTTTCCGTTCAAAAGCTAAAGACTGACCTGGTTTGATGTGACAGAGAGTTTAAAAGTATAAAAAAGACTTTTGTATCTTGTGTGACTAAATTAAAATTGAATTAAATGAACAAAATCTCGTGGTCTTAAACATATCACGTGAAAAGCTGATTTTAAAATGTTATCTAAAAAAGAAAGAGATTATTTTTTTTAAAACATACTAAAAAAGAAAAAATGTCATTCTTTTTTAAACAGAGAGAATAATATTTTTGAATATTTTATAACTTTAAATTAAAGATATATAGGATGTATTTAAATATTTTTTAATCTTATAATTTTAAATATATATGTGAAAAGTTTGAAACAAATAAATAATTATTAAATAAAAAAGTAAGACAAATATATTTTTAAAAAATAGTACACTTAAAATTCTAAATTTGTCACTCTTTTACCGCGCAAACACAAAGCTATAGGATAAAAGGTAGTTTTGAGCATCATGTGACATATGGACCAACAATAGTTGAAAAGTTGGTATTGGGTTTGTTGGGTAACGCTAAGAGCTCATGGCCTGTATCAATGTTTCGTCACTCTTTCCCCCCATTTACTCAGAAAAAAACAAGTCAAAAGCCAGACAGACTGCAATGGGAACTGGGAAGAGACCACCTCATGACTGATCACAAAACTTAAGCTTGTTTTTAATTTGACTCTGACGTAAAATGCTGATGCACTTCCCCAGAATTTCATGCACAATCTAAAAATATATTTTATTCCAACATACCTCCAAAATGCTCACCCAAGTGGTCTCATCTTGTCCATATTCAAATATTAATAAAAAATTTCGAATCTTAAATAGAGAGTAATTTTTATTAAACGAGGTCATATGTGACATAAATTTAAGTTCAAGAAAATAAAAAATCCTTTCAAATGTATAGTACTTACTATTCATAATGTGTAACAATAGATGACTCCATTTAAAGTTGGTAGTAGAAGTTGGGTATGGTATTTATGAGGCTCACCAGTCAATAGCACTTTCTAGAGTTAAATTCATATTCAACCATTCTCATCTTCCCTTCAAACCTTATACAGGAGTATTAATTAATAATTACAGTAGTACAATTATTTAATTTCCAACTACTTTTCAATCTCTCACCTTACAAATTTCCTGTGAGTAATTAAAAAACTACACCCATTACATTCATAATTTTAAAAAAAACAACCCTAGGATCCATAATTAATATAACTTCATTATCCATCACCTACCCTTTATTTGCTTTTTTTTTTTTTTAAACTTCCAACAAAGTATACTGCTTTTAATATTTTTACAATAATAATTAATATTGGTAAAAGCAGTTACTGGAGAATGGAAATGCAGAGTGTGTTACTATTTCTTACTCAACATTTGTCGGGGCTAAATCCAACAAGATTGTTGGCCAGGTCATAACTGACACGTGTCCCTTGCTGCTGTATGTTTCCAATAATTGACAGCGACCCATCCGTCGGAGCAAAAGCCAAGCAGAATTTTCCCGACGAATCCACCGGAATTAGGTAATTTTTCGGGTGCAATGGCAATGCTTTACCGCCGGAGAAATGGAACGACAGCGTTGGAACACTCGCTCTTTTCATCGACGACAAGTCGTAGCAAGTGTCGAACAGTGCGAATTGCCCGGCGGAAGGTAACTGCTGAGTGTACTTCCTGAACGAGTCACGTAGAGTATTGTAAGCAGTGCTCTTTAACCGAGTCACCGCTGTTCCGGAATCCACAATTATCCCGCCGCTACCACTTCCGTCCACCTGAAACACCGACGCCGGAATCGACAGCATCTGCCCACCGACACTGATTCCGGTGAGTCCGACGTAGAAGAAAGTGCTCCTTCTCGAGTTCCGGAGTAACGGTGCGATTACGGAGTCACCGGGTCGGGCTGAATTAAAATCCAGCGTTGAGGATGAAGCAGAGTCACGGTCTACGAAACAGTAGGAAAACGACGACGCTTTGATTTGAGTTGGTAGAGATAAAGAGCCGCCGCCTAAAGCAATCAAACCAGCGGCACCGACGAATAGCCCTTCATTATCATGGCCACAACCTATAGCAACTTCAGAGAACGAACCAGAGTCACCAAATGACACCGTTTCAGTTGCAAACTCTCCAACAGTGAACGAGCCGTCTCCATAAGAGACCTGGTAGAGACACGACTGACTACTAGCACAAGCCGAAACCTCAAGAGCCGAGCACTGAGCTGCGTCGCAAGAGAGCCGACTGTATGTAGAAGAACTCGACGGACTAAAAATTGGATCCGATTGCTGATAACAATCAGAGCACGGCTCACATTGAACCCAAGTGATGTCACTGCCAGTGTCAAGCACCATATAATACTGCTTAACCGGTTGACCCAAGCCGAGCCGAGCAAAGTACTCACCGCTCCCCTGTCTAGCTCCAGAGGTAATAGGAGTCTGAAGGTCCTCAGGTTGCACCATGGTCTCCACCGGCTTGAGATCCGAGTGATTAAAGTTGTTTAACGCGAGCTGGAGCTTCATGGTGAGTGAAGAAACTCGAGCCGAATCACGTTCAAGTCGAGAAAGAGTGAGAGCTGCATAATCTTTATGGCGGGGCTTAACAAGAGCTGAACGAGGGTAAATTGATACAGATATTGAAGAAGAATTAAAATGGGTACTCTTAGTTGCTTCTTGTTGAAAATTTTGTGTAGCAGGAGTAAGAACTTGAACAGTTTTCTCAATGGATGCTGCAACATCGAAGATTTGGGTGTGAGGATGTGAAGAAGATGACAAAGAACGAGAGAGAACACAGGGAACAGAAACAAGAGAGATTAAAAGAAGAAATAAGCAAAATTGAGCCATTTTTTAAAATGAAAATTTGAAGAATGAATGAAAAGTAAGTGAAGAAGAGAATATATGTAGAGAAGGGAAAAGCCTAAAGATGAGGGGAAATAAAAGGAAGGGAGGGGGCTCACGTCAGACTTGTTGAATCCATACAAAAGCATTTAAAACAGAGAAAGAAGCTTGATACCTGCTCTCCCTCTCTCTTTTTCTATTTCAAGTCGTCGTTCGGTGTTTGATATTTATATTAAATGTTTCACATAATTTGGTATTAGTCAAAACTACAAAGATATCGACTAATTTTATGTTGTTCATGAAAATCTTAGAATAACTTACTGTTGCTATAATTTTTGTCATAGCCTTTGCCTTTTCGACGAGCATTAACCTCACAATGTAAGAACATGTAAACTACACCAGAGATGTAAACTGTACTAGACAAACTCTATTTGATAGATTGACTCAAACTGCATTTAAAGACGCTTTATTTTAAATTATTCATGTAAATGACCATTCTTTAAATCAAATCGTGTTTTTTTAAAAAGAATTTTGTTATGTCTAAATTCAAATTACTTTGATTAGAAATAGAGAAATCTTTTAACTATAGTCACCACAATCTTGTTGGTAGGCTATATATCTCTATTTGTTCTATTATTACTACTACAATAAAATAAGAGAAGATATTGTCACCATTAATTGATTATTGCTTTTTCCTCTCTTCTTTGTAGTGTGCATTATTTTTGTCAATAATCTTTTCCTTTCTAGTTTCTACTACTGCCAAAACTTTATCTCCCTTTTTTCCTATTCTTTGGCAATTATTTGCTAATTGTGGTCCAATAATAGTCAAATCAAACAGTTTCTGAAACATAAAAGATTAGTTCATAAAGAAAATCTTTTGAAATTTTGACAAACATATCAATTTTGTAGTCTACTTTCATACGTAGTTTTCTGTCAAATTATCGGTCAAATTATCCGTACAAAGAGATAACTTAAAAGATAACGGTGAACATGCAACAATTGTCCTCACTTGTTTGATGGCTAGGAACGCATTCTAAAGTCGATCAATCAAATTTATGTGATATTTTAAAAAAAAATTATTTTAAAAAAAAATTATTTTGAGAAGATATTATTTTTTTAGAGTTAAAAATTAAGTTAAATTTGTTTTTTTATGACAATTGTAGTCATATAAATGTTTAAGATTTATTTTAGATTAATAATTTCATAAGTTTCTTTTTCTTAAATATTGTGTTTGTGTTAAATGAAATGGTGTTGACATATATCGGAACGACAAAAACTTTGTATTGAATCAAAGATGTTACATAAATTAATATGAATGAAGTAGCTACGTGAAAGAGAGTGATTGTGAGAAAATTTTATTTGATTCAACTCGAGTCTTTCCGTTTCATTTTTATTTTCTCTTCTTTTACGAACAAAGAAAGGATTCGAAACAAATATGATCTTATATTATCGTACTTAAAAAAGATACTATATTTTAAAAGATAAATTTTATCGTTAAACCTTCTATAAAACAATCATATAAGTAAAAAGAAAATGATTTTCTGTAGGTGCAAGATGCACGATGACCCATTTCTAAGTTCATCCTCACATATGTTCTAATCCAAAAAAATAGAACTTTTTGCCTCTTGAATAAATGATGTCACTCATTAATTCGAATAAGTGTGAATTCAATCGTTCTAAATATCAATATTGGTGAAGAAAATAAATCAAACACCATTAAAAATTTAAAAAGAAATATATTATGTATTTATTCCTCACATCTTATATATATTAAATAAATTAGAGTTTTTACATGGAACATGGGCTCTCTTTGTAACTCAAACTTAAAAATCTTTGTATTCACATAGGCTGTTTGTTGACTTTCAATAAAAAAAAGTTTTTCTTACCTTTTTCCCCTTTAAATTAAATTTTGAGGTGAGTGTTTGGTGTTGGATTTATTTTTTCCATTTCTTTCCACTTGCAAATGTAGTTGTCAAATTAATTACAAGGCTACACACCATCCATAATTGAAGATGGCTATAGTAAAACTAATTACTACATGGTTACCGTGGGTAGTTCAAGCAATAAATACTTGAACTTCCCAATATTTAATGCTCGACAATTACTTTAGACATAATTAGAGTTTAATTTTTTTAGGTGGCTTAATTTACAAAATATTAATGAGCAAGTGTACACGTTTAGTATATTTTATTTTAGTTTTATAAATAAACATATAATATACATGATAGCGTATGGGTAATAATATTTACGGTTAGTGTTTTTCTACAGTAACAACATCAAGGACATTTATTTAACCACCCTACTCAACAACTCTTTTAATGAAAAATTACATAAATATATAATTTAAGATATTATATTTTTAATTTTTTTTGTATTATTAAAAAAATTATGCAAAATTAAATTTCGTTTCATCTTGAACAACATTTTTATCCCACTCTTAGATAAATTCAGTCTTCATAGATCATTCTCTCATTAAGTAATGTATCATTTGTAATGTATCGAACAATCAAGGAATGTAGAGTAATTAAAAGTTAAGTTTCTGTAATTGTGGAAACTTTCGAAATAGGATAAAATTAGCCTCCAAATATATAGGATCTAAGTTATATATTCCTTCTGTCCAACAATAATTGTCTACTATTGATTTAATACACCCCTTAAGAAACAATAAATAATAGGGATAATATTATTATATTATCCTAAATTTATTAACTTTAATGCTTTGAAAATGTGTTAGATTATGAATAATAGTATTTAATTGCAAAGGTAAAATAGAGAGAAAAAATAAATTATTTCTTAATTTTCTAAATTAAATAAGTATTATGAATAACTATTTTTATTTTTTAGTATAGTAAATAACTATTGTTTGACGGATGAACTACGTTGTAATCCAAATCAAGAACAAACCTATCATTGCATGCTGTGTTAATTAATTAATTTACGTACTACGCCTATAGTTCGTTTCAAGAGTGTGTGTAACGAGGGAAAGGGTAGATAGAATTAGTTTGAGTCATAAATAGATGGGCTTCTTAAATAAAATATAAAAATTTTGGGTAAGTTTTATGATTTTGAAAGAACTAAACAATTATTTTCTCGTTTCATATTCTTTAAGAAAAGAAAATTAAGATATAAAATAGTCTTAGTTTTTTATTTTTATCCTTATTAATTATTATTAAAATTATAATTAATATAACTAAACATTATAATAATAACTAATTCTAGTACTAACTGATAAATGGTAAAATTGAAAACATTCTAAAAATAGTTTTGAAAATTAAACAATTAAGTTAATTTGAAAAAATGAAAAAAATATTTCTAACAATTAAATTAATATGAAATGGAGGGGGTAGTATATTTCAGCCCAAAACAAGTTGTTTCTTCTTCTTTATTTTTTTCAGATTTTGTATTTTTTGCTCCAAAGCTAAACAAACTTTTTCAACTTATCCGAAATTCTTTATTTTGATATAATATGCAAGACACATAAACCTCTTTATTTATATACTATATATATATATTTTTTTTTCATATTGTTACTTATCATCCGTTTATGATCTCCATGCTTAACAAGAAGGAAAGGTGAAACACTAAAGAGATGCCTATGATAGTTACATATATAGTGAACATGAAGGTTTCTCCAGATAAATTTTGCTAAAGATAATAGTTGATTTATCTATATGATCTCGAGGTAAATAAGAAATATAGGCATGTGTAAAAAAAAGTTTGACTTGCTTGAACAATGAAAGGCATAATTCCTTCTGAAACTTGGTTCAGATCATCGAGTTATATCTAAATTATCACTTGTCTTAGTTAACCATTTGACTTGGCAATGTGATACCTTCGACCCCTGTGGTAGTGCGCGTGTGTCTCCAAGTGGGTCAAAGATAACACATCGTCAATTCTAAGGGATAATAAGGACCATCAATAGTTATGGCACAGGACCTCTCATTTGCCATAAAAGGCAAATTATTTGACTTGGATAGAACATAATGGAATAGTCGATTCATATTTGGGATTGACCCTACTACTTGGAATTGAGGCATAGTTGATTGATTGATACATTTCTAGTATGACAAACTCAGCGGTCTCTGGTTGAGGACATGTTTAAAGTACATGGTGACTAGAGATCAACAGCCTAGAAAGTATGAGGTACTTCGCCATTCTCAACATTTTATGTACAATATCTATGCGGGGGAGGGGGGGAGGGGGGGTTGGGGAGAAGGGTAGGCTGCTGCTTCTGAAGAATTCACCCATCAGGTTCATTCTCTTTAACAACCTCCACTGGCAGGCTCGATGGAGCTCAGCAAACCATTGCCTCTTAGCTGTGTGCAATGTTCTTCTGCATCAGCTTGAGCACAGATTATCACCACTGCCAGACCATTGTGATGTGCCTCTTGCATGATATTAACAGCATTGTCGACCGTCATCCCTGGTATAACCTTCATGAGTACTTGAACAACATATTCCCTCTTGTTGAAATTGTCATTGTGCAGCATCACGCGATAGGGCGGGGACATTTTCCTTGATTTTCTGGAAAAGGAAGACACCAGTTGTGACAGTAGAGTATTAGTCATTGCATTTGTTCTTTATAGACAGTTTATTAATTGATGCATTTCAACCTCACAACTTGTATCATTTTCAACAGTAACCCAGAAGGTAAAGGAATATTTGCAGATATCCACAGGCAGTTTTCTTGATAGACAGATCATCAAAAGGAAACTTTCTGCTCTACTTTGGGGGCCTGATCAATATTCAACTATTGCCTAACTAATCCATGACTAAGTAAACACATAAACATCACCTCTCTGCTTAGGGTGAGATATATCTTGACTAAAGAAAATTCTCGGGTGCTCCCTAAAGAAAATACCTCAGGTTTATGATCCTAGATAGATTGCCCTTTTCCTCGATTGCCCTTTTCCTCAATCTTTACAGGAATCAACATTATTTGAAAACCCTTGTTCTGTTCCTGCTATCCACCTATACCCTTTAATTACTGCCAATTTTTGTTCTCCTCAGTCATTTCCCATTTTCCACCTTAGTAGTGTTGTACAAAGTACTTATACATCACCTAAACAACAATCAAGCAATATGTACTCATGGATGTGGTCTAGTGGCCAATGAAGTGAGTAGATAACCACGAGGTCTCAGGATCAAATTGCACCGGCAACGGAAAAAACTAGGTGATTTCTTACAATCAGTCCAAGCCTTTGTGGACAGCGTTATCCGGTACCTACGTTGCTGGGAGGTACCAGGTACACCATGGAATTTAGCGGAGGGAGTTGGAAATTCATTTCTCCATTTGAAAACACAAGGATACTGTTGATTGGAGTCATGACTGGTTTCACCTAAGCTGTGGTTTTCTCCCAGTGGAAATTCGGACTTGGGAATTATTAGGTTGTTTCTTGTAAGGTAGAAGAACAAGTGATTAAATAGTTTAGTAGAGATGAGGCTGGAATCTGGATGGCGCAGCGGTTGGAGTTTGACAGTAAGCCAGTTTGCAATGACAATGTACAGTGTAGGAGAATGAAGCATTAAAAGACTTATTCTGGATTTGGAAAGACAGGATGGAATGACCTCATTCAATTGACAAATAACTACTGCCCAGTAAACACATTAGTAGAGAGCATTTCAGGGTAGTTTCTACTTTTCTATCACTACGGCAAATGTAGTCCAGGAAAGGGAACAGTAACAGGTCCACCAAACAAGAAATATAGCAACTGAAGAATGAAAAATTCTGTGTGGTCGTATATATGATATTGGGTGCTTCCTTTTAACAACCTCACATAAAGAAGAAAGAATAAATTCTCTTCCTTTTCTCTTTGGAGAAGGGCCAAAAAGAGAAGGCAATGATCTGACGTTGACATGATTGGACTTGGTATTACTTAAACTTCAATTCTATGTCTAACTCCATATTATTCTTATGACAACAACGTCAACAACAAAATACCCAGTGTAGTCCCCAAAGTGGGTTTGGGGAGGGTAGAGCGTATGCAAACCATATCTCTACCTCAGAGGTAGATAATATGTTATTATTATGATCCGCCAATTTATTTCGTTGTCTATGTATGAGGATGATTCCAATCAACTTTACTTTTCACAGATAAGAAACAGAAAGGAATAGACAAAGTACTCTTAATTTTGGAAGTAGTTGAGATGTCACTTGGCGGAGACACGTAAACGTGCAAGAGCAGAATCAAAAAGTTTCAGACTCGTGAAAGAACAGTAAAGCCTTTAGAACCTGAGTTAGTTGAAACAGCACATACTTCACATTTGAGGAATCCATACCTCAAGTCAAACTCAGATTCACGCCCAGGAGTTGTTTTCTCTATGACAGGCTTCTCCAACAACCCACCACCTTTGCCAGCTCCTGCTATAGACATTGCCATTAAAGCATTCCGATTTGTCCATTGTTTTTGGCGAGGTTTCTTATCTCCTGTATCACATAAGCCGACAATTCAATCTTATATCAAGTTATAAACATATGTGAGTCAAAATTCATGAAGAATACAGAGGCAATTCATGAATTCTCCAACTTATGTACACATATTCTAGTTATATATACATTAGATACAGGGTAATCAACCTGGGTTACTGAAGAGTCGTCCGACTTCTACGTGATCGAATAAGAGATGTTTTTATCTACTACTAAGTGCATGGACAGGCTCAGATTCAAAATTACATACACGCGTTTCAATTAATGTTATATGATATCTCGAAACCAATACATCTCTCTTGGATCAACTTCGGAACTTAACTAGTTCTCAATGGAAGAATGATCAACAGTTTATAAGAATACTAATGACTAGGTAACGTGACTTGATCGACCAGCCAAAGATGCAGATAAACCATCATCTCTTCAACTTGGACTCTCATAGTTCTCTCACAAATTTCGGTCCCTTTCAGTGTAGAAAACAGCCCCATTTCTGTCCCAGTAAAAGTTCAAAGTTCAATTTTACTCTTTACTTTAAGTTATTGTGAATGTTTCAAGAACAGCAACAACATACTCGGTGCAATTCCACAAGTGGAGTCTAAGTAGGATGGCATGTATGATGCCATACTCCTATCTTGTGAAGGTATAGAGGTTGTTTCCGACAGACCCTTGAATGCTTCAAACGGAAGAATAGCGTAAAGAGCCTTGTCTCTACAGCCCCCCACCCACCCCAACACACACACAACCTCCAATTGACACTCTTTTTAGTGTATTGTGTGTCTGGTCGCTATTTCTTTGGGGTAACCACTAGACAACAGGGTTTTCAAATCCAGTTCAAAAACTAACTTTTTCTCTGTTTTTCACTCTAAATGCACATCCGAGAAATTGAAAGCCATGAATTCACGTACCCCATCTCAGGCAAGCAAGAATAACACATAAATTTCACATAAAAACATTCAAGAAAGCAAACTATTCCAATTAAATAGCCACAAACTCTCAAAAGAACAAGCATTTCTTGATGAAACAACAATAAAGATTAACAATTAACATATCCAATAGAGAGAAAGCTGTGTTTACCAGGTTTTGGTTGGAAGATTTAATGGGAAGAAAGAGCAACTCGGCCACAAATGGCAGTCTCCATGATCATAACTCCTCTATCTCTATATATATAAATGTTACAGGAAGAATAACAACAACATATCCAGTGTAATCCACAAGTAGGGTCTAGGTAGGGTGGTGTTATGCAGCCTTACCCCTACCTTGCGAAGGTGGAGGTGGAGAGTTTGTTTCTGATAGACCCTCAAGTGTTTCAGGAAGAAGAAGTAGCATAAAGAACCTTATCTCTACACCAATCCTCCCCCCCCCCCCCCCACACACACACAGAGTCCCCAATTGATACTCTTTTTCCTGTATTGTGTGTCTGGTCGCTATTTCTTTGGGGTAACCACTAGACATCAGGGTTTTCAAATCCAGTTGAAAGACTGTAACTTTTTCTCTGTTTTTCACTCTAAATGCACATAAGAGAAATTAAACCCAAGAATTAACGAACCCCATCTCAGGCAAGCAAGAATTATCCATAAATTTCAAATAGAAACATTTAAGAAAGCAAACTATTCCAACTAAATAGCCACAACCTCTCAAAAGAACAAGCAATTCTTGGTGAAACAACAATAAAGATTCAATAATCAATCAATTAACTTATATAATACAGAGGAATAGAGGGAGGAAGATGGGTTTACCAGGTTTAGGTTGGAAGATTTGATGGGGAGAAAGAGCAACTCGGCCACAAATGGCAGTCTCCATGACCATAACTCCTCTCTCTCTATATCTCTCTCACCTCCACACAAGCACAAAACTACTACTACCACTGATCTCTGATTTTATAGTCTATCACAAATTTGTTCTCTTTTATTTTTCACCTGAAAATTTATATGCAGTACTAAAACTGCTAAATAAGAGAAAATTAAATGAGTGGTTGGTACTATAAACAGTTGATCAAGATTCAAGTCCTTCACACATATGGAAATTAGACACGTATCAGTTTTTGTGAAATCACAACCCTTAACTTTTTTTTTATCTTAATTAAATTAAATTAAGTCAATGTTGTGATTTCACGTTAAAGTGTGTGGTTTATTGTGTTTTGGTTATTATATTATTTAGTTGTAGTATTTTTTTAATGTATCTTTATGTTATTATTTTTCATAACTATTTTAATTTAATACACTTGAATTGAGCATATTTTTGAAACAACTATAGTCTTTGATAATATATGCTTACACTCTTTATTTGTCATATCTCATTTGTGAGATTATATTGAGTATATGATTATAAATATTTTGATCTTTTTAATTTAATGCTTTAAAGATATAATTAATAGAAATAATTCATATTTGAGTAAGATTAAAATAATTCATTAAAAAACTATATTTGATTAGTTTTGATTCCCTAAAATTATCATAAGTGAGCCTTTTTTATCTAATCAAAATACGTTTAGAGTAAAAAGTTGTAAAGTAATTTTTTTTAATGAAAACTCATATGGAGAAGTCTAAGTTTTTATGGTTTGTGTTTTTTTATCTACATTTTTTTCTTTATTTGATGTAATTACTCAAATATACAAATTAATTATGTTTTTCTTTTTTCTCCCACTAGTCATCTCTCTTCTTATTTCTACTATGTAGTTTCAAATTAATTAAGTAAAGTATAGCTGATTTTTGATTTTTTTTCTCAAAAGAAAATAACCCTCCTAATCTATGCGTGATCTTGTAACGACTTTTCGTCATGTGTTGCTCTCTATTAGTATATTGCTTTAAGTTGATTAAATATGTTATAATTAATATTTGAAATTTCGTTAAATTTTTATTTTATGTGTGATCTCATAATAACGTTGATATTTTTTTTTTATATGTTAATTTCAAATTAACTAAGCAAATTATGGCTATATTTTTTTTTTAAATTTCCCCAAAAGGAAACGGATCCCCTTATCTATGCGAATTCTTGTAATAATCTTGACATTTCATTATAATATGTAGCTTCAAATTAATTAAACCTTAAACTTATAGTTATAAATGGATCTTCAAATTATTTAATTATAAAAAGAAAAACGAGTCTCCCTTGTCTATCCCGTGGTCTCCTTTCGACCATTCGTCACTGTGGCGCATATCAGTGGATTCATACTGACATTTACTCTGCTACTCATGCAATGGGCTGCTGCTGTAGAGCCGGTTCCTCGTGGCTGACCACTCCCAGGCTCATCATGAACGCTGCCAGCCTCAACTTTCGGCCTATATTCAACATGTGCTATATGAGCTTCCATCGTAACAACACCTCTTCGCCGACGGCTTCCTACAGCCGGCGGTGGTACAAATCGGAAAGTCGCGGAGGTATCAGTCAAGAACCGGAAATCGTCCGGCATTGGGTGCAAGGGGATGCTCTTCCCGGTGGCAAACATCATGGTCAGTCCCTCAATTTGGTTACTTTTTTTTTTTTTTTGGGTAACGCTGAAATTTGAATTAGATCATGGAATATTGGTGCAGAGGAAAGGTTTACAGTTGTTTCTTACAACATTTTGGGAGATAGGAATGTTTCGAATCACGGAGATCTATACAGAAATGTTCCCCCAACTTACTTAGATTGGGATCACCGTAGAAGAGTTATTTGTGAAGAACTCCTTGGATTGAATCCTGATATAATTTGCCTACAAGTAATTAACAATTTCCCTTTTGGTTACTGGTACTTTTATCTATGTCTATGCTTTGGCGATGAAACTATTTGAAGAAATTTATTAATGTGATATGAGTAGGAGGTGGACAAGTACTATGATCTACTAAACATTTTGGAGAAAGCTGGATATCTCGGCTCCTATAAGGTCTATTACCACCATGGCTTCCCACCAGTTAAAAAAAAAGGGAAAAGTGTAGTATTATTATTCATTATACTTCTTGCTCTTAGAAAAATATTTAAATGTGTTACTTAATCATGTAGAGGCGCACTGGTGGTTCTGTTGATGGTTGTGCTATGTTTTGGAAGGCTGATAAGTAAGAGCAAGAAGTAAAAGTTGTACCTTCCAGTTAGTATCTTGATACTTGTTTGGACTGAAATGGGTACTTGCTCATGCCAGGTTTCAGTTGTTAGAGGGTGAAAGCGTTGAATTTAGGCAGCATGGGCTTCGGGATAATGTTGCTCAACTCTCTGTTTTTGAGGTAGTAGTTGTGAAATGCAAACTTCTTTTCTTATGTTCTGTAATCTCATCCAGCCTAATGGGATCAGTGATTGAAAGAATGCTTGAAAATTGGATATTAAGCTGGTGGGTACAAATATGTAAAAGGAGATATGAGGCTAAAAAAAGAGAACCAAACTAAACTGGAAAACATGAGAGAAACTGGCCAACGACCTAAATATGAGCATTTAACTAGTACACAATGATTAATCTAAAGCTCATCGAGTGTCAAGTTCTTCAGAGCATGCGTATATGATGGCCAATGGCTTAAATGACCTCTATCCATGACTTCCTTCTTGCATAAATTTGCAGATCACTTCTAGTAGGTCAAGTTCTGTACCAATAAAAACATGTGCAGGTAGCATTTGATTAAGCCGATAATCAGAAAGCATGTCTCTATTTATTCTGAACTGAAGGTTTCTTCTAATATCCAGGGTGATTTGTCTAGACAATCACAGTTACATTCTTATTTAGTCATATCCCATTCAATTTTGTATGTCTAACTTTGTCTGGTACAGACAGATGCGTGAAGCCAAGTCAAGGAGGCTCGTAGTTGGGAACATTCATGTGTTATATAATCCAAACCGCGGAGATGTTAAGCTTGGTCAAGTAAGATCCTGTTCTCTTGAGTGTTTTTTATTTTTTATTATCTATCAGGTAAACAATATCAGTTCATAAATCAAAGGCCGAGAATTGGCTGTAGACAAGTAGGATACAAAAAGTAAAGAACCTGCAAAAGATATGGTTCTCTACAAAAAACACCCGATCCTCTTAACATCCTGGAACTACATGGGTGCAACAAAAGTAAATAAGGGACCAGAGACTACTGCTCAACTGCCCAAAACTCAATTCTACCCCTTAAAAGGCCCTCATATTTCACTCTCTCCAAGTGATCCACATCAAAGCCAGAGGAATAATTTCCATGCCCTTCTTCCTCCTGCTTTTTCTAGCTTTCCAGCTAAACAACAGATCCTTGAAAGACTTCGGCATCACTCAAGACATACTAAAAACCAACTTAATATATGCCACAATAGTCTTACAGTCAGCTGTAGTAAAAGCTCATCTACCTCTTTTTCCGCCTTCTTGCATTAGTAACGCTAGTTGAATAAAAATAACCTTTCTTTTCCATAGGTTATCGTCTGTCTTAATCACCCCTCTAACAGCTAACCATGAGAAAAAACACACCTTCCTTGGCACCTTAGGAGTCCAAATTGACTTTAGAGGAAACATTACTGCCCTCATCAAACGCTTCTCGTAAAACTAAAAGGACAGAAAACCTTCCATCTCATAGAAGCGGATCTTCCAACTGGCTCACAATGTTGATGGAGTAAAGCTAACAATCATTGAAAATCCATCACTTCCAATCTTGGAAATCCCTCTTAAAACCTCAAATTTTAGAAAGTATCTCACCCTCGTTTCCCCCTAATTTGTTGGATTATCACCTCACTTTGACAAGAAACCTTGATAATGCTTGAAAGCTCATCTCTTAACAACAAATCTTCATACCACAATTTGTTGTTGTGTTTTAAGCCTAAATTGTGTGTTTCAAATGCATGGTTTAGTAAATGCAAAATACACTTGCACTCGATTGTTATAATTTAAGGATTGTTATGTGGTCATTTATAATTTAGTGAGTGTTATACATAGTCACTTAGGCCTCATTTGTTTTCATTAAGATTAAGACCTCTAAATCTGAATACACATCTAAAATTAAAATGTGCATTAAGATTTATAGTCTAGTTGAATAACCATCTGAAGATGACGAGTTGCCGGTAAGATTTGCATAAATTGTTTTTGTGCTTTATCATACATAAATTTAGAGTTTAAATAAAATACTTAATTGATCTAATATTATATTAATCAAATATTTTAGAACATTTATATGAGTGGTAGTGATGACTAACAATGATGACTGTGAATTTATTTGGAATGCGTTGACCGATGATTGTGATTGTGGTATGATATAATGGTTGGTAGTAGTGGTTTATGCTTGGGACTTTCTTGTTAGAGGTCTTAAGTTCGAAACTCCTTGCCAACGAAAGCAAGGGGTTTGCCTTCTTGGTCAAGCTCGTCGCATCAGGCTTGCTAGTGCAGGTGACCTCTCATGTGTGGTTTGTGAGCTATTGTATAGGAGTGGGTTTTTTATCTTATTCACACCCAAAGAATAGCGGCTACGAGTTTCCCTTGTCATAATAAATATATAGGTTGGTAATAGTGATTAACTATAGGTGTCAATGGTGGTGGTTGATAATTGATGGTGAATAATATTAATATCTAATGGTGATAATAAATTATGATGGTGGTTATCAGTATTTAATGTTAACCAATATGGTAATTATTGATAGTGAATAATGAATGTAATAATGGTTGCTAGTGGTGATTGCAAATAATGCCTAATGGTGATGATAATTAATTTTGGTGATTCGCAATAATGGTGGTTGTGGTTATGCAAAGGATGGTTGTTGTGGATGGTAGGTGGTGGTGATAGATGATTGTGGTAGTTGTGGCTAAAATGATGGTTGTGGGTGAAGGTAGATAGAGTAGCAGTGAAATTTTTAAATAGACGTCTTAATGATATTAAGACTTGGTTATAAATCCTAATCATACAGACATATACCCATTAAGTGGTTGTAAATAAGAAAAACAAAGTCCTGAATGATTAAGATTCAGATCTGGAAAACAAACAGACTTAATGACTCAAATTTGATTGATTAAGATTAAATACTTCATTAAGTGCAAACAAATTAGGCCTTATTTTGAAGCAATAGGTTTGACTTCAATAAGTAAATACCTACATTGCTAATTTAGTAATTGAGGTTGCACAAAATTGGAGCTAGAAAAGAAATAAGTGGACCTGGGAAGTATTCTCTAAGGGTAATGTAACTGAGTGAAATTTATTTTGTAACATACAAGAAAGGAACCCATTAATTTGTGCTCCCGAGAAAAGTAATAATGTACTTTATTTCCTTACATACTTGGATCGGGTTGAAAAATCAGACTCAATTTCTCTTTGAACCCTAAATAGCTAATAAAGTCAATAGGTATTTGATAAACACATATTATTAAGATTTCACCATCTTATTAGCAAGCCTTGATGTAAAATGTAAATGCACTAACATTGTTGGATATGGAACATAAAAGAAAATCAATGAGTGTATGAGGCTTTTCTTTGATCCACCACTTTCACTTTGTTCACTAGTTCAATAAAATATTTCAATTGATTTACCAATCTAGACAACAGGAAGCATCATTAAAGACTGCAAATGAAACAATTATAAAAAATAAATTAATGACATAAGAACTTCATAAACTTTTATTTTGTGGTTTAAAAAATCTCATATAAATAGATGATTTAAGAGAAACAAGTGACTTAATAAAAAAAGTCAAAAATTTATCATATTAGAATACTCGATCTCTGGTAAAGTCTTCTCCAAGCATAGCTCTAATTTCAAGAACTTCAGCTACCAACTTCATGATAATTACGAGTTTCTGAACTCTCATCCTCTTCTGGCTCAGGAGCAACATTTAAATCAATCTTGAGATGCTCGGTCAGGATAACACTTTTTGTTTCTTCTAGAACTTTCTTCATCCGCAACTTCATTGCCATTTGCTCCACCATGTGTTTATCTTGAAGTATTTCTAAGCCAGGGTGCATAATCTTATACATTACTTTACGTTTTTTTCGTCTTCTCCTCTAGGCTTCAATTCTTATGCAATATTCCAAACCCAAAACCATTGATTTGCCTTGGCATACATCATAACACACGTTGGTTCTCTAGTTTCACTTTGAAATATTTATCAATTATTTCTTCAATACTTGTGGAGTCATTGGAGCATGGTTTTCCACTTGGTGAAAAAAGTAGAACACCAACATCCGCTCCGGACATAGTTGCAAGTTTATTTGCTTGCTAGAATAATGTATTTTTTCTTTTTGAGAAGCTTACAACACGTGCGTTCTCAATTCAATCAACTTCATTTCAATCTTTTGCTTAACTCTTTTGGCCCCATTTTCCATTTCTAAACGAAACTAATACAAAGAAGAAAATAAGATGTTTTGTTGAACAAGTCTGATCAATGTTATGAGGAACACTTGGGTAATTTATAGTAGGTGGGTGAGTGTAATTGTCACGAGTATTGTAATGTCTATTTAATGTTTTCATATTAAAAGTTTAGTTTTGTCACATGTTGTTATCATATTATGACTATTTGTCACGTGTATTGCTACGTTTATTAAGTGTTTTCATATTATGTGAATTTATTACGTGATTACCATGACTCCCAAAAAAAGTTGTCTTCTTTTTTATTCCACTGCAATCGCAAAGTAATGTGTTAAATTCAATCTAAATGTAAATTAAAATAGTTTGCTATTTTATTTAATGTTTTCATATTTTGAGTCGATTTGTCATGTGTATTTTCATGTTTATTTATTGTTTTCATATTATGAGTCTATTTGACAAATGTTTTGTCATGCTTATTTAGTCTTTTCATTTAATGTGAATCTATTAAGTGATTACCATGATTCCCAGCAAAAGTTGGTCTTAGTTTCTTCCATTGCAATTGCAAAGTTATAATGTTGAATTGAATCTAAAGATATATTTTTGTTAAATATATGTAAATAGATTAAATCATTGATATTTTTCATTTATCTTTAAATTTTTTTTAAAAAAATTTCTCATTAAAAAAAATAATCTAAAGATCAATGAATAATAAAAATGGTTTAATTTATTTACATATATAATGTTAATTTGGAACTTGGAAGGAGAGCCTTTAATCACTAGTAAAGTTTTCCTCGTGTGACCTAGAGACCACAAGTTTGAACCTTGAAAGCAATCACTATTGCTTTCATTAGGATAGGCTGGCTACCTGACACCCCTTCGGTGAGGGCATTCTCCTAATGTGATTTCAGAGCAAAATCCCCCTAAGATGATTTTATATCTCTAATTTCTAATTAGTTACTTGTATTGTTATTTTTCAAGCTTGATTGAAGTTGTTGAACTAATTACTTGCAAGCCTTTATCTCTTTCATTGTTATTTTCAAGATTTCTTTTAAATAATATCGACAATTTTATGCCCAATAACATTAAATTCATAGTGCATACGTAACAACTCACATAATATTGTGTTCTCTAATACACTTTAGACCTATAATATAATTATTCCATAAAGACTACATATGTCTTTTATCTATTCCATCTAAAATACACAAGGTATGATTTAACACTTGATCTATTTTAATACTTATCCTTAGATTGGCAACGCCGGTTGTCTCGACCAATTCTTAGTTCTTATTTCTCCTAGCTTGCTCAATTGTTGTTTAGATTGGTCCTTACTTTCAATTGCATCGTTTTCTTTAATCTGTCCTGACATTAATGCAAATGGGACACATTTCAAACACTTTGTTTTATCTTCCTTCTCCTGCTTTTTCTGTTAAACATCAACTCTTTCACGGTTTTTGACATCCTTTATGGAGTGTATGAGGCAGAAAGTAATCCGTATTAGGGACAACTATTTATACTTGGACTTCAAATCATGTTTCATCAGCATACCACTTGACATCTGAACAAACTCCCGTATAGAAAGAGATCTCTCCCCCCCCCCCCCCCCCCCCCCAATCTTTGTCAGGTCCAGTGAAATAAAGTGTGAACTTGTGGTGAGAAAAAATACTAGTTTGCTACAAAATGTGTGTTTTTCCTCTTCTGATGGCATGCTTAACTTTATACATAAACTATTTAAATTCCCAACTGTCAGCAGATTGACATGTGGTACCAAGGATTGCTATTTGCTTCAGTTTGTCACCATGTGGTAACTTATCACTTATATTCTTCCTTTCAGATTCGTTTTCTTTCATCAAGGGCACACATACTTTCAGAAAAGTGGGACCATGTACCTATTGTGCTTGCAGGTGATTATAATAGTACTCCCCAGGTGTGAATAGCTGAAATATATCTTTACGAAGTATGTTATTGACTTCTATTTTTAAAAATTACTTGCTGAAACGATGCCTCTTTGTTTATCCCTTGTGACAGAGTCCAATCTACAAATTCTTGTCATCATCCGAGGTAATATGCCAGATCCCAATTTTGTATCCTTTATGCAATATTAAAGTACTTCTTAAGTAATATGATCTGCATGCTTTTTTGTTGAATTGTTTGCTTCTCAAAGGTTTTGTTTTTGATATAGCAGCTCAATCTAATGCTACATAACCGAAAAGAGTTATCTGGTCAGAGACTATGCCATCCCTCTCAAGTTCTTGGTCTGAGAAGAGAAAAGGGGATTTTGTTTGTTTTAATGGACAGGTGAAGCAAGGATCTTCCAGTACTTATTATGTCTTTTGAAGGTCTATGTACTCCTATAAATCAGATAGGTAGAGTGTTCATAAAACCTAAGGGGGGTCATAAGTTGCTTTATTTTTTTTTTTGTGAGAAAACAATGTGGTGTTTTTTAACATGACAATCTTCTCTATATCCTCATTCTCAGTTTTCAACTTCTCTATAATGTAGGGGTGTCAAATGGGCGGGTTGGTTGAAATTGGAAATATTAAAATGGGTTGAATATAAATCGGGTTGGGTCTTGACCCACCCAAGTTTACTTTGGGCTCAAATGGATTGGGCTCAAATGGGCTAAAAAAATGAGTTGGGTCTTGACCCGCCCAATTTGACCCGATTGATCTCAATAATTTAACATATTGATATTTAACTTTTATAATCACAATTTGAATTTCCGCTCAAGAATTATTTGTTTAAAAAAGTAACAAATGGATAGATAAATCCTAAAAGATGTTAAATAGACAATAATTCATACCTTTAATATAGGAACATGTCTTAAGAAAAAGTTTTAAAACGGATTGAAATTGGAGGTTGAATTGGACTTAACTGAGAATTCTCTTCAAATGGGTTAAGCTTGAACGGGTTGAGATTGAATCCAATTCAAATTATTTTGAGCCCAACCCTTAAAATTATGGGCGGGTTACCTATGTTTTGGTTCATTTTTGACACCCCTACTATAATGTCTTGTATGGTCAACTTCACTATATCACCAAGTTTGTTTATGGTGATAAGACTTCGTCACATTGATAGAATATAACAAAAATGGAGATATGAAATTAACCATTTACATAAGGCTTAAAATATTTTAATAATCATAAAAGACGTATAACTCTTCCAACTGTTTATGTTGGTTGTTGCTGATTTTATTTGGGTTCAGCTATTAATGCCCTTCATACATTGTCATGTGTGTTTGATTCTTTATTCTTGATCCATTGATGTTTGAGATTTCTGATATCAATTGGTTTACTTGTGAGAAAGCTAAATTATTTGTATTATCATATGATTCTGATGAAGAATTCTGTTGTGGCATGCAATTGACTTCAGATTTTTTAATTCTCGATGGAGCGACGAGGAGATAAATGTTGCGATTGGTGCCCTTAAATCCCACATAGCTGTGCACCCTTTGAAGCTAAATAGTTCTTATGCGATGGTGAAGGTAAGGCTTGTCCTTCCTATCTACAGTTTTTGTTTATTTCTTTGTATATTCCTCTTATGCAGACGCTACCTCTTCCTTCTTCTTAGGGACCTTTAACAACAAGGGATAACAGTGGTGAACCATTAGCCACATCTTACCACTCGAAGTTTCTGGGAACTGTTGATTATTTGTGGTACTAATGATGTTGATTACAAACTGCTACTCATATTTTTCTGCTAACTTGATTGAAGGGAGTAAGCACTAAAGTAAAATCCACCACATGCAGGTATTCTGATGGTCTTGCACCCACAAAAGTTTTAGATACTTTACCAATTAATGTCTTGAAGAAAACAGGTGGTCTTCCCTACAAGGTATTGTTCTTCTGACATAGTAACTTGATGTTGTTAATAAGAACGTCTTAGATTATGCAAAAGAAGCAAATACATTAATAAGGTTGTTAAAACATCTAGTAAATGAGGAGGTAATGTATCTCATATAGTCACTTAACTTTGGATACTTCACTTCGAAAGTCACTCAACTTAGGATTGTTCACTTAGAAAGTCACTCAACTTTGTTTTATAACTCAAAAGTCACTTAACTATTGGTATTTCACTCAACTATTAATATTTCATTTATTTAGTCACTCAATCAACTCAAATATTTTTTTCATTAAATTTTATTAAAATAAAACATCTATTTTAATTATCTTATTGACCAATTCTAATTATTTAAATAATTTTTTTTTTGTTTTTTTATAAAAGGTTGGAATCAAGAAGTTAAGAATCCAAAAAAAAAAACTGTAGCAATCTTATTTTTAAAAAAAAGAAAGTTAAAAAATTATATATTTTAAAATATTTAATAAAATAATTAAGAGTGTCTTATTAATTTTAAATAAGTCTTAAACAAAAATAGTATTTTAACAAAATTTAATTTTTAAAACATTTAAATTAGTTGAGTGACTTTCTACGTAAAATATCATAGTTGAGTGACTTTCTTAATGAAAAACTTATAATTGAGTGAGTTTTGAGTTATAAAACAAAGTTGAGTGACTTTCCAAGTAAACTACTTTAAGTTGAGTGATTTTCTAAGAGAACTATTGAAAGTTGAAGTTGAGTGACCATCTGAGATATTAACTCAGTAAATGACCTAATGCTTGATTGCACATTTGGGATAGATTCAGCCATCAAGAACCATAGTCACAACATCTTTTCTTTGTGGTGAACCAGTAAACTTTTATTTCGTAAGCCGGATAAGAGCACTCCTAGATCTCATTACGTTTGATATATTCCTTGAGATGTTTGGTGTGTTGACTTCTTCTCTAAAGCTAATTTTGATCTGAATTTCTGGACCGCAGAAATTGGGTAGTGATCACTTGGCTTTGGTTTCTGAATTTGCATTCTTGGAAGTTATTGGAGCAACTGAAGACCGTCTATCAGTTAAAGGTGACATCTGTTAATATAGTAATGGAGCGATCATCCATACAACAAACTCCTCATCATGGCATGCAGGTTCAAGACAACATGGGAAACAAACTGGATATTGCATATGTCAAACAGAGTTGCATGAATTAAGTTGAGAGTAAAAAATGACAGTTTAGTTTGTGATTACTAGAATTATACTACCTACAAATGATTGTTGTAGCGTGTAGATGATGGGAACTCGTTGTTCGTTATCGTTGAACAAATCTATACCTTTAATATCGTCTCAAGTTTTTGTTTGCAACTCTGCATTGCAGTAGGAACATATATGTAATAATGTCAAACACAAAACCAAGTTTGCAACGTTATGGTCTCAAAATTCTCTTCCTAATGAGATGTTATCAAGACTTGGCTAACAGGATGAGAAGTACTTCTTCCTGGGTTTACAATTTGCATCTCGATTGCTGGGTGGGCAACAAATTTCATTTAGTTCCAACGTCTTTGTCCATATAAAGTTCTGTTCCTTTCAAATCGTTTGATCATGTGAAATGAAATTGAAAATCATATAAGATAACGTTGAAATTTTGTTTGGATGTGTAATTTGAAATTTTAAGCCTAGTATATTTTGCTCATAAACATAAAACTCACATAGTGCATGTCACAAAGGAATTCTAGATAAATAAATTATATAACAGTCATGGATTGAATTTTGGTTCAATAAAAAAGTAAAATTGAACATGAGTAATATTTATCTACCAACAAAAATAGCATTTGGTAAAAAAAATAAATATTAAAGAGACATGTGATGGAAATGAGATATTTTGTGTAAACAAATAACATTTATGTTGGTAAAAATAATAGTTATATTCAATAAAAATGGTTTAGAGCATGGTAAGAGAAATAATGTTAACAATATCTTTTGTTTGCATATTAAATAAAGGGTTGGAGGATATAAAATAGTGGATTTTTTTACAAAATGTGGGTTAATTTTAGCATTTGAAAAATGTGAAATCATAATATAAAATTTTTCAAATCAATTTTTATAAATAAAATTGAAATTTCATCTCAAAATTTAAAATAATGAGATAAAATAAACATGCACAAAATATTTACTAAAATATCAAAAACAGTTTATAATAAAAGTAAATTTTCTCAACTTTTGTCAAACATGTAATTTGAAAAATATGTTTCACCAACAGGAGAAAAATACTCATTACTATTTATAATAGAGATCTTCATATTTAATTTTTTTTTCTATTATTTTATGAATATTTAATTTTATTATTTTAATTTTAATTTTATACCTATTTATTTCTCGGAGCATCATTAAAAATATCATAAACATTTTCCAACAAATATTTCTTAGGTCTATCTGATTAAGTGAGATTTATTCGAGCGGTCGAATGCTTTTATCATCAATGCTAGTTTGAGCATTAATGTTACTCCAAAAAAATGAGTAAATTAGACATTTCCTCGTCATTCAGCCCTAACTCAGGGACTGTATTTGCAATATGATGAAATATTTAAATCTAAGCGTATCTTGACTTTAGAGTCGAATGGATATATAAATACAAACGTGTAGTCATTGACACGTCACTTGCAAGGATTGAAATAATTATAGCCAATTATAGAAAGCCAAGTTGCAATTTGGGAACCTTTTTTACAGACACTTATTCTGGACGGCAAGAATCGGGCGTGTTATATCTTTACCGACTCCTACTTCGCCGGACACGGATCCATTTTCTCTCTCTATCTCACCGGAGAATTTTGGAAATTTTGTTTTACAGTTATTTCGATTGAATAATTTTTTCTTCCCGGAGATATATCGGTTTCCATTATTTGTTGTTGTTACCAAATCTAATCTACGTTGTCGCAAACCGATGCAACGGCTCGTTGACCATACCCTTGCTGTTACCAAAGAGTAAGTTCTTCATTTCTCGTCTTTGTTATGTGTATAATATGCACATAATGTACATGCATGTATGCGATTCAGGCGTATAGTGGTTCTGATTGGAATGAAATGGAGGGCAGGCGGAATGTATGGAGGATTTATTGATATTGGATTGAGGCTTATCTGATTGTGATCTTTTGCTTTCTCGCATTAAGTTTTTTTTGGAGAATTGTTGTTCCAGAGGTTGAAATTCGTCATGATTGTCGTAGTTCAGGCGCACAAATGTTATATTTATTGACGTATGAGTGTACATCTTGCTCAGCTGTTAAATGCTTAAGTTTTGGTGGGAAAAAATGTAACTTTGTGTGTAAGTTTCTATCTTGGGTTTAGTTGATCAGCCAGAGCTTAAGAAAATAAGAAGTAGAGCAATACGTACCACATCTTATTTTGTGAACCTCAAGCTTCTTTGTATTTTACTCTTGATGCCATTTATGGTAGTCAAACTTATAGAACAATTGTTTTTTTTGGATACATTTAGCTATAATCTCCACTATCCATACAGTGGGATAAACATGAAATATTGCAGAAGTTCCCTTTTTAATTGTACTGATTGCCTAAAGGGCATTGGTTGAGTGCAGGCAACATTATAAGCTCAATATCTATATGATTTCCTTCCTTTCTTTGTCCTTTTTTATTTTTAAGGAAATATAATAGACGGTACTTTTCGTAAGGATATTAGATAATCCACTGCCACTGCTTTAGAAGTCAGCACTATTACTTGGGCGGATGGATTGGAATAAGCTCTGAAGTTATAGTCATAAAACTAGCTCATACTCAGCTGAATCATCTCATTCCTACGTTGTAATATTTATTCAGCTTGAAATCCTAGGGTTACTCTCACGCTGCTTTCTGGCTGTAGATTTTTGTCTCAGCTTTAGCAAGTTTTGTTATTGATGCATCATTCAGTGTTTCTGTTTGTTGTCTTCATTTACTCAGGTCAGTTAAGACATTGACCTATGAGTCGCTGAATAATGTTGTGAGATTGATTAATGGAGTGTCAGCACTATTATTGACACTATTGCCGGGGAAATCTACTATTCTTGAAGGCATACATGGCTGGGAACTTCGTCCAACCTTTCGTGGACCTCGGCTTCCACAGTGGATGGAGAAGTGAGCTTTCTAATTTTTTTTCCATGTTTCTCTCTTTTGACTTTTGAATTAATGTTTTTTTAATAATGCAAATGTATTAACGTTTACCTTCTTGGTGATCACAGTGGCGCCTCATCTTTTAACCAGTTCATCCATGAACATTCTTTTGATTCTGATTCCTCCTCCTCAAGTGTAGATTATTCATCTGAAGAAGAAGAACAATATACTGATGAAACCAGTTGTCCTCCATCTCCACTGTCACAAAGTTCTCGGGTTTCTAGAGCTCGCAGTCTTTCAAGGCGGAACAGGCATTGGATACATTGGTTCAGATACATCATCTCATGGCTCCTATTCCCTATTAAATTTATGTTGGGCCTACCTTTGTTTATATATGCTTTGAGTAGGGGCCGTAGAGCCTCTCGGACATCTGAGAATTTTCAGTCTTCCCATGTACAAGCTAGGAAGAGATTACAGACACTCAGGGACCAAGTTATCCATTCTACCACTGACAGAAGACGTGGCGTTGTCGAGGTTTGACTTTTCATGTAGCGTTAATCTTAGTCCATTTATTTTTTCTTCTCTTCCATTTACGGACAGGCGAAACCAGTTGATTCAGAAATGGAAGCAAATTGAAAGATAGAAGACTTCACTTTATTTTATATTATGTTGACTCAAAAATATTCCTACATCCCAGCATTCATATGATGTTGACTCTGCTTAGCTGCTAGCATCACTTTGTTTCATCTACAATTTCCTAGGCAAATTCTGAGGAGACACTATGAATGAGCAAGATAGTTAGCCTCCCCTTTTCTGGGTTTCCTTAGATTCAGAAAATAAAGGAGAAAATACTTGGGAGAAAGAACTGTAACGAGGGAGCAAAGAACCAATCTAGATTGAATTGGAAAAGAAAAAACAATCAGACTCTGTCCTTGATGGAAGGGTAAGAACTTTATCAATGATAAGTGGGGTTGTGATAGCGGAGGTGGTTGGCTCCTCTCCTTAAGTAGTACATCAAGGAGCAGGTTAAGGAAAATGATCCATGAAATTGAGTGGAGAAAGGGTGTGAAGAACTACAACTTTAATTAGCTTTGAAGTTTTCCTGTTTACCATTTTAATGTCATGGAAAATGTTGGACCTGAGAAGGCTAGCCTTGGGGCAACAGAGAAGTGCTCCATGTTTCTATGAGTGACTAGGGTTTGAAACAAGGAAGCAGCCTCTTCATTAAGGAGGGAAAGCTGTTGACACCCATCTTTTCCTGAGTCTGCTTTAGCTGGAGCCATCTGGCACTCTGGTCGGCTTTGGAAAAAGTTGAACTTGAGTAGTTCTGTTGGTTCTTATGTCAAACAGAAGTAACCAAGCATCTGAACTAACTCCTGATGGGCTTTATCACCAACACCCTACTCCTCTGGTACTACCTTCTCAAGAACAATGCCGAAGTGAAGAATAATAGAAAGGAGAAAAGGGAATATAAAATGGTGTCTTTTAGAGATCACCTTGTCCCTTATATGCTATACTATTGTTTGTTTTCTCCTTGATTGCAACTTTTTATGGAAATGACTTGGTCTAAATTTTTTACATGTAGGATCTCCATCTAGCAATTGAGATCACCATAGAGGCTGTTTTTGAATTTTTCCACAAGGCTGCACACTGTCTTCTTTCACCAATAGACACCTTGAAGAAAGTGGTGAAGTGGTTTTCTTCTGACTACAGTGGTCGTGTGGACGTTCCCACTGTCGGTTCAGGTGTCTCTGTTCCTGTGGACACCCTTTCAGAGAGTGATCCTACTCCAAGAGAACAGAAAACGGGCTTTCATTCCCTAAATACAGATGCTCGGACATGTCAAGATGTCATTACAGAGCTTGGGTAAGGGTTTCTGCTTGCAGCCTATGTAATTAACATTTTGCACACATTGTTTTCTTTCAAAAAATCTTGCATACACTGTGCAAGAGATTGGGCGCTAAGTTGCTCAAACTCGGTACGGGTGTCCGATACGGGTGGGATCTAGAGGTCAGATCCTTCATGATCTAACTTTTAAGATTCGGGCATATGGATCTATGTATGGATACGGGTGCAAGGATTCGCCTTAGAATAATTAAAATATCTAAAAAAGGAGTTATAAAACCTAGATTATGAGTCTATGAATATTATGTGGAGAACTTGAGGAGAATCTTGGAAGGAGATTAAAGGAAACAGAGTGACATAGAAATTTCTATATAAAAGGTATTCCATTTCCTTTAATTTCACCTTAGCTTTTGTATTGATTATAGGAATCATTAAAATTGTCCAAACTTTCCCATCGATTTTGGTCAAAGTACCCAAAATCCATTTGACTGAATCGAACACGGATCCCACATCCACACCCACACCCATGTCGTGTCGACATGGGTGCGGCACCAAAAGTGAAGAGTCCGAGCAACTTAGAGTGTATGTTTCCAATCCTCTTTAACAAGATTTTTTAAGTTTTTCTTATTAATCTGTGGATTTATCTTATGTTTAGATTTAAAATATACACTTCCAATTCGTTAGAGGTCTTTTAGGTATTGGATAGGATAAACATAATGTTGGATTAGTGTCTTTAGTCACTAATCCAGTGAACCTAGTGAATGTTTATTTCCTGAAAATGCTAAGTAACATGTAAGTTATTATGATCAGACTAAACTGGTTGGACATACTGCTTTTTTGACAAGAATTATTTTGGAAATATTTTGAAATTACAAGTGTAAACAGAATTATAAAAATTGTGGAGTTCCAGTTATATTTTAGTCTTGTCAGTGTTGTTTGGGTACACACTATCCTCTATAGACTGTTAAAACTTGGTTGGTCAGAAAGCCGTAGTAAAACTGGTTCATTTTCAGGCAACCTCACCAATACATAAGGGTGAAGTGTGTATTTAACTCTTTGTATGCATAACTAGTGTGCATTAGTTTTCAAATAAAGTTCAGCATTCCAGTCTCAACTTGTATCTTTTTCCATTGTAGATACCCATATGAAGCTCTTCGTGTGGTTACTGATGATGGATATATTCTCCTTTTGGAGAGAATTCCAAGGTTTGGGTTCTTTTTATCATCGCACTATCTTTATGTCTACAGCTTTGAGGTGGATCTCGTATAGATGTTTCTTGATGTTTCTAACTTGATTTTGCAGACGTGATGCTCGAAAAGTTGTTTATCTACAACATGGAATTTTTGATTCATCCATGGGGTGAGCTTCGCATGTCTTCTAACTCTTCAAAATCATTTCCCTTCTTATGCATAGTACTCAACTTACTTGGGTTAACACCGACTGTCTTTGGCATAAATCTCAAGTTGTCTTTGAGATCTTCTAAGCGTATGAGTTATTATACTTCCATAATATTCTAGTTGAAATGACAGTTGATCAGATAGAAGGACTCTGGAAGTACGTAATATTGGTTCTCTGCTGTTCTTAGTTCTTATTTCTCCTTTCTTTGCTTAAATATTGTCAAGATCAGTCCAATTTTCAATTGTGTTATTAAGAGTTGCTGCGGTGATCAGTTTCTAGTTGTCCACTGCATCATTATTTATTCCTTGATTATATGATTTACAGGTGGGTATCAAACGGAGTTGTTGGTTCCCCAGCATTTGCAGCCTATGATCAAGGTTTGTTCTCTGTACATTTTGGTCTATAATTTATAGGGTGTGCATATACTGTAAGCTACCTGAGATAATTCTGTAGTATTGATTCTTCTGTTTCTTGATTACAGGGTATGATGTTTTCCTAGGAAATTTCCGGGGATTGGTGTCGAGAGAGCACGTTGACAAGAATATATCCTCACGTCGGTTAGTGCATCACTTCATGCAGCTCCTATTGTGTCTGAATTGTCATTTGACCTTTTTCGAAAGGAAAATAATCTTCATATTTTATGTTTTTGTCGATTGCTGAATTTCTATCAAGTTACTTCAACTCCCAAGTATGGCATCTTCATGCAGGTACTGGAAGTACTCCATAAATGAGCATGGGACACAGGATATACCTGCAATGATAGAGAAGATCCACCAAACAAAAGTTACTGAATTGAAAAATAGCCAAAAAGTTGTGGAGGAAGAGAGTGGCAATGATCAGCCTTACAAACTTTGTGCAATTTGTCATAGTTTGGGTGGAGCTGCTATTTTAATGTACATTCTAACACGTCGAATTGAGGTAAAGCCCCATAGGCTTTCCAGATTAATCTTATTATCGCCGGCTGGGTTTCATCATGATTCCAATCCTGTATTCACCATGATGGAATGCTTATTCCTGGTATTGTCTCCTCTACTTGCCCCTTTTGTGTCAGCTTTCTATATTCCCACTCGGTTTTTCCGCATGTTGTTTAACAAGTTGGCCCGAGACTTCCATAACTTACCAGCAGTTGGAGGCCTTGTGCAAACTCTCATAAGTTATTTGGTTGGTGGAGACAGCTCCAATTGGGTTGGAGCCTTAGGGTTGCCACACTACAATATGAATGATATGCCAGCTGTTTCATTCCGTGTGGCCCTTCATTTGGCACAGATCAAGCACACTCGGAAGTTTATGATGTTTGACTATGGGAGTGCAGCTGCGAACATGAAAGCTTATGGTTCCCCTCATCCTTTAGATTTGGGGGAGTTCTATTCCCTTATTGATATTCCGGTTGATCTTGTTGCTGGGCGTAAGGACAAGGTCATCAGGCCGTCCATGGTAAGGAAGCATTATAAGCTGATGAAGGATGCAGGTGTGGAGGTGTCATATAATGAGTTTGAGTATGCTCATTTGGATTTTACATTTTCCCACCATGAAGAACTATTGGCCTATGTTATGTCTCGATTAATTTTAGTAGATGCTTCTATGAAGCAGCAACCTGGCCAGAAATCATTGAAGAACAGGAGAAAAGAGGGGCAAACCAGCAGCAGCCGTTAAAGTGTAGCACTAACAAGAGCCGGACCTGTCTATATCTTGGGTGTTTCTTGTAATCCATGTATGTCACTTATACAGAAAAATATAGTGACTGCTGAATCAGGATAGGACACTTATGCGGCCCCTTATTGACATTACCAAAGCCTACTCAAGGAAATAGAATTGGGTTGGATGTTGTGTCCTAGAGTGTTGGATGTGTTTTGTGTATATTATGTATGTATGTTGTAACTTGTAAAGGTGTACCATTGTTTTGGAATGAGTACTACACATGGTGTTTAGTGTGTAAATTAGTACTTTGTAAGATTTGAGAACAATGAAAGTTGTATGAATGGGCATGATGCAAGATACAAATGATATGCCTTGAAAATATCAGCTGCTGATGTTCTTTTATTGACTAGTGTCATATAAATCTGGGGCAAGGGTTTCCGGCAGGCCCCCTTCTCTGGCTTTCCCTTTTGTATAAAATGAAGTGCTCTTGGCTGGACGTCATGGTTCTGTGTCACTAGAACCCCAGTGCCTGCCAAATGTGCTTCCAGACCATCTGCAAAACGGTGAGCTAATATCTGGTTTCCGTCTCCGAAAAGAGATTGGAGTCTAATCTGTTTCAGCAGTTCAGTTACACTCCTGCAATAATAGTTGCACAATTTATTAAAAGAGACTCAAGTCTACTACTTCCTTTTTAACAGTGTTTCTTCCCGCAGCCGTCCTACAGTAGATCCTTTTGATTGCCCCTTCTGCACCGTGGTTTTCGTTGTAGCATTCTTCAAGCTTTTGCGGTAGGCTGTCAATGCTTCCCTTCCATTGCCCTTGCTATGCAGCAAAATTACATCAGACTTCTCCTAACGAACAGTTGATTCTGTATAAATAGCTGTTTGTTTGCTACTTCATTGTTTTTTTAAATCCTTATCATCTTTATGATGATTTTTCTCCCTCTCGGCTTTTCTCGTGATGCAGCAAATCATTGATATCCACATCATCCAATAACTTGCTTTTGCTTCTTCCATTGCTTTGGTAAAATTCCAAATCGGATGGCTATCATTATATATTCTCATACTTGAATAGTTTATACAACTATATATGTATGACAAAAATCCAAAAATCCAATCAAATATCCAATATCTATGTACTTCTTGGTTATCGAATATACTGAAAGCACCCCATGTTAAGTTGACCAAATCCAGTAGGGATTCCACCCACATTAGTGTCGTGTCAATACGAGTGAGATATGACTTTTGTAGAATTCGTGCAACATAACTAAACTAGACAAACTGACATATAAAACATGAACTTGACGTTTTCGACATAACGTGAATCCATATAAACTAGAAGTGTAATGTGTTCAGTAGTGTGATCCATTGACTAATAAAGCATAAACTTAACAGTTTGAATTTTGTTTAATATTTTTGACACAACGTGAATTCATATACAACTAGAAGTGTAATTGGTTCAGTAGTAAGATTTAAAGGTTGAATCATGAAGTTTAAATCCTGAATCCCTCTCTTCAACTAGAATGTGAGGGTAATCGCAAAATCAGATTCTTTTGTACATACGTAACTTAATTGTAATTAGTAAACTATAACTATAAAACCTAATTAAGTCATTTTTAGTGGCTATTTGCTAAAGTGACCCTTTTTAATTTTTTGAATGAAATGATCTTTATTTTTTATTATTCAACATATTAAGCAATAAAAAATAATTGGTCCAAGACACTTGACATTAAAAAAAATTGCAAAAGACTCGAATTATGTCTTAGGAAGAAAAAAAAACACAAGAAAAAAATCACAACACATAAGTTCAATTTCTGTACATTATGCCTTAACATATCAAAATCTAAAGTTAAGACATAACTTAGTTCTGTAAAATTATATTTATAGATATGTAAGTTTAGTTTCAAAACCACAAAAGTTATATTTTAGAGGCATAACTTATCATAGTGTACTTTTAATATTTTTGAATCTTATCTTGGACAAGGTACAAAGTACTCTAAACTTATATAGAATAACTAATTCTTGCAAATTAAATACTACATAACTCATATAGAACGAGGTGAAAAAATTCTAAATTTCAACCTTGCAAAGTTAGGTCATAACTAATAATACTTTAATCTAAGAAATTTAATTAAATTACAAATAATCAATTTAAAGGACAAAACTTAAATACCACAAACTTGTCTATTCGGCCCAGTTGGAAGAGCCCATCATAGCAGTGAGTTCTGGCCCACTTTCGAAGAACAACATGTGAGTCAATAATCTCAGTTTTCTGATTCAGGGTAGAAAGGGGGAAAATCGGAGACGGAGACTAGAAGGAAGAGAGAGCAATGAAATCGCCGAGATGGGGATATGTTAGAATTATATCAGGAACTGTTTTTGGAGGCATTTTTGGATTCTATCTTATGCATCGCGCTGAACTTCAGTACAAGGTTTTGCGAATCTTCTTTTTCTTATTATAAATTAAATTGCTTACGCCAAAGAGCGATCATATGTATAAATTACTGTTATGTGATTGAAGGAAATGTGGAACGAGAGATTGAAGAAGTATGAGGAGGAGCTCAAAATGAAGCAAAGTATGGAGACGCATACCCCCACTGAGTTGTCAGGAGATCATCTTGCGAGATAGGTACTTTCAAACACCGACCTGCTAATCTCTTTAATTTCTGTAGTTTATAGATTAGATAAGGTTTGAGATGTTCAGTTTCTTATGTATCTTGCGGATTATAATTTGAAAATTCAAATCCAGACTGGACACTCCAATAACACTGAATAATTTGGGTATGAAATCGCAGTCCAGGAATTCAGGCTGACGTTCTCTGTGAAGCTTATGTCTTGTTGATAATAATTTATGTTTATGCTCTGAAGTACAATGGGTTTAGTAGATATCTGACTGGGGGGTCATAGAACACGAGGGTCTTATTTAGGACTTGTTCTTGCTAAAATGTAATATATTGTTAAGTTTGACAATTGTGGATTATGAATTATGAATTTTGAGTCATGGATGCTTAATTGCCTTTAATCTGAAATTACTTTCTTAGATCAGGTTAATCAATATTGTTATATATTATTTCTAGTTTTCTACATAAAAATATAGTATATGGGCAAAAAAAAAAATGTTTGCTCAAGCGCCTAGTGACCTCCACCATACCCTACAGTGCAAAAGACCAAAGAAGGCAGGAGATGAGGTGTAGACTCATATTTATCCAAGTAAACAATTTCTCTGTGTTTTCTTTTGGAGTGACAAAATTACTATAGAATATGATATGTCCAATCTGTACAAGTTGGTTTGGTTAATGGAGTTTTCAGGGAAGTGCGAAGTGGAACAAAGTGACAAGGCTTGCGTCACTTAAGCCATGAAACCTAAAGCAAAGCACTCGCTTCATTGAGTAAATTCACCATTAGAAAGGCATCAAGCAGAGGCAAGGTTGTAATCGAGAAAAAAAATTTAGTAGCTTCAGAACATAGCTACATGAAGACTGAAGCTATAGTAATAAGCAAAAACCTGTGGAAATATTCAAAAGAAAGCTGTCTTGGAACTCTTCTATATGATAATCAAGGAGCTAACAAAATCCATAAACTATAAAGCTATCAACATTGCTTACAGGGAAGTGGTAATGCAAACTAAATAAGCTAACTAAGCAAATAGCCTTCAAAGAACTATTGGGGGTTGAGTTCCCATCAAAACATCTGTCGTTTCATTCTTCTCAAATACACCAAAAGATAGCTGCTGGGATCATATTCTTGATTCTTTTCATGGATATGTCAACTCTTCATGATATTAAGTTTTCAAAGGCATCTTTATCAGGGAAAGGCATAACCCATTTGAGACTAACATTGAAAAGAAGAAGTGCCAAACATCAGCTGTCAATGGGCAGTGCAAAAGGAGGTGATTCACAGTTTCATTGTTTTTTCGTATACGTAGCATCTGTTGGAAAGAATGATGCGTATCTTTCTGAGATTATCTTGGGTCAGGCAGACACCTTTTATCAGTCCAGGTAAAACAACTGACTGTATGAGGTTTCAAGTTTTCCAAACATGTTTCCAGGGTCACTCATCAAGATCAAGCATACCATTCACAGAACATCCCAGTCTATTGCATCCTTTCACAGTGTTATCACCCTTCGTTTAGTTGCCCCAAAATTTAAGTTGGGTGTATGAAAATTTAAAACTAATTTATGTTTATACATAAGTAATTTTTTTTTTAAAAAAAATCCTGGTAAGATTATGTTATATATAAGTAATTATTCATTTTCCCTAGATAACAGGTTTTAAACCACCTTATCCCTACACTAGAAGCTTCCATTATATCACGAAAATCAAACATTCTATGTATACACAAAAATTATACATATATTATTTATTAATAGGAATTAGGATTCCCCTTCATGCGAGCTGGCTCCTTCCCTGCTTGCAACAGTTCCATATCAATGTCTCCAAAATCTGCAGAAAATCGCAGCTCCTATTTAGAGACACATTTCAGTGTTCCAATAGTTATTTGCTAAAGTCCTGCTGCATTTTGAAATTTTGGCCAAGAGGTCTTTCCTCAGAACTGAAGTGATTAATCAATAGCAAGAACAAGACTACTGTACTTATGATCCAACAATAATTCTAGAGGGAGAAGGTTTTCCTTCTTGTATTGTACACTTGCACCTTGCTTCTTAATTTTTTCATCAGTTTACACTATATACTTTATTCATGCAATTTTCAATACCTTTGTTTGTCCAATTCGTTATGATTGTTTTTCTTCTTCTGCTGAGTCCATTGCACTTGCATCAGTGTTATATAAACTTTTTGGTTCTAAACTCTAGTGATCAGCCCTATCACTTAATATCATTATTTACTAGTCCTGAATTTCTGTTATAGATGGAGAATGTTGAGGCCTACCCTTAGTCAACCAAGCAAACTTAAATTCACATTGGCAATTCCCTTCTATCCTATCTAATATATTAATATTATCCAACCCATATGCATAAAACAAAGATTTAGGGGCATATTGATTTGCTGGATTCTCGATCTTTTCCTCTCCCGGTCGCTAAGTTTCTCTTTTTCTCTCTTTTCTTTTTCTTTTGTACAGATTATTTACCACCCTAATTATTATACATGATTAATTATAGAATTGGTGAAAGCGGTCCACTACTAATTTCAATGATATTTTCTTTAACCACCTACTAAAATATAGTTACGAATAGTCCAAAATACCCATTTAGAATATATCGGAAGTCATTTAGGAAATAAGAAGCTCTAGTACTCAAAACAACTTAATGGGTTGTTACAGAGTCGGTTAGCTTTCTAACATCACCACCACATTCTGTGTTAAAAGGCCAAAGTTCGAAGTAAGAACTACTCTCCTTGCGCCGTTCATTCTAATTCTTTCTTGAGCTACAATGAGATCTCTCTATTAAGCCTAAATAGACTTTCCTCTTCCTTCCTTTTAATGATTGTGCTCTATTTGTCTAAACTGAAAGTCTTTTTTCCCTGCTATGTTGCCATTGAAACTCTCTCACTTTATCAATCTTCTATCCCATTTGAGAGGGGCATAAATAAAGGCATGGTGTATGCTGGAAACTACACTTCCTAGTGAAATGGAACTAATACCTTTTCAAAAAAAAAATCGAGGGTCTTTCTGTTCTTGTGTATAAATATTTCTTTTTTAAAAACTCATTTTAAATTTTACCATTATCGAAACTCGAGATGTATTTTTAGAGGCATTTATTTAAAAGAGTGATTAGGGAAAACTACTTCAGAAGAATTGGAAATAACATGTAGTATCCACCTAAGAATGATGTTGGATATTACATGATTGTTCACTTCCAACTGTGTTTACACTTGTCGGGTAAATTAAGCTTGGTTAGGTGATCGGAACTCTAGTAGTAGGATACTTGATGTCAAATCTTGTTCACAGCTTATCAGATTTTAAGAGCGAATATTACCAAATACTAGACAAAATTCTCTTTATCGTGTAGCTATAGATGTCTACGGGGAAGCTTATTGGCAGCAAAAGACAATGTGATTCTCCGATGTGCTCTATTTGGTTTTTCCTTGCCAATTACAAATCTATATAATCACCTGGATTCATGAATTATTATGGAAGATCTATGCAATTCATTGATTATATTAAGAGATGGATGACTGTTGTCTGTGTACTATGTGCAGATAATTTGGAGATTACTTGTGCAGACTCCCCTTGTTGTTTTGCGATGCCATCTGAGAGCAAAAAAACATGGTTGTCAAAGTGTACCTACCGATGTGTTTGTTATTATAAAAACTGTGAGGACAAGCATCTTATCGATAAATGGAAGTATAGATGGTGCAGATTTCCACCACTGACGCTTTGATTATGCAGTTTGGGCGTCTACAAAACACTTACTCCCCTTCTAATTAGTTTACATACATCATATACGGTGTACCTCATTTCTAGAAGTTTATATCCTCTATATCTAGACTGAAAAGTATCCTGAGATTGACAGCTTAATTTATTTCCTCTGAAGAAAAGGTATTCAGCATCTTGTTCTTTGAATTCTCAAAGTGGAACCGATACAAATTGGTGCCTTCATTCTTGAGAACTGAGTAAGAAATTCACTTGTTTTTGAAGAAAGTATTTTCCATGAAAATCGAAAAAGCCCTTGGAATTGGGTGTTGGTGACTTTAAATAGTTGATGAATAAAAGTTGGTGTGATGAGTTTGACATGTCATTTTAGTTAAAATGGATGGGGTTAAAGAGGAAGTACATATTCAAGCTAGTTTTGTAACGCCAAGAACATACGTAAATAAATTTTTAATAGTAGATGGGAAGTGCGACCTTTTTAATTTGATATTTTTTTTTTCAATATCGTGTTTTTACAAATGAAACACAACCTAACTATGGTGAAATTGTTGATTACATATTTGAAACTATGCTAGTGTTTCATTACTTGCCAAAATTATTTTTCTTATTATTATTTGCCCAATATATTAAGCAACGATCTTAACACCTTGAGTTTTTTTTAACCTATTAAGTATTTGATTCTTTTAGATCCAAATCGGTCCTCTTCGTTTCATGACTTGTGCAGGAGTTATATATTCTATGCCCTTGTGTATATTAGATGCAAATAATAATTCAATGTAAAAAGAATAGAATATGTGTTATACATAATGAAGTGAAAAAAATCCAACCACTTAGAAATTTAGACTTGAGAGACTACGAAAATTTGGGTAAAACATGAAAAATCCTTTTTTTGGTCTAATATACATGTGTCTATGCACGTAATTTGCTTTAATATCAGGTAATCATTGAAACAGATATAGGAGTTGATAAGACCCCTATCACCCTGCATGCTAAATATGTAATTTGATAATTGGGACTAGAGTAGAAAATGTCTTT
Source organism: Solanum habrochaites (assembly GCA_027704765.1). Taxonomy (NCBI): domain Eukaryota; kingdom Viridiplantae; phylum Streptophyta; class Magnoliopsida; order Solanales; family Solanaceae; genus Solanum; species Solanum habrochaites. The sequence continues at coordinate 65,046,086 of JAKWJA010002491.1, forward strand.
AAATTATGTGAAATTATAAATAGAAGACATTTTTATTTATTTCACATAGTTTGAATGCATTTTTGATCATTTTCCCTTAATAATTTTATCACATTTTTGAATTTCTTATACATACGTATAATTTTAGAAGTTTAAAAGCACACACATCATCAACGATATGTTTTTAATTTGAATTAATAACAAGACATTTTCAATAACTATATTTTTAAATTACAACGCAATATTATATAATTTAACTATAAGTAACAACATAAATAATTTTTAAAATTAAAAGGATTTACTATTAAAGAATAGAAAGAAGTAACACATATTGAACCCATTAGATATAAAATATATTATTAAAGAAAAATATAATTGACTCTCTAAATTTTATACATGTCACATAAATTAAAATAAAAAAAATTGTGTTATTTACAATAATTTATAAAGTGTTACAAATTGTATTTCATCAATCAAAATAAAAAAAAATAACCTCTTATGAAGTTCGCGAGGCGAAGTGTATTTACTATTTCTTTTTTTCACATTTAAACAATGAGCTGACCGTGTCCTTTTATTGAAATAAAAGAAAACGGAAAAAGCCCTAGAAAATAGCCTTCCCATTTATTACGTCATAAAGTAAACTGTTCATCTTCCTCGACGAACAAACCCTCTCTCGTTCTCCGTCATAGAAACGCTGAGACGAGACTTAAACTTGCAGTTCTACAGCTCCAAATCACAAGAAATTTCTTCGTTTCGTGTTTCAGAAACATTCCAAGTTCATTGCAATAAGTGTTCCAAATCGTGCCAACGCCTTTGGTCTGATTACAACAGGTATTTTATATTCATCGTAGCTGTTACCGTTACTGGTGCATTTGTTTTGACCTTACAGTTGGTATTTCTCCCCTTGCTGCAACTACATTGCATTGTGGCTAACTTGGGAGATGCTTCATTTCCCGGTTCTACTTAATTAGTAAAATCTAAAATCGTAGAATTGTTTGTTATTAAACCAAGAATTGGTTAAGCCTGGTGTTGTCTATCTAAAGATTCGTATTGAGTTGGAACAGGGGTTAATCATACCTAGATCGTTTTGGATGTAATTTACAGAAGGCCTAGGGATAATTTCCCAATATTACCAACTTTTCCATTCTTACACTCTGTCGAGTTACAAATAAATTACTATAGAACATAAAGAGAGCTAATACCCAGCCTGTCTATATCCTTCATATGCAAATTTTTTCTCTGAACAACTTCAGTCTGCATCTTGGCTGAAGTCAGTGCCATAATTCTAAATTTTATGCTTGTCAACTAAAGAAAGTTATTAGATTCGCTAAGTTATTTAAATTTCTAATGGGAAGTTCAACTACATAAAATTAGCGATTAGTAGTGTCTTTCTATCTTTTCTAGTTTGAAACCAAAGAAATCCGTTGATGTCCTTTCAACTCTTTAGCATTAGTCAATGCTGATGTTTGTTGCAAATTGAAACAACTAGAAAAGTCTCAATTGCTAAATGGTTTTGTTAATTAAAATAATCCATTAGTTGTGACTTTTATGTGCACCAATCTATCCTTTCTCTGTTGCTTCATGTTGTTGATTTTTGTTTATGTGTTCGTCTTCTTTTACTTCTTGGTTGTGCTACTTATTTTGATGGGTTATGAGTGAAGGAAATATTCATATAGGAAAAACATGGAGTTGTATCTTATACAAAGGAGGGAGAAATTGAACGACAACCCAGCAAGAGCTTTTTGGAGTTGGTGAAAAAAAAGTTGCGGAACAAGAATTATGAGCTTCATATTAGTTTTCTTTTTTGTTCTATAGAAATTCAGTTATTAGTTCATTAATAAAATATAGAAAACGACAAATTGTTCATATTTTAGTATTTAGGAGGTGAGCGTGAACTACAAATATGTCCTTTTTGGAACTTGGAACTTGCCGTTAGAAATTTAAATATATTAGCGTGGTCTAAAGTGATTGTCCAAAAAAGGAGGTGAGCATAATACTGTGAACCATAAGGTGGGGTGGTATTATGAAATCTAACCTGGAGGGTGGTTTATGAAATTATTCCTATTTTTGTTGGAATGATCTACCTATTGGTCCAATGTGAATACCATATAGTTTGGTTGTTAGGGAGCACAATATTATGTGAGTTAAATGTATGTATTATGTAAATTTAGTGTTACTGGGCATTCAATTGCTGATATTACTTAGAAGGAAATTTGAAAGTAACACTGAAAATGTTAAAAGATGTCAAAAAGGAAAGTAATTAGTTCAACAACTTCAATAAAGCTATCATGTTAAAAAGTAGCAATTAGAGGTGTAATCTTTTTTTTCCCCTTCAATCACATTAGGAGAAAACATACGCGGTTATCAATATATTAGGAGAGAATGTGCGTGTGCGTAACTGGAAAGTAAAACAAACTATTTGGTTTGTTTGCTTTTCATTAGTAGTATTTTATTCACATTCTATATGTAAATAAAAAGGCTTCCATTTGGTGAATTAACAAGCACTGATAACCTGCAAGAAGGCAGGTGGTACGAGGATAGAGTACATGAAAGTGTGGAATAACGCTCTCAGAATGAAGTAGATGTGGAATTTTCCAATGCTAATCAGATGCTATGGAAAAGGGTAATAAGTGGAAAATATGAAAGTGAAGAATTGAAGATGTGTGGTTGACTAAAGAAGTGACTACACCTTATGGATTTGTTTGTATCAATAAGAGGCATGTGTGATGAAGTTAAGAGTAATACAAAGATCAGTGTTATAGATGGAAGCAAGACAAGATTTTGGAAAAATGAATGGCATGAAAAGGGAAATCTAGAAGTATTGTTCTTGACATATACAACACAATATGGTTCTGGGACAATAAAATACCATAGCAGAGTTATGGATAAATCAGGGTTGGAGCTTTAATTTCAGAAGACGATTTAATGACTGAAATAATAAGAATGGCAAAAATTTCAACATCGTCGAATCTTTGATTGGCTACAAACAATGGAAGATACTTTACAGTGAAGGGCATAGTAGAGATGAATTCAAAGTTAACTCAACCTATAGGTTGATTAGACAAACCCACTAACACACAATTGTCCATGAAAACTGATATTAAGCATATTAACTTATAAAAAATTGCATGATTCATATAGTTGTTGGTCAAAGAAGCCGCTTTCACTCAAGACAACTTGTTGAAAAGAGGGATAACCCTATGCTCTAGATGGTTTTCTTTGTGGGGAGACATTAGAGATAATGAACATTTGTTTGTAAACAAAAAGTATACCCAACAATTATGGAGGATTTTTTTAAACCTCAAAGGCATCTCCTGGACCATGCCTAGGTAGGTATTATTAGAGGCTTTAAAGAGTTGGGAAGAAGAAGGGGTGAATGCAAATGACAGATGCAGATGGAGAATTTCCCTGGATGGACTATTTGGAAAGAAGGGAATTTAGGTGTTCTGAGAGCACTGAGAATAGTTTTCAAAGGTCAAATTAAACTGCAATGTTTTTCCTATAATCAATTATTCTCCAATATAGACTGAAAAAAGTGAAAAACGACACTTTGTATGCATGGTTTCAGTACAAACCATTATTGTTTTGTGGCATAATACAAAATTACCTATTTCAAAAACATTATATTTGTCTTATTTTTCTTCGTAAAAAGAAAACATTGTATATGTCAAATAATCAAACTACTATTTTAATTTGTTTTTAGATTCCACTTAACTGTATTACTCTGCAATTGCGATGCAATAAACATGAGATAACTTTGGTTTGGATTCATGGTTACCTCAGTTACTTAATATAAAAACATCAAATGAGCGCGATAAACTATAAATTACACATGGGTTCATCTCAAAATTGCTTATGAGATTTTGCCACAACATATATAGCATTTTGCCATAACATATTTTTCTATATTTATATTCTTTTACGATGGAAAAGGAGGATGAGTAGGTTAGATGAAAAATTGAAATGAAGTTGATTGAGTCCAATGAAACTCACATTGGTACTTTCTCGAAAAGGAAAATAAGCTTGTTCAAGAAAGTAAATGAGCTTTAACTCCGATCGAAACAGGTGCTGGCGTTTTTCCCTTTTCACCAAATGGAATACCATATTACTATGGTTCCACCAGTATAGGTAAAATAACTGATAATTTCTTCAATTTAAACTAGATGATAGTCGACGTGATTAGGGTCACGTGGGCAAATCAAATGTCTTTGAGGCATTTGAAGACCTCTTTAAAAGAATTAGAAGCATTGGACAATAAAGTAAAAAGGTGAATACTAAGGTATAAGATCATGAACTCTCACTCAGAAATACAGCTAGATAAACACACGTTGTAGCAGTTGTTGACAAATAAGTTCTGGTTGGACAAAATTTAAAAAATAACAAAAAGTGTTTCTTAGATCGAGCTACTCAAGTTTGATTTAAATGTTGCCAATTGTGCCAAGGTTAAAGATTTACAATTAATGTAACCAAATAGAGGTGTATAATCATGCTATCAGGTTTTATTTGGTTGGAGTTAACGAGATTTTTTCTTGAATCACATTAAGAGAATGTACGTGTAAATTTAAAATAGAACTTGCTATTTCGCATGTTCCCTTTCTCTCATGGTACAAATTAGCATTATACAAAAAGAGGACTATTTGTTCATAAAACATCCCGCGTTATCAAGGTCCGAGGAAGGGTCTTAGTCCATGAGGTGTGTTGTAGACAACCTACCCTCGTGGTTGCTTCCATGACTTAAACCCGTGACTTATAGGTCACTCAGAGACAATTTTACCGTCTATTCAAGGCTCTCGATTTGAATTAACATTATATATGTAAATAACTTAAAAGGCTTTGTTATTTTTCATTCATCTTACGCGCTCTATTACTCATACAATGACACATGTCTATCCCCTCAATCTTAATGATCAATAAGTAACCAAAAATTCAAACAGTACTTCAAACAGTACTATTCATCTCTACAACTTTAACTAAGTCCATATGCAACATACTTGCTTTGGATATAACTTATCAAGAAAAAGAAGTGTTTGTCTCATTTCTCTCTCTTTCAGATATTTGTATGGTTTTGAACCTATTACAATTTTAATCCTTATCTATACATAGATCTAGTGTTATGAATCTTTATGGAAGGATTGATTCACAGGGCGATATATAAATCAGCTCAATAAAGAGACGCTGAAACCTTAGAATTCATTAGAAGAGAGAACTTTGATCTCTTGATTTTTGTTGAATTATGACTTCCTGATTTATTCATCAAAAGTCCCTTTAAATAGGAGTCTTATTACATCAGGAAATCTAATTCTTATAAAAGTAGGAGACCTAAATCGTATTCCAAACTAATAACTATGACTTAACCTAATCCTTATAAAACTATGAAATATAAACCCTATTCGAGAATAAATATAAAGCTACTAAATAAATAATTAAATACTTAAATTAATGACTTCCAACGCATCCCTAGCATCTAGCTTTTGGAATTAAACAAACGTGTTAAACACTTTTTTTAGAAAGGTATCAGTGATATTTATAGAAGCGTCACATTAGTGTTCTAGGGAAGGACACACTAAAGTGTAATAGAAGAAGAGGGCTGCTTTGGCCTTTGCAGTTTGTAAAATTAGAAGTTTTTGTCCAAACTTTATGGCTACTAATTAGTATTTGATATTTGTTATAGATGATTGTGATCATTGTGGAGAAATGATCTTAGTGCAAAAATGTGTTACTAATTCTGAAGGCAATGAGATCTCAGAATCATCTAAAATGAGCAATTTAACTGGTGGAAAGACTGAAACCAATCTTCCAAATCAACTCGAAGTTGCGTGGTATGTCAGATGTTTAAGTTGTGAAGATTTACGGGATTTGTCAGCGTTGTTTTGTGATTAACTTGGTCCATAATGATGGGACAATCATCTGGTGAGGTGTCACACACTGTTTGCGTACTAAAGACTCAGATGACTGGGGGATCTCTGTGTTTGAATGGCTGAGTCCGCTGCTTAGTAACTGTGAGAGCGCTATTACTTCAGTTTGTATATTCACTGATTTTGAGGTGTGACATCTGATATTCTTATGGGATTTTGTTCAACTTCAGAAAGTGCTAAGGCCACAAACGTGATATGACCCTTGGGAGGAATGTGTATAATGTCTCGATATACATTTTGACGATGAGATGAACAGTGACTGGGAACCATCAGAAAAGCAAATAGAAGTTCTGAAGTGGTTCTGTGTCAATTGTACAATGATCAATGTCGAGGATGTTGGCAATTGTGAAGTAAGTTGTTTATCTTTTTGGCTGTTGTCTTTGTGCTCGTTCAGCCTTCCAGTCTCCTGTTTTTAAAGCTAAATTAATTCAGAAGTTTTCACTTACTGTTGAAACTATACATTCCATGGTTTATTAATAGAATACTGCCTATGCAGGTATGCGGAGAACACAGAGAATCTGGGATACTCAGGCATGGATTTTTTGCATCTCCATATCTGCCTGTAGAAGATGTCAACCAAGATGAATTGCCTGTAACTGAAAATTCTGAAGGTTGGTAGTAATTTTACATTACAGAACATTATATTTGCGCTTTTGATTGATTAAATACTTTCCTCGTGCAATAACGGGTATGTGAATATTTGAAAGTTTCTATCGCCGATATACAAATATGCCATACAAAAATTTGCCACTATTCATGCACATAGGGAAGTCACGGGAATTAGCTTTGTGAATGACCGTGAATTGATCCTGCCCAATATTGTAGCGCTGTTTGTTGCTTCCATTTAGTTTACCCCCTTTTCAGATTACCCATGGCTGCAAGAAAAAGTCAAATATTTGGAAATGTAGAATAGAAGTTCAAAATCTAAGAGTTAGCTTATATCATAATCTCATAGCCAGGAGTCCAGCTGCTTTCCGAAATACCAACCTCAGAATAATGTAAAGTTGTGGTTCACCTGTATCACTACAGTATATTCTGGTCAAAAATGAGTGACCCAGTAATTTACTCCTGTGTGCCTGGCACGAAGTTCTATTTACCAACAAAGCTGATGTATAGTTAATATTCTTTGACTTCAAAGCAGATATGTATCTAAATTTGAAAAAATATCTAGTCACATGGAAGCCAAAGCCAAGGTTCGTTGATAGTCAATTGAGGGGAATATGTGAAGGTAAGGAGTAAAAATCTTAGCACAACGTAAACAAATGACATTTTATTTATTATATCTGATAATTTTGAGTCTCACAAATGTTTGGTGGATGAACAGCCGTAGGTGATTTATTGGAAGTAAACTCCTTAATAATGTGAGCAGACTTACTACTTCTAATTGCTCTTACTCATAAAACACATTCTTTCTTCTTTTCCAATGGTGCAGGTCTATTGCCAGTTTTTACTATGTTTATTTGTTTGTTGTGCTATATGGTATATGACCTTTCTCTTTTTCGTTTGTTTTGGCATAAATAGTATATTGATTTTTCTTCTACTGTAGATTCATGCAAGCAAAGTTCTTTATCATCCTCCACTGCTGTAGGGTTTGACGAGAGGATGTTGCTTCACACAGAAGTATGGTATTTCTTCAATTTATTATCTTGTGTGTTAGTCTTTTATTGATTGTCCTTGTGCCTTGTCTAGTCGTAACAATGAATAAAAATTTTAAAAGAATTGAATTGTTCTTGCATTTTGTTTTGGATATTAGTTATTGAATACCAATTTTCTGTTATTGATGAAGATATTATTTATGGGTTCTCTTTTGATTGAAAAGGTCGTATTGAAGTCTCATCCACATCCTGAGAGACCAGACCGTCTTCGAACCATTGCAGCTAGCCTTGCAACAGCAGGTTTTCTTCAATTCTCCTTATCTCCGGGCCTTAGAGAACATTGCAGCGGTAGCCTAGTATTGTCATATGGGGCATCCACACTTTGTGTGAAGTTTTAGAAGATTTAAGTGGTTTATAATGCCTAAAATCTATGATGTCAGTTCGTTGAAAAATGATTGTCTAATCTTTCGCTATTCTTTGACATGATAAGGTATATTCCCGGGGAAGTGCCATCCCATTCCTGCAAGAGAGATTACTAGGGAAGAACTCCAGATGGTGAGTTGCTCTCAAGTTTCAGTTGTGTTGTGGATAATTGGGTCTGCTATTGCTGCATCTACCATATACACTTGAAATTCTGGTGCTAGTGGTCCTTCCTGAGACCCCTAGGTAATGGCAATCAGAGAGGGAATGCTTCGAGCCTTTTTTGCACGCATATTTTCTCAAATTTTCTAGATACTGCTATTCAGAGGTGACTAGCTGTTTATCTTTTCTTCTTCTTTTTTTTCAATTTTAAAGGTTGGTTAAGTGCACCCTATCTACCTCTAACCGACAAAAAATAGTGTCCTATCTTCCTTTAAGTGATGGCCAGCTATTTTTACTAGTATTATATACAAAAAGACAGAGGAGGTTCCTTTACTTCTAGATTTTTTTTTTTTTTTAGTTTCTTATGTATTAATTCTTATATATTTGGACCTTTAGATACACTCAGAGGAAAATATTGAAGCCGTTGATAACACCAAGCGTATGCATGCCAGGTTTGAGAATATTGATTATTTACTTTCCATTTTTTTCAATCAGGCATCATTTGCTTTTCATTCTTATTGGTTTTTGTTTTTGTTTAAGGACATTATTGAACTGGGACTACCCACCTGTAATAGAAAAACCTTCAGTATTTATCTTGATCAAGAGCTTTTTAAAATGGCAGTTATTTCACACCTGATACCTATGCAAATGAATATTCAGCATGTGCTGCCAGGCTTGCAGCAGGTTTATGTGCTGACCTTGCTTCAGCAATTTACTCTGGATGCGTCAAAAATGGTTTTGCTCTGGTAAGAATTCACATTTGTATGCATTCTCCATATAAGAAGGAAAAACCACCCTGATATTTTCTTTGTAAATGGTGAGTTAGGTTCGTCCTCCTGGCCACCATGCTGGTGTGAAACAGGCCATGGGCTTCTGTCTCCACAACAATGCAGCAATTGCTGCATCAGCAGCTCAGGCGGCTGGTGCAAAGAAGGTGTTAATAGTTGATTGGGTATTTACCGGCGCTCTATGTTTATCCTCGATTGCTTGATATTTCTGTTATCATGGGATATTTAACACATGTAATGCACGTGAAATGCAAAAGTTTTGACCTAATTTATGATTTCTTTTCTCACACCTTGTAGGATGTGCATCATGGGAATGGCACACAAGAAATATTTGAGAGAAGCAAATCGGTAAATGAATTGCTAAACTAAGTGTTGTGTTATGATCAATCTTTCTGCAGAACACTGAGATGGATCTTCATATTATAAGGGAAATCCTGGTCTCATAATTATGAAAGAAAAGAAAAAAAGAGAAAGGGGAACTCCTGGTCTTGCCTTTTGTACCATGTCATGTTTATTTCTGATTTAGTATATGTTTATGTTGCAGTATATAGCTATGGAGTTAAACAAACTCTACTGGATATCCCTTTACTTTCCTTTGATACCGTCTTTGTCCTAGTTATGTACATATTTTGATTAGAAAAATAGGCTAATAAATTTATCTTTATATTCTTAACAAAAGCAAAAAACGACGACAAAGGCGGGGATAAGAATTTGTATAGGCTACCTAAGGTGGGAGAGATGAGTGCTCGAGACCTAGCCCAAATGAAGTGCATCTAAGACTAGGAAGACAATGTATTGGTTGACAGATCCATAAACTTTTGAATGAAGACGGGGACAGAGACATTGTGCTAGGTGCTTAAAGCACTCGGAGATTTGGTGGTAGTATGAGTATTGTTGATGCATAAAGGTTGAGGAGGTTAAAGGTGCTATTTATAGGATGAGTAGGCTAGGAGAGACTGGGTCAAGACGAGATCCCAATGGAATTTCGGAAGTGAACAGGCCGAGCGGGTTCATACTGTTAAGCCACACTAAGAGAGTTTGGGTGGAAGTGGTGGAGATGAGGGTAGGAGTGTGTTTATTTCTAAGAACCAGTTCGGACTCATGCCTGGGCGGTCTATTACAGAAGTCATTCACCATGTGAGTCTGACTGGTGGAGCAGTACAGCTAGGAAGATTTGGAGGTTGCGGATTAGAATTGACAATTAGGTGGAAGTGGAGTGTTGTCTTGCTTGCTAGATAGGCTTGGGGGAAATTTTACACATTGTACCTGTTACTCGTTTCATGCAAGATTAGCAGTATTCCCAAGGGTCTTTCAGAAACAAATTCTCTACTTTAACGAGGTAGAGATAAGGTCCGCGTACGCTCTATCCTCCCCAGTGCCCACCTGTGGGATTTTATTGGGTACATTGTTGTCGCATTTTTTTTAGGGAAAGGGTTAATTGAAGTATTGAAAATCCTGCAACGTTTAATGATTAGTGAAACAATCTATATCATGGTTTGTATTTGAATTATAAAAGTTAATGTGAATTTACTCTGAAGAATTGTATTTCCAAACATTTTGACACATCCTAAAATGAGATTGTTTATCACATTACGTTGATATGTGGACCACGGAGTGTGTTATAACAAATTTCTCGAACACAGCATTTTTGTTGTTTGGTTGGGAGAAGTTCTTTAAGACTAAATGTTGTGGTTCTATTACTGAGCAGGTTTTGTATATATCATTGCATAGACATGAGGGTGGAAGATTCTACCCTGGTACAGGAGCTGCAGATGAGGTACTTATTCATTATACTCACCTTCACTGGTGGTTTGGTTAGACTCAGATTTAATCATTTTTGTCTCTTTATGTAAAGGGCGTCCACAAAATCACGATTTTTAGGAGTTTTGCTTTTAAGTACATTCATTTGAGATTCATTTGGATGTCATAGTTTATTTTCCTTTTCCACAGGTTGGTTCTATGGGTGCAGAAGGATACTGTGTGAATATTCCTTGGAGCCGTGGGGGAGTGAGTGACAATGACTACATTTTTGCATTTGAGCAAGTCGTGCTTCCCATTGGTAGGTATTCTATTTCTCTATGAAGAAATTTAAAAGAAACAGAGCTTTTACTAAAATGAAACAATGAATAAACTTGTCCAAAAATAAAGTGAGGATACTTGGAAGCAGTGATTAAGTGGAGATCTTAGCTGTGATTATATATATCTCTTGCATATGCCAAAGTAAAATCTCCCTGATTGCAGAGCAATTAGGCATGTTCTGCTCCTTTTTCAACAGTTTATGACTGGGATGCCAAAAGCTAAGTCCTTGGAGAAAATGGACACCAACAAAGACAAATGAACTTGTGCAGAATGCCTTTACCTTACCTTGTTTCAGAATAAAATATTGGAACTTATTGATTAATGGAACCCATGCACATTTTCATCACAATTGGATATGAATGTAATATGTGCCTTGGTGAGATTTTATCAGTGTATTTATGGTGTGAGGAGCATTGCTAATTTACTAGGTTTAGTTTGGTTGTCAACGAACTGAAATCCTCTCCCTTGCTTGGGTTTGAGACCAGAAATGTGATTAAGCTCACTTAGGCAGGAGGATGAATAAACTAGATTTGTGAGGAATATTACATGAAAATGGCAACACTATGCATTTTCTCAGATAAAATAAGAACTTTTGAAGGTCTGGAAAGACCCAATCATGTGATGCAAACCTCACTTTTATTATTGTACTTTTGGTGTAAGAGAGTAGATACTATGTCTGCATTGTTGGTTAGATTGTTGGTCGCTTAGCAATATACGTTTTGTATGCAACCTTCCTATTAAATGCCATCTCGGTGAGCAGTAAAATTATTTATCAAATTCTTGACCTTCTGTTTGTTCATCAAATTCTTTTCTTATATTGTTCAACAACACTATTTGCATTATGCAGGTAAAGCTTGTTTCTTAGTGGTTGGTTATTCTTACGTCTCCTTGATTTATTGTTCTTATGAACTTATCTAGTTCTCTTTAGAAAATAGGAAAAAACAAGAGAGTGACTTCATTAACTTCTCTCTTTCCATGTTGTTGCAGCTTTGGATTTCAATCCAGACTTTACTATCATTTCAGCAGGATTTGATGCTGCTAGGGGTGACCCCCTTGGCTGCTGTGACGTAAGGATTTTTCTAGTGTCGACTAGTTTAATAATGTACTCATTTCTTCCTCTTATATGTTGCCTATGCTATTTTGTGTTACCTTTTGGATCGTCTTTGCAGGTAACTCCTGCTGGTTATGCATCAATGACTCAGATGTTGAGTGCATTGTCAGGTGGAAAATTGCTTGTTATTCTGGAAGGCGGGTCTGTATCTTCTCTTTGCTCTTTTGTCTTGGCTCTTAAATCAAAGGGAACTGGTGGTTTATATGTTTGCTTGTGTTTGAATGGCTATGTTTTGCAGCTACAATCTTCGCTCAATTTCATCATCAGCTACAGCAGTGATTAAGGTAACTCTAGTTTATGCAGAGGGAGTGGATGGTGGACTAGGATATACTGATGAAAAGGGCATGTAAAATACTTAATGTTGGAAGAAAAAAAAGAACTTTCAGTGCGTCCCTTCAAAACTTAGAGTTGGAAACAAGGCAAAAGAACTGGCAGTATCAGGAGAGTGTTTTTATCAGTATGTAAACCTCCAGTTTCAAGTACATGAGGGATTACAGATTCAAGTAAATCAACCAAGCCAGATGTTGTTCCCCTAGACCTACCTCGCTTCTATCATAACTATCACTACTAAGTCCAGTGTGATGAATCCTTCAACTGCTGCCACTGATGCATGCCTATTGCAATGGGTATAGGTTCTTGGTCAGCACTAGTGTCTTGATATTAATGGTCATCTTTTTGAGTTGCTTTGACCTTTTTCTTGTTTTGTTTTTCCTAATAAATTGCTCTCTGCATCAAAAAGCATATTTGAAATCCTGGCCGAGTAATGTAGGGCAAACTTTTTTTAGTTCTCAAAAGTCTTTGCTGTGCATATTCTTACCTTCTTGGAGCAATTGATGAATTTTCAAGCATTTGTCTAAGATAAAAGTTTTACTCTTCTCTACCAGGGGGACGATCCACTTAGTATCTGTTTCAGTTCGTTTCGTTAGCAGATAACCTGTAAAGTTATTATAATGACTAGAACTATTTCAATCGTGGTGAAGTGGAAACTCTTGAACATTTTTTGTTCCACAGTTTTATCCTTCAAACTTGCCGGGGTATGCAGAAGTTTGATTGTTTTCTCTGATAATGTATGATGTTTTCCTTTCTTTTTTAGGTCTTGCTTGGTGAAAGTCCAGTGATTGACATAGACAAACCTGTACCTTCCAAAGCTGGACTGCGAAGTGTTTTGGATGTTCTTAAGATTCAGATGAACTTCTGGCCTACACTGGAGGCAAACTTCACTAAATTGCATTCGAAGTGGGGATCCTATGCTTTTCAGGACACAAGTGAGTTTCTTGAATTTTCTTTGGGGAGTAATAGTCCCTATTTTATCTTTCTGCCTCTAGTTTTGATGATACGGTCAGTTCTCTCTTTTAACCTTGTGGATTTTCTCAAATTGGTCCTGTCAATCTGTGTTAACTATTTAACTATGCAAGTGTGCAACTAGTCAAAAGTTTCAGCCGACTTTTGAGAAGTATACAATGATTCTAAGACCTTAAGTAAAAAAGTGATATTCTATGGCTGAAATGAAGCTGACATCTTGTACGCTATTGTCACCCTGCAAGCAAAGTGAGGTAAAATTTCATCAAACTATGAAGCTGACTGACCATGTAACATCAAAAATATTTTGAACTTTGATGATGATAAAAGATCAAATTCAACACCATATTGAGTTCCCTGCACTTGGGCAGTAAAAATATGGTCCAGTAGACCAGCTTCAGCTCTCTTGCTTTATGCATGTTAGCTGATGAATTTTTGATGCTCGGACAATAATGAATTCGAGGACAGTCAACTTTTTATAAAGAAATCCTTTAGACACAAAATTCTGCATTGGTGCTGTGGAGGATTGGACTTCTAGTGTATTGACCTATATCCTTGCTGGTAATGCAGGAGAACAGAGTAAAAAAAGACGCAGGACTGGTTTACCAATATGGTGGAGATTGGGACGAAAGAGGCTGTTGTATCGCATACTGTCCAAGCAGCTGCGTGCAAAGTCCTCTTGTAATTTTTCTTGTTGATGTTGATTCTTGTTGTAAGCTACAGGCATTAGGTCTAGACTGTTGTTGTTTTGTAAGCCTGCCCTACTGTCCTTTTTTTTTCTTGTTTTGTTTAGTCATTGTACCTCTAACTAAATCTCTCCCTGGACGTTCTCGGATAGTAGTTATCTTTCAGTGTTCTATTTCTAATCCATCAACGTGCGTACGAGTTATTATGGTTTAATAAAAATAACAACATTATCATAAGTGGGTAAGGTAATGGTAGGATGAACAAATACTGTATCTGTATGAGAGTGATAGTATACCCGCTGTTTAAAATAAAAGTAATGGAATTGTAAGAAAATAACAGTGAAATAGGAAAATACAAAACTGAGGCAGCATTTAGTGGTATAGAATGAAAGAACCTGCCTCCTTGTGTCCATTCATGTAACTGTCAACAATTGGAGTCGTTGCCATTGCTGTTGGTGGAATTGAAATGTAGAAATAAAATAGAATGTCAAGTTATAATTGAACTAAAGGTGACAAATATCTTCAAGACCAATACCCCTTTCACTGATTTAAAAGGCAAACCCTCGCATGCTAAACGTCGTCGTTCAATAGGTTATAAACTGGAGTCCAAAATCAAAAGGGCAATAATTTTTTTGAAAATTTCAAAAAAACAACTCAATTAATTATGACGTCAAAGGGGCAACTTTTTCTAGCGGTATTAAAATTAGGTTTTCTGGAGTAAGGCTCAAATACTCACGAGTCTTACTAGGCTCAGCAGTTTTATCGCCTTGTAAGACTCAGCTGCCTTTGAGCGGGTTTAGGGTTTTGGATTCAGGTTCAGAAATTAGGATTTAAGTAATACGTAAAAAATTTGTAGTTTTAGGAAAATAAAATCTAAATTTTAACAAATAGTATCTGGGATTTTTTTTTCTATATAAAAAAAGTAACACTTAAAAATTGATTTGCAGTATTATAACAATCCAGAAAAATAAAATGTTTTATAGATTCTCTCTTCTTTTTTTCCACATAACCTTCATTTGTTTTTTTCACCACACAATAATGTGCATGTTCCCTATTTGGATTTGCGTTTAGGACACTATCTATATCTTCCCGGTTCTTGATGAAACTGAAAAAGATAAACCAAAAAATACCTTGCTTTAGGCTAACTTTTTATAAGGCGCTAGGTTAAACTAACTTATAAATAGTGATTTATAAATCATAAATATTCAAGCATAACTATAATTTGAAGGCTTCTAAGCATTTTCAAAATGTATGTTCTTGATATTTTAATAATTTATTTAAAATATAACTTTTAATAAATGAAGATATATATTTTAATAATATAAGAAGTAATCATTTATCATCACCCTTTTACAAAATAGTGAAATTGCATTTATGCAATTTTCAACACCTAAATTTATTATCTTACTTGTGTAAAAGAATTGATGAGCAATTGAGCATCCCTTAAAACATCCAAACATACTATAACTCTAATATTTACAAATTTCTCAATAAGAAAGATATTAATTGAGAGAATTTTGATACTTAAAAACAAGCCATGAATGAGCCTTTGAAAATTCAGTTTCCGAGAGAAAGCTCAAAAGCATTTATGATATACTAACTCTATTGAAATTTAGAAAGAAGAAAATGCAGTTATGTGTGCACCATTCATTTACTGGTGCATGGGTGGTGGCGGCGGCGGTATAGGATATGCAAGTGGAAGTACATAAGGAGGATGGTGTCCATGAGGAAGCATAACCGGTGTTCCGACGGCTGAGGCGAGGTGGCTTGGCGGTGCAGCGACGGGGTGACCCATCGGAGCACCGTACATGCCCATACTATGCATATTGGGTTGGGTTCTGTGCTTGACTGAGGGTCCAAGTGCAGCTGGATTCGATGGATTAGGATTCACCTGTTGGCCTGTAATTGGAGCTTGATGAGTTGAAACGTCTCCTCCATTATTGATACTTGTAATGTCGTGAATACTTGACCTTCTTCTATCTCTATTCATGGAATTCAAACGAATAAAGTATTTCTGGGCATGACTAGCTACTTGTGTTGGTGTTCGAGATATCACAAAATTCCTTGAAATACTTCTCCAATCTCCTTTCCCAAATTTGTCTAAACCTAGCAAAAACAACCTGTAAATCAAAATTAGTCAAAATTAGGTTTCACTACCATTAGATTTTAAACTTTTTTCGCCTTAAAAGTTTACCTATGTTCTTCTTCAGTCCATGGTATGCCTTTTCGTCTCTCTTGTTCAGACCTAGAATTTCCTTTCCCACCATGCCCAATCGGGTCATGGTTGGTACCTGAAAATCCATTTGCATAACCACAATTGGACCGCCGTCCATCCACTGACCCAGTATATCCTAGATTTATTTCTTTCGTTGAAGAGGAAGAAGCTTCTTCTCCTTTGTAATTGGGTATTGGAACTTGGCCTGCTTCAATGGCTGCAACATCTTCCAAAAGTAGCTGGTAATGTTCCTTAAGCTCATCAATGGTCTTTGTGGGGACCATAGAAGCAAACTGCTCCCATTGCTGTTCAGAATCTTCAACCCAGTGCTGTGCAATGGCATTCTCAAAAGCTTTTTCTTCTTCTCTGCTCCACACTACTGAAGATGAAGATGAATCTGAAGGTGACATTTCTAAATCTCTTTCTTGTTTCAATTTTTTAGTTCAATTTGGGGAAAATTGCATCTAATATTCAGTTTGAAAGAAAGAAAATAATAATAACTCTTAGTAGGGAAGAAAAAGAAAGTGGGGAGGGGTATCAAATGTATTAATGGTGAAGGACCACTTTGTGAGGTTGAAGTGATGGGCTGATTTGTCACCTTCATACAAAGTCATGCAAACTAAATTACAAAACCCAATTCTATTTCTACAATATTTACTTAAAGAGTCGATATTAAAATTAAAATAATATATCTTAAAATATTAATCAAAGTTATAGTATAAAACTGATAAAATAACAAACGGAAAAGGGGAATGAGGAAAATATGGGAAGGTAGTGTAGAAAATTACCAACTTTTAATCCAGCAGTAAAATATCTTTATCTTTACTAGTTAATAGAATGGAAACTATGGAATATACAATGATTAAAAGGGTGGAATAATATAAATAAAGAAACATAAAAGTTTAAAAAATGGTATCTATTTCATCATTAAAATGAAAAAAAAAAAAAAAAGTGGCATCTTATTAGTAGCAATGATTGAATGGGTGAATGGCAATAAGAGGTTCCATACAAAATCTTGTAGCAATTTTGGGCCACGCACTGTTTGCCCTCGTGATTCTAGGAATAGTACTAAGGACTTAGGAGAGGCAAATCGTAATTAATTTTAGAATGAATTTATTCGATCTTTGATTAAGATAAAATCGTGAAATAATTTATTTAAGAAATAGTTGCTCAAAAGTTATGGTACATTGAGAATAAAATAATGATTCTGAAATATTTAATTGCGATAGAACTCGTTCTTAATGAAATGAGTATAGGATTAGGATATACTAGAGATAATAATATTGTTATTGACTTTAATATTATTTAATTCTTTAATTTGTAATGTTTTGACCTATTGTTTCAGTAATATTAGGTTAATAATGGCGGGTGGGAAGAAGCAAGATTGGAGTCAAATTATTTAAAACATTAATTGCAACTTTGCAAGTAATCAAAGATCTAATTATGTACTGATCAAGAATGTATGATAAAATGATAATCACTTGCCAATTTGCTTTAACTTTTGGTTAAACAGGTCCAATTCTTGTGTTCTTTCTCTGAAATCAACGATCTTATAGAAATTAATTTTTTATACATAGTCATTATTTTAATATTAAAGACGCTATTTTTATAATCATCTTCAAAAGTAGTTGATCCACAATTTAAAACATAAGAGATAAATCTTTTATTTTTCTTTATTTAATAATATAAGACTTACAGTATAATAAAATTTAAACTTGCGATAACAAAAAAAGAAATTCATATAATACTTCAATTATGTCCATAGTTAAAGGTTCTAACGTTTGGACTATATTGATTTATGTATTCCACCAGAAAGAAGCACGGATTGAATGTAAATTAAAATAATAATTTGTATTTAATTTTAAAAATTATTATTTCTTATTTCATTAATGAAACAATAATTCATAAAAAGAATGGATTAGTAATTCTGTTTGAGAAAGTGTTGCTCAGACAGAGCACAAGGGTGTGGGGAAAGAATTTTGAGTAATGATTTTTCCCAGAATTTGTCACTTTTTGTCTTTCAACCTCTTATTCATGTACCTACGTGGCTTTTTCTCCTTCTCTAATTCATGTAAAACTATGCCCATCTTGTCAATAAGAAGATGTGAGTAAACATAAACAATCAAAAAATGTCATAAGAAAAAAGAAAAAAAAAAGGTTTGAATTAAATAAAATAAAAAAGGAGTTGTCTAGTTTATGTCTTTTTTCTCTTTCTATGATAAGAAAAAGAAAATTTTTATGTCTGGAATTTGGATATTACAAAATAAATATGCAGAGTTTCATTTTCATAAAAGGAAATAATTTGAACTATGATATTTCAATATGCAATGGAGTCTTGAATGATTGTATATATTAGCCTCAAGTCTATGTCACACTTCCATCATTTTCATACGGAAAATATATATGGTTGTTATCTTGTAACTTATAATAATAATAATAGTTATTACAGTTACGCATCACTTTTGTATCAGTTGATTATAGATTCATATGTTAATTATAATAATATATTAAAATAAGACCAAAGTACTAACAATGTGTTCAACGTCAACACACTAACCAGATTCAAAAACTATAATGATAAAAAATCTTTGCTTTTGATGGATTTAATTTAAGATATTGTTATTCACGATTTTACATCTAGGTCGTCTCTATTTTTGTAACACTTCTCATAATAGTGACATAAATACGCACATATATATATATATATATATATATATTATATATATATTATATATATATGAAGTTGCCAACATATGATCAAAGTAAAATTTTTTCTCATTTCGCGTGAATATATATGCTGCAAGCCCCTCGTAACTGATGTAACTTTTTTTTAAAAAAATCTTATCTAATGTTTATATAACTGTCCATCCATCTTATCATCCATTAAATTATAGCATAAAATATTAAATTAGAAACTGTCATATTTTATATTTATCTCAAGGATACAGGGTTAGAAAGATATAGGTAAATTAGTTAGAAAAGATGTTTAATTCTTATATAAAAATGATACATAGATGACAAAGTCCATTTTAGCGTCTCTTCAAGACATATCCGGTAGCAAGTCGATCGTTGTGTAGTATAATCTTTATCGAGTTTTCATTGCCTGTCTATAATCAATTAAAAATCATCTATTTAACCTTTCAAAATAGGAATAAAATCTACTTACACGCTATACTCGCCCACCTCGCTTACACTTGTTGTACTAGTCTCAAAGGGCAAAAGGCTGACAAAATCTTGTGGATGTGAAGAACTTTATAGTCATTAGTGTTGTTGAAACAACAAAGGGTCTTTGTCAAGCCATAATTTCACTTTCTTTGATAATTTAAGTTGTCTCCTTGATATTTATAAACAAGTCACAAGGACGGCATTACCAGCAGTCTTTTTACACATGAAATCACATGGAACTCTTGATTTCACACTTAAATGGATATTAAAAGGATTGACATATCATATATTCATTCAATAACTATCATCCACCAATTATTTTTAATGGATAAGATTTAGAAAAATCTTGATCTTCTTGGACCCTTTGAATCCTAAAAGGTTCACAGCAACAGTGCTGTCTTATGTTTTTTTTCATATCTGGCATGCCTTATTTGTACTGGCCAAGATAACTGTGACTGCTAATCCCTAACTGAGCACAAGGTCAATAGTAAAACTGAATCAGCGACCCTTAGAACCAGTAAATAATCCAAGTTAGTTAAACTCTTCAAAAAATGCCAATAGATGGGCAGTGGATCCTCCAAAAATAGTACTTCTTTTAAGGATCTGACATGGGAGCGACTAATTTTGGATTGTCCAAAGCAACAGAATATAACAATCCGCAAATTGCAGCTTTGAAACTGCAGAAAGATGGTTGAGCTTTAACAGGAAAATCAACTGAGCTGCAATTTTAAAGGAAGCCAAATGAAAGGATAAGGGGAGGGAGATGTGCAGCAAATTTAGCCAAGTAAAAGCATCCTTTGACATGTTTTACACGGGTTCTACATCCCGTGTTTTAACGAAATGGAAACACTGATATTCCATTTACAGCATGACTTGTCTAATCATGCGTCATATGACATTGATGTCCTTGAGAGGAAACACAAACCAAAGAGGGACACCATCATTGAGAAAGAATAAAATAGAAAAAAGCTGGAGTTTTACAACACAAGGGCTCATAACTTGTTTCTCTTATATCTGGAAATAGTTTTCCCTTCCAATAGTAAGTTAAACAGACATCTATTCATCCCGAAACATCATATAAAAATCAATTCTCTGGAAAAATTCAAATACCAATTCAGAAGAAGAATGTGATCTCAGTACACCGGAACAGCTTCAATAGATAATAGTTCTTTGCCAAAGTAATCTGGAGGAAAGATTAATATCATGTTTGCAATCAACTTATCTCATGAATGCAAAATGGAAATCTGAGGCAAGATTTAACTGACCTTGCAGCAGATCATTGAGAAGTCCAGCTCCTGCAAGAATTTACAGCGAAGAAGAGGACATGACTGATTCTACATCTTCTGGTGGCACCATAGAACTCTCAACTCAGCTGTCTGATTAAATCTTAGGCTCATAAGCTCTTGTCATCTGGTTGATATAGAGGGAAGCTCATCATCTCGTACAAGTGCTGCCCTCTCAGGATTCATTAGCATAAGCTGTTGGATGTCCTTTGGTAGGACATGAAACACTGCCTGAAGATCCTCCCTTAGTTTGCTGCTAGTGGCATCAGAACCTTCTTCAAGAGTGGTGGACTGCTGCAGCAGAACATTGCCACCAAGAAAGATAGTCATTCACAGTTACTAAGTAACATAGAAGAGAGTGGTAATAACTAGCCCCGTGAAGGTTATGTGGAGCAGAAAACTAGATCACTTCAAATTTGAAAAGCAGTAAAAAGATCCCATGCTCAAAATCTAATATAATATTAACCTATAGATTATTCAGTTGCATTTTTTAGTATAATTAACTCTGCCACATTGCTAACCTATTAAAATAGATCAAAGCCAATAAAATAGTCACCCTTCTCTTCATTTAAGAAGAGCTACTATGAATCCAAAAACGATGGATAACATGTGAGTATTTTCCAAAATTCTCAACATGTTACAACTATAATCGACAATACCATCTCTGCTCAACAGAATTGATACATTTATGAGATAATGTTACAAAAAAACATCATTTCTCTCTCAATAGAATTGATACTTGTCCAGGATATGCAAAAGATGGTAATTGTGAATCTATCATTGGAGATCTGCCAAAGAAAAAAAGGAACGTGGCAAGGAAATACAGCACAGATGTAAAGCATGGTTTAATTTCACAAGGAAAGTATTGATGGCTTTTCTGGTTGTTGGTGTGGTTGCAAGGAACTGAGGAAGTGAAATGTTGTGATATACTTCCTCCTTTAGATCACATTTTGGAGGAGTTGAAAAGGTGTCATGAAAAGGTATCCAACCCCTTCACATTTAGTTTTCCTCCTCTTTTCTCTCCTACTGAATAAAAGGAAACAACCTTACCACTCCACCTTGTCAAACCCCTCCCTATTTCATCAAGCAACATAGGGTTGCCTACCATGATATCTTGTTCACTGGATTTATGTGGCCTTCCCTGTTTGAATACTTCGAAATTTGTTTCCTTAGACTAATCAACCAAATGCACACTTACAAGATGGGATAATGGAAAGATGCTATGACGGGATTTAAGTCATGTTTGAATATATTCTGCACCGGCAATCAAATAATATAGTAGCCTTAAGAAATGGCAAGGTCACACGCTGGTATTTACAGCTGAGTTGTTTCTCCTCCTAGTTCAGTAACCAGTTTCATTATGGGATTTTCTATCGACATGTTGCTCTTTGCCAATGAAATGAGTTTCATCTGCATAAATCAAATAAAGGTAATCTCAACTACGTCCATCATAGATAAAACCCTTATTTCTCCGCCTACTAGTTACAACTGAAAGCTCTCACAGATGCATATGATTGAATCTTAACATGAATAAAATCTGTAAATTTACTCGTACAGAAACTGATAATTCAGCCTAATATCATTCAGCAAAAAAACAAGTCAGAGAACAGTGGTAGCAAAGCCTTCAGTCCCAGCTAGATGTCTTGTCAACTGTTCATACACACAAATTTCAAAACCCCCAGTAAGTGAAAGCAAGATTATATGAGTCTCTTTTTTCTACCGCCTCCGATAAATAAAGAATCTCTGCCTCTCCATAGAAATTAGATATATCATTATTTTTTTTTCTTTTTCTGGGAGGGGTGATAAGTACATATTTCAGTCACTTAAGATAGAATGATCAAATACTATCTCACAATCACATTTATTAACTCATGATAAAATTTCTTAGTTTCATTTTCTAATTCAGTATGAGCATTTCAATATTTTTGTGTACATTCCTCATAGGTGAAGAACTACTCAAAAGTCAGAATAACAAAGGAGAAAGAAACGGTCACAAAAGTGAGAAAGCAAATTGCCTGTAAACTCTCCAAGAAGATGCCTTTCCAATTGCCAGGAAAAGATAAACTTCTAAAACCAGACATCTAGATATAAAAATGTGTATGTCAGCCTCATTCTAAGCTGCCTCACAAGGCCTATACTGTTCTTGTTCAGCAACAGCACGCTTTCGTTGAAACCACGGCAAAAAGTTGTGCCCTTTCAGAAACCGTCTGTACAAGTACAAGTTATCATTTCATTCTGAGTCAGGCAATACTCCGTTAATTACATGTATAAAGTTTGCTGGGAAACGTGGAAGAGAGAACCTATAAAAATACAAAGAAGAGTACACAAGGAAAAAAACTGACCATTCTTTACCTGTAAAGGTCCAGCCAGTTGGATTTCATCCTCTTCAACAGAAACTTTCCAGGACCCCTTGCTGACAAGCTAGTGAGGAAGTCCTCGGCATTAAATGTGGGTAGCGGAGGAGGATCAACATACGGGGAAGATCCTTCAGAAGGTGTTGTTGGTCTATAATACGGGCCGAATGGGGCCAAGAAGTTGGTTGTCAGCTCTAAGAAGTGCCGACGAAGTATGTCGTTATTAACAACTGACATTGATTCCTCTACCCTGGGTGACATACCTGCATCAATTAGCCTATTCAAGATTGAAGTGTCTGGTTTTGTAATTGGAGCATAACTGCTCCAAAAGGCTTCTTTGTGCTCAGTCATCAGGCAGAGTGGACCTCTCGCCTCAAACTCTAGATTCAAAAAAATTGATGGTTGTAACCTATTCCAAGAAAAGACGGGGAAGGGGGGGGGGAAACTTTTACAAAAGGGGGGGGTCCTTCCAGGCCAGCCGTAATTCTACCGGTTGAAGCTCTAGCAGAAAATGGAAGTCGAGCTGCATTCATGACAGGATTTCCAACTGATAAGACGTGTGGAATTCTTCGAAGGGATTTCAAGAAAAAGAGGTTTGTCACACCCAAAATCATTGGAGGAAAAGCAGCACCTTCTTGAAGGGAGTTTAAATGAGCAAAGTCGGGATCATGAATAGTAAAGTAAGGCCTGAAATCAATGCTACACAGAAGCGGAGCGACCAGACTAACCAGACCAGCAACAGCTTCACAGCACTGAGGTGGTGTTGGCGCTATGATAAGAATGGGTTCTCCAATAAGTAACAATTCCCATAACTTCCAAAGCTGCATTAAAAGCCCCCTAAATGTCCCAAAAAGATCTGCATCATGGAAAAGACCTTGTGGAACTGATTGACTGGAAGGAAGAAATGGGGCTATTGGAGAAGCCAACTCTTCAAAAAGTACTCCACAATCCAAAGGCATACAATGGGCAGGTGGCAAGTTCACTTTAAGAGTAGCATTTCCAATTGGAAGCTCCATTAACTGACCAGGTACAGGAACAGGCCACATTGATACATAAGAAGCAATGAAATTGAGGGCTTTCTTCCCAATGTCAAAGTACAATGGGCCCATGATCTGCAGCAAAGGTCGAAAAACACTAGAGAATGGGTTGTGAGAAAGAATTACCACGGATTTTTGCTCACCACCCCGTTTTAGCCTTTCATCGTGTCTCTGTCTATTAAACACGAATCCGTACAAATATCTTGAGTTCACCCCTGTTTGAATTTTACTCCTTTGTTTAAGCACCTTATCACTGGCTGTCATTTGGGATGCTTGTGTATTATTTACTTCCACTATCTCGGATGAAGGCAGATGTGCCACTTGAGGATTCCCCTGCCTCCGGACACGGAAGAAAAAGATACAGTCATGGATGCTTGATCGGTTATGGTTCTGAGAAACCGAATCCGGAAATGAGCTAAAGGCAACTTCAAGCTCCTCATTATGAGTTAGACAGCCCGCTGGATAACATTCTTCAATAAGCTGTCCCTGTTCAAGATCAAACCTAATAATACAGAAGCCAACAACCCATTGCTGTAGAGATTTTTCATCTACTTTTAAATCAGCTTCTGATCTCACCAAAAATGATGCAGATCTGCTCATTTCCGGTTACTGCAAAAACTACAACATCACTCAAAGAACTCCTATTTCCAACATATACACACAAACATTTGGCTTTTCGTGTCTCATCCAAGAGAAAATACAGCAACTTGTACAACTAATTGAACCTGTGAAATGAAAGAATTAACTCATAAGTGAGACAGGAAACTGTAGAGTGTTCAGTTGGATAAATGGAGCAAAACTAAATAAACAACACCAGGGTATATGTACTTGACACCAAAAGTCGGAAATGTAACAACAGAAGCAGGACTACTAGGACCATAAGTATCAAGACAACGAAGATTTTCACTCACGTAAAAGTTCAGCAAACAAGTACTCCAATTTACAAAAGCTTGGGTTAATTGGGTTTTAAAAAAAAGGTAGAAAAACCAAGAATCTAATTACAATATTTCAATCAAATAAGCATGGAATTAAAACAGAACAACATACCCATAAGCGTCTTAAATTAAAGAATCAATCGCAAAAAAAAAAGGAATATATAATATGCATCAGACAGTCACCTGAATTCAACAAAGATACATCTGCCCGCGAACACTGTTGATGGATCGAAAAAATGAAATCTTTAGTAAATTTTTTTTTTAAAAAAAAAAGGTGGGTCTCGATCCAATGTGTTTGTATGTATCACCAAAAGGGCAAACAAAAAAAAAAAGAACAATTGGGTCGAATGATACAACAAGGCAACCAATCAGGTGAAGAACAAGAGGGTTCACAGCTGGGAAAAAGACAAGTCTTTTTGCACAAATAATGTAAATTTTCGAATTGGGTTATATATTAGAGGACAGAGTTCTCTATCAAATCGACCTAAGCAGAAAATGGAGATGAAGGAATAGGATGTTTATCATGTTTGGATTTTCCCGACCCAAAAAAGAACACCTTTTTACCTGCTTTATTATTGGGGAGAAAATAGAAAGACTTATGAATATAAAAACTTGATAGAATTCATACAGAATTGTTTATTTTTGGAACCCTAGTTTTTTTCTTAAAATTTTCTGATAACCTTCACAAAAAAAGTTTCGTGCAAATCAATTTTGCATCTTAATAGTACAAAAACTGTACATTTGCTTTGGCCAAAAAAAAGTGTAATATTTTATTTTCTTACTTGAATTTATATGACAATCTTTTTTAATTTTAGAATATTACGAAATATTTTGGAGATTCATTATTAATATTATTTTGGTGGCCATTAATATATTTTTTAGAGAAAAAAAAACTTCTTTTAACTTTGACTTAATTGGAGCACTATAAACTATTGAGGACTACGTTATTTTTTCAATAATTGATGATAGTTTACTTGGAAACTTTTCCCCTTCCCATATGTAAAAGATTAAGATTAGTGCATTTATGTTGTTTTAAATTATAGATATACTATTATATATAATATATATATTGTCCTAAATAGAGCGATTCTTCAATTTTCTAGTAGAAAGATATGCTCACCAAAAAAAAAACATTATGTTTAAAAAATATGACACACGTATAAATATTTTTGAAGAGTACGGTGAAATGTGCTAGAATGTCTGTTGTCAGCAAGAAGTTTATGTGCATACATGGGTTGCACACAAATTATGTAAAACTTCTGAAGTATCTTTTGGGCATACTGCTTCTTATCCTATTGAGTCTCTAATTTGGGCAAAAGCTTCATTGTTATCATTCATTTCTATAATCAGTCGATTTTTAGTAGTCATATTTGGAAAATGTTCCTTCCTAAAGTAACTAGTCTTTGATATAGTTTTCAGTTTTCATCACAACTTCAATATTGAATATCACTTTACTCCACATTTTCTGATTACTGAATAACACAAAAACGTCTGGAAAATAAAGTACTAGAGAACTATTCTTTACAAGAAAACGAGAAAAGTAGATAGATATACATATATATGGTAAATATACAACTTACTTCAGTAGAAAGGACACATATTTACAAAAGATGACAGTTACTGGAAGAGCAACTGCAATCTGAAAATATGTGTCCTACCTAATTACGTTAGTGCAGTCTAAGTCCCCAAAATTCGGTAAACTACATTTCCGAGCATCATATTTGACATTTAACAAGGCAGAACAACTTAGACATCATATACAGGCAAGCGCTCGTTGATACAGACACGGCAGATGGGGCAATTGTCGCATTTCTCACAGCAGGAACTACACCACATGAGATAAGAATGAACATTGGCAAGTAGTTAATATGCTAGGTCCCATAATGGTAGAGCAAAATACCTGCAAAGGACGCGATGCCTGCAAGGGAGTAGCACTGTACTAATCTCTCTTTCAAAGCAAATCCTGCATAGAACTTTTTCCTGAACAGCATCAAAATTGATTTCAGTTAATGTCATGAACTATACAAGAATCTCCTCACACAAACAAATGTAACAATTTTTACAGAAGAAACTGACACAGTTCAACAACGACAAATCCAGTGAATGAGTTCGAGTTATCAAAAAAATTAGATGGTATGAAATCACACAAGCACAATCATATCTCAAACTAGACCAGTTAACTAAATCATGGTATTACATCAATTTATATATATTCATTTAGATTAGCAGACATGAATGTAATATTTTCTCTGAGATCTTCCGATCAGACACGAGCTCCTGGAAATGAACTGTCAAAGATGAATTGAAAAATGTTGATGACGTACAGAGCTCAAGGATTATGGTTCTTTTTCAAGTAAAACTTATGCATCACACCAACTAGCTCGGGACTGAGTGTGGTAGCTGCTCACAACTTAAGGATTTCGATATGCCTGCTAACAAGTAGCATTTCATGCAAAGGGCAGAAAAAAATGAAACATACAGTATAACAACATGCCAGTATATTCCCGCAAGTCGTGCTTGGGGAGTGCTGGGTGTATGCATACCTTAACCCTACCACAAGTAGATGTCACAGCCAACGACAACAACAACTACATACCCAGTGTAATCCCACAAGTGGGTAATAGTAATAGTTAACTAGAAGCGTAAGTATCTTTTCGAAAAAGAGTAGTCCATGCAACAGTCATGCAATATACTGGAAACAGATAAAAGATCTTATCTCCTGCATCACAGAGCTGAGAAAGCCTAAGTGAAATTAAGAAGTTTACATTTTGAAGTCTTTCATATTCCTGCTGGCTCAGTTTAGTGATTTCTGCTTGCTCACCCAGAGCTGCTTGAAGTCTCCAAACCTATCAATCAAAAGACATAATTAAAGATATACAAAATGAGCAGAAAGAGATAGATCCACAAAACTGTGGCAAAAAAGTTAATGTCAGAAGCTTAATGCATTACATGATTAGAAAGCAACTTATCAACCAATAACGGTATGAATACGATAATAAATTTTTGTGGCATGTATAATGAAAAGCACTATGGTAAAAATGTACGATAAGCTTACCTCCTCAGCAAGATCCTTCTTGGGCAATTTCTTGACTATTTCAGGTGGATAACCACAAAAAGTACTATACCTGCAAAACAATAAGTAGTTACAATAATGAAATAAAATCTCATAATCCACAGAAGTAATAGCAGTCTTCATTTCGGCCACGTTCACCCCCAAATTTTCAAGAATAGGTTGGTGATGATGAAAGGATGAGATACACAATCTAGCAATTGCTCATGAAAAAATGAAGCAAGGGTTGTTACTACTACCGTAAGCTCTGGATAACATTGCTGAACTACAAAAACTGAATGAACAGCAATTCAATGATTAAGAGTGTTCAATAAAAAAAAATTAAAAAATCAGACAGAACGAAAAACAGATTCACCACGAATAAATAGGCAGTGTTTTATATTTTTGGTTGATGTGATCTTAAATTTGAGAAACAAACAATATTTGGTTTGGTTATGGTATTTAAAGGAAAAAAATACTGAAACAAAACCGAACTAAACGATTAACGCATTTTATTTTTCTCTTCCTGCGACAAGGCATCCATTTGCAATCATCACTGGATTCATATTTTTTCTTCCTCCTTATATAGGTCATTTGTAGCAGGACTAAAACATAGTACCTAGCGTGCAAGTTCAGTGACGTGACGTATGAGATGGATGTGGGAGTGAGAATCAAGCAAAACAGAGAATAACAAAGCAAAAAATTACAAATCAGAGAAAAAACAGGCATAACAGAGAATACAAACATGAGAAGAACATAGATAAGAAGAAGAGAAAACAGAGTAGTCCAACCCCAGCAGTTTAGTTGAGTAGCAACAGAAAAAACATAGGAAGAGAATTTGCAGGCTTGCAGGAGATGAACTAAAAGAAAGGAAAAGTAGCGGAAGTATTTTTTTAAAAGAAAAAACTAGTCGCAGCAATTTAATTTTAAAACTTGAGCAGATGAATAAAGCTTGCTTTTCTGGACTGTCTCACTTCTCGCTTCAATCGCAAAAGTGTGTCCTTCTTCACTCATGTCTCACTTAAGGGTAGAAAAGTGCAAGGGCTGTGTCGCAACTCGCTTCTCACTAAAAGCGCAGAAGTGTGGGCTTTTTAATTGGCTCGGTGCGGCATCTGTGGCAGACAAGATGAGAAAAGTGAGGTTCAGATGGTTTGGGCATGTGAACAGGAGGTACGCGGCAGTTAGAAGATGTGAGAGGTTGATTGCAGCAGGAGTTAGGAGAGATCGAGGTATACCAAAAAGAACCGGGGGAGGTGATTAAGGTGATTAGACAGGAAATGACACTTCTTCAGCTTACTGTAGACAGAACCCTAGATAGAAAGCTATGGAGGACAAAGATTAGGGTACAAGGTTAGTAGATAACCGAGTGTAACCACCTGTTCAGTGGGAGAGGCAAGGACTAACCTCATATCCTCTCCTCCTTATTACTATACTGGGAATGTTGTTATTATCTTTTCTCTTGCTACCTTTCTCCGAACAACTTCTCTTTTTGAGCAGAGGGTCTATTAGAAATAGCCTCTCTACCCCCACAAAGGTTAGAGGTAAGGTGCGCATATATCTTGCCCTCCCCAGACTCCACATGTAGGATTACACTGTTGTTTATAAAGGCCATTGTTAGTCTGCTGCCAATTTGTCTATCACCCTTCTCGATTTTTCTGTTATAAACGCTTAGCAATCTAACTAGTTGAAAGCCAGAATTCTTTAACTCATAGTTCCACTTTTTCCCCTTTTTCGTGTTAATGCAAAATATGGTAGCATTGAAGCTTCTTCAAAAACCCCAGAAAGTAGAATGGAAATAATTGTGGCCTCCATAAATCTCTTTTACCATTGGCCAACATTTCATATAGAAACCAATTGAACACCCATCCTGGATCCCTATTTAAACACCCATCCTGGAACCCTATTTAGCTAGTCCATGAAGCTGGTTTATTCTTTCAAATTTCAACTCAAAGAAGACG
Organism: Solanum habrochaites; assembly: GCA_027704765.1. Lineage (NCBI taxonomy): Eukaryota > Viridiplantae > Streptophyta > Magnoliopsida > Solanales > Solanaceae > Solanum > Solanum habrochaites. The sequence continues at coordinate 65,076,116 of JAKWJA010002491.1, forward strand.
GTTTTTTTAGAAGGAAAAAAATTAAAATGAAGGGATAAGAGAGGAAGCAAACCATAATTCATCATATAGTATCTTTCACAAGAGTGAAGAAGGAAACAATGAAGGGATAAGCAAACTTGATTTCTTTTTTAGCTTTAATAGAGTTCCACTGATAAACGGAGAACCGCTTAAAATGCCCGAATCTTAATATTTTGAAGATCAATAAAATAGGAGGTTTCGTCATTATAGAACACGGAATTCAAGGGAAGCAATGATAAATAAAATAGAAAAGGAAAGGAAGGAAATACAAAATAGAAGAGCAAAGTCATACAAAGTTATGTACAAATCACTACCCCATTTTTTGTATTTCCTTAATTGAATTTTGATTGATTAGGAAGAAGTTCCTTAAAAACCTTACCATATGTTTTTATTCAAGGTCTCGCTGACTTTAGTGAGGGGAATGTTGAGACTCATTGAGTACCGCTACTGGTGTACTGACGTTCTCTTTGTGGAACCTACATTGACCTATGTCAATATAGACGTAAGTTTCATAGATGAGCAGACTACGAGCTAGGTTGCTTTAATCCAAAAGTTGATTTGGTGAACTCCGTCCTTGACCTTGGATTTCTTTTCTTTCAGTTGGACATTTCATTCTTTTCTTTTACATTTGTTTTGGGGATTAGCCAGGAAATCTGTGTCCTGTTCATTCCTCTTAGCACTCCAATAGAGGCTTCATAGATGTGTTTTTAGTTGGATTATCGTTGATCATGTTACTTGGGATTACTTCAACTACATTTCACTATTTATAGATTTCAAACGTTATTTCAATGATTTTAGGAATATTTTGTATTGAAGTTTCTAACAAAGACTTAAGTCATTTGTTTTTATACATGTAGGGTATGTGGTATGAAGGTACAGGCTAGAAAAGTCAAGCCAGTTCGCTCGGTGAAGTAAGGCACCGAATGCCGGTCAATGCTTTGTTTAGAGAATGGGTCGTGAGACAAACTCTTAGAAGAAACATCTAGATTAGTTGGAACTTGTTGCATAGTAAGTATGGAGGAGATAACACTAAATTTATTGGTAAGTGGTCAAAACCACCTACGGCAAATGATGTAATGTTCAGCTGGGAAGAAAAAGAACATGCAGCACTTATGAGGTAGTTATTTCGCTTTTATTGGCGACTTTGGAAGGGAAGGACAAGACAACTTTGAAGGATTTTAGAGCACCATGAGTTTCTCATCAGCATAAATGATATGTTATTATTTTATCGAGAACCATATTTCTTGTATATGTTTTACAGTTTTGTTTACCACTTGTATAGAAATTGTTCGCTACATTAATAGGTTGTTACAGTAAAAAAACAAATTCATCCTTTCTTTAACAAAAACAATATGCACGGTGTAATTCCAGAAGTGGGATCCAGGGAGGGAGATGTGTATGCAATCTTACCCCTACGTTGTAAAGATAGAGAGGACGTAGCTGATAGACCCTTGGCTCAAGTTTTGATAATTTTAAAATCATCGCAGTAATCCTTAATGATGCAATTGAAAGTTAGGACTGATCTTATCAGTGTTTATCAAAGATTAGAGAAATAAGAAAAAACTAAAAAATGGGTTAGCCATCAAGCCGTTCAAAGATAAGAAATTGTTGTTTCTGAAAAACGGAAACCCGCAACCGCTACCCTTTGGGTGCGCAAAGGGTAAAACCCCCGCTCCTATGCAATAACTCGCAAACCACATGGGAGAGGTAACCCACATTAGGCAAGCCCGGTGCGACGAGCTCGACCTAGAAGGATAGCCTCTTGCTTTCGCTGGCAAGAGATTTCAAACTTGAGACCTCCAACATGGAAGTCCCAAGCCTAAAACCACTAGGCCACCCGAAGGGTAATCTAAGAATTAGAATTGAAATGACTCAAGTATGAAATCATACCTTGTGTATTTCAGATGGAATATATAAAAGGCATATGTATATTTTTATGGAATAATTTAATTATAGGTCTAAAGTGTATTTTAGGAAGCACAATATTATGTGAGTTGTAACGTATGCACTAGTGAATTAAACGTTACTCGGTATACAATAGTCAATATGACTTGAAGAAAATCTTGAAAATAACATTGAAAGTGATGAAGATGACGCCACAAAAGGGAAGTAATTCGTTCAACAACTTCAATTAAGAACATGAAGGTTAAAAAGTAAACATAAATGTAACTAATTAGACAAAAATCATCTTATAAGGTTCTATTGAGATGGTAATGTAGAGACATTTTTCTTGAATCGCATTAGGACATGTAAATGAAAAATAACGATAGCTCTTTGGCATGTTCTCTTTTCATCCATATCATAGAATTAATGGTATGTTGCACAAGCATCCCGTATTAGCAGGGTTCGGGGAAAAGCCACACCCCAAGGGGTGTAACTTAGATAACCTACCCTAATGACAAGCATTAGTGGTTGTTTCCACAACTCAAACAGGAGACTTATAAGTCACACAAAGACAGCTTAATCAGTGCTTCAAAGTTCCTCTTCCGGATTAACATTATATTAATAAGCAATAAGAGCATTGTTATTTTAATTTGTATTTGAATTCAGTTCGACTTTTGCAATAGCAATGGAATAAATATGAAGATAATTTTTGTTGGGACTCATTGGTAATTTTGTATACATAATATGGAAACAATAAAAATAAACATGATAATATCCGTGACAAATAAACTCATCATAAGGGGTGTGATGTAGACAACCTACCCTAATGCAAGCATTAATGGATGCTTTTATGGCTCAAACCCGAGACATATAAGTCACATTGAAACAACTTTATCGGAGCTCCAAGGATCCCCTTTCCTATTAATATTTTACCTATGTAATAAATTAAAATCATTGTTATTTTTCATTTGCTTTAGCTAGCGTTTGGACATGCGATATGAAATCATGATTTCACATCAACAATTGGACATGCAATTTGGGATCAAATCTCAAATTCTCCGAAAAAGTGAGTTGGGACTCCAAATCATGATTTTAAAAAATTTAAATGTCAAACTTGACTCATAAGTTCAGATTTTGTAAATATATGACCCATCAGAAATTGTACATGCCATATGAAAAGATTATATTAAAGAATGATACTACTATTGTTGACTAATGGATATTTATAGGATTGTGTGTTTGGAAGCTTGTAATCACAAACAATCATTTATAAAAAGATCATGAAAATAAGTGATTTATCAATGCGGCGACTTAGCATATATTTCGGCATCTTGTTTATGAGCTATGATTTGCTCATTTGGTAAGATTGTACAAGAATCGGAAAAATATTGATAGTTTCACAACTTGTGAGGTTTTCATGTTTAAAAGAAAAATATAATTAAAAAAATTCAAATTGCATGTCCAAACAAAACTTTAATTCTAAATGATTTAATTTCAAATAATGAGTTCATATGGCATGTCCAAATGAGCCCTTAGATTCAATTTGCCTTTATTACTTCGCAATTGCAGCGAAATAAATAATAAGACAATTTTGTAGGGATTCATGGCAATCTCCTACTAGATTCACATAATATGAAAAATAAAATAAACGTGACAATACTGGTGGCAAATAGACTCACATATGAAAACATCAATTTAGCATGACAATACACATGACAAATAGACATGCGGCATCTACTATAAACTCCACAGAAGTTCCTCTCAAAGTTGCTCAACTTAATCAGCTAAAACATCTTATTTTCTTCCTTAATTATCTGATTTAGTGATGGAAAAGAGGATTATTAGGAGGGGTAGGCAAAAGATTGAAATGAAGTTTATTTGAGTCAAAGGATGCACACACTATTACTTCCGCGAGAAGGAAAATAACTTGTTCAAGAAAGCGAATGAGATTTCAACTCCTACTTGAGCAGAAGTTGTGTTATACTCTTTTCACAAAGTGGATATTGTGGTCCTATGGCTCCACAGACCACACATACAGAAAAACTAATTGATAAATTCCTTGAATTGAAACTAAAGGATTGCCAGCGCGATCATGCCGATGTGGGCAAATCAAATGTCTTTGAGGCATTTGAAGATCTCCGTAAAGAATCACAAGCATTGGATAAGAGAGAGAAACAAAGAATATTAATTTATAAGAGAATGCACCCCGACTCAGAAATACCGTTAGATAAACACATGTTGGAGACTTGGAGTAGTAGCTGGCAATCAAGCTACAATTGGACAAAGTGACAAGAAATATTGTTTAGGCCGAGCTACTCAAGTTTGATATTAAATGTTTCCCAGAGCCGGAAGAGGAGAAGAGTTCTTGAACTCATAATTATCAGGGAGGTGGGGAACAGAATTCTTGAATTTGGAATTGTGTTGGGGAAGAAATTTTACCAGCTATCAAGTCCTTTAATATGGTCACTTATTATTTTTGTTATTAAGTTAATTGTTGCTACTCCACAGTCTGCAGTTGTCATCCATTTATCAGAAGTTTTAGACCATAAAAAAGAAGGCTGTGGAGTTTTTGTATTCTTAAGTCAACTTTTTCTGTTGTTTCATATTTAGTCTTTAATGATGCTTTGTGTTGTCTAGATTGATAAATCAATTGAAACCTTTTATTGAATTAGTGAACAATGTGAAAGTAATGGATCAAAGAAAACCATTATGCACTCATCAATGTTCTTTTCATGTTTCCATCTCCAGCGAGGTTGGTGCTTTTACATTTAAATTTACATTATCCTTTCTTCATAGGAATGAAATACAATGCAAAGAACTCAGACAGAGGAGAAGAAAAAAACCATTCTTACCCAGGAAATCCATCATGGTATAGTCGAGCTTGTTCCTCTCGACTTGATTCATCAATGGACCACCAACCAAGTAGCCTGCTTATTGAAAACACCAACACATACCAACCATTACTTAATTGCAGTTTCAAGAATCACTATTTATGTAACAGTTAAGAGTCATCGTGTTATCGCACAATTTTATGGTCCTTCATTTTGTATATCATGTTTTACCGAAACGAAACCTTTAATAATTTATGTATCTCTTGTTAGTTCCTTGTGATTTTACCTGGAGCCATGATGCATAAATGCAAAGCAGTCACGTACTCTTGAAGAAATCACATGGTATTGTCCTACAGCAGCTCCACTTCGCAATAAAAGAACAGTTTTCTCAACAAATCTTAATGTCGCAAACAAGATGCCAGCTCCTTGCAATAGGAATATGGGTAAGAATATAACTGGAAGAGAAATGTGTTTTGCAGCAGCAGGTGTTCCCTAAATTCAGAAGCATGAATTGTTAGAAACACATCGGAAGCATCTCCTCTGTCCAGTAGCAGGGCCATAATTATATCATAGAGTAACTTACCTCTAGGCGCATGCAGAGGAGGACTTGGAAAAGTATAATTGGAATTTTCATTATGTGACCACCGAGGTCTTGCAGCCCACATATTCTACTCTGGGGTTCTTCCTCTGAGGAAACCACTAAGCCACTATTCCAGTTAAGACGTCTGATAGTAGAAGATGAAGAACTAGCCCCAAGTGCATCAGAACTTCTATGAATTGCTGGATTTGACCACTTAGTACAAACAAGAAATGCAAAGCACTCAGCAACACTGCCAAAACAGATGTTGATCTTTGTTAGTTCTAGCTGAAGCCACCAATCAGAAGGAGGATGACTAAGAGCATCACAAACAGGAGTTACCCAAAATTTATAAACAAATCCCACCAACCCAGAGCGTTGAAATCTACTAAAAAAAAAGAAATAGTGTTAGCATAGGTATTAGAGACAGGAACAGGTAGCAAAAGACTTGCATACTATAAACAAAACAGTCAAAATGTTGGATAACATTTAGGCTTAATATAAAGCTGCCCTTGAAGGAACACGAATAATAGGGTCTTCCAGTTCTCTATTCCATTTTCATATTTCATCGACCAATGAAATGGTCATAGACGGCGAATATACAGAGACCTCTTTAGGGCACATCCTGTCAGACCTAAAAGTTATCGCATAAAAAACATGCCGTTCTAAAATGCTGATCATTATTAATGTTTTGCTTTTCCTAGAGGATATTTCTTCTATTCAGTATCCAGATATCAGTAAGGTATATGTTCTAATTTCTAAATGATGCAGGAAATATCTGGTGGATTCAAGACCATAACTGGCCATAATTAAATAAATATCATGAACTAAAACGAGCATCTAAAATATCAAGATATCAATCAGCAATATGTAACAAAGGATTTCACTTCGCTTAATGTTACAGGAAGTTTGTTAAATTGCCTACTGATATATGCATCAGATCATTCAACGATCCAATCGTATCATTTGTCGAGGCAGTTTATCCATACAATGACCCAGCATATTTGAAAGAAAGAGCAATACTAATGCCATAAAATGAAATGGTGCATGAGTTGAATGATACAATTATGAAAACAATACCAGATGAAGGAAGAACATATTTTATCTCAGGCAATGTATGTAAAGCAATCGTGACACTGATGATGAAGATTTGTTGTATCCAACAGAACTCTTGGACAACTTAAGATTCCCTGGCATCCTTAATCATGTCATACACTTAAAAGTAGGTACTCCAGTTATGCTTCTCGGAAATCTAAACCCGTGAAGGCCTAGGCAATGGAGCAAGAATGATTGACGCATCTTGATAATTGGTCTGTCAGCGCAAATATCATTTATGGAAAGAACATTGGGTTCAATAGTAACAACTCTGAAAATTATAATGTCTCCCTAACGATTAAAAGTGGACCTCAAATATTTACCTTACTTCAGGCTTCTCCTTAAAGAAGTGTTTAAGATGTCTTGATAATTCAGCAACTAAACATTGAGAAGACTTTGTACCATTCTGCTAAAAAATTATGGGTGCTTCATTCAGTTTCTTTTGTAATGTCACTTTCAGAGTGACCTTGGCCTGTATTTGGGTTTCTTTCAGTTTCTTCATTTACTCTATTTTTCTGATGACATTTACTTTATAATTAAACAGAGTAAATGAGGAATTGACATGGGCTTCTAGAAAAAGTGGCAATAAACCATAAAAAATACGACTTGTTTATTTTGCAAGCCCCTGCTTTCCCTCTAAACATGACTACTTTCCCTCTAAACATAACTAAGGACATGTTAAAATGTAATCCTATAACTCAAGGTACACACACATAATTCATCCGCTCTTTGTTAATGCATAAAACTTGCAGGAATCCCATCGTACAAAGAATAGATGATCTCTAGGTCAAGGAAAGAACATGAAGTGGAGATGCTTTGGGCTGTACCCTTCAAACCAACAAAAATGAATAAATAAAATCCACAGAGAGTCAGAGGTACATACCACAGAACTTGAGAAGGGTGAACAATGTGGCAGCAAAAAAGAAGATCATGGAGATTGCCACCCAAAAATGCTAGCAAGCATAAGATCGTCATTTAGTAAAGCCATCTTCTATATTCTCCACATTATTAAAAAACAAGAACAGCGGTTTAATAGCCATAACCAAATTATTTTCCAATACGTATCTTTTTATTTTTATTTTTGATAATTAATACTAAGTTACTTGTTTCAAACCATAAAACATTGCAATGACACACCATAAAATCATTCAATCACACCCTGATCAATTACAATATGCAGTCACTGATAACAGTCCTCCAACTCAGAAGGCATGACCAAGTTTAACTAGCTCACAGGTAAGCTCTTTGAACAAATCATTGTATTAAATTGGAGAACAAACACTCTCGGTCTCAAGAAAAGAGTACTATAGTGACTTTCTTTTTTATTATTCCAAAATGGAACCCACTTTTCTAAAAATTGCATATTTAAATATAGTTAAATGGTCAAAAGGATTAATACTGTACTTTTTTTTTATCTTCGAAAGATACTTTTTTTATGAGAATACGATTGTTCTTATTTTTTTATTTTTTTGGATCAAGAAAAATAAAGACGGAAGATTTAAGAAATGGTCCCCCATGTTCCTGGACATTTTCTAAACAACTCACATCTAAGTCTTCTCATGTAATCATTGGGGTAGACTGTAGAAGGAAAGTTTGATATATGAAAAAGTAGAGTAGCTAATGAATAAACTTTGAAACAATGTAGAAAAGTATTAATTCCAGTTCAACCAAGAAAAAAAGAACAGAATTAGTTTATAGTTTGAACTACGGGAGGGAATATTCTGCTTCAAAAGAAAGAAGTCAAGTCTTTTTTGCAATGAACAGAAGAGGATAGTACGCCACTTTTTGTGAAGAATTAACAAACTAAGGTATACAAATCTTCCGATCGCTTATTAAGTGTCGATAACTATTGAACGCCTTATTTTTTATAAGATAATAGATTTCATAGAAGGCATAACTATAAACCGCCTTTTTATTTAACTTCTATAAGTTATATGATCATTATTGGATCAGAGAAACAGATCAAAGGTAAGTTATTCCGGTATTTATTAAATTAAAACTCCACTATCTTAGTTTCTTCATTTCTGATCCTTGTAACTAAGTGATGAATAGTGCACTCTCATAGTTGATAGAAACCCCCAACACTTTTAGGTGTCAACAAGCAGGGAAAATAACAATGCAGTTACAGGTCAGTTATCCAATTTGTTAAATCTTAGCTAGATAAGTTTTTCACAGAAAAACACTTTTAATCTCATGAGACTTCGCGCTATAGAGATCTTAGTTCTATATGCTTCAAAATTGATACTAAAGGTATTAAAACATAGGTTGGATTACTATGCCTAAGAGTACAGACACATCTCAAATGATTTCAACTATAGGTCGACCAGGATACATATCCTACACTAGAAAAAATCAAATTATAAGATAAATTCACAAAATCAAGAAATTGAAAATCAGATAAGTACGAATTCAGCAATGAGAACCTAAACTATACTATTACTATATCACCAAGGACAAATAAATGAACTTACCGGAAGTGTTTCCCATAATAACTCATCATTCGAGCTTTCTTCATCTCCAGGTAATAATGCCTTACACATTCTGCCCCAAATGTTAAAAGTTATTTATCCATCAGTAAGACACGGATATAGACGAAAGGTGAATGTATAATCCATATCCCATGATTGTTTTATAAGTAAATATAAGCAAGTGTATTACAATTTCCATTCCATTATTAGTTATCCTTATTTTCATTACTTCCCATACAGCAGGTCATGCACAAAAATTTAACAGCTAATATTGCAGAAAGGGACTAAAAGGCAAGAAATATTCGAAGTGACCAATATGTTGAACAAATGACATAGTTCTACTTGGAGGCCCAAGCAATGTTAACACTAACCCTATCAGAGGGCAAATAGTTCACTTCTGAAGCCTTTATGGTATGATTTTCTAAAATACCTTTAGAAATGAATGCTTATCTGTACACACAAATATATCAATGAAAAGCTATAAACAAAACTAGGTCCTAAGAGGAACGGCATTTTGGAGATTCTTTTAAGAATTCTAGCACTACAAGAACCATTAGATTGTTTTCTCATTGTAAAGCAATCAAACAAATTAGTCAAAATCACAAAAAACATGTCAGCATAGTACCTGAAATTGTCAATGAGAATCGTTATTTCAAATGCTAACAAGGGAAGAAAGACAAATTTCAAATTCACAGCCGCTGAATGGTAGACTGCAGAAAAACACAAGAAAAGAAGAGTAAGTAAAGGACAATTCTGGTTAACAAACTAATAGGAACCTAGACGCACCATGAATTAGTACTTAGTAACATAAAACCGAGAAACAGAAAACTTGAGGAATCATATAAAAAAGGACTGTGGAGTTTTTCTTTCTTACCATATATGCTCTCAAGATATATACAGAGAAGTAGTTCAAATGCAATAAGCAAAGGTGTCGCAACAACAGCATGACATGGAGCCCACTATCCACATGGAGGCAACACCCACAATAGATGGAATATAAAAGCAGAAGTGAAATTTGATTAGTAATTTTGTTTGGACAGACTTTCTTTTTCTTATCAAAATTTAAAGAAGTTAATGCATAAAGTCATACATGGCGATCATAGGGAATTGATGGAGCAGGCAGAGAGAATCTTCCTCGGGCAACAACTGCATGAAACACCCACACAGGGGAGAATACAACCCTGCATATCCAAGTCAAAGTCATGGTGAAAAACTTCTAAATCTAAACATGGTGAAAGGACAGAAGGGCACTATACTAGTAGTTCCTTTGTCTATAAAAACAGATCTTTCTGTCTCTAATGGAGGGTTATAAACAGGCATCAGTTATCTTTGTCCCCTACTCAGTAGTTTAGCTACATAAGCTCACGAGTGATCAGTTGCACACCCTTTGCTCAAATTTTATAATGTGTATGTTGGTTAAATATTACTTTTTATACATATTTATTAAACCTCAAACACTCTTAGCAAAATTCACTGCCCCTACTCCATAGATTGCATAACCCGATTTCAAGGAACAATGAACCTTGGGGTTACACGGTGCATCAGGTTAAAATCAACCAACAAACAATGAGAAGGGTGTTCATATTGACCACTCATATAAACCAAACTCAAGCTTATTTACTACCATATACAGACCCTTGTCATTCCTAGTTTTGTCACCCCTAACCGACCCATGAATAAATAAGTTTCCTAGACAAGATTACTCATAGTTTAAACTATCAACATCAGCATCCAAGGAAATAAACTACTAATGCTGACATTCAACAAAAACAAACATATTCATTATTCAGAATTCATCAATTAAACTCAAAAAAAAAAAATTGGGGAAAACAGAAAACTCACCACCAGGAGAAATCAGAATAGTGATCGAGCTTGACAACAAGCAAAACGGTGAAACACAAAAGCAAAAGGTGCGCTGAAAGCGCCTGAAAAGACTTTCCGACACTCCTCCAGCTCATTGTTGTTTTTCCGTCCTCACACTACTGATAGTAAAAATCAAGCTGTGTATGAACTTGAAACTTGGGAATTGAAGGATTTTGAGTGAATCTGAAGAGAATATAATTAGGTTTTTGAAGGAAGAGGTGGAATTGAGAAGTATTAGAAGAGAGAGAGAAATGGCAGTTGCGGGAAGAGGAAGACAAATGGAAAGGCGAAGAATTATTTGTCGGACGCCATTAAAATAACGTCATAGCATTGATAATCTCGTCAGTCGAATCAAAAAAAAAAAATTAATTTATATTTCAAAGAATTCAGTACAAGACAAAACCTTATCCTTACTGGTAATTCAGTCCATCAATCAATTATTTTCTTTTATAATAATTTCTTCTTTAAAATAATGTTTGGAGGGAAATATTTACTTGTATTAATTGATCAAGTAATTGAAAATAATTATTTTATATTAATAGGTAAATAAGTAAAATTATTTTCTTATTTATTTGCATGTGAACAGGAAGAATAGTTGGGGATATTATTTTATTGTTAGGAAGAAAAAAAAATATGTGATTATCACAAAAAGAAAATACAGTTGGTTTTATTTTTTGTTTTTTTATAACAAATAATTTTATTATTATTATTCTCAACAATGCCTTCAATAGCATATGGTCAAATTTGAACATTTTCCTTTTAAATAATATTAATTGCAAAGTGAATATTGACCAAACACACATGTTTCTTTAATATCAATAAGTAATTCTGTAAAATACTATATTTGTCAAACATTTGCTTTTGTTTTCCAAAAATAAAAAAATTATTTGAATCAAAATACATTTTTTCATAATAAGTAAAATTTTGATTAAATCTGACTACTTGTAAGACCAAATGTTAGAGGATGTATTTATTCCCTGTGCGGGTATTTAATTAGTAGGTTCCGTTATTTTTATTTTATTTTTTTCTTCATATGTCAAATAAGAAATATAATTTTTTTAAAATAAAATAACAAAATAAAATAAGACAAAAAGGAATCTTTTTTATTAACAATTCCAGCAAGGTGACGTATTTGGGCACTGTTATAGCAACCGTTTTTGGTAGTATTGAAATTTAGAACTTACTGAACAATCCAAATCACTTAAAACACCATATCATAATGAGTCTCATATAACAACAGTAAGATTGTTTTTGTAACTGGGGGCAAGTATAATACGGTATTTAAAAAAAATTGATTTTATGATTTCGATATTTTATACCTAAAATAATACTTGTTCATTATCATATCAAGTTAACTTGATATGATTTGATATATTTAATTTTAATTTAAATATTTTACGATATGATATTCGAAAATCATAATTTATTTTATTTCAACTTGTATATATTTATCACTCTCAATACAATTTATTTAACAAATAATTGTCCTTTACCAAGTATTCTCTGAAGATCATGCGATGATCAACATAAATATGAGCAATTGATCAAAAGCAAAATTCTTAATGTCTATTTGGATTGACTTCATTTAGATGCTTATAAGCCAATTATAATTATTAAACAATTTTAAAGTATTTGGATAAAGTTAAAAAATGTTTATAAGCACTTATTTTAAAGTCAGAATAACAAAAATAAGTCAAAAGTCATAAGTTATAAATCATAACTTATGACTTTTCATAAGCCAAAAGTCAATCCAAACAGGCTCTCAATCATATTAGATCAACAATTACTTTTGTTAAATAATTTCACAAAAATAACATTTCAGTGACAATCGAGTAGTCATAAATGCAAAGTTCAAATAACATTATCGAAAATTATGCATAGCTCTATCTAATTTTACACCACAAAAATCATTAACTACCATATAGACTCTAACTTTAACATATATCACTATGTAGAGTTAGAGCCTACATCTTAGTATAGTATACGATATTTTGATATTTATTTTATAAATATCAAATATCGTATCTAATATAAAAAATAAATAACTAAAAGTCATACCAAATACATAATATCCATACCGATACAATACAAAAAATTTCAATTTTGATATGACAGTCGATTTATACAATATCATGCCCACACTTATCTATAACCTATAAATTACATATTTTGGATCATTAAAATAATCACCAATACATATACTATAGAAGGTTATTTTTATCACACTCCTTCAAATATATAATGAACATAGTATATCTTATGCATCAAAATTACTTTATTTTTATACCTACAGTAACTTTAGTTTGTATTAGTCTTTATTGATTTAATATATTATATGAAATAAAATGCAATTTATTTGTTTTTTAAAATTCCTAGTGGCTGAGAAGTGAGGGTGGGGATCCCAACTAAATGCTACAATATATTGGTGGGCATGTAGTAGGATGTCTACATCCTATTTTAAAGTGTGTATACAAAAATATATCCACCTCAGATATAATATTTTTCTGTCTTTATCAAGAATTTAAAATCTAGATTTTTTTTTTGTGTGGGAGGAATCTAGAGTAATTTTCTACTTGATTTGAGCCTAAATATCTCAATCCTTTTTAAAATATTAAATACTAGAGTGACACGTTTATTTTTTAGAAAAGAACTTACAAAAAAGCATCATAAAGAAATTGTAATAAAAAGAAGATTAATATATTGCAGATATGCTAATTGGATATGTTTGGTGTAACAGAAATGTTTTCTGTCGAATAACACTTTTTAAAGAATATTGAAAATTTTGTAGTCTATTTACTTACTTTAACAAAAATTAACCATTGCAAATGACACCTCCATGTCTAACAATATCAATTAGTGCCAGGTCTGCAATGTTAGTCCAGTCTATTAATACGGCCCATGTTGAGTGTAACGGGCCAATAGATAGGCCCAAAAGAGAATTATGGAAATATGTGAAATAGTCACTTTCATTTTCCTTGTGGCATAATAAGTTGGGCACTTATTCCTACTAAGCATGTTTGAATTGACTTAGAAATTGATCAAATCTATTTTAAAGTTACTTTTACAGAATTTACATACTTTTAAGGTGAAGTTATAATTTATTCCTTAAAAGATTATAATTACAAAAATTTCTCAAAACGGATATAATAATATAAGCATTGATTCATTGATCTAATGCGCGAGGTACATAATCATTAAGTAAGATACATTACATTTTATACATGATACATTAGTCTGATGTACATTTTATACATTATACACTAATTTGATTGCTCTGCAGTACACTAATCGAACTCCGAGTACATTTTTATCATGATTCACTTATGGGCGCCGAGATACACTAATGTATGTGTCATGAGATACATTAAGTTTGATGCGCGAGATACATTAATGGTGATGCACGAAAAACCCTGGGAAAGAAATTTAGAAATTGTAAAAGTTAATGTCGTTTTAAAAGCTTTCAAGTCACCAGAACATCTTTTTGGTCAAAACATGTCGTTGCAATTTAGACGTCCAAACAAAAGCAAAAGAAGAAGAAAGGGAAAAAAATTACAAAGGGAAAAGCTAAGGTAACAATGATTATACTTGAGTTTGTCCATTATGCTGCAAAATTATCACAGCCATAGCTGTATTTGTAATCTTTTTGTGCAAAGTGGTCCTTTTTTTCAGTTTAATCGTACCATAGCACAACAAAACAAAAGAAAAATGTTACTACTAATTTAATTTGGTGAGGAAAAATATTTTTTTATCATCATCATAAATATTGATATTCATGTGAGTCAGTTGACTTAAATTAAATCAAATTGCTCAACTGACGAAACCTTCACCAAAATTAACATCGTAATTGATGTGAGTTAGTTGATATTCTCGTGAATTAATCGTTCAGTAAATCCAACTTAACGATAAGTTTGATTGACATTTTCTCCTTAAGCCATTGAAAAGGACACTTGGATATGTTTTGTTATGTTATAGAAGTGGAACATTAAATAGTGAAGAGAGAGAGGCGGCTGGAAATGAGACTAGATAATCAGAAAATTTAATTAGAATTTGATCAAAAAATTTAAAAATTGATAATTTCTTTTTTATTTTAAAATATATTTGATTTTTTTTTTATTAATTAAACAATATTAAAGTTAAAAATATTCAAAAAGGTTGGCCAAAAAGATTTTTTTGGCACACAAGGCTATTACTGTGATATACTCTACTCCCTTCCCTTTTATTATTTTTCACATTTTAAATTGACTACCATATTAAGAAAATAATTAAAGACATAGTGAGTTTACCATTTGATCTCTATTAATTATGAAGTGGATGAAAAGTTTTATATTTTTCAAAGTAATTAGTCATTTAATTGAGAATATAATGAATAAAAAAACTATTCTTTCTTGATTTGTCGAAATGAACAAGTAATTAAAGACAACTATAAAAGAAAAAATGGGACGGAGATAGTATTAGTGAAAAACTCGAAACCTCTAAAGCAACGAGGAGAAATTGCTCCTATAGTAAGAAAACTAATGTGGCTAATTAGAGCTCATCGTTTGACTAGAAAAAAGTTACTTCAATATTATTTTAGAATAAGTTATTTCGTCAAGATATAAATTTAGAGGTAAATTTACTTTGAATAAACCCTCGAACAAACTTTTTGGTCGTTATTTGCAATTGAAATTGAAGTCAAGACGACAAGATAGCATTAGCATGCGCGTGGAAAGTAACATGGACATTGGCTAGTTGCACTGTAAAACAAGTACAAAAACATATACATATAAATAAAGAAACTTAATTTTTGTGAAAATGAGGTATCAATATTAGCTTTGAAGAAAAATAAAAAAGTGACTATTTATATGAGGAGACAAAGTAAGAAATCATTGTCCTGAAAACCAATCCCGTTACAGATTTTTTACTAGGAATAGCAATTGGTTCATCTGCTATAATTTCACAGTGCAAAGGTGCACTGTATCCAGCCTGTAAGAGGTAAGACAAATTAAGGAACAGTAAGTAAAGAATTTTCAATTATGGTACTAATAATAGTACAACAAATCAGAATTTTTGAAGTTTTATGATTGGAATATCAAGTAATAACATATTGATTTATGTTTTGTGCATGTTTTAGTGAATAGTAATACAAATACAGAGGTTGGACTCTTCGGTCAAACTCGTAGATGACCCACTACTATAAAGTCATTATTTTACCATTCAAATTTCTTATTTAAAATTGTGTATGGATTATTTTCATACGTATTTTGATCGAATTGGTGAGAAAAAATAATAGTATTTTCACATGGAATTGTTAGGTATTTCAACGAGAATATGTCCAGTGAGCTGATGAATGAAAAAACTCATATTTTATTACACAAAATTTTCATTGATTTGCAAAGCGAAAAATCTTTATTTCTTAATAGAGTCCTTCTAGCTCCGCCCTTGAGTTGGGGATGGATAAAATTCATTCAATTCCCTCTAAAAGATCTCCGGGTTGAGCCATGAGAATGCAGAACCTCTGGTAGGAGATGAAAGGGGGGACCTCCATTTGAAGTTTATAACTTCTTATGGCAACCTCAATCAGTTAATATATCATAATAATTGAACTTACAATCAAATATCTATAAGTACTTGATGGATTTTTTAATATTTGTACAAAGTATGTGTAAAAGCTAATGTATATATACAAGCAATTCTCCCTTGAATAGATCTTACATAATGCAAATTTAAATTAATTTATGTATCATATGCTACAAAAAAGAGTGATATATAGTAGTCATTGACAGATCTAGTATTTTAAGAGTGGTCTTAGAGTGACGGAGTCATAAACATAAAAAAGACATGTTAACAATAAAATTTAAACTCGGGCTTAACAACACTAAAAGAGCCTTAAGCTCCCACCCTAGAGCCAATTGACCAATCAGATCATTTGTTCACTAAGTGCTCTACGTTAATTTTATACAAATACCTTTAAATTTCTTTATAGATATATATATATTCCGAGATGAAGATAATGGATGCGCGAGACCTGACGGACTCTATGTGGATCCGCCTAGTAGTTAGATGAAAGAATAAGACCTTCTCCCCACTCCTTTTCCTAGTTTATTTATCAAAGAAAATAATGAAAGCACTTGAATTATAGGGCAATATAAGCTCTCATTGTCACCCAACCATAAATGGTACATTATACATCATCCCTTTTATGTTCATAGTTATCTAGACTTGTGAAAGCAACTTCCAGGACAACCCCTTCAGGTAGACCATTTATTGTGGTTTCTCCAAATAATAATAATGCCAGAGAGTCTAAAATTCTTAAATAGGACAACCCACATATATATTAATAATTAATATTCCCCACCACCACCATACTTTTTAGGACTTGAAATTGAAGGATATATGCAATATAATGTGCAAGTATTTGCAAAGGCGGCGGCATGTATATATGGAAAGGAAGAATTAAGTTATTAGTGGCTTTACTTAATATTGAAGAAGGAAGTTAGATGGCTAAAAATGAAATGAAAGTGGAAAGAAGATGAACTAGTGGACTCAATTAATGGCTAGGGTTTTAAGGGAGGTCTAGTAAACATCATAAGCAAAAAAAAAAGAGAATTACTATTAAAAGAATATTATAAAATAAAAAGAGAATTACTATTAAAAGAATATGATAAAGTGATAATATATTCCTGATCGAGTTCGAATTTTGTGAATGAAAATTGTTTGATAGAAAATGTTTTATTGAACTTGCTTCATAAAATTGTAAAAAGTGATAGCATAAGATCTATATATGACTTTTGTCATTCTTTAATAAAAAAAATGAAATGAGTTCTATTCTAATTACATGTAAAATTAAATCTCAAATCTAACTCAAACCAATTCAAATGATACGAGGAATCAACTTATTTAATTAATTAGCGATGTGCGATTTAAACATTTAGAAGAGGTCTTGCGAACATCGATAACAAGTACAAAGCATAATTACCACCAAGGTATACAGTGTAATGATTGGGAATTACTCCAGTACACCTAGTATAGTTAATTAGAATTAATGCTTTACTTACTCTTCAATTAATAAGACGTCCAAATTAATCAAATTTGCATTCAAAATATTGATAGAAAATAAAATAAAACTAAAAGTAGATGGACAATAATGGCTGAATGGGTAGGGTTTATAAGGGAAGTCTATTGTAAACATCATGAGAGGAAGTACAAGTAGAATTTTTTTCTTTTTTCTAATGAGTGTGTGCTACACTAATACTAATATGATATTTGGCTCTAATTATTCAACACCAAAATATCACTATCTATAACTTGGTACAAAGTCATTCTGATGGGAAAAAAGAAGTGGGGTAATTAGAAAGAGGGGTTATGGTTTTTTTTTTTTTTTAACTATGGAAGAGATAGGTTTTTCTTTTTAGTGAAAGTGACATGTAGTTCTGAGCATTCTGGTCAAAAGTTGCTTTTGCCTTAAAAACATTTTCTATAGACTGACTGACTACTCGTGAGGAAGAGGCCATCGTAGCTTCTGCTCACACAACGCAAACTCTTACTGTTGTAATATATTACCTCAAAAATCTGAGGTAGTAATATGTTTTTGTTAGTTAGAATTACTTTTATTTGTCGACTTTAGAATTGATCAAATGTGTATAATATAATTAACGCAATTTTTTTATATGGGATACTTTGTGAATCGAGCAAACACCTAAATACAAGAAAATAGTCCTTCGGTATGAGATATAGGGTGAGTTTTATTGGATAATAAGTGAGTTTCTTACTTATTTTTATTTTTTAGTGTTTGCTATGTGGACGGGATGAGAGAGGAGAGATGGTTTTGGGGGGGGGGGGAGAGGGTGGAGGTTGAAATGGTCAAGGAAGGGGGAGGTAGTGTTGGAAAAAAACAATATACAAAGTTATTTTTCTAACTTGTTTCTTTTTTTTTTAGTAAAGAAGTATTTTTTTTATTTACAAAAAAAGTGAGAAAATATGGAGTCACTAAAAATGGAATAATTGGAAAATATATTTTAAAAATAAATTATTTTTTCTTCTTACCGAATACACTCTATAAACTCCAAGCTTAAAGAGAGAAATTAAACTCTCCCCAAACAAAAAAAAGGGAAATTAAAAGGACAATAATTTTTCTTCTTTTGAGTTGAGACTAGAGGCAAAAGCTAACAAACAAATAATTACTCTCTTGTATATTTTAGTTTTGATTTTTTTTCCACATTAGAGGAGAAGGGAGAAAGGGTAAAGCAGAAAGGGATGTTACTCTTCTGATAGTCTGAACCCCTTCACCTCAACTGTGGGAAGCAGTGAAAATCTTTCGTAATGCGTCCAAAAAAGGTAAAATATACGATAAAATTATCCTACTTCGTAAAAATAAGAATTGTATTTTAAAAGACCTGCAACTCAAGTAATACATATTAACAAAATTACAAATTAACTATCACTCAACCCCAATATTTACTTCAAGTTGTTAGGGATCACTTAAGGGCCTTTCTTTTTCTCCTTTATTTTTTTACGGAGAAGTTGAAGGTGAAAGAGATGGTGGATGATGGAGCTAGGAGAGAGGAGATTGAAGGGTATTTTTTTTTGTCAAAGTATGTGTCAGTTGCTATCACGTGAACTTGAAACCAAGGGGCACCATTAGAGAAGACTTTAGCTATTTCTATAAAAAAAAAAAAAATCACAACATAAACATGCCCTTTTTTAATTTAGCTATCTTCTAAATTTAAATATGTAAAATAGATATTTAAATTTATGTAAAATTTAAATAAATAAATAATTTGTTTTACCTAACAAGGTTGTGTCCTACATATATTATATCTGGTATGATATATGTATTATTTATTTAATTTTATATAAATTTAAATATTTACTTTGTGCATGTTTAAAGTAAAAAATATAAATAACAAGCTAAAACGAAGTTTAATGAGATATGCCAATATAAAATCAGTTGTAACTATACAACAAGTACTATAGTGTCCCCTCCACTCTTTTTTTCTCAAATTCCCTTTCATACTTTAAAACTCCCACATGAGCTAGCTAGAGAAGTCTTTTTTTTTAAGATTCGTGGTGTTTGTATCAATTTAAACATATTTTGACTAATTTTATAGAATATTTATCATCTCTTATTTAACAACATGTGTCACATACATAAATGAATAGAAATTACTAAATACAGTAGTATTTCTTTTTATTTTTTTCTAATAAAATTTAAACGTGAAACCTCATGATTCCTAATTATCCACTTCAGTAACCATCGATTCACACCAACCCTTAGGTGCAAGCGAAGCCTTCTTTATCTTTATAGCAGATTGGGGGCCTTTGTAAAGATGGAAGTACAATTACACCTCTCTTTGTCCCTTTGCAGGTAATAACATAACATGACTTCTCTTTATCTTCATCTTTCTTTCTTTGTCAACAAGAGCATACACCACCATGAATGTCTCTCCCATTAGCTAATATATTCCAGCTAACTAGCTTAAATATATAGTGCTAATACTTGCACGAACACAAAAATAGCCACTAATATACCTATACCTAGCTATTATTATTATCATAATTAAGCACACACCAAGCAACATACATGTAAAACCACATATTTTTAATCACCTGTCCTTCTCAACCAAAAAGCTATACTATCATCATTATATTGAATAAAAAAAATCACATATCCTTTCCCACTTTCTCTATGTGCTATCTTTGTATTAAAAATTTATATATCCAAGAGAATTATGAAGAGTCTCTCTCAAAAAAGTTTTAATTAATTTATAACCTTTTTTTTTCTTCTACTTTTTGTTGATGCAGCTAGGTAGCTAGATTATTAAAAGTGACAAACTGAAGAAGCTGATGTTTGTGGTTATTTCAACTTCAATACAAGTGTGCTAGGTTGTCTTTATCAACCAGTTTCTTTTTTTTTTTTAAAAAAAAAAGAAGATGTACCCTTCGAGCAATAACAGCCCCAATATTTCCAGCTCTTCATCTTTCTTTCACATTAATATTCCATCTCCTTCTATGCAATATGAACCCGAATTCATCCAATATTTCCAAGATTTTCAATTCATCCAACCTTGTTACGATCAGAATAATCTCGATACCAATATTACTAGAGAAGATTGGGACAAACTAGATAAAATAGAAGAAGATCAATCAATCATAAAAAGCTGCAATAATAACAAGAAGGATGAGAAGAGTAGTAGCAGTACTAGTACTATTCGTAGAAAAAACAACAAGAGAACTACGAGTGGTAGTGCTGGTGTAGGACCTTCTAAGAAAGATAGACACAGCAAAATCAACACGGCACATGGCCCAAGAGACCGAAGAATGAGACTATCACTTGAAATTGCTCGCAAATTCTTCAATTTGCAAGACTTGCTTGGGTTCGATAAAGCCAGCAAAACTGTAGAATGGCTACTCACAAAGTCAAAAACAGCGGTGAACGATCTGGTTCAGAAAATTAACAAAGACAAATGCAGCGGGAGTACAAATCCTAATATTGCTACTGTATCATCTCCTTCCGAATCATGTGAATGTGAAGTTATCTCTGGAGTTATCGACGAATCAGCTGCAACTAATACAGCTGAAACTCACAAACAACAGAAGAAAAAAGTCAAGTCGATTCGTAGGGCAATATTTCATCCAGTTGTTGCAAAGGAATCAAGGAAAGAAGCAAGAGCAAGGGCAAGGGAAAGAACAATAATAAAGAAAAGCCTAAATGATAACACGAATAATAATAATAATAATGGTGATCAATCTATGGCTGAAGAGGATTTAACAAGATCATTAAGATCTTGGAATACTACATTTGAAGATCATCAATCAGGTATTCAAGCCTATAATAATATGAATGTTGTCGATAACTTTAATTTGGTGGATACTAGCAATTGGAGCCCATTTATGTTCAACTATCACCAGATCAATACTGAAATTTCTCAAGAGGTATGAATTAATTTAATTTGTGAATTGTTTTATTTTAAATATTATTAATCCGATCGCAAAGTATTTATTTGTATTTTTTCTGTTGCAGCATCAATTCGCGAACTTCCAGTATTCTGGGAAGTTATGGGAAGCTTAATTAGGGCAAGGAAGTTCTTGTTGATTTAGTGCAACTTCAGAAGAAGGCTATTTGGTCATGTTGGTAATGTAAAATGAATTTGTCTATTTTATTATTGTGTGTATTCCATGAAAAAACAACTTGTATTTTTCTTATAAATAAGCTCATCTTTTTTCTTTCAAGTCATTCTCAATAAAAGGAAAAAAAAGAA
Organism: Solanum habrochaites; assembly: GCA_027704765.1. Taxonomy (NCBI): domain Eukaryota; kingdom Viridiplantae; phylum Streptophyta; class Magnoliopsida; order Solanales; family Solanaceae; genus Solanum; species Solanum habrochaites. The sequence goes on from JAKWJA010002491.1 coordinate 65,098,089, forward strand.
ACACCTAAAAATAACTAGTATGTCCATTAATAATTAATCATTAAAGATGGGAACATTAATCCACCAATTGATAAGTAGTTCCATTCTTTGACAGTTTAGCATTTAGTCATAAAATTGACTTTATATCAAAATCCAAATATTATCATCATAAAGTGAAAAGACTTCTTACAAAAGTCCAAGATCACACAATTATCTTTAATTTGTTGGAGGTAAGGTTCGATCCCCTCGTATAACCTATACTTTATATGAAATACAATACCAAAATATATATACCTAAACTAAGAAAAAAACAACAAAGATATTGTTAAGGTTTTTTTTTATATCTTATTGGCTCTAAACATCTCATATATATTCAACATATAATTAACTTAATATCTTAAAGTCAAAATTCTTCTGTAGATAATGTTTGGGTAACTGTCCACTCATATATATATATATATTCTGATGAAGTTTCAAAAGGATTCCAAAACTATTATTTGCATGATAAGATAGATGCCACACTTATAGAGAACAAATTAGTAGTAAAAATTAAGATTCGAAAATCTTATAGTAATATTGTACAATCCAAAATTTTAACTTCTTCATTAAATCTTAATAGGAGTGAAAAAAAAACGCATGTATTAACTAGCAGAAACATAGGGACAATAAGCTTGAGGTGAGATTAGATGGAATTTAGTTGCTAGAAGTATCAACTTAGGACCAAGAAACTACTCGACCTAACAGTGACAATGGTAATATTGAACTACGAATGATTCAGGCATAATGTTCAAGGAGAATGATTTAATAGATAAAAATATTACACATAAAATCAAAATAGTAAGGATGATTGAAACAAAACAAGAGAAGTGCTACTGGTGTGTTATGTGATGGAAGAAGTTGTATCTTACCAAAGTGATGAAAGTCAAGCTCTACATACAATAGGATTAAAAATCAACAAAATTGAATATATAGGAGTTAATGATTGGCCTCTAAAGTCAAACATATCCATAAAATTAGCATCATAGATCAATATGAGTTCTATGATGGATGTATTGTAATAGAAGATTAGACAAAAATAAAAAGTGATAGAAGGTGCAAGTAGCTAGCTAGTACACATAAGATAAAATGAGAAGATCGCTTGAGATGAGCCTGAAAGTGTGAGAGTGTTAAAGGGGACGAGGTAGAACTAAAATCACATTGAAGGTACTAGTCTTGAACGACCTACAATCTCTTTGAATCCATGGAAGTGAAAGAAAGATAAGAGGAGAGAAAGATCGCTATATATAGGCGATACCAAATAATTGGAATTAAGTTATAGTCATGTTAGTATACTTGAATTTGAGTCTACTAGACTTGTTAGATATGTATATGTTAGTAAGAGTGAAGAAAACTTCTACCGCTAGTAAACTAGGTTTTATAACATTGAATTGATCAGATCATGAGCTTAAATGAAGCAACACACATATATAGTAAGGGTTCATATGGTCTATCTCAACTTATTTGGAACTGAGTCATACCACGTTATTGTTGATGTACTGAGAACAACCATACAGATTTAACGAAGTCTATAGTTTATATTAACGTAATTGGCGTGGAAAATAGAGGCCTTAAAGATGATGTTTTCATGAAATCAATCAAATAATTCTCTATATCAACATCCGATATATGTTAGTGAAGGAATTTTGAATCATCAGTCATCACCAGTGACCTTATAATCATTCATTAGTTATTCTTTGTTTCTTGCCTTTGTATGGCAAATCAAAAGGAATAAAATGATACTGCTAACTATTATAGCACTTATTAATTAGTTTCTCTACTAATTGATTATATCATTCCATTAACCTAAGTGGATGAAAAGACAAATTTATTAGGTCTATCAAAGTAGTTTGAGATGAATGGTCATAAATATAATGGTATCATTTCCAGAATCATTACTATGATCCTAGTTGTGCCAAGAGATTCTCTTGTTTAAGTTGTGCATTAATTCTGAGTTCTCTGATAAAAGAAATCAATCTCCGACCTATTTCAACCCTAAAAGTTAGCTCGTAATTAGAGGAAGATTGTCCGAGATAGTATAAAGAGACCCTGCACCCATCCCATTTTCATCCGATCACATGCATGTGACTCTTCAACACTCCACTTCCTAACATCGGTAAATAAGAATTGAAATGGGTCCTGCTTTAATACTATGAAACTTAAGTCTAACTCAACCTCGGTTGCCCAAGAGAGTCCCTTTTTCATCCGATGTGAAACGGCCTTCAATACTTTCAAAGATCTTTTGGTTGGGAACAAGTTATCCTGTATTAATCATCATGGGATAACTTATCCCACCATGTATACGTGATAACTTATACCGTCACACTATGATATAAATGGTGGGATAAGTTATATTCCAAACATGGCAACTAAACAACGCATCAAAATTTTATCCCTGAACTATTTTTTAAAAATCTTTTAAGACTATTTATTTATATCCTTTCCCACCAAACAACCTCTGATTGACAAAACTTTTCATTTCTGTAAAATTAAGGTTTAGTCACAAAAGTCAGAGAAGAGTATAATGTTGTAATATTGAGGGATGAATTTACTAGGTTACATTCATAGTATTTGATCTTTACTAATAATAAGTCACATCTGATCTGATCAGTCACACACCAATTAATATCGTAATAGTAACTTTTCCACTATTTTAAAACGTAATTTAAATTTCAGGTACAAGACAAATTATTAAGATATGCCGACTACTTCAATAATTATGATTTACTTTCAAGAAAGAATTTCTCAAAATCAAATCTTCACGACCTAGCTAGTGGATGACATTAATTAGTTTTTGGTTCATTAGATGAATGAAGGTTACTGATCTCCCATGCATTAGAATGAACACGAGCCATAATTAATTAAAGATAATAGCTTAATTGTCATAAAATATGTTCTTTCAGAGGCAATTAACACTCTTTGTAAATGTCCCTTGAGACAGTGTTGTGACATTGGATCTCATGAAAATTAACAGATATTACTTTGTCAATGTCTAGTTAATTATCGCTAAAAGCCCTTTTTATTCTAGTATTCATTGATATAGGATGTATACTATTGAATCTATGTCATTGACAAATCTAGGCAAAACAAGACGATGTTGTTAAAGAATTTAAAGGCATCAAATTGGAGTAATTTCTCCAATCTTGTTAATATGATAGTTTAAATCGATTTACATGAAACATTGGACATATATCCTTGGAGGCTAAGGTTTATGTCCTCCTCCTCGGTGCATGGACTTTCGAATAGATCGATAGGGGTCATGTCAAACCCATATAGCACTCACAAAAGGTTATTAGTAGATGAGGATAACTATATGGGTGGTCTTGAGGACCAAGAAATATAGGTAGTGACATATATATAGTACTGAAAATGATTGCTTAATGAGAATAAAAGGTTAAATGAAGAGAGTTACCAAGAAATAAAAGGAGAAAAGGTAATGGATAGGTTAAATGAACCAAAAAAAGGAGAAGCAAAAAGTGGGGAACAAGAAATGAAACATATCCTCATAGGTGACATTCCCAAATGATTCATCTTTTGTTTTTTGTGACCAACATTTTTAATTCCTAAATTTCTCCTCAAATATATGCAAATAATTAATTATTAGACCTGAAGAGAATTAATTAGGATCTTAATTTGTCACATCTTCTTGCATCTTTGTTAAACTTGCAAGGTTTTGGCTTACTAATGTAAGTACAATAGACATATCACCCAAATAGGTGTGATGCGACAAATAAGATAGTTTCAGTTTCAAGTCCTAGATGTTAAAGAATTCCGGATAGAGAATGCTATCTCCAAATCAACCCTATAATGAGTTGAGTTTCAATATGAGTATCGATTATTAAAAACGGAATGAAAAAGCAAAAAAAAAAAGTTACTAGACACTACATAAACTAATACTCAGGTTTGATTTTAATTATATATAAGAAAATGCTTAATCTAACCTAATTACAATTATACTATCTATATACATCTCTCCATATACATAATAATTAATTTATATAAAGCATGTACAACAAATATATAAAGCATTAATTAGCATTTGGATCTTGAGGAGTGCTCATGTTCATTAAAAATTTAAAAACTGTAATGTGTAGTTTATAAAACTATTCATATTTAATAAATATTTGTTTTGAAAGTTGAACATTTTAAGGATATGAAATTTTAAATAGTTGAAAAAAGATACAATTAATTTTTATCTTAAATATTTAAGATAAAACTTATTTCGGAACAAAATTATTTTTAAAAATAACACTTATTTTAAGATATAATTTCCACCAATCCAAACATATGATGATTGTTTTACAATCCACACATGACACTTGGAAAGAATATTCCAGGCTGAGTCCAAGTGACCAAAAAACTTGAGTCTGAGACACAACCGTCTATTAATTAATATTATCGATAAAATATCACGTGTAAAACTTACTTTTATAAATGATGATATATGTTACTATTGAAGGCCCCTCTCCGCTTATGTATTTCGTCTTACTCTTCACATAAAAAAAAATTAAAGTTATAAATTTAATTTTGATATTCTAGTTTCATATTATTTTGAATTTTGAATGCATTTCTACTTTCTTCCGACCCATATGGTAAAGTAAATACTAGTCATAGCAGTAATATTTGACTTGGAAGAACTTTACGGACATGATATGAATTCGAGAATTCAATAACTGGAGTTGGAAATTACTATCAATTTTTTTAAAAAAGAAAATCCCAATAAAATTCACCAACTTTAAAGGAGTTTAGTGAAGATTGCAATTTCTTAATACTTTAGACATTTTTTTTTTAAAACATATATGATATTAAGTTTAATTTTATTTTAAAAAAAGAACTAAAATCCAAAAGTATGATAATATCGCATTTAAAAATAGATCCACCTAAGAGCACATGCACCAATTAACATCAACAAAAAGCATCCCTCAAAGGGCACGCAACCCGAGTTGCGTAAATAGATTTCAAACAGACAACCTAACGTATGCCAAGTGATGCTCAAACCACGCGTCCACTAAGTAATCTTCATCCGATTATGCCATTCTATTTACATTTTCATGTTGGTATACATCAGTTAAATGGGTATTTAATAAAACAGGCATCTTCAACTAACGTGCATATATTTTAAGTTATATCTAAATTTTGAATCCGTCTCTTTGAAACTCGAGTGGATAGTACAGACTACAGAGCAGTCAAAATTAATGAATTGTGGGAAAGAAGAGGAGTATATGTTTCTCAGTGTACTATTCGACCCACGGCCACAAAATTTTGAACCTTATGGTGGCCCGGGCACACCATATTTGGTCCCCCATCCTATAAGGTGGAATTAGCTTAGCTTAGCTGCAGGAACCTACAGCACAAATTTAGGGTTTTTTGACCTATCATATTGCTTCTGTGTCTTCTTCCCCACTAGGGTTTCTGTATATACACGTGCTCTACCTGCACCCTCTTTGTACCATGAACTCCTCTGATATTTTTTCTTCTAACCCTAGAACAAAGATAAAATTAGTGCTCAGATTCGACGGGGAAGGGTGAAAATGGAATAAATGCCTAAAGCATTTCAGATCCGTTTGACACTAACACGAATTGTGATGGAATAATTCAGATTCAAACTCAAATTGAAAAAAACCTGGCCCCTTCCACCAATCGGACACTGTGTAGAAAGGTAAAGGAAGCATCTACTGAAACTTAAAGTTGGGAAAAAAGAACCCTAAAATATATGCCTTATAGAATTTTATTTGGGTGTATTTTTCTGATGTGATAAGAAAAAAAAAAAACAAGAAAGTATCAGATGCTTAACTATGCTACAGATGATAGATAAGTTTATCTAATTAATTACCATTTTTTGGTTCTGCTAATTTGAAGCCGCCTGAAGAACCCTAACCTGATAGAGCGCCGCGCCTGGGAAGGGCTACATATAAAAATGGCCGGCTCGGCTGCAAAACCAAACAGCTAGTCATGCCTTTTTTACATCATTACGTGGCTAGAATTGATTGGCCACCACCTAATAGGCTAAGACTAGTAAAAGTGAAGCGTTCCCTTAAAAGAAAAAAATTCATCCTCGAATTCAAAATCTTTAATTTTAAGGAAATTTATCAATTCATAGTCAAAATATTTAATTAAAATTAAAAAAATTCATTCATTTATCACTTTGTGCTTCTCATTAATCGGTCACTCTCTATTTAAAAATTATCTAAAGCCTTTAGTCGAACAAAGTAACATTAACTCCACTGTTTGTAATGCTGCTAAAATAAAAATATGTCGTTACTAAATGTATCTTTTGTCATAGCATATGCAAGATTTGAGTGCTCTAGTTTAGTAGGAATTAAGGTGTTTTATTGAAGTAAAGTTTAGCTTAAATATGTAAATAAAATATACTGACAAATTTAAGTGCTTTTTTATTTGATCCTTTAATTATTGATTCCAGTTAATTTATACATGCCTTGATTTCAAAAAAATAGTTTTCACGCTACAAGTCTTTAATATACGTTTAATAGAATAAGTTTTTATTGTACCAAACACACACTTGACCTAATTGAGATAAAATCAAAGGGTGACAAATTGTAGAAGCTTGTCAAGGATCAAATTATATGCACACCACCAATAATAAGAAGGCTAAAGGTCACGCATGGTTAAATTAAATGATCAATCACTTCATGACTTTTATTCTCAATAGACATGTCAAGTACGTTTATTTATTTTTTTTAACTTCCCCTTCATGTGGTTTTAGTGTAACGCACATTATATAGGGCCAAGCAAAATAATTGAACAAAAAGCTTGTGTCAAATGTTGTCTAATCCTAAAGGACCCCCTTATACCCCCTTCATAGAGATGTCAACATTCTCAAAAGCAAAAATTAACAATACAAGATATTTTTATGTGTTTCTATAGATGCCTAACGTTGATGATGTCTTCATCACTTGTTCATTATCTCTTTGTTTCAAGCAAAGACGTATGAAACTAGAGTTTTAGATACAATTCGATAAAATCATCTATATGTGTTAAAGAGATTCGCTTAATATGTATAAATTGATTCAGAACAAAATAAACTGATTTCTTAACAATTCAGAACTCATAAATTTAAAATTGAGTACCGAATAACATGTTTTTCAAGTGTCATTTTGTTTTACTACTTATTACTCTAGTACTATTGCAGACATTGATGTCAATATTCGGTTGGCATCTTTTAGCCTACAACATATATAGCCTGTCAATCGGCAGCTTTAACTTAATTCTTAGTAACATTGATATATGCTAAAATTAAGTATTGTTCCAAGTACCATCACTAATTATTGGTATCTTATGATAATCTGTTTCTCATTATTGTTCTAATAGTATAGCTATTAGAGTGGAAACTATTGTTACTTTGTTTAGCTGATAATTATTGTGAGAATATAACAACAATATAATCGCTTTGAAGAGGATAGTTTGTATTCAGATTTTACATCTATCTTATAAAGATAAAAAGGTTGATTATGACACATTTTTAACTTAAGTAAAGAATTTCAAAACATGTATAAAAAGGGAATAGTAATAGTGAAGAAGTAGTGATAAAAATAATGGTGAAAAGAATAGTAACAATAGTAAATAAGAAGATAACTTAAGCCAAAAAGAACTGACATATAATAATAAAAATCAACAAATAAGATAATATATAGAAGAGTGATACTAATACTAGTGACAAAGAAATTTAGACAACGTTAAGTAACCTTCTATGATAATCCTCGACCTACATATTTTTATTCAGGATCACATACTTAGTAAGTTACAAATATATCATGTCATGCCTAATCACCTATTTTCAGTGTTATGAATATATACATCACTTAATCATTGTTAAACCCCAAATGTGAGAATACAAAATGTCTCACAATTATTGATTTAATTAGTTGTAATTATCATATTTACCGATTTATTAATTGTTTTAATCACTTGCATTGTTCTACATCAAAACAGCACTCGTATACTATAGAGAGTATCAAATTTCATGCTTTTTAAGAATTAGTTGATCTCCTACATACTTGGCAATTGGCATGAACAAAGAAAGGCAACATGTGAAGAAAAAATATTGTTAAGTAATTTTTGTCAACATTTTCCTCCTTTAAAAAAAAATCGAACTAATAGCAAATCAATTGAACTACCAAGATATTAGATTATTTCATAAACATGTAAAAATATTTGATACATCTAAATGGCACCCTCTCTTGGAGCAAACTCAAGCACTTGCTATTCTTCCTTGCCCAACCCCAAAAGTATATAGTAATTTTTTCCAAAAAGAAAAAAAAATCATGTGCATTGTATATTATTTCGAAAATCTTTTTCTCTATGTTGATTATGGACAAATATCATATACCAAAAATATTTTGATTAATCCTAGACGTAAAAATAATCATATAAAGAATATTAAAATGTGTATAAAGTTGGTAGCACAGGAGTTGAGTGAGAATCATGAGAATTGATATTCTGTAGAAGCCATATCTACCCATGAGATATCACCGTACTGATGGGCCTAAAGGGTCACTGTGGGCCGGATACTGCTTAACTGCTCTATGCCTCCATGGTCATTTCACTTGGGCTATTCTGGTGGCGATTGGAGCGAATTGAATTAAATTTGAACGGATCAGAATAAGTTAAGATAAATCAAAATTTGATTTTATCGAAACTTAAAAGGGATTTTTGGATGGATTGTGCAAGTGAAATTTGATTTTGCATCTCTAGGCTATTCATGTAAGCATTCTTCTATATTTCGCATAACGTAATTTTTATATCTAATCTACTTTATAGTTTGATGACTCACTAATTAATAACTTTGTACCAGATTCAACACGCAACTCCTTCATATTTCTCTCTCAATACATGTAACTTTGATATCAAAAATATTTTTACATACACATACATAAGAAGAAAGACTAACGAGAGAGTCATTGTATCTCAGATACATGCAAATCACACTTAGATATAATGTATATGAAATAAATTATACCTAATTTGGTCCGTATTTATCTGAGATACACATATCATTTTTCCAACTTAAACTACAAAATAATTTTAACTTTTTTAAAACATGAACTTCTATCGTCTTTCTTCTTCTTCTTCTTCTTTTTTTTTTTTTTTAAAATTCAACAACATATTGTTCAAAGGTCAAATAATATTTTATTTAGCTTGGAGTACAAGGAAGATCCCCAAAAAGCTGGAGTGAACAATATAAATGGGCCAGGGGCCTGTTGTTCTGAGTTGGACTATTAGGCTTAAGGACATATTTTTACTTCAATTAGCAAACTTCTTAAAAGCCCAAATATGGGCCTGATCTAACTTTTATAGAATGATTACCATATCATCATCACTTTTCCCTCTTGTAGCAACAACAAACTTTTTTTTTGATTGATAGAAAGTGAAGAATTTAATAAAACATACGATTTCACTTCTAACAGATTTCTTATTTTTTATGTCTCAATTTATATGAATTAGTTTGACTTGCGTGCAAAGATGGTGTCGAGGTTCATTCGAATCCATCCCCGGCGAAAAATATTACTTTCTCTTTCTCATTTTATGTGAGGTAGTTTGACTTGACAAGAAATTTAAGAGAGAAAAAAGAATGTTAAAACTTGTGGTCCAAATGAATGATAGAAATTTTGTGATTGTAAATCATTTAATCAAGGGTAAAATAAATATTTTACCGTCAAATTGTTACTTCATGTAGAAATATGTCATTCTTTTTTAAATTGACTGAAAATGAATATAGGCCACATAAATTATGACAGAGGAAGTACTATTTATATAAGGTTAAAAATATTTTATTTGTAAATACAGTAGATGTTAAACCCACTTCGATTAGTTTTTCGTGCGTTTAGTTATTCAGATTTTGAACTCACTTGTTAAAAATCTTAACTCCGTCATTGCTTGACGCATAGAGTTTAAAAAATAAAGGATGATTTTTCAAATTTGTGGTCTAAAAAATGTGATAGATGTTGCTCAGACTATAAAATTATTTTATTAAATGTAAAAATAAACATTTTTAAACTATTACAAAATATAAAAATGTATATTTTAAAACAGACTAAAAAGAAAAATGAGTCATATAAACGAGTAGAAAGAAAATTTATTATAGATATTTTGACTGAATTAATAAAAAAAAAAAATATTGTTAAAAATATTTTCACTATTTTAATAAGAAACTATTTCCTACGATATATGAAATTTGTTTAACTTATCAAATAATATATTAACATATAAAGACAAACTACACTGTATAAATCTAAAGTGAAGAAGACAAAAATTTGTCTGTGTTTCGTTTTTTTTGCAGAGAATGAATCCTGGAGTTCCAAAACCTCCTCTTTTTAATATCCTAAAACGACAAAACAATTTAATAAATGTCCTAATCATTGCATCTTTTTATTTTTTAATTTAATTCCTAAAAAAAAGAAGAACTTCTAACCTAGTTATTTCCACTCTTTTTTTTTTAAAAAAAAAAAAGAACTAAAATCGTTGTAATTTCTACACTTTTTTTTAAACTCAATTTGTAGATATAAAAACCTAACCATTATATTAAATTTATTTTAAATAACATAAAAACAAAAACAAGAATTATTTTATCTCATATCAACTATTTTTGTTATTTTCACTTCATAATACAAAAACACCCAATGCAAAAATGCTAGTTTTAGCTAAAAGAAATAGTTCTACAAGAAGAATGAGAAGTGATTGAAACTGACCTGAAATATTGCCCTAATAATGTTCCATCTTCATTTCTTTCATAACTTGTACAATTTTTCAAGCTGATAAATAAAAAACAAAATGTCATCAACAAGCTACGTACCACTTATTACATATTTATGATGATTTTTGAGAACAAAAATAAATGAAAACATTTAGTTTAGCATCATGAAATTCCATATTCTTCTTTCAATTTTCAAACTCAAAAACCTCTACCTTATAGTTTTGCTTGAGCCGTTAGCCCTCGAAAATCGAGTTCTAATGCCATAATACCTTAGAGATTGAACAAATCACTCATTCTTTAATCAGAAATAGATACACAAAGGAATGACACCTTTGAACCAGGGCCGATTTTACAAAGTAGAAAAATCGACACGTATCTAATTAATGGTCCCAGAGGACCATTAAAAAAAATGTATATTAAGTCCCTATCGTTTTGGTGGTACCAATGAAATACAGCTAAAGTAAGAAACTTCTTATAAAGGCTCAAAACTCAAAAAAAAAATAAAGTGTATACTGTAGCGTTAATGAAAATCGATAGCGGCACGTAATATGACGGGACAATATTTCCAACAAATCCCTAAAAGAAAGATTGCATAAATCAATCACCCTATATAACATCATGATCGCTACTATTAATTTTTAGGTTGTACTCTAGGGGATAAGATTGATATACAGTATTAAATACTACATACACAAGTCTATTATCACCAAATACCTAATTTCAACGTTTTTTGTATACGCGAGATTACATATAGGATATTATACTTCGTTATCATGTTTTATGTATACATGATATAACTAATCTCATCATTTTTAATGTATAAAATGAATTCAAAACTAATTATTTTCAAAAATCAGTTGTCATGTTTTATAAAATCATATTATTTTTGCGTTTTATCTCGATTATTTGTTATTCTTATTCCATCGATCGAACGGTCAATAATTCGAAACTGACGGAGTGACGGTAGAGTAAGCTTTTGCGCATGGACGACCATGTTCCAAAATCATAATGTGTTATGCAACACGACGATCTGAGATAAGCTATTGAATTTAAATAGGCATTTGACTATAGAAGTTAAGAGCGCAGTATCAAGTTTTTCTTTTTGGAATTTTCAAATTCCAATATTTTATTTAAAAATAAAAAGGATCTCAAATTCTAAATTATGGTTCAAATAACATTTATATACAAAAAGGATTATGCAGACATATGATTATTAGTAACATTTAACGCAATACCTTTGAATAAATAAATTATAATTTGATCATTTGATAAGATGTACTGATTTGGAATGTTTGATATCACAATTTTGGGGTTATGGTTTATCTAATGTTATTAGTTTAGGCCTAATTTACATAGCCCGGTGCTTAGCATATGGTGCGTGGATAACTTTTTTGATTTTGGAGGCCCAACGTCGGGTGAAATGGGCCCTTCTCTGATATCATATTATGTTAGGTCTTAGGCCTAACTCATACCTTTAAAGCTACCTCAAAGGGAGGAGAATTGTTCAATTCTTATAAAGAGTTCACCCATCGTCTCATTAACCACTGATATCAAACTTTTGTCATTCTTTAACATAAATAAATAGAATTTTAAAAAAATCAAATTACATGTCCGATCAGATGTAAAATTTCTTCAAATCATATCCGACCGATCAATCAAACCTTAAAATAGAAAACCTTGATGTTGCTACTCGTTATGAGCTAAGTCGGCACATAAGTACAAAACTAAAATGGCGTGCCAACAAGAGAAACAAATCCTCATCATTTGACCGTCCATAACGAATTCATATCTTATTGTAAAAAAGAAAAAAGAGAAAAATAGTTCATTTACTACTTCCCAAGTCCCAGCAATTCAATCCCAATCCTCTTTAGAAATTGGGGGGAAGGCTATGCGTTAAATCTGTACTGTAAATGCTCAGATCTTGACCAAATCATTACTGTTTTTTATTCAAATATATAAAATTGATCATAGTTAAAAAGTTGAACTGTACTATCTATATGTACATCACAGGTTCTAATTATTATTTTATCCCTCCTAGTGATCCTAATCAGTAATCACTTCATATTTGGAAAAAAAAATGATAATGCAAAATACACAACCCCAACAGCTCTGACATTAGAGAAAAAAAAGTACTCCTTTTTATTAGTACATGTAATTAAATTAAAGACTAAATTTCTTGCATGATACAAAATCTACACATGAACAGAACATATAGAAAACAAATTACCTATTTCGACAAGGAAATTTATTTACTACACAAATCATGATTTACCAAGCGTTCGGTTTTTAATCCTGATTTTGAACTTATGTGAAGAAGTAGGTGGCGCAGCATTTACACTCGTATCGCCTCTATCTACATTTAACACGCCACTAGAAGCCACCCCGGGTTCAATTGCAAAGCTTGCCCTTTAGGCCTTGCCCGATATCCGCGTTTCTTCTTCTACCAGACAAGCCTGAAGAGGTTGCCTTTGCTTCTGCACCATTCACCACTTGTCTGGGTTCAGCATCATCTTTTCTACCATCTTCTTGCTCTACTAAACTTAGCTTATGATCATTCCTGATTGTCTCTGCTTTGGTGCCTCGCTGCTCATTCTTCCTCCGACTCTCCAAGGATGTTGAAGCCTTTGCCTCGTCTTTCAAAATCTTTGCTAACTCCTTCTCCTTCCGTTTCTTCTCCTTCTTTAACCTTTTCCGCTCCAAGTACTCTGGGTCATCTTTGCGCCCCTCCAGCTTTCGTTTCTTTCCTTTGTCTTTCTTCTTTTCCTTCACTTTGCCGTGAACTGGAAGGTTAGGCATAGTCAGCGAATGCAAACTTGCATATTTATGTGGTTCAGCCTCAGGATCATCAACTCTTGTGATATCCGCTAATAAGTGATCATCAAGTTGTGGCACCAAAGAAACTTTGCTCGACTCAGCAGTGCACTGCAACTCCTTTGTTAGCTCTTCAACTTCAACTGCAACTTTGGCACTTCCAATGCTGGCAGTAACATGAGATCCAACATCATGACAAGAGTTAACATCCTCAGGGAACTGGTTACCGCCACTGCTCAACAATTCAACAACATTTCTTTGAGGTGCATCAACAGAAACTGAGCTACTTGCCCCGCGGTCAACATCACGAAAACCATCTTGAGATTTGTCCACGGTTACATTTTCATTATCCTCAGCTCGAGAAGATGTGACAGTTTTTCTCACTTTAATCTTGAAAACAGGCTTCTTTCTTTCAAGACTTGCAGAAACAGCATCAGGTTCTCTGATAGGTTCAGAAATTCCTGGATTATCTCGTCCAAGATTGATTACTGGCTGCCCTTGATCACGGCTTCCAAGGTTATCGGTTGTTGGGGGGCCCATGGACATACCTCCAGTCTCATGTAATAGGCTCACCATTGGCTTTGTTTGCTCATTGTCAGGTAAGACAGGTTCTTCTCTAAAAGGATCCACAGAGCTAGCCAGTGGGAGGTCACCCACCAGATGCATTTCTCCATGCCTATAATTCAGCAAATCTGTCTCATTCTGGAACTCTGTAACAACCAAACTATCAGGTATAGAACCAGTACCAGTGTTTATAATTTCATTACTCAATAGAGCATCCTCCGTGATTTTCTGGACCTCTGATACAAATAAACTATCAGGTACTGAGATAGTAGCACTTCTTCATTTTCATTGCCAGGAAGAGCATCTGCAATGGCTGAACTCAAGTATAATCCTCAAGTTTTCTTCCAGAGGAAATTCTGTAGGCTTAGATGTTTGGACAAGTCATCGAAAATATTCTTATGATTTGCTGCAATGCGGCCATGCCCATCCTCAAGTTTCATTCATCATCTTTTGGCACTCCATACAGTGTCGGCGCTCTGAAAGAAGGTGAATAGAAATTTTAAACCATAAAAATATTACCCAACTGCATACCAGAAAAGTTACTGTTCCAATAGAACAGACTGATGGAAAAACTTCAAAGTGCAATAGGTCTGAAAAAGTAAACACAACCATGCTCTAATGTGTTTGTAAATCACACTGGCAAAATGTGTATGTGATAAATGTGTCGTAATATGTAAATCTTACCTATCATGCAAAAGGTAAATCACACTGGCAAAATGATTTCATACACTAAGCAATTTTTCGAAGGAACATAAAGACACTTCAATTAGAATTCTATAAAACCAAAGGGAGCAAGTAAATGTGTTTCCTTGCCATCTCCAGCAGATAGCAGAACAGATTGAAGTACCAGAAATCCATCAAATTTAACAGGTAATGCAAGAATAAGCACCTTCGAGCGAGGACTTGTAAGATGCAGAACAAGTAATGACGAAGAATAACATTGTTAAACGAGATTGGGCTCTCAAGCAGGCGCAATAAAGCAACAAGAGTTTCACCCTTCACATCACTCTCAAAATCAGATTCATTTCTAATCTGACATAAACGCATGGCATGCACACCTAACTTCACTTGACCTGTGATCAGAACAGAAACTATTTACTTGCCGCACCTCTATCCAATAAATAAACAGAAATCAACGTGGTAAATCTGAACTACTAGGCTGTTTTTCATCAACATAAATAAATGATCTGGCCAACAAAATTATTAACTGCGCAGAACCTCTTAAAGTTGGCTCTTCATCCAAATATCTAATAAACAATGCCAATGCAGCATCAATCCCATTGCGCTGGAATTCAATATCCAAAATGAGCCTGCTTGCTTCCAACCCGAACCTTTGCAAGTGTCTTAGAAGTTTTCGGAAGGGAGAATGAAGCTCAAGCACATCCTGAACCACCAATAATGATAATCTACATATGCCAGTTTCTAGAGGGGATACCAGATGAAAGGGAAATTACTTACAAGAGGAACAAACTCTGACAGCTTTAGTGCAATTTGGGTCAAAGACCGGATGCAGCTAATTGTCAAAATACCATTGTAACTTGGCATCAACCTGTAACATCATTCTCAAATCATTAATAAACACTAATTTACTTTTTCTTTAGTCAGTGAAAAAAGCTATTTGACTTAGGGATGATAATTCAAAATAATGCACCTGTCAAATTGCAAGAGCCGATCAACTCTCTTGAGAAGGGATGATAAATACACAATGCTCTGCAACATGCCAACAGGTTGACAATAATCAAAAAGGTAATCTCTATTTAAGTAATAAGGAAGCTAACTTGGGAGGAAACAGCCCTGAAACCCAATGTAAGGCATCCAGGAAACATAGTGAAATGTGGTAGAAGTGAATGAACAGAAGAAAAAACAAAACAAAAACGCTTCTACCAAATATGCTCACCTCTGTCATTAAAAACCTCAGAGAAAAGGACAAGAGAGAAAAAAATCTGAATAGAAGAGAAAAATGCAGGCCATTCATCAGGCAGATTAGCAACGGCGCGTGGACGTGAAAAATATACCTGTTGTCCAAATTCAAGCTCCCCAATGGACTGAACTAACGCAGCAAGCCAAAACACATCAGAGTAAGGGTTCCCACTGTTGTCGTTGTACTGCATGAAGCCAAAACAACAGATATGTAAAATGCATATGCATAAACACTAGCATACGCCAATAGAATCACTATAATGACCACCTTCAGAAGTTGTAGAACAAATTCAACAGCTTCCCTAGGGCTTTTCTGGTCAGCTGCTCGAACCATAGCTATAGCATGTGGAATAGCCTGAATTTAAAACAAACATCACAAAGAGTAGTTTAAGTTAAAAGAACATATAAAAGCATAAAAAACATTTTAGAGAGTTGAATGATCATATGATTATGAGCATCTTCCATGGACGGCGAAGAATTAGGCAAGCCTGGAGATTCAAGAATAGATTGCAAGCAAGTCCTCGTAAAATGTCATTAAATGGTGGAGACTTCGGTGACACCTTAATCAATTCTATCTGGTAAAATCAACTTTAAAACACAAGTTGACACCCAGCAAATTGTCTAAGATCTTATGCTTGTGAACAAATTGTGCTGAAAAGGCTGGCTCTCATGGAGACTCTTATTGGAAAGGAAACCACTTCAAGATAAAAGAATAAAAGATAAATTCACATCAACCCAAACTCTAGCACAGTGAAGTTGGTCAATCTTCCCTGAACAAGCTAGAAAAGGAGAAGGCAAGGTAATCAAGATTGAGGGAGTAATTCAAATAACATAGCATTTCTATAAATTAATTAAATTCCAGGCCATACATAGCTAGGAAACTTAAAATTGTCACCAACTGCAGTCTGACACCGTATTCTCCAAGTGACCATTTTGATACTTCAACTTGGCAGAAACGTCCCTTAGGTATTTGTAACCCTGAACATCTTGTAATGTGATGACACGTAGTAATAATGTGATGGACAGTTGGCATTTGGAATGAGAAGGATGAGATATAGAGCCTTGGAAGTAACACTACAACTTATGTAAGAACTTTGACAGGAAATGAATATGAGAGCTTTTGAAGTGATTGAATACAACTTTGTACAGACTACACTTTCTTTTGGCTACATAACTTTTATTGCACTCACAAGAATATCATTATCAAATACAGTTAAGTGTCTCCCGTAGAGTGAACCACATTTCTGTGTAGTTCTCTACTTTCTGGTATACTTCTTGTATACATATTGTACAGCCTTTTGTTTTGATCCTGTAAAGTACAGAGTTTCCCCTTTCAATATCAATAAAACTATTAAGGTACCCATAGAAAGGGAAAAAATGGTATTAACCTAATAAATTTGCGGCAGCTCAACTGTACATGGAAGGAAGAGGGAATCAAGAAATGAACAAGAATTCTGACTGACAGGAAGAAAGAGGATTCAACCTCAGGTCATTTAGTGGACTATCTTGGCTTGATAGAAGCAACATAATTTTTTCAGAAAGACAAACACACAGAGCCTTGATGTTTTTTTAGTTTTTTTGGTGCAATCTGGTTACTGCACATGGTATGTAGATGGAATTACACATAATAGAGGGATTGCAACAATAGATTTATAAAATCTTTGTACTTGTCGAAAAACAAAAGATGGCAACAGTGCAGCACCAAAAATGACCAAATGGACCCAAAAATAGTTTTTTCAAAAGTTAGACCACAGAGGTCCTTTTTGTGGACATGAGAATAGCTCTTTCAAGGGTATAAACACCTTAAGAGCACAATAAGCATGAGTGTATGACACTCACCATGTGTGTGATATAGTAATGGAAATTAAAGAATAAGAACATGAAGAGAGACATGTCAAGTATGCAGAGTGAAGGAATGTAGACAAAGATAAAACCGTTCCAAACCTGCAGCTTCCAGCTATCGGAAGATCAGAAACCAATTAATAATGTCTAATTTAAATTAATCAGAACACTGATTTACAACTATATGCATACAATTCACATCCTACCTCATAGCATTACCTCAAGTACAAAGTACTCCTGGAAATCACGGAAGTCATTTGGCCTAAAAAGGAAAAGGGAAAAAACATGTGAATTCCAAATTGCCGAAAATTGGTGGAGATGATAGCAAAAGATAAGCAAAGCTCACTTGGGAAGTCCAATATTGGGATCAAATCTTCGAGCTTTATAAAATGCAACAAGATGAGTCAAGCCAGCCCAATCAGTTTCCTGACCATGAAGTTAAAATACTGTTTAACATGAAGCAGGCACACCAATATAATCTTGATAAGTTAAGAAAAGAAAACCACAAATCAAGGAAGTACAAAATGAACATTTTCCTCAGAACCATCTGGCCTTGTCAAAGAATATGAGAATCACAAACACAATTGAAGAGAAGAGAATCCACACCTCATGCATTAAGGTGACCAATTCATTAATCAATCTCTGATGACGACATACTCGAGGAAAATAACTTTTAATATTACATCTTTATCCAGGAGACTTCCAAATAGCTTTAAATGTGCCAGTGAGACGTCCAATTCACAAAATGGTAACTAATTCTAAGTCAACTGAACACCCATTATTCAGCGTCAAATTGACATCATTCTCTATGGTTGACATCTAAATTGAAACTATTGAGCATGATTATAGATGTCAAACAACGCCAGAACATGAAGAATATCATCATGAAAACAAAAAAGGTTTGGTTCATAGATGAGTTGCAAGTTCTTTAATCACAATGAATGGATAAAAAAAAAGGAGATAACTGAGTGGTAAGAACTGCCCACCTTCAACCAAAAAGTTCAGGGATTCAAATCACCAAGGGATTAAAAGCGAGAACGTGCCACTGTCAGACATCAGTGTATGGGAGAGTTTTGAGGGCTGGGTTTACCATATGAAAAGAAGTATCATGAGGAAAGGATGTAGTGTTTACTTTTTACTTCCCCTACTTCATTTAGATATCTATTCAAGGTCAACCATTGTACCAGAATTCAAAGTCATGTAATGAAGTCTCAAGTCAATTTACATGGCACTAATATTATGATTCAGAATACATAAATTTCACATTCATAACAAATGGAGCAATCGTGGTTTGCAGGTAGAGAGAACAGAGAGATCTTATAATCCAAAAATCCAATAGCAACGCAAAATCAGAAGCATCAATGAACACAGTGATTAGAAGGGTACTGAAAAAAAAATAAGACAACATGGTAGCCGAAAACACTGAAACTGCACTTGTTGAAAAGTAAACTACTAGTCTCAATAAATAAGAGAAAAGACCTTTACCTCTGATGCTGTACCGGCCAAAGCAAACGCTGCCTCTATTCGATTCCTCCAAAAGGCCTGAGCCATCCCCAAGTATTACAAAACAAAATAGAAGTTCAATAATGATTTTACCAGGCTTAGCATAAAAGCATGGGGAAACAAAGCCGGGGGGAGAGATGTTAGCTTTTCAGTAGTGGCTAATGATGAAATCACACCTTAGAGTCACCAAGGAAGTTGTTGAGAGCATTAACAACTGAAAAAGAAAGATGTGGTAATGCTTCTAATGTTGCTATAGCCTGCGCCTGAGCGACCACATCTCTGTCCTTCTCCAATTGATTTATCTTTGGAAAAATAGGAAAGTTGTCAAAAGGATTAACTTTTTTAAACAAATAAAATGAAAATTTAAGCTGGGAACATTAAAATACAAACAGCACTTGATGAATAAGACAGGTTTATACTACCCACATCTGGACCGGTTGATTTAAATGAATTTCAGCAAGATACTCCAATTCAGGATCTGCCCGGAGCCACAACAATGGTGAATCAGAGCTGTAAATCCACAATGAAGAATAAATTTGCAGATACACTAAATGCCGAAGAAACAAAAAAATGTTCAAGATTAAAGAGAAGAGAATGTAACATCCTATCACCTAACGTGCAGGCATATCACATTATCCACAGTTGTCAACCATATCACTGAACCATCAGGTTTAGAACTCTTTTTGGTTTTTTGAAACCGTTTTGCTGCAAGTCTAGAATGACACTGAAATTCAAGCAGCTGCCAGGGTTCACCAGTCATAGGCAGAATTGGATGGTCATACATGCCATCAAGCTCATGCACCCGTATGCTCATCATGCCAGGCCACCCGTCGCCTTCTTGTTTTTCTGGATCAGACTTACCATTACTCATAGTATCACCTAAGTCGAATCTAGCCGTGCATTCCCTCAATATTGCTAACTCGACCATATTCTTTCTTTTGTTATATGAGAATCCCATCCTTGTTCAGGCACCAAAGACAACAGACCAAACAGATGTCAGTAAAACAATTCAAAACCTAACTCAAAGTATGCACAGAAGCATGCAGGAGAAATCTTACTTCAGCACCGGACAGCCACATGATCCGACCCAACGTGGAAAGAATTCTTTAAGAAATGGGCGTTCGAGATTACCAACCTTGTTGGCAAGATGCCGGAACTGCAATTGTAGTCAGATAAGAAAAGTCACACTAATGTCAAAAGGTGATGAAGATGCAAATTTGGTCCACTTAATTAGCATAACTAGCACTAAAAAATAATGAAGATAACATCAACAGTTAGGAAAAATTTCAGAGCATGAAAAGCACAATCACCGAACTGGCCCTGAATGCATTTTGGCAGATAACTGCTTGAAGGCGCATGCTTCATGTCAAATTCAGGAAACTGTATCTAATAGCTGATTTCTTACTTTTTAGGGAGAGAGAAACTATTCCAAAATGGTTTCAAGAATCCAATTAGAGAAAGAAAAACCTCTTTTGTGCTAAGGGTTCTCAACAACCGATTTACATCTTGAGCCCGGGCTACAATTTGCTGAAGAATCTGCAAAAATTAAGGATAAGAAAGAAGAAACATTATATACTACTACCAGAAACATATAAAAGACCCTACTGACATCTTGGATTTTGTTAACTACCTATCCTTAGCATAGGCTTTATCAGGTATGGAGTTACAGATTCACTTTTGTACTTGGTGTCTTCAGTAATAGCTGCACTATTTGCATCTTATGATGTCCATTATGATGTTTTTTATTCCATAAAAGAAATTATACAAAGACCGTCCATTTCAATTTTTCTGTAATTTAAACAGCAACATATTGTGTCAGTAGTATTATCCTATTCTTCAGTTAAGGTTCTCTCTTACTAAAAAATAATACGGAACAACCTTGAAAATATGTGCATCCCTAGCATGTCCTATTATACCAAACAGAAGCGTAAGTGTCCGTAAAAGATCATAGTACCACCGAACAAAGTTTTGAACATCACATTCCCCAACACAGAACAGGAAAACAAAATACTTTGTCCCCCTTAAAGTGATTGATTTGGAAAGTTGCTATGCATCATTGCAACTGCATCAACAAATCTTATGCAACAAAACTCCAATGGAATTGAAGCTGCAACAAGGGATGCATAGTGAATAGAGATGGAACTGATTCCAAACAATGAAATGGAGAGAGACTGTGGACGAGATAAAAGAGAGCAAGAATGCAAGTGGTGTTGTAGCTCTATAGTCGTTACTTTTCTTCTATCCATATGCGTATTCATATCAGAAGAAAGGATCAGGCAAATGAAATGTAAGCTAAGTAACCAGCATTTTTAGAAAGATGAGGATTACAATAGGCAACCCAATGAAGCAATTAAAAAAAAAAGTGAAAATCATTTTTCCTAGTATTGAAACCTCAGAAACCACCAAATTCATTACTAATCCTCTACATCAAGTGACCAGTCAATTTTCCAGCACGAGGTACAAAGTTAATGGAAAACCTGGTACTGATCAAATTGGGGGGTGGGGGGCTCATACTCTTTTCTAATGCAAATATTATTGAATAGCTGACGAGTTGATGACTGTAAGAATTTTTCTATCAGATTGACGAGCTGATGAGCTAATAATTTTGGTTGTTTTAACTTTGCATCTGTTCGGAAGAACTGATTCTTAGGAATTGGATGCAACCAGAAGGGATATAAAATAGTAGGTATTAACTAAATGTTGTTTTATACAGTATTCACCTAAGCTAAGCTAAGCTAATTAATCAGAAAGAAAATACAGAAGCCATAAGATAAGATGTATTTTCCGAGGATAAAAGTGGTACCAGAAAATAAAAGTTGCTATAAGGCCCATACCTTGCGAAATGACTCAGGTCCCATCTGTTTTTCTAACATTTGGAGAATCGCAACCTATTAAGACAAATACAGACTTCCAAGATCAGACTGATTGGTACACTATATTTTGTAACTACAATGAAGGGCAACATATCACTTACAGACTTCCAAGATCTTATTTTTCCAAATAAACCAATGCACTGGGTGCCATACAAATTTTTTGAAGCAGCAACAGCACTTAAGGCAGTTGCACCACTATCATCTGCTCTGCAAACAGCAATATTAGCCTGCAAATCATGGGGGAAGTAAGATCAAGAAAGAAGAACACATTTGCACACAGAGATGCTTACATATATACACACACATATGTGTGTGAAACTGGCCACCATGGTTATCAAAAAAAAATGATGAACCTAAAAGCTTCATTCTTACTTCTATCATGTACCTATTCTGCCTTGACACATGAATAGGCATTGTGACATTATGAGCCAAAAAGAGCTGCAAGCTTCCATCTATAGATAGCTGATGGAACAATAAATAAAATGCAAAAATAGACTTGTTGCTTGCACAGTTAGACAGTTAGACCCATAACAAAGAAGAGTGTGGTCTAGTGATCAATGAAATGGGAGGATTAACCATGATATCTAAAGTTCAAAGTCTGGCTCTTAAGACAAAAACATAGGTGATTTCTTCTCATCTACCTAAGCATAGATGGCAGAGTTACTCGGTACCAGTGTTCATAGGAGGACAGTCAAGGTATACGCAAGCTGGCTTGAACACCACCGTCATTTAGAAAACCAAAATAAGTAACACCATAAAGCAGAAGCAAACCTTGTATCTCCTATAGCGTGCTTCATTATTGCCAAGAAATCTCTTGATGAACATATCAGTCAAGAAACCAGCAAGACCATCCAACAACCAATCTGAGACCATCAATGACGCATAATTAAGATACACAAGTTATATATTATTAACTGTTAACTTGTCCAACATCTAGAGTTGATCATATTCCATATCGAGCGAGCCACTGAAGCAGCACGTCGTGCTTACCATCATTTGGCGCTTCTGGGGTGATATACACTCCAAACCATTGTCTTGCAAGGGCATAAGCAAGTTTAATCCTTGTATCTATGGTCTGTTAAATAATACTGAACTGATCAAAATAAATAACAACGAAGGAAAAATGACCAAGATATTCTCATGACAACCAATTTTAATGCAAGACACTAATCACCTACATCCTTTTGGGGACTAGAACAACAAAGGGCAACAGAATAATAGGTAAGCCTGAATGGGTGTAAAAAAGATTGCAAAACTTGAAGCAGAGAAAAACCCTAGAAACTGCTGCATATTTTCTTTTTTGACTGTTTGCTTGCTTTTTATCCATTTTTGAAATTCAAAATCCAAAATTTACAGTGTATTACTTTCCCAATTCATTAACGAGCATACCTTATTAATGACCTTCCCGTCGAATAGGAATTGAGAGCTGAAGATGCTCAAGGCGGCTCCTATACTCGCCGAGGATATTGCTATCTCAGGAGGAATAAAAACTTGTGTGTATGACCCGAATGGAAATGATGCAGAAAGGTAGTCCTCATAGAAGCTGTTCAAAACCAATGAAGAGATTTACATTGAGGTCCACAGATTGAATATGAGTAACAATGGTGGTTGGGCAGGGAGGACAAAAGGAAAGTCTAACTAATGATGATTCCATGAGAAGTCGTTACAGACCTAAAAGCACTGTGAAAAAATCCTACAGTATGCCGCAGCTTTGTTAAGTCAGCAGGTAGACAAATATGTGAGAGATGAGTAATATTGGAGTCGGGAAGAATTTCAAATGGTGCGACTGCCAATGATATCCATCTTGCATTAACAGGAGTACTTAGTCTGTAGACAAAAGTTTTACGTGCAGGAACATCCTTGGTCCAGATCTGACAGGGAAAAAGAAAGAAAAGGAAAACAGAGTTAGATATCAGCTCCCTAAATTTGGTCCTGCATCTCTGATCTCTGGACATCTCATTGGGACAAAAGAAAAGCAAACAAAGGCAAAAATGAATTCAAGGTTACTCTAGAAGGAATTTTTAACTGCACAAAGTTTTTTTTTAAAAAAAAAAAGTCACGTCTCACTCTTTTTCACATTTCTCTCTTTACCATCATTGAACAAAAAACTAGTTGATTCATAGATTCATGATCCATCCAAAAAACATCCCTTCACACAAGGGGGGAGATTATCGAAGGGGTGAAAGAGTTGATCTTACGCCATGACCAGCCAAGCACAAAACCTCAGTAAAAGAAATACCTAAAAGTTTGATAACACTAGCTCATCGAGGAATTTCTTATGGCATTCAGCCAAGAAGAAAATCACAACCAGCAAGGCATGAAAATACCAAGAAGGGCCAGCTGCAAAGCACCCTTCAATAATTACATGCAACATCTACACATCTATTTTTCCTAAACCTTCCTGAAGACATATATTATGTCAGGCCAATAACTTACTTAAATTTTAAGCACAGTTTAAACCATGGAGGCTGTCCCGTCGTTTCAAATTAAAGCACACATCACATTTTTTAGTAATAGACCTGTTTATATACAACCTCACGACCTAACAAACTATAGTTTTACCAAAAGATAACTAGTAATGAAACAACTATTGAGAGGCACCCTCTTTTACCTTTTAGTCCAACTCTTGGTTCTCACTCCACACAAAAGGAACTGGAAATTAAAGCAACTGTTCTATGCAGGGTAAGTTCCCAGAAACAGCTAGAAGAAGCCTTTAGAAGTTGAGATTTTGCAACAAAATTAGGTTGTAAATTTGTAACCAAGGATGCAGGAATTACCATTTTACTAAATATTTATCAAGAATATATTTATCAAGAAAAAACAGATAATTAAAAATCATCAATATAGCTCTGTCATCAAATAACCAACTGATACTCATTCTTGTCATCATAGAGGTAATGTCTAATGGACTTCTAAGGATCAAAAGCTCACTGATTTTAATGTTAGTATACTCTATAATCCATGAAAACCTCTATGAGAACTCCTCATTTCCTCATCATGATTTTCACCTCACTAGATAGCTCAGCAGAAGAGATGTAACTTATCCACCAACCTGATAAAGTAAGCTTCCAGTACTAACAGCCACAAGATTACTGGCCACTGTGAATTCCAAATCATAGCTGCAGAAGGAGCAACAAAAATGAAAATAGTAAACTTGAATTGAAACAGTAACCAAAAATTCAACAAAGCCTTGCTCTTACCAGCAACATTGTAAATTGTCATCCATGCAGGGGAACCAACATCGAGCACGCCGAATTTGGCTGTCAGTATGTAAAACATCACCATCAAAGTGGATTCCAGTTTCGGCTTTCTCTACCCAATAATCAATACGGACCTTCTTAACACTCTGCATCCAACATAACCTACATAAGTGACAGAAGTGTAAACCTCATTACTTAAATATCCTAAATGAAATCTGATAAAAGTTATAAGAAAGAAAAATCTCTACATAGATTACAGTAGCCATATAGACAATTTTTCTTCAATTATAGAGCACTTCTAATCTGACCAGGACCCTTTAATTTTGAGAGAAAATTTCCTTTCGTGTATAATATTGTTAAGACGTGCCAAATTAGCAAAGTTCGAACTGATAATGGTTCTTAAATTTAAGAGAAAATATTTTCTTTTTGCACAGCAGGCAACGAATCAGTTTTGCTGGAAGTAGATTTTACATTTCAAGCCAACTCATTTGAAAATTATGTGACAGAAGTTTTTTGTGATTAAGAAGGGGTGATAGGGGGGGGAGCTCGAAAGGGCGGGAAGAAGAGGAGGGGGGGGCGGGGGGCGGCGCAGGGGAAAAAGAGGGGCAGGGGAGAGGGGAAGAGAAGACGCAGAACGGATACCAACCAGGCAAAACGCAGAAAACAACGGGGGAAAGCTAGCACCAAAGGGGGAGCCGTATCAACTATACTTCTTTAGTATTTATCATATTTCACCTACTTTATACCTGACAATACACTAGAATATGATTCAAAATGTGACCTCGCAAGGTAAAATATTTCCTTGGAAAAACGTTCTCATACCAGGACAAAACCTCAGTGTCAAATGTGGGATGAAGCACAGTGATATGAATAGGGTTGACGTGGTTGTAATGGAAAATTGTTAGGCTCAAAGTGAGACCTGAGAAAAATGATTTCCACCAAAATGACGACATCTTTATCCTTTACAAATATTTCAATTCTTATTCGATCTCACTTGCACTAGTTAACATTTAAAACTTGGTATTGTTATCAACCTTTAATACCCAATAGCATCAATAGAACACAATGCTCAGACCCATCCTATCCTATGCCTTGTAGGATTACTACATCTCACTTACGTTTATACCCAACCAAACACTGAACAATGACTGATATCATTTTTCACACCAAATGATGATACTGTATTCTCACCTACTTCTCTAGAGAAACAATTTCCTCCAGAAACAAACGTTTTATGTAGAGATTCTTCTAAAGATTATTGATCTCAGCCCATAATTGATGCAACTCATTTTCGCCATGTGATGGAAAATTCTTCCTCGGATAAAAAGTTTTTCAAAACAGAAAAATTACTTCCATTCGTCAGTGACAAAACTCATTCACCTTTTGCTGGAATATATATCCATGGAGAAAACATTTCCAAAATTCCAGGTAAACTAAATATAGGAAAATGTTCTCTTCCCAATAAGTCATTTTCCATCATAAACATGCAGCCACGTGCAATACCAGTCACAACACCTATGAATCAAAGATATAGCCAGAAGCACTAAAGCAATACTCAAAAACCTGATTGTTTTCAGCTGAAGAGTTCACTCCATTCTCTAAATGCATTTCCTGTCTTTCAACATCATGCTCCGCGGGTTTTTTGCACATGATCAGCAAATTTGACAGCAATTCTCTATCTAGATGTGACAAGTAAACTGAACCAGCCGCATCAGCAGCTGAAGTAGCTGATGATACAGCGCACCATCTATCCCCATTTTCTAATGCTAAATAGTGCGGGAAAACTTCAAATTCTGTAGGCTCCCCATCAACTGTAACACTGTCTATCACCAAATTATCCGCGTGCAAGCCCAAAATTCCATTTTCTGGTACAATTACATCAAGCTCTGTGTAACTGAAAAGCCAAAAAAATTAACAGCCGTGTTAGTATTGATATCCAGAGTGCTAAAAACAATCCTGATACCGAAAATTACACTGTAATTAAGAAACTATAAACAAAAACAGAATTTCACTTCAGGTTTGAAGCCCTAACTTTGATTTTCCAAGAAAACCAAGTGAGTCTCTAGCATGAATCAGCTGGGGTAAATAATCACAATCTAATCCTTGTATCATTCTAAAAACTTTAATTTCTTGAAAACTTACATGAAATTCATCCTTAAAAACTATGTAATTCAATTCGTCTTTATAAATTTTGATGTTTTCTTGAAATTAGTAAGAGGATTCAATTCATCTTCAACAAGAGTGGATATTCCCAGACTTGTTTGAAGAAATTTACTGGAATGGGTATGTAATTCATCTTTACCCGTAAATTCGACGCTTGTCCATGTCAATTGAGAGACATAGTTTCTGATGACGAACGACTGCTTCAGAATTATCCCCTTTCTGTTCTTCGTTCTTCCCTTTCGAGGCTTCGCCATTCTTCAACACACATAAACCTATTTGCTTTCTTCACTTACTGACCAACACTTGATTGGGCGTAAGCGAAACAACACAGATAGACTGGACAAAGGCCGATTTATATAGAGCTGAAATTGGAGAAGAGGAGCTCTCGCTCTGTCTCTGTTTGGTCGGATCCTTGCCCTAGATTCTAATTTTTAATCTTGGCCGTCCGCGTCATATTGGCTTCATCTATTTACCGTAGATTCCATCTGTACCTTGAAAAAGTAAGAAAATCTATGATTGCGAGAGAGGATTGACTCATGAAAAAAAATTTAACTAATTTATAAAAATAAAAGAAGCGCGTCAAATTTTAGTATATAAGTGTGGTAACGAGAATAAGTATAATTTACTTTGTTCATTCTACACAAAGTAACTTTCTTTTTTCTTATTTCATATTTGAAGTATTCTAGTTTTAATTATATAATTTCATAATTTTTTTTCGTAAATATAGAAATACAAGGTAAAACATTCTTTCTTATATGAAAAAGGGGGAAAATAACTAATTTAAAAAAAAAAACACATCAAACTCTAATATGTAAGTGTAATAACGAGGACAAATGCAATTTACTTTGCTCCTTCTAAGCGAAGTAGCTTTCTTTTTCTTTTTTTCTCCATTATACATATAGAGAAAAAATTTGAAGGATTTTAGTTTTAACTACATAGTTTTAGGGAAAAAAAATTCGCTAAATGTAGAGGCACAACCGTACAGGCTAAAACATTCTTTCCCTTTTCAAAAGGGGTGAAACAACTTATATTTAAAAAAAAAAAACGCGTCAAACTCTAGTATATAAGTGTAGTAATGAGGACAAGTATAAATCACTTTGCTCATTCTAAGTGAAGTAACATTCTTTCTTCTTATTTCAGGTTTTGAAGAATTTTCGTATTAACTATATAATTTTAGAAAAAAAAATCATATGAATGCCTGTTTCAAATCGTTCTATCATCAAGAGGAGGAGTTGGGTTGCGGGGCCCCACATAATATTTACTTATAGAAATTCATGTGCTTGCCAGTGGGGTTACTACCATTAATCTACCATTAGTATCAGCAACTATGGTGAAATGTTTCTCTAGTATTGGGATAACTTCAAGCCCCTTAGTTCGCGCATCTTCACGGAGAATTCAATTTCATCGGGTTCATATCGGAGATAAGGGGCAGTCATTACACCATTTGTACAGGTCGCTAATTATGCGACAAGAAATTTCGCTACCTTAGGACAATTAGAGTTATTGTCGCCGATTTACGCAACAAATCTAACAATATTTTGATATTAAGAATTATTGGAGATACTTAGTCCCTTAACAAAATAATCATCATGGAGCAGAACATCATAAAATTGACCAAAGAAGATATCATATTTGGAAATACAGAGGACAAACTAAAACATTCTTTATTATATTAGAAAGGAGGAAAAACAACTAATTTATAACAAAAAAAAGCGTGTCAAACTCTAGTATATAAGTGGATAAACGAGAACAAGGATACTTCAACTTGGTTCCTTTTTGCAAATAACTTTTTTCTTTTTATTTCACATTTTGAGGATTTTACATTTTACTATATAATTTTAGAATTATTTTTGGCTAAAACATTTTTTTCCCATATATTAAAGAGGGGGGGGGGGGGATTACTTATTATAATTTCAGAAAAAGAAGGCCTCAAAAACTCTAGTAGATAAATGTGGTGGTAATCAAGGACTGTTGACACCCAATTTTGCGACCTTTAAACCATTTTTAGGGATTATATTAGATAAATACGTATTCTAAATTTTAGAATTTTTAGTCGACTTACTTTGCTTTGAAAATTAATATTTTAGGTATGTTTACTTTATAAAATTATCGGAAATCTTATAATATTTTAAAATTATTAATGAATTTCAAAAGTTTTAAAATTTAAAATGATTTTCTTCATTAAAAGGTTTCGCTCTTATTTATTAAAGTAAAAGAATATATGTCTTCCTTACTTTACTCTACTCACTATTTTTTAGTAATATAAAATAAAAAATCTGATTTGTCTCTCCTTTATTTAAGATAAATAATAATATATTTCTCGTCCAATTTCTTCTGCTATATTTGGAAGTGATATATTTTTATTTTGGATGATTGTTGAATCTCCTTTTAATAAGGAAAATAATATATCTTAATTAACTCCTTTAAAAATATCTTTTTTCATATTTGTTTACCCTCTTTGCTATATAAATAGACCACTCCCTTCATCAACTCAGGGACACACTCATTCACTCTCAATCAAAATTTCTACTACATCACTCTATCTTCTCATTGCTATCTTGCTACTTAACACAACACATTAATTATTCCGATAAAGATTAAAGTGTTTTCTTCGACTATTGGCTACTGTGTTCGAGTAAAAAGGGTGAATTCAATTTGTTTTGCTTAACCGGTTAGTGATTTTTAACATTTATTTACTAATTTTCACATTCACATTTTGAGTAAGCTATTGTCTTTTTTTTATGTAGAATCCGTCATTAAAATAATTGCATATTGTCTCACCTTGACTAATAAGCGTGATTACTTGTGTAGTTATTTGATTACTTTGACAGGTTTCAAAATTGAAGTTCAAGTTGAAGATTAATTGAAGAAAGATTTATTTGTGTATTTGAATGTATATATAGATATTTTATTTTTTGCCTATTTTATTTATCGAATGTTTGTAACAATTGTGTAACTCTAAAAAGATGATATATATAAATTTATTTGGGGGGTTCGTTCTAGGGGAGGGGGATACTTGTATATGCTTACTTGTCATTAAATTTTTAGAAATCATGCATATAGGCTTTGTCTTTAATCGCCTAGATGATATTTTTAGGGCTATAATATAATCAATTTTTAATTTGCTTGACGCTTTTTGTTAACAAGTCTAAAAAATAATAAACTAGATCCGTTTAATTTGAATGTTAAAATCAAATCCTATAAATCTAGTAGGTTGTAGATGTTTTAAAAATATATTATAAATTTCATTTGTTCTTATCACGTAGAAACTATGCCTAAGTATTTAATTTGTTCCATATCCATTTACTAAATCATGCATATATATGTTACTATGTTTTTTTAAAAACAACCTAGAAATCATGTCTTAGGGTTGTAAATAAACTTTTCAGCATATGCCAAATAAACATTGTTTGTGGCACTTATTGAACCTCCCCTAAATTAGTAAAATTATGTAACTAGAATCCTATGTGCTTTTTCCGCATTCATGATGTAATATTTTTTCTTAATATACTAATTTAGAATCATTTCAGTGAATTAATTGGCTTTAAAAATATTTCTTATGGTCAAAAAACACCTTGGTACATGATTTTCTTAAAAAGTCATTATTAAAGCTTCTTATTTAACACTTTGGGGATTGA
This sequence comes from Solanum habrochaites, assembly GCA_027704765.1. Taxonomy (NCBI): domain Eukaryota; kingdom Viridiplantae; phylum Streptophyta; class Magnoliopsida; order Solanales; family Solanaceae; genus Solanum; species Solanum habrochaites. The sequence goes on from JAKWJA010002491.1 coordinate 65,129,329, forward strand.
TTTTGACATTGTTTATTTTGAAAATAATATAAAGCACTACTCCTAACCTATCGTTAGTGGGAAAAGTCAAAGGAACTACGAGGTAAGTTCAATTTTTTAAACCCGACGCAATCCTCGAGAAGTACACACCTACCCATGATTTCAAAAGGGATGTATGTGTATTGATGTGTAAATATTTAGTGGTCTACATGTTAAATTAATCTTTGAAAATTTCATTTCAAAAAAACAGTAAAACTTTTTTTAGACCGACCTCAAATCAAAATTGTTTTCTATGAGTGGAAGAGCGCGATAAAATTCGTGGATCATCCCTATAAAGAGAAAAAACATTTTTTTTAAAAATAAAAAATTCATATTCAAAAACTTGCTCACTTTTCAAACTAATTTTAACAATAATTGCTTAATATTTGCCAATTTTGTCTATTAAAACATAGGCCTCGTATGTTAAAGAAAAAAAAAATAAACTTGATTGTTTATTAGTGGCTGTAAACCTAGTCTCGCATGTTTAAAAAAATTATAAATAAAAATAGCCTTAAAGTTTTATACTTGTTTCCACTTAGCAAGCATATTAATGAATAATAATGGAAATTGACTTGATTGCCTACTTGTAACCCTCCATACAAGGCATGAGGGTGGATACGGCGGGGGACCACGCTTTGTGGACCTCAGGGATGCCTAACACCTTCCTCTCGAGGGTAATTTGACACCTCTACCTAATCTCTGGCTCGTTGGACCTTAGTTAGACTTAGTTAGTTAGAAGGTGCCCTAAAGCGCCTTAAATCGTTAGGTGGCGACTTCCAACCGAAACCCCAAAAGAGTTGTTAGGTCGCGCACAAAAACCGTTTCTGCGAAAATGGGGCGCGACAAGGCAAAGTACAATTCACTTTCCTAATTCTAAGCAAAGTAACTTTCTTATTCGCGTTTTGAAAGATTTTAATTTTAACTATATAATTTTGGATTTTTCAATAAATATAGAGGCACACGCTAAAACATTCTTTCACCTAGCATCTTACTTAGCAAGAACGTCGGTGAAGATCGAAATAACCTTTAAATAATATTCATCATTTTTAAAATTTATATAATTTTTTTACAAAACTACTATTTAAATATATTCTTAATAATATTTATTTGAAATTCATAATTCAAAACTCATTAATTGATAAAAAATAAACACGTTACATTATTAAAATATTAATAATTAGTGCAAGATAAAGTAAAAAAAAAGGCTAGAAATTAATTATATAAAGGGTCAATTTGAATCAATAAAGAATACTATGGTAAATAAATAAGAATGAATGGAAAAAGAAAAAAATAAGCCCTTTACTCACTAATTGAAAAAAAAAAAGAGCAAGCATATAAAAAATGTGGGGTTAGTGAGGTTCAACCCCGAATTGGCTGTGTGGCGAACGCTCTCATTGCCAATTGAACTGATTCACGCTTCAGTTACTGGGTGGCAGAAGTAATATATATTATATATATATAAATTTTTTTTGAGATCACCGGTGCCATGACACCCCCACCTCTATACGTAAATCCGCCCTTGTATGGAGGTAGAATTAAAAGAAACATTCCTTATGATTCTTTTTTATAAGAAAAATGAGAATACAATGACAATAAGTATTTAAAAAAGCGCGTCAAACTCTAATATATAAGTATGATAAGTGAACAAATACAATTTATTTTGCTCGTTCTAAGCCAACTAACCTATTTCTTTTTTAAAATTTTGAATTTCTACTTATAAACCCAAATTATGCTATATTTATTAAATTTCCTTTCTTGTTATTATGCTATATTTACTAAATTTCCTTTGTTGTTATTCAAGTTTGTAATTTATAATATATTTATATTTTCTTGAACTTTATCATCTAAAAATAAAGTTACAAGGATCAACGCGTCTTGTATTGAAAACTTCGCGTATTAAAACTTTAAAAAAGATATTTTATGAGTTATTTCTTCTTGCTAAATTAATTATGAATATTTTTGTGGTTTTGTGTATATTAATTATACTAGATACAAAAGTCCGAGCAAGCCCAGGCCCCTTGTATATTAGTTTAGTTATTTTTTATGTGATACAAATAAAATTAGAAGAGCTAATTAAATTTTTAAATATTTATTACATATTATTGTTATATATTTTTAACGTACTTTTCAAATTATATCTTTGGCATATGTGATATTTTTAGAGTGTATTAATTTTTAAATATTTTTAAATTTTAAATTATTATAATTTATGTGACACATGTGAGATTTTGAGAATTAATTAAATATTTAATATATTTTTTAAAAAGTGTGTAAAGTACGTAATTTTTATATAATATATATTATTTCTCTTTGTCCGAATTAATATGACACATGTTAAATTTTGAGATTTAATCAAATTTTTAATATGTTTATATTTTAAGTTGTGATTAATAGTACTCTTAATGTAAATTTTTTCAAATAATATATTCTTGCCAATTTATAGTGGCCATGTGAAAATTTTGAGGAGTTAATCAAATTTTTATGATTTTCCCCCACTTATATTAAGTGTTAAATTGGTGATTTATAGAACTCTTAATAAGATTTTCAAATAAATATAGATACTATCTCAGTCCTAATATTGTAGTCATGTAAGATTTGAGAGGTAATCAATTTTTAAATTTTGATTATTTTAATAAGATATTTTTAAAAATACCATAGTAGATAAAAAAAAAGTAAAATGAGTAAAATGAAAAAGTAAATTAAAACATATAAGTAGAAAAATAAGAGAAGAAGTGGAGGAAGAGGGCAAAATCGGTCAATTGACCCGGCTGACCCTAAGCTCTCAAAGGCGCGCTGGCGAGACGAGAGGAAGAAGAACAGAGGGGGGAACCAAAAAAACACGAGCAATGAGCGGGTAATGGACGGGGGGATTAGGGTTGAGGGAAATGATAGGAGAGGGGACAAAAAGGACTTTTTTTTAATTACTTAAAAAGAAAGAAATTAGGGTGGGAAGTGAAAATTTGGAAATTGGGTAAGGCCGTAAGGGCACGCGGAGATAGAGGGAAATAATTGGGGGTTTGGCAATCTTTATAAATACTACTCCAAAATCCCCCAAAAATGTATTTGACAGCATAACACCATCTCCTCTCTCCGGCGCCGATCTCATCCGCGCTAATTTTCACAAAGCACCGTTCAAATCCTGGCGATAATTTAGGGATTTGAGGATCAATTTTTCAGTCTCACTGTATGAAAGTTCGGATATAATTGAGCCAAATGAGTATCGAGTCATTCAATAGGTAACTTCGTAGTTCGTATTATGCCTGGGATAACTTCAATATTGTTGAATTACTAGGTGATTTGGAAACTGTTCTTTCTTATTCCCGATGAAGAATGGGAATTACTAGATAGTTCGTCACCACTTCGGCCTAATTCCAAGAATTTTCCTGTAACTATATGTGTGTATTTTGAGTTATTGAAATCTGTTGTTGTTGCTGCGTGAGTGTAGCAAGATGCATCTGAAGTTTTTCATTATCTGATCTATTTGTTCATCTGAGGTTTCTTGTTATGTGGATTTATTTATTGGATAGGTTGGTGAAACTTGCGGCAAGAGCTTTCTATGATGACATTACAACTAAAGGCGACAACCAGCCCAAGTCCGGAAGAAGTGATAATAGAGGAATTGCAGTGGTGATTCTTGACGCACTCACAAGGTTATCAGAGGAAAAGATACAACGTTACTTTTTTGTAGTTATATTTTACTTCTTCAGTCTGTTTTTGACTTAGAAGCTTTATTTAGATATTTTCAAGAATTGCATGCATAGTTTGTGCACAATTCACCCTCACACCCACAAACTACATTGTATTTCAAGAATTGCATGTTTAGTTCGTGAACAATTCACCCACACACCCACAAACTGCATTGTATTATCAAGAATTGCTTGCTTAGTTTATGCACAATTCACCCACACACCCACAAACTGCATTGTATTTTAAAAAAATTGGATGCTTAGTTTGTTCACAGTTCACCAACACACACACAAACTGCATTGTATATTCAAGAATTGCATGCTTAAAAATCATTATTTCAGGAGGCAATGGGTGAGGGAAGAAGACTTGGCAAAGGACTTGAAGTTGCACACGAAACAATTACGCCGCACCTTGCGGTTCTTTGAAGAAGAAAAGCTCATCACACGGGACCATAGGAAAGAGGTTGGTTTTATGCTCTATTGCATAAAGATGATACCGGCTGCCCTTTTTCATTTACGTAGGATATTATTTTGGAAGATTTAGCCCTCTTGATAACTTTAAGAAGGCTTAGTTTCTACATCGAGAGTGTTCCAGACTTTAGATATCTGAAGCAGCACCATCTGTTTCCTTAGCTTAGCAATTGGTTCCCTTTTATACAAATTCATCCTAAGTAAAGAGGAAGATGTGAGAAATTTGTTGTTTGGTAACCACATGGCTGTAAGGTGCACACTGAGCTGTGTCTCTTTATTCTATTTTGAAAATATGGTAGATCTTTGATGTAATTAATTCAAACAATATCTTATCTAAAAACATGAAATTGTTACAAAATTTTCTTTGGTTACCTACCAACACAAACAAACAATAAGGAAACCAAGGGTGAAGCTCAGTCTTACGTAGTTCATCTGTTTGCTTAATCTAGCCAAAAAAATTCACATTTTGTTATTATGAACCATTAAAAGATGAATCCTATTTTGTAATTACCTTATGCATTAGTACGTTCTTCTACCTGAGAATACTCTTTTAAGTTGATTTTTCTAGGAAATTCTATTTCTTCTTTGGTACCATGGTCCATGGTTCAAATCATTGAGACCTGTTAGGCAAATGCATTATGACAACAAGGAATAGGAAAGTTTCCAGTGACAAATACAAAGTAGCAGCATTTTGTCTTCTGTGTGTGTCATATTTTTTTTAACCTCAGCCCTCATTAACTTAATTGTATTGTGGGACAAACTAATGGCGTTTTAATGAATGTTTACGGATCCTCCTCCTTTTACAAAAGATGGTGGGTGGAAGGGGGTGATTTGGCGGCATATTCTCCCCGCCCCCTGCCTGCCCTTATTAACTAGTTGCTAATGTGCAACCAAGTATACCCTCGTTCTGTGCCAAAAACTGATGGGTGAGAAGGGGGCGATTCAATTGTATATTCGTCTGTTATTATCAGATACTACTAACATCAGATTTAGCCTGCAATTTCTGTGCTAGATAATCTGTCATTCGTTCTTTGACAATCTTCTGTTGCAGGGAGCAAAGGGTGCTAAAGTATACAATTCTGCAGTTGCAGCTACTGTTGATGGTCTGCAGAATGGGAAAGAAGGAGATGACAAAATAAAGATGCATACTCATTCTTATTGCTGCCTGGACTATGCACAGGTTTCCACCCCAAATCCCTTATTTACCAACTTAGTGTAGATTTATTGAAGTATTCTGATACTTCTAGTCATAGCATTTCCCAACTTGACTGATAGACAAACAACCAAGAGACATGAGAGACTTAAGTAATCTATAGTAACAAAAACTTTTGCTTATCATGGTACTAGCACAAGCATTGATTGTTGAGCAGGGATAACTTCTCATGCATCTTGATATCATTGATATTTAACTAAATTGGTACTTCCATGGAAGTTAAAGATTCAAGGGGCATTTCAAATTCTGCAGATATATGATGTCGTGAGGTACAGACTGCACCGAATGAAGAAAAAGTTAAGAGATGAGCTGGATAACAAAAACACAGTGCAGGAGTATATTTGTCCGAACTGTGCGAAAAGGTTCTGCCTTCAATACTGCTGCTAAGTTTTGGCTCTTTGATAGGTATGCATCTCATGACAAACTCAGGATTTGCCTTAAATATGCAAATTCAGATATACTGCGTTGGATGCGTTGCGGCTGGTCTCTATTGAGGATGAGTACTTCCACTGTGAGAGTTGCAATGGGGAACTAGTGGCAGAGAGCGACAAGCTAGCTTCTCAAGGGTCCACCGATGGGGATGACAATGATAGGAGACGCCGCCGCGAAAAGTTGGAAGACATGCTTCATAGGGTGGAGGTTTGTCTTATTTCTGTGTTATGTTTTAGGGTGTTCTATTTTTTTCTCTCGTTGGAGGCTCTCTCTTTTAAATTATATTCATTTCATTTGGTCATGTCATACTGCTGGTTCCCGGGTTGGGTGTTTATTGTTTAGTCGTCAGAATGATGATAATAACTAAGAGCAGAGCGAACTGAGAGAGCAAGCAGCTAAAACAAAACCTCTATAGTGCAGTGGGTTTTTAAGCGTCTTATTGCACCAGGTCCTTTGGTGGATATATACAAATATACATAAAAAGAAGTCAGTGAACTGTTTTGGCAGTCTAATCTATACATCTTTGCTAGTTTGCTCTTGTTACATCATGCATTTTCAATGTCCACAGTTACTAAATTATGCTGTTGCTTTAACTTATGTTCATCTATAAAAAGCTTATGTTTATCTTAAAGAAACTTATGTTCATCTTACTCTTTTCATTTAAATATGTCAATTGTTTTGTTGTCTTGCTTGTTTTCAAGATCAACGTGGACTTAATAACTTATCTGGACTTAAAACATCAGCTTTCAGCCTTTTATATTCTTGGATTGGTTGGTAACAGAGAGTCCTTAGGCCTATAATAGGGAGTTTGACCTGTATATTGATGCCTAATAGATATTCTCCCGTTCAGGGGTATCCTCTCTACTCAAATTTTTGGCACACCTATTACTAACTTCATCAATAGATGTGCTTTCTTTGATTCTGAACTTCTTTTGAACAAAGCATTGTTTTTCTGTTTCCCACGTCAAAAAAACAATTTTGTTCTCACAAACATGATGTACTCCCGATGTTCCATTTTATATGGCACTCAGTGCTTCTTTAGTTTGTTAAAAATGGCACTTCCCATATTTGGGAACTCTTTAACTTAAAGCTTCTAATTCTACCTTGAATGGCATGTCTAACGTCATGGGATGTTTGAAATGTACTTTTTCTTGATCAAAAAGTTTTATAAGTGTACGGTTGGTATGTGTCAAAAGTTTTTCTTTCTTAAAGCCTTGGTGCGCCCATGAGATCCCTGGGACAGAAAAATGAGATAGAACACCATATTGTTGTGTAGGTTCTCTACTTTTTTCTTTTGGTCTACCTGCATACAGGAGACTTTCCTAATTTAATGAAATCACTCTACTTAATTAAATTTTTTTTTGGAGTGATTGCAATTTAAATCTATCTATTCTTTTTGCTATCACTGTTGGTGGAGGGATTTATATACACCGCCTCTTATCCCTTATCTCTTTTTGGTGCACCCATGAAATCTCTAGAACTGTAGAAGCATTGAAGATTGGGTGTTGTAAGATTGACTTGACCAAGACATATAGTTGCTTTATATTTTAGGTAAACTTCATGCTTCTTTATTCTAAATGAGAGAAGGGCATTTTGTGCTCTTTTTTGAAGTATGTAATCTGATTACTTTACTTGATTAAAAATGTATAATCTGATAAGAGGGTGTCATAAGACAGATCTATGAAGTTCTTTTCTCGTTTTTGGTTGGAAATTGGTGAGTCCCTCTCTGTTTCTCTCTTTCGCTATCTGCCAAATTGCATGCTTCTCTATATCTTTCATTTGTCCTGAAGGAATTCGATTTTATCTTTCAGTTTAATAGAGCATGATTTTTGTGGTAGCTTTGAAAGAATTTCTTTATTTTGTATAGGCTGAATTTTTTAAGGAGAGATTGTATCTTGTCATCTAGTTTGAAAAGAGATTTTCTACTACAAAATCAATTAACTATTATTCCTCAATCTGTGAACTAATCGGGACAATATTAACAGCGTCTATTTTAGTATTACAACTTCTCTTGGAATATTTATTTTTCTTTTGGATGAGCTATAGCCCCTCGTTGTTTTTTGATCACAATAACAATTGGTGAATTATGAAAAACCTTTTCCTCCTTTCCTTTTTATTTTATTGTAACCCTGGATATCTGAGAACTTACCAACTCTTTCCTGTGCACATCTGATTCAGTTTACTGAGAACTAAAAGAATTGTAGGCACAACTCAAACCATTGATGGATCAACTTGCCAGAGTAAAAGATTTACCTGCTCCTGAGTTTGGAAGCCTTCAAGCATGGGAAGTGCGAGCCAACGCTGTGGCCCGTGGTGCAAATGGAGATAATGCAAATGACTCAAAGTCAGGACAAGGGCTTGGATTTGGTGGAACACCTATGCCGTTTGTAGGGGAGACAAAGGTTCTTTTGCCCAACCGGAAAAGGAAAAAAGAAATACTGTTGTTACAGTCTTTTACTTGGAAGCTCATCATTATGTGTTTCTAGTTGCTTCTTGGAAATGCAATGCTGTGATTTTGGTGTATATTCATGCTCATGCATCATAGTTACGACTTGCATGTACATGACTTTTTCCAACACACACTCACATATCTGAACTGGAATTTAATGCACTAGTCCTTACAGTGAGGTCGCACAACATAGCTTTTGCTCTGTGTTAGGTAGTCTTCTGATCAAATCTTGAAAACAACCATTTTAAATCCCCTCCTTTTATTGCAACATTGGAAGTTTTCTCCCTTTTGTACCTGTGAATTTTAGAAGAAGGAGAACGTGGATAGAGGTCAAGCAAGAATCAAATATGGAGGGTACTTCTGCTGCAGCAGGATCATCTGATGACAAGAAGTCCATAGGATTTGAAGATGTGAAGAATATACAGGTTAATGTCATTGCCTTTTGTATGGTTCATTTGCTCTTTCTGCCCTGTCCTTTCTTGCTTGATTCTCCATATGCTGTATATTGATGCTTTAATGCCTTCTCTTTTTCTTGGTTTTGGTAGGATGAATATATTAAGGCATATTATGAGGCTCCTTCAAGCGGCAAAAAGAACAAGAAGAAGCTACCAAAATGTTGCCGGAAACATCAACTACAGATGGAGTATATAACACCTCTACTGAGCGCCAAGTTGGCATGAAATCCAAACGTGAAGAGGAGGACGAAGGAGAGGATGTTGAATGGGAGGAGGCCCCACCTGCAGGTAATTTTATATTGTTCATATACTTTAATCTCTTAAGTGGTTGAGGATAGGAGTGACTATTCAAAGAAGTTGATAATGGAGGTGCTAGTAATTGAAGTTATTGGCTTGCTACATCATGAGGTTCAGCTCCTTAACTTGTTCGTTGATGGGAGTTGCTGGTGTTGTACTGTCAACTGTGTACTGCTTTGCTATGAGCCGTTCATGGTGCAAACGTTAAAAAGACACTATTATGCAAATTCTTTTTTGAGTCCTTATAAAATGGAGAGAGACCATAAATTGAACAAATGGATCAACATGATATTCTTTGTGCTGATCAGAACCTCTGGGGTTTAGCTGCTTGAAATGTTGGCCATTTTTTTTTGGTTTCCCACAAATTCCAAAGTTTCCTCCACTATGTCTACTTTAACAGCTAGGACAACACTTCTTCTCCTAATTGTTAAATATTATTCTGAAAAGTTAAGGCTAACACAGTGTGGTATTTTAAAGGGAGCAGGGTAGAGGGGTTGGCGAATATTCTGAACCTTTGAACACACTGGGGTTGGGAGATTTTTTTGGGTAACTAAAGATTTTTAAAAATAAAAGGAACATTAAGAACATTGAAGAAAATTCAACTTGTCAAAGTATGCTAACAACTCTTCACATCTTTCACGAATTTATGTGAAAGAGCGTAGGCACATACACACCACCTATAGTTCTGAATAACATACTCAATTTATACACTTATATATCGTAGAGATGCCAAGAAAGTGATTACATACACAATTTTCTATACGTGAAATAAAAACTAGTCTAGAAGCTTGAGGGAGAAGATATATGGATAATTCTGTTGCGAATAGCTAGGTTCCAAGTAACCGAGCCTGGACTTTGAGAATTGTACTAGTCTTTCAAAGTCTTTTTACTCAATAACAGAAATCAATTGCAAATGCCATGCAAGCTCTACGGAGTTGCAGAAGTTTGGCCTGTAAACTGAGCAACATGTGTCATGCACTTCACACTTCCTAGGAAGTAGTAGTCTTAGACTATTGGAAGTGGCAGTACATACACTTTGGATAAGGAGAAGGTGTAATGATTTTCCCACGAAGTTCAGGTGTGTAGGTGAAACTTAGTGACCAGTTAGCGAGGATCTTCTAACTTCTTATTGTTAGTATGATCTGTTACTTTGTTCTGCTTGCTTGATTAGAGTTCTATATGTGATGATCACTGCTAAATTTTGTCTTCTCCCAATTCTTTAGGCTCTGATTCTTTTTTCCCTTTCTCCCGAATCCTGCTTCTTCATTTTCACTTTCAATTTGTAGGCCGTGTTTGATTTGCTTAGTTTTGAAGTTCAGCTATCATGTTCACATTGGATATGTTTTCAGGTAATACTACAACTGGAAATCTCAAGGTAGACTTGAATGTTCAAGCAGATGCTTCGGAAGACGACAACGATGAAGAAGATGACATAGACTGGGAAGAAGGTTGATGGTCAAAGTAATTTTTAAGCTGCAAAATACAAATGCAGACTGCCTGAAGTCTCCATGCATGTTTGTTGCTTTGTGAAGAGAGTCCATCGTCATCCTGACATGGGGGTCGTTTGGTTAAAAGAAACTAAGCTATGTAGGAATTGTGTAATACAAGGACAAATAACGCATTATTTTTATTTAGTGTTTTTTTGGGCACTAAAAATGGGATATCTGCAAGGTAAAATTCAAAATTTGGGTTTTTACTTTTTTAAAAATATAATAGAATCTAAAAGAGTACTGATGATGGATTTGAGGAAAAGATGGAGTGAATTTGTCTTTTGATGTTTAACCTATGTATTATTATTCCATATTATATCAGGTATAGTTTATAATAGATAATGCATTTAGGCATTAGCAATGAAATGCTCACTTCAGGGCTCAGGTACACATAAATCTTCCCATAACACTCCTATATCTTTCCTTGTTTCCACTTTCAAGAATATTTTTAGTTGGAGCATTGATTTAATTCGAAAGGTACCAGAGAGAATAAGTAACGAAAGAAGAAGCAAGGTAAGTTTAAAAGTTAAAACAAATCATCCATAAGTCGCTGTGAGGCTTTGTTATTATAATAAGTAATATCATAAAATAGTAACAAACAGGGTAAACAAGACATTCTAGGAACCGGCAAGAGGGGTTGCTTGGACGATAAACACTCTCCACCTCCAACCTGACGTTTTAGGGTGTTTTTGATCAACACTGGAGCACACGAGTGGGAAGAGAGGTGAAAAAGAGAAAAGAAGGAAAGGCAGTAAACGAACGCTAAAAAGAATAAAGAAATTCTATTTTTAACTTGAGTCTATTTCAAAGCAATAAATCTGTAACTCTCATCACACAGATGATAAAAGGAAGGGATCCCAACCTGCACTGTCACCAACACCCCAAAGCCCATTTTCAAACTCCAGGAACTGTTGTTCAGTTGTAACTGAAGCTGTGTGTGTTAGTCCATTCATATCAGGCATCATTATTGACCCATTTAAAACATCTACTCCCCCAAATGTAGACAAATCAACCGTTGGTTCACTAAGTGAAACTGGCCATGTACAAGTAGCAGTAGTACTATTACCACCACCAAAAATGTTAGTGTTAATGTTATTATTTATATTTATACTAGTATGAAATGAAACCTCGTCTTGGACTTGACTCATTTGTGGTTCTCCCCACGGTAATCGTCCTTGCTCGTTAAGCCACCTATTATGACTTCTGCCCTGCGTTCTGATATTTTCCTTTGGTGTTAACTCGCAACTATACAGTCTGGTCGTATCTCTCGACATTGGTTCGACAGACTTCGCAGATCTTTCATAGTGGGCCTCGATAACTCCAGTTTTCCGCATTCGTTCGAGGCTTAGGTAATCAAAAGATTGTAGGACTTTTCACCGAACAAGTCATCAGACAGAAAAATTCTAACATGTCCAATTTTAGGTAATTTCTCACTTTGTGTGGATGTTTTCTTGATTTCAGTACAAGGTACTGACGGTTTAACTTTGGATGCTAATTCAGAAGATGAATTAGAGGCATAAGCTTGAATGAAAGATCTTGAATTCTTGCTGTTAAAGAGTTTAGCTTTAAGTGCACCAACAAGACTATTTTCAGGTTCCTCTGTTCTGCAGGCTTCTTCAAAGTTAAAAGGCTCAGAATTTTCAACAACACTACTACCTTGTTGGGAATCAGACGCGGGTAGTTCAAAATTAGTACGAGCATTAGCCCCTCTTAATGTTCGAGCAGCTTGATCATAAGCCCTTGCAGCATCCTCAGCAGTGTCAAAAGTACCAAGCCATAGCCTTACCTTTTGTAAAGAATCTTTGATCTCTGCAACCCATCTTCCTGATGCGGGACCTGTGGCGAACACCACACAAACAATTCTGCTGGATGATATTGGCGGTCCCGGGTTGGACGTGGGACCGGCGCCGCGGAGATGGTGTTGTGGGGCCACCGGGAACGCTGGGGCTGCGGATTTGTGATGGGTGTGTGTGTGGGGTGCGGGATGGTTTTGGGTTTGAGCTTGGTTGGGATGGGCCACCCCTCTGATGGATGGTTTTATTAGTGTTCGATAACCGTCATTTGGCCGAGGTGGTGGTGGCTTCATTCTTGAATATGTTTGGTTGAAATTGGAAATCAAAAGTTCATGATAAGGTGTCTGTCTCTAAGCTTGGTGTCTTGAACTATTGAAGGTATAAAATGGACAAAGTATCTTTAAATTGTCACAAATGGACTAGAGGAAAATGATATTCCTCTGTATATTAAATTATAAACACAGAATGAAACTTTCTATTGTTGCAGGCCATGTTGGTTCTATCGACTCAAAATCATAAAATATGACCAAATTATGGCAAGATATCGACGATTTTATATAGTTGTACTATGTGCTAATGCATAAACTTCCAAATGTATATGTTGTTTTCAGAATGATGTGATCAATATAATTTGGATATAGACTTCCTGTTGCCCCTTATATACATTCAATCAATGCTACAAATGGCAAGTCACTAGAAAACACAATTTCTTAAAAAGATTTCTGGTGAAACTCAAAGACCAGATCAACTATAAAACGTGATAGTTTAAGGGTTGAGATAAATGTGAACTAATATTTATTTTGTGGTATGCAAGAGATTGACTATCAGTTAGAAGTAGTTAATTAAGTTTTAAGGTTTTCTTTGATAATGTATTGAATTTAATTGAACAATAAGCAACATTATATGAAAATATGTGCTGGAGGTATAGCCTAGATTGTGCTTCTAAAATAGTCTAAAGAACAAATTATTTGGTGTAGTATTTGAGAAGAGAATGATAAATTAAGTACCAAAGAATGGATTAGAAGACTCTATTGGGCTAAAACAGTTCAAGAATACTCTTAATATAGTGTGTGTGATTTTTTCTTTCTTTTTAACTGTCAATATGAGACTTTATTTGCGCGCGAACACAAATGCTAGCCAATTTTTGAGGCAAGAAAAAAACACATGCAACTCCACTACTAGCAAGCTGGATGATTGTCCAAATTTCACCTACTACTTTTAGATGACTAGTTGTTGTATAAACCACATAAATCCAAGTTTATGGAGAATCGATGTTTTTTTTAAAAAATATCAAAAACATTCATCCCCTATAAAGGGTCCGATGAAATTAAGGTTGAAGTGGAACAATGCATGTTATTTGCTCATTATATTTAGTGGTATATTAACGGCCCCATTCCAAAACACTAAAATACTTCGATAAGTACGATTTGCCCACCTCCGAAAAGAAAAGGCCTCACGCCGCTGGAGGTTATTTGTGTCGTCCTTCCATCCTACTCCTAACACTATAGGAAAGAAGGTTTGTCCCCTATCCTCTCATCACTTCAATTTTAGTGCTATTAACGAACAACGATAATAATATATTCAGTATAGTTTTTCATAAATAAGCAGATAAAAAGATTATTTCTTATAGATATTCGGCTTGAAGGAAAAAATTCTGAAGCAGAATGATCCAAAAAAAAACATGACAACAAAACAGTAAAATTCTATATTGAAATAACGTTGGTCTTGATAATCTAAACCTCAGTAGACCACGGGGTGTATTGAGCCACTAAAGAGATATAAATCATAAAAGTTTTGATTTTTTTATATTGTTGAAAAAGTGAAAGTATTTTCTAGAATACAAAGTGCTTTAACCAGACATACTAGGCTACAGCAGGACGATGCCCCCCCCCCGCAGTCAAAGGCAAAAGGAACAGTTGAACGGCCGGGCAGGGTACTACTTGAAAGTTTGAAAATATCCTCCCCTAACCTTTGGACCTCCTATAAGATTTTGGGGAGGTAGTTTTTGCACTCTCTAAATCGTGTGGACTTATTGCCACCTATCTTGGTACGAAATGCATTCATTTTTACTATCAATACTTATTTATTTCTTCTTATATTACTTCAACCAGTGCAACAATAAATAAAACGTAGCTTACTTTCTTCTTCTTCCATGATCCCTACTCCTCCCCCCCCCCTTTTAAAATAATAAATAAATAGTCAATTACAAGAAAGAGCACAAAAAAATTAAAATGAACAATTCCCCCTCCCGGTATGGCTCGTTCGCTTTCATTTCCCGCTGTTTCCGTTCCTCCCTTGGAAAGTTCAAAAAATTTCATTAAATAAAATTGTTGTCCTCTTATACGGTTGTTTAATTAGTAGCTTCAATAAGGATATGATTCAATGGCTCAAATAAAAAGTCATGATGTGCAATGGGCTTCTTGGTTGCTATTCTTCATATGTAGTAACACTTCGAACATGCTTATTAGGTTTTCAAAACTCTCTATTACTACAAATTTTGTCCCAGGATCATTTGGTGCTAAAAGGAACAAGGGTAGGAGGGTTCGTCTAAGACTTTCCTAAGTTTTGCTACAGATGTTTCAATATTCAGTAATAAAATCAACTGAATTCATAACTGCGAATCATCTTAACGAAACAAATAGCTAGATATAGTTGATCACTTGATTATGGTAAGGAGTTTAGTAACTTGAAAATAGGACCAGAGGATGTGGTGCAGTGGATGGGACTGCTCCTCCTTTTTTAATCAGAGATTTTGAGTTCAACTTCTAAATATAAAAAATCCTCACGACACAAATTCAAATATACTTAAGTTTAAGTCAGATTCATATATGAGTTGAAACATTAATCAATCAAATATGGAGTATAAGTAAAAACAACAAATTTTAATTTCTCACACAAACATAATGTCCGATAACGGTTGTGTGTAACAGAGCCGATTCCAACGCGCTAGATATAAGTTAATCTCATCTTGCAATATAAGTTAAATCTTTTTTTTTCCTTTATGAAAAAATAAACTAATTTTCTTCTTAACGTACTTTCCATATTGAATTTAATGACCCTCGACCCGCCGCACTACTGTCTCTCAACACAAAATACACGTATGTTTCGTGATGGTTCAAATGTAATTAACTAATTATATAGGTTTCTTATTTTTCAAAAGTAAAATGGGGCATGCTATTTTCCATTAATAATTAAAATGAAAATAATATAAGGTTTGACTAAGGTAAACTTAATCTAGACCAGTTCTATATCTGAACGCCAAGCAAGTTGTTTAGTGGAGGGAAAACAGTAAACGCCCCTGGTCCGGACAAATTTTGCCTTCCCTCTCCGGCCCATATTCTGGATCCTCCATCTCCATAAATACCAAAATTAAATAAGTGTCATATGATACCATTATATTAATTCCCTCGATTCCAGTTTACTCGTTCATTATATTATTTTAAAATATTCAATAATAAACTGTTGAACTTATAAAATCAATAAATATTGAAATGTTTTATATCTAATTTACTATTTCTTAATTCATTGTAAGTCACAATAGAACAAAATATTAATTTGACAGAGCGAATAATTAGTTATAGGATATAAAACCAAATAGAATTAAGTTGATTTTGATGATCAAAAGCCTTAATTAGTTCTTGCCCCGTGACACCATAAGTGGTGTCAAAGTCTAATATGTGAATGCAAAAACATCTTGCTCCCAACTGTAAACCTGAGCTTATTGTAACAAAAACTCTATCCGTATAATTGATTTCTTTCACTCTTCCCCCCCCCCATTAATTCAATCCCTCAACTAAATAGTACGCCTCCTACAAAATCCCATATTGAGACTATTTATTTTCGTATATCTTATACTGTCAAGGCTTTTTGATCTCAGTGACTCCTTTTTCTATCTAGGTATTATTTTCTATGGCAGTTAATATCAAAAATTGTACGAACAACAAGTGTCTATTCGCTCTCATTCTTTCAATTGCTATCGTCTTCTGTCTCATTCATGGATGGTGTAATTACTCAGATAATGTGATTTTGAGCAGCAGAAGAGAATTGATTGCAACCAAATTTGATTTCACGCCGTTTATGCCACGTCATCATCACCGGAAACACCTGTCTCCGTCGCCGGAAACTGAGATCGATCCGATTTACGGAGTTGAAAAACGCCTAGTTCCTACCGGACCAAATCCGCTTCATCATTGAGGTTTAATTTTATAGTTCATATTTCATCAGTACTATATATTGTTACAATCTGTAATCAATCTGTTCTTAATTATCAAGGAAGAAGACGACGACGCATAATTTTTGTATTATATGAGAAAAGTTCCAGATCATATGAATATCTTCAAATTATTTGATTTATTTCATAGTTTTCTTATCAGATTTTCACGTGGATTGCGCGCTAGTCTAGCTAGCTAGCTGTTTTTGCTCTGAAATTGTTAGCACTAATCATTTTTTTTATTAAATATGATTAATAAAAAACTTTGGATCATGGAAAATCATGGAAATGGTGATAAATATAATTATATTAATTGTCATTGGGATGTTAAAATTAGTCTGTTTGTGACGGCACGGCAAGTTCTTTTTTTTTGTGTGGGGGAGGGGGTGGCTTGTGTGGTGGTTGGCTGGGTGGGTGGGGGTCTGTGATTGCAATATAAAATGGTTACAATGGTTGTATTATATTTTGTTTGTGTGTGAGGGTGGGGGGGTTATGATGGGAACCTTGAAATTACTAGATACAGATATATAACCAAAGACATGCTTAGAAAGTGTGGTTGACTTTGTGACATTTGTGTTACTACTGTTTTCGTTTTAGTTTATATGATATAATTTAGATTTTAATTTAATATCGAATAGAGAAAATCGACAGTGATTTATTCGTATGCTCTTTAACTATTATAAATTATTATTTTTGATATATTTTCATGACTGTTATTTAAAAAACATTTTTTTCTTTTTTATTTGTTTATTTAGAAAGTTCAATTGCACCATCATCAATAAGCGTTAGTGGTCTTTTTCTGTTGATTTGTAAAAATATAGTACACATAAGCATTGGAGGTAGCAAGCAAAAGAAGGATAAACCAGAAAGAAGGCCTCCCCTTAGAAAGGAGTGGGTTGTTATAGACTATTTTCAAAAGCCCTAAAGATTATATGTCAGAATTCAAGTCTTAAATACAACAATGACTTCTTAATATTTTGAATATATGTGAATAAATTGAGAAGAGATTTGAATTTCTGTTGAATTGAGACTATTAGCGACCTCCTTCGGCTTTCATTAATTTTTAAATGTTTCCTTTTTTTTTCTTTCCCTTTCTGTCTATTATTTTGGTTAGTTTATGATGAGATCATGAATAGTATTTGAATGCAAACATACACCAAATGATCCATAAAACATGCAACTGGTCTCAAGATCATAGGGTCTCATTTGATTAATAATTAATTAGTATTTATTTTGTTTAGTTTGTATGTAAAGTTACATACTTGTCTTCTAGTGATCATAATTCAAACATCATTTATAAATGCTTTAGTTTTACCCTATTCAATATATTTGACGATTGATGGTGTATTTGGTAATATAGAAAATATTTTTTAAATTATCTTTTTTTTTTTCAAGATCAAGAAGTATCATAATATAATGTTCGATATTGACCATGAAATAGTGTCCACAATCATGTACCCCAAAGGAAATAGGAAAATGGGACATGGGCATAGGTGGAAACGTAGCACCAACAAGTAATTTTTTCCACGGTTTTATCTTAATTTATTAACAAACACGTATAATATAATTTTATGATCTGTGTACTCAAAATTTATCGGAACTCTATTCAAAAGTTTGATTACTATTGTTTATAAGATATGTGCAATAAACCCTCGTGTCACAGGGGCTGAGTCCTTCTCCGAACCCCATGCATTGCAGAAACTTTAGTGCATCAGACTATCCTTTTTATTTTTATCCCCCTCTATCCCCACCAAAAAAATGATTTTTTTTAGAATTAATTGTATCACACTAAACACACCCTAATATCAAATGTAGTGGTTATACAAAGATGAATAATGTATATGGATGTTTTCTTGTGAGTGTGTTGGGTGGTTAAAGGGTAAGTGGGCTAAAATTGTGACCTTTTTCTAACTTAAAAACTGTGGGCTAATACTATAGTCTATATTTTCAACATACAACAATATGGTGGTTGTGAAAATGTTTCTTTGACTTTGAAATGGAAATGACATTTTACACTTTTTGTAAGCACTAGAGAGCCTCTAATTGGTTCTAATAATGATATATACTCATTGACTTCATGTGTCTCAACCATTAAAATTTGTACCTCATTTTTTCAATATAATTCATGGAGGTCCACTCAGGTGTGTTGGCCGTGTAAATTATATTTATTTTTATTAAGAAAAGTGTCAATTGAAAAGATCCCTATATAAAAATAAAGAAGATCTTATCCAACAATGGTATAACTATAATTTACGTGGGTCCATAATGTGTTGATTTTCAACTATGATGCAATTATAATTGGAGAGGCAATTATAGCCCTTTGATGCTAATGATTTTTACTTTTTGATCTCGTTTGCCAAATGATTTTCAACTGTTCATATGCATATCTTGTCAAAAGTCTAAGAATAATATAAATGGTATAATTTAATTTTTTTAGGTCAAAAAAGTTTTTGTTATTTTTAACCAATTTTCAAATATAATGTTTAGAAATTATCCTTAAATATTTGGTCACATGCTATTCAACCTTACGTATAAAACATCACACTATTTTGATAATGTTTCACAATGAAATTCGATCACAAGCCTAACCTCTTAGTCTAATGTTTGGAATAAATAGGAAAATTGTAGATCATTTAATTAAGAAATTTCTGAATACATAAAAAACAAATTGAATTTGATTAAATAGATCTTTTAAACATCAAACTATTACTTTGAAAACTACAGGGAACATTTGAGGTAGCCCAATAACCAACGTCCAAGTTGTTTAGGCAAACAAAATCATATGTTATATATTGATTGAATGACGTAAAAATTATATAATTTTCATAATGTTAATTGTTAAGAGCTAATTAAAGTATATCTTTTTTTTTTTACAAATTATAAAAATTTCTTAAAAATATAGGACCTTTGATATTGTAAATAATATATTACTTAATGGGAGTGATGTATCTGAGAGGAGATATGAATGTATCCAAGAGATCATAGGGATGTATCCAAGTGAGATATTTGTATTTTTTTTTAAAAATGGTGTGAAAGGTTTAGAGATGTGGTAAAATAAGATGTGTATTTAAATAATTTTTCCTTGAATAAGTGTCAATTAAGAAATAATAATCATATTTTCATCTAGTTTACACTTTAGATTAAACATAATTGTTTTGATGATTCAAACATTAATTATTATTGATTAAATAAACAACAAAGTTCATTGACGTAACAATTAGTTATAAGCTCTAATATTTCAAGATAGTAAAGTACATATTTAAATTGACTAAATTATGTAAGATATTCAAGATTGAAGGTTAAATTAACTGAAATGTAAGTTTTCGATCTGTTTATGTAAGAAGTATGTTAAACTTTATTGTTTTGTTTCACTGTATCAGTACCAACTTAAGTATTTAACTTAACCTATAGATAATTAAATTGTAAAATGATTACTAATTATAATAAATATAAATATTCACAAGAGAAGAAAATATGAATTAAAATTAATTGAAAAAAAAATATACCAAATTTAATATTTTATTTAAAATTTAAAAAGGTATTTTAGAATACCTTATTCTCTTCTTCTTTTCTCTTCTCCTCACCAGCCTTTGAACCCTTGACCTAATAGTAGTGTGGAGCAAACTCCCCAACCACTATGAACAAGGAGGCCGGTGTCAATTTTTTAACAAGAAAATTTATTTATATTTATTGAAACACATAAAATGGGCCAGGCCCACAAGTTCCTTTTTTCTGTATTTCCAATGAAAGTCCAAAGATTGATGGGCTAGAGTCCATGTTCAATGAAACTTATCCGTACCGTGTGTTTACACCAAATCAATATATGCATATTATGTGTTTAAATTAATAGTTTATTTCATTTAATCATAATTAATTTACATGTATTTTACTTCATTAAATTACGTATTGCATTGATTTGGTGTAAACACCGAATGCGATAAGTTATTTCCGCCCAAGTGGGTAGGCCTACAAGTATTTTGGTCTTCATAT
This sequence comes from Solanum habrochaites, assembly GCA_027704765.1. NCBI lineage: Eukaryota > Viridiplantae > Streptophyta > Magnoliopsida > Solanales > Solanaceae > Solanum > Solanum habrochaites. The sequence continues at coordinate 65,149,833 of JAKWJA010002491.1, forward strand.
TTCAACATAATTTCCAACGCTTCACTTTATTTAATCAAGGTGATTGACGGGAAGGGAGTCGTGGGCTGAAAATTGTGGTCAGTAATGACGGTCTTGAAAAAAAACGAAAATATGCACACAGTGGGTGGGTAATTTCTACGGGGGGGGGGGGGGGGGGTACCTCTGTAAAGAATGAAAACTATTTTTAAATGTCCAGCGACCTTAGTTTGAGTACAATAAATCAAAATATGAAAAAAAAATATCAATGAAGTTTTATGGTTATATCATAGTTAAGTATAAATTTCAAATAAAGTAAAAAATATTGAGATCGTAGAGCCAAAAACGCCTATTATTTTTTGATTGAAATATTGGTGAAACCTAATTATACTTTTTGAATTCACTTGGAAAACTCTTTCAAAAAAAGAAGATATTTTGATGATTGTGATGGTAGTAGATATTACCAAATGTGAGGTTATTAAGCTTTTGATTAAATTCATCATAATTGCATGTTTTTGTTATGTTTAATTTAGGTCTATTAATTTGTTTTTTTGGCATGTACAGAATGATAAATCAGGGGTTATAACTTATAGTCACAGTTTAGTATTTTTTTTGTTGCCTTTTCATCGTTGGTTCACGACGTGATTTGTTTATTAATGAAAGATTAATTTTTCCTAAATGCAACTTAAATCCATTACGGGGGCTATCAGTGGGAATGAATATTTTCCTATTGAAAGCTTAAAATCATGCAACTTAAAATAATCCTTATGGTTGAAATCATTAGTATGGCTAATGTTCTTTTAAACTTTTTTAATATGAATTTTTGAATTTTATTTTTTATTGATTTTGATATATTTAACTTAAATCGAATGTCTATTAAAACAATCATTCTATTTTAAGAATTAGAACTAAAGACTTAAAGTTAAAATTGCATGCACATCCCTCTCCTTAAGCTCTTGCAACATTGGGCATGGATGCTATTATTATTATGTCGTATATTTATCAAAATTTGCAAATACTATTTATAATTTTTTTTTAAATTCATGTTTATATTTATTATCACTGATTTTTCTTTTCTTGTGTCATTTTCCCCCCTTTTGGTGACATAACAAATTGACACACGAAAAGAAAATCCATGATAATAAATATATACGATTTTTAAAGATATTTAGTAAATAGTATAGAGTTATTTCATTATGAAGATAACAAAAAAATTATTTTAAAGATTTGTGTGGGTGTGCGTGTTTGACCTTCGGAGATTAATTGTTTTTATAGGTAAAGATTTATTAATAATGGACACAGTAGACATTAAAAGTTTGTGGGATTCTACAAGATTGATTAATTTAAGCTAGGACTTATACCTGTGTGTTCAATTTAAATTAGAATTCTTAGAACTTAGAAGTTACTCAACTCTAAACCCTAATTCATGTCTATATAAAGGTATTAACTTCTCTTAAAAGGGCATCTCAAATATTTCTGCAAATCGACGAAATATTAGGTCAAATCTAAATCAACCTAGTTTGAAAAATATGGAATCTAAATCATCCAAGTTTAAGTAATACACTTGTTAAATTTAAATCATCCTAATTCGAGAGTAAAATCTTAATATCCTATTTCGAAATTATCTTAGTTCGAGAGTTAAATTTTAGGAAAGTAGAATCAAAGAAGGAATAAAATTATACCCGCAGTTTTTATCAATAAAATTATGTTTCTACTTATTTTATTGTGACTACAATTATTTTCTACTTTAAAATTTGTTACAAACACAGATTTCATTGATTCATTTATAAAACAAATAATATTCAATTAGAAACATAACAAAAGGTTATAATATGTGACCTTTTGGTTCGTTTACGTAGGAAGTTTGTTATACTTTAACTAGTTTTAGGGATATATTACATCATAAAATTGCAATGTAAGTTTAATATAACACATGTAATTAAGTTACAAAACAACTAAAATTTATGATAAATATAAATAATAAGATATTCAAAAGTATGAATTAATTGATTGAAAGTTAAATGTGCGTAGGTAAATGTAACAATAATTAAATTTAACAATTTCAAATTTCTACAATAAAAAAAACCCGATCATATGTAATCAAAGAGAGAAAATATTTTCTAGCAAAATTAAAAATGAAATTTAAAATATTTTATCTTGATTATTTTTTTTATTATTTACCAGCCTTAAACTTTTGATCTCTTGGTCAAGGAGTAACCTCCTCAATCACTTAGATCAAGAAGGTCAATTTTAATTTAACAAGTATAATTATTTATATTTACTAAGACATAAAATGTGTCGGGCCAATATTATTATGCAATCTACAGATATAATTCAAAGTCTTAATTTTTTTTAAAACAAAATAAACAAAAAGATGATATGATAGAAAGTACAATAAACAGAGCAAATGCAATTAAGTTATGAAATAACCAAAACTTATTATAATAAATATGAAATATTTTCAAGCAAGAGAATCAAAAGTACACATTTGAATCAATTAAAAATTAAATGTATCTAGTCAAATACAAGAAGAACTAAATTTAATGAATTTCTACAATAAAAAACAAAAAATAGTCATATGTAATCAAAGAGAGAATAATTTTTTATAAAAACTAATTTTTTAACAAAAGCTAAAAGATATTCTATTTTCATTACCAACGTTGAACTCTTGACCTAGTGATTCAGAGTAGACTTCTTAACTAGTCAACCACTTAAACCAAGTACTTAAGATATAAAATGGGTCAGACTAATATTATTAGATAAATTTAAAAAATCTCATAATGTTAAGAAAATATGATTATTTAAAAAAAAATAAAAATTGTATTTTAGAAAGTAAAAATTTAACATAACATATGAAATTAAGTAATGAAATAATCAAAACTTATTATAAATATAAATATTTACAAGCAAGAGAATCAACACACAAATCTAAATTGATCGAAAGTTAAATGTGTCTAGTCTAGTCAAATATAACAAAAATTTAATTTAATGAATTTTTAAATTCTAAAAAGAAAAGGACAAATGTAATCAAAGAGAGAAAATATTTTTTATCTTAAAAAGTAAAAAGATATTTTAGAATACTTAGATTTTTTTTTCTGTTTACCAACATTGAACTCTTGAGCTAGTATCAACAAATAAAATTATTTATATTTACTAAATACATAAAATGAATAAGCCCATAATATTTTATTACTCAAAATAATAAATTCCAAAAAATGTTAATTACCTAAGTAAATAAGCCTACAAATATCTTGGTCTTCAAATTTCAAGAAAATTTGAATGTTTCACTTAATTTCATCAAAGGATTAGAAAGAAAATGACTAAAAAATTGTTGTTTTCATTATTTGACATAATATAAATGTTTCATTTCTATAAAAAGAAAAGAGTTTCATTTTTTTTTTTGGGTATTATACAAAGAAGGTCCTTAGTTGGATATGATTGTTACATTGATTGATACACTAAGTTTAGTTAATGTATTGATAAAACCTAATCAAGGAAAAATCTTGCATGCTTTTGAATCACCCTGAATGATGAGTATGCGCATATCATAAATCTTTAATTCTAAGAATGACAGGTGGCCTTCCTGCGTATGGTGTTCAGGAAAAATGTATAAGTAACTTCTTAATCTATGTTTAAAATTTCAGAGATGCACTTATACTATACTAAGGTCCTATTACCTCCTGAACTTATTTAATAAATAATTTTCTATTCCTTTTCAGCTACGTGACACTAGCTATAAAAGGAAAGTCAATCAACATTGGGCACCGAAAAAGGATAGAAAATTACTTATAAAATAAGTTCGGGGCTAATATGATCTTAGTATAGTATAAGTGTGTCTCTGAGATTTCGAACATAGGTTGAGGGGGGTACTTGTGCATTATCCCGCACGATTATTCACATTCTTTCTATTTTTGAATTAATATTTCTAATGTTCTTTTTTTACATGATTTCGGACATATATATATATATATGATTGCACATATTTTTATTAATTAATTTTGATATACTTAACTTGGTTAATCTTTGTATTATTGCTAATTTATTTTGATATATTTAATTTGAATTGAGCGTTTTGTAACAATTACTCTATCTTCATATAAGGTTAACATTACATATAAACTATTCTTCTAAAGGTTGACTTGTGAAATTACATAGTATACTATTATTATTGTTGTTTTACATTTATCAAATTATATATTACAAGTACTATTTCTAAATTTAAAAAAACCATGTTAATATTTATTATCACAAATTTTCTTTTCTTGTGTCAATTTTTTTCCATTTCTGAAGAAATATATTTGATATATAATTAAATATTATTGACTTGACCAATTTTGTGTGTTTAGAAAATATAAATAATTTTATCTAATGATAAAATCACACTTCATCTTCCTTTTGTGTTGATTGGTTAAGGAGTTTTCTTGTGAAAATCACTCAAAGTTAAGAGTTCAAAAAGGCTGATATTCGGAAAATCACTGAGGTCATATAGATTTTTAAATAATTTTATTTTTTAAAAATAAAATAAAATATATATATAATATATATATATTATATATATATATAAATATATTATTATATATATAATATAAATTACTTTCTCTTTGACTATACTAATTTGTTTGTTTTTTTATTGCAGAAGTTTGATAACTTCTTAATTTAATGTTTATTGTATTTGTCTGCATATTTACTTTTTCTTATATAATATGTACTTGCTCTTTTGACTAACGAATGATTGTTTGTTTTTTTATTGCAGAAGTTTATAACTGTTAAAATTTAATTTTTATTGTATTTGTCTGGGCATATTTAAAACTTTTCAATTAATTTCTATTCTACTTTTGTTTTTTTATGCTGTAGTATTATATATTTATCAAAAAATTTAATCATTTCAAAACTTAATTGCATGTATTATGTTAAACTTGCATTGCTATTTTATAATTAACTATAAAATATAACCATAAAACTAATTCAAGTATAACTTACGTACTTTCTACATATATGAACGAACCGAGAAGTCACAATTTATTTTCTTACGAAGGTTTAATTTTTTTAAAAAAAATTTGGAGATTTTTGTGAGTGTCACCTTAAAAAAGAATTACTTTTATAGGTACAGACTAGTTAAAAATGGACACTTCGTTGATTGAGATATAAACAAATAAAATTGGTCTAACTTATGTATGAAGTATTTTATACTTCAACAAGATTTATAATATTTACCGATGATTTATAAAATAGCAATACAAATTTTTAACATACACTATATAATTAATTTATGGAACAATAAAAATTTATTTAACATATAATGTGTACAACCGGAAAAAAACTCAAAAATATGTTTAAAATTTAATAAAAGTTAAATATGCCTAGTCAAACAAAATAAAAACTAAATTTATTGAATTTTTAAATTTTGACAATAAAAAAACGAAAAACACTAAAATGTTATCAAAGAGAGAATCTTTTTTTTAGATAATAAAATAAATAAAAAGGTATTTTAGAATACCTCTATATTGTTGATTTTCAAGATTATACCAGCCTCGAACCCTTGTCCTAGTATTCATCAAGAGAGAACACTTCAATATTAAACCACTATGCCAAGAAGGCCGGTATTAATCTATCAACAAATAAAATTATTTATATTTTACTAAAAACATAAAATGGGTCACGCCAATAAAATTTTATTACTTAAAATAAAATTAAAAATATTTTAACAACCTATGATTATATTCAGTTAATTATAACAATATAAATTTAAAATAACACATTGGAATGTGCAAAAATCGGACGATAACAAAAAAAAAAGTGTTATTGATTTGTTGCTATTGAATTATTGCGGTAAATAATTTTTTAATAGTTTTCTTAAAAAAATTCTTAAGTTATCGGCTCGATATTGATTTTTAAGATTGAGTTATTGGAATAAATGGATAATCCATTTAAAATGTAGTAATTTATTACTTTTATTTGTACATAAATATTAAATCGTAATCTCAATACCTCACGAGTTATTGTCTTTGACCTTTAGCCTTCAATTCATACTTTACTATGTCTTTGAGTTCACAACTTCACATAATACAAAACGTTAAATTCTAAAGTAAGAATCTTATTCCTCTTAATTTTAATTTGTATTACATTTATATAATTTTTTTCATGTTAGTTATTATTGTTTCTATTTCATGAGCTTTTGTATGTTACTTTATTGTCTTGTTGTGTCAAATTTGTTAGAGAAGTCATATTTTATTTTATAAGCATTTTCTTATGTATTGCTTAAACCAGAAATCGAACCAGTAAAGACCAAAATCGATAAAAAAAAAATTAATAAAAAATATCTTATTTACTTGATTATTGGTTAAGCGTATTTTAAAAAAATCAAAAGTTAATGATAAACCGAACCCAATGATTCAAAAATTCGAACCAAATCGACTGATCCACACCCCTAACACATGTAATTAAGTTATGAAACAATTAAAATTTACAACTAATATAAATGTTTACAAGCAAAAAAATTCAAAGTATGAATTTAAATAATTTGAAAATTATTTATGCTTAGTTAAATACAACAAAAACTAAATTAATGAGTTTCCAATTTGTAGACAAAATGTCTTTTAGAAAAATTAAAAAAATTTGTTATAGATTACCTATCTTGTTGGTGTTCGAGAAATATCAATCTTGAACCCCTAACCTAGTGGTTACGAGAATATTCCTCAACCAGTAAATCAATATAATCAAGAAGGCCGGAGTTAATTTTACCAACAAATAAACTTATTTATATTTACTAAAAGCATAAAACAGGTCCGACCAAACAATATTTTATTACTTAAAATAATGTCCAAAATGTTTTAATGACCCGAGTAAATCGACCTACAAATATCTTAGTCTTTATATTTCAATAAAATTTCAATGCTTCATCTAATTTCGTCAAAGATTTAAAACGTAGATTAAAAAGTAAATGTTTCTCTTCTAATTTATTTTTTGTTTTTCTTGCTATTATGCAATGTATATTCTTAGGTCTAATTCATATGGCAGAAACACTAGGTTTGAGTGAGCTATTGATAACATCTAATTGTAATTTTAATATGTGTTATCATTTATGGTATAATTATCTCTAAACATTCGTTTGATTTGGTCACGTGTGGTCTTATTGTATTATAGACTTATTAATTGCTGCTTAGTATTCCATAATTGCTTTGTTTTTTTTTAATGTTTAATTAAGGTCTATTACTGTTTGTGGCTTGTCCACTGATAATGATAACAAAGTGATTCAAATTTTTGTATTTTTTGCCTTTTGGTAGTCAGTTAAAGACGTGATTTATTAGTTAATTAAGCTTAGTGTGCCCCAAAATCATGCAGGGTTGAATAAGCCCTTGTAAACGTTGAAATAAATCAAAATGGATTTAAGGAAATACACAATTCTCTCAAAATCAAGTGGCATAATAATAACGTATCTACTTTCATTTCAAAATATTTTTCGTATTTTCTATTTCTTATAAAGAAGAAATTAATTAGAAAAATATATCTATTTAATTTACGTCTTAAGATATAACTTCTCTTTATTAAATATTTACTTTATTTATATACCGTAATTCAAAAATCACTAAGGGCAACATAATTAAAAAAATTATTTTACTATAAACTTGTAAATTAATAAAATATATCGACGTGGCAGAGTGTGTCGAAAAATTAATATCCACGTGGTAGTGTGTGTTTATTTTTATTATATTTAAATTTGGAGTGAGTCAACTTTGGCACACGAAAAAAGAAGTGAGTAAACGGTATTTATCTTTAAAATCTAATGCAGGAACCTTGCTACCTTAGTAAACAAAAAAAAAAAAAAGGTAGCAAAATTAAATTGGGAGGTGACCTAATTACTAATATACGATTTGTTCTCTAATAATTTGGCCAGCTACCACTTTGCTTATTAGTGCTTTATGACCATGAAGATTATGTTTATACTTCATTTCTCAAAGATAGAACAAAATTTATAATTGAAAAAATGTTAAATTTAATTAGAATTATGTGAATAAATTGAATACGTAAAAAAAATTAGGACAAAAAAATTATTTATTTTTGCATAGTTTTGAGGCGAATATAACTTTAACTAACAATAATGAAAATATATTTGATCCTAATTATTAATAAAAGACAATTTTATTCCATCTCACATAAAGTTCAGAGATAGATTTGATCATTTTCTCTTTTCAACATGTTTGATAATTTAGCTTAGGTTTTAAAGTTTTTATTCTTTGTATAAACACTATCGTATAAAATGAACCGAAAAAGCTAGCTATACTTGTATAGTGTGTGACCATATATATGTATCGTGTGGAGCAAAACAATGTGTAGATATTGGTTCAAGTGCTCCATCATTTTGTTTAAAAATATTTACTGATGTCTTGTCCAAATTGCCTAAGAGAACAAAAGCATCCAACAATTTGATTAATCTTAATTCTCAACATTATGTGGCTCATATTTAACAACATGGTCATTTGAATGCTTGCACAATCAGCCATTTCTCAAGTACCACTAATGTTTTTTTTTCTAAAAAAATATTATTATTCCATATGTAGATAAGGAGCAAACTTGAGAACCAAAACTTGGAAAACATCAAATCTAAAACTAGAATGTTTTTTAATACTCTGCTCATGCCAATATACAAGTGTTATGATATTAGTTAATTAACCAATCATATGTCGAAACATCTTGTTGGTCATGTAGTAAAGGGAAGCAATTGATCGTGAGTCATGCCACTTGAGAGTATCATTTAAAAATTCGATCATAGCTCATCTGATTCGTTATTTAAATTTTTACTTTATTAATAATTTTTTTTATTTCAGTAACCAAACAACCTCTAGTTAATAATTTTACTAAGATTTATTTCGAATTTTTATCTTTATTTAATTTTATTTTTTGATAAATAAATAAGCACAAAAATAAAGATATATTAATTGAGGTGACAAACCATTACCAATTACCCATAACATCAAGTGGAACATTGTTACGGCAAGCATAACAATTATTAATTCCCGTTTCCCACCTGAGATTTTCTTTCTTAAAAAGATAATCATAGTCACAAAAATATAATAAAGAGGTAAGTCATTTGAAAAAGGTTTTGAATAAGTAAATTATTGAGAGATCATCTGCTTAATTAATTCGATCATTTATGTATATCAAGTAACTAAAAAACGTATTAAAGAAAGAGATTAATGGTGGGACCAAATTACGCTGGAACCCCAAATTACACTAAAAGAAATGCTCATTTAAAAGACTTCATTCATTATTCATTAGTAACTCATTTTGGAGTTGACTCAACTAACACCAAAACTTGTCTTTTATTCAACGTCTTTTGAGCCTCTTTGAATATATATCCACATTTCACACACATTATAAATTAATCATTTGTCCAAAGTACACTTTTCCTTTCTTTGTTTTTTCCAATTCATTTCAACTAAATTTTAATAATTCAAAACTATATTAAAAAATATTATACATAGAAATTCCTTTTTTCATATAAAAAATATAATACAATGTTAAATTAAAATTTATACAAATTAACTCTCAAGATAGAAAACACAAAAAATATTTTGACACAGAGAAGAAAAAAATAAAAAAGATAAGTGGATCATTGAATATTCACTACTAAAATTATATTTATTGGCAAGTACTTTCCACAAAATATTTAAGAGAACCAAGTAGTTCATTAGTTTCATAAAGTAATAGAAATTTTATTTATTTGCTAGTTTTAGTTTCCTCCAATGAATTAATTCACAAGACGTATTTCTTCCCAATTTTAAGTAATTTCGATTTGAGTATTAAACTTAAATGTAAAACATAATTTTAATTACAAGATCAAAGAGAGATTACGAGATTTGTTTGGTCAAGATACATAATTTTAATTACAAGATCCTAAAATAATAACTTATTTTGATTATTTTTATGGCTTATTTAGATTCCGGACTCTATATATAATAACCATTAAGCAATAATTGTATTCTTTTTATTCTTTTAATTTAATTCCTATTTAGAATTATTATTTTTTAAAATGGCATTGACTTAAAAAATATGTAGGATAAATTTTATACCGATTCATTTACCTTAATTAGATAAATAGTTTGAAAAAGAAATATTGAAAACAAACTCTTTTGGTTATAAAATCTATCTTATCAAGTCATTGCATTTCTCTTAAATGTTTTAAAAAGGAAATATACTAATATCGAAATCATCTTATTAAATTAGTGTCCTTAACAAGCTTATAATCAAATATAATACTACTCCCTTAATCCAAATTTACAAATATCTTAATTTGACTGACATAAAAAGCATTACTCATAAATAGGGAAATCAATAAATAACCTTCCTAAATGCTAAACTTAAAGTCTTCTATTTTAATTGTTTTTTTTAATAATACTAACTATTTACGTCCTCTATAATTATGATAGCGCCAAATTTAAATTATGAAAGAAAAAAATTAAAATAATTTAAGACTTTTATATTCAAAGGAAACCCACTTGTGCACACAATTAAGAAATTTCCAAAAATAAATTAAAATCAAAATCAATCATAATCCTAAAAAGTCAAACTTCTTATTACCGGCTATTTTCGGTTACCCACCTTTGCTCTTCCTTTGTTATAAATACCCCTCACATTCATATCTACCTCTTTAACCAGTTGCTCCAAAACCAAAAAATAACAGAGAGAAAAAAAATGGTTCTCCTAACACCACCACGAACTCCGGCCAGAGCTGCGACGGCGATAGCCGGCTCATCGAAGCGGCTTATGGTGAATTTTATCGGTTCGATGACTTTGTTAGCTTTGTGGTTGAAAAAAGCAAGCCGAGGAATTAAAACTCAAAAACTCGGGAGCGATTCGCCCAAATCGCCGCTAGCGAAGCCGAAGAAGTTCCTCGCGACGATTAGTAACAAAGCGGTTAATCTGAGGCATAAGAAGAAGGCGGAAAGAGAGCTTGTTGATGAGGATTTCGGCGATGGAGGACTTTGGCAGAGGGGAATTTTGATGGGAGATAAATGTCAGCCGTTGGATTTCTCCGGCGTGATTTATTACGATAGTGAAGGGAATCGATTGCAGGAGGTTCCGGTGAGATCTCCGAGGGCGAGTCCGATGCCGAATTATCTTAATTACGCTTCACCCAAAGTGAATTAGAGAGAGAAAGTATCAGTTAGTTGATGCTCTGTTTTTAGGCATATAGTTTTTGTTCGTCAGTTTTCTCTCTGTTTTACAGCTTAAACTTTTTTTAAAGTTTTAATGTTTGTTTGGTTTGGGCTAATTACAAAAGAGATGGTGGATATATGAACTAGCTGTCCTAATTTTCTGTTAATCTGGGGAAAAATACTGTATAAAAAGGTTTTGAATTTGGTGGAATAAACTGAATTTGGGCTATTATATGCTTCAGTGGTATGTTAATCCAAATTATTAAGTTGCTATCAATTTGCAAATTCTTGTTCATCCCGGTTTAACCCCCACTACTTAAAATTATTCGTGTGAATAATCATCCTGCAAATCAACAGAATCATCTCGAAGAATAAAAATTATTATTTTAAATCACAAAATTTATTAATTTTTTTAAAAAAATGTATCAGGTGCCACGGAAAATGAAATAAAGGAAGTATTAAGCAATTAAGCTGCATGCTCATATCCTTTTCCGTTTTTGTTTTAAAAAATTATTAATTTCTGTAAACTATATAGCATACGTACTTGAAATTGTAATTTTTGAAATTTGTAATAAATATGGTTAAGAATCGAGGTGATGGAAGAAGCACTTGATTATATATGTATTCGAAAAGGCAAAGAGGCAGTTTGATTAGGAAAAAATATTAAAAATCTTTTTATTTCCAAAATATGTTTGTAATAAAGAGTATTTTACAGTAATTATAGTTAAGTTATGTTTTTGATACCCAAAAGAAACATAGAAAAAGCTATAACTCTATTTATCTATAAATACGAATATTATTTTATTTTCAGCGCAATCAAATAAGCTATGATTTTGAATAGTAGAACTTGTTCCATATCAAAAGGCCACAATATCATGCCTCCAAAATTCTATATTAAAGGATTGAAACGTCGATTAAATCGTTGAAAATATTCCAGGACAGATACGAATATTATCAAAGACATCATCAAGGGTTTTGATTCCCTTTCAAAACCCACCTATACATTATATATACATTATCAATTGCAATAAATAATGTAAATTAAATATATAAAAATCAAGCAGATACGTCTAAAAATTTAATTTCTCTTGATTAAGATGTTTTCAAAGAATTAAAGCATTTTTTAAAGCCATCAGCCGCAATAGTAGTACGCGGGCATGAACTCAGTCATCTCCTAATTCTTTTGTTTAACGAATAATTATGATTAAGTTAGTGACCTCGTCAACTTAATTAACTTCTTGTATAATAGAAATAGGTTAGTATGAAATATAAAAATAATAAGAAAGTGACACTTTCTCACGCCAATTTCATTATATGATTAATTTGTAGTTGGAATTGAATAATTCAACTTTTGTTAAATTTTATACTTTATTAATTCCTAGTTGGACAAAGCTTTGCATCATAATTATGGTCTACGGGGAACAATAGTCTCACGTACAATTTAAACCACTCAATATCCAAGTCCGTGAAATGATAAATACCCTTTCATTTTTAATTGAAGATATCAGTTTTAAACTTAAACGGACACCAATTTTTTTTTAATTTTGTTTTTAAAAATGACATGAGATCATCAATCTCTCCAGTCAACTATAAAGGCTTATACACAAAGTACCAATAGGCTAGGCATGAGTCATATGACTTAGTCCAATTGCATTTTTTTTCCATAAAGAAGAAAAATGGAAGGTCAAAGTCAATTAATGTCTCATACTTGAGAAGTCCTAATCAGTATTAGGTACTTGCTATTAAGCTATTTATTGATAATTCCAAAGAATGAAATCTTTTTTTCTTTTTTTGCCCAAACATTGTAGTAATTGGTCTGTCATTTACATACCATATATCAAACGTGAAAATTAGACACTTGGTATTAGGTGGAAATTATTGCTTCTTTATCTCATATAGTATGATAAATTTTTGTATCCGCCACGCGTCACTATCTCCTTCATCAATATTATATGTATGAAAATTTGTGGCAAGAAAGTGTATAGGTGTTATTATGAAAATTGTGACATTTGTTGGTTGATGAGCTTTAGTGCACATCGTTGAGTGCAACAAATAATTGAGCCAACATTATTATCACTTTTAGAAAAAAATAGTAAGAAATAAATTTCACCTTTTAAATTATCTTATTCATATTTTTTTATTATTTATAAATTTTTAAAATTTCTCATTTTCACACATAAAATTAATATATCTACCTATCAAATTAATATCTCAAATATTATCAAATTAATATATCTGACACATTAAATTAAATTAATATATCAGGTATACATAAATTAGTGTTTTAGATATAAAATGCAAATATATATCTTATGTAGAGACTAGGTTCTCATTAATAAGGAGCCTTATATTAGTTAAAAATATAATCTACTAAAATTTTTTTTATAATTATATCGTATTAATGTATGAGTTCTAATATTGTTATATTATTGTATAGAGGAAACTCTTATAATTATAAACTTATTTTATGAGTATGAGGGCCCAATTACCTCTATTAAATTCCATATAAAATAAATTAAAATCCTCAAATAACATCACTACATTATATGTAAAATCAGAACACTACAACAGTCCGATTTTTATATTTATAAATTGTTTTTAAAAAAAAAAAACTCAAGAGAGAAAATTAACCCGGTTCAAACAAACTTATAAAAACGGCTCGATCCAGCTCAAGCACCAGGAGCTGCATCCTTCACTTTACTATGAAGATACCCGCCGTATTCTCTAGCGTAATCTTTCACATGGCTAGCCGTATCAGCAATTCGGCTTCTGGCGTAATCAACCCGGTCCGAACCGGGCGGGTGAAATCCCCTAATGTACCTATATAACCAAGATAGAGACGCCAGCGTGGCAACCCCAAATCCACAAACAGATAAAAATCCGGCAATGGCTATAAACAGAACAGTACCCACAGGGACCCAAATCGGGCTGGAGATTAGAACTAAAGGAGTGAAGAAGATTAAACCTAATATAATTGTGGTAAGTGTGAGTCCGGTGAGGAGGAGTAAGATCCCGCCGGAGATAATTAGGGTTAGAAATCCGACGAGTTGGGTAGAATTAGGGACGTGTTCTTGCAATTTGCGGAGGAATGAAGGTGTAGTGTTGAAGCCGGAGGAACGAGTTGGTAGCCTTTGTGGACGGCCGTAGTTGGGTTGTTGATCGGCCATTTTTGTTGCAGAGAAAGAAAGAGGGTATGAGAATGTTTGGGAAGAGACACTTCACGAGTCTACATCGAGGAGCGTCGGAGGGCGCCAAAAATGGGAAAGATGTGACACCGACTTGAGGAGGTGGAGTACATGCAAGAGAAACACGTGGGAGAATTGGACGTTTTCTACTTGGCTGATTTACATTTCGAATAATTAATGGTTCATATTTTACGAACTTTTTACCATATGATAAAATAAGATATGATTATAAGAAGCAAGATTTGGAAATTTTCACCTGAAGGAGTAAAGTTGACATTCTAATAAACTAAAGCAGCCCATGATTGAACCAATCAGTATAATTTATTTCTTTTACCGGGACTTGGAAGGAAAAAGAAAAAAAGCCCACAACCACTATAATAAATTCATTATCTACTACTCTCTATCAAAACCTGTACATTAAACATATGGTGCATCTACATACAACAAAACATGCGAGCTTCAGTTTCATCTATCATGATTTTTGTTTCCTGTCGGAACTTGCCATTGAACTTTCAGCTGCTAGTTCCATTAATCTCTCATAATCGATTTCAGTTGATTTATACTTCAACTTAAATCCACTTTGCATCCATGACTTTAAACAATGCAGAGCTTGAGTGCTATCGTAGGATGTTGAGAACCTTTGCTTATCTATCTCATCACCTTTGCTGCAGAAAAGGTCTTGAGGCGCCAAAGCAGTTGGTTGTGCAGCCAAAAAGTCTCGAGCCATGGATGATAACCGTGGGTAACGTGCATTGTTTACCTTCCACCATTCCAAGACATCTGTTGGTATAGGAGCAGGAGGTTCTGATAGATATTGAGTGAGCTCATCTGTGGCGGAGGACATGCTTGCTTTGCGTTTCTTACGAGCAATTTCCTCTGCAAAAGAAACACTTCCTCCATCTTCGAGCTCATGTACAGCATAAGACCCTGATATACAAGGAAAATGACTGGTGGAGTAGTTTCTCATAAAATGGCTTCTGGCTTCCTCCAAGTGATTCTCGGAATTGAGACTTTCAGGAATGAGCTCTACTTTGATTCTTGGATCAAGAATAGCAGTCATATATGTGAAGGAGTTGCACATCTGCTCATTGTAGCTTCGAGCTTTCGTAGCCATTTCATCAGCAGCACTTTTGAGCCAGTCAGGGCTGTGTCGAGAGTCTCTACAGCTGCAATTGTTTCAGAAATATGATCCATGAAAAAAAGAACCAAACCAACTGTCAGTACTTTGTTTGTACATATGTCATGGATGGTTTTGTAGAAAGGTTCTAAAAATGCATGCATGATATTCACAGCATTCTTCTCCGCGTTGTTGAGGAGCACCCTACTGCCTAGTAGTTCATCATACTTCCGGACCATAGCTTCCAATGATTTACCTGCCTAAATGAAAAAATTATATAATTAAAGTCATCACTCATTTGTAGATCAAAATGTAAAGCAAAACCATATCCATTCTTGTGTTTCCTCTGTATGATGTCGTCCACTTCCAAATCTACAAGTAGCAAGACTCATAACTCAATAATGTTGGCGCATCTATGTTTCCTTTGTCCAATCTAGTAGAGTCTAAGTGCAAATATTTTGAACTTTTTACTTGGGTAATTATCAAAGATTCTCTTTTTTAATATGGTAAACTTTGTGCCCCTATTCAGAAGCTCAACAGTGGCTGAAAGTAGAGGGAGGGTCATTGACACTAATCAAAGTTTTATCTCTAAAAAGACATACATATCAACTTCCCATTTCAAGCTGAACATGTATAAACCGACTGTTGCTAAGCATAGATTAGAGGTTGTTAATCAAGTATAGTCATGAGATCAGAAGAAGAGTATAAAATTCATTGTCATAATACATTCAACACAATCAGAGGCAAACTAATTATAATAAAGATTGAAGAACTTCACTATAAAAATATGACACAGTTTAAGACAATGAGAGTGAGCTTTGAACTGTACTGATCCAACATCACAGTAAACTCATACAAGTCAGATATGTGTGTGTACGCCTTGTTCTTAAATATTTTTAGGACCAACTAGCAGCGTATATTTATAAGCATATCGAGAAAGAAAGATACCTTTCGTGCAATGTCAAGCATCTGGTAATTGCCACTCCAACGAGGTGAGGCATCAAGAGGGAATTTCCAAGTTCCTTCTTGACAAGCATTGCAGCATTGGAGAAAATCCTGGGAGATCTCAAAGGATGTGTTCATCTTTAGAACAAATTCTCTTATTTTAGAAATTATCGACTTTGTTGAACTTAGTCCATCATTTATGACTGAATTCAAAGTATGAGCAGCACATGGGAGATAGTAGAAAGGACTCATTTTCTGGCTATCCATATCTTCTTTGAGAGTATGGCACGCGTGCAGTGCAATCGGAGTATTATCATGTGTGCAACAGAGGACTCTATTCTCAATATTATAAATCTTAAGAACCTTCAACCAAAGCATGAGAGACTTCAGCAGCCCCACAAGGAGAAGATATATGACAAATATCAAGGAGCAACTTTTGGAAGGACCAATTCTCATCAATCCACTGGCATGTCACACTCATATAAAGAAGTTGCTCGTAGGACGTCCAGAAATCAAGAGTTATAGATCTTGAAGGAACTTTGGTCTACTATCACCCTTACATCTTCCTGAATACTTCTAAAAACTTCGCAAAGTACTGACTGAAACTTGTCTTCAGGCCAAAGTTTTACTGTTGGATTGAGAAATTTAAATGAATTCAAAAGCCAATGCTCATCCAAAGTTGAAGGAGGAAGAGACGCGAGAATAAGCCACTTGACAAGCAACCAGTTCAAATGATCAAGCTCCAACTGAGGACCTTTGACATGAGGTTTAGGTTGAAGCTTCTTCACAACAGTAACAGATTGTGGTGCAGGACTTGCAACATTTACTGTTATATCATATCCTGGATGACGATTGCTAAGATGTTTCCCCAAATTGCCTAGTAAAACGAAGGAAACCCATCAAGTTCTATAGCATACTGCAGACCCCCATATTAGTTTTATAATTTTTTGAGAACATTCAATTTGATACCTGATTTCATCACATAAATTAACATTTCTCTCGATTAATCGGGGGAAAAAAAGGTTCAAACATACCGGTGGCTGTTGCAATTGAATAACTCTGTCCACAAAATTTACATTTTCTAGTTTTTCCATCTGGTGCTGTTTCAAAATACTTGAGATACACTGATGTGAGGGCCTTTTTCCTTTGTTTTGTTGTAGGATCTTTCTCTGAAGATCCCGGCCCGATATCTATAGGTTCTATGTTCATGATTGTACTTGGAGCTTCCACAACAGCAAGGGATTTGGATTCCATTTCTGTTACAGAACAAAGAGAATCAAAGAAGATGATTGCAATGAACTAAGTAGAGTGAAAAAAGTACCTTTTAAGGTCTTATAAGCAGTGTTGACATTCCAATCCATTGCGAACAAAATCAATAGCAAAACATACAAAATTAGTGAAATTCCACTTGTGTTGAATACTGTTTTTAGTGAGAGAAACAGAAAGAGAGAGAAAATGGGAAGGAGGAGTTGTAGAGGAAGAAATGGAGGGAAAGGAATTGAATTTGAAGTGGAGAAGGAGAAGGGGAAGCTGAGAGCCAGATAGATTAGTGATGGAAGCCGATCTCAGATCCGACTGATACAGAACTTGACGAAGCTTCAGCCTTTAGTTTGGGTAGAGCCGTCACGCCAAACCCTTGTTCCTTTTTTTTTTTTTTTATATTTCTTTTTCTACTTTCCATAAATTATTACTACCCCTTCCTAGTTTATTTCTACTCAATTTAGTCCTACTTAATTTAATTAAGAAAATGAGATGTGATTTGTCTTATCACACAATTTATGGTAATGAGAAATTTATTAGTTCACTTTTAGTTTTGAATCAAAACATATAAATAACTTTTATTTCTAATTTATATAAATTATAATAAATAATGTTATTTTAATTTCTCGAGTAACACTATTAGCACTATAATGTGAGTCATTCTTTTTATGCAAGAGAAATCAATTATAAATACTCCTCAAATTTGAAGTAAATAGTAGTTTCATTCTCGAACTATTGACAGATTTAAAAACATTCATTTACTTAACTAATTAAACTTAAATACACCATTAATTTTGTAACATGAGTGAAATACACTCTAAATTCTCGTCAAGTTTAGATGTGTTTTCAACATTTCTCTCGATTTTTTATTAAAAGTCACATGCTTCTACAAGAGTTTGAAACTGCTTGTTAAATCGAGAAGTATCATTTTGATGTATTTGAGTTTAATTAATCGAATAGATAAATAATTTTAAAATTATCAATAAATTAAAAATAAAATTAATATTTCACGTTAAAGATAAAAGTGTTTTCAGTAGTTCTATATTATTTAAAATAAATCTTATTAACCTTTATTTCATTTATATTAATAACATTCACGAAGTATAAAATAAGTTGTGGAGCGCAAAAATTAATAAGAAAAATGTGTGAAGTGATGCCATGTGGACAGCTTAAGCTGTGGAGACTTTCACTAAGTTGGTTGCATCAACTCGGGACTCTCAGTTCACTAGCCGCCATTTTTCGTTCTCATTTTTTATTTAATTTGTTTCTCCAAACTCTATTTTTATCATTATTATTTTTATAAAAAAAGAGTTAGTTATTTATTATAAAACTAGCAAAGTAATTTATGAATTATAGAATGTTTTAGAGTGTGAAAATAAAATAACCATTTCTCAATTTTGTCTTCTTTATCAAATTTATCTTTAACTAGTAGTAATATGATTAGTTTAATCCTTTTTTTTTAGTTAACTTTTGAAATTATATTAAGTGCAAATAAAATAATTTACATCATAAGCTAAAAACTTGTCAAAAGAAGGTGTTTATTTTAAATTATCAACAATTACCGTGGGAAAGAATTCTCGATATCATTAAATTATAAGCTATAGTAAAAAAAATCTTATTTATTTTCGATTGTTTTATTTTTTCCCAGTTTACTAATGCCATTTGTTTTGGTAGATTTTGAAATAAGGATATCTTGTTAAAAAACGACCTATCTAAACATATATTAATTTTATTTATAATTTCAAATAATTACATATATTAATATTTTATATTATATATTTCAAAATATATAATCAAATAAACACATCCTTTAAACTATAATTGAATAATTATCTTTTCCTTCATCATCAATCTCCTATAGGTGTTCATCTCCCCATTCTTTCTCTCCTTCTTCTCCCTCATTGATATTCGATCAATACAATATGATTATTAATTAATACAATTTTTTTTAGGTATCTATTTGGATAAATTTAGGTTTTTTTTTCTCTTTGTTTGAGAGGTTTGATGAGAATAAAATTTTTCGTTGTCACAAAATTATTTGTTTGACAGGTTTAGTGCACCTCAGTGAGGCGACAATGTTTCATCATCGGAAAATCATGAATAGAGAAAACTGAAAGTCTAAAGTTTTACACAGTTGAATTCATGGGATGAAAAGTTATTGCAGAAGTGCATACAAGCAAATCAAATGGAACGAAGAAAATAACTATTGGTTTGATTATTATTAGTTTGGTTTGGTTCGGTTAAATTTTTCTGGTCTATTTGGTATGAAAATAATAATTTTTTTGAGGATGTACATATCTCGATAGACACAAACACCAAGTACGTGAACAATCTACAAAAAAAATTAATGTCGATTCAGTAAAGACATTAAACAATATTAGAGTTATCATTACAAGAATAAAGTGTTCATTTAATAAAAAGTGTGATTATTTTATATGATGTACAGTAGGTAAAGACTAAAATAGATTTTGTTGGACTTAAATTTAAGATTGTTATATTTGGGCTAAAGTGTTGGATTTGAGAAAATGATAAAGTTAAAGACGGAAGTTAATTAAAATTTAACAAAGTATTTTTAATTTATTTATGAATAATTACTAAATTTACATATCGAATCTATCGGTTCGATTTGGTTATTTTTGTAATTTTTTTTATTAAAATCAAAATCAAATCAAATAGTATCGATTGTGAACATTTAAAAACCAAACCTAACCATTAAATACACGATAGCAATTTTGTTTTTTTTTTAATCAAATATATTTTGAAATTGGTATTTAAATTTGATTGTTAATCATAACCATGAACAGCCCTAGGTGTATATAACAAAATATACACATGTATCCAGTTAAAAGTTTTTAAAAAATCGAGTCAAAATTATCCGTTTTAAGAAAATAAATCATATGTAAAATTATACACATGTATCTATTAAAAGGGAATGGAATTTTGAAACTATTGTAAATTCAAGTAATTAATATTTAAATTAATGAAATTTATAGAATTTATTCTATTTTATAAATCAAATTTTAACGAATAAAATCGTACAATAATTTATCAGAAAATAGAAAAGACTAAGGGGTCGTTGGTACAAAAGATGATAATGCATGGATTATAATGGCAGGGATTAGCAATGGCAGGGATTAGCGAATGCAGGTAATTATTATATCAAGGTTTGGTTCATATCGTTTCGTATCTAATTTTGTGTGTGGTTTAAATATTTTTTAAAAAAAACTTTCGCCAATTATACCCTTGGGGTATTATGAGCTTGTGTATTTCATGTAATTGAGTCAAAGTAAGGATAATTAACAGAGAATATATTTTTTTATAAATTTTTAACTAGTTAGGAAATACAATTTTTATTGTCAACCCCGTCTTACTATTTTCCAATTAAATTATTTAGAGTAAATAATTTTCATCTTAATAAATTAGAGTTAATAACTCAAAAGTCACACAACGATAAATGATTATAGAGAAAATTTATTATTGAACTTTGTTTTGTCTCAATAAACTTTAAGAACTCTTTATCATAAAATAAAATAAAAATAGCAAATAAATATAAAAAATAAGTAAAACTATTTTTAGACTCGAGATGTGTGTGTGTATATATATACACACTCTTGTTTTAAGACTACTTAAGTGTAATGGTAACGAATCTTTCAGTAAAAGACAATATTTTACTTATGAATTGTTCTTAAATTCATACATCAACATTAACATATTCAGTCGGAGTTATAATATTCTTTATATTAATAATAAATAGATTAATTTAATTAATTCATATTTAGAAATAAAGAAGATTATATCTAATAATAAAAGTTGTAAGCAGATTTATTTAAATAACTTTAATTGGTATACATATAAAATGAAAAATCAAAAACTAAATTAAATATTAAAAAGATGTGAGGGGTGAATTTTTGTCTTTACTAGAATAGTCCCATGGTATTAGAGCTAAACCATCCAACTGGAAGTATTAGGCAATACACCCAAATACCATTAGGATGTATTAACTAATCCATGATAAGTTATACAATAGGGCTCACATTCCTACCAAAACACGGTATTAAATTATACCACATCTAATACATGGATTATTTATTTCTAATACAACATCCTAACCACGCCCCCTAAATTCTGAAAAAGACTGATATTTGTAGTACTCTTTGGCATGCCACTCACGGTCTCGTCTCGTGGGCCTTTTGGGCTCTAAACATTTTCGATGCACAAATTTTGTCTTTGTTTACAAGTTATGATAGACGGATCATACTAGTAGTACAAATTACCATACAAATTAATGAAAATTACAGTTGTATTTGTTTTCGTTCTAATGAATCACATAATTATGAATATTGATTAGCCAAATTTACCAAATAACTTTGTGAATTTTGTAAAACCTTTTTTTTTGTTTGTTCTATGCCCTGTTGAGTCAAACTAACAAATTCAAAACCCATTTTTGTCATCAAATAATTAATAACAGCAGATACACATAATTCTTGATTTTAATCTCTTCTTGTCCATCTTCTGGATCTCCCTTTTCTCCAAATAATAGCACTCGGGTCTGGACAAACTTGGTATGGAATTTTTGGTGGATTAATTTCAGGGACACTGCACCACATTACATTATTAAATCAAATCTTCAATGCAAGGTGGGACACAACTATAAATTTTTTTTTTGGATAATTTTTGAATGATTTTTACACAAATAAACTACCAAATATTACTAAAATCGTACATGATCACAATATAAGACTGCAAGAAAAATAGTAATTCCAATTTTCTAAAAGGATACGTACATAACATTCTTTATATTATTAGTGGTAAGGTTGGTGCAAATTTTGTTTTAAATAATCAATAGTACAAATTTCTTGTGTGACAACTTAATATTTGTTCTGATTCCCTTTATAAGGAATTTGTATAACTTAATTGCCATTCTGTGACCAAATATAAACCACTATCCCCCAAAATTTGTTCGTATTTTATATTAGAAGGAATCAATTAAATTTGAATTTGTATAGGAAAGTCCCATATTGGGTTAAAGAGCTCCGTAACAAAGATGATTTTATACTCACGAGACTCAATTCAAAACTTCTGATTAAGGATGAAGAAGTACTTGCCACTCAATCACAATCCTCGTTGATGTGGTGTCAAGTTGACAAGCAGACAAACTCATTTATTTCTTCTTACCTCTTTGCTCGTAATGAAAACTCTATCCTTAATTTCTATTGTTTACACTTTACAGCTATACCATATTGCCTTATTTGTTTCTCATGACATCACAATAATGTAATGGCTTTCATTTAATAAAATGTCCAATTCATTTGACCACTTTAAGTTAATTGTTACTATAAGCTAATTTTTATCATTAGAATATTCATTTGAAGACTCGATTAATTTAAATTCGTGTCAGAAAATTTTACTTTAGTGGTAATGCGGTTCTAACCAAAGACTATTATATCTTCTATAGTGTGTTTACACGAGTCTGAACCACAAAATATATAATACGGAGCAGGTTGGATCGAAATGCATGGAATTAGGAATACAAAAAAATATTCTTACCTCGATGCAGCAATTTCAATTTGTGACAAGTCCATGTTGGTTGAACTGTTAGGTAAAGAAATAGTCCTTTTCATTTTTGTGGTGGTGGCCAATGTTGTTGGTTGCTTGATAGCCAGTACTTTGCAATTCAAATTGCTACCTGTACTGTTATGGGCCATGGCCATCCTTGTAACAAATCAATAAATAGTACAACTAGTTCAGTTCCATTGTGCTAAAACATATTCAATGAAATTTAAATATATTTTAAATGAGATGATCACGCGTTTGTGTTTGATCGTGAATAAAAAATTTAGCAATTACAAATAATGGGGAGACACAATTGCAATTTGCATGAAACCGGTCAGCCAATAGGGTGTGACTGAAACGTGGCAGAGCAGAAAAGATTGGCACAAATCTCACAGAGTAAACAACAACAACAAATTTAGGAGTTCCAACAAACTCAATTAATAATTCACAAATCCTTATCCTACTCTAAATATTATAAATCAGATAAGAACTAGCTTAACTATTTAACTACTCCCTAATATTAAATCTAGTTTAAGAGATAAATTGAATCATCGTTTTTTTATTTTTAATCAGATATTTTAAGCATAAAAAATTTCGGATAGAATGTGTTTTCACCAATAATAGTAAAAGTGGTTGTACAGAGGAAAGTTGACCAACCATGGCTGGAGGACTTTAATGGCTTATTGCTAAGGCAACCTTAACTATCAACAATGGAGAATCGAAGTTCATCACAAAACAAACTCCTTTTTATTTATTATCATTAATCATTCATCCCTAAAAGACTAAACTCCATAGTATTAAACTTTTTTTTTCTTATTAAAGAGATGCACTACTTCTAATCGAAGTTACAAGTTTGACTATTTTCAAATATATATATATATATATTTATTTACTCTTTCGATATAAATATAAAATTTATGAAAAAATTATGAATACGGCCTCGTCTGTCTTAGTTAAAAATTTTGACACTCAAAAGTGTGATCTAGTTGATCAGGTTAATAATATCGTCTTAAATTAAAATTTCATCAAAATAACAATACTAGGTGATTTCTTTTATATTTAATTAAGTTTTGATAGTTATGAATATTAATACTGGTAGGAGGTAACAGATACCTGTAGATAAAGCTATGATCATGAAGTCCAACAACAAGAGTTGAAGCTCCAATTTGTCTAACCATTTCAGCAATTTTGCGACCATCTTGATCTCCTTCAGTGACCACAATCTCTGTCTTGGTCTGTAACAGATCAACCACCTATCTCTGTTAACATATATGTATCAGTAACATTAAAAAAACAGAACATCATGGTTTAAAAAAAAAAAACAAAAAACAGAGTAACCTACGTTGGGAAAATCGTTGCAAAGATCTTGAAAAGAGAGAGCTAATTGAAAACCTTTGAGTCTAAGAAGCCTAAGTTTGTTATTGCTTCTGGATCTCAAATTTGGGAAAACATGAAGAAGTGTTAGTAAATCTCCATATCTTAAGAGATTATGAAGAGCCCATTGTAGAGCTGTTTTTGATACTTGTACATCTTCTACTATTATTACTATTTTCCTCACATCCATATCAAAAAAAAAAAAGAAACTTTTTCACAGCTCTAATTTTTCTCTTTTCATATGTATTCTATAGTAACAAACCAAACAGAAACATAAGACTCTGTCTGCTTATGTTTTTATTTTTATTTTATATAGGGTCTGGAAACTGCAGGTTGTGTTTGTACGTCAAATTGGACCGCGCAAAATCTCCGGCCCATACTAAAATGAACGAGTTGAATTGAATTTAATTAATTATTACTATTATTAAATTTTTTTTCAATAGTAGCTATATTTTATATATTAAATTTAATCAAAAATAAAATGACAATTAGCCATGAAATAAAAAATGTTCAACTCGTTCACTTATTAAATCAATAAATTTTAACTCGCATTGGGTAAAATAAATTGTTATAATCAGATCCTTTTATGGACTTTGTGTATAGCGAAAGATTTAATGCATTGAATTGTTTCATTAATTTAAGATATTTAAAAATTGGATTAGTACATTTTAGGTAAAATGATATTTAAAAGGTTATGATTTTGTGTGAACAATAAAAGAACATTTACTCATGTAGATTTCGTGACTAAATGACTTTTAAGATGCTCAACCGTTCAATAGTGTTTAACATTAATCAAACAACAATTGTTTTCATTACTCAATAGTAACAGAATTTTAGATTTTACATGCTTTTTAAAAATAATAAGTAATTAATAAATACTTTATCACTATATTCATGTCAATCAACTTATAGTCTTAGATTTTGAAAAGAAATTGAGGTACAAACAATTATCATTGAAAACATAATTTTTTTAAACATAATTAGTATTTTTCTTTATATATTAAACAATACTCATATTATATTACTATTTAAAAAAAAAAAGTGAAGTGCTAGAAACATCCTCAGAAAATTGTGGTTATCTGTTTTTGGTTCTTACTCCTTTGTCCTCTTTTCATCACTTTTTTCTTCTTAAGTTTGTTCTAAGTTCAACATTATTTTATTTTAAACCTAATAAGAATTTTTTTTTAAAAAAAAAAGGGATCAACAGTCAAAAATATATATTATATTCATAAATTGAAATAATTTTTCACAATAGAAAATAGCTAGTAAATAATAACTTCATTTATGATGGGCGAAATCTTACCTTTTTTAAAACTAAAAACAAGAAAAATTTATTTCTTGATTAGATTATAATTCTAATTATACATGAATTGAATAAACTATATATTAAATCCTGAACAATTTAATTTTCTACTAAAACCTTGAATCATCCTAACATACAAAATACCTAAATCATAGTTAATAACAATAATATACTGATCACTATAATTTCATATGTAAGGTCTGAAAAAATTAATATATAAAAAAACCTGACTGATATGTTAGAAAGTTTTTTTTTTTAAATATGAAGCGTTAATTCAAATAAAATATTTCAAATCAGTATTTAAAAAAAGAAAAGAAAAAAGGAAGTGATATATTATTCAATAATGTGAACACTCACTCTGAGGAGGAAGTGACTAGTGAAAGCGATATGAGATAAAAATAAAGGGTATTTTGTAACTGATCTCAGATTTTATCTACCGTAACCGTTTAACTTAGAGTAGTAAAAGATCCTACTGTTCATTTCTACTCGTTCACATTTTAAAATATTTTTTTTTTTAATATTATAATAAGTTTAATTATTTTTTTACTCAAATTTGAATTCTAAAACCTAATATAGGAAAATTATATACATTATTTTTTTAAAAAAACGTACAAAATTCAAAATAAATGAATAAAAGTAAACTGAAACTGTACTATCTTTACAAATAATTCTCACTGGCATTTGAAACTTTTTTTTTTCTTTTTAGAAAAGTTTATTGAATTTTTTTCTTTTAGGAAAAACAGCCTCGAGATCCTAAAGTACAAAGGCATGCAACAACAAGCGGTTTGTTAGTAAATGTTGTTTGTTTTAATAATTAGCTTATTCAGACAACCCCTTGTATTAATCAAAGTATTACGTAATGTTGGTTGTTATAATAATTAGGTTGTCAGAACACCAACGTTATTATCAAAACGTTACTTAACATTGTCTAATTTGTCTCTTCTATACATTTTTGATTAGTATAATTCATTGAACTTTTTGTATCCATATGCTAGCTGGGGAAAAAAAGAGTGCTATTTGTGTCCATTCACACACCACAATAATGATATCAAAAGAATATTGGTTTAATTTCATCTATATTCTTATCCACCAGGAAGAGAACAAAAAGAGCAAGGATTTAATTAATTAATTAAAGTATATAAAGTTATAAACTCCTTTTTGTAGTCCTAATGGAAATTAGGCAAATTCCCTGCTATCAGGCTCTAAGTTGCCAAGTTGGAGAACATGTCAAAGAGAGATCTAAAACACTCCTGTCTGTATGAAATATTATATGTAAAAACTATGATTTTACTAGGCTGGTACGTAAAACTTACCTCTATCTTATAATTATAAGGTAAATATAAAGAGTAATATTATTAAGTTTAACAAGTAATGGGATGCAGTAAATGCAAGCTCGGATTTAGACCTTGCAACAACACTTTGCAAATTACCATTATAATGGAGAGCTCAAATATGAGCATTTACTTTTCAAACCTGTAGCATGAAATGGCCAAATTTTACTGCTTAGCATTACTAACAAAAGCATCCATTCAACAAAGTTTATAAATTAAGTTGGAGCAAATTAAAAGCAAAGCTGTCTATCTCTTCCTCAGGAAGTTATGGTATCAGCTGATCATTTACCACTAATTACATTCTTCATAGTTAACAACGTTAGTAGTTTTCGAAGCCATATTATTAAATTTTGAAGCAGACCACATTAATTGTCAGTTGTTTGAGACACGCCTCCTCCCACACAAC
The DNA here is from genome assembly GCA_027704765.1 of Solanum habrochaites. NCBI lineage: Eukaryota > Viridiplantae > Streptophyta > Magnoliopsida > Solanales > Solanaceae > Solanum > Solanum habrochaites. The sequence continues at coordinate 65,177,439 of JAKWJA010002491.1, forward strand.
TTTTTTTTTTCGCAGGACCCCCAACGCAACTTGCCATATCCTCTGAATCCTCTGCCCACCAAGTTGGGGTGAGATGTCCTAAAAAACGAGTGTGGTCATGTTGGCCTTACCATATTGACTATTGGGATCCTCTCCTCCAAAGGTCGGGCCCCAGCTCTCGCCCCCGTCTCTTCCTCGCCGCCCCCACCTGCTGCGCGTTTTCAAAAATATGACAGAAAGAGGGCATTCATTACCGGCGTGTCTATTTCCAGCCAATTTGTTGGGAGAAGCGTCGTATGGTGCATGGCTCTGGAGACCTAAAGAAAGATAGTCAAAGAAGTTTTCCTTATGGTAAACAGGCTGCACAACAGAGAGAAGTCAATAAATAACCAGCCTTAATTAGAAAGCTTATAAATGAAACTTGTGCAAATTTTCTCCACCAGCTTATGGTCATCATTGTTGCTGAAGATGGCCCAAACTTGTTTCTTGTTGAACTTTTTGTACATTCCCTCGAAATCAAAGTCCTCTACGAATCTTCTTATCACACCGGGTTTCTGAAAATGAAAACAAAACTTAAGAGAGCAAAAACTACATGGTAAATAGCGATCGAGTGTACATGTGGAAATACTTCAACTTTCTTTTTGGCTTGGCACCAAGTAAAGTGAAACAAGAGATGGAGTTTGGTACAACCCACAGGTTGGACATGAATGCATAATAAATGAACATCCCGTAAGACTCATATCAATACCTATGTAGGCTTAAATGAAAAATGCAAACAAAAGAGATAATTACCTGATCTCTTCCCCCAGCAGACTGATTTTTATCATGAGGAGATGATGTAGATCCCTGCAAGTAGAAGAAGAAGGAAAAAAATATAGCACAGAAACAAGTAGTGGTGTTTGTTTTGATACAATGTGATCCAAGAAATTAGAAAGAAACACAAACACATAACAGATTTGGTTGTTTGCTAATCAACATTCAGCAACAGTTATGGTTTAACTGATCAATGACAAGGACCAAACTAGGTTTACTCATGAAACATAATTTTAATAAAGGGTGATATCAGCTTAACCGTTTACTATAAATGGCCAAATCATATCATGAGGAAGAACAAACAAGAGACAAAGAGTGAACATACAGTTTCAGTTGTGGGTTTCTCCAGGGTTTCTTCACTGCTATTTGATGCAAGAGGCTCCATTACCGGTGCTATAGCAGTCATTTCTTCTATGTTTACCTTCTGCCTCTGTCCTGACTGTTGTACTTGTGGCGAAGAAAATGTCACTTGTCCGCCAGATAGCAAGGAAGGATTCGTAGTTGGGGAACGGCCAGTACTATGACCCAACAACAAGGGATGTTGGTGTTCATAATAACTGGATCCACCAACTAGAGAGGTATTCACATTCTGTTGCTGTTGAACTGGGGCCTGTGAAGGCGGAGGATGAAAATAAGCAACTCCTCTAGAGGACCCAATTAGTCCTGGCCAATAATTAGGCCTAGGCCTAGAGATATTGGCAGGTGGAGGAGGAAGAAATGAGCCCCTAAAGCTTGAAGTTGATGCTGATAGGTCACGCGGACGGGGCTGATTCAACTGGAATGATGTACCAGGCCTGAGGATGGGTCGTGCACTGCTTCTAAGATTTGCACCATGAGATGTGAAGGCCATATGTGTAGGATTTGGGTGACGAAAACGAGGCTTCCAAAGATTTTCATGCACAAGGTTAGACAAAGTATCCAGGGAGTAATCAGAAAAAAACTAATCCGTATAAGAAAAATATACCCGTATTATCGCAGGATGGCCAGGTACAGCGGATGTAGTTGAAGGTAAAGGAGGAGATATAACCTGCAGATCCTGAGGCAACTCAAGGCAAAGGAATAACAGAAAATCCAGTACGAGATCATGTTTTCGGGATGTTGATAAAATAATCGATCTACTGTTTATTTTATTAGTTGATGTTTCAACTTAACTTTTTTGCTCCTAATAAATGTGACAATTTGAACAGCTTGAGCACATCCTAAGTTGTTTGAAGACATTTCATTCATCTCAAAAAAAAAAATCTAGTTGACAACTCACCTTTATGTTGGCTCCGCGTAAGTATATATAATTGTAGATTCGGTCCTTTCCAGGAATCTGAGGGCCATATTTCAAGCGTCCTTCCGACCCAAAGAATTTCACTGCAGCCACACCAGACATTGATTAATTATGCATCAAAGGGCACATGATAGTTAAATTATTAATAGATGAACAAAAAATAAAATAAAATCCAGGAACTAGAAATCATCATATTACTTGACAAAATGGTGACACTTTCTTTCTTTGATTGCTTGCAGCAAAATATTTGTTTCCAGAAAAAAGTGTTTTGTTTCCAATTAATAATGAGAGAAGTTATTATACATTTGCAATATTGATGATAAGCTTCAAAAACTTAATCTAAAAATATGAACTTACTGAAAGATGAGCTTATTTGGGAATACAATTCTAGTAAATGTTATTCATGCTGTGATCCAAAGTATGAGGAACTATTATGAAATACAAGTAAATTTCGAACATTGATCCATTCGTTATTTGAGAATGGAAGTTTGAGTTTAGAGATAAATAAAGAATACTACAAACAACAACCCAACATCAGTAAAATTTCAGCAATTAGGGGTAGAAATTGTTGAGTGTATGGCAAATCCATACCCCACCCCTACCTCGCGGAGAAAAAAAATATACTAAAAACCATTATTTTAAATAATTGAAATTCCTTACTTGTAGAGCAGATATTTTTTGCTTCTAAGTTGGTGAACTATCACGTGACATTGAATTGGAAAGATCCCTTAAAAAAATTTTAACTAATTGCAAAGTGTTTTTCTCTAGCAAGTTTGTTTTGGTTGTGTTGGGTTTATGCTTTCCCTAACAAAGTAGTGTGAAAGAAAAGTTCTTTGTAACTTTTCACTACTTCTTTTGCTTGGTAATCTACACTTCCTTTGCCATTTTTATAATTTCCTGGAGGAGATACATCGCCCATCTTATAAACCAAGTGATTGATTTTGCTTCATTTTTGCGAAAACTAACTGATCTTTAATTCTTTCTTCTAGGATAAATTACATCTTTTTTTTTTGTCTATGCTCCCAACAGAACTTCAATAATAGCACCAAAAAATATGATAACTGATGATATCTGCAATTTGTGAGTGTTGATCAACACACATACATGCCAAAATCAATACAAAAATTCCAAAAATCACCCAATGGCCATATGAACTGAAAAAAAAGAAGAGAAGTACTGTTTCTGTGAGGTTTTGTACAAAAACAACTCAAAATCGAGTTTATAGTACCACGAAACCAGTAAGAATCCATACAGATAACTGATGAAGAGTTATGAAAACACACAGATTCAAAACAAAAAAGGAACAAAAATTAGTATCGAAGTGAGGAAAGGACTATTTTTCTGTGGTTTTGAATAAAAGACTGAACCAAAGAACCACAAAATCACTAAGAATCAGTACAGATAATGAATGAAGAATTATAAAACATACTGATCCAACAACAACAAAAAAAAGAACAAAAGTAGTATTAACTGGAGTTGAGAGAATGACTATTTCTGTGTGGTTTTGTGCAAAAACAACTCAAATTCGATGTTATAGAACCACAAAACCATGAAAACACTTGGAATCCGTCCAGAAAACCAATGAAAACATACCGATCCAACAAAAAGTAGTATCAAAGTGAGGAAAGGACTATTTTTGTGTGGATTAGTACAAAAAAAAACTCAAAATTGATGCTTCAAAACCATGAATTCACTAAGAATCAGTCCAGATAACCAATGAAGAGTTATCAAAACACACAGATACAACAAAAAAAAGAACAAAAAGTAGTATCAAAGTGAGAAAAGGGGTTTTGTGCTTAAAAAAAAGCTTCAAAACCATGAAATTACTAAAAATCTGTCCAGAAAACCAATTAAGAGTTATCAAAACACACAGATACAGATACAAAAAAAAAAAGTAGTATCAAAATGAGTAACTGACTATTTTTGTGTGGTTTTGTACAAAAAAAACAAGTCAAAATTGATGCTTCAAAATCATGAACATATAAGCAATGAAGAGCTATCAAAAACATCCTGATCCAACAACAACAACAAAAAATTAAATCAGAGACTGAAGAACATTTCTCAGTAGTTAAAAACAAGTAATATGAGATTGAGAAAAATGTATACCATACTTAAGCCCAAGTTTATGATTACTAATTTCAAATAAAATTCCTTCATATCGCATATCAGATGTCGAAATGACAGAAATTAGAGATCCGAGCCTTAATTCGCCGGTCCTCGCCAGAGCTAGTCTCTGATGAATGCCGGTAGTCGGTGCTGCCATGACTAAAGTTTGAGAGACGTGAAAAACTAAGCAATCGCTACCGATCAATTTATAGAAAAAAATTTACAACAACTCAACTCAACGCCAACAGAAGAAAAAACACACTTTCACGTTTTATTTGAGCACTTGTCAAATGCGAGGGAAGCACTTTTTTAGCTTATTTACTATTTTTTACATATTTGTATTTTTATGTTTTTCCCTCCCCATATAATTTTCCTCTTCTTTTTTTTAAAAAAAAAATTATTTTTTTATTGTGTGCTTTCCCACGTGAGATTTTGTTTTTTTCTTTACCTTCTTTTGTTTTTTTTCATAATCACTTGTTTCAAGAAAAAAACTAGGGATTGGAGTCAAACTGCCTATTAAACTTTCAAAACATTTTTACATATATATCTTTAGTTTAAATTTTGAATTTATATTCATTTGTGTATAAAATAGTTAAGTTAATTATATAAAATGTGTTATTTATTTTTAATTATTAATAATATCAATTTTAAGTAGATAATATCTAAAATTTTACGACTTATTGAAATTAATGGTTGTAATTAAAAGAGGATTTTACTACCTAACAAATGGATGAACTATAAAAAAAATAAAATAATTAAATATATGATACATGTATCATCTATTTTATTTTACGAGTGGCTATTATTTAAGTTAATTTTCCTTTTTTAAGCGAAAGATTGTATATCTCTAACGTGTTTTTCTGGCTTATTTATTTTTTATGTCCAGAAAATTCAGTATAAACAGCTTTGGATAAGAACATGTACTTAAAGCTCTTTGATCTGTTTGTTTTATATATTTAGTGGTATAAAATTATGATGACCAACTAAAAAAAATTGAAAAACAAGTGCATAGTCTCTTCATTTTTTTTAATAACTATATTGTTGAAGTCTCTAATTATTTCTAGACAATCATAGGATGTATCAGGACTATATAGTGTTCTGTTGAAAATAATAATTTTGATAAGCTATAATTATGAGAGATGCAAGTAATTGTTTTCACTTTAATTTGTTTTTTCCAAATATATGATCAAATACACTCATTTAAAAAAAATTGTGAAAATTCAATCGTTTAATGATTACTTAGATAATTTAAGTATTTTTGAGATGTATAGAGCATCACTGTCTTAGATGTTTATTCCCTCACTTCTACTTCACAAAAAATTACTATTATGTCGGGGGACTTTTTTTTCTTGATGTTTTTTAATATATAAATTAAATCTCTTTCCAACAAAATCATGTATAAAAGAATAAAAGGAAAAGATCTTAATACTGAAGTTATGATTAACACTATACTTTAAAAGGTTAATCTTTCCAAAAGAGAATTTCTTTAGGTATATTGCAACATTAGGTTTTATTGGCACTCTTCATAATAAAATTAGAGGTGACAAAATTAGCTCATGAAATCATATCCCACTCAAAAAAGTTGGATAAATCAAGTGCAGTTTTGATCATTTGTTTTTTTTATAGACGTCTATTTAAATTAATTTCCCTTAAAAAATAGTTGTTTCTTTATTTCTCACTAGTATTTTAAGCCCGCATTGGAATCTCGACTAAATTCGAGTCACACATACTACAAGGCTCAAACTTCTAATTAAAGGTGGAGCAGTCCCATCATTACCCCAGGTGATTCCCTAGAAAAATACCTTTTTTTAAGTTGAATGATGCTAAAGTGAAAAAGGATGGCCCAGTAGTGTCTTTATAAACCAGTAGCATGATAGTATTAGATATTAGGGGATTGGCTTCTGCTGTTTCTATCCACATAATCAAACTTTAGAAAAACAGACTTCTTCCACCTATTTGAAATGTTGAGAAACAATTAGAGAGGCAGAAAGGGGCTAAAATCAGTAAATTATGCAGTCTTCAGCTCAATTTCTTCAGCCTCCAGCAACCCCTCTTCCTCCTAAACAAATCCAAAGCACAACTATAAGCAAATGTATCAAATTTTCGCGTAGAGAACTTGCCATTAGCACCAGTTCATCTGTGCTTCTACTATTAGGATCCCAAGCTATTGAGCCATTGAATCTATCAAGGGCAAGAGCAGATGAACTTCCTCCCGATAACCCCGATAAAACAGAACCAGAGCAAGAGCCTTCAAGAAAAATCGAATATTGTTCAAATCAGAATGTAACAAAGAAGGCATTTCTTGAAGTATCAGTTGATGGGGAACCTATAGGAAGGATTGTTATCGGGTTATATGGTGATAGTGCCCCATTTGGGTCATCAAGGTTCAGTAATCTTGTTAGTGGAGCAGCAGGGGTAAGTTATAGAAGAAAAGATTTTGTGAGGATAATGCCAAATTATGTACAACATGGTGGATTGAGATCATATGGAGTGGATGCTGAACTTGCCAAGAATACTGGAAGAACAATGGCAATCGATAACCTCGTAGATGAATGGGAGAAACAGAGTGAAATGTGCCAGGGTACAAAGAATGTAGCAACAAGTGTTAGCCTTATTGTAAGAGACCCTTCAAAACCACCTCCAAAGATGAAGCTGGTTGCACGAGGAGGGAAGCTCGAAATCGATCAAGAAGAAGTAGGAAAAGATGTGAATGGAACAGAGTTTACAATTGCCCTTAAAGACTCACCTGAGTTAGATGCATCTGCTTTAGTCATTGGGAGTGTCTTGGAGGGGATGGATGTTGTTGAGAAACTTGGCCAAGTCAAAACTGTGAAAGAGAATACAACTTCTCCTTATTTCAGGTACTGACAATCTACCAATCACTTAGTTCAGGTGGCTAATAGTGATATTTGACTGAACAAGAACATATAAAATAGACTAATCAATTAAGAAAATCGTAGTATATACAAAACACAACCAACCAATTTTCTGGTTTTATCGACAGGGCGGCCAAGTTGATAGGAGATAAAAGAGCTGTAGTTGCAGAGAGAGGCTTCAACAGACCTTACTCAAAGGTGAAAATAACAAACTGTGGCTTGATGGAATAATCAAAGATCCTGTTGAGTGTTGAGAGATTTTTGTCCTTCCATTTCTGCTAAGAGGAAGAACTGCTCAAACAAAAGTGTACAAAATAAATTCCTCGTGAAATTTTTACCTCTCTTCAGAAAGCTTACAACAATGGTAATAATGGGGTCTTCCCCTTGTTTACTTTCTGTCTAAAAAAGCAGATTACAATCCTCTTCTAAATAACTAGTCAATGATATAAAAAGTCTCTCTGGTCTTGTCGGAGAAATCATATGAAACAATGTCTTGCTAATTAGCCACTACAAGCAGTCTAGAACAGAGGCGCATCCTTTTAGAGTATTCTTCAAAGCACATGGTTTTAACATCCACATAAAATATAGGCAATAAGATGCAGAAACTGTCTCCACCGCGAAGGTAATCTTATCACGTGAACCATGGGGTGTACTCCATCACATGGATAAATTTGCTGAATTAACTTGGACGAACAAGCTTCCTTCGTTTAGCCTGCGGGGATGTAAAAAGCTTTTGCACTGAAGCAACAGGATCATCCACCTGCATAGGACCAAAACAAGACCATCTGGTATCAACAGATCAAAAGGAAGCTTATCCTTGCACTGTTTCAAACACCACAGACAAACCACTAACAATCGGTTTTAAGGGCCAACTCACCAGATAGAATTCCTCTAACACCACTCTAATCTAAAACATTAAATTCAAAAACAGCTGCGCCCAAGCAAAATTTTGACAAATTAAATGAGCTATAAAATCAGCTGATAAATTGTTCTCAATTATCAGCAAACAAAAAGGGAAGTCACAACTTCAATTATCTGAATTATGCTTGGTCTAAGCATGGATTCAATCCTCTAAAGTACATAATGCAGTATTCACTGCTTTTTTTTTTTTTTTTTTTTTGGGGGGGGGGGGGGTGGGGGGGGGGTTTTGTGGGTTATGTTTTGTTTTCTTTTATTTTGTTTTTTTTTGTTTTTTTTTTCTCTTTTTCGTCTTTTGTTTGTTTTGCATTTGTTGTATGTTTTTGTTTTTTTTTTTGTTGTTTTTGTTATTTTTTTTTTGTTCCTTTGTTTCTTCTTTTTTTTTTGTATTTTTTTTCTTTTTTTGTTTTTTTTGTTCTTGTTTTCTTTTTTTTTCTCTTTTTTTTTCTTGTTTTTGATCGGTGTTTGTTGGTTTGTGGTTCTGTGTGTGTCTCTTGGTGTTTGGTAACTTTGGGGGCGGTGGTGTTGTGGGAGGGTGTGGTGGAGGGCTAGTTATCCTTTTGGGGTGTGGTTTTTTAGGTTTTGGGTGAGGTGTGTTGATTTGTTTAGTATTTGTGATGTGTGGGTTGGTTGTTGTGGGATTTTTGTTTATTCTTATTTGATTCTTCGTTTTTTTGTTTTTTTTTTTTTTTTATTGTTATGTTTGTTTTTTTCCTTTTTAGTCTTTGTTTTGTGTTTGTTTTTATTTTTTTTTTTGGTGTGTTCTACTCTTTTTGATCGTTTTCTTTTCTCATCTTCTTATTTTTTTTGTTTTTTTATTGTTTTGTTTTTTTTTTTCGTTTTTTTTTGTTTTTCTTGTGGTTGTTTTATTAGCATATTCTTTTTTGTAGTTGTTGTGTTTGTTGGAGTTTCTTTTTTGTAGTGTTTTTTGTTTTTTCGTTCTTTTTTTTCGTTTTTTCCATAGGTTTTGTATTTTTTTTCTCTGGTTATTCTATTGCTGTTATCCTTTTTCTTTATTTGTTTTTTGTTGTTTTGTTTTTCTTTTTTTTGTTTTTTTTTGTTTGTGCTTTTTTGTTTTGGCTCTCTTATTTTTTCTTTTAGTTCGTTTTTTTCTTATTTTTCTTTTTTTTTGGTATTTATTTTATTAATTTATGTTTTTTTGTGATTTGTTGTTTTTCTGCTTTTTTTTTTGTCTTCATTATTTGTTGTTTTTTTTTTCTTTTTTTTTTTTTTTTTTATGGTGTTTTTTTTTTTTCCTCCTTGTTTTTTCTTTTTTGTTTTATTTTTGGTTTGTTTTTTTTTTTTTTGTTTTTTTTTTTTTTTTTCTTATCTATTTTTTTTTTTTTTGTTTTTCCTTTTCTGGTTGTTTTTTAGATTTTCTTTTTTTTTTCTTTTTGGTTTTATTTTTTTGTTCCTTTGTCATGTTTTTTTATTTTTGTCTTTTTTTAGTTCTATCTCTTTCTTTATTGTCTTTTGTTTTTTTTTTTTTTCTTTTTTTTCTTGTGTTTTTTTTTTCAACTTTTTTTTTTGTTTTTTTAATATTCTTTTTTTTTCCTCTTTTTTTGTTTTATTTTTTACGTGGTATTTTTTTGTTTCTTGTATTTTTGTTTTATCTGATTGTCTGTGGTTCTTGTTGTTTTATTTAGTTGCTGTTTTCTTTTTTGTGTTTGTATATTTTTGGTGTTTATTTTATGTTTTTCGTCTCTTATTGTTTGCTTCTTTGTATGATTTTTTCTTTTTTAATTGTCTTTTATTTTATGTTTTTGGTTTTTTTGTTGTTCTTTTTTTTTTTTTTTTGGTTTTTTTTTTTTCATTTTTTTGTCTTTTTGTTCTTTTTGCTTTTGTCATTTCTTTTCTTCTATTTTTGGTATTTTGGTCTGTTGTGGTGGATTTCTTTTTTTTTTATTTTCGTTCTCTCTGTTCTCTCGTTTGTTGTGGTTTTCGCTTTGTTGTGTTTGTTGTTTTTGATTGTTTGTTTGGTCTTTCTTTTTTTCTGGAATTGTTTTGGTTCTGTGTATTTCTTCGTTTTCTATTGGGTGGGCCGGGGGGGGGTTTGGGTGTTCGGTTTGGTATACGATTGGATTTGTTCTGTGTCTTTATTGTTGTGGGGTTAGGTTTGGTCTTGTTTTTTGGGCGGTGCGGTGACTTTGGATAGTCGTTTGTTTTGCCTTTTTCGGTGCTTTGTTTTTGTGTGGCGTTTGTGGTATTTGGTCTGTTACCCCATCGAGTTTTGTGCTTGGGTTTTTTTGTTTTGTTGTTTTTCCATTCGATGAAATGGCGTTTGAGTTTTCGGTTGTTTATACTTAGTTATTAAGTTTTTGACAATTTTATTTTTTGCTTTCGTTCTTTGTGTTCTCCTGTTTTCGTTTTTTTTGTTTTTTTTTTCTTTTGTTTTTGTTTTTTTTTTTTGTTCTTTCGTTTTTATTTTATTTTTGTTATGTGTTTTTTTTGTTTTTGATTTCGGTGTTTTTTTTTTATTTTCTTCTTTTTTGTTGTGGCGTTCTGTTTTTTTCTGTCTTTTTTTTATTGTCTTATTTTTTTTTGCTTTTTCTTGTTTTTCTTTCTTTTTGTTTGTTTTTTTTTTCTGCTGTATTTTATCTTTTTCTTTTTTTATCTTTTCGTGTGTGTTTTTTTTCTTTCTTTTTCTTTTTTCTTTTTTTTTCTTTTTTTTTTTTTGCTTTTTCTTCTTTTCTTTCTTATTTCTTTTTTATTTGTTCTTTTTTTTTTCTTGTTTTTTTGTTGCTTTTTTTTTCTACTTACGTTGTTTTTTTTTGTTGGTTCTTTGGTTGTTTGGCGGGGCGTCTTGTGGGTGTGGGGTGGGTGTTTTTTTTGTTCTTTGTGACTGGCTTGCGTGTTTGGGGCGTCTGGTTCGTATTTTGATGTTGTTGGGTGTTGCTTTGTGTTTATTGTCGGTGGTGTGGTTTTTCTTTTCTGGTTTCTTTTTTTGTGTGTGTGGGGGGGTGGTTTCAGTTTGTGATGTTTATTTATTTGTGGCGAGTGTGTTTGTTTTTCCGTTTTTTTTTTGTTGTGGCGTGTCGGTGTGTTGTTAGTGTGTTGGTTTTGTGGTGTTTGTTGGTGTTTTTCTTGTTCTGTGGGGGGGGTCACTATGCGTTTTTGTGGGGTTCTTTGGTTGTTTCGGGCGGTTGTTGTGATTTTTTTTTTGTGGGTCTAGTGTGTGGTGGTTTTATTTATTCGGTTTTGCTTTTTCATTTATGTTTTATTTCGTTTTATGTTCTTTTTGGTATGTTTGTGGTGTTGTTTTGTGTGTTTTTTTTTTTGTTTTTTTTTTTTTTGTTTTTTTTCTTTGTTTTTTGTGTAGTTTTTTTTTGGTTTTTCTCTCCTTCCACCCCTCCCCTCACTCTTATCCCTGCTACCCTATCTCTTATCCCTTTTCCCCCCTTTCTTTCTACCCCCTCCTGCTCAATTGTATTATCCAAGTCAAGGGCATGATGAAAGTGATTATTTGTAAAGGAATAGAAGGAACAGCATTCATCAATAGATCTGCCATACACTAACCTAAATGTGACAAATAAGGTTTGCTTTAATTAGCTACAGATTGTTATCTGCTTCATATTTTGCTAGCCCAATTACTACTATAATTAACTAACATGTCTTTATCCTTACTGATTTGCTACTTTATCTATTAGTACTAGTTTACTACTTCCTTACCTTAATCAAGGAAGATGGAGCATGATTGGACAAAGGAGAAGAAGATTCCTCATGACGCTCTAAAGCGGATAATGTTTGTTCCCATCCTGGTGGAGAGCCACCATTAGATGCTATCCAGGGGCAAAAATATCTGTGCAGCTTGAATGGATCAAATTCCAAAGCTTTATCTAAGGATAGAATTGGCAACTCCTTCCCTGAAAAGATAACATAGGCCGTCAGTTGCACTTATACACTCAACATAAAAAAAATGCACCTCCTTTTTCTTTTCTATTGCTAACAATATTAACACCCCCACCCCAGGCGCCAAACAGAAAAGCATTAGGGTACTGCATTTCCAGCATGCAGGCAGTTGTACCTCCTTAAACACTTAAAAAATTGAAGTATATTTTCGAAGAGTGTTGAGTGCTGTTCATCAGAAGATTTTCTGTATGAAAACGTGATACTTATGTGAAATAGTAAATTGGTTCAAAAATCTCTTTCCCAAACGTATATGTCTGATATATCGGCAAAGCAGATAAAATACTGAAAGAGGCAACATGATGCAACTCAAAATGAGGTCATGGAATAAGGAAGGGGCCTGCCTAGACTTGAAGCTAGAGAAAACTGAAAAACTTGGACATCAATGAGGTGTGGTCTTTGGATAGACAGCAGAATGTAGATAGGTGTTGTGCTACTGATTCATGGACATAAAAGAGAATACCAAAAGGAAGATGAAGCCTAGCACTTCATATGGTCCTTTTGAAAGATGTTCAAAATAAGACGAGACTGAGCAGTCCTTGGACAGCAAAGCAGGTCTGATCTGCATTTCAACGCAAGCATACCAAACTTGGACCATTTCATGAAACTGCAACTATATTGCAAAATGAAAAAAAACTAGGTTAAACTTGCACATTTCCTGAAACTGGATCGATATTGCTAAAGTGCTAACAGACTTGGTTCACCCTCCAATTGCCACTTTAAATCCACTTTATGGAACGAATTGCAACAGTGCCAATGCTAATGGTCAAGCATGATCATAGGACACTACACAAATTGCAACAGTGCCAATGCTAATGGTCAAGCATGATCATAGGACACTACACAAATTGCAACAGTGCCAATGAATCGGCAAGCATGATCATAGAACACTACACATATTGCAACAGTGCCAATGCTAATTGGCAAGCATGATCATAGAACACTATACAATTCACTAAAAACTGAATTACCTCGACTAGATGATCCAAAATCATTTCCAACCTTGTCCTTACAAGGATCCGTGACTGCTGGATCAACCTTGTTCATACTTTCTGCATTATCAGCCATTTCAGTGGTGTTACCAGAAATTTGTGCTGCAGCCTGGCTGTTTTCGAATTGAGCTTCTGTACTCACTTCCGAAGTAGACAGTGAAGATCCTTCCTCAGTATTTTCTCCTGCAAGAAACTCTGGGTTTTTGCATACACCAGATGAGCTCTTGGTTACTATATCATCCTTGATCTCAGATTCAGCAATAAACCATGCTCTCAGATTCCGTCCAATGATTGGCAGAGATATTTTTGCCCTATAATTATGTGTTACTGGAGGAGGACCACCGGCAATCGTCAAGTTGAAATTTGGTGGTCTTCTATCTAACATAGTGTTAGCAGAAGTTGTAACTTGTCCTGTACATTCTCTACTCTTATCACGACCACTGTTGCCTGAGAAATGATTTTTATCACCATGGGTGTGATTGATATGGTCATTGTTGACCTGTGTGTATCCACTTACTCGTAGAAATTCCAAAGGCCGAGAAACCATGGAAAAATCCCATAGACCAATACAAGCCCCACAAAGCTTGCAGTCGAGAACAACAGAATTTGGATTGATTATTGCTTCTTCAGAAGCTCGATTGTCATCATCTGTCTTGCTCTCAGAAGTCTTATCAGTACATGAACCGTAGACAGTAATAGTCTCATTTTTTCTGCTCAAAATAGACTTTTCTGAGAGATTGGCATCCTTACTAGATTGATTCAGTTGATCCTTGAGGTCAACCATATATGGCAGTCTGCGGAGTTCCCAGCCACACAAGCTAATGAGCTTTTGTGCCTAAACATGATTCAATACATCACAATATCAAAAACAACAAATTGTGATTCAATATATCACATATCAAAAACCACAAATAGACAAACATAACTACTTCATCTAACAAAACTTTTTAAAAAATTAGCTCAAATAATATTTTAGATAAGTCTAAGCTAAGAAATTAGATTTATAGTTTGATAGGATATAGACACTGCTCACCTCCCCACCTGTGCTCCCAAAAGAAGAAGAAGAACGAAAAAGTCTCGTGATAATTCTAGGATTTCTCAACCCCCACCCCTTCCCCTCAAAAAGAAAAGAACCTAGGGATATGGGGTTAGCAATCAACCGGAAAATGGATAAGACAAATTTTAGTAGCATGATATGCACTTGGGCACTAACCCTTGCCATCATACTTATCAAATCAGAGAGATCAAGTCCAGTAGGGGTTAGCAGCACTTTTGTACTTGTCACCATTCACCAGCAACGAAAACTACATGCTCACATTTCCTTTAATACCTGATAATATGTGAGAGAAGAAACTGAAGTGGGTGCATTTCTGGTTTCTTCTTGGGGAGTTTGCATGGATTCATCATGTTCCACAGTTAAAGATTCTCGTAAAAATTGTTCCAGCTGAGGGTTTCTCAAGAAATCAATGGCCTTGGGTGAAATCACAGGAAGAGCAGCAAGCTGCGACAGAACAGAATGCCGAATTTTATACTGATCAACAAGCACAACAGTAGCCGTAGGTGGAAAATCTGCTAGTTTTTCATCGCAGACATTGTCAATCCAAGGGCAAAGTAGCTTGTGTCCACTATCTAGCTTCAAGCTGAACACCAAGGCTGCTTTGTCAACTGATGCCCACGAATGGGAGAACCATGAAATGAGAAGCACAAATTAGTTATCAAAGGAGAATGAGGAAACAATGACCAAGTGCTTCTGTTTTAAGAAACATAGTGAGATAAACGCCACAAACATAGAAAAGATGTATAGCTTACCTTGTTGTTGTGCCCAAGATGGCGGAGTAGTGAAGAGCATTCGTGATCCACATGCTTCACAGGCAATGGTATCCATATCCACATTGATCCAACCTCTTCTAGCACAGTTAACAGCACTGATTGCCTGCCAAGGAACACAAAGACATTGTGGTAGAAGATTTACAACATGGCAGAGTGGAGACAGTTTTCTGTACAAATAGATTAGCAGAAGGAAAAATCACATAAGGAAGACTGTAAACCTAACCGTTACATAGAACTAAAGATAAATAATGTATATATAGAATGTAAAAGAGATGATACCTTCTAAAGGAAGAAGAAACACTAAAAGTTCTATGATGAATCTACTAGGATAAGGATAAAAGCCTGTATAAGCTCAAATAATATACTTCTCTATTACACAAACAACTGAGGAAAAGATTATCATTCAGAGGTACAGAAAGAAAGATTGTTATCTGTTCCGTTGACGCATTACATGTTAAATAATTATCCTTCTCTATTACAAGAACCACTGAGTAAAAGAATATGGTGAAGAAGCATAAAAGAAAGTTTATTTTTTGTTCCCTCGAGGCATTACATGTTTGTTACTTTAAGGTTTGGCTATGGGGTGCGGGAAGGCTGCCATTCTGTCCCCCAACCACAAGATTTTAACATAATGGATTCTGGATTTTCAGAACGATGATTTTGAAGTACTAATAACTGGGTTCTAGATTTTTAGAACAACTCAACACAAATACACAATTTGAACAAAAGTTACTCAGTCGGCTGAACCCGTAATTGGGCTTCTACCTCCTCCAGTTTCCCCGTTTATACCCCATCCACCTTACCTGCTCAAGCTGAACTGCCCTTTCCAGATGAATCTCTAAAAAGTCTTATTCTGTTTATCTCAGGGATGTAGTACTATTTAATTTAGTAAGGACACTATGTATGCAAGTAGTACAACAACAACAACAACAACAACATTGGGTAAAATGTACACACAGGAAGACTATTCCGTACGGGACCCTCGCTCAAAAAGTATTATATATGTAAGTAAATCTCAACATTTAAATTAAGAAGTTCATATCACAATCATAATAAGAAGGGGCAGTAATATATGGAACCTGTGGTTTAGCAAACCAAGTCATAGACTTAAAAGTTGACATCCTTCTAAACAAATCATCTCGGTCCCATGGTCTACACGGCGGAGCTTCCCCTGAACCTTTCGTAGCTAATAAATTGTACTTGTTAACTGCTTTGCCAATTGATGGCATATCCAGACGCTCCTTGCCTCTTGACAATTGAACTCCAGATGCACTACACCAACAAAATTAAAACCCCATAACTAATCACCGTAGCTCAAAGTTGAGAGTTATAACAACATTTATACGCCGAACAAACCAAAAAATAAATAAAATTGTGAAGAGAGGGAAAAGGGTACCTGGAATTGAGTTTGGATTTAGGAGGAGTTCGAAAGATCTTATCCATGGCATCCTGAAATCGCTTCTGTGATTCTTCAGCCATTTTTTCAGTGTCTAAATTTGTTCATGCCTCTGAGCTGCCGAACACTTCTTTTTCCGGTGACCAAATTAATTTTTGAAAATAAGATAACTTTACCCTTCATTTGTAGATTATTCCAATTACCCAATCAGCTATTACATATAAAAATAGATTAATGAGGGTCTTTCGTTTTGAATAGTGATATAACGATATAAAAATACATTTTTTTAAAATATTTTTTAAAATGATTTTAAGTATCTATAAATTCATTTATTGTAATAAATTTGTCCCTCATTGAGAAAAAATAAAGTACAATAAAAGCATGCAATCGAGAAAAATATACATAATCATCGGATAGGATAATTATTGTATTTTTGTTATCTTCGTCACTTCTTGACTTTGAATTTTTCTTTATAATTTTAATATTGAATCTGTTTTATTCATTTTTCAATTAATTTTGTACAATATTTTTCACCTCATAATATATATAAATAATTGTTTAATTTTATTCATCAAAATTTAAATATATAGAAAAAGAAATCACAATATATCTATTAAAATTTAAACACAAAATCTCATAATTTATTTTTTTTTACTTTAAATATTAAAGCAGTGAAAACTCATATACCATTGGAAAGCGAAACACATCATATTCTAGAGTAGTTTTGTATGCTTCAAAATAAAATTATGTGCGGGTAGAGTCAACTTTTTTAAATTATAGCCGATTCGCCTAGATAAATAATTCACAACACTTCGTCTCTTTGGATCAAATATATATTGCCCCTTTATTAGAAGAAAGAAGAACCCTATTTTGTATACTTGATTCGGATGTTTGATTTATGTACATATATATATATATATAATCGGAGTATTCAAATTAATTTTCATACGTGTTAATTAATTTCAAGAGATACTTATCATCGTACACCAATAACAATAACTATCTATGTCCACCAAAATTAAAACGAATAGAAAGAATTACCTGAAGTTGATAGAAGATATAACTAATCTCAAAATAAAAAGTTATAAATGCATGATCATAAAATTAAACATGTGTTCTAAGACTGCTATTGAAATAAAACACCTAATTGCTCATAATAAAAAGGTAAGAAAAGAAATACTTTACCTATTCATAGATGAACTACTAAAAAAAATTACTACCAAGTAAATATGAAAAGGAACTTGAGGATGTCATAATCTTTAGTTTTTTGCTCATTAACCTCAAAATCTTTAAGAAAATGATGCCAACACTTGTTCCTATTTGCTGAGCCACAATTGCCTTCTCTTCTTCTTTCAAATTCTTTGCAGACTCCCTACGCAAATCACAAGTGTTCAATATGATGTACCAATTGTGTTATTTTTTTTCATTTCAGAAAACTTTGTGATAAGCCTTGACAAAGATTCTCCATAAAACCAAACACCCTTCAATTTCAACTCTTGTAAAAAAAAAATTTTGCTTCACCATTGAGCACATATTCATCAAGTGTGCAACAACTTAAATGAAGAAGACTTAAGATATGTGGACTGAAAAATATGAGGCAAAAAGTAAAGAGAATTATTTAACTTCAAATACACCTCATGGAAATTATTTTCATCTATCAATTCCATAAGATTTTCAAAATTAATCACATTATGATGAAAAGAAATAAATCGAATACTTAATACCCGTTTCTCAGCCTTAATTGACATACTTTTGATGTCTCAAGAGAGTCAAGAATCCAATCTGAGAATTTCATGTTACGTTTATTTTCTAATAAGAAAATAGACTCATCGAAAGACAAGAGAGATGGGGTGTTACAATACCAACGTTTGGTAACAAGACAGACATTAACAATATCGTGAAAACTTATGTAGGAAAATATCGAATGTAAAATATGATCCAGCAATCATAACGTTGGATAGACAGGAAAATCAGACAACTATTAAGGGGAATCGAAACAACACAAATCATATAAATCTAACTTTGGCCCAATTTATTCATATTTTCTCAACAACTATATACAAGTACAATGTAAGTAACTCTTTATTTTTAGGAAAAATTACGTGGATAAGCAAATTTATACTATTTAATTACGCATTATAGCTATAGTTTGTTATAATTATCACTCGTGACTAACATCATACATTAATTATGTGGGCTGAGTTCAAGTTTGTATAATTAGTCATATTTGTATTTGTATAATTCGTCAGGATATGCAAATAAATATGTATAATATACAATTTTTTAGAAAACGTTTTCGATTTGGTTTGAGTAACCAAAACAAGATAACCTAACTAAATTAAATTAAACTCTAACACTTACCTTTATTTATTGTCCAGCTTATTATTATTAGCTCTACCCAAGAAAATCTTTATTAAAATATTTTTTGAAAAAGAACTCTGCAACCCTGATTAAAATTTGTTGAGCAACTTTTACATATAGCAAACACATATTTATATTTTGTATGTTATAATAGCAAAGTTTGCCATAATTGCGCTTCATCATAGCAAACATTCATATGTGTAATTCGCTATAATATCAATTGATCGAATTTTATAAAAATAATTGCTATAAAACGAGAAAGAGAAAAATTATTACAATTTTGAGATTTGTATCAAACGAGAAAGAAGACAAAACAAAAGAGACCTTTGGCAGGAAAATATTTGTTTGTAGTATAATTATGGAAGTGTATAGCACGACTAATATACATGCGACATTGTATAAAATGAAAAGGAAGAGCACCCAAAGAGCTTGGGCAGGGAATATATTGTAATCGAATTGTATAAAACAAGAAAGAGAGAAATTATAATACAATTTGAATTTGGTATAAAACCCGAGAAAGAGCCAAGGCAAAAGAGCTTGGGCAGGGGAGTATTTTGTATTGTATAATTATAAGTGTATATGATGAAAATAATGTATTGCATGTGTATTACAATATTCTCCTCACTTTATACAAACGAAACGCAATTATATATTTCGTTTTTTTTGTAAAGCAAGAGAGGCGAGTGTGTTGAGCGAGAATTCAGAAGAGTTGGATAGCGATCTGGAGAGAGGAGATAGGCAAACGAACATATATGTATTTATACATTTCCTCTTACTTTATCCGAACAAACTCCATTTTAATACATTTGTGTCTGTAAAAAAGTGAGAGAGAAACGGGGCGAGACTGCCAATCAAATAGAGTAGTGAGCGAGATTCACCAGTAGAGTGGCGAAAATATTATAGTTTGCTATAGGTAGCAATTAAATCAAAGTAGATTTATAGCATTATTTGAATTAATAGTTTTCTATTATTTATAATTTTCTCCTTTATTTTTTTTTCGACAATGAGAAAGATCCCATTCAAATTGGAATTGACCCGCGAGCCTGTTTTTATTTCATTATGGATAATCGGGGCCCATTGTGAAAGGGGCCTAGAAACGTGATTGTTAACAGGTATTTGAACCACCGCCGCGCTAATCTGACTATTGGGGCTTATATACTGCTTGCAGGTGCCCAACTGGGTTAATTTTGTTGGGAATTGGTGGGTGGGTTCGAAAATTTATTAACGTAGTCAAAAGTTTCTAATATAGAGGTTAGCGAAAACATGCTACAATATAAAATAAACATATCGGTTCAATGTGGATTATCTCATATTTTGATAAATATAGTGTAAACTTAATTATAATTGGATTTACGATGTTTTTATTTTTGTCAGAAATCAAGTTATCTAGGTATTTGACTTAACACGCACTAAAAGTAAAAAAAAAAGAAAAAAGACTCACATTCTAATATTCTCTCTAATTTTTTTCCCCTCAAATCTCTCCACTCTCTACTGTTTCCGCCATTTTTATCTCCTTAATATTTGATTGCTCTCTCTTACGTCTTATTATGGTCAAACCTGCTCTACAACGAGCACAACTTCTCTACTTATTAGGTTCGGGTGGTTTCCTCATCGAGTTGTAGATCTGCCGGCGTCCACTGTTGTGGAGGGTTTCGGAAACAGGACTCCCTGTGCTTGAATACATGAAACTTGATGATCAATTGGTCAATCAAAGTCTTAATTATCCAATCATTCCATTCTAATAATGAACCAGAAAAATAACATATGCATTATTAGTATTCATCGGCTACCTTGTTATACGGTGTGACGAACCCATGTTAATTTAGATTTTGGGATTGAATTATCCACTTGTAAGCGCTAGATAGCTTGTACTTAGATTTGCTAATTATTCGTCATAATGGTATACCATCAAGTTTTGTATTATATTTGATTTTTTGTATGTGGGCATTCTTCATTCCTAAAATAACTAAAAATACGATTTGATTTTGTTAATCTATGTATTCCGTCTAATTGATCAATAAAACAAATTTTTGTAATTTTATTTTACTCAGTTTTGGTTTTTTTTAAAAATTCACTGTGTGTACAGATAGTTTTATATTTCTAGTTTTATTTTTAACTTTATCTTCATTTTCAATTATGAATAAATCGAAATACAGTTTATTTTCATATTAATGTATAAGTAATTCAGGTACTAATTAACTCAGTAAAGATAGATTTTGTAGTTTGGTTGACTCATTTTGTTTTTTTAATATCACTTTGTATATCAACTATTTGTATTAACATGTAAACTTGGTATTCGTCACCTAAGGGTATACAATCACAGGTTTTGGAATTGTAATGGTTTTTAACTTTTTATTGAAATGAAGTATTTAAATCGACGCAGATTTAAATAGGAAGTTCATTTAAATTTTTAATAAACAAAATTCATATTGGGAGTTCATGGCTAATTACACAAATCGTACTTAAAGTTTCATATCTCCGAATAGTTTAAATAAAATTATGCTTTTCAAAAAATTTTCAAATAAGTAAGGATCAAATAACTTGATGATGTTTGTTAAAAAGATAAAATGTGTTATATTTTCTTTATATTATAAAAATAATAAATGAAATAAATATATAACTATATTTTTAATATAATGGACAAATAAAATTAAACGGAAGGGGTAATATAATAATTTCAACAATAAATAATAAGTCACAGAATTTTACTCATAAAACTTTGTTGATGAACCCGATTTACGCCTTAGCTTAATCACATCTTTTCTATTGAGGTATCCGGACGAGGACGTTTTTCTCAAGTTTTCAACGACATGACGTTTTGTAAAAGCTAACCTGATTTAGTTTTCTTGCTATTAACAGTAGAACTGAACCTAATATACAACTTATTTTAATATAGTGCAAAAATAAATTCAGACAAAAGGGGTAATAATGTAATTTCAAACAATAAATAAAGGACTTATACCCTAATTTCCCAATGACATTTGTTCCTCGTAAATCCCGTTGGTGAACGCGTTTTATGTCTATCTTATCAGCTCTTTCTATTTAGATATCCAAAAAACGTTTTTTCGAGTTTTCAACGACATAATGTTTATTTAAAGGATATAAAAATAACAAATGAAATAAATAAATATATATGGTGGACAAGTAAAATTAAACGGAAGGTCTAATATAGTAATTTCAACAATAAATAAGAAGTCACATAATTTTACTCGTAAAACGCTATTGGCGATCTTGTTTTATGTCTTATCTTATCAGATCTTTCTATTTAGGTACCGAGAAACATAATTTCAAGTATTCAACGACATGACGTTTGTTCAAAAGATAAAATATTTATCTATTCTTGATACTATGAAAGTACTAAATAAAATAAAGGATATCTATCATATTTTTAATATAGTGTACAGTAAAATTACAACAACGGAAAGGGTTCTATGGTGCTATCGTTTTTAATGTCCTTCTTTTTATCATATCTTTCTATTGAGGTACCGAGAAACATTTTTTCAAGTATTCAACAATATAATGTTTGTTTAAAAGACAAAATATTTTGATCTAATAAAAAAATGTGTCGAGTAAAGATTAATCAATATGTTGAAAGGAAGCTTTTCACATAGTTTACTTTTTAAAATAACTATTACTCTTATAGCTATATTTTGCTAACTCAATTTTGTAGGCTACAGTGTATACATGGGATGGGAGAAGCGAACCAGATTGGGAGAGAAGAGTCGAAGAGTAGAGGGAAAAAGAGTGGTAGAAATGTGAAGTGTATATATAATACTTGTTAGATTCCTTTTATATTATACATATGTATTTGTATATTTGGAAAGATATATTGCGAGAGCGAGGAGAGAGGCGAGCAAGACTGGAAGACGGAGGAGAGAAGCGAGCGAGATCAAGAGAGGTAGCAAAGAATGGGAGAGAGGTGAATTGTATATGTATATAATTGTATATTTTACATATACATTTTTATATAGGGCGAGCAAGATTGGGAGAGGCGAGCGAGAGAGGGCAGAGAGTGCGACTAAGATGAATTGTATATGTATATAGGTCGAGTGGCATATAGAGTGTATATTAATACACATGTCAATGGTTGGTTAATATTTGGCAATGGTATAACTATACTAACATGAATAGGTATTTATCGATTTAGCAGTCCGCCCACGTAATTAATGTATAATGTTGTCGCAAAGGGGTATTGAAGTTAAAGTAATCAGGTCAACTAATCTATGTATGAGTAATAAAATCGTATAAATTTGGGTTTGTTGCGTAATTTTTTTCATTTTAAATTAGTGGGGGTTTAAATCTACTCCACCTAAGCTTGTCAAAATGTACTAGCCCGTTTGGCCGGTGTGGATCTAACCCCTTGATTTTGGATGGGTTTGAGCTACGATTTGTTTGAGGTCATTTTAAGAAAGGTATTAAGCCTTTCAAAATAGAGGCGATTGTTCCAATAATTGGTACAAGAATGAGGACAAAACTACATAATACAAAATGAATATAGGTGAGCTTACCGTTTAATTTATTTATTCCAGTATCAATAACGGGTGTGTGTTGGTCCAGATCCGCTCTCCTCCCTCATAATCTGCGCGGCGGGTACGCTTCCTGTCGCTCACAGCTTCGGCGCTTTAATACAATAGAAATGTATAATGGTGTTTTCTAGATTGTATAAAGCGAAGAAAGATTAATATATACACATGCAAATACATTAATCTTCGCTTATCACGTTAGTATTATCATACAAGATAGTGTTTCCCCTTCCCTGCCCAGAGTCCTCTTTTGGGTCTTTCGTGTCTTTGGGGTTTCTCGTTTATACACAGTTTCCAATTTGGTAATGTTGTCACGAGATTTTAGTTTGCGTCTCATTTTAATGCAAGCGATTCAATGAAGATTTCCTGAACGCCAAGTGTCTTTTGTGCTTTTAACTCGTTTTATATAATTTTCAAATTGTAATAGAACTTCTCTCTTGTTCTCGTTTCACAATGTTCGTTTATAGCAATTCGCTTCAAACTGGATATATGTATAACAGACAATTTATACATATAGATATTTTATGGAACTTTGCTGTCGGATGGCATAGAACAAATACAAAATGGAAATTTTTATATTTGGGGTTCTATGTGGGGAAAGTTTGTCCTTCTTATATAAATTTCACCCTGCGCATTAGACCACAAATGTTTTTTTTGTCATGTGTCAAACAACATAAATTTCATTTAGAAGAACGGACGGATGATAGTCCAATTTTTTTTCATGTGTGAAGCGATGATATGGGGGGATTGGGACTTTTGTATTATTGAACACAAGAAGTGTTGTCGATGTCCCGTTTAAAATTTTATTTATTTAGTTTTCAGACTAAATATTAGTGTGTAAGACAATGAACGAAAAAAAAAGGGGTAGTAGGGGACATCGTAGTGGTTACGTTTTTTGATCCGCTTTTTAATTCATTTTTAGGTTGATTCCTTTTTGGGTAAGTTAGTTCAGCTAAGGTCATTGGTTGGGAAGTCAGTAACCAATATCTTTATTTAGTAATGTCGAATCAATTTTGGATTAACGGGGGGTCAAATTGTAATCATTTATTCATAAGTGTCGGTTATTTAAGTGTCTCCAAAATTCAACACTAAACCTATATGAATTTGAGGGGGGGTGTTCCCTAACCAAACCGATGATTCTACTGGTGACCTTTTCCAAATTAAGAATCTTGTTTTGGAAACGTATTGATTAGGAGTATGGGACCGGCATGGGTGGATTAGGTTACAACGTAAAGAAGTGAGGGTGTGCGTTTTGATTCAAACTCAAAAAGTTGTGAGGGGTGATCTAAATAAAAGTGGGGCAGGAATAGAGTTGGGGGGTGGGGGGGGGAATGGCCTGTACTTGGGCCTTCAGATTGAGAGACTAAGCTAAATTCAGTGCTTGTTCTATATCAGGTGCGTTTCGGAGAGTGTCAGATCATGGTGACTAATACCCGCGTGTGCGGGGCTCGACGATGCCGGATGACAGGTTGGAACAAGGGAGTTGGGGGAGGGGAGGGGGGGGGGGAGGAGGTCCGTGGGTGGGCAAGACAGCGACTCCAAATGTCGAATAAAACAGATTCAAGGGGGATATGAAGCCGGGTGTAACTGACAGCTGTTCACTTTGTGGGAGTCATCTGTCCCTAGGTTGTCTTTGCAGTTAGGTGTCGGTGGGTCAATATTTGGTCAGATCGGGCTGGGGTTGGGTCTGCAAGTCTGGTGGCGCTTGGGCCGAAAGCACAGCCAGAGGAGAGCCGGGGACGAAAAGAGGGGCAGGGCGACAACATGCCAGAATGAACCGAAGGTTTAAAAAAGACAGAGGTTGTAAAAAAATATGTAGTAACAAAAATGTTTATTATATAAAAATCAAATTATTATCCTTAACATAGTCAATATAAAAATTCAAAATCCATAAAACTCTGAAGGAAATGTGATTTTCATCATCAGGCTATGATTACTAGAAATTAAAAATGACGTTTGGAAAACAGTAATACCGAGTCAAATGAAGAACGTTATTTTAATTATATATTATTTTGCTAACTTCCTACCCCCATTAACTAATTCCACAAGTCATGCAGGGGGGGGGGCGGCCCCCGCCACCCAAAAATCCTCCCCCAAATAACGTCGACAACATAACTACTATCTCCTTTGTCGAACACTCAAATGAGCCAGTATTCACATCTCAACCTCTCTCAAACTCACAATTCACACACAGAGGTACACGCACGAACCGGGGGGAAGGGGGGGGGAAGAAAGCACCCGCAAAAACAACAAAAAAAAAAAAAAAAAACAAAAGAACTTTTAAGTCTTCCATCATGACTTCCTCTAAAGCATTTCTATACTTAGCCTTAGCTCTTTTTCCCTTCATCTTCTTTCTTTGTCTGCATTATCTCAAACCTGTTTTTTTTCACAACTTCAAATTTAACTGTTGGTGGTGAGAAAGGATGGATCATCCCTAAAGATGATCAACTATACAATGAATGGGCTGCCAAAAATAGGTTCAAGGTTAACGACACTTTAAGTAAGTAGTCGTACTCTATCTATTCGTTATAAAATTATATTATAATTACTCCTGTCAGTGATAATAATTAACGTAAACTATTAAACTCATCGTCGTTTACATGTAGCGTTTTTTTGCGTAAAAAGACTTCGGTGTTGGCTTACGCAAGAGGAGTACGAGAAGTGCAAATCGGTGCACCCAATTTATTTTTCAAACAATGGAAAATCCGAATTCAAATTGGATCGACCCGGCCTGTTTTATTTCATTAGTGGAGTATCGGGTCATTGTGAAAGGGGCCTAAAAATGATTGTTAAAGTATTGGAACCAGCAAGCCCACCTAATCAAGTTGCAGATCATACTACTGGGCCTTCTACTAGTGGTGCAGCCCAATTGATTAATGTGGTTGGGGTTTTGGTGGTTTCATTATTTGGAGCTATTTTTATTTAGTTTATTATAAATTCTGAAAAAAAAATATTTGTTTTGGTGTTTAGGGTTTATGTTTAGGTAGTGTGATGATAGGTTGGGGGGAGGTGGGGGTGGGGTAGCTAGGTTTTTTGAAATTATTATCATTAATTGTTTGGATCTTACTTGTTATTTTTGTTTTTGAAATAATTCGTTTTTTATGTAATTTTAGTCTTTCTCTAGTTTATATGTGTGGGAGTTACTATGCAATTAAAAGAATATTTGTATGGTTATGTCTGATTATACAGTGTGTTAAAAGGCAAAACGGGGACGTAACACAAATCGTCTTTGCTTGATACAGATAAAGGTTTAAAATTTTAATTTACAACATAGTAAAATAATATAATTTACAAAAAATTAATAATTACAAACATGATTAAGGAAATTCATAGAAAATAAAATGTCTGACATGATTATAATAATCTAATATTTTAACTTATCATATTATACTTCATGAATAAAAATAAAATTACTTTCATATATAAATAAATTATAATAATTTGAAGGCTTATGTCAACTTTGACCTTGATTATATTGCAGTTGAAACACCTAAAGGATAATTTGGTGTCATTCTGGTCAATAATGGAAGCAATCGTTCCTATCGTAAAATAATAACACCTAGCTTTGTTCATTCACAAAAGACTCGATTCTATGTCCAAACATCACAAGTTTTTGGAATGAATCCATTCTTCTCTCAAAAACTCTCAATCTGAGTTAAACAAAGTGGATAAAAGGGTAATTCGTGTTCAATTTAAGTAGTATCAAAATATCAAAGATTTATTAGAATTGATCAGCAGAATTGATTTCCATGAGGTATAATTTGAAATTTAGGTATCCTATAGTGTCAAATTGTTCAATATTTTTACTTCATTGGAAGAAGTTGAATTGAATAGAGTTAATTTAGGTGGAGAAACTCTGCCAAAGTTTATTAGTAAGTGCCTTAATATTACAGAACTGAGATTGGTGAATTACAATTAGCTAAGGTGTGTAGTGTTACCTAACGTAAATAGTTTGAAAAAGCTTTATGTGCATACGACAAATTCTTATCCTTGTATTACAGATGTAAAAGTTATTACCTTGAATTAACAAGTGATTAATTTTGTTCACTATAATAACAACAATGTTGTTGTTAATATGGATGTCCGTGCTTGGAATGTAACATGTTTCCTATGGATCTAGATCAAGAAAACTTCATTTCAGATTTTCCTCATCTTGAGAATAATCCTTGGCCCTTGTGAGACACTCCAAGCGTTACACTTAGAAAACTAACCTTAATGTTCACACACTCTATAATTATAATTATTCAATGAGAAGTGTAGTTTCAGCTCCCAAATTTATCTTATTTCCATTATGTTGGTACAATATTTAATCATCGTTAGCTCCAAGTGAAACTCTATCGTTTGCTTCCATCAACATTTCTTTGGTTCCTCATGTTGAGAAGTCATCTTACAAAAATTAACTACCGTATTGGATTGTTGGCCTTAATCATTTGTGATCAGGTACATGAACATCCTTGATATTTTAACATATATTTCTGGTCCAATTAAGAGACAAAGTGATGTGATTATTTTTTTGTTTCTCCAATTTTCTCACCCTGTGAAAATTTTATAATGTACGTGTTCCCTAGCCAGAGTTTGTATAATTCGATTCATACAGTTTCTGAATTTATATATGCTTAGCCTAGTTTGTATACAATTATCATGTAAATACAATTGATTTGTATTATCATGAAAAATTTATTTCATTAGCGGAGTTTTGGGCCATTGTGAAATGGGACCCAAAAAGATTGTTAATGCATTGGAACGAGCAAGTCCACCTCATCGAGTTGCAGATCACACTACTGAGCCTTCTACTAGTGGTGCAGCTCAGTTGGTTAATGTTAACAGGGTGTATACTATACCTAATCACGAATGGTTAAACATAAATATGTTATGAAATCACGATAAAAACACTATGTCTTAAAATCTTTAGTAAATGTAGAAGGCCATATCATACTATAAGCATGGTCCGCAAAATCAAGGTAAAAACATAATGAAAAGGAAACTTTATCTGTAAAATGAAGTAAATCGATTTGTTTATTTTAGATGCAATTAAAGGGTACCAAATAAGTTATACGAGGAAAAAAATTTAACATGACATGCCTGAGTAACAGTTTCTGCTAAAAAACTAATTCTAGTTAGAGTTATGAATAAAAATGCTTCACATTTAGGGGTGTGAATTCGCTCTTTCGATTCGGTTTTATACTATTCGGTTTGGGTATTTGGGTTTGGAAGAAGTGGTATCCAATTCCGAACCAATAAATTTGGTTCGTTTGATTTTTCTTCTTTTTGGTTTTGGGTTTTTCGTTTGGCTTCGTTTTTATGTCAATAATAGACATAAAACTTTTAACGTAAAAACACAATACTTAAAAGTTATCAATATAGATGTCCAAACTACAAAATAACCAAACCAAAAAACCAAACAGTAACTTGTAATCCCAACCAAACCAAGAATCCAAAAAATCACTCCAACTAGAATTCAGTTGATTTCGGTTAATCCAATATGTGCACCCGCCTATCACATTAATATTGTCCACTTAGTTTGTTTACCATTTTATTTCTATTAATTATAAAGTGAATAAATTAAAAATTTAAGATTTTTAAAAACTTCTACCTTTTTCAAAATAATTAATTGGGTGTATAATAGTTATTTTTTTCTTGATTAGTCAAAATAGGCGAATAACTTGAGATAACTATAAAATGAAAAGTGGACAAATACGGACTACTAATGCACATTTTTTAAAATACTTTAAATTTTTAATTATTTGAAATTCTAAAGTTTGAATATCGATATTCAATTGTTTAACATAACGTAATAATTATTATTTCTGAGTCTAAGGTATGCTTTGTTTTTTTTGTCGTCTAGATTCATTGAATTTTAATTGGGGCAGGGTTAGGGTTATAAATTAAAATTTTTAGTTATTGTTTTCTTAGGCTACCACCATGGCGGAACTCATCCCTAATTCTCCAACGGATGAACAAACTGTAAAAAAACAAAGAATTTCTGATACAAATTCAGACGATCCAACATCCCGATTCCCCGATCATCTTCTCCATTCAGGAATCACACAACAATTTCTTGGAATGGATCCGTTCTTCTCTCGAATTTTCTCAATCTGAGTTAAAAAAGGCAGATAAAAGGGTGATTCAGATTCAATTTGAGCATTGTGAGAATATCAACGATTTGTTGGAATTGATCAATGAAATTGATTTTCATGAGGTATATTTGAGATTTAGGTGTTTTAATTACTCGATTCCGCTTATTTTTCATTCGAAATGTCTTAGAGTTGTTCATCTAACTAGAGGTGGAATTGATAAACATTTGTTCGATGATGAAACAAATTTTGTTTGTTTGGAAGAAGTAGAATTAGATAGTGTCAATTTAAATGGAGAAACCTATCAAAGTTTTATTAGTAAGTGCCTATATTAGAGACCTGAAGTGTGAATTGCCTGTATTAACTCTGTTTTGTGCTACCGAAAAGTAGATCGTTTGAAGAAGCTTATGTGCATTGGTAGGTCTTATCCTTCTATACCGATGTACAAGTTATTGGCCCCGATTTACAAGTGTTCCATTTTTAATCACTTCAATATCAAATGTTGCGAGAATGTCACTTGATGTTTACACATTTCCAGTTGGTTTTTGAGCATGAACACTTCATTTCTGATTTCCCTCCCTTGAAAACCTGAACCTTGAGCCTTGTGAGACATCTAGCTGTCGTGAATATCCGTCACAGAATAATTTGCCAGTATAAAGGCAACACATGCGGAACACAACAATACGGTTAATCAACTAGAATAAAAGAGAAATAATGACACAAAAATCAAATTTTTAACCGTGGAACCCACTTACTAATAAATAAGTGGAAAAACCACGACCCGAGAGAGCAACTAATATCACTATAGTAAGGATTTTACAACGTGTGTGTCTTGAGTAAAATCCAAAGACCACTACACATTTAAAAGAAATAACCTCTTTGATTTTCCACCTCACTACAATATGTTTCGCCACACTCTCTATTTTTCCTCACAGATTATTTTCTTCTTGTGATGCCTCACTCTTCGTCTCTCCTTTGGAATTCTTTTTTTGGTTTCTTAGATGAAGAATTTTCCTCCTTGTTATGATAACAAATTACCTACCCTCCAAATTGCTATAAATAAAACCAATTTTTTTTCTTTTCATAGCTACCAACTCTACCAACTTTGAATTGGCACAAAAAATTTTTTCTTTTTATAGTTACCAACTCGACAAACTTTGAAATTGACACAAAGTTATTCAAAGTTTGGTACATGGGGATGGACCTCACATAAGCGTGTCAAAATTTCGAGTCCATCACTTCGGAAATTAACCTTGATATTCACACAATTGTATAATTATAATTATTCAAGGAAAAGTATTGTTTCAGTTCCAAATTTATGTTCTTTCCAATACGTCGGTAGAACATTTAAATTATTTTTAGCTCCGAGTGAAACTCAAAAGTTGTTGAAGACCATCAACATTTCTTTGGTTCCTCATATTGAGAAGATCAATAGAGTTTGGTTCCTCCAATTGAAAGTCATCTTACAAACTCAACAACAGTATTGAATTGGCCTTAACCATTCATAATCAGGTACATACATATTCTTTAGATTTGTTAACATATCACAATTATTTTCATTGTACTGACTGTAGACGTCTTCTTACAATGCATGAATAATGAAGACAAATTTTTCTGTACTGGACAAACAAGGACATAAATTGTGGAGCATATCAATTGGGAGAATTCCAACTCAAGTGGTACCTCATATTGAACACTTAAAGCTAGACGTAAGGTTCAAAGTTCCAGAAGAATCACATGGATGCTTGCTGAAATATATAATTGATAACTTACTTTGGATGTCTCATCCAAATGTATTGAATATATCAATGTCAACTAGTTTTGCTGCATTTGCACTTGTAATGTTCTCAAACATAGATTTATATTGGTTTTTCATTTTCTATTTAAGGTTTTTAAATGTAAATTCATCTTATCATTTGCTTATTTGAGCAGGAAATCTGCAACGAGTTTCTCATAAGCAGAAGAGAAGGCAATTGCTGTGCAGATACCCAGAACAAGTTCTGGCGCCATTTCCTAAAGGATTTCATGGTTAGGGAGGCAGTTACCAATGAAAATGAAGAGCTAAAGAAGTTCAATTTCGTATTTACTTGGTAATTATGAAGTTTGGTCAATGTCTTTTTTGTTTTTCATATTGAGATACTTTGCAGTAAGACATAAGTGTTCGGAGTAAAATCTTTTTTTGTGCTTGAGATTAAGAAAAATATACTTGAATGCAACGTCCACAAATATATATTTCTGATTTCGGCGTAGAATAGTTTGTGATCCTTTAAGTTCAACAGTGGTATTATTGATGATTTAGACATAGAATGATTTGTCAACCCATTAATTTTAACAGTGGTACTATTGAATCAAGGACATAGAATAGTTTGAGCATTGAGGGTAAGATTTATTTCTAGTCCAATTGATAGAATTATGTTTCTATTGAAACAATGAATCCAACTTGTAAGCCTTTGAATACACTAAGTGAGATTAGGGTAAGATTTTTGTACGTTATATCCTTCTCATTTTCACTTGTAAGATTATACGATGTTGTTGTTGACTTGTTTTATTTTTACTAAGGCCAAACAACTTGCTCATTCCTATAATCAAGTTCTTTGACAGGTCCATTCGATCGAGGCTTAATCATAGATCAACTATGGTCTTTTTTTAATTTCTTATATTCTTTTATCTTATTTCCGGTTTCAATTTTTGGGAGCTTTATGTTGAGTCATTGCAAAAGTAAAATAAAAAGATCATCTCATGTTTTAGGAATCGAATGAGGAATCATACTTAGACGAATCTGAGCATTCTTTCTCATTTTGACACTCTTAGTGTTGTTTCATTATCCCTTCAGTTATTTTTTAATGTATCTTTTAAGCACAAAATACTAATTTCGTGATTTCTTTATTTTTGGTTTTTTTTCAACTGCAATTTTGCATTTTAAAAATTGAGTCCATTATTTTTTATTTTTAAAACATAATTAACAAATGAATATTTATTTTTTATGAAAATAATATTTTTAAAAAAAGTTTTTTAATAAAAATATTTTTTGCGTGAAAAATAATATATGATATTGCATTGGCTTTCTTTCTTAAAAAAAAAGAATCATTGAGAAGTCGACGAAATCTATCTCGAGTTTTAGCATTTTTTTAGTAATATAGATATCAGGTGTCTGCGCCAGCGCAGACCCAACACATGTTAGTTTTTTTTCTTTCAATTTATGTGGTACAAATGAAATTTGAAAAAGCGAACTAAATTTTTTATGTGTTTTTTAAAATATTTTTAAGTGTTAAATTTATATACCTTTTATGTCATTTTCGAATAATATATGTTACTCTGTTTGTTTCATTTTATGTGATACAAGTGATTTCAGGAAAATCAACGAAATTTCTTATATGGTTCTCACATATTTTAGTTGTCAATTTATTGTGATTCATAGTACTTTTTAGTTCTTACGCTATTTTCAAATAATATATGCAACTTTTTTTTGTTTCGATAAAAATAAGGAAGTCAATCAAATTCCATAATGATTTTTAACTATGTTTTTCTAAAAATATATTAAATTGTTACATTGTGTTTTTAAGTTTCTTTTTAATGTAATTTTCAAATATGTAACAAAATAGATTTTAAAACGAAGAATTAAAGTTTTCAAATCATTATATTTCATTTTTAATCAATGACTCCCTCCTTTTTTATTTATATGAACGTATTTTTTAATTTAATCTCAAAAAGAAAATAACTTCTTAATAGATTTCTGTAACGGAAATTACTTTTTACCCTTGGTCGTCCTTTACTTCACTCTTCTCTATAATAAATTTATTTCAAAATAAAATAACTTCTGAATTTTAATTTTTTTATATAGCTATTTAAGATCAAAAAATTAAAATATTCAATAAACAAAATTTAAATATAGAATATAATTTTAGTTTAAATTGTGATTGATTTTACCTAATATTGATACTTGATTATATTATAAGAGCTCAGCGTAATCATATTTATTTACTTTAATATAATAATAAATCTCACAATAATTCATAAAAAAATAAAGAAATTAGCAAAATGAGGTAAACTATAAGATCTTAAAGATTTTTTCTAGAACTATTAATTGTCTGTTTCATTCTTGGTAGATTTTTGTTTGCATGAAGTTATATTTTTACTTTGATCATCATTCACTTCATATATGAAAGAATTTCTAGAATTAATTTATTATTGATAGATTTTTTGTTAGAATGATAATAAGTCGTCTTTAGTAACAAATATATCATCCTATTAATTTTTATTTGTAAAATTATTTTTTAACATTTTTTTTAATTTCAATATAATATATATTATTAATTTTATCACACTTATTTATTTTCAAGTATATTAGTTATAACCAAATTAAAGATGAAAATAATTAATTCATGATAAATTGTTATATAAAAAGTAACATTTTTTCTAAGCATAATGAGTTGAATAAATATTAAGTATTAAATTAAAGTGAATAGTAAAATAGAGTAATAATAAAATAAATATCACGATAACTCACAAAAGAAAAGAAAGTAAAGTGATAACAAAATAAGTTAATGGTAATAACAATAACTTAAAATGTTTTTGCCTTCTCTCTTCACTTTTCTATATAATAGAAATACTATTAGCCGCCATCAATACAAAGTTCCTTTTTTTGCCTTTTGCTGAATACGAGTGTTTTTCTTTGTTTTTTTTTTTTTTTGTATTGAGTTAAATTAAAAATTGAAAAAAATGAGTATTTGCTTTAAATTTAGTTATTTTTCATGCAAAAATATTGAGTAAATCACAATTTTATTTTATTTTTCAAAAATAAAATTAAATGATGTTCGCTAATCTTGCTTGATACATGGTATATCTCGACAATTTTTATTTTTGTTACTAAATTAATGGACATACGATTTTTAAATATGATAAAACGTAATTGAAGAACATAAATAAATAAAAGAACACAAAACATAATATTTTGTGTTTATGTAACACGTGAATTTTGAGAGTTAAAATATTTTTTTTTATTTTAAAATATCTTAAGTATTAAAATTATATTTTAATTTTATATTAATATTTGTTTTACATATATAAATAGAGAGCGTGAGTATTAATTTTTTTTTGTCTAAAATCAAAGGTGATGTATGATTTGGGGGTTTTTCTTTCATCTGATTTCAGTTTTCCAGGCCACGCCATGGCTGAGCTCTGCCCCATTTCTCAAAACGTTGAAGAAATTGCTAAAAAACTAAGAATTTCCGATAGTGATTCCAGCGATCCAACATCCCAATTGCCCGATCATGTTCTCCATTCCATTTTATCCTACCTTAAATCTGAACAACTCTTCCATGCCCGTCTTGTTTCGAAGAATTGGCATCGCAACACACCTTCATACTTCCCTCTCGAATTTGACGAATCAATCTTCTTTGAAAAAACCCCAACTACACCCGCTGCTGTTATACAAGAATCACATAACAAGTTCTTGGAATGGATCCGTTCTTCTCTCGAAACCTCTCAACCTGAGTTGATCAAGGCGGAGAAAAGGGTAATTCGTGTTCAATTTAAGCATCATGAGAATATCAACGATATAATGAAATTGATCAACGGAATTGATTTCCATGAGGTATATTTGAGATTTGGGTGTATTAATTACTCGATTCCGTTTATTTTTCAGTCGAAATGTCTTACAGTTGTTCATCTAATTAGATGTGGGATTCATAAACTATTGTTCAGTGATGAAGCGAATTTTTCTAATTTGGAAGAGGTAGAGTTAGATAACGTCCATTTAACTGGAGAAACCTTGTCAATATTTATTAGTAAGTGCCCTAATATTAGAGAATTGAAATTGGTGAATTGCAAGGCATTAAGGTCTGTTCTGTTACCCAAAGTAGATCGTTTGAAGAAGCTTTGTGTGCAGTTGGTAGGTTCTTATCCTTCTATTACCGATGTACAAGTTATTGCCCCGAGTTTACAAGTGTTCCATTTTGTTCACTATAATAGCAGCAACCTTGCAGTTAATATGGACATTCGTGCTTGTAAAATGTTGCGGGAATTTCACTTGGAATGTCCCACATTTCCGGTTGGTTTTGATCATGAACACTTCATTTCAGATTTTCCTTATCTTGAAACTCTGATCATTGGTCCTTGTGAGACATCTAAGCGTGTCAAAATTTCGAGTCCATCACTTAGGAAACTAACCTTGATGTTCACACAACTGTACAATTATAATTATTCAAGGAAAAGTGTTGTTTCAGTTCCAAATTTATGTTCTTTCCAATATGTTGGTAGAACATTTAAATCATCTTTAGCTCCGAGTGGTACCCCAAAGTTTTTGAAGACCACAGGGATTTCTTTGGTTCCTCATGTTGAGAAGATCAATAGAGCTTGGTTCCTCCAATTGAGAAGTCATCTTACAAAACTTAGCAACCGTATTGGATTGGCCTTAATCATTCGTGCTCAGGTACATGAACAACCTTTAGATCTTCTAATATATCACTGTTATTTCAATCATACTGACTAGACATTTTCTTACAATGCATGAATGATGAAGACAAACTTTTCTGAACTGGGCAAACAAGGACATAGATTGTGGAGCATACCAATTGGACGAATTCCAACACAAGTGATACCTCATATTGAACTCTTAAAGCTAGATATAAGGCTCAATGTTCCACAGGAATCACATGGATGCTTGCTGAAATATATAATTGACAACTTACTTTGGATGTCTCATCCAAACGCATTGACTCTATCAATGCCAACTAGTTTTGCTGCATTTGCACTTGTAATGTTCTCAAACATAGATTTATATTGTTTTTCCATTTTCTCTTTAAGGTTTTAAATGTAATTTGTTCTTATCATTTGCTTATTTGGCAGGGAATCTGCAACGAGTTTCTCATAAGCAGAAGGGACGGCAACTGCTGTGCAGATACCCGGAACAAGTGCTGGCGCCATTTCCTGAAGGATTTCATGGTTAGGGAGGCAGTTACCAATGAAAAGGAAGAGCTAAAGAAGTTCAGTTTCGTATTTACTTGGCAATTATGAAGTTAGGTCACTCTCTTTTCTGCTCCCCAAATTGAGATACTTGTAGTAAGACGTGTATTTTGAGTAAAAGCAAATTATACCAAATATTTTGCCTTATCTAAGTTCATGCTTTGCGTGAATAAAAAATCTCTGTGTGAAGGTATAGTCTATCTGAAAAAATGAGAAGGATAGACACAACAAGAAGCTCTTTCTGTGCTTGAGATTAAGAAAAATGTACTTGTATGTAACGTCCATAAAATTTATACTTCATGATTTAGGCGTAGAATAGTTTTTGAACCTTTTAAGTTCAACAGTGGTACTATTGATGATTTTGGCGCAGAATGGTTTGTGAACTTTATAAGTTCTACTGGAGTACTATTGATGATTTAGGCGTAGAATAGTTTGTAAACCTTATTGATGATTTAAGCGTAGAATAGTTTGTAAACTTTTTAAGTTCAACAGTGGTACTATTGAACTTCAAGGACAGAGATTAGAGCCTTTGAGGGTAAGATATATTTGTAGTCCAATTCTGAGACAAAGTAATGTCATTATTTTTCTGTTTCTCCAATTTGCTCTCCCTGTGAAAATCTTCTGGTGTGCATGTCCTCTCGCCATGACAGACAAACACATTTGCCTATGGTGAGCATTGATTTTATCTGCTTTCTTAAGTTCCAGTTATGCTAAGCAGAAATTCCGTCTTGTAATTCCAAATCTAGGATATGTTAATGTACCTCCTGAAGAAAATCAGCAAGTCCCCTAGGAGATGGTTAACATCATTTTGGTACTTGTAGTGTTGATCATTTTTGACAGTTTTTAGTTGTCAATCTGACTTTGAAGAGGATTATGGTTCTACAGAAACAAAGTAATTCAACAAGGAAGCCTCTGAATAAAGCTTACTGAAGAAGAGTTCATTGCCTTGTATTAGTTTTCGATATTTCTGAAAAAATTGCTTCAGACATGGCCTCATTTGTTTTGTCTCTTGTTATTTTATTGTCATTTCATTCTTGCAATTCTAATTCAGTCAATCTCCACTTTAACCTTGGCCACATTTCCTCTAGATTTCGAGTAAGTCGCTTGATCTGGAGCCACAGCCATGCCAATATGACCAATGAATCTTGACACAATTTGCCAATTGAAAAGGTGCCATGATAGTTGATGTATCAAAATCCCAACAGGAACAATAGATGTTTCTTCCGCGGGTTTAAAGTCTGGAGTCCATTTAAGAATTTTCATGGGAGACTCTCCAATGACAACATATAAAACATGGTTATAATCTACATCATTAGCAAAATCCAAGTTCAACATGGTTGGGTTAAATAAAGCATTAACCAGACTGAAAATTGGCAATTACGTTTTTCTAATTTCTTCCATGGTCGGCTTACCTCAATAGAATTTTCCAACTTTAGGGAATCTGCATTCTTTTGGCAGCTGGTCTCCCATGTTGTATTTCCACAATTTGGTTGATTTTGGTTTCTAGCTGTTTGCTGCATTGGTTGACTGATATTAGCCTTTTTATTGTCTTGGTATTTGTCAAACTTTTGGTGGTGGAGGAATATTGTTGTTTCTCTGTGGGATTATTGGAGTTGGGGTGAGGATTGGTGGGGTTATCGGTGGATCTGTACTTCTCATTGTTCATTTGGTGGGTGTTTGCTGGTGGTACAACGGATATACTAGCCGTTATTGGACTGGTTATGTCGGAGAACTGGTGGTTAAAGGGTTGAAGGTTATTGTTTGTGGAATCGGGTGGTGAGTTAAAAACAACCTCTCTACCCCCACAAAGACGATAGTAAGGCTAACCTAATCCTTAATTCCCCGATCACCCCGGTGGACGGAGAGATAAAGTTTCCCATATCACCATTCTGTTTGTTTGTTTTTCTTTAAGATTTGTATATATTTGTTAGTGATCATTAACAAATGGTAAAATACAATCGGTGCATTTTAAAACTTGTGCTAAAAGATATTTGTTTATTTTTTATTCATGTAATTGGTGAAGCCTGTTTTATGGGAAAACTGCCTAACTAGACCTACATCTCTATCATCTATATATAATATAAATATATACTAATATTATCTCTATTTTCAGTTTATCACTTTTAATATTTTATACCAGATATTTTAAAAGATACACTTAAATACACAAATCCCTAAAAAACGAGATTGATTTAAGAATTTCTCTTTTTATGAAAACTGTTTGTTTTCACATTTTCCTCTTCTTCTTTTTTGTTTGTATTTTTTAATTTGTTTTCATTAATTAACACTATTTAAATTATATTTAAAAATAAATTCGAATTTAGATGATAACAAAAACTACCGAAATAATGTAAAATTAGAATTCCTCTATGATTGGGAGTAACCCCATATTTAACTCAGTTGTATTTTATGTGATATGCCGTAGAGAAATTAAGGTTTTGTTTTAAGGATGAGCTCTTGTTCAATTCTCAAACCTCAAAAAGTTGAAGATATTCTTAAAAATCACAACAACTTTTCCTACTACATGTATTGATCCTGCTTTACTATTAGCCAGAAATGTCTTACTGTTCTTCATCTAACTAAATGTGGATTTTTTAACGATGTGTTTTATGGTTTAGAAATAATTCCCTCTTTGCAAGAGTTGAAATTGGAAAATGTAGCGGTAAGTGAAAATAATTTATCTAAGTTTATTACTACTAAGTGCCCTTATATTAGAGAATTGAGTTTGGCTACCCAACGTACCTGGCTTACGTGATCTATACGTTCAGTACTTTAAATTAGATCGTTGCAACTGACAAATAAACACTTATAATGATTGAGGTATCGCCTCATCGACCATAGTATCCGACAACTTATATTATTAAACGATCATAACTATCTTAGGTAATTAATGCACTACATAGTGATCATCATTGTCTACTGCACCGATTGTGTACCAAGTGTTCCTCCATTCCTTTGTTCTTTTTTTTCTCCCCGTGTTTTCCTCACCCCCAGCTACCCTCCTCTTTTTTCTCCCTTCCACGTGACTAATAAAATATTTGGGCTGCTCACTCAGCTTAACCCACTGATATTCGTGACTCCTTTTTTCTCTGGGATCTAATAGAGGTCCCGGGATTATTCAACTTGGAACAGTTTTGAGAGTTTAGCAACATACAAACCAATATTGGGACTTACGCATTCGTGCACAGGTATGTGAACATTCATATTTTTTTAGAGAATAGTGTCTGTGTACACTCTATCTTTATAAGTTAGTTTTTTAAATTCTTACTATGCATGAATGAGGTAGACAAGTTATTTTGTGGGCAAATTAAATGGAAGAACTCCAACAAAACCGCTACATCATATCAAACACCTAATGCTAGAGATGATCGAGCTCAAATATTTGATGAGATATATTATTGATGATTTACTTTGGATGTCTCATCCAAACTCATTGACTCTATCAGTACCCACTAGTTTTGCATCACTTGCATAGGTAAGTTTTCAATTCCACTATTTTAAATTTTCTATTTATTCGTTCATTTTTTATTGAATGATAAACAATTTAATTTTAATCAGGAATTGTTCAAGGTGTGTCAGTTGTTGCTCAGGTACTCATGAAAAGTGTTGGCGCCATTTTTAAAAACATTTCGAGGTCAAAGAAGAAGTTATTGATGAAAAAGAGGATACGTTGAAGCTCATTTTCGTATTTACTTGGCGATTCTTAGGTTAAATACACCTAAATTACATAAATTAATTAGTTAACTAAATATTGAATATTATGAGTCATCGATCACACATCACAAAGATGAAAATTAAAATTTATCAACGATCCAACAACTAGTTCCCACAAGTAATAAATTAAAGGGCGAGGTTCTCAAAGTGTGAGTGGTGAATCCAATAAATCTTATTGGGCCGTTATTGAAATGGTATAAATGTTGGAAAAACATTAAGAAAGTTTCAATTCTTTGGTAAACAAAATGAGAATTTACTCTTTCTATTTTCCTCTCAATCTTGCCATTTTTATTTACATATCTCTTTAAACATAAGCTAGGATCTGCAGGGGGGGGGATTCAGATTTGTTCGAATTATTATTTATAATAACTAATAATAATCTTAATTAATTTCTTTAACATTTGATGAATATATAGGTGGTATATGTGAAAAAGTGGATTGTGTAAAAGGCAAGTGTGTAGAAACTGGAGAATTTCTGGGACTTGGATTCAAATGTGAATGTGATCCTGGTTGGACACAAATTCAACTTGGCCCTCTTACTATTCCAGCATGCACTCTTCCCAACTGTGAGTCTCCTTTTATTTTATTTTTTAAAAAAATATGCACTTTTCTTTTTATAGAATAAAAAATCACTTTATAGTCTCTCAAAAGTTTGGGCAAACAAACAACATAAAATAAACTTATTTCGATCTTACTAATAATCTTAAAAATTTAAATCGTAAAATCAATCAGTAATGCGTTTGAAATTGCAGGTACACTCGATTTTGGTTGTAAGAGTCATACACCGTCGCCACATCCATCTCCTCAAAGCTCGCCCTTTAACATTACCGATCGTAATTTTCCTTCTCCCTTTATTTTATTTTCTTTCCTTCTATTTTAGGCAGTATAATAAATAGTAATGATTAACCGTTTTAAAATATTTTATTTATGTCATATAAATTTCTAAGTGCTTAGTAAAATCCGCTTTGATTTTGTTTCTTATAAGGATAATAGTTTTGTTTATTCGTTTTTTTTTTTGTCGTTGATGAATAATTTTGTTATTTGGACACTTAGAAGTAGAATTTTATTTATTTTTGCTTTGTTATTTTGTCACAGCTTGTAGTTTAATATGGTGTGGTGATGGAAAATGTGAAATTAGTGGAATGGGACAACATTATTGCAAATGTAATGAAGGCTCTTCCCAATACATGAATATTTCTAAGCTACCTTGTCTTGATAAATGTAAGTTTCCTCTTTTAACCCAATCTTTGTTTTCGGTAAATTAAAATTTGTCAGTTACTATAGGAAAAATAATTCTCTTAGCATAATAAATAAGAATTAAAGAATGTTAAATTGGACAATTATGATCAAGAGGCTATTGACGTTCAAGCTTTGCGTTATGATTAGAATTTACAAGGATAATCACTAAAGATAAATTATGCATTTATTATTTTTGTTTGCCAATTAATTGGAAATCTCAAATTATAACGAAAATTATCATTTCATCGATCATATCAGTCTAATCGATCCACACAAATAAATAGTCGTTAATTGAACAGGCGTTTTCGGAGCAGATTGCAAAGGAGTGGCAGTAGAACCCACGCCTAGCCTTCCACATGGTACGTTAATTATTTTGTGATATAAAATTATTTGAGTATTAAGTCTTTCGGACAATTCTTGAACTTTACTCCTTGAAATTGTGAACTTTTAAACTTAACTTTAAGTCAAAAATTTGAATTATTTTAGAAAGTTATGACGTTTGATCTAACAGGAAATTTAGGTAAGAAACAATATCGCGATAGAAACTTTACCTTGATTTGTACACAAGTTCTAGTATATGACATGATCATTAGTATTTGGAAAGTAAATTAATGTTATATTGTTTTGATAAATAGATGGACCATGCAAGTTTGTGGATTGTGCCAAAGGAAAGTGTGTAGAGACTGGAGAATTTGCTGGACTGGGATTCGAATGTATTTGTGATCCTGGTTGGAAACAAATTCAACTCGGCCCTATTACTTTCCCTGCATGCAATGCCCCCAACTGAGTCTGTACGTTTAGTACGATATAAGTCATTTTCTATAATAAAAATTAAATCTAAAACAACACGACATAGTTATATATACATATTAAATGGGCTGAATTGAAAGGGTTAATTTAGGGGCTCTTGATTTCAGGTACGCTCCATTTAGGTTGTGGGAGTCAAGCAGCCTTGCCACCACCTTCCTCTCTAGCACCCTTCAACATTTTTGACCGTAATTTCTATTATTCCCATCGAACGTTTTTTTTAAAAATAAAAAATAATAACAAAGTAATATTTGATTTTTAATTTTTGTGGCAGCTTGCAGTTTTGTATGGTGTAATAATGGAAAATGTGAAGTTAATGGAACGAAACATTACTGCCAATGCAACGAAGGCTCCGAAAATTTAATGGATGTACCTGAGCTACCTTGTTTTGATCAATGTGAGTTTCCCTTTCCAACCAAATTCTCTCTCTTTTTTTTTTTTTCGTGTCAAATGTATATAGTATAATATTTCGACAAAAAGTTTAAATTTTTGTATGGTATATAATACTAATAAGACTTTTGTTTTAAGCAAAAAAAAATTTTGGGGCATAGATGCTGTAGTATTTTAAGTTTATCTGTACTTCAAATTTTTTTTTTAATTTGTATGAAAAATGAGAGTAAAAAATCTTATTTATAAAATAAATAAGGAAAGAGAGATTTTCTTTTTCAATAGTAAAAATATTTTAGACTTTGAATTAAACTATTCAAATTTTCTTATGCAACAAGATCTAGGTGTTGTATTATGTTAGTGAAAACTTACAAAATAACAAAAATACAAGATTACAATTGAAAATAAAATGAAAAAAAATAAATTTCTTCACGCTGAAACGCAGATATCTCACTCTCTTTTAGAAGATTCAAGCTCACTACAACAAATGTTTTCACCGTTCCAGCAGTAGTCCTCTTTGACTTGAATGTCCCCTCCACGATACAACAGTCTTCACAAATTACAACTCAACAACTCTTGAAAAGAGCTGAGTCCAAAGTTCCACAAATAAAACACCTCCCTTCAACTAATTAAAACTCTCTTTTTGACTAATTTTTTTTTACTGTATATTTCTCTTATGTGTTGTGTGTTCAAACCAAATGAAGATCACCACTATTTATACTAGAAGAAGTCTTTCTAGCAATAAATAAAAAGATAATAAGGTATTAAATAGTGAATATAACGATCTTAGGAGTTACATAAGCTACAAATTGAGAATAAAGAGTGAGATAATAGAGATTGAATTAGATAATGTTGAGGGGTAACAAATGTCCCTCAAACATGCCAGCAAGTTTTTTCAAAGGCCAGACAAAAGTCAAAGGTTATGCATTTTTTCTAAATGCCAATGACAGCAAGAAGTTAAAGAAGTGTCCACCAACGGCAACAATGAGTAGAGGCACTAGCTGTTGAATCATTTAACATATTTGTAACTCCAAAATATAACAAATTAATATATTAAGACATTAATATAATTTTATATGCATGTTCATATGTGAATCTAATAATAATATACATATGAGTTCATGTGAGATATATAGTTGAAAGACCCTTATAATTTCTTAAATATGATATAGTGATTGCAAAAGAATATTTTTTCAGCATGTTATGCAATTAAACTTACATGCTACGCTTATGAATGTATGCTTAATGGTATCAATATCTATAGAGTACACATTTCGCCTGTGAATGGGCACAGGTGTATTTGGAGCTGATTGTAAAGGAGTCCAGCTGCTTGTTCCGAGTCCTCCACCCCCT
The DNA here is from genome assembly GCA_027704765.1 of Solanum habrochaites. NCBI lineage: Eukaryota > Viridiplantae > Streptophyta > Magnoliopsida > Solanales > Solanaceae > Solanum > Solanum habrochaites. Next base: position 65,220,952 of record JAKWJA010002491.1, read on the forward strand.
CCGCCTTCGCGGGATGGTAAGTTAAATTATTTTTCTTAATTTAACGTGATATAAATATATATATTTTTTTAAAAAAATATTTATTATAATATTTTTATCGAATCATCAACCTATCATCTGACATTTTCAAAAAAAAATAAAATTGCATCATTACTTAGTATTTCCCCATAAAAAATTTAATTTGCTCAAAGAAATCTTTATACATAATTCTTATAAAAGAAATAAAATGATAGTCATTTACTATTCAATTGTACAATCAGAGAAAATTTCAGGTCTTTATTTTATTGTTTAGTAACAACACTAGGAGAGACCAAAGAGCTTGCAGTGGCTACAAAATAATTGAAAATTCAAACGTTTGTACCATGAATAAAGATCTTCATAGACATTTAATTTCATAATTAAACAAAAAGAATTATCTATAAATTGGATTATTAAAATGTTTTTGTGATTAGACTAAATGTTAATTTCTTGATGTTAATGCAGGATCCAGTGGTGTCCCTAAAGATCCCAATTGTTCGAGGAGTCTTCGTGCTTTCTCTGCTTTGCTGTTATTTACCATCTTCCCTGTTTTAGCGTAAATGTTAATTATCGTAAGGAGTGTTGATATTTATAGTGAATAAATCACGATTACGATATAATATTTTGAAAAACTTAATTTAAATACATTATTACAACTCCTTGATGACTTCTTTTTTTTAAAAAAAAAGAATATATTCAAGACTCTGATTAAAAGTATTATTATATACTTCATCCGTTCCAACAAGATTATTGTGATTTGAAATACAAAGTTTAAACCAACTAATTGATAGTAATTTATACACGTAATAATTTTCTAAAAATAAAATTTAAATATTTTTAGGAACTGTATAAATTATATTTCTTGAAAAGATTATCATAAAATAAGATAACTTTCTATAAAGAGTAAAACGAACCACCCCCTAAGACATAAAATTAAAAAAAATTTAAAAAAAAAAAGAAAGAACAGGAGTCAGTAATAATTTCTTTTCCCAATAAAGCTTTAGTGATGATGTTAGTGAGTGTATATCCTTATAGGTAAGAAGTCGATGGGGCTATGATATTTTTTTGTTTTGAAGGCCAATTTTACGCATGCGGCTCTAAATCTCAATTGGATTATCTTCGTTTTAAATTATTTGTTTTTGATGGTAATTTAATTTTATACTTTTTAGAGAAATATTAATTTTTATTATATAATTTTTACTGATTCACGTAAGATGAAGAAGAGGTGATGGAGTGATTGAGAGCTGAAAAATGTGTGTCGATTTTATAAGTGAATAAAAAGTTTTAAGTTGAGAATTTTGGTGAAAGAGAGGGGTGTTGGGGGAGGGGGGGGGGGGGGCGGAGGGGGGTGGGTAAGATGAGGGTCGGCAGCAACATGTCTGTAGCTATAGAGACCACATAACTTGTAGATTGAAAATGTTGTTTGATTGCAAAAAAAAGGTTCCCTTCCAATGAAGTGAATAACCACTGCAAGTAAAACTTCAGTTGTTGGAATTTTCTTGTGTGACAACCAATGCTGTGTCTCTCTAAGTAATGCAAACAAATACTGTATCTCTAAATTTCTGCTAAAAGATCACAAAATGAAATTCTACTACTTATAATTACAAAAAGTAATTATTCTGCCTTATTTCATTTAAATATAAAGTTCAGCTTTATCTCCAAACTGTCACATCTACTAAAAATGTTGTGGTTTTCATCACAATTTTTATCAGATTTAAATTAGAATTTCTGAGATAAGTTTAATTTATTTTAAATTTTTAACATATTTTTTTAAAGACATTTTGCATATTTCATAACAAGTTCGACATATTCTAGAAATCAAGAAATTAAGATTAAAAAAAATTGTATTAGAATCTTAGCAACAACGATAATATAGTCAATGATATCTCACTAAGTAGAATCTGAAAAAAGGCAAAATATATACAAGCCACTAGCTCGTGAAAGTAGAAATATCATTTTTGAAAGTCCTTTGATTTGAATACGTCATACCAATAATAGTAAGAAAATGATGAAGCAACCCACCAAAGAAAGAAAACGGAGCAAGGGTAGGGAAAAAGGGGGTGTGGTGGTGGGGGAGGGAGTGGAGGGGTGTGGGTGGGTAAAGAGGGGGAAAGGTAAAATAAAGGAAAATAGTACAAGGCGACACAAAAAAAAAAAAAAAATAATACAAACAAATTTTTTTAAGAATAGAATGGTAATCGAAACACCATAAGACGATAGACACCAAAAGTAAAAACTTAAGTGTAGGATTAGTACTGTGACAAATACTAACAAGTCTAGATTCTCACAAGTAAAACAATATTCTACCCCTACTAATCTGGTACCCTAATATGTGAGATTCAGTCCTTTTTATCTAGTTTCATGTCCTCAATAGTATAAATTTACATACTGTTCTCTTTAATCAGTTCTCTCCAATATTTTTTCGACTTACCTCTGCCTTTTCACATACCAGCTACAACCAGCCTCTCATACCTCTTCACTAGGGCGTGTACACACATGCTTAAATTATTTCAACCACCCTTTCCTTATTTTGTCCTTCCACTTTCACCTTCTCCCGCATAATTTTATTTTTAGTCTTATCATTCCTAATATATTCACATATTCATTTTAATATTCTTAATTATCTCAATCCGAAGAGACTCTAGAATCGAACCTCCATTACGTCCACACGCCCCAAATTAATAATTGAAATCATTGTGGCAAGCAAAACGTCTACGTAGTGACAGGCAGAATTCCAAAAGAATCCGTGCAGCCATTAGGCGGCATTCGGCAACCAATGGAGACAAGGTCTCTTCTATTGTCCTTTTCTTCGTTAAAACAATCTATTTAGTATGAAAAAAAAAACTCCTAAAAAAATTGCAATCCGTAGAATTTTTTATATAATTTTAAAATATTAATATTTCTGTTAACAATATTAAATTAATATAATATATTTTAATTTAAAAAAAGATTAATCAAATTATAACATAATAAATAATATCAAACGGAGAGTAGTTATTATTATTTGGTTTAATTTAAAAGAAGTGAAATTTGGAACATTCTTATCTTGTTCGTAAGAGCTTTCTGGAAGTCTCTTATGAACAGCGGTGGCTTCCGCCGCATACAGACGAATTTTCTTTTTATGAATTTAATGATATGCAGACACTGTCGTACCTACAAAGGATAAGAATAATCCTTCCCGCTCCCAAAGGGTAACCACTTTTTTAGGAATCTCTAATTTTCTTTTAACTCTTTTTTATTTTCTACGCTCTATATTATATTATTAAAGGATGTCAAATAAACAATAACTAATTTATGATGTGAGAATTTTAAAAAATTCCACAATTAATTCATTTCGTGATGTTTTGTTCTAACTCCCACGATACAGATCTTTTTGTGGTGATTTTATTACAAGGGTTAGAAAAATTATTTAGTAAAATTATTTATTCATATTATTTTGAAGACTTGATGTCACCCATATTTATTATTAAGATGATAATAATTTTGTAAGACCCCGCAAATCAAATAATGGGAAATTTGATTCATATCACAATATTTTAAATTCATACAAATTTAATTTTTAAAAGCGTGAGATCATATTGTGAAGGTTTTAAACCATCCCAAAATGAAATTAAAAAACCTTTACAAACTAAATAATCATTTTGTGGAGGTTGTTGTGGAAAGTGGTATTCTACATCCGGTCTGGTTAATTAAAAACATCAAACATATGCCGTGGCCCCAATCGGTAATTGCAGCGTCTTGTATGAAGACTTTTTTTGTAACATTTTAATTTCAGCTTTCATGTTTAAGGCAACAAGATCAAAGGATAAATTTGTTCATCTGATTTAACTTAAATTTAGGACCACAAAATTCAAAAAAATTCTTTATATTCTTAAATTTCGTATCAAATCAAATTAGATTATTCTTTATGAAACGAAGAGAGTAATAAATATACGATAATATTAAAAAAAAATTATAATCCCTTAATCTTAATCTTAGACTCAACCTATTCGCTTGTATTAAGAGAGAGTGACCTTTACCCTCCTTGGATGTGGATGGCTCGGCCCCGGAACTCATTTGTCAAACACTAGATTTTTTCATAAATTTATAATTCCGTTATAAATAAACATATATATTTTGTAGTTTTTCTAATAATTATATTAACTTGTTTGTTCTTTTTCTTTTTTTAACTTCTTAAATCTTCTAGGCATTTCCATTGGCTTGCCGAAATTAGATTTAGCATAAAAAGGCTGCCTAGCGATAAATATTTTTTTAGTATGTAATTTCATAATGTAATCTCAATCCAAATAATGGAGATCGGAATATCATGCAATCTGACAATTAGCTTTTTTTTTTTTTTTTATAATGTATGAACGTGAACAAATACAATGCATGTGTATTTTAAGTCATCATTTTGATTTATGTATGCCCGCACTGCATTTTAATTTTTATAAAAGTTTATTTGTGTCGTATATTTATAATTTATGTCAAGCTATAATATATATAATATGCATTTTTGGTGGTGTTAGGCTAGGTTTCTTTAAAAAAAAAATTTTTTTAAATTTATTTATTTTACTTAATTTTTTTCCTCTTTGTCCACAACTAAAAGAAAAGAAATTTCTACATGTCGTCATTGACGTATTACGAAAGTATATATTTTAAATTTTATCTTAATTAACTTTTAAAATCAAACACTAAAAGCTCAATTAATAAGTTATTCTAATAAAATAATTATCTCAACTGCGATTATATAAGAAATGTATTAAATTTAAATATTACAAGTGAATATCAGCGGAATAAATATTTAATCAGAAATAAATATGTGATGCAAATAATTATTTACATCTTAGTTGTTCCCCGTTTTTTAATTTTTAAATTTTCTTGGCAATTTCGTTGGCTTGCTGACAACTTTTTTTTTAGTGAGAAGAACATGAAATAGAGTATTATTTAATTCATAATGTGATCATGATCCCTATAATGGAGATCGGAATACTATGAAATTTAATAAATATTTTATACAATTACAATTGTGTATATATATTGCTCAGCAACAATATTTTTGCAGTCCTGGATTTTTATTGAGTATACGCGTGTGATTATGTCATTTATTTTGTTTGCTTATAGAGGTGGATCTGGTGACTTAAAATTAAAATTAGGAAAGTATAAAATCGAATCGAAAATAAAATTAATAAATTAAATTAGATAGAAAAGATTTAATTAGTGATTTAGTTTGATTTGGGTTAAAAAAATTTAATTATATTTGGGTTGAGTTGGTTTTAACTATAAAATTAAATCTAGATCCAACCAATCCGATATTATATATATAATTTTAAAACTTTATTTTATACATAAAAATGTTTACTTTGATATAATTTTTAAATAATTTTTATACTTTTTTATAGTTTTATATATTATTTCAAGTTTGAAACTTATAATTTTGAACGGTTCAATAAAGATTAAGGTCCAACGATGTTGGTAATTATAATAAAGCTTAAATCAAAATCAAATTAATAAAAATGTAAAAAAAAAAATCTATGCAACACTAATAATTACAATAATATTGAATATTTATTTTTTACAATGGTTTAGACAATTAAAATACATAATCTATTTTAATTTTTTTTAATATTTAATCAAGTAACTAATGCATACTAAACTCATTTTAGCGTGATTTAGTACTTTTAAATTTTGATCATTTTCATTATAACTTGTTAATTTGTAATATTGTGTTATGCCGATTTCATTATCTTTTTTCGTTGAATATTTTGGTGTCATTAATCATATCATATTTTATATTATTTTTTAAAGAACCACATTTATATTAGTTAGAGCGATAAGACAAAGAAATCATCTGATTATAAACATAAAAAATAATTATATAATTATACAAATACTTTAAAAGAAATATCCGAAACTCTTAAAAATCCGAAAATAACCCCGAGATTAAAAATCAATTTTATTGATTTGATTATAAATTTCAAAATTTAAAATAAATAATTTAATTTAATACTTAAAACGTCCGAATTAATCTAATCATGTTCGATGTATCTTATATTTCTTATACTACACCCGCATAAATCCATCCCCATCCTGCCAACTTAATTTTTAAATTAGCAATAAGCAGCATCCAAAGCATAAAATAGAAAAAGGATATGAACTTTTAAGGAAATATTTTTTGCAATTGTGATGAACAAATATTTTATGCTGCAAGCAAATTATTTAATAAATGAAGCCAGCATAAAAGCATATAGTATCAAATTATTATAATTTTATTTCTACTTCTCCCACCCACATCTGCTTGTTCATCTCTAATTTCTTCATTTAAATTTATATGATATTATCTGATCAGATATAAAAATTAATAGAATGTAAAAGATTTTTCAAATGTATGCAGTGGCATAGCCACACTTGTGTCAGGATATTCAGTTGGAAACCCTTCGTCGAAATATTATACCGTATATACAAGTAAAATGATAAATTAAATATTTAAATAATATATTTTGGATACCCTTAACATAACAATATGATGTAATCTAGTGGTTTCAGGCGAATTCAAAAAGTAAAAATACACAAATTTAAAGTGTTTGTGTGTTTGAATTTCACTAGTAGCAATTTTTTCTCCACTTTTTAAAAAAAGTAAATTCACTTTAGCACTTGAACACCCTTTGTCAAAATTCTAGCATCGTCACTGAATGTATGTCTATTTAAGATAAATTTAAATATTTATATAATTATAAATCACTGAATTTCAAGAGTTAATTATTTTTAATTATGAAAATATATATGACTAATTGTTACGTAAAGATGATTCAAACAAATTTTCATTATATAACGCTTAGAAATTCAAATCATTATTTTAAAGAAACTTGTTAACCTCCCTTTGGCAATTTAGTAAAACGAAAACTAAAGTCAAAGGAATTTAATAATTTAAATATATATGAAAAAGTTTAATTTCAAACCGCGTTATAACAACAATTTCGAAGGACAATGACGGCCCAATAAAATGCCATTTCTGAATCTTATATAATTAGTTCCTATAAAAGGAAACCAAAAATTGACCACTCATTGAAATTGGAATAAAATCAACAAGATAAAATATTGTGTTCCCTTATAAATTATTTTAATGCACTTATATTGGACAGTCTATTTTCTATTATTGACTTTGACGTTTCATGCAATTTGTCAATATCCATTTTAAAAAGAAAGGGAAAAAAAACATTGGATATGTCATTATCGACTTCACTAATTATGGAAATTATAATCATTAATGAACTGCAATTTCTTTATTAAATTATTGTTAATTAGTTGGATTTAATAGTGTAAACATTGTTAGTAATGATGTTTCCATTACTTGAGTAAAACTCCTAAAAAAGTAATTAATTTATCAGGATTACGTAATCTATTTATTGAATATCACTTAGCAAAATTAGCTAGGTACCCCCACGTCTATATATGGATACATCCCCATTTAGACGAAGAATATTGTAACCTCTATATGCTACTTTTTTTACAAAGATCCTAGATCAAGATTGTTAAGGCTAATGATTGTAATTTGTGGCACACTACGGAATGGGGATAAGATCTTTTTTCCTTACGCATATATATATCTATATATATATAATACTTGGAGCGGGATTTAGAGCCTGTTTGGTCAGACTTAAAAGCTGGTCAAACTGCTTAAAAGCTGATTTTGGGACTATTTGCGTTTTTGCAATACTCAAAAATAGCCTTATTTTGAAGTTAAAAAAAACTTATTTTAAGCCAAAAAAGGTAAAAGCTGGGGTGGTGAGGGTTAGAGGTGCTTTTTCTTTTTAGATTATAAAGCATTGTTTTAGTTTGACCCATTTTTATGTTTTGCCCTTAATAGTTTTATACAATCTCCACATGACAACATAATCCTAAAATCTCTTTCTTCCATTTTCCCTTTTCACGTTGTGGGCAAACAACTGCAGCACTTGATCAAACAGATTAAAAACTGCTTCTTTTAAAAAAAGTCTCAGCACTTCAAAAGTACTTTTTAAAGTGACTTTATTAAGCCATCCAAACGGGCCATTAGAGCTGTTTGGTCAGCTTAAAAGATGGGTCAAACTGACTTAAAAGCTGATTTTTGACGTATTTAGCTGTTTGGCAATATCTCAAAATAAAACTTATTTTCAGTAAAAAAAACGTACTTTTAAGCCACAAGTAAAAGCTGGTGCGGTTAGGGGTCGTTCTTTTCTTTTTTAGCTTAGAAGATGTTTTAATGTTAAACCTTATGTTTATCTTTGCCCGTAATATTTTGATACAATCTCCATAAATTATCCACATAACCCTAACATCTTTTCTTTATTTTCTCTTTTCACGTTGTGCATAGCAACTTCGCACTTTTATCAAACGCCATAACTGCTGAGTTTTAAAAATAAGTTTCAGCACTTCAAAAGACTTTGTTTAAAGCTGCTTTATTAAGCCAATCCAAACGGGCCCTTAGAAGCTGTTTGGCTCAGCTTAAAAGTGGTAAAAACTGACTTAAAGCTGATTTTTGACTTTTTTAGCTGTTTGGCAATACTGAAAATAACTTATTTAAGTTAAAAAAAATTATTTAAGCCAAAAGTTAAAGCTGGGGTAGAGGTGCTTTTCGCTTTTTAGCTTATTAAGCTGTCTTAGTGATCACAGTTTTTATCTTTGTACCCTTTAAATTTATACAATCTCAATTACAACATAACCCTAACATATCTTGCTTCAATTTTTCTCTTTTCACGTTTGACATAGCAACTTCAAGCATGTCTCAAATCACTTAACTGCAATTTTAAAAATAAGTTTAAGCACTTGCAAAAGTACTTTTTTTAAAGCGCTTTATTAAGCCCATCCAACCTGGGTGCACATAGAGCCTGTTTTTGCTCAGCTTAAAAGCGGTCAAAACTGATTTAAAAGCTGATTTTGACTTATTATGTTGGCAGATACTGAAAATAACTTATTTAAGTGTAAAAAAACTATTTAACCAAAAGTTTTAAAAGCTGGAGGTTAGACGTTTGCTTTCTTTTTTAGCTATAAGCGTGTTTAGTTGATCAAATTTTTATGTGTTTTGCCCTTACTATTTTTATACAATCTCCAAATTACAAACACATAACCTTAAACATCTCTTTCTTCCTATTTTTACCTTTTCACGTTGGATAGCAACTTCAGCACTTTATCCAAACACAAACTGACTTATTTTAAAAATAAGTTTCAGCAACTTTCAAAAGTACTTTTTTAACAGAGCTTGTATTAATCAGTCCAGCCAACGGGCCCTTAATTTACGTTGTCGTACTGTCGATAGCCCCTTTCTTTCGAGTGCCCACGGCGAATGTGAGTGGAGCGACGGTTTAATATTTATATTAAAGTTTGATTGATTTTGAATTTTATTGTAATATTTTATTGAGGTGATATTATCAAAATATTTTTTTTAATATTCAATGATTCTATTACATGCTATATACTAAGGACCCATTTGGTCATGCGATATGATATTATGATATGGAATTATGAGTTGAAACTGATGTTTTGTTTGGATATGTGATATGAAAATTTTTGTATTAAAATAACTCAAATCATGATATGATTTTCATATCCATATCATAGTTTTTGGAGAATATAGTATCACATCTCGAAATCATGAGATGGAATCAACGTAAAATCGCATGTTCAAACTCTGATTCCATCTCACGATATCATATCGCGATATGGTATCACATGACCAAACACCTACTAATAAAGATTTAAACTTTATAATTCAAAAATGGAAATTTAACATAACACATTTAATTTGTCTCTCCTCTAATCATGTGTTAAAATAAAATACATTTTCAAATTTGGATGCTAACTATCTTTTAATCTCGCAAAATTTTTCAAAATTGTTAATAAAGCGTCATATTTTTCAAAATTTGGTGAAATACATCGAGTCCTTTCCTTCGATTACACAATACTTGATTTAGGTTGAAATAATGATGATTAGTATAAAACCAGATAACATTGTATCCACATTACATTTGTGACACTTACAAAGTTATAATGTAATTTGATAGTGGAGTGATAGTCTCCAGATTATTAGGAGAGAGTTTTTTTTTAAAAAAATTATGTTATCTCAAATCAGCATAATATACCATTTTCTTTATATAAATAAATAAAATCGTACAATAATTTCAATTTGGAAGCCTATATTATTTGTCATTGTCAAAACAATTTGAAAGAAATATTAAAGCACCCAATTGAGTTTTTATTAAAGTGGTCTATTAGCTTATAAGGTAAAGTAAGAGACCCACGAGCCGAGGTTTCTTTAATTTAATGGACATATAGTATTACTCAACAAAATAATAATTAGATGAAGGAAATATTTGAATGGCGGACATGCACACTATCTCATTATTGACACAGATCATTCTCATTAACTTAAACAAAAATATCTACGTATAAAAAAATAAAAATCAAATAAAAATATGATGCTAATATTTTTATAACGATTATAGACGGCGCTTCTATGTTTATTATATTACCTAAACTATTGTATGATGAATACTTATGGAGACTACAAAATTTTTTAATTTTTTTTCTCTTTGAGGAGAAAACAATTAAATCTGGTTTAAGAGATATTTCTTGAAGTGTAATTCTCAATTAAAATATTAACAGTTGAAAAGACACTGATGATGGAAAAAAAAAGATGTTGTGATTGGTCAATTCTTTATAGTAAATAAATTCTGCTCCCCAATCCACATTACTTGGGGTTTACCGACAGCATTTTCCCTGCAGGATGATGTAACACCGCGATTATTAAAAAAAATAAAATTATACTATTTTTCATGTTTAATAATTCAAAAATTAATACTCATTGATTTTATATAGTGAACAAAGAGTGTTAGATATTCTAAAATAATACAGTGAAGAATTATTGTTGTACAGTAATAATAACTACTCCCAAAAAGTTAAATTTAAATATATGTTTCTTCATTTCGTATTATTTGACTCGAATTCAATTAACATAATTTTTAAATATTTTATTAGAGATATATTTTATTAAATTTATCGTTGTTTCAGAGTTAATACTACTACTTTTATGTCGTTACTATTTAAAACAAATGGTATTAAGGACGTACTTTAAATATATATATATATTTCTTAATTAGTAAAGAAAATATCGATAAATAAATGTTTATTTTTAATATAAAAATAAGATAAGATAAACCGGAGGAAGTATTATATTATATTCATCTACTTGACAGTAACTTGGACCTAAGTTAAGGTTATTTTATATTATACATAGAATTTTGGCCAAATATGTTCAAGTTACAAAATTTATAAACTGGAACATGGGGGGCTTGCTCGACCTCTGTCATACGAGTATCAATAATGTAATTATTTATTTTTAACTTATTTTTATTTTCCATTTTATATATTATTATATATATAAACTGACTTATAGTTAATATAATATATGTTCTAGTTACGGAATATTGTAAAATAATATATTTAATGAGCTGCATTTTCCATCTTAAAAAGTTAAAAAAAATAATCAAATATAATAGTATTAATTATGCAAGTGAACTTTTTCTAGTGTAGTATACTCGAGGCTGCAAAATTAGTTAATCGAAACTTAGAAGGTAAAATTTCAATATGCTACTCGAATAGACCTCACTAGCTCATGGGTATTTGAGCAACTCATGTTGTTACTTTTGTATCCTTGTCCTATGGACAAACCAACACCTATTACTATACTATATAAAACAATAATAATAACAACAATATTATATGATCACAAATTCAAAGCAATGCAATTGTACTCTTTCTTTATGGGTTAGAGTAAAAAAAAATTGTTATAATTGTGGGTTTAAATTATTCCATCATTTAATTTACACATTATATACAAAGTTTATAAATAACGTGTATTTTATACTAAAATTATAAATAATATACATACTTATACATAATTTATACACTATATTAGTAGGGGCAACTTAACCCTAAAGTTACAAGGGGCAATTAAATTCACAGTTACTTTCTGGTTCTTAGTGTATGTTTGGATTTTCTTAAAAAAAAGTAACTTTAAAAAGTACTATTGAAAGTGCTGAAACTTATATTTAAAATAAGTAGTTATGTGTTTAGATAAAAGTGTTGCAGTTGAAAAAAAAATTGTTGATGTGTTTGACAAATAAGTGTAAATTTTAATCAAAATGTCCGAAAAACCTTTAAAGTTGTTAACATGATAAAATTTTTTTTGATTAATTTAAGATTTTTATACTTAAAAAAAATAAAATAAAATAATTTATATTTTACATCCATAAGTAATAATATTTCTTATCATTCACATATTTCTTTATAATCACAAATAATAATAATAATAATAATAATAATTAAATGATTAAGGGCAAAATGGTAATGTACTTGGTCAACATAAAGTGACTTTTAAGCTGACAAAAAAGCACCTCTCACCTAACTTTTAGTTTTTGACTTAAAATTAGTCATTTTTTACTTCAAAAAAGTCACTTTAATATTTGTCAAACACTCTAATGAGTCAAAAAATGACTCTTAATTCAGTTTGACCAGTTTTTAAGCCCATCTAACAGGCTCTTAATTTATCCAATTCACCTCAATTTGAATCAATCATATTTCAAAATTAACTTTGTAAGACTATTTATAATTCTCTAACACATGATTTTAAACATTTTAAGCTTATAATAATTAGATTAATAATTAAATTTAAAAGACATTTATCTCTAATTCTATTGATCTGCGTGATATAGCAGTATATATAATAAGAATACTTGAACAAAAGGTTTATGTTCTTAACGTTTCTTGATTGGACTTGCTACACAAATATTCTTCATTGTATTATTTATGTGACAAGAAAAACAGATTGTGTGTAGGACGTATACATTAGCCTAAAATTGATATAGGCCAACACACAAAAGCAAAATATAATGCCCCAACCTAATCACGTCTATGCCACGTGAAGTGCATATGCAAGTAATATGGTGGTCATTTTATTCATGTGTCCTTGTATATATAATATAAATATATATATCCTTTTGTTACATGATAGGATATGATTGTCCCAATAAATAAGCAAATGATCACAAAATTGACACTCCTAGGAGCCATTTATTTTTAATTTGTTCTCTTTATGTTCTGTGACCACCACCACCACACAATCTTATGGCCTACACTACCAAAAAAAAAGAAAAAAGAAGAAGAAATTTATCAAGAATTTTGCATAACACCTATCTTGTCTAAGATAGATAAAAGAAAAAGTTAGGGAGACAAAAGTACACCAATCAAACAAAGAAATCTATAAATTGACAAAATTAGTGATTGCTTAAAGAAATTTAAGTGTGTTTGATTAAAAGAAGGGGACAAAACACACAAAATCTAACCCCTAAAGATATTAAAAGTGACTTTACTGCTCGTCAAAAGAAGTTCAAAAAGAACATAAAAACAACGATCTAATTTTTATTTAATGACGAAAATACCCTTGCTAATGTTTTTTATAGATTATTCATCCATTTTCTATCCCTCTTTGAGTATGATAATTGTAAACATAAGATTATAGAGATTTATGGTTATTAATTTCTTCATACACAAAAAAAAAACAAAAAACCAAATGCTAGAGATTATATGTGAGGGTATTGTTGTCATAAATTTGATAGGCCAATAGGAGAGGGGAATTGGGGCATTTGGTTTCCAGGATCAGGATGTCATGTGGGGGCTGGGAAGAAAAAACATTACATATTATGTTTTAGGTTTGATCAAATATTATTATTAGGACCTAGCTAGTAGGGAAGTTATGATATTATTATTGATATAACAAGACAAAACATATACATCATTTCTCACCACTAGCAGTTACAACTCAAAAGGAGTTTGCTGTCAAGCTTGCCTTGTATGAATTTTAAATCAGGGTGGAGTCACATGTACTTAAAAAAGACTTCAAAATGATAATATTTTATTGAAAAATTATATTAAATAGCAAGGTAAATATGTAATCGTTGTTTTTTTAGAAAAAAATTTAATTCTTTATATTTTGATATCTTTAAGAGAAAATTCTAACTTCGTTAATATTTGTAGACTCGTAATTACAAACTGAACTGTAGTGTTCATAGACAAATTTAGTCGTACCTCATTTATTTATCAAAAATCAGAGCTACGAATTTCCACTTTAAAATTGTATTGAAAATTTCACCTCATAAGGCTTTTCCTTATTACGTGCATAATGTCTTAAAAAAGTGGCTGGAATAGTCAAAATCTTGACAGTGGTGGGATTTGGATATTACAAGTACCTAGTATTAAAGTTGGTATCTCCCGTTCTTAATTCGTTTTGGATTGATTATTGTTTAAAATTAAAATTAAATTATTTAATTAGTTTTTTAAATTCTAGAACCAAACCAAATTAAACGAAAAAATTATCTTCGATTTGGTTATTGTTGGTTTGGTTAAGTTTTTTTGATTTATTCAGTTTGAAAGTAATAATTTTTTTGAGTATGTACATATCTCGATAGACATAAACACCAATTAAATGAACAATCTACAGAAATGCTATTATCGGTTCAGTCAAGCAATTAAGCGATATTAGAGTATGTGACTATTTATGTGAAATACAATATGTAAAGACTAAAATGAACTTTGATGAATTTAGATTTGAGATTGTTATACTTGGGCTAAATTTAGTGAGGTTGAGAAAATGATAAAGTTAAAGACTTAAGTTAATTAAAATTTAACAAAATATTTTTAACTTATTTATGAATAATATATAAATAATTATAAAATTTATATATATCTAATTTATCGGTTCGGTTTGATTATTTTTGCAGTTGTTTTTTAGTAAAATCAAAATCAAACAAAATAATATCGATTTTAAAAATATAAAAACCAAACCCAACCAAACTAAACCAAATATTTTTTTTTAATCGATTTGATCCAGATTACAGTTTGTTTTGATTGTTTTGATTGTTAACCATAATCATGAACAACCCTAATAACAGTATTCTCAATTAAGATGCAAGAGAGGAGCTCGAAGTCGATGTATGATTTGAGTCGAATTTATAGCTTTAATTTAAATTATGTATTTATCTTCAACATTTACTAAATTTATTAGGCATCATGAAGGTGTATCATCTATTTTTATACCAATAAATAAATTTTATCAACTAACTATTATTTCGTTAATTATCATTGTAATTATCCAATTTTTTAGGCTTATTTTTTAATACATAGTAAACAATATACCAAACTAATAATAATTATATAATTAATTAAACAAGAGTACTGTAAATATATTTAATGGACTAAAAGATTATTTTATTAAGTCAATATAAGTATTTATGGTCAAATCTATTAGTGAGCTATTAAAGTTGGCACTATATTCATTTAGACACTTTAATTGAATGATTTTCACTTTAGATTTCTCTGTGTTTGATGTTCAATATATACACAATGTACTGACATAAAAAATTAGAACCATATCATTTTCATAATTAAGATAAATTTTATTTAATTTTGTGTTAGTTTCTCTAATTTTCATCTTTAATTGCGGACATAAACTTGATATCTTTTAAAAATCATTAAAATAATGTACATCAAAAGGTCTACAATAAAACTTCACTAAATTAATATAGTTATGATCGTGAAATGTTATTATATTATAGAAATATTATTTAATCGATAAATTAATAATTACTAATTTATAAAGTGATTTAAGACTCAACCTTGTGATGTTGGGATAATAAAAGCTTTGAAGATGTATTATCAGAACATATTTTTGGATATTAGAAGGATAAGAAGAACATGAAACTGGTCCATGAAAGACTAATGTTTTGTATGCTATCAATTTTGAAATTCTGGCTTGGACAATAAATGTTCAGCAAGAGACAACAACAAATTGTTTTATACGCTACAAAATTTGTTTGGATGATGAAATCTCAAAGAATTTGAATGAATCCACTTGTGAAAACGTCATTCATAAACTTAAGGTCATGATTAATGATCTCAGTTATCGCAATAAAATGGCGTCAATAATCTATTGGATTATTCAGGTAAAAATTATACATATTGATCAAATGTCCAAAATTTAGAAAAATTGTGGATACCATAAAACACAGTGTTGATGATGAAGTTGTAGATGATACTATATCTTTGAAATCAGTCACGCATAAGAAAACACTTATCCTATCTAGAACTCTTCACGATTTTTTTGGTGCAATTCAAAAGGACAACACCAGAACTTTTGGATGCAATAAGAAAAATTAGAGATGAACTTCAATTAGATTTAAAGTTTAATGAAAAAGCAAAACACAATAGAATCACATTTCACTAAATTATCTTAGAGAATATTGTATTTATCAAAATGGTGATTTTTTCCATTGGCCCAGATCGAAATCGAAAAAAATATTATCTTAAAATATCTATTTTAATTACGAATCTTAATTTAGGATGGTTTTGTATTAATATAGCCAATCTAGTATTATGTTCAATCTTTATTAAAACTATATAAACAATTATTTGTCAATATTTGGTTAAATACTTGTTTAATAGTATACCAAATGCAAATTCTCATTTTGACTTCTAATTAGGACAATATTAAAACATATCTTATCTAAACTCATGACTAATGATATATACCCATACAACTTTGCGATGTTAATGGTTATAACTATAAAGGGAGAAAGAATGTCTCATATGTGTGGGAAGGAATATTAGAGATAGATGCCTTAACGTGCAGAAATTTATATTTCAATTTATATGACATTGGCAACAAAAATGTTGAAGTTTAAAGTTTAAGATAAAAAAGAAAAATATTTTTGAACCTAGAAAACTAGCGTGAAAAGCATTTTCATGATCCCTTCCTTATTATTAAGTCGTTAATCAATTTTGCGTAGCTTTTAATTAACAAAATTATCAATTTTCTTATACATATGGAAAAACTATTGAATTCGTCCGAACTCACAAACCCCCACTCAGTTATTTCTCTGATCACATTTGTTGAATTTTGAAATTTTATCTTTAAATATGATCGTCAATAATTATGATTTATGATGTTTCTTGTATATATTTTCAATTTGTTTTTTTTTTTTAATAATTCCATAATTGAATTGAATTCAGTTAAACTGTCGAAATTGGAATGGTATGGAGATATATTAGAGTATAGTATATGTTATGGATTAAATTTTTCTTTGAGGACAGGATGGTCCATTAAGCTTTTGATCTTTCATTTGTCCAATGATAGTCTATTCTATCCATTTGCTTCCTTTCATTTCTTGTCCCCTTCCTTATATCGACACCAACACTTCCCCAAACCACCTCAAATTTCTTATAGTCTTGCTGGCAGATGACGGTTTATTTTTTTCCCACATTCCTGGTCTAGATAGATATTCGTCGCAGTTTGCATCACCTCTCACTACAACTAAATTCCAATTCCTCTTCTTCAATTCCAATAACTCCTAATTTCTACTACTATGCCTTCAATTATCTCATCAGAAAAACAACTCGATTTGTACTCGATAAAAGAATTACCCGAGTCACATGCATGGAGATCCTCATTAGACAACGATGGATCGCGCAATATTAATGCGGAGTCTATTCCAGTAATCGATCTAAACGATGATCATAAATTTGTCATGGATAGAATTGGCCATGCATGCAAAACATGGGGTGCCTTCCAAATAGTAAACCACAATATATCTCACCGATTACTTACGATATGGAAACATACGGGTCTAGATTATTTTCCCTTCCGATGCAACAAAAATTAAAAGCAGCTCGATCGTCCGATGGCATCGCTGGTTATGGAGTGGCTCGAATTTCTTCTTTTTTCGATAAGCTCATGTGGTCCGAAGGATTCACAATTTTTGGATCCCCCCTCGAACATGCCCGCCAACTTTGGCCATACGATTACAATAAATTCTGGTACACATTAATTAAACCCTATTCAAAAAAAAAATCAAATCCGTGCACCTACACAATTTTTCGTCACTTTTTTTAAAAAATAAAGTAACTATTTTTATTTTTTTTCGTATCTTTAATTATTATTTTTTTGAATTTTTCAGTGACGTCATCGAAGAGTACGAAAATGAAATGGAAAAGCTAGCGGGAAGATTAATGGGTTTAATGCTTGGGTCCCTTGGAATAACAAAAGAAGATGTTCAATGGGCCGTTGGCCCAAGAAGCGGTAGTTCGGCCCTACAACTAAATTCTTACCCGGCTTGTCCGGATCCGGATCGGGCTATGGGTCTTGCTGCACATACGGATTCTACCCTATTAACAATCCTTCACCAAAACAATACAAGTGGTTTACAAGTATTTAAAGAAGGAAACGGGTGGGTAACGGTTCCTCCGCTTCGCGGGGCATTAGTTATCAACGTGGGTGATTTGTTACACATATTGTCAAACGGGTTGTACCCGAGTGTTCTGCATCGGGCGATAGTAAACAGGACTCAACATCGTCTTTCAGTGGCCTATCTATATGGGCCACCGTCAGGGGTGAAAATTTCACCCCTATCGAAATTGGTAGACCAAAGGAACCCTCAAATGTATAGGCCAGTGACGTGGAGTGAGTATTTGGGAACTAAGGCAAAACATTTCGACAAAGCACTTTCATCTGTTCGGCTTTGTGCTCCTCGTATTGGGTTTGCCAATTCTAAAGATCAAAGTGGTGTCCAAGTAGGTTAATTATAAATAGAAGTATCCACTTTTTTTTTTTTTTGGTTTCTGAAAATATATATATGTTCCTTTTTGACCCATTGTTAGAATTTTGATCAATCTTTATCTTTGTGAGAACTTTTATAAAGGGGCTTTAGGTCAGCAGATTCGTCTTAATTCATTATTTCGATCCACAACATACTTTTTATATGTAGAAGTTTAATTAAATATTCGTATCATAGATATGAATATTTAACTTCAAGAACATATTGGATTCCATACCAAAAATCTTAAAAAACTAAACTAACAAAATTTAACTTTAATATGGCTCTGTGCACATATAAGATATGTACAAATATTCTTTACTATAATATAATAACATCGAAAGTAGACATGTAATATATTATTATTAAAGTAAGGTAATTAATTTGAAATAAAGTGAGTGTATATACATATAATATAAAAACAATGGTACCAAAATGAAGGGTTCCCATAGAAATGGGGCGCTTACTAGTACTAGAGGATAAGCTAAAGGTCAATCATATTACATCATTCAAAATAAAAACATTAGATGCAAACAAGGAACAACGTGTGTTGGCACTTCTGTCGCGCGCGGTGGGTGGATAGAAGGAAGACGCTCTATCTTAGTTGTAGTATTGTTTGACTGAGCATAAAATTTTAGAAATAAGAAAAAAAAATTTAATTAATACATTTTTTTATGCTTATTAAAATTACTTTAATAATATTTTATTTAATTGAGTTTTCTTCGCAATAAAGTGTTATATGAGATGTGTGTGAACATAAATAGAAGACAGAAGAAGAAACATGTCTTTAGGGATGTTACGTTACAACTTACAAAATAAAAAGAGGAGGACAAGATTTAAGTAGATTAGATCAAACATTAGGACGGCATAGCGGCAAATCAATGTTTCTTAAAAAAAAAAAAAATAGCTTTTAGAAAACAAAAACCCATTTCAGTTCATTCAATGATTAAACGGCGTAACACACAGTCGTTTTTTTTAATTTAATTAGGTTTGGTGTCTTTGTGTATACCTCAAGAAGTGATGTTGTGCTAACTGGTGGCAAAAGCATCCATGCTAGTAGTGATTGTCTTGAGAAATCATGTGCCGTTTTCTCCACAAAATAGCCAAACCCCAAACCAAAAAATAGCTATGTCTTCACTCATGCAAATATATTTATTTTTGTAAAGATAATGTTAAGTCTTGATTGGACCGTGAGAGTTGTGTTCTCAATTGTTCCTGCCCTTTCTGTATGATGAAAAATCATATTCAGGTGGAAATAATATTGGATATATGACAACTTTAAATAAATCAATATGGGCCGTTTATATGTTATGTAAACGAGTTGATTCATCGTAAGTACATTTAAATAATATCGTATTTCAATTGAAAGTCATTGATTTACTTCTCCTATTTGAAAATTATTCTTTTTGTTTCTTTGCAAGTTTCTGATTGATATACACTTTTGGCAATTTGATCAAGGTTATGTGGCTTTTGAAAGAATCTTCATTACGAGTAAATATAGTTCCTAGGGAAGTTATTTCTCGCGATTAAATTAGAAATATCTGATTGAGAATGTTAAAAGTCGTCCTACTTTTAACCTTTCATAGTAATTAAATTATTCTAGAGACCAACAAACAACTTAATGGAAAGAAAACAAAAATAGATACTAACTGGTTTCTTCAGTCACTAGATTGTATATTCTCACATCGTTTTGTCATGTGATTTTGTTGTGCTTAAATTATTGAAAAAATTATTTTATTTTTAAAAAATATTTCGATTATTTATATAACATTCAAGGTCGTGTGTAGGTATAGTGGTAAGATCTCCGCCTGTCACGCGGGTGACCGGGTCGATCCCCGGCAGCGGCCTTTAAGCTTTTTTGTTTCTTGCTGGATCTTAAAAAATGTCATGTGTCTGATCCTCCAAAATAGTGAAATTTAATAACATAGGGTAAGGGCCTATATACATACGGTAACATGATTATGTTGAACCACTAATTAGAATGTTAATTAAATTCTTGGAACATCTCATGCATGATGGATTCATTTAGTTAATTATGTACCTCATTATCAGACAGGTAAAAACATATTTGAGAAAACAAAC
This sequence comes from Solanum habrochaites, assembly GCA_027704765.1. Lineage (NCBI taxonomy): Eukaryota > Viridiplantae > Streptophyta > Magnoliopsida > Solanales > Solanaceae > Solanum > Solanum habrochaites. The sequence continues at coordinate 65,241,711 of JAKWJA010002491.1, forward strand.
AATTCCGCAAGAAACAAAGTGCTCAAAATGTACATACAACAAGTCAGTCAGTAGACATTCTTTTTCAAATAGTAATAATCAAGTCAGTCAGTCCACATCCCGGTCTTTGACATGATTATTGACAGCGGAGGTAAGTTCAGCTTCAGCAGAAGGTAACCTCTCATAAACTCGGGACCCAACTGGTAGAAGCTTAATCTTGCCCAGTCTAAGCGTCTGGCTAAGCTTCTCATAGTTCCACCTCTGCTGAATATACACAACAACTGCCAGTACAACTGCAGCCACTGGTATGGCAATGTCTCCAAACTTTGTGTAAAAATCAAACCTGGGGTTCACAAACTCGTATTCTTCCGAGAAATAGGGATTGGGAACAGGAGATCTGATGTAATCATACACATGAGGCAGAAATCTAACCGACGTAAGTCCAATATAATATAGCTTCCTCAGTGGTTTGCAATGGATTTGCCAAAAAAGGTTTCCTATTACTTGAGGAAGCAAAAAGAAATCTTGAATCAAACCCATGTACTCCTCCAATTCAGTTTCCCATTCCCTCAAGGTGTGAAAATTTCCAGTCGAATCTACGTAACGTTCAGCATGAAGAGGTTTCTGGCTTGTATTGAAGGAGTGGATAAACAGAACAATGATGTATCCAGCAACATGCATTACCACTGTACTGACAAGTACCCATTTGTCACTTGGAACACGGTGTGGTTCAAGAGGGCCCCTTGCTGATAATCTGATACGGGATCTCCACACCTTTTGGCTGAGCCTCGCTGTTACTAAAAAGGCAACTAGCACAAGAACCTTGACAGTATAATCAATCAGACGAATCCACTGGCTGTTATCAAGATCATAAGATGGAGTCTCATTGATTTCAGCACCCATCATTTTGAACAAAGCCTCTGCACCTGTGATCAAAGGCAGGCCGTATCCAAGAGCTTGGACACCTAGCATGGCAAGCGAGACATACGAAAAAAACCGAATTCCAGATTTTCTCTTTTTTGAATGTAAAAATAGTGTGGCTGGTGAGATGCAAATATTGCCACAGGAGCGTGGTCAAGATGCGCAGGATGCCCTCTACGCCCCTACGGGAAAGAATGTCTTCTCGCTGCTTCCTGTACATAATGGGGAATGTTTTAATGTTTACGGGATTAAAATAGAGTGGATCATCATCATTTCTTTGAGAGGAGACGGAGATTTTAGCTGTTGGATTGACCAACCAACGAGCAGTGGTTGGTGGGTATGTAATAACCACCTCAATCAGACAATCCAAGCCAGCCTCAAGGTCCATACTTTCTGATAGAATTTTCCACGAGGCTCGAACATCCCTGCAACCAATGAGGTACATATTTCCGACATGTGGATCATACATTCCCTCAACAAAAAGCAACGAGATGTTATTGTATGACGTCCCAGTGAGACTAAGTTGAGCAGAAACATTTAAGAGAAGCTGTTTTTCTGTGTATTCAGCCTTAGCATGATAAGAATTCTCTTTTTCACCGATGGAACCGTTTGTCAAAGGCCCAAACATTTGACCAAGAGAAAGAATCTCCATTTCAATTTCAACTCTTTGGTTAGCTGAACCAGCGATTTGATCTGCAACTGCTGAGGTGTGAAGGGAGAGATCTTCAGAAAGAATCGAAAGGCTGACGGAAAAAGAATCTGCATCTTCCAGTCTTGGGAATGTCAACAGTGATTTCTTAAACATTGAACCAAGGGTAAAGGGCTCATTTTTCTCAAGGATTGTAGCAGCTGCATTGATTTTTGAGTATTTGTAGTATGGACGATTCCAAATTCCCTCAGCAGAAAGAGTCATGTTACTAAGCCCAGTCCTTTGTGCTGCGGTGAACTGATTCTCCAATGGAGAAATCACTCTAAACACAGAAGAGACCCTAGAAGAAGTGACATTATCTTTTACAGATATTGTATCACATCGAACATCCTGAAGGACAAGCTTGACGTCCTTAAAACCCCCATCAGTGGCATTTATCTCCTTGTCCGATCTGAATGGACCCAATTGACTGCAAAAATCATCTGTACCGTTGCATTTCCAGTTTGGCACAACTGTTAAGGCTTCTTGCTGAGTGAATCTTTGAAGAATATAACAGAAGTCAAGCCCTCTATAAGTATTTATCTCAGTACTCAGACTATCTTTGTACGGATATGGATCACAAGCTTTTGACACAAACTTTTCAGAGCCGAATTCGTACTTTGAAGAAGTTCCCAGCCAAGAAGACATATGAACTTCATCAAAGTACTTAAAACTCGTCTTTGGGTTTAAGCTTTTCATGGTTCCTAGAATAGCTCTATTTGTCAGTGTATTTGTTCTAGGATAATGAAGCACGAGCAAAATTCGATCATCTTGCATAAGAGGTGGCTGATTAGTATAACCAGATTCCTTTACCCACTGCCATGGATCAGTAGACTCTTGCTGACGAGAAGGCAACATTGTTGTCCCTAACAAACACATGACTCTTTCCCCTTGATTTTTCTTCGATTCAATGTATACTCCTTCAAAAGTCACCGAAAGCTGGGAATGACCGGGCCAAATATCAAAATGAGGACTTCTCTCATATGGTTTACTTGAAAACAAGCCATCTAGGGTGATACCAATCTGCAATATCCCACTCACACTCACTGATTTCTTAGACTGATGAGCACGATCAACATTCGTAACCCAAAAAGAAACTAAGTTCAACGGAGATCGAAGATCCGATGATCTGTTTGAAAGATCTCTATCATCAAAAGGCATTATTGAAGCAGCCCCATTAGACACTTGCCTCCAATCTCCATTCAGAAAACTTAATTCATGTTTTATGCTATAAATTCTGTTATCATCAGGTTCCAATTCAGAAGCAGAAGCTAAAACAAAAGCACATTCTTTTTTGACTTCATCAGTTCTTTCATATTTGTAAGGCATAGAAGTTCTAGTCCTAGGTCCTAACTCTCCATCTACCACATAAGAATGAACAAAACCAACAGACAACAACATCAACCAGATAATAATACTAGCCATTGTCCAATAAGAAGCAAAAAAAGACATTTCCCCAAACCCCTTAAATCAAGATTCTTCAAGTATTAGATGAAAATAGAGAAATTCATGACCAACCCTTTTTAGAACTAAGATTTGAACTTGCTAAAATCGAATTCAAAACACCAAAAAAAAAACTTGGGAACTTATAAAGATCAAGTCTTTGAGATGGGAATTAGTGAATCTTGATGAGGAAATAGCAAGGTGCACTTACCTGGTAACTCAAATCTTCATAGAAAGAGAGAAATAGAACAAAGAATCAAAGGGAAGTGACGATCAATTTGAGAAAAAAAAGGGACAAGTTGGTGCTTTTGATTTTGATAATTAGGGTAAGTAGAGAGAGTAAGGTGTGAAGTTGAAGTCAAGATAGCTGGTGATGGCGACACTGTTGAAGTTGAGTCAAATTTTTCTTACAAACTACTATGTACCAACTCCTCCAGGCTCCATCTCTGTTTTCTTATTAATATTTTCGTGTCTCATTTTCTATATTATTTTTTAATTTTATATTTGTATTAAATTATAATGTAATTTTATTTTTTAATTCTTATTTAATATTTTAAAGTCATTTTTATTAACAAATGGTCGGATTAACTAACAATTCTATTGAAGATATGATCGATAAAATATGATAATTTATACATAAATTTTATAAAATAATAAATATTATGATTCAATTATTTATACGAAGAATTGACATATAAGATGAGATCAAAAGAGTATTATATTGGTCGGGAAAGAACCAAAATAGTTGTTTAATTAATTAAGCAGATCTCAATTAATCAATTTACCTAATTTTCAGAGGACTGCTCTTGAACTACTCACTCAGTTGACTTTTGGTTGTTCATACTAGAAAGTACACACCCTTAGCATAAGAAAAGAAATTATTTTTCTTTTAATACATTAGACGGACAAGTAAAAGGAAAAGATATTTTCAATGTAATGGGCGTGAAGGAAAAAATGAATAATAAATTTCTTGTTTTATTCAAACTATTGAGAGAAATTTAATAACGTCTATCAATTATTATGTTGTGATTTATAATATATGAAGATTATAATATAATTTTTTAAAAAGAAATCATATTTTTTTCGATAAGGTTTAGCGTTTATGAGCGATCGATTCCTTAAAACAAATAAATTTTAGTGCAAAGTATTAACAATTTGGTAGGAGGAAATGAGATCAGATGGAGTAATAAAAGAAGAGATTCTCTAAAAGAAAGGAATAGATTTGAATCTTAGATCTGGCCCTTGGATGGGCGTATATAGAGTCTCGAAAAAAATATTAAATAAATTTGATTTGTCTTTTCTTTATTTTCTTGAAAGCATGCGTATGACATAAATTAAATTTAATGATTAAGCTTTAATTGATCAAATAATCCTTAAAGATGCGAGCTTCTCAAAGGAAGTAGCCATTGTTTTTTGAAAAAAATAAATGGTTGTTCCAAAGATGCAGTTTTGTATAGGAATGACTGCTCTCAAGACAGCAGAAACAGTCACATAGCTTTGTTTCTGTACTCAAGAGCTTATTGTCATGACTCGCCACTTTGCATAGAGTATTAGTTGCAATCTAAGTCAGTGACATTATATATAACATCTTTGAATAGTAGTTCTGAATTTTTACAAATTGCATCATGCTAATTGATATGGCGCTTTGAAACTACATGAATGTCAAATGCTTCTGTCATCGCACAAATTCATCTTGACACATGGATTTCAAAGCTATAGATACCTGCTGTTAGATACACAATAGTAATTCTGAGTCATAGCTCAGCTTTGAAATAATATGAACCTATTCTTACATTAGCCAAGTGAATCAGCATGAGAAAATCACTCAATCGTCCCGTTCTGTCCATTTTTTTTCACGCCAAGATTGTAAAACAGTGTACACAACTACTCAATCACCTAGAGGCACGTTAATTCTTCAATAGGCTCACATTGCTACTTTATGTTTAAATACTTTACTATTTAGAGAGTGTTATAGATTGTTGGAAGACAATCTTCCCCAACTCAAACAAAAACGTCTTCTGATTTACATCACTCAGAGCGAAGTTTTATTCGGATTTCACTATAATAAAATGACCATTAGCGGGGCATTTAATCTTTAACTGCCGCTAAATATATATATTGTAGCCGCAATTGTCACCTTTGTTATATGTCCTACAGCCTTACCGACATTGAGTTAATGACAATTAACTAATGTCGATAAAGACTTAACACTACTTTACTAGTGTCATATATAATGCCACTCAAAATTGGTTTTTGTTGTTGTATTGTTTCATTTAGAATTTCAGGTTTTTCCTTCACACTTTGTTAGGATCATTGTTATCCATTGTTTCATAAGTATTATATTGTATTGTACTTATGTACTTGTATTGTATGGTTAAATACAGTGTTTGGTAAATTGTATTGCTTGTTGTTATTAGTAAACATTTTAATTGTTTGGTTTAATTGTATCAGACGTATTATTAATTTTTAAATTTATTCCATTATCCTTAATTATTTTCTAGGGGAGGGAGGTTTTTGACTAAGTTAAATAACGGAAAAAGAAAGGATATAACATACCCTAAAAGTATTGAAAATGGTACAAAAGGAGCATTCATTCACCTATTGGCTCCAAAATACCCTTGGGGTTTCATCCTCTTTGGTGCAAAAGTGATACACGTTTTTTTTTAATTGTTTTAAAATGAAACTCTTTAAATAATTTTTAAAATACTTGTCGTCCAACTATTGGTATAATATTAATTTATTGATATTGGGCCCGTTTGGATGGGCTTAATAAAAGCAGCTTTAAAAAATACTTTTGAAAGTACTGAACTTATTTTTAAAATAAGTAGTTATGTGTTTGGAGTTTAAAAAGTGCTGAAGTTGCATGCCAAACGTGAAAAGGAAAAAAATGAAAGAAAGAGATATTAGGGTTATGTTGTAATTTGGCGATTCTATAAAAATATAAGGGCAAACACATAAAAAATGTGGTCAACTTAAAAAGCTTATAAGCATTAAAAAAGAAAAACACCTTATACCCCAGCTTTTAACTTTTGGCTTAAAATAAGTTTTTTTTTAATAAAAAAATAAGTTACTTAAGGATTGCTAAACAGCTACATAGTCAAAATCAGCTTTTAAGTCAGTTTGACCAGTTAATCTGAGCCAAACAGGATCATAATTGATTTAAACCAACTCACTACCCACTCATTGTAACTAAACATCCAATTAAAATTACAATATACTATCGAAAGCGTCATAAATACTACTAAAACACGATGAAATCATTAGACCTGAAATGACATCCAATAGTATTCGAGTCCGAATCGAAGCTCCAATTAAATTTAGGTTGAGCCGCTTATTTAGGAGGACTTTTTCTTTCAAAATTGCATTAGAAATATGATTAAAGGTAAAGAAGTAATATATCCCGAAATTAATCATGCACTTTTTGAAAATATAATTTTATAAAAATTATTTATGATTGTTTAAACCTTTATATATTATTTTTGAAAAAAAGTTACCTATGAATTAACATATCACATAAATTGAGAAGTTAAGAATAATTAAGATGAACATAGTCAGACTTTTAAGTTTTTTAATCGGTAATTTTGATTTAGGACAATTGAATGCAGGATAAATAACTTGTAGATATTTTCGCCTCAAATTTTAAAAACACTCAAATGGCAGTACCTAATCCTGTTGTTTGTTGCATTAATAAGTGACGGGGTTATTTAATTTAGAGGGTTTTAAATAGTAATGAGTGGGTAGGTAGTGGATTGATTATAGATATGACTAACAAGGTAAATTATAAATAGTTGAGCGCCAAGTATTTAAAAAAAAAAAATATTAAATAGTTTAAATTAGAAAATCGTTAAATAAGTGGTCAGTTGAATCAAAAAAGTGGATGACAATGATATTTTTGACCCAAGTAGGTGGGTTAGGAAGGTTATTTGAAGCCAATAGGTGGATGAAGGGTAATTTGTACAGTTTCCAATAATACTTTGAGGATATTTTAGGTCTTTTCATTAAAATGAAGAACGCGTAAAAGGGGTTTTTTAAAATAGTATTTTGAAATATGACTGTAAAGATTAAATTGGAAAAAGACTAATAACAATGAACACACCAAATTGGTTGTTCCATAAACTAGGGATTTCCATTGTTAGGTATCAACGAAATTTTACAATACAATACAACACATTATAAATAACAATCAAAACAAACATCGTAGATATAGTAACAATATAATACAATACAATAAATAACAATGATCCAAACATAATGTTAGTCACGACCAAACAACAACCACATTGCCTCCTAATTGGTATAGTCACACATTCTGCAAACAAGATCCATATATATCAAACAGATATCCAAGAAATACAGAATCTTTTCTCTTTTTTTTGGTTGATGATCTCAAAGATATATATAGGATTATGAAGGATAATAGCTCAAGAAACAAGCGATTGATGTAAGGAATAGATAGAAATGAAGATAAATAATTTATGGAAGAAATGTACATTTTATGGATTGAGACTAGTTTCAGCGTTTGATCTCCCAAAGCAACAATGGAAGCAGTCCAATTCCCTCAATTTCAGCAGCAAAAACAGCAGAATACCGCACCCGAATCCTAATGCAGCACTGGAACCCGTCAATGAAATGGCAGCACAAACCAACATAACAAAAGATTCTTCCTTTGAGTTCATATCCCTTGATGCCATAGCCAATTCAATCCCAGCAAACAACAGAAGCACCCCAAGTATACCAATAGGGAACTGACTCAAAATCCTCACAAATGAACTCCCAAATACCAAACCAAGAACCAATTTACCCAATCCAAGAAACGCCACCGATGCACCACTCCTCCCACCAAATCTATACTGTCCAGCCAGCCCTCCTGCACCGTGGCAACACGGCATTGCCCCAAACCAACAACCCACCAAATTCATTAGTCCAACACTTACAGAGACTCTAGTTGCAGACACTTCCTTCTCCGGGAACAAGTCAGCGGACAATTTACACACAGCGATCACCGAATTCAATACGGATAACGGAATCTGAGGAATCGCTCCCCGGAGAAAACCGCTTTTCCAATCTTCCCATGTGAAATTTTCAAAATGTGAATTTTCGATGGGCCAAATTTAATATCGTGAATGATTGAAGGATCATGAACAAAACAGAGGATCAATCCCAGTAAAAATACTATAAGAGCTGCCGGAATTGCTGATAGTGTTCGTAATCTACGCCGATCGCTCCCGTCTTCATCTTCGTCGTCCTCAACAACTTCACCGGAGCCGGTGACGAGTATAAGAAAAGACACACAAGTGAGAGCCAGAATAACGCCGTCAAGGCCAAACCACGAACGTGGGGAGGTGGCGCTAGCCTTTGTAGAGGTAAAATCTTGGTTATAACGAATGTATTTGATAGCAGAGAAGGCAAAAGCGAGGCCCTGAGAAAGCTGAACGCCGCGAACAACAGGGAGAGGAATAAAGCGGTAGAAGAAGGACATAAGCCCGGTGACTCCGAGGAATAAAAGTGTGCCGGCGGTGGTAATACCGGCGGCGGCAATTTGGGGAACAGTGAGATGAGGTATTTCAGAGACGGCGACGGCAGCAATAGATTTCATGGGTTGAACAGGCATGGGGATTCCGAAAATAGCACCGGTGATGATATTGTAGAATGCAGTGAATATAAGGGTAGTGCTGAGGTCAAGATTGCTGACTAATGTGAGTGCTAAGACAATGGGAATGTAAGTGCCTAAATCGCCGACGGAGCCACCTAGTTCGGAAAGTAGGGAGGTTTTCAGGCGGAGAGAGCCGGTGAACGTATGAGCGAAAATGGCTGCGCACAAGTGCGGCGGAGAGGAGGGGCAGTGCGTACGCGTACAAGAACGTTGACTCAGCCATTTTTTCCCGGAGGGAGTTGGCAGGGGAAGAGACTAATCACAAATGAGATGAAAGTCGCGCGAACCCAAACATGAAAAGGCTCAATTTATATTATATAGTTCAAATTTACAAAATGACATTCATTTGTAAAAAAGCAAATAAATTTCTTTTAATTTATATATTTATTGGTTATTGTTAAGTCAAACTTGTAAATAAAAATGTAATTGAATAGGTGATATAAATATTATGATATGTTTAACAGCGCGGAGGGAAGGTAGTTTCCTACTTAAACTCATTCATCATTTTAGAAACGTTTCAAGTGGTGAAGGTTGGAACTGTGTTGTGTGGTTTAAGATGCCGTTGATATTCGGATCTGTTGATGTTGATCACAAACAAATATCTGTACAAAATAATTATTTGGGCTAGTGGAGAATTTAAGTCCAAGATAAGGAAAGAGTCGTGACAAGTACAAGTGTCATGCTATTATTTACTAATCTAAGGAGTATGAAAGTGACTGACAAAATCATCTCTTCACTGCACCAAAAGGCAAAGCCTATTTGGTAAAATTTGAAAACTGCTTTTTCTTCTAGGAGATGATATATTGATGTATTATTTAATAATTTTATGAATGAGTAGGATCAAATTTATAATCTAAAAACTGCAAAAGGGTAATAGGGACAAATAATACAATTAAAAAAGTTAGCTGTCAAACATGAAAAAAAAAATCAAAGGAAAAAGGAAGGGAACATGAGAATTGTTAGGATCCGAAGAAATCCCAAGCCCACATACGGACTAAACTTTGGGCTTGGAATTAGGGCTATCGACAAATATTTGGGCTTCCACGGTCCAATTTGATACTGTGTGTTATGGAGGAAATTCACAAATACAAATAGCTATTTTTTTGGGCAACTTTCCAATAGAAATAAAAAATTCCTATTTATATGTTAGCCAAAGTTTGCGTTAATGCGCTCCATAGGCAACATTTAAAACTGTATAATTCGATATGCATTACAAATTGTATAATTCGCTGGCCTTAAATTGTATAATTCGTGGCCTATTCGCTGCAATTGATATTCGTTATCCTATTTCAACGGACGAGTGATAATGCACATTGTATAATTTGCCTGCCATTTCACTGCAATATTTTGAAAAATTGGTTTGCAACATTGATCGAAGTTTAAAATGTCAGTATTGCCTAATTATAAGTGTTATAGCAAGAATATATATGTTTTTCTCTCGCTTTATACAAACAGAAAGAAACATAATATATGCACTTCTGTTGTATAAAGATAGAGAAAATTGTATTTCACTTGCAATGTAATAATTCGTTGGCTTCCTTTTCTCTGCAATATTTGAAAGTAAAAGTTTGTAATTGTATATAATTAAGGTATAACACGAAGATATATTGTTGTATGTGTAATCTACATTTTTCTTGCTTTATACAAAACCGAAAACAAAATTAAACTTCGTGTAGTAAAGCGAGAAGAAGGCTGAGCGAAAAGGCGAGAGCGGCGAGCGGATTTCGGGAGAGAGACGCTGACAAATTTTAGTTAACGTTTGCTAGGGGAGCACAATTAAATCAAACCTAAAGCTTATCCATTATTTCTAGGCTATTAGTTTTTGATATTATATATAATTTTTCATTTTTTTTGTCTAATCAACTAGCTAACATAATCTGTCAAGTTCTAAAAATCCCGCAAGTATAGAATATGTTGTTCAAATTCTAGAAAAATCATAAAAAATTAAACTTCATCCATTATATTGGCATTTCACATATAAAATTTTGAAGTAAAATTGACTGCCTTTCGAGAATTTTTATCGAATTCAAATAAAAATACCAAGAACATTAGTAAAATTAAGGAATTCCCCCTCCTACAATGTGGGTACGACATCGAATTTAGCAAGAGCCTCCTCATATGTGTACTTGATTTGTCGTACTAAAAAGGAACTTTTCACTTTGACCTTTTACTAGTAGTAATAATACTATATTTGTTTCACTCTTGTTCAAACTTAAATGATGACCTGTTCTATAACGTTCCCTTTGTTTGACCAAATTACCCTTGTGTAGATTACAAATATCCATCCAGCTCAGCTCATGTCTGTACTTCATAAGGGTAATATAGTCTTTCTAAATAGTCAAGACTTTAATGACAATCATCTGAACTTATATGGGAGAGAATATGTAGCCGTTACAACTCTCTACCTTTTTAAAAATGACATGACCGTTGGTCTCTCCTTTTGTTTCATCAAAATCATCTTTGCTCTGTTTTTCTCTTCAATTCTGATTTTTTCATTCTTCAATTTTTTCTGCAAAAAACAGAGGTTCCCCTCACTCCAATGGCTGGCGATCTTGTTTTTCCCCTGAAGAAATGGTGATTGATCAAGGTCTTGGATACCCAAAGGCCTATGCCAAGATCTGTAAAGATCGAAGCTTTGGCCCCTTCAGCCGTGGCCCTCCTTTCACTTTCACTCCATATGCTCTACCACAACATGAGGTAACATAAAGACTCAATCTTTTTATTCAAGATTAATTATTATTCGATGTGGAATTTGATTAAATCTATGTATGGATTTGCTTTATCTTGCTTGCTCTGGTTCACCATAAAGAATGGAGTAATCTGTCCTCTTGGATTTTTAACACAATCTGAGCACCCCTTCCCCAATTTTTTGTTGGATTTATGGTGGATTTGTTTTTCTTGCTTCTATTTGTTAATTTAGTTGCTACTAGCGGATGTAAGATTTAATTTCGATGGGTTCAGTTTTTAAGGTTCTTAGCACTGAACTCGTTGTAATTTTGAAATTATGGATTTAGAATTTGATTAGAGTTATATTTCAGTGAGGGAAATACTGGTTTTTTCCTCGCTTTTTTTCCACCAAACCTTGTGAATTTGATACCTTGATTTTCAATTTCAAATCACTTAACTGATCTTGGACAACAATAAATTTCATTTAGAACAAATCAACCTTAGCAGAATTTTGATTGGTAATAGGTTTTGAGAGCCAAGGAATTGGACGAAATGTTTCCCATCATTGATCAGAATGCACAACCAAACACAAAGACCAAGATGTTTATGTCTCTGTTGTGGAAGCAACTTAGCCACCTGGGGTAAGAATCAATTGTGATGCTATTCTGTTTATCCAAACTGAATAACTAAGGAAAAGCTTGAAAAGAAGTCTTTCTCATTCTTGATTATGATTTGAACTCCAGGAATGCAGGATTTGATCCTGAAGTATTTCGAGTAGACTCGTATGGCAATGTTTTGTATTATCATGCTGATTCAGCTTCACCTTTGGCATGGGAAATTGATCACTGGTTTCCTTGCTCCAGTAAATTACTCATCATCCTTGTGTTTTACTGCATAGACTTTAACTTATGTACATTGACAAAAAGTTACGTTGATCAAACGATCATTTTCTGCGTTTAATGAGTTCTGTATATGTGACATTCAATGAAATTGCAGGAGGAGGACTAGCTGTTCCAAGCAATCTGCGGATAATGCAGTGGCAAGCCTGTAAGAAAAAGAATAACAAGCTGGAATTCCTTATACCCTGGTGGGATCTGCAAGTTGGTATATCGATAAACCAGTTCTTGTCCATCTTTGCTATATCAAATGCAGATTTCAGGTTGGATGCTGTGTATATTTGTTGAGTGCATTTCCAGTTTCAAAGTGAGATTTTGCAACTACTAGATTCTCATTGTGTCATTATTTTCAGGCGTAGAGCATTTTCCTGGCTGTTTTCTGAAGGTGAAACTGAAGAATTGAATGCCTCACAAACTGTTGATTCACATGTTTTTCCTCAACATTTTGTTGAGTCGACAGAAAAGATTGGGCTTGCTCCAGCAGCTGTTGTTTTATCTCGAAGGGAGTCTTTTGATTCTTCCTCAGCTCTGAAATCATTGGATATAAATAGGAGACCAAGATCAAACACTCCTATTGTTGGTTAGTTTCCAAAAAGTCGTGTGAAACTAGTCATTGTTTCTTTGGTTTTTTGTTTTAATGAGCTTTGTGTTTTTGGTTTTTCTGTTGTGACAGCTTGTAAGAGATCAAAAACGGATCTGAAAGAAAATGAAGATCCAACCATGGAAACCAATCCATACCAGGCTATTGTGATAGCTAGAGATTCTTTAAGACACAGAGATGAGACAGCAAAGATGCAGGCAGAAATACAGAAATTGGATGATGAAGTAGGTGAATTGAAGCAGAAGACTGAGGAGGAGAAAGCAGCTGTACAAGATTTGGAGCTAATCCTAACAAAGAAAAGAAGGAGAGCTGAGAAGTGTCGACGATTAGCTGAGGCACAATCTTCTTATAAATCTATGCTTGAGAAGATGATTCGAGATGCCATGCACCAGTAAGATCTCTGGAGAAACATGTCAATTAGAAAAATAGAAATCCATTTAGCTTGTGTGATTATATGCTCTTAGTCTCTTACTCTATTGGTTTATGTGATTTGCAGGAGTATTGTGTATAAAGAACAAGTGAGGTTGAATCAGGCAGCAGCTAATGCCCTTATGGCAAGACTTGAAGCTCAAAGAGCAATTTGTGATTCTGCAGAGAGAGACCTACACAGGAGATTCAAACAGAGAGATGAACTCGAGCAACAGATAAGACCTGAGTGGGATCAAACAAGAAAAAGATCAAGAATGGATGAATTTCCGGGTGGAGAGAGAGATGAGAAGACTCATCTTCTTCTACCTGGCAGCTGCTCAAAGGCAGAATTTGAGAAAGATGATATGAGAGTTCTATGCTTGCCCGAGATGAATCCCAAGGACAATTATGCATAAGGAGTTGAGAGTATTTTTGGAGGAAGAGCAGAAAGCATACGAGGCTAGACTATCTCTAAATGGAGGACAAGAGAGGGAAACTCACAGAATCAGCATAGGAATCCCCTCTGATCGCAGTAACAACACTAATCTGCAGGTGAAGGATGAGGATCCAACAGATCAGAAGGTTCAAAATATAGAGATACAAGAAGAAGAAGAAGAAGATGAGGATAACATGCAACCGTGGAGTTTCCCACTTTTCATGAAACTGAAAGACAGGAGGAGGACGAAGAGAGCAGACAGCAGCGTGGGAAAGGAAATGTTGAAAAATGGCTTCAGTTGCTTTTGGATAACTCTGAAGAACAACGACTTTGGTACTAAGACTGCTGAGGAGAATGATAGTGGTAAGAGAACTCTTAATGCAGAAAAAGATGAAACTATTGAGATTGATGGCACGATAACAAAGCTGAATATCAAGTACCCACAAAAGGAGATGAAGATATCTGAATCTGAGGATGCAGAAATAGCTGGGGATGTGAAACTGCCACAGAAGGTGCAAAATGAAGAAGAAGATGTCCATCAGGAAGAAGAAACAAAAAGAGAGGAAGTTGTTCAAATGGCAGCCAGGAAATCATTCTCAAACAGAGGTAATGGGAAAAGGGAAGTAAGAACTGAACTTAAGGGTCAAAATTTACTATGCAGGAATCCTCCTCCCTACAGTTTAATTCCAGAAAGGAGGGCAGTGATGTAGGTTCTGCTTCTAAGGGAGTAGGGAGATCTAGCAGCTGCGAAAGGACTGCAAGGAAGAGTGAAAAGGATAAGGAAAGAGAACTATTGAGGTCTGACAGTGTTAGGTTGTTTAGGCGTATCCCATCCTCACCATCTCTCCTCTTGAGTGGCATGAAAAAGAGAGTGGATTGCATGAGGAAGAAGCCATCAGTCATTGGTGATGATAGCGATGGAAAGTCTGGTTGGAGGTATATGGCTTCATAAAATCATCCATCAAAACAATCAAGAGAGCAGTGAAGATGTAGGTTTGAATATAGAGCTAAATTTTCGTGTGTGAATGGTGCTTTGAGTGAATTCTTTATACAAATAGTGTACTCTTTTATTCTTTTGAAGGATTTGTAATAACAGCTTGTTGTTTGCATATTAAAGATTTCTACTGAAGTAGCTGAACCTATATTGAATTCCTTGGGGACTATGGAACAATAAGAAGGAAAATTTCGCCAACCCAAACTCTTCTGTCAACCAATTTTTAAGAAAGCGGTTTGCTGGTCAGTGAAAACATTAACAACAAAAAATTACATGACCTCAATGCTTTACTGTTGATCCATTGAGATCAGATACCACAGAGCTCTAACCAATAGTCTTTATGCACATCCATTATGTAGTGTGAACTTACCTTTTCTTAACTTAAATTAACTTTTTTTCAGCAGACAATACAGAACATCTTTCTCCTTCGTACATTATATTTGAAGAAAGATTTGGAACAGGTTTATGAGAAACCAATGTTTGTTTTCATGACCATTCAGGTTCATGCAGTTCTAAAAACAAGAACATATACTATAATCTAGCCAAGCCTCCCAGCTCTATGAGCACCAAAATCATACCACCACCAGATTATACAAGTTTCTAAAACCACTTTGCTAAAGTAACCAAGAACTAGCCCCTATCTTCAAGTATGGGAGAAAGGTATGTGCTATATACAGTAAATCAGGCATCTCTATGTTGAGTATCACAAAATTGTCTTCGACATTGTAAAATTTCACAATATTCTAGCTTTCGAGAGCATTACCACAGGGGAAACAAACATTCCTGCTGAAGGGCAGTTGATGTTGTCTGCAGAAGAAACAGACGGTGCAGTGCCGGGTTGTGGATGAGATTTCATCTGGGATAGCAACCTTGAGGTGTGTTGGGTACTCTATCCAGGAGCTCGTCAGCTTCCATCCTGAATATAAACACCTGGCTCTGCCCATCACAATGAACAGATTCTATTTTGCCACTTATGTTCCTTCTGGTTATGAATTTCAAGTTTCTCCCAAATAATTTTCATCCCCACATGTGCATCTTCCATCCTTAAAATGATGGAATTGCTCAGTATCTCTAACTGCAATCTCCCTCCGAACAACCTCAGAGATAAACTTGATTGTGTCGTGACAGCTCTTGCACATATAAAGATTCTTTGTAACCCAAATAGGCGTCCCTGGAGCTGTATTTATAAGACCAAATCCAATAGCTAGTCTCTCACTGTGTCCACAAAAGATCTCGGCTTTTGAGTTTTTAACTTCATTTACTGTATGTCTCTCTGATTTACTACGACGTGCTGCCTCCATTTTTTCATAAAATCCTTCTAGAACTGCATTAATCTCCTTGCTTTGGGGATGTAAGTTATCACCACTAAGAAATGCATGTACATTTCCCTTTACTTCTATCCAGCTGCAACCAGGATCAATAGTCAGTCCTTTTTCTATCATAATCTTCCTTAATCTTACAACTTCATCCCATCTACCATTGTCAGAATAGAAGTTGCAGAGGAGTACATAATATCCCACACCTCTCTCATCTGTTTCAAGGATGTGTCTAGCTGCTAGTTCTCCAAGTTCAATCTGCCTGTGGATCCTACACGCATTTAATAAAGCCCCCCAGATAGCGGAATCGGGTTTCACAGGCAATGATAGAATAAAATCATAAGCATCTTTCACTAAACCTGCACGGCCTAGCAGATCAACCACACAAGCATAATGCTTCAGATTGGGAACAATACAGTATTTACTCTCCATGCTATTCAAATAATCAAGGCCATCAGTCACCAACCCAGATCTACTACAAGCACGTAACAGAGAAATGAAAGTAATTTCATCTGGCTTTACTCTTGAACTTATCATTCCATCAAAAAGCTCGATTGCAAGTGCACCTAGCCCTCGCTGAGCATAGCCAGTCAGCAAGATATTCCAAGCAGTAACATCCTCTTTCTGCATATTAAACAGATTCAGTGCTGGGGCCATCCTTCCACACCTCACGTAGAAATCAAGGAGTGCATTGGGTAAAAAACCATGAAATTCCATTCCATTTCTCAATACATATGCATGTATTTCTTTACCACACATCAGTGCACCGATTCTAGAACATGCAGAGAGGACAGACATTAAGGTAACAGAATTGGGATCCTGATGGCGTTTCATTTCTCTAAAAAAATTTAAAGCTTCCAAACTGCGATTATTTATCCTAAGACCAAGAATGATAGAAGTCCAAGATATGACATTTTTATCCGGTATCCTGTGAAAAATTTCCAATGCCTTGTCAATACAGTTGCACTTCGAAAACAAGTCGATCAGAGTGTTTGAGACAATCACGTATGCTATAAGTCCTCTTCTTTCGGCTAGATGTTGAAGCTTAACACCCATTTCTAGAAGGCCTAATGACGTACAGGCAGATAGAACAGAAGCAATAGTAATTTCATCCGGCATGACACCTTCTAGCTCCATCATTTTGTACGTTTTAACGGCCTTCTCAGGAAACCCATTACTCTCATAACCCGAGATTTTACAGTCTCCTACAAAGATCCTTGGTTGTGCTTCCTCCCAGCTCCCAATAGCTGAATAAAGTTGAATGAGAGAGTTATGAGCCGAAACATCACTATAAAATTCCATTCTTGACACATACCCGTGAAGTGCTCTCCCTAACCTCTCATCCCCAAGAGCCTCACAAGCTGAAATCACACTTGTCATGGTCATCAAATCCGAAGAAAGAAAGAAAACCAATTCCCGCATTGAGGAGAACACGACTAAACCCGCCAAAACTCACCCATTCAACAGAACCGAAATCAGAGCATTCCAAGGGAAATTTCTATATCTATTAGACATTTACATCAAACAGCACTCTTGCATGGAAACATCACCACACTTAACATACATTTAAATCAAGGCATAACGGACATCGATCCTAATCATAGATAAAACGTCTTACATGAGCATGTATCTCCCCTACCCATTCTCATCAGGGCAACCCACAGTCTAAGAACAAGAAAAGTAGGACATAGGCCTAATTCCAAACCACAACATCGTTTTGATACCAAATCCAAGCCTCATCAAAATACCCATTTTTCGCATACCCACCAATCAAAACATTCCAAGAGAACACATCCCTTTCCTCCATTTTTCCAAAAACATACCAAGCATCACCCAAATTCCCCAACCTGACAAACATACTCAGCAAGGCATTTCCAAGCCTCAAGCTCAACTGCGTCATACAGTTGAGTATGCAAGAAAATACTTCACACGCCTCATTCGATGCTCTCTTGAATTCACAAAGCCTAGCTAAAGTAACAAAAGTGTCTTCTTCTATGGTGCCATGAAGGTCCTTTATTGACTTCAAGAACACTATTGCTTGTTCCAGCTGGTTGTGGAAGCATAATTGGATAAGATGGGAATTTGGGTCAGTGGTGGGAGTAGAGGTGGAAGAGGAACTAAGGATAGAATTTTGGTGGGGTTTTTTAAGGGAAAAAAGATGGGATTTTTGGAAGATATGAGAGAAATTTAGAGATTTAGAAGAATGGAGTTTAGAGAATTGAGGGTTCTGGGGGTCTAAAGGGAGAGATATAGTTGGGGTTTTAGCAGAGACCGCCGCCATATTGGGAGGTGTAGTAGAGAAGGAGCATGTCGGATTTTATTTTTCCGGCGGGGTTTTAGGAGAATGTTTAAACGGCTATCAAACACCAGGGGTTTAGCCGATAAGAGATACTTTGAATATCCCCATACGACGCCGTTAAGAATTTGTTCTATCTTAGCCAACTATAGTCTATCAAATAATTTGTTGCTTTTCCCTCTCTTTGTATAAAGTGCTGGAAATGTTAGGCTAGGCAACACTAATTATTTTTAGACAAAATAAAATCTTATTTGAATACCTCAAATTATATTTACTAATATGATTGACCTTGGTGCTTACGATACGATGATCCTCTGGGTTCAACAAATTAATAAAGATATGATCGTATTTGGATAGATATGATAATCTTTCTAGAATATCTTCAAGCCCGTCATACTATAGTAAATAAGCAAAACAATCAATAATTATTTTCTCTCCTGTCGATAAATAGCAGGTAGCTTTCAAACTCAAGCTATTTAAAATTGCATTGCTAGTTTTTCTTTGTTTTTAATAAAGAAATAAAGTAGAGAAAAAACACAAAGCAAAATTTATCTATTAATAGACTAGCTTCATTAAGAATTTGTTCAACCTTCTATAACGACTTTCGAACCATTTCATTCATTATTCTCTTCTCAATCTCTCTTCTATAGAAGGAAAAAGGGGACAAATGATTGATAAGTCTAATGTAGAATGAATGTTAGAAATAGCCCTTTCAAAGAGTGGAGATATTTTCCCCTTTTGACAAAAGAATAAATTCAGATAAACAAATCTTCAATAAATTAAATATAAGATACAAAGTCCCTTTTTTTTTTGTTCTTTTTTCATGAGACAGGAACTACAAGATAGAAAGATATTAAAATAACCAAAGCTTATTATATGAATCTTAATTAGTAGTTCTAGTACTTGACTGATAACCTGCACCTATTCCAAATTGAACACCAATTTTTTTCTCATCAGGACAAAGATTTCCTCCATTTGTTAGGTGTTCTGCCTCTAACAAGCCTAGTCTTCATATCCCCTGGTGTTTGTCTTCCAACATATCCCACATCAGTTTCTCTATCAATTTCTCCAATTTTATCAACCTTATTCACTAAAGAAGGCACAATTATCTTTCAACCAAAACCAAACACTCCTCTTTTTCTCTAACAAACTTCTAATGGATCCCGCCACAGACGCCATTGTCATACACTGACTCTGTAGCCGCAGGACATCTTCTTTTAACCTCTTTATCTCCATTTGCTGAGCGTTCATTTCGCGCTTTGACATACACCGAGCTGGAGGCTCAATTAGTCCTAGTTGATTGGGACTTCGCGCTCCGCTTACAAAAGAACCACTCCAATCAATTTGATGCCTGTTAACCTTTGTTTGTTCGGATAACAACACTTGAATTACTGCCCGTACTGGTAAACGTTCGTTTTGCGCTGCGTGCAGAGATGCCTCTAGCGATAGCTTTCTGCTGTCAATCAATCTACATAGAGTTTTTCTTTCTTGTTTTGACACCCCAGGATGTGTCTGTCATATTTTCATGGGTTAGCGTTAAATATTTTTTTTGAAAACAATATCACATTTGACACACAACAGTATCAAACAAATTATAATCATTTCTTCACTAACCGCATTTTGAAAGAGTTACTATAATTAAAATTCAACAAGTTTTTGACTTACTTTGAGGTAGGTATCAATGGCTCTGTACAAGCCATCATCTGTAGAACGAGCATGAGCAGGAAGTGCATCAACAAGTCCAAAAAACTCCGACCATGTCAAATTAGCATCAACAGCAGCTTCAGCTAAGTAATTATCGACAAGTTTAGCAACTTTAATCAAAGCAGATCCACTTCTTACACTTTCATCCAAATTCATAAACCTCTTAACCAACCTAAGAACAAGTTCAACATCCAATAATGTCCCACACGTATGAACAAATGATGGAATCAATAACTCCTTCAATGTAGCCTGATCCAATTGCCATGATATCCTTTTCTCCAAATCAACCCGGTAACTTGGCTCGACCCGAACCATATTCGCTACCCGAAGCAACCGTAAAAGGAAATTGCACGGAATCGAATCCTTCTCCGGCGGGAGAATTCCGACTAATGTTTCCACGAAAAACCTCTTCTTCATCCATATGGCTGTTACACTTTCCGGTGAGTCTTCAAAATCTTTCTGGCCGATAAAAATATCTGAACCTATCAATTAAAAATTGAGATAGTCAACTAACTGAGCTACTAAGATACGGATAAAAAAAATAATGAGAATAAATACCTTCGTCATTAGAAAGGTCAGGGAGCCATTTAGAAGCGTAGTGAGTGATAATTGAGCCAATGAGTTCAGGACGGACACCTTTGGCTTTAATACCGGAAAGTGTCTTGACAAAGTAGTCCATGTCAAGGATACATGTGTCGTCGAACCAACATTCGGCCGAGAAATGCGTGGATTTGCCGGAAAGATTAACGGATTCTGGTGACAATTTCATCATGTTTGGAGTTTGTGTGAATATACACAGACTAGCTAGAGTAATTCATATAGATGAAAGAATATTTATGGCCATTGATGTTTTTTTCCCTCTCTTGTTGTTACGTGAGATTTATTACCTCAAGTGGATAAAAAAAATTGGCACCACATAATGTTGACAACATTGTTTTTATCTGTTGTTGACAATAATACCCTTTGATGGAGCTTGTAAGTTATGTACTTATGTAGTAGATTAAATCCCGTTTATTTTTTTTTTACCTTCCCTCATTTTTTTTATTAAACATAACGATGTGAATTGAGTTTGTTGTATCTAGTATACAACGTCATGCCATTTCGTTTCGAGCTTGTAAGCATAATCTTTGAGGAAGTTGTAATAGACACATGATAATAATAATAAAGGTAAAAGGAGTGTCCGATCAACAAATATCATGTTTTAAATTTATAATTTTACAAGTAAGTTGAATTCAATACTGAAAACTTTTAAAAGTTCATAACATGTTAATTTTTCGACCTG
Organism: Solanum habrochaites; assembly: GCA_027704765.1. Classification (NCBI taxonomy): domain Eukaryota; kingdom Viridiplantae; phylum Streptophyta; class Magnoliopsida; order Solanales; family Solanaceae; genus Solanum; species Solanum habrochaites. Next base: position 65,262,995 of record JAKWJA010002491.1, read on the forward strand.
GTTTTTGTAGTGGTAAGATGTAGTTGTTGACCGTTTGTGGCTTGAACATATGAATGTGGTAGGAAGAGGAGGGATGGGAAAAAGGATAAAAGGGGAAGACAAATAAAAATGATAAGTGTAAGTCATTTTCCTTTCTCATGTGGAGTATTATGAATTTTGTTCTGTATTCAGCAGAGAAACAGCCATGATGAGTCACTATATACTCAACGGAATATTAGCATTAATTTTACTTTGTCTTCCTTCCTTTTCATTTCCATCCTATTAATTGCTCTGCCCACACCCTTGGCTTCTAAGTTTGTTTCTTTCTCTTTTGCTTGCTGGAAATTTGGCTATCATGTGCTGAGAAAGAGTACAATTTACCTAGTGTTTGTGATCAACGGTCGGAACGGGTTAAACTGAATTTAGACAGATGATAAGTTTTAGTTGTGAGTTGTGACCATTCAATACTACCAAATTTTAATTCTAATGCTTGTATTTCTTATCATTGGTTTAATTACAATATAAAACTATATATATAAAATAAAATAAAAAAAAAAGTCATTTTGTTGTGGCTAATGGAAATCAAAGAGAAATATTTCTCATATTTAACAAAAAATAACTCAATATTGAAATGGGCTAAATGAGAGGATCAAAGGACCATTTGCACTTTTGTCCCTCGTGACAAACAAGTTTTTTATGCAAAGACATAAGTTTATATTTTCGTAACCATAATATCACCAAGTTGAGTTATATTCAGGTATGACTTCCGTTTATAAAGAAGTTATGTCCTATTGGGCATGGGTTTGATGGCTAAAGAGAAAAAAAATTCAAGATCACAAAAATTAAAGATCAATCTATTTGAAGGACAAAATGTCAAGTCAAATGTGTTTGATTTGAAAATAAACTAGAGGATTAGCCCACCTAAATTTAAATGGATTGTCTCATTTCCAATTTGGGGTTGAAGTTTTGAAGCTTTTCTTTGTTAATGTGGATGAAAAGAAAGGTACTTTTTGAAGAATCCTAAGTAAAAGTATTTATATATAATTTAGAGAAACAGTATGTGAAGTGTGGTGAAGATAAGGCGTGTAGGAGGATCAGAGGAGGGTGAAGACAAGGTGTGTTCGATAAGAAGGAACAGAGAAAATGCTTTTTTCCGTGTTTGATTCGCTAATTAGTCAGATTGAGCTGAAACTACTTGCTTTGGATGTTACTACTAAAAAGTTTTGTGTAGTTCATTTGAACAAATTTCAGGTAATAGCATTTTCATATCATCTAATCAAAGAACTCAAAGAGAGCAATAAGATTACAACATCTTGTCTTCTATTTGTGTTTATTTCTATCTAGTAAAAAAAGAAAATCCTACAACCAAGAAATTCTTGGAAACTTCATTCAATAGTTGAAACTGCTACCAACATACATATTTCTCCTGCTTTGCAGATGATGATGTCCAACAATGATATTACAGATTACTTGGGGAGGAGGATTCAGTTGAAGCACCGGCTGAGTCACCTCCCGTGGGATTCAGTGACGATGAGTCACTTGTAAGAGAACCATTACCACTTTCATCTTGTGACACAATAGGAATCTTCACCGCTGCTCTCTCCATTTCCTTCTCGATCTCTTCCTCACGACGCAGAGCAGTAAATTGGCCATCTAAAGACCTGGCTGCTGCCAACCATGCAAGGACAATTACTAGGAGCACACCTCCAAGGTAGGGAGTTGAGTTGGCAAGTGAACCAAAAGTCAAAATCATGAATTGCTGTATCAGGGCTCCTCCGGACTTTCCCAGTGGATTGCAGACAACATCAATTGCTGCCTTCCCTTTAACCTGTTAAAAGAAAATGACTCAGCTTAACTTTCAGGAATGTGAAGTAACATCTCCGTTTTACGGTTATAGAAGTCCAGACAAGTACTTGTCAGTTGCATGCAATATAAAAGGCTACGACTGTACATGTTTCATACATTCAATTCCTAGAAAGCACGGATATATTTATGCATAACCAATTTGGCACATCTGAGTTCTGATAGAAGCACTGATTCAATACAATTTTAAGACGCAGTAAATTAGTATATACCTTGGTGTCTTCATCCAAAGGAATGTAGGCCATTTCTTTGCAAGGATCAAACAGACTGTACTTTGCACTCTTACTGAAAATGTTTTGCATTGCACCCACATAGACAGCTGCTAGAAGAGGAGTGAGCCCAAACTGAGCAAGGGTCGGGGCAAGGGGGTCACCAAACAAAATCAGGGAGAAGAATCCAACTCCAGTAAGAAGCAAGACTGTTGGTGTTATCTTAGCCGCTGTTCCCCAACCATATTTGTCAAAGATCCACTGACTTAACAGCATCATTGTAAAAGTAGCTATCCCAGTAGCAGTAGAGAAGTCACCCATGAAGGAAGAGTACTCATTCGGACTTGGGAACTGCAGAGTTAGCAATGGGCGGAGTGTGAAAAAGATTCTTCAAGTTAAAATGAGAGGCAAACTAAGTTTTAGCATATAAAAATGCATACCACTTAATAAAAATGTACCTGAGCTTTGAGCTTCGATTTCCATGTAACCTCAACAAGGTTGATACTAATCCCATATGCTACGACTAATGTTGCAAGATCCCTGATATACTTTGAAGATGCTAAAATTTTCAAGCTCTCCATCGTGCTCAGGTTAGGCTTCTCCTGCAAAAATACATTTTTGTCAGAAAATGATAATAACAACAGCAAATGTGATCCTTAAATGCCGAATTGGTTTACCTTCTTTTTCTTGCTACGGGTCGGTAGAGGAACATTGTGATTCACCCACCAGTAAATGAAACAGATAGCAACACCCATCCCCACTACAATGCTCATCATTGCTTTCAAGGAGACTGCCCAACCATCAACTCCAGGACCCAATGATTTTCTTAAATTCGAGAAGTACTTCACTGTACGGCCAGAGAAAATCAAAGCAACATTTGCTCCAAGTCCAAACAAAGGATAGAATCTTTTAGCCTCATCAACTGTAGTAATCTGCAAAATAAAAGCATCGAAAATATTTAAAGGCAGCTTAATAACAGTGCTTTCTCAAATAATGCTCAAGCACGGATACTGAAGACGCATAAATGATTTGACCAAGTTGATAACTGGCCATTCGAACAGATGGAAAAGGAAAGTGCAAGTGATAGACTGAAACCTTAGCTCCAATTAGGCCAAAGATTTTGAAGTTGAAACTTGAAAATTTGAGTTTTTGAAGTTGTAATATTTGGAACTTGAAGTTATGTTTGGAGATGCATTTTATTTGGGGGGAAAAATTGAACTTTCGTCAGTGGAAGTGAAATTTCTCTAAAAAAAACTGGTGCTACCAGTTTAGCACCAGTTTTTGGGAACTAGAAAATATTTGAAGATTAGATTTTCAAATTTTGATCAAATTTCACGTCTAAACAGATGATTGAACATAAATTTTCAAATCTGATCCAAAATCTATGCCCAAATACTAGCTTAGTGAACTTTTGTCAGTCTCTCTACAATGAAGAGATAAAAATATAGACAGGACGCGAAACAATGACAAAGGAGTGCAACCGACATATTAGCAATTTATGAGCAAAATTGCAGGATAAACAGGAGAAATTCCCACCTTAAAGCTAGATCAACCTCTGAACTCCCAAATGAAAAAAATTATTAACCAGCACATAAAAGCATAACCATGCACCCTTTCTAAACCCGTTTTGGGAGCCAATATCCATTACCAGAAAAACTACTGAAGGAAGACTGTTGTACATCTACTTCTACATTTGCCTGTTCCCAACATATCAGTTTAAAGAGAGCTCATATCACCCTAAAGGGAAGCAGTTTCAGGAATCCATTGGATAAACAATAAGCTGAAAAGTCACAAAAATAGCATATAAATAGAATATAACAAGTTCCACCTACATCAGAATAGTGATCAGTTATTAAAAAGGATTTAGCAAAGGATGATCATATATTTACCTGATTAGCAAATCCCCAAAAAAGCACTGAAATCACCACACTTCCCCAAAGTTCAGCCATGACATAGAACAAGCAGAAACTCCAGATCCTTAATATAGCTATTGGCCCAAGAAACCTTGGACCCAAAATGTTTAGAAGGTTATCAGCAAGAGCTGTAGGGTGAAAGTAATTGCTAAGAGGATACAAAACAAAACCAAATGCCCCAAAGAAAGCAATAAAGGGAAGGATAACAGTATAGAAAAGAGCCTCCTTTGACAACACATTAGCCAACTTTGTATACAACAGCATGAATCCTACAGCCATAGGCAAATTCACCCATGTTTTCAAGAAAGGGATAATCTCAGCACTTGACCCTTTTGCTGTTACAACCAATACATCTTTAGTGTCTCTGAGGATTGTGTAATTGAAGAGAATACAAAAGAACATAGCCCCAAGTGGGATAATTTTCTTGAGGGTCACAACCTCAATCCCCATGAACTTAGGTGACTCTTTCTCTTCAAGCACTGGTTCTCCATCAGCAGCAGCAGCAGCCTCTGCCCTGCAAATTGGGAAAAATCTGTTTTTTTGACCAACCAATTGTGGCTTTGTTGAAAAGCTTTGAACTTTTTGAAACCCATCAGAGGATAGAGATAACCCTTCAAGGGATTTGGGTTTGAGAGAATTGAATCTATGCCTAAGACCCCCTTGAGGTATTGGGTAAAATGCCCTGATTATGGGCTTGGAAGGATGAGAAAGAAGCCCTTTTGTTTGTAAAACAGCTTCCATTTGCTCTATTTTTCTCTATATCTAACTCTGCAAGTTCAAGAAATCAAAAAATTTGAGCTTTTTCAACAGATAAACATGAGAGGAAGGGAGAGATAAGGCTGGCAATGAAGATGGTTTTGGGAGAGAAAGGTTCTCAAGAAAAAAAGATACAAAAATCTACTGTGTATAAATATGTCATCAACAACTAAAAACGTTGAAAGAGACTGAAGACACACACAAAAAAAATGAAAAAACTAAAACTCCCCTCTGTCCCAATTTTGACTCACTTTTATTATTTTGTCTCTATTAAATTTTCATTTATTTGGCAAAAAATCTATAAGAATATACATTTTTTAGAATAACTTCAAAAAAAAATTCATATTTCTAAAATTATAAATTGAAAGGAAGGAAGTACTTTATTACATAATATTTCTTTTATAATTGTTAATAGTAATCTCTTCCTTGCTTTTTAGTTGTTAATTTATATTTTTTAGAGTTAATTTGATTAATTTTTAAAATTAAATAAAAATTTAAAATAAAATTAAATATTTAAAGATTATTATAAAAAAATATTATAAATAGCAAAAAAAATTAATTAATCTATAAAAATTATTTTTTTATTCAAAGTGAGACTAGGTAAACTGTAAAAAAAAACATTGAAAACCCCTATGAATTGTTCTTAAGGTGCGGGTCTAGGAAGTACATTAGTCTGTACAATTGTGTGCAATTGCCCCTTTGCTAACATGCACTCACAACTTTTTCAACTGGAATTGGTGCAAAATTGTACATAGTTAATTTAAACGCTGAGGTCGTTGGGGTTGTGGAATTGAGGTGGGGTACGTGAGAAATAAAGAGAATTTTTGGAATTAATTAAATATTTTCTTTTTTATTTAATATTGATAGTTTTTTTAAATTAGAAATAGATATTTTATAAAATTAATTAAGATATACGACAATCAATTTAATAATTAATAAATATGATCAAAATTATGTCATTCGAAAAAAATCGTTAGCAATTAATAAAATGACCCTTTCGTAGATATTTTTTTCTCAAAGGGACGTGCACTTTTTGTAAACAGCAATCCAATTCTGGTCATAGAGAAGTAGTAAAATGTCACATTCGCAGTCGTTGCTGAACACAACACGCAGCAAATCCCTTGTATTAATGTACAAGTTCAACCCTTACAATTTTCATTCAACACATTTTTACCAATTTTTGTTGAATATTTTATTTTTTTAAAAAAAAAGTCTAAATATTGGTAAAAGTAATGAATTTGGATTCTTTCTTCTTCTTTTTTTGTTTGAAAGACTTGCCTTAACATCTAATTGAACATGATAATTTATTCGTTTAAATTAAAATTAAATTATATAAATAAAAGATATATTTATCATATAAGAAATAAGTTACTCAGAAAATTGATCGACATCATATCTTTATATGTATGTCTGGTAAAATAAGTTGGACACCCAAATAGAAAGAAATTATAACAATGGTGAATAGCTATATTGGGAAAAAAAAGAATCCACAAACAGAGATTTTAACAAAATGACACACGGTATTTATAGTTGTCTATATTTATTTTTTGTTGAATAAAGTAATGTTTGAATTGACAGTATTTTGAACAAATATTAGTCAATACATTTTAATAAGAATATTCATAATAGTAACCTAACAATTATCTACATTTTAATTCGTCCGCACTAAACCTCTGTGTCGTGACTCATATATAAACAAATCTTAATTTTCTAACAAATTATTTATGTATCGTAAATTTCAACATTTACAATTTAACATAAAAGAAGTTAAGTCAGATCAACGAATAATAAAAAAATAATTAAAATTATTCGTTTGAAATTTATAATTAAGAGTTATATATATCTATTTCAATTTTGAACGTATCAATTATACGTTCCCAACATTAGCATGTGCAAGTGTGTAACACTTAAATTATTTAAGTATTTTTTATACGTAAAGGTAAACATATGGCAACAAAAACAAATACAAAATCCTAAAGATTTGGGATCAATATTTTAACATAATTTACTATTCCATTTCTGGCCTTTTGGAAATTGGATTATTTCATTTTATGAGCCACACGTGTAGACTTTGAACTTGGAGAGGTAACAATATTGTCGATTATATTCTTAAAAAAATACTCATTTCTAATATTTTATATTATCACAAACTGATACTAAATATCTTCTGTTTTTTTAATATATTGTATTGTTTCCTGTGTGGGAGGTAAATTTAATAGTTCTTAATTAGGTGTCAGTTTTTCAAAATTGACCAAAAGAAACGAGAAATAACGTTGTAACATTAACTGTTATAAAGGTAGTTCTATATTATAGATGACCGTAGCTATCCTGATTAAATTATAGGAATGAGACGTTAACTTTTTTTTTCTATAAAAATTTAAATCTAAGTATTGTAATGACTGAAATGAGTTTAGTCAGTCTCAAAATTTAAATAGAAACAATTATCTAATACATATTGCTATTTGGTATCTCATGTAATTTTCGAATAAAATTTTATCAAGGATGTTTAAGAAGGAAATTTTATCAAGGATGTTTAAAGATACTGATAGATGTGAATATGAATTCTTTTGAGGAATGTAGGAGAGATTATTCTTGTGAGAAATGCATCTTAGATTAGGAGAATGAGTTAGGAAAATAGAACTTTTTGTAATTTTTTTAAATCGTAGAAAATTTTAAAAAATATGATAAATTAAGTTGTATATATATGTAATTTTTTCCAAAAATAATGATGTGTGATTGTCAAAATATTATATTATTTAGAGTTCGAATCCAGAACCCGCTCATTCAAATGGATCATATGCCAGAGGACATATAACTTTTGATAAAAATATTCAACTTTAAATACATATCTTTAAAATATAGAATATATAATGTAATTTTTCTACGAAAAATAATTATATCTGCCCCCAGGAAGTAGAATGAGATATTTTAGGTGAAAGAGGATATCAAGTTGGGCCAAAAGTTCATTAACATATGTTGATCGTGACATATTCTCTTTTTTCCAGATTTGTGGTTCTCATAAGCAGTTAAAAGGCCGGTGATTTCATTCATTGTTGCAAATTGGAGCCCAAAAAAATGAAATATCAAAATCAATCACCGTCACCTCCTCTACACTTTCAAAAACTGAGCCCAATACACGTGACCCCCTTTCATTTTTCAACTACAAAATGTTACAACAAGTACTTCTCCATTTTTGTTTGCACTTTCCTTATGCGTCCAATCATCTCATCCCAATTTTCCCCTACTTATTTGGACGGATTTTTTTAAATCGTACGTAATCAATGTCAATCGTATGAGATATGTAAAAAAGTTTCACATGAATCCAAAATCATCTAAAAACTTTTAAAGATTGATTTACTTTCAATGTTATTTAATTACATGAGTTGTTACCAACTTGAGGGAAGGGAATAAATCTTTTCGAAATGGTGCAGGTGATTGTTGATCATTTAGGAGCAACTATATTGACCCTAAGTGAATCGACCAAATGTTTGGGTCAAGGGTCAATTCGTTGAGAAGATGTCTCAATTGGACCAAGAATCAAATTTAATTTTGAAAAAGAAACAAAATACTCCCTACTATTATCCAGAATCCAATTCAAACAATATTAAATGGACCAGAGAATACTACTCCTGAATGCTTTTTAAAAATTGAGACAAAAATGTACCAAATGTGTATACTTAGGCCACTCATAAAATGTTCTTTATGGATGAGATGATACAAAAAGTAGAACAAGGAAATTGACAGATATTGAATAAAGATCCGAGCATATCATTTTTATGTAGTTTAAATTACTATATATGCCTACAAAATTGTAGAATTATATTTATATTAATAAATTCACATATTTTACTTAGGTATAAATGATCAAGGGAATAATCGAATACGAAGGCTTAGATAATAGGCTTCACTATTACTTTTTAGAGAGTTGAATAAATCAAGTTCTTCAAAATTTTCAATTAATTTTATTCAGAAAATCACAGGTAAAAAGTTAAGCACATAAGCAAACACCTAATGAAATATATAGAAACTTCCAATTCATATTTTTTAGAAGGCTTTGTATATGCGCTTTAGTATTTTTTATATAAATAGTGAATTACATAAAAATATATGTTCTTATTTAATTGTATGTATTAACATCAACTAAAACATGCATAAGATTTTAAAATTATTGAGAATAATAAATATAACTAAATTAAAATAACTAACTTGTCTGCTTAATGGGTTATTTGATAATACACACAAAAGTCTAAATAACATTCAGTACAAAAACATAATCACATTTATAATTAAAATATCTAAATAAAATTTAATTAGTTATCTATATATTCAAGGGATAATGCACAAGCACCCACTCAACCTATGCCCGAAATCCCAGAGACACACTTATACTATACTAAGGTCTTATTACCCCTGAACTTATTTTATAAGTAATTTTCTACCCCTTTTTAGCCTACGTGGCACTAGTTTGAAAAAAAAGGCAACTATCGTTGGGCCCACAAGTATAAGTTCAGGGGAATAATAGGACCTTAGTACAGTATAAGTGTGTCTCTGAAATTTCGAACGTAAGTTAAGAGGGTACTTGAGCATCATCCCATATATTCAACCATATTTTACAAAGTGTTTCTTAGGGTTGTGAATTGCATGAATTTTGTTGAAGAGTGGGAAGTGGGGACCTTCTTGTTGAGCACATTCTCTACATTACTCCAACATCTTTTTTTGTTTTTGTGCTATGCAATGATAGCCTTGCTTTGCACTCCACATGCCTATTCCTTATACTCAACATTTTCCTATTCTTTAAAGGAGACGATTTCATTTGAGAAAGTGCTAAATGGCCAGATAAATATGATCGAAATAGAAAAAAAAAGATGGTTGTAGTCTTTTTTTAAAAAAATAAAATTAATTTATTATGTTTTTCTAAATAATATTTATTATTTTGGTGAGATGAATTTTTTTACGTCTCATGCCTTGTTCCTTTTTCTATTGTTCTTCTTTTTATTTTTTGTCATTTTACTTCTCTTTCTTGATCTTTTTTTTTTCGCGCTCTTCTTATAAAAAAATATTAAGAATATGGTAAAAATAAATAATTATATTTAAGCACTTAAATTAGTTAAATTCATCCTATGAAATGAAACTAAAAAAAAAGTATTTATTTTATGTATCTATTGGAACTTTATCAATGTAAAACATTTTGTTAAAAGTATAAAAAAAATCATAATTTATTTGATTTAATGTTAAATTTTTTCTATGTATGTATAATTAATAAATTAATTTTTTTTTTGTAATATGATCCAATTTCAAATACACTCTCTATATTTCAAATTTAACCATTTACACTTTATGTACTATAAGAAATATATACTTATAAGTAATATAATTTTATGATTTCTATAATGCTTTGATATTTATCATATATAAAGTGTTTTGAGTTTTGCCTGACTTTATTGAAATATTTTTAAATTATACTTACAAAATTATTTAAATATGTATTCTAAATTTATTCAAATATAAATTCATAAACTTACTTAGTTCGAACTCATATTAATAATAATAAATAAGTAATAGTTCACATATTATCAAGTCAACATAATATAAGAATGCAAAAATATCACATATTCGATATGATTGTTGTTAAGTAGGGTCGACACTGATGAACTATATATTTTTTATATCTACCATCTCTAAAGTGTTTCGAGTTTTGATTGTCGTTATTAATATAGTTTTAGATTATATTTTAAAATATTCAACTAAATAGCTTAAATTTATTTAACATAATAATTAACAAAATTATATAATTAGACATTATATTAATATGAGTAATGATTTATAAGTTATCAAATTGACGTAATATAGTTAGGATACATGGCTATAATTAACATTAACAATTAATAAATTTAAATTTTAATAAGGATAAGTATGTCAAAAAGTAAACTTATTTATAGTGTGACTGTGTCATTTTGGCCCAAAGAAGTATTTTACATGTGACTCACATCTTAGGATCCACAATTTCTAGGTCCACCTTTATATCTCACAAAAAAAGAACCTCCAACAAGTAATGTGTTAAAAAAAAAATTAAAAATCTATGGCCAAATCGTGGGAGCTAAGTCAAGCATCTAGTATCCAACGTCAATACATTAATCAAATCTAAAATTAATTTAAAATCCTGGTTATGGTTCGGAATATGCAGTATAGAAAGTCTCAATAGACCTTCGAAGAACTTTTCCAATATAAATAAAGAAAGAAATAATGTCCCATGTTGCTTCTACCTACCTATTTATTATTATATTATGTTTCCATTCCACCAGAAATTAACAGATAAGCATAGTAGTTGCCATATGTTATAGAAGATGCCTTTAGTTGAACTCTAAAATCTAACAAGTAGGTAACTGAAAATGACATTGCACTGAGTCTTTTTGGAGTAGCAGAAATAGGAATTCTACCAATAGCCAACCCTCTTACTTCATACATCACATTTTCAACAAACTACAATATTACCAGACATTGAAACAGTAGCATATTCAATCAACATTGTGGACGAATAATAATTAAAATTACTATGCTTTCTGTTCGCCATATGTGACCCGCTCAACTATCAAATTTGTGGTCAAGCACCAAAGAATACATGGATCAAGCAGAGTTCAAAGTTGAAGAGTATTATGCAGAGCCATTGATTTTTGGACCATACCTCTCAACCCTCTCATCAATCCAAGCCCTCATATCAGCTAAAACAATAGCAACAGCATCATCAGGCTCCCCTTGGATCAAAGAATGATACATTCCATCATAAATTTTGAGGGTCTTGTCCTCACTGCTTGCCTTCTCATACAACAATTTAGAGCCCGTAGGGCATGCAAGACCATCCGAGGTACCATGCGCTGTCAAAAATGGAGCAGTCACCTTGTGGAAATTGTTTTGGACATATTCACATTGCCTGGCAATCTCCCTCATAGTTCCAACCCTTGGTTTCCCGGTGTATCTCCTGGGATTGCTTGCAATTATTTTCAGCTTCTCGGGGTCCCTGATAGCCTTGCCCACCATCTTGTTGTCCGGCATGGCAGCCCATGTATCGGCAAATCCAAATAGCAGTCCATACATGAATAAATGTACCTATGTTTTGATAAGTAAAGCTCTCATTATTGATATTTACTTCACCTGAAATCTAGTCCCCTTCTTTTCCAAAGAGTTGAATGAAGTAACTTTAGTCATGATTTTCAAATATTATCATTAAACTTATGAACTTTATGAAATCCAAATATAATTCTCAAAATGTGAATTAATACGTGGTATGAGTATAATTTAAGACTGACAATTTGATCAATTCACATTATAGGCGGGTTCAAGTGTTCCATCTCTTTTGTCCATCGCACCAAGGTTGATACCTTTCATACTTAAAAAACTACTTACTGTAATTTTTACATTGTTAATAAATCATTACCTGAATTTTCTCTTAAGAATCAACATGACTCATCACGAGTTCAACTAAATGCATAAAGAACAAGTTTAGCATTAACATACTAATAGCCACTGCAGAACAAAGATCAGCTGTCAATTGAGATCTTACTGGCCTTCCACAGATTGGTCTCTCTTTAATCAGTAAGTTTTTCTTATGAATCACAGGGATTACATGTTTAAAATACTCTTTCATTTCTTGAATTCAGAATTCAGTTCACTGCCACAAATGTGTCTGTTAGACCCTTTATCCGCATAGAAGTGGATTCTAACCAATGAAGCAAGGATTCTTAGTCCTAAGTTCTAACTAGCTAAGCTTTGTGAACGGTGAACCTCTCATAAAATTTGTTTTGTTTGAACAAATTAGACCCGAAGAGAGTAACAAATCAAGGTCCACCATCAGAGCTTAATAAAATCAAACAACAAATTTGAAGAGTATGATCAATTCAGGAAGCATTGCTGATCTACCGAACCTCCTTCTCCTTCATTGCAGAATTACACGAACCAAAAGTTTAGCTCAACCGTAAAGGGTTCAAAATCTCTTATTATATTAAGTAGATTAAATTCCCCCTAGCTACAGTTTGTAATGTTTCTAGCTTATGGTATGTTTGTTTCTCTGGTTTTATGAATTGGCTTGAGAAAAATCATGCCTCCACCACTGCCGGGAAGGATTACTATGTCGAATAAGTCATCAAAGTATGAGCAGATAAAAGTGATCGCACTGATAAATTAGCATAAAAACATGGTGTAACAGGTAAGAATGTACTGAGGAACAACTAAACAAACAGAATAGTAGCTAAAAAGTACCTTAGAAGGCTTCATAGGCTCGGGAATGACGAAAAGCGGGGCGGAGAAGATCAACCCGGTCCAAGTATCCGGCTCCGACTGCAAGTACATAAGCAATGTAGCAAGCCCACCCATAGATTCCCCGAACAGAAACGCTGGCAAATGCTTGTACTCATCGCTATTCCTCACGCTTTTGAAAAAGCACAAGGAAGTAGCAGCGGTCTTTTCCAAGTCTCCAGCGTAGCATCGGATTCCATCGGAGCGGCCGTGTCCGAGCAGATCCGCGGCAAACACAGCATAACCCCAACTTGCGTAACTGATGCATATTTTCTGAAATAGCCAACCGGTATCAGAGCCATATCCATGGGTCATGTAAACAGTGGCCTTAGGAGACACATTTGGGTCAAGTGGGAGAAATGATTGAGTGAAGAGCTTGCCGTTGGGTGTGTCGAAGTAAGATTTGGAGTTGCGCACTCCTTGAGAAGCATAGTAATCTTCCTCCGGCATATCGCCCCAGTAGTTAACTGCTGTTGCCGGAGCTTCCGACGCCATTTTTTCCGGTAGCTTGGAGTAGGTGGCGGACGGATATATTGGGAGTTGGTATGAAAATTTTGCGGTGATTGGGTGTTTTTATTCAAAGTGGTTTCACCAACAACTTTTAATTTTATTTTATACACGTCAATTTCAATTATAGTCGTGGCCCCACTTGAGGGATTGGTGAAGCGAGTAGGTGAAGAGGCTAATCCTCTTCCAAAAAATAATTATGTATAGTTAGATATTTTTTAAAAAAAATAATTGTGACAATTAAAAATAAATGGCGAAAGTAATTTTTAAATACAAAAACGTGGCTCACGTATACTAATGCATTGTTTGGTTAGTGAAATGGGATAGAAAAGTTATTATATGGAATAACTAATTCTATTATTTATCAAATGTATAATAAAATAATTTCATATTTCAAAATTATTATCTCGTAATTCACCAACAAATAATGCATAAAAGGAGAAAACCAATGGGACGGTGAACAAGATCTTGTTCTAATTATGTTTTTGAGATTATACAGGTTGGAATTTGGTCATTTTGCCTTTTTTGAGTGTAGGATGTTGAGATAAGAATGGACATGTTGTGCAATGGAATTATGTATTAAATTATAAAGGATGATATTTGTTTATTTTCTTATATAATTATATATTCCCCTTTGTTTTTTCATGCGACCGCAATTTGAACTCTACCAAACGTGCAAGTAATCTGGAACTCATTTTTAGTAAGAAATTATGGAAATCATTAAACGTGTCAGTCCAAAGAATATGGTAATCTAATGTAAATGCATATTCAACAAGTCTATATCTCTTTTCTAAGTTGTGCAGTTAGAACATTAAGATGCCTTTTTACATTAGAAAAGTAGGTAAGACACACGTAACGAAAGTGGTCCCCTATTCTATTTAAATATATTTGAGCACGAAAAAAATAGTTCAATACACAAAACATTTTGTATTCATGCAGAATTTAAAGAAAAATCATACCTAAAAAAAATATGATGTAGAGAATTTTCTTGATAAATGTGAATGGTAAAACCAACAATTTCATCCGTGAGTTATAAATTACACCGATGATAATTATCCAAAATTTCACCTTCAAATTGTACTAAAACTAAGGAGTAAAATTAAGAAGCTATTTTCATGTTTTGAGTTTTTAAATAGAAAGTACATGTTTCGTTGAAGCAAAGAATTGTATTAAATTTCATCCAAGTTGGACTCATGTAAGTGCGGCGCAACATGGTCTGGCTTTGTTAATTAGGGAAGTTTCGCATATAGTCGTCACTCTAAAATAGTTTAATTATGTTCAATAGCTATAGATTGTTAATTACGATTCGTAGCTATGCGAGCAAGATTGGAAAAGAAGGAGAGAGGGAAATAGGTGAATTGCATATGTATATCAGTTAAATAATTGTATATCAATTAAAATAGAAAGTAGATGTTTGGTTGAAGCAAAGAATTGTATCAAATTTCATCCAAGTTGGGCTCATATAAGTGTGGCCCAACATGGTCTAGGCTTTGTTAATTTGATTACATGTTTTTCCAAGAACTACCTCTATGACTTAATTCTCTTGGCAAACATTTCTAGAGCTTCAATGCTATCTAATTTGCAAGTAGACACTTACCCTTGATATATAAAACGAATCACTAGGTACAAGTTATGTCATGTAAAGCACAAGTTCATACTGTTAACTTTATGCCCCAACCCACAAGTTATGTCTAAGGCATAAGTTCAATAAATAAACTTCTTAAATATAATATTCTAAAACTGGACTTATACCCCAAGCCACAACTTGTCTTAAGAAGTTCATTCTGTTGAACTTATGCCCCAGGGCACAAGTTATGCCTAAGGCAGAAAAAAACATCAACTTATGTTATATTTCTTATTAACAAATATAAAACATGAGCTGAAATTCTTATGTTATATTGTTCTAAAATGGAACTTTAAACTGAATTTCTTTAAGGTATATTCTTCTAAAATGAACTTATGCCTTATGGGCATAACCTGTACCTTGCGATTTCTTTTTTAAAACATTAGAGGTGGTTTTATCTTTTGTTACGTTGAATGGGCAAAAATTTAAGTCCAGATAAAGAGAATTTTAGGTTTATCAAACATAAAAATTATATTAGCGCTCTATAATTATAATTGTGTTATTTCTGCTCCATAGCAAACTATGTTTGTTCTAGAGCATCATATTTGTATAAATCGCAGGCCGCATCTCGTTTGTATAAAAGCGCAACAGTTGTATATACATATCGGTTAGATCATTGTATATATGTAATTACTATGTATATGTATCAATGATTGTGTTTGTATATCTGCATAAAATTTGAATTTGTATAAGATTGAATCGAAATAAAATATTTGTATATCAAATCTCTCAATTTCTTTATACAACACAAATTATACATTGTAATTTGTATAATTTGTGTTTGTATGAAGTGAGAAAGACAAAAGAGAACTGGTAGGGAAAGACCTATATTTGTACAATTATAAATGTATAGGACGAATATATATATATATATTTGTATTTATATATACAATTTTCTCTCGCTTTATACAAACACAAACACAATATATTTGTGTTTGCATAAAGTGAGAGGCGAGGGAGATCAGGGAGACTAACGAATGAGATTTTTGGGGAAAGAGGCGAATTACCAGTGTTTACTACGGATTAGAATTCAATGAAATTATGGTTATCACATTTAATTTGAATTAATAATTTGTTGTTTTATATAATTTTCCTTTAAAACGTATTCCTTCTAATGACCTGTTTGGTTATTGCCCTAACTACAGCGATAAGGCCCAAAAGAAGTAGGCCTCTTGAACAAAATAGGCCCAATCTTTTACCAGATCTGTAAGAAAACATTCACAGCCCACTTAACAGATACTAAACCATCTAAAACTGTTGCAAAAATCTACTTTCTACTTAGTTCGTGGAACCACTATTTAAAACATCGCTTCAAACGTAGTCGAAATTTAGAAATTATTTAAACCTGAGGTCTCAAGGATATTTTGCAGTTCAAACTTCTGATTCTAAACTTCGATAGTTTGAAACATCAGATACAAAGGTCGGAGAAAAGAAGAAGCAATAGCAACTCGAGAAAATCTTAAAGTTTTACCATTCGGTAAAACGTTTAAATAAAAAAAATTAAAACTTTAAACGCAATGCAAAAATTAACTATTGAGTTGAATGGGAAGTTGGGACAAATTAAAAACAGTGATTTACGTGACTAAACACTAGGTAGTTGTCTAAAAAGGAGAAACACTAGGTAAGTAGGTGAAATTAGACTTAGTAAATTATGAATTATACCTTACTAATCATCATAATTAGCAGCAAATTACCCAAAGAGGTTAGTCGATAATGAACATTGCTCGCTGGACCTAGCTAGTCTATTTTAAATTAAATGTGTAATCTACAAAAATAATACTCTAGTGAAACTCAATCATTCTCATTTTATGCCCAAACATATTTGAAATTAGTATTATAGGTTTAATTGTCATTTTGCCCTGGTTAATATATATTTTTTATTTTTAATAAAAATTTAACATAATAAAGCAGTTCCAAAAAAAAAAAAAGAGACTGTACATAAGTCTGCAAGGAATCAAAATTATTGGTTTTAATTTCCATTCTTTTGAGAGAAACATTGAGAAGGATAGTTAAAGGTGCAGTGACAAATGTGGAAATGAAAACGGCAGTGAAATCCCCAAGAGGATATTTTCATTCACGAGAAGAAGAACAGTAAGAAACAATAGTGAAATTAGAATTTTCACTAAAAATCGACATGATTGAGTTTTTGTTATGTATGTACATTAGTGTAAAAGATTTAATCTCTATAAAATTCTCGATATATTCTGTCATGAACTAGTATTAATTATACACAATAAAATCATTTCAATATTTATTTTTAGATAAAATATCCAAAAAATGTGATATTTGGAAACTAAAAAATTAAGACTAATTATCTATTACAATAAATAAAGGAGTATATATAATTATAATTTATAACAATTTCTCTTGGCTCTCCTTTTGCTTTATTTCAAAATTTTGGCCAGTTTTTGTCAATGCCGATTAAAGATATATTATTATTCTAAACACATCCAATGCATTATCGAAAATAGATGATATCTACGAATCGCCTATTAATTTAACAGTTTTAGTTATTATAATTATAAAATTTATGTTTTATTAATTCTAATTTATTCGTCACTTTGTCTCCATTATTTTTTATTTTACCTAATATTTCATACTTACATTAAAATTAACTAAATTCAAATTTGTGCATTATGTGATTCATTTCTCTTCAAACATTATTCATTTTGAGAAGTACAATAATCGGAAGAAATGATCTAATGAAATAGTTTTTAAAAAATAGCAACTGAAGTGTAAGAACTTTCGGCAGAGCTCTGTTTTGTTTTGACCAAATTTACTTTATATTTAGAGAAAATACACAGATATTTTTGGAGTATGATAAATTTTTTAGAGATACATTTTAATTAAATTAAGATTCTATTATTTTTGAGTTTTTTTTTAATATAATTTTATGCATCTTTTTAGCTTACGTGACATCCAAATATCTTTCACGTGTCTCAATTGCATGGAGTTACAGAGTGTGTCATGTAATATAAAAAATACACAAAATTAAAAAAAAATTAAAAACGTAATAAAACCTTAACTTAATTAAGATGTGTCTTCGAAATTTCGATAATATTGTAAAAAAATATTTATGCATTTTCCATTATATTTATAAAAAGATAGCCTTAGCATATTTACCGCCTAATTTTATTAACAGTCTATTAAAGTGGAGTATATGCTACTTTTAATCTTCGAGACAACAAAAAATTATGAAAAGAAGGTGTCATGCGTGATAGGTAGGACTCATTAAATTTACATTGCTTTATTATTTAATAATATCATCATTTTAAAGGCACGGTTTTGATAAATTAACTCAAGATGATATTATATTGTTACATATATTAACAATTTGAATTCTAATTACTAGGTCCCCTATACAATTGATAGCCGTTATATTATATACCGCCGAATGGAGAGAATTTAGTTATTGCTATTTCTACTCACTCTATCCAATTGCATTTATCTTTTAAATTACACTATTAAATAATACTAAGCTAATCCTATTTCAAAAATATTTAATATTAAATGTAAAATATAATAAAAATAATTACTTTCATGTTGATTAAATAAATTAATACTTCCGTACATTTTTTAAAAAGTTAAATTATAAAAATTTTAACTATCATTTTTTGATGTAATTTTTAATTATATTGATATGCAATTTTTTTTTTACTTATAATATGTTTCATATAGTTTTTAAATATTTAATTTTTTTTTAATTTCGAAGAACGTGAAAAGGGAAAGAAATGAAGTTAGAGAAAGAGGAATATAATGTTCCCTTGAAACAGTCAAGAAGAAACTGTTGGGAAAAAGCTCGAAAATCAGAGGTTAAAGTTTAAAATTTGAAAAGAACAGGACACTGAACATAACTCTCACGCCTCAGCAATAGGCCAAGCAACAATGAAACAAACTTCAGAATATTTAATCACTTAAAAAGTCAACCAGTGAAATTCATGGTTACACACACAATTAACTTCTTCCCCCCTTTTTTTTTTTTTTTAATTATTATGTGGTTGGTGGCATACTGTCCATAGAAGAATCAAATTTAACCTTATATGAAATTTATTAAATAAAAAATTAATTTACTTCCATCCATTGAAAAGTATATATATGGTCATTTGTATAACTTAGGATATTTATGAGGTGATTTTTGTAATGAAGCATCTTTTAATCACAAAGTTCTAGAACTATCATGTGCTAATTTCATCGGTATATTTTTCTAAAAAATTGGGGTTGGGGTAATAAGAAAGAAATAAAAATGTGAGGAATCAGATCCACGTTCAAACAGTTAATCAATTAAATTATTTATTTAATTAAAAATAAGTTATTATTTCAAAATTATTTATTTTAGGATTAAATTATTTCAGAATCAGTAATCTTAGAATTAATTATTCTCGGATGACTTATTCTTGTGTGATAAAAATTGGGATAACTAATTATCTCAAATATGACAATCAAACTTTATTTCATTACTATTTTCTTGTCATATAATTATTTATTTTTATCCCTTACCTCGAACGACTCTAAGATTCCACAATACATATATATAGTTACGTTATAGATAAATAAATAAAAAGTTAACTTGACAAATATTTCCCATTGGAACAAACTGAAAAGAGTTACTGTGGAGTTGGTGGTCTCACCTTTGTGAAGCAATACAAAGACTAAAGAGGGCCTAGCTATCAAATTCTCCATTTAATGGATTTATCAGCTGGCATTTGGTCCCAGCTAAATCCTTATCTGTCTCCAATATTTATCTCCCGGACACTTAATGAAATTAAAATTTTAAATTTAAATTATCACGAAGAAAGAAGTATTTGTAATTTAAACACTGCACACATCAAAATATTTGGGATAGAAAAGATTCAAGTTACTACAACGAATGAAATTTAAGATAATGTAAAACTCGTTGTTTGGACAAATTATGAATATAGGGTATGAAAAAAAAATCTCATATTGATAGCTAATATAGAATATAGGGAAAAATTTTAATAAGATTACGTTCAATTGTTTGAAAAACAGTATCCGTGTGAATTGTGATTTGCACAAGTAGGAGAAGTTATCACAACAATTAAGAGCATTTTTGAGTTATTTTAGTTTAGCAATTAATATCTAACCAATAATTCATAGAAATAAGTATAGGGATATGAAGGAGTGATCAGTGATTATGCAGGTCCCATGACTTACTTATAGTTTTGGGCGTACATATACTAGATTTTAATGACCATAAATACTCTATTTAAATATAAAAATCATCTTATAATAATATAAAAAAACAATAGTCATGATATATTTTTATTAGTATGAGATATTCTGAATTTTTTTAAAATAAACTAGATTTAAAGTGAACGATATTATCTTATATTTCTTAGGAATATGTTTCCTATTCTTGCTATAATAATGTCGTAGGAAACAAAAATGGAAATTGGTAAAAAAAGAGAATAAAGGCAAAGTTAAAGTTAGGTGATATGGCCGTTACGTTGTGGGCTGAAATAACAAAACAAGTACAGAAATTTTGGTGTTATTACGGGACAAATTGAAATGTGGCAGAGAGAGTGGGACACGATCCAGACGTGACTCATAAAATATAGTATTTGCTTATACAAATTTGTGGTCCCAACAGCCCACTATCTTCTGCGAAACTAACGGCCTCTCGTTACTATATAAATTATGGTGATTTTTATCGTAGTTAAAATTTTGAGTTTATAATTAAATTATTCGAATAAAAAAACAAAAGGAAACTGATACGTTTGAAATTCAATTCATTTGCCGCCGAATACTACTCACTTGTAAACAATTGTTATTCACGTGTTTCGTCACATCATGACAACACAATGCTTAGTAGTAGTATATATAATTTGAGGGTCAAAACACAATACTAAATTTTAGTTTAAACTCGAGCGACATTTTAAAAAAAAGCTTTTATACACATGTATAACTATATAAAAGAATTAAGTTTGATAATTATAAATTAAAATATTTGAGAAGATAAGTATGAGAAAATTAAAGTTGAAATATCATAACGGGTGAGTAATTATACCTTCACAATGAATGCATAATTTGTTACTTAATTATGATTGATTAATGTTTTTTATCACTATAAAATACTATGGTTTGATACAAACATAAGAGATATAGGGTAAATTCACGATATAATAAATTGATTCGGATGAATCATAAGAATCTTAATTTTTATATGTATTAAGAAACCTGTTAAATATTTCTAAATTTTATTTGTTATTCCCATTACTATTGTATTTTTATTTTTTTTCAATATGAACTTTAAATTCTGAATATGTCTCACGTGATTAGCTACATATAGATTGTTTTATCGAAAAATGAAAAGAGGGGTATTTCGAAAGAGTTCATTTATTGTTTAAAGATATTTCCGGACTTTTAGGAGTCGCCACTTAATTTTTAAGGAAAAATAAGAAAACTCATTCTCAAAACAAGTATTTTTAAAACGAAAAAATCGTTTTGAAAATATTTTTAGGGTTCGGGGATTCTGATTAGGTATTAGGAAGGTGTTTAAGGCACCTAGAGCACTCGCTTAATACGGTTTACGGCGCTTAACCAATTGCCTGATGTATTAACTTTGCAATTTTGAAGTATAAAAAATTTATTTCGGCGAATTTTCAAGTTTTGAACTCATTGTTATTTTGTATTTTTGTGACCTTGTTTTAAAGCGTGAACTTTTAATAGAATTTTTATCTAAAAAAAAAAAAAACCAAGATTTTACGAATTTGAAACGTTTATTGCTTTTAGATTTAATTTTCGTTGTAGTGTGATAAAATAAAAGGCGTCGACGGGGTTGGAGTTTCTAATCCTAGAATAACGAATTAAGCAGAAGCACGTAAGCAAAGATAAATGACGAGAGAGAGAGATTTTGGGGTCCAATTTCGTTCCGTTCGCCTTGACCGAATATGGACCCAACTGTCTTTGGTTTTTGAGAAAAATGGGCCCCCGTATTATAGCACCCAAAACGTCCCCTCCTAACTGCCGACATGCACCTTAACCTCTCAGTCCCCGCTGACTCCGCCCCCTACACAGTCTTCTCCCCCCACCCTAAAATCTTAACCCCCTCAACCGCGCACCCCGCTAAACACTCACTCTTCCCACCACATCCTCTATACGACATTCGTCACCTCCATCCAATTCCCAACTCCACCCCTAGCCCAGCCAACCTCCCTGACCACACCCCCCTAATATACCGTTTAACCCCTCGACCCCCCTCCCCACTCATCCCCCCCCCCATACAATTATTCCTTCCCCTCGACCATCAGGAATATTTTTGCCTTCTAACCTTCCTCCTTTATTACTTTTAGTTCCCCCTGTACTGTCCAATCTAAACATATAAAAGAAATACAAGAAAGCAAAACAATAGGGCTTATGCCCGTTACAAATAAAATACAAAATGAAAAATGAAATAAGAGTCTTCTAGTCCATCTTCTCCTATCTCCTCGACACTTGACTTTCTACGTTTGCCTTTTCTTTCTTTTCTCCTCTTTTTCCGGTCAGCTGACTTATTTGGGGACGAGTCATAATGACTCTCTCGAAACCCAAGGAATAAAGAATCCATGAGGATTCACATGAGTTCACATGTAACAAGGCAAAAATAAAAGAAACACGAGAATTAGGACAAAAGAGGAGGCTAATAAGAAGCATAGACGATAAAACAATGATTTTAACAAAAGATTCAAGCTAGTCGCATACTTGAGGAGTACTTCTAATATTTTCTGTAAATCAGTGGGATAAGCATGAAATCATGTTTATAAAATAGGAAGCAATCACAGTAAAGAAACATCCGAACGAGTGACATGCATAATGGGCGACGCGAAAACAAACTAAGTAGGTTGCGAGGATGCTATATTAACAGTTACATAGACAAAGTTTATATCTAAGATTCAACATCGATTATGCCCAATTTCATCATGAGGAATAGCTAAAGGTGATTAACAACATATGAACAAGAAGCCAACATTTACATATTCAACAACAACTAAGATCCAAACAGTGAATATTAATGACAAGCAACAATTTTAAAGTATCGGGACATCTCAATTTTATCCAAACTTGGGAAAGAACTAATGCAAGATTATTGAAATTCCAATGAACGAAAAATAGACTAAGACGAGTAGAAAATTTTGAGCAGAAAATAAAAAAAATAATAAAAAATAATAATAAATAAAATATTAAACCAAATGCTACTGTGAAGACCAAAGAAGAAGATAGAACAGTGACAATCTTTAAGTTAGGAACAATTTTGAAATATATTCAATATTGAAACCAAACAATGAATAGCTCATTCTGAGTAAACACGACTAAAGAGAAAAAAAAAAAGATTCATCAGAGCTAGCTGAAATCACATTAATAAAACGAAAGTTCAACAGCAAACCAAGCCGAAAACTGCATTCGACCTCAAAACAAGTTCGAAATGCACTCAACCATCACCAACTGTTGGGGAGGAGAAGGGACCTCATTCGCATTCCATAAACATACGAGAGCAATGTTGTGTCATGGGAACATTCCAACTTGAATAATTAGAAACTTAAGAGGGAAGCTAAGCTCGAAACGAAATACCAAAGTAAGACGGCTAATATCCAAGCCGTGATTCTCCAAAGAACGACACAAAGCCAAGAACAATACAATAAGTCTTATGCTTCTGCAAACCTAAGACAACGAAGGCAACACGAGACAAGCGACGTAACAAACAGGACTACAGCACATGATACATCACGAACCCGACCTAAGCACCACAAATATAATATTCTGCGTTCACGACGGACAGGTTGTGAATACCCAATATCAGAACGTTTTAGCACATTGATACCAAAACGAACAAAACGACCAGTACATCGACAACAGCATCACCCATGTACTCAACACTCAACATTCGAGCAATTGGATCCATTACCCAAAATGAACGAACAAAGACACATATCGACACAGCAGCATCAAAGCATCAAAACAACGAAGAAGCATTTAGAAATAGAGGGCAGAGAAGATAACGATTAGACAGGGGAATTATTACTGTTCGGAAGCAGCGAAGCAGGGACGGGAGCGGAAACGAGCAGCTACGGTAGCGACTTCCACGCCGAACGGAGAGACGTGAACACAAGATGACGAAACACGAATCACAGAATCAAACTACTCGCCGGTCCTTTCTTCCAAAAACCTCTGTAACTCTGAAGTTTTAACTCTTCTGCATCAGAACCATAAGAGCCAAAGGAAAATTTTCGTCGAGTAAACAGAAGAGGCGAAAGAATATTCAACCCCGAATTTCCAATCTAAAATCGCTAACCAAAATCTTTCCAACTTCAAAACCTTCCCCCCCTTCACGATGTGAGTAATGGCAATATATATAGCCATTTGACGGATGGAGAGTGGGGGAAATCCTGAAAAAAAGCTGGGGCAAATCGAGATCGCCCCCAATTTTGAATTCGAAACGATGTGAGCGCGGACGTTGCGGGAGACGACAAGGAACACCTGCTTACCGCAGGGGTTTCCGTGCTGACCCTTTTCGTTCCACGCGCGATGGAGAGAAGGAGAGAGGAAGAGCGTGGGAAAAGAGAGCGGGGGAGGGGGTTCGATTCTGGTTTCGCCGCGTTTGCATGCGTTTCTGGGTTCGTTTGTAGGGTGGATTCGGTGAGAGATAGGGGAGAGAGCGTGGTGTGGGGGGAGGTTTTGCTTCTTGTTTCTGGAATAAAAAAAGTGAGGAAAGGGGGGGGAATTATCGTGGGTTTCTGGGTTTTCTGTTTCTGCTGGGTGTCGGCGTGGGGGAAGAGGGGAGGAAAGAGTGGAGTGGGTCGGGTTGTGTGGGTGTAGGGTCAAAAAGATTGGGGCTGGGTCGGAGGGGAGGAGTAAAAGGAATGGGGCTGATGTGTGGGCCTGGACGGGTCAAGGGAAGGGGAAAGGAATGGGCTGATGGTGGAGTGGAGGCATTGTGGGCTGGGTAGTGCGTGGGTATGTTATAGAAAGATGGGAGGGTGTTGGGCCGGGAATTGGGTTTGTTAGGGGAGTTGGGCATGGGGTTAATGTTGGGGCTGGAAAAAGGTTAAAGTAAATGGGCTTGAATATACAAGGATATACCAAACTAGTATACACAACTATGTAACATATATATTATCTAAAATTTAAAAAAAACTATACTTTAAATTATTTGGAAAATTAGAAAGCTCGATAATTAATTATACCGACGTGGGTCAAATGGTGTCAACATAGATAATTATTTTCTATTATATATCCATGCAAGCCTGGCAAATGATAAGCACTAACAAACATTCTTGTACTAATCGTTCTTAAACAATAATTAGTGTCTTCCAAAAACATATTAAAGCATCTAATTAAGCCGTTATTCAAACTTATAAAAGACAAAAATCACTTAACATAGTATTAAAAAAGTAGTTTATCTCAATATTTGATTATTAAATTCATCACCTAACAAAGATGATTGTTCTTTACCAGCTGAATTTCGTTGTAAGGAACGGATTTTATTGCTTCTACTCTTTTGTCCTTTCATACATTAAATCACCTTATACTATTTTCTGTTTTTAATTTAAATAAAAATACTACTAATATTATTTTCTCTCTCACATTATAGATTAAATCATTATAAACAAATCTTTTAAATCTAGAAAACTTATACGTATACCCAAATATCATTATAAAACTACCTGGTCTTTCAAGCCTTTCATTTTTTTAATGAATTTTTGAACTTTTTGTCTTTCAAAGTATAGTACTAAATTGTAATCATTGAAAAGTTGTGGGGAAAGAAGAGATTTTTTTTAAAAAAGGAGGACGTTAAGGGGAAAGAAGAATGTTTTTGAAATTCAGAAAAGATACGAGTAAAGATAATGGCAACTCATTTTCAATTGAAAAAAAGCTGCCAGGCAGGTAAATGGGCCATCGTTAACCAATTCCAGCACTTTCAACTTTTATTTTTTTTATATTGAAAAGAAAAGTTTTTTTTTTTTTCAAACCTGGTGTCAAACTTATTTACTTTCAAATATCAAAAGAAAAAAAAAAGGAAGTTCCTTTTTTATCTTCCACGTTGCTGTAAACTTATATATAAAATTAATATGATTTTAAAAGTAAAATTTGTATAATAATAAATCTATTAAAATTCTATGTATACAAACCTTATTTTTATCTTTAGAATATTAAATATATTATTTGCAAATAACCCATAATCAAATAAATGACCCAAAAAAAGCAATTTTAATCGTATACAAACAATAATAATACCAAGACTAAAAAAGGATAAAAATAACTCGATTTTTTACTAATCTCTTTTATCCTGATCATTCACTCAATACAAACGAAGTAGGACCAAAAAGATATTAAAAAATAAATTTAAATTATTTTAATTTCCATAAAATAAAAGGTGGTAAAGAAAGAAAAAAAAAGAGAAATACAACTGGAAACACAAATAAATTAGAAAGAGTGAGAACAAAAACTCCGGCGACCGCCTCTCTCTCTGTTTAAATATATCTGCTCGTTATAGCTAAGTAAAACAGTTATATAATCTGCATTTCCTCGCTTTAAGCTTTCAACAACTGAAACCCTAAGCACACTGAGGCTATAAGAATCCATACTTACCGTTTTTTATTCGCCGGCGACATATGTCCGTTGAGCCGTCGTATCATACCTCCGGTTTCATTCCGCTTGCGATCTGTCAATATTCGCCAAATGTACCTGAATTGTATGCGATGAGTTGTTAAGGCAGGAGGAAAACTGTTTTTTTTTTTTTTGTAATGTGCATTGTTTGACTTGGAATTACGAATGGCTTCCATGGGGAAAGGAGGGTTGGAGAAGTTAAGGAGATGTTTGAGGACTATATATTTCATGGTGGTGATGTTGGTATCGCTGTTGATGTTATCGGCGCCGGTGATGGTGGCAATAGGGGATGTTCTGCTACCGAGTGTGTTGATTTCTAGTTTTACGTGCGTAAGGTGTTACAGTTTTAAAGAGCATTTGCAGAGATATGACTTCAGAACTTCCTTGATGGATATTCCTCTCGTTTCAATCCTGAGATCTCTTATCGTCTCCTGTACGTGCTTATATACAAATTCCTTATTCAATTTTTTCTAGTTACTGTGCATTTTACATAGTTCTGAGCATTCATTCGAGTTCAGTATGCTCCTTCTCGTTTTAGTAAGTTTTTTCCAGTTCTTTTGTAGTTTTGCCACTTTGGAATGGGATTTTAGGTATGTCAGTATCCTTCGTATTTTAGGTTTGGTAAATCGAATTAGCAACTCCAATTGCAACATACTGAAATATATTGCTGAAAATTAAAAGAGTCAATTTCTCGCATAGTTTTGTCTCAGATAGTAGCTTTCTTTGTTGAGAAAAAGTTGGAACCAAGAAGAAAGTTGAGTTTTTGAGATACTAACAATTAGCTGAGTGACAATCTAAGAAGTCAACTCTGAGGTTAAATCATTTTCGCCTAGGCATTCCCATCTTCTTCTATGGAGATTTAATTAAAAAAGACTTTATTCGATTTTGTGTATTAGTTCAAAATGTCTTGATGTTTATGATTCAAATTGGAATTGTTTCTTAGGGAAGTGGTACTTTTTATTGATTGTGTTTCTTGGTTATTTTTGCCTCCAGAACTAATCCATATTAGTTTTGATGGTAGGTGTTTATTCTATGTGTGATGGACCTGCTCTCTCACATGGACCATATCTCGGAACTGCTACATTTTGTTCCATGATATCCATTGTTCTTCTTTCCTTTAAGGCTAGTGTTTTCTCTGGCAATTCATACTTGGAGGCTGAAGCTTCATCTGCTATCTCAAAGCAAAAGCTTCATTTGAACAAGTCATGGGGGATGCCTGTGTTGTTTCTATTATCTATAGTCTTTGCTGTTGGACATGTTGTTGTTGCCTATAGAACAAGCTGTCGAGCCAGGAGGAAACTCTTGTTTCACCGAATTGACCCCGAAGCTGTAAGTTGTTATGTTTTCTCCCTTCTAGTTTTCTTAAAGACACAAGCTAATCATCGGTGACACCGACTGGACAGTTCTAATTTGCATATTTTTTGAAAGAAGCTAACAACTTTTCCAACTGAATGGGGTCTGATTGAAAGATATTTATTTTAGTGCGATACTTGTGATTTGTCCAAGAAAATGTTAACTATGTGAAGATAATCGCTGGTGTTGGTTTATTGATTTACTCATTGACTGAAGAAGCAATTTAATGGAACCTATAAGTTTGTAACAATTGATTTATTGGAAATGTCAGGTCCTTCCTTGTAAAGTTGTTTTCTCTGCATACAATAAAGTACCACGATCTCCAACTCCTTCCGCTGGGAAAGTATCATCAAAATGTGATATTGAAATGAGGAGGAAACTTGCAGGATCAGCTCGTGATGACGGGGAAATCCCTGCTAAACTGCTTGCTGATGTTGACAGCTTATTTATTTCTTGCTTAGGGCTTACTCTTCATTACAAACTTAGGTTGCCTGGATCACCTTGCCGTTCCTTGTCCTCCACAGCCCATGTAAACAGATCACTAAATCTTTCATCAAATGTGGATTATTGTATTCGGAGGAGCTACAGTAGTCAATATCCTGCAAACTGTCTCTCCACACCTTTATTAGATGGTTTTCAAACTTCCCTCATCCTGTCTGAAGAAATTCCTAGTCTCAACCTCGATGAAGTTGGTGATGGCGATCCAGTTAATAGTTCAGGTTCTCCTCGTCCTATTCAAGATCTGGAAGGTAATGGTCAGTTTGGAATTGTTCTGATACATGGTTTCGGTGGTGGGGTCTTCTCTTGGAGAAATGTGATGGGAGTACTAGCTCAGCAGGTAGGTTGTGCAGTCACTGCCTTTGACAGGCCAGGATGGGGATTGACATCTAGGCCTTTCCGAACAGACTGGGAGGAGAATCATTTGCCCAATCCCTACACGATTGATGCTCAGGTAATGGCTCACTTTTCAATTTTTTGTTTCAAGGGACCATTGTCAGCATGAAATCAAACAAGAGAGGTGACAGTAAAGAATTGAAAATAGATAACAGCGGAATTACCGATCATTGTTAGGGGTGGGGGGATGAAGACTGAATTACCCATTAAGCTGCAAGTACCGGAAGAACGAGTCTATAAACTTTAGCACATATGTTAAACAGAGTGGTCAAGGCTCTAATTCCAGGAGTTTATGTATATGTGTGTAATCTATATGCTTGTATATGTTATACAATTAGGGAATTTCCTTTAACTTTGAGAACAGATGACTGTGAACATATCCTTTTTCAATTAGTATTAGAGAGTCTGACTGTTGGGCTATAGTTTGTCCTTCATTCAGACAAATACTTGTAATGATCATAGTGGCTATTATTTTCATTTTATATGTCCTGACTTTTGTTTTTTGACAGTTGAAATTTCACTTGTCAGGTTGATATGCTTCTGTCCTTCTGTTCAGAGATGGGTTTTACTTCAGTTGTACTTGTTGGCCATGATGATGGTGGATTACTTGCACTAAAGGCTGCACAAAGAGTCCAGTCATCCACAAATTTTGTTAATGTGAGTGGTCGGGGTGTGTGTTTTAACATGTTTTAGTTGGCATAGTGTTATTGTCACTGGATGAATTGGTAACCTGGTAAATTATGATTCAGTCTTGAGAAAATATGTCAGTAGGGCCGATTTTTTGTGTATGCTTATCCATTTAATAACCTCGTTGAAGAAGAGTGTGAAATCTTGGGTACCCTTAGTTTTGAATATCAATTGCTGATGAACTATGGTATCTATTATAAAATTGTTCATTGCTTTGACGATTTTACTACTTTTGCCTTCTGTAATAGGTTAAGATCAAGGGGATTGTATTATTGGGTGTTAGCCTGTCAAGAGAACTGGTTCCTGCCTTTGCAAGAGTATTATTACGCACTTCACTTGGAAAAAAGCACTTGGTGCGGCCTCTTTTGCGAACAGAAATTACTCAAGTTGTTAATAGACGAGCATGGTATGACACAACAAAGTTGACAACTGAGGTTTTGAGCTTATACAAGGTATGTGTTCTTATTCTTGAATTGTTGAGTGTGCTAATTTTTTGTTTGATTGACAAGAAACATCAATCTGTTGTCAATAAATTTCATATCTTCATTTTGTGTATCTGGGATGCATGATATTATAGCCCTTTTAATATAGACCTCTTCCCTTTTTCTTCCTAACCTCCACTTAACAATATATGATAAAAAAAATAATATTTGTGAGGGTTCAACTTTTGATATGGATGAACAGAAACCATTATGGATAAGTTTTAGAAGATCACACAGTATTCCCTTATATATGTGTAATAGATTGCCATCGTAAATATGGAAGTACTTACCACTTCTGGGCATAGAAGATGCCAACAGTTTTTCTTACTAAATGGTTTCAGGTCCCTTCTTTTCAGCATCTTTACACTTTCCATAGATATCATATTCCAATCTTAATCGCTTCAGCTTGTGTATTTAATCAGGCACCATTATGTGTGGAAGGTTGGGATGAAGCACTCCATGAGATAGGAAAACAATCATATGAGACAGTCCTCTCCCCAGAAAGGGCAGCAGCTCTGCTAAAAGCAGTTGAAAGTTTACCAGTTTTAGTGATTGGGGGAGCTGAAGATGCAGTGGTACCTTTAAAGTCTGTTCAAGCTATGGCTTCAAAACTTGTAAATTCTGTGAGTTGTTTCGATCTCTTTATATTCATGGAAACTGCATTTTATGAGCTTTCTTCAGGATAAAAGCATAAATTTATTAGTCTCAGGCTATTAACTGTGGTGTCTATTTAACGTACAGAGACTGGTTGCTATATCGGGATGTGGTCATCTGCCGCATGAGGAGTGTCCCAAGGCATTGTTAGCGGCTATGTCACCCTTCATCAATAGAATTTTAGCTGAGCAACTGCTACACCAATAGGGTTCTCTATGTCAAGTCAAGCAGCAGCATCCTGTGGATTGTATTGTTCTTATATAAAATTTACTCAGAAGGTAGTCAATCTTTAGGTAGTCTTGCTCATAGCTTGAGGCTCTGCTTTAGAGCTTTTAGTTTTAGTTTCACCGATCCTTGAGCTTGTTTCCTAGTTTCTTCTGTCATCATTGGTCATGTTATCCCCACATAAGGAGTGGAGATAACTTTTTTATGTACATATTCTTTCAGCAGAAAAGTGCAGCGTATTTCCCTAAGGTGAATTCTGTTTCCATCTCTCTTCCTTTAGACTAAAGACACAAAAATTAAATTCCGGAAATGATTGATTAATTTCCTATCCATATCCTTAATCATTTTAGTTAATTTTGATTTTATCGTCGTGGCTAAGAAATGACAAATTAAAAGAAAATATTTTTTTACTAGTTCAATCAGTTAATTAAAAAAATAGAGTAAAGAATGATTCTTGTTATTATTTGGATAGTATAAGAATATTTTTTACCCACTTAGATAATATAGGGACGTAATGAATCTTCTTTTTAATTAGCGTATTCACTTTCATTTGTTACATCAAGAAGATTGTACACTTATTACGATGATACCTTGTGTGATTTGCCACGTTTTCCAGGGAGAATATTTTTCTCGAGGAAAACGAAGTTGCAAGAATCTTCGTCCATCCCCATTATAATCCTTGAACTAATTGGCGTGTGAACTTCAATCTTGCAACTATTGTCCTACTAAAAGTAGATTTCACATTGCAGCATTATGATTCATCTTTTGTTTGCAATAAAGTTTATAGTTGTTTGAAGCACTGTCAAAACAATTTACACAAGGTTACTCTATAGACTAGTAATATTGTACTGTGGAGGAGGGAAAATGTATTTTCACTTTTGCACTTTGATCAATACTGGTGTAAGATCCCAGGCTGTTTTCCCTTTACACTCGACTTCAAGGTCTCTTTGTCACTGCGCTTTGCAGATGCATCTACACTCCAGGTAGGCTGTCAATCCGATGGAATTGTTTGATATTAAAGGTTATCTCGTCCTTCATTTCATGATTTGCTATGACATCCCTTTAAATTCATTCTATGTATTGATGGACTCCATCAAAGTGGCAATCTGCAGCTCAAACATAAGAGCAATCACATTTACGCATAGACAACAACTAAAGTATGCAACTCCAGTTGACTATAGGCGATATCAACTTACCTGTTCCTCCAATTCGGATATCTCCTCATCCTTCATTTTCAAAGCCGCCTTCTCCCTGAAAGTTAAAATGTTAGAAGATAAAATAGGAAATTACATGACAAAATTGGGAAACAATTTAGCATTTCTGGATGAATGCACATGAAGTTGGTCTGAAGTACTTGGTCATTCATTACAAAAAAAAAATAAAAAAATCGCCTTATGCTGAGTCCAGCATTTCCTCATAAGAAACTACAATGCATAGTGTATATCAACTTTGTAAGAAAACCAACCCAGTCTAGAACTTTGCACTAGCGGCATATTCTTCTCTCTTAGAACCAGATCTTTGAGAAGCAGTTATCACAAAGCAACAAAAACAAGTTCCCAAACCAATACATATCTGAAAGAAGCAATTCTAAAATTCATTAGAAGCCTCGTTTAATGTCAAGAGGTGAATTTTTTTAAAAGAAAACAATATATACCTATGTGGGATTTGGAACCTTGAGAAAATATGATTATCTGATAAGACAGAGAAACTCCCAGTGTTTCCTGGAGTTTATTTCTTATTATATATATGACGTGATGTTGCTATTTCATATGCTAGTCAGAGAAGTTCAGTGAATGAATCCTTCTAACAATCATTATGAAGCACAACATGCAAAAAGAAAGTTGATGTCAATCAGTACAAAATTGCAGTTCTTGTGATCCACCTATGTGGAAATTGTGAAAATACTATCAGTTATGTAGAAAATAAAAGAACAAACATTTGAAGAAAAGCGGTTGATGGGTGAAAGAGTTCTGACAGATATATTTCCTGCCATTGCCTCAGAAGAGGACACATGACAACAAGGAAAGATAATACCTTTCTTCAATTTCCAATATCTTGGCTTCCCATATCTCCTTGTTCCTCGTAAGATTGTCATTGATCTAGAGGTTCAAAGCCAAAAGATTCAGGTTTAAAATCCGCAGAAATCAAATGGTGATTAATAGACTTCAACAGTACTCACGTCATCATGGAATTTCTTCTCTTCAACGCATTTGTCCAAACGAACTTTTAACTTCATTAACCTTGGATTCTGGCATAGAGCTTTCTCAACAGCTTCCTTAGTTTCCCTTTCAATTTCTTCTTCAGCCTCTTGCAATAAGGACTCAAAGTACTGCAATCAAAAGCAGAAGCTATTAATACAGTAAATAGAATGCAGTTGTTCTAAACTATCATCAGTATCTCTACATTCAAATGAGTAGCCAGAATCGAAAATATTTGTGACATTCAGATCAATAAACAAGGGAAAACATATACTATAGTTAAAAAGTAAAAAGGTTAACCATTTTTTGATCCTCCAGTTGGGAAGTCAGGAGATCATTGTACTCGTTCACAATCTGCAGAAACAAAATTTGAAGATTAGCGAGGATTCCAAGTAAAGTAGAAGAATGACCAAAGCAATCCAAAGTTAAGCATTTGACTAGATGAAAACGTGTGCACAAGAAAAAAAATACAAATTAAGAGACACATACAGCTTCAACTTTGCTGTTTAAAATAGTCTCGCTGAACCCAGGATCTGTACCACATTCGCAGCTGCAGCAGCCATCACTATCATGATGACCATGGTGGTTGAGCTCAACCAGCTTCCCATCAGTTTTAGACTGAATCAAACGGTGAACATAGTTATCCCCTGCGTAGTCCCAGACACGCCGTGTTTCTAATTCAAGTGCATAGCAATGTTGTGTCTCCTTCCAGTGCCTTGTAGCATGAGCCTCTTTATATCTATAGAAAAATAAGCATGAAGAACATTCATAACCAACACCAGTACTTATCTGGCAGTCAAAAAGATGATCTTGTCTTTTAGGTCTTCAAAATTATTTATATAGCTCGACCAAGCATTTCTCTCTTAAATTCTCTATTATGTATATTTTTTAATTTTTTTAATGACAAGGGGAACCCGCAGCCGCTACACTTTGGGTGCGCACAAGGTAAGAACCCCGCTCATATGCAATAGCTCGCAAACCATATAAGAGAGGTAACCCGCACTAGATAAGTCCGGTACGACGAGCTCGACCTGGAAGGCAAACCCCTTGCTTTCATTGGCAAGGGGTTTCGAACTTGAGACCTACAACCTGGAAGTTCCAAGCCGAAACCACGGGAGATTGAGACCTCCAACATGTATATAGAAATTGAGTTTTGGTTGTCTTTAAAAATATTTTGTAAGTTATCATTTAAAACTCATTTTAAGAATAACTAGATAATATTTTACGAATTTGATATAAAATCTATCTTTTTTATTCCGCTCAATTATTTAATTATTCAAAGTAATAATTTACATGCTTGATTACTACTTTTGTTTCTTTTGGAAATAGCCTCTCTACCTCCTCGAGCTAGTGCTAAAGTTTGCGTACAGTCTAACCTCCCAGACCCCACCTAGTGGGATTTCATCGGGTATATTGTTGTTGAGTACTACTTTTGTTTTCTTCACTATGAAAGTGAAAAATTCCCCTTGAGGGAAAAAAAGAGGAAGGTGTTTATGATATAGGTAAGTCCATAAAATTAAATTTAGAAACGAGAAAAACATCATGATAATTAAAACCAAAAGAAAAGAGAGTATGTTGATAATATAGAGGGTGTATATACTTAAAAGAAATGTCTACTGTTCAAACTTGGAGGAGTTTGATTCACTCGCAAAGTAATTTTGGTATAAGAAGATCAAACTTCAAATAGAATGGTCAAATAACAAGAGATAGCATCATTACCTTCCACACCCAACAAAACCACAAATAACACACATCCATAGATTTTCTGGTGATTGACAGATAGAACATGTTGAGTTTCCAGGCTGCTGCTGACAATATCGGCATACCTGAGAGAATTTGTTTTAGTTGAGTCAGCTAATTTCTTTTAACACTTCAGTCTTCAAATGAGATACATATTTTCTAACTAATGCTGGTATATGATATCTAAAAACCAGCTTAACTACAGGAAAAAAAAATTCTCCCTTCACTGTTAATCAAGTGGCATGACCCTATTTATACTGTTTTCGGCGATTGGATGCATACGTCTTCTCAAGTATATGAGATTTTTCTTCACTAGGCACCAGGGTTATATACATTCATCAAACAGTCTAACTTAACTTGATTATCTGACTGCTAATTTACCAAATAACTTTCGGATAAACAACTTATCAAAACTTGCAATAGAATCAAAACTCTTGGAACTTTTAAACTTTGTAGTGCCAATATAATCAAAATCAACCAAAGGGTAGCGGCTGCATGTTTCCTTTGTCATAAAAATATATAATCAAAATTCAACCCTATATTATTAGCCACACCTAATTCAAAGTTCATCATTAAGTAAAGAGAAAGAAACTACACATGTTGAAAATTATTGATATTAGATATAGTGGGAATGTTGAAAATCATTCTCTAAGCTAATAGCTATCTGAATTCTGAAGAAGCACCAAAAGGTGTACCAAGTAGTCAAGATGTGGGTGAAAAACCTGGAGGCGTGGGTACAAATATCAACAACAACCAAAAAAAAAGCTAGATTATTTTGTCCCATCTGCCTAAGCCTTGGAGGGCAGCGTTACCCAAAACCTGTGAGAGTGGAAGGTAGCCGGTACCAGCGAAATAGTCTTGGTGTATACAAACTTTCCCAAGCGAAATAATCTTGGTGTATGCAAACTTTCCCAAACACCATCGTTATCAAACAAAAAGTTATATGAAGAATATATCAAACATATGGTGGAAAGATAAAAGTACGGTATTACTTACGGGGCATGAAGAATCTGTCCATTTTGAAATACATGAACAATGAAAGGAATGATTACAAATAGTTGTGAGAATTCCACTTGTATCCTGGTCCAATCTCTCTGGAAAATGACGTTATCCAAGTGACCTCAGGATATAATTTTTTCGAGAAATCCATGTAGGGGGAAGGATAAAAAACATGGTTTTGTTGTAATTTCGTTATTGAAGATACAAAAAAAAAAAAATCACCTAGTGTTCTTGTCTCTATTGGGATTTGAACCCGAGATATCATGATTATCAATCAACTTTATTGACCACTAGGTCACACCCTTGGGTGCTCAAAAAACTATAATAAAATAGAACTCCTAAAAACATTCCTCATTGATACTAGTCTTGAATCCTTGCTCTAGTGGAAAACTCAATGATGACCTGGTATTAGAACTCTTAAAACCTACTAGAACTCTCTATTTAACTAAGAAGATACAATCAACCCAAAAAGAAAAACTTATCTCTAAGATCATACTAACCAGCTATATGAAAGCTAATATGATATTCTCATGGCCTTAATCACCACATGCTATAATTGATAGCAAATGGTAAACTTTTACGTTTATATGTTAAAATGGAAGTTACAAACATTTTGGAGGAAAATGAATGAAGATGAAAATCTGCAACATGTTGAAGCGAATCGCACTTTAGATGTGCTCAGTGGTTGAATAAGTAAGCTCCAAGATGAAGGCATTTCCAAAATATAAAGCATTTTGAAACTAGATTAGGTAAAATACCAAGACAAACAGGACAGAATGGTTGCTCTGTAGAGCTTGCAGGTAATGACTGTGTGTGCTCAATTGAACCGGTGTAATGCACATCAGCAGCAAATAGCACATCGCACGTCTCCTCCTGCAAGCAAAGAAACAATAAAAAAGAGTGGAATATGAAAAGAATCTGGTAACAGATGTTATGAGATACCTAATTGATGTCACAGCAAGAGAGAACTTTTGACCAACAATACCTCAAGAGATGAAAATCTTCTACCACTAAAATGCTTGTGAAAAGTATCTGCAGCTTTCTGCTCATCAAACCTGATCAATATACTGTAACAATCTTCCATACCATCATTCCTAGAGGAGTACACATAAGATACCAAAGTTCAGAAGGAATCACAAGCAACCAGTTAAATAATGACCTCATAAATTCTAGGAGAGAGTACCTGACAATACGCATTTCCAACATATGTTGAACAAATGAACCACAAAATTGACAAAAGTCTGAATATGTCATGTGATTCGGAACACATAGAACACAGAGGAGAGGTTTTCTTTCCACCTAGAGACAATAACAATGACACCATATAAGTTGTTGAACATTCCTAGAGGATCAACATGGATGGTGGGAATTCATAAAGTCAATCCTAAGGCGTTTTTGTAGTTTTCATCTCTCACAGATATTGATCATCCGTTAATTACAGAACTTATTAGACCTATTATTGATCTACAGTTCTGAAAAAACAGCATAAGATAAAATGATGTATACTAAGCGCAACAAGAATATTCATAGCTACTAGAATTTGAATGTATAGTCAAAATGTTGCTGAATTGGAACCTTAGAGCATGAAAAACTACTAGGTTTATCTGGTTGTATTCTATTTTCTAACTAACACGTCCAAGTGCCGTAACAAAACAAGTCTCTCACGATTCAAATTGGTTTGGAAGTATAGAATTATCAACAGAATTGTTAATTCAGAATCTTTAGCACCACCTACATATAGTAAAGCAAAACTGCAGTCATCTTCCACAGTAATTCTCAGATATACTAAAAGGCAACCTAATTGTAGGTATCATTATCAGATGAAGCGCAAAAGAGGATAAATACGAATCAACAACCAGAAACTAGTCGGATGGAAGAAAACCTAAGTGTTAGGAAAACAAATCAAACAATCAAGGAAAGAATTGAAGGATTGGAATCGGAATGCTTACTTACAGGTAAGTGAGAAGCAACATCGTTGGAGAAGAGATGCATGACGCCTCTAGTTTCTTCGATGCGAGGGTTTCCAGAAGAAAAATAGAACACCTCAGTCAAATTACACATGGACGTTGAAGAATCCATCACGATTTCTGCCCGGATTAGCTCCTCTACGCCCACGCTACGTATTGAAATTGATTCTGGCTACAATTTCTCTTGTATGGAAGACGATCAATTTTTTGAGATGTCAAAGTGTAAGTAATTTATACTCTAGCATATTTAATAGGAGTCCAAAAAATAGATCGCTAATACATTTTTGAACTTTATAAAATTCATTTGGATCATAGAAAAGGTCAATGATTCGTTTTTATTAGACTACTAGAGTAGAGAGAGTATTTCGTTAATTGATTTACGAAAAATGCATAACTATCTCTAATCTATGTCTGAAATTCTAAAGACACACTTATATATTTTTTTTGGCTTACGTGACACTAGTTTGGAAAAAAAAGTCAACCAACGTTGAACCCACAAGATAGTGTCGCATAGGCCAAAAAGGAGTAAAAAATTATTAATAAAATAAGTTTAACTAGGACCTTAGTATAGTATAAGTGTGTCTCTTAAATTTCGGGTATAAGTTTAAGAGTTACTTATGCATTATCTCATTGATTTATATAAAACTTAAATTAGGTTATTAATTTACAATCTCACGTGAAGAATATATGTATAAGTTATAAGCTTAATATATCATTATTTGTGTGTTGTAAAAATTGAATAAATGATACATAAATTAGTAATATATGAAAAATCAAATCATGTATAATAAATTTTACTTAACTAATTATATATTACTAATATTTGTCTAACTCTAACTTGCAATCCAACTTTAGAGGTCATTTGGTCGGTGAGATTAAGTGACATCTACTTATGAATATTATTTAAAAAGTTTCTTTAACTGTTATGAAATTATTAGCTCTCTTGTATTAAAGAGGAGTCATCTCAAACATTATGAGTAATTTTTTATTACGACAAACTACGAAACCTTTTAAAATTATTGGAGATCTTGTACATTTCAGAAATTATTTGATAACAAGATATGTCTTATTCTTGTTCCATTCGTTAGAAAAATGCTGCGATAGACCACGTTATGCTCCATTGTTAATGTTATCCAGTGTTCGATTTTCTTATTAATCCCGCAAGAGCTTATGCTGTTTTTTACTATTCCCTCATTATGCAATTTGCACATATTTATTTATCATTGTATCGAACTGCAAAATTTACAGGCATTCCTCTAAACAGGTTTAATTACTCTCAACCAAATTGTTACATAATCATCAAATACTGGCTGTAAATCAAAACATTCTTTAGTTCTATTTAAGAGGAGCATGATTTTAAACTAAAGCAACTCCATGACATCCACAAGTTATCCTGATCCTAAGGTCGAGCAACAGCACTACAAATTCCAACAAATTCTCAAAGCTAAAGTTTTCAAAACTCAGTACTATTTCATTATATTTAAGCCTTGTTACAGAGTTCACTTTTTTCATACTATTATATCTCTAGGTTTGGACATCCTACTGGTTTGTAAAAGCAATTGCAAATCCAAGGACAACATGAACCTGACAAGAGAGCAAGGTACTTCTCTCAGTTCTACAGAGAAAACTACTCCAAAGACTATATAACTGATGATTACGATCTCGGGCGAGAAAAGAATACCCAACACTCTCAAAAGCTTAAGTCTTATTTCATAAGCAAAAACCTCCGAAAGTCGAGCCAGTTACAGCTTTCCAAAAGGAGAAACCATACAAAACCCTTAAACTCCTAATCAGGCATCAACTACCTTCTGCTCCACACCATCGACCTGTGTCTCTTCCTTCTTCTTTGTTTCTGAAACAGCCAACTCATCAATCTTTTGGGTCACCTCACCCATACCATCACTGGCATTTGCAGTAGTAGACCCGTTTGCTGTGGAGTTGTCCTCAATCTGACCAAGAGGGCCCAGCTGCCATATTCTAATAGTCCCATCTTCAGATCCTGAGGCATAGGATTCACCTCCTGGAGAGAACCGCAAACAGTGACACCGGCCATGGGTCCCTTGTGAGCTAGTGATACACAAAAGAGAATATCGCATGGGTTAAGACTTGAAGTACTTGATACGAAAAATAGAAGAAATAACCCCTAATTAATTTAAGAAAACGCAAATACCAGAAAAAGGAACACAAAGAAAAAAGGGCATGATCAGAATAACTAGAATTAATTTCTAAATATTTACAGAGCCCCACACAACTTACCAATTTCCTCTCCAGTGTGAAAATCAAAGACATGAACCCACATATCTTCTCCTCCAGCAATGAACCTATTACCGAACTTTGGTTCCAGGGAAGCAGATTCAACTTTGCAAGGCAATTCGTGACTCTTCACCAATCCAAAGCTGCTTGTAAAGAAATAAGTTAAAATGCAATGTAAACTGTGGCAAGATACTGAATTGAAAACATTTTTGTTCCAATGAAGTAAAAAAAACAATACATACTGGTTAGCATCCCAAAACTTGACAGAGGAACCATCAGCAGTTGTTATGTAACGGCCATCCTGACTTACTTCAGCACTGGTTACAGGAAACTTAGTTTCAAGGATTTGAACAACTTTGCCGGTCCTCACGTCCCATAACCTAGTTTACAACAATTAAATCAAAACCAATTCAAGGTAGTGAAGAGAACTGGGGGAGTAAATGTTCATACGGATATATGAACCACACATATGGCCATCGTATCAAATATCCAATAGTATTTAGCAAGTATTGTACATGACTTGGTTAAGTGTACGGTAGATCAAGTTTACGGTTGAATAGTAGATCAATCAATTGCAAAGTCTAAGTGGCCATGAACGCTAGCCTATTACTAATGCAACCAGCGAGAAAAAAATGAACAAAATATACAACTAGATTCAGCAGACTTTTGAAAGCCTACCTCAATCCACCAGCATCTCCAGAGGAACTCAAAATAGTTTGATCGCTGGGCGCCAAGCAAACTGTCCCTTATGAACCAGGAAGAGAGCTGTCATTCTCCTGAGTGCATTAGGCGGTTTTAAAAGCAAATATGCGATTGATGAATGGTGTTCACAACAACCAGTGAGTAGCAGATTTGTATCCTACAAAGTCATCACACCATAGTTCATACAAATTAGCAGAATGTAAAAGGTTTATAAATGGAAAAGATAAAAATGGATTGAAGTCCCTTTGACATGTGGTACCAATTAAGAGATTTTGTGGTTTGGGGGGGGGGGGGGGGAGAGAGAAGAAAGTTCCCATCACATAGGATTGACTGGAGAATTTAAATCAAAGCCTGAAACAATGTATATTACTTTTAATAAAGAAAGATGTTTTCCTTTCAATAGCAGTAGCCTCTCATGACTCAGCAATAATTTAAATTGGCATTCTCTGCTCTTAGGTTTTCAACCTACACAAGGGGAATTGACATAACCACCCAAGAGTGTCGCCTACTGGTTCTGCCAATATACATAAGACTTGATGGGCATATATATTCACAGCATTCTATTGTTTTGTGAAGGTATTTCTCTTTAAGGCATCAAGGAGATGCAAAGCTGTAAAAGAACAGAAGTGCATTTTTTAACCCCCTTATAATGTGTTAAACAAAGTGCAACAGTATTCTCCAACTTAAGTGAAGATATAAAGAGCTCTAAGGAGCTCTAACCTGAAGGAACTTTAATAGAAGTAAAGCAGGAGGTACCTCTGAAAAGGCACATGCTCGAACTATGTGCTTGTGGTCAAATGAGTGTAATACATCCCCAGTCAATGCATCCCACAATTTCCTGAAAACAACCAACAGAAATGACAATATAGAAAGGTAAATAAAAAGAGGACAATGTTGAGCCATGGAAAATTCTAAAAGAAGGATGACAAAGATTCTACCGTATTCTATAAGATATTATTTTAATAAATATAAGTATATAATGACATGCAAGGTAGATCAACAATAGACATGGCACAAAAGTACTTATTTTGTTCTACATCACTTATTATAGACTAATGTACCACATAAATGTCACTTAAATGTTACTTTTCAAAGTACTGAGTTGATGAAGCCACAGAAGAACAACGCGGCTGAAATCGGCAGCTTTCAGATGCAAGAAGAAGATTGCAGACACGAAGAGCATGTATCCAGACAAACAACTAACACTTTGGCTCCTTTATGCCCTTCAAATGTTCCAATCCAATCTCCAGTTTCTCCATTTCTCAGCATTGGCGTAGAATCTACAAAATGAAACAATTCAGAAATTAAGAACACACAACAACATGAAAACTTATTGCAGCATATGAACAAATACAACATTAAGACTTATTGCAGCAAATAAACAAATACAACATGAAAACCTACTGCAGCAAATGAAAAATTCAACAACTACTACACACAGGTCCCAAACAAATTGTGTAGGCTACACAAATCCTGATTGACCATGTTTCTCCATTTAAATTCATCTCGATTCAACATTATACAAAATAAAAATAGAAGTACTAAAAGTTCTCTTTATTTTCTATTTGAATAAAAATGTTTGATAAGTCCAACTCCTATAAAGCATAGGGCATAAAATCTAAAATAAATATATTAACATGACTAAAACATATTCCGGACCAATTGGTATCTTTCCTATACAAGTCTATTTCTTTAATTGAGCATTATCTTTCACCAAATCTGCTTGACGAAAAAACAAAAGCATTAAATCAACAAATATCAGAAGAAAAGAACAGGGAATTTTTTGACGATGGTATAAATACGCTAAAGAACATCTTCATTTATATCATTTTCTGCTTTACCAGGCTCCTGTGATATGGTGGTGAAAAACCTGAGGCTGATGAGATTTTACCTATCTTTCTGGACACTGTAAGCTAGAGAATAAGGAGAGACAGTTAGCATACATGTGATGACTTGCCTGAACACCGACAACATAGTAATAAAATCTCAATGGCTACAGACAACAAAGATACCATGTGCCGCAGCAAGCCAATCATTTTATTTACCACCACGTTTGGTGAGAACCACTAGGCAAAACTAATACTGAAGATGATAATATATGCCCATACCTACCATGGAATGCATTGAACGTGGTAATTTATTTGATGGAATTGAATGCAGATAAAAGAATTAAGGTTTACTATAACAAGGTCTGATAACATCTGCAGCACATAAATGAAGTGTGCATTTCACATCAATGCCTAAACACTGAAAATACAGAAACATTTTTCAATTGTCTTCAAGTTGAAAAATCTCTTATTGCTGCTTTTTAGTATTTTCCACAATCTCTAAACAAATGCATGAAATCCTAAAGTTCAACAGCAAACCTACAATTGAAACTGAGATGCTACTCTATTTGCTACAAAATAGACGCGACAGCACAGAGCCAATGGTTAGCTATAGTAAATGTTACCAATACAATGCCAAGAACGTTCACACAATCAAGGTTGTGACTAGCTCATACTTATATGGTAAAAAGTCAAATGCTATAAATGGGGTGTACTGGGGGTTCTAAGGATGTAAATACCATAAACATGGAATTTTCAAAGAAGTAATTTGCACAACCTTTAAATACTGAAGCAAGGGTTAGCAAAAGAAAGTTCCATAATTTAGAATGTAGTCGATCATTCTTGATAATCGGAATGCCACACTCGACACTTCAATAGATTATCAAAACTATCAAAATGACATAACGTTCATCAACGGAAAAAAAAATTACCCTTGCTGGCACTGATGAGGAAGAATCCATCAGGAGTGATTGGACTGTAGGACAGATCAACAACAGGACGAGAGTGCCCATGGCAAACAAGCGGTGCCACAACTTTCTTCTTATCCATTACTGCCAATTCTAATTAAATCAAATCAAATCACAAAGATTATAATATCTACGAGAAACCCAACCCAGCGCCGATATGATAAGAATCGAAATTGATCAAAAAAAAAAGTCCCCAAATGAAAGAAAACAGACAATTGACCGATGAACAAAAAAATTAAGCAGAATTGCTTTTGCCGAGTTGTGAGATCAAAGAAACATAGAATTAAAACATAAATTTGAAAAGATCTACAAAATCACAATCAGATATATATGTATGTATAGATAGATGGGGAACTGGCGCGACTGTAAAAGGTGGGAAACCCTAATTTTGAGATTTGATGTTTCTTTGATGGATCCACACCTTTCTAACCCTATCAACTCATATAAAAAGCCCTAAGGATAGA
The DNA here is from genome assembly GCA_027704765.1 of Solanum habrochaites. NCBI lineage: Eukaryota > Viridiplantae > Streptophyta > Magnoliopsida > Solanales > Solanaceae > Solanum > Solanum habrochaites. The sequence goes on from JAKWJA010002491.1 coordinate 65,307,148, forward strand.
TCACAACTCCGAATTATTACCAAATTAAGAAACAAAATATATAGAAAAATAACTAATACAAAAACCACAGAAAAGAAAAAATAAAAATATACTGAAACTATAGGGCTTGGCGCAGGGAAGACACTGCGGCAACAAGATCTAATATAGTCTCGTCACACCCCACCCCACCCCACCTACCCACCTCCTCGTGTCTAATGTATAGTTTTATATACATTATTGATTTTTAATTTTAATTTACCACTTGGATATATATAGTAAACAAATATGATTTAAAGTAATTAGGTAAGAAATACGTCTTATTTATTTTATTCTCGAAAGTTATTTGTTGAGAAAGTTTCGTTAATTTAGGTATGTAATGAGTTAAAGATTTATTCGAAATTTAGTTACAGTAGTTGTTATGTGGAAGATCCAGATTTATGACGAGTGATTGATCTTCCAGGGTTTGAAATTAGTTAGTTTTGTTGGTTCATTCCCTTCGATTACATGGTAATGTAACAGATTAACAGGGCAGAGGAGACATTGCATCTGCATTGATATCTTTTTCTCGAAAGTATTCTTCTCAAGTTTTTCTATCTTAATCTATTTCAAATCTTGTATCATCTGCTTCCGTTTCTATAGATCTATCGACATTATGAGTCACTGATCAATTTTCCACTTTCAGTTTTTCTGTTATTAGGTTAGGCATTATTGTTTAATTTTCACATTTTCAGTTATTTTCGTTATTAGCTTTGGAGTTATTGTTCAAGTTTCCAATTTTTAGTTATTTTCGTTATTAGCTTGACTTATATTTCAATTCAGTTAACAATATAACGATAAATAGAAGAAGAAAAAAATGAACAACACCCTGTATCATCTCTTCACAATTTCTTATTATCAATCTATTTCAAATCTTTTATTTTGTTAATATGTTTTTGTCAATCTAGGGTTTGGGATTAGTTAGTTATTGTTGGTTTTAGCAATACAGTTTCTAGTTAATTCACTTCGGTTATATGGCAATATAACAGAGTAACATGACATATGAAATATCAAATCTGTACTGATATCTTTTTTTTGAAATTCTTTTCATTTTTCTTTCTTAATCTATTTCAGATGCATCATCTATTTCTGCTCTTGTAGATCTATCAAGATTAGAGTTACTGATCGATTTTTCACTTTCACTTTTTATGTTATTAGCTTAGGTGTTACTGTATAAATTTCACATTTATAGTTATTTTCGTTATTAATTTTGGAGTTACTATTCAAGTTTTCAATTTTCAGTTATTAGCTTGGTTATATTCCAATTCAATTATCAATATAACGGTAAATTAAAAATGAGCAATAATTTATCTCATTAGATAATACCCCATTTTCTTATTCTCAAACTTCTTCAAATTTCGTCTCTTCTTCTTCAGTGTATGTAAATCTATCGAGTTTAAGAGTTATTGTTCAATCTTTCTATTTTCAGTTATTTATATTATTAGCTTGTCACATTTTCAGTTATTATCTTTGAAGTGATCATTATTTAAATTTTTATTTACTATTTTTGTTATTAGTTTGGCTCATCTTTCAATTCAATATATAATATAATTGAATTTTATGTCGAAAAATACTTGCTACTTCAAAATTTATTTGAAATTATTACACTACTCTTTCTAATTTATTTTTAGATAAATATATTCTTTAATATTTAATAATTTGCTAATTAAAATATTGACATATCATTAAAATCTGTATATTAATAGAATAGTTTAAACTTTACTAAATAAATATGATTTAAAATAATTATATATTAAATCTACATGCAAACATAGGAATTTACTCTAGTATATTTTTCTCCTTTTGCTCAAATTCTCCCTTTTCGATCTTTATAAATTTCCTATCTTCCTTAGTTATTGAGTTACTATTTATTTTTTTTGGCAGTTTTAATTGTATTCTTTACTTATAAGTTAAATTTTTTAGTTTTCATATTTTATATTATTTCTATAATTAGCTTATTAGGAGTTACGACTCATTTTTCCTAATTACAATCTTTTCGTTGCTAGCTCAAGAGATATCATTTCAGTTTCCATTTTCAATTGTTTTTGTTATTAACTTAACACATTTTTTAATTCCATTATTATTGATATAACTAACATTTGCCCCAAAATAACTTTTTTTATTTAAAATTTATTTTGAGATCGTTACACTTTTCTTTATGATTTTTTTTAGATTAATGTATCTTTTAATATTTAATAATTCTTTAATTAAAATATACTTTATATGTCATTGTTGAGATCACTAAATTGAACAACTATTTTTAGACTTATAATGCATTATACATCATTTCTATAAAATCATAAAATTTATATTGATTTTAATTTTAATTTATCATTTGAATATAATTAATTCGTACTATTTTAAAGTAATCATGTAAAATATACATTTTATCATATTGTATGATTTGTTATTTCACCTTGAAAGTTATTTGTCGATAAAGAGTTGTTAATCTTGGTATATAATGAGATAGGAGTTGTTCAAAATTAAGTTACAATACTTATCACATGAAAAGTTGATATTAATGGTGAGTTATTCTGCTCCTAAATTTGAAAATTATCGCTTTGTCAATTCAATCAATTCGATTATACAATACACGATAAACCAGCAAAGAAGAGAAACTCTAATTTATTTTATGCAAGTCTATTGAGTGAAGAATTAACTGGTATTTTTGTTATTAGCTTCTAAGCTATTTTGTTCTTTTTTTTTGTTGAACTTAGAAGTTACTGTTCAATTTTCTCATTTTAAGTTATTTCGTTATAAGCTTAGCTTGTATTTTAATTTAGTTATCGGTTAATTGAAATTATTTTGAAAATACATGTTATTTCAAATTTATTTTGCGACCATTACACTTTTTCGTTCTATTTTATTTTAAACAAAAATATGTTATTCTTAAGATCATTATATTAAGACAATATTCTAGACTTTTTGTGTATTATATATCTTTTTAATTAGGATTATAAAATCTTAAAGCCCTCCGTATTTTTAAAAATTACATATTCAGTTTTTTTTTTAAAAAAATTAGATGAAATAATTCAGAATTACTTCTTAATAATAAAAATTTCATACACACTCCATTAAAGTTGGCGCATTTGTTACCTAAAATCCATCTCTGATCAAATGTTGTGAAATGATTAAATCGCGTAAATTATATCATATGATTCTCTAACAAATATAATCCACAATTTTACATATTTTCTATTGAGGTCGTTATGCAGGTCAACCGTGTGAATTTTCACATGCTTATGGATATTAGGCTTCAATATGAATAATATAATTTTCGTTTTGATATTAAAGTATAATATTTGAAAGTAAGATAAGAGTTGATTGACTCAAATAGCGGTCAGATCAGGTATAAGTACAATTAATCCAATAATCTTGATCTAATCATTATATGTGTCTTTAAAAAATTATTTACACGTGAAAATTAATGACTTAAAATTCAACAATTTAAAATAGGAAAATTATATATAATGATAAATTAATAAATCAAATTAATTGCTATAATCACCCTTTGATTTAATTGTGTCCCGTAGCAAACTGTTTGTCAGTCACCTCTCTCCGTCAAACTCTCGTTCGCCGCTCTCCTCTTTGTTCCATCTCTTGCTCGCTTCCTCTTACTTTTATACAAACACAAGTTTTCAAAATCTGTTTCTTTTTGTATAAAGCAAAGAAAATTGTATAAATACATATATTTTTGTTCCCCTCTCTACCCTCTTCCAGATCTCGTTCTCAACTCGCCTCGAAAATTCGCTCTCCACCTCGCCTGTCCTCGCTTCTCTACAAACAAAAAGAAATGGATAAAGTGTGTTTAGTTGTATAAGGGAGAGAAAATTGTTATATACACTGGTGCAAATACATCTATTTCGTTCAATAACTTATTAATTATACAATAAAAATACTCCACTGCCCGTTTCTTGTGCCTTTCAATTTCTCTTCGGCTTTATAAAAATTCAAATTGTATATTAATTTCTCTCTTTAGTTTTATACAATCGATTCAATTGTATATTCCTGCCCAAATCTCTTTTGCCTTCTCTTGTTCATTTTTATACAAATTCAAATTGTATATAATCGTTCTATACATTTTATAATTAAACAATCGTTTATACAATTCTCTGTCCAAGTTACTTTCTCTTTCTCGTTTTATACAATTCGTTTCAATTGTATATATATAACGAATTATACATTTAAATGTTTGCTATGGAGTGCAATTATGCAAACTTTACTATAACATACAAATATAAATTTTATGTTTGCTATATGTGGAAGTTGTCCGTTTAAAATTCTAAACTTCAAAAAACTTTATGGAGTTGGTACTTTGGGCTTCCATCAACAAGCATTCTATATTGGGCCGGGCCATTAGTTTTGCCTTTTGGGGAGTTTCGTAAGCAAATACATATATTGATACAAATAGCCTATATTGGCAACTTTTATTCATAACTTTATGAAATAGCTACATTTCGGAGTTTCAAAGTTTCATAAGTAATATTTCATACATAATTTGTTGATTTCAGCCGTAAAATATGAAGCATCATGATAATAATAATTTTTTTATTTTTATTTATGTGTCATTATTTTAGGTTTCATGTTTCTTAAGAAATTAGACAAATATAACATGAATGCAATGAACATGAATTAAGTTATTTTGATTCATTAATTTGACTTATGAATATAAATAATTTATTTAGTTTTGCTATGTTGGTCAAATTTATACTTTCAAGACTAATAATTCTGAAGGGTAAAATGAAAAGGATAATGTCATTTACATTGATTTTGTAAAATGACAAATATTAAGGAACATCTATTTTAATAAGGACGTATAAATAAAAACAAAAGCAGTATATCATAGTTATAAGAACGAAAAACTGGACATTTGTGAATTTTATCTCATATAATTTTATAATGTATTATATTATATTGTTTTAACTAACATAATATTTGAATAGATTGAATGACTGTATCAATTATTTCACTTCATTATCTAATCACTCATAAATAATATGAGGAATAAACTTAATATATACAGAGAGAGAATATGAGTTAAAGGTATTATAAAAAGGTGGGTAAAAAAGAATAAAATATGATTAGTACTAGATAACAAGCAAAGTCAAACTTTGAGAAAAGAAAAGATGGTGGTAATGACGTGATGATATCAAATAAATATTAAAATTTTATTTTTATATAATAATAAATTATAATATAATAATATTTAAATAACAATTAAAACGTATATTATATATTGAAATAATACGATATAACACAATAAACAACAACCAACCAATTAAGCGGTAAACTTTGTATAAAAAATCACAAGTTATGTTAATAACGTTACTTTTGAGCAATAATTTATACTTACTATATTTGCGTTGTCCAACAAATTTAACGAATTGATGATATCCTCCCCTCAATATTTAAATTTGCTTCAGTTAGAACATGTACTAGATTTTAAACAACACTAATTAATCTCGATGATATATATTTTTTTTTTTTTGCTTGAACTTTAAATTTCAATATTCAGATCAAAATGCCAATAACATTATTTCAATATCATTATATCAATTTCTCAACTTTTTAAATTAGATTTTATCATGTAATTTATGTCATGTTTTTCAATAAAAAATTATATTATTTACATTTTTATAAAGATGTCTACATCTTACTTTCCTCAAACTCCCTGATAAAATTACATTGAATATATTATATATCAACTTAAAAAATAAAGTAAGGCCTCTTAATAAAATTTGACTTTAAAACGATGAGTGCATACTCTTTGTTTTGATTCGCCATAACTCAATTCTCGTCTTGATCAATTATGATAAATAAGATGAACAAGAGGAAGCAAATGCTTGTGCCTTCCTAACCATAACTGGAGAATAATATGTAGAACTAATATTCCCATCCACACCAATTAGTCATTCAATTATTTGCTTGGCATAATAAAGAACAAGTATCAAACCTTAGAGTCTCTTAAAATAATAATAATAATAATAATAATAATAATAATAATAATAATAATAATGATAAAAAACCTTAATTGTCTCGAACAAAAATCAACAGGTCCCTCCTAAATTAATTTGTTTTTTGACTTAAAGTTGAAAATGGAAAATGGTCCCTCAATCGATCAATATTCAAGTTGCTCACATTTTGATTCTCTTTTTATTTCATTTATATATTTGAAATTTGATTACTTCTCTTCTTGACACTCATTTGCATTTTTTAAAAATGAACAATGCTAGAGGTATTCGAATTACTACCACTGAAATAATCTCAGTATTTTATATGAGTTGTCTAGACTCATCTAGGGGAGAACCCACCGAAAGTTAGGGGTTCATTCGAATTTCCTCGGTAAAAAATTACACAGTGTATATAAGGTAAAATTTCAATATTTACGTGAGCATAATACATATGTTCGATTTTAAATTTGGCTTCAAATTTTAACTTTGACCTCCAACTTTCATAATGCACAAACAAGCACTTTAACTATCCAATTTTTAAATAAATAAACACATGCGTTCTACATGACACAATACACGTAGGACACCATGTAAGACAAAAAATGACGTGTGCCAATTTGTTCAACTTTATACAAGTTTAATTGTTTACTTGTGCACACCCAAAGTTGAAGCGCATCAATGTGATTCGAAGTCAAGTTAAATGGTCTATTTATGTATTATGTCATTTATGTGAATATATATATTTTGACCTCCCTCAATGACAAGGAATATGAGATAGTCCATTGGTAAATTCCTTTTGAAACTATGCGTGACGTCCGGGTCCAAATCCTTTAGTTAATATTTTTTTTTAAGTTCCATTTCCATTTTTACGTTTTTTTTTAAAAATATGCTTAAAGTGTGATTTTAAATCCAAAATAATTTAAGGGTCACATTCCTTGAAAAAAAATTATTGACTTATTAACACATTTATACTTTTATTTTTCGAATCCTCTAAATAAAAATTCTGAATCCGCCACTAAACTCATCTAAATCTATATTTTTTCAAGACATTGGTATGTGATAATCAAAACTCAAAAGTAGAGCAGATAAAAAAGTTGGTGTGGGAAATACTCCATTCCTAGCCAGAAAATAATTTATAAAAAATTGTGTAATAATATAAAAAAAAATTGTCTTGAAGAAGCTGTACAGGAACATATATTATCTGGCAAAATGTGTAGGATTGTGCTAGTCACAAGTAGTTACAAATAAATTTCATGTACGTACAAATAATACATAACATATGAATGAAACATCCATAGAGATATAAATAAGATCTTGTTCGTCATCATTTGGGATAATATATGTGTATTAAAATGGTGTATCCATGCGTTATTTAGAAGGCTCTAGAATTTATAACCAGCCAATCATATATTCAAATTAACATTTTCTTTACACAGCTTCAATTTATGCACTTATAAATAAAAAATAGTATAGTATTTATCATTCAACGTGATCTAAAGAATATCCAAATATCATGGTGGTCTTGTCACTGAAAGGTTGTAGTAATACTTCAACATTATTTATACATATATTCCTTAAAAAATACAATGTAATGAGTATGATTTTTTTTTAATGTTTTCACAAACCTGAACTATGTTTCACATGACCTATTATCACTGATTCACGAGTTAATTTTTGAGATTCACCCACGTATTAGAGCATTAATTGCCATTAAAGCCCAAAACTAGCTTCTTGTTGTGTACGTTAGTTCTAACTCCAAGCTAATTAAAGCATGGTAAAATAGTCTCCGCTGTCACCTTATTTATCCAGAATCATTGGCTCTGATACTAATTATTGGGCTAACACTATATCAAAAATTAGTTTTAGCGGCAAGTAATTAACATTGCCTCAAAATATATATTATTAGCGACAATTAACACCATTTGTATATATGTCCCAAAAGACTATAGTGACATTGGATCTAATGACATTTAACTAATACCAGTTAAAACTTTATCACTCTTTATTAATTCGTCTATTTATTACAGCAAAAAATAGTTTTATTGTAATAATAAATCAATTCAAAGATACTCTGAATACAATATTATCTTATTTGATCAAACCCTTAAGATTTTTTTCTAGTATATCTACACATTATATAGATTCTTTTATCTTTTCAAACTATATATCAGTTTTAGACTTACACCCTAACATATTGTTGAGTTTCTAATACATATGGATGGACACAGAGAGATAGTAAACTAAAGTCCTCATGTGCCACAAGGTTCCATACATTTACATGCCTTATGCTGTTATGCAAATGACCATGATTTTGCAGAATTTTTGTCCTCGGGCAGTGAAATTGTATCAAACAATTACATTAGTTTAAAGAAATAAATAACAGTCTTAATCTGTGAAATCATAAAATAATTAGCTCAGATCGTCATGTCTGACCTTTGAATTATGTACCACTACAATTTTTTATTTTGTTTTAAACTAATATAATTGTCTTCTTCTAAGAGACGTGGCCAGCTAGCCAATTGATACATAGATTTTCTGTCCTAGGAAAGCTCAGGCACAAGATTACAAGTTTTGATTAGGTGCAAAATATAAGTCTCTTGAAGAACTTATATGCCCTATATAATTTCAAGCTATTTTCTTGAGAAAGTGAGACAAATATAAGGTAACTAATGGTATTTGTGTTTGGTGCGAAGAAAAATGTTTTCCTGAAAAATTAAGTGACATTTTTTCGTGTGTGTGATACATAAGCAGAAAATATGATCGAAAATTGAGAATGCATTGAATCCTGTATAGAACTAGAAATTATTGAGAGAACTAGAGTTAAGTAAGTAATACATGCCCTGTATAGTGTTAAAAAGTACCATGATAAATGAATACTACTAAAAGTGTGTAGTAACAGTTCAAAAATTATACAGTTTTTGTATTTTGATTCATGAATAATTATAGTTTTTTGTGGTACACCAGATATGAAGAGTCGTCTTGGAGTTCCATTCAAAGGCATTTCAGAGGATATTCGAGGACGAGTATCTTGCTACAAGCAGGATTGGGTTGCTGGAATTAGATCCGGAATAGGGTAATACAATTTTTCTTGGCATAATACATGGATAGTCATCTTAATTTGGCCTCAACTGTCAGTTAAACACTCACAACTTTGAGAATACACATTTCAACTCGTCCCTATGGTGTCTCGTGGACACCTGATGCTGACATGGCACATAAATTTTGGAGGTGTGTAGATGAATCATGTTGTAAGTTGGAGTGTTTAACTAACAAAGTGGAGACAAATTGAGGTGTTTAGATGTGCATCGTCAAAGTTGGAGTGTTTCCTTGTCAGTTTAGGTCAAGTTAATGTAAACGATTTTATATGTTCTTTGATTGTAATCTAACTGCTACTTTGTATGTATATGCCAGGATATTAGCTCCAACTACCTACATATTTTTTGCATCTGCTCTTCCAGTGATAGCTTTTGGAGAACAATTGAGCAGAGAAACAGGTTCTTTTACATTTCAAACTTTTGATGAAAGCATTCTAAAGGTAATCGGACGCATTTGTGATCATTAGTTTTCGTATTATATAAATTGAATTTGTATTTTAGATGGGAGCCTCAGCACTGTGGAAACTTTAGCTTCTACAGCAATTTGTGGTATCATTCACTCGATACTCGGGGGGCAACCACTTATGATACTAGGAGTTGCAGAACCTACTATTATTATGTACAGTTACTTGTACAAGTTTGCTAAAGGGAGAGAAGATTTAGGGCAGACACTTTACTTGGCTTGGGCCGGATGGTATGTTAGAATATGTTCGATTTTCGTATAAGTTTGTTTGATGATAGATGATGTTCATGATTTCTCATGTCTATGATGAAATCTTACTGCAGGGTGTGTGTCTGGACAGCTCTCATGTTGTTTCTTCTAGCAATATTCAATGCCTGTTCTGTCATAAGTAAATTTACTAGGATTGCTGGGGAAACTTTTGGAATGCTTATCGCTGTGCTTTTCATTCAAGAAGCAATTAAGGTACACTTTAGCTGCAGAAACAAGAATTCATTTGATAGTAGTTATGGGTAACTCAGCTTCAAACTCTGTACGTATTTGTGTTACAGAACTCATTCTCTATGTACAAATAATCCTTATCAATAACCTACTAAGCAAAACAATAATTGTGATCCTGCCTCTGCATCTTTTGGTGACATCTGAAGGAAGGCTTGATCAGAATGGATTTTTTTATTGTAACTTTGTAGGGATTGGTAAGTGAGTTCAGCATTCCTAAAGCTGAGGACCCAAGTTCGGAGAAATATCAATTTCATTGGCTTTACATGAACGGGCTACTTGGAATCATATTCACCTTTGGTCTTCTCTACACAGCCTTAAAGAGCAGGAAAGCAAGGTCATGGTGGTACGGCACAGGTTTGTTATCCAAACATTTTGATGGTGTCGATATGTTGTCACTTGATCAAAGTACATGTCTCACAACTTCCTTTTTACATTAAATCAGGCTGGATGAGAAGCTTCATCGCTGACTATGGAGTTCCTTTAATGGTTCTCATGTGGTCATCTCTGTCATTTATCGTGCCAAGCAATGTTCCGTCTGGAGTTCCTAGAACTCTCTATAGTCCCCTTCCTTGGGAATCTGCATCTTTATATCACTGGACTGTAATGAAGGTATGAAAAACTGGAGAAAGGTTTCTTCTTTAATTAGTCAACGAGAAATGTTGAGCTTTAAATGTATATGTAAACTGCAGGACATGGTGAAGGTTCCTCCAGTATACATATTTGCTGCCATAATACCAGCTGTGATGATAGCCGGACTCTATTTCTTCGATCACAGTGTTGCTTCGCAGATGGCACAACAAAAAGAGTTCAATTTAAAGAATTCCTTTGTGTCATTATGAATTTACTCTTGGGGATTATGGTTTGTTTGTTTTTTTATGGTTTTGTTATCCAGTGTGTCATATGGGATTTTAATACTTTCATACTTATATATGTCGATTTTTGTTTGTTTCGTGTACTGATCCAGACCAATACAGTAGGTGAATTCGGTCGACAGACTTTGCTATGTGGTTTACTTGGATTGCATCCTCAAATGTGTTTCTGCACACAGTCCCTTACATTATATGCCTACTAAGTACAGTTTGGCTATTTGCTTAAAGAAACAGGTTGATAAGTTATTGAATGTTACTGGGATGATTGTTGCGAAATTAGTGTTTATGTTACTATGTTGCCTCTGGTGCTGCTACATGGAATTCTAAACACTTGTGTATTGCTAATCAGCTTATTCGGAAGAAGATGGTTGAAAGTGCAAAGGAGAGTATCAGGCAAAAAGCTAGCAACTCTGAAATATATGGCAACATGCAAGCTGTATTCATTGAGATAGATAGTTCTCCTATTGTAAGTCCATCTTATTAGTTTCTTTAGCACTTCCAAAAGATAAATCTAAACTCTGAATCAAACCATCGAAACTGAACATCTTATGTGTCGTTATGGAGATATCTAGAGTAATATTGAGCTTTATAAAACTGAACTTTCTTGGTATGCAGAGTGCAGTAGCTAGAGAGTTGGAACACTTGAAAGAGGCAATAATGAAATGTGAAAGTGATAATGCAAATGACGAAAAGTCTAGTGGTATATTTGATCCTGAGAAGTACATTGATGCTTACTTGCCCGTTCGAGTAAATGAACAAAGAGTCAGCAATCTATTGCAGTCACTACTGGTAGCAGCATCAGCGGGTGCTATGCCAGTGATAAAAACGATACCAACTTCAGTTCTTTGGGGATATTTCGCCTACATGGCTATTGACAGCCTTCCAGGAAATCAGCTGTGGGAAAGAATGCTGCTTCTATTCATATCCCCTGGCAGGAGATTTAAGTAAGTTTCATCATTGGCATATGATCATTGAAGTTATTAAGTTAATAGATCATCAAGCCTTGTTCCTTTTGACTAGCATTTACATATGGGACTCTTACCCATTCAGTCACTCCCTTTCACGCTCAGTCCCAATTGGAGCGTGGACTGGGAGCCCAAACAGGGATGAACCTTGCTCTGATACCATGTAAAGATATGACATTTAGGTTGAATTCGGCCAAGTGCCATATCTTTACACAGTACAGCCACCAGCTTTTACAAATTTGATCTCAAATTAATATACGCAAACATGTGACTTGTTCAACTAACCAGAGTGATCATGATTGCAGGGTCCTTGAAGGGGTTCATGCATCTTTTGTGGAATCAGTACCATTCAGATACATTGCAATCTTCACAATATTCCAATTTGTGTACTTACTTGTTGTCTTTGGAGTTACTTGGATTCCTATAGCTGGCATTCTCTTCCCCTTGCCATTTTTTCTCCTCATAAGCATAAGACAACATTTGCTTCCCAAATTTTTACACCCTCGTCATTTACAAGAGCTTGATGCAGCCGAATATGAGGAAATAGCTGGTGCTCCACAACGCGCACTTAGCTTCTCATTCAGGGTAATCATAACATTGTCATTATTCTACTCCATTTTAATTTTCTTTCATTAGTCAAGTCCACAACGCGCACTTAGCTAATGAACTCTCATCAAATAATGTGATTAGGAAACGGAGACAACTCTTCCTAGAACTGAAGGCGAGATAGAAATTTGTGATGCTGAGATTTTGGATGAACTTACAACAAGCAGAGGAGAGTTCAAAGTCCGGACTATTAGCTTTAGTGAGGATAAGCGCCCACAGGTACCTCTTGACAATTCATTTCACAATTACTAGTACTAGTACTAGAACCCATGCAATGCGCGGTCAATATTATAAAAAAATTGTTAAGTCTTAGTTGTTGACGGATGTTATTGATGCCTATTTGCAGGTTATTTATCCAACTGCAGACACAGAATCTGAGTGAACAATATTTACATGGCTCTAGAGTGTATTGAATCTTGAGTTGGTATTTGTATGCATGTATCCATACATGTAGAATGTATAATACTACAAATTGTAGGTCTAGTTAGTACTCTACTATGATATAAGATATGTACTTTATAGAAGTATTTTACAATTGTAAATGTAAAAACTGTTTGAAACAAGATTGTTTTTATTCCAGGATTCGAACACGAGACCTTAAATAAGATGTACTATGTTTCACTCTGCTGAAGTTCTACAAGTTTGCTTCAACTAAATTACAGTATAATTAGAAGATAAAAACTGTAATGAAACCATTTTTAAGTATGATTTAGTGATATAGGATAAAAGAATTAGATAATTACTACAATAATATAACTATGCTACTAATTGAAAATTTTCAATAATTTCCACATCATAAAAAATAAAACCTACACAGTAACAATCAAGAACTTAATAAAAATACTCCCTAATTTCTTGAAACCAAAATCATTACAAGCTAAATGACATTAAATCCTGAGTTTAGTTTGAAGAAATCCAATTGCCCTTATTCCATTCTTGATGAAACCTCAAGAGATGAGGAGGATATGCAACATTCTCCCCAGTAGTAGGAAAATAAACCTTGTACTTTTCTTCATGTCTTCCAGAAATAAACCCGATCCACCATCCATCATTATCGAACACATCAACTATATCGTACATATGAATATCTTCAGGCACTAGTAATGTTTCATGTTTAGGTGGTACAGGACGGGTCTCAAAAGCATTGACAATTTCCTCTAGAAAATCAGACTTAGCGTCGTTTACTAAATTCTTGTATCGAATTCTATAGTGAGAATTTCCAATTGGAGAAACTATAGTCGCGGTATAATATGCACCAATGTAACCCCATTCTTGACTTGCAACTTCAACTTGATCGCCCCTTTGAAACAATTTTGTTGTGTCTTGTGTCTTGAATGCCAATTTCTTAATTCTTGCCTTTAAGTTGTCAATGAAGCAGTGAGATTTCTCAAAATTGGATGCCATAATTGTGATTAACAGAGAGAAAAAAAAGAGATTGATTTGTTTAATTGAATGATGAAAACTAATGAGGCGTTACTAATGAATTTATAGGAGAAAAAAAAATTGTTTTCCTTAAGTGATTAGGAATTGGAAATACGGTTCTGTTTATTTTGTTTCTATAATTTGTCAGTGCGCGTTTTTTTATTTAAGAAGCTGTAAAAAATAATTTGTGCAAATAATACTAATGTTTTGCCTAATTTGTTCAACTTCCCTAAACAACGGTTGTAATAGGCCCATGTAAGTGGAGTTATGGGTAGTAGATTTAGAACTTTATCGTACATTCTATGTGGATCAAACTGAAAATATTTTAGGAGAAACTATTTAATTTCAAAAACATTTCAACTATATTATAAATATTTTCTCTAATTTGAAATAAATATGTATTGTTTTACTAATTAAAAATAACATATTAGATACATCCAGATACATTTTATAATCAGGTACACTATGAAATACAACTATGTAGGGAGAGAAATGAGGGGCAGAGGAGAGAGAGGCGAGCAAGAGAGGATGGAAGTGAGTGATAGAGTCAGTGTAGTCTAGATATATATAAATCAACTTGAACACATTGTATTTTGAATAAATTACACCTATTTTGAACTAAATATTTACTAGATACATGTAATTTGGATGCGTCAAGTACAAATCTAACACAAATAGTAATTTTTAAAACTCATAAGAAGGCACACTAAACCAGCGTAATTGGTTAAATTGTTGTTTGGTAACTATTTTATAGGGCCCAACGTTTCCAACATTTATAGCAAATAAAAAATTAATATTGTATGCTATAGCAAATTTGGCATAAGTGCGATCTAGAGCAAAACATAAAACGTATAAATTCGCTTATTATACATATACAAGTGTCAATTTGCGTGGCCTAATTGTATAATTTGCTGGCTAAATTGTATATTCGCTTCGGCCTATGTCGCTTACAATTGTATAAATCGCATCCTATTTTCACTTGGCAATGGATAAGCAAATTTGTATAATTTCACATGCCTATTCGTTTGCAATATTAAGTGTATAAGCAAGAAGATATCTGTTTTTCTCTCGCTTTGTACAAACGGAAACACAATATATACCACTTCTGTTGTATAAAGCGAGAAAATGTATTTCACTGCAATTGTAAATTCGCATGATAATTAGTGACTTTTCTCTGTAATATTTGAAGTAAAATGTTTGTAAAATGTATAATTAAGTGTTATAACACAACAGAGATATATTTTTGATGTGTATATACAAGTTTCTCTCGTTTTATACAAAACAGAAACAGAATTAACACTTGGTGGTATAAAGCGAGAGAGGCGAGCGAGAATGGAGAGTGGACGATGCGAGATTTTTCTGGGAGAGAGATGCTGAAATTTTAGCTACGTTTGCTTATAGACCAATAAATCAAACCCTATCTATTTGCATTTATTTTGGGTTATTAGTTTGCTATTATATACAATTTTCCCTTTTATTTATTAGATTTCAAAGTATTTGTTGTTTACTCATCAGATATATGGTGCACTTAATTGGTTGCATGATTATATTGGGCTTTTGCAGATCTCAAAACTTGATCTATTATTTGGGCCGCTTCCCGCAATTTCATAAAGCCCAATAATGAATAGCGGGGTGGCAACTAACTTCAAAAATGTACATTAGTTTCATTTTACATTTATTTTTAGTTTGATGGGACACATGATTTAAGCTTTGTGTATGAATATGTGATTTGGGATCATAATTTTCAAATACTACATTCTCCCAAAAGCATTGGGGATTTCAAATCATAATTTTAAAAAGAATTAGTAGAACTTTACCATCAGTTTATATTTTGAAAAATAAGTTCATTATTTTTTATTTTACGAAAAGAAAGATTCAAGCTCACTAATTTATAAAGAGATTGTTTGAAGAAAGACATCGAAGAATAACTAGTTATTACTATTATTGAATGTTGACAAGTGTTTTTTTTAATATAAAATTGTTCGTATTTAAAAGCTTGTAATTACAAGATATATATTTATAAGAGAAACATGGAGTCATATGATTATTGATGTGATGCCTTAGGATATTCTGATATCTTAATTATGATCTATGATTTATTCATTTAGTAAGATCGTGTATGAATTATCGAAATTTTAGTAGTCTTCATAATTTTTGTTTATATATATATATATATATATAAAGACAACTTAAGAAATCTAAATTACATATTCAAATTAACAAAACTTTAACTCTATATCATTGACTATATATAGCTTCTATATTATATATTTAAACGGGAGATCAAGTATATCACAACGACTACTAAATCAAAAAATACTCGTTTTGGATTGTTAGTTTAATTGTAGTTTATTCCTATAAGGTAGTGTCATCAAGTGTAAAGTGAGAGTATTTAATAAAAAAACTTACTCAATATAGAAAGATACAATTCATATAGAACTGATACTTTTATATAGATTTCATGTTTCAAATTACCTATACTTGCATATAGATTGTACATTTCAAATTATGTACTCCAGTAGTATTAGCAAGTGAATATGTTATATGACAACGATGATACTCCCTCCGTTTCAATGTATATATCATCATTTTTATTTCACATACATTAAGAAATTAAATTTATTGTTTTTTACTTTTTTAAAAAATTATTTTTGAAGTCAATTTTTCAATCTATGATATAAATTTATTTATTTTAATTAATTAATTTAACCAATGAACATGAATTATTCACTTAATTTTTCTATGTTGATCAAGTATATATAACGCTAATAAATCACCGGATTAAAAAGAGTACAAAATATTATGAAAAAAAAGAAAGTAAACATAACATCTCCTGCGCATTGACTTCAACAATATTGTCCTAATTTAAGGTGCTTCTTTTGTTTGAAATTTGAATAGACAAAAACAGAACAACGTTTCATCCCTGAATTTCTTGCAAAATGCCCTACATGACAAAATTTTAAGTTCCAAGTCATGTCAAACTTACTAAAGATGGAAAATTGCTTACATACTTGATACTACACATCTATTCCCACCTTTCTTATTTTGTAATAATCGCGCTGTTTTGAGCTTGCTAACATATATTTTAATTGATTCTACAAGATACTTGATATTAGAGACAAATTGACATTTTATTTTTCTTGAATAATTGGTTTAAAATTAATAAATTATACATATTAATGGGCTCTCTAGTCAATATCATAAGCCATACTTTAACTTTGTTTTGAGCTATATTTTACCGATATAAGTATAAATTAACTCTATTTACGAAATTTAGATTAAAAGACACTTAATTTTATTTTTAATCTTTATTCAAATTTAAATTTGAAATATCATGATTCTCGATCGCGCCACCTAACTCCTAATTATCAATTGCACATGTCTTGGAGATTAAACATTTTTCGATTATTGCCGACCTAAACAAAGTGTCATTTGGAAGGGAGAGACAGGGAGACAAATAATTAATTAAGATAATTGAAATCACTAATTGGACGTTAATCATGTTATAACAACATTGGAAGTGGGGGCGCTGCGGGCCGGGGAAGGTTGTTCTCCTATCAAAATTTGGAATTAGCATGATTCTAATATTATAAAAATAATTAATGATTTGACCTAATTTATTTCAATAATAATATATAATGTGATAATCACACAAAAATTATACAAACAAATCAATAATCATTCATCATCTATCGATGTGAAAACTCAATAACTATGCATCAATTACAATAAAATAACTTGACTATATAAATTTTTATTGATTATATTTTTTACTAAAATTTATGTTAAGTTTATTATTAAAAAAAAGAAAAAGTATTTGTCAATTTCTAAATAATCTCGATCATAACCTTCTGTTCTTTAAATGAGTACTTTATGATGAATATGTTATGCGTAACTAGACAAATCTCCTACTATATAATAATTCACAAATCACATAAAAATTATTTATATAATAATTTTTAAATGTAATATTAGAGACAAAATTTAAATAGTGTCACGAAAAATGGTGATACGAGGCGAATAATTCTAAAAATATTCAATCCGGAGGCTGCACATGGGTTTTGCCTCAGTATCAGATCTTGAATGTCACGTCCCTTATTTTGTTCTCTGATTGCCACGTCCATTGTAAACAGTTATTTTATTTTTCTTTTTTTAAAAAATGAGTATAAATCCGTGAATAATGGGAAGAGAAAAATAGTAAAAAAATTTTTGTTGAAATTCAAATTATGTTACCCAAGTAAAATGTGAATTTTGACTGACATTGCAATCCCAATTCTATCATCAAATATATAATACTCAGTTCTGTGTTTTAGTATCATTATTTTTTGTAGCATATAAAGAATGGTAATAGGTAGTCAAAGATTGTAATATTGATTATAGTATATGCTTAGTATTTTACTTTCTTTTTCTTATTATCTTTAGCTTCTTTCCTTGATGATTCAAACTCACAATTTTTGGATTGAAAGTAAGGGATGCTTATTATCTGAGTATTTTACTCTCTTCATTTTCATATTACTTGTTTATTTATTTAATTTGCTAGGTTAATGTTAGTTTTTCTTTTTATCTCTTTATGCCATAAAGATAAAAATAGAAATAAAATTCACATATATTCTAACCCATACGATATATCTACGAGGATATTGGCAACTACCTTTCTAAATTAATGTACCAAACCAAATATTGTCCAGCTGCAACAAGCCATGTGCTCAAGGTAGGATGCCATCTTTGAGGTCCTTTGTATCTTTCTGTAATTCATCAACTTCGTTTGCAATATTGCCATTACAACACTATTTCATTATGTCATCTTTTTTTCAAGAAAAAATTGTAAATAAAATATATGAGACTTCTGTAGTGTCATTTTATTCAAATAGAAATACGATATCATAAATAATCTATCCAAATTAAATAAACGAAAAAAAATCATGATTCAGAACCTTGTATATTAATTATTTCTGTCTACTTGTAGGAGAAACATAAGATACCAACACTTTAGTGTCAAAATTTTACTCCCCCCACCCACAAAACCACCATCCCTCTCCCCTCTCCGACCTCCTCCTAATTTTCTCACCCCCTAACCTTTTTATTTCCCTTCTGTCCTCCCACCCGCCTCCTCTTTATTTCAATCAAGTGAAAGTCGGTACGTAAAGGGATAATGTTACTTGGACGGGAATTTTATGAATTTACTATTACATTAAAAAAGCAAAAGAAGAATTAAAATGCCAAGGGTACCCTCTAAGTGACCACCAGATAAGACTTTTCTTGACTCTAGTTCCGTAATACTCCTTTCATTTTACTTCATTTATCTGGATTTAATTGATATCAAATTTTAAAAACTAGAAGTTACTTTTAAATTCTGTGATCTTAACAAAAATATATATAGAATATATTGAAATGATTCTTTTTATCTTGTGTTTTAATCATGTCATATAAAAATTATTAAAAGAAAAAATAAATCAAAACGAGAAAGGTACGAATAAAATAAAGATAAAAAATAAAAATTATATATAAGCACGCAACAATAATAGTAGTATCACTTAATTCAAGATATTCCATTTGCCTAAGATCAAATCACGGCTGTCATTAAACGTGCAAGATGCTTGACCAAAAAATTATTTCCCTTAGATTGCTTTCAGCTTAAATCAAACATTATTGGACATCTTATTTTTATTTAAATGAAAGAATTTATAATTAAAAATATTAACGGAAATCAGAAACCTTTATACCTTCATAATATAATATATTCCTTTAAAAAAAATGAATAAAGACATTATATACTCCAACATTTTACGATTATTAAGGATATTGATTAGTTTTACTTAATTAATTTATGTTTTTCTTAATTGTCTTTGTTCCTCAGCATGGGAAGTGCACGTGCAATCTGTTAGCTTCCTTGGACCTGCTACGAAATAGCAACATGCTGGTGGCAGATACTGTAAATTCTTCCAATCTAAAGGGCAATTTAACTAACAGAAAATCATAAAAGGCAGTCGAGCATTTGTGAATTTTCATCAGACATATCCTTTTTTCTCTCTTTCTTTCACAGTATATGAAAATGAAGAAAATGGGAATACTGAATATAGTGCTGCTCTTTGCCACCATAAATGTTGCTTTATCTGTACAAGACGGTATGTTTTTACTTAAACGTGATAGTAAGAAATTATATTTTTAAAATAGGAAGAAAAAAAATCCCGTTTAATATAAGCTGAGTAATCTCTTTAACATACTAGTGAGATCGTAAAAACAAATATTGCTATGTGTGATAATTTTTTTTTGAATCCCTTATTCACTAATTTATATTCCTGTCACTGTGTATTTGAAGTATTTGTTACATGCAAATTTGCTTGCAATTCTACATTTACTCGCTTATTAGTCGTTTGGACTTTTGTGTTTGCTAAACTTTAGGTGTGAGCTAAGTTCTATAGCCATGAGAAGATCTTAAGCCATTCATTCAGAACAAATAGTCTATTCAATTCTGAATCAACTTATGATCTACTGTAAAAATGAGTGGCATATATATAGTTGAGCTGTCTATTAGAAGATATATGGTTGAATATTGCACAGACAGATAAAGAGGAAAGAAGATGGAAAAACTTGTACGAAGAAGAAAAGAATAGTATGATGGGTGGTGAAATTTTAAATAAATAAACATGGACCATCCTACTTACTTAAAAGTCAATTTTCTATGGACAATCCTACTTACTTCAAAGATAAGATAGATGTAGGGGTTATATATTCATACGAGGTATTGTTTTCGTGAATAAGTTTCAGCTCTTTGCACATGAATCTTTAAGAGGATTGGGGCAATAACTGCTCCAGAATTGGGAATCGGAATAATAACTGCTCCAGAATTGGGAATCGGAATAATAACTACTCCAGAGGATTGGGGCAATAAATTTTTCTCATTTTACCATTACTATTTACTCTTAAGTATTTTTTATATTGTAAGCAAGTTTGAGGAATTTCAAAGATAATTCTTCAAGGAGTAAATTGGTAAACCCATCCTTTTTATTTACCATTTCTCAAGAGCATGTAAATAAAAAAGTGAACAGCTAATATGGAATAGAGAGAGTACCTATTTAATATAGCTTCTTGATTACATAAAAATTTCAAAAATTACTTATCTTAATAGGGATAAATAGGAAAGATATGTATTAAAAATGAATTATGAAAACACATATGAATTAAACTTGTAATATGTGTTTTATAAACTGTTCTCTGTAATATGAATTAAAATCGTATTATAAATATATTAAAAGTGATTAAGTGAAAAAAATTGTTATTTCTATAAATTATAAATATTTCCATAATATGGTATATTTACGTAAGTTTCCCCAATTTAATTAGAAGATCCAAGCCTTGCCAGTTGCAACCGATCTCCCGACACCAAGTTGTCACATCAATATTCTCTACCCCACTTTCGATTTTTTTCAACATAAAAAATAGTATTCTAATTGATATGCAGTAGCCCAAACTGGAAAACATAGCTGGTAAGCTTTACCAATTTAGGTTTATTCCTCATTCAAGCCATGTTACATGAAGTTAATAGGGCACAAATATGAGAAAACAAAAGTACCTAATGAGCTGCTCTTACTTTGTTCACGTGATTACTGAAACACGACATGTGATGTGATCATCCAATGGCAATTAACGACCAAGCAAGGTCTACTTGATATGTTAAAGAACATTTGATGATATAATCTTAACTTATATACACAGGTAACACAAAAAAAATTCACATATTGGTTATATATGTAACCTTTCGACCTTGTGATTGATCAGGATTATTGCCTAATGGAAACTTCGAGCAAGGTCCAAAAGCATCACAAATGAAGGGCACAAAAGTGACAGACCCACACGCAATACCTCACTGGGAAATATCAGGCTATGTAGAATACATTAAATCAGGACAAACACAAGGTGATATGTTGCTTCCCGTGCCTGAAGGAGCTTTCGCTGTTAGGCTTGGGGAAGACGCCTCCATCAAGACCAGAGTCACGAATGTCACTAGTGGGACTTTCTACTCTCTGTCTTTCAACTTTGCTAGGACTTGTGCTCAAGAAGAGAAACTCAATGTGTCGGTGTCGCCTAACACTGAGCCTAATGACTGGGGAATGCTTCCTATGCAGACTATGTATAGTAGTGATGGTTGGGACTCCTATTCATGGGGTTTCTTGGCTCAAGCTAATGAGATTGAAATCACTTTACACAATCCAGCAGTTGAGAAGGACCCAGCTTGTGGCCCACTCATTGATTTCATCGCTCTCAAAGCTCTAAAAAACCCACATAGACAAAGAGGTAATTTCCCCTCCTCTCTCGTCAATGTGCATTTAAGTTGGAGGGCCATGTAAAAATTTTATACTGTGTGTCTAAAAGTTAAACTTTAAATTCTAATGCATAAAATTGAAAGCAGGCAACATGTTGAAGAACGGAAACTTTGAAGAGGGTCCATATATCTTCCCCAACACAAGCTGGGGTGTTCTAATTCCTCCAAACATCGAGGATGATCACTCACCTTTGCCTGGATGGATGATTGAATCTCTCAAGGCAGTAAAATACATTGATGCTGAACACTTCACCGTGCCAGAGGGCAAACGCGCCATCGAGCTTGTGGCTGGAAGAGAAAGCGCAATAGCACAAATAGTGAAGACTCAAAAGGGAAAAGTGTATGACCTAATGTTCTCAGTTGGAGATGCAAGCAATTCCTGCGAAGGGTCTATGCTTATAGAGGCATTTGCTGGAAAGATCACTTTGCGAGTCCCCTATGAATCTGCAGGTAAAGGAGGATTCAAACGGGCCAAGCTTCGGTTCACCGCAGTAACTGAGCGCACCAGGGTCAGGTTCTTGAGCACATACTACCACATGAAGAATGATCACTCTGGCTCCTTGTGTGGTCCTGTGGTTGATGATATGAGATTAGTCGGGATTCGCCATCCATAAATTCCATAGATCAATTAATTACTAGTAATATAGAAGCTTTGATGGTTATTACTTAATTTGCATCACCTTTTCTTTTCTTCTTACAGCATTGCTTATGCGAGGGAATCAGTTTTTATTCCATGTAATGTTTGCTATAGCAGAGATGATCCTTTCTCCATATTGCAAAAGAAATTAGAAGGTTTAAATCATTTAGTCTTCGGTTTCATATCTTACATGTATGTACCTACAAATTTCAAGAAATCAAATAAAATTACCTTCATGAATCTGCTCCCGCTGTCAATATTAAATTAGATCAATCAAAACTCTATCTTCCTTATTTTCTAATATACAGGTAATCAAACTGGAAAACTCTATCATAGACTCCAAAGAAGAGACGACTCTAAACAAATCATTGCCACATACTTAACAAAGTACAGTTAAAATATCAAGCAAGGGGCGCACACATTTTTCCTTACGCTTTATCCATTCTAAACTGCTATCCCAGTCTGATATATGTGGTCTGATAATGCAAGTTAACTCAAATTTCTTTTCTTATTGATATGTTCAGTCATCTAAAACTGAAACTCACTTGATCTGGTCCAAAATTCACTAAGAGAGGAAATTGAAGTGCTTGTTTCTATAGATTACCTTAAGTCATAAGACGTAGATCAGGAGGATAGGCTCCGTCATTATCAAAGCCGGAAGCTGCTTCATTAGCATAAGGCTATGGAACTCGATCCACTCAGTTTTCCAGGTCGAGTGAATCTAACCTTCATCATTAGCCGCATCGTCAATTTCTGCCACCATAGCCTTAGTTTCTTCTTCAATTCCCCAATGCATATGCCATTTCAACAAGATAACAACAGAAATTAGCGACTCTCAGTGGAAATATCCATGCTCTTGGTGACCAGGATGCATCCTATCCCGTTTAAGCAATGTTTGCAAAGCTACTAAGCCCAAGGACTCCAGCACCTATAAGGCTATACTGCATTAAGCCTGGTAGATCCAAGAAAGGATATAGGTTTATGCTCTCTAACAAATCATAGAACAATCTAGTTGGGCCATGCATATTTCAATAGCAATATAATTTGCAAAGCAGCAATGCCAATGTAAAGGACTATCACACCACTACCTAAGTAGAAGCCAGAACTATCACGCTGCTTTAAATGATGAATGGGATGTACACTCTCTATATATTAGCAACACAATAGCACTTACTCGTCTTAACAACTCCTGCTACGTATATAAAGGGATTACTAAAATTTTGAATTTGAAAAAAAAAAAAAGAAGATAAATCTCATTCAAATTTCAAACTGAGCTTCCTATATATGTGTCATAGTACTAATCCAAGGAAGGAGATATTCAAAAAAATCAAACACGGATTCTCACCATTTCACTCTTAGCAAGGGAATAGAAAATTTTCGATTTATCTAGAACGTATAGTTTAAAAACTCTGTAGGCACAAGGCCAAAACAATCCAACAATATACACATGTTAATGGTGATTTAACATTTAATGACTCTGAACCAGAACAATGCAGAGCTAGTTTTTATATAATTTAGACACTCAAGCATTATTCCCTCGATAAAAAGAATAATATAACAAACAATTGATTAGACCCTGTTACAGCGACAACAATTACATCTTAACATTAAACTAGTTGGATTAGCTATTTGAAAATTCAATATGCATATTGCTCTAATTGGACATCTTCCATTCAATACCTTGTAGGAACAAATTAGTCGTCTAGCACTACATAATCTCATTTTCTACTAACAAAAAGTGTTACTGATTTCGATATGCATTTAGCCTACTGAGCGAAGTGTTCAGTTTGCAAAATTACTGCATACGAACATCGACCGGAAAAATTAACAATGAACTGAAACAATACATTTTGACGAGAAGCAAAAATTATAAGCTAAACTTCCGAGACATGGAAACAAACTACTTTTGGAAAGTTGCAATTGCGAGAGTCACCGGAAAAATAAAAAATATAAAGGCTGAATGGCGGTCAGTTTACCGTGTTCCAAAGCTGAAGTCGTTTCTCCGGCATGTTGCTTCGGCAGTCAGAAGTTGATCCATCACAAAATCCTTACTGAAAAATCGAAAAGAGATCAAACCATTAAGTTTTGGCCTAGTCGAAAACCTGGGACTCTCAATTCAGACTCGGGTCAATTTAATAGCCCGCGAAGTCCTTAAACATGGGCCGAATGGTTACACTGGGTCCAATTGTTATGTGTCCATGGACTATTTATATTAAAGACCATCCAAATTCCAACCAAACTTATGGGCTTTGCAACATTTTGATATGGTTAATTTACGCAATTTATAGTTATTATTTAAATTTTTTTGTCTATATTTTAAATATCATTCAATTAAAAAATGACTTTCAACATTTTCTCATACAATTTTAAATTATTATTATTATAATAACTTGCCATATTTTTTTTAAAAAAAAAAGATCATTTACAAAATAACCATCACAAGTAAATTTTAAAATAATTAATGTAACTTTAAATTTCATATTATTAATCTCTAGTATTTATTAAGAAACATTTTCAACAATTCACCCATCAATAATCGGAAATTAGTTTCCGCACAAGCTAAGATGACTTCCAGCCTATAAAGCATTACTTTCTCTATTTCAAAATATTTATAGTATTTGTTTTACACCTTCCATAAGAGAACATTAATTAGGAAATGTATTTGGTTATCTTACTCTTATTTATACTTGAGATATAGCCTTTTATTTAATACCTACTATATTTATATTGCTATAATTGAGGTTTTGGAGTTGAATTGATCGCTAGATTAGCTCTCATCAAAGGCAAATTCAAATTCAAATTGTATAACGATTGTAATTTAATATAGAATAATATTTAGATTTAAAGTAACTATATATAATTATTTTGTTGATTTTTTGATACAAATACATGATATGAACAAAAGGTATTAAATTTATGTGAACATACTCTACTGAATCTGTCTCGCTTAAATTCAATGGTAATTTTTTAAAAGTATAGAAAGAAGTGATAAGGCACAGTATTGTGTCTTTAAAACGTCAACTCCTATAGCTACATACGCAACTTTTGCTTTCCGACTCCAAAAAATGCCAAAGGGGAAAGTATCTATAGATCAATGTTTGTGGAAATACTGCTCCACTTTTGACAATTTGGGGTATGGTTTCTCATATAAATCCCCACTACGTGACCCCTATTTTAATCATAACGAATTGGAAAAGAAAAAGAACTTTTTATTGCTGTTTCAAAATATGTATATATAGCAAATATAAATAATAAAAAGTCATACTAAATACTACTCAATAGCATGTTCAAGGATAAAAAGTGGGCTTCCCGGAAACGCGGGGACTAAAGGGAATAATAACACGCAATATTTGACATTCCAAATTCCAAACCACTTACATTCCTTCTTTTTGTCCCTCTACCTCTTTTCTCGTTTCGATATTCATTTTGAAATTTAATTAATTTAAATTCACATAAACATATTCAGTATATCTTTTTCTATGAAAAAGGATTGCACACTAACAAGAAACTAGATGAAAAAATATTTATCTGTATTCCAAAACAATCTTTAATATTTTCTGTTTTAAATCGCCATAAAATATTTCTTATTAATTCTTGTCAACAAGGGACAATTGAGTCTTTTGTGGACTGTTATTAATTGGTTACACCCTTTCAAATTCTATTTGACCCTATGATTAGGTCAAATTCATCCCCTATTTTACTAAGGCGAAAAAAGAAAACATCCACCAAATTCAATCATTTAATTATTTGACAAATATACTATTGATGCTTTCACAAAGATTTTCCATTAACTTATAATTTCCACGCTCCTTAGAATAATTGATTAATCAATTTAATCAAATTTGCACTGTTTTAATTATTTTATTTTTATCCGTGAAAGTAGATATCTTAAGTATACGTATCTAGAAAAAGTATTTTAATTTAGTCCGTGAAGTGAAGTATCTTTAATAACGTACGTATCTAAACAAGTGAAATTATATCATAGACAAGATATGAACATCAATATTAATTTATTGCTTCATGCAAAATTACAAACTAATTGAGAAATTTTAAAATATTTAAATTCTCCAGGACAGAAGACACGGCCTAAAATGAAGAGACATTACAGCAAGGATGGTTTACATGAGACAAAACATTCAGATATACAGCAGCTTTCTTTGTATTTTTTTTTTTAATTATCAAATTTTCTGCCTAGAAATAAGTAAAAGGGTCCTAAACGTAAAAGATTTTAAAATATTTTTTTTAGAAAAATAAATACTTTTAGACATCTTGAGAAAGGTGATAATTAAAAGGCAACATAGAAATTGGGACAACATGATGCAAAAACAAAGTTGTTACCCTGGTCGGTAGAAACAGACAAATATTCCAACTTTATTCCAAAAATTTATTTTTTTTAACAATAACCTTAACCTTAACGTTATTAAATTTTTAATTTGTGCTTACACCATTTATTTTTTCTGGGGTTTGATTCCACGCTACACTTCTATAGGGTTTAAAAGTTATCATGCTTGTCCTTTGTTATGCTCTTGTTGGGTTGTGGCCAACATGCATAATAATTTTCACTTAATAATGCTATAGTGTATTAGTAGGATTACTTTATTTTTATTTTTATGAGAGGTAAATTCTACCGTGCGCGTTCAGATTAAATCCTGTAATGTGTGATTGAATTTAATTAAAATTTCAATGTAAGTTTCGAACATCGAATAGAGAAAAAACAAAGTGCAATTGATTTTCAAAAAATATAATTGTGTATATTCTTGACTAGTTTGTACCTGAAATATTACTTGTGTAATAAATTGAAATTCCTGGATTTTTTAGAAATTTTTTATAGTCTGCACGTCTCGTCCAGTACAGCTGTAGAATGTGTTAGGTTATTAGGTTGAGCTCCCAGCTTTCTCCTGCTCATATGAAAGGAACAAGCACTATATTCCTTACATGCCTAATTAACGTATGTTTTGCGTCTCATACACATCATGTGTGTCATTCTTTCACTAAAGTAATTCCACCGTCGAGGGATAATGTGGTGAAATAGATAGAATTCTGATGATTTCGAATCTTAAAAATGAAATATTGTAAGTAGAATGTACATTTTAACCTACATATTTTGTCGAATTTAATAACTTTCATTTAGATCATATATTTATCTTAATAACTTCATTATTGTACATACAACAAATCATAAACCTAAAATCAACTGGACTAGAATTCCAAATCCATAAGTTTTATATTCTAGCTTTGCCTATAAAAACTTCCCTTGCTTATAGATATATACGGAGTTATAATTTCAAATTAATCAATAACGATTCTCAAAAATGTATCTAAGAGAGGATACTATACCCCAAAAAAGGGATAACTTGGTCCAATTTACACGTGTCACCCCAAAATAACGTCAACGACGCGAGTGACAATATATAAAGTTCACATTGTTTTAACTTGAACGTATCATTGTCCATGTGTTTTAGTTAAATTTCATAGACAAACGTTAAGTTAATAAAAAATAACACAACGTATTCCTATACACAACATGTTTTATGTTTTTTTTTTTTTTAAATTTTTCGTTTATCAAGTAAGCAACCCAACATTTTAATTGTTGCAACAACTATACTATTGAACTAGATTCATTTTCTTCCGCATTTTGCTTCTTTTTTTTCATTTTTTTTTGGTATGAAAAGATATTGCATATATTAGTTTAATTTTAACATAGGGAACATTGATCATTGGCCTGTCGAAACTTAGTGGGTCAGAGTTACAAAAAAAAAGGTGGAAATTGGCAGATACAAAAGTAGAGATCGACCAAGTCCTATGCTATTTTTAACGTTGTTTTTACAAATTGAACTCAAAGTAACAACTGTTTCCTTGCAAGGTCTCAATTTAGAAAAAGTACCAAAAAAGAGCAAATAGGTATAGTTTTCACATGTTTAATGTAGTAACCACTTCCATTGGACAAAGGTGACATCTCCAAATGCTTAGAAATTAGCATGTGACATCACATTCAAAAACAACGTATTGACGGTCCAAAATTTGAATAGGCTCAGGTCCAAACCAACAGAGGAGGAATTGCTACTTATTACACTGTCTACAACTCACTTTCATGTATTATATGCATTGTTTCATTTCCACTCAACACAATTGCATATTAATTAGAATTTGAAAATGTAGAGAAACCACAATTTTATTCATTAAATTATATTTGTTATGTCTCAAATAATCTTAGAGTACTTAAGTTAAGTTATTAATTAAGTGAATTATTTGCTACGATAAGGGTTGATTTCTTAGATCATTGGTCACTCTAATATCTCAAAAAATTATCAATTTTCTTCTTGATTTCAATTTTTTTTGTACAAAGAAAGTTACTTTAATTATGACATGTTGAGTTGAGTAACTATATGAGAAATTAACTAATGACGGGACTTGTTGGATTGGGTGGTTTTTCTTAGCACCCATTGTGATCAACTCTGTACCCCAAAAGAGATATGACGTGATATCCTATACTGAACTTATAGTTTTGTCATTTATCAATCGCGAATAATTTTTACTGTGATCACTCATAATCTAATTATTAAAACTATTAATCTTATGATGAAACAAGAATTATCTTCGTATTTCTTGAGCAATATAATATACAATCCCAACAAGTAACTTCTTTTGGATGGTAATTCATACATAGAAGCATTAAAGTGGCTTTAATAGATTATATCTCAATTTAGTCATCTTTTAACAAACTCTACCAAAAGATAGGGAAAAGAGAGAAATAATCTCTTATCTCCCAATCTTGCCATATACTATTATCTTATTAGTTGAACAAGTAACTTCTTTTGGATGGTAATTCATACATAGAAGCATTAAAGTGGCTTTAATAGATTATATCTCCCAATTTGTATCTTTTAACAAAACTTACCAAAAATAGGGAACAAGGGAGAAGAGAGAGAAATAATCTCTTATTCCCATCTTTGCTCATTACATATCTTATTAGTTGAAAGGATCTAATCTCCAACTACTAGTAGTACTAGTACTAGAAAGAAACCAAAAGAAAGATACATAGTTCGTTAGGGAAGTATAGAATAGTAATGAGATGTAGGAGATAAAAAGAACAGTATGGAGAGTTGGACCAATGAGAAGTAAATGGACCCAACATGGCTTGCTACTACCAAGACAAGATTAAGGGAAACGTTATAGAGTGGGACACCTATGCTTTGTTACAATCAAGGCATATCCCCCCCGCTAACATCGAGTGCTAATTAAAAAAATACAGCCTTTTTTTCTTTTCCATGTGCCCAAATTTATGTGCAAACTTCCAAAACCAAAAACCAATTCTTCCTCTCTCACTTAATAACCAAAAATAAAACACACTGCCCCTCCCAACCAAATTAATCACTATGAATGCATTTAAATTAATCGAAAAACAACTTTGACATTATGTTTTTGAGATCATGTTAGTACATTTAGTTGAGATTAATTATGTTTTGATCATATCATGTTAGTACATTTAGTGTAGGTCTTATACGTTATCTGGATACTTTAATTAGTCCTATTTGAGATTTATCAGGCGGTAGAAAATACGCAGAACAATAACATATTTAGTGCAATGTAACTCTGTAGGTGTGACGTATGAAGAGGATAGAGTGTACACATGCAATCTTATTATTACCTAGCTTATTAAGATAGAAAAATTATTTTTGATAGACCTTAAATTGAGTAAACCATTTGAAAATGGGAAGCAAAGTTAGAAATAACAACAAGAATGAAATGATGTGATATAGAAAGCAATACCATTAATTTAGAAAGGAAAAAAATAATAATAATAAAATAATATGATAACCGCAACATAAGCAACACATGTGGTAACAAAAAATTGAAGAACGAAATACTAGGAGAATCGTGTTGATACTAAGTATTATTATTGCGGGTTTCAAATGAGATTAAATGTAATAATTGATCAATCAAAATTAATTGGAATTGATACACGTAATAATTGTAGTTTCCTGTGAGGCTTATTAAATGAAATAATTGATCAATGAAAATTATTTAGAATTGATACACGTAATAATTGTAGTTTCCTGTGAGACTTAATTATTATAAACAAATTTAGAATTTAAAGTTTTTATGTTTCTAGAGTAATCTCAAATTAATTCATAATAATAATTAAGTTTATACAATAAAATAAAAAATTGAGCAAAAGCTATTAAATTCCCGAAAACTCGTTCGTGAAAGAGTTTAATCCGCCCCTGAGGCTTAGTACTTATAGCAGCGTTGGCTCTATGGATTTTGGGGAGACGGGGAAGAAAAGAGGGTGCGTTGCCTCAAACGTAAAAAAGGGGAGAAAAATAATGTCGCTGGAATTCATTAAGATTTTAATTTTTTGTATGATTTCTTCGATGTTTGGAGCTCATATTGAACTCTTGATCAAATTTGGATCGTATACTGCAGGGTCCATTAAAAGGTAATGCTTTTCTTCATATATTCTGGATTTAAACTCAAGATTTTTTGATTAAAGATGAAACAATTTTATCACTACACCATAATCTATGTTGATAAAAGATTTATTTATCCACGTGAAACTCTGGTATATATATCCACATGAATGGTCCCGCATTTTGACTATAAATTTGATATTACCTCCATGTAACCCCACACTATACCATCCAAATTCCAAATTATATAAAAGTTCGATAAATTACAAGTGAAAGTGAACTGTATAGTAGTAGTAGATGTCAGTTGCTTTTGCGTGCATAAATGCAAGTGATATCTCTTTTGATCAATAATTGTGATAGCTAGTATTAGTAGTATATTTTTCTTGTTTACGGTACTTGAAACATTGCCTACTATTATATTCTAGGAACAGGGTTCAAAACCTTAATTAATTAGGTAGGTAAAGAATTTATTCGAGGGATTATCTTTTATTGGTGATCAATAATATATGTGGGGGATAATAAGTTAGGTCTAAAGTCATCGTAATAGTTTGAATGAAATGAAAATGATTGAGAGATATATATGTGGAGTACCCCTAGTTACTAATTGATTTTATATTTAGTATATATCTATATATATATACTTTTTGATCATTTTTTTTTTAAAAAATGAAATGATTCATAAAAGTTGCTTACTGTATTACTAGCACGCATAAGGATGAAGAATCACATGATGTTTCTGAAAATGCGGAACGTAACCCCCTATTGGAACTAGGGTCAATGCGTGCCCCTTGTTAACATTGCTTAAATTTGGGATTACATCCTAAATTTCTTAAAACGGTTTAGACTGAATTTAAACAGTTTTGATCTATTACTCAATGTTTTCACAAAAGTTAATCGAGTTGAATTTCTTCTTACTTTAACCAAATTTGATTTTCTCATAAACTATTTAACTATCATGTTAATTCAATTTTTAAGAATCTTCTTTATGTAAATAAATGAAATGAAAATTTCACTTAAGTACTTTTTAAAAACGATTTGAGTTGCACTTAGTTCACACTATCGTATGAAATATGAATAGATCAAAACAAATTGATTTAATAAATAAACGAGTCATTAGAATCACATTTTCATCGGTTTATTTTCGCATTCCTTATTGTCTTTCTTACGCTAAACTTTACGTTTTTTCAGATCATTTATAATGTTATAAATTGCACCCGGCTTCTCGCATGCGATTGGGACAGACATATTGTTTTTAGTTTAAATTTAAGTTATATACATTTTTATTATAAGAAATTTTTTTATTTTTAGATAATTTTTGTTTATCATAGTAAGCAATTATTTTTAATTTCAAAATTTTATATATTATATATTACTTGTAGATATATACTTTGAATTCAATTACTCATTTTTTCTGTATTTTATGTATCGTATTATTTGTTGTTTATACTATTATTTTATTTTTATATTATTTTATATGCTTTAACTGAGTGAAGGGTCTATTATGAACAACCTCCCTAATTTGGACACACTATGACACGTACCCTCACTAAACTCCATATATAACTAAATTTTTAATTAATTTGGAATATTGAGCTATAAAACTGGACAACCTCAATATTTCACTTTGTAATCTTATAAACAAAGAGAGACAAATTAAAGAGCCCTCTCTCTCTCTCTCTCCAGGAAAAGCTGTAGCCAGCCAAAAGAGGAGGCAATTGCTAGCTGATAGTTATCAAGCAGTGGTTCATATGGAAGGATTTTGCTTTCAATGGTTATGTGTTATTGTATTTTTGTATGTGTTACTGTTGTGTACACAGAAAGCATTTGTTCATCTTTGGTGGACACCAAAAATAATTCAAAAACACTTCAAGAAGCAAGGTATCACAGGTCCTAAATACCATTTTCTCTTTGGTAACCTCAAAGAAATTGCAAGTTTCACTACTCCGTCTTGGCCTTCCACTTTTACCTCTCATGACATTCTTCCCAATGTTCTCCCCTTCTACCATCATTGGAAGAAAATCTATGGTACGTACCTATTTTTTTCAAATTTATATCGTCAGTATAAATATTTACACGATCAGATCATCTGAATTGGAAAATGTGAGATGTTAGATTCAAACTTTAACGCTTCCTTTATCTCAACTTCTCTTTCCGTTTCTATCACTCTATGCATATTTTGGAAGCTAATCAACTAACTGTTGGCAATCCTTTGTTTGGATTGATATATTCAAATTGGCTGAGTTTTGGAGTATATATTCACGCCAATAACGTTTTACGTTGTTTGTTTTCTAACTTAAAATAGACTTTTGTCAAGTACTTGACATCTTTTTAGTTTAAAATAACTTATTTTTGGTGTGTATCAGGTTCAATATTTGTTATATGGTTTGGACCAACGGCTCGTGTCACCATTTCTGATCCAGCTTTAATTAGGGATATATTCGTCCTGAAATCAGATAATTTTGAGAAAAATGAGTCACCAGCCCTTGTCAAGAAGCTTGAAGGTGATGGTTTGCTTAGTCTCAAAGGTGAAAAATGGGCTCACCATAGGAAAATTATTACTCCTACATTCTACATAGAAAATCTCAGGGTAAGTCTTAAATTTCAACTAATAATAATACTATGGTTTTTTTTATTGTACTCGGAGAGGTTGATTTTTCTAATGATCACTTAACTATTAACGGATCGATCATTTGAAAAACTTTAACTTTATTTTTTTACTTATAGCGAATTCTACATTTATGTACAATCACCTCAATTTGTATTTAAAAAAGAAAAATTCAACTCCTATTTATCTATCATTTTCCTACGTATAGCTAATGATTCCCATGATGGGAAAGAGCATGAAGGAGATGTTAGACAAATGGTCAAAAATGTCAAACGCCAGCGGAAAAGTAGAGATTGAAGTATCAGAAATGTTCTCAACATTAGCAGAAGATGTCATTACGCGTATTGTGTTTGGAAACAGCTACGAAGATGGTAAAGCCATCTTTGAGTTACAAGCACAACAAATGATTTATGCCACCGAAGCTTATCAAAAAGTATTCATCCCTGGATACAGGTCTATATCGTTAAATCTCTCTGTAACAATCGTCGAGAATAACGCGTTATGTTTGAAAGTTTTTTTTTTGTATTGTGTTTGGACAGGTTTTTGCCTAGTAAAAAGAATAGAATATGTTGGAGATTGGATAAACAAGTGCGTAAATCTTTGATGAAACTGATTGAAGAAAGAAGAAAAAAAGAAGAGGTTTTGTCAGAAGAATGTCCGAATGACTTATTGGAAGTAATGATCAAAGCAGGTAGTGATGATGAATATAGAAATACTATCACAGTTAATGACATTGTCGAAGAATGCAAGACCATTTTCTTTGCCGGCAAACATACCACGTCTAATTTGCTGACGTGGACCACCATTTTACTAGCCATGCATCCTAAGTGGCAGGAATTAGCACGTGATGAAGTTTTAACTGTCTGTGGAGCACGTGATCCTCCATCTAAACAACAAATTTCAAAGCTTAAGACGGTATGTTATTAATTTTTGTTTATTCACCCTAATTATCATTTTCTTAAACAAACTAAACATTAATATAATTAATGCATGTGGTATAAAGGCACCAACTTTATTTTGTTCTTTGATAACATAATAATAATACTCGTTGCCTCGTGAGCATGGTGAATGTTTCTCTATCAGATAATTTTTTCACTTTGTTTTTGTATTTTGTCTTATATGCTAAGACAGAATCATTAAAGCTTTTAAGTTTAAATAAAGGGAACTTTATATCAAGGTAATACTAATATTCCTGACCACCAAAACTGTAAAAATATTTATGACATTTAACATTTTATAAGATAAATGTAATGTAAATTCTTTCTTTAAATATTTATTACAGTACAAGAAAATTAGAATGATCAACTTTCACCATTTACTTAACTAGCTAGTAATTACCTCAAAAGTTCACTTGATTAAAAAAAATTATGTACCATTCATTTCATTAATTAGCTAGTAATTTACCTCAAAAGGTCAATTGATTATGAAAAATTATGTACCAGAGTTTTTCAGAATCCTCCCAATGAAGTGGAGGAGAGGACCCAAATTTTTTTGTATTGATTCCTAAAGCTCCTCATATATGCATATTGATAAATCCTATACATAAGATTTTACTTATCAAAAGGGAAATTCTTTTTTGTCGTGGGTGAAATTTGATTTCAGAATCTTTATCTGCTATCACGTTTAAGTGTGTAATTATCTCATCCAAAAGCTTAAACTGTTAAAGAGATCGTACTTTTATTGTTTAGTTATATTCTCAACGCATAATATATTTTTAATTAATTGACCTAACAATGTAAAAGAAAATTAACAATTTGTGTAGAGAATTAAACATATTAATTAGATTAATATTTTTTTTGTGTTAGTTTTGAGATGTCTTCTCGTGTTTGTTGTACTAAAATCTAAAACTTTTGATTTATGCAGCTAGGAATGATAATTAACGAATCTGTGCGGCTATATCCACCAGCAGTGGCAGCAATAAGACGAGCCAAAGTTGATACACAATTAGGGGATTTCACATTACCTAGAGGGACTGAACTCCTTATACCAATTATAGCAATTCATCACGATCAAACACTATGGGGACAAGATGCTAACGAATTTAATCCAGCAAGATTTGGTCTAGGAGTAGCACAAGCAGCAAAACACCCCATGGCGTTCATGCCTTTTGGACTCGGCGCGCGACGATGCGTGGGGCAAAATTTAGCAGTGTTACAAGCTAAATTAGCAATAGCTATGATCTTGCAGCGGTTTTCTTTTGATCTTTCTCCAAATTACCAACATGCTCCTACTATTTTGATGCTCTTATGTCCACAATATGGTGCTCCTATTATATTCCAAAAGTTGTAGAGATAGACATGCATCCTTATATATAATATATATCATAGTATGTGCATGCTTGTACAAAACAAAATTTTCCAGATCAAAAATGTTTTGTGTCTACAATACAAATTTCTTTTCTTAGTAAACTACAGTAGTTCAATTATTTTGCAATGTCAGAGTCTCCATCCCTCAAATAGTAGGCCCAAATCGTTCCACATATATATGGAACAACAAGAGAGCCCCTACTCTACTAGTATTCTGTAGAGCAATAAAAAAGGATCAATCCAGGCCAAGCCTGTTTAGACTATTCTAAAATAGTCTCTACTCCTCAATCAGAGGCGGATCCACACCATTAGGAAGGGTGCATATACATTCGCTAACTTCGAGAAAATCATGTATATATATATATGTATATTTATTTTGAAAAACTGACAAACACTACGATATAGTTAACGCACAAATAAAAAACATAGGAGTGTCATTATGTTATTGGTATAAGCTATAGAAACCATCCTTGAGACCGGAATTTGAATCCAGCTATATTCCTACGCCTGAAATCTTTAAATCCTAGATTCACCTCCAGTAAACAGAATATAACCCGCCTAATAATAGAAACATAAAAATTATATGCTGACTTTAATCTATGAATAGTATTGCACGGAAATGTTACAATAATTGAGTCCCGGCAAATAGGATAGAGTTATTGACTTATCTTGAACCTGACCAGAGAGCCCACTAATAATAGTTAAGCTTGTCTTTAACTTCGTCAACTTTAATCATTGATCTATTTTGTCTGAGAATCAAATTCTCATTTAGCAACAAAAAGAAATAAACAATTTTTGCTAGAAAAAAAATGCGTAAATAAACAAAATTACGTGCATTACCAAAACATTCCAAAATGTAGATGATAAATTCTGGAAATTTGAAGGTAAATTGCAGTTAAACTTACCTACATATAAATCAGGAAAATATAATATTTGTTTAATTAGTATAATTTGAAAAATGGTAAAGTAAATTTTTTGAAGAATGGTTGTTAAAGAATGATAAAAGTTCATTAATGAGATGAGTGGACTCCTTATAAGGATTGGACAATCCTTCTCCCTTTGAGCTAAGCTTTTGGGGTGTGTATTAGGCCTAAGAGCTAATTTCACATGATATCAGAGCAGTACCAGTCTCACCCGATGCTGGGGTCCCCAAAATTAAGTGATTAATGAGATAGGTGAACTCCTTATAAAGCTTGAACAATCATCTTCTCTTTGAACTAACTTTTGGGGTGTGAGTTAAGCCTAACATCTAGTTTCACAATGATATCCTTTGAAAATTTTCCATTAGGAAAACACAAAACTACTGGCCCAACCCAACCAAACCCTGTCTTGTCGGGCTGAAGACGTTTACAGTCTAGCCCAGCTTAGCTCTTCATTTGTAAGGAACTAAAAATACAAGGCCCATTTATAAGCGGGCCAAACGATGGCCCATGTATCATAATCTTAATTTTATTAAAGGAAAGATATGACTTTTATCAAAGAAACTTTGATATAATCATATTGCTATAATGCTATTTAGTACTAATTTAAATCGGAATTTGAAGGGGTTCGCGTAGAAGTTAACTCTATTATACAAGACGAAAAACCTTAGTTGTAATTTAAGATTTTACTTTTTTATTTTAATTTCCTATAACAATTTTACATATATTTGTTGTTAATATTAAAAAGCTGTATTTGACCAATTTATCCTTTATATTCCTTTTCTGGTCCAACTTGTCCTTTATTTTCATTTGCACGGCTTTCCGGTCGTCGCTCACTGGTGTCTATCGCCGCTTCAGTACTGAGTCCGCCGTCTTCCGCCCATAGATTCCAAATCAACGGGAAATGCAGCCCGTAAGTCCTCAAGAATCTGTATTTCTTCAATACTCAGATTTCCCCTTAAAATACATTCGTCCTCATTATTATTTTTTTCAGCTATTACTCGTCTCGGAGGAATCTCAGTTTCTTCTTCGGATACTGAACGGGAGTTTTCAAACCCTAGACATAATTAAGGACCGCATTTTTCACGATTTTGCCAATTTATTCTGCTCGAAAGCGAATTTGGATGTTATTGACATGAGGTGTTCATTCCATTATATACTTATTATAATTCTCGCCTCTTTTTTTTTTCCAATTCATTGTGCTTTGATAAATGTTGATATTTTATTTTTGTAATTTTATGTGTAGACAAGAAAATGTAATGCATAGTGTGAATCGGGACGAGCTGGGATCCAAAGATTGGTCATCTAAGGGGAACAATTCGAATCCAGAAGGTGACTCGACAGCGGGTTTCAGCGTGTTGGATACAATGTTAAAGCGCAGTTTGGATCGTCTGAAGAATATGAGGTTTGATTTGTATTTAGAGTCAGAATAGACTAGTTTTTGTGCCTTAAAAGGGAAAATTATTTATTTGTAGTTGTTCTATGATTGATGATTTCAAGTGCATATGATTGCACATATCACAACGATTTGGATATGAGAATATTTCTGAAGTTTGAACATGGTTATTAGGCAACTGTGTAGTTGTCAATGTGAGTTCTCCTGGTGATTGATTGAGTTGATGTGCTAACTTACATGTGGGATCATTTGTTTTCTCCTGTCATTTCTTTAGTGCCCTGCTTAAGCTGATGCTGATCATCAAATAGTACATTAGGAAGGGTGGCAAATTTCTTAAACGAATTCATAAAGATGCTTTGTATAATAATAATTTCCTACTTCACAGATTTTGCAAGTGAATATTGGGTTTCACATCCTTGATAATGTAAATGTAACAAGAATCATTTGTTTAAAACCTATGCTTTTTTGTTTCTTGTTCCTGTCACTTGACTGTATCTCGCCTCATCATAAACTGAGACCTTCGAAAAGAGTAACAAAGTGATAATTAAGAAGATATGACTATTCCAGATTTACTTTCTAGTATTGTCATAGTTTATTAGGACAATAACATTCATAAACTATATACTAGATGCAAACAAGTAATTTTGTTGGTTAGGTACTTGTCTTCTGCACGGTAGCATTAGAGTAAATAAGTTAAAATATTCAGCATGACTTTAATTCCTCACTTGTATTTTTTCCCTGCCAAAAGCTACCTTTGGATGTTATTAGCTTCCTTTGCAGTAGTTAAGTGGCTAAAGGAGTTAAACTCTAACAATGGGAATCCAAAATGTAAAAGAAAGGATATTTCAGAGAACTAACATTACCCGCAGCTGTATATCAAATTCTCGAAGAAGGCATTCAGGATGATCCGTTAGGAAATAAATCTGTAGTGGTGTCAATGTGATTGACATTCTCTTGGGAAGTAATCCATTAGGTTGGATGCTAGTGAAAACATCAGCAACAATGTAATCCTGACTACTTTCCACGAGCTTTGGTAGGGAGAGGAGGGCTCATGGAAGAGTTGTCCCCCCTCCCCTTCGCTACTTGCATCGACTAGACTTTGTATTAAATATGCTTATGATGTCTAAACAACTGACTTGTTGTGTTTTTTCATATATAACTTCCTTTAGTTCTGCAAAGTCCTGATTTCACCCTTTCTCATTTCTTTCAGAGGACAACTCGTTAAATGTGAGAGAGGATTTACTTTCTTTTGTTTTGTAATGTCAATGGACCTTTAACTTCTATCCAGTGCCTGTAGACTGTTTCTTATCGAATCTGAACCTGTTGGCTTCTTTGCAGGGAAAGAATATCGTTGGCTGAAGCAGGCATTAATTACTGCACCTGGGAAATGAATTTCAATAAAGATACATATGTTGTTAGAGCCATGTGTCTGGATGGTCAACTGGGAGCAGCTTTATCGCTTTGGTGGAACATGATACAGAATAGTATTGTTCCTGATGTTATCACACACAATTACCTCATCAATGCACTCTGCAAAAACGGTGAGTTAGAGAAGGCAGAATGGATTGTTAGAGGTATGCTATATAGGGGTCCTTCTCCCACTTGTGCTGCATTCAACTCTTTAATAAGGGGTTATTGCCTGGTGAATGATGTCGACAATGCTCTAAACACCTTTTCTACCATGGCCAACCATGGAATTGTACCAAACAGAGTAACTTGTAACATCCTCGTTCATGCACTTTGTAAGAAGGGGCTGTTGGAGGAGGCAAAAAATCTTTTCCATAAATTATTAAGCAAAGTTCATAACGGGGGGAGCTCAAATTTGATTACATCAACCATTATGATGGATGGCTGCTTTAAAAATGGAGATACTGATCAAGCTCTTGCTTTTTGGGAGAGGATGTTATTAGAGCGTATCCAAGTTGATAAAGTTTCTTATAATGTTGTTGTCCATGGATTTTGTTTGAGCCATGACCTGGGCACTGCATATAAGTATAGTTGTGAAATGTTAAAACTTGGTTTTGTTCCAGATATTTATTCTTACAACACTCTAATTGGAGCACTCTGTAGACAAGGAAAGATCAGTGATGCTTGTTATATCTACGATGTTATGACTGGAATGGGTGTCATACCAGATCACATCACGTACAGAATGATAATACAGGGCCTATGTATTAACAGGGAGATAGATAGAGCCAATTGTTTTCTTGATTACATGTTAGAGAATTCCCTTATACCTGAACCACTTGTTTGGAATGTTATAATTAATGGTTATGGAAGATGTGGAGATATACAAAAAGCTTCATATATTAGAGAAAAAATGGTTGCATGTGGTGTTCTACCAAACATATATACATATAATGCATTAATTTATGCTCAGATAAAGTCAGGAAATCTTTCTGCAGCTCAGTCCTTGGAGAAGGAGTTGCTTTTATATGGTCTTACCCCTGATTCAGTCACTTACAATCTGTTGATTGGTGCTGCTTGTAATGTTGGCCTGATTCACTCAGCACTTCAACTACATGATAAAATGTTGAGAAAAGGTTGTCAGCCAGATGTAATTACTTACACGGAACTACTTAAGGTGTTTTGTGTACAAGGTATGATGAGAGAGGCAGACAAGCTCTTTGGCAAGTTAATGGCATCTGGTTTAGCAGTTGACCATGTTCCCTTCCTGATACTCATGAAAAGATACTGCAGAATGGGAGAATTTAATGAAGTCTATGACCTTCACCAAAAGTGGTTAGAGACAATGCCCAGATGAGATGTTTCCCCAACAATTATTATGATGTTAAGGGCAAGACTCTAAATATATTTATTCTAAAAGAGAAAGCTTCTCTGGGCACCTGGTTGGCTTACAGATTTTAGGTCCAGAAGCATTGGTCTCGTAGCAGCAGCTGTCTTTGTCTTCCGGATGTATGTTTAGTTGCTGTTACCTTTGCATTGCACATTGGATTCACTTCACTGCATTTGAGATTGAAAATGGAAAACTCTGACATGGTCTGCATCTTATTCCAGGGTTTGACATAGGACAACTTTCTGATGACAGATTTCGATGGCTTAAATGCTTCGGTTCACATGTCGCTAGCTTGTTCTCAACTGAACGTGCTAAGAGCAACATGCTTTGCCTAGGGAATTTATGGAATTGGAAACCAGTACCCCGTCAACTTAAAGGCTATTGTATGTCTAAGAGGTTGGCTTCCAAGTTGAAGGTGTGCTTTCTAATTATTTCTAGAACAATAATTCTTCCAATATATCTTTATTCTCTTTTATCCAAGTAGTGATGTGTAGTACTATCTGCACGAGATAATGCAAATTTACTCTACGGATCGTGCAGATATTTGTCTAACTAATAAGTTTTGGAGAGATTTTTGACGACCTGCTCTTCAATAGCTATAAAAGTGGATAAAAACACAGAGAGAGAGAGAGAGAGAGTAAATTTGGTTGGTCTTTTTTAATTTCTTGTTCTGAGAAGATTAACATACTTGGTACGTAGTTAATAACTAGTATTCTGTAGGAACTAGAGGATTAAAATTGATGGATCACACGAGGCCTCAATACAGGCTATATCTTTGGCAGTTCTACTGTCAAATACATAATTCCCTGAGTCTACCTTAATCTCCTTTTTACTCTTTCATACCACGTAAGAGACGCCATTGATGAAGAAAGCTGCATTTTGTAGTGTTGTTACTCTGTGAAGGATATAAAACTCTTAAATTTGGAATTATTCGTCTTTATAGAAACCAGACTAAAACTTGGCCTATCAGGTTGAAACTATTTGTCCTTTCTATTCTTGGTGCATCCCTACTTATTTATACCAGACATCTCAAGAAGTCCTTGAACTCGTACAAACAAAGCTATGTTGATGTTGATTAAAAAAAAAGACTCTTGTTGCTTTCAGCTTGTGAATATTTACCAGTTAATTGATCATTTATAGGTGATGAAGTTGTTCCTTATAGATATGGAGAGATGTCTATCTATATCCTGTCTGCAGCTAGTTTCAGAATCTTGCACTAAGAAACTATGACGGGTATGTTTTGTGTTTCTCTTCTCAAAGTCGGTTTTTCGTGGCTTTGGAAGTGTTATGCATATTACTAGCCTCTTCTCCAGGCTAGATCATTACACAATGCCATTTGAGATGCATGTGGTCTGTAATTGGTTTAAGTCCAAGGCTGAGACTTGAGGGTTCCGGATGATGGTTTTTCGTGTTCAAGTTAGCCCCTGACAAGAACTTGGGAATACGATTATACAGGAGAAGTCCACACAGTTTTTTTTTTATGTGGTTGATGGATGCTATTGTCGAATGCTATGACTTGGAAACATTCTACAAGATAAAGTTCTGGTTTACTCGCAGACAGTTTATATGTTGTATACTTTTTTGTCAAGAAAATTGTGCTTCTTTTATCCAGTTTTATCTCTAATTTAACATAGCGAATCATTTTTATACTGAATTTAGTAGTGACTGATGTAAAATAGTGGTTGGTATACAAGCCATAGTTTATTAGTTGATTTTGATTGGCACAACAAGTGTTTTGTATAAATGAAGGAACTGTGGCATATATCTTACAGCATCAACTTAACTACTTAAGAATCGGCAAGAAGGGAAAAAATTTCATGGTAAAATTGGGTCCTAAAGGGCCGATATGTAATTTAATCTCCATGTTTTTCATATAAACAGATTGTGACTACATGCATATTTCATTATTTCTTAAATACACAGGCTTAATCACTAGTCAATGCCAAACATTAATTTTTTTGTAAGATTTAAAATGGTAGATTTTTTAAATTTATGGATCAAATTATAATTTAAAATCTAAAATATTCAGCTTTTTTTTTTTTTAAAAAAAAAAAAACTGATGAAAAACCGGATTTGACCCAGAAGACCAAAAATAACAAAAACAGGACCGGCAATTTTTAGGGTTTAAGAAACGCCCATCTTCTTGCAGGGTTTAAGAAAGGCCTCGTTTTAAGCTACTCTCTGCCATTGTATTCGTTCTTACACTCTCTGCAAGTACTGCATAGCGATGAATTATAGGTTCCAGAATCTCCTCGGAGCTCCTTACAGAGGCGGCAATGCTTTAGTAGTGAACAATAGTCTTCTTATCTCCCCTATTGGTAACCGTGTTGCCGTCACTGACCTCATCAAATCCGAAACTATTACATTGCCATCACAGTCCTCCACCAATCTCCGCCGCATCGCCGCCTCTCCTGATGGCGTATTCCTCCTTGCTATCGACGAAAACAACCGTTGCCTCTTTATCAACCTTCTCCGCCGCGCCGTCCTCCATCGCATCACTTTCAAGCATCCTGTGGCGGCTGCCAAGTTTAGCCCCGACGGACAACTTATTGCGGTTGCCGCCGGTAAGCTCCTGCAAATTTGGCGCTCGCCTGGTTTTAGAAAAGAGTTCTTTCCGTTTGAGTTGATCAGGACGTTTACTGATTGTAATGATAGAATTACGTCACTAGATTGGAGCCCAGACTCTGGTTATGTGTTGGCGGGTTCTAAAGACCTAACTGCGAGGCTTT
Source organism: Solanum habrochaites (assembly GCA_027704765.1). Lineage (NCBI taxonomy): Eukaryota > Viridiplantae > Streptophyta > Magnoliopsida > Solanales > Solanaceae > Solanum > Solanum habrochaites. The sequence goes on from JAKWJA010002491.1 coordinate 65,351,156, forward strand.
TTTGTTTGAAAAAATCAACTAAATATATCAAGCCGTTTCTATTTTTAGGCCATAGGGATGTGATTGTAGGTGCTTTCTTTGGAACTGATAAGAAAACTAATAAGGTTTGTAGAGTTTATACCATATCCCGAGATGGTGCCATTTTTAGCTGGGGATATAGTGAAATGGATGGAAATTTTGATGAACCATCACTTGCTTCAGAGCCAGAATCACCAGGTACACCAGAGCTAGGGCAAGGGAACAATACAGAAGGTGATAGTGATAGCAGGGTCAAAAAAAGAAAGAATTTTGACGGGAAAGATGCTACATTGGACCTAGATGATAGGTTTCAGTTGCACAAACTGAAATGGGAGTTGATAAAGAAAGACTTTTTCATGCAAGCACCAGCAAAGTTAACAGCTTGTGATTATCATAGGGGTCTTGATATGGCTGTAGTTGGTTTTTCTAATGGCATTTTTGGGCTTTATCAAATGCCTGATTTTGTGTGCATTCACTTGTTGTCCATCTCTAGAGAGAAGATTACTACTGCTGTCTTTAATGATCTTGGGAATTGGTTGACATTCGGATGTGCCAGGCTTGGACAGTTGCTTGTATGGGAGTGGAAATCAGAGAGTTACATACTGAAACAACAGGGACACTATTTTGATGTAAACTGCCTTGCATATTCACCAGATTCTCAGCTCGTGGCCACAGGAGCAGATGACAACAAAATTAAGGTAATAGGATTTAGATTTGCTTTTATGTGAACTAGTTTATGCAAGTTGACTAAAGGTTTTCAGAAGTAGTAATTATGACCAGTGAGACAAAACTTGGAAGTTTGCATCTATCTCAGTTCTGCTAGGGACACCATATTTATAAGCTCATGTAGAGTTCAATCCATCAAGTTACTGAAGCAACTGTTTCTTACAGGTTATAATTTGAAATTATTTATAGTGGACTTTGTATGCATTGTAGATGGCTGGATGACTCCTTTTTTACCTAATAATTACCACTTCTCCGGCTAAAAAAAGTTCCAATTTTTCTGCACCTTCAGTTTCAGTGAACATTGGTATTCACTAAAGCAGAAAAACTCATTCTCTATGTTTTTCAGGTCTGGACTGTTTCATCCGGTTTCTGCTTTGTAACATTCTCCGAGCACACAAATGCAGTTACAGCACTCCATTTCATGCCTGGCAACCACTGTCTCTTAAGTGCCTCTTTGGATGGGACAGTCCGTGCATGGGATCTCTTGAGATATAGGAACTTTAAAACTTTTACTACCCCTACATCTAAGCAATTTGTTTCTTTAGCAGCTGATCAGAGTGGTGAAGTGATATGTGCCGGGACCCTTGACTCATTTGAGGTAGTGCAGTTCTGATTGTATTTTGACCATATCTTTGTATCATCATTTGTTGTTAATTGATTATTATACTAATTTCTGTTTCACTGTTGAGACAAATATACTATTTTTGTTTTTCTTCATAGATTTTTGTCTGGTCAATGAAGACGGGCAGATTGCTAGACATTCTTAGCGGTCACGAGGGTCCTGTTCACGGGCTAGTATTTTCTCCGACAAATGTGAGTCTATCTATTTTTTAAGATTCCAGAAATTATCTCGGATAGGTTTCCTCTGCCTATTTTCAATCCTCTACACTGGCATTGACAACATTTTGCTAATGCATCATAAATCAATATAGTCCAACAATTTTGTAGAGCTCGGTTAACTTTTTCTGGTTTTCTTTAGGCTACTTTGGCTTCCTCATCATGGGACAAAACTGTTCGCTTGTGGGATGTATTTGATGGGAAAGGAGCAGTTGAAACATTTCCTCACACTCATGATGTCCTCACAGTTGTTTATCGTCCTGATGGCAAGCAGCTGGCTTGTAGCACCCTGGATGGACATATTCATTTCTGGGATCCAATTGAGGGTCTGCTGATGTACACAATTGAAGGCCGCAGGGATATTGCAGGTGGACGTCTCATGACCGATCGTCGATCAGCAGCTAACTCGACATCTGGGAAGTGCTTCACAACTTTGTGTTATTCCGCTGATGGGAGCTATATATTAGCTGGTGGAAATAGTAAATATATTTGTATGTATGATGTTGCTGATCAGGTCAGTCCCTTCTTTCAATGCTACGTATTATTGCTTAGGAATGCTGGTATTATATATAATGTGTGCTCTTGGTGAATTACGATTCTCTCCTAAGTAGTAATATGCTTTTATGTGACATAAAAAATAACATTTTTTATTGATTGCCTTCATTCTCTCTTCAAATTATCTAGAACAATTATAGTGTGCAAATTCAAATAAGTTTGATCTGGTGGTGAGTTAGTATCAGCTATCTTCATCTCGTAAGTGGGTTTGTTTTGAACTTGAACTCAAAAGTTTTTAAATTCTTTGATTATATGTTGCTCTTTGAGTGTACTTGGTGATTTAATAAAATGTACTCTGGTTTACAGATTACTTAATTCTTATTTCTTATAAAAGATTGGTAATTAGTTAAAGAAGGTTGAAAGCAGAAAATACGTTTTTGTAGAATGAATGAAATGGGTATTCATGAAAGAGAAAACAAAAAGAGATGGATCTCTCTAGTGGAGCGTCATATCACAGTACTCTTTCTCTAACTGAGGTGCCATTGAATTGGTATATCCACAATCCATTATTTTGGCCATTTCACTGATACAATGCAGGATTGTGTTGTGATTTGCTATGAGATGGCACTCATCAGGTTACAGTAGATGAGTAGAATATTTTTTTGCTAAAGTATGACTTTGTTGGTTAATGATAAATACATCAAGCATGGTTGAACAAATACCTAATTAATTGGTAGGAAAAGAAGCATGTGATGCGCAAAAGTCAATACCTCCTGTAATCTTGGGTATCTTTATCAGTATCCCCTGCTGCAACTAGATAAGCAAACAAGTAGATAATTCCCCTTGGAATCGTTTTGGTGATGCTCCCAAATAATGAATAAGAGCACATGGGATAGTTCTTTATATTTTTTCTGATCATGGGAAAAATGGCTGACTGATTAATATAGCCAATGGAAAAAAAATGCAAGTGGGCTCTTTCGAAATTCTTTCGGTAGTTTAAGTTGTATTCCTTTAATTTACTTCGTGTATTGTATCTCTGACATTCTAAATCCTAGAAACGGTGAATAAGTGAAAACATGATCAGTGTTGGCTTCTTCTATAACATCATGCACTTGAGGTGCTTAATTATTTTTTATGTCTTGGAGCTACTGGTGAATAGTTAACAGGGGGAAAGGTGCTAATCTTCTTCCTAGGAAAATTCTGGTGGTTGTAGTTATTGGGTGGGACTGGTGAATGAGTTTTACAGGGACTCCTTTGATCAAAAACACATGTTAGCTCTTGTAAGATTTTCATTATTGTTAATTAACAGTGAGGACCTCGTAAAAGTTGGTCTGTTCGTTCTTGGAAAGAGTCTTTGTAATCATTGTTTTGTTCACAGTAATGCAACACTTCTTTACATAAGTGCTCTGAAATCAGAAAGCTTGAGAATCATTATAATGTTCAGATTGTTGATGGTTTGTGTACTACTATGAAAAGTTTTTCTCCCTAAACTAGTGATTAGAGACGGATATAATCTTTCCCTATGTATTTCCTTATCGATCCCACTGTTTTCTTTCCGATATGGTATTTTTGTGCCATGAAGCTGTATATTCTCTTGCTTTCGAGTGCATCATTGCTTGACCAAAAGAAGAAAACATATTGCCTTGCAGGTGTTGCTGCGTCGCTTCCAGATAACTCACAATCTTTCCTTAGATGGGGTGCTGGATGTTTTGAACTCTAAAAACATGACAGAGAGTGGTCCACTCAATTTGATTGATGATGATAATAGTGACACTGAAGAAGGTGTTGATAAGCAAGTGAGAAATAAATTGGCATATGACTTGCCCGGGTCAATGCCCAACCATGGAAGAGCAGTTATTCGAACAAAATGCTTGAGAATTGCCCCGACTGGCAGGAGTTGGGCAGCTGCAACTACAGAAGGGGTCTTGATCTATTCTATGGATGAGTCTTTTATCTTTGACCCCACTGATCTAGACATAGATCTTACACCAGAAGTAAGTCCTTGTTTAATTAGAATAAAGTTCTGAAACCCCGGAATTGGTTATGGAATGAGATTTAAGGAAGTAACTTTCAGATTTCTTTTTTCTTGACTTTTCCAAATTTAAAAACATTATGGCCTCTGTGCATAAAACACATTTCCATACGCTTATGTGTGTACTTTGCTTTACAGGCCGTTGATGCAGCACTAAAGGAAAATCAGACTAGTCGAGCAGTGATTCTTAGTCTACGTTTAAATGAAGATAGTTTGATTAAGAAGTGCATTATTGGTGTCAGTCCTGCAGATATACCTGCTGTAGCATCCTCAGTCCCTGTTAAATATATTCAGAGATTAGTTGAGGCATTAGCATCTCTGCTGGAGAACTGCCCACATATGGAGTTTATCCTCAGATGGTGTCAGGTTTCCTATCAAATACAAACTCTTGGCTCTTTCTTACCTTGACAAGTGTAGTACACATTTGTCAGCTTTTAATCCTTTTACATCTCTGGTAGGAACTTTGCAAAATCCACGGCAATTCTATTCAGCAGAAATCCAGAAGCTTGCTTCCTGCTCTAAAATCCTTACAGAAGGCAATTACTAGGTTGCATCAAGATTTGGCTGATACATGCAACTCTAATGAATATATGCTCCGGTATTTGTGCTCTGCAAGTGATGCAAAGTGACAGTTCTCTTTGCGTTGTTGCTCTTAGGTAAGCTCTTTCTAGAATATTTGCTTTTGTTCGTCAGCTAGTACAGGAAGTTTATGACATTTGCTTTTATGAAGTACTATAGCTTTAGAAACCTAAATCTTGAGAATGCTCTCAGTAGTTTCAGGATATTTCAATAGCTTACATATGATTATTTCATTATTTGCCTCCTGTCCAGTTGTTTGCCCAATCTTGATGCTTCTTGAATCTTTCTGTTGGTGTCATTGAAACACTTTGATCATGTTCTAGTGATGTATTGCAGGACTACGTTGGAAATCTGGTTGTAACAATTTGATTATGCTTCCAAAAGTTACTTACGTGAAGACAACCAGTTCTACACTATTGTCTTATAGCGGAGACAGATGCACGTATCTGGGTGGGACAGTAATTGAGGCTCACAATTCATTCACTATTGCAAATCAAGCTTCAGACAATGATGCTTACTCAACCGTGAACCGTTCATTGGACATAAATGGTAAGCACATTAATTCTGTCTCTAAGTTACTACCACAGCTCGCCAAAGAAGTCTAATTTTTTTGGTTTTGGTTAGAAATGAAAATTTTGGGCTTTGTATTTGTATGCCATTTTTTGTTTTTGGTTTAGATGTGGAAGTTTGGGTTTTCAAGTTTAGGATTTGGAATGATTCATTGTATACTAGATTAGGGCACTTTTGATTTGCCCAAGTTAATTCAAAATCTTATTTATTCATTCTCGTTTATGAACTAACTAAAGCAATCTTGTTTCTTTAAGGCAAATAACATCTACGACTCACCCTCTTTTTCCAAAAGAATTGCAATATTAGACCCTCAATTAATTACATTGAGTTACTGTCTTTGAAGAATTAAGGGGTGAATGTTTTAGATCTTATGCATCAAGAGGGGTAAATAGTAAATTTATTATATTAATTATTGTTTTCTTAAGAGGTGTTTTAAGTCAAAATTTGACAAATAATTTGAGGTCCGTAAGTGTTATCAGTTTATTTGCATTTGATTCAAATGGCTTAATCATCGGGTAAAACTGTAATGTAATTTACAAATAGAGTATGAAGAGGACAAAGTATATGAAAATCTCATTTGTAGATTGTTCCTGAATATAAATTTGATTTTATACTCTGATCTTCTATATACTTTAAAATTTGGACGGTACAAAATCCAAAGCAATTATCAGTTGACATTGGGACTACTAAGATGAATTTTTTAGTGCAAACGCAGTGAACAAAATATAAGATCAAAAGAAAACAACAATAACTGTCTTCAATAAAAGTAATAGAATAAATGAAAGACGCAATGACCTAAGAGATCTGTACTTGGACTCCATTTGTAAGTTGGACTTTTCTATTTATCAATTTGTCAATTGAACTCTTAAGCTCGCTACAATATAGTAATTTAAATTATTTTTTCATCTCACTAGTATGTGAGAATCATTTGCTTACACATGAAATTTCATGTTATTTTAATGATGTGTAAGAAATTATACGTTAAATATTTAAAAAAATCAATTAAACCACTTCTATAATTTCTTGAAATTTTTGGATAAACATTTTTTTTTTTTTAAATATAGATTCCAAATAAGCATGTTCTTCATATTTATTCCAAATTAAACACTAAATTCGTGTCAAATAAATGAGATTTTTCTTTCCCCATTTGACTTGAAAATTCAGATATAAGTTCACCACCACAAATTCAACTAATTTCAATCACAATTTTGAATCAATTTCAGAAATTCAAGTTCTCCATTTGTTATTTTCAAGCTTTCTCTAACTTATCAATGGAGTTTTAATTTTCAATATCCACCATTATCCTCTGTTAAACCATACTTAGACCTCTTTCTTGAAGCGTAAAAAAATAAATACTAATAATCTCAATACCTTTAGACTAAAAAGCTAAAATCTAAAAGACTTTTAGGGTAAGCACCTGATTTGTAGTGAAAAGGAAGTGTGGGTTGAGGAGAAAATGAATGGAGAGAACGAAGAGGAAGAGAGAAGGGTGAGAGAGGGATTGTTGAGGAAAATGAGTTTTTATTTCTTCTTCTTTTTTTTTTTTAAAAAAAAATTTGTTAATTATTATTATTTAAATATTTTAAATGTAAAATACTTTATTTACTCACTGTCAATAAGTATATTCATAAAAATTTCCAACGCAATATTATTAGTGTCACATAAATTCAGTCAATGATCAAAGATTTAAAATATGTCGTTCCGCCTGAATGAAAATATAAGTACAGAAATGTTATTTTAACTTTTTGATAATAATGATATTTAAATCCATTAGTAATATTTTTATATTTGAATTTAAATCCGAGCCCATTCCACATCCTTTGATGCTCATATAAATGTTATTCTCGTCAAACTTCATTATTTCAATGAATATTTTTTAAAAAGACAAGTTATTAATATTGCGGATAGAGTGTTTATCAATTTTTTTAAAATTATTTTTTCTAATCAATAAAAATTATATTTATATATTATTGATATTAAGTTAGTGTCGTTCAAATTTAATTATCGTTTTAACTAAATATCTAAACACTTATTTCATTTTACCTTATCATAAGATGCACCAATCTTATTTAATTTATATTATGTCCGTCTATCATAGATATCTACTTTTGTTCCTCCAATTTAGTAATTCAAAACATAATTTATTATTTAGGGATAGTTTCTACATATATTTATGATTCTATCTGTTTTTTTTTAAAAAAAAATTATTTTTTTAAAAATTTTTTAAAAAAGAATTTTTTTTTATAATACATTAATTTTGATTTTCACTGATAAACTAAAAAGCAATAAAATTACAAAAACATTTTATTATATTTAACATAACATTGATTTAAAATTATAAAATCAAAAAGTCTTATATATTTATTTTTTAAAATTTTGTACCAATTATGAAATAAATTGGTAATTCAATTTAAAGATAATTGTATATAATAGCAAACTAATAATTTAAAATAAATGAAATAGCTACTGTTTGATTTAATTATGATCATAGCAAACGTTTGTTAAAGTTTGTCAGTTGCCTCTCTCCCAAAACTCTCGCTCGCCATTCTCCTATTCTGGCTCGCCACTCTCCCTCTGCTCCCTCTCTCGCTTTATACAACAAAAGTGTATAAATTGTGTTTCTGTTTTGTATAAAGTGAGAGAAAATTGTATATACACATGTAAAAACATATTTTGTGCTATGCACTTAATTATACAATTTGCAAATATTTTACTTCGATTCAATTGTAAATATAAATTTTATACAAATATTGCAGCGAAAAAGGCCAGCGAATACAATTGCAATGAAATACAATTTTCTCTTGCTTTACACAACAGAAGTGTATAAAATGTGTTTCTTTTTTTGTATAAAGCGAGAGAAAAACATATATCTTCTTTCTATACACTTTTATACAATATACAAATATTTTATTTCGATTCAATTGTATGCAAAGCAAATTTTATACAGATATTACAGTGAAACAGTCAACAAATTATACAATTACGCATTATATAATTACAAAACGCAATTATATAAATTTTACTATAACATACAAATATATTTTTTATTTGCTATATATAAAAATTGTCCTAACATTCTTACTTCTCACTTAAAAATATGCCCAATCAAATATTGATGGACTAATTGGGTATGAATTATGTTGAGCCAACCCAAACATTAATAATAAATAAAAGAAGCCTAGATTTGATCCGGTGTAATCGAAACCATCCGAACTTTCTTACAAAAAACGCGCAGACACTTCCTAGCAGTTTCTAGAACAAACTAAATCTCACCGCCCCATTCCTGTTCTCCCACCGGACTTCTCTTTATATATCATTCTTCACCATCATTTCTCCACCAACATATTCCAATCTCGCCGGCGTAGTTTTACTGTTTTGAGAATTTGTTATCTGCTTTTGGTTCAGGCATTTTCATAAACAGTTTGCAAAATGGAAGAAGACGGTGCCGTTACAGTGTACAGTGGCAGCGCCATAACTGATACCAAGAAGAATTCGTTTTCGATCAAAGTTGGAATCGCTCAAATGCTTAGAGGAGGAGCGATTGCGGAAGTCACCACCGTCGACCAAGCGAAGATTGCCGAGTCGGCCGGAGTTTGTTGTCTTGTAGTTTCGGAGCCTAAAGGACCCGGAATCTCGCGTATGCCCGACCCGTCTCTAATCAAGGAAATCAAGCAGGCAGTTGCGCTTCCTGTAATGGCGAAAGCCCGTGTCGGTCATTTTGTTGAAGCCCAGATCCTTGAAGCTATTGGAGTTGATTATATAGATGAGAGCGAGATTTTAGCCCTTGCCGACGAAGATCATTTCGTCAACAAACACAATTTCAGGGCACCTTTTGTCTGTGGATGTCGAGATCTTGGAGAAGCGTTAAGGAGAGTCAGAGAAGGCGCTGCCATGGTTAGGACCCAAGGGGATCTATCGGGTACGGGCAGTATTGTTGATACAGTCCACAATGTGAGGAAAGTGATGGGAGATATTAGAATTCTATCAAACATGGATGATGATGAGGTCTTCACTTTCTCTAAGAAGATCGGTGCCCCTTATGATATTGTTGCGCAGACGAAGCAGATGGGTAGGCTCCCTGTGGTTCATTTTGCTGCTGGTGGAATTGTCACGCCTGCAGATGCAGCGCTCATGATGCAGCTGGGTTGTGATGGTGTGTTTGTTGGTTCGGATATATTCAATTGCTCTGATCCTTACAAGAAAGTAAGGGCAATTGTGCAGGCTGTCAGGAACTATAACGATCCCCATATTTTGGCCGCGGCTAGCAGTGGTTTGGAGGAAGCAATGGGTGGTCTAAATCTGAATGAAAACAGGGTCGAGCGATTCGTTAGTGATGAGAACTACTGATGAGATCAAGATGAGTCTGTTTTTGTGTCTGTTGTTGATCATAGTATCATGTATTTTGCAGTTCAGCTTTTGTGAACAATATCTTTTCTTGATTTTGCTATAGCAATAACTTGATGATGAGTTTAACATACCGTGTTTTACGCTTGTTTACATGCTTGTGGCACCAGAAGAAAATGGCAACATTGACTTGAAATGACTCTTGATATTACAATATTGTGAAGGCATGTTGATCACTTTGTTTTAGTTATTGTTTACATGTTTATAGTTGTGTGTTGTAACGAATATAGAAACGTCGGATTATCAAATCGGATCCGGTCAATTCTTGCATTTGGATGTATTGGCAAATAATTGCTACCATAATGGATGATCAGTATTTCAGAGCCATACTGTTAATGTTTTCTCTTTCAACAACATGATGATGCATATTAAAGAAAATCTTTAGTCCTGTATTATAATTGCATTTTCACATTTGATCATTTTCATTGTGGCTTGCAAAGGAACCTCAGGGCAGTTTCATATGCAGTGAATACAGCCCCATTCACTAGGAATGCTCTGCCAACTGTAGTTCCAATGCCTCGCCAAAGCACACCGTATCCCTCTGTTCTTACGCTTTGCCTGAAGCAATCAATAATACCATGGTATTTTGCAGATTTAGACTGTGATTGAGCTTGGAGTCTGGTCTTAACAACATCTAAGGGGTAGCAGCTTATCCAGCTAACAGACCCTGCAAGACCACCTGCTACGAGCATCGTTTGGAAGCTCTCTTGACCATTCTTGCGACAGCCAGGATGAAGTTGCTCCTTAGTATACTCATATACCCAGAAATATAGTCCGTGAGAGTGTGCATCTCTGAGGAGTGTAACGGTTAATCCTCGATAGATCCCTCTCAAACCTGCCTGTCCGACAATTCTTCTTGTGACATCTCTTGGACCCTTGAGTCTAGTTACTTGATTGTTGCACTGATTGGTCTTGCTTTGCAATTGTAGTTGTATTTTCACCAGTTCTACAGGGCTGATGATTAGGCTCTGAATTGCTCCTGCTGCAATGCCACCCAAAGCCACTCCTTTGTATGAGGGTGGATCGCTTGCTGGGATCTTTCTGTCAAATGTTCGCGATAGGGTTGCATAGATCTGAAATACCATGGCATTCTGCAATAGGGAGCAAACTAGCGTTTTGATATTGTAGGAAGGAACTTTGATTTGATACAATATTTGAAATCTACATTATTTTTGTCTTATGATTCCGATGGTTCCTTCAAATCAAGTGTATTGATCACAAGAAATCATATCGTATCCATATTCTATAACAGAAATTGTGTGACAGAAATTGTGTAAATAGAGGAATACAACAATGACCTGAAAAGTGACGGATGCTAGAGGAGCCGCCATGCCCCTGTAGAGAGAGAGGGGACCTTCTTTGGCGATTACATGGCGGAAAACGTTGAAAGCAGAACCATTGTTGGAATTTTGCTGGCGAACTCTGATGCTGTCGAGAGGATAACCAGAAATGAGACCAGCTATTCCTCCAAATCCACCCGCTACAAACTCTTTGCCCCAACTACTAGCAAGAAACTCTGGCCAAAAATCCATGCCCCCTTCATCCCCAACCACAAATACCCTCCTTCAAATATATTTAATATTTTGTTTCTCTTCTGGACAGCAACCAATATGTGTTTTCCCAATTTTGCTAGTATAAGAACCGACCTCTCCTTGAATATCTCTGTACTACAAAAATTGACCTCTGGTTAGATATGTGTGATATAAAAAAAATGCATTGCACCTGTCCTTTTTGGTAGTTAAAGAGTTGAGGCCTTGAATCTTGAAAATGTGCGACATTGCAACCTGATTTTCTGTAAGTGCTACCAATGGTATTTTGTTGGTAGAGGCCTACTAAATGAAAACGGCCAACCACCTATTTCTTAGGAAATTCACTATTGTACCGCGTGTAACAATCTGAGGTGTCAAATTGAACGTCCATTTCAAAATTATTTTATCATTTGTTAGTTTTGCATGTCATTTCTTAATGATCGAAAGTTGAAAATCAATCAGAAAAATTTGCAATTGATAACCAGCTATGAAGTAAGTTATATGAGGACTGTAAAGTTGGGCTGAGAAAAAACTTGAGACTTTCTTTTCTTTCACAAGAGGGGAAGAGCCCAAGCTGATAGTTTTGACCTTAAAAATAGCCCCAAGACTGCTCTTTCATATAGACAAATGGATAACATCCTTGGACTAAATCCAGCAACAACATATACTCATTGCAGACTATAGTGGATCTGGAGAAGATAGAGTCTACACAGATTTTACCTATACTGTGGAGATAAAAATGATGTTTTCCCCAGTATGTAAAAGTTTATTTAGAGTAATCCAAAACAGCAGAATGACCCAGTCAACTGGGATTTGAAAATTCTTGGTAATCAATTATACAAGAATTTTCCACTTAAAAGAGTGTGACAGGTTTGAAATTTGAAGCAAATAGAAAGAACCCTGGTCAACAAAAGAAATCAAAGCCAAACAGCATGCTTGTCCCTGTTATGGTCATTCTATTTTGATAGTAATCATTCATGTCTGGATTAGAAAGCTTCTCTCATATGGCTACTTACAGAAATCTGATTGCTTTCGTCCTCGTGTTATCCTGTCACTTTTTGCGTGCAGATTTTGTTAACAACAACTCAATAATTAAGGGACAAAGTTTAGCTGATTACCAACAGCTGGTCTCAGCAAATGGCTTCTTCAAAATGCAATTTTTCAGTCCAGGCAAGTCAAGGAACCGCTACTTGGGTATATTTTACACTCGGCCAAGACGTGATATGTACTCTTATGTTAGTGGAGGAGGAGATGAAAAGGCTTTGTGGATAGCTAACAGAGACGATCCGAAAACTGATACATCTGGAAGTCTTATGATAGCTCCTGATGGCAGATTAATAATTTCTCACAAGGAAGGTAATGTTACTTTGTTCAGTGCTACACCAACAACAGCCACTAACTTAACTGCTATACTACTCGATAATGGGAATTTTGTGCTTAGGGAACTGAATACCAATAGCTTTGTAAATCGGACGCTGTGGCAAAGCTTCGATTATCCAACTGATACACTTCTGCCTGGTATGAAGCTTGGGATTAACTTGCGAACGGGGCATAAATGGTCATTGACTTCATGGGTAAATGATCAAGCACCTGCTTCAGGGTCTTTTACCTTTGGTCTTGACCCTAATGGTACAAATCAGCTGATAATCTTGTGGATGGGCAAGGTCTATTGGAAGAGTGGACCGTGGTCTACTGGCCATCTTGCTCTTAAATATGTCTCAAATGAGGATGAGAAATACTTTATGTATACTGTTGAAGTTGATTATCTAAGATATGTTGTGAGTCCATTTGGAATAATTCAGGATGGTTTTAAAAGAAATGCAGTGTTTGGTAATTGTAGTAATGAGACTCCCCATGCTGGCTGCGTAAAACAGGAGTTGGCCCAGTGCAGGGCGGATAAAAAGTACTGGTTTGAGCTTAGACAAGTTTACATGTTTGGAGACAGCATTAAATTTGATGAGAACTATACCTTGAGCCTCTCTGATTGCAAGGCCAAGTGTGTGAATGATTGCTCGTGTGTTGCCTATGCCTCAGTCGATAGTGAAACCAGAATTGGCTGTCAAATTTGGGGGAATGACACGAGTTTTGTGACAGCACAAAACAGTCTAGACGGAGATGTTTTCTTTCTTGCAAGTCGAGGTAATTCTTGAGTACAAATTTATTCAATATAGCGATAGATCAAAAGACATGTTAATAGTGTTGCATCTCGTATTATGATTACTTTATCCAGCTCAACATATATTGTTTTGGGATGGCATCACACTAATATCACCAATCTGCATTATTCTTAATTTGCATGTCATTCCAAAATTACTTGTACGAGAACGCAAGCAATTTTCTGTGATCAAGATGCTGCAGGATTTGAGTTAATAGAGTGTCATCTTCCTTTCAAAATGTACTCGAGCAAATGAACAACCATAGCATACATAATCTTGTTTTGGAGTATTAGTTTTTGGTATATCTAGAGTACCGACAATTATGATAGCATCATAGTGAATTCCCAAGGTAAATTATGGAATTTTGATGAGAAACATTGACTTACAACTTTGACAGATAGGAAGCGGAAATGGTGGATATGGTTGACAATAGCAGTGTCCCTAATGGTATTTGCGCTTATTTGCTCCTTATTCTGTCTGATGCGAAGAAAACTCATAGCAAGAGGTAAGCAATATATCCGCTCTAGCATTAGTCTAAGGTGACACTTGTTTGTCTTTGAAATCTTCAATTTTGCATTCGTCACCTAGGCAAAGTCCGACAAATGGAGAAAATGTTATACGAGATTGAAGATTCTAAGACCATTTCCGGCCAGTACAATACTAAGAAGACTGCTAGACTAAGGAAGAAGTTCAGGCATGATATACACATATTCAGCCTAGAAACTATGAATATGGCCACAAACAATTTCTCGTCTTCCAATAAGTTGGGACAGGGAGGTTATGGACCTGTTTATAAGGTAAAAGTTTAGAAGCTTTTTGGCTTAAGCTGATTTTAGATTTGCTAAGTAGTCAACATTTCAGGGAATGTTGCTCGACGGGCAAGAGATAGCCATCAAGAGACTTTCAAGAAGTTCAGGGCAAGGATTGGTTGAGTTTCAAAATGAAATTATGCTGATTGCTAAACTCCAGCACACTAATCTTGTTAGGCTTTTGGGATGTTGCATTGAAGGGGAAGAGAAGATATTAATTTATGAATACATGATGAATAAAAGCTTAGACTTCTTCCTATTTGGTATGGATTTCTAATTTCATGCCTAAATTGCTTAATTAATCATATTTGAGAACTAACACCCCTCCCCTTTTGATTGAACAGATCCTAGCAGAAAAGATTCACTAAAATGGAATAAGCGTTTGAACATTATCGAAGGAGTTGCTCAGGGACTACTTTATCTCCATAAGTATTCAAGGCTGAGGGTGATTCACAGAGATCTAAAAGCTAGCAATATCTTGCTTGATGACAATATGAACCCCAAAATCTCAGATTTTGGTTTGGCCAGGATATTTGGAATGCAAGAATTTGAAGCAAACACAGAGCGAATTGTTGGTACCTAGTAAGTCCTTAATAGATATAATTATCTAACAGTGGTGATTCACTGTGTTCTCGGTTTTTTTTTTTTTTGAACTAAGTTGCTTCCTTTTCAGTGGTTATATGTCTCCAGAATATGCCATGAACGGCATTGTGTCAATGAAGACAGATGTATTCAGTTTTGGAGTTCTAGTACTCGAGATTTTGAGTGGCAAAAGAAACAACAGCTGCTATCACTTAGAACGCCCACTAAACCTCATCGGATATGTAAGTTCCTCTCGTTAAATATCAATATAGCATGATCAAGAGGCGGATGGAGTGTTTATTCAGTACTTTAGAAGCGAAATATAAATATACAACATCAACATACTTATTACAAGTTGGGTCTAGTATAGCGTTGTGCACACAGACTTATCTACTTAAGTAAAGGAAGATAGGCTATTTTCAATAGACCCTCGACTCAAGACAGGAAACATTGATATACATGTGAAAAATCACTTGAATTAATAAAATTCTGAAGTACAATGAGTCTAGTTGTAAAAACTTTACAGGTTCAACTTATCAACTTTACATTGTTTTGGATCACTGAGTTGAACAAGGAAATTTCATACTTGATATGTTCAATTGTCTCAGGCATGGGAATTGTGGAAAGCAGGCAGCGTCGTTGAAGATCTAACAGATTCTGTATTGACAAATGAATCAACACCAACGAACGAATTGATGAGATGCATTCATGTAGGATTACTCTGTGTTCAAGCCAATCCTATGGACAGACCATCCATGTCAAATGTGGTTATGATGCTCACCAATGATAGCCTACAACTACCCGTCCCCAAGCAACCAGCATTTTTCATTGAGACAGCTATGACAGAGACCGAAACTCGCGAAGAAGTTGTACATTGTTCCACAAATGGGCTATCAATTTCAGATATGGTAGCAAGATGACTTTCATCATTGCACCCCTCAAAATTGTCAAAAATGGTATTATGCAATCTCCCTAATGAAACAAAATAATAACCACTGCTTGTCTCCATCTAGATTTCACACAAAATAAAGTGAATAAATACTGTGTCTAAACAATTTTTACACATTTGTTTTTGAATCAGAGTATCAATGGTAACTAAATTCAGAACTCACAAATGTAGTAATTGTCGCTAGTTTTACAAAGATGATTAGTATCTGTACACTAGAAAATCAAATTGGATGTTTCCCACGTTCCTTTGTTGCTTTTCCGAATTATATTTCGTATCATAATTTTCTACAAGTTATATCGTAAAGCCAAACAACGAATGATCAAAATCACTTGGAAATGCTTAATTTCACAGCTTTAGCTAATAATTGATGGAAGTGTGTTACAAGTTACTAGTCATTTTGTTGTGTATGTATCATCTTCTGTGTGTTAATTTGTTTCTTACAAACCTAATCTTACAGAGTACTCCATCAGGTCAACAACTCCGTCAACAAATTATTTGACCAAATCCACCATTTATATAATGTGTCATTTCATTCACAGTTAGCCAATTCCTTGTGAATTTTTGCCTTTGACTTGGTTATAGTAATAATTACTCCAATATAAGTCGGTGTACTTTTATTGGTCTCCAAAAAAATCCTTATGAATTAAATTGGTTTAACCTCTCCATTAGTGTCCATTGGCCCACTAATATTGAGTAATTGGTGAAGGAAATAACAAACTCGGGTAAATTATTTGTTTAGTCAAGTATTAATTAGTTATATTAATTAGTTTTTTCAAAATTCTGATTCACTTCTAATTTAACGGTCGTGAGTTTGACTTATCAATGGAGCAAAAAGGTGGGACGTTGTAGGAGTGGTAAAAGAATAAAATTAATTTTTTGAAATTTACTGACTCGACTAATTCAAATAATGTTCGATGAAACACTCTTTTCCCAACAAGATGGCTAACGTTTAGTCTTTTATAGATTTATTTTGTACATTTTGTAATATACTAAAACATAATTATGTCCAATTTAGGTTCAAAACTTGATCGAATTAATTATTTATAATTGAAGATGCTTGTAGTGTTGATATATAATATATGAGCTCATACCAATTTATAATTTACCCTTTATTTATTATTCAAGGGATCTAATAAAATCAACTTCAGTTAAGTATTATTTTTCTGAAAGGGAATCATCATTTTCCTTTTCCTTTTTTTTTTTTTTTGAGGCAAGGTTTTGGAATTTGAACTCCACATAGAATTCATGGTTTAATTTATGTCACATTTTTTTGGTCTTTTTTTTTCATTTTGTGGAATCGTTTATTCTTTAATGCTGTCATTCGTTGCTCATTGTTATCTCAAAGCATGTGCTTTGGTTAGGTAGATAATGAATGCATTATTAGCAATCAATTAGAAACAACATTATATTAAGTATATAATGATTGTGCTAAATAGAGGGAGAACAAGGCACGTTGCATTAAGGGGGAACCAAACCACCAACGGATATGGTATAGCAAATAGGATCATTCTCCCTTAATTAAAGATTTCGATTTATAGTTTTATATATAAAAATTTTTTAAGTATTAAAAGCACTTCTTCTGAATGAACCCGACACAAATTTAAGATAGTCAATTAAGAAATATTTTCTATTTTAATCGCCCACAAATAAAAATCAATCAGATATTAATGCACCGAAACAATAAACAAAGAATTTTGTTCCTAGTTCTATTTTCATATTTTCTTAGCCAAAAAAGATTTAAAACGCGTATGAATTATGATAATACAACAATAACTCTACAACAAAATCACCTATTCTGACACTGTTTGATCAAACCAGTTCCTTATCCTAAGCTAAAAAGTAATAATTATTTCCTTGGTGGATTAGTTTCTAATTATTTGATGAAAACAAATATTATATATTTTTCGTACTTAAAAGGCAATGGTTGCCAGTCATAAATCTATACTGGGAACCTAGAATAATCACTTTTAACACGCACTAGAAAGAGTTAGTGTTGAAGGAATAAATAATTAGTTACTTTTCCTTTTTTATTTATTTTATGGAATTTTGGGGTAGAAAGTGAATTTCTTAAATGAGTATGGTGGAGAATTTAGGTAGATCTTAATGTATGATTAGAAAAATAATACTTTATACCATATATTTATCATTGGGAAAAAAAGAATATTCATGAGTATATATTCATTAAGGGAGAACATGACCCTACTTTTATATTATAATTTGCTTTTGTCCTTATGATTAATGGTTGTCAATACTTATAATTATAATAATTCTATCATGCTAAGATAGAATAGAATCATCACTTTAGCAATACAAGGAACGGTTGGCGTTTAAGTAATACTAAGATAGGACTAATTAAGGAGATTCTCTAATCCATGTATATAATACTTTATTAATAGTCCGTGTAGCCAAGTATTTAGAAAATAGAAAAATATTCTTTTTTTTTTCTTTTACTTCCTCCGTTTCAACAAGAATGTTTCTATTTCCTTTTTAATTTGTTTAAAAAAGAATGATCCCTTTTCTATTTTGGCAACACTTTAACTTTAACTTTCCACGTGTCATGTTTAAAACCACAAGATTAAGGACATTTTGGTACATTTAACATAACTTTAATTTAGAATCACAAGATTAAAAAGTCTTCTTTATTTTCTTAAACTCTGTTACAAGTCAAACTAGGCTATCCTTTTTAAAACGGAGGGAATATTAAAATTGAGGTATTTAGTCAAGTTCTTAGGAAAAGATAAGTGATTTCTTGTAAAAGGAGAACTGAAAATTTTTTTTTATCTCTAAAAGCATTTGTCAAACCAATTGTTGTTCTAATGTTGAAAAAAGTATTTTTTAAATTAATTAGCAAACATAATCTACTGCTCCCAAAAGTATTTTTCGAAAAAAACAATTTACAATAAAATATTTTTCTAGTTAAACACAGATCTTGAAAGATTAACTAAGCAAGCTATAAATCGTGACACAAATTTAATCTTTAAGTTGTGGATATACATGAGCTCCCTATTTTTTTTTCAATTTTACGTATAATATTTAATTGTAAATTCAATTATTATTATATTTAATTGTAAATTCAATTATTATTATGAATTATTTAAAAATGTAAATTCTAAATTCATTGAGGTCAATATATCTTTTATCAAACATTTATAAATGAACAACCAATGCACACCACATAACACTTCAAAACAACGTGCATGCATGTAATGTAGGGAATGATGGATTTTGATTTATATTTTTTTTTAAAAATACAATTTGATTAATTTGACCATAAAAATTATGTTATTGAATATTATTATGTTTCTTATAACCAAACAAACGAATATGAGGCTTGTTTGAAAATAGTTTCGCACATGTGAACCGCTGCATCGGTAGGTTATCGACACAAAATATAACCAAACAAATCATTTTAAGTAACTTTCTCATTTTATCATCAATTTATGCAATGAAACAGTAAAATTTTATTTTCCAAGTCCTTTGCATTTATTGAATAAGATCAGAAGAATATCATCACTCTGAAAATAAAAAAAAATAATATAAAGAGAGAATGCAAAACAATTTATATATGTCAAATAATAATGTGTAGAAAAGGGTCACACTTTTTGTAAAGTTGAAGCAAATCTAACACGGAAAACAACTGTATTTAGGTACAGCTAAGTTAATTAATCACATACAGCTGTGAGCAACATTGAACTCTATATGATCTCTTTGGCTAAATTAAAAATAGTTAGTGATTAAGTTTAGGAAGGTCGTCACACACTGATAAAATGATTAAGATTTTTTTATTCTTAATTAAAAAATATTAAAAATTTTAATTTTTGAAAATGAAAAAACATTAAAGCACCACTTCAATAAATAAATTTTACATGTAATTTAAATTTAATTGGACTCTGATTAATTTCAGACACGAGATAGAATTATTTTAACAAAAATGAATGCCTTTTTGCAGCGGCGCTTGGTTGCTTTCGAGTTACGAGACAAGGCAGTGGGGCCACTTGGACATTGCAGTTGGGGAATAACTGAATGATCCTCATATTCTGCGTTTAATTTCTTGCCGCTCTTGATTCCTTTTGTTTGTTACATTTTCTACGCGCACACACAAACCCACTCATTATTATATAGGGTGGATTT
This sequence comes from Solanum habrochaites, assembly GCA_027704765.1. NCBI lineage: Eukaryota > Viridiplantae > Streptophyta > Magnoliopsida > Solanales > Solanaceae > Solanum > Solanum habrochaites. Next base: position 65,370,973 of record JAKWJA010002491.1, read on the forward strand.
TAGCAAAATATTCGATAGTACACCCTAAGCATGTCTAATATCTAGTGTTCGAGACTTATCTAACAGATTTTACATAAATTATATGTTAAAAATCATAACATTGTTGATCCTCATAATTCTTTAATTATTGAATGATACATAATAATTTTTAATCTACAGAGACAAAGCAGATTGAGAATAATTCGAATAACAAGTTTTAGTATCGCATCTTTCCTATTTGGTAATATTGCAAAAGTAATTATATTACGTAATTTATAAATATGTCGCGAAATTTACTTTTTCATTTATCATTTTTTCATGATTTTGTCATGTGTCTCAAAATTATTACAATATTTTGTTTAGTTGTTTGAAAGTAATTTTATTTTTATTCATGATGGAGTAATATTTTTATCATAGTACTAATAAGGCTAATAATTATTTTCTTTCACGGGATATATCATATATCATGACAATAAAATATTTTCAAGAAATTCAAGATTAGTTTATTATTACAAAAGTTATTAAGATGTTAGATGATTTATATTTATAATAATTAGTAAAATTGTTTATTTTAATGTTTTTTATTTAATTAATTTTAATTATTTTAACTGGAGTAAGTTATGTGATAGTTGAGGATGTATATGATGTACGGTAAATAAATTAAAAATTTTAAAATTTGAGACGACATCCATCGCGTCACCCTATACTAGCCTCACGCCCTTTGCTTTTAAAACACTGATTTGATTTTTTAATTGATAAAATTTAATTTTAGTTTATATGATATCTACCTAAACATATTAAACCTGTAAGTAATTATTAATATGTTATATTTATATCGTTATTTTATATTTGACGTGATATAGTTTTAATTCAAATATATATATATATATGACAAATATAGCAGATTCAATCACATATCAAATAACTTGTCAAAAAAAAATGCTAGGCGCAAGAATGCCAGATTTAAGGATGAAAATTGCAAAAACAAACTATATATTATACTCTTATATAATTAAAGTATTTGATCAAATTTGAACTTTAGAACGGAATATTCTAGTAAATTAAATATTACAATCCAATCAGGACTAAACAACTAGCTATTCTAAAAATAAATAAATTAATTATAATAATGGTGCACTAAAGCACTTAATTGAATTATTTTATTTATATAAAGGACTAGGAATAAATTTAAACTTTATATATTTTTTCACTTTTATAGTAATGTACTCATATTTTAAAATTTTTAATTTCGCAAACACTTAAAACAACTCAACATAATAAGCTGTTTTTTTGGGACAAAAAAAATGTCATTTTAGGACTAGCATAATAGTAAAGCTTAGGACTTAAGCTAGTAAACGGTGGGGACAATAAAGACCATTTTCTTCCACAATTTTATATTTTGTATCTTAAATCAAGGAACACCTCTATTTTCTCCTAATAAAAAGCCGATATATCTTATTTTTTCACCACTAAATTTGAATCTCTACATTTACGCCTATGAGTTTATATGACCCTTTCTTTCACTATATATATATAAGTGAGGAAAATCAAAATATTTTTTAAAAATATTTAAATTAATACATATTTGACTCATATGTATAATTTATTTTTAGATAAAATTATGTTTAATAGATTAATCTTGATAAATTTAACATCGTTTATTAATTATTTTAATCATTAATTTCACCAATATAAATTGATCTGTTACTATAATAATAAAAAAGAACCGAAAATATGTGCTCCTATTAAGTGATTACACCGGATCATGTGAATTTACTATAGTTAAGCAATGTAATGTGGTGATAATGCATGAAAACTATGGTTAGACACAAAAAGATTTATGTACGAATACTTCTTATTGACTTGATATAAGTATTTAATACGTTTATAAAAATAAAATGATTATTTTGACCATAATATATTTAAATTTTAAATCTTATTCACAATTTACTTAAACTGTGGATATTTTCGACACAAAATTGTATTCAACAGATCACGTTGAATAATTATAGCTACACTCCAATTTATTTATTCCCAGATACTCTAAATGATAAATTTAACGCGGATTATTATTTATTTTGACCAATAACTTCATCAACATTAATTGAACCACTATTAAAACAAAAAATATTTACTCGCATTAGATGATTACACTAAATCGTGTAAATTTACTTTAATTAAATAATGTAATGTGACATCACTATTAAAAATTTAAATGTACAAATATATATTATACTATCTTTTTTTTTTTATTGATATAAATGTTTAACACAACCCGCTAATTTAGAGTAATAATTAAGGTGAAAATAAAAAAGGTGGATCATTTGTTTCCTCTAGTAAATATTTAAGAACCCGGCAATTTCGTGTTCTATACGCGCATGTTACGCCTCAACGTTGCCCCACTACTCATTATTTACCGTTATCAGACCCGATTATTACTGACAGTAAAATCCGACGGGGCACCTAAAGATTAGCAATCAGCACCCAGCTGCTACATTTTCTCATATATATAAACTCTTTATTTTTTTTTTCTCCATAAATATAGTTCTTGTGTATGTTCATATATTTAAGGCCTCAATCTTAGCAAGATAAATTTTCTTTTACTTTTTTTTTTTGGATAAATAGGAACTTCTATTAGACTAAGACACCTCCATAAAGGTTTCTTTTCCCTTTTATCAAAACAAAGCAGCAGCTTCTTTTCTTTTACTTTTTTCGAAGTTGATTCTTATCGTGAATACAGTTGCATTTTTTCATCTTGTATAAATTGGTGATCCCTTTCGTTTGGGGAACTTAAAGAAATTCAAGATGTTAGATGCATGGCTGAAAAGCAAATTCTATGCTAAAAGGTAATAATCATGATTCTGCAAGGAGGCTCTGTTTTTTTTCTGTTGATTTTCTGGGTTAAGCTTTGAATCTGTTGGTAATATTTTTTTTCTTTTATGTGGTACAGCAAATCGACAGTAAAGCTCACAAAAACTCGAATCGAGATGGTGAAAAGGAAGAGGAATGCAATGTTGAAGTATTTGAAGAATGATATAGCTGACCTCCTTAAAACTGGATTGGATGTTAACGCCTATAGCAGAGTAAGTTTGTCTTTCCCTTTCTTTGAGTTCTGAGATTTGAACCTTTAAATTTGAAGTATCTTGTATAAGAAATCTGCCTGGAATTCCACAGTGTTGTTGTTTTGGTTGTAATGGATTTTTCTCTCATGAGATCTCCGTTCAGAATATACTAAACAACAACAGCAACATACACATTGTAATCCCACTAGTAGCCTAAGCTGATCTTATTGAACCTATGTTGGATAGATAGGCTGTTTCCTATACACCCTCGATGTCCAGAAATTACTGCATTTTACTTGGAATCTATAAGTGAAATTGAGAACCTGCTCAGGGCTTTAATATGATTGCTAACATGGTTTGGGAAGGAAAATTTGTTGTATAGGATGGACCGGTGATTGCCTTGAAGCTGGCAGAGTTAAATTTATTTCATGTAATCGCTAGTCTAGAAATTTAAGTGTCTAATAATTATTGAATTTCTTCTTCTTCCTCAAAGTGTGAATAGCTTAATTTATCCTAATTTGTGATCTTTGTTGTTTGCTACAGGCTGAAGGCCTCCTGGTTGAGATGAATCTCTCTCGATGTTATGATTTCTTGGAGCAGTATTGTGAACACATCTTAAATAATCTATCAGTGATGTATAAACAGAGGTATGTTTTTTTAAAATAATTTTTTATATCTTGCTTTTTTCTGCGTTATTTTGATCTTTTTGTACTCAAATTCATGTTAGTTGCTGCTAAACTTCTGGCAGTTTTAGTCGAAATATGTGTTTACATTATTTGGCTTCTCATATTAGGTCCATTAGGTACAGTTGTTTAAACATTACCCGGCTCTACAAAAAATAGTGTTTGGTGCATGTCAGATCCTCAAATCCTGTGCATTTTGGTTGATCTGACACGAGTCCGGTGATATTTTTGGAGAGTTTCAGCAATATAAAATTCTGTTAGCATTTCATTCATGTATGTTATAACTGCGATATGAGAGGAAACATTACAAATTGCTTCCTTCAGATATTTTGAGCTGAATATGGTGTGATCAAACGAGTATTTCTCAATTTCTGGGTAATATTTGCTTATAGGGAATGTCCTGAGGAGTGCAGAGAAGCTGTGGCGTCTTTGATCTTTGCAGCAGCAAGATTCGCGGATGTGCCAGAGCTACGCGAACTAAGAAGTCTATTTACTGAGAGATATGGAAATTTCCTAGAATGTCATGTCAATAAAGAGGTAGTCGCTCATGTTTTCTCCATCATACAATATTTGTCTATAAATTTAAAAATGCAACTTTACTTTTTCTATCGCGATCTGGAAAATAAAGGCATTCTTTTCTATACAGTTTCACCAGAACTTAAAGTCAGTGCCACCTACAATGGAGATGAAGATTCAGTTGATGAAAGATATAGCATCAGAATCTGGTATAGAATGGAATTCAAAGGCTTTGGAGCAGAAGCTATACAATCCACTAGTATCGGAACAAGTAAGCCTTCAATAGAACCTCATAATATCCTCATATCTAAGCCAACTTGAAATTTGAATCGCTAAAACTAAGTTTGATCTATTAAGAATTAAAAGTTGTTTCAATTTTTTACATTGTGTTGTCCTTTCTGATTGGAGTTTCATGTTTAATTAGCCTTCATTTGGATCTTCTTTGATTCTTTTGCAGGACTTGACCAAGAGTCGGAATGATCAGAAGTACAATCTGCCCCGTAAGATGGAAGAATCACCTCGGAAGAAAGATTCTGAAGTTGCTAAGTTTGATCGTGAGAACGCGAGGCAACTGTCCACGGATAAATTGGAGCATAATTCATCTTACGGCAGAAAGGTAGTCCCTGATGATGAACATAGTTCGTCAAGGAGAAGGACGGAGAGAAGTAACAGAAGGAGAAGAGATAGCCTTAGCAGAAAATCTGACGATTTGCCTCCAGTCAAAGATATTGAAGTGATCGAAAGGCAACAAAATAAACCAGAGATTGAGATTGCTCCTGAAGAAGAATCTGATGACAAGAAGCCATTGCATTATAGGTCAATTCTCCCTCCTTATATCAAACCGAGTTTAACAAAAACCACTTCAGATACCGTCTCTCCTACTAGCTCTACTGTAGAAGAAAATTGCAAGGATGATGCAGCTGAAAAAGCCCAGGACAAGCCAAGATCAGCTAGAACAAGACGTGGCACAAAAGTCACAACTGCAGACGATAAGGAAACTCAGGATGAAGAGGACAGACTGATTGACAGGCTATTGATATACTTAAGCCGGAAAAAGTACCAAAAATCAGTTAACACACCAAAAGAAGCAGCAGTTGACAGTCCCAGTAAAGTGTCAAGGCGGAGCAGTATGGGGAACAGGACCCTTTCACTTCCAGCAGAAAGGGAACAATCAAGTCCAAGGGATCAAAGAAGAGGGCACGCTCGAACAAATTCATTTCAACCTGATATGTTGGGTTCAAATAGACATGTCCATCCTAAGCTACCAGACTACGATGACTTTGTGGCTCGACTAGCCTCTCTCAGAGAACAATCAAGAGAATAAATATTTAATTAGATGAACTCATTCATATTACATTTCGTAGTTCACTTGTCTTTATATTCTTCGTTTACATGTTGGGATTGTTGTTTGTAAGCAGTATATAAATAGCCCATCTCATGCTATTGTAAATAAACTAGCTAAATAAAGATTTTTTTCATGTATAATGTCCCCTTCCGTAGAATTCTCTGATTATTTACACATCCCATTAGTCAAAGAATCTAATTTGAATTTTATTTACGAGAGATATTCATCCTTTAAGTTGAAAAAAGTCAAATAAAAAAGGGTTATGCAATTTACTTAAATTTATAATATATCAAAGTGAAATCATCATCTATAGCCAAATTAATGTTTGGAAAACCCCCAAGTGGGTGCGTCGTTTACGACAACTTTGATTCGATGGAGCGCGAAGACGGCGTTCAACAGCCATTGCCGTCAGAGCAAGTGATGAGTGAAGTTCACCTCGGCTGCCCTCCTAACCACTCTGGTCCCCATCTCTCCCATTTTACCATCTCGCTACCGCCTCGCTACGGTAAGCCGAATTTCCCTATATTGAGTCATGAGCACCGACGAACAATTCATAGCATCAAAATGTCTACTACTGTATTATTTTTGTCTTGATAATTGCTCCGTAACTGTGTTGGATTATTAAGTTTCATTTTGATTGGAATTCTTATTTCCAATTTTTAGCTCCACGAACAGTCAACAGTAATGTCTAATTTACTTGGAGAATTTTGAAAATCCTTTGTTTCTACTTGTTCTTTGCACTTTTTCTTCTTTATTTTCTTTTGATTACATAATATTTAACTGGTGATTTAAAATGATAATAGTAAGCATCATTAGAGTGACTATTGAACTGAGTGGATTGTTTGATCTGAACAATTAGTAACAGGGGATGAGGTTAACTCGTATGCTGGCCTCTTATAAGAACTGAAAAGCACTATAAATTTTGTTGTTAGAGTAGCCTAAAAATCTGAAGCGATGGCAAAAGCTTGTTGGAGTGTATGTACATACTAGTAATACTCTCTGTGTAATAAGGATCTTGATAGTATAAGAACTTTTAAAAGAAGTTGTATTCTTTTCAACTTTGTAGAAAATTCCACTTTGAGAGGAAATATTGATGTTTCTGCATCTACCATGTTGGACTTGGATGAAGATGGTGATCTTATTCTAACACGACGAAAAAGTAAGTTATCTGCACCTAAAAAGGAAGGCTTCTATCAAGAACTCTTTTTTGTGAGTATAACTTATGTCCACCATATATTCCAAGTGACACAATGCACCTAATGTCAATGAGTCAATCAGTGTTTGTTTTTTAGCTTTTCATCTCGGTGCATACTCTTTCATGTTGTTTCATCTGCTTTTGTAATCTAACGGGATTACTGGTTAATGATTAAAATGGTGGAGGTATTCCAATGGAACTGTACGAAAACATGAAAATTTGTAGTTAATGTGAACTTTACGCTGATTTAGCCTGCAAGTAAATGATTTCTGGTTTCGATTTCTGCGATTGGTTAGAAAATCATTGAGTTTGTGAACGTCTGATCTATGTAGATCATAATAGAAGCATCTGAAGTTCATCTCAAGTGAACAGACATAAGCTCTCTCTTTTCCCTCTTTATAAGTAGAGTGAACAAGACCATCATGATAAAGTACTCCCTTCATCACATTTTGTTTTAACTGTTTAGTTTAGTCTGTAGTGAAAAGAATGGCCTCTTTTCTCAATCTCAAAAGTCAGAACTTAAAATCTGGATAAGGTTTGATGTGTAAAATGTTACTTCTAAAATTTGTCATGACACTGCTTTCATGCATTCCATGATTACTTTAATATCACAAAGTAACTAATACCAATATGCAGAAGCACATGTTTTTTTTCTCTTGATTTCCTCAGTATTCGACCATGTTCAGTGAATTCAGGAGAAGGAGTTGACAGAAGGCACAAAGTTTACGTAGACGAGAAGTCCATTTTTCTCTTAGCGGTTTTATAATAAAATTGGGGATATTTATTGAATTTCCTAAATTAACTTAAGATGAATGCTCTTAAGAAAAATTCACGTCTACATGGCTTGAATAGTAACATGGAGTCACTGGTTATGTATTCAAGCTTCTCATCACTCCTTCCACCAACATTTCATATCAAATAGCCATTTATGTAATACATCCTTTTCCTTCTACTTGCAGAATCACCTAGCCATCATCTTGTCTTAACCATCCAGCATAATATCACTTCATCCATTCCTAGAGTTGGTTTGCAGGTAATCAATAAAATTCAGAGTTCGTTGGTCCTTATGGCTTGTCTTCATCTACCATTCCTCCATTCAGCTTCTCCCCCCATATTTAAAAGAAGTATGTTAAGAGTCTATGACATTTTCCATATGCTTTTGCTTCTCAATTTGTACAAGGAAATGTAATAACTGAAAACTATGTGAGCGCATGTTCTCTATTCCGTAAGCGTAAATATGTATTCCCAAATGTCAGTAATCACTATTATCCTCATTATGCTATCTCCAGTTGAGTGCTTTATGTGCTCTATTCATTTAGTTGTATTTTCCTATTCAGGTTTGGAGAGCAGAACTAGTGCTTACTGATTTTGTGTTGCATGTTATGTCTACATCATCTGATTTTGATAAAGTTGTTGCATTGGAGCTTGGGGCTGGTACAGGTAAGTTTCATCACCTTTAATTTGTTTTCTTCTGTTTATAGTATAACCGCTGGTACCTCTACTCATTGCAAACTCCCCCATTCACAGAGTAGTGATGCCAAGATACGGTACTCGCCTGACAAAAGTTTCCTATATCCATAATAAGTAATTTAACAATTAAAATGAAAAATACAAATAAACTGTTAATATTGCTTTTCAAAAAATCTATGACAAAAAAGAAATTTAAATTTATTGGTCATATTTTTTTCTAAACCTTTTTCTTGAATTATTTTGATGACGAAGAGTGCTGTTTCAACTTGATACTTGAGGACAATCGTTCCAGCCTTCTACCCTTCTCCACTCTAATACTTAGCTTGATGCAACAACCTGGTTTCGAACATGTGGTATGCAGTGTGCACATTACTATGCCTGACATGTTGTGCTCTCTGCCAATGAACCAAAGCCTTGGATTTTGGGGTACTATTTTTCCAAAAATACAACAACCACTATAATGCGTCAATTCTCAGCTAGTTGAGGTGGGCTATATGTATCTCACTATCCATTTCGCTCCCTGTGGACCCATTTCATTTCTTACCTTGATTATGTTTATAATTAATGGACACCTAAGCATATAGCATGTACTCCTGTTTATCAAACAGTTAATTCATGCTTAAATTTCTCCTTATAGTACAGTATGATATACCTCTCATGTGAGTCTTGATAAGAAAAGGATATGTGGGTTCAGTTGCTGGACCCTGGTGTTAGGTCCCAGAGCCTATCAGGTACCTCTTATTGCAAACCGTATTGGAATCGGTAAATGGTATCTTATTGGGTCCAGAAACATCAGGATCAGCTCGGTATCCTTTTGGATTTAGAGTCATTTTTATTTGGTGATACCTGCCCTGCTGCCATCGCTACCACTGAATAACTGAAATTGTATTCTTAAGGTTTTCATTTGCTTGTAGGAGCATCAAAAAATTTCGGACTGATCTCAAATATTTAGATTTATTCAAATTTAAGGAATTAGTATCTGCCGTATGACAAGACATTCTTTCAATGTTTTTATCAGGGTTAGTTGGTATTTTGCTTGCCCGTGTTGCTAAAACTGTCTTCATAACAGGTAAACAACATTGAAATGCAGAAGTTCTATTCTACTTTTTTTTCATCTGCTAACAATTTATTAATGTGCTATGATCTGTAGTGTCATCAGTCATGCACAGCATGTTTTCTCAAGTTATTCTTTAGATTCTTTTTTTTTTCATACATCTTTTTCAATCGCTTCAGAAGCTTTTCTTAGCACTAATGTTTTTTCAAAATATTACTTGGATTCCCATATATAATCACTTGGGAGATTGGTAACTTCTTTTTTTATCCTACTTTTTTGTGTGACTATATATTTTACTTTTTATCACCGGTAACATCTTTCAGTCCTAATTTCACATATTCAAAAGTTTGCAGTGGTCACCTTCATTGTTATGGTTTACTCATCCTTGTCTCTGAGGCTGCGTTTATGTCTAGTTGTATGTTGCCGATCGTGGTGATGAAGAACTTAGCCACTGTGGAGGGTGAATCTTAGTGCTGCTTTAGGCGGCTGCTTATTATTTTATCTTTTTCTGCAAGTAAATAAGTGAGACTGCACTTGTTTGCTAGCAATTACTTCCCATGCAATATATGTAGGCGGCAAGAGCTCCAGGCATAGAAATGTTATTTGGTTAGTGTAGGTCCTTTAATTTAAGGCCATCTGCTATCAGAACTTCATTTAGCATATTTTGGAGTTTACACCAGTCACCATCAATTTTATCGTTGTCTTCTTTTTTCTGTTGCTATTGCTATGAACTGTCTATCCTTAAGTTAGAGCACTAAGGATGGCATGCTTTTGTCACATTTTCTGTTTAATCCCCAAGTTGTATGTGTCAGACCATGGAGACGAAGTACTTGAGAACTGTGAGAAAAATGTGGATCTTAATGCTGAAATATTCTATGGGAAGGCGTCTGTTCATGTACGTGAACTTGATTGGAAAAATTCATGGCCTCCTCAAGAGGAGAATACTTCACCATCTAAAGGAAGGTAATTGATTTGTCTGTACCATAAGAAACAGCTAGAATTGATAACTACCTTTTGCTAACTTTTTTGGGTGGTTCTAGCAATGATAAGTAGTACTAGAATATAAGCTCTAAAGCAGATCAGCCAAATTTGTTCAGGTACTGCTGGACCCAATCAGAAATTGAAGAACTCAAGAAAGCTTCTTTGCTTCTGGCTGCTGATGTCATTTACAGTGATGATCTGACTGATGCATTCTTCAGCATCTTGAAGAAATTAATGTTAGACAACCCGGAGAAGGTACCATGAATGAATCAGGAGTACTCTGGTGATGATGGTGTCAGGACCAACTTGCACGTACCTCTAGTCATCCAAAACCTTTTAAACATTATGTTGTTGGCACCTTTAAGAGTGGAAGATCATAAAAGCATATTGGTTGACTGATTTGTGTTGGCTTTTACTTCAGGTGCTGTACTTGGCTATGGAAAAGCGTTACAACTTCACCCTTGATGATCTTGATGTTGTTGCTAATGGATATTCACACTTCCGTAGTTACCTGATCACAGAACAAGGTCAGCACGAAGCTGCAAATAGATAAAAAGTTCTTTTCACTTGTAATTGGCAATTCATCTCCACTCTACGTTTATGATATGTTACTATGCAGCAGATGACGCAGGATGTAAGCAGCTAGATGGTGCATCCAAGCCCTTGTTTGTTGGTGAACAGATTGATTTGAGATACATTCCATGTTATTTGCGGAATTACAATAGAGGGGATGACGTCGAGCTTTGGAAAATTAAGTTAAATCATAGAGCACTCTTCTGAATTCCGTAAACACCTTTTATTGATAACATTCATCTTCAGTTGCTATGAACTTGAAATTCATATTCATGCTCTATTATCGTCACCTGTCAATTTTGTAAAATAGATTGGTAGACCTGCAAGTGGCTTGTTCATGTGGAGAAAAGGGAAAAAGCACCAAGCAAGAAATTTGCAGGTATAATAAAAATAGTAGTGGTTTCAGAAATATGACTTCTCGACTTTTCCTTAGTATTCTATTATAGAATTTAGATGTTCGAAGACGCGTCACATGCAATATTAGAATCTTTAAAATGGTGCTTGTTTTTATTGAGAACCAACTTTATACTTTTGCTGTGCAAAAGCTAGCAAAAAGTTATCCAATCCTAACATTTCCTTTCTGTTGTTGTCTTTACTCACTAAGAGAAGCTTTGTCCCTTTTTTTTGTTTGAAAGCACACTTCCGAGCTAATTTGAGCACATCGCGATTATTTTACTAGGTATTTGTTATGTACTTGCTAGTTGCCACCGGCACGAATAAACCTTTCAAACAAGGTTTAGGCAAATTAAAATAATTGCCAATTGATTAAGGTGTCCCTTGAGTGACTAAAAGGAAAGTTAAGTCCAAAATTTTCAACTATATATACTAATAAACAAAACAACTGCATGCAAATACTGGAATTACTTATATTTAAATAATTGCACTATTATCCTACCTAAACTTGTATTGAAAGCTTCTGCTCAACCCCTCCTCAGCACTAGAAAAAGTAATTAAAGTAGAAAAACATGTATTGTTCTCATACATGTTTATTTCAAAGTGTTGCTCCTATACTTGTTGAACAACTGGAGCGTAAAACTCATTAATCTTAGGTTCGTGTTTTCCATACGTAATAATTAAATATATCAGGTCATTTTACAAAAAAATATATATCTAAAAAATTAATAAATATCTATAAGAAATCGTAACAAAATACTATATTGACGAGGTTATTTTGGGTTACCAAACAAATCACCGATACGTAAACGTGGAAGTCGCTGTTGAGGATTAAGTAGACGACGCCGTTAAACGTGAAATTTTCATTTTTTCTTTTGTAGTTTTGCTTATTCGATTCCCCTTCCCTTTAGAAACAAAAAGCAAAAGAGTATTCTCTCTCTGTGTACAGACTACAGAGTTTCCATGTCTGTTACTCTTTTTTTCCAATTTCTACACAATTTTTTTTATAGCTGATCCGATCTAAATTCTCTCCACTTCAGTTATCATCTTCTCAGTAAAGTCTCTTCTTCTGTATATATATGGAGTTTTAGTGTTGTTTGCTTCTTCTGTAAAATGGGGTGTACGCAATCGAAGATCGAGAATGAAGAAACTGTTACTCGATGCAAAGAGCGAAAGTACTTCATGAAAGAGGCTGTATCTGCCCGCAACGCCTTTGCTGCAGCTCACTCTGCTTATACTATGTCCCTTAAGAACACTGGTGCTGCCCTCAGCGATTACGCTCACGGTGAGGTTCAGTTTCCTTCTACTGCCGCCGCTGCCGCCGCCTCCTCCTCTTCTTCTCCCCTTCCCGGTGGTACTCCTCCGCTCTCTTCCGCACCTATAGACATGCTTCCTCCACCTCCCCTGCCGCCCTTCCCCAACACCTCTTTCCCAGCTTCTCCTCTACAGCGTGCGGCAACCATGCCCGAAATCTCTATCCCCACGCCCGACCCGAAACGATCCGATATGATTATCGAGGAGGAGAACGAAGATGATATGGAGACTGAAAGCACGCATGGTTTAAGGCATCGTAGTAGTAAAAGTAGCGGCGGCGGTGGAATTGGGGGCAGAGGTGCAGCATCTCATCGACAGGGAATCGAGGATGAAGAATTGCCTACGCCTCCTTCTCCACCTCGGACACTGCCGCAGAATAATCGAACGCCACCTCCCCCACCACCACCAGATAACAAAGGGATGGACTCCATGTCATGGGATTTTTTCTTCCCTTCAATGGAAAATGTACCAGCGCCAACTCTAGCAGAGGAGGACGAGAGTAGGATTGAACGACAGGAACTCGAGCGGAGGATGATGGAAGAAAGGGCCAAGAGAACTGAAAATGATGGCCGCGCTGATGAAAGTGAAAGAATGAGGAAAAATGAGATGCCGAAAGAAGCAGATGTAACGGTAGAGGAGCCTCCGTCGCAGCCACCTCCTCCGCCTCAGGCTGCTACGAAGGTTGTGAAAAGAGTGAAAAATGTTGTTCCAGGAGAGAGTAAAAAAAAAGGAGGCCAATTTAACCTTCTTCAGATATTCTCTGAGCTGGATGACTGTTTCCTTAAGGCGTCCGAGAGTGCTCACGAAGTATCTAAGATGCTTGAGGCCAATCGATTGCATTATCACTCAAATTTTGCTGATAATAGAGGTACATTTAAGATCTCTCTAAGAAATATTCAGTTTAATTTGTGGTTTCTTTTTATGGAGGATTATCTTCATTGTTATTCAAACGTTTCCAACGTTGCAAGCCTTGATCAAATTGTGGTTAATAATGGGCTATTTTTAGTTTGATTTTAAACACAAAGTTTGATGTTTTACTTTCTCAATGACTGTCAACACACAATTGGGCATGTTGGTGTTGTTATATCTCCGTAACTTTTGCTTCTCAGGACACATTGATCATTCTGCAAGGGTCATGCGCGTCATAACATGGAATAGGTCGTTCAGAGGTTTGCCAAATGCCGATGACGAGTTGGATGACTTCGATTCAGAAGAACATGAAACTCATGCAACTGTGTTAGACAAGATGCTTGCCTGGGAGAAAAAACTGTATGATGAAGTGAAGGTGTGTTTATTTATCACTTTCTTGTTTGCAATGTCTGAATACATTGGATCCTCATTTTTTCCCTCTCAGCTCCAGGTGGCTTCATCGTTGAGATTTTAGGAGTACTTTTCTGAATGTTTCATATCGGAGTCTGTACACACTTGTAAAGCACCTCAAGATGATAATTTAACTAAAAAGGTCATTGACTCAAGAACTTAGGTCAACATTTCAAAGAATCTGAAACTTCTTATAATGTGTCGCATCAATGTTGGGGTATATGAGTTACACCATGGTGTTAATAAGTGCTAAATGAAGCATGTGTGTAGCATAAAGTTCCTGCTAAACTAAAGTTTCCTAATAGAAGATCTGAAGAAGCAGCTCCACTCAAATATATTCGCAGCTTTTATATTAAGGTTGAGCATGCCCACTTAGAGTTATTTCCTAATGCTGCTTTCCTGTTTTTGGTTGATACTGTATGGAGTGCTTTATATCTGGGTATCCAAGAGCATCGAGTTTATGTTGTGGGAGTGGGATTGGGGGAATAAAATGGGAGGATGGGCCAATAATAGGCTGGGCAGAATGGTCAAGTTAATAAACGGTCATTCTGTACAGAATGGTTAAGTTAATAAACGGTCATTCTGAACAGAATGGTTAAGTTGATAAACGGTCATTCTGGACAGAATGGTTAAGTTAATAAACGGTCAATGACCCAACCATCCCAAAGTTTGCTTGGGGTAATATGTGCTAAACGATGGTTATAGTCCAATCCAGCTAGCCTAAAACATCTTCTCAATTAACTTTTTCTTCAAGTCCATTTTCCCCCCTCTTCCTATTTAAGAGTTCTCCCTCATAACGGCATACAATCTCTCTACATAGGTAATATGAACAATTCAATCAACTTGTGTATGAAGCATATTGGAAGTCTTGTAAGTTTAATTGTATGAAGAAAAACTTTTCAAGAAGTGTAACAAATTGTTAGATATTGTTGGCTTTATCGGGTTAAGGTGAGTGCCTTAAAGCAACACATGCAGAAATCTTATATATAGTTGTGCTTTGAAAAAATCATGTAATATATCCAAATAAACATTGTCATACCACCAATATTGTGCTTTCAGAAGTTGTCCTGAATTGAGGAATGTTCTCAACAGTTTCCACAGTTGTCCTTTACAGATTTCAATTGCTCCAAGACTTACGGAATCATAGTAAAATGCAAGAACCATAAAGTTTTCTAGACTACCGTTAAATTTCTAAGTATATATCTTAGGATAATCAAAGTTTGACCTTACAGTTCAGACCAAAGTTATTAATATAAACAAACTAGAATTTTTTAATAGAAAACTGTGCTTCTAATACAACACAGATTGAATTCCAACTGCAGGGTATCCTACTTTAACTATATATAGACAGTAGACACTAATCTTAAGCGGCTGCTCCTTTAACCAGTCAAAGACCTAATTGGCAGTGCAATTCAATTGTTGAAGAAGAAGAGTTGAGTTCTGCTGCCAAACATTTTAAAGAAAATGGACCAGGATTTTCATCAAGACGATGAAGTGAGGCAAACATAGGAGCCATCAGAGGAGTTTGAGAAAAGAGATAGAGACTGGAAGAGAAAGAATTAGCTGTCGTCTGAAGAATGATTGGAAGAACTGATGGAGAGAAATTGGAGAAAATGGCCAAAAGCCCCCTCAACCTATGTTCGGATTCTCAACTACACACTTCAATTTCACGGGGGTCCTATCACCCCCTTGAGGTGTTCAAAACTAAAATTATTACACCCTTAAAAAGTCATAACCACATCTATACTGACCTGTGAACGCGTTTAACCCGTGGAATTTCCAATAAATTTTGTTTTTTTTTCAACTTTTTGATAATTCTTTATTATTTTTTCCATATATCCTCACCATATCCATTTTCACCATTACGGTAAAACGCAAATTCTTTGGAGTTGCACTTGTGAGGAAGCGAGGTGAATAATGATGGTAAGGTTTATTGAGGATCTTTTCTTGTCGGGGGATCTGGAAAACAAAGTAAGCTAAAGCAAGAACAAGGGGCGCAAGCAGTCTTAAAAATAAGTGTGTGTGGGGGTGGGGGTGGGGGGGGGGGGAGAGAGGGGATGAACAGAGAACGTGCTGTCGCCATTTAATGGAGATCATCGGAGACGAGCACTCTTCTCTTAGGGAAGACAAATAGGAGCCGACGATGTGCTTCACGTCATTGTTGTAGTCGATGTCGGTGACAAATTTGAAGAGGAAATGGTTGATTCACCAGCGATTGAACAATTAATAAAATTGAAAACAAGCTGATTGTAGTTGATTGATTGAGATTTGAGATTGATAATCAAAGGGTCTATCAGTAAGAAAATACTTCTTTCTTTTTGGGCGTTCAAATGAATTTCATTAAATTCAGATCGATTCTTTCCAAATCAGATTCAAAGCCCTTTTGGAGGATATAAATGTATACTCCATATCAATTTATCAGAAGTTTATTAGATTGATTTTGCAAATTGTTTAAAAGAGAGTTTGAAGACCTATTTGGAATTAAGAATGGTGAATTTGGTGGAGATAGTGGATGGCAGTAAAGATGGTGATTTGGTATATGTTGCAGTGGAGAAGAAAATAAATAATTAGAAATACATATTTATGACAAAAGATATTTTAAAAAATTAACATTACTGTTGGTGCTCGCTCCCTCAAAGAAAGTGAGATACACGCACCTTGCCAGCTATGAATTTAGGCTGGTAATAACTTCAGTTTTAAATACTTTAGGGGGTGAAAGGACCCCTGTGAGATTGAAGTGTATAGTTGAAAATTTGAATATAGGTTAAGGGGACATTTGACCATTTTCTCGAGAAATTGGGTCTGGGTGGTTGGTTAACCCTTAGGGTTTTAATCCTTGGTTTACATTGGTGAAGCCATTAAAACCAATAGTTTGATGGTCATTTTGAGTCACTTATTTTGATCCTTCTTCTCATAGTCTCACCCAACCCGCCTTATTTTGGAGGTTTACAAAATTATGGGCTAGAATAGCATCCACTAGAGTTGACAAAGTCTTCTTTTTGTTACCCCTTCCCATTCCGGATAAGTTCAGAATTATGGCTAGAATAGCAACCACTAAAGCTTCTACTCTGTTACCCTTTGCTTCCTGATAAGTTCAAATCTGGAATTATTTTGCTTATGCAGTGAACAAGTGAAACAATTATCTATTGCGCATCCCATCTACTACAGTAATAAGGCGTAGAATAATAATGCTCAGTTGTGAAAGGTGATTGCCTTGTCTTCAATGGCGAGAGGCGAGGTGACCCTTCATTGCCTTTTAAATTTGTGGTGAGGCGATCTTCAAAAGGAGACGCCATGGCGACAAAGGCATCGCCTTTCGTATTTTCTTTTTTAATAAAGGCAATCAATTTAGGGTTTTAAAAGTTAGAAGGTAATTTAGGGTTTTCTTTCCAAATTTGCACAGTTGTACCCTTAGACTGCGGCTGTGACTCTAACTGGTCATCTCGAGTAGACTTCTCCGGTGACCATCCTAACTTTTCCGGCGACTCCAAAGTCCAACCAATACGTATTTCTTCTTCTAATTTCTTCTTCTTCTGTTTTTTTTCCTTCTTATTCAGACTTTAGTATTATTTCTTCCTCTGATTTTTTCCTCACAGTTTTAACTTTTGTTATGTTTTTTTTTCTCATTCAAGTTCTAGGCTTTTGGTATGTACAAACTGTTTCCAGTTTTCGAATTGAAATATTTGCTTATATGGTATTGCTATTGATATTTTGATGATTTATATATTCAATTAAATATTTTATCTCTGGAGTTTCTTTTCCAGTTTTTTGTGAACTTGGCATTTACTCATAGATGTTGAATGAGTTTGAGAGGCCCTGAATGAATGTCAAAGACAATGTTGTAAAGCATAATTCTCCTTTAAATCTGTCTTCTCGACAAATTGTCGTTCTCTGAACTAGTTTCTTGTCAACAAATTATCTTTGTCAACTGTCACATTGGAATTCTAGAACCTGAATCATCCTTGGTTTCTGTCAAGTACCCTAGTAGAAGCCCCTTCGGATTAGGATAATGTTTTTACTTATGTTAGCAACTCAGTCATCAAGGATATTCCCTTATTGTTATGATCCTATTAGGTTTGAACTCTACTATCTGATGTGCATGTTTCTCATGGATATCTGGTGATCCTTCCACAGGCAGGAGAACAAATGAAACTTGAATATCAGAGAAAGGTCGCTTCATTGAATAAGCTCAAGAAACGTGGTACAAATACAGAAAGCTTGGAGAGAGTGAAAGCTACAGTAAGTCATCTACACACAAGATACATTGTCGACATGCAGTCGATGGATTCTACTGTTTCAGAGATAAATCGGCTACGCGATGAACAACTTTATCCAAAATTGGTTGATCTGGTTAATGGGTAAGTCTTTTTGAGTGTGCATAGGCAAAGCCATATTGAAATCTGTTGTTCTTGATGGACCGCCGCCTATTTGACATTTGTTTCCTAATGCAAAATTTTCTTCCGTTGAACTTTCTCTAATTTTTTTAAAAAGCTTTTTCATCTGAGCTGATTAGGCCTGACTGGCTAGTTTTGAGTCAAGGTCTATTATCTCTTACCATGTCAGTATGTCCCCAAACAATTGTAATTTGTGTCGCTAAAAATGAGACGGTTGTTGCAGCTGTTCATTTTAAATGTTGGTTCATTTCTCTACCTTGGCCACTCAAAATCGCCAACTTGGAGATATTTATCCGTAGGTTTTGTCCTGAAAATATTTGTTATCAATTGCAGGATGGCTATAATGTGGGAGAACATGAAAGGATATCATGTGAGTCAGTCTAAGATTGCGCAAGCGCTGAAGTCTTTGGATATATCTCAATCCCCTAAAGAAACAACTGAGCACCATCATGAACGAACTTTGCAGTTGTATGTTGTTGTCCAAGAGTGGCATTCACAGTTTGACAAACTGGTTATCTACCAAAAACAGTATATCAAAGCTCTTAACAATTGGTTAAAGCTAAATCTCATCCCTATAGACACAAATCTGAAAGAAAAGGTTTCATCGCCACAAAGACCCCAAAATCCACCAATTTTGGCACTTATACATGCCTGGCATGATGATCTTGAGAAGCTTCCTGATGAGTTGGCTAGAACTGCTATTTATAACTTTTCAGCTGTCATAAATACTATCTTTGAATACCAAAAGGAGGAGATGAAGCTGAGGGACAGGTGTGAGGATACTCGGAGAGAGCTTAACAAGAAGACTAGGCAATATGAGGATTGGTATCACAAGCATATGCAGCGTAGAATCCCAGATGAAATGGATCCAGAATCGGCGCAGGAAGATACTCTTGTGGTCGATCGGCAGCTACAATTAGAGGCGCTGAGGAAGAGGCTGGAGGACGAGGAGGACTCATACCAGAGGCAATGTCTGCAGGTGAGAGATAAGTCTTTGACAAGCCTGAGAAGCCGCTTGCCTGAGCTTTTCGGGGCAATGTCAGAATTTTCTCTTGCCTGTGCAGATATGTACAGAGACTTGAGGTCTATAGCAAAACATCGTAATAGAAGTGTCAACACATGATTTTGATGTCACTGTATACAAGTTGTAGTATAAACCGTGTACTCGTTTGCATTGCCCTTTGGTTGATAGTTTATTTCATTGTTTGTACTGTTATCGTATATGGATCAAAGAAGATTTGAGTTTACGACAGAATTTGTCAAGAACCCATCAAGTTCAGAATTATGTGCTGGGGGTAGACACAGCTGTGCCAATTCAAGTCTACCAAGAACTTGAAAGAGCAACAGGAACTTTACCGTTCTCGTTTATGAATGACTTTGGCCTAAAATATTCTTGTTATAGATGATCATCTCAAAGTATGTGTAAGTTATAGAAATTAGAGGTCCAAATAAATGCTTGCGAATTTTGATTAGCTAATGTAAGTTGTAGAAAATTAAGGAAACTTTATCTTCTTGCCTCTCCCTTGAGGTAAATGCAGGCTGATTTGATTTAATCATGTTTTATTGGTTTTGAAGGCTGGATTTATGCCACAAATGATGGATGGATTAGATGTTGAGTTTGAGTTGCAAAAAGGAAAAAACAAGATGTGAAAGCAACTTTAGACATCAGATTGTATTGCGCAAAGTTTGTTTTAATTCATTTCTCATTTTCTTAACTTCACTTATTGTGTTTTATCATTTTATTTTATCATTTTTTCCTAACCCTTTTATAATAGTAGCTGATAGGACTACCTGACTTTAACTCATATTTACCTTTCTTATTCAAAATATTCAACAATACTAACATTATCTTATTCATATTGAGTTGTACATTTACATGATGGTGTGTTTTGTTTGTAAGATAATTGTCAAACGTATATTTCTAAAAAATTCCGTGATTTAATCTCAATTGACATACATCATTTGAGCACCACGCAACAGCCAACATGAGTTGAGTAAAGATACAATTTGTATTACACAAGACTCCTCCTCCACCTTATATCTCCGGTCCTAGTTCTCTCCTTTCAACTCCTAAAACCCTTCATCAATGGCTTCCTCTAAACTCTCCGATCCACCCCCTAGACCTTACGACCCCCTCCCTTCCTATCCACCCCAACCACATCAACAACCCCAATACATTATCGTTCTACCTCAATACTACCGTACCCCTCGACAATTTCTCCGGCGACCTACCCGTCGATACGTTTGTTGCGCCGCCGTGTTCATCCTCCTCTCCGCCGCACTTTTCTTTGTATGGCCCTCTGATCCCGAACTCTCCATTGCCCGGCTCAAGCTCCGGCACCTTAAAGTTCATTCATTTCCCAAAATTGCAATCGACGTTACCCTGGATGTCACTGCTAAGATTCGTAATAAGGACTTTTATTCCGTCGGTTTCCGTTATGTAGTGATTTCTATAGGGTATAGGGGTAAGCAGCTCGGGCACGTTATATCTGATTATGGTCGTATTAAGGCTAGGGCGTCTTCCTATGTCAACGCTACGCTTGAGCTAACCGATGTTAGCATTTTCTCTGATTTAATTCCATTGATTGAGGATTTGGCTAGGGGCTCTATTACTTTTGATACTGTTACTCAAATTGGTGGTGAGCTTGGGTTGGTCCTCTTTGATATTCCCATAAAGGTATACTCTTTCAACTCTTCTATTGCCATTGCATAACTTAATTGATATCATTTGTTGGGGTTCGATATTAGTAGCTTCTGTGTTAACCTGCTTGATAAACGATATACCTTAAGCACCCCAAGGGTGTGGCTTTTGTAGTCAATGAAGTGGGTTAAAAGAATCATGAGGTCTCAAGTTTAAGTTCCAACGAGATAAAAGCACTAGATGATTTTTTCCATCTGTCCCGGCCTTGTGGTGGGAGGTGGCATTTATCCTAGAATCAGTCGGGGTGTATGCTAACTGGCCTGGATACCACATATATCAAAAGAAAAAAATAGATGGTGTTAGCGAGGAGAAAATGTCATTTGAGTTAACGGGATTGAAAGTTCATTATGTGTAGATATACATGGGTAAAGAAAAAGATAGGGAATAAAGTTTAGTAATTTACATCGGGGAACTATGTCAACACATGATTTTGTTTCCGTGTGTTAGGATATCTGAGGTATTTCTTGAGAATGGCACTCTTCAGTCTGATAAACGCTTATTTGTTTTCTATATCTCTTTGTCCCAAAATGTTCTTTATCCCATACTGTTGTCTAATTTTGTTAAAAGAAAAGTTTTTGCATATGTAAGTACCATAAAAAAAAAAGTTTCAAGAGCTTCATTTAACTTTTTCTTCATACAAGTTTATCTTTTCTGAAACTTTACCACAAAAACCATGATTCTCCCTTATGTGTTTCTCAACTAATACCAAAATTCTTATATTTTTAACCCTTCTCTTACATGCATAATACAATTGAACAACCTTATTCCACCAGAAGAAATGATTTGATATTGACATTACATGGTAACACTGTTGATCATTTCTTTGTATGACGTATTGATTTTAAGATTTTTCATTTCCCATGGTTAATGGTGTTATTGTCTACTTGATGTCGACTAAGAAAATAGCTTTATCGGGATAATAAACTATGCTGTTGACAGTAGAAGTACTAGGTACAGGAGAATGGTCTTACAATTTCTGTCTTCTATGGATCTGATTCTAACAGTCTTAATGGTTGTTTCATGTTGTTATTCTGTATCGTTCTTCGGTGTTGTTGGCTTGATTTCTCTTTCAAATATCTCATCTTGAATGATGAACTCTATCTTGATCTCAAGTTAATTGATGATCTTGGAAAAACTGTACTTTTAACGGTCTTTCTGCTCTTTAAGGCGTGTGAGGGGGTATTTTTATCTTTAACGATGAACTTTATCTAGATGACCAGTTAATTGATGATCTTGAAAGCTCCGTCTCCCTGACTGGCCTTCTGCTCTTTAGTGTGAGCAAGGGGGAATTTCCTTCATTTCATTTCTCAATAGTACTGATCTAGTCCAAGCATACAAGTACTTGATATAATTAAAGAATTAATGGGCTTCTCCACATTCTTTCAATGCTAAAGTCGTGTAACTTATCAGGAAAAGGGGTAAGAAAAAAGGTTATCTAGATGTTGGATAATCTGAAGCTCTAAACTTGTGGACACTACATTATTCTGAGCTCTTAAAACTCTTTTTCTGGCGAGAGGAATCACTCTTCTGTTGGAACTCAAGTTTCCATAGCATCCTTACTCCTAAAAGCGATATTTATGTGCCAGAAAGTGCATCTGTTGATGGTTCGTTGAGATATTCTGGTCTGTAAATCAGAATAAGTTTTGATATATTTTCGTTGTGTTCTTTCAGGGGAAAGTGGTGTGTGAAATTGTTGTGGACACACGCAATGAAACGATTTCTCATCAGAACTGCTACCCTGAGGTATGATACTGTGTCCTATTGTCTAGCTGGTATTTGTTTTGTCATAGATCAATCAAAATAGGAGCATTACTGTTAAGCTCTTAGCTACTTCCCAGAAGTTTCTGCTCAAGTACTCTTGCTATCTTATAAAACCCCACATTGATATGTGAAAGCCAAAATGTACAATAGCTATTGCTCATGTACCATCATATATATATAATGTAATTGCCTGGAAATAAACATTGTTGTCTTTTGCTAACAGTGACTTGGTTTGTGATGGAATTGTGAACTAATGGAAATGGATAAGAGGTCAAGTATCCAAACTCTGCTCGAGATCTTGTAAAAGCTCTATGGTCTTTATGGAATTGGTGTGCATTTGATTACGTTTCGAGGGTTTCGATTATCCTAAGTTTTAGTGAACTGCATATTGGGCTCCCCATTATTGTAATTATCAAGGCTTTTCGTGTTTGTGGGGAACAACATTCACACGTCTGTAATACAGTAGCATGTACCATTTGTTCTAGGAAAACCATGACAATATACTCTCTGTCAAATTATTTGTCGTGCTTTCAAAAAATAATAGTGAAACAACAATCTTTCAATTTATTAGTACTTTTTTTCTTTCACCCATGTAGTAATTATCCTTGAAAACTATAAGTACCTCAATTATATAGTGATGTGATGATTATTTTAGGGTATGTGTAAAATAGAATCACGATAAATGATTCGAGGCGGAGGGGTAAACACTCTCTCTGGCTTTGGGTGCATCACCAATGCAATACGATGAGCACGACACTGTCCCTACCTTCTTAAATCCCTTTACAATATTCCATCAGACCCCTCTCTTATTGAGATGATTCTATGTTAGGCAAGTGGTACACAAACATTAACTCACATGTGTTAAATGAAACCTTGCAACATCTATGACAGGCTTTAAAGAGTTTATTTTTAGATATCTTCAATTCAAGAAATAAATTACAAAAAGTTAAGAGAGTGTCTGATTAATTTTTAAAAAAGTTCAATCCACATCTTAATGAAAAAAATTACAAGGATAATTTGAATTTGTACAGCGAAATCGTGATAGAACCTTGGCGACAGAAGTAGCCTTAGTAATTAGGCTTTGTGTCTGAGTCGAGCAACCCATTTATAATCAGCATGATGATGTCTGCATCTAAATGAACCTGGATGGATTGTGGGGGAACAAACACATTGAAACTTCCTCGTTCCAGCACCATCAGCTCCTCTTATGCTTACCTGCAGGAGCGAATACACATTATCTGTAAAAATCCTATAAATACTAGATATGAAATCAAAAAATTTAAATCTTAGATCCGTCTCTCTTTCTTTACCTGTGCTTGCACAAGAGAAAGATATCGTCCTCGATGTTCTCTTTTGTCAAGGTTACCATCCCAATAATGAACTTTTGAGTAGCACATCTTGTATAGTGGAAAATGATTCACCAGCATCAACAATATATAACCATGTTAGTAGTATCGTAATTTGCGAGGAAAGTGAAGAAAAGTGGAAACGTATAACTAAAAAAAGAAGCTTTCGATTGATTCATAGTTTTCACAGATTGAGAAAATTTATTTCGTGAAGCTTGATGTATTCTTTGCTTGATTAGAAGCTCTCCAAATTTGGAAGAAATTATAATTGAGGTTTAGAATAACTATCTTGACTTGTCTTCTTCCGTCTCTTTTTGTTTACTTCTTGTTGTATGTTCAGTATGATTTTAATATTTTCTTCCAGCTGCTCAACAATTTTAAAACATAAAGTTGAATTAGCTTAGCAAAGTTGAGCAGAAAGAAATTAGTAGTGGTGGGGGCTGTTTCAGTAGTTCACCAATGCAAAATGAAGAGCACAACGTCCCCTTTTTTTGTCCCTACCTTCTTAAATCCTTTTGTAAAATTCTGCAAGGCCCCTCTCTTACACTGAACACTAAACGCTAAATTCAATAATAATTGCAAAATCTCTTTTCGTAACTACACACTCGTAACATTTTCACACAAATTGGGACATAGCAAGATCATCTGCATCTTATTGTAAAAGCATAAAAGCTTAAAAATTACAAATGACAATTCGAATTTGTACAGCAGAATTGTCATAGAGCCTTGGTGACAGACGCACCAAAGTGATTCTGCTTATTTCCTAGTGGAACAACCCATTTATAATCAGCGTGATGATGCCTGCACCTAAACGATCCTGGATGGATTGTTGGTGAACAAATACACTGCTTCGCCATTACAGCACCAGCAACTACTCCTCTGCTTCCAGTTGATTCTGCAGTATTTGCCTGTATATTAACATACCGTTCTCTTTTGTAAGGAATCGCTGAGTAGCACATCTTCTATTCGATGAAATTCCTGACTGACATTTAACTATAATGTAACGAATATATAACTAAAGAGTATCGAAAAGGAAAAGGAAGGATGAGAAGAAAAGTAGAAAAAAAAAGAAGCTTTAGATTGATTCCTATTTATTATCACGGATAAGGACTGGGCGGTTTGCTTTTTTTTTTCTCTTTAGCTTTTGCAAGTGGGAAATATGGTTTTGTTTTTTGTTAGCTTCTATGGAAATGGAATCATCAAGTTCCTTTTTTCTCTTAACAAGACTTATCTGTTTGGAGTACACTTGGCTTAGTTTCCATTGTTTGGCACTGAAAATCTCTAGTGACGCGGCTGCCGAAGATTCCAACCACTTGTTTTATATTCGTTTGGTGCTCTGTTAATAGTAACTTCGCGCACTCAGGCGCGGTACTCGGGTGCTCACTCGATCATTCGGCCAAACATTACGGTATATGTAGTTTTTAAAAAGAATAATTGCACTGATATCCTTTTAATCTATGTCTAAAATTTCAGATACGCACTTATATTATACTAAGATTTTATTATTTTTGAACTTATTTTATTAATAATTTTTTATCCCTTTTTGTTCTACGTGGCACTATTTTGTGGGCCTAACGTGGTTGACTATTTTTTCAAATAAATATCACGTAGGCCTAAAAGAGGTAGAAAATTACTTAAAAAATAAGTTCAGGGGTAATAGGACCTTAATATAATATAAGTGTGTGTCTAAAATTTTGAGCATAGATTGAGAAAGTACTTGTTCATTTTCTCTTTTTTTTTTAAAAAAAAATAAATTACGTGTGTACATAGATTTAAACATTCTAAATATAAGATTATATGTTGAATCAAGCAAATTGTTTCAAGCAAATAGAGTAACGTAACGAATCTATATAAATTAACTAATGTCTGGAGTGAATTGGAGTATAATTTTTTAAGATTTTAAATTATACTTAAAATTATGTACTCTCTTCGTTTCATTTTATATGTCACTTTTTGTATTTAGAGATTCAAACAAGTCATCTTTGACCGCAATTTTTTCATAGATCCTTTTAACATTTTAAATTATAAATTATTGTAATTTATAGTACTCTTTACGTAGTTTACAAATATATAAAATTTCATTTCAAAAAATTTGAAAATTCTATACGCAAATGTCCGGTCAAATTAAACTATTTAACTCTCAAAAAATGAAAAACGCCACATAAAATAGAATAGAGGGAATACTTTATATGGTATTAATAATTTTATTTTATTTTGAAAAATATTTGATAAAATAATAATTAAAAATATATCCTTTATTACATAGATAATAATCGAAATAAATAAATTGAAATGAAATAAAATTGATTCTCACGGAGAAATGATTAGTTTAGAATTAATACTCGTTAGCGTTGGGTAATTATTTGCCCAGAAAGTATTTGAAGTAACTTCTTTAGTCTTTTTTCATGAATCAAAAAATAATGACATAAGTTTGTTCACTTGTAGATTGTTGAAATTTCGATGAATATATTTTAAAATTGTGGTAATTCGTTAAAATTTCATAGTCAATTAATTCTAATGATTCGTCAGAGTTGTTAAAATTCTAGTAATTCGTTAAAAAATTTACAGTCAATTAATTTTAATGATTCATCTAAGTTGGGATCTAAAATCCTGGTGATTCATTCAAATTTTGCAATCAATTAATTCTAATAATTTATCGAGATAGTGGTCAAAATTTTAATGATCCTTTAATATTGTTAATTCTACCAATTCAGCAAAAGTTTGATAATCCTTAAAACTTTGTTATAAATTAATTCTGATAATTCATCAACGTAATAGTCAAAATTATGGTGATCTATCAAAATTTGACCATAAACCTTAGTGATTTGTTAAAGACAAGTTTTGTCCATCAATTTAAAAATCTAATTAGTAATTACTACTGAAAGAAGCTATACGGTGTTTTCAAAAACGTTCGTGGGCGAGTTCCAAGACGAGTTTTTGGGCGGAGCGTACCAAAACGCTATGAGGCGTAAATTTACAACGTAAATCCATAAGGCATAAGCCCTAAAATTTGAGGCGTAAGTCCTGAACATAAAAACGTAAGTCCTAGGCGTTAATTATACGTCCAGGCGTTTATAATTTATTTATTTTTAACTTTTTTTGCTTTAAATCATATTTTTATTATTGTTTAATGATATTTCTCAAATAATAATTTTAATTATTTTTTCTTCATTATTGAAAGCTAATACTTATCTCACATAAAAATCATAATTCATTGAAAAGTTTATTTTTGCTTATTTTATTAGTAATAAAACTATAAAATTGAGTATACATGCGACTACGCCCCGTAGATCCATGGAACTTATGCTCCGTATTTCAAAACTTATACCTCGCCCCATACTGTATAAAACGTCTTTTAAAACTCTGATGCTATATATGCAAAATTTACCGTGGCCCATATGCTGATAATGGGCCTAAATACAGGTAAGTAGGAGAAAGCCTATTAAATTCATTTGGGCCCACCTCTCACCAGCCCACATAAAATTCCTACTTTGATTTGGTGCATTCTGCTCTCTGCAAGGGACCACGTCCGCTGGCCTATTCAATTTTCAATTATTGTGTTATCTTTTGAATTTTTATACTCGATTCGATTACTTGTATTAGAGTCTGAACAAATTAAAAAATTCATTCAAATTCAACTCAATTGATAGTAATTTTAAGAGCTTAAATTAGAAGCTAATAGCAATATATAAATACTCTTTCCCTCAAATATTTTAGCTTCATTAAGCATAAAAATCAGCTTGAGCTAAATAAAGTGATTAGTATATTTATGAGCTCAAGTGAAATGGGAAAAATATGGTAGCTATTTTTTGTATTAAAAATAAAAGAAAAAATTAAACGGAGATATAGAAATTGATATAGTTAGGAGCATAAATATTAGTAGTTAGAATAATATCCCACGTTCAGGTGAAGATTAAGGTGCATAATTTGAGTTGTCTAAATTAAAGACCATGTGATCTCATCAAATGATCAAGTCAAACATCTCAATTAATTGCATGATATCTACATGATTAGCCATAATAGATCTATTAAAACTCAATTACTTTAAAATAATCAGCAAACTAATCATCAGTTTATTACAGCTGATTTAATCAAAAAAATAATACTCCTAAGGTATCGTTTGGTAGGCAGGACTAAGTGGATTGATTATCTACGTCAATATTTTAATTTTGTATTTGGCTGAGGATATCATAAAATTTATAGATGCAATTACGAGATTATTTATTTTATCACAGAAGATTGGTAAGTTTGATTATATTTTGAAGGTTATCTTATTTTGAACCAAACGAACCTACGAAATGACTATAATACCCTTGAACATGTCACGTGCCATTTTTTTGAGTTGGACCATTTTATACAGCTACACAGTTGGACCGTAGAGATACATCGTTTTCCTCTTTATAAATAGTCCACTTTGCATCCCCACCTTGTATTTACCTTCTTTTATAAGCCAAAAAAAACGCTCACTCACTCACAACTCATAAATCCCCAAAATCTCACTCTGTTTTGTCTGCTCTCATGGAGATTGGCTCATGGTGCGATTCTGACGCTGGAAACATCAGCTGGCGGCGGAGCTACTCCGGCAGAGACTGCGATCCATTCGTCTCCTATAAGTTGCCGGTGCACAGATCGAGCAAAGGACCGATCTGGAGATTTTTATGGAGGAAGATCAGAAAAGAGAAAAGGCGAGTTTTCGATTGTTCAAATTCAATGCGGTTTACTTATGATCCTCATTCTTATTCCCAGAATTTTGATGATCAGAGTTCTATTTTTGCTGATGAAGATGAACTGTCTAGATCATTCTCTGCTCGGTTTGCTGTTCCTTCTAGAATCTTCCCCAAAAATGACTTAGTTGCTTAATGGAGGAAAAATTGAATCTAGTTATTAGAGGTTTTATTTTGCCTTTCTGTGGTTATAGACTCACCGTAAATGTAATTCTTCCTTAATTTCAGTATTAAATGAGAATATTTTAGAAAATGTGTTTTGACTCTGTTTTACTTGTTTATGTTTTAGTGGAGGAACTTATTTCACACAAGCAAAGAAAGATGCTTTGCAGATAAAATCTTTCTTTTGATTTCTCTTTTTTTTGTCTTCATGCACTACCACCCGATGCTTTTACACAGACATTTGACTTGGCCCTCTTATCTTTAATTCTTCTTACAATTGTTTTTCTTTATTAGTTCTATTAATTTAAATTTATATAGTGTAATTAAATTTAATTAATTTAAATTTATATAAAGTAATTCAAATCCGTATAGCGTAGAATCGGTTAAAGGATGAAAAGTGTTAGGGTATCTATTATTAATTATGTGCTTAGATATAATATTCTAATAATTTTTAAGATTAAACATTTAAGTGAGAGATTGTTAGGATATATATTATTAATCATGCATTTAGACAGGAGCGGTTCAAGCATATTAGTGGCCTAAAGCAAAAATCAAATGAGACCTTAAATTTGAATTATTAATAGCTTATATATAATTAATTTCTTCTAGTTTTCAATTGATAATATAACCTTTCTTATTTTAAATTATTTTTGATGAAATATAGTACTCTAAATATGTCAGATTTCTTCTAATAATTCATTCATATTTCGTGAAAATTTATTTTTTCTACAAATATAAAAATAATAATTTTTAACCTATTTTTTGAAAAAACAAGGCCCCTTAAATTTGGGGGCCTAAAACACACGTCTTTTTTTAACACTGTCGAGCCAACCCTTCATCTAGATATACAACATTATAACAATCGTGGTGGTTGAAAGTTTAATGGAAGATAGTTGGAATATATACGAGTAACATATGTTAAGATATAATATTTATCATAGAATAGATATTTGCTCAGTTTTAATAGATTTATGTTTACTTATATAGTAGATGATTTGGTGTGTATATTTTTAGCTTATACATATAGGATTAAATTATCGGTTGTTATAAGTATAAAGTTTTTTATTCATAATCTAGGATGAAAATTGGACATGCCATTGGTACGATTGTAGCACAAGATTATATGTAATTTATCTTGATTATGCGAACGGTATAGTTCCAACTTCTTGTACTAGTGCATTTTATATGTATTGAACGGGATTATGTAGAGATAGTTACCGACAAAAATATATTCTCTAAACTATTAAATATAGTTATGTATATGTATGTGTGTGTGTATATATATATATGTATATATTGATTATTGTTTTGCTATATTAAATGGGTCAATATGTCTAGTAAGTTGGATGATAATAACATATATTGGTGAAATAATTAGTTAGTTGATAGAATTCATGTCTCTTTATAGAGATTGATCATTGATATACCTTTTTGAGAAACTTGTAAATTTTTATCATGTCAAACCTTGCAAGTGGGTTTATGAATCCGCACATGAAATAAGTTAAGCAGAGCTCTAAAGAAAATTAATCATTAAATTAAATTCATCAGTTCTTTAATTTAATGATTAGTATCTAAATCTTAACATGAGAAATTACATAAGTGTTTGATGAGAATTACGAAATATAAATAGAGGAATGCTTATTTGAAATTATTTCCATAATAGGAAGCCTCAATAATTAATATTGTGATCATGTCTATATTAAAATGGAACTTGAAATCCTAATTGTATTTGTTGGTGAAAGAAAAATAACTTATATTTTGGTTCTTCTCTTTGGATCGGGAAAAAATTTCTATAATTAGAGATTTTTCTAATCCTAGACGATAAAAGGTTTCTTCATGCTTGCCCACCCAAATAACTCAAGTATTGAGAGAGTTTGAGTGTGAACTTGAGATCACTGCAGAAGACTATAATCATTGTCTATCTTGTAAATTCGCTTGAAAGATTCGCTTAAAGATATCTGTTCACGATTCAAAAAATATTTATCAAATTAAAATTAATTAAATTTATGTAAAATAACATAAATAATTTAATTATTTATTATTCATGTAAAGCATAAAAATTCTAATATGCTTCTGTTTAACATATAATTTTCCAACAAAAAGAACTCATTAATTTTTTCATTCGGTAAAGTCATCAGGTAGGTTTCATCGTATTTCTGGTTGGTTACATTTCTTTATTTGAATTTATGTAAAAGTACCAACTCATAACGTCAATGAGATATTTTCAAAGTTTATAATCTCAACACGAACTTATTAAGTTAATATATAACAATATAATATTTTCATTAGATTATTCATAATAATATATTTTTAAAACTATTCCTTTTATCTAAATTTCGAGAGTTTGATAAAAATATTCAAACATAAAATTTATATTTGAGAATTTCGTAAATAATATTTCTAAAAAATTATAATGTCACAAAAAAAAAATATTGAATTCACGAAAATCAATACTTAAGATATGGGCCCCCGTTTTTCACTTTCATTTTCTTATTTTGAAGTCTAAACACAAGGAATACTAATCCGGCGGAAAGAAGAATTGTTGCCTATTGTTTAAAGTATTCAACAAGATTAGGTGATGATGGAATCTTTCCTTCACGAGTTGTGGCGATTAATTTTGTATTAATCTAAGCCATTTGTTTAGTATTATCTCATAGTCATATAGGATAGAGCCTAATTTAATTAATCGACAAATTAAGAGGGGAATAAATTCTTCTGGAAAAATGATTAATTTAGAATTAAATTATAGTTAGTGTTGATTATAGGTATTAGTAGTAGCCCATAGAAAGTTAATGGAGAAGGGACAAGGTGGGTCCCGCCAAGCCCCAAATTCATCCTAAACAAGTGCTTCTATGCATGTGAAGTCCATATTAAAGGACCAAAAGAAAAAAATCAACAAATTGGGATGTGTTATAAAAGAACTTACTAAAATTCTTGTTAGAAAAGAACTTAATAGGAATTATAATGAAAGAAAATATTAGAAGATATATCCTTTCAAAGTGTGTATTATATGTTTCATATATGCCTTATTAGCCACTATATTTAAGCATACAAGGTCCATTTAGTGATGTCATATTCAACATGAAACTTACAATTATTTTTGCAGTACAACACTCCCACTTGGATATCTATGTAAACGAAAGTACATAGATTATACTATTACGATTTATTTGCTTGCCTTACATAAAAACCTTTTAGGGAAAACAACAAACCCCCGTGATAAAACCTAGACCTAAGGAAAACAAAGAGATCAGTGCGTTGATTTTTATCCCCTAATGAAAATTTACTTGCATATTGGACACGGCGCATTCCAATCTTGTATCTCAACTTCCCAAACGTTGATGTGGCAATTGCCTTTGTGAATAAACAGCAAGATTATCAACTTGACTGAATTTGTGAATTCTATCTCACCATTTGTGTTGAGTATATGCGTGAAAAAGGAAACTTTGGGAGATATGCTTTGTCCGGTTCTCCTTTGATGTATCCTCCTTTCAATTGAGTATACATGCAGCATTAATTCGTACATTGTGGTTGGTATATTCTTTTTCAAAGAAAAACCACACATTTCCTTGAATATGATGGTTCATTGATCTCAACCAGACGCACTCTCGACTTGCTTCATGGTGTGCTATTATGTCTCCATTGATTGAAGAAGTGGCTACCAACGTTTTGCTTCATTGGAGCGCCAAGATATTGCCGTTGTCTCCACAGGTAAACAAATAGCCTGTTGTGATCGGGCTTTATCGGATCTGATAAATACCTGCATCGCGTAAACCAACTCAGTTCTGATTTGGAGTCAGGGGAATAGAATAAACCCATGTCCATGGTCCCTCGCAAGATATCGAAGTATGGTGTTAAACACCTGCGCCAATGTTCTTTTGTTGGGGAGGAACGAATCTGCCGTAGACTAATGCCAAAACAGATAGACTGGTCGCGGCTGTTAGCAAAGGTACATTAGTGCCCCGATCGCACTAAGATAAGGAGTTTCATCACCAAGAAGCTCTTCTCATTTTCTTGATGGTAGATGAAAGGATCTTGTATGATTGTCAAGCGATCGTACGCACATTGAGTACTCAATGGATGTGAGTCCTATCAATGTAAAAACGCTTTAGTATCTTTTCTGTGACGTTGATTGATGAAACAAGTATTCCATTTGACAAATTCTCAATCGTAGCCAAGAAAAATTTTGTCTGCCGAGAGATTCTTATTTCAAATTCTTTTTTCAGAAACTCAATAGCTTCTAAAAGCTTCGTTACCGTGCCATGATGTTCCAAATCATCAAATAACAGCTATTATTACAAATTCAGACCCCCGACCGTTTTTTTTTTTAAATAAAAAATGCAGGACAATGGGTCTTTTTTGTACCCTTTTTTTCTTTAACAATATTCACTCAGGACGATTTGTACCACATCCTTCCTGATTGTTCAATCCAACAGAGATTTTGATGAAGTTTTATTGAAACACGTGTTCTCTTGAATCTTTGTAGCTTCAGGAACTTTGAATGCTTAAGGAATTTTCATGAAAATTTTGTGGTCCAAGAGCAATATAGATATGGCGGTGACAACGTCTTCCATTAGACGCATTTCAAGTTTTCTGAAATGCCAAATTGATGAGTATCTGAAGGTGATTGCATCCTACCACTGGAGAATATGTCTCCATATGAATCAATGCCAGGTCTTTGAGAAAAACCTTGAGCAACGAAGTAGGGCCTTATATCTCATGACTTAATCTTTTCTCATTTCTTTTCCGTACAAAAACCCATTTGACCCACTGGCTGATAACCTCAGGTGTTCGGATTATCGGTGCCACAAACTTCACGTTTTCTAGTGAAGCCCAATTCAGCTGAATTGCATATCCTTCATTTTGCCAATATTCTCTGTCTACCTTCGTGAACAGATTTTGGCTCAAAATCTTATCTTGTTGCATTATTTTCAATAGCACATTATAGGCACATATGTTGTCAATCACCAACATATTTCGGTTTCCACAAAACTTTCTCGTTCGAGACATAATCATTGAAAATCTTCATGTTTTCAAGAATGTTCGAAACCTCTCATCATCACACTTGTTTGTGACTGGGGTCGTCATATTGAGAATATTCTTTCAACCCCATGATCATCGGAGATCATTTATTCCTTTTCTTTTTCGAGGAATTTTATCTTGGAACCAATTGGTAACCACGTTCAAATGTGGTCTAGACTCATTTGCCTAACAAATTTGTCATGTCGGTGTATCAACTCGAAACTGGAGCATTAAAGCTGGAATATGCGATTTAGTCAATCCTTGGAAGAGTAGTAAATGCACTGGTAGTTGATTTGCAATGTCTGTAAAATATAAATTATTCTTTTGAAACTTCGTTGCTCACATTGGTTTGTTCGAGGATACAGATGAGATAGGAGATGGGATGATTCCTATCTATCTCTTTTGCCCAATGTGTCTTCTGTTTGACTCCCCCTAAGTGGGTATACTTGATTCATCAAAATGACAATCACACGCAAAACTCCTTGCCTCCATACAATAATCCCATCATAGGCTCAAATGATTTTATGTATGAAGGAGATTTCATACCCAACATTATCACCCAACCTAGTTGGGGGCCCCATCTTTGTGGTTGTGGGTGGAGCAATTGGGACATGGCACGACCACATCCAAAAAATCTAAGATGCGAAATGTTTGGTTCTTGACCAAAAGTCAATGTAATGGGAGAGAGAATTTATGTAATTGGGTCGGCCTTATGCGCACACGTCTGCTGCATGCAAAATAGCATGCCCCCACACATGAACAGACTAAACTCTGTTGTTCTCAATTTAGTAATGGCTGCTATCAATTGCAGACGTTTAATCAAGATTCTGCTAGACCGTTGAGTGGAACATGGCAACTGGATGGTCAAACTGTTCTATATACCAGTAGACATTTTACCAATAATCATAAAGCTTGAGATTAAATTCACCAGCAATTATCTCAGACGGATTGTCTGTATGTCTAGTCTGGAAATTGTGCTTTCAATCTTATTATTTGGAGCCAGCAATCTCGCAAAAGCCATGTTGCGATGTTGATAATAAAAACACACAAGGGACCATCTTGTAGAAGCATTTCCTTCAAGGACCATATATTTAAGGGTCCAAATGCGGTTGAAGACCTGGTTCCACATTAAATATCACCCTGTATGCGTTCCAGAAAGCCAGGGGATTCAATTTCCCAACCTTAACTGTTGATGTGTTTAATGATAATTCCCTTGAGAACAAGAAGCACAAGAGAATTCCTTTGATTGAAGGATCTTTTGGGCCTTTTAAGGTGTGCCAGTGAAATTTCAATGATTTTGAGCATCATTATTAATTCAGGGATGCCCAAACCGGTAATGCCAAATGATAAAAATCATTAAAATAGTAATACATTTTGTTTTACTAAGGGATGGATTCAACTGTACTTATACTTGTATAGTACAACCCAGAAGAACTGCATGGTAGGTAATTTTCATGCACAATTTTCCGTCTCTACATTAATTGTTAGTAATTGATAAAGGTATTCAACTTTTCCTTCATTAGCCGTCACAGGAAGCCTTTTTGGCCGAATAAACATTGAAACTTAATAAGTTCTTTGAGACTTATACAATTAATGCTTATCAATGCTTAATATTGTCCCGCCAGGTAGTAATAGGTCGTCTCTTCCAAGGACCCCTCAATTAATTCCTCTGTACGCACCTATATTGTGTTGACTATGCCATTTTTCATAACAAATTCAGACAAAGTATTTCTTCTTTGAATATTGTATGTGTTTGTTCAGCACATCTAAGAAGCATAACATCTCCATTACTCATCTTGAATCCAGACACTGGGGATTTCTATAATTTTCATTAAATAAAATAATCAAAGAAGGAAGAAGAAAACAAAATTAACAACGGAAATTTTAAATACTTCAACATGATATAACATAATAATTAAAATACATAAGTAAAATATTTAACAAATTCATTCCCCAGCTAATAAGATCAAACATTAGTTTCGATCTCCCCAAAGAAGTCATCAACTCCATATGAGTAATGGCACCCAGGCCATCAAAAACATCATCCTTTAAAGCCAATTGCTTGACTCAATATCTTTTATCATATTCTGAGCTGTTCCCGGCTTATCACCATCTTTAAGAGTCATATGTGATTCAAGCTCGAGCATTGGAAGAGGGTAGCACCACTTTTATTTCCTTTCTTTTAAGGATTTTGATAGAGACTTACAAAATGTTCATGTGTGCCCGACATTATTCTTTCCAATGGCCTTATGCCACAACGACGACAATTACTTTGTGGGGGTTATTTGAGAACTCCTGTTGTTCTCCCTTTGATTATGACCACCACCTTGACGACTTAGTGTATCGTATTTTATCTTTGCCACGTCCCGCTGCCTTATTTATCCCATGATCATCTCTTTTTACTCAGATTTGATCACGTGCTTCCACAGCATTGGCCTCCGGTAAGGTATGGAGCAGCTCCAGTGGGACGGAGCTTCATGATTTTTCATTAAAAAGAGCATTATGTGCTCAGCCACCAAAAGACATGAGATTCGTCAGAAATATTCTGAAAAACCTTTTCACGATATGATGCTGCAATATCACAGTCGAGTGCATGAAAAAGTAGTAAAGTGTCTTTCAACATGTCCTCATCTTTTTATAGTCTCCCACATATTTCAACTGGGAGGTATCCGGAATACAGCAGAGTTGGATTCAATTACGGTCTTAAAATTCTTGAAAACCGTAAAGAGCATCCACTCATAAACGAGCTATTGCACACGTCTGCTTTAGGTGGTCATATCTCCCCTTTCAAACAGTCCAAATTCAAGTGGATCTTTCACCGTCAGAGATTCAATCCTTCGTCTCCTCATCAAGATGGATGACGAAGACAAAATCATAGGCCTCGCCATTGACTCGTGCGTCATTTTCCTGAGTAATAGTGGCAATCAAAGACCTTAGCAGCCAAGTGAATCTCAGCATCGAGGGTGCCCATGAAAGATAATTTCTTTCCAGAAAAATCTAATGCAAACTCAGTTTGGATAAATTAGACATAATGAAAAGTATTGAGAGATATGTGAATTAAATAAAAATATTTATTTAGTACCTGTGCAAGTAGCATTGTGCTGATGGATAACGTGTTATAAAAGAACTACTAAATTTGGTTAGAAAAGAACTTCTGATTCGTAATAGAAAGAAATATTAGAAGATATATACTTTCAAGTGTGTCATTATATGTTCTATGGGCGCTATTTATAGCCACATATTAATGCATACAAGGTCATTAGTGATGTCATATTCCACATGACACTACAATTATTTTACAACAGGATGTGTTATATTATATAATATATTGTTACAAAAACAGGTTTGCAATAATAAAATTTGATAAATTTTTAATATGAGTTCGTAACGTGAGCCAAACAAATTAGAACAATTGAGGGTATAGAACAAACTACGTGTGGAACTTTAACTAAATTATATATCCCCTTTAATCTAATAATGGCATTATAGCATATAGTTAACTAACTATAACTAAACAAAGAGGATATACAACTAACTATGTGAGGAACTTTAACTAAATTGTATATATGTCCCCCTTTAATCTAATAGTGGCACTTATTGCATCAAAAATGATTGTTAGCGACATTTAATTATTCATTGTCGTTAAATATGTATTTTTAGCGACAATTGTTATTCTTTGTATATGTTCCTAATGCCTTTAGCGATATTGGTTCGTTAGCACTTTTTATTAGTGTCAATATTTAGTGCAGCTAAAAATTATTTTTGTTGTAGTAACTATAGCATATAGTTAACTAACTTTAGTTAAGAGTTTGAAAATGGAAGTATTAATTGTATGACGTTTCGATCATTTTAATTTCAGAAGATAAAATCATAGATTAGTTAATACATAATAGGAAAAAATGAGATTAACTAGCTATTTGAGATAAAAAAGAACTAGTTATTGGTGTTCTTGTTACACTGGCATTAGCCTCGAGTATCTAACAAGAGTCAGAAAAATTGATCGTTACTTGTTAGTATAAAGATAACAATGAAATTTAGAGAATATTATTTAGTTTTTATTAATTTCTACTAGTCTGTTTTAAAAGATTAAACATCTAATAAAGTAAAAAGGTTTAGAAAATATTTTGGAATTGCCACTTAATTGACTAATTGAACATCATCGATAAGAATATGTAGGGAGTGAATAGGATTGGTCTTTTCTTAATTATAAATTTTTGTTCGGGCCATAAGTATTAAAATATCTCTGTAGAGAACGCTTCAACCTAAACGAGTATCTATCTGCACAAATTAGAAATTTCAGCTCTAGTATAAATATCGGACACCAATATTTTTTTGGGAAGGGGAGGGGGGCAGTGACAATATAGGTGGCTGATGTTGAGATGACAAATCACAAAGATGGTTCAAAATTGAGGAAATTGGTATATATTGAAGGGACAAAAAACACTAGTGTATGACAAGGGTTATTCAGTTTCACTATGGGACCAACAGGCAACAAACAAAAGTTCAGTTTAACTTGACATTTTCCTTGGAGAATAGGGATATTCAACTATTTAGACATGACCCCTATGTTACTTCTTGTTAAGAAAATTCTTATATTTAATCATTTGTCAACCTACTAGGTAACAATCTTGATAAGATGTGACATACTCAATCTCTTTATTCATGCATCTTAAAATTAATTTGAACTTAAAAAATCAAGGTAAAAATATGTATTGATCAGTTAAAACTTTGCGATAATCATGTTTGCAAATACATATATTATGTATATGTTGAGTTGGTACTGTGATTTACACTAAATCACATGAATTGACCACAATTAAGTAATAAATGAATACACAACATAGCTAATCAGTTATGATAAATGATAGTAAAAGATATACAAGTATAGTCTCGTAAGTGAAGTCTATGAAAAAAAATGTATGATGTGCCACAAGTTGTGGCCCACAGCCTTACTAATCTCTATCTCATAAAGGTTTAAATATATAGTTTATGATGAACACTCAATTAATGAAAAGATATCGATATATATAGATATATGATGTGGCTAGAGATAAGGCTTTGATTGGCCCTTTTTCCCCCTTGAAATGTGTTTTTCACATTCATGTCCTAAGATAATAAAACATCACATGTCACTAGGAAAATATTTTTGCACTTTGCTTGACCAAGAATAACTATGTGATCTTATTATATTTTGTTGTCTAGGCATTTATATGTGTGAACTTCTTATTCTACTTTTCACCAACTTTACACGCATTAATGTCACTATTTCCCCATCTTTTATCAATATCATCAGTCATCTACATAGATTTCCACATGAGATAACTATTTCAATAAAGTAATAAAAATTTAATACAATATGTATATAAAAAAAAGTTATATATTATATACGTACACATTCTTCAACTTGAATCATCCTACAGATTTAATTTCTAATGGCCCCTATTCATTTAATGAAACCTGGAAATAATACCAACAACATTGTCCTCTTATACAATTCTGACACTTGCAACTAACCCTATCACTCACCAATCTCATCTATCAATTCATCATATCGTAGTACACTAAGTAGCAACAACTCTTCAAGCTCAAGATATGAAGGTTGAGTCACTATCCGTGCCTGGTGGCGTTAGACACAGAATTTAGACGTTGTGAGTTTTGAATTTGAGAAAATGTATATCCATGTATATAATAGTCTTTTTTTGCACATACTATCTAAGATAATATTCAAAAAATTTAAAGAGTTTTGAATAAAGAAAATGTATATCCATGTATATATTTGTCTTTTTTGCACGTACTATATAAGATACTATCCAAAACTATTGAATTCTACTGAATCTATAAACTGCCTCTGAACACTACCTCAGATATGTCATATACTCACAAGGCAAGATACGAGCCAGTGACGGAGCTAGGTATAGAGCCAAGGGGGAGAAAAATTACATCGTTTATATATGATATGAATTGACTTCTTTACTATACGAGAGACAGACCACATATTACAATGACCAAATAGAAACTGCAGTCAATGAAGATTGCACGAATTGTCTGATACAGAACCAAACCATACTCCAATATGGATAGAGCTCCATCCAAATTTTGTCCAAAATCCTTCACTCGTTCTGTGTCTTTGGCTCTTTGTTCATCAGGAATTACTTCCTTGCGAACTATTCGTGCAATCACTATTGTAAAATCCGTTAGCAACAATATGTAAAGTGGCCTTGAGGCAACAAAGCTATTTGACCTTGCTATACTAAGTGGTATATGGGCATAAGACAGGACAACTAATAACGAAATCATGACAGAACAAATTACTCGTTTGTTCTCCGAAATTAGAATGCAAGAATTGATATCTCTAAGAGAAAATAAACTAAGGAAATTGTCGTGTTTTCTTGAAACCACATTGGCTGACGATTTTACTTGATCGTCATGTTTTGCAGATATTTCTTCACTTTGTAAACCAGGTTGAGAGATTTCATTAATATCATAATCCTGTGCATCTTCCAAACTAGCTGCAAGATCAACAAAAATCCATGATTTTAGTTTCTTGATTAGCTAAACAAATGATCCCACATTAAATATATATACATATTTCAGCAAATTAAATTCCCATAACAAATGAAAAGAGAGATTATTACAGTACCTGATGATAAATGTGAATGATGAATCTCCATTACATCAAACTTATTTCTCTTATCTCGAAAGACTTTCAATCTAGAAAATTTAGAAACATAAAAATTAGACCCTTGTTTCTCTGTGCTGCGTGTCATATTCTCCGGGTATGCCTCCTCTACAAACTAGCTGGAGGCTTGTTTCATAATAGGCCCATTTCTCCCTTAGGTGGAGGCAATAAAATTTGATCGGCTCTTTTCAACAGACATGCACACATAGACAATCTCAAGCCCCCCCAACCCACAACCCCACCCCCCCCCCACACACCACACCTTTTTTTTTTTTTTGCATTTTTTTTCACGTAGCAATAAAATATTTATAAGGTATGCATATAGCCAAAGTTGCATAATTGCGCTCTTATACAGTTGCAAGCAAATTGTATAAAAAG
This sequence comes from Solanum habrochaites, assembly GCA_027704765.1. NCBI lineage: Eukaryota > Viridiplantae > Streptophyta > Magnoliopsida > Solanales > Solanaceae > Solanum > Solanum habrochaites. The sequence continues at coordinate 65,412,025 of JAKWJA010002491.1, forward strand.
AAGTGTATAATAAGAAAGAGAGACCACTTGGACAAAGATGTATAAAAACGAAGTGTATAAAACGATTTGTTATTATATAGTGTATTAAAACGATTATATACAATTGAATTTGTTAAAACGAGAAAGGAGAAAGACAAAAGATATACAATTGAATCGAGGACATTAGATACAATTTGAAAATTGTATAAAACGAGAAAGATGAGAAGACCAAAAGAAAATAGGCAGGGGAATATTTTATTGTATAATTAAAGTGATCTGACGAAAATATATGTACTTGCATTGTATGTACAATTTCACGATTTATTAACAGAAAACAACAATTTATACATTTGGCTTCTGTTGTATACGTGAGAAAGGCTCGAGGGTTTGGCGAGCAAGATTTGGGAAGTGAGGTGGCGCGCGGAAGATAGGAAGAGGGGAGAAGGAGAACAAAAATATATGGTATTTATAACCAAGTTATCGTGCTTTTATATATTAGGATAATTTTATACACTTGTGTTTGTATAAAAGGAGAGAGGAGGCACAGATGGAGGGAGTGGCGAGCGGATATTGGGAGAGAGCGAATGCAGAATTTTTTGCAACGTTTGATAGGAGCATAATTAATCAAACACCTTAGCTACTCCATTTATTTTCGGCTATTAGTTTGCCATTATATTATACAATTTTCCTTTTTTTTTTTTTGCTAGTTTAATCTTGGTATAAATTATAAGAGAAACATAATAATTTCCGTAAATTGTCATTAATCGAACAAAGTAGACAAAAACTTACTATATAACAATTTTTTTCCTAATTGGAAAAAATGGCGGAATCGAAGAGGCAAAACCTTCACCTTGGTGGAGGAGAAGAAGCTTCACGCCTTCGACAAGGCTAAGCAAGAAAGAAGTGAACAAGGATGTGCAACAAGACAAGTGGGAATGATCCTCAATTGCCATTAAACCTTTGATTCCCGTTTTGTCCCTGTTGACTTGTTCGGTTCAATTTGTATAGTTTCATCCCGTTGGTTTGTTCTTTCAGTTTGTATAGTTTCATCCATGTTGACTTGTTTTACAGTGTTTTGACATTAATTAGTAACTCATTGCAGCTTTTCAAGTACAAAGATTTTGAAGATTGAAAAAGTAAAATCTCACTCTTGTTACTCCTATCGAGACTTTCCAAATTCATGTCGATAAAAGGTGTCGCAATGGTGGTGGAAAAACAATCTATTGTTGTCAGCCTAAGAGAGGTGAATACCTTGTTGGAATTCTACCCTCGAATTCTTCAAATGAACACCTACAGATAACGTGTTTCTATTTATTTGAAATTTAACGACAAAGAATTCGAACAACACTTTGCATACTTATTTATAAATTTTAAACAATACAACGATTATAAAGCTATGTAACTTAAGAAATTATAAACTCTAATTACTAGAGAAATTATAAACTCTAATTTATGGCTACCCAAAGACAAAAAAACAACCAGGTGTTTTAATATTTTCTAACGTTCTTCAAGTTCTACAACTTGTCGAACAACTCCTACTCACAAAACTCAGATTGTAATCAAAACTCTTAATTACAATCTTACAGTTTTTCCTCACAAATTACAACACTCCCAATAAATCTCAAAACTCTCTCAAACCTCTTGATCGTGTTTTGATCTTCTCTCTATGTAAGTGCGCAATTTTTGTCAAGCAAGTGCGCAATTTTTGTCAAGCGAAACTATCGATTTAAATTTCAATCCAAAACCTATTTCAGCTAGAAATTCTACTTGTGGTTTGCTTCCTTTTTCTCTTGAAACTTAGAAGCTCACGCGTAGGATTCCTACTTTGTGTGGAACTCTTAATTCAACTCGAACTTGTCTTTGCCACATCTTCAACATAACTTTGCCGCATCTTCAACTCGAACATTCTTATCTTTGCCACAACAACATTGTTGCTGGAAAGAAATCCTCTTCTCTCTAGTATTTCTCCTCCTGCTTGAACTTGATAAACAACCTTTCCATAAGGTTTGTCCTTAATTAACACAACAGATTGCCTTAAATTTAATTAAGAAAACTTTGTCAATTAAGGAATCCTTCTACGACTGGGATTTCTTCTTGCGTTAGGACTTCTTTTTGCGCTTTGCTCGAATTAAAGCTTTTCATGTAATTTTCCTTAGGTGATTTATTAGCAAAAGCAGACTCCTCTTTTGAACTTAGTTTTATTGGAACATGTCTGCAACTTTGGCATTCTTCAACATAATCAGCAATACTCTAGCTTTCATTTATCATCAGTAACTTTGCTTGTCTTGCTTCTTAACCACAGATCACGTCTGCTAAACTTGTTCCATGATACAATCTTTGTCACTCTTCAAAACATATATATTCATGTTTATCTATCAAACCTAATAAGGATTACATTTTTCTTTGTATGAACAATGTGCTTACTTGATAACTAACTTTAATTTTGATTTCTTTCTCTAAACTAATTCATAGGCACTTGCTGATTTGGCAAATTGCGGTCTTTGTCTTCGTAAGGGAGAAACGTGTTTTGTAGATTGAGTTAGCATTTGTTGAGAACATTTTAACCTCTGTAGTTTACTTTGAAAACTGATCTGACATATTAGTTAATTAAAGTATTTGATATTCTAAAGTTGATCGAATGAAAAAGGTTATGCCGCATTTTCTTTAGTCAGCATTCATATATAACTATTTTTTCTTATTGTTTTGAACTCTTTGTTTTTTATGTCGTTTAACGCCTTATATGTATAATCAATTGTGTTATAAAATATTTGTACTTTTAAAAAATTATATATATACAAAATGTTATTATTTTATTGAAATATGTGATTTTTTCCACTGACAAAAATCGGAATTGGAGAAATATTATCTTTGAGAGTATTAATTTAATGAGATTTTATTATATTTGTTTTAATCGATAAGATAAATGTAAAACAATTACAATGCTTTTTGGACAAATATAATGAAACAACTTACACAGTGAAATATGTATATAGTTGTTAATATCTCATTTAATGCTTACTGAATTTTTGATGATGTCATTATCCGTGTTATAGCCAATAATCTTAAATTTATTCAACCTTGATTCGAGGCGGCTGGGTGATCTAAAGCCAAAATTTAGAAAAGAAACAGAAAACATGTTGATGTAATTATATATAGATATATATATATATATATAGATTATAGTATAGATAGATTAACTCAGACCTTTAAAAAAAGAATGTAATTAATTATAATTTAATAGTTTTTTTTTTTATCCAATGTCAGTATATTTTGTAAAACATAAATAGACATATATAAATTATAATACGTTAAATAACAATACAAATATTTAAATCTCTCTTATTGATTATAGTTTTAAAAAAGTTTTGCAATAGTTTTCAATGGAATCAATTGTTACATAAACTATGGACATCACTTCATTGGATGTATCAATTAGAGTATCTATCTTTTTTACTTATACAATATTCCGTAGTACTTTTGATTGTTACCTTGCATTTAAAGTCAATACAATATTTTTTTAAAATATAATTATTTGATAATTTAATTAGCTTGAGTTTGAAATTTTTAATAAAATAACTCATAGAATTGAAGAAATTTTTTAACTCATTCTCTATGTTAATCTCCAAATATAAAGAATGAAGTAAGACCATTTTCAGTCTACCTCTATTTTACTTTTCATTCTCTATATTTGAAGAGTAAAATAGAGAATGAGTTTCCACACACACTTTAATTCACTCTTTATTCTCCTGGTAGAGTGTGAACAGTAGTTCTCCAAATTCGAACAAATATTATTCACTCTCTTTATTTTACTTTTTGATTATTTTATTATTATTTTGTTATTTTATAATTAACATACTATTTTTCATATAAGGCCATTAATTTAATATATACTATTTTCATCTTGAATTAATGATGTTTCAATTTCTTTTATTTTCGTCACTTTAATATAATTTGATATTAGTATTAATTTTCACTATGAAAAATGTACAAAAATTAAAATGATAAGATCAAAATTTTAATTTTGAAACAACAATACATAAAATAATGATTCAAATACTCCTTCCATTCACTTTTACTTGTCACTTATATCTAAAATTAATTTTCATTTTTACTTGTCACTTTTGACATATAAAAAAACAAACAATAAATTCTTTTCGTATTTTACTCTCAGCATAAAATACTTATTTTCCAAATGATTTTTCAAGACATCATTTAATATGAGATAGCTTTGTAAAAATACCTATATCTATATTTATTTTGTTAATGGGTGTGTCAAGTTAAAGTGTGACACACAAAGCGAACGAATGGAGCACAATATAACAATACAATATATAACATAAAAATTTTATCACAAGATAAAAATACAATAATAATATCATAATAATTTTATCACAATTATTTTGTTTGCAATCAATGTCCATTAATTTGTATATCATATAATATTTATTTGCAATTTATGTCTGAAAAAATAAAAAAATATATATTTAAAAAGTAAAATAGAAAATAAAATTAGAGATAGATTAGCTATGATCTAAAAAGATATTATGCAAACAGAAATGGCACACACGAGAGCCTATTACATGAAATAAAACAGCATAGTAAAAATATCAATTTAAACGCATTATGATAAATACAAGTCCTTTTTATTCATAGTCCACGAGTTTTCTTTTTGTGTCTATTAACTCATAGTCACAATTAACCTCACACTTAAAATATAGGATTTACGAAATAGAAAATTGAGAATTAATGCAGTCTTCCCCACCAATTCCCAAAAGAACATAAACAAAAAAAAAGAACAAAATCTTAGTACGTTTCTTCATAATCAATAACCTCCATTAAACACTTCATTAATTAGACTAATTAATTATGTCTAAACCGTTTCATATTTTGCATTTATTTGTACTCTTTATCCCCAATTCTCATATTTACTTATCACAACACAAGCACAAAAAAGTGCCAAAAACAAAGAAATCAAAGCATAATGCCTAAGCAACTCCAAAAATCTCTTTCAGATTACCTCACAAAGAAAAAAAAGAAAGTCACACCACAACAAACTACTAATTCCGCCAATAAGACTCTCTCATCGTCCACTAGCTGGTTGCTCCGGGGGTGTAGGCACCCCAAAACACCTTCATTCTCCGCCGTTGATCGCAAAGAGAAGAATGTACAAGGCGAAAACGACGCTGCAACACTTGCAGATGTTGATCGTTTCGTCTTTGAGAACTTTAAATCCTTTTATTACAAAGATGACGATAATGAAGATGAAGCTAATACGAAAGGCAAAAAAGAAGAAATTGTAGAAAATCCAAATTCATTGTCTGAGTCTCCAAGGTATAACACATTTGAGTTTTTTTTTTAAACTCTTTTATTTGACTAAAAGCGTATGAAAATACTTTTTGATAATGAATAACAGTGAAATTCGAAGATTATTCGTGTACTATCTCACTTAATTATTTCTTCAACAGGCACATCATTCCGCCATTAAATCACACCGGATCTCGTCGTTTTTTCATTGCACCTGGTTCGTCAAGCTCCCTAATTGAAGAAGCACGGACGAGCATGACAGTTTCTGACGACACTGGATCCACCTCAGCCATCACCACCACCACCGTGACCAACACCAATTCAAACGAATTATCGGCAATTAGCACTGAACACTCGAAGGAAACACTGAATGCGAATGATTTTATTACACTAGTAACGTATTCTCCGAGTCCGTACGACGATTTCAGGCAATCGATGCAGGAGATGATGGAGGCGAGGTTGAAGGATCAAGGCAAAATCAATTGGGAATTTATGGAAGAGCTATTGTTTTGTTATCTAGATTTGAACGATAAGAAATCGTACAAGTACATACTTAGTGCGTTTGTGGATCAGATCGTCATTTTGCGTGAAAACTCCGGCAGAGTACCGGCGATATCACGGAATGTTCGACCATTTGATGGGGAATTAAACCAAAGGGATACGTAACGTAAGAAATTAGTCACGGGTTTAATTTATAATTTAGTGGGGGAAAGAACTATGAATTGTTATTTTTTGTTGCTTCGCATGCAAATATCACTAGTTTTTAGTATTTTCGTCACGTCACTTTATTTATAATTTAAGTTTACTTCTTTTCCTCGGGAAACACAGTGGACATTTTCATTAATTAAGAACCAAAGTTTTGGACTCGAAAAAAAATCATTTTCCAAAACTCTCGGATAATTCCACCATTGTTTATCACAGCAAAATTTATTGAATATTATTTTCTATTTAATGAACTCAACATAATTAAACATTTTTCATACCTTCACCCTTAACCTAAGAACTGAATGTCACGGCCGGCTCATATTAGTAAACTAACGGCTGTCAAGAGAGAAAGGTTATGCTTATTTTAATGGCGAAATCAGGACTTTCACTAAGGAGATTCAAAATATAAATAAGTAAAAATGAAAATTAAAAGAGTTCAACATCTACTATATATACATAAGAATCAAAATCAATTTTAATCAATAGTGTAATTGTTTAAACCCACTTTCAACCCTACTTAATTCCGCCCCAGCTCCTTCAACAGGTAGTATTATTATACAAATAAGCATTGAAACGAAATCTTTTTGGCTTGAAGAGCAACAAACCACAAATTGTACACACAAAATAACAACTACAACACCTCATTTTCAATCTCCAACTAGTTGAGACCAACTATATGAATACTCAGCGGCTGTGTTACACCATTTACCTCTCGGACTAATATTATACGTAAAATAAAAATTAACAGAAAAAGTACAACAGTTCTTTATATTTTCGAAATCTCTTTATAAACCTCAAATGGTAAAGAACATAAAATATTATGTTGTTCCAATGGTATTTCAAATGGATGCAAAAGAAAGGTATCCACTCAAACTACTGGAGTAACAGTCACGCTATGCACAGTTTGATCCACTCTTCAGGATTAAATAGTTCAAAAATCAAGTGCCTGTAGAGGGTATTCCAGTTTGTGATTGGAATTCCCAACTACGGAGCATTCAACATTGAACTTCTATACACCTTTTTTTACAACATTGGTGTTCAGTCGAACTTCCACGCATCCCGACTATTTCATTGGGCACTTGCCACCTTCATCAGCACACCTCCAATGGTTAAATATATGAGAAAAATCACTTGGCGTTTTCCTGCGATATTACAAGAATATCGAATTTAGCAAGATATGTGTATACTCTGCTTCTGTCCTCTTCTACTCTTGTTCCTTGCCTTATCCATCACATGGACGCACTAATCACTGGCTAACTTTATGCTGTGTGCCTGCCTAGGAGTGGGGAGTATGAGAGTTTTCCTCATTAGATCGGAAAACTCATTAACTTTATAAAGATGATTTTGCACATCACAAGTGAGCTACTTCCTGATTTCTTTTTAAATACTGATCATACAAGGAATGGTACTTCGCGGGAACATAATCCTTAAATCTGCAACATAACCAACAATTAGATTGCAAGTCAGATGCTTGCAGTGGAGAAAATAGCTAACTGCAGAGATGATACCTGTGAAGGAGAGGTAGTCTATCAGGAAGAGAAAATAATCTTGTGATAGATTGAAGAACTTGGCCTATCTTCATTGCTTTAGACTTGAGTGACTTCATATACCCAACGAATTCATGGTATTCTGTATCAGTAAGCTTTTCCCTGACCTGCATAGAAAATCACAGCAGAAACACTCAACTAATAAATCCCAAATTACTTATACATTTAGAAGTCTTTGCCAGTTACGATAGATAAATTCAAGATGGGAAAACCTCAAGCCCAATGGAATACTGTCCTTTCTGGTAAAGCAATGAGCTTGTAACGATTAATTTTAGGAGTTTATGTTGAGAAAGTCCAATAATGTAAAGAGGGAAAAGGGTTACATTTGCCCCTGTTCTATCTGAAACTAATCAGATTTGCCCTCCTATAGACTTTTTTTAATTTAGTTTTTATTTTTTTTACGCCAGAATTACTAAGTCTTCTCATATTAGTCTAAATCTTGAATCACCCAAAGAAAACATTCCAAGATCACTACCATATAAAGAGGAAATGCATTAAATTTCCTTCTGCTTCATAATTATGTCAACTTGGTTGTTCAGCATGGTGACATTTGTGCACTCATTCAATAGTCAATGATTATTGTACCAGAGTTTCAAGTACCTGTGAAACCAGAAACTAGAAAAAAGAAAAATTGTGACAAGAAATAGGTACAACATAGTAAAATACCACGATATGCTACTGGTTCCTATATCAATCAGCAAAATGTTTTCAAAAGAAAATCAAACAGAACAGCAGAAATATCACCATAATTTAAATAACATAGATGTGAGATACAGAGGCAATCTGTAGTTGCTCAACATCACTGACACTAAATTGAGATAGACAAAAAGATAGAAACGCCACAACTGCAGTTAAAGCAAGAAAGACAAATGCTGTCCCCGCACGCTAGTACACATAAAGAGGTTGATATAGGAAGAGTAATTTCCAGCATTTACCTGAACAAGAAAAGTTGATCCTTTCTCCTCATTATTGCAAGGTGCAGAGCTAAGAATGCGGTCTTCATTTTGCAGGTCAACTAATCCTGCGGTTTTTCGTGATGTCCTCTCATCTTCAAGAAGGTTTGCGCTATCTAAATTACTGTTTCGTGTACTTTGGTTATCAGAATACTGTGACTTCTTATTATTCAATAAATATCTAAAGTCACTTTCAGACAGCAGGTGATGGGCAACTGAGGAACAGTCAGGACTATCATGAGGCTTTCGAAAATGATCGCTTTGACAATCAGATCCTGTCAATGCTAACCGAGGCCTCTTCGTAGAACAAGGTGCAACAACATCTTTTGGTGGTTCATCAGCCAATTCATGTTTGGTCAAGTCAATTATTTTCTGATTGCTAATTGGCATGTCTTTTCGCCCAGGGACCAATAAATTACTTGCATGTTTTACGGCCAGAAGCTTAGCTATCTTATCAGATCTAAGAGATGATTTATTAGCAGGAAGTATGTCTTCCAGCCCACCAGGGCCGTTGCCTTGCTTAACTGAGGAAGACGATTGATTAGTAGAGCAAGGAATATCCACTGATGAGACCTATGACAGAATCATGTGAAGAAAGAAATCAGAAAAAAATGTGCATTACTGTCATATTGACTATAAAAGATGCACTGACTAAATTAGCTCACCAGAGAGGTGAGAAGCTTTTCAAAGTGAAGTTGAGACTGAGAGCTTCCTACGCTCTTTACTGTTTCTGCAAGAGAACCAGAATCGATATGTAACAACAATGAAAGTAATATGTAATAACAATAACAAATTCAATTATCTCAGTGAGGAAACAGCCTCACTTTCCCCAAACTCCCTTGTGGGATTACACTGGGTATGTTGGTGCAGTAGTGAGGAATTATTATTTGACTCAACTAATGAAAGGAGGCAGAGATACAAATAATTTGACTAAATCACTAAAAAACATGAAAAGAAATAGCATGTTGCTTCCTCACTATGCTTCACACATGAAATTACGCTGCTTTCAGGGGCTCGAATAGATTGAGTTGAAGAACTTGTTTCAGGGTTGCCCAGTGAAAGAACTTCCATAATCTCTTTTTGCTCTTGGATCTAATTCTCTGTTTAGTGACTCAGTCTCTCTTTCTTTTGAAGCTCATGCAAAGCGGTGTTTTGATTTCTATACAACTATTAAACATACACACTATCATCAATGAGGTTGAACTAGTTTAAACTAAGTTCCAATTGAGATGCGCTCATCCAATTTATACAGAGTGAGTAGAGACTTAAAGACTAGGTGAGTTACGCAATCATTGTCAATTTGTAGCCTTATATAAATACACCAGAGTTCGTCATTGAATCTGAACAAACTCATTCATTAAGCTTGTCTAAATCCCTCCATTGACTTGTCGCATCAAAGATATTGGGTATCCAAATCAAGAAAAGTTATCATACAATCTACTCAAATGTACATGAAATGAGAAATCAACTGTCAATTAAGAAGGTCACATATATTTGACGGTAATATCAGATTATTTTTTAAACTCTAGCTGGCTAATGATCTCAACCAAAACTAAACCAAACTTTGGTTGTAAAAGGGTTTGTGCCAAAAGAAACACGAGTGAAAATGGGATTCATAAGCTAACAACAACTACACCCCAGTCCCAAACAAGTTGAAGCCATCTACTATGAATCATCACTTCTCTATTTAAGCTCAACTCATGTCATCATCGTACCAAATATTAGTTCTCTAACAAGACCAAGACCTATTTTTTTTCTCTATCTTTTGGTGTATCCGGTCAGAAAGGAACCGCATGTGTCCTAATGGCATCTCAACTCCAACCTATTCACTCAAAGCTAAATGTTTGGCTAACCTTTTTAGTTGGAACAATCTCAACACCGTATATAATGCTGACAACTATTTTTTATTTTGTTAGCTCCCTGACCTTGGCATAGAATCATTTGTAAAGGAGCTAGCTATTTCACTTCTTTTGTACTGTCTGGCCTCTCTGCATCTGCTTGGTGACTGAATTTCCCTTGATAAAAAATATCACCTTTTTGCATCTATTTCTTACATTGTGACCCATCTTTAGCTAAGTTTGAATTGATACCAAAAATTTGTAGGTCTTTTGAGAAAACCTCCATCCATATAACTCTAGGTTTACCCCATCCCCTTTTAAAACCTCCACTCACCATAGTTTTTCACTTACGCGCAGATGCATTTGTCGGTCGAAAGCATGACATGGACAAATCTTTCATGAGCTAACTACCTATTATATTAGTTTATATATAGACTAGCTACAGTTGGAGGAGAGCAGGAAGCATGTTAGAGCAGAAATTATTAAGCACGTCCACACACACCCATTGATTAGCTTGATTTTTCAGTCGAACCAATCAAATGTAGGTGTATTTCTTCTAAGCTGAAACCAAACCAAAACTGGAAAACCAGACTGAACTGCTAATTAGAGTTCAGATTCTTTTTGTCTTCAACCAATGCTCTCACACACTCCTATAAATATACACCCCAAAATATCTGAACCATAACTAAGCAGAAAACTGAAACCGGTTGTCAACACAACCTTTGATCTACAGAGATATATCTGTGTAAATCCAAAAGTATTGTCAACCTAGGACTACTCCCACAGAATATAGTACTGCACGTGTATACATCAACTGATCTAGGCAAAATGGCATCACTACATACAAGCAAGAGAGTACAACAATAAGCCAAAACAGAGTAATATGATTTTCTTTTACTAGTTTTACTTTACCCTTGTCATCTGGTAGCATCATTTCTGGCTTTGTAGGGCCATGGATTCTTCCATCACGAAAAAAGCGTGTCAATGAGAAGACTACTTCCCCAAATTTGGAATGACACTGGACAGTCAAAAGGATAATAATTTAGAAAAAGTAAACAAAAAACAAAAAGTAGAGCAAAAAATACCTATTTAAACAAATCTACCTTGACATGGGGTTGTATCCAACGTGATATCTGTGACTGACGATTGGAGTATGTGAATCTGCTCAAGATAAAGAAGAAGTTAAAGACAGATGTTTCAAAATTGATAGGTCACTCTATGCAACAGACAGAAAGATGACCAAATGAGACACAGTAACCCTACTTCTGCAAATATGCAGTGGGGGAAGCACCTATTGTGAACTTCCTTGAAACAGATATAGTTGACTCATGGCAATTCCTTTAATTCCAACAGTATGAAAGTCTACATGTTTTGTATCGACATTCAATATCAGAATGAGCTTAAGCAATCGAAACCAAGTCATTCAACTATCCATCCAGTATCAACGGTTTGACTAAGTTGTAAGCATAATATTTCATTACCAGCTTGCGAATAAACTCTAGCAGCATTCTGGTCAAATGTACAAGGAAAAAGGAGCAGCCAATATATGACAGCAATATGGTGAAAAGTTGGCGCCCACAGCCTGATTATTGCTCCAATATATTGACTGCAATATGGTCAAAAAGGGTATATACCTTTCATCACAAAATATAATTGCTCCAAAATCATCTTTATGACGAATGACACGGCCCACAGCCTGATTAACTGCCCTGGTTGCTTGTTGAGTATACCAATCTTCTCCTGTTAAGACCTGCTACATCACTTTTTAGTATGAATATGCTCAGCCCTCGGGAGAGGTGGATTCAACAAGAAACAAGCTTAGAAGTACCTAAACACCTTTTTGGATTGACCTGTACCTTAGATCCAGTTGGTTGCAAGGCCATCTGTTGATCCAGGAATTCGCGTTTCAACCGAACCTGATTCAGACAAACGATGTACAAGGTTTCATTTGATATTTGCATGAACAGACAACAACACGGAGGTGACAACAGACTAAGTTCAACACATTTATTTATGATTTAATCAAATAAATGCAACACAATTTTTTAATTATTGACAAGTACAAAACATTTTTCTCCAAAGAAAATTACAGCCTCAGATCAAAGTTTTCAGACGAATTGAAGATCGAAGTACACCATCCCCTGGGTTGCTTCATATATTTGAATCAACAAAATTACCACAAACCAAATGATATCAGGAAACAAGTAAATTAGGAACATTAGTTGTTGAAGATGAAATGTCAGGATGCAAAGTGACTGGATATAAGTTTTTGTTAAAACAAAACTAGGATACACTTGAATCGCTGAACAACTCCAAAAAGAATTGACACAATACCAGTGATTATTTTCACAAACCTTAGGATCAGTCCTTGTGGCAAAGGGGATGCCAGTGATCACAACAGCTCTACCAGCATGGTCAGTAAAATCCAGCCCCTCACTCACCTATGTACCATCAACCAATAATGAGGAAAGATGATCAAATGGTGTAATTTATAACACTATTATCAATGATCTAGGATAACCTGAATGTATACCATTATACAAAAATAAAGGAACATATATGCAGTTGGACACTACATTTTCATATTTAAACATTTAATATGATTGGTAGGTCTCTAATTCATTTGACACATCTTCTATGAGATACCCAGTTGCATGCTTCACCATCTGTAGTTGCGAATAACTTAAATTTACAAGTTCAATGAATTATGTCCATTTTTACTAGAAAAATTTCTGCTATTAAGTTCAATGCTTTCTCAATGTACAACTATGATAAGTTAATAAAACAGTCTGCACACAAAAATAAGATATGTTGGTCATTTAAGTTTTTTCCCTTTTATATTTTAGACGGGATATACGCTTTCCTTACTAAGCAGAAATAATACCACGACTTACCAAAAAGAGATGTCTCTAAGAAAAGAAGCAGACATCCAGTAAAGTGCTATGGTTGTCAAATTAGCATAGTACTAACACAAGATCCAATTGAACCTTTTTTCCTTTTCTTTTATAAGCAACAAACCCCGTGTACGTTAGCTTGCCAAATTCCAACTGTGCTTAGAGGTTTACAGCTTGAAGGAGTATGAGCCCATCCCTCTACCCTACTTCCACTTAAATGTCAGGCTTAAGTCAAGGGAAGCATTCAAAATCATGACGTGGGGCCTAACCCACACTGCATGCATTGCATCCTTACCATTGAATCAAAGCCCAGGGCATAACAACCCATCATGTCAAATCACTACTAGTTTAACTATGTCGAAGACTTCTAGAAGCATCTGCTACCCACTAATTTCATAAGCTTGTATTAAACATTCAAAACTAAGCAAATTTTATTACCAAGAGCTAAAAAACATTTTATAAATAGAAACCTACTTTTCCACGACAGACGGCAAAAAATACAGCCCCGGATGCTGATTTGTCCTTTAACTTGGCCATATAGTCCTGTCGAGGCCCAACATATCTGAGTCAAATACAGACACAGAATGCATAAAAGAAAAGTTACAAAAATTGTATGGCGTACTTCAATTGCCGTTGGGAAAACGCAGATGTCAATTTTCATAATGTCTAGATCCTTACCAAAGTTTTCCAGCAGCCAATGCATTGCTCCAAAATGTAATATGAAGGAAAAAATACAAGAAGGCCATCTGGTACAACGCGAGCAAAATTGACTGAAGGATAAAATTAAAAAGAAAAGTATCCATCAAAAACATTATCTGGAAAAATCATCAAAAGTTCACAGCTGATATACACCACATTCCGGCATCACATTCCACATACCAATGGCATTCCCAAGCTCTTGCTTGTATTCAATAGAATCACGCGTCCTATATGATGAGTTGAATGTATAACCAGAAGGGCCCACGGGTACAGCACCAGCCCATATCTGATTGTCTGATATAACATGAGGGTTCTCTAAACGGACTGGAAAATCTCTACAAGCGGCAAAAAGGAATCCATTGGAGATAATAAGTAATCCATGCCAGAACAAAATAAGTAAAAATGTTTTGGGATGGATTGGACTCACAACTTCAATTCCTCAGCAAAGGAATCCATTGGAGATAATGTGCCAGAAGTCAAAATGATAGATCCAACACCTAATCTGGAGAACTGCTCCATTGCAATACCTGGATTGAAACACCACCAGCTCAGTGTCCTAGATCCCTTGCCTGCAGCACAAAATCAATGATTAAAAATATGAAGGGTGAGCTTTAAAGGTTAAGAAAAACAAAAAACTATGGAGGACATAGGTATCCCAAGAACTGATGCTATTTTTGCACTATGCCTAAGAGGAATTTGGCTACCTTTAAAAGAATCCATGCCATTTCCTTGAACTTCCTGAACATGAACCTGATAAGACGTGAAACAACTTCAATCAGACAACTGACTGAGAATCAGGATTTTGTACTAGATTGTACAAGTCTCAAACAAAATCATTCTTCAACCTACCAACCAAATAAAGGTAACATAATCTCCTAACTTACACGATAGTATTGAGCATGAGGGTTCCCATCATCTCTGAAAATCTGCTGTAGAATGTCACCCATGCTTTCCAATCTGCAGACTGTGCTTTTTGACTTGTTTGTTTTTTTATCTTCAGCAGTGTTTGTATCTGATTCAAGGAACAAGAATTCAGTGATTTCAAATGGAGAAGCACCATATAAAGCTAAAATAAATACAAAAGACTATTCAAACCTGGCTACAAAAGCTAAAAAAAAAATCAAAATTTTTCTGCCCCCTTCCATTGCATGGAACATATTTCCTTTTTTTAACAACTAATAAGTGAATGTTATTGCACAAGTAGTTAAACCTTGGTATACAAAAAAGTACATTTACCTTCTGACACAACTCACATCTTTAACACTAAGCACACTTTCTCAAGCAATTACAATTTAGACAACATTATAGGTTTCCCTAGAAACCAATATCATAACCAAATCTCAACTCTAGTTTAACAATTTTGACCACTAAAACTAAAATGAAATGAATTGAAAACTAAGTTATTAATCTTGCTGCCGAGTTAAACAGTGCTGCAAACAACCATTCATTGTAGAGTAGATATAATACAAGGTAGATTACATTCAAAATGTCAAGGCAGTAAGCAGTCACCTTCTTCAAGAAGTACAGTAGCTTCCTCAATTATATCAATGAGCATGTTGGCCGTTTTCTGTGTGATATTTAGATCAGCAAGAAACTCATAAATGTATGGTCCAGGCTTCGTGAAACCCAACTCCTTTGAATCAATAGGTACTTCACCAATTTTTTTCTCAAGCTTCAACAGAAGTGCTGCATGACATTCATACTGTTAAAGAGTGTGTGGCACCCATAGACTACCTCATATACAAAGGAGTTGAACAAGTAAATTTAGTATGAAATAACTGAGAGGAACAAACAACAAAACCAAAGAGGCAACTTGATTGAATTCTAATGAAATGTCTCTTAGATTGTATTGGACCTTACAGACGCGTCTTGAACAATTTAAGGCAATGAACTATACGCTAAATAACCATGAATAAGGTCACGTCAAATGCATCTATCATAACTTCATTCAGCAATTAACGAATTTACCTCTGAGAATGGCAAAGTTATCGGGATTACATGATTTGTCACTTGACATCTCCCTCCTTTCTATCGAAAGGTCTATACAATTTTTAGCTTCAGAGATGCAAGCTGTCAGAAGGCCAGAAGAAAGGTCAAAAGAGGCTGCATCAGCACACAAGCTTTCCTGGTTTTAAAAAAAAAAAAAAGATAAGCGCCAAAAAAAATTAAAATTAAATCTTGAATTACAACAGAAGAATGATGTAAAGGTGAGCATCCTAAGAATATACTGATGCAACGGTTGAAGGGGCAATTTACCAAGTTATGAGCTTCATCAAATATAAGTATACTGTTTGTCCACTGAATATTCAAAGATTTTCTGTATCCGCGATCAATAAGATAATTGTAAGGCGCAAATAATATGTCCACAGTCTTGTGAAGTTCTCGTGATACATAATATGGACACCTACAAAAGAACCAGAAGTGAGTCCAGTCATATAATCAAGCATTAAATGACAAGACTCACAAGAAAACCCTACGGTCCACTGCTTCTTCCGATGTTGACCAAATCCTCTATGTCAATAGGCTCCTCTCCAATGCTAGGGTTAATCTTCATGAACTCTGTATATAACAAGACAGCATTAACAGTCATAATTCACCAAGCACAGTCAAGACAAAGAGTAAACAAAAGAAAGTCATATGCTTAGTTACACATTCACCTTTTCTATTTTTGTATAATTGTATTAGATCGACAGAAAATCATTAGCCTACCATGATGCTTTCTCCAAGTAGGCTGCCTAAATCACACCCCCTTGGGATGCACTTCTTCTCTGAACCACGTGTGAGTGCAGGATGCTTCGTAGTCATTTCTTATATACATACTTTTACTTTCATTACTTCATCTATTTTTCCATCACTTTTGATAGGAGGAACGTGCTAGAAAGGCACCCAAAGCTAGCTTAGTGGTATATAGCAGAGTTTCTCTTTCTCAAACATTTCTACAATGTAAGATAAGCTTTTTGGATCGTTAAGGAGTCTTCTATTTCTTTTACAAATTTCTGTTGGCACTACATGATCAACTTTTTTTACAAGGGATATTACATAACTTACCACTAAGTTTTGTCTAAATCTTTTGGAAGTATCTAAACAACTATCCTTTATATTGTAGATTGTGTTGGGAATATATTGTAGCTAGCAAGTCATTTTGCTAGTGTTCTATTTCTTTATGTGGGACACTTCATAATTTACCATTAAGTTTTGGCCAGACATTTTTGAAATTTCTAACTGTTTTTTATAATGTAGATTGTGTCGGGGATATGTTGTCGCTAGCAAGTCATTTAACTGAAATGATTCATTATATGGATCTCAGTCCAGATGGGATAGTGCTTAACTTCAGAGAGAACAAGTTGGTCGAGGGGGTGAGATCTTGATAATCGATCTAGACAATCAAACATACTAGTGCTTCCCCGTGATTCTTCATGCTAAACAAGATATGGATCTGGTCCAGCCTTACAATTGGCTGTCGACCCGTCAAATGAGGCTCTCAATAAAGACGACATAATAACCGAAGCTAACAAAACTAACCAACACACAGAATAATGGCATCTTCATTCTGAAGAAACTTTTTCATACTTTATCACCTTTCCGAGACAATGAGGGGTGACACATATTTGGGAATTTAGATTTTAGAAGAAGACCTAGCACTTATTTGGTCCTTTGAATGGAAAGAAAGAGGAGAGATCCCAATTGGTATAGACGACTAAATATCATTTGTAGGGAACCATATATTTGTGTATGTTCTCTATTTTTGTACTACTTGTATAGGTTTATTCTCCGAAAGTATCAATATAATGTTACCTCATCAAAAGAAACACTTACTCTTTCTTAGATCACCAAAAAACTTAATAAAAACTCTTATTTGAGTTGTTGCTATAACACAACCATTAAAATATCCAATCTCTCTGGTTAAACAGTCACAAGAGCCTCCAGCCTCAATAACAACAATTCACATTGTTCCAGATGTAAAAACTCAACAAAAATATGTAAAATGACAACCATGATGAAAGAAAATACAAGTTGACTATACAAGCAAAATTATTCACGACATTCCAGAATCAAACTGCAAAAAAGAACATATACCTGACATGTGTTACAGGACAGAACAAGTAAGAAGTTTACCATACAAGCAATCGACCTGCCATATAATACAGCTTAAGAGACAATTTGCCTAAATCCTTCAAAGAAATTTGCTTACATATCAAGGTTTAGATGTTTTTCTCTTGATCACAAAGTTATATACAGATGAAGTATTTGTAAAAAAACCATGTCCTCTTGTAAGGTTTTCCACATTTGGTATACTTCTTTTCTACAGGCAAGCTTTTGCCCCTTTTCTAATGAAATTTATTACTTTATCCAAAAAAAAATGCAGAAGTAAAATTGTAAGCATGATAAGACAAAGAAAGTACAGGTTATTTATACAAGCACTCAACTATTCATGATCTTCCAAGTAATATCAATGAAGTCATATAGCAGACATGCATTAAAGGACAGAGGAGGAAGAAGTTAAGTCATATGAGCAATAAACCAGTCATTTCATCCAGCTAACGAGGACATTTGGCCTAAGTTCTTAAAGAAAATCTTCTTAAAAGATCAAGGTACACATTGTCTCCAGACCACAAAGTATATACACGGACAAAAGGAATGGTAATCATGGTGAGATAGAGAAAGGAAACATAAACTATACAAGGAGTCAACTATTTATGATGTTCCAAAAGTCAAAATACCAAAGAGCATATAGCTGACATATGCATAGGACAGAAGTAATAATCAACTAAACAAGCAATCAAACCAGTTATATAATTTAGCTAAATAGGACAACTTTTTCAGTTTTCTTCAGAGTTATCTGCCTGAACATTCAAGGTACAGATGCTCGTCTCCTTATCACAGACATCATACACAGATGATGCAACAATAAAAGGACCAAATGATAAATTAATAACTGATTCTGAGTTTACCGAATAAAGTATGATCAAGCAAAAAAAAGCAAGTGCAAAGTGACAAGCTATTATGAGGGGTCTTGATATGTCCAATCATTATATATTTGGATATGCATACTTTCTCAGTATCAAAAAGTGTTTGACTACTGGCATAGACAGCACCTTTATTAACTAGAAAGCTAAATAAATTCTTAGAGTATCATGTACCACATGTTCCACCGAGTAAATTTGCATCTTTGCTTATTTGTTTCTCCAATAAAATTAAAAGAATGAAGTGGTCCTATGAGCGTAAAAATTTAAAAAGTAGTTTAAAATTATAAAATGCAAGAGACGCCAGGCTGACATTGAAAACCTATCATTCTGTGCAACCAATTTTAGCTTTTTAAATAATTGGTAAAATCTTTAACCTCAAGACAAGAAATCAATAGATCAACAAATATTTGGTCTAATACTTTTTCTTTCTATTTACATAATTCCGTAAGGATTGAGAAGGAATATGAGCAGGATTCAGGAAAAAAAGAGCCAAAATTTTTTAGTTGAACCATGCAGGTAAATGTACTTATTAATAAAATAAAGAGTGCAATAACCTCCCTTAGGAGAAGAATACACCTGGGATGTGGGAAGGCTGAAGCATAAATGACACAAGGAACATTTATAAGTGAGTTAATAACCAAAAACAGAATACAGCTCAACCATGAATAGTTTGAGTACAAGCAGATATGCTTAATATACCTGCAACTCGAGAAAAATGGGCACAATATCGTTTTTTGCGTTTTTTACAAAGTGCATGGCAGGCATTTGTCTGTGTTTTTCCACGCAGCTGACTCACTTCTTCATGAATGCATAGTTGTTCCCGAGACCCTAAGACTACCATTTTGGGCCTATACATCACATTATATTTGACAGAATCAGACACGTTGTGGCATACGTAAATGTGAAGTATTGCAAATAAGAAAGGTTCTTAATAAAATGCTGCCACTGAACTAGAAGACTATTTGAAATACTTCAATAATATGCTAACAGTAAAAGATAATAATAAAACCACATGTTCAATAATGTAATCACAGTTTGACTCTACCTATAGTTGGTCCTCTTTAACTCTTTCACCACTTGTCGAATTTGGCTATGTGTGCGTGATGCATATACAATACTCGGTAATGTTGAAGATTCAGATTGAGAAGACTCATCAGACTGCTGGCTACTGGAAATATGATCTCTCCTTCCACTCTTCCGGACTGAGAAACCCCCCAAACTCTTCCTCCAAGCCAATGTGGCACAAAGAAGACACAAAGTCTTCCCAGTCCCAGTTGGACTCTCAAGCAATGCATTAGATCTCTGTCGCATTCATCAAGTAAAACAAGAAACTGTTTTAGACTACACCAAAAAAAAAAAAAAAAAAAAAGGAATACAGACATGGAAAAACACTTCATGTAAACATAGGAAATATGTATTTTATAAAAAAAAAAAAAATAGTATCTATCATGTCAGATGTTAATTCGACTCTTTAGAACAAAATTACAAATTCAGCTGCTTACTGTGAAAACTGAAAATACCATGTTGATTGGACCATCGAGTGGACAGAGCCATAGCTAAGAAAGGTGTTTAATTAATTCCTTTTCATTAGAACATCACATTGCGCAAAAAGGGCAAAAACTGAATTTTTTTTCATATATACAGAGAAACTTTTGAATCCCCTTGACATGAGGGAAGTTCTCATTGTATTGGCAAAGGTAGTTCAAAAAATTTCTTTAGATATCAAGTTCGAATTTTTTGAATCCGTTGTTACAATTCCACGTTCCACCAGTGCATCACATGTGATTATCAAGAAACTACAGAAATTAGGGTAATTTTCCTAATTCCCGACAACAGAAGCCCTATTCAATTCTCTAATGTCAAATGGTTACTAGTTGAAACATTAAACTCACTAAATCATTCACAAGCTATCAAAAAACAAGTACATTAACAATAAAGTTGTATCCAAAAGCATTTAAAATCCAATGAATGATGAAGAAAGATGTAATACATTTTGAAGGGACTGAATAACTTTTTCCATGTACGCGATTTGGCAATCGTAAGCCTCGTAAGGGAAATCGACATCGATTCCCCTAATTTTGTAAATCGGCATCTTCTTGATTGCGACAATTCGCTTCGACTGAAGAACCCTAACACTGTATCACATTGAAAAGCCTTAAAGGTTTTCCCGCCATAATATTTCTGCGTCTACAATACGTCGTCGTTGTTTTCTTGAATCAAACTGTCGATGGGCGAGCACCCGACCCGTTTATATAATGGCCAAAGACCAAAGTTTTACGTGGAATTATTAAGAAAACGGAAAATGTTCAAATGTGCCCTCGTATTATGTGAAATTGAGCGGATTTTCCCTCTATTTAATACTTCTGCTCAAATATGTCCTCTTTGTCAAATACTAGGTTCAAATATAATATTATGTTCTTGATTTTTTCACTTATCTTAGTACGATAACTAGGGTGTCAAATGGGCTTGGGTTGAAATTAGAGATATTAAAGCAAATTACAGTATCATATTCTTTTAAGGTAAAATTATAATATATCCCTTTAAAGTTTATAATTACAAAAATTTCTCAAACAACGAATACAATAATATAAGCGCTGATACATTAATCTAATCCACGAGATATATTAATTTGATGCACGAGATACAGTAATATGATGTGTGAGGTACATTTTATACACGATACACTAATTTGATGCGCGAGATACAATAATATGATGCGTAAGATACACTAATATGATGCGCGAGGTACATTTTATACATGATACACTAATCTGATGTGCGATATACATTAATGTGATGCGCGATATACATTAATGTGATGCGAGAGACATTAATGTGATGCGCGAAAATAAGGGATTTTAGAAATTTGTAAAACTTATAGGGGTAATAGTAATAAGTAAACTAAAAGGTGGAATTTTTGTAATTAATCCATATTAAAATGGGTTGAGATAAAATCGGGTTGGGTCTTAACCCGTTCAAGTTTGATTTGGGCTCAAATTGGTTGAGTTCAAATGGGCTAAAACACAGGTTGGGTCCTTAGTTTAATCTCAATAATTTTAATATAGTGATATTTAATTTTTATAATCATAATTCGAATTTTCGCTCAAGATTTTTTTTTTAAAAAAAAGTAACAAATGGATAGATAAATGATAAAATGTTAAACAGACGATAATTTATATCTTTAATATAGGAACATTTCTTAGTAAAAAGTTTTAAAATGGACGGAAATTAGAGATTGAATTGGGCTCAATTGAACATTATTTAAAAATTGATTAGGCCTGAATGGGTTGAATTAAATCATTAAAATAATTTTGAGTCCAATCTTAAAATTTACAAGTCAAAATATGAAAATGACCTAGTTACCTTATGTCAATATTAGTGGTCAATTTTTTATCCTCATAACGACAATGCATCTAAACAATAATTGGTGAGAAATTAAAACTATTAGAGGGGAAGAATGAATTGCTATAGAAGAGTACAACATCCTTAATGGCAGACAATCCTCTGTTGAGTACTTTGCTAACCTTGTTTTTGTTTTTGCATTAACTACGAATTCACAACTTTCCAGAAGGTCCCAACACAGAAAGACTTATCAATATGGATAAGCAAAATATCCCAAACATGAGAATCATACACATAAATACAACAGATTGCTAGATTTAAACCTAGGCTTCTGGTTTAACAGATAGGTCATTTAATTTGGTGTATATTGACACAAATCAGACTAAGATTATACAGATCTTCTACAATGTGAAGTAACTTCGATTGGTCAATATGTCATATACCTAGTGAAAGCTTTGGGGTGTATCATATGGCATATATTCAAGAACTAAGAAGATTAAGCAATGTTAGTATCTAATTTGTTGATTTTAATTATGATAAAGTAGAACATCTATAACACTTTATAGAGATTTACTAAAGATAGGCATCAAACATAAATCATATAATAGAGTGAAATCAACTAATTTTGCCGTGATTTGAGAATGGGTGATGGTGTTAATCCCTTTGTTGGATTCAACCCACTTCGCCTTATACTTGGGCAAGGACTAGTTGATTAAAGGACGATATTAACTGAGAAGTAGTTCTTAGAACTACAAGTCCATAAAGATTAGTCTGAATCACTGCCAACAACAACTCAAAATGGGTTTAGGGAGCTTTGATAAATGAATGACTAGAAAAGTTCACAATACAAACACATACAAGTATATGGATCGACCAGACCCTTTTGCCTAAAAAAAATTGTTGATTTTGTGCGATGCCAAAAGTGTAGACAACACAACGGAATATAGTGAGTACTTCGATCGCATAAATAAATAGAATGTTTGAAATTTAGGGGGCAATAATACGGTCCAAAGTGCATATAACATAAAGAGAGCAATGACACTTATGGACGCATAGTTTCACAATTCTTCTACTTTTTAATAAATCGATCATAATATTTTGTAAGAAAATCTGAATGAAAAATGATCTGATAAAATAAAAATTAGACTCGTAAACCTTTAATTTGTTATATAACGGCCATATAACTTTTTTTTATTTTAGAGTAAATATTTGTTTGAAGTTGGCTCTTGTATAAACTTATACAAAAAATTAATTGGTAGAAAAAATTTTAACTCGACTTTAAATTTAAATTAAAAATCTCCTCCAGTGGCACCAGGTTAACTAGGTCTGGTATTGCACCTGGAGGCACTGCCCGGGAGCCCTAGCCAATCGATGGAGGCAGTGTGTGGTGATTACAGTCTAGAGATAAAAAACTGAGCACATGAGGAGGGGGCGGGACTTCTGTGCCCATGGTATAGTTCACAGTGGCAGCCATTGAATAGTGGAGGGTTAGCCGCATGGGAGGGGGGGGGGATTGGGCGCTAGATAGAAGTCCGGTTGGTTCGGGACGGGAAATGTCCTGTTTGAAGGGAGGACGGGGCCGTGGCCGGTGGGATCGTGAGTGTTTGGGGTAGGAATCACGGCCGAGGGTGGCGATGGCTGTGGGGGGTGGGGCAGTCTGTGTTCGACGGTGGTGTGAGCGGCAAGAAATGCTGGTGAAGCCAAGGTTGACGTCTGGTATTACGAAGACGGGATTGTTGAGGGGCCAGTTGCGTGGGGCGTATAAAGGGGGGGGCTTGAGATGCGGGAAGCAGTGAATGAGTGAACGGTGCGTAGGGCGCGGAATGAATCCTGGGGGGTCCATAAGATGACGGGGGGTTTTTAAGTCGTCCGACAGAGGGCAACTTTGGGATTGGCGCGATGGGTCAACGGCGGGTATACTGTGTTATGCACGAAAGTATATGGGTGGAGGTGTAGCTATGCATACTAGACGGAAAAAACCTAAACAAGTATTAGGCGAGGAGGAAAGAGAAAGGGTAGCTGGTAAGGGTGGGGACGAGAGAGCACAAGACAAGCTGTCAACGGGGTGGGGTGGTAGTGCTCACAGGATTGGGTAGCTAGTTGGAAATCAGCGCAAGGCCCTTTGGGACGCAAGCACACTTGGTGTTCCATCCGTACGCTGTGACGAGTGCTGCTACTTGGTCGGTTATTGGGGAGGGTGTGTGAGATTTGTTGTGTGTCCGAAGGGACCTGCAAGGTTTCATAATCTGACGTTTCGTAAGTTAAGTTTATTAGCGATATGGTTTCCGCGGCTGATATGATAGTGTGTGGTGGTTTACTAAGCAGGAGTCAACATGCTTTGATTTTGTGTGGTTGAGAGATGTCTCAAGAGCTCGCATTTTTATTCCTGGTGCTCGGCGTTTCTCAGCCAGTCCGGGGGAATGTGGGATCAGGGAGGCGGGGGTAATGGCGCGGTAGTTAAAGTGCCGGAACTAGTGTAGATGCTATGGTGCCGCGTGCGAGTTGCGGTTGTTATAAAGAGTGGGGCTGGGTGGATTCGCTTGGCTATTGGCGACGTCGAGGGTTAGCGCTGGTGGGAAAGTATAGGCGTATATAGGGGGGTAAATTAAAATGTTGATTGATAGTTGGTGAATGGCGGTGGTGGGTGATTAGAGGTGGGAGTTTAACAAGGAGAGTGGGGTCGGTGAAATTAACGGAGTAACGGGGGGAGCAAACTGGTGTGGGTTGGTGCCGAGGGGAGTTATGGGTTGGCGAGGAGGGTGAGAGAGGGATGAAGGGGGTGAGATGAGGGGAAAATGGAGGATGGGCTGGGTGAATTGGAGGGGGAAAAGGGCAGAGTGATTGCTCGACGGGGTATATGAGGTTGGGGGCGCAATCGTGCGGGTCGAATGTAGGTATAGGCTTTTTGTGTTTTGTTAGTGGTTCTGTCGGAAACTCAAGTACAGTGTGGTTAGGCATTGGGGGGCGAGTATGAGTAAGTCGAATAGAGATTAAGGGGAAGGGGAAAGCGGGACAAGATGGAGGTATGTCCCAGGCTTTTTTCCAATTGTAGGATGTCGTTGGATGGTCTTGTGTAGTATCGTACGGGGCGGATCGGGCAGTGGGTCGTGAGTGCTTAATCCCGAATTCTGGCCAAGAAGGGAACAGGAGACGCACTCGTGGTAAGGCCTTGGGTAAATCTTTAGGTCATTGTTCATCTGTTGAGCGTTGCTTGTGGGTTAATGTTAAGGTTTACCGTTCCGGTTAGTGATCCGATCAAGTCCGCCCTGAGGGGTTCCTGTGCTTTTGGCGGCTGGTACAATATCTGGCCCTATTAATAGTTTAGAGGCCTATAGTGCTACGGTGATCTGAGGGATAATAGGGGTCGTCGGGTTCGGGAAATAAGGGACAGAAGATAGTTTGACCGGCTCCCATCTTTCTCTGCCTCTACCTTTTCTATACGTGTATCGTTAAGTTAGGATGAGGTATTCGGGGATGTTGTGGACGCCGTAGCTCTGCATCTTTCCCTCCTCCTTTCCCCTCCCGTTCTCTTCTTCGCTGGGTTAATTAATCGTTTATGTTCATAGTCACTAAGGACAATCACTAATTGGTTAAAGGTCGTTAGATGGTTTAGGAAACACTAATATTTAATGTTAGCTTAGAATCTCCTACGATTGCCTCATATATAGAGAATAAGAAGTACGTACTTAATAATTTTTTTCATCAATACACTCATTGATTTTTTCTCTAATTATAAGCATGATATTTTCTCTTTGCAATGTCGTCCCCTTCTCTTACATACTATGGTCGATTTTCTTACATACCAATTCATTATTGCTTGCGCATAAACTTAAGCCAACAAACTGCCTCATATGGAGGACAAAAGTATCTCAATTGATTCAGGAGATGAAACTAACGTATTTCATCACAAAAAATGAACAACTAAAAGTAGTTGTTCCGCTAGATAGCAGCTGTTGAGAAGGATGCGAAATATAGTGGTGTCATTGATGATTGGAAGGAGAAAAATGTATTGCTAAGGAGTTGGATCTCAGGCACCTTGACTTAATAAAATGTGTACCTAATTGCCCAAGAGATATGGGAATGCTTGGAAAAAGTTTATCTTCAAGCAACAAAAGATTAAAGGTTTCAACTTCAACTATAAACTGCTTGGCTATGAACCAAAAAAATGATGAATACATGGAAAAGTAATTTTAATGCAGAGTGTTATGGCCTTGCAACTATTCAAAATGTGGTCCGATGGTAGAGATAACAAAGTAATTAATTTTGCAGAGGTTTAGGTCTCAATGAGGGGGGGGCACTACCTTCAGTGACTTGTGAATTTAGGGTAATGGCGGGTACTATGCTGGGGCTCGGGAGAGCCGCACTCACAAGGAGTTTAAAAATAGTTAACAAAAATTCCAAAACGGTATGTAAAAATTTATATGGGTAACCAGAACTGGGTAAAATCAGCTTCCGGTGGGGGGGGTGACAGCGATTTTACTCAACTGAAGGAAAGGGTAACATCTGGGCTTGCTTGGGGGCAGTGGGTGTGCGATTTCAAAATTTTTGGGTTCGTTACAAATCGCTGCCGGGGGGGCAGGGGGGGGAGCAGGGGCGATTTGATATTAGGTTTTTACGTTTTCTTTTTTTTTAAAAAAATAAAGTATAATCCTGCAAGGGGGGCTGGCAAGCGTTGGGGTCTAAAGAAAATTTTTTTTTAGTATAGAAATCGGGCTGCTGGGAGCAGGGGGTAGCGCTTTAGCTGGCGGTTGTTCTTTGGGGGTTTTTTTGGTAAAATCTTGCTTAATCATCTATCTAGGGGGGTTTTAAAAAAAAAAAAAATTTGTTATTAATTTTTTTTTAAATTAATGTTAAAAAATTAAATTAAATAAGTTTTTCTCCTTTATTTTTATTTAAAAAAATTAATTATTTGAATTAAAATAGTATTTTCGACATCCTTGGTTGGGAAAATGTTCAAAATAACCCGATCATTGATTCAATAATTAATGTTTTAAATAAAAAATAAAGGAGAAAACTTATTTTTTACTTTTTAACCATTGGAATTTAACAAAACTTGAGATACGACAAATTTTTTTTTTTTAAATAGCTCGCGGCTTCCACTATTTCCAAAAATTTTTTTTTTTTTTTGTTTGTAAATCGCTGTCTGTAGACAGGATTTATATAAACAAACAAGTTTCTTCTTTATAAATCGCTGCATTGCAGCGATATACCTTTTTTTTAAAAAAAAAAAGAAAATAAAATAATATCAATCGCTGTCCTGGCATCGTTTGTAAGAAGAAAAATTTTGAAATCGCTGCTCAAGCACGATTTCATTTTTTATTAAAAAAATTTTTTTTTGGCAAATCGCCTGCCTCATGCAGCGAGTTTACTTTTTCATGTTGAAGTAATGCTGCCTCGGCAGCGTTTTTACTCGTTTTGGTTATTAATTTGTATATACCGTTTTGGAATTTTTTTTTAATATTTCTACCCTTTGAGTTTCGGATCTACTATATCAAACCTTTAATCATTTTATTTATACTCTCACTGATTTTAATATAAGGGAAAATGAAGAGAAGAGGTATCAGCAGACACAATATCCATGATCTTATCTGCTGCAAAGAAGCCAGGTAGATTATGAACGACGACAACATCAACTCCAGACAAACAAGTTTCAAGTATGTTGGATAGGGAACATGTTCTTAGAACACTCAATAAAGATCAGGTTCTCCAAATAATCAAAGTTATCCAAGTGAAAATAAGGAGATGACCAATATTGAGTCATGTCAAATTTGTGGTAGGAATTATCATATTGCGTTTAAGTGTTTTTACTACTAGTTGGGATACTCGTTCGAATTTGCAGATGAAGCTATCACAAAAAACAAGACTTGCACTCGTATTATAATAAACCCAAGCATGACAAAACAAGTTTTTGTTGGGTATTCGAAGCAAGCTAGGTTAACTATTCATCTACTCTCTTGTTTGAGGGGAAGTGTTGAAGATGAAGGAAGTTGGTGATTGAAACATGTCAAAGGAATAGGTCCAACAAAGCTTACTAACGTGTTTACAACACTGCTGTAGAATTAGAGTGACACTATAATTAGACTACTTATATATATCGACTAGGCTGCTGACTTACTTGTATTAAGCCCGACAAGTCGACTAGGATAGTTAATGATCAGTATTTAGCCACTAAAATTTCGATTATTTATAATTGGGTTTTTTTTTTATAGTATTAGGCGACATTTAAAGAGCTAAGTAGATATTAACTTAGGACTCTACAATTGTGTCCTTTTATAAGGATATGTACCTCAACCATTTTTTCAATCAAATATTTTTTTAAATTTACACGAAAAAGGGGTGATGTTTCAAAAGGATTCTTACTATTTTAAAGTATTTTCGACTTTAGGAGTCGCCACTAATTTTTAAGGACAATTAAGAAAACTCGTTTCCAACAATTTTAAAACAGAAAAATGCATTTTGAAACATTTTTTAGGGTCGGGATGTCTTATTAGGCGTCTAGAGTTGGTTTAAGAAGGCACCTAAGACGCTCACCTTAATACGATTTTCCGGCGATTAACTTATTTGACTTTTCAATTTTTTGTGAATCTTTATTTGTCATTTTCAACTTATTAAAATTACTTTGCGAATTACAATAAGTTTTGAAAACATTCCTTTATTTATTTTTTTGAATTTTCCGCGAACCTTTTCGAAGCTTATTTCCTTAAGGTTTATCTAACACCTTTAACGAATTTGAAATATATCGTTTTAGATTTAAATTCAATTTTTTAAGTTTTGATAAAATAAAGGCATTCGATGGGGTTTGGATTCATCTAACCTAAGCTAACCAACGACATTTAAAACAAGCCGTAAACAATAGCAAAGAGAGATAAAGGAGAGGAGAGAATAGAGATTGGGTCAAGTTTTCGGGTTCTGTTTCGCCTTGACCGAAACTTTGACCCACCTGCTTTTTGGGTTTTTACCCATTTCGTTCTTTCGTACCCTGTCTAGTCTAAACAACAAGAATAAATATACGGAAAGTAAAATGACAAGTCTTAATGCCCACAATAAATCAAACTTAATAAATCAATAAAAAAATCTTTAATAACTCTTCCTCGAGCACCTTCGATCTTCATGAAGTTTGAATGTTCCGCACGCCTGCCTGCCATTGATATTTTTACACCTCTTTAAGTATACGTTTCTGTATATCAGTGTATACATACTGTAATCAGCCTGGTTTTTCAACTTTCGAGAGTGAAAAATTCTTTTTCAGAAGCTTACTCTTACTGCCATCAACAACCCCGTTTTGATTTCGGCCTCTGTGAATTTCGACCTGTATATATCATGGTATAAACTGGTGGATCTGGAATGGTATACAGTTCAACCGAAACTGCAGCCAAGTTTTCCTGCAAACTGTAATTTCCGCATCACCTACTGCCATATTTCCGACCTGTCAAATTGGCTTAAGACCTCCTAGGACTTGAGATGGCTGAATCAAGGATCTTTAACCGGAGAAATGCGAGAATGGATTCCGATGAAACTCCGAGCGGTTTTTACATGCCCCAATAAAGTTAATACAGAATTAATCATAACTGACCGATAACATAGGCAAAGAGAACAAACAAACGAAACAAAGAAACACACCTTTTTTCCAAGAAAAGATGCACTATGGCAAACTATCCTACATGGTCTTGAATAACCTGTAAGGTACACTCTGCATAAAGAAAGGCATAATGCATAGATGGCCATTCATTTGATTTAATACAGATAAAATTCTACATTTAACAAATTAAGCCACTATTTGCAATATATTAAAGGCATACAGCTTCAAATAAAGAGGCATACAGCTTCTTGATCATCCGGTTTGCAATTAAAATAACATTACACAAAAATAAAATTATTTCCAATATGACTCAAAAGAGCCTATAGACATATCACAGCAAAGTTACAAAATGGATAAAAGGCAAACCAGAAACTACTAGTCAAGTCCAGAACAGTTGATGAATTAATAGAGCAATGTCACTTCACATATGTATTTTAATGTCTAAACTTAAAACACAATTCACACACACTCGGAAGAAACGTAGAAAGATTTAGTCCCAGGGTTAAGGCAAACCAATATCTACTTCGAACTTAAGAAAAAAAAAATAGTTTTGATCAGACTAAGTCGTAAGAAGCACACAACCTGTAAACCAACTTCCATGAAGTCAACAACCACAACAAACAAACTAGATTTGACGAGATGCATCATTTGGTGTGGGGGTCTGAGTGGGTGAGGGCGGGAGGGGGTAGGGAACACATATAGAGGGGAAAAAAAGCATTAGTATTAAGGGTACTAGGTGTGGAATTAATGTCGGAGGAAGGTAATGTGGCAAATTGTGTTTTTTTATCCAACAGAGGTGAAACCGTCATGACGATTCATGTATATATAAACATCAATATAACAATGAGCCTAAACACTATGATGTTACAAAAGCCACAAGAAAAACAGTAAGCAAAGACCCGCCTTCCATCATTTCTCATACAAATTCAAACCACTCCGAACCCGATACAAAAATAAAGTCACCCTCAGTCCTATCAGTAGCAAACAGAAACGAACAAGCCAACTAAATGATCCTAAGCTCGTTGACACGAGGGAGATGGAAACTAACAGGAAATTGAAACGCTCGTTAAACTACGCCTACACCGACAAGAAGCCAAACAACAAAAGAATATTATGCTTGAACTTCGACAAAACCCATCTTTGAATCTCGACACTGAAGATTTAATGACTAACGAAAGCGAAAAAAAAATGGTCATCTAATAACAGAGATCAACATCATACGACTTAGAAGAGGCAGGAAACAACGAGAAACAGTAAACTCAACGAAATACATCCAGCAATCAAACCCACACGACAACAGGATCATTAGGCACATAAAAGGTTTCCCAACCCTCAATCCATCACATTGAAACAAAAAGAGAAGGAAGTTAGTTAAAGGGGTGTTTTACCGTTGGCGGAGCCGGCGACACGAGGACAAACAGCATGGAGGCACCTCTCCACCACACTTTTCGAGCTGGAACGAAATTTCGACCTCAACTAGAAACTCGGACCTTGAACGCTATTCCACACAATTTTCGACACTATTTCTACTAACCCTCAGACAAGACCTTGACAGATATAAAAAGCGGCCATATAGGTGCCTAGCAAAATGGCGATCCCTACAAAAACCATTGCAACTCTAAACTTGTGTCCTCCCTCTCTTTGACATGCGTGAAACAAAAACTTCCCACCCCCAGATTTTTCTCTCTATAATTCTTCCGAAATGAACAGCGAAGGTAGAAGAAACTCCAAACTCCAACCTCAATGTTTCCAACAGCTCAAAACCTTCAGTCTAAAAATGTCCGACCCACTGTTTCTCCACAAGCAAGACGAATATAAACCCAAAGTATTTCAAGATTTTTTCCTCAACCTCCCTTTTTTCCCTTTCTGAACTTTTCAACTAAAAGAACTAACACTGAAATTCTAACCTCTCAATTCTCCCGTCCCCTCCAAGATTCTGCTCTCTCTGATTTTTTTTCGACCAAAACCCTCACCAGGTCTGCTTTTCTTTTCTTTTTGTTTTTCCTTTCTTCTTTCCGCATTTTCGATGAAAAATGTCCCTCCTTCTGATGACGAAGGGGTATTTTAATAGAGAGAAATACCCGCCCCTCTTCTTCCTTTTGAATTCGAAATCCCCCGAAATCCCCTTTTTAGTCGAAAGCCCATTACTTGCTGGCTAGGATGACATTGACGACTGGCGACTGCCTTACAGTGGGCAAGGCATTGGTCTCTGCCATTTCTTCCTCTGTCAAACGCGAAAGGAGGAAGGAGAAGAACGTGAGGGTTGTTGGCGTAACGTCGCGTCTGGCTTTTCGAGTTTTCTGTTCGAGAGGGAAGGCTAGAGCGAGCGTTGGGAGACGCAGGGAGAGAGGAATGAGCAAGTCACGGGGAGAGACGCGATGGGAGAATCGCGGCGCTGCTGTTTCTTCTGGATTTTTGCGATGTTCTTCTGTTTTTTTTGGAATTGATTTGCTGGGGATTGAAGAAGAAGGGGATTATGCGGCGGTCGGGTCAGACTGTAATATGGGCGGGTCAAATTAAAGGGTTTGGTTGAGGAGGAGTTGTGTTTGGGGCCGAATGAATGGGAGAATGGGCTGGGGTATTTAGTTAGTGTGGGTTGAAAGGAATAGGGATGGGGCCTGGGGAAGGGAAGATGATTAAGATATACATATATAATATGTGTATATACATAATGTATATATATATCCAACATATATGTTTATTTTCGCAGATTATAAAACTAATTTTAATAATTTAAAAACTCACGAGCTCGAGTAACTAATTCCACTACCAACGTGGGTCAAAAATGGTGTCAACAACTGTCCCTCGTTTTACTTGGATTGATGGAGCAATTCGAGGAAAATGATATTGACCAAACCAATTTTGACCAACCCCTTCATTTTTAAAGGAAGAATTGACAAAGGTTAGGATTATGGCCGAACCTTTGAAAACGGGTCTCCTAATATCTCAGGCTATAGATTCAGGGCCACTTGTAGTTCGACAAGCTGAGTTACCGCATGATTTGGAAGACTCAAAAGCCACTTCTATCCGAATTATGAAGGTACTAAATGCTCGAGAATAGAATTCGAGAGCAGTGCTGGAATAACAGCCGGTTTTCACACAACATTGAATCCGCCTACATAATCCTTAACCTTCAGAATCAGGCTTGTGTGTAGTTTCGACTCGATCGTGGAAAAGGAATCTATTAGCTAGATGACCTTTGGTTGGACGAGCGATAAGTTTAAACGAGTATGAACAAGATGCCTTGTAACCTCTTAAGCCATGAATGTGGCAAGCTTCGCCCATAATTAAGAACTTACATGGACCTAATTTCCAAAGCTCTTGCGGTCTTTGTCACGCAATTCCGATAAACCGAAATCCTCGGATGTGCGAGACTGAAACTACAGAATAAAGAAAATCCGCATGCTTTCGAGGGGGGGTGTCTCTGATTGTGGTGGAAGTCTCACTCCTCTGCTTGCGTCCTAAGAGTTTGACATTCCTCTTTGGACTGTGTTCCCAGTTCGCTGCTACGAAAAAGTCCACGTGTGCAGGCATCCTTTTTGATGTCGTCCGCACCTGTGGTTTTTTGGAAAATTCATCCTTTTGGAATGCTCTCGACAAAGACTGAATAAAACTCGTCAGCTTAAAAAAAATGCCAATTAGGATGGGAGACGTTGTCTTTAACCATTACCGTGTCGACACCTTCATAGTCTCCTCCATATTCGCGTCGACCTCGATCGGTCTGACGTCCCACATAATACAGCTTATGTCTGACAGTTTGCAATATAATCTCAATGTACTCTTCATTTGATGCTAAAATTAAATAATAAATGCTGATGCGATATTGATGTCTCTTTTGTCGTCATCTTTGATGCTTCTTTCATGATGTTTTATTTTCTTTCAAAATAAATATGCATGTTGATGCCGATGATAAAATTGTTCTTTCTTCTGCGGGGCATGGAAACGTTCCTCCCCGCGATACGTAAATTCCCGCGAGATATGAATCTTCTCGCGATGCATGACTTGCAGCGAGGAATGAAATCTTCTCGCGATGTGCAAATTTGACGAGGCATGAGTCCTTCTCTCGTGCATAATTGTTGGGAGGTATGAACTTTCTCGCGATTTCTGCAATTTCAGCGAGGTATAGTCTTTCTCCGGCATATAAATGTGACGAGGCATAAGTCTTCTCTGTCGAGCAAATTCCATCGAGGTATGAAGTCTGTCTCGCGATGCATGACTTTCCAGCGAGGAAGAAGTCTTCTCGCGAGTGCAATTTTTGACGAGGCCTGAGTCCTTCTCTTTGCATAATTTGTTTGCGAGGTAAATGAACTCTTCTCGCCGATGTCAAATTTCAGCGAGGTATAAGTCTCTTGCTCGGGATATAAATTGAACCTAGGCATGACTCTTCCTTCGTCGAGCATAATTTCCAAAGCGAGGTATGAGTCTTTCTCGCGAATATAATTTGACGAGGCATGAAGTCTTCTCGTCGAGCATAAATTCCAGCGAGGATGAATCTCCTCTCGCGATGATATAAATTTGCGAGCATGAAATCATCTCGTCGTGCATCCATCAAACGAGGTATAAAGTCTTCCCTCGCGTGTAATAATTAACTTTCAAATTCGGCGTGCATGATTTTTCAACGACATGAGTTGCTTCTCGTGATCATTATTGTTGATTTGTCAACGCATGATTTTTGCAAAATGTCATGACTTTTCCCCGCAATGCAATGATTTTCGTGATGCATGATTTTCGTCGATGCAATGATTTTCGTGAATCATGATTTTCGCGATGCTATTTTGGGCGATGCAATGATGTTCTCGGGCTATGTATGATTTTCGCAAATGCATGATTTTCGCAATGCATGATTTTTTTCGCAATGCATGATTTCGGCGATGCAGATGAATTTTTCGCGCGCATGTTTTTTAACGAGGCCTGGATGGCTCGATAATGTTCCAACTGTAAGGATGTGGTATGGCTCGATAAGGTTCCAACGTAACGAGTGGATGGCTCGATATGTTCCAACTGTAACGATGTGGAGGCTCGATAATGGTTTCCACTGAACGCAGTGGATGTCTCAAATGTTCCAAACTGTAACGAGGTGAATGGCTCGTATATGTTCCAACTGTAATCAGTGGATGCCTCATATGTTCCCACTAACGAGGTGGATGGCTTATATGTTCCTCAACTCACTGTAACGGGGGTATGGCTCAATAATTTGTCCACTGTAACGAGGTGGATGTCTCATAATTTTCCAACTGTAACGAGGTGGATGTCTCGATAATAGTCCAAACTGGAACGAGGTGGTCTCCTCGATAAAGTCGCAATGGAACGAGGTGGACGGCTGATTAATAATCCAACTGTAACAGGGTGGACTGCTCGATAATGTCCAATTGTAACGAGGTGGACGGCTCGACATATTCCTGCAAGATAAAAAGAAACTGTTTTAACATCACTTGAGGCCATATAAATCAATGAAGATAAAATTAAGAGATGGAAATTTCTAGGTCTTTTGAGGGAGTTCCCCAGATGGGTGCAAGTGACGCCCTTTTTCATTCTTGAGCTTATATAGCCCTTCTTTCTGTTCTTCAATGTTCCTAGCATCCAAAGAAAAATTCCTTAGTTTGAAAGACTGATTTGTGTTGGTCTTGTTCTCCATGTTCCTTCTTGCGGTTGGCTTACACGCTCGCCCGTCTTTTATGGCATGTTGATGGAATTTTGAGGACCTCTCCGCAACATTTGCCCCCATCTAAAAATATAGAAACGCTCATGTAGCTTGCTCTGTTAATGCTGAGGTTGCTCATTCTGGAATTTGAGGCCGCCTCCTCAAAACTTGTCCCAGTTACCTCAATAAGTAACCAATGAACATTCGTGGAATTTTTGAGATCATCTCCAAAATCTGTCCCAGTTGCGAACTAGATCATTCGATTTTGAAGATCCACCCAAGGCTGACTCGTAGAATTTGGGTTCTTCTGTATTGACTTGTTAAGATCCACTTCAAGTGAATTTTTGAGATCCTCTCAAAAATTCTGTCCCATTTCCATTCAGAGAAATGGAAATTTACCTAGGTATATGACCGAGTCCTTGGGCGCCCTACGTATAATCCCGTGGAATTAGGAATCAGTCAACGTAGTTTCCCTCTCAGGATTAACCAAAATGGAAGTTTTGATAAAGAAACCGACCGAGGCCGACATAGGCTCGCCTACGTATCTCATTCTTGAGATTCAGGTCGAACGTAGGTTCCAACTATAAGTGTGCACTACATTTTCAAAAGGAAGGTAACGAAACTCACATATGCAAAGTATTGAGCAAATGTTTGGCAATTCTTCTTCTCCGACCTTTGATGATGAATATCCTTCAATGACCAGGTTAGAATGTCGTTGTAGTCACTCCTAAGCATCTAATATGTCCAATCCATTCAGGTGGTTTCCTCATATTGATCCAATTTTGTATCATATTTTTATCTTGTGTTCAGATGAACAATTTCTGTGTCGTGGTCC
Source organism: Solanum habrochaites (assembly GCA_027704765.1). Lineage (NCBI taxonomy): Eukaryota > Viridiplantae > Streptophyta > Magnoliopsida > Solanales > Solanaceae > Solanum > Solanum habrochaites. The sequence goes on from JAKWJA010002491.1 coordinate 65,448,308, forward strand.
AACTCTCCTGAATGATAAGCACCCATCTGTGGTCAGCTCTGTAAAATTTTTCCCTAAAGGATTGGCTGGTCTTCCTTTCTATAGTATAGAGTCTCCCATTGCTTTCATTCATTCAAACCTTTCTAAGTTGAGTTTGAGATTCCCTACGGTGTAAATACTTAGGAGGCCTTCCTGAATTTTGGGCGAGGAATTTTCATGATTAAATATGGTTCTGATATTTCCTTGGAGAAGGCTTGGCCTCACATAAACGGGTAGCCATGACCATACTTACCTCCTCCCTTTTTCCTTTTGATTTATTCATTCACTAATTCTGGTAGATTTACCATCCGATCACGACCGCAATGCTAATTTTTGGGTGATTCTTTCCAAGTCTTGAAAACCATCTCAAAACTTCTCCCACTTTGACAATCTCGACAAACTTTTGTCCATCATACACACCATTCTTTCATAGTAACTCAGGCCTTGAGTACGAATACATTCAGTGATCCTCACGTTCGGACATGGGAGGTTTGAACTCTTGCGGCCTTTTTCTCCAACGAGAGCGTACTCTCGATAATTTTTCTATAGACATTCTGTCTGATCTCTCCAAGTATAGCGATCTGGGGAATCTTCTATTTTCTGTCCAAATCTTTTCGTGAAATACTTGCGAGCGCATTCCAAATCTTTTTTTTTTTTTCCCTTGTTGCACTCCTGTGATGTAAGCCATTCCAGAGCTTCTCCACTTAACTTTCGACTGAATAGACGCATCAATAATGCTTCAATTTTTTCCAACTCCCACGAGTTGATCACAATAAACTTTCAGATGTGTCGACGGATTTCCTGTTCCGTTTAAAAGTGGACAAACTTTGGCACTTTGAACCCTTCTCTGGAAGGTCGAGATTCGTATGGATGCATAATCCTTATAGCTCAATCCATCGACTCGTAATTATATTGCACTCCTTCATGGCTTTCCCTTCCTGATCTCATTCCTTTGTCATATTCGCCTTGACTACCTCTTCTTTTGACCTCCCACTTCTCTCTCTTGTTCCTTATAGTGTCACTCGGAACCATTTGGCATAAGGCATTTGAAGTTGGGATTTGGAAGTAGTCCTTTTGAGGTATAGGTGGAACAAAATGTAGAGATTCTGGGTATTTTGATTGGCTTGATAATTTTGTTGGGGAAAGTTTGAGGATCATGTATTTTGGTTAGGATGGGGGAAGGGTTTGAGCATTGTTCGTACTTTGGTTTTTGAGGTGTGGAGGATTTGAAGGTTAGTATTTGGATGCGTGGTGCTTGACAGATGTGGTGTCGTGATGGGGATAGGTGTAGTTAAGTCAATGGTGGGAGGATTTTTGATTGGGGTTAGAGAGGATGTCTGGGCAACTTGTTTTCGCGTTTTGGGTGAGGAAAGTGGAGTGGAGTCGTCCATCTCTTGGAGGTTTGAAGGATGAATTTCATTAATGCAAATCTTGCCATTCTTTGCATTTTTTCTGACCCTCATTTCGGCGATTTTTGCATCAACGGCATACTCAATTCATTTTATCATCGGGCAGCGGGTGTGAGCCCCAACAACATCATTCTGTCATTCCTCATTGTTATCCCCGCCCCATTGCTGTCTTTTTTTCCTTTTTCAAATTTGCCGGGTAAGGAATTCTTTAGTGGGCCTAGACCTGTGAAATACGGATGATCACCCACACAGATCAGTTTTAAATACTGACAATGAAAAACTCAAAAGCCCAAGTATGTTAGTGCTTGAGGTGGTAAATAATACAAAATATCCACATATCGGTGTAAACAACCGTTAAAGTTGCTTTTCCGGATAATGATAAACTAGCTCACCAACATAGAGAATGATTAAATAGACAGGATTGTGTTCTACTTGACTTTGGGATTTAGTAATACAAAAATGTCGACTTGAGTCGAGACAATTGAGACGGTATCTTTCATTACCGTACTTTTTGATTAGATGTAACTCAATTTTTCTTGTTATAGTCCGAATGAAAAAATTTCTTCAAAATGCTTTGATTTGAAATGGGATTAATCTTTACGGTATGAGTTTTTTTTTTTTTTGTTTTTTTTTTTTTTTTTTTTTTTTTTTTTTTTTTCGGAAACACAGTCTCGAAGATATTTGGACGCATTATTTTGATAGTGACTCGATATTTATTCTTATGGGTTCCTAAAAATATTTGAAAGAGTGAGCTCTAAATCTCATATAAAATATATATTCACATAAGCAGTTATAAACAAATATTTGGCGCGTTCTAAACAGATATGTGACCCTTTCTTGCCAAGGGGAGCTAGCGATTTGAGGGATGTACAACGTCATTTGAAATATTTCTCAAAACACCGTATACATCCTTCAAATTTAATAACATAATAGGAACGTCCATTTAGGCCGTGGGCCGTTTTGGACTTCAGGTGGTCTTCTAATGGGCCCACACGCCTGGGTGTTGGGGTCGTCTTAGGCCAATGCGCTAGTTCGGGATTAGGTTTCGCTCTATCCTAGTTTGTGACTAGAGTGGTTGTATTAGAGTGGGAATGGGTAAACCCAGCGCACTACTGTGTGGGCTGGGACAGTTAACGATCGTTAACTATCAAGTAAGTCAACTACACTCTTCAGTGCCCCGGAGAAGAGTTTGGTTAACGAAGACGACTTTCGAACCCGCATATCGTCCTTTAGTTGAAAGTTCAAGCGTCGTTTGACGGAAGTAGGTATGTTATGCATGCAACAGTTATATCTAATCTTTTAAACACTTTAAACAATTAATTACCAATAAGCAAAATATGTTAATCTTAGGGTTAGAAGTTCCCCTCCAAAGTCCCCACGGAGTCGCCATTTCTTTTAATCGAAAAAGGTGATTTTCAAAAAGGAGTTTTGTACTATTTTTAAAGTATTTTTTTCACTTTAGGAGTTCGCACTCTAATTTTTAGGAAAATTAAGAAACTCGTTTTCCAACAATTTAAACAGAAAAATCATTTTTGAAAGACATTTTTTAGTGGTTCGGATTCTTATTAGCGGTCTTAGGAAGGTGTTCAGGCACTAAGACCTCCGCTTATCGATTTTCCCGGCGATTAACTATTTTTGACTATTTTTTTCAATTTTTTTGTGAATCTTTTTGTCATTTTAACTTTATTAAAAACTTACTTTTAGGCGAATTTTTACAATTTAAAACATTCTTTATTTATTTTGTAATTTCGGCGAATCCGTTTCGAGCTTGATTTCCCTTAAGGTTTTTATCTAAAAACACCTTTACGAATTTGAATATTTCGTTTAGATTTAAAATTCAATTTTTTGTAAGTTTGATAAAATACGGCATTCGATGGGTTTGGATTCAATCTCATCCTAAGCTAACGACAATTTAAAAAAGCCGTAAAAAAAAGCAAGAAGAATAAAGAGAGAGTGAGAGCGATAGAGATTTGGGTCCAGTTTTCGGGTTCCCTGTTCGCCTGACCGAACTTGGACCCACTGTTTTTTGGTTTTTTAACCCATTCTTTTTCTTGCTTTCTTACCTGTCCTAGTCTAAACATACAAGACTAATATACGGAAAGTAAAAATGACAAGGGCTAGCCCAAAATAATACAACTTAATAAATAAATAAAAAAAGTCTTCTAATACTCCCTTCCTGAGCACCTTCGAGTCTTCATGAATTTTGAATTTTTCGCACGCCTGCTGCCAATTTATATTTTTTTAAACAAAAACAAAGTAACACCTTTTATAAGTATAACGTTTCTGTATATCAGTGTATACATACTGTATATCAGCCTGTTTTTCAACTTTCGAGAGTTGAAAAATTCTTTTTCAAGAGCTTACTTTAAACTGCCACAACCTCGGTTTTGATTTCGGGCCTCCTGGAAATTTTCGACCTGTATATCATGGTATAAAACTCGTGTATCTTATCTCTTTATGGTAACATCTCAAAACGAAAACTGCAGCCAGTTCCTGTCAAACTGTAAATTTCCAGCAGCACCTACGCCATATTTCGACCTGCAAATGGTCTTAAAGACCTCCTATACTTGAGATAGGCTGACCTCAAGGATCTTTACTCGAGACAATGCGAGAATGTAGTCCGAGGAAGACTCGAGCGGAGTTTTTACAATGCCACATAAAGTGTAAATAAGAATATACAATAATCTGACCATACATAATGCAAGAGAACAAAAAACGAACAAGAAAACACACTTTTTCCAAGAAAAGATGCACGATGGCAAACTATCCTACATGGTCTTGAAATAAAACTGTAAGGTACACTCTGCATAAAGAAAGGCATAATGCATAGATGGCCATTCATTTGATTTAATACAGATAAAATTCTACATTTAACAAATTAAGCCACTATTTGCAATATATTAAAGGCATACAGCTTCAAATAAAGAGGCATACAGCTTCTTGATCATCCGGTTTGCAATTAAAATAACATTACACACAACAAAATAAATGTATTTCCCAATATATCAAAGAGCCTATAGACTTCACACCGCACAGTTACAATGGGATAAAGCAAACCAGAACACTACTAGTCAAGTCCAGAACAGTTGAATGATGAATGAGCAATGTCCACTTCACATATTTATTTTAATTGTCTAACAAACACAATTCCACACTCCAGGAAGAAAACAAGATCGAAAGATTTAGTCCCGAACGTTTAAGAGCAAACCATATCATACTATACTTTCGACTTAAGAAAAAAAAATAGTTTGATCAATCTAAGTCGTAAGACAGCACAGCAACCTGTAAACCAAACTCTAATGTCAACACCACAACAACAAACTAGATTGAACGAATATTCATCATTTTTTTTTATCCAACTAGAGTGAAACAGTCAATGGAAACGATTTCATGTAATAGATAAACATCAATATAAAATGAGCCTAAAACACTATGATGTTACAAAAGCCACAGAAAACGTAAGCAAAGACCCGCCTTCCATCATCTCATACAAATTCAAACCACTCCTTCCGAACCCGATACAAATAAAGTCAACCCTCGTCCTATCGTATCAACGAAACGAACAAAGCCAACTAAAATGGATCCTAAGCTCGTTGACACGAGGGGGAGATGTAATAACAGGAAATTGAAACGCACCTCGTAAACTATCGCTACACCACAAGAAAAAGCCAACACAAAGAATATTATGCTTGAACTCGACAAACCCATACTTTGAATCGACATGAAGCATGAATGACGAACGAAAGAGAAAAAAAATGATCATACTAATAACAGATATCATAACATCAAACGATTAGAGAGGCAGGAAACAACTAGAAACCGTAAACTCAACGAAATACATCCGCAACCAAACCCAACAGCGACAACAGGATCAGTAAAGGCACGATAAAAGGTTCCCAACCCTCAATCCACACATTTTGGAACAAAAGAGAAGAAGTTACGTTAAAGTGGGTGGTTTACCTGTTGCGGAGCAGCGACAACCAAAAACGAGGGACAAACAACAGGGAGCACCTCCTCCACTCGCCACCACACTGTTCGAGCTGGAACGAATTTTCGACCTCACAAACTCGACTTGAACGCTATTCCACAATTCTACAGATTTCTACCTCAGAAACAAGACCTGACAGATATACGCATATAGGTGCCTAGGCAAATGCGGAATCTCCTTACAAAACAAGTTTCAACTCTAAAACTTGTTCCCTCTCTGTGACTGCGTTTAAAAAACAACAACTTTCTCCACCCCCAGATTTCTCTAATTCTTCCGAAATGAACATCGAAGGTAGAGAAACTCCAACCTCAATTTTCCCAACACTCAAAGCTCTTCAGTCTAAATGTCCGAACCCCCTGTTCTCCTAACAGCAAGACGAAGAGAACCCAAAAGTATTTTCCAAGATTTTCCTCAACCTCCGTTTTCCCCCTTTCTGAAATTTTCAACTAAAAGACTAACACCTCGAAATTCTAACCTCTTCAATTTCCCCCTCCAAATTCTGCCTCTCTGAATTTTTTTCGACTCAAACCTCCACCATTCTGCTTTTTCTTCCGATTTCGATGAAAATGTCCCTCCTTTCTGATGAAGAAAGGGGTATTTATATAGAGGAAGAAATAGCCAGCCCCTCTTTTTTCCTTTTTGACTTCGAAATCCAATCCCCTTTTAGCACACCCATTGCGTGGCTGGCGAGGCTGACATTGACTGACTGGCGGACCTGCTTGACATGGCAAGGCATGGGTCTCTTCCATTTCGTCTCTTTCACACGCGAAAAGAGGAAGGGAGACAACGTGAGGTTGTTGGCGTAGTCCCGTCTGCTTTTTCTGAGTCTGGTCAGAGGGAAGGAGAAGCGAGCGTTGGGAGAACGCCGGAGAAGGAAGGTAGCAACGGAGAGACTGACGCGAGGGAGATCGCGTGCGCTGCTGTTTTCTTCTTCTTCTTCTCTTCTGCGTTTTTTCGAGTGTTTTTTTTTTGTGAATTGATTTGTTCGGGATTGAAAGAAGATGGGATTTAGCGCGGGTCGGGTCAGACTGTAATGGGGCGGGTCATTAAAAGGGTTGGGTTGAGGAGGAGTTGGGTTGGGCCGAATGAAAATTGGGAAGAAGTGGGCTGGGGATATTTAATTAGTGTTTGGGTTGAAAGGAATAGGGGAGTGGGGCCTGGGGAAAAGTGAAGGAGATTTTAGATATACATATATACATATGTGTATATCATAATGTATATATATAACATATATTTTATTTCGCAAGATTTATAAACTAATTTTAATCATTTAGAAAAAAACTCACGAAGCTCGATAACTACCTTACCCAACGTGGGTCAAAAATTGGTGTCACCAATAAAATCTTGAGTTCCTCATCCAGATGTGGGATTTCTAACGGCAACAACGTACTAAAGGAATCAGTACACTATGTCACAAATAGTTGTTGACGTAATAACGACATAAAGTTATCATTGGAATAACGACATGAGTAATCGTGGACATAATAACGACAAAAAATGATCGTTGGCATAATGTCACGAGTAATCGCGGACATATGTAACGACAAAAAATAATTTTTGACATAATTATCCTGAGGTCATAGTCGCTTAACTAACTAATCTAACGGTTAAATGTCGTTAGTAATTAAGAAAATACTAGTAACTATGTTTTCTTCCAATTCGATCAAATTTTTGATATAAGCGCACAAAATAACCGTGACATAAATGATCATTAACACTTAACTCATAAAATGATCTTTACAGAACAATTTGACAATCGTTGATATAATAATTATGACGTAAGTTAATCGTCGACATTGTAAACTAAAAAATTATTCCATTTGTATATTACCAGAATTCGAAAAAGTATTCAAATTAATCTAACTAGTAAATTCGTGGTAAATAAAGGAAACAATAATAACTATTTTGCTTCCGCTTTAAAATTTTAAATCATTAATATAACATGGTAAAATGATTGTTGGCTATCCTTTTTAATTAATTACACCATACTAATTAATAACTACATAAATTATCAACTAAAAACTCATATAGTTATAATTGTCCATCTATTGGGCCAGTATAACCAAGAAAATATTTAAATATTTGTTATTTATTAAATTATTCTTCAGTCATTAATTTTAAGCCAAATAATATTTAGAATTGAAACGGTCGATAGTTCCTCGGTAATAACAAAACAAAAAAGGAATCAAACTAATGAGGTTAAAAATGTGTGTATGTGAGCAAAATTTGGATCTTTTCTCACAACTGATTTTGTTTTTCTTAAAAAAAGTAACATCACATTTGGTGCGACATACGTGTGACTAAGTGCACAAATCATGTTTACCTTTTTCTAAAAAAATAAAAATAAAAGTATTCACCCAACCTCGACATATAATGCATTTTTGTTAATAGATGATTAAATTTTCATCCAATGTAAATTTATTTGATTTTTTATATTTATATCTAAAATTGATTTTCCGAAAAGAAAAAAAATAAAAAATAATAATTTATCGTCATTAAAATGTTATATGCACTCAACATAGTAAAAATGTTTTATGAATTCAAAGTGTGACATAGTTCATTAACAATTCCTTGTTACTCGTGTTATATAAATTAATTTTATATAGGAATTTATGGAGAAATACATATTTATTTTAAAATCTATCTTTTTAATGGTAAAATATTTCTTTTTATTTTTTTTACCTCATTATTTTTATACATAGCTAACTTCCTAAAGACAGGTGTATTATGTGAATTTGTAATGATTAGTTTTCTGTTGTTTTGTGAAGTGTGTTTATTATTTATTTAAGGTCCAACGCCCACAATATTGCTCTTTAAGGCATAACGTAATGCATAAGAGAGAGTTATTTTAACCTTATAAAACTAACCTCTTTTTTCCATCAAAAAATATGACCAAATATCAAACACACATCTCTTTTGGTATGGGCTTTTAATTTTTCTTCATTTCAAGTTGTTTTAATTTTTATATTCTTAATAGAAACTTACCTTGATTTTCTACATTTTCTTACTAAAAGAATGTGAGTGCTAAAAATACTCTTGCAGGGAACATTCAGACTTCCGTGGTTCTATTTTTGTGAAGTCCAAGTTTATTCCAAGTCTGCTCGGTAATTTCTTCTTTTTAATTAATTAGTAGCCAGATTTTCTTGGTTCACACACATGAAAATGAATGTTTTTTTTTAATAGCTAAATAATAAAAATCTAAATCATTAATAAATGGGGGGGTGGGAGAGGGCTGGTGTTTTACAAAAGATCAGGTTATGCTTATGGCGATTGATTTTGTAGCTAAATCATTTTGGCGTTCGGTTTATATATGGTTTTCCAACAATGATTTCTATGTCTCCATTTTACATTTTGCAAACTAACTCTTTTGTGAATTTGATTAATGCACAAGTAAACTCCGAGCTTTAATAGTGTTTATTTTGATTCACCTTCATCCTTTTTTTTTTTTTTCTCCTTTTCAATTGTACATAAAGAAAATTGTTTTACATCAATTCAGTGACTATTTGTGCTTCTCGAGCTTTTTAATTAGTTGTTATTTGATCTCTTTTTTTTTTTTTCTCTTTCAAATTTATCCACTAGAGAAAATTTGTTACCTCAACTGTGAAACAACCAAAAAACCCTTTTTTTTTATTTGTATATCGAATTTTACGTGTTTTTAAATACAAAAAAATATTTTTTTACTAAAAATTTTGTTGGTTAAACATTTTTTCGTCTTTAGATAACAATTTCAGATTGAAAGAAATGTCCTTCTTTGCTAAATAAAACAAGTGTTTGTAACTGAAGTTTATTATTTTTTTTTACGCTCAACACATCCGCATTCCATCCCCTATAACCTTACGCATCGATAGAGAAAATATTTTCTAGTACCAACAAAGACCATAACTCAGTTTTTGTATTGCATTTTTCATTTGTGTTACTTCTCAATTGGATTATTAATATATAATGTATCTATAACTGAAGTGTAATGTATAAAAATTTTGTGTGACAGATCGCCTAAAGTTGGAACTATCCTATATCTTTAATGGAAAATTCCAAATGAAGCAAAGGCAGTAACAATCACAGGGTTTTCTTGACCATAACACAATACTGTGGGTAGAAAAGACATTCGAGATGGATGAAGGGCACGATCTCGTATAGTATTTGAGAAAGAAAGCTGCTGCTACTAGTACATGGGGGGGGGGGGGGGGGGGGGGGGGGGGGGCAGGGGGGGAGCTGACTCATGATTTATCAACTCACTTGCAGCCTTGTTTTTTGGCTTCTTCAAAACCCGTGCCAATTATGAGTTTAACTCCGTTCACCAAATGTGTGAATCATGGCTTTGCCGCGTATATTTCACTGGAAGAAATTCAAAATTCTGAGAATTACACTCGAGTGGTGATTCATTCTCCTGGATATCGAGTTATCCATAGGTACAAATCTCCATCTCTATCTAATTTAATATTGTATATCTCGATCTCTGTCTGTTCTGATACTTTTGAATATATATATACAGGTACATGGACTGTGAGTTGGAGTTTCAGGAGGATGTTGAAACACTTCGCAATACTCTTTGTCAAAGAGCAGAACAGCAAAGTCATGTGCATCTTGGTGTGGATAATAAGAAAAATAGACTGCCGGCGTGAAATACGAAGATGCAAAATCTGCAAAAAGAGCTTAGAGAATGAAGAGATCTTCTTCCATAGGTAAATTAATATATAATTGGTGACAAATATATAAAATTTATCTATTGGGATCATAATAAATACTACTATATAATTTGTGGGTTGAGCAGAGATACGGAGTTTTGCAGCTCTGAATGTAGATCTAATGATGTGGTGCCTTACTTTGAACGCTGGGTGCAGTGAAAGATCTTAAAATGACCCCCCACCAAAACCCCCCCCACCAAGTGGGTGCAGGAAGAATGCATGATGAATCGAAAAAAGTCGAATTTTTTTCATTGGGGATAGGTGTTAAGAAAGAAGACCTTAGTCTATATCATTGCATGTCTTGGTTTTGGCAGGGTGTGTGCGGTCCATGTCATTTTAATTATTTCCAATTCTGTTCATTTCAGTTTGTATGAAAACTTTGTTTGTTATGTCTATTAAGTAGTAAGTACCTTTTTAAATGCTTGAATACCTTTCATTGAATGCAACGAATTTATGCGATTAAATAGTGTGAGGGTATTATGTAAAAGCTAGCAAATTAAAGTAACAAACATTTTTATAACATTGTTTAAATTAAATTTATATATATGGAAGGAGATGGCAATATATTAGTAGTAATAAAGAAGTTAGAGAGAGAATATATATAGTAACAAATTCTCCTTCTGAAGTTTTTTTAACCCTAACAACGAAGTTCAAAACATTTTCATTAGAGAAAAATAGGACTATTTTTTTTCCTTTTTTAAAAAAAAATCCTCACTACCACACTTAAACTTTTTTTTGTTAATGAGAAAACTCATTTGGAAACTTTATGGTGTGGAATCACAGATGGGTATGTTGTTACTTTTTTTTTTTTTTAATAAGTGAATCATTTTATATTTGAGTAATGGTTAGTGATCACTTGACCTAAAGGGCTTTAATTTTGTACATAAAATTCCTCCAAACTTAGGGACGATTTGATTAAAGGAGAACAAAAATAGAATAATTGAGATGATTTTAGTTTTCATCATAATTTAAACAATTAAAAGTTATGTACTACTTGAATCATGTGATCTCACAGACAATTAATGATTAAATTATATTTTTTAAATATATTTTTTAATATTTAATATAATTAAATCCATGAATTAAATTTAAGAATTTAATCTTTAAAAACAATAATACCAATTTAAAAAAACCCCATTCCAAATTAGTTGATTTGGAGAATTTTCATTTGATTTTTCCTCCTAATAAATCTAATATTCTTGTAACTAAAATGTATACTCGAACATAACTTTAAATATAAAAAAACATAATTTTTATATCTCATTTTTTAAATTCAAAATATGTATATATAATCAAACAGAAACTACTTATTAAATGTCGACAACGACATTATCAATGAATTTAATTATTTAGGCTCATGTAAAGAAATGGCTTAGAATTCGAAAGAGGCGAAAAAATGATAAGGTTTATGGATTAGTTGCTCGCCACTGTCATTGGCATATATTAATCAAAATGACTGTGGCTTCATTAACGTCATGAAAGTAAAATGTCGAACTATCTTTCCTAAAATTTTGACCTAATTAGCATATATTTTCTATTCTAGTCAGGAGATAAATATGCCCTAAATAATTACATTAAAAAATATTATTATTTTTGCCTCTTCGAATAATTCAAATTATTATACATGTCAATGAATATGAGACATCTAGCTTCTAACAATAAAATTATAGTGAAATAATTATTAAAGAGTGACAAAAGGTTCATCTCTCTACGGTCGAGGAAGAGGGTGAGGATATGATTGAGCGGGTTAGGATATGATACGAGAGGAGAATGGAGAAAAAGTTGGTCCTAGGGTTGACATGAGAGTGAAAAATTTTGAAAAAGGAAGTTCCAAAAGAAAAAAAGCAAATGGTCTGGTGAATCTTGTTTTATAATAGTTTATGTTGTAATCCCTCTACCTTACAACGTTTGTCAGAATAAAGCCTTAAACTTAATTAAATACAATTTCACCCTCTAACGATTGATCAGGTTTATGTGGCATTAGATGTTTGAGTTGACAAGAGTGTGTAACTACACGCCTATTAAGGCGAGTGAGGAGAATTTTTACTTAAAAAATATATTAAAAATTATAAAAGAAATAATTTTTTTAAAAACCATCAGTTTAATTAAAAAGGCCAAATCCATATGGGCCAATTTAACAAACTTGTCCCCCGATTAATCATTTAGACACCCGAACTAGACTTATATCCTTGAACAATCCTAATTATCAAAAATGTGCTATTAAACACAAAACGCTGATCGGTTGCAAAATAGTGTTCTCACTGCTCTGCTTGCTGAGCGCGTGAATGCATTTGTTTTAATTTTTTTTTTAAAAATATTTAACCTACGTTGTTGACATACTTGGCATGCATTGACTAAATATATATAAAAAAGGTAATTTAATTCAGGCATAACTCGTTTTAAATCAAAAAAACAAACAAAAAAACACACTCATCTTCCTGTCAACCCACCATTTTAAAAACTACTCAAATTCTTCTCCTTTTGTGATGATTTCATTTTTTTTTTCAATTTTTGTAAACAAAAACCTGCTGATTTTCAAGAAGAAGAAACCTGGAACATTTGGAGTTAAATTGACCCAATATCTGGACTTTTTTCTTTTCAATCAACTCCTTTGAGCAACTATCACACCATGCATAACGTATAGAAATGCTATAACTTATTTGAATAATAATTTTAAATTTCTCTTTGTTGTCGATTTTAAAAAATATTTATATCAAGGTCGATTATATTTATAAATCTTAATAGTAGTCCGTCAAAGGAATAACATATAACGAAGAAATGAAGGATAAAAAAATTTGGTTATGAATTCGAAATGAGATGGGTTAGGCTTTTTCTTTTTGTTATGGCAGAGGCATGGTGATTGTGGAACACAGAGAAAGAAGAAAACAGATGAATAAAAAAGGGCAAAGTTAGATAGGAGGGGTTAGGTGGGGGTGAGGTGGTGGTAAAGATTTTTTTTATTAAGTTAATTTTTTATATATTATTAAAAGAAGGAAAATATTTTTTTTTTTAAAATAAAATAATGGGCCATGTGCCCGTGGTCGTAGTTCTATTCGTAATTTTTGTCAAGATAAAGAGTGTGGCATTACACGCACAATATGTGTAAAGATCGTTGTTATTTTTGTTCAATCGAATAACTCTTTATTACTATTAAAGTTCTCCTATGTCAAAGAGTCTCAGTTGAGGTGTCTAAATGATTTGAGGACAACTTTACGGGGGCTTAATCGATACTAGGCCGTTCACAAAATTTCTTCTTCACCCATTATAGCTCTTTTTTTTTCAGGTCATATATCCCTCCCCCTGC